>OY728129.1:743317659-748317659 GCA_963277665.1 Viscum album | reverse complement strand
ATGGATTCATTAGTGAATTATTTTGAGGGAACACCAGGATATGAATATCCTCTTTCACGCCGTGTTGAGAAACACTGCTCTCAATTAGTATAGTTCTATCCATACTATTCACCTACCAATTTATTAATTCAATAACAATATTATTTCGAGTTTATCCCACTGATTAAACCTCAATCTAGATATCATATTTTTAAGGCAATTTTCAAACACAATTGAACATTATTCAATTCCATTTTACGACCGTAATATCATAGATATATGGCTATTTTTATCTTAAAATCTTTATATGGATATCTTAATATAGTAAATAACATATTATTTACTCTAAATAAATTCCACACATTCCATAAATCTATAATAATCAATAAAAACAATGATGTATGTCTCACTGCATGTGAAATCCAAATTCATTAGACCAAACATAACAGTGTAAACTAGATCATGAATATCTAATGACCTTTTTTTCCTCAGTCAATAAGAAATTCAACATATTTTTATATTCATGAAATCCTAATATCACATTTATTAAAAATGATTCATATTAATATTTCTGTTATATCTTTCAACATAGTTATGTTTTCTATAAACAATTGAATAACGCGACACAACCTCTAGTAACACTATTTGTTGTCATTTTCAATTATTATGAATCGTTCATTTTTCATTACTATATTCATATTATTATTTAATAATTCCAACTATACTTTTATTAGAGATTTTTGTACTTTTAAAATTTCATCCTTTATGATTAAATTTCACCAATAATTCTAATTCACAATGACCATACCCCAATTTAATGAATTCTGATTTATGCATAGACAATGAGTTATGGTCATTGATAAATTTTTCATTCTATAGAAATATAATTTTAACCCCAAAAAATTCGATTTACCTTTCACGAGTTCTAAAAAGTTATTATACCTCTCCCTATAGACAATAAATATTTTCTTCATGGTGATCTACATAATATTATAATACTATCAAAAGGCCTAAAATATTTTTATTTTTATTTCATTCAATTTGATGATCATAAATCAAAAACTCATGTTCCTCCATGTGATATAAAATTCCATATGGTTGATTATATTAATATTTTGTAGATCTTACCTTTTCAAATATATCCATTATTGAATATTCATAAACTGATGTAATTTATATTTATTGATCCCTCATAAAATCTCTATCATCAGGTTCCTATTTATTCAATAATATATTACCCTCTATAATTTAATTCATGATTTAAAATTTCATTTTTACATGAGACCCATCTATGGGCTCTTCATGATTTCCCTATTCAAATTCTTTATCATGACATGTTAGTGATCACCGAGATAAAATGTGAACTTATTTAGGATACTAAAAAAATTTAAAAATTAATCATTCCATCAATTATCCCTTTAACCTATTCAATTTTCTAAACAAAAAATTCATCATCCATATATTATTCATCATCAATGGCTTTAGAAATGTCATATTTTTCTATGATTTTATTAACATATCAATTATTTCTAGAATTTTTGACTCCTCTAGTTTGAATTTTAATTTAATATTATACTAGAACACTTCATATATCGTCAAAATAATGCATCGATAGGTCCTATTACTCATGACTAGTAACATTCAGATTGTACAAAGATATAAAAAATCTCACTATTTTCATTGCAAGCTCAATATCCTTAATTATTTCACCAATACCTTGAATTTTGTTAACAAATTCATTAATTAAATTGAAAAATCTATCTAAATTTTCATTTATATGATTTTTTGGATAATTGTACTTATTCGGAAGATCTTGAGGTTTTCTTACATTACATTATTATATGTTTTGTATATATTTTCTAGTTTCCCTAATATATAAATTCTTATAGTGAAAATCATAAACATTGAATAGTTTTTTTAAGATATGGTCATTAGAATATAATTTAATTCTTTAGTATATAAATAAATTAATTATATATATATTTCCATCATAGAAAATCCTTTTCATCACATTCTAGAATCCCATATATTGTGCCAATGAAAATAATCATCCAAAACGATAATAAAAGTCATCTAATTATATTATTCCATATCTATATGTTTCATCCATAAAAAGTGGAACAACCACTATCATAATTGAATTATCTATAAAACCCACACTAGAATACATATTTAATTCCAATATTCATCCTTTTAAAACATTACTTAAACCCCAAAAAACCAAATAGAGGATGGGTGAATTAGGGTGCCATGTATTTTATTTCAATTGAATATATTTTTCCCCTCATTTTTAGGAACTTTTGAAATATGTCTAATGTAATTGTTCAATCACTCAAAAAACTCATATATATAAATATAAGGAAAACACAATATTATTATTTTGTTCCCTGATAAGGTATATTCAAATGACCATATTCCAAAATTGTGTCACTCTTACTAGAATATACACTTCTTCACTATATTTTGGGATTATATTTGTTTAATCATGGTCAATTTATAATAGGATCACTTCACTTTTATTAACTTTATGGATAGATCAGTTCCTCTATTAGATTACATATAATGACTCCCACTATCTTACTACTTTGGGTGATTTTACCCTTCGTTTTTAATTATAATGGTCTTTTCCATATATGAACACATGTTTATGATTTCTTTTGATCCTAAATTTATAAATATGATGCTTTACTGAATTCAAAAATATTTTATCATCTGGAACTATGTTTTTGTAAGTTTTTTTCTAAAACACCGATTTTCATAAAACCCATTTAATTTTATAAAAATCGTCAAAATGAAATAAAACAATCAATTTTTCATTAAACCTCTATCTTCATTTAAATTTATAAATTTCATAAAATCCCCTTCACAAAAATATTATTTGACGTCATAGTTCTCAAAAATTATTTTAATGATATATTTTTTCATGTTATATTCTTAAATAACATAAAAAATCATTCGAGTAAGAATTATACAAAATAAGAGCAATAATTCTTACATTAAAAAGCCATATTTATAAAATAATAAACATTATACTACTTATAAGAGGTAGGAATCATTTCATGAAACTCCACGACATTCATGATACTGAAAAACACCTAAATATGTCTCAGAATATATTACCCAACATAAATATGTTCATGAGACTCGATGTTTTTCGAGTTGGAAAACATTATATTTAATCAACCTATAGAAGTTTTCTTCTATCTTGAGTTTTAAAATATCTTTCTGAATCATACCTTAAAAAACTAACAACTTTATGGTCTTTTATAACATTAATTTCACAAATATCGTAATTTTCAATAAATTATTCTGGAAAACCATTGATAGAAACCTGAAAATTAAACCACCATCAACAATGAGTCCACATAAATGTATACAATCTCCTGTCATGTAAACTCTATAAAAACACATTGTTTATTGAAATTAAATACAACATACCATAAATTTAATTTTTTGAAAAAATGGGATACAAACAAAACCAATATAGTTGTACTATGGAACATCCTTCAGGGGTTTCCATTTCCATTCCAGAAACATATGCTTCTAAAATTGGTTTTTTATGCCCTTGGATCCTCTCTATTTATGGATATAGTTATGAAGAAGATTCTACACATGTAAAATTAATGGTTTTATGTGGATATGGATTTATCCTTACCCTTAGCCCATCACATATTCCTATATGAAGGGTATGTGACCTCTTTCATGAAATGGATCTTTGTAGGCTCTCATGTGCAATTTTACATTAGTTGATACGTCAAAGGAATTGTAGTTTTATACTTCACAATAATAAATTTATAATCATTCATGGATTCAGATATAGATGGGGTGATGGGGTAACTATCTATTTTTTAGTGCCACTTAAATAAGTCCATCAACATTTTCTTGGGTAATCTATATGTCTTCTATCCTCTCAGTCAGTAGACCCTCCAATGAATTCTTTTCTTGAGAGAGACTTTTCCTAAAAAGCTCCCCTTATGTCCATTTATAGGTCCTTTTGTAGATGTATATGACCATAACAACATGGTTGAATAAATTATATGAGTTCTAAATAAATATTCTACATATTATAATCCTACTAATATTGTTAATTGTCCGCCCATAGTCATTTTTATATGTAATCAATCCTCAAAAAGTGTTCCCTATTGGATGATCCACAAAATTTAAAACTCCAAATTAATCATACCCTAGAATTTGGATTATTTATGTCATAGTAATTCTTTAGCAATGATGGTAATTTTAATTATATGGTCCTTCCAATACTAATAAATTTTTATTTTTGGTAAATCAAATTTTGATAGAATGTTCAAGGAGAGTTTAGAAAGTTCAATTTAAAATACATGAAGGAGGAGGACCTTGTGGGATAAATCTATCACCTATGGTGTGGTCGGGGTTATATGACCTACAAGTTAAATTGTATAATGATTTTTATGAATTATGGTTTTTAGTTTCTCTTCCATTTCCATCATGGCCATGACATGGAGGTGACCTATTATGTGGACACATGATTGGTTGGGTTCCCTTGTGACTTACCCTGGATAGGTTGATGTAGCATGGAGAAAGGGTGCAAAAAAGAGGTGTGACGATGAAATTCATATTCTTTTTTTATTTTGGGGTTATCTAAAACTTGTGGTTTTGGTGGTTCTATGGAATTATTGTATGATGATAGGATGTTGATGATAGATACGCCAAACATCTCAGTGGCCAATTGGGCCTAGGATAGTTATGTTTTAGACCTCTATATCTCATTGATGACATATTTGGAAACATAATTTTTATAGTGTGTAAAAGGGTTCTTTATTGTGGTATTTTAATTATTTATTGTGAAAAAAATCTAATTCCCTTATTAAAGACACTATTCTTCATAATTTTTCCTCAACTGATGGGAAAACTAGGTTTGATTGTAGGGGGAATTACACCACTAATTTATTAGATTCCATCCCAAAAATATGTATAATGATTATTCAAAAATGTATGTTGATTTTCCTTCATTCCACTATAATTTACCTTCTTCATCCGTATCAAGAGGGTTTAGTTTTATGGTAATGGTTGGTTCATGTATTGGTATGGCTAGAGCATGATGGGGGGATGTTGTTTTCTTAGATGAATCCATTTAACATTGTGGTTCTAATACTTTTTTAGCAGTTTTCAAACATGAATCGTTAAAATTTAATAATGAATCCTTATTTGAGGTATGATGAATGTATTCACTCTTTGAAAATGGTCCATTTATGATACTATCATGATTTTGATTCAACTTTAGTATAAGGTACATATTAACTAAGGAATATAATGTATTTTGTTAAATGAAATTGAAGGGGAAAATCACATTCCCATGTTTTTTCATTTTTTAATTGATTTTGTTATGAATTATATCAACTGTTTATGTTGCGAGAAAATTTTATCACTTCTTAAGACCCATTTTGGAAGTAGTTGATGTTTATTATGAATAGTGGTTATTCTTGATTTATTAAACTTACCTCCTTTAAAAGGAAAATCACATACATTGTGATAATAAACAATCTATATGTGAATCTAGAAAGTTGTGTAAAACATTACTATACTAGACTTAATGAATGTTGTGTAAGGGATCTATAAATATGAAATTATATTTTATTGGATTGTATGATCCCAAAATTTTTTATTAGGGATTATTTTTCTTTATGGTTTATGATTTATTGTATTGGACATTTGATATCAATACAGTGATATTGGAAGGTTCTTTGAGTGAGGAATTTATCGAGGCAGTGGAGATGTAGTTTTCTTTCATGGAATATGTTCTGGGATGAGTTGTGATGACCAAAATTAGACTATGGGTTCTTGGTGATTATGTATATAGAATTAATTTTTAAAGATATATGGCATTAATATTTAGATTATAATTAGATGATGTGTTGTGAAAATTGATATAATTTCTTAGTGGTAATTGTATATTGTTAGTAATGATGAAATTGTAATTTAATTTTTATAATTAATAGTGTAACGGTGAGAATTAAATAGGTGTGTACAGAGATTAATTTTGTGATGGTTAGTAAATGAAACAAATTATAATCAATGTGGTTGAATAAAATGTTAAAAGTACGAACAAAACATAAGAAACTGACTATAGTGAGATATCATTAAATATATAATATAATGGTCGGTAAATTGTACATACTTATAAATTTTAGAAAATATTAATATGTAATGAATGTGTAAATAAATAATGGAAATATTGGATGTTTTGTGGATTATTTTTTGGTGAGTTACATATTGTGGGGGTAGTGTGCTTTTGGTGACAATTATCTGTTGATGTCTTAGAGTTGTGGGTTATTCTTGTTTTTTAATGTCAACCCATTAAATTTATATTGTGTGATATCAAATATCCTGGTAATTTTATTATATTTATATATACACACAACCCATGTAGACTATTATCTTCCAATACCAAAATATCATAGGAGAATATTTCACCCAACATCATGGTTGGTAATAGAATTATTGATAATTTTCCCAATATTCTACACAATCACTTTGGTTTTAGTTTTGGGTAATGGTTCTGTTAGAAGTGAACCATATTCCTTTTTGATGCTAAAGTTATTGGTGATTCATATTTAAGATAAATTTATGTGTTCTTTGGTTTAATAGTAGTAAAATAATGGAATAATGATGATTTCATTTGTGTTTATTATAATCAACAAAGATTGTGATATTGTTGTTAAAGGATGTAATAATGATGTGGATGATGATTTGTTTCCAGGATGTGACATGTGGTTTTGTAAAATTCCAGAACTATGTGTTTGTTCCTATAGGAGGATGGAGTATGTAGGGGTTTTCCCTTAACCACGTCATTGATAGCTTGATTCATTAGGATAAATGAATTTGTGAATCAAATGAGAGAAGAAAAAATTTTATTTACGGGTGTGAGAGTGGAAAATAATTTGTTAATTTTATAAGTTGTTTTTTATAAATATTATCTTCATCATATATTACAAATTTGATTCATTGTTAGGGGAGTGGACATTGGTGAGGATACAATGGCCAGGTTTACTATTTACATGCATGTTTTCTATATTTTTTATCACATTTTCACTAGGATTTTTGGGTAAGATCCAAATGAGTTTACATTTCATGATCACTAAACATATATAAAAAGTTTCATAATTGTTTTTTGCAGGGCTTCAAAGATTATGAGGGATGTTACTAGCTTAGTGGTTAGACTTATTTGGATTCACTAATTTAGTATTTCCCTTTGTACTATTATTTAGTTTAATAATATTTCTTCAATTGAAGTGTGAAATTTTGATATTTTAAATTTATGGTGTATTTTTTAGTTCTTGTTTATGTGGCCTCTAAATCATTCAAATTATATTGAGGGTAATTCATCATATATGAATGTTTTATTTACCCAAGTTTCTATTATACAAAAATGGGATACTTGAGTAAGGTTTAATGGGTCATTATCATTCCTTATTCATTGTCAGTCTTGTTGTGGTATTTTTGGAGAATTGTTTTCATTCCATAGTTGTATCAAATGTGATGTTTGAGTTATATGATAGTGTATGGGGTTAAGAACATGTGTTATTTAAATGTGTTGGATGTAAAATGAATCAAATTTATATTAATTCATGATGTAATTAAGATATAATAGTTATGAAATATGATTTTAAGGCCCCCTATGTTATAAAAGATTCAAAATGATATTTCTAAGTGTTTTTAGTGAAGTGTCTCTACTTACAGTGTGTACATTGAGTATAGCAACATGGATCATGTCTATTTTTTATTTTCGTTGAACATGGTGATGTTGGGAAACAAAATGAACTAAAATAAATGGTTCAAAAAATCTAATATACCATGATTATTAATTATTTTTTCCTAATTTTAAATAATGGATACTAGAAATCATCAGTATAAAAATAAGGGAGGATAGGTTTAATAGACTAATCTAAATGATTGTAAGAGGATAGATCTGACCAAGGAGGATGTATTTTAGAAGAATATATTGTGTTTTTTAAAACATCATTGATTGGAAATGTATGTGTGATATATATATGTTCTAGATATGGGTAGATGATATAAGGGTATTGGTATATATTATTAATTGATTTTGTACCAACTGGAGTACATGGTTCTCATGGATATTATCCATATGGTAAGATTATCATATTAGTTATGGATGTTATATCTTGAAATGAAGGAGGTGGTAGTTTTATATGGAAATGATTTCCAAAAAGAGTTTGATTCAGAATTTTAGTTATCAATGATGAGGGGTGAAATTTGACAAGAGATTCTCTCCATTCAGAATGGGATCAGTAGTTTTTGGGATATTTGGATCATATTGAAGGAAAACATACATTTTCTAATGATTTATTTCGAAATGGGGAGTCTCAAGAATGATATATTTATTATTTATTTCAATTCCTGATCTGATACAATGTTATACCATTTACTCTTCATATATATCTAATTGCATATAAAAAAAGAGAAATAATCAAGAAGATTAATATATAGGGAGGTGGTAATCATGAGGGAGTACAATGGATATTCTAATGGAGTGGATAATCAGGTAAGAATCAACATATTTTAGGGATATAGAGGATATGATTTTTTATGGATTCAAATTCATTAGTCTTATACACACTTTAATGGGGAAAATTATTCTTGAACATCTATCGACAGCTCTAAAATGTTGTGTTTTTAAAGAATATTTTACAACATCAATCTTAGTAATCGAATATTATAGGAGTTAATTACTTATTAGGATGTCATCCCCTTTCTTTTCTATCAAAAAATATATTTCCATTAAGCCAGAATTTTTAGTAGGGGAATCCAAAAATTATGCAGAAACTAATATAGTATGAATATAATCTGATGATAGGAGATGTAGGAGGTAGTTATCAAAACTATAAAATTTCATATACTTAGGGACATAGAAATACAATGTTTATAGAGGTGATTGGTAGCGATGAAATGGTTCTTAGTGAAATAGATTCATGATATAAAAGCACCAACACAATAGGCCCCAGAGGTTGTTCATGGTATTATTAGTTTATCATCATTATTATTATTTTATTTCATAGCCTCAAAAATAGTTTCATACCTTATATGGTTTATTCAATAGTACTAGAAGTGGATAGACTTCTTGATACCATGGTGTTATCCATTGTAGTTTGAGGCTAACCTATACAATTAGATGATTTTTAGGCATGTATTCTAATAACGGGATAATATATGTCAATGGGTAGTTTATTATGTTAGTATATACAAATATATGATGTAATGCATAGAATAGATTGGTTGTGTTATGTTCGTGAAATTTTCCACTTCTTCTAGATGAATACATGTTTTCATTTGAATAGGGTTAATGGATGGTGTTAATTAGTGAATGGGGTTCTAAAAAGGTAGTGGTGTTTTAAAATCATATTATAACTTAATTTGGGGATTTTTTAATTGATTTTATGGTAGTGGTCCCTAATAGAGTTATTAGGGAATTCTGTTATATCTTCATAGCTGAGGTCGAGTCACTACACCCTCTTTGTGACATATTTTTTTTGACAAAGTTACGAACACATATTCCAAAAGATCCATAAAAATAAATCATATCATTAGACCATAACCAATGGAATGTAAATGGATTTCAGACATATTACATAATTTCATCATATCACCCCTAGAAAAGAAACAATTCCAATAATGGTTTTATCACAAATTAATTATTCCCTAGTAATAATATGGGATTCATATAAAAAAGTAACTCCCTGAGATTTTAAAAGAATAAAATTTGATATGATAGAACATGTGAAAAGAAACTATAATCCTAGAGAATACATTCATATCCCTTTACAATGTGATAAAATTATTTAACAACAATATATATCTCTTCAATATCTTATTGAACATGAAAACCTGAGTCTAAATGGACCAAAATGTCGTATATTATTATATCGTAGCCATTAAATTGGCGAGTATGGGTAGTACTAAAAATTATAATTATATGGTTTACACATGTGTAGAATAAATTCAATTGATATATATATTGATTATAAATTAAATTAGAATCAATTGAGTGAAAGAGAATATGTTTTTAAGAAAACATTATTTATCAAAGAACAGAGTTTTATCATATATAGTGAACGTATATTAAAAATACCATTTTCAATTTTAGAAAAAAAAAATTCCCAAAAAATACATCATTTTTGAAATCCCAATCTCAATATTTTCTCCAATTATATTTTTTATAAATTTCTAAAATTATAAAATTTTCAGTGAATAGTGAAAATTACTCATTTTTATTTAGAAGTGAAATTTATTATTATGCTTTTAAAAACAAAAAAAAAATTCACGGAATGTTGTTTTTATAGAAATATTTGATCAATTATATAAGTATATAGTTAATTTTGGTCATTTTAATAAATTTAATTCTGAAATTTGATATGAAAACATTTTAAACATTTGATCATTTTCTCTATGAAAACCTACTTTCTCATCGCATCTGCATGTTTAATTTCAATATAAATTATTATAATTATTTGATTTTAATTTGGAAATTTTTAATTAAATATTTTTTATTAGTGTAATTTAAATAGTATAATATGTTTAATTTAATTTTATCCCATAATGAATTTTAATAAGAGTAAAATGTATTTAACAGGGTTAAGGTAAAAATTGGTTTATCAGTTTTTAAATAATAGAGATATGGGTTAAAATATAAAAAACCATTTGAAACACATATTTTATGGAAATATTTATATATTATATAATATTTTTTATATTATGGACCAATATGGATCCTTTTTACATGGACAAATGAGGGTACATGTTTTATTATTAAAAAACTACAATTTTTCCACACACATTACATTTAAAAGGCCACCAACTCTACTATACTATTCACACTTCAAAATATAATTACCTCAACAAATACCTGAATAAATAAATTCCATAAAACCTCCAAAAATATAAGATCCATTTTTTATCGTTAATCCATTCTTGGTATGATTTGGGTTCAAACCAATATATATTTTCTGAAAATGATGTAATATTATTAAATGATCAATTTTATTTGGTTTAATAATCCACCGCTTCATGTATTTTTATAATTCACTTATATAATATCCTTAATATATTAAATATACATATATTTTACTATTCTAATTTAATGAACTATATTTATCTCTTATTCGATTAAATGGGAAACAAAAATCATTGATCAAGTGTATGGTAGACTATCGCCTCACGAAATTAAGAAATTCATTTTCCCTCACCTCATTTAATGGATTCATATAATGATGTATTTGACATAATAATATTATTTTATTTATATTATTATACTTCATGAACTTAAATATCACCTATGACTTCTTATGTTCCATTCCATTTAAATTACAATAACATTGCTCATATGTACGGTAGACTACCACATCACAAAGTAATGTGATTAATTTTTCACTTTCTCATTAGATGGTCTTTAATAAAGACAAATTTAATGAATATATTTGATATATATGAAATAATATAGTTTCTATAAAATTATTATATCACCTACTTCATTACCCTTTCTCCTTTGAAGGAACTGATGAAGATGCTTAAGAGTACATACGACCTAACTTCTCCAGGAAATGATGTGATCAATTCTCCATGTTTAATTTAATTAATGATTGTAAAGATGTAGATAATGATAAGTGTTACTTATTACATTAATATCACTTTATATATTTTAATATATGGAATATTCTCAATAAAAAATCTTTTATGACATAGCATGATTGAGAAGACAATCGAATTAACACCTAGTACATTATTTTTTTTTGAAATATTACAAATTATCAGGAACTAAAATTTCATAAAAGGGGTTTATGTGACATTAAAAATATGAATATATATCTTTTATAAATTAATAAAATTCTAAAAAACATTATACATTACATAAATGAACCCCCAACTGAAAGGATTTTCAGGTTCAGGGTTATCATCTAAATTTTCCATTATTTAGGCACATTATAAGGTTATACCCCTGATTTATTTTATATGATATATATACTACCCATTTTATGTGAAATAACATGAATCAATAAATAATAATATTATTTTATCTTTCATTATAATTATTTCATCCAATTATATGTGAAATAACATGAATCATTGGGTTATATTATTTCTTTGTGGTGTTTGATACTCTTGGATTATGTGTTTAATTAATTTATAATATATTTTATTTTATATAAACCCATTTTAGGTTTATGTATTTTTGATAAACATAACTAAATTATTTATTAATTTTCACTTCAACATTAAGATTTTTAAGGGTTTATATCACTTTCTCAGTTAAATAAGTATTTTTTATAATAGAGTTTCAAATGAAGAAAATTATTTGTTAATTGACTAATAATCCCATTAATTTTGGTACCATATGGCCATTCATGGATATGAAAAATAATTTTCCCATTTATAAATTATTTTTTTACTTAAAATAATTGAGATGTGTTTGATAAAATGAGTATTTATTTATCTATTCAGTATATGATCATTCTTATTACAAATCCATTATTTGAGAAAGAGTTTTAAAAATGTTTTTAAAAAATAAAAATGATTTATTAATGATATTTTTTCCATGTTTCAATTTTTAATAAATTTCATTAATTATATATTTTTGAATTTTTCCAAACGAGCCCCTTTTGGTCTTTATAAAAAATGTGAAGAGAATTAGTGTTTTAACTTGTAGATCATGTATGAAATGCATCCAAAGATAATATAATAGAAAACATATCATGGATAATTATAACAAAATAATCATAAAAAATATAAATTTTAATTATTGGATTTTATGAAATTATGATCATTATAACTCCACAATAAAGACCTTTCAGAATATAATTTAAAACTTATGGGTATAAAGTAATTTTTCTTGAAAACTGATTTCATTAAATCTTTCCGATTTTCCTCCTAAGACTAATAACGCATCGAGGGGAAGTTTATACCAAGGCCCCACCCATGAATTAATTTCAAAAAAATTCATCAGATATATAAAATCAATATAATTCATGAAAAGTTTTACTTATCATTAAATATCTATAGTTAATATATGATACATATTATTCTATATTTCCCGAGTTTATCAAATAACATTCAAAGTAAATATAGTATTTAAAAATTTAATAAGGTCTAGAAAATAATAATATCCATATAGAATGAATATTGATATATGATATAAATTTAATGACCTATGAAAAATATCAAAATAGTGTTATATTTTGAAGATAATTTTAATAGTCATAAAAAAACTAAGACTGTACAATAACATTTTCTCCATGATAAATTTCCAATTGAATCCCAGGGGATAAATTTTTTCAAATTGATACAAAAAGTAACTTTAATTTTTAATGAATCATGATATTACATTTAATAGTGGTATTATAAACATAATATATAATAAATTGGTTAATAACAATCAAATTTTCCTTAATGAATGAAAATTGAGACGGAATGCATTACCAATATGTTATCATTAAAGTGGGTTTAATAATTTATTGGATTATGTGTATAAAATTTATGTAAAAATAAAAATGTGGAAAACAAATATAAAATAATAAATGGTAATCACAAAAAAATCTTATAATTCCATTATCAATTAAATATATTTTTATGTCGATTAATGAAAATTGTGTTAAAAATTCACTTACCTTACACTTCATTTTGGTTGAACTAAAATTATCCATATGTATAATGGTTTTAGGAATTTTATTTTTTCCAATAAACATGTTATTATTTTTATTATAATATATAATCTTTCTATAGCATCATCTCTCTTGTCTGTTAATTATAATTCAAAACTCTTTTTGTTTTAGGTGTTAATTTCTTTGTTTTCTCTTACTTGTTTTACCATGAATGATCTGTTTATTCCACATATTATATTGTTGCATCAAATAAAAAATAATTATCATGAAATAATTATCATATTTATATATCTATTAGGATTTTATGAAAGATCATGGTAGATGGTTTCGAGAAATGAAACGTGTGACAATCACAGAGACGATAGTTTATATAAATGCATTGGTGACATTTCCATTTTTCAATAATTTTTATAAAAATGAGGTAATAAATATTTTATATTTACATTATGATCATAATATCATAATTATAATATTATTTCTTGATATATACTTATATATCTCAACCATGATGTTTTATGATAGAAGGAGAGTCACATCCCTTCATGAAGGTGGTATTCCACACCTACACGAATGATTTATCATAATTAACTGAGCGAAAAGGTAATAAATAAATTAATATATTTATTTAAATAATAATAAATATTTCATGAAGATAAAAATTATTTCAATTATATAACTTATATTTATTAACATTATCATTATTACACTCCTTGTAAAGCATTAGTGAAAAAATAACATTAAAAAATGAGGTGGTAGTCCACCTTACACACGAGAAACGTTATTATATCCCATATGAAATGGAATGTAAAAAAGTTATATTTGATATAGTTACTAAATAGAAATAATTATGTGTGAAATATCATAAAATTACTTAATATACATGACCATACTGAATCATGGGAGGTGTTAATTGAAAAGATAATGACATTGGTCTGTGCAACAGTAGTCCTCCCCACACATGAATGATGATTTTATAACTGATTTGATTAAAGTGGATATGTTTGTATGTGATTATAATAAAAAATTTCATTATATATAATATATTGAGGTTATTATCTAAAAATATATTAATAATATTTTAACAAGGTGGTGGGAGAGATAAATTTGAAACACTTATTGAAGATTGTTACCTCCTGTTTGGGTACCCCTCTTAGGTTTTAACCAAAATCCTTCCTATGATGGATTTATTCCCAAAATAAGGATTATAATATTAGGGGATGTAAATTTAGAATTTATTTACTTAGTATATTATTTATAAAAATTGATGTATAAGTGTAAATAATTGAGCGTAGTGACATACCTTATATAATAAAGGAGTTGAATTATTGTAAATGCCCAATGGTATTTGAAAATATAAGGTTACCATCACCTAATATGGCTCATAAAATTTGAATAAAATATATTTATGGGATGATTGTTTTTATAAAAACTTCTAAAACGAAATATTTTTTATACATTTAATTCATATCCTTTATTATTACTCTGTTTTTACTATGTTAGTTTGCACCACAACAATTACTTCTTAAAACCCTGGTAATAAAAAAATAAAAAAATGCGAGTTATTATATAATTTTTACCCATTATTATAATTATGAAATCCACTTCATCAAATAAAATTATTTGTGTCTACGAAATTAATTTTAAAATAAACAATTGTAACATCCAAAAAGATTGATTTTAACATTAATCATGGCAATTAATTTTTATTTTCATTAACAATTATTATGAAAAATATTATTCTAAACATATATTCAAAGTTTATTATATGGATTATAAATATTTAACCAATTTTATCAAATTTAATTCACCAATGTGATAGAATTTAATTTAAAAATTACTCATGTAGATGCTACGAGAAAGTGGTGTTCTAAAGAGAACTTTTTTTAAAGTTTTCAAATTTTTTGTATAAAAATGAAATATTAAAATAAATAAAATGAACCAAATTAGTTTTATTTATATATAATTTTAATATTTAAAATTAAAACCAATTCAAATTATAGTATAAGTTTAAAAATAATTGAAAATAAAATGTTGTTTTTAATTAAAATACAATATTTTTCACTATTCATCAAAAATAAAATATTTCAGAGAAATTTGAAAATATATCCTTGATCTAATTATTATAATATGATTTAAAAATTTATATAATTTATTAATTTTTTTTCTTAAATTAGTAAAAATAAATTTTAAATTTATTTGTATAGAAGAATTAAAAATTATTTTTGAAAAAAATAATGTGTTTTGATAAAATTTATTTGAGTTTATATGAGTTTTGTTTTATTTTTAATGAATTGATAACCATAATTTTTATAATATATCTATCACTATTCATACCCACTGATATAATATATTTTTTATGTATATAATATATTAGGTTTATTTAGACGTGCAGTTTCATACTCTACAAGCTATCAAGGAGATTAAATTCAATGAAATATATTTTTGGGTTTTTATGCTTGGTGTTATGTGTTGTATATTATATTTAATATGATTTAATTATTTAATTATTTTTGGGTTTCACATTCTACACAGTTTATATAAATTTTGGCTTTGCAATTTAAACATGATCTTGAAAATAATGTGTTTGATATTTGAAAATTCTTTTATCGAAGACCCACAATGAAAAAAGTGTTAATAGAAATTATCTTAATAAGAGATAATCAGAAGTATAAGTTTAATATGAAATAACACAAAACTAGGGTTCTAAGTATGATGAAATTAGTGGAAACCAAAAATATGGACATAGAAGAAAAGCATAAATAATTACAAATAGTGATTAAGGTCATTGATCCGAAGAATGTGAATAATCAATAGAAAGTTAAGTACCTAAAAACCATCAAAATTTGATGATTGAAATGACCATATGATTCATCTGATGTGAATGAATATGATAAAAAAATTGTATCTATTTCCTACTATTGAGAAATTATTTTAATAAATATGAATAAAAGGAAATTTACGTACATGATATGTTTTTATTTCAAAATAATGATTTCATCCTTTGGTTGTTCTTATATCAATATCCACTTCATCCCTAACATAATTAAATGATTATCCAAAAATGGATTGTTTTTATAACTGAATCACTAAAACTATCTTTCAATGGCTTAGAGGATCCATAAAAGTGTGATATGTATTTCCATCTATCAATAACTATTTTCCACAACCTATGTGGTTTGTCAAAATTGTCCAATATAATAAATTAATCCTTACACCTCAAAAGTAATACCATTGGTTCAACATTAATATTTATTTTTCAGATCATTAACTAAAAACATGATCTTATTAACTATAATACTCATAAATCACTGGTAGGTGATACTCATAAATCACTGGTAGGTGATAAGTCTTTTCATTATTCTCTCATGGGTTCAATCCCCAATGAAATTTTATATATAATCGGTTTTCACCTAGCATGTGGGTCGAATTTTTTCAGAATATATACTAATTCAATTACTATTTAATTCAAAAAATCTATGGATACCCTTGAAATAAAATTAATCAGTAAATAACATTTTTTATAAGGTTTTAAATAGAACCATTTTTTAGAATGAGTAAAACCCCTATTTTTCTGTTATTAAAATACCATTAATGCTAATATTTACCATAAAGGTTATTAATACCAATAAACTATTGTCTATAAAATGTAAAAAAAGTATAAATCTTATAAATTATATATTAAAACCAGTTTTTTGTAACATTTTCCAAAAATATTTTTTTTATCGGTAGACTCTCAACACATAAAACAAAAAAAGAACTGCTTAGGACATTGAACGTATGATCAGTCATAAACTCGTAAACCCATAATGGAATTCATAATTCTAAATTTTATGAAGACACATATACGTAAAATATTAAAACAAACATTATTTGTTTAATTATTTTTATAAATAAATACCATTGTTATTGTACTTCTAAAATTTTATTCTTGAATTTTAATATACTAATAATTCATCTATTTTATTTATAACAATGTCCTTTCTAGGTCTAGGATTTAACCCATAGATGATTGAATTAATTGGCATAATCCTAGGGTTCTCCATATTTGTTATAAAAAACTATAAATTGATTCATAGGATGTGAATTATTTTTTTCCACCATAATATAATGTTTTCATCGATGATTCATTTCTTTATTCCCTTATTTTCTAAAAAATCATTTTATCATTCATTTGAGATTCCCCCATTTCAAAATAATTCATAAAATGGTTATCCTATTTCATTCCTTGATATCATCTATTCAAATAACTCATCATT
The DNA here is from genome assembly GCA_963277665.1 of Viscum album. Taxonomy (NCBI): domain Eukaryota; kingdom Viridiplantae; phylum Streptophyta; class Magnoliopsida; order Santalales; family Viscaceae; genus Viscum; species Viscum album. Next base: position 748,299,775 of record OY728129.1, on the reverse strand, counting down.
ATTTGTAAACATAATATGAATTATCCTAAGAATAACCCCTAGTAATTTCAAACTAGGTGGGAAACAAGTTCGGCTAGAATACAAATAGTGAAAATCAGGTGAAGCCTAATACACTCATATTAGATTTGTTAATTGTACGTATGTTTTCTCTAGAAACATCACCAAATGTTATATTTATAAACAAATGTATTTTCATTAAAATAAAATATAATATATAGATAACCAAAATTTTTTGATGACATTGTATACTTATCTTAAAATTCACTCATTGGGTAATATTCCATAGTCTATGGTTTTCTTAATCTATATCCTATGGTTTGAACTAAACATCCCCTAATTCCATCTATAGTGACATATAAACTAGTATCTCAAATCCAATGACTGCTTTATTACATCGTTATAAGATATAAATAATTTCATCCCGATTGACCAAATTGTATAGTACTCTAGGTGAAATATATACATACATCATTCACATATAATATTTCAAAACACTTGTTCTGACATATTTATTTCAATAATCACAATATACCCACTATTATATCCTTGTATAAAAATAGTACACATTATTGAATCATGGGGATATAAAAAAACGAGTGAGTTAAAATAATCATTAAGGGATACATACAATAGAATCCACCACAAATCAATATCTGTAATCAATATGCTATGCAAAAAACAGAACAACGATTGCATGTAAATAATAAATTGAGAATTATGTGAATCAAAAGATAATATCAATGATAAAATCTCATAGAAAAATAATCAATATGGATAGTTAATTATCTAAAATACATTCCATTTAATCAATAACATTCTAATCATAATTGTATGGATAATAATCTACATATAAAGGGAAATAACTAAGAACAAATGCAATTTCTTCATTATCTAAAAATTAAATACATCAACAGATAATATCATATTGAAAATATCATTCATGAAAATAATAACAGAATTACCAATGAATAAATTTCATAATTGTAGTATGTTATAGACCCATGATCATGATAACCTTACTATCAAGATCTTTTATATGATATTTTAAAACTACTCGATGAAAAATCATTTGGGCTGTCAAACTGATTTTAGAATACCTAATTAATTGGCCTTAGGAGACTACTGATGGATCAAGGGAATATCAATAAATTGATCTGAAAAAAACTACATTTCAAAATCATTCATCATACATTTAATAGTCAACTCCATTCATGACCATTGTTGGTTATCATCCAATATCTCTACAGTGTGAACGATACATATTTATATATATATCCCCAGTTAATCAAATATCATACAAATTAAACACAATAGGTAATTTTTTTCCCAAATAATAATATTCACCATGAAATAATATTGATATTTAAGAGAAATTTATTTACAATTGAATTATGATCACATGAAGGTGATTTTTTCATGTGAAAGCTAATATTAAAAAAATTGAGATTATACCTTAAAAATTACAACTGGGTAATTTTCATGTCGAATCCTGATGGATAAAGTAATTCAAATATATATGTAATATTGAATTAATTATTAATGAACCATGATATTACATTTCAATGTTGTAGTATATGTAGGATATTAAATAAATTGGTACAAGATGTATAATGCGCTTTAATGAATTGAAATTGAGACATAATTCTTTACAAAATATCGTATCATTGTATTTAGAATTAGTCATTGAATTTATAGTGAGTATCAAATTTAAATCCACATATAAAACTGATTTTAAATATAATATAATCAATTTTATTTAAAAAAATAGTCATAGTACGACAAAATAAATGAAGTAGAATATTAAACCAATGAATTGAAATTGAGTTAAGAATTCCTTACCTTAGGCTCTTTTTGGTTGAACGTCATTTATATTCATATATATTGGTTTGTAAAAAATTATTATATTATTAAAGAACATTATTCGTAGTTATAATATCATATATGATCCTTTTCTAATATATAATCACTTTTTCCTTAATTATCATTCATTATTTTTCATGGATTCTAGTATCAATTTCCCTTTTTTATCATGCGTGTTTCATCATGAATGATCTGATTCTTTCACATATTATATTGTTCCCTAATATATTTAGTATTAATCCTGACATAATTATATTATATATATATATATATGTGTGTGTTATACTACTAATTCCAATCATTTAGGACGGTTCTGTGAAATAAAATATGTTACAATCATGGAGATAGAAGGTCATACGTACACATAGTTAATGTTTCCATTTATAAACAATCATTATTGAATGGATTTAGGTAATGTTTAATCTGTCTAGAATTATCATAATATCATAATAAAATTTTTAATTATCTAAATATACATACTTATATCATCCATGTTATGTGGTTATGGAAACAGAGTCACATCGATTCGTGAAAGCGGTAGTTCACTCATACATGAACGATGTCATCATAATTATGTGAATGAATAATTAAGAATGAAATTGATATATTATTTTTTTCATTATGATAATGATGTTCTTAATGTCATAATGTTTTCATCTATAACTTATACAATCATTAAATATATCCATAGTTCATTCCATGAAATGCATTAGAGAAAACTGAATCACATCGATCTCTAAGGTCATTGTTTATCTTACACATGAGTGAAATGTTTGCATCCCCTATAGTAAAGAATGAAAAAAAATTAAATATATGATATACTGACTCTATAGGAATGAATAAGTTATATTTACCATATATATACTTTAGATCCTTAATCATATGAAACAGAAATATGTGGTAATGGAAAACTGGTTCAAATAAGTTTACATGGAGGTAGTCTGCCACACACAAAAATAGTGATTTCATAACCCATTTGATGGAATGGGAGATTATTGTTGGATATTCCCCTAAGATAGAGATATCATAACATATAGAAGATATAATGTAAATATAATAATATTTTAAAAAATAAATGAATATTTTTTCCTAAAATAAAATGATGCTTATTAGATAATATAAAACAAATAATTATAAATATTGAATATAATATATCATATAAAAATCCAATGAGTCTAGAAAATTAATTTTAATATAAGGTCTACATCAATGAAAAAACCCCACTTTTAACCTTAACATTGGTAATTAATTTTTTACATTATTTTCAAGTTATTATTACTATAAATTAAGTATACCTTGTTAAGCAATATTAATTATTAATATTTATAATGAGTAATATATTTTTTAAATATAAATTGAAATAATTTTGAGATTTTATTAAAAATTTAGTCTCATAGATACAATGAGAAATCTTGTTTTCGTTGAAAAATGTGTAAGTGTTTACATTTTTTTTATATCCTAATTATTAATGAAAATTATTACAATAACCTATGTTGTATTAGTTGATGTATAATTAAACTAATTTAACTTTTAATAAGGTATTAATATGAAAAACACAACATGTAAACCTATCTAAATAGAAATATGGTGTAATTTTTCACTAACATAAAGAGTATTCTTAATATCCACGGGCTGGGTAAAATCACCTGAGCACCAAAAAATAAAATTTTAAAATTATTTCACCAAAAAAATATTAAAATAATCAATTTATAAAATGGAAAAATCATCCAATACATATATCAATATAATAATACAATGAACCCGGAGATGATAAAACCAATAATTAAAATAAAACAATAATGAAAATGTCTCATGGTGGTTCACAATGACCCCACATGTCCTAAAACACGTCCCTCAGTCCTTGAAACTCAAAACCACAATAGAAGGTATGTATAATTATCCATGATTAACATACATGGATATTACATTATTTTATATAAATATTCATAACATTAAAAAAAATATGTACCTAAAAGCTATAATCGATTAATTCTATTGGATAAATGAAAGTATAATATTCTAAAGTGGGGAAGGATCTGCAAAATATCATCTAATGATAACCCCAATTAAGTAATTCTATATAAAACCATTATTCATATCCTCGAGAAATAAATTATAAGAAGGGCTGATCTCAGATTCCCATTACAGGAAAATAAAAGAGATGCATAAGTATAACATGGGTATAAGGGTATGATACCATGATAATAACCTTTGAGTATCTCTCCTTTAAAATCAAAAATTATGTACATGAGAAATATTTTAATAATTTTATGTTTATAAAACCAAAATCATAAAGTAATCAATGCGACAAGCCCTGAGATAAAAAAAATATTGACTTGTAATGTACACATTAGCTTATAACATTGCGAACTTGTGCAAATAATAATATGTTCACTCATTTAGTGAAGGACATGGAAAAATGAAATCACATAATCTTATGGACATGAAACCATGTTGATGAATAACATTATGAACATGAAATCTGATTCATGCAAAAAAATAATACCCTAGAAGTCAAGTATCATTTGCAAAAAAAATTGGGAACATCATGGGGACTACACAGACCGGGAAGAACACAACACCATACCCAAACACAATCCATTATATATAAGGGCTTGGGGTTTCCCCTCTTCCTATAGTGTATGGGGATTACCCATATTCCCATTGTGGACCGGGTTTCCCGATATTCCTCTAGTGAATAATGAAACACCTATTTCCCATTTTGGATTACAAGACACATGTTTCCCATTATGGATCAAACCCATCGACTTGTTTCCCATCATTATCTCATATGATATTAATATTTAACCAATGCATTGGAGGTAGAAATAGGTCCTACCCGTCACAGGAAAAAACCATACAAATATGTATTATAAGACAATAAAACATTCATCATATCATGACGCAAAAAAAATAGTTGGGTTCCAAAAATAATCATATCATAAAACATGAAATGAATTTTGTATCAAAAACCATTCATCATATCATTAAATTTGGAAACTTTATGTGTCCCATAATCATTTCATCAAATAAAATCCCATTACCTGATGTAGTTATCAAATATATATAAATCATGGACGTGAAATGGTTTTCATAAACAATATTCCATAAAAACATAAACCATTAATGAAATAATATGAGTGATATTCTTGGATAATACCCCCGTAAGTATTTAAATGTCAAAAAGTATATCAAATTACTTGGATAATGATTTTATAGGTTCATATGGATCCTTTCTTAAGGAAAATAACCTGTCATTGAAAATATCATTTACAAAACCATTTAAAAAACATTTTCTTACAAATAATTCATTGTAATTTCATTTGATAACGTTCATGTAAAAAATATATTTCCATTTCAAAAACTATCTTTTGAATTTGAAAACATATAAATAAAGTATTATATCATCATAATCCATTTCATTTAAAAAACCATTTGAAAATATATTATTGAATCATTAAAAATATTTTTAAAAACATTTTCAACCTAAATCATTTTTTAAAAAAAATCTATGAATGAAATTTTAATATAAAAAACATTATATAATATTCAGTTAACATTTTTATCAAAAATAACAATGTAAACATATGAATACAATTTAAAGGAAAGTTTGAACATGATGGCATGTAATTCTGTATATTCCATACATTCAATTTAAAACGTATACAATTTACAAAAGTGATTTGATCGAAAAATAACTACAAGATTCATTTCAAACCCATTTTTTAATATTTAAACATGGTAAATAATTTTTTATAAAAATAAATGTATAAAATGAAGATATTTTTGAATTTTTTTTAATAAAACATAGTCTCTAGTGTATATGGAGTTTTGACTGGAAGGATAAAAAATTCAATTTTTTTAAAAAAAGTCATAGTTATCTTATGTAATAATGAGTGGAAAAATTGAATCTTTACATGGTTATAACATCTATAACCAGTGGATAATTAAAATAATTATAGTTCTTAAGATAATCATTATAATATTTTTAAAATTCAGTCATAATCATAAATAACCCCGATATATGTTGTGATTGTTGCAATAATATCATACCCCTTTTGTAACATTAAATCATAATACCCAATAGAGAATAAACATTAAATAAAGAAAAAAATATAATTAAAATAATGATATAAATTATATAAAATTTCATAGGTAGGTATATATATCTTCTAAAAAATTACAGGTGCATGACATGGCATGTATCTCTAAGAAAAAATAATTGGGGAAAAATTAGTTTAATGATTTGGTACCATTCGAAACAGAAGACCCATAAAAGAAAGATCATAAAATTGATAATAAATTACCCATAAATTATTGTATATGAATCAATAACGTGTTAATGTGGATTATTTACTCCACACAAAATAAATGAGTTTTGAATAAGGCATAAGACTCATTAAAATAAAAATGAGATAAGAATGTATTGAATTATTTCATAAACATTAAAAAAATATTATATAATATATATAATTTTTTCTAGAATATACCACCAAACCATATTCTTATATCTTATAAAACATATGATTTAATTGTTACATTATATTACCTTTGTAATCACAATTCCTTTTTAATGTTACGTTTCGGGGAATATCCTCATTGTTTTCTGTATATGGTATGACTTTTAGATCTTGATAATTTTATATATATCTTTATTTACATATGTAATGAATATAAAAAATAATATTAATATAATATAAATAAAGTATATAAATATTTATAATAATGATTAAAATATATAAATAAGAAATGTAATATAATGAAAATGGACATGTTAAGTCTTTCGTACATTTGAACATGGTGTCTGTTTTATTATCGTATTGTATGGAAGAAAGTAAATGAAATATATATATATATATATAATTAAATTAGAATTATTATTTCATATATATATTATACATTTAAAAAAGCAATCCATAATACATTCAATGATTTGTGTGAATGGAACACATAGCATTGATGAGGCAGTAGTCCACACATCCATAAATAAAGTTATAGTATTTAAACAAAATGGAATGTATACCGGTATGTTTTATATTATGATTATAAAATATAAAAAAAATATTAAATATAATATATATATATAATATAAAAACTTATGGTCCATCATTATTTTCAACCTTGAATGTTGGAAATGGAAGAACGAGTGACATTAATTCATGAGGCGGAAATTTTTCAAAAAAAGGAATGATGATTCTGTATCCAATTTTTTGAATGTGTGTGTGAGTGTAGGTAGAACCCATAAAATAAAAAACTATCATTATATTTTTGATACTAAGGTTATTATATTAGAATGTAATAATAAGATTTTTGGGGGTGTATAATGAAAATAAAACTAAAGATCTTGTTTAATGATGTTACGTCTTCTTTGTGTAAATTCATTTTTTCGACCAAAAGGATCCTTTAGTTAGACTTTATCAAAAAGGATGTATTATAATATTATGTGAGGAAATTTTGGAGTAGATTTTTGGTATGGTATGTCAAAGCAAAATTTTCTTTAGAGGTTTGAGGAAGTGATGGGTTAGAGTCCCCTTTTATAGTAGAGGAGTGGCATTCATTTAGATATAAAAAGAAATAAACTATTAAGAGGATTTCCTTACATAATGGGCCTAAACAAATTACCTATTTTCATTATATGGGTGGATATTATTGAAAACTGTTCATAAAATTGATTTAGGACCAGTTTCTTGGTTATTTGTCCCCTTATGTTAAATTTTAACAACTAAATCAAATCATTTTTACCTTAAATGATGTAATTAACATTAATTACTTTCACTAATATTTTTTTTAGAAAAATAAGATCAAATTAGAATGAATAATAAATTATTCTAATTCCAATTATCAAATCAATTTTTTATTTCTTATTACTGATGTGGCATAAACTAATTTATATTTAATCCAATATATTGGATGAGATGATATGTTTTTAAAGATAAAAGGTCCTACAATTTCATATGATTTTATATGTAATTTCATTGAGAAATTGGTTCCAATATAATAAATCAAATTTATTTAGGTATAGTTGATCTAATTATTCATTAATACATAATTAAAATATAATTTATATAAATAAATAAATTAGAAGAAGAGAAGTTTTCGATTAAAATTTATTTGTTTTACTATTTATCGAAAAATGAATCATTTCTTAAAAATAAAAAAATATAAAAAAAGTATGTTATTAAATACCTATTTAAAAAATAAATTAAAATTTTTCAAATATAAAATAATATACTGTCAAAAATTATATTTAAAATTGGGTTTCCATTAAAAGGCGGTAAAAATACCTTTTATAAAAATACAACTTTTTATTCATAAATTTTTATTTATTCATATATTATACCTAAAAAATATATTGTACGAGTATCCAAAATATTTATTAAATATATTATATATATATATTAATCAAAAAATTCATTTAATGTGGTTTTTTAAATTTTTTTGAGGGAAAATTTTGTTTCTACATAGAAAAAATTGTTTCCGTAGAATAGTAATTTCATTTTTTTAAAACAGTTATTATATTATTTTCTGAATAAATGATATTCAAAAAATTTATTTTTTCAAAATTTGGAAAACATATATATACATTTTTGTTAATATTATTCATAACATCAATTCTATTCTTTAATTGTTGACTATAATAATATTTTAAAAATAATATTAATAGTAAATTTTAGGTTTTAACAACAGGGTCTTATGTGTAATGTAAGCTTCCACAAGGACTCGATATTGTGTGTAATAGAAGAAAAACATAGTATCAGATGTTAAAAGAGTTACTCTATGCGTTTCATGTTGTGGAAGATCATCTTTTCATTACTTATAATTTAAAATAAACATAGTTTATTCATAAAATTGAAATATTTAATGTTGTGTAAAATAAAATTTTTCAAAGAGATTAAATTAATTCGAACAAAATCACAAAAAATCATAGTTTCACATTCTACCCCACTTAAAATGAATATTTCTATAAAAAGTATTTTATGTTATTGAATGATTAATGTATGAAAGAGAATTTAAAAGAAACCCACATTATAAAAATGAATACTATAAAGTCCTCTAAAAATAAATGTTGGAACCATAATGGTTACCCAAGTAAAATAATAACTTGGTCTCCTCATAAGAGAACGTAGATTGGGAGTAATGATATGAAAAATAATGTTTAAATAACTATAGGGAATGATAACAATAATATATCGACAATAAATTTATAATCAACAGAAAAGAAAGGACCTCAAAATAATATATATTTTTGGATTTATAAGACCATCGACTAAGTAGAAATGATGGTATACGGATAAATATTTTCAAATATCCTTAACATATATTTAATGGATTATTTTTTTTCTAATAACATAAGGACATATAATTACTTGATTTTATTCAATTTTCATATGCATAATCTCACAGTTCTATTATGCCTTTCTCAATTCCTGCTTCATCACTTAATCCAAGAAATAAAGGATAATTTGTAATTCCTAAAGTAGTAGAGGATTCTAAGATCAATAAATTAAATGATATGTAATTTCATAAGACTTTATAAATATAAAAATATTAAGACAAGTTTTATAATATTCATCAATACTTATATAGTGAGATGATAATTTAATCTCTAAAATGTCATCTGATGTTTAACATAATCCATTCAATAATTTTTTAACTATATAACCCATCTAAATGATGGGAGTCCAAAATATTAGAAAGAAGGTTAAAAATTTCATCACCAATATTTTATCATTGATACCTCATTTATCATGAACAAGATACTGGTTTATACATATCAATCATGTGATTACCATCATCATGTGTTGTCAGAAAACATTGTAAAATGATAAATTACAATTAATACACATTGAAAACATAAATTTTTCCTTATTCTAATTTTTATTAGATATTTTTTGTAATTAAAAAAATCTATTAATATCATCATTGATTGAAAAAACACTAATTTGATGTGTTGTGGCAGTTTTTTCGTGAGTTACATATAGTGGTTGTAGTATGTTGTTAGAGATTGTTATATGGTGATATTGTGGAATTTTGGGTTATGCTTGTTTTTCTATGTCAAAACATTAGAGGTTTATTTTGTGATACCAACTAACCTGGTATTCTCATTTTACTTATATATACACATTAACCATGTCGAGTATTATCTACCTATACCAAAATAACTTAGGGGATACTTTCCCCCAAATATAAAGGTTGGTGACGGAATGGATGGATCATTTTTTCCATCGTCCACACCATCCCTTTAGTAGTAGTATCAGGTAATGGTAATATTAGTGGTGAAACATCACCCTTGTTAATGGTATAGTATTTGGTGAAGAAAATTTATGATATAATTATTTGTAGTTTGGTTAAAGCATAATATAAGGAGGGAATAAATATGAGTTCATTTTTGTTTATTATACTATACAGACCTTATGTTGTTACTGTTAGTGGATGAAATAAGGATATGGATGATGAAATGTTTCTTGGATGTGACATGTGGTTTTGAATTAGTACCAACACATGGTGTCTTTCCCAATAGGAGGCATGAGTAAGTAGGGTTTTTCTATTACCCATATCATAGATAGAAAGAATCATTGTGATGAATGAATACGTGAGTCAAATGAGAGAAAAAAACATTTAATTTAGGGTTGGGTGAGTGGAAAATCAATTAAGAAAATTATAATGGGTGCCTTTATCAATACTCATTTGTAAATACATCACAAAGTTTATTCATTATTTATTCAGTAATCCTCAGTAAGGTTGAAATGGTCAGATTTCTTATTTACATGAATTTTTTCTATTTTTATCACTATTTCAATAGTATATAATTATCACATTTTTACTATGGTTTTTATGTACAATCCAACTAAGATTACATGCCATGATCACCCAACATATATAAAAGTTTTATTTCTAGTTTTCTAGGAGGGTTTTAGTGATTCTGATGGGTGATACTAGATAAGAGGTTATACTTGTTTTGAGTAACTAGTTTATGATTTCCCTTTTTACTGTTTTTTTATTTTTATTGTTTTTCTTGAAGTTTAATGTGAGATTAATGTTATTTTATATTTAAGGTAGAGTTTTTGGTTATTTTTCATTTTACCACTCAATCATTCTCATTATATTATTGGTAATTTGTCTTATTTGAGTGTTTTATTTACCCTTTCTCCTATTATCAAAAAATTCATTACATGAGGATGGTTTTTAGGGTCATTATCAATATTTATTCATTTCCATTATCAGTGGGGTATTTTTGGATATAGTTTTTCATTTATTAGTCGTATCAAGTGTGTTGTTTGAGTTATATGGTGGTGCATGGTGTTATTAATATGTGTTCCCTATATGGGTTGATAGGGAATTAAATTAAATTTATATTAATTTCTAATGTAATTAATGTAAAATAACTAGGAAATATGATTTTAAGTCCCCCTGTGTTCTAAAGGATAAACCATGGTATTTCATATTGTTCATGGTTAAGTGACTCTACTTACTATGTTAGGACCTACTATAGGTACATGGATCATGATTGTTTTTTATTTTCATTGAACATGGTTTTATGGGAAACTAATTGAACAAAAATTAATGGATCTAGAAATATTTCATGCTACCGTGCTTAGGAATTATTTTTCCCTCTTTTAAAAATGTATACTAGTCATTATCTACCTTTAACTAATGGGGGATTGGTATAGTAGACTAATCTAGACGATTTGTAGATGATCGATCTAACCAAGTGGATTTGTTTTTGACGAATATATTTATTCTTTTAAAAATCATTGATTGGAAATATATATGGGATATATTTATGATCATGATATGGATAGATAATAGGAGGATCTTTAGATTTCTTATCGATTGATTTAGTACTGACTGGGGTACATTGTTCTTTTGGAGATTATCTGAAAGATAGTTTTAGTATATTAGTGATAATTGATTTATTTTTGAGAGAATGAGGTGGTAGTTTTTTCTTGGGATGATTTTCAGAATGAGTGCGATTCATAATTATAGTTATCAGTGATGAAGGTGAAAAAGAGTAAAGATATGCTTTCCCTTGAGCATGGAATCAATACTGTAGGGGTTATTTGTTGTATGAGGAGGGAATGAGGTGGATATCAATTGAATTCATGAGACCCTATTGATCTTATTCTGGTTGTTATGTGATGTGATGTTTATATCGTGTTCTAATTAGTAATATGTGATGTGATGTGTTTCCCTGGTGTCTAGGGGAAATATGTGATGTGATATGATGTGATGTGATGTCTACCTTAGGTGTCTATTGTAAGGATGTTATGTGATTTGATATATGTGGAAGGGATGGGAGAAAAAGAAACTCGCCATTGGGGATTAAGAGTAGAACATCAATGGGGATATAGAAGTGAGTAACCATTATTTGTTATGAACTCAATGCTACATTACTAAATAGGATGTGTGACTTTATTGAGTTATCCATTGTGAGACTGGGTTTTATCAGATACCCAATATAGGTTCTTGTTTAATCTATTACTTATTCACTTGCTCTTAGCATACTTGTTTTCCATGTTAACTTGAGGCCTTGGTTTGGTCCTTACTATGTCTACATATTATACTCACGCTACATATATAAACTGGTTTTTTAGTTTTCCAAAAGACATTGAAACTGATTTAGAAAATACCAGTTCGGTTGGAGTTATTGCTGAGTCATTGGTATAGACCAGTATTTTTATATTTAACTTATAAACTTTTATACTTATCAGTTTAATGTTAATCATGCATTGTGTGATTGTTTTTTGTACTTTAATAATTTATTCTAGAGTTTTTTTGATACTTTAGCCAATTTTCTAACCACCTTTCACTTATGTATTTTAATTCATCCCATACTATGTGATTTTTATACCCACCATTCTAGTTTCTAAACCAAATAATACTAGAGTTGGGATAGATGGAGACCATTATCGTTCTCTCCTCAATGAGGTAACATTTGGTGGAGGGGTTCATTAATGAGTGATACTGTTAGATTATGGTAAATAAATAGGGTTGAATTTTGATATATATGTAGTGACATTCTTATGTTTTTGTATGGCAGTAGTGGTAGTTTAATATAGTGTTTAACATAGGCTGTGATATATACTAAGAAAGGATATTTTATCCCCCCCTCTATGATAAATTGCACATACATTGATCATATTGAATTTCCAACTTAGGTGGACCTATTTGAGGGTAAGAGAACTAGGATTGGTATATTAATCATTTTGATTATTGATCATATTTGAATTTAGTGTTCTCATAAAATAATAAAAATAATTATGTAATCCTTTATAAAATTCCATGAAATCTGGTTTAGGATTATCCCCATGTTTTCATGAATGGATTGTGTCAATCATCTTTGATTCACTCAAGATATTGAGGATTATTGGAATTATGTAGTTGATCATAATAGGGTTTACCTGATTAAATATGTAAGGCCAAGGATGTAGGATCTGCATTCCATTTAGTGGAAGAGTTTGTGTTTGTATTATGGGAGAATCTAATATCTAGCGAAGGAGTTCTAGATGGATGAGTTTAATATAGATTTAATTTTGATCATAGAATGATATAATTTGTGAAAGTTATTTAGATATAGGGATCTATGTGTCAGTAGTTGACACTGTTCTTAGTGACCATAAGAAGACATATGTATTATGGACATAATTTTAGAGGGAATAACAATAAGAGTTTTTATCTTCAACAATGAGGCAATCCATGTGGAAAATTATTACCACCCCTTCAGTAGTGTTTTTTGAATTTTTGGGATCTATGGATTTGGTTTAAGGACCAAAGTCACTTTTTTCCAGATGTTTTCCAAATTATGGGTCAAGAGTGATGATTTTTGAGGGGGATTTTTATGCAGTGATCTATATGTGACAACTCTATTTACACTCCCAATGTATCTATAGGTACAAAAAAGATGGTTTTTAATGATAATATCTCTACATGAGAGTTTATCCTCAATAGGGTGTCCAATATGGTGTTTAGAAGAGTGTAGATTCAGGGAGTTAGCCATGGGTGTTCAATCCATCGGGGTTCGGTTTAGCATAGAACCAAATATGGAATTTTATTTCATGACCATCAAAGATAGGATCTTTACAATATCCTCTCATAGGGTTTCCATTTGGTTCCATATCTATAAGATATATGAAAATCTCTTGGATATGTGTGCTTACTCCTAGAGGGTACATTTTTAGATGGGTGGTTAATCACCTTTTCAGTAACTATTGTTTCCTTTGAGGCAGTTATAGTGGTATGGACCACATTTTGTTGTTTGGAAGTGGATATAAGGATTAGTTTTAAGAGATTATCCTCATGATAGTCCCCATCTATAGGGACCTTGGGTAGATATCTATCACAGAGGTTGATATCAGAGTGGAAGAGGTGCTGGGTGTTGTCAGTTGCACATCTTATAGGAACCAATGAATGAAGAGCTGGGAGTTATTCATGTTATGGTCACCATGTCGTCAATACTTTTGATTTCATTATATAATTCAGGATCCTCTAAATAATTTTTTTTATCCTTATTGGTTTTAAATTTTGGGACAAGATGTAAAGAGAAATTTAGATCTCGTTCTATTCTCATCATTGGTCATAGGTTAGGCTTCCTTTTTTTGTGGTGTGATGGGAATGTAGATTGGTGATAGGGTAGTACCAGTCTGTGGTGACATCATATTATTACAAAAAAACCATATATTTTAATCCTTGGTATGGTATGTTTGAATTATGTTCATGAATTCATTGAATTTGTTAATAGAGGTGTTTCTTTTTCAAATGTGGATGGATAGTGAGTGGTGTTATTTGGTGAGTGATATTATCTGTTGGGTGGTAATAAAGTGGAGCCTTGTTTTCATAGTTAGATGATATATTAGTATATGATTATGTTTTGTATCTTTCCTAGGTTCTGGATGAATTATTTGATGTTTTCCATTATAATTTTATAGAAATAACCACTTGATATTATACAGAGTTAGTAATATTGTTGTAGTTGGATGCATCTCTTGTATTGATACTTACCAATCAGATATCACCCACAAAGGTGTGTGAGTTGATGATGCAGGTTGATGATATGATGTAATGGGGTTCCATCTAACAAAATGTGTCACCATCGGTTTATTTAGTGTTTTTTTGCTAAGATGTCTAATGGTATTACGCAGTTCTGTATAGACTACCTATGGTTGAATCATGTGAAGGTCAAGAATCATTATCTGTTTTTGATGATCAATGATCTTTTCTTCTAGTTGAGAGGAGATATATGGATATTCTTGATTGAACTAATGTAAGGATAACACCAGTTGAGGGTGAAAATGATGATGTTTCGGAGACTAGCATTTAATGTAGGTATGTAAACATTGGTTTTGTATTTATGTATCTTGGTGTTACAAACTCACTATCCTGGTTCATGGATATTATGAAGCTCATATTCTAGGAGTTTTTTTTGTAATGGTTTGTTATCCTTGTCATCAATGATCTATTGGTATACTCAAATTCTGTGTTGGAACACGATGATCCTCTCAATTTTATTTTGATGATCCTTCGACACCACCCTATTTATGGTTGTTTTCCATATGCGAGAGGTGTTATGGATAGTTTTTCTTCTATAGATATGTGATTACTAATTATAGTGTAGTAATGAACCCATCAATGTTCGAAGAAATTTTTCATTGGGAAAACCCCAATAATGAGACAATGGTTCTCAGTTTAATTGGTATTACTAGCAATTATCAGTTATTTGTACCCAATTTATATCATGTGTTAAACTATATGATAGGGTTGACTAGGAAGGACCTTCCATTAATGCCAAGATATCATATATCAAGATGTATCCGGTCACTGGAAGGAAAACACATTTTGTTCTCCAGTCCATTAGTTTCCTTGTGAGGGTGTGTTGTTTAAGGTTTTATTTAATGCATCTTGTCTTGGATTGGGTTGTGTCCTGATGAACTAGAGGATGTTGATTTATAATTGGTATAGGAAGTAACAACATTATATGTTTAACTATTACACCCATGATATAGAGTTTGTAGCCATTATTTTCATGCTAAAGTTGTAGAGGCATTACCTACTCGGTGAGTGTTTTGTGCTGTACAAGGACTATAAAATCATAAGATATATTTTCACAAAATAGTATTGAAAGATAAATTATTATCAAATGATGGTGTTTATTTAGTATTATGATTTTCATATCTCTTATCCCTCATGTAAGGGTAATATAGTTTCTATTTCATTGAGTCAGAATTCATGAGAGTATGTGGCTTAAGAATGTATGAGTTTTCAGAGGGAATGTAGGATAATGAAATGATTCACATTTACATCAAGTATATATGTGGATGAGGTTATCTTCATTATATGATATTTATATTTTCTTTTTTGTATGAGGTAGAGGAGTCTGAGTGGGGAGACTCAAACATAGAGGTATTGTGCAATCATTTATGACACAGTGACACTCTTGAGGGATGGATATGGGATGATCCGAATTAGGTGTTGTTCTTAGAGATGTTTTTTGACCCTCAGAACATGTCTGGGGGATTTAATCATTATTTTCACTGATCACCATTATAAATACATTCTATAGTCATAGATATGTATCATTTCATGACGAAAAATCATTGGTGGCCATTGATTAAATGGTTAGAGTTTGATTTTTTTTTCTAAAACAACAGGTTTGTTATCATATGAGGGTCTAGAATCATGATTTTGGGTTTCTGTTAGAATCATTAGATTTCCCCTATAGGATTAATGGGGAATTGAGGAACAACATCGCAGATTAGAATCCCCATTTCACCTTATGTGTATAGATGATACTGAATCATGATTATGTCTATTAGTTTATTATTATAAATTATTTCCACCCTCATACAAATCTGTATATAATGTGTACCACCAAAACATAGCATGATATATTGCGAGCATGAATCTATGACTTTGGTGAATATTGGTTATGACACGTACATTGGTTAAATTTTCAAACACCAATATCTATCAGTTTTCCATTAGGATGGTTCTATTTTTAGCCATTTTATGGGGGACCACATTGTTCTTCTTTTTTTCTACATGGAGGTTAGGGAGTTAGAAATTCTTGGTTCTGATGTGGAGAACAACACAATGGTGAAAATATAGTTGGTTATTGAGTAGATAAGGTTGGTGGATAAACAATTTAAGGATTATGATCATCATAGGCGGAGGGACCTAGATTTCTAGGTTATAGACCATGTATTCTCAAGATTCTTCCCTTGGTGTTGTTAGTGAAGGTTTCATAGGAGAAGTAAGGTTTCAGGTAATTTTTTTGGGATATTTTATTTGTTGGGGTCTGTTTTTATAGTGTATTATCAATTTTCATTATCACCGTAGTTATATAGGATCAACAATGTCTTCTACATTTTCATGATTAATCAATATCATCACAATGAATCTCATGTTATTTACTAGAGAGAGTTGGATATCAAGGATAACACAAAATTTATTGCGATGCCATTAGATATCCATGTCCATCGAAATAAGGTGTTGTGTGGGTGGACATTTACCATTGTTCATGTGTTATAGAGGCATGGTGGCCTAGAGGAGAGTATACGGGGAGTGATATATTCAAGTGAATTAACAGAAAGTATACCTTTTTTGAGTTATTATTTTTTTTCATGGGATGTGATGTTTGGATCCTACTATGTTATGATATGTGATGTTTACCTTCATGTATGATGTGTAAGAAAAACCCTTAATTATTAATAGGTTAGGACCTGAATGCTAATCAAGATGAATTATAATATGATTTGATGAAGCCCATATATGAAGGTTAGTTCCACCTAGAGCAGATAGAATGTTTTTATGGAGGATGGAATTCCATGATTTATATAATCGGTGTGGTTATGTGTGATGGTTGTGGAAGTAGTTTTATTGGTATGTGTAAAGGTTTGTGTGGTCATGTGGAAATATGGTGGTTGTGGCCAATATCGGATGATGTAGAGTAGATTCGGTGAGATGTGGGGATGTAGATCTGTAATTTGAATCATTTTTTTGGATGATGTATTTGGATGGTGGAGATGATGAGGAGTAACAAGGTGAATGAGAGGTATCTTATGGGGTGGTTGTTCAGAACCCTTTCGTTATGGTCTTGATTTTGGATTTTTGGGGAGTTAATTATTTGATAGGTATCCAATATAATGATAAATTAATTTTTGGTCTATTGTATTTGTATTTTTTGGTGTCGGAGGTGTGTTAGATGAAGGTATTGGATGTTTCATTGTGGTTAAAGGGAAATAATATTTTCTAAGGGACACTCACATTATAAATTATTTATAAGAATTGAACAAGTGATATGTAACATAGGAAGCTGTAGAAATTATGACTTGTATTCAGTTGATGTGAAAATAATTAAATTTTTTCATTTCATTAATTTTGAATTAATGATGTGTAATTAATTTTAGATTATTAGACATGAAATTTAGTTAGAGAATGAAAAATTGGAATTCACATCATAAATGTGTTGCATGAAATTAAAGTGTCTATTTCTAGTTTATTTTATAAACCATTAGGCAAATTTTTTTCATTCATTAATTCCTACCTCTCAATATCTCCCTCTCGATCCAAATAAACCCTAGTCTCCCTAAGGATTTCTTCTAGACCACTTCATTCTACTTCGATCTGTTAGTTTTGATGGATGCTCATTGGTGATCTATAATGAGTCATCATATCTTTCTCAAGGGTTTCATTCATTTATTCTTCAAATATCTACTTTGGTGGTGTGGTTTTAGTTTTTATTTTGTATTGGTTTTTCTACAACCCTTTGTGGTGGTATAGGTTAATCTGTGAGTTCCTAATGTGGTGGTGGTTTCTTAGGTAGTTTCTTCATTTCTCTATAGTGCTCAACATTATCTGAAATCTTCCTTGAGGTAGGGAATAATCTTTATAACCTTGTTTTGTACTATTTTTGAGATCTTCATGGTTTTAGTTTCCTTTGGTTGGATAGTATGATTTGGTATAATTATATAATTAATGTTCGTGTCTAAAATTTATGTGAAATGAGAGTTATCACATTATTCAAAATTCTGATACTTTTTTATGTTGTTCTATGCGTGAATACTTCCAAATAAAAATAACAGTGGTTGGGGGAATTTTTACACTATATTTTTTATGGTGTAATAACCCTTACTATTTTTTTGTGTGGTTTCACTATGAATAAATGAAAATTTATCACTTATTTTGATAATATCTGTTTTCCCATTAACATTTAGTGATTGTGAAAATACCCATTCTAAATAAATTGGATAGAGATAATACCCATGAATAATTGTGTAATATGAATTGAATTATTTTTTTAGGTTTTTATTATTTTTGGTTGGTGTACTATATGGTGATGAGGTGGATGGTTGGGTTGTTTGTTGTGTGGGGCTGTGATGTGGAGGCTAATTAGCATGGATGCGATGTGAAAAGTTGTGTGATGTGTTGCAATGAGTTACTGGCATGTTGGTTCTAAAACTTTTGATTTTGGGTAGTGGTTATTGAATTGTATTTCTAGAATAGTGGTTATTATGTAGTATTTGTGGTGTAGTAGTTTTTGGCATAATAGTTGGGGTGTAGTGGTTGTGAAGTAGTGGTTATGGAATAGTTTTTGTGGTGTAGTCATTGTGGGGTATTGGTCATGGGGTAGTGGTTGTGTAACTATAGTTGAGTCATAATGGTTGTGGAAAAATGGTTTTATTATAGTTTTCGGTGATATCATAATATGGTTGTTATATTGTGAGATGGCTTGGGTGATGTGACATGATGACTATGGTTGTTGTGTGGTGATATCGTGGTTATGTGTGAATTGGGATAATTATAGTGTTGTATAGTTAAATTAGTTTCATAGATAGCTATGGGATTAACTATGATGATAGAAAAAACAAAATATGCCGGTAAATAGTCATTTTATAATAGAGATGGGTGTGTGATAATTATCATAAACTTGATTATAATTAAATAATGAGTAGTTTAATGTGAAATAAAATGACTAAATAATAATATTTTAAAAACATGTAAGTAGGAAGGGTAATTTTTACGGTGTATTGAAAATAATGATAACAATGATTTAGATGATTGATTTTTGGTATGTGGTAGTGAGGTGGTGTGTTCTAGTGTTTTTGATGTTAAACAATAGGTTTGGTGTTGTTTTCTATCTATATATCATGTATACCAATTTTATTTAATATTTTCCCTACCTACGCCGGATAACATAACCAAGTCATTGAGGTGAAGAGTTCTAGGTGTGTTCCCTGATATCTAGGTTAGTAGTGATATGGATGGGATGATAATCCCCCTCTTATATTCATCCTTTAGTAGTAGTGATATGGTTTGGTGATGGAGATTACCAAATAGGGATGTGATTACTTAGGTGTATTCATGAAGGTTAAATTTTTTTGTACAAGATTTCAATGGAAGATATGTTATGTTGGGTGATGTGATATGTAGTGGGTTTCATACAAGGTACGAGGATATAATTATGTTTATGTCACTCATTTTCCTGATACCCTACTTCTTTGGTTCTATTTTTCTTGTGATACGATGTGTTCCTTAGAGTCTACGAGATAGATGTGATGTTATTTAATGTGATGTGTGGACAATGTTTTTACGAGTGATATTTTATTTTATATGACCTGATGTGTGGACCAAGTGTATACAGGATATATGTGGTGTTATTTTATATATATATATAAGAGATATGAGAAAATGAAGTTCTATTCTATGGTGTGAGCAAGGAAAATCAGTGGGGATGTGGCAGTGAAAATCCACACTTTATTATGATCTTCATTCTATATTATTATAATTGATTAGTGATTTGATAAGTATGTCATAGTGAGGTTGTTTTTAGTAAGATGACCCATATATGTGCATTTGGGTTATGTTTTCTGTTCACTGATACATTAGAATTATATTTTTACATGTACACTAGAGGCCTTAGTAACTAGATCTTACCTTGGGGACAGAGCTAGACATTGAGATAAGGATAGGATTTGTTGTTGTGTCGACTTCATAGCACAATATTTTGGTATTTATGTTGGATAATTTTATATATATTATTTTTCATTTATTCATGCAATATTAGACAGTTTTTTATCTTTATATTATATGAAAGAGTTGTTTGGTGATTTTTATCATATCTATAGCTACTATTTAATTTATTATGGGAAATTCCACTAATAATATTAGATTTCCATTAACTAAATGTTATTCACCAACATGAGGCCAATTAAATATGTGACATTGGGTTCAATATCTCTCTATTTCATAATTTCCAATTATTTGGAAGGATGGTGTCATGAAAGAAACCCACCAATGTGATAGAAAAATGGAATGATAAAACTAACCCTCATTATATTGTAAAATGTTAAAAATTTAAGGAACATGGACACTATGAAAAAAAAATTACTAAGACAATGGATGTTGACGAAAACTAACCACAACACCCTCTAAGGAAAAGAGAGAATAGGCAAGATTATTCCATCACAACAATGGCGGTAGATCCTGAGGATGAGGTGGTGATAGGAACTATAGTTATTCATTCATGAATATACAATGTACATTTTTATTCTAGTTCTATTCATTCATTCATATCATTAATTTATGGTATAACAATCCCTTTAATAACTAAAAACAAGGAAGTTGGTTTTTTATGGTGTAAAATTTGTCAATTATTACATCCCAAGTATATAAATCATCCCACGTCCATGTTTCTGGTCTAAACATCCCAAAAACCTTATGATAATTCATATAGTAGAATCTGATGCAGTTATGGGTGTAGACTGAATTTCCGTATTTAGAGGCAACATAAAATTCTAGGATAAGGAAGTCACCCTCTATGTCATTAATCATCCACTAATTCTACGAAAGTGTATTAATGAGGATAAATCACATTTTTTATTGTCATATAAGGAAAGGGTATTCATTCCTTTAATTAAATAATATCTTTTTCAAATTATTACTAAAAATAAAGGATTATTCTTGAAGACATGCCCACTATGGGTGATTATATTGATGTATTTCCTAGATATTTTTCTAGTATTTCTTCTAGATGATAGGATTAATTTTCAATCAATTATATACATAGATCTTTTAAAAATAAATCATTCTATATAGAGTGCCCATTATTGAACTTGATGAGAATAAGAAGAAACTATAATATAATCAAGATAAAGTATTTATACACCCAATTACTTTTATGTGGGGTGAAATATTGCTCTATGATAATAAGAAAGATGATTAAATGGGCCTCTACTTTGATTATATTGGGAAAAAAATATCAATAAATAACATCTATTCCTACTACGGATACATGACTTGTTCGATCAAATACACGGGGCCCAATATTTTCTTAATGTGGAACATTAGTCAAGATATCTCCAATAATGGGTTGTGAAGGATGATATTCTAAAAATTTCTCTTTGAACATGTTGTGGACATAATGAGTATATTTTTATTCTTTTCAGCCACAGTAATGCTTCAGAAGTATTTATGGACATAATGGGTAGTAGTTTAAGAAATTACATTGAAAAATTTTGTATTATTCTTTATAGATGATATGAAACTATACAACATGTGAAAGTAGGATCATGAATATAATTTTAATACTATGATAAATGCATTGAAAAAATGAGAAGAAAAAATAAATTTAACCTTAATGTGATTTTTAGATAAAAGAAGTATCAATCATAGGGAATATAATAAAAAAAATGGATATCTTTGGATCCGTCGAGGAAAAAATAAATCAAGGACATTCATATAACATCATTTATAATGGTGACCCATAGTTTCCATGCACTAACTGGGTATTGCCGATGATTTTTGAAAACAAAATCATGATTATAAAATCCACTAACTAATATAACACGGAAGGGAGTAATGTTTTTCTAAATCAGTTCATGTGAATATAGCTTTATGAGGTTGAAAAATAGGCTTATCACTACACTAGAGCATACACTACTCTAAAGTTTGATGATTTCTGGTATATTGTGATACATTAATGAATGTTTTGGTATGTGTACTAATGTAAAATGATAATTTAATATCCAATGCGTCAAGGAATTTTGAGTTTATAGATTCATGAAACAATTCAACACGTGATCTACAGTTGGTTATATTTAATTTTTCATTAAAGAGATGGATAAAATATATCTATTGGGAATGTCTGAAATATATATGGATAACAAGATACTCAAATATATACACACACTAAAGGTGCCTATTACAATAAATGACTATGATCAAGGAAGAGATACACATTGAATGTTCCTAATACCAATGAATATTGTTATATAAGATCAAGGACTATGATTTCTAAATCCATTACCATATTAAAAAGGAAACAATGTGGCATATTTTCTACGAATAATCGATGTGGTGATTTTATCAATGATGTGAATTGGGAAGGATCAAATCTACTCATATATACAAGGTATCGATATGGTAACAGTAAATGATATTCATCCAACCTTTATCAAAGAACTACTCATCCATCCATTTATTAATAGAATTCAATATGCCTATAAAGAGGATGAGTTTCAACAGAATAATTCAGTGAATATTCTAGTGTTTAAAATCTATAAAAATGATTTTACATGTTTTCGAACCCATATTTGGTTCCATCAAAACTAAATCTAAAGAGGGAGTTTCTTTCTTGATGTATGTAGCTCATGCATCTTTAGTAATCCAATAATAAATAAGGTATTTTGATATCTAAATAAAAAATTATAGTGGTATAACATTGGGAGGGATATTGTGGAATTGATTTGTTTATTATTTTTATGATAACATACCATGGATGAATGATTGTAATATAATGGTATGATTCAACCATTTCCCATACCAGTATGGAAATTTGAGAAAACAATAGATTTTATAATAGTACTTTCATGGACACTTAATGGTTGTGACATCATACAGGTTGTAGTAGATCATCTTCTAATGTCGGGAAATTTCATTACAATCAAAGAATATTGATCTCATAACAAACTTGTTAAGATATACATAATATAAGTTTTATGGTTTCATGGAGTCCAACTCTCTAATTTATATGATTGATATAGAAGGTTTACCTCAAGGACATGTACAATCCTTTTATAAGGATTTGTTACAAAACTCAATTTCAATACTTCTTATCATACTAAAAAATATGATAAATCTAATAAAACAATACACACTCTAAAGGATATGTTTAGTTTTTGTTAAATGAATTTATAAGGGTGGTGGTATAAAAAATTTTATCTGGTAGAGTTATCAAATAATAAACATTTTCAATATTGTATATATAAGGAACCTTATATGGATCAATGTGGGAACTAGTGTCTGACTCCAAAAGATGGGTTAAAGTTAGAGAGAAATGCTAATGGGACATGATATTTCCCATAATATGATAAATAAGATAAAAACAATTCATAATTACATGAAATCCATGCAAAGTTAATTTAAAATAAATGTGGAAAATCGTCGATGAAAATTTTATTTTGAGGCGAGATAAAAAATCTTCCTCTATATTTAAACATGGAATAATTTCATGAGGTTTTGGGAAGAGGTAAATATTTTTCCTTGATACATTATAATCTTTGATATACTTGATCAAATAAGAATATTGGCCTACCAAAAGTAACATTATCCTAAATTATCATGAGTATATGATGTGTTCCATGTATCCCTCTTGAGGAAGTCCATACCAAACTTATCTCTTGTAATGAATATATATGTGGTTACATCATATGAGTAACATTCATATTAGATCCACATGGTGATGGTATTTTATAATAGATCCAATGATCTATGAAACATTAGAAATCACCGAGTAAAAGTGTTGTAGTGAAACCTTAAGTCTGAGAATGTCACTTGGGAACCAGAATTATTGATGAAGAATAAATACACTCACATATTTTCAAATTAGTTTGTTATTTAAAATTTTTAGTCAGAAACCATTTAGTGGGGTAGAGTGTAAAAACCCCAGACATTATGATATATTTCATTATAAATAAATTCAATCTCATTGACATCTTATGATGTATGAGAAAATAAGATTAATCAAAATGGGACACTCTATTTAAACATAGTCATTATAAAAATTCTATTAAGTTAAAAATTATGAGTAGTAAAAACTAAATTATTAAACATTATTTTCTTTACACATGCATAAAATAATCTTAATAGTTATATTCTGATTATAAATTAAATAAAAAGTTCTTTAAAAATAAATGTTTTTTAAACGATTTTTTTCTAAAAGGTTGTTTAGTCATTCTTTGAACACAAAATTTAAAATTAATTTTAATATTTTTGCTGATTTTTTGTTAAAAATGTGAAAAAATCGAATCATTATATCTAAATTATCTTACGGTGAATATTTGGATTTTTCTATAATGTTTCATTTTTCAATAAATTGTGAAAAGTAATGTTTTTCATTAAAAACACCAGTTTACATTAAAGTATATATAAGAAATTTTTTAATTTTATGTAATTTTAAACATAAAATAAGTAAAATTAAATATTTATTAATCAAAATTATATCATTTTAATCAACTTTATTTGTTAATTTTGATATGAAAACAATTCAATCTCATTAAATATTTTTCTCGGGATAACAATTTTTCACAATTCAAAGGGTTTAATTTTATAATATTTTTTTACAAATAGGGTTGTTTAGTTAGAGAAAATGGATTTGGTATTTTTAATAATCATAATTTATGTCATCTTCTATGTTAAACATAATTTTTTTCCATAATCAATAGTGAAACAGTAAAAGTTATTTGAGATAGTTAAGGTAAAAATAGGTTTTTAAGGGCTTTCTATAAAATGATTAGGGCTAAAAATCACCCAAACCATTTATAATTATATTTTTATGTTCATATATAGCCGTTATCTATTATAATTATTTTGAATGCCCCGTTTTGATCATTTTTTTAATGAGAAAAGTTTTGTTCGAATGTGTTCAATTCATAAATTTCAACTTTTCCTCTCCCCCAAATATGAAATGTCACCCCTCTTCACACCATTACATATATGTCAAAAATGAATTATTTAATAAATAAATTATACAAATAACATCCCTAATTATATATCTATATCATATAATCCTTTTTTGTAATAAATAAAAAATACGATGGCTATTGATGAAACGAAAAATGTTTTCTGAAGAAGAGGTGACATCCTTAACAGAGTGTTTAATATTTTCCTCTTCCATCACCATTGAAATTTTTTAAATAGTTAATATAAAATAAAATTGATATAATATATTTTTTTATATGTTATTATGATAATTACATGACCTACAACCATCTTCTCCTCCAAAAAATAGGAAACATAACCCTTTATCGTGTGTACGACGTACTACCACCACACAAACCGATGAAATTCATTTTCTGTCACTACTTCTCAAGGATAGTTATAAAGTCATATTAAATGTTTATATATTATATTTATGATATATTTATACTTAAATAATTATAATATCATATATAATATATTAAATATCTTTCCATAGAGAGTTAAATAATTTCTCTCTTTTGTGCAATGGACTACCAGATCGCAAAGCGATGTGATTTGTTTTTTAATTACAGTTTATGTAGATTATAAATAATGATAGATTTTATTATTATATATGATATTATTCAATCATTAATCATTCTCTAAATTAAAAATATCATAACATTTATTACCTTATCATCCAATGAACAAATGATAACATTGTGCATGTGTGTGGTTGATTACCCCTCACAAAGTGATGTGATACATTTTTTTACTCTATCTCATGGATTCATTATTTACTAGAATTTAAATTAATTTTATGACATTTATGATATAATTATCATTATTTTTAGCTAAAATAATGCTTACCTTAATTCCATCAATATCATCAAAAAATGAAAATGTTACTCATATAAACGTATAACCTACCATGACCACGATCGTTATGTAGTTCATCTTTCAAAACCATATTTCATGGTCGGTTTTAAAAGTATAATTTATGAATAAAAATTATAATTTTGTCATTATTAACATTATTTATTATATTAATTAACAATAACCTTGAACATATTCAATATACCAAAGGTATTTTAGGTATATGAGTTGTTTATCATTAAGGCATCCTTCGTGAAATTAATTAGACTAGTAATTGAATGTGACTTGGTAAAAAATAAAAGAAAAGTAATTATAAAATTGGAAAAAGAACATAACAATTTAAATAATCTATTTATTTTTCTTATTCAATGGGATAATTAATACATGTGATAAATCAAGCTCAAGGTAAAGGATCTATCAAACCCACCACATTCATTGGGTTATGAACTTTATCCCTCTTACGTTATTTATTTCCATAGAATGTTATTGAATGATACTAAATTTTTTATATATTTTCCACACATTTATACCTATATTATTATCACTTCCTTTTATCGAATAAAACATTCCATATTACCATCCCTCAAATGTGTTCTTCAACAAATATCATTGGATTATACTACAAGATAAGATTATTAATCCAGTTTCATTACACGGGTAATCATTATATTTATTACTTATGATTGATATCCTTATGTGGAATAAATATTCAAGTACATGAAATACTTTTTATGGTTGGGTATAGATTTATATATTTTTCCAATTCATTGAGTATTATTTTATTCACATGATACTTCTTGTATAAGATTAGGGAGTTAATTTTATCCATTGTGGGACTCTTCCCACATTGTATTGTTTTATTGGAAGATAGCCTTGACATGTTTTTATATCTTCTTTTATATCATATCCAATTTCTGAAATTTCAATTATTTTATGACACCATTCTCTATATATTATTCTTCCACTTGATTGCCTTGTACCCACTCTTTTATGATATCTTGTTAATCCTTTGACTCACATGCGACACTTTTTTATCATGTTTATTCACGTAAAAATATTTTTACCTCACCCATTTCATTTATTTATTACAAAGGTTATTCAATTAATATTTATGATATAAAAATGAATTTATGAACTAATAATGTAGAATAAATTAGGGGTTCAATGTTTTTTTTGATTGATGTATTATGAACCTGTTATTATAACGAAACTAGGAAATTCCAATCAATATGTTTGGATGATATTTCTGTCAAAGAATAAGGTTATATAATATGAAAATTTTTTGGTCACCATAATTATGATTATATATCTGATTAAACCCTCACAAAGGTGAATTTACAAGATCCTCCAGAAAACATTCATGTAAAAAATGAGTTTTCACTAGAAAGATTATTCTAATGAAGAGCTGTTAAAAAAAATAATTATAAACTTTATTTGAAGAGATAAGAATTATCTATTTATGAAAATGTTTATATCATAAATTTATACTAATTATTTATTTATTACACAATATATTTTAATTCTTATAGATCAAGATGGTAAATGATGTAATGGGTTATTTCAAACTCATTTGTTTTTAGTATTATATATATAAAATTTATACTCATGTAAATAATAAGATCTATATCATTAAATCCACATATTTTATATTCTCCTATATTTATTATTTTAATTTTACCTTTTACCTCTCTTTGGAAATTAAAATGATTAAGATATTATTTTTATGAAAAAACTAACCACGTTTTTTTATCAATGGAAATTATCTTCTCTATCCATATTATTTAAAGTGTTTATAATAATGATATTTTATATGATCCAGTGAATATAAATTTCTTTGTAAACTATATTTTAATTTCATTACAACTTTATAAAAATTAATTATAATAAAATTCAGAACTGTTAATTTATGACATATTACAACAACTGTGAAAGGAATCTCTATTTTAATATTTACTACATAAATGTAAATTTCATATTTTATAACTTTTTATTACATCAAAGAGTACTTTAAACATTTCCATGTTTATTTTTAATGAAATTATGTTTCTCATAATTATAAAAATCTTATCTTTTAATGTTTCCAAAGGGAATGTATATTTTCACATTTTTTAAAAGAAATGTTAAAATACAATTTTAAATGAATTTTTCATTTATGTCAACATCCATTGATATTTATTATGATTCACTAGAAAAATTATCTAATGAAAAAATACATTTTCATTTATGGGGTGGATAATGATTATGCCATGAATAATTTTTTATGAAATGCATTTCATTGCAGTTGGACTTGTTTTGATGAGTTGAAGAATAATTTCATAAATATAAATAATACATTTGTATGGATTCCATTATTTGATGGGTGGGTCCATTGAATCCATCCAATTCATTGGGTAATGATTTATATATTATTATATATTATAGACTAGAATAGGGAGAGAAGCCATTCTAGTATGAGACTATTCACATTATAATAGTCATAGTAATAATACCTGACTAAGGAAATTGAATAATTCATGGAGATCCCATTCCACTATTTGCCTTTATACAACAATATAATATTTTTCATGATCCTAAACTAATGGAACAACTTTAGGTGGGTATGATTTATTGAAAAATCCTAAATATATATTATTATGATTGTTATATTTTTTCATTTCTCATTACTAATTTTTGATGATAACACACACTTATAACTCGAGTTTTTTCAAATTTTAATACTATAAGCTATGACCCATGATTTATTATGTTGGACTGATTGCTTTTGAACATTATAATTTGTATTCATGATATCATAGCAATAGGTGGATAATATGATTGTATATTATCGTCAAATTATATCTCTAATTTTTACTCTTATTAGTAATATTTTCTCGTCATTTATTGTATTTAAATTTTCTATGGGTTATGAATAATGTTTTTTTATGAAATGTATAAGACGGGTAACGCGAGAGAAGAAAATTTTAGGACATATTTAAAATTTATTAATAAATATATTTATTATATATCTAGTATATACTATAAAATAATTTTTATATTACTATGGAGTCTATTAAACTAATATCTATTGAATCATTATCTAAAAGGATTCAAGATTTATATTTATTTTTTTCAAGTCATCTCACTTCCTACAAAAAATTGATTATCATTTTCAATGATACCATAATATTGTTTGTGATTCACTATATATTGGTATGATCAATCTTAAAAAATGTGAATATTTTTTTGGATATGTATTAAACCATGTTTTTATAAAATAATTTTTATAATAAATTAATTTTGTTCGATATATTGTGTGATACGCAACATTGAGTTTTAACGAACCACTATATAGTATGGATATTATTATTTTAGCATGAAAATTATAACCTAGTATTTTAAATTTATGGTAATATTTTGAGTAAACATTTTTATATAATTAAGTAAATTTTTTATATATAAAAAATTCAAATTAACAAAAAAGAGCTAAGATTTTCCTTAAAGTATTCCTATTATTCAAAAATACATTTTTCCAAAAAAAATAATTTGATTTAATTTTTATCAATGATTAAATTTTATTTATCCACATTTAGTAAATATATATGACAAAAAAAATTCATATTTGGAATAAAAATGGATAAATCAACATAGGGTGAATTATTGGAATTTTTTTTTGAAAAGAATAATTTTATTATTAATAGTGGAAAATATTGGTTTTTATTGAAAACAAAAAACCTGTTTAAAGAGTTTATATGTTTTCGTTTTATTTTAAAACAATTTAAAAAGTTTAATCAGAAAAAAAAATATTATAAATAATCATTTTTTTGTTTTAATCAATTCCATATTGAATCTAGATTTACAAACTCATAAATATTTCTAAAATTTATTCTTTGGAAATCCACATTTTCATCAATTCAAAATGTTTAATTTTAAATAAAATTTATCAAATTACATGAATTGAAATTAAAAAATTGATTCTTAATTTATAATCATAATTATTAATATTATATAACAATTTTATCTTAATTTTTTTCAATAAAAATAATACC
The DNA here is from genome assembly GCA_963277665.1 of Viscum album. Lineage (NCBI taxonomy): Eukaryota > Viridiplantae > Streptophyta > Magnoliopsida > Santalales > Viscaceae > Viscum > Viscum album. The sequence continues at coordinate 748,269,062 of OY728129.1, read as the reverse complement.
AAAAATAAATATTAACTATTGTGGTTATGATTTAATTATGTTTACATGGTGTTCTAATACAAATATAAGTTGTAAATAATTTAGAAACATGTACACCACTTATTGGAATGAAATATTTTGACCAAATCACCTGTATGATCTCATAATTACCCTGTTTATACTTTTCTAATGTGAAAAATATGGGTAAAATTTAGCCTTTTCAAAAATTCAATGTGTATCCTCTTCCCCACATTTGAAAGGTCACCCCCTCTCTTATCTTCTTCACACATACAAAACCCTTAAGATCAAGGAATTACTTCAAAAAAAAATACTTACTACCCTCCCTACATCATAGAGATCATAGATTTATTAGGATTACCTCATAATAATTATTAATGTATAAACCTAATGAGGATCACTAATGAAGAGTAGGTTTGAACGTGTATAAAGAAGTTGAGACATATGGTAAGGGAATTTCATCGCAATTTTTCTTTTTTTGGGGAATATGATATTTTATTAACCTATATTCAATAATTATGTGTATGTAAATATTGAATTTTATGTTATATGATTAATTTATTTGTTATCATGATATTTAATGTTTCATTTAAAAATATACTTTCATGGGGCTTACGATTCAGAATATACCCAAGTGGTGACTATTTTATGTTACAATCACATTATTTATCAAGATATTTTATGATTATCTTTCCATTAATGAAATATTAGGATCTTGATCTAATTAAAATAATTTCATTTCATCTCATATAGTTATGCCATGAATATACATGTGATCCTTTTATTGTCCTCCTTTAATATACACAAGAGATTATATAGTTTTTTAATACAAATATACTTTATTTATCTCTTCAGTGCAAAATCCCTTCTCATATATGTATATGTTTTAAAAAAGTTATTTTATATTTTTAATATTCCCAATGAGTTTATAAATAAAATTTTACCCATGTTTTACTTTTTATAAAATGTTTTGAAATAAATCCTCATATCATTTTATAAATAATTTCTCTTTTTTATTTACAAAATACGTGAAAATAATCTATGTTTTGACATGTACCATAGGAATATAGTTTTCTTCCATCATGATACTAAATTTCATTAAATCTTGAATTACATGTTAAAATTTATATTTCCAAAGAAATGTATTTCAATTTTTTTAGTAATTATTTGTTTTAAAGATGTGATTTTCAATTGGAATAAGTTATTTTCCCCATGAAATGTTCCTAGTGATCAATAAAACTAATTTTCCAAATTATATGAAGGATTATCATGTTACATAATCATTATAGGGTATATTATCTCATTAAATCATCCTTATTATTTCTCTAGATGGTTTACATATATTATTACATAAGTTTATGAAACCCGCATCTTTTAAATAAGTTATTCTATAAGGATATTTTTATATAACTTGTTTATTTTCATGGTAATGATACAGTGGATTGTTTATGAAACTAATTTATTTTCAATGACTTATTATATAATGAAATTTTTATAAAAAAAATTTATTTTCATGGGAAATGTAATGAAGAATGTTTTATAATCCTATGAACAAAAATTTATGCATTATGTGATGGGTGTGACCTCTATATCCATATAATGATATGGTTAATGATTAATGTTATATGATATCGAAGTAAACATGGGAGGTTTTATCACTCTTGAAGTGGGGTATATGGGAGGTTATCTGAAGAAAAAAAGAGGCCATAGAAGTGGTTATCTCAAGCCTGATGCAGGCACATAGGTGGTCATCCCAATCCTATCATGCTATGAAAATCATGGTAGGTAGCATTTAGATAATGTTTTCTATTATTATGTGTATTCTATAATTAAATGCCTTATGAAAATGTTATAATCTTATAGATTATATACAATTATTTCTTTATGATTCATGTCATATGAACTTCTAGTATTTATTCTATTACTCAATTTTATGATATATGATATGAAATTCGGGGTTTTTAAATGTCATTCTCATGTTTCCATACCATTGTGGCCATATTATTCATATGTGATCATTTATATCTCCCATTTTCCCCTTACATATTATCTAAACTCAATCTTTATTAAGATTTCCCCTGTTTTTTATGAAGTAGGGTTTTATGAATGATATGTTTAAGAGTGATTCAAAATATTAATACATTAGTAGGAGAATATTTATTTGACTAATATATTAGTTATTTATTATTCAATTATTTCAAAAGTGCTAGATCTAAATTATTATTGCATGGATTTTTATGATAGGGAACTAATAATCTTCAATTAAGATTTAATAACTAATTATGAGATGTTTGGGAAATTAATGATGGTCTCATAGAGAGGATAAGTTAACCATTGGGAACCATAAAGATAAAACATTAGTGAGAACCATAATGATATATTCAATTATAGGAAAATATCCTAGAATTTCTGGTAAAGATATAGAAAGTTCGTTATATAAAATTACATCCATTTCAGGATACTAAAATTGGATACGACTATGTCCTAGTTCTAACTAGGGGTAATAGCTCTGAATTGAAAACATTAGGGTTCGACTAAATTATCACCTACTGCACGACATCAGAGCTTGTTCAATAACTGGTTTACACGCATGGGGGATATCTTGTGGAAATTCACAAAATAATTACCCACTGACATGAATTATTTGAATAAATGATGATAATGAGTAGCCTACTCTATTTTAATGATGGGATAATACCACAAATCTATACTCAAAGTTTTGAAAATGATGGGTATATCCAAATTAGTGTGTATCCTTTAAACATAGCTTATTCAATACCGTGGGTATAGAAAATTTATACCCATGTTTTTTTGTAAACTATTTGTATAGAGTGGTGAATATTTCATCCCGACCCACACCCCCCTCCCACTCATTTGTCCACAACCAAAACCTCACATAGGTCCCTTTTTATACTGCTATGTTTCTATCACTAGACACCCCTTCTCCTCCACTATTCAATGTTCACCCTACCACAACCTCCTCCTCCTCTGATCAAGCATCCCCTCCTTGGTCATGCATACCCCCTAGGTCATGCTATTTTTTCCACACTCATTCCACGTCCCCTTATGTTAAGCATTCCCTTCTACAAGGTCGAGTATCCCCATTGTTCGAGAATCCCCCTAGGTTGAGAAACCCCATTGGTTGGGAACCCCTTCTCATACTGGGTGTATTTATGGTTATGGTATTCTATAACATTGACTCCCTAATCCTTCTTCTTTTAAAGATAATGGATCTTCATTTATTTTGAGTTTTGTTGATTTAATTTGTATAATTTCAAATTGTTTCATTTATATTTGATATCTTATTGATTTTGGTTTTCTGAGATTTGTTATATTTAACAAAATTTGATTTAGTATACATGATTTTGTTATATTTAACACATTTACTTTTCAGATACTTGATTTTAGGTTGAGTAATGTTTTTAATGTGGATATGTATAGATTTTCACAAAAAATAAAACAAGTTATCATTATTGTTATTCAAAATATAAATCAGTGGATGTTCAAATAATAGATACCCAAAAAACATGATTTCTTTACGATTTAGGTGAACAATATATAATTTGTTTCTAGTTTCATAAAGAATATCATATTCTATGTGATATCATCAGGTGGTCATAAAGATGTTAATAATATTCAACATGTATAGTTATTCATACCATTGATGCTTAATGGATGTAATTGTAATGTGAATGTAGTGTTATAAACTTCAAATGAAAATGTTATCGAATTCATACTTTTTAAATATGTACATGATGTATGTGAAAGGAAATTAGTTTACAGATAAAAGTGATTTTATTTTTCGATTCCCATTCAGTTAAATGGGTAACCATATTTTATTAAATTATAAAGTGTTATATATATGAAATGTACCCTATAAATATTGCATTAATTCGTGGGAATGTGGTTTCAAAATTTTCAGATATGTGTGTTACAAGAAATAATTTTTTTTATTTTCCCCATATTGATTTTTTTCAATTAAATAACAATAGTATATGAAGGATTCATTTTGAAAAATTATTTTCTTTCATATGTAATAATTATAATTGAAGTGTGTGTTGAATGAAATTCCCATTCGAGTGTTGTTTTATATCAAAATTATTTATGAATAATAAAATTCTTTTAATTTATTTGTGAAACAATTGTTTATAAAGAATAAAATTATTGAACTAATAAGATGATGTACGAATAATATTATATGAATGGATCATATAATTTGTCTGATTATAATTTCATTTACTATATAATAATCATAAATTAGAAATGTTAAGAATTTATAGTCATTAAAAAGTATCTAATTTATTGATATTTTATAGATACTGATTTATAATCAAATTTTCACTTGTCGGGAATCATGAATAGGTGAGCACATGCTACTCATTTTATCTTGGAGGACATAAAAGTATAATCTTTTTTAACTGTTGTAAATCAAATAAAAAAACTAAAGTTATAAATTATTTTTTTATTTGAAATGTTTTTTATTTAACAGTGTGATGTTTTTCTTTTGCTGGGATTCTAGAATTCATTGTTCGACTCTATTATAAGTAAGATTGATTGTAGTAACAAATTGAGATTATATTAGAGTGTCTATGAGTGTCGTCGGATCTTACCAATCATATTAAGGAGTGTTCTACTTTTGAGACTAAATCATGTAATAATAATATATCCCCATTATATTAATTTTTAATAAATCTTAGTAAGGATAAATTTTAATAAAATTGGATTAGATAATAATATTTTTATAGTGGTAAATGTCACTATAATGAATGTGTTATAAAAATATCAATATACTCGACACCAACCCCCAACTTCTCAGTTTTCAAACACCTATGTTGGCTGCTATCATCATACCATCTAACCCCACTACCACACTATATATGGTTAGAGATTACTAGATGTATTTTGATACTTATAAATAAATTATATTTCATTACAGTATTAGGTACTATATATGGTCACTTAATAAAAAGACACTTCATTCACATCTTAGTTGTGGATGTTATTATAAGAGGAATTCATTACCCAATAATGGATCATTAAAGAATAACTCCATTAGATTAATGACTTTTAAAATTAAAACATTTATGTTTTAAATGGTTTAAAAAATGGATTGTATGTAATGTTCTAGTAAGATATGGGATGAAAACATTTTCATGGAATAGTTAAACTATAATGACACATACCACACAATCAGATACATGGAACATTCTTTATCCAATTATTTTATACCTTGTTTATAATTTATTTATTGTATAGAGGTAACAATTTTATATCTGATACTGAAAGCGTTGAAATTGGTTATAAATAAATAAGGGACCAACGTTAAAATTGTTAATTAGATTTAGCTATTATGTTTTTATATTCAACCACTTTTATATTTTTTATAGTATATACCCATTTTTTTATTCTTTGATATATTCTATTAGATTATAAATTATTTCCTCTAATAAACATTTATTATTGGGTTTGATAATAATGGTTTTTTATTTCATCTCCAGTTCACTCCCTCCTAGTGTTGTTGTTTAGTTATCTATAAAAACAACATTTTGTTTCAAAGCACACCTCTTTGATTTTATTTTTATAATATATTTGATATTAGTGACTATTCACAATGGATTATAGAAGAATAATGACCTTAGTTCTTCACTATTGAATATCAAATATTCTAGAGAGAAAAATAATCATTATTATGTATAGTATTACACGTTACTTATAATACCAGGGGATTATAATAGTTAGAAACATAGTATTAACCAAATCCATGATATTTTAATAGTTTCTTTGAAAAAATAACATTCTGATCACAATTTAAAATTGTTGTGAATTTTTTTAAAATAATTAATTGAGAAAGATGATATTTACATTATACGATAATAAATGATGGTAAAAAATTAATTAAAAAAATATAGCCTCAAGAAAATCCATCCATTTAATTTTTAAATGTGGCTACCTATTATTACACTTTTGAATCTATTGATACTAATAGTTATTTTTAATATCTTATAGCACATTTTATTTATCTAATTCTTTGTTTTTCTTGATACTAGAATGTTTTGAAAAAATCAAAAAAAATTATTCTAATTATTCATTTAATTGTGGTTTCCATTGATGATTGGAATATAACTTTCTTTTCATGTTATAAAATGGATAGAAAATAGATGTACTGTACTGAACAGATTTCAATTATGTTTGAAAATAATTTTGAGAATTTTTTAGATTTTTCATTTAATAATTATTCAAATTGAGGTTGTATAAAAATTTCTCACTATAAACATGTTGGAAGACCATGGTTAAGCTGAGAAGAAGTTATCTACTGTATAATGAAATTTGGATTTCAAACGAGCTATTATGTTTGGTATAACCATAAAGAGATGAGTCAATCTTATACTGCTTATAAACTAAATGAAATATGTTCCATAGAGAATTTGATATTTGATTGGTTTCCATTTGTGCATCATCTCGAGAGAGATAGTATGGCGGTGCAAGAAGGAAATTATATCAATACACATGAGAAAAATAATGAATTTGATGATGTTGATAGAGTGGGAAATTAATTGGATGATTCCTGAACTCTAGTATATCTATAATATAAAAAATTTCCATGCTATCGTTTTTAATGTTGTCAAATCATTGGAAAACCATGTATGGACATTCTTATACTTCTATGGATTGTATTCTTAAATTTTTACAGAATTTCTTCTTTGTGGGGATGATATTCCATCAAATCATTACAATTCATGGATGTTAATTATGTGGATTGTATTCTCTAATAATAATGTATATTGTTGTCCAAAATATTGAAGCTTATTTTATGAGTAAATAGCTAACATTAATGACTATAAAGAATTTGGTATGTCTCGATCGAAGAAAAATACATATAGAACACCATCTCATGTTCCAAATAAAGTCATGTAGAACTTTCCATTGATTCCCAGACATCAAAATCTATCTATGTATGATTAAATATCAGCCAATAAGTAATGGAATGATGCTGAAATAATTAATGGTAATGATGAGTTGGTTTATCCTACATATGGATTATCCTTGCACGAATTTGATGCACAATATCATAATTTTTTTTCTAAGGTGTGTAATGTAATGTTTGGTCTATTCATTGATGGTTTTAAACTGTTTGGTTATATGGTTACTACTCACAGCACGTGGCCAATTTTTTTTGTTTATAATCTTCCTTCATGGATGTGTTTCAAAAAAACTTTCACATTCTTGAGTATAATAATATATTGACCTTATGATATCGTTAGTGATATTTATATATATATATACATACATACAACCTTTAATAAGAGAGTTTAATAAACTTTGGTAATTGGGTTTGCATAAATTTGATGTTTCTTAAAAGAATATGTTTCACTAGCGTACAACCCACTATATAGACCATAAGTTATTTCCCTACTTATACACTTATTTCTGGGAGGGTTACGAAGGGAAAAACACCATGTCCCAGTTGTATGAAGAATACATGATTGAGAAATCTTTAATATCATCATAGTTTTTGTTTTATGGGGAATCTAGGATTATTGTAAATAGATCATAAATACAAGAATAATATTTAGAGGGTTGATAATGATATTTACAATAAACATCCTCCTCAATGTACGTCAATAATTCATGTTCTTAATGTATTGAAATATTTCAGTTTTTCATTAGGGGAATTTAAGTTGAAATCTAAAAAGAGGAAGATTGTTGACACTTATTCCACTTATAATTAGTAAACTAGAAGTATTTTTTTGATTTTTCATATTAGTCTACAATTTTGTTAAATCTATATTTAGACGTAATGTGTTTTGAGAAAAATATATCTGAATAGTTTCTTGAAATTCTCTTGAATATCCATGGGAATACCATACATGTCTTCTGATCTCTTTAGGGACTTATTGTATGGTGTATTCAACCAGAACTACATCTTAAATGTATTGGTAAAAACAAATGGAATTATTCAGGAGATTCTTATGTGGAGAAACCATTATAGAAGGATCATTTTATGATAGTATTGTATAATATCATGTTAATTGATGGTTATTCCAAGAAACATATCTAAATAAGTAAATATATGTGATTTGAAACTGAAATACCTAAAAACTCATGATTATCACATCTTACATCATGAAATTGTTACAATACAAATTCATCATTTTCTATTCAATAATGTAAGGGTGATAGGGATACGGTTGTGCTACTTTTTAAGGAATGTTGTGTTAAATGGTCATCCATGTTTTCCTGAAAAAAATGTATCAATGGGAATTGCTAATTCAGTGTGAGTTGGACAATTAATTCCTCCATCCCTTTTCACCTGTATAATTCATATAATAGTTCATCTTCCAACTGATACATTTCATGGGGGGTCAATTGAATTATAGTTGATGTATCCCACTAAAAGAAATTTATGCACAATGAAATCATATATCTGAAAAAGGGATTATTCTAAAGGTTCCCTTATAGGGTGTTATCTGGACCAAGAATGTATGGATTTATGTTCATTGTATTATTATGATGTGATAACAATACATAATAAACCAATGAGTAATGAAGATGAGCTATATGTATAAATTTATCCCATTTTACCATCTATTCTCCAAAAAAGAGAAATTGATGAGAAAATAAATTGGTTACATTGAGTTTTGTATTATGGTATATGGCACATCACACAGTCTTTTTTAATTGAGGTTTGTTCGATGACTATATTAGGTAAGTAATATGTACACCAATATGTTATCTCATACTATTTCATTTCACATATACACTAATCTTTTATTATAATATTAGGTAGGGAACATAAAAAAATTTAATTTGATTTCATCGATTGCTTCCCTCAAGAAGGAGAGAGGATTTTCATACTCAAGAGTTTCCAACTTTTTTGAGACCATGGATATGACCATTACCTTAAATATGTTAAACATTAGATATATATTTAATTATATTACTCACATATATTTTAGGTATCGATATTACCCACAAAAATTGATTATCAATAATTAACAACATTGGATTTTGGTCCCAATTCATTGGTTAATGAATAAAAATATTTTATAATAAATGGATATAAATTTGTTACAACTGATAGTGTTTTAAAAATGAGAACACAACATTATGGAATTATGTTTACTACTACAATGGATTGTTATGCTAGTGCATAAGATAGTCGACCTTGATATAAAGATGTTTATTATTATGGGATGGTTATGAAAATATTTTTTACGTATTACTATACTGAAGGTCAAGTGATAATGATGAAATGTAAATGGTATTATTTAATGAAATGATATGGTACAATTATTGATTATTGTGCATTTAAATTCATTTGCATGACTCGATTCCTTCATTATGATGAATGATACATTTTATCCATCAATGAAAAAAAATATTTTAATTGAAAGAAAATCTGAGACCAGATTACAAATTCATTACTGAAGTAATCCAAAGACATATTTTTCATGATGAGGGGGAATAAATTTCCACCATTGATTCCCCTATCGATGTTGACCAAAAAATATAATTGCATGGAAAAATATGTCCCATTGGGAGAGTTGATGTCGAACCTGAGGTGGTGGAGGGTATAATATTGGAGAAACTATATATGTTCATGGTTCATTAAGATTAACTTGACATGATTTTCTATGGTTGGTATTAATTTACGTACATTAATTTAGTTTTATTATGGAATGATATGAATATTATTGTATTGTCTGGTTTTGTTCCATTTAATTAGATTTATTTCAATTCAGAAAACTAAGATAAAAATGGGTTTCTAAAAAATGAATTACATGGTTTAATATTATTATTAATGAAAGATGTTATGAAATTGTTTGTCTTATTAGAAGTCAGTGTTGTATGAATGTTTTTTTTAAAAATATCTAGGAAATGTTCATTAAATTGTTATTAAAATAATGAAGAATACTAAAGAAACTCCCAAGAAGTGATTATTCGATGTTGATCATGGTTGTCGGGAGTGTGGGTTTCCTTTATTGAGTATAATAACTGTAAAAATAATCTTCATTAATTACATATAATTTCATGTTCATATTCATTTTCAATAAATATTTGTGGATATACAACATTATAGTTTCCTACTACCAGCACATACCTAAGATGCGATCAACTTATACTTAGATAGAGCACCTGTCTTACCACTATTAACATCGATCTATCATTAGGCCGCACATCTACCACACATTTATGTACTCCACTTGAGACTCGGGGGATGTTACCATCCATGCCCCATCATCATCCCATTCCATGTTTTATACTAAATAGACCTATGTTCCCATAGTTAACCATTCCATATCCATTCATGTATCACCAAAACTTCTACCCATACTCTATCATTTATATGAATCCTCATTTCTTCACCATAGTTCTTACATATAATGAGACTATTCATTAACTTTACCCTCTATTTCATGAATATGAGAAAGAGAATGTAATGGAACATATACTTCCTTTAGAGTCTTCTGATCCAGCATAGTCCACGATGCGTCACATCTTATTCAAGAGCATGCATTAGATTTTTTATAACTATATAAAATTATATCATTTCATTTGTTTCCTATTGTATCATCAAATAACTCTTATTTTCCCCCATTTTATCTTATTCAGTGAGATCTTCTAGTTGGAATCATGGGAGCACGTGTATGCAGGAATATTAGAATCATGAAACACAGATTATGGTGGATTAAAATATTCAAAATCAAATAGTAGGTAAAATGTTAGGCATTGAAGAAGAATCAGGGACACATTATCCTAATACCATGATATCATTATGGTGGAATCGTTCTCATGGAGAAATCTCATTAACAACATCAAGGAATGGGCATGGGTATAGATATAGGTAAGAAAACATTCTAAATTTATATCTATATTAGTAATGTATTTATATGAATTGACATGTTCATTATATAGTTAGTTTAACATTCCTAATAGTGAAGATGCCAAATCATCTAGGTTTAGTTGTATTAGAGATTTATGGCTGTCATACAAGCTTGAGTTCCATATTGGTTGGAGGACAGAGTGGGTATTGATTTAGAGGATGTATCCACATACCCTGACAGACAAAAAATTAAATATAATTTTTTTTTTCACACATAAGTAGATTGATTATTATAAGTTACTAATAATCATTAATGGTTCCCATATAAAATTTAATTCTTATTACCAATATTTAATTTTTTGTTTTAGAAAGCGTCGTGGAAAAACATACAGAAAAAATATAGAATTATGTATCTACACACATTGTGGCGCACTAGCCAACGAGCCTGTACCCTAGTGGTACAGGCTTCTGCTTGGCATCCAAAAGACCCAGGATCGAATCCGGGCAGGGGCGAATTTCCCAGGGAATGTAGCATTACTGTAGCAGGTACTGTAGCAGTGGCGGCATTGTAGCAGCGACAGCACTGTAGCGGTGGCGGTACTGCAGCAGTGCGGGTACTGTAGCAGTACTGTTCACCGAGGGGTCCTTTGGGCCAAAAAAATGGGCTTTAAAGCCTTGTATTCAGGCCACTTGGCCTTGGGCCTTCGGGCTATATAATGGGTCTCCCTCTACCAAGTCTAAAGAGGTCTTTGATTTCAAATAATAAAATTGAGGCTTCAACCCCGACCTTTTAAAAAAACATTGTGGCGCACTATAATGTCCGGGGATGAGAAAAACTAGGTATATTCATCTAAATTAAAAAAATCATCATTTATATTTTTACATATTTACTTTTTCATGGAAAATTGCACCAAATACAATAGCACACACCTTAGTACCAAGAATAAATAACATCCATAAAGAACCACTTAAAAATAAATTTATTAATGTCTTTATTGGAACTATTTATTGATCTCTATTGAATAATTTATTTCCTTGATAACATGTCTTCATAAATTCATCGTGGCTTCCCCTTGGGTAGTCCATGTTTCCTAGAAATTAAATCAAATACCATCTGAAAAAGGCATTTCTATTTTTTCTAAAAAACAAGAAAAATTCCATGAAACCCACTTTTGATAACCACAATTCATTAGTTAGTGTCATATTCCTCAATATTTGTAGGTCTGTGAAATAGATTACTAGAATATATACTTGTTCATTTCTCATATATTTTTGTAATAAAAATTTGTTCATTTACCATTTGTAGCGAGTTGTATTAGGCATCAAAGTTCATGTACCTCATGCTAAATTATATTCCCTTAGTATTAAAATGGATGGAAGTGCAGTAAATGCAGAGATAGAAGATATGACTGTATGTTTTTTATATTATTAATATTTATAGGAAATTCATAATTTAATATGTTTTTTTATAATTTCAACGGTCTACCCTAGATACCCTCTATGAAAATGAAGTTAAAAACATAGGTCTTCAGCATCATTTGAGCTAAGAGTAAGGTGTAGAGAACCTAATGAGTGTCTGATATTGACCAAGAAACAATATTGGCCCTTCAAGTTATTGGTCCTCATTATTCTCCTCTCAATCCAATTAGATCATTGAGATAGATAGCATATGTCAAGATGTAGAGCATGAAAATAAAATAGCTTTAGAGGAGCATGAAGGATGCAAGAAAGACCGTTAAAGAAATAATCTGATGACCGAACATTTCATGAATGATATGTTAGTCTTGAGTTAGTCACATACATTAGAGGTTGCTACTAATTTTAATTCATATATAGTTTCAATGATCTCTTTAAATGAAGCTTCGATTGATTCCCATGACATTCTTAGTGGCGATGATGGCGGTGGTGATCGATCTGTTGGTGGTGAGGATGTTTCTTAACTATTGTTGGTGATGAGATTGTGCATGGTGATGCTGATGGTGTGGTTGGTGATGATGTCACTGATGATGATGATGATGATGATGGGAATAGGGATGGGGATGGTGATTACGGTGATAGAGGGATATTAATACCCTCCATTTTTTGACTTAGCAGAGACACTTGTACAAGTACTTTATGAATTAGAATGGATTATATGAATTAGAATAAACATGAATCTTTTATTCAATTTACAGTTGAAATGCAGTTCTTTTGTTGGGGATTCTATTTTTTTCTTTCCTGTTTTTGTTTTATTTATGATTATGGATCATTTTTTGAGATACCATGTGAAGGAATATAAAAATGTTTTTCAGTATAGCTTCATAATTGTTAAATTTAGGAAAAGAGGCAAATAGAGTAATGAAAAAAATTGACTTTTCCTAATAATGTAGATGGTGTTGGTGTTCATATGGAAGGAAAGAATTTTCCCTGGTATAAGAATGGCCTTGCCCGAGGAACCCATTGAGAGAGTAAAAACCCATATCAACCTCTTACAAAAAAAGTCTGGGTTTGGTGAGTGGAATGGTTATCATAACACATTTTTGACATGATCCCGATGTTTTATACAATAATGTTTTTTCTAGTGTTAGTGGAATAAGCAATATAGAATCCTTTTATTACACTTAGCTTCCAACTATTATACCATTAATATCTCTATTTTATTTATAATTATATATAGAATCTATATTTTTATTATGATATTATCTTTTCAAGAGTGTTTTTGATGAAATCACATCTTTCTCAATAGAGAGATGTGTAGAAAAAAATAATTCTAATAGGGACATAAATTTCAAAATTTATGAACATACCATAGAGAAAATGCATTATAAGATTGTTGTATTAGAGAGGTAATCATGGATGAATTAGACAAATCTAAATTTTGGGTCTTATTCGTATAACACAATTATGTTTGTAGAAAAATATGTTGTGTTATTTTGATGTTTATGATAGAGTGAAGCATGAAATTGTAATTTGTGGAGTCTATGTGGCTACACCATGCCATTATAATGAAGTGAATCCCTCTAAAAAGGTGACATTATTTTGATAGGTATGTATCATTCTGTTTCTTTCATAGGCCTCAAGTTTTTATTTGTGTTTTACTATTAGCTGTAAGATCACATGATGTTTCTTAAATTTATTTTGTTACTTGTAGAATACATTGCATTGGATAATTTTGTATATAAATTAAAAAGCCTTCTTAAAATTTTTTTATATTCAAGATATAATTATTTGTGGTGGAACTAATTCTACAACAATTTCCATAGCTAAAACATGTGTTTCATTTTAAATTTGGAACTGTTTTCTATATTTCTTACTATGACTCTTGGATTTGAAGGGCAGAAATGTTTTGTGGCATGCATAGATCTTTCACAGATGAATTGTGATCCTACATAAGCTTCATGCCCATGGGATATGTTATTGCACAAAATTTTTGATTTACATATCCCTTATGATTAGTCTTGATTGGTTATCAAAACAATTGGTTTTCATTCAATAATGTGGTTTTGATGGATTATAAGGGTTATGTGTTTTTCTATAATAGAGTATGTGTTGCATGAAATTTTTACTAAGTTTCTATGCTACGTCAACACTTGTGGGTAACATAATAGAGTATGCAGATCTAATTGATTTCTTTTTCCATAATTATGGGGTAACATGATAGTTCAAAAATTATAAAATATTTGTGTTTTCCAAATAATCAAGTGAACTTTGATCCAATTTTGAATCCTTCTTCTTTAAAGTATTTTTTCTAAGACATGTTTGATGTTTGTTGTTATAACTCAATTCCACAAAGTCCATGATTGGCCAACTTCTATGAGGTATATTTGATGTAGAAGATATTGTAGTAGTGAAGGTAATTCATATACCCAACTCACTCTAGTGTTTGAATTTCCCCCGAGGGTTAAATAGAAATGAAAAACCACCAAACAATATGTGCACTGAGTATTTTTAAAATAATAGGAGAATTATCAAGAAAGGAGTAAAATGAATAGTTACCCAGATGTACAATATGTGATCAAAACCCCTCCCACCATGACAAAATACACTATATTTCTATAAGGAAGTTGTAAAGTGTATTAGATTTTTATATGAATTGAAGATGACCAGGCTTATAAAGAGTTATACCCTATGTTGAATCATCAAATAGAATTGTGTGGTGGAATCAAATACCACTGATGAATTCATTGGTATAGTGTGAATTCCTCTAAGTGAATGGTCCAATTTGGACTCTATAATTCTTTATCTCTTGTCAATATTTATATGTTTTTTTGGATATTTTTATGTAATTTCAATGTACAATATTTTATGTTTAGTTAACAATTCTCCCTCTTTATCAATTAACACTATTGTTTTATTGAAACACACAAGTCTATGTTTTGTTTTTTCCTAATTTTTTTCCTTTTAGATAATGTTTACAATGTTTTTTTATTTATTCAAATGTTTTCGAATAGGTTAACAATGAACATTTTCTCAACCCAAACAAGATCTCTCTAAATATCCGGACACTATTATTATAGGTATATGATGTGGAAAAAACAGAAGGTGTAAAATGAGTAGGACATTAGAGAAGAGATTGGGTGGTAGAAGAACCAGGATGTGTAAAATAAGAATCATTTGCTTTCATCCATGGACAAGATATTCAAGATGA
The DNA here is from genome assembly GCA_963277665.1 of Viscum album. Taxonomy (NCBI): domain Eukaryota; kingdom Viridiplantae; phylum Streptophyta; class Magnoliopsida; order Santalales; family Viscaceae; genus Viscum; species Viscum album. The sequence goes on along the minus strand of OY728129.1, from coordinate 748,253,613 downwards.
TTCAAAAGTTTTCTTCCCTCATGAACATCATGTCTATTGGAAGCCTTACACATCATTCCTGGTACTTATCAAGTATGATATAATTTTGATACGACTTTACACATTATTATGAAAAATTACCCCATAATCATGATTCAATGAATAAAATCCTTCCATCTCCAATTTCTATAATATGGACATGTGTGGCATAGACATTTTATATTTACCTTTCCTAGATTAAAAATATGTGTCTCTTCCTCCTCCTCTATGTTTTTATTTTGTTATTTCTACTTTTCAATACATTGAATGTTATTTCTAGAAAACAAAACTATATGTTATATGAGAAATAACAATTTAGAATATACAAATGAAGCAAGAAAACTATAGGTTCTTTAATACTATCGATAAAAAATAGTCAAACTCATACATGTACATAATATTAAAACAAGACTATTAAATATTTTCAATAGTGTCAAGAGTAGTTAAGTTGGTAAAATTTATTCCAATTATAATCAAATTTAATTAAAAAATGTGATTATACTATTTTATAAATTTTCAAGTACTTTTATTCCATCCTCTAGTATCTCCAGTAATCCAAATATTTAATATCATCTTTAACAGACCCTCACTTGTATGAAAAAAATGGGTCCAATGAAATCTGAGACATAGATGATATTCTAATTTCATAATGTGATACAATAATGAAAGATATCATCCTTAATACTCGGTTTCCCAATATTTTTTATTCATGATCCCTTTTTATTGAAATAAATTAAATCTCCCTACATGAATATGATATTCATAGAATATTAAAATGATTCAGCTTTACCAAATAGATCATATTAAGTTAGTAGTGCTGTAACTCTGAAATTTTAGAAGTTATGGTTTCTATATTTTTCATTCCATCTACTACTTCAGTCAAATAAATACTACCATCCTTTATTCCTCGAACAAAAAGCATTGAAACATGATTTATCTTTCTCAATTTATTGGTGAATCTCATTCAAAAGATCATATCATACTATTTATCCATGAAAATTTATTTTTCACATAATCATGATGTGTTTTAACGACATTGAATACCCATGTTTCCATGTGATGTGATGTGGCAAGATGGACCGTGATAGGTTCCCTTTTCTTGTGTTAACTTTTCAAGTACTCATAATATAATTCTAAAACTACAGTACCCATAGGGAAATGAAATATATATGCGTGTGTTCTAGTTTCATGTGAGTTTCCAACCCATGTGACCCTTGTGTTATGTGTGTGATTATTGATTTTTTATACAACATAAATTTTTAAAAATGACACGATTTTTATTATTTTAATTCATATTCATTGTCTAATAAATACATATAGACTACGTATGATTTGGGATCTATGACAACCATTCTCAGGATTTTTAATGGTATAGTGGGTTTAGTAAGAATTATAACCATAGGCTAGTTGTAAAATTTTGGATGAGATATCTCTAATTGGTTGGGAATGTATTAAAACTATAGTTATGTTGGATTATGCGCAGTAGATTATTCAATTAGTTTGAAATCATGCTGATTATAGGGAGGATTTGATATGGTTTGGGTTATCATGGACACCATAGATGTGTGATTTATAATATAATTGATGTTATGAAATGTTTTAGGTGTTCATTCGTACCATGTATGTTCTTAAGGTATGTGTTGTTTTTATGCTAACTATCACCTAAGGAATATTTTTGGTATGGAACTCATGCAAACCATGGATGATTAATGAATGTAGATTGATGTGTTTTCTGGGATGGATAGTAATACAACTATGGGGTAGGCCTTGGTAGTTTTGGTATAGAATTTTTGATGTAATACCTCCTGAGGTGGTTGTTGGTTATCCAATTTCCATCTATTGTGGTTGTGGAATTTAAGTGGTTTGTAACTTGTTTTTAATATGGTTTATATTGTTTTCACAAGTTAAGTATAGATAGAATTAGGAAGGTGGGATTGTGTTGTGTGTTTGGTAGAAGAATATATACCCATGGTTGAATGAACTATGTATATATTATGTGTGATATGATAAGCTATACCCATGGTTTCAATGAAACTATGGGTATAGGTCTATACCGACACCTGGGTGGCACACAGTTCCTAGAACCATAGGTATAACTGATACACACAGTTTCAAACAATGTGTATGAGGTATTTTTCCAATAGTGTTGGCTTAATAATAAAGTTCCATAGATAGAACATTGTGTTTGATGATTTAGAAATCCAATGAATGATTATTCAGGATTGATCTCTCTATTAAATGATGTGAAATGATCATGCTAACCATTTTGGTTCTAATAAGTGAATACAGATTGAATGGTGATGTTGTGGTGGTGATATGTGTTCTAAAGTATTGGATTATCTTATTTTAGATTATTTATATCCATTACCTTATATCATGATGGTATGATGATCACATCTGAGGCCTATGATTCTTCACTAGTTAAAGTTTGTGGGAATGTTCTTCCTATACAACTCATTAATCTCCCTCTGGATAAGATTTATTTTATCATTTGAATGGCCAGGTTTTCTCTACATAAACACCAGATCAAATTTTATGGAATTCAATTAATATTTGATATTACAAAATAGTAAATGATCATGTATTTTTATAATCATAGAAATGAACTTCTTATAGATATCACATAAATTTTGCAGGTGATGATTCTCTATCAAAAGGTGATTTTATATCAGATAGTTGGGGAGAAACTCAATATCTATGTAATTACTATTATAAGTGATTTTTCTCATGTCATTTCAAAATAGTTTCCTAGGCATCAACAGAAAATTGATGTTGGGTTCCCAACATAACTCATAAATGTAGATAAACCTATTTCAAATACACCTAATAGAATAGAAAAAATTAATATGAAAGAATAGAAAAAGTAAATCCAGGAGAATATTGATAGGGTATTAATTCTAATAATTTAATAACCATGGTGTGAGGATGCTATTTTCTATAGGAATAGTGTTTTAATGATGTGACTATGTTATAATTTTTATGATATGAACCAGATCACAATAATGAAAAAGTTTCCACTTTCCCAGTATTGATTTCTTGTTTGATCAACTGCATGGAGCTCAATAATATTCCATGATTGGAATTCATATTAGACATTATGAATAGTCATGAAGGTGGATATATGAAAGACATTATTATAGAAAATGTATCGAAAATATGAGTATATAGTGATTTCATTAGGTATTAGTAATTACTAATCTATCATCACAGATTTAATGCCTAGAGTCTTTATAGATTACCATTATCAGTTTTTCATAGTCTATAGAGATGATAGTACTATATATTAATGAATTAAGAAGTTCATGAATATAATTTTAGGTTTTTTATAAAGAAAAATATGAATTAAAAGTTTCATATGAAATCTACCAAGTGTGAATTTTAGATATAAAAGGTTTCATTTTTATTTATATAATCTCAGGAGAGGGAATATCTATGGAAACTTCAATGACCAAAGTTTTTTAACTTTAGCCAAGACCAACCATAGTGACTACAATTAAATATTTTCTTGGTGGGTATGGATATTATCTATCATTTATATATATTTAATTGTGTTTTTCTAATCCACCCAACATGTTATCTTGAAAGTGTAACATATTCCTCTTGATGGATGAATGTATAGAGAATTTCAAGGAACATGAGAAATGAATAGTACAGGAAACTATTATTATATTACCCTATAGTGGAGAAGCATTTGTAATATATAGTAAGAATCAATAAATATAATAGGATGCGTCCTCATTTATAAGGACATTGGGATAACTTATACCTCCTGAAAATTGAATGATTATAATAAAATTTACAAAAATCATGATTTGGAGTTAGTTGTGGGAAGTTTTTCATTAACGTCTTATAAGGACAACACATAGAGAGAAATTATTGATAAAAATTATAATCATAATAAAAATATATATAATTATAGAGTGGTAGTTGAATTTGTTGGAACTAATTGTATATAATGACTACTCGATCCATTACCACATATAAAAAGAGAAAAAAGGAGTTAATGCATTGTGTCGAAAGTATCACGCAAGCTAATATTTGATGATGATCACAAAAGATCCAATATTTATATATTTTCATAGGATATATAATGAAATATTTAATGAAGGGGGAATATTATCATTCTTAAATATGTGTCCAACCATCTATATAAGTTATTATCAAATTGGTGTAGAAGGAATATGTGGAGTTGTAGTAGAAGTTCATGAATGTTCCTTAGTTTAGCAATGATAAAGTTCATGTACCATGTGATTTTTATATCCATATCATATTTTAATAAGGATATATTAGAGAAATATCATATTACTTCATTATTTATTCATTATGGAAGTAAAAATATGTTTAGAGACTACAGAGAGTATTTCTGCTCAATTAGAATAATGAGGGAGATTATATAATTTTTATATCAATTCATGTTATATTAGAAATTTAAGGTTAATATAATGTATTATATGGGTATTTTATTCAATAATTCATACCAGAATGGATTTTGGAAAGCATTACATCTTATTTTTCCATTGGACGCCCCAAAACATCTAAATAGAACAATGCTTTAAGGTTTTCAGTCGATCCACTTAAAAAAATTCTACACTTAATTTCATACAAAAAAAAGATTTATTTACAAATTAATATTATAAGAAATGCATTAAATAAGTGGTTTTGATTCATTTATTACCACATTCTATTGAATATTATTGGGATCCAAGTTTTAACTCAATGTTCTAGAAAACATAACATCAATATCATGATATATAGATGAGTTTCATTACTATGTATCATCCTTTTATAAATAATCATTAATAGAAAATAAGTCAATCCCTTGTGGATATATTTACATATTAATGTCTAGATTTCAATAGTTATTGGGATCAATACCTTCTTTATGTTTAGTTTTCTTATAAAAACATATTTCACTCAAATATTCAAATAAAACCTTATAAATCCCAATATTCAAATAAATGTAGAAGTATAATATACAATAATTATTTTTATGAAAGAATTTTTATGGGGCTTTAGATAAATAAATAAATGGTTGTGAAAGGTAGATCTATTCAACAACTCATAAAGGAATAAAATGATGTCAAAAAAGTTGTGTTAGAAATCCTCAATGTGATTAGGAAATTGAGGCATGTGAATAGATGTTTCTAAGCATTTATCCACAGGATAAGGTAATTTGATTCAGAAAGGAGTGAAAAACAATCCATATGTATATGGGTTTATTTGATAATATTTACCATATTGGCCTGGTAGATTTGTGTTTTTCACTTCTACTTAACCACTCTCAGGGCCATAATGTTATCAATGTATTTCTCTTAAGGTGGTGCATCCCTAATCCATCACAGGTAGTTATATATTATTTCTTACCACCAGAGTATGTTATTTTTAATGTGGAGTAATTATTGGGATTTTTGGATTCTAAAGGTAATGTGATGCAATACACAACCACTAACCATTTCAATGTTTTATAGTGAAAGAAACATCTTGAAGAAGCAATGTGGGAACCTGAGGATGTGATCAGGTAGAAGTATCGTCATTTTTTTATCTTTGGAAAAAACATTATTAATAAATTTGTTTTAAGGGGGTAGAATATAACACCTAGTGTTTTCATGAAAAGTTTTATTCAAAAAAATTAATTTCTTTGATAGATTTTGTTAGATGAAACACTATATTTTAATGACCCGTGATAAAATATTAATATTATTATTTAAAAAATGATTGTTATATATAAAAATAATAAACTTCATGGTATAAAAATAATTTACGAAAATATTAAAATTATCAATAATTGTCATATATATAGAAAAAATATTAATAAAAAACTAATGTTTTAATGTTTTACTATGCTTCAAAAATACATTTTTCTAAAAAAACTGATTTTTATTGAATTTAATTATAAAATAATTTCTCTTAATTTTAAAATATTTACTTGAAAACATTAACTTATTTTATGAATAAAAATAAAAAAAAATTATATTATGTTGAATTTTTTAATTTTTCTGAAAATTTTGAATTTCTATAAATATTGAAAACACTGGTTTTATTGAAAAAAGACTTTTTGTTTAGATAAATTATACGGTTCTATTATATTTCAAGGTATATTTAAAAGTAGAATTTGTAGAAAGTCGGGGACTCAGTCCAATTATTATAAAAGGAAAAATAATAACACCGGAGAAAAAATAGGTTCAAACATGACATAAAATTCACTCATTCGAGAAAAGAAACATGGAAAAAAATTTAGTTAAACCTTATAGATAATAATCCAAACAATTATAATCATCACAGTCCTTATCATAGTTTGATTGGCCTTCTAGAGAAAAGAAATAACTAGCCCAAATCTTCTGGACAGTTATAATTTGTGTCAATCTAGTTCCCATTATGAGATTGAGGAGTGAATACTCTCTCCATGGCCTTAAATTAGTAAGAGGAACCGATGAAAAACCTTCATCATCTTTCATCTTGTTCAAATAAGTTGAATTCTGATAAAAATTATTTAGTAATGGAACATTATAAGCCATACCATTGAATTTTTCCCCAATATTATTCAATTTTCAGTCCTTGTGTAACTAATGTATAATATGATATTGTACAAGAGAAGGATCAGAAGTTTCCTTTTTTATGTTAGGAAATCACTTTTCCATGTGTCTATTCCATAATGAGTTTCTCTGATCAACTCTTTGAAGATGATTTCAAGGTTTAAGATGTTTTTTATAGCTATCACAAGACAATAATGTTTTTCCCAATCCAAGAGAACCATTAATACCATGATACGTACCAAAATTAGATTCCTTTCACTCTAGGTATCCATTTCATGCACATGTAAAATTCCCTCCTACACACAAGATTTTATAACAAGATTTGAAGGACCCTACAGACAGTCCCTTAAAGTATCGATTACATAACCTATTCCCAACATAATTTCCTATGTAATAGCATTCAATTGTGTAAAACCATAGAGCACATCAATGAATTGTATTGACCTTGTAACATTAATATATAGAGAACCATTCTGTCCAAATTCATCACTACATTGGGAAGACACTCTAGTTTGAGCATCAAGATGTTTACTGGAACCTCTACCCTAATTGTTCTTATATACAGATATCTTCTTCCAGCAGTGTTACTAAACATATCTTAAAGGGCCCCAGCCTAAAACCTTACTTAATCTTGAGTTATTACAAGATTACACATTGGGGATCTTTTCAGGTTCAGAGTTTTAGAGAATTAGATCATGAAACTTACATTACATTCCACATTTAAACAAAGTGGTTACATAAAAGACAGTATTCATTCTTCCCATCAACGGAAACATATTTAAAATAAAACATTTATTGTTTCTTGACACGTCCTTGACACTATCATCACATCATGTACCTTTCTCTTGACCTATGAAAAACATTTCAAAAACATGGGATGAGCATAAAAAGCTCAGTAAGGGTTATAAAAATATGGAAAGGAAACATGAGTTCATATATACATAAGAATGAAATCATACTTTACCCATAAAACATAGGCACTCTAACATACCTCATAAAATCATGAATAAATCATAGAAATCATAAAGAAATAAAGGTAACATGAGGAATTCATAACTTTCTTATGTAGGGAGTAACCCTCTTGGTTACGTTTGGATTACCCACCATAGTATATTCCCTAAATCTCTTCGGAGAAACCTTAATGTTTAACCCCTTCACGTTACCCAATGCATTAGAGAGCTATATCGGTCTCACTCGCCCTTAGTTTATCACAGAACCAACCGCTTTCATAACAATGCCCAAGAACCATAACATAAATGTATCACATAAAACATGCATAAAGGAAATGTAACATTTCCACATTTCAATCACAATATAACATTTTAGGATATTGAAATAATGAATCCATTAAAAAAACCATTTTCAAAACCATTTAAAACATTTAATAAAGAGATTTTTGAATCAAAGGGTCCCATAACACTTTGAATCTTTTAAAATTTTAAACCATTAATATCTATATAAATAAATCCTTAAAACCATTTCAAAAACATGGATATTAATAAGAACAAATCATTAAAACATTTAAAGCGATATTTTGGCTAAAGGGTTTTTTCCAAAATTAGAGACACTTGAATACAATAATTGAGGAATAACATTTAATCAGAAATTTAAAATATCATTAGAATAAATGGATTCATGATATAATATTCCAAAGGAAAGTATATACACCATATAATAGTTAATTGGTGCATAACAACAATGAAGTCTCAATAGAGATGTAAAATGTGATGAAATCCCTTATAAAGAAGGTATAATTAGATTAAGGATAAATCAATCTCAAAATTATGTGTGACAAATATAAACACACCCAATACAATTGGATATTAAGTTTAAAACAATAAAAGGTCATTCACACATATTCAAAGGATGACATATTCAATAAATACATGTTGAACCCAAAGAAATCGAAATTGGGTTAAAAAGTTCCCTTGGTAAAATTCGATAGCCTAACGACGTCACTCCAAAAATTCAGAAAATGAGTTGATGAGAGATAAAAAGGAAATATAATCACATGGACATAAAATATACATCAATCCGGATATATAAGAACATATCCCAACATAATATTATGTGAATTAAAAGACATAACAAACGAAGTCTTTTAAAAAGAGGAGGGTGAAAGGTTCCCTTACCGACTTGGGTAACTTTCGAAAAGTACACCCAATTGAACAAGTGTCATACAATAATTATGTAAATACCAATAAATGGAATTATATTACAAAAGGAGTTTAATAATGGTCAGTACATAAACCACTCAAAGGAAATTGTGGAAAATGTAGCATAAATCTCACGGGAATAAAAGTGAGATGAAAAATCTCTTACAAAAACTCGGCAGCCTAACGATGCCACTTAAAACTTCCAAAATGGATTGATGAGAGGAAATATGGTCTCTCATAACATCAACATAAAGTTTAAAAAAAGAGAAATATAAAAGAACATTCCCCAACATAACAAAGAGGAGCTTAAAATAAGTGACATAAAGGAGAGTACTTAAAAAGAAAGAGAGTGGTTAGATCTCTTACGAAAATTCGGCAGCCTAACGGCGCCACTCAAAACTTCCAAAATGGATTTATGAGTGATAATAGGGTCTCTCATCATATGTACATAAAAATTACAGTAAGAGTAATATAAAAGAACATCCCAATCACATGAAATATGATCTTAAATGGAATGACATAAAAGAGTGTACTTAAAAAGAATGAGAGGAGTAGGATCCCTTACCTCAAGTCCAACTTGTCTTGTTCGTTTCATTAAATTCCTGAATAATAAACATTGGTAAAATTATAATTTCTTAAGGACCTCATATAAAGATTATTATTCAGTTCATATCACATATTTTAATGTTATAATAATTGTTTTATAATATGAGTTCATATCAGATGTTTTTGTCGTTGTTTGGTACGTGAGTCAAAAATTGAACTTGTTGGAAAATAATTTTCCATGTAGTTATAGGTACATCATATCCATAATAGTATTGATGTTTTCGATATAATATATATCCAGTATATATTAATTTTATGCTATTACATAGCATTTGGAGATAAAAAATGAAAAGCATCGTTCATGGAGACGGTAGGCCGTACGTACGCATGAACGCTACTTTCATTTTTTCTTTGTCATATTAACGGGATTAAAAATAAATGATATATATATATATATATATTATAATTACATTATAATATATATGTTATATAGGTCACATAGGTTCATTAATTTCATTCTTTATACGTTCCATGTATTGCATGTACGAGTCACATCACTCGAGGGGGCGGTAGTCCACACTTCCTCATATGAAATTATCGCATTTACACAACATGAAAAGAATAAAGGTATGGTTTAAATATAAAATATATAAGCATATAGTAAACATAAATACAATATATATCATATATAAAATACAGTGACATCATAATGTCCACCTTTAAAGGTGTTAAAAGAATATTGAACAATCATCGTTTTGTGAGGCAGAAAATCGCCAACCACAGAAATAGTATGTTATTTAACCATTAGACGAATTTGTGTGTAAGTTTAGCTCTAATAATTCTGATAAAAACATCCTAGTATATTTAAGATACTGGAGTTGTTACAAAAGAAATGAATAAAAAGAGTTTAGGGGGTTGGAGAAGCAAAATAAAACAAAAGGACACAAGTGAAGGCATTACCTTAAAATCGGGTAACTCCCTTTGGTTTGAGCTAAAAGGCATCCTTGGGAAGACTTATGCCCAATGTGAGGCTTCAAGGAGTTAAATAGGGATGTGGAGAGACAAAATGGGCAGGTTTTGGCTGAGCCAAAGTCTTTTGATGTGTGGGTAAGGAGGTAGTGGTGGGGGCCTTTTATAAGAGGAGGGGAGGGGCACTCTTGGAAAGTAAATAAATGTTACTTTATTTTAGAATGAGTTTCGGATTTTAATGGTCCAAAATTGATTTTTTTCGAGGATAATGTGATAAGGGTTGGAAATCCACCCATCCAATTGGTTTTGGACATGTGTAGGTCTTATATTTTACATTATCATTCCATTTTATTTAAATCGTTAAATAATGAGGTCATCGCTGCATCATTATGATGTCATAAATAATTTAATTTATTTCATGTCTAAAATTTTTAAAAAACAACTATGATGTAGAAAATATTTTTAGCTTCCCAATGACTATTTATGGTCCAAAATATAATTTATTTAGACAAAATTAAAAAAATTTTACTTAGGTGATACATTCTTTGTTATATTTAACATTCTTTAAAAATAAATAGATAAAAAGTCACTTTCTCACAAAAGTGAATCCATGGGGCCCCCAAGTTTGGTACAAGGGATCCCATGGTCGGCCATGAGACAACCAGTAGACTTAGGACACATGTTGTGGTCATTTTTTATTATTATGATATTATCTTATTATCTTTAACTACCCGATTACTCATTAATCAATATAATTAAAGATAATTACCATCGTTACTATTCATAATGTCCAAATACAAAAGAGTTTTAATTACATAATTTGGACCTTATGATTCCAAATATTTAATCCATTTTATCAAATTCCAAACACATAAATTTCAATAATTAATTTAAAAAAAACTTCCCGTTGTCAAAACAAATAGCGGGTTTTTTAAAAACAATATTTATGAAAAGTTTGGTACTTTTTTATGCCCAATTACAAAGTGAAATTAATCCCAATGACCATAATTGGATTAAATGGTAAAAATATATTCCAATTAAAATTTAAAACAAATTAAAAAGATAATATAACCATGTAATTATGTTATATGAAAAAGCAGTTTTGATGTAAAATGTAGTATTTTTCACTATTCATTGAAAAATGAACATTGTCAGAAAAATACAAAAATTAAGCCAAGGTAAATTTCTATGTCCCAATAATAAATAATATGTTTATTTTGAAAAAATATATCTTATAAAATTGTCAAAAGTTTTATTTAAAAAATGGTTTTCCATCAAAAGGTAGTAAAACAATCTTTTAAAAATACTAGTGTATTCAATGCTTAAGATTGGTTTCATTTGTATTTTAAGCCTCTAAAATTTATTGGATAAAAGTAAAAATATTTAACACACATATATAATCGTAATTTAGTTATTTATATTCATTCCTGCCATTACAACTGCTATATGTTAACTACTATTTAAAATAAAATTATTTTATTATTAGAGTGCAACATAAGATTTCAAAGGAACTCGTTGTTGCGTACTGGGGTGTTACATCCTCCCCCCCTTTTGGAAATTGCGTCCTCGCAATTATAAAACTTGGCTTGGAAACTTCATTGAAAATCCCACATCGGAATAAGAGTCAGTAAAACAATCACTTTAAAATAATGAAATAGAAGTATAGAGGTCACCCGAGTTAACCCATACTAGGATTCCATGTAGGAAAACATGGACATGGAGGATAAAACATAGGATCATGTTCTGATGGAGAGTGATAGAAAACATGTTTAGGAGAAAGTTAACCACAAGAAAATCACAAACTTGTGATGGGTTAAACGGTATTCGATTCCCCAGTAGGAAAACTTAATAGACAACATTTTTGTTTTAAGTTACTTTTTATTGAGGAATTTATTCATAAGGAAAAATAATTACTTATCATGTTGACTTTCAACTTTTATTAGATTTATTATACAAACTCATACTTTCCCCAAAAGACAAGTATTTAGGAATACTTGTTCACATTAATAGTACTATAATCAACATCTAGAGAATCACCTAATCCAAAATGGAGAACTATATACTTCCCATATATTTAGACCTTAACCAGAACCAAAACCAAAAGGTTAGTACAAGATCAGATAATCTAGAAAAGGATAACCCTTTATAAAAAGAAAATATATTCTTAATCTCCAAAATTTTTCCAACAAAGCCCAAAGTTCAACGAGGACCATTCGATAAACAATTTGTCCATAAAATCCGTCAAAGTAAACCAAAATAAGATTGAAACACAAAAATTTGAAGGTTTTAGTCACAAAGTATTTCAAGTTAAATCGTAACATTTATCTCCAAACAACATCAGTTGCTCTTAATGTCTCGTATTGAAGGGTAATTAACCTAATCACATATCCTCCATGATAGGATAATAAATTTCCATAGATAACCCAAAATCAGATTACTCTTAATTCATAAAATCATCTAACTAAAAATAATCAGTCAAACTAACCAGGGACTTCACGTAGTCCAGTGGTAGGTGATAAATACCAGTTACACTTTGGTTGTGGGTTCGATTCCCGCAGCTTTGTCCGACGCGACGGGTTGCCACACGGTCTACGTGTTGTCCTTTTTCCAAAACTATATAATTCTCAAATCATTCCCCAAAAAGAGACAAAATCATCAAAAATAACCATAACATAATTTAACCTCAATTTTATCTCATGCCTTTCACTTCCATAATAACTTATAGTAACCCATAATTACCTCAAAAGTAAGGATCATACAAACTAAAATGGTTCTTTATAACTATGTCCACAAAAGAACAGATAACTATTCCTTGAATAAAATTTTCATATATTAAACATCAGGGTTACACATACTATAAAAAGTCTTCTAATGTAACCCCATCATCAAAACAGACTTAATACTTTTAAGAATTTCACCATAACTCTTGAAGCCCTTATATGTTGACTTCTTACTCATTCAACATTCTTCATGATCCATTAACCATTCCTTCCCAACTTATTCTGAAATACTTCTTTCCTACAAACAAAATCATGAATCCTATCCTAAGATTACAAAATAGGAAAACAATAGTTATGAAATATTCCATACCTTTGATTGGTTATTTTCTGTTTCTTCATCCCCAATCGGAATGGCATTAGGTATTGGTAAACGAACATTAGTACGATCTTGGTGATCCCATCCACGAAACTTCTTCATAGGACATGTGTTTGCATAATGACCATGCACACCACATTTAAAAAATTCAATTGATCCCTCAGAAATAACTTCTTTCCCTTTCCTCGAGTCAACTAGATGCTTCCTTTTTCCATGGAAAGTTCTTGCTTCATGACCTTCATTTCCATATCTATAGAATATTTCTATCCCTTTGAAACATTTTCTTAGGTGTTTCTTTCCACATCATTGACACATAGGTATTTGAACACACTTACCTTTATGATTATTACCTGTACTTCCGTAGGGATTTGTTTCTTGAATATATGATTCCTTAGAGAAATCACCAAGGTTAAGGTGGTCAATCATGACTCCAGATAGTTGGTTGAGGATAATCACAAGAGTTATCATTACATCTCCCATATCATTCAGTTGCTTGCTCAAAAAACTGTCACAGTTTCCTTCACATCCACTATTACTTTGGTGCCTGCTAGATCCAGCCATTTACTAAAACCAAAAAGGTCATTGTGAGTATATCAACAAAACCATCATGTACTAATGAGGAAAATAAACACCAAGATATACTTACTCATTCACTTTATCTAAAACTAGTACTCTTTCTGAAATCATAACCATTATGGTAATGTCACTTATGCTTAAAGAATACCCTAACCTATAAAGTTATCGAAACTGACCTTTGATACCAACTATAAGGCCCCATCCTTAAACCTTACTTAATCTTGAGTAATTACAAGATTACACATTGAGGATCTTTTCGGGTTTAGAGTTTTAGAGAATTAGATCACGAAACTTTCATTACAATCTACATTTAAACAAAGTGGTTACATAAAAGACATTTTTCATTCTTCCCATCAACGGAAACATATTTAAAATAAAACATTGATTCTTTCTTGACACATCCTTGACACTATCATCACATCATGTACCTTTCCCTTGACCTGTGAAAAACATTTCAAAAACATGGGATGAGAATAAAAATCTCAGTAAGGGTTATAAATATATGGAAAGAAAACATGAGTTCATATATACATAATAATGAAAAAATACTATACCCATAAAACATAGGCACTCTTACAAACCTCATAAAATCATGAATAAATCATAGAAATCATAAAGACATAAAGGTAACTTGAGGAATTCAAAACTTTCTAACGTAGGGAGTACCCCACTTGGTTACATTTGGAATACCCAACACAATATATTCCCTAAATCTCTTTGGAGAAACCTTAATGTTTAACCCCTTCGCGTTACCCAATGCATTGGAGAGCTATATCAGGCTCACCCGCCCTTAGTTTATCATGGAACCAACCGTTTTCATAACAATTCCCAAGAACCATAACATAAATGTATCACATAAAACATGAATAATGGAAATATATCATTTCCACATTTCAATCACAATATTACATTTTAGGATATTGAAATAATGAATCCATTAAAAAAACCATTTTCAAAACCATTTAAAACATTTTATAAAGAGATTTTTGAATCAAAGGGTCCCATACCACCTTGAAGATATTAAAATTTTAAACCATTAAAATCCATATAAATAAATCCTTAAAACCATTTTGAAAACATGTATATTAATAAGAAAAAATCATTAAAACATTTAAAGCGATATTTTGGTTAAAAGATTTTTACCAAAATTAGAGACACTTGAATACAATAATTGAGGAAAAAAATTTAATCAGAACTTTATAATATCATGAGAATAAATGGATTCATGATATAATATTCCAAATTACAGTATATACACCATATAAGAGTGAATTGGTGCATAACAACAATGAAGTCTCAATAGAGATGTAAAATGTGATGAAATCCCTTATAAAAAAGGTATCCTTAAATTAAGGATAAATCAATCTCAAAATTATGTGTGACAAATATAAATACACCCAATACAATTGGATATTAATTTTAAAACAATAAAAGTTTATTCACACATATTCAAAGGATGGAATATTCAATAACTACATGTTGAACACAAAGAAATCGAAATTGGGTTAAAAAGTTCCCTTGGTAAAATTCGACATCCTAACGACATCACTTCAAAAATTCAGAAAATGGGTTGATGAAAGATAAAAAGGGAATATCATCACATGGAAATAAAATTTACATCAATCATGATATATAAGAACATATCCCAACATAATAGTATGTGAATTAAAATACATGACAAACGAAGTCTTTTAAAAAGAGGAGGGTGAAAGGTTCCCTTACCGACTTGGGTAACTTTCAAAAAGTACACCCCATTGAAGAAGTGTCATACAATGAATATGTAAATACCCATAAATGGAATTATATTACAAAAAGAGTGTAATAATGGGAAGTACATAAACCACTCAATGGAAATTGTGGAAAATGTATCATAAATCTCACGGGAATAAAAGTGAGATGAAAAATCTCTTACAAAAACATGGCAGCCTAACAGCGCCACTTAAAACTACCAAAATGGATTTATGAGAGGAAATAGGGTCTCTCATCACATAAACATAAAGTTTACATAAAGAGGAATATAAAAGAACATCCCCCAACATAACAAAGAGGAGCTTAAAATAAGTGACATAAAGGAGAGTACTTAAAAATAAAGAGAGAGGTTAGATCTCTTACGAAAATTCAGCAGCCTAACGGCGCAACTCAAAACATCCAAAAAGGATTAAAGAGAGAGAATAGTGTCTCTCATCACATGTACATAAAAATTACAGTAAGAGTAATATAAAAGAACATCCCAATCACACGAAATATGAGCTTAGAAGGAATGACATAAAAGAGTGTACTTAAAAAGAAAGAGAGGAGTAGGACCCCTTACCTGAAGTCCAACTTGTCTTGTTCGTTTCTTTATATTCCTGAATAATAAACATTGGTAAAATTATAATTTCTTAAGGACCTCCTATAAAGAATATTATTCAGTTCATATCAAATATTTTAATTTTATAATAATTGGTTAACAATATGAGTTCATATCAGACGTTTTTGTCGATGTTTGGTACGTGAGTCATAAATTGAACTTGTTGGAAAATAATTTTCCATGTAGTTATAGGTACATCATATCCAGAATAGTATTGATGTTTTAAATATCATATATATCCAGTATATATTCATTTTATACTATTACATAGCATTTGGAGATAAAAAACGAAAATCACCGTTCATATAGACGATAGGCCGTACGTACGCATGAACGCTACTTTCATTTTTTCTTTGTCATATTAACGGGATTAAAAATAAATGATATATATATATATATTATAATTCCAGTATAATATATATTTTATATAGGTCACATATTTTCATTAATTTCATTCTTTATACGTTCCATGTATTGCATGTACGAGTCACATCACTTGAGGGGGCGGTACTCCACACTTCCTCATATGAAATTATCGCATTTACACAACATGAAAAGAATACAAGTATGGTTTAAATATAAAATACAGAAGAATATAGTAAAAATAAATACCATATATATCATATATAAAATACATTGACATCATAATGGCCACCTTTAAAGGTGTTAAAAGAATATTGAACAATCCTCGTTTTGTGAGGTAGAAAATCGCCAACCACAGAAACAGAATGTTCTTTAACCATTAGACGAAGGTAGGTGTAAGTGTAGCTCGAATACTTCTTATAAAAACATCCTAGTATATTAAATATACTGTATTTGTTACAAATGAAATGAATAAAAAGAGTTTAGGGGGTTGGAGAAGCAAAATAAAACAAAAGGACACAAGTGAAGACATTACCTTAAAATCAGGTAACTCCCTTTGGTTTGAGTTAAAAGGATTCCTTGGGAAGAATTCATCCCAAAGTAAGGCTTCAAGGAGTTAGAGAGGGATGTGGAGAGACAAAATGGGCAGGGGTTGGCCGATCCAAAGGCTTTGGATGTGTGGGTAAGGAGGTAGTGGTGGGGGCCTTTTATAAGACGAGGGGAGGGGCACTCTTGGAAAGTAAATAAATGTTACTTTATTTTAGAATGATTTTAGGATTTTAATGGTCCCACATTGATGTGTTTCTAGGCTAAGGTGATAAGGGTTCGAAATCCACCCATCCAATAGGTTTTGGACATGTGTAGGTCTTAGATTTTACATTATCTTTCCATTTTATTTAGATCGTTAAATAATGAGGTCATCACTCCATCATTATGATGTCATAAATAATTTGATTTATTTAATGTCTAAAAATTATAAAAAAATACTATTATTTAGAAAATATTATTAGATTTCCAATGAATATTTATAGTCCAAAATATCATTTATTTAGACAAAAGTAAAAATATTTTACTTAGGTGATACATTCTTTGTTACATTTAACATTCTTTAAAAATAAATAGATAAAAAGTCACTTTCTCACAAAAGTGATTCCATGGGGCCCCCAAGTTTGGTACAAAGGATCCCATAGTCGGCCATGAGACAAAAAGTAGCCTTAGGACAAATTTTGTGGTCATTTTTTATTATTATGATATTATCTTATTATCTTTAACTACCTGATTACTCATTAATCAAGATAATTAACGATAATTACCGTCGTTACTATTCATAATGTCCAAAAACAAAAGAGTCTTAATTACATAATTTGGAACTTATGATTCCAAATATTTAATCCATTTTACGAAATTCCAAACACATAAATTTCAATAATTAATTTAAAAAAACTTCCCGTTGTCAAAACAAATAGCGGGTTTTTTAGAAACAATATTTATGAAAAGTTTGGCACTTGTTTATGCCCAATTCCAAAGTGAAATTAATCCCAATGACCATAATTAAATTAAATAGTAAAAATATATTCCAATTACACTTAAAAACAAATTAAAAATATAATTAAATTATATGAAAAAGCAGTTTTGATGTAAAATGCAGTATTTTTCACTATTCATTGAAAAATGAACATTGTCAGAAAAATACCAAAAATTATCCCAAGGTAAATTTCTATGTCCCAATCATAAATAATATGTTTATTTTGAAAAATTGATCTTATAAAATTGTAAAAAGTTTGATTTAAAAAATGGTTTGTCATCAAAATGTAGTAAAACAATATTTTAAAAATACTTGTGTATTCAATGCTTAAGATTGGATTCATTTGTTTTTTAAGCTTCTAAAATTTATTGGATAAAAGTAAAAACATTTAACACACTTATATAATCGTAATTTACTTATTTATATTCATTCCCGCCAATACAACGGATATGTGTTAACTACTATTTAAAATAATATTATTTTATTATTAGAGTGAAACATGAGATTTCAAAGGAACTCGTTGTTGCGTATTGGGTAAGCCATCGAGCATAGCGTTCCATTTAAATTAATATTGACATTTTTTCACAAATAAGGATAAATATAAAAATGTTATATTCTTTATTTACCTGGGGTGTTACATCCTTCCCCCCTTTTGGAAATTGCGTCCTCACAATTATAAAACTGGGCTTGGAAACATCATTGAAAATCCCACATCGGAACAAGAGTCGGTAAAACAATCACTTTAAAATAAAGAAAGAGAAGTATAGAGGTCACCTGAGTTAACCCATACTAGGATTACATGTAGGAAAACATGGACATGGAGGAGAAAACATAGGGTCATGTTCTGATGGAGAGTGATAGAAAACATGTTTAGGAGAAAGTTAACCACAAGAAAATCACAACCTTGTGATGGGATAAACGGTATTCGATTCCCCAGTAGGAAAACGTAATAGACAACATTTTTGTTTTAAGTTAATTTTTATTGAGGAATTTATTCATAAAGAAACATAATTACTTATCATGTTGACTTTCAAATTTTATTAGATTTATTACAAAAACTCATACTTTCCCCAAAAGACGAGTATTTAGGAAGACTTGTTCACATTAAGAGTACTATAATAAACTTCTAGAGAATCAACTAATCCACAAAAGAGAACTATATACTTCCCATATATTTAGACGTTAACCAAAACCAAAACCAAAAGGTTAGTACGAGATCAGATAATCCAGAAAAGGATAACCCTTTATACAAAGAAAGTCTATTCTTAATCTCCAAAATTTGTACAACAAAACCCAAAGTTCAACGAGGACCATTCGATAAACAATTTGTCCATAAAATCCTTCAAAGTAAACCAAAATAAGTTTGAAACCCATGAATTTTAAGGTTTTTGTCACATAGTCTTCCAAGCTAAATCGTAACATTTATCTCCAAACAACATCAGTTGCTCTTAAAGTCTCGTATTGAAGAGTAATTAACCTAATCACATATCCTCCATGATAGGATAATAAATTTCCACAGATAACCCAAAATCAAATTACTCTTAATTCATAAAATCATCTAACTAAAAAGAATCAGTCAAACTAACCAGGGACTTCACGTATTCTAGTGGTAGGCGATAAATACCAGTTGCACTTTGGTTGTGGGTTCGATTCCCACAGCTTTGTCCGATGCGACGGGTTGTCACACAGTCTGCGTGTTTTCCTTTTTCCAAAACTATATAATTCTCAAATAATTCCCCAAAAAGAGATAAAATCGTCAAAAATAACCATAACATAATTTAACCTCAATTTTATCTCATGCCTTTCACTTCCATCATAACTTATAGTAACCCATAATTACCTCAAAAGTAAGGATCATATAAAACCAAATGGTTCTTTATAACTATGTCCACAAAAGAACAGATAACAATTCCTTGAACAAAATTATCATATATTAAACATCAGGGTTACACACACTATAAAAAGTCTTCTAATGTAACCCCATCATCAAAATAGACTTAATACTCTTAAGAATTTCACCATAACTCTTGAATCCCTTATATGTTGACTTCTTACTCATTCATCATTCTTCATGATCCATTAACCATTCCTTTCCAACTTATTCTAAAATACCTCTTTCCTACAAACAAAATCATGAATCATATCCTAAGATTCCAAAATAGGAAAATAATAGTTATGAAATAATCCATACCTTTGATTGGACATTTTCAGTTTCTTCATCCTCAATCGGAATGGCATTGGGTATTGGTAAACGAACATTTGTACGATATTGGTGATAACATTCACGAAACTTCTCCATAGGACATGTGTGTGCATAATGAACATGCACACCACATTTAAAACATTCAATTGATCCCTCAGAAAGAACTTCTTTCCCTTACCTCCAGTCAACTAGATGCTTCCTTTTTCCATGTCAGGTTCTTGCTTTATGACCTTTATTTCCACATCTATAACATATTTCTGTCCCTTTGAAAAATTTTCCTAGGTGTTTCATTCCACATCTTTGACACATAGGTTTTTGAACACACTTACCTTTATGATTATTACCTGTAATTCCGTAGGGATTTCTTTCTCGCATATATGATTCCATAGAGAAATCACCAAGTTTTAGGTGGTAAATCATGACTCCAGATAGTTGGTTGAGGATAATCACAAGAGTTCTCATTGCAGCTCCTATATCATTCAGTTTCTTGCTCAAAAAACTGTCACAGTTTCCTTCTCATCCACTATTACTTTGGTGCCTGCTAGATCCAGCCATTTACTAAAACCAAAAAGGTCAGTCTGAGTATATCAACAAAACCATCATGTACTAATGAGGAAGATAAACACTAAGATATACTTACTCGTTCACTTTATCTAAAACTAGTACTCTTTCTGAAATCCTAACCATTATGGTAATGTCACTTATGCTTAAAGAATACCCTAACCTCTAAAGTTATCTAAACCGACCTTTGATACCAACTATAAGGCCTCAGCCTTAAACCTTACTTAATCTTGAGTTATTACAAGATTACACATTGAGGATCTTTTCAGGATTAGAGTTTTAGAGAATTAGATCATGAAACTTGCATTACATTCCACATTTAAACTAAGTGGTTACATAAAATACAGTATTAATTCTTCCCATCAACTAAAACATATTTAAAATAAAACATTGATTCTTTATTGACACATCCTTGACACTATCATCACATCATGTACCTTTCCCTTGACCTGTGAAAAACATTTCAAAAACTTGCGATGAGCATAAAAAGCTCAGTAAGAGTTATAAAAATATGGAAAGGAAACATGAGTTCATATATACATAAGAACGAAATCATACTTTACCCACAAAACACAGGCACTCTAACAAACCTCATAAAATCACGAATAAATCATAGAAATCATAAATACATAAAGGTAACTTGAGGCATTCATAACTTTCTTACATAGGGAGTAACCCTCTTGGTTACGTTTCGAATACCCACCACAGTGTATTCCCTAAATCTCTTCGGAGAATCCTTAATGTTTAACCCCTTCGCGATACCCAATGAATTGGAGAGCTATATCGGGCTCACCCGCCCTTAGTTTATCACGGAACCAACCGTTTTCATAACAATTCCCAAGAACCATAAATGGAATTATATTAAAAAAGGAGCGTAATAATGGGTAGTATATAAAACACTCAAAGTAAATTGTGGAAAATTTAGCATAAATCTCACGAGAATAAAAGTGAGATGAAAAATCTCTTACAAAAACTCGGCTGCCTAACAACGCCACTTAAAACATCCAAAATGGATTGATGTGAGGAAATAGGGTCTCTCATCACATCAACATAATGTTTATAGAAAGAGTAATATAAAAGAACATCCCCCAACATAACAAAGAGGATCTTAAAATAAGTGACATAAAGGAGAGTACTTAAAAATAAAGAGAGAGGTTAGATCTCTTACGAAAATTCGGCAGCCTAACGGTGCCACTCAAAACTTCCAAAATGGATTGATGAGATAGAATAGGGTCTCTCATCATATTTACATAAAAATTAAAGTAAGAGTAATATAAAAGAACATCCCAATAACAAGAAATATGAGCTTAAAAGGAATGACATAAAAGAGTGTACTTAAAAAGAAAGAGAGGAGTATGATCCCTTACCTCAAGTCCAACTTGTCTTATTCATTTCTTTATATTCCTGAATAATAAACATTGGTCAAATTATAATTTCTTAAGTACCACCTATAAATATTATTATTCAGTTAATATCACATATTTTAATTTTATAATAATTGGTTAATAATATGAGTTCATATCAGACGTTTTTGTCAATGTTTGGTACGTGAGTCAAAAATTGAACTTGTTGGAAAATAATTTTCCATGTAGTTATAGGTAAATCATATCCAGAATAGAATTGATGTTTTAAATATCATATATATCCAGTATATATTCATTTTATACAATTACATAGCATTTGGAGATAAAAAACGAAAAGCACCGTTCATGGAGACAGTAGGCCGTACGTACGCATGAACGCTACTTTTATTTATTCTTTGTCATATTAACGGGATTAAAAATAAATGATATATATATATATATATTATAATTCCAGTAAAATATATATGTTATATAGGTCACATATGTTCATTAATTTCATTCTTTATACGTTCCATGTATTGCATGTACGAGTCACATCACTTGAGGGGGCGATACTCCACACTTCCTCATATGAAATTATCGCATTTAAACAACATGAAAAGAATAAAGGTACGGTTTAAATATAAAATACAGAAGCATATAGTAAACATAAATACCGTATATATCATATATAAAATACAGAGACATCATAATGGACACCTTTAAAGGTGTTAAAAGAATATTAAACAATCATCGTTTTGTGAGGCAGAAAATCGCCAACCACAGAAACAGTATGTTCTTTAACCATTAGACGAAGGTGTGTGTAATTGTAGCTTGAATACATATTATAACAACATCCTAGTATATTTAATATACTGTAGTTGTTACAAAATAAATGAATAAAAAGAGTTTAGGGGGTTGGAGAAGAAAAATAAAATAAAAGGACACAAGTGAAGACATTACCTTAAAATCGGTTAACTCCCTTTGGTTTGAGCTCAAAGGCTTCCTTGGGAAGCCTTCGGCCCAATGTGAGGCTTCAAGGAGTTATAGAGGGATGTGGAGAGACAAAATGGTCTGGGGTTGGCTGAGCCAAAGGCTTTGGAAGTGTGGGTAAGGAGGTAGTGGTGGGGGCCTTTTATAAGAGGAGGGGAGGGGCACTCTTGGAAAGTAAATAAATGTTACTTTATTTTAGAATGAGTTTAGGATTTTAATTGTCCCACATTGATGTGTTTCGAGGATAAGGTGATAAGGGTTCTAAATACACCCATCCAATAGGTTTTGGACATGTGTAGTTCTTAGATTTTACATTATCTTTCTATTTTATTTAAATCGTTAAATAATGAGGTCATCGCTGCATCATTATGATGTCATAAATAATTTAATTTATTTAATGTCTAAAAATTATAAAAAAAATACTATGATGTATAAAATATTTTTATCTTTCCAATTACTATTTATAATAAAAAATATCATTTATTTAGTCAAAATTAAAAATATTTTACTTAGGTGATACATTCTTTGTTACATTTAACATTCTTTAAAAATAAATAGATAAAAAGTACTTTCTCACAAAAGTGATTCCATGGAGCCCCCAAGATTGGCCCAAGGCATCCCATGGTTGGCCATGAAACATCCAGTAGCCTTAGGACACATGTTGTGGTCATTTTTTATTATTATGATATTATCTTATTATCTTTAACTACCCGATTACTCATTAATCAAGATAATTAAAGATAATTATCGTCGTTACTATTGATAATGTCCAAAAACAAAAGAGTCTTAATTAAATAATTTGGAAATTATGATTCCAAATATGTAATATATTTTACCAAATTCCAAACACATAAATTTCAATAATTAATTTAAAAAAAACTTCTCGTTGTCAAAACAAATAGCGGGTTTTTTAGAAACAATATTTATGAAAAGTTTGGCACTTGTTTATGCCCAATTCCAATGTGAAATCAATCCCAATGACCATAATTGTATTAAATGGTAAGAATATATTCCAATTACACTTTAAAACAAATTAAAAAGATAATATAACCATATAATTAAATTATATGAAAAAGTAGTTTTGATGTAAAATGCAGTATTTTTCACTATTCATTGAAAAATGAACATTGTTAGAAAAATACCAAAAATTAACCCAAGGTAAATTTATATGTACCAATCATAAATAATATGTTTATTTTGAAAAATAGATCTTATAAAATTGTCAAAAGTTTGATTTAAAAAATGGTTTTCCATCAAAAGGCAGTAAAACAATCTTTTAAAAATACTAGTGTATTCAATGCATAAGATTGGATTCATTTGTATTTTAAGACTCTAAAATTTAGTGGATAAAATTAAAGACATTTAACACTCATATATAATCATAATTTAGTTATTTATATTCATTCCAGCCAATACAACAGCTATGTGTTAACTACTATTTAAAATAATATTATTTTATTATTAGAGTGCAACGTAAGATTTCAAAGGAACTCGTTGTTGCGTATTGGGTAAGCCATCGAGCACAGCGTTCCATTTAAATTAATATTGAAATTTTTTCCACAAATAGGGATAAATATAAAAATTTCATATTCTTTATTTAAATGGGGTGTTACATATCTAATTAAATAATTAAATTGAATGTGAAACCCTTTCTACATCACCCATGTAATTTCTATGATCATAAAGTCAGGGAAATTTTTATGAAGATTCTCATAGACTACTCTAAGTGTGAAATCATCATAATGTGTTCCCAAAGACACTTTTTTAGTTAGTGTCTAATTGTTATTCACCTAGACTAAAAATTGGGAAAAGATCATAAATCTATTCTTATATTCCTCTTAATCAATTTTAATCATAGAACCAATTAAATATGTAATGTTATATAGAATTTTTGGATGACACAATATCCTATTTAGTAAAAATATTTTAACCAAGACTTAGGAACATTTTTATTGGATATAAAATGGTTCAAATATAAAATTCCATTCATGAAAATGGATAAAACCATGTTTAAAAATAAGGAGATCATATCCCAAATTTTTTTTTATTACTATTCAGTGGAAAGAGGAAATAAAAAAAAAATCACCCACTGTTATCCCTTACAAATTTGAGAATCCATATATCTAGTTTCATTGAAGATTAAGGTCATAAATTATCCATAGACTCATACTATATGAAAGTATAACCAATCTAATTATGGAGTTCTTACATTGAAATGAATAGACGGCGATTACATCTGACCTCGTATGGACCTGAGTAATGAGTTTTTTATAAGAATTCCTAAATCTACCTCATGAAGGGATTGGAAAAATATTTGATTGATAGATCCCCCACATATATTAATTAAAATTATAAAAATGGATTCCTTATTTCTGGCTGTCATGACTGCATAATCATTTAATGATTCCAGTATAAGTTCAAATGATTTTTTTTTAAAAAATTTTTTTTGGAAATTATATATGCTTTTTTATTTTAATAAATAAGTGATTTTCAATGCAAAAATGTTCTTTTCCTCAAGAAATTTTACAAGTGATATTTAAAAGTCATTTTCCATCAATGATAATATCCTTTGAGGTTATATAATATTTATTCGGTATATGATCCAATTTTACGATCCTTATACTTTTTTCTATGGTTTATGTATATGATGAAATGTTGTTTTTAAAACCCAGTATCTATGAGTTATGATCAGTTAATATTATTATGAAACTCATTTCCTTTCCAACGGTTATGTTAAGATGAAATTTCATTAAAAAACATCATTTCTATGTGTTATAGTATGTTGAAATATAAATTAAAACCATTATGTTTTGAAAATTATGATTTGATGAATCTTTTATAATCTTGTGGACCAACAATATATGGACTTTTTGATGCATGGAACATATATCTGTCAACAATTAATTGGGTAATTATAAATGTTATATGTGCTATGAGGGTGCACAATTGGTTCTTTGTATCCCAAAAAAGGACATGGAAGGTTTCCCAATCCAGGAGGGTATTAAAATTCCAATGAAATTAGACATGTTTTTAGGAAAATAAAAACATGTTATGAATGTATTGGTGGGTAGCCTTTACATAATATTTTATATTCTTATGTTTATGCCACAACTATATGTGTTATTCCAATGTTATTCTCTATATTCTTATGTACAATAATTCCTTTATGATTCATTTCTTATAAATATATAGTATTTATTTTATGAAAAAATTATATGATTTTATATTTGTAGTGTATGGTTTTCAAATTTTATTTGAATTCTCTTATGAACTTTTTCTCATATTGTTGTTATTTAATAGTTTATATCTCCCTTCTTTACCCATACTAAGGTTTTAATCTCAGAATTTATTATTTTTTATTCTGTAGGATAAGAAGAATATTTTTATGTATGATAATTATATGATGGATGTTATATATTATCCAATTAGTGGGAGAATACAGAGTTAAACTATGAACCAGTTGTTTAGATTTTCATGCTTTGAAAGGCACTAGACCAAAACAATTCTGACATGGAGGATTATATATTGTATTGAATATTCATATAAAAACATAAAATAACTATATACGAGTATTTTGGGCCTTTAATGGATATATTTGGTTCAAATTCATAGAACTAAAATCTATTAAGCTGATAAATAATGCAATTAGTTTAGGGGAGTCCTTTAATGTGCCTAATTTTTCTAGAATTAGACCACACTAAGATGGCTAGAAATAATCAACAAAAGTACCAATGGGATTTATTTTTCGCAGAAACCCTTAAATGAAATAGTCATGACGTTCCCATGCCAAATATATGTGGTTTTATACTACATATGAAGAGGCTTTGAGAAATTATATTATCTAATGTTGTGATATATCATGCTAAATAATTTAATTTTTCCATTATTTATATAGTATTTGTTTAAATATATATATATATATAATATGAATAATATATATTATTTAATATATATGAAAAATTTATTCTTTTAATTTTTTTTAATCATTTATACATATGTGGATTACATATGATATTATTGTTGAATAGGGTGTAATTTTTAAAAATGATATAAATATGACTCATATGTAAACATTGATCAACCCTCAAGTTAGTTTTATTCTCAAGGATTATATTCTATATTTTGTGCTCAAAATGGATTACCCTATGAGTTAGGTATAAAAATACCATTATAATATTTCAGTGACACTTAGTGAGAAAACCAAATTGGATAGGATACTATATGGATAATGTTGAGTTTACACATATGATTGATTTATGAATCATTTTTTTACTAAATTAGCTAAGAATCATACATGATATAATTGGAATGGATGATTTTATTTATAGATAACGTTTGAGATGAATAGTAAAGTGGGTTCAAAAAAGAGTGAAATATTGATATTGGCTCGCTCAAGGCAGTGATATACAAAGTAATAATTTTACAGGGAATTATTTATATAAAATTCTAGGTTTAGAAGATACTAAAATGATAATCTCACATAGATATGTATTTTTTAGGTTATTTCATTCATCCTAGTTTTTCATTTTGAGATTTTATAAAGTTATATGATATATTATATTAAAGTATTGGTCTCTAAAAATATGAAGTGTTCCAAAAGAGACTCATATATAGAATTTGGATATTAGTGTTAGAAACATAAATTTCTCTTATTCTATCTCATTGGTATTAGATTATAGGTTTGAATCATAAAGCTTTATTGGTATACATAAACATAAAAATTTAATAAAATTATAATACGGTGATCTATATCAACATGCTATCATTGGGGAAGGATTTTCACATTATTTTTTTATCAATTGAGATCTATTTTTTCTTGGTTTATTAATTATGAAAAAATGAAAAAAATAACTATGTTCCATCCCAAATTAATATTTTCATTTTAAACATCTTTTTTAGAAAATAATTTTTTGTATTTCATTTTTATGGTTGAGTGTTGTACAAATATACATGAATGAAATGATTATTTGAATTGGGAATA
Organism: Viscum album; assembly: GCA_963277665.1. Classification (NCBI taxonomy): domain Eukaryota; kingdom Viridiplantae; phylum Streptophyta; class Magnoliopsida; order Santalales; family Viscaceae; genus Viscum; species Viscum album. The sequence continues at coordinate 748,225,400 of OY728129.1, read as the reverse complement.
TAATGAATGCCATATATATTATATTAATATATAATCCAATATAAATCAGTTAATATAAGTAGTAAATGGTTGAATCTATCACCATATATCTTTTGTATTTCCAACATACACATATAAAAGAGAAATAAATATATTGATACTATAGTGATTGTTTTATAGACTAATTAGATTGTGTATTATTCAGAAATTATGAATCTCATTTTCTAGTAAAAATGATCATAGAAGATTTTTTAAAATGGTGATATGGATATTGGAAAATTTGATCTAATAAAAAAAATTATGGATCAACGGGTACTAAAGAATGTGGTGTGTTTGGGGGTAATTTGTGACAATTGGAAATTATTTCACTCAGTATGATTATGTGTTTATTTTGTGAAATAATTTTGAAACCATTTGAATTTTGTTGGAGTTAAAACGTTATTTATAGTATCAACTACAAAAAAATATTAGGATTATATAGTATTATATGGGTGTTGAAAGCATTATATAAGAGTCCACTAAGAATTAAAGAGATTATAGAATTTTATCAAAACTGAATCATCCTAGTACTGTATTATGGAATGGTGAATAAAAGAGGATTCATTGTACCATTTTAAAAATGTTTTGGTTTATGATGACTGTGAGTAACCATTCGGTATCATTATATTGATATACTATAGAATATTTTACTTTCCAATAAAATTTCATTCCAGTTAAAGAATCTATAATGGATCTATTCTAGATATAGATTGGGAAGAATACAAAATTTTATTTTATGGCTATTTACAGAATTAAAAAAAAATGTAATACTTTTTCACAAATAACATTGATCCAATATTAGATAATTGAATATTTATTAGGTATCCTTGGATAAAATAATATTTTTTCTATAATCGTACAAAACACAATGTTTCTATATACCTATATTTACATTTTTATGAGAAGAAGAAAATAAGTCAATGTGATATTGTGAGGAAAATTATGAATAGAGAATTTCATGACCAATAATCATATAATGATCAAGTTATATAAGTTTTTATAGTGTTAAAAATAGTAAAGGAAGAAGAATCGACAAAATTTACAGTAAACCTTCATGTTTATAAAAGACTAACCATGAGCATACCAAATATATATTTCTTGTTTAATGTAATGATTGGGTAATATTTTTAAAATATGAACATATTAACTACTAAGATCCCATTGAGGCTATAATTTTAAAAAATTCTCATAGATTATAAAATCAAGGTTCTTCTCCATATACACTAAAACTATTCTTAACTTGGTGGATGCACCTGAAGTGGTAAGACACAAATGGTGTAGGATTTTTTTATAAGAAAAAGAAATTTTATTGTATAAGGTCTAATTATAAATCTATGTTAGTGGGAAAAGCTTACATAAAAATTCATGTTTTCTTCTATAATGGGAATTTTCCCCCATAAGTGATGTTAAAATCCAATAACATGTTTCTTCTTATAGCATATTATTATTATTATAGGATATATAAAATTGATTTTAATACTTATTTATTTAATTATAAATGAATTTATTATATTTGTAGGAAATGTTTCATATATTATGATGAATCAAATGAGTTTTTTTAATTTTTTTCATGTGGAAATTATCCATTTACGGATCCAATCAGGAATTGAGGAGTTGGAACACCTAGTTTGATGGTGAAATTCATGTGTTTAATTTCATAAAAAATCTGGATGATGGTTATGTAAACATGTAAATATTTTTATATTGATTAACCTTGGTTTTTAGTCTTCTACAAATCCTTTTTTATAGCCCCTGGTCAATAGTGACCATTGAAGTACAAGAGCTCCAAATAACAAGAAACTATGGATCTTATTATTTTGGAGAATCATTTTATATCATGTTTAACATCAATGTACAATAGACCAACTTCTTATTTCCATTTTGAAGTCTCATAGACCTTGAACATGCCATAATATACATTCTAACATTCGAAAAGTATATCCCCAACTAAAACACCATTTATTGTGGCTTTCCCTACATAAATCAATCCAATTTATAGTCAACCCAAAAAAATGATTAATGAAAATAATAATATATTTTCCAATTTCATAATTCAACCACAATAATATATATATATATATATTATTTTATAGAAAAAATTGATATCATAAATATATATTAATATAATTAAATTTTAATCATTTCCAAGTTGTTCTTGTAAAAAAATTTAGTTATGTCATTTTCTTATACCATTATTAGAACACAAAATTTTTATTTAACTAGGGATGGAATTGTCTAAAATAACCACAAAAGTTTTATAAAAAAACTCCTCATTGAACTAGTCCCTCCTCAATAATATGGTCACCCCTATCCCATCTCATCACACATTACCCTCACAAAGATAATGGACTCCACCACCCTATATATATTATTTTACCTTCCCCAACCACCAATATCTCCACATACATATCATTATCACCACACCCAATCCTTCCATCACCTCCATACCTCTATATCACATGTGAAACACCCTAAGATTTGAATTTGTATTTTATTATTAAAATATAATGTTTTCAATATCTAGTTTTACAGGAATCACTTAACCTATCACATTGTTGTGTTTCATTCAAGAACTTATGTCCCTTAGTGTTTACAATCATTCATTTCAGTATTTTCATCATTCATTCTGGTAAATTTGAGAAATTTTTTTATTTTATAAACCTAATCATGGTTTCTACTTCGTTAGGGTAAACAGTGTGGTTCTAATTTGGTAACCATATATCTTGTGTTGGATTCTTATAGTAGTATTCACTATTAGTAACACTATTAGGGAAAATCATGTGGCCTTCTCAACATATTAAAAAACATGGGATAATGTAATTTAATATATTTAGTTTAGGGTTTTTCAAATTGTGTAATTGAATTGTGAAAATCTCATAGTATCATTTATAGGACTACACAATTAGTGTATTTCTTGATAAACAGTGTGTCCAACGAATGATATGTTACTTTATTAATTAGAATATTATTTTTCTAAAATTATAAAAACAATTTTTCCCTCGTTTATATGTATGAAAATTAAAAACAGAACCTATGAGACTCCACATTGAAATTTTAATGATTATATTCCCCATTAAGTGTGAATTGATGGAATATTAGAGCTATAAATCTAGGAATTTGTTTTCAAGGTTATGTAATTTTTAATTCATCATTATTATTATAGATCAACTATTTTCATCTTGAATCAAAAAATAGATTAGGGATGTTGATTCAAAATATAATGGGTTTGAATTCATCTAACTAGAATATTATAGATCCATCATGGAATTGGGATTTTATTTTTGGATATTCAATGATCATAGTGCATTATTCAGTAATATTTATGGTATGTTATTCATTCACCATACATTGTGCTATAATTGATGAATTATATTTTTTGTGAATTTAAATCTATGGTTCTTCACATTGTTATTGAATCCATTCTTCCTCTTACCTTGGGGCCTCATGTGACTACTATAATTCTCATGTTTTGAGGTAGGTGATTTCATGAATTGGATATAATAGACAATGCATTTTTTATTTCACCATAAATTGTTTTATAATGTGGTTAGAGGATAAGGTTAATGGATTTATCTTCAAAATTTCTTTTTAATTGGATATAATGGCATGAGTTTTTAAATATATGGACCCCATTGTGTTTTTTAATAGAATTGATTGAAAACATGTTTTTATGGGTTGAAAGATGAAATTTTCATTGAAAGATATTAATATTGTAATATCTATTATTATTGATGATCAGGTTGATAGTTAGCTTCATGGATGAACTCTGACCCCAATTTCAGGTTTAGTATGTCATTTTTTCACACATTAGCCTCATTTGGGTAAATTATCCAATATTAGGAGTCAAATATTTCTCCATATACATCTTCTAATTGATTAATGTGCACACCTACAGGCCTACATATAATTATTATGGTAAAACTATCCTCACCAACATGGAAGTAATTTGATATAAGCGATATTTTTCATTCATGATTATCTTTTAAATTTATTATTGGAATGTTTATGGATATTCTTTAAATACCACCTTACCAATGCATTTAAATTATATTTTAAGGTTATATGTTTCCATATATAATATTAATATATTTAATCATGTATCTCATTCCTTGGTTTTATTTATGTGACAAAATCAATTTACTTAATGATGACTTCTTATAAAATACTTTGTCAGATCCTATTGGGATGGTTTATCTCATAGCCTGAATATCAATTTTGGTATGAGAAACCATGTTCATTAATTGTGTAAGGGATTTTGGCGGTGGCTCCCCATAACATAAAGATGGGTTTTTTTCATTTGTTTTTTTTTTGTTTTGTAATTTTTGCACATCTACTAATCTTACATTTTTTGATTTTTTATTATAGAATTATATTTCAAAATGTTATTCCTTTTTATTCATGTCATCAATTTTTATGTTCATTCATATAAAATTAATTCCCAAATGTAAATCATGATTCAATTTTTCTTTTCCGTATCACATGGGGATCGAGAACTACCTTTTGACCATGTTATATAATAACATGGGTTCCTGTTAGTTTGTTTGCTGTGGTGGGTTTTGAAAAAAATTGTATCATACAAATATTTTCTGAATTTCATTCCTCTTAGGAATATTATAATGTATTAGTAGATATTATATTGGAATATCAGATCTTGAGTGGTATTATATGAGTGTGTTCCTATAAATCATTTACCATAACATGCCTTAAATTATAATGGGTAGTCAATAAATGATTCCTTTTGGAATTAGTGTTATTTTCCCCCAGTATTTATTTTTCCATGACTATTTCTAATTTTCTTAGTCGTAATATATGTTATATATGAATTGATTAAATTATATCATGTCCTTATGTAACATTTTTTAATGATGTGTAGCATCATGCCCCACAAGGATACATCAAGTGGATCATTCGGTATGTTTTTCCAATGAAACATGAAATTGAAACCCTCAAGTTGATTAGAATTTCATTTAATTAGTTTTATGCATCATCTAAGCTATGTAATAATATGAGGAACTTATCCTTATTCATTTTATAGAGACAAAACCTTGATTGGACTAGTATACGTATCAATCTGATTTGTTTCTTTACTCGAAACCATTATTATTTAAAGGAAGAGTGATGTTCAATTGGTAGATGGTTGGTTAGGAAAGATTGAAATAATCTTTCAATTCTTAGAGGCCAATGACTCTATAATGGTGTGGTGTGTTTACTTCATGATAGAAGACCTAATTATAATATGGAAAGATGTGGTTATTTTGGAAAAGAAGGTGGAGTCATAATTTTGAAATGACTTCAAGGACATTTTACTGTGAAATTATTCCATGAATGTATTACATTTCATAAATACATGTATATCCTATACCATAATCTAGTAAATTTCAAATATATAAATAAATTTAATTTATTAATCAATATCGTCCATGTTTTACTTGTTTCCATGTATATGGATAACACAAAGGCTCAATGGTTTCTGATGGGTCTTCGAACTAGTTTCTAGTCATAGGTTTTCCTAAAAATACATTCTAACTATATTAATGAGGTAGATAGGTCATTGGAAGTGGATATTCAACTAATAAATAAGTTGAGACTTATAAGAGTTCCCATTAACTCATGTGATTGATTAGTTAGTTCTTATAAATGTATGATAACATAGACAGTTTTTAGGGTAAAGAGTAGTGGAGCTTCTCAAAATCATTTTCCACACCAATCTATATGGTTAATGACCTATCTTGTAACTAGTGTTCCCATATGGGAAAAAATATTTTTATCTACATCGCCAAGGACCTGAAACGCTAATGTACATTATGGTTACTTGTAGAAGATATATCAATATTTTTCTTATTCATAGTCTATATTAGGTTTGTTAATACAAATATGATATACAATGTAGTCATAATATTTATAGAAAATAGGGTTCCAACCACAAACCTCATAATTTATTTATTGACATGCACTTATTGTGTTTCCTATGGATGATAGTGTAGGTCTAGCATTGTTAAGAGGTTCTATTTATGATACATAAAACATAGAGACTACTCTATTTGATAAATGTTCCTATCACAAATTTTTGTTTGTATACTAATGTTATTAAAAAATATATAAGGTAATTTAATTTTTTATGTTCTAAATTATTATCCATATTTTATTCATACTTCATTTTTTTATGTATTCTTATATGATTTTACATTTATTTTTGTTCTTTCTTCTATAATTATCATGTTCTATAAATTTTGTAAAACATTTACGATGGCTATAAAATATTCTATGTGAGTCTTCTATAAAAAAGAAAAAGGCCTAAAAAATCCATTAAATATATACATAAAATAATAAAACATTAAATTTTTGCATCAATTTTCGTACATAAATTATATTCTTAAAAATTCATCTATGTAGTGATCTGCAATTAGCTACGTCATTCAAAAACCAAAAGTTTAGTATCGTTGTTTTAATTTTAATATTATAAAATGATTCTGTGTATTAAATAAATTCATTATTTTATCTTAATTATCAAAATGAAAATAATAAAAGGAACTTACATATAATGTAAATAAGTTTATGGATAATTTATTGTACTCTACTTTTTTCATACGTATTTCTAAGAGACATATGTGAGGAATTTAAAATTATAATAACAATTATTTTGGGTATAATGTTTTGAATTTAAAATACAATCAATTAAAATCATTTAATGTATATTAAGTGAGTATAACTGAATACAATCAAGGATTTAGGATCTTGAAATATCAACTAAGAACCAACTATTTATGCTCCTTCTTTGTTGATATATTTTATTTAAAAAGAGATGTTGTTTTCAAGATCATTAGTTATTCTATCTCGATCATATGTGATATTAATTTGGAAGAATGTCCTTGATATTCATTTTATACTTATCGTCTCTCTTGGTTATTAATTAACTTACATTTTTTTTATTACAACTTAGAGTCTTACATTTAAACAAATATTCTATTATATGTCTCCTTATGATGGTTCCAAGTAAAAAAACCATGGAGTTTTTTTATTGTAAACTATTTTTAAATATCAGTTCAAGGATCCTTCTTTTATTTTACCAAGTATGTGTATCTTGAACTGAATAATGTAATCTATAGAAAAAGGGTCTTTAGTCCTCGATAAAAGGATCTGTCTAGTGAAAATTATCAAACTCTTTGAGTTGAGCATTGGTGTAGTGGGTTATAGGATATATTTTACCCAAACCACTAAACATTAATCTAATTTATCTATTTTCATAATTATTTTATTTATTTTTAATTATTAATTTATGAAAATATTATAATGTAATTAAATCTTTAAATAAGAAGGTTTCATATGTAAATGAAACTCATGAACTCAATTTACCCACTCTAAATCCATATCTCACACAGTCTTAGGATAATAGCTTATATCAATGAATTTAAATTATAAATTCAATTATTAAAAACATTTAAATCAAAATATAATTGTGAAAATTGATGATATACATGAAAGAAAGATGGAATTTATATATTAATATAAATATACATTAATGGTGAGAATTGTTGTTTCTATATGGAATTAATGATAATATATTTTATGAATCGAATATTTAATGCTTATCTAAAAGTCACGAGGACTAATGAAATTCCCATAACTCAACATAAATTAAGGTAGGTTGATATGAAAATTTCTGAGATCTAATCTCTATATCGATTGCTCTTATACATTGTGGACTAGTTCTAGATGAGTTCATTCGAGTTTCACAAAATGAATAATCTCATGTATAGTGGAATATAATTTTTGTAGGTTATTAAGGTCATTATAATTTGTGTGATATTAAATATAATAACATGAATCTTATATTTAAAATTTTATAATTATAAATGTAGGAATTACTACTCATATAAATATAATGTATACTATGTTTTCAAATTATATTCCTACTTTAAGAGCACATATTCCTCAACCAAATAATACCTTAAAACCCCCTAAAAATTATACCACCTCGGTATAGTGGAGTCAATGATACTAATAAGAAATCATTAGAGGTAATTATTTCAAAAATAAAAGATCTTATTGTAACTATTATGACGTCTGATGATAAAATGAAAGTTGAATCTAGAGAGCATAGATTGGTTAAGAATAAGAATACTTCAAGAAATATTTCAACTTCAAAAGATGATATAAAAAAAGAGACCAAATGGATTAGTCGGAAGATGAAGAAACATAAAATAGTTTCACTTCACAGAGTAAGCTTAATCACATTGAAATAATGTTCAATAAGTTCATCAAAAATAGAAATGGGTCTAATAAACCCTTTAGCATGTTTAAGAAGATTGATCACAAATATAAAGAGGTAATATACTATTAATATTAGAATCTTAGACAAATTTGACCATATTTGTAATATTTAAAATAAAAAACATGTTTAAGAAAATGAATTTCAAAAAGCCTTTATAAAATAATAAATTTAGGAAATCCATGAATGAAACATTATGTTCTTCTGATGACAATATTGATGCCACATATTTAAACTGAGAAGTGAAATTTCATAATTAAAATTCCAAAAAGGGTTTTTTGGAACACACCGAGGTGGTACATTCATATTATTCTTATACGCATGAATCTGAATCTAAAATCTAAAATATCTTTTTTATGTAATTAAATTAATATTGTACCCTTATGAAAACCAAATATGAATCATTGAAAAAGAAAAATAATACTCTAAAAAATACATAGGATGTTTTTTCAAAATAAAAACATGGCCTAAATATACAAATATTATATTTTAATACAAATCTTGAAAGGTATATTATATGAGGAACAAAACATGGAAATAATATAGAAAATAAAAAATGATGTTAAAAAATTTATATATTCCCATTTTTCCTTCAAAAAAATTTGACAAGTACTTGAATAAAATTATTGGAAACCATAAATTTTATAAAAAAAATTTCAATTAGGAGAAAAGCTTAGACCGCCTAGAATTATTAAAATTTCATTATGTGCTTCTTTAAGAAAAAAACTATAATTTTACTTATATCACTATATATAATTAATAAGCGATACCTATTATTTTATTTTGAAAAATCCTAAATTTTATATAATTAAACATTAACTTATTTCAAAAATAATTTCATAATTTAGTGTAATATTTTTTGGATATCATAATAAAATGTTGATTCCCAAGTATATTGTTTATAACATTGCTAGACCTATGAGAACATGGTTACCAGAATAATATAATTTTAGTTAGTTTTCTTAGAGATAAATTTCTAAGATAACTAACAAGATATCCTATATGAATAGTGGTAGTTCATGTCATACGAGTGGATATTTATCTAATTTCAACTTTGTACCAAAATTTAATGGAGTCTATGTTCCACTGTTAGAAATTCTAGAGTAAATATTACATGATTTGGATTACTTTTTATTCCAAGATCGTTTCTCATAAAAAAATTGATTATTTGAATTAATTAATGAAATTTATGATAGGTATTTCAAAAAATTGTGATAAAGTCCATTTTTTAACCATCTAAGAATTCATGTTATATTTTTAAATTTAAAATTCATAAATTTAAGGACCCTAAAATGGATAATGACTATAATCAAGATTATAATATTCCTAGTATAAAAAAACTTTTTATATACTAAAAAATAAATATTGTATTTGGAATATATGACTAGATAATGTAATGTCTATTCTAAGATAAAATTGTATAATATATTTGGGTATCTGATTAACCATCACATAAACTAAAAAATGGAAACAATGTGATGCATGTCAAATGGGAAATAAGAAAAAGTCATTTTTAATCCAATTAAAGAGGATTCTACTTGTAAACCCCTATAACATATTCTAATATATTCTTTAGGGCCATAAAAACTGTAATCATAAGGGGAAAATATTTTTTAGGTTTTAATTAATGAATTTTACAAATTTACCTTGGTTTTATTTTTATGTTATAAATGTAAATTATTTTCTATTGTTTTAATTTTGGTAAATTGATTCAAAAGGATAAATATTCCTATATAAAGGCTTCCAGATGTAACAATGTAAGAGAATTTAATAAAAATGTACAATTAATATTTTTCAAAACATTGTAATAATAATATCTTTTCTACCATTATACCTCAACTAGAACATAAATCTATAGTGGAAGCCTTAGTTGATAAGATATGGGTTTCTAAAATGTTATAAAAGATAAAAAATTTAATGAAGAAAAATTTATGGGAATTAATTAACAATGCCTCTTAATTATTTATTATTTGAATAAAATGAGTTTTTTGGAATAAATTGGATTATAATGGGGTAATTAAATGGGATAATACTATAATATTATCTATATATTTTAATAAGCAAGAATGCTTAGATTAATAAGAGGGAATGGAACTTGTAGATTGATTACAAATCCTAATGATTCTCTTGGCCAATGTATCTCATGTTTTTTTAATATTATATCATATGGAATTAAAATAATCTCTATTAAATGTTTTTTTAATAGATGATTTTTTCTTGTTGAATAACCTCCTAATTTTTAAAATCATCATTTTCAAAATTCATTTTTCAAAAATCCCAAATCACTTTTTGGATTTTAACAAGAACCAAGTTCTTAGTATTAATTTTTTTATCATAAAAAATTCTTTTTAAATTATACCATAAGATCATAATATTTTCATGAAAATTTAATTTTTTGATTTATTCCAGATCTTTTATATATATTGATGATGCGATTTTTTGTTCTGAAAACAAAAAATTATTTAATGAACATTCCGAAAATTGGAAAAAATTGATTTTGAAATGGGCATCATATGTGATTTAAATTATTTCATTGCTGTTTATATTGATAAAAATACATTGAGTCTTAGATGAATCAATATAAATATATAATTTTATTTATTTAAATTATTTGGGCATGAATGTGATAATTTACATACAAATCCTATGACTTTTAGTAAAAATCATTACTTGGATAAAACAATTAAACTAGTTAAAAATAATATATAAAGAGTAATAATTTGGATTATTTTGTATTGAATTAAAGTAGAAAAAATAATATGTTTTGTGTATTATTATGTACTAGATTTTGAGAAATATTCTTGGAATATCTATAAGATCTTCTAAAACAATTTAAGTTATCAAAATGGAATAATTTATTATTTTTACTTTTCTAAAAAATCTCTGGTTTTAATCTGACTTCATCTTCTAATGTTGGATTTAGTGGTTGTGGAATATATAAGAAGAGTTCTCTTGTAACCTTCAATTTTCAGGGTAAATCCATATTATCATGGTCTAGTAAGAGAAAACAAAATTTGTGTTATCCACTACTTAATCAAAATATATTACAGGTAGTATTTTTTTACACAGGTATTTGGGTTGAAACACAAATTAATATATTTTTGATTCAATTATAGTCAAGTGTAAATACATTATGAAAACACTATGGATATCAATGTTTGAATGAATCTGATAATTCTTTACAGAAAAAATCATATAGACTTGAGAAATCATTTCATGTGAGATCATGATAAAGTGTTAAATTTCACTTGTTTTAATCTCAAATGTCAATCAATTAGTAATTATTTTTATTATGATCATTCTGTTTGACAATTTTGGAAATTTAAATAAAACATTAGGTTACTTTTATTCAAATAAGGTCAAAATAACTTATTTATTTTAATTTTAGATTCTAAATTAATTTTTGATCAGCAATGTTAAATATTTATGGAAAACAAATTAGTTTATTCAAATTATTTATTAAAATTAATATATTTGCATTTTTCAGAAAATAATATATAATTTTTTAGTTTCTATTTTATTTTTAGGAAGTTATAATGAACCCATATTAAAAAATGAGTATATAAAAAATTAAAGAATCGAGTATGTTACATAAATTACATTCATATTATTCTTATTTATCGCTTTTACTATATATATTCTATCATAATCTAATCATTAATTATTTTCCCTCAACGTCAGTCTTGATAAACTCTTGATCTTCTACTGATCATATTCCATGAGAAAAACCATGTGTAGATATGATGGGTTCTATGGTTCTTCCATGAATATGATTTCAGGTGTTGCATTGTCGATGGTTCTTACTGAAGAAGATATAGATAAAAGTATGTTATATTATATTAAAATGATAAAATAAAAGATCATTTAGTTTCCAGGATAGATTTTATTAATGAAAATATGAATCATTTACCTATTTGTGGGAGAAGTGAACATGTATATGATGAATAAATAGTTCTATATCATTGAAATACAGGATGTTATTTCATCAAATTTAAATTATTAATCCATCCATTATTCTACTATATATTTATACACATCCATTCTTGTTCCCTATATGGTGGATTCAAATATTAGCCTCACTCTGATTTATATGATTTTACTAAGACTAACTGAAGTGTTCATGTTTTTCTTTGGAACCACTATCATCATTAAGAACAATATAAAGGACATAAATCCAGATTGAAATGCTTTGTGAATGTTTTTAAATACATTCATTTCAAAGAGAGGTATTGTTTTAAGATGTGTATATTTTATCTATTCTAATAAATAATCCTAACATTAATACTCCAAGATACATATATTGGTTTATGCTTCATCATTGTAAAGTGAAAAATTAGATGAATTGTTACCAATATAATAGGATTTTCTCCAATGATGTAAATAAACGAGAAGTGGATCCCAATGAGGTAGAGGCAGTGATGATCTATATAATTATTTCTCACTATTATATTTTCTTAATGACTATTGTCTACAACTAAGAGACCTCTTCCAACTAATTGAAAAATATTTGATAGGATTTTTTTTACTAAAGTGGAATTGAAAACATCACAAACTAGATACACAACACTTACTAAGATAATGTATTCTTGGGAGGTGCATGGGAGAGTGGATGTCATACTCTATCACTATCCCTGTTAATTTAGTCCTATTATGGTAGATCCATCTCATTGTAATTAATAAGATGTAGTTGAATCTTCAGAAGTAGCCCATCATGTAAGTCTAATTGTTTACAAACATATTGTAACTCTTGATGAAATGAAATTTTAAGATGTTACATGTATTCCAACTATAGTAGAGAACCCATAATTTAATCCAAATCATTTTGGATCACATTTTTACTGATATAGAAATAGAGAAAATGAAATTTGAACTTCTATTCATTATCAGTCACCAAAAATTCTATAACCTATTAATTTGTATAAATAAAGACTTTCTATTAGTGAGACCATTGATAGTTCTAAAATATAAACCTTTCCCTCAACTATAATGACTAATTTTGAAAATCCCATCGGAGGTGAAGAATAAATTCACATATTTTAGGGATTAGATCAAACAACTAATGGATAATTTTTTATCAAAACATTATTTTTACAAGTTAGTTGGCATATTGGATATAAAAACAATTTGGTAAAAACATTATTCACCAGTTGTCTCTAAAGTGTGTTAAAAAACCATGAACAGTTGAAATCCCATGTGAGTGGGATAAAATATTTTGTACAAGTAATTAAATGGAAGATGATCTTGGTTTATTCGTTTCATATCAAAGATGAAAGATTCATAATCTTCTGATGGTCTAATATAATATATCTTATGATGGAGTGGTTAAAATTCAAGGATTTATTCATTGGTTAAATGAATGATTCTATATTATGAAGATTGTAGTGGTCAATCAGTTTGAGTTCCTTATATGGTTTTAACCTATGACCACAACATTATCATCACCTTCAGTGTTTACTGAATTTTATAATGGGGCTGATATAGTTATTTTGGAATTTAATTCTTTTTCTTTTATGTTTCAACCATTTTAGTGTGATTTGAACAAATCTATCCAGATGTAATATTTTAAAAATAATATTTTGGGTGTGTTCCAAGACACTAGAGAACGTTTTATAAATATTTTTGTTTTATTAAATGTGTCTTTGAATTAAATAGTTGGTTATCTTGAAGAATCTTTTTGTGGAAATATAAAAGATAATTTGTAATTATCTAAATATATTTATTGGATGATATCATGGTCAATTGGTCATGTGATATGAAATCATCAGTGAATAACTTCTCTATTGGTAGGATCCTATGAGGAATTTTATGGATAATACTCTGAAGATAGTTCTAGTTACAAAGAGTTTGGTGCAATTCCAGTAGTCATAGTTTCTACAAAGATAAAAGATATTATTTTTATAATACCCTCAGGATTTTTCATTCACTTCAACCAGCTTCTTCTTCAACTATTGTACCTAAACTTTCTCCTGTTGAAATAGATCATACTACTACTGGTCCACTTCCATAATCACCATCCAATGTTTTTAAAGTGGTCGATCATTTAATAGATATGTATCATATATTAAAAACATATACAATCCTTTAATGGAATAATAATCAGTGTGAGTAGTTTTTTAGGATTGGATTTAAAAGAATTTATACCCCTATCATCAAGTGGTTTTATCAAGTTTTCAACCTACAACCTTTTTTACCGATCCTATGATTTTCACTTTCGGTCAGTTTGAATCATTTAAAGGAATTATGAATATTGTTATATCCACTATTTTCCCAAATAAATAAATAATAATATAATATTATTCTTAAGATATAGTAATTAGATATCATCAAATGAATTTATATGTGTATACATTCTATATTGTATTTAAAAATTATGATAACTCTCTTAAAAACTCCTCCATATAAATTTGGTGGTTCTAGACATATACTTGATAAAATAAATGAACAATCCAACATCTATATAATAGAAATATAAATGGTTCTTTTATCTTTAGGATCTGATAGATTTGTGTAAGATGATAAATCATTAGGTCCTCTAAAGAATATATTCATTATAGCTACAGTTACTTATGATTTAAATATAGAATAATGTAATCTTGAAAGAGTGATTTCTCAACCCTCTTTGGATTGAGAAGATATATCAACTTTTGGATTTGTAGACATTGTTTTTATTGTGATCGGGAGAGATGTGTTGGCACAAATGATGGATCCTCCTAAAACCTAACAAAAATTGGAACTACGAATTCCCAAACAACCCTCTCAGTTTGACTTTATCCATAAGATCGTGTCTTCTAAATAATATTTTTTTTAATTTTATATTATGGTACTTGATTAAATTTATTTTTGAGAAAATGATAAAAGTAATTGAAATTCATCTATATCTATTTGATTTATTTTCCTTAGTGGTTATTTTAATTTAATTTTGTTAAAACAAATTTCATTGAGATTTCTTCATTTAATTTTTTTAATATATATCGATTTATTTATCAATTATACTATTTTCATCATTATGAATTTATTATTAGAACATTACATAAATATTGCATACCACTTAGTGCCACATTTTATGTTTTTATCTATATTCCAAACCATTTTATTTACACTAATTGTAGAGAAGTTTATAAACGTAAAAAATATTGGATAAGTGATTATATAAGGTGATTAAAATATAGATAAAAAATTGTATTATAAATATTAATATACTTTAGTTATCTATGTATTTGTATAAAAATATTTAGAAATATTTGTTTTAATTTCTTATGAGTTTTTTTATCTAAAAAATGGGTGATATTGTTAGACTACCGATATTGTATCAATATATACCATGTAATTTAGGTTCATATGATCTCAAATACCCAAAATTCGTTACTGATGTTTATATTTTTACATATGTTATTTTGGATTTATCAATATTGTTGTCATTTTTTCTAAAATATTCATGTTTTGAAAATTTACTAAATGTTTTTCAATGTTTGGAAAATCTATTATACTATGATTTCAGTTACATTTAGAAGGCCTATGAAAATTCAGTTCTATGGATAAATAGGCATGATGAAGAATGGCTATATGGATCAATTTGGATACATGAATTCAAATATTTTAAATATAGTTATGTTGTGATCTGTAACTAGTTATCCAATTTTATAGCATATAATTTATTTCTATTAGGGTACTTTTAATGACTTATAGTTATACCATGTATAAATTAAATATTGGAATAGAACCTAATAGTAAAATTGATATAAAAAACTGTAATGTATAAGGAATTAAAAAAAGTACAAGGATAATTTAATAGAAAGTGTTATTTCAAATGTATTTACATGAAATTTGAGTGAGGAATTTAATCTTTTAATCCTATATTTCAAATATTTCTTGTTTATTATTTAAATGTGATGTTTTTGAATGAATTTCATGTGTATTAACTGATTATAAAAGAGTATTTTAAAAGTTATAGACTCTCTAACTATCATATATGTAATATCTATCAATGAACCTTTTAAAAAGCACTATTTTACCCAAAAATAAGAACAAGATTCAATATCTAAAATCTTTTTATCTTAATAATTTTTTCTGTCATTTCAAACGAATCTCCTTGACTTTTATTTTATTCTTATCATCCTTCCAATATATTTATTCACTTATTTCAGTTGTATCTAACAAATGTAAAAATATTTTTTAAATACTTAGTTTCTTATATTTCCTTTTTTGAATGTTCCAATTGAAATCACCATAAAGTTATTTCCCTAAAAATCCTTTTTGGGACCCATAAAAAATATGATTTATTTTGTTCTTCCAACTGTTTAATTCTTTCACCAAATCATAAATCCCCTATAAAATATATTGTAATTCCATAAAAAAGAACTGGTCTTTTGAAAATAAAAATGATATTGGGGTTGCGAATTAATGGAGTAGACTAGAAGATTTATGTTCTATGACTCGTAATAAATCCTTTTGATTGATATCACTTCGTTATAATTTTTCCCTAACATTTTGGTGTTATAAAAAATATTTGAATTTAAGTGTATCATTAAAGAGTATTGTTTTTTAAGAATGAAAATTTTAAAGAACCCAATTAACCCCATATTAATTCTTATAATAGATAGTCTCGGGACAATAATTTGTATAGACATGAATGGTGTAACCATTAATACATCCAATAGAACACATGACATTCTTAAACAAATTAGAAAAACCTCTAGGAAATAAGTAATAGTGGGGGTGTTGATAACGTTAATTCTCTTTCTTGATGTGTGATGTTGATCTACTTTGGGATTTTAATATTTCTCTTCTTATAAATTTTCATTGTTATTGACATTTTATTATTAGTCAATTAATCAAAATATCAAATCGATTATTATCGTAAGTGAGAGAATTTTACATCCCCGAATGGGAACTCATATATGTTTCATAGACAGTGTTACATGTTGTCTAATTAGTAAGGACCTTTTTGAGGTTGTTATGTTGATTTATATTTATATAACTGAGTTATGTCCAAAATTGTTTTGTGGTTATCTTCTTCTTTTAGTAAATAATTTCATTATTTTTTCGAGATTATTTTTTATTTTTCCTCCTTAAATGGAGTTTATAATATTAATTGACCTAGTTTCTGGAACTGGTCTGATATTTATTACATATTACCTAATTTCGCTAGTTGAGTAGAAAGAACAAGATTTTCATTTGGGTGTTTTAGATTCAGGGACTTTTTAAACCTGATTTTGTCAGTATAGATTACTCTGAATCTCTATTATCTGAATGATTATAAAAATAAAAAAAATTCCATTGATTATTTAATGATCAATTAAGTAACAATAAATAATAAATATCTATTGTCTCACAATAATTAATTTTTAAATCAGTTAAAACAGGATAGGTGGTTCTCTAAAATATATTTTCATGCTGGTTACAACCATCTCAGAATCAGGGAGGCAGATATTCTAAAGGCCACCTTCAAAATTAAGAATGCTCACATAGAGTACCACATAATGTATTTTTTTTAAAGTTTACACCATTTCTGTTTAGAGGTCATTGATGAATATGATTTTACACAACTATCATGACACATTTTCATGTAATTAATTGAATAAATCCTTCCAAAATCTGTGATTAAGGAAGATAATGTGCAACACATGGGACATGTTTCGGTAATCCAAGGAGATCACTAGCTATATTAAAATTTATCAAAGTTAAAATTATGAATATAAGATGTTATGTTCTTATGACATGTGATCTAAACACATAGAAACATGGTTTATCAAAAAAATGTGATTGTTTTAATTTCTTTGAAATTAACAGAAAATTGAATTGATATTTAAAACATCATAAGTTTGGATGGAAAATATTATATGTTCATAATGTATTTATTGAATCTTGATTCACTTCTGTCTGCTCTAACTATGAATGAGAATATTTAATGATAGGTTCAATGTTTTTGTAATACTTCAATGAACTAAAGAGAAATCTTACATCAAACCTAATTCTAACACTAATAGTGTATAGATAATGCTATGTGGTCTATTATGGTTCTCTAGGTTTAGGATTAGGGTGCATCCTTATATAGGGATATAATGAGGAGGCTTTTAGATTATGTTATATTTGACTTCATGAATTTAATTATATAACTCATTACATATAAATAGTATGTATTTCTCACTCCATTAAATGCTTATGTCATTATATTTTCGTTTAAAAGTTTTTCTTTTATTCTAATAAAAATAGTTTAAGATATATATTTATAAATAATATTTTAACCTAGAGTGAATCTAATATGTAGAATACCTATAGTCATTTTAAAATAACATTCCATAAATATTGGGAAAGGATAATGCATTTAGTGACCCACTTAGTTTTAACTTTCATTTTTAGGCTGTGAAGAAAGTAATGGTTGAGTAGAAACTGATGGTACAATTTTTTACGATTCATGTGGGATTCATGGAGGAGGAGTTTGGTAATATTCTAGCTAGTTTCTTTTTGACATCCTTCTATATTAGATGATTATATAGTTGAAAAAATAAAATAATTTGGTATATAATAATTTATATTTGTAATATAATGTAGAGACTATTAGTGAGTTGACATACTCAATGTAATATGTTCATTATTTTAGGAATAATTATATTTTTTAGTCGACTATGAGGATGGTGTTGTTGGAAAATTTTCAACATCCTTTGTGGGTTTCCTGCCTTAGAACTAAAAATTTGTTTTAAGATATAAAGTGTCATCTTTGGTGGATAAGTATGTAATGAGGCATAGGTAACAGTGTATCTTGATGATAGACTTTCCAAAAAAATTATTCCTATGTATCAGAGTCCTAATAGGTTTCTTTCTCCTGTTTCTATTCTAATATTGAAATGGATTTATTTTTGAATTGATTTCATTGTTATTTTAACATTGAATTTCGGATTTAAAAAACCTATTTGGGTGGTGATCGATTGGTTATCCATGAAATCATATCTCATAGTGATTCAGGACACCACTAAAGTGAAATAATTGGGTAGTTAGTATGAGTAAAAGATTATATGGTTCCAAGGGGTTCCAATAGCCATTATCTCAAATAGTGACCCACTCTTTAACTCAGTGTTTTCTAAGATCCACCATAAGTAAAATGGTAATAATTTCATATTGATAATATTATATAATCCCATCTTAGATGGGAAGAAATAAATTGAAAAAATAATTTTTAAGAGATGCTTTGACCATGTGTCTTATACTTCCTATGTTATTGAGATTACCATAGTGGAATGGTTGAATTTTATTACAATATTTTTTTAAATCATCTTTTAACATGGAACATTTTAATGTTTTATATGTTTGACACATCATCTCACCACATTAATGGACTATGATTGGTTAAGTGTCCCTATTAGGACTGATATTATTTCATGAAACGATAGAAAATGGTCAAATTATCCATCATCATTTAGTGTCACCTCAAAGTTGGTTCTTATATTATGTTTTTCTCATCATCATAATTCAGAGTTCTCAGTCGATACTTGGGTCCTCAAAGTTGTCGCACCCTGAAAGGGTCACTAAATGTGTACAAAAATAAGGAATATTACTATAAGAT
The DNA here is from genome assembly GCA_963277665.1 of Viscum album. Taxonomy (NCBI): domain Eukaryota; kingdom Viridiplantae; phylum Streptophyta; class Magnoliopsida; order Santalales; family Viscaceae; genus Viscum; species Viscum album. The sequence continues at coordinate 748,205,553 of OY728129.1, read as the reverse complement.
ATATGGCCCTATTTTAGACCATTGAATGGATTTGAAAGGTATAATATTTTATTGAATTATATACTTAGTTTACCACAAACCACAATGTCTTCTATTTGTCTCAATATAAGAATTATCAACCTAGCTTGTCTCAGAATCTGAGTTGGGAATGCCCCAACATTAAACCTAGTATTTTTTTTTTGAATTAAAAACCATTTGATTTGTTGAATCTAAAATATAGGTTCCATGTAGAGGCATTATAATATTATTTTTCGTTTTTTGGAAGCATCATTGATAACTAAATTATACCTGGGAGAGAGAGACGTTGATGGGGTTTAAATAATTTCATCCCTTTATAGATCAACCATTGGTGACATAGAAATCTAGCAACATAATTCTATGTGGTTGCGAGAATTTCTTCATCTCAGTGTTGAAATCAGATTCTTGTATATCTTAATTTTTAATATATTTCAATTTAGAGGTTTATCATATCATTTTTTCTGAATTTTTTATGTACACAATTATTTTTTAGCTAGTTTCGGGTCCGTACACTGTTATAGTAGACTAGGTGGGTATTCCCCAGAAACATTGAACCTCCTATTGTAGTCCCATAGGAGGGTTCACAATTAGGCAATATTTTTTTGAAACCCATATAGTCTTCCCAAAAATTAATCCAACATGGGATAGTTGAAATTATCATTATTTGGATATAGTTCTCTTATCCATTATGACAAATTTTTTAGGTCCCCTATTATACAAGAATGTGGGTGATGGTTAGAACATTTTTTGTCAAACCGAGTGCCCAAATTGTGCAATGTTAATTAGTTTATATGAGATTTAATTTTGAAAAATAAAACAACTATATTTGACATCTCTATTCATCTAAGGAGTTAGGATCGTGACCTAGATGACTCCACAAGAATTTTTTGGTGGTTCCTTTACTTCTAAAGTGAAAATTTATTGGATCGAGAATAATAAGATCTAGTAATTTGACTATACATGCCCATTGATTTTCATTTTTCATATTTTCAATATATTCTCTTTTCCATTTAAAAAAGTATATTTTTGTTGTCGATGTTATATCAAAGGGACAATAAATAATCTCATTGTGTTTATTAAATACTATTTATGGAATTGGGAATTATTATCTGCATCATTACTGATCATTGTTTTTGTTTTTTGCGATCAATAGGGTAATTTATTCCTCACCCTTATGTTTATCTAAAATTTATGAATTATATATAATAATTTCCGAATTTTTTTCATAGGTTTATTTGTTTCATTGTTCATTTCTCAATTTTTCATGTCTTGTAGATCCCATGTGATTGTTTGAATTATTATTTTTTTAGGTTAAAAGTTATATGAATTATATGTTTTCTAAAAAAATTATTGTAATCTCACTGAAATTGGTTTTTCAAATGGTTTTGTAACTTGGTTTATAGATTTATCTTGAAAATGGATTTTCAAATGGTTTTAAAGGAATTAATTGTAAAATATATGTAATTATATTTTGGTTTTGTTAATTAAAAGAAATTATATTATGTTTTAAATAGCTTCAGAGAGAAACATTATATATAATGGTCCTATTATATTAAGCTCAATATGGATCAATGATTAGGTAGGGATCCATCCATGTAGATGAACTCTTACCCCCACCATAGTACTATATTTTATGGGAAATGTGTGTACTAGGTATCCTAATTTGTGTTCAAGTTCTTCTCTTAAGATTCAACTCCTTCCAACCAAAGAATAATATACTAAGAATGGTTTCACAGCAAGTGTCCTACGTGCCATTATAAGGTTGTGATAATCCTTACCAACCTGTAACCAATGTAACACATGGTCATGTATTTCATTATGATTATCATGGATGTTTATGTCTCCAATTTTTATAGAAATTATAGTAAAATTGGGTTATTTATATGTTTAAAAAATTATGATAATTTAATATTTTCAATATTTTATATTAAGAGTTCTTAAATTAAATGGAATTTATTTCTTATATTTACTTGAGAATATATTTTTTATCTAATAAATTATTTATATAAACCCCATTAGGGAAAATTAATTATTTTCTCTCACACACATTATATACAATTTATACTGACCAAGGCTTAACATACATCGATTTTACATATTTTAAGATGATTATTAAGAACATAATAAATATAAATTTCCATGTATTGTAATAGTTTAGTCTATTTTGAATCATTGAAACATAATATTATATCTTCATAAAAGGTCTTAATAATATCATATAAATAGATTCCCCTTTATTACACTTCATAATAATTCACTACTTCAATCATTTCATTATAACATAAGAAATGAAATATAAGAAAGTGCGAGATCAAATTATTTGTAAGGGTAAAAAAAGTAGATATGTAATCATGACATAAGCTTGAGGTTATGATAATATTAAAATAAAATTTTATAATCATACCCTATATACTGGAAATTATAAACATGATTCATGGCATAGTGATTGGTAGTTCAATAGAAACGAATCATAAGGAAAGGGAGATTATATGCTGTGAAATAATAACAATGGAATAATACATGGAGTTGTGGAAGACACATAAACTTTTAAAGTTATTTCCATTGTAGTCAAATATTTCTACGAATACCATCCATGTGGAATGTTTTCACACTCAAAAACCCACTTAGTAGTCAAGTTTCACTCGCATGACCACCTCAGTTGTCATGTTTCACAAAGAGGACTCTTTTAGTTGTAAAGGTTCAACCCCAAAAACCATAATATTAGTAAAGGTTCACTCCCAATAACATCTTAAAAGTCAAGGATCTCACCCCATACCATGTTAGTAAACATAGATCATTACTAAACAAGGATCACTACCCATTCCAACAATTTCTATCTCAAGAGATATAAATCCGTACCGAATGCATTGGTGGGAGATATAGGTCCCACAGGAACTATAATGAAATAATAAATATGTGTGATAAAATATTATAAATAGTCATCATATAATAAACCATGAAATTTAAAATGGTTATCATAATCAATTAACCATTTATAAACCAATAGAAAATAGAATGATTTCATAACAATTTCATAAAAGTGGATTTCCATATTTTATATCAACGTAAAAATATATTTTAAAAATGTTTTTAAAAAAATTATGACTATATAAACTAATGTTAATGAGAATGGTAATAGAAAATAAATTATTTTCAAATATTATTTATTAGTATTTTACAACATTAATCCAATAAAATAAATTATAATCTTCTATAAAAAATTTAATAAAAAAATTAATAAAATATTGTAATAAAATATCACTCACTAACTCGATAATTAATAATTTAAAACATTAATGAAATTGTAAATTAGAGAGAACGTTTATCTGCATTATCTATTTTCAATATATTAATTTTTTAAATTTAAAAAAGAATTTTATATTATTTATAAAATTAATTAGATTAAATACATGGAACGTTTTGTTTAATCACACAAAAAATATGTGGGCTTATTTAATATATTTATTAATACATAATTTTCTTCTGTAAAAACTACTTAACCCAGTAAAAATAAAAAAATTACAGTAAAAATATCAGAACAAATGACTTCCAAAATGTTTAAAACATGCATGAAAATACACGGTTGAGTATTTTTATAACCAAGGTACCCCCAATCCATTATTTGTCACCTCTGGAAGTATTTACACTTGAATAGATTCATTCCATAATTTAAAAATGATGGTTTTTAATAAATATACCATTTACTCCATTTCAAAAAGTAGGAACTTCACCCAAAAAATTTCAAACCCCTTACATTTATTGACTTCTTAAACGTAAATAAATTGTATCCTCCTCCAAACCCCTTTAAATAGTATAGTCCCTTAAGACCAATAATGTGTCATTATCACATCATTTCATCAGATAATTTAAAGAGAATGTTCAAGGTACCGAAGTGAGTATTACTTTCTCTTTATAATTTATTCATAGTCATTCTCTACCAAACCCATACTAATAATAGTTATATTATTACCTTATTATAATTAATATAGTTATGTTTTATTGTAATAAATTTATATTAGTTTTTATTAATTTTTAACCACATATAAAATATGAATGCTAATTGTTTATTTTAAAGACTACCACCTCCACAAATTAAGGTTTTATCATTTTTCATATTAATTTTATTTATTTAACATAAAAACAGAAAATATGATTCACCCTAATATAAAACATTTAATAATATCATAATTATTATATTATAATGATAATATATACTTCCTTTACCTTATAAACCCATAAGGATATAGTGTTTCAATGTTTGGAGAAGGATTAACTAACTACATAAACAACTCTATAAAACACTCATTGGATGTTTATGGGAAATTGGATATTAATATTATTTTCACATAAAAAGAAAATAAAAATTATTTTTTTTATAATGAAATGGTTATAATAATTATTTTACTTATTATTAAAATATCATCATAGATCTACAAAATCACTAAAATAATCTTACGTTGATCCAACTATCATGGAAACATAAGAGAAATCAATATAATAAATATAATGAAGTTGATAAAATAGTCTATATTAAATGAATTATATAGGAATATAGTTCCTAAAAATGTTCTTATTAAACATAATTATATTATTTAATAAGTTAAGTTCATGATCAGATTTATTGAAAAGCATTTTAGGTATTTAAAATCCCAATTATCAATTCCATGAGGCATACCACTTGTTATAAAATATTTTTTAGTTGCAATAATTTCAATATTTATAATATATTATTTTTTATCGTTAACCTATCATTATTCATGGTATTTAATGTGTCATTTGAAATCAAATACTTCAATGGGGTTTGACATTAATTTTTCAAACATTTTAAGGTTTTTGTTAGTTTTAGTTCAGATTCAATGAGACAAAACACGATGTATGCACCATGTCCTCCTATTGTGGGATATTTACAACCCATTAATTTATTGTTTTCATAATTATATTATTTAATTGGATATATAAATCCATATAACATTTCTTTATTTTAATGGTTATAAATTCAATTTTTTCATCATTAGTACATATTTCTGGTAACATAATTTTCATTCATTGAGATAACATATTTTTTCTTGAGAACTTCATGGGTTCTCCTATAATGATATTTTATTATATAGTATTTTATTATCACGTTTTTAAAATAAATTTTTAATATAATATTAATGTGTTATGTTCATTTTTAAAAATCTATTTTTAAAGAGTTATAAATGATCTTTTCATAATCAATTTTTTTTATTTTTCTCCGCATTTTAAATTGAAAACACTTTGTAATTTTCTAGGATCTATTATTTTAGATTATTTTTAAAATAAATATTTATTAAATTATATAAATTATCCATTTAAAAAAACTAAATTCGAATGTGTCATGTATGTTTCTACATTATTTCCATTTTGTTAAAAATACATAAATATATTTATGTTTTTACATCCATTTTCATTTTCTACTCCCAATGTATTGAAACTAATGGGATTTATGGAACGTGATTTATTATACCATGAATATATATATATATATTAATATTTTTTGGGATTATATCCATTGTGCTAAAAAATTTATTTTTGATTCCGTATTATGTAATACCATTCAAGGTAGTCTTTTACAATGATATTTTTCATCTATGTAAATATCCTTTTGAGTTTCCTGTATTTTACATGGCATGTGTTCTTTTGAAACTATACAACATCCTTCTCTAGTTGAATTATGTAATTTTATTTTCTATAAAAAATATTATAAATTAATACCCAGGTTTTACCTAAACATATTTAGTGATTAGGGGTAACTTTTCTTCTAATTCCATTCCTTTATAGATTATCTATTTTCATTCCATTGAATAAAGGGTGTGTATATATATGTAATACATTTATTGATTGGTTAAATTTTTAACTTAACTATATATCATTTTTATTAATATGGATGCATCATTAAAATTTCTCACATATAAACCTATTTCATTTATGTATAAGGGAAAAATGAAAATTCATATATTTTTTCTTCGGATACAGTTTTTTATTAATTAGACTAGAATGCTCACAATATAATTTTTAACCATCCACCTTCATAGTATGGATGGGTAAAGATCATATTATCCAGTTTATTAACAAGATAAAAAGTATCACCATTTTGTATTTTTTGTTCTAATATTGATAATTATTGGAAATATGATTATTAAATATTCCTACATTAGTATTTATGCCATGGTTTTTTCTATTTTATGTTTTATAATAATGAGTGTTTAATATCACCCCTACTGATGTTTCTATTCCCATGGGTTATGATGAAAAATGTTAAACATGATATTTTTCACAATATAAAATTTTTCGATAAATTTTGGGAGATGTTGTAGAATTATTATCAATTATATAGTATCTTATAGTCCCAAAACAATCCTATTAGTAGAGAAAGGAATGTAATTTTTTATTTAACGTTTTTTTCTGACTTGTAAATAATCTAAATCTAAATGATCCAGGGAATGTTTGTAATTAAATATTTTCATTATTTTATTCAAAAATGGATTCTTATATTCTATAATGTGATGATATTATTGAAGCTAGTATGTAAATCATGTGTTATTTACACAAGATCCTAGAGTCTGATTATGGGGCATGGGAAGTCATTTCATTTCTTAATCCCTTTCCACTCATTACTACTCCCTCCCAATCATTCATTGTCTTGATCCCTTCCTATAGTTAATACCCTCCCCACTACCTTCATTGGATATCCCCATCATCATCCAACCTATCTTCCCATACATTCGTTTCATCATACCCTAATATTGACCCTTCACATTCATGCATTTCATTATTATTGGTTTAATTTAAATTTTATTAAAAAAATCTTCTTTAATTTATATTATAGAATGGTTTCCTTAAATTTTTTTTTATACCTACGATCAAGTGCCTCACATCTAAAAATATCTTCTTCATATTTATTAAGATGAAATTTTCATAAAATAAAATGACACCCTAGGTTAATTTGGGTTATCCCCATTAATATTTCTAAAAAAATAATAATATTAATTCATATACTATTTAAATAATAAAAACCATCCTATAATGTTTGGATACATCCAAAATATTATTTTCATCTATTAAATTTCTAAAAAAATTATCCATTAAGTTTATTAAAATACTTAATTATCAATATAATTTTTTTTAAATGTATCTAGTTTTTGGAGTTATTGATTTCTGCCAGTATCTAGAACCGAAATCATGGTTCTATAACAAATGAATGATAATAAATAATCATTCCATACCACTAGAAGATTCCCTTGGAACTCAAATTCAGAATAAGGCCACTTGAATTTTATGAATTGTGTGGAACCCTATAGACCTAGTGTCAACAATTGGGAAGATATAACACCATAAACAATATAATGATTACACACCCTCCAGATCTGGTCCCTTAAATTTATATCCACAATATAGTTTTCAATAGATGTGAATTATACATGAAAATGATCATGGTAAAAAATTAATTAATCAATATAGAAATATGATTGCGATGAATAGAGATTAGTCATAGATCTACATTAGAATATACTAAATCATAATTCTCAAAAAAATTATATGAGTTGTTGTAAAAACAATTTTTCAAACCCCATCTATAAAAATGAAACAACTATACCATACCAATCTATGAAAAACTCTAGTTTTATTCACATTTACAGTGACAATCCATAAGTGGTAGGGTATGAATCTACATTATATTATTCAAAACAATTTTACAGCTATATATTCTACATTTCCCTAGATCTACCACCCATACAGACTATAACCAGATACATTAATCACCAAGGGCTTCCATACATTTATTCTCAAAAATTAAACATTGAATAAGTGAAGTAATATTAACACTAATAATAGAGCCTAAAAGATCATCTAATTCCATCACATTATGACAAATAAAGGTGTCCCACCATTTGTCTGAATCACCCCTTGTTTACATAACAATATATTTTTTCAATTATTATGTTTTGGCGAGTTTACATGATACCATCACACATCCCATTTTATGATACATACAATGAAATATAAAATGCATAATTAATGTAATGAAAGAAAAAACTATGTAAAATCATTTGATAAATTCATAAATGTGCCATAAAATATTCACAAAAAATTCCATCAAACAAACAATTATATATTTATAGTTTTTCTTTATTATGTATAACCCCATCCTCGGAAATGTGGTTACTCCCCAAGTTCATCAGTCTATATTTTCCAACATCTTAATTCTAACACCTAGTAACCATTATTTCAACTCCAACCGACAAAAATTTAGAAATCATGGGTCAATGTGAATTTATATTCATATTTTTCCCAATTTTAGTTCTTAAAAAATTCATCTAAAAATTCTAACACCAAAATAAAAAATATTTCTCACACTAAAAACTAATAATATACACATTTTTATTTTTCATTGAATTTAATCTTAGTAATCTGCCACTTAGACTCAATGTTCAAGGATTCCATTAAATTTCGTCATCCATCTTCGGAAAAATGTCATCATTCCTCCATTACATAGTGACCACATGCTTCCATGTGATGTATCGCATCATCCTACCCCCTTAATTTAAGTGTATCTCAATATTTCCAAGCATTTTTTTGGGTTCTATAAACTATGCGTACTTCTTATAGTCTTCTTATAAGTCCCACTAAATTACATTAATTTGATTTATGTGTAAATTTTATTAATTCCCACCATAAATATACATTCTATCTTTTTTCCATATCCCATATCTATTTATAATTCTATGAGTCGAAAACGTCACTTATATGCTTCTCTAATCATATAGTTTTATATTACATCAAACACCTATAATACTAGTAGAACAAAAATTTATCCAAATCATAAATTAAAAAATATCTTGTATAAAACAAATAGATGAGATTAGACTAAAAAAATTCAACATGTTTAGATAATAATTTATTGGTATAATTAGGAAAAACATGATTAATTTTTCCCACTATATTCTATCATAGTTTTGAACCTTCTAGGATCACCCTCCATTACATTGTCAGTTTCAGTACACTAAATACCTTCTTTATTTAATTTTAAAAAAATTATTAAACACCAATGTATTCATCACCACTCCATAAAATAAGTAATGTATAATACATGGAGTTTCCCATTTAAAACCCCGATTTTGATGTGCACGGTTTTGAAAAGATTTGAAATAAGATAATTACATGACATCATATTTTACAAAAATTGAATATTTAGGGATGATCATTCAATAAAATGAACTCATTATCTTGATTTTAATACCATCTCAAGTATTCTCTATGGCCTCATAAAGTATTAGGAGAAAAGTACCAACATATCATATAAAACAGCAATTATATCCAAAATCTCTTCATTGATACTATCATCCTGGCTTATTCATTCCACCAATGTTCCCTTAATTGAATATTATGAAGCACATAAGGCTCATTCTTGAGAAAGATACAACCAGGATTTCATTTCACATTATCAAAAAAATTATTGAACACATTTCCTCCATATGAAAAAAAACATAACTTAACAAGAATCTGATTTAATAGTGGAAAATGTATATAAAATATGAACACCATATGGTACATTAGTAACCCAATATTCTGATAATATTTTCACTTCCTAGGCCTGAATTCAAGTAATTTTTCTATAATTAATGGGGTTTCACCCATTCACCCATCTATGAAACTGAGACATTCTTTCCAAATCATCCTTATTTTGAATATCATTTTTTTCTTCATGAAATGAACATTCTAAAAATATTTATCTAGAAATAATGATTTATCATTCATAAATTTCTTAAAACCGTGTATCCTCTATATGAGTACTCTAGAATAGAAGAAAAAAGTTCTTCAAAACCAATATAAAAAATACACCTTCGACATAATAAGTATTATGTATCACACCTTACTTTTCATTATATTTCAAAAATAATCCACCACATTTCCAATATAAATTATTTTTCCTATAATCCTTAGACTAAAAAATGGGAGGATATCCATTTCTTTGACATAGAGTGATAAAACCCAAAAGATAGTTCCCATTATTTATAATAGATGGGTAACACTATCTAGAAAAACACGAATTCATCCAAATTTTGTATTTATTGAACATTTAGAACATACACATTTTAAAAAAATTGATCATAAATATCCTACTATAGTATCATATTCATTCAATAATTCCATATGTACAAAAAAAGCAACATAAAATTCCATCAAAATGATATTTAGAGTACTACAGAAGACTATTGTGATTGCCTTGAATTTTTTTGAAACATACTTCTGGTTAATGTACAATCTCATCTAAATAGACATTCCTTAACATCCATTAGGTTTTTTCTTTCAAACATCATTTTTTTGGGACATCTTGATTCTTGATGAGTAATTAGAAATGGAACATATAAATTCATTAGGATTCACTAAAACATAATCCTCTAAAATATAAAATTTCCACCATTAAAATATTATACTATACATTACCCATTCTTCATGTTATCAGATAGAAATAATGGGCACCCACTAAAGAATAAAAAAAAGTTGTTGGTAATATTCTCTAAAACACTTCAGTTGTAATATAACATGATTCTACATTTGAGAGAAGATAAAATATACATCATAAACCAATAGATTCTTCTATGAAAAAACATTCATATCTATTATTCTAGATATTTAGTTACTCTAGACTATGAATCCAAAATCATGTATTAGAACCTATATTTCCAAAAAACCATATATTCCTTATCACCATTTTTTACAAAACTATAATTTTAAAAAAAGACTACATTGATGATTTGATCCCAATATACTCCCATGGACTCAATATCAAAAACTGGTAAAACATCTAGCACCATCCATAACACTAACACACGAACCTATTTTTCTACTATAATGATCTTGCCTTAACCATTTAATAATCTTGAATTATGTCAAGAACTTACCTTGAGGAACTTTTCAGGTTTATATTTTTAGAGAATTAGGCCATATCTATTACATAAAAATTTAATATTACATGTAGAAACTACTACATAGTATCCATTTTTTATAAAGTAAAAGCTCTTGAAAAAATAGAGGCATGTTTAGTTTTCTGTTTTAAACAGCATGACTTTTCCTTGATCTCATCCTTGACCGCATTAATCATCATGTCTTGTGAAAAACATTTCAAAAAATGGGATGAGCATAAAAATCTCAGTAAGGGTTATAAAATAATGAAAAGGAACATTATCCCCTAAATAAATTCAAATCTATTAAACCTTACTTTTCAATCATAACAGACCTCATGAAATCATTATATTTATGAATAACATACGGAAATCATAAATCATAAAGGTAACTTATGGAATTCATGACACACATACATTATAGCTATCACAGCTACATGGGGAGTCCCATTTGGAATACCCATCACAATATATTCTCTAAATCTCTTAGGAGAAACATTACTGTTTACCACCATCACTTTACTCAATGCATTAGAGAGCTATCTCAGGCTCAACCGCCCTAGGTTTATCATGGAACCACCTGTATTTGTAAACAATGCCCAAAAACCATAAAGGGATCATTACACTTAAAATAATCATAATGGAATTATAACATTTCCACATTGTAATCACAACATATCATTTAAAGATTTTGACATATTCATTTCTTTATCAACAATTTTCAAAATCATTTAAAACATTTAATAAATGGATTTTGAACCAAAGTGACCCATACCACATTGAACCTTTTAAATAAAATATCATTTGAAAACATTAATGTTTATATAAATAAATCCTTAAAACCATTTTTAAAAAATTAACATTAATGTGAATGATTTAGAATAATAAATATTTAAAGAATTTACAATTATATTTTAATTAAAGCGATTTTATCCAAATGAAAGACGCTTGAATAAAAATAATTGAGGAATAAAATTAATCAAAACATTATAATATCATAAAAATAAAGGAATTCATGATATACTATGTCAATGTACATTATATACATCATATAAAAGTGAATTTTCATATAACAACAAAAAAGTCTCAATGTAATGTAAATTACGATGAAATCCGTTATAAAGACCGTACCCTTAGGTTAAGGCTAAATCAACGACATAATTATGTTTGAATAATATAAATACACTCTATATGATTGGATATTCAGTTTAAATCAATTATATGACATAGAAACATATTCATGAAAAAAAACACCAATGACTTGGATGTTTAACTCAATGAATGGAAATTGAGTTAAGATTACTCCTATCAAGATCATATTAATGACTTGAGAAATTATCAATGGAGTGATTATGTTTATCAAAAGTATATCCACACAATTTTAAGTATAAATTACATCATAAATAAACAAACATTGATTCCAAAAATAATCATATCATTACATAATTATGAATTAGAAGATTAACACAAGGAATGAAATTTGGGATAAAAAGTTCCCTTAAAAATTTGGTAACTTAAGAAACATACACCACATGAAAGAATAATAACTAAATTAAGACATAAATACCCATAAGTGATATTATATTTCACAAAAGACTACAAATCATGGGCAGTACGTACACCACACAAAGGAAATAGGGACAAATATAGCATGAATCTCATGGGAATAAAAGTGAGATAAGAAATCCCTCACTACGATGTAATCAATCAAATCGTATGAACAAAAGTTAATAATCACCAAATGAATCATAGAATACCATGAGTATACATATAATTGTGATAATATATATCAAATTTTAGTACACAATACACCTCATGCAATAAATAAGTGGCAAAAAATTGAAGTCTCTTGGAATTAAAAGTGAGATAAGAAACCCCTTACCTCATGTCTGACTTGACTTGTTTCTTACTTGTTCATCTTGAATAATAAAAATAATTTAATTTATACATGATTAAGAACCCTTTATAATGTTTATTATTCCTTTTATATCACATATTACCTTTTTATAAACAATATTTAATCATATAAGTTAATAACCGTCATTTTGTCGATATTTGGTACTTCAGTAAAAAATGAACACCTTAAAATTACAAGTTTCCCATGTGGTCAAGATTCCAGTATCTTTAGAATGATATTAATGATTTTGATATCAACTATATCAGATATATCTAGTATATATATGTATTTACAATTCCACATAACATTTCGAGATAAGAAATGAAATGCATCGTTCATGGAGACAGAAAGGCGTACGTATGCATGAACGCTACATTTATTTCTATCTCATATTTTAATAGAATGAAAACTTAATGATAAATAGTTATATTATAATTCATGTATAATATGATATATAATTTCAATAATTCTATCCTTTATATGTCTCACATATGGTAAGAATGGGTCATATCACATTGAGGGGGTGGTAGTCTGCACTTCCTCAAATTAAATTATCGTGATTACTCATTATGTAAACCACAAAGGTATGCTATAAATTAAAAATACAGAAGAATAAAGAAAAAATAAACATAATATATTTCATATGTAAATATAGTTTCATCATAATGGCTACCATAATATGTCGTAGGAGATAATTTAACAATCATCATTTCGTGAGGCGTTAGTTTTGCATCAACAGAAACAGTATGTTCCTTACCCATTAGATGGAGGTGTGTATAAGTGTAGTTCAAATACTTCTCATAAAAACATCCTAGTATATTTAGTATACTGTTTTTGTTATAATATAAAGTATGGAAAAGAGTTATGGGTTGGAGAAGTAAAATAAAAAATAATAATTTAAGAGAAAATGATACCTTTAATTCGGTTAACTCCCTTTGGTTTGAACCAAAAAGACTTCTTGAAGTGCCTTCTGCCTAAGGTAAGGCTTCTAGTAAGAATATAGGGATATTGAGAGCTTATTTGGTATTGTTTTGGACAAGAATAGGGGCTTGATAGGTGTGAGGAATGAGTTAGAAGTGAGGGCTTGTTATAAGGGGGAGGAGGGGATCTTTCGGAAAGTGTGAAAATATTATTTTATTATATAATTATTATCAGTTTCTTAATGTCCAAAAATTATTAAGGTATAATATAAGATGACTCATAGTCGAAAAAAATTCATTCAATAATAATTGGACAGTTTACGGATGTTTTGTAACATTTATAATCTTATTTATTTGAATCACTTATTAATGAGGTAAATACTGCATCATTTTTGTGTCATAAATATTTTAATTTTTTATATGTCTAAAAATTATAAAAACAAAATGATCTAGGAAATTATTTTAGATTTACAAATATTGTTTATAGTTAAATAACTAACTAATATAACCCCAGGTAAAAATTAATTTTCTAAAAGATATTTTTTATGTCGTTTTTGTCTTCACATTAAGTTAATTAAAATAAATTGTCATTTTTAATCTTAAGTGGCTCCATGGGGTCCCAAAATTGACCCAAGGATTCCTATGGTCGACCATGAATAAAATAAATAATGTTAGGTCACGTTTTAATGTAATTATTTATTATTATGATATTATTACTACCTTGAATTGCCCTATTTATCTTTAACCGCGGTAAATAGAAGTCAAAAGTTACTATTCAAAAAACATTATTTTCATCATATTGAACCACATTTTACTTACTAATAACAAATATGTATATCAGAGTTTTGAATTTCAATTTACAGAAGCGGTAAAATATCATTTAAATGAAATAGTCAGTTTATTAACTACTACTAAGTGGTTTCACTATTCATCAAAAATTGATGTTTTTCAGAAAAACACCAAACATTCAGCCTAAGATATATTTGATATTAATATTTCAAAAATGAGGTCTATTTTACAAAAATTAAAACATATAATTTTCATTATTTAATTTATAATTAATTCCCGTTGTCAAAACAAATAGCGTGTTTTTAAGAAACAATATCTATCAAAATATTGACACTTGTTTATGTCCAATTTCAAAGTGAAATTAATTCCAATGACCACCATTATATTAAATGGTAAAAATATAATCTAATTACAATTTAAAAACAATTAAAAATATAATCGATCCATATAAATAAATTAGATTAAAAATCATATTTGAATTAAAATACAGTATTTTTCACTATTCATTAAAAATGAATTTTATCAGAAAAATACTAAAAAATTTCCAAGGTAAATCTTAATGTTATTATTCTAAAGAAGAATTTTATTTTTTCAAATAAAACATATAAATGTGACAAAAACTATATTTAAGGAGGTTTCACCACCAAAAGGTGGTAAATAGACCTTTTAACAAATATTAGAGTATTTATGCTTAAAATTAGATTCATTCACATTTTAAGCCTCTAACTATTATTGGATAAATGTAAAAACATTTAAAAAACATGTATATTTATATTGTAGTTTGTTATATTCATTCCTTCCAATACAACGTCTAGGTGGTAACTACAATTTAAAATAATATTATATTATTATTTTTTAGTATAACTTAACGTTGTGTGCAATGTAATATTTCAAAGAAACACATTGTTGTGTATCAGGTACACCATCGAACATAGAATCCCCATTAATGTAAAATTAATAATAAATTTATAAATATTAAAAATATGTAAATTCCATATTTTTTATTTACCTTGGAGTTACATCCTTCCCCTCTTTTGGGAATTGGGTCCTTGTAATTTTAAAAATGTGCTCAGAATCATAATTGAATGTACCACATCATAAAACCAGTCATTAAAAGTGTCACTTTAAAATAATGGAAGGGTATTACAAAGGTTACCCAAGACAACAGATACTAGTATTCCATGAAAACATGGATATGAAAGAGAAACTAACTCTCAAAGATTAATAGGTAGTGATAGAGAACTTGATCAAGAAAAGTAAACCACCACAATAACATATATTTGTGGTTGGGTAAATGGCTGATGATAAAATAGATCTTGTAGAAATTTTACTTCAAGATCCTTTTCATAGAGTGGAAGAATTTTATTAATAACTACACTAATATCGTAAAGAAATATACTTACTCGTCATGTAGAGTGTCATCCTTTAATAAAATTCTACAACAAACTCATCTTTTCTCCAAATAGTAAGTATTAAAGATTAATTCATCACATTTAATGCGCTATAATAAACTTCTAGATAATAACATGATCCAAAAAATATGACCCATATATTTCCCATATCATTATACAATAATTAAAACAAAAATTGGTTGGTATGTGATCAGATAATCCCTAAAAGGATAATCCTTTTTAAAAACAAGTACTACTCTAAATATCAAAAATTCAACCAAAAGCACCCAAAGTTCAAGAGAGACCATTAAATATAAAATTGTCTTTAAAATTATTCAAAATAATCCAATATAAGATTGAAACCCAAAACCCAGAATGATTTTATCACATATTATTCCATAGTAAATCTTATAATTTATCTTCAAAAAACATTTAGTACTCTTAAAGTATCATTCTGATGTTTAATTAACATAATCACATATTATCTATTATAAGTTAATCATTTCCACAAATAACACAAATCACCTTATGTCCATAATAAAAACATGGATTCATCCAAAATAAAATTCCACCATTTCTCATTAGAAGAAAAGGTAATTATTCCTTGAATAACATTTTCGTATATCAAACTTCAATATTATACATACTATAAAAATTCTTCCAATGTAATCCAATCATCAAATGTGCCTTAATAATTTTAATCATTTCATAATCGTAAAATCTACCATAACTCATGAATCCTTTACATAGTGACCTCTAACTCATTCAATGTTCTTTATGATCCATTAACCATTATTTACCAACTTATTCTAAAATACTTCTTTCTTACTAACAAAATCATGAATCATATCCTAAGACTCAATAATATCAAAACATATTTTAAGAAATAATGCATACCATTCATTGGTCATTTTCAGTTTCTTTATCCTGAATTGGAATGGCTTTAGGTGTTGATAAAAAAATTTGTACGCACCTGGTGGTCCCATTCACAAAACTCCTTCATAGGACAATTGTTTGTATAACGACCATACAAAACACATTTAGAAGATTCAATTGATCCCTCATAAAGAACTTCAATCCCTTTCCTAGAGTTAACTGGATGCATCCTTTTGTCATGGATGGGTCTTTCCTTATGACCATCATTCCAACAACTATAGCATCTTCTCGTCCCTTTGATGCATTTTCAAAAGTGTTTCATTCCACATCCTTGACTCATAGGTTTTTGGACATACTTACATGAATGATTTTTACCTGAACTACTGAAGGGATTTTTTTCTCGCATATACGATGGTTTATAAAAATATCTAAGGTTCAGGTTGTCAATCATGACTCCATATAGTTAGTTGAGAATAACCAAAACAGTTTTCATTGCAGCTCCTATTTAATTCAGTTTCTCATTCAGAAAATCTTCACAATTTTCATCACATCCCATATTACATTGGGCCCTGCTAAATCCAGCAATTTACTAAATCCAAAAAGTTCTGTGTGAGTATATCATAAAAATTGTCATATAATATATTATGAGGAGGGTAAATAATAAGATATACTTATCAGTTTAATCTTAAACTCATTCAATTTATATTAAACTACTATGAGTATTTATAATATTCTAACTAATACGGTTATGTCAATAATTCTTAAATAATAGCCTAACCCCTAAAGTTATCTAATCAACCCTCTAATACCAACTATAAGGACCCAGCCGTAAACATTACATAATCTTGAATTATGTCAAGTATTTACATTGAGGATTTTTCAGGTTTATATTTTTAGAGAATTATGCAATAACTATTACATAACAACTTGAATATTACATGTAGAACCTACTACCGAGTATCCATTTTTCATAAAATAAAAACTCTTCAAAAAATAGTGACGTGTCTAGTTCTATGTTTTCGATATCATGACATTTCCTTGATCTCATACTTGACCATATTTATTATTATTTATTGTGAAAAACGTTTCAAAACATGGGATGAGCATAAAAATCCCAATAAGTGTTACGAAATAATTAAAAGAAATATTATCCCATCAATAAATACAAATCTGTGGAACCAAACTTTTCAATCATAAAATGCCTCAGAAAATCATAATATTTATGAATAATATATAGAAATCATAAATCATAAGGGTAACATATGGAATTAAAAACATACTTACATTGTAGATATCACAACTAAATAGAGAGTAAGATTTGTAATACCAATCACGGTGTATTCCCTAATTCTACGAGGATAAACATTAACATTTACCTCTGCCACGTTACCCAATACACTGAAGAGCTATCTCGAGCTCACCTACCCTAGGTTTATTACGGAACCACCTGTATATGAAAACAATGCCCAAAAAGCATAACATGATCATAACACTAAAAACAAGAATTAAGGAAAGATAAAATTTCCTCATTGCAATCACAACATATCATTTAAGGATTTTGACATAATCAATTCTTTTTCAATCATTTTCAAAATCATTTAAATCATTTAATAAAGTTATTTTTTAATCAAAGGATTCCATACCATATTGAAACTTTTAAAAAAATTATCATTTCAAGACATTAATGTTCATATAAATAAATCCTTAAACCCATTTTTAAAACATGAACATTAATGATAAACATTTAGAATAATAAATCATTAGAACATTTAAAATGATATTTTTGTTAAAGAGTTTCTAACCAAATGGGAGATGCTTGAACACAAATAATTGAGGAATAAAATTAACCAAAACATTATAATCTCATTAGAAAAAAGGTATTCATGATATACTATGTCAAAGTACATTATATACACTATGTAAAAGTGAATTGGCATATAACAATAAAAAATTATCAATGGAATGTAAATTGAGATGAAACCTCTTATAAAGACCATATCATTAGGTTAAGGATAAATCAACATCATAATTATATGTGAAAAAAATTAATACACTCTATATGATTGGATATTCAATTTATTATTATTCAGAGTTCATTTAGACTTTTTCTTGAAAAAAACAAAACCAATAACTAGGATATTTAACCCAATGAATGGAAGTTGAGTTTATATTATTCTTATCAAGTTCACATCAATGACTTGAGAAAATTATCAATTGTGTGATTATGTGTATCAAAAGTATAGACACACAAAGTATAGTGGAAATTACAAAATAAGTAAACAAACATAAATTCCACACATAATCATAGCATTACATAATTATGAGTTATTATATTAACCCATGAAATGAAATTTGGGTTAAAATGTTCTCTTACCGATTATGTAACTTACTAAACATACACCACATGAAAGAAGAATCATTCAATGAAGAGGTAAATACCCATAAATGAATGTATATTACACAAAATAGTAAAAAAAATGGGTATTAATTACACCAAAAAAGGAAATAATGACAAATATAGCATGAATCTCACAGGAATAAAAGTGAGATAAGAAATCTCTTTCCATGTTGTAATAAATCGATTCTTATGACCCAAAGTTAATAAACACAAAATGAAACATAGAATACCATTAATATAAAAGGATTAATGAAAATATATATCAAATTAAAGTACACAATACACCACATTCAATTAATAAGTGATGAACAATGGAAATCTCACGGAATTAAAAATGTGGTATAAAACTCCTTACCTCGTGTCAGAATCGACTTGTTTTTTATTCCTTGATCGTCCAGAATAATAAACTTATGTTAATTTATACTTTACTAAGAATAATTTCTAAAGTTTATTATTCATTTAATATCACTTAATACCATGTAATAAACAATATGTGATCATTTAACATAATAGTGGTCGTTTTGTCGATATTTGGAACTTGAGTAAAAAATTAACACTTTATAATTACAAGTTTTCCATGTGGTCAAGAGTCCATTATCACCAGGATTATATTCAGGATTTATATATCATATATATCATATATATCCATTATATTTATGTATTTATAATAGTTTATAAAATTTGGAGATAAGAAATGAAATGCACTATTCACGGAGATAGTAAGTCATACGTATGCATGAACGCTACTTTCAATTCTATTTCATATTTTAACTGAATAAAAACATAATGATAAATTGTTATATTGTAATAATATTATAATATCATATATAATTACAATAAATCTATCCTTTATATGTACCATGTATGGTATGAACGAGTCTTATCACTTTAAGGGGGTGGTAGTCCGCACATCCTCAAATGTAGTTATCGTGTTTACTCATAATGGAAACCCTAATGTAATGATATAAATTAAAAATAAAGAAGCATTAAGAAAACATAAATATAATATATATCATATATAAATACAGTTTCATCAAAATGGCCACCATAAGAGGTGGTATGAGATAATTGAACAATAATCGTTTCGTGAAGCGTTAGTTTGTGATCCACAGAAATAGTATTTTCATTACCCAATAGGAGGAGGTGTGTGTAAGTGTAGATATAATACTTATCATAACAACATAATTGTATATTTAGGATACAATTTTTGTTATAAAATAAAGTAATTAAAATATTTTAGGGGCTGGAGAGGTAAAAGAAATGAAAATAATTTAAGAGAAAATGATACCTTTAATTCGGGTAACTCTCTTTAGATTGAACCAAAATGACTTTTTGAAGAGCCTTATGCCTAAGGTAATTCATATAAGAGTAATATACGGATATGGAGATTTTATTTGGGCAGGGGTTGGATGATAAAAGGGGCTTGATAGGTGGGAGGAATGGGTTTGAAGTTAGTGATTCTAATAAGTGGGAGGAGTGGTTCTTTAGGAAAGTCTAAAAATATTATTTTATTATATAATGATATTTGGTTTTAAAGGTCCTAAACTCTTTAATGAAAAATAAAACATGACTCGTGGTGGAAATAAATTCATCCAATAAAAATTGGACATGTTTTGGATGTTATTTTTATTTTTATAATCTTATTTATTTAAATCAATTATTAAGTATGAAAATACTGCATCATTTTGTGTCATAAATAAATTTATTTATTTGATGTCTAAAAATTATAAAAAAAATTCCATGTTGTAGGAAATTTTTTGTTTCTTTCCAAAGAATATTTATATTCTAAATGATAACTCATATAACCCAATGTAAAATTAATGTATTACAAGATATTTGTTTATGTCATTTTTATCTTTTCTTTATGTTAATTAAAATAAATTGTCATTATCACTTTTATGTGGCTCCATGGGGTCCCAAATTTACCCAATGATGTCCATGGGAATATATGTCTCAATCAATAAGGTTATAACAAGTTTTAAGGAAATTTTGTATTATTATGATATAGTTTTTACCTTGAATTACCTGATTTACCTTTAACCGTGGTAAATAAAAGTCAAAAGTTATTAATCAAATTTTTTTTTTCATCTTACATAATAGAATTTAACAAACTAATAACAACCGTCTATGTAGTATTTTCGAAAATAAATTCACAGAAGTTGTAAAATTTAATTTAAATGAAAAAGATAGTTTTTTTAACTACTACTAAGTGGTTTCACTATTCATAAAAAATGGAAGTTTTTCTGAAAAATACCAAAACCTCCTCCCAATATATATTTGATATTCCTAATTCAAAAATTATTTCTATTTTAAAATTTTCAAAACATAGAAGTTTCATTATTTAATATAAAATTAATTCTCGTTGTCAAAACAAATAGCGTGTTTTTAAGAAACAATTTCTATCAAAAGATTGACACTTGTTTATCTGCAATTTCAAAGTGAAATTAAATCCAACGACCAACATTACATTAAATGGTAAAAATATAATCTAATTACACTTTTAAACCAATTTAAAAATATTATCTAACTATATAAATAAATTATATTAAAAAGTTTGTTTGAATTAACATACAGTATTTTACACTATTCATTAAAAAAGAATTTTATCAGAAAAATACCAAATTTTTACCCAAGATAAATTTTAATGTTCTTATTCTAAAAAATAATTTTATTTTTTCAAATAAAACATAAAAAAGTGACCAAAACTATTCTTAAGAAGGCTTTACCATCAAAAAGCTGTAAATTGACCTTTTAAAGAATATTAAAGTATTTATGCTTAAAATTAGATTCATTCACATTTTAATCCTATTACTAATATTGGATAAATGTAAAAGAATTTAACAAACATGTATATTCATATTGAATTTAGTTCTATCCATTCCTACCAATACAATGGTTATGCATTAACAGCCACTTAAAATAATATTATATTATTATTTTTCAATATAACTCAACTTTGGGGGCAACGTAAGATTTAAAAGAAACCTGTTGTTGGGTATCAGGTACGCAATCGAAGATATCATCTCATTTAAAATTAATTAATAATTAATTTACAAATATTAAAAAAATATGAAATTTCCATATTCTTTATTTACTTGGGATGCAATATCTATTCCCTATATTTCGCTCCATAGAATCTTCTATAAAAAATAATAAATAGAAAAATAATAGATACATTAGAAAATATAATATGCACAACAAAAATAATATTGAGTTTTTTAGACATCAATTCTATATCTATAGGAGAACACACATCATCTTTATTCACATAAAAAACATTTGACCTATAGTGGAACAATATTTTGAATCCCTACTTATTCTAATGGATTAATTTCTACCAATGATATCGATTTGAAATTCACATTTCATGAAAACTCATAGTAGCAGCCAAAAGTGGTGATATGAGGATCATTAAAAGAATAAAAGAACTCCTTTGGTATCTCCATCATCGACTACACTCCTTCTAGTATATCACCTTTCTAGACTATATCCTCGTACATCCATCAATATAGCCTTCAACACATTGGGGATCAAGCATAACACATAAAATAGGTTGTTATAAATCAATATAGGTGGGGGGTATATTTAAACAAATGTTTCCTATATTGTTTTACATTTTTGGGGTTTCAATTCTTATATTTAAACACATCTAATTTCATGACGAAAATTATTCCTCAATAGTTAACATTCAATGAACTTATAATTATTTCTCTTTCATCCCATGTGATTATCCATATGAAACCATTAGAAATACCCAATTACACTAATGTGATCACACCTTATGTAAAATTATCATATTATTTCATATGTAATCCATAACTTTGGCACATACCTACTTCCTCCAAAAATTTAATGTTATATGTAAAACTTCGCCTCTATCTGCATCACACCACCCCTAAGAATGTGGTTTCTATCCATGTTCATGCATTGAAATGTTCCACCATCCACATTCCCATATATGTTTCAAACTACTATGAATCCATAGAAAAGAATAAATATATCATTGGTGATGGTAAACATCTCTCCATCTGGTTATTCCAATTGTAATTCAAAACAATGACTTTAAAAAATTCCAATATCTAACCAAAACATATTTCTCACACCATACCTTTAAACAATTTCGAGGAATATTTTTACATGGTTTAAATTAAAATTGAAATTTTTTTTTCTTATCCTCTATAAAAAACTTTCTAATGAAATAAACCTTGATATTACATAATAGTAAAACCCATTTTTATCCATGTTTTCATGGAAGAAAATTCATTCTTAATTTAAAACATGTAAAATGTTATATCAATTGAATATAATAATAATTAATATGATATTTTGGTGATTTAGTTTTCATTTATTTATAATTATATTGTGTTTCATAATATTTCATTAAAATCACTTCGAATACATTTATTTTCACCAGGGATTTTGAAATCAATTTTTTTTAAAAATCCCATAATTTTTTATGTTTCAATTCAATATGTTCATCAAATTATTTCTTGGACACAAATATAAATTTTTTAATTCAAAAATTTGTTTTAAATGATTATTGATAAGCGTATAATGAGTTTTTTTGTTTCATATATAAATCATTATTTATCACATTCATAATTCGATAAATTGTTTTATATAAATTCTTGATTTCAAACACCTTCAAACTCAAATTTTCGAGGATTACTATGTTTTTGTTATGATTATTCCTTCCACAATACATCCAATTATTCTCTAACAACATTTAATCAAAATTTTAACCCAATATGAACATAGTAAACAAAACTATAAAAAATCCATCATCAAAAAAATTGTGATGTTTGTTAATAAATTATCAAAACATTCAATGTTATTAGTCCAATTGAAAACTAATAAATACATAATAGAATGATAATCAATTTAAATAATTTATTAAAATGTATACTAAAATACCATACTTAATATTAAACAACTCACACTCATGAATGTTTTGTTGAGTAATCTCTAATATCTAATTGATATTTATTATTAATTATCATTTTTAACACCATTTAATTAGATCCATACTATATTATTTCATTTCCATAAAAATAAATTCTTTTAAATTACTTTTGATGACTTATTTATATAATATGGTCCACCTACAAGGTAATTCTAAACAATATAAAAAATATCATTCATTACATTTAAGAACACATCATTAAGTATTTTATTCTGTATGGTTTTTTAATTAATTTTTTTTTCAAAAAAATGTTTCATTAAATCATTTATTAGTTTTTTTATAGGAATCTATTTGAGAAAAAAATTTAATTAATGAAGTTTAAATTTATAAAATTATTTTTAATAATTAAAAAATATATATTTGTATAAGAAACTAATTATTAAAATACTTTTATGATATATTCCATGATTTCACCTAATTTTTTTATTGATTTACTCTAAACATGTTAAACCATAATGTTTATTTTATTTTTGTTTTCATTGAATATTTTAATGTGTAATTGAATCACTATATATATTATACGTGAAATATTTAGTGAACCACTGAATAGAAATAAATGGTTTGGCTAAAAAGTGTACACACAAGGTGATTATGTAAGATTGTCAATAAATAGTTAATAGTTTTGGACAAATTTAACTCCCACACAAAGAAACATGAGTTCATTTATATATATATATATATTCCCATTCAAATTATCATTCAGGAAAATTTACATATAACCGAGAATATAATTCCTTAACAATAATTACTATGGAAATAATATATGTTTATATAAAATTAACTCATATTTTCTGATGTGGGGGTCATATTTAACAAAAACCAATAGGAAATTTTTTTATAATATTGTAGGAGAATAACTTATTAAAAGCCTCCACAGTAATACTAAAAATGTGGTTGGATAAAAAATTTAATATTTATTATAATTTAAATTAAATTTTCAATTCCCTTTTATGATTTTTTTCATTATCTTTTAAATATAATAAGAGTTGTTTAAATTTTCTTTTTATTATAATAAGATTATTTTTTATGTATGTTTTAGGATTTAAAATTTTAATAGTGATAAATCTTAATGAATTATAAATTATGTAACATGTATTCTTTTTTTGTATATACACATATAACAATAATTTTTATTAGAATATAGAGTCAATTTTTTTTAGAAAAGTTGGATTAAATTACGTAAACAAACCTTAGAATATTAATGGTTTGAATTTGTTTTATGAATTTAGAAATTTCAAATTGATCTATTTCTGAGAGAGTATAGAGTCTATGTTATAAATATATATTTAATCAATGTTTCGAGAGAGATGAAGTATTCATGCACATGATATTGAAATAGATTCCTCCTTGAATTGTTTTATGAACATGACGTGGAGAATTTGTGTTTATAATAAATTTTGATATGTGATGTCCCACATCATAATAAGCACATTGATGTCCAATAATGGTGAAAGGAATTTAGATCTTTATAAATATTGTTTTTGGTACCGTATGGAATCTCTATCAAAATGGTAACATAAAAAATGACCCAAAAGTTAATTATATATATATATATATGAATTATATTTTTATTATTAGAAATTAATGAGTTTTGGTAGATAACATAATGTTGGATAATGTTTTAGAAACTAATATGAGGAAGAACATACCTGATTCGATAATTATATTGTCTGAATTACAAGAATATAAAAAACATGAATTATATGAAGGTTTCTTTATTTATTCAGAACTCTATTTTCTGTTAATTTTTTATCACATTAAAGTTCTTTTTATTATTAAATAATAAAAAAATTCCAATGATATTTCAACTAATAAATGATTTATTTATTAAATTTCAGATCTATATATCATTTTATGAGATAAAGAGGGTTTCATATATCTTGAATATGGTTAATAAAATATAGATGCATGTCCCAATTTCTGAATGATAAATTAGAGAGAAGGTTCAAATCAAGATGAGCAAAAATTATGTTTAACTACACATCATGTCAGTAGTTTTTGATACTTGATTTAATCAATACATTATAAAAATTAAATAGTAAAAAAATATCTATTAATGTTCTATGTTGTTTTTCTTTAAAACTACAATATAAATGACTATTTGTGTCGTCAAAACAAGACGAGAAAATTTGTTTTAAATCACTATTTAATAATTATAATGATTTCAACTGAAATAAAAGTGATTCCAAAGTGTAGATGTTAGTTTATTCATCATATTTTAATTTTTTTTTCTAAATAAATATTTGTTAATATAGGATTAAAAAATGATAGATTCAACCCTTTAGTATTGTAAGTAGTTGTCATATCAAATGGAATTTTATTTTGATTCATTATTATCCATCTCATTGTACTTCAATGAATCAAATGTCTTATATCATTTAAATTATTATAATTAGAAACCATGTGTTTGGTATCGACACTAATGTCTACTAAAATCAACTCATCATTGAATTGAATGTGTTTTGTAATGAATGTGTATAAAAATTCAATACGTAAACCATAAAAAAAAAATATATGAATCCGTCTTGTAGACTATTAATAATTTTCCATTACTATGAAATTTGGTTAGTTGTAACAAACTTACTGGTTTAAATTTTCTATATTATAACTTGATTTTGTAGACACACAAAACATACTACATTATAATTCGGTGTTTGATGTTTCATTTTAAATACCTTTATACATATCATCTACTTTCGAATAAAATATTTTTTAATGGAAAGTATATTTGAAGCTCCCAAGATAATTATTATCTATATAAAATATGTTAACACATGTATCACATATCTGTATAGGGTTTTGGAAAGATTCAAAATTGAATTAATGTATGGAAAAATTATTACCATATTAGATACAACTATAATAAAATATTGGAGGAAAAGAGTATATTATTTTTAATATCCATATTTGGACATTAATTTGTCACATCATAATCTTAATATCACACACATTAAGAATAATTTTTTTCAATTCTCATTTTACTTTTAGTTATGAGATAGGGAAATAAAAATATTATATAAATTATAATAAGTACTTAGAATCAAAAAATATACATTTTGATTTATGGGAAAATGTGAATGAAAAGAATCCAATATAAATTTTCCCCTCAATAAAGAGTCCAATTTTATTTTTCTTCAAAGATTTAAAAATTTAAATGTACTAGATATATATTCATGTAAGACACCATGATACATTAATTAAGATCATTTTAAATTAAAATTATTGTGAATTTTTAAGTCCCTTATATTTCAATAGACGTTTTTACCTTTTTTAAACCATAAAATTTTTTCCTGAATTTATAATTTCAGTTCTATTTGACTTTTCACATTCACTAGAATCTATATCATAAAAATATATATATAATTTAACTAGAGAAACATTTAAAAATAAATTAATAAACACATTTTCATTTGGAGATTATATTTCTATCTAAGGAATATAATCATTTGACACCAATAAATTATCTATGGATATGTAACATTAATTGGTACAAAATTTGAATTTGAATTTTATTAATGTGTTCTATTATTATGAATAAATACATGTTATCTAAATGTATTCATTCATTACTCTTCTATAACATGTATCTTGGTCATTATAATTCATATATTGAAAATAAAGTTTAGTTAAAAGGATTCATTTTTGATGTTCACCTAGTTGATGAGTGTATAACCTAAAATTTTTGGAATTAGGATTTTCTAGAGGTAAGATTAAATCAATCTGTATTTGATTATGATAATAAAATCATTTTTCTATGGATGTGTAACATTAAGAGATACATAATTTGATCTTTTTTACAATGTGTTATCATGTTATGAATCAATACAACATTTCTTTATTTATTAATTACTCACTCTTATTCATTATATGCATTGTTCATTGAAAACCTTACATGAGAAATAAATTACAGTGGAAGTTTTTTTGTTGGAATTTACATTACTAATGTATGAATAACATTATATTTTGAGAATTTATATTTTATGGACATAATATTCAATCAATTGGTAAATGCTACGAATAATAAAATTCAGTCTCAGTTCTATAATAAATCCCCAATCATTCCAACATTATGACAATGAGTTTTAGAAGAATTCATATTTACATAGAATGATATTTATGTATGAAAGTAATAAATTATTCATTTCTCTCTAAAAATAAAATTTATCCATATATCAAATAATAGAATACATAAATGAAAATACTCCTCATGAGACAAAATCAATATGTGGTCAAAAAATTTGGTTTCCATATTGAGTATAAAATGTCATTCACATTGTGTGAGATATTATTTTAATACCTATTTATAAAGAAGATATGAATTTTTTAACATAAAAATATTATAATATTTAACATTGTGTATTTAATTAATTGTGATAGTTGAGTTGAAATATCAAATTATATGATGTATTTTTCTCAAGTTCCACATAATTATGAAATGATATTTGATTCTAAAAATAATATTGGTATCATTTTTCACACTATAAATCACGAGGAAGGTATAAAAACACAAAATATAGTTTACATATAATTACAATCGAAGTCTAATATGGAAAATTAATTTATTTATTGAGTTAAATTATCATATAATATTCTCTATCAATTTTTACAAATAAAAAATGGCCAATAATAAATAGGGTATAGATAAAGAATGATTAATGATTACTTTTTATCTTATCATAATTCATATATAATCGTGAGTGTGAGGAACATGATCCATAAATTTTTTCAAATAAAGACGAAATATATTTTATGTCAATTTTATTGTTACGATTGATGGAGTATTGTTTTCCATTTTAAATAGATGGAAATATATGACGTCTGTGATGAAGGTGATGTAATTTTTTATTGTGAATCCGATTAACAAAAAAATGTTAAATTTTTTCCCCTTATGATATTAAAAAAAAATATTTTTTAAGGATGATAAAGATAATAAATAATAAATAATATTTATTTTGGAATATTTAATCAAAATGACTAACCAATTAGAAAATGATTATATGTTATAGATAAGGTTTAATTAAAATTTAGATTTGTAAATATAAATATAATTATGTGTATATAGACTTTTTTAAAAAATATAATATAATATAATAATTGACTTCTTATAACGTTTTCATGGAATAATATTCATGTTATGTGAAAAAATATATATTTTATGATTTATAATTTTAAATGTGGATTTAATTGAATAATTGTTTTATTACATTTTAACCAGAACAGTTAATATTAATAGGTTTAGAGATAATAGCCTCTATATAATATAAGATCGTTATTATACTTTTATTTTCATATTGTACACTAATATTAATTGATAATAAGTTTATATTTAATAAATAGACTATAGTTGAGCAAATTCATTTCATATTTATTTTAGTTGTTTTTCGAGTTATGATGGAAGGGTTTCATTCCCATGTGGGTCGGATATGGTATATCTATCAAATATTCAAATTATTACTCAATTAGTATTATGAGGATTCTTGTGTTTCATCATTATTCATATATTCTTTAATATAATTATTTTAACTTCTAAAATATGTATATCAAATTTACTATTTATATATTAAAAGTATACAAAATAATGAAACTAATACAATGTATTATTTATAGAGGATGGATCTTTGATTATAATTTTTTGGTTTAATTAGTTATCATTTACTATTTTTAATGGGTTCCTAAGTAGTATAAACCATTCCCCAAGTAACTATTTGATACATAAATCTGAATATTGGAATCTTATATTAAATTACATTAAAAAATTATTTCATTAAAATGGTTTATCAAAAATGGTAATAAAACATGGGATATTTTTAATCCTTATTGATATATTAATAAAAAATATCAGACCAACACTTCCAAAAATTTGTTTTAGTAATGAGGAATATTTTTCAGAAAAAAAAATTTAAAAAGAAGACAAATGAAAGAAGAGGAGATTTTGAAATACATTTATATTGAAATAAAACAATTTATATTTTGAAATATACCAAAATTATTCCCATTATTGGAAGGAATAAAAAATACAGGTAAGGTAACAAAGATAAACAAAGCATATCCCATCACCCATAGTACTGAGACCACATTCCAAAATCATTAATAAGCCTTATATACATAATAATTACCAATTTATATCCAAATGAACCCAAAATACACCAAAATAAATATTAAATATAATTCTTTAAAAAAATATTAATAAAATTAAAACCGTATTTGATAAAAAAACCCAAAATGGAAACCTAGGTACCATATTCCAAAACATGATAAAATAATTAAATTCTGAAAATCCATAATGAAATACCACCAAAACATATACAAATATCATCCTAAAATCCAAAAATACCTTGCTAAAAATTTATCCTAATTTATACAGACTAAAATAATGCTAAAATAAAGAATAATATAATTGTAAGACTTTATTTATATAAGGGTTGTGAATGAACCTATTCAAAAGGTTATTTCTCTATGAATTGGGGAATTCATGAAACAAAAAACGTATTATGGGTGATAGAAATCATTGAATACATTCAAAAATAAACCTGAAAAAGGATTTAAAAGACTAGAGTAGAAATTTTAAAAAATATACCCATAAAAATAGCTCTATAAGCTATGGAGTTGTAAATATAGTATAACCAAGTGCATGGTGGAACCTGCAGTCAACCCCTACCTCTTTTTAGATCAATAGGTAAACATTATCCCTTCATCAAGTACCCAATTCCACATAGATTATTAAACTATAGGTGGTGACATCACAAAATATTACTTAGACATCATAACATCCAAAAGGGTGTCAAACCATGCACAGGAAAACATTATTTTTTATCCATAAACATAAAATTCCATACTGAAATCCAAATAAAACCTATATTGAACCTAAAATGAAAACTGAACCTCAACCCCTTGGACTAGATTCCACAATCCAACTAATATTTAATTTTCTCTAGACATAGTTCATTAAAAAATATTTTTCACTTATAATTTTATTTTTTTGACTTATGATAATTATTTTTAATTCTAATCTTTATTACATGTGTTAGTTTAGTGAATTTTAATTAGTTAGATAATTTTGTGACTGTATTTTATAAAAAATTTTTATTTTTTTACTATATTTCAAAAATAATTGATTTTAAATTTCGTGTAAATATTTTAAAAATGTTTTATAGTGATAAAAATGAAAAACTATGACATTGAAATAGTATGCTCCATTCAGGGGGAGAACGAGAAATATGTGGGAATAGCCTATGTAATGGGTCTGTATAAATTTTATCACATCTGATATTAATGAAAATATTAATTTTCATGTTTTTTAAATTTAAAAATAATATATCATTGTTATATATATATATATTATTTTTAAATATTTTCATTATTGGAATAAATTATTATTGAATTATTATATCTAAAGATATTATATTTTCAAGTGTTTTTATATTTACACTACTTTGAGAGAAATAAATTGGTTTTCAACTATGACATTAGATATTTCATAACCATATTTATAAAAAAAATTATCCACCGCTAAGTATTTAACTACAATTAAACCCAACTAAATAGAACTATAGGTATTTTTAATCATCTCTATGTATATCGCATACTATAAAATATACCTATTTTTTAATTGTCATTTTATATAACCATTACTAAAATATAAATTTAGAGAATATTAATTTGTTTCATAAAGGCCAATAAAAAATAAAACAACTACTAATTATATAACATAAATATTACCGTCAATTCACTAACTAATTTTTTTTGGTTCAAAATATTATTATTATTAGAACAAAAATGTATCCAAATATTACATTTGATACAATTTGTAAAAAGATTATTGAAATAAAAATATTCTATTAATTTTTCAATAATATAGAAATATGTAAACTTTTGTATCAAACATATTGAATATATTCTTGGTGGTCACAATGACTAGAGATCATAAAAACATTCCACCTAAAATATTTCATGTATTAATTATTATTTTCTACTAAACTATTGAAATATTTATGGGGAAACCATATGTCATAATATTTATGTAATCTCCTACAAAACAATATTATTAGTCATAAATGATACTTCTATAGTAATAACAATTGTCATTTAATACTTCGTTGTTTCTAATAGGGAGTTATTTAGACTATTATGTAGTATGAAATGATCATTAGCCTCTCAATATTTCATTTGATGTTTTCCCTATTTTGTGAAATTTACATATATTATTACAATGACTTCATGAATCTTTTATATTTCAATATTCTATAAACCACATCATTACAAGGAATTGTTTCCAAATTCAATAAAAATTTCATAGAATTATAATCATTAATAATAACACTAATTTCACTTGACCATGGTCATCATAACATTGTTTTCTTAATTATTGTATAAATTAAATGGGACTTACCAATGACAAAACAACAATAATATTTACATTAGCCTCACTCAAAAGTCTAAGTCTCTCTATATAATGTTCCCAAATTATTTATTTAATATTTTTGTATGATTTACATATGCATTGATAAAAAATAAAACATAAAAGTTTTCTAAAAGTTATTTTCTTATAAAAATATCCACCATTTGGTTTATTTGTGAACCTTTATCTCACATTCAACCAAGAAATCTACCTTCAACATATATCTATATGTACTATTACCAATGATTCAAATATAATAAAATTTATGAACACATGACACCATATATGTATTAAAAAAATAAATTATAATGTTCCATGTAAATTTTTTTGCTAAACTAAATGAATCATTGTCACTATTGTAAGAATACATCTATCAAAAAAATATACCCTTACTTTTAAAATCACTCTGTTTCAAATAATTTTTTCTCAAATAAACTCTTTCTCATTCCAAGAATTTATAAAGACAAATATAACCCTTTAATAATAGAATAAAAATAATGAAATCATCTTAATTGTACCATTTTTATACATATCTATATATTTACAAACATATATCCCCCAAATTAACTAATTTTTATTTTTTACCCCTATCAATTAACTGTAACATAACTTCTGTGAAATTTAAGAAGAGAGAAAAGGTTACTCATAGAATTAAATCATGTGGAAAATATACATTTCCATGAACCACATAGTTAAAATATAAAATGGTGAGTGGGACAATAACGCTCTAATAATTGATTTAAAAAAACCTTAGTATTGTGTAAATACCATAGAAATACCATAAATATAAATGTGGATGGTTATAATCTTAGAGAAAAATTATGGTTATCAAAATCATCCTAGGTTTATAAAATATTCATGATGTTTATAACCTAATTTTGTGTTGAAACACACTCCAACTTCCACATAACATTATCTATAATTCCTTGATAATGTGATACATTATCTAGAAATGATTTTACTTCTATTGATATAGTAAATTTTTTCTATGATTAGTAGAACGCGGGATATTATATATTATGAAAATGGTAAGATTCACTTTAACTATGACATCACTATATTTTTCTCTATCTATAGTTATTGGTTATTTTCTTGAGTTGTCGTGATGTATTAATATTCTTGTAGTTATCATAGAAATGTAGTCTTAAAACATTATTATTATATAAATTTACAAATAACCATGATAAAATTCACCACCAAATGTCAATATCTGGTCAACTTTGACGAGTCTCAAAATACATCATTAAATATTATAATATCATATAATGAATTATCATTATAAAATAAAATAATGTCAATTTTTCATATGAAAAAATATTGTATTATATTTTCTATTTACAGGTGGATTTTTCTATTTCATTAATACATTAAATCCTGACAACTATAAAACATAATACTGAGTCTTTTAGTTATCATGTAAAACAACCTCTCAATGATTTTACTATATTCTATCACATTTTCCTAATTCTTATCATCATCACTCGAAACCATCATCTAGGTAACAACTGGGTTCACCATCGCCTTATAATACATTATTAAAAATCTATTCAACACATATTTATAATATTAATATTCATATGTAATGGATTTTTAAACACGTTTTTATATCCTATAAATCAATGAAAAATTTCAACTCACTAATCATTGATATCAAGAATCCACATGTCAAAAATTCCAAAAACTACTCTCATTAAGGTATAATTGATCCTTTAATTATTATGTAATCCATATATATGATTACCATAATCATTAGTTTTTTCTCATTTTTGTAGAATATTTTGATGGTTTTGGGGTGTAGAAAAAGTGTTTGGGCTTAGGCCCAAAAATATTTCTTGTTATTTTCATATGAAAAAAACCAAATAATTGTTCATTGAGGAAAAAAATTCATTAGAGAGATGATTCTTTCACATATAATTTATATTCAATTCAGAAACAACGATACCTTCTCTTGATAATTCATTTTTTATTTGATGAAAAATCAGATTTCTACTCTAGTTGTGTCTATAATTTTTTGAATAACCCAACATGAAACTCTTTAGTGGTCTCCACATGTGTTCTATAAATCATGAAATTTCAGAAATTTTATTTTATAAGATTTTATATAGGAACCATAAACCTTTAATAGTCCTCCATTTATCATAATAGGTACTCCTTTGATCATTAATTAATTCTCGTTTTCTCTTTAATTATTGAGTGGAATTATGTAGAAACTCTACCTAATATTAAAAAAATCCATAGAAAGGGTTCTTTTTTCCCTAGTAAAATTTGTAAAAATATTAAAATTGGATGTTTATACATAGGGTATAATAATGGATAATTATAAACATTCCCTTAATATATATTTTTATTATAAATAAACACTATTTAAATATTATTATTAATAATAATAATATTATTATTACTATTTTAAATCTGAAGTCATGATATGTACTAGTGGAATATTAATCCAAATCCATCAGGCCCATAACTTAGACTGCTAATAATATATGGAATTTATCAATCCGTGAACAAAAAATATTTATATAACTTGTGTATTATTTATTCAATAAATAAATTAATATTATATTCACTAAAATCATAAGTAAATATTTGTTTTATTATTCTCATCAATAAATAAATATTTATATTAGAATATTCACATAGCATGTAAACATATAAAAATATTTATTTCCCATGAGATTAATAAATAATATATTATTAAATTTTATATTCACTATATCATAGATATTTATTTATTTATATTCAACTAAGATATGTTATAAAATAAAATAACTAGATGTTGAAATTATGTGATCAAAATATTGGAAATAATTATTAACTACATGATTGCAATAATATTTATTCCAATAGTTAAATTCACATATTATTCAAATAATATTCTAAATAGACATAGTGTGTTTCCCTCTAGGCCTATCTCTTAGTGAAAATAGGCAATAATTCAAAAATTTAATGTCGTGCATCTAGAATCAAATCAACTGAATCATAAATAATGTATTTTATATTAAAAATTCAATTACCACATATAAAATTTGACTTTGAAAAACAAACCTTTTTCCAATAAAAATAATCAAGAAGGATGAATAATTTTTTCATAATGTTGTATACTTGATTTGTAATTCTTATAATGCTTAAAATAAACTCTTCAATGAACATCCATGGCCATAGATTTAATTATATAGTTTATTTTCAATCATATTTATAGAGACATCATATTCCATTAATTCGGATGGGATATGTCTTTTGTATGGATATTATATTAATTTAATATCATTTATGATGCACGCAATATATAATACCTTTCTATGATCATATTTCATCATGATATTCTTTAATATATCAAAGTAAATTTTTCATTATATATGTTAATTATAATATTATATCTGAGGAGTAATACACAAATCATACGATTATAATATTTAATGACATATAAAACATGTGGAATTCATATTGGTGGGGTTTTCCACGTAACCTAATTTCATAAGGATTAAAATATGTGAACTTCATTAGAATAAATATTTTACACTTATGACCATTGAAGATTATAATATTCAAAAATAATTTACATCATATAATATAAATTTCTTCTTTATTATAGGTATTATGACTAAGAATATCATTATTAAAACTCAAGGTTATCATTATATTGGGAAACTATTATAATATTTGGATACAACAAATACATTATGAAAATTACCCCATTAATGTTATGTATAAGAAAATGAATTATGTCATAAAAAATCTATTAATATTATACTAATCCAAATTATTATTTTAATTGGTTATTGGGAACCAACTACTATATAATCCCACTTATACTAGTGCCAATTCCTAACTAAAAATGGTTTCACTATCAAATAATGAACACGATTCTATTAAGTAGTTTATATAGTTGTTAGGACTTATTTATTCTCAAAAAAGTTGTTCTTCTTATAGTGAAATCACTCTTCAAAAAAAACACCTAACAAGGTTATATCATTGAGTATTCACCTCTCCCTTCCTTCATAAAACATATTTATTGAGTAATTCTATACAATATATATTTTTCATAATATATATAATAATAATACATTACAATATTTATACGGGTCCATCATCCATAATAAATAACTTATAAACCTCATATTTATCGATATCATAAGTTTAAAATGCTATATATATATATAAGGATACAAAAACCTTTAATAGAAATTTATAACTCATTAACATGGCATCACTATGAAATGATCAAATTGATATTTTGTAAAAATAGTTTTTTATCCATGTGTAAACTTATATTCCAACTTCTACAATAATAAATAAATCATCCAATTTTACATTATTAAATACATTCAAATAGTTCTAACATATATCCTATGTAGTTATCCTAATTATATTTAAAAAAATTCATCCATACTTTTTTCATCATAAATATAAAATAATGGTACTTATCATTTCTTATGATATGGACTCCAAAATTATATTTGGTGTATAGAATTATATTTAATACACTAATCACCCCATATTTGTTCACTTATGAACTTGGAGAAATTTCGTTCCTTGTGACATTCACTAAAAGTATAACATTAATTTCAACATCTTTTAGTTTTTAATAAATTTTCAAATTATATACCATTACTAGTTTTTGGAAAAAATATATATCTTGCTATTAATAACATGGGATGCTACATTTACTCATCCCTATAGAATTTTTTTATCATAGCCATAACAGTATAGTATGAATATATATATTTCATATATTCCATCAATATATTTTTCTTTGAAAACATTATCACCCTCTTTAAAATATTTTATATTCCCAGAACACTTTAATTTATTATAAACCAAAAATATTATGGCATTATAAAATATAAATTTTATGGTCATAATTTGTTCCTCAATTGATAAATGGATTTCTATGCATTTCATAACCTATTGAATTTCAATGGTAACAATAAAAATTAATTATTCATCATATAGACATATTCTATAGGGTATCCATCAAGGATTGTGGTCCTAACAACTAATTTTCAAATATAATGCTAATAAATGAATTATTTGAAAATGAAAATTATAATGGAATTTAATGAGGATTGCTGGATAGATTTGTTTCATAAAATATTTTTTAAAGTAGATGGAAACTGTTAGAATCAAATAATTCCTTATTGGTATGGTATTTTACTATCTATGTATTTTTCAACATGAATAACTTCAAAGGGACTCACATAAAATTTGAAAATGAAAAAATTAAAGAATTATTTTTGGGTACATGGATTACATTTCTGAATTCATATAACATTGAAATCTTAACCTATTTTTATTTATTGTTTAATTATAGGTATCATTATTTTTATCAAATTATGTATCCTTAATATTGGTGAATATGAATCCAAATATTTGTTTTTGAATTTCCTACATATAATGTGTCAACGTAAAAACGTTTTCTAAAAAATCACTTTTCATTTAGTGTTCCTAACCAAACTCATGTAAATATAAAGTCTTATTCTCAAATCACGTCAATGTTACCCCCTCTATCTAAAAAAATTTATACATGTATCTTATAGAAATATTTTATTGAAAGAAAAATTTAATTATATAATATGGATAAAAATGTTCTAAGTGAATTTAAGATAATAAATGAATATGCCCTTATTTTTTTCCTTATGTATGTTTTTTCTACATATATTTATCAGTAAAACTCAAAAATATAAGACAAAATATATCACTATAATGTTATAACTTATATTATATCCCCTACTAAATAGAGTTGGAATATGGTTATTTATTATTATTTCATTTACAAATGTTATCCTGAATGTAATTATGGAAGACATTCATTACTTATAATACTCCTCATCAATTCAATTTGTAAAACTATAACATATTTGATTTTCATAAGGTATTCTGAGTTAAAGAGTACCACTTTCTATATTTGAAGGATCAATGAAAACATTTTTAATAAGTTCTCTGAAAATCTATCCAAGGGGATACTATAACTTTTATAAATGGTATTAATTACTTTATTTTTTCGTTCTAAATATTACATAATGTTGTCTAATGATGTATTGAAAAAAAACACTATATTCCTTATAGATTAATTTATGTGTGACATACTGAACTAACAGTAATTTCATTGTGCCCTATTATTTATAAATCGTTACTTTATTTAAAACATAATATTTAAGTTTATCATTATATTTACCTTAAAAAGTCTAATCACTCATTTGTGTATATACTTGACAATTACCTTCAGTTTTACAAGACTAAGAATTTTCGTTCTATAACTAGGCGTGAAAAATTTATTTTATATTCCTAATACATTACTGATTTTTTTATATTGTTGATTCATATATTAATAATAACTTAGTTTAGTATAAAAATATTTTACAATTTTTTTTTCAACAAAATATGTTATATCTTTTTGTGTCTTGAACTAAAAACATAGATATATGTTTTTCAATTCCAAATAAAATCAATAGTTTAACAAGAACTAGTACACTGTGAAATTTGAATTCATGTGTTTCCCTTTTCTATATTTGGAATCAAACTCTTCCAACTACATAGTGTATTTACCTTACATCTTATTATCATGCTCTACTTCCATGGATCTTGTGATTGAATTCAGGAATATGAATTGGAATTTTTATTTCAATACCAATAGTCCAAAACATAAATATTATATTCAATGATTAATATTGCTGATGTAGAGTATTATAATGTATTAATATTTAATTTATTTCATTGCCTCTTCAATATATAATTTTTTCCACATTGGAATCAAATAACCGCATGTTCACTTTTCTCCGACTTAATTTTTTTTTCACATTTTATAATGTTGTAAATGAACCATTAAATTATAACATATCATTAATTTTTAATCATTTTATTTCACTTCATTCACCATAATGGGTGAACAATATTGTCAAATGAACTCATTATTTCTTAGTGAATCTTAGTAAAAATATTCCTAAGCATTCTATATATACTATACAATAAGTAATTATTGATAAATATGGAAAATAATTATAATAATGTTGAAAATATTAGATTAGTGGAATTTTTCTTTTCTAAATGTTATCCCAACACCACTAACTAATCAATTTACTTTAGAATATTAAATAAAATATCTTAAGATAAGTGCCTATATTTTTTGTATATTGTAATGGTAATATCATTTACTATAAGACCATATTCCCATTTTTCAAGTTCTAAGATATGAGTTATCATGGTGTTTGAATCCCTATGCTTATGTTTCATTTTTTTTCCATTTTTACCTAGAAAATAGCATGATGAAATTGATATTTAACTCATCCCCTATATATCTCATATATTAATAATTTTTTCATTCCTTCTATTAATGAGGTAGTTGATCAAAAAAATGGGAATATATAAAATATTAGTTATTTTTATTATTGTATTGCAATGTATAAATGGATACACCACTATTTAAAAAACAATTACTGAGAATATAGTTTATATCATGTAATGATCATAGTGTTTAGAATGTTTCACTGTCATTTTTATACAATAAATAAAAACAAATTTTTGAACATTATATTGATTTCTAATTATGATGTAACGAATTAAATTTATTATCCATATTAAATTTTACCAAATCATATAATCATTTATTATTGGATTTTGAATATCCTTCCCTTGGATATCCAAGTGACAATGAACCATAAAACCCCACTTATATTCCATTAAAGTATACATTCAGTAATTCAAATGTATTTTTGAAGGTCGTATTTCAACTAAATTAATTCATAACACCTTGATCTATTAAGTATACTACCCAATAAAAAATATATATAGTCATATTTCTATAACATTAGCCTTTATATTTCAAAAAGTCATAAATTTGAAATAACACATAATATAATTCTTTTTCTGTCAACCGAAACCCATCATTAGAATTATCTAATACAAGAGATTATCTTGAAAAGTTATAGACTAATACATTAAATTATGATTTAACTCTAATTAATATAATCTAAGGTGATATCTGCCATTTTATTTTTTTATTGATTTTTTATCTTATATAATGCTTTTTCAGATTTTGTTCTTCATGTTCTAGTTAATATTAAATGGATTTTATGTAATTAAATTATCTTTTTTTGTTGAATAATTTATGAAAAATAACATTATTTTATATTTTCTTTCATACATGTCAATTGAAATACATTTTTTGATCATGTATAATCATAAAATAAACCATTCATCACATAAATAAATAATTAACCATGGAGTGATAATTATAATAATCGTATCATATAATAAAAAAAATTTATATTTGCTGGGGGTTTTCAAATGAATAATAAACCAAACCTATCCCAAGGTGATGTAAATCCTTGAGTTGATACCTACAGTGAGTTGAAATATCCCCCCTACAAAATTTCTGTCTTAATGGTTGAATTCAATCTATCTCAATCTTTAATATTCACCTCTCAAAAGAAGATTCCCTCTTTATATAAACTTACTCACTCATATGTGAGGTTTACCAAAGTGAGTATGGGTACTAAATACAAACATTGGACATGTTAGCCCATATATAAGGTAAGAAGAGATGATAAAAATATCATCATGTTTAATTTAATAATAATTTTAACTAAAAAATAATTCAGATAAAAAATTAAAATAAATATAAGCCATGATATACATAGTTCCATCAAGTGAATGATCTTCCACAACACCCAATAACTATTCATTAAACAATCCATCCATAATTTCAATTATTCTATCATTAAGATAATTTTATTGTATTAGTGAATTCATTATCCTAAATATCAATAAAAAAAGTCCTTGATATCCATATACTCTATAATTTAATTTAAATAAATTAAATTTTAAATTCAAATTAATTAGTACACGACTTATATCGATGAGGTTATATAATGTGTAATATTTCTATGTGAAATTAAATTCGGTCACGAAAAATATAATGTAATAATGTCACCAAAAAATGTTCCCATCTATGTAATTTTTAATAAATTTCTAATGATCTATACTTATATGGTGTGCACTGTCACTTGACATAGTGGGTGACTTAGACTATGTATTTTTCATACCATGTATTCTATACTTACCCATCATATTATGATATAAATAATATCTCATAATATATAAATTTATTTTTTTATGTGTTAATATATGTATTAATTAGGAAACTTATTATCAAAAAACATTCCATTAATATATTTAGTGGTTACCAATTACAGTGCATTAGAAGTTCACATAAGGAAAGAAGACCATATACAGCTTGTTTCTATAGAATAGTGTCAAATGTGATTATTTAAATAATTTAATACCACCCAACCCAATATTATTATATTTAAATATAATTCATGGTGAATAGACTTTCACACATCAATTATATCCCAGTATATGACTTATGATCTTTTATTGATTTAATTTATTTTTATTCTCACATGTTTACCTCACACAACACACTGACCATGTCATGTAACATATATTATTTGTCCTAAGATATATGACATGTACATTTTGTTAAATTTAAATTAATAACTTACAATCCATCCACAATACATTCCAAGGGAATAAAGGTGTAACATTCATGATTTCTCACAAGTTAATTGGTGTGTACATCCCACAATAAGTCATGTACCTTTCTTGATAACATGTCACTTGGATGTAGGATGTTACATTGCTTGTAATGACACAACATACATTAACCACTTGGATTCCTTTATTTACATAGATGAAAAACATATAGGGGTTTCTTTAATGTCTATTCAATCTATTTATTGTGTTCTTTAGGTCCATCCATGTGCCAAAATTTCATGGATATGACATGTTTATTAACATTCGGTACAAAATCTAATATAGAATTTTTGTAATTGGTGTTTCTCAATCTTATGTTGTTTACCATGGGTATAAAGTGTGTACTTATCCATTATGAAGCTTTTATATATGTCACTCTTCCATAATCCTTAAAATATATCGGTATTTGAATTTTATTTATTAATTATTATCCTTGTATAGATTATATTAATCTAAAAAATCATGTTCTGTTGAATATTGAATTAATTAAATAAAAAACTAAATAAATACTAACAAAAAATATAGAATCAATAAAATAATAAAATATTATTTAACATATTTTGTGTCCTCTTAAATACCACATGAATGTTTGGGGGTGTATCACAAGTAGTTATTCATATTCCCAATATTTTTATAATCTATTTTAAATGATAATATTTAGAGAAATTGAAAATGAAACCACTTATTTTCTTTAAAGTGTATCCATTCACCAAT
The DNA here is from genome assembly GCA_963277665.1 of Viscum album. Classification (NCBI taxonomy): domain Eukaryota; kingdom Viridiplantae; phylum Streptophyta; class Magnoliopsida; order Santalales; family Viscaceae; genus Viscum; species Viscum album. The sequence continues at coordinate 748,162,724 of OY728129.1, read as the reverse complement.
AATTTATATTTAATTAAAAACAATAATTACCCATGTGTGGTAATTAGTCCTTCATTTGATGAAAACTCTTATTTACACTCTATTTGTATCATTGTTGTGGTGACAACCCAAATACAAATTTTCTTTCTGTGCTATTTATACTGGATTTATGAATCATGAAATTTCATCAATAGTGTTGTCAAGTAAATGATCATCCACAACATCCAATGACTATTCATTAAACTTTCCATCATTCATTTTAATTATTCCATTATTAAGATAAATTTATTGAATTAGGGAATTCATTATCATCTGTATCTATCATAAATATCTATGATTTCCATATAATCTATAATTAAATTAAATATATTTTAATTTTAATTTATAATTAATTATTACATGACCAATATCTATGAGGTTACATGATGTGTAATAATTCTATGTAAAATTAAATATAATCTGGAAAAGTATAATGTAATAAAGGCACCCAAAAATGTACCCATATATGTATTTTTAATCAATTTATAGAGATAAATACTTATATGGAGCGTACTGTCACTCCAAAAAGTGTGTGATTCAAACTGTGTGTTTTTCTTACCATGTATTCTATCAAAATGTTATAATCAAGAATTTACACATATGGTTAAACAATTGATAATTGAATTTATTCCCATAATAAAATTTTATATTACATTTAAACCCTATTTGGAAAAGTATTATTATTATTATTATTATTGATCTCATCAAATGATAAAAGTTAAATTAAAATATAATATAAGTAATATTACAAATACAATTAGTCTGTGACAATCTATAAATCTTTTCCAGTGGAATTATGTGATCTTCTATAATTTTCTAGATTTGTGTCTAGAAATATGTCAAGTATCACTTATATAATGATGTTGTGTCCCAATAAAAAAAGTCATAGTAATTCTTACAATTTAATATAATCATTCTGTCTTGACGACTCAAAAAGAGGTTATATTGTTACCTAATTTCTCTATATTATTTATTTATCTTTCTTTAAAAATCTAAAATTCAATTTCTAATGAACTACACTGAACATGGATTTTACAATAAATTTTTATTTCAATCGATGGAGTAGATATTCCATCATTAATTAACACATAAGTGAAAAATAATTTCCTATATTATCCATTTAATTTTATATCACTTATGATGCACCCAAATAATAATCAATATTTAAGATAATATTTTATTAAAATATTATTTAATACATAAATCTATATGACTCATGAAATAAATTAGTAATATTATCATTTCTAAGGGATAATAAACATTTAAATAGATAATAATCTCTAATAATATATATATCATATGTAATCCATATGGGATATTTTAAAACAATTAACCTTTATTTATAGAGATTACCATTTGAAAACATTATTTGAAGAAGTAACATGCACTTATGATCATCCAATCACATGATAGAAAAACATGACATTTTTCTATCAGATATATGTCATATGGGTCATAAGACATATGTTTAATAATATCATCATAGAATCATAGAGATCCAATTATAGTTCATAACAGGTATAATATTTTACTGAAAAATATACTCTAAGGTTGTTTTCACAATTTTAATATATATAATAACAATCCTAATTCTCAATAATATTTAACAATATTATAGAAATTGATATTAAATAATTCATTATGTTCTAGATCACCAACTCTAGCATGGGTTGTGATCAACTCCACTATGTTGGAACTCATGTTTTCTCTTATATTGATCAATACTTCAATACCATACTTGTCACGACCAATCTCCTAGAGGCCGTGTTGTGACTAATCCAAGACCGCCTTCCTTATACCTAGATCTGGCGACTAGCACTGAAATGAATATTCACTAAAATTGGGAATGCATTGCCTTTATAACCTGTAAACACAGGAAACCAAGCACACTGAAAGATAAGAACACAAGTCAAATATATAGAAAAAAGTGTGCTAAATGTAAAAAGGGGTCTAAATACAAGCCTAACAGTAAAGGTACAAGATCAACTGAAAAACAATAAAACTGAAGAAAAAGAAAATCAGCTTCTAGGTTGTCCTCAGAGGTTCCTACCTGAAGGGTAGGTACATATCGCCTCCTCAGGTCGCCACATCCGCTTGTCTCCTCTGCGTACCGACACGCCGTATGGTCCACCTCCAGCCCCCGTCTAGTACTGGTACCCTCAGCCTCGGACAATTATGTCCATTTTCTGCACCAAACACAACAATGTGCGGGCATAGCCCGTGAAGGGGTGAGTATAATGATACTCAATAGGGACCCCGACACCCTCAATGTCTCACAAAATCCACAAAGGATAAACCACAAAGCATGAAGTCAACATACAACCCTACATAGTTATATTAACATTCATATACCTATGTTATCAAGAATGCCCATCTGAATCATATGGAAAAGAATGGGTCTAACCTAAAAGCCCAAAGATCAACTATTCCACAAACGAAGGAATACCACAAAGGTAAGTAACACACAGGTACAGTCTCAGCTCACACTAGGAATATTTTAGGTATAGAAGTTAAGATGATTAGATGTAACTTCTGAATCATTTTACTATGTTAATAGGAATACCCACAAAGGATCCTAAATCATAATCATACCCACATAAGATCATAGTATATCTTCAGATCCACATAGGATCCTACTACATCGTCAATATGTTGTCTGACCCATAAAGGATCCTAGTAAACCATCAGTACATTGTCAGACCCACACAGGATCCTAGTGCCCCATCAGTACGCCTTTGGTCACACACATGATCCTAGTACACCTTTAGTATGTTGCCAGACCCATATAGAATCCTAGTACACCGTCAGTACGTCGTCAAACCCACACAAGATACTAGTACGCCATATATACATTGTCAGACCCACATAGGATCCTAGTACACCATCTGTACATTTTCATACCCACACAAGATCCTTGTACACTATCAGTACTTCGCCATACCCACAGAGGATCCTAGTATATCTTTAGTACGTCGTCAGACCCACATAAGATCCTAATACATCTCTAGTACATCGTCAGACCCACACCCGATCTTAGTGAATCTTCATTAAGTCATCACACCCACACATGATCCAAGTACATGTCTAGTACGTCATCAAAACCACACAAGATCCTAGTATATTTTCACAGCCAGCTACAAGATTCACGCACTAAGCCCACTTGTCTTCGGGAGATTCTGGTTCTCAAGTTACTGGTGGATACACCATATGACATGATGTCCCTTGAAAAAGCATCTTAATGTTCTGCCACATCATAGAGGTCTCCACACAATAGACGGTACAACAATCAGATTCCAGGTCTGTAAGTTATTATCCTTTTTGTCCAGAGGGCCTTGTTGGATTCGTGTTCGATCCATCCAGACAGTACCCCAACATTATCCAAATCTCCACTGGGGTATACCAAAGGGACCGTCTCATTGAAAGGATTCCATCTCCATAGACGGTTCTTCAAACAGACGTATGGTGCCAAACTTATGGCCAAAAGATCAGTAATGGGTCGAAGCTAGCATTGGTCATGTCCGACCCGGCCCGACCCGGCCGGGGCCGACCCGGTCCGTTTCGGGTCGACCCGACTCGTTAGGGCCAGGCCAGGCCGGTGGCCCAGGGGACGGTGGGGTGCCGCCACTGGCCGAATGGCCAGACATCCTCTCTACATGGTGCGGTAGTGCACCGCACCTTCGACGGCGGCCGGTTTGGCCCGCCGTCCTTCCATCACCATAGCGGCACAAGCCGCGGTTCTCTTCCATCGGGTGGTGTGGTTGCACCATCTTCTTCATCAAAAAGAAAACAAAAAATATTCACAAGATTTGTGGAGAGGTCGAGCCATGTTCATTTCTCCTACACACTCTGTGTCAGAGCAGTAGTAAGTTTCTATGATTCCTTCTTTATTACGAAGAGTCTTCAAGAACGGGCAAGGGGAAACAATTCAAACAACCACACAAAAAAACCTATATAAATTAATCCCAATCCCAATTAAAGAAATAATCCATGGATAATCTAGTTAGTGAGTTGATCTACATTCTTTGTTTAGAAGGGATGAAGATAGAAATCATTGATCACACATAATTAAACCCCTACCTCAAAGGTTTTTTGTTGTGTTGCGAGAGGGAAGGTGAAGTTGTCGGCATTTGTCATGCCCACCGAACGTGTAACGACCCAATGTTTTTAATGTAAATTACATTTTTATAAATATTCCATAATGTCCCATAATAATTAAGAACTATGTTATAAGTGACCTTTAAACATAATTTTTTCACTTCTGTGTTTGGAATTTTTAAAATCTGACATACATGGTTGTGTTCGAGATGTTTTTTGGAGTCCGATAAGAAAAACATAATTTTTGGTGAATAGAAACCTACCCTAATGAATAATAACATACCCTTATGAATATCGATATACATTAATGAATAGTAACCTCACCTATGATAGTATAAAAATAATATTCAAGTTGTAAGTACAATATACGTATGTTTTAGAATGAGTAAATTCATGTTTTAAATCTGGTTTTCGATAATAAATTTTTATTTTAATTAAATATTAAAATATTCATATTTATAAAATTAGTTTTGAAAAATTGACTTCATTTTTGGATTCTACATGTTGAAAAATGGTTAGGTATAATTTTTGATATTTTTCTGAAATACTTGAAATTTTGATGAATAGTAAAATACGATAATTTACCGTATATATACATTATAAGCTAAATAAACTATTCCTAGAATCATGGATGATGTCACCAACCATGGTTCGAATTAAAATGACCCATTTACTATTCTTGGTCTTCGAATACTTACCATTCTTTGTCTTGTGAAGAAATAATAAATTAAGGATTATAATATCATGAAATCCCTCCTCTCCTTCACTATAAAAACCCACTTCACTCCCTCTTCTCTCCACTCCTCTCAAGCTCCAAGACTTCCCTAAATTTTTCCAAAATCCCTCCCCAAGGTCCTCCCCCACGTCCAAAATCTATCAGCCTGCTCAAAATATAAAAACCTCTCACCTTAAGAGGTTCTCAAAGGAGGAAGTCTCAAGAGGTAAATTTCTCTTCCAAAATTTCTTCTTTTCTTTTAAGTACTTTTCATTTTTTATTTCATTCCTCACATCCCTTCAAAATAATAGTATGATAAATATAGTAACTTACATGTACTGGAATGTCTTATTTCTAGTGGTATATTTCATTATCTTCTCTCATTTCCCCACCCTTTTATTTGAAATTAATGAAAGCAGGTTTTGAGATGTGCTAATTTAGCACATTCAAAGACAACTGTTTATCAATTTCAATTATTATATTTAATTATGGTCATCAAACCATTTGTGTTATGGTTGAACCAGATTACATTATATTTAATATATCCGTTTTTTAATACTTTGGTACAAATGGAATTATGTTATAAATCAAAACACGTTCTTTGTAATCAAACCCACCGAATAACAAAAACGGTTATCAATAAGGTTTTATATGTAATAATTCAACATCAATATAAGTAACATAATTAAATCTAAAACCATGTCCTCCTGGATATGAAATAAATGATATAACTTCAATTCTGGACATCCACTTTCATCTTTCATATAATCCAAACATGAATATAAGTGAACCGATATTTTAAAGCCAAGTAAACAAACGAGCCCAAAAAATGAAATTGAACCTTGTAAGAAATAAAAATGGCTTTCAATGAACTAAAAAGGGTTATAAAAAATAAATTTAATATATAAGAGGTTCTGTACTTATTAATTAATAAGACTAATTTGTTTATTCAGGTTATTAATAACAAGTGGAGAACACCAACGGATTTAAGGTAAGGGATCCTCCCCTTTCACTCTTAATCAAGATTGGTCTCTATGTTATGCATTTTTTCTATAATCACAATTTATGTACTATGTTTATATGCCTTTCCATTACTTACCTGATTTTATATAAGTGATGGTAAACCCCTTATCTCTCTCATCAAGTCATCTTAGGTACACCCGACACCATGCCCGTAAAATCGTAATGAATTCTACCCAAACCATCTATGTTCTTTCAGGTTTCCTTATCATTCATTCAAAATGGTGTTATCATATATATTTATGTGAATATTATGAATTCAGGATAGTTGTAAATGATTCTAATATAAATACCCTTTCATCACATTATTTCGGGGATATACATGTTTTTGAAAGATTCCCTCCATAGAACTTTTCGATAAGAAAACCTGTTTTAAGTGGACTTCCCTAATTTTTACCCAAATTTCAAGTTCACTCTATCCTCTATTTTAAGACACCATTGTCTATAAAAATCAGTATTGTTATTATGAAAACCATTTTTGTTCAATTCTAGTTTTATATAAAATAATGTCCTCTTTTCTATTTGTAAATCTCTAGAGTGTTTTCCTTAAAACCGCACAAAAATGTTTTAATGACAATGTTTCTGAAAAACATTTCTAATATGTTGTCACTTATATTTGACACCACTTACCATGTTATATTCCTATTTTACCCTATGAATGTACATGTATATTCTAATACTTTCCTTTCATGGTCACTTTCATGATACATCCATTGGACAGGTTTTATGTTATGACTGTGGTACCCAATTCTATCCATGGGTACCCTTATGTTTGTTTATGGTTGATTATGTATGATTGTATATTTGGTAATAATATTTATGTGGAAAAATATTCATGAATATGAAGAAATGGGTGCACCCAGACAGCACTCCAATGCATTAGGTAAGGATAAGTCTCATGAGATTTGATGTGAAACGGGATTGGTAGTTAGCCTTGACCCGTACTAAAATGGGAAATAGGATTGGTGGTTTGCCTTGACCCATAATAAAGATATGATTTATGATTCTGCCACATTTATATGATTCCATGCTTATATGATCCCATTCATATATTAAATGATTTCATATGTTTCATACTTTTGATATCATTATATCATGCCTCTTAACTCATGTGCTTGAGATGTATCCTTACATTCACTCCCTTACTCGGAATTTTTAGCTCATCCCTTTGTTCATGTGTTCCCCAGGGTACCCTATGAATATGTAAGAGGTCAAAGGAAGTTAGAATCTCTTTATTGAGATTTAAAAAAGATGTTTTTTATCCCCTTGATTTATGTTATGTGTACCTAATCTTCCAAGACACTAGACCTAACGATCCTTGGATTCTATTCTAATGATTAACTATTCTTGAAATAATGAAAGGTTATATGTAAAAGGATCGGGTCGCTATAGTTGGTATCATAGGGTGGTCTAGTTATTTTTGGAGAGTAAGAATAGTGAACCTTAGGGATAACCTTAAGGATGATACTAAGTATAAGAAAACAGTCTTAAATTTTTGTGAGTGTATATTTAGTGGTTTATCAAGAAAATACTTCCCTGTCTGGATACGAGTACATAGCGGCGGCTCTCTCACAGATGTATCTAGGGTTAAAACCCAAAAATACCACTTTGAGCTAGAATCTAATGGGAACTGGTGCATGATAATGGGACATGTGTCACTCTTGGTTACGAAACTCATGGTGGATATGCTTTGGTAGATTCACGAGCTTAGCACAAACAATTATTAAGGGAAAAAAGGCCCATTAGAATATAAGTTAAGAAATTGGTTGAGGATAACATTGATATAAACCTACGGAATCAGAAGTTAGGATGTACTTATTCTTTATATGTTTATCCTTTAATGTTCAATGTTTCCTTTTTATGATCGATAGCTAAGTATTCAAGACCTCTAATTATACGTTATTTTTCTTAGTTAATGGATGGAAAGAGAAGAACATGTTTTAATAACCAATTTGATAGGCAATGTGATGATTTCCCTAATGGAAAGCCTGATGTGACAGAAGAGGGTGCTCAAAACTTCATTGCAGTACTTGATCAGCTGGCTCGAGTTATGAATAATAACATGAATCGGGTGGAACATCCCCCTCCTCCAAGGAAAGATAATGTTGTCGTAGAATCGTTCTTGCGGTAAAGGTATCCCATGTTTAGCGGGTCTTCTAATCCTCTCCTCACAGAGCAATGGATTAACTCCATTGAAAATATTTTCACTAGCCTTCGGTGCTCGGAAGAAGATAAAAGTGGTACTGGAAGTCTATCGTTTTGATGGGGAAGCTGATCAGTGGTGGACACTGATCAAGAATACAACATCCCAAGAGGAAATTTATTCCATATATTGGGAGGAATTCAAGATGATTTTTTTCAACAAGTACTTACCTCGAACCCTACATCTCAAGATGGAAAGAGAGTTCCTTGGACTCAACCAAAAGGAAGATAAGTCCATCGTGGTGTATGAAGCGAACTTTACAAGGCTTGCAATGTATGCCTCTGGCTTTATCATGAACACTGAAAGAATGGTAGATCGCTTCTTTATTGGACTAAAGCCGAGTCTGCGAATAGTGTTGGTGATTCGAGATTTGACAGCTATGAGGAAATTGTTCATTGTTCATTCAAGGTTGAAAGAGAGAATGGAGACTCTCAGTAGTCTCATGGGCCTAGTGACAAGAAGCAGAAAATGAAGAACAATATGGGTGGTTTATCTAACAATTCCCATTATGGAAAGAAGCCTCACTTTCTCCTTTGTAAGAATTGTGGGAAGAATAATCTTGCTGACTGTCTCAAGGGAATGTGGAATTGCTTCAAATGAAGAAAGTTTGGTCATCTTGCCAAGACCTGCCAAAGGGATATAAAAAAACCCGCTAACATTGAAGAAGAAAGGAAGATTTAGATCAACACTCAGCCTGCTGGGAAGTGTTATAACTACAAGGAATTTGGGAATTATGCAAACAATTTCCCTAAGTGTAGGGTTGTCAGAGGAAATCTGCAACAACCTCTAAGGAAACAAGGAAGGTCATATGATATCAATACTGCTAATGTGGTGCCAGAAAATGATGTGGTGATAGGTAGGCTTGTTATTCATTCATGAATAGTGAATGCACTATTTGATTCTAGTTCTATGCATTCTTTCATATCATGAAAGTTTTGTATAACTATTCAAACACCACCTCAAAATTTGGAGGAAAAGTTATCTGTGAGAACAGATAATGGGGAAATCATTGCATCCATGGTTTATAACTCCTCCCCGGTTCAAGTTTGTGGACTGAACCTCCCAGCAAATATTGTCATACTTCCTTTAGTGGAGTTCGACGCTATCTTGGGTATGGATTGGTTATCTTTGTACAAGGCCAACACCAATTGTCGGGAATGGGAGATCACTCTTCACATCCCGAAGCACCCTCCAATTCTTTACAAGTGCAAGCAGTAAGATGAGTCTTATTTAGAATCTTCATCTCAAGTTTGGATGTTTCTTCTTCATGAGCATGCATACCTATCTCAAATGATTGAGACAAAGGAGAGAATCATGCTTGAAGACATACCCATCGTGAGGGATTACACTGATGTATTCCACGATGATTTGTCTAGTCTTCTCATGACTGAGATGATGAGTTCACAATTGAACTTATCCATGGATCTCTGCCAATCTCAAAGACACCTTATATAATGGCCACCGTAGAGCTAGAAGAGATGAAGAAATAGTTACGGGAGAATATGGAGAAGGGTTCTATACGCCTGAGTGCTTCACCATGGGGTTCTCTAGTCCTATTCGTCAGGAAGAAGGATGGATCAATGTGCCTCTGTATTGATTATTGTGAGATCAATAAAATCACTATAAAGAACAAGTATCCCCTTCCATGGATAGATGTCTTGTTCGATCAGCTTTGTGGGGCCAGTTATTTCTCTAAGGTGGACCTTAGGTCGAGATATCACCACCTAAAGGTGAGGAAGGAAGTTATTCCCAAGACTACCATTCAAACGAGGTATGGACACTATGAGTTCATAGTGATGCCATTCGAACTCACTAATTCTCTAGAGATTTTCATGGATTTAATGAATAGAGTCTTTAGAGATTACCTTGAAAATTTTGCGGTGGTCTTTATTGATGATATTCTTATATACTCGAAGAGCAAGGAGGAACATGATGGGCATTTGGAATCTATGATAAAGACTTTGTGATGGGAGAGTTTGTATGAAAAGTGCAATAAATGTGAGTTCTGGATGGAGGAAGTATCATTCTTCAGGAATGTTATCACCAGGAAAGGGATATCTGTGGACCTTTCCAAGACGAAGGCAATTAAAGAGTGGTTGAGGCCAACTTCTATAATGTAGATCCGCAGATTTTTAGGTCTAGCTGGGTATTATCGACGATTCATGAAGAACTTTTCATTATTGTCAAACCCAATGACCATGATGACACAAAAGGGAGTAATTTTCATCTGGACATAGGAATGTGAAGACTATTTCATGGAGTTGAAAAATAAGCTTATCACTGCACCGATACTCAAACTCCCTTCAAGTGGAGAAATCATTGTGGTCTATAGTGATGCTTCTAAGAAAGGCTTATTCTTTGTGCTAATGAAAAATGATAAAGTGATAGGTTGTTCTTCAAGGTAGCTGAAAATCAATGATCAAAACTATCCCACTCATGATCTACAGTTGGAGGATGTGATCTTTCAGTTGAAAATATGGCGGCAATATCTCTATAGGGAAAATGTGAGATTTATACTGACCAAAAGAGTCTCAAATATATATTCACATTGAAAGAGCTTAATATGTGCTAGTGGAGATGGATAGAGCTCATCAAGGATTATGACTGCTCAATCTACTACCATCCGGGTAAGGAAAACAAGGTGGCGAATTCTCTAAGTAGAAATGATCATGCATCTTTATCAATGATGAGAATTGAAAAGGATCTAATCTTCTTAGATTTGAAAAGCTTGGACATGGAAATCATTAAGGGTGTAACATAATCATTCCTTTCTCAAGTGATTTCTCAACCATTCCTCTTGGAAAAAATAAAGTTTGCTCAAAGAGATGATGTGGAAATTCAGAAAAGGGTGGAAGATGTTAAAAATGTGAAATCCTCCGATTTTAAAAATTGACAAGGAAGGAGTTTTAAGATTTGGGACACGATTATGTGTATCATATGATCCAGAGATAAAGAAAAAGCTATTGAATGATGCACATAGCTCGACCTTCTAAATCCATCCTGGGAGTACCAAAATGTACCGTGATCTCAGAGAACACTTCTAGTGGGATAACATGAAGAATGAGATTGCGGAATATATATCAAGGTTATTGGTATGTCAGCATGTTAATGCTAAGCAAAAAAAGTATAAAGGTATGATGCAACAATTTCCGATACCCATGTGGAAATGTGAAAATGTTACTATGGAATTTGTCATGGGTCTCTCGAAGACGTCGAAGGGAAATAATGTTATATGGGTTGTGGTTGACCGACTCACCAAGACATCCCATTTCATCGCTATTTGGGAAGATCTCTCGCTTGAACAACTTGAAACATTATATGTGAAGGAAGTGGTGAGATTGCATGGTGTTCTACTGTCAATTTTCTCTGACCGTGATCCAAGGTTCACATCTAAATTCTGGAGGAGTCTTCAACATGATTTCAGTACAGAATTAAATTTCAGCACAACCTATCACCCCCAAACTGATGGCCAATCTGAAAGGACTATTCAGACGCTTGAAGATATCCTTAGGAATTGCTCTCTAGAATTCAAAGGTGGTTAGGATCAGCATCTCCCATTGGTTGATTTCTCATACAACAATAGCATCCACTCGAGTGTTCAGATGGCTCCCTATGAAGCTCTGTATGGAACGCAATGTAGAACTCCAACCTGTTGGGATGAAGTTGGAGAAAAAAACTACTTGGACCCGATCTTGTTCAAGAGATGACAGATAAGGTTCAAGTCATCCAGAAAAAAATAAAAGCAGCTCAAAGTCGGAAAAATAACTATGTTGACAACCGTTGAAGGGACCTGGAGTTTGACGTTGGAGATAAAGTCTTCCTTCGAATATCTCTATGGAAGGGAGTCATGCGATTTGGGATTAAAGGGAAGTTAATCCCAAGGTATATTGGCCCCTTTGAGATCCTTGACCGCATAAGAGTCGTGGCCTATCGGCTTGCACTTCCACCAAATATGGCTCTAGTTCATGATTTTTTCCACGTATCACTCTTGAGGAAGTACATATATGGTCCCTCACATGTACTAAACTCAGAGGTGGTGCAGCTGGAAGATGATCTCTCCTATGAGGAGCAACTAGTAATGATTCTGGATGGGAGAGATAAAGTTCTACGCAATAAGAGAACCCATCTTTTCAAAGTGTTGTGGAGGAACCATATGTTTGAGGAAGCAACATGGGAACTCGAGGGAGCAATGAAGGAAAAGTACCCACATCTGTTTTTGGCCTAGAATGTAAAATGAAATTTTGAAGATGAAATTTCTTAAGGGGGGAATAATGTAACGACCCAATATTTTTAATGGAAATTACCTTCTTATAAATATTCCACAAATTCACATAATAATGAACTACTAAGTAATAACTAAGCTTAAAATATAAGTTTTTCACTTCTATGTTTGGAATTTTGAAAATAAGACATACACGGTTGTGTTCAAGATATTTTTTGGAGTCTGATAAGAGCAAAAAAAATTTATTGTGAATAGTAACCTACCCTAATGAATAGTAACATACCTTATTAATAGTGATATACCCTAGTTAATAGTAACCTCACCTATCATAGTATAAAAAAATATTCAAGTTGGAAGTACAATATACTTATGTTTTAGAATGAGGTAATTCATGTTTTAAATCTGGTTTTTGATAATAAATTGTGATTTTAAGTAAATATTAAAATAATAATAATTAAATAGTTATTTTTGAAAAATTGACTTCATTTTTGGATTATACACACTGAAAAATGTTTAGCGGGAATTTTTTAGATTTTTATGAAATATTTGAAATTTTGTTGAATAGTAAAATAAGGTAACTTACAGTATATATACATTATAAGCTAAATGAACAATTACTAGCATAATAGATGATGTCACCACCCTTGTTTCGAATTCACATGACCCATTTACTATTATTGGTCATGGAATACTTACTATTTTTTGTCTTTTGAAGAAATAATAAATTAAGGATTATAATATCATGAAATCCCTCCTCTCCTCCACCATAAAACCCTCCTTCACTCCCACTTCTCTCCACTCCTCTCAAGCTCCAAGACTTCTCTAAATTCTAACCAAATCTCTCCTCAAGGTCCTCCCCCACGTCCAAAAGCTCTCAGCCTTCTCAAAATACAAAATCCTCTCCCATTAAGAGGTTCTCAAAGGAGGAACTCTCAAGAGGTAAATTCCTCTCCCAAAATTTATTCGTTTATTTTAAGTACTTTTTTTTATTTCTGTCCTCACCTCCCTTCACCATAATAGTATGATAAATCCAGTAAGATAAATATACTGTAATTTCTTCATTCTAGTGGTATATTTCATTATCTTCTCTCCTTTCCCGACCCTTTTATATGAAAGAAATGAAAGCACCATTTGAGATGTGCTAATTTGGCACATTCAAGGACAACAGTTTATCAATTTCTCTTATTATCATTAATTATGGTCATGAAACCATTTGTGTTATGGTTGAAATAGATTATTATATATGTAATATATCCTATTTTTGGTTCTGTAATCCTTTGGTACAAATGGAATTTAGTTGTAAATCAAAACACATTTTTTGTAATTATACCCACCGAATAACAAAAAAGGTTATCACTAAGGATATATATGTAATAATTAAACACCACTCTAAGTAACCTAATTAAAATCAAAAACATGTAATCAAATAGATATGAACTAAAGAATATAACTTCAATTCAGTAAAACCACTTTCATCTTGCATATAATCCAAACTTGAATATAAGTGAACCGATCTTTTCAATCCAAGTAAACAAATGAGCCCAAACAATGAAATTGAACTTTGTAACTAATAAAAAGGCATTGAATGAACTAAAAAGGTTATAATAAATAAATTTAATATAGAATATGTTATGTAATTATTAATTAATAAGACTAATTTTTTATTCAGGTCATTAATAACAAGTGGATAACACCAACGGATTTAAGGTAAGGGATCCTCCCCTTTCACTATTAATCATGATTTTTCTCTATGCTATGCTTTTTTTGTGTAATACCAAGTGATGGGTTATGATTATACAACTTACCAATACTGACCAAATGTTTTATAAGTGATGATAAACCCCTTATCTTTCTCATCAAGTCCTCTTAGGTACACCCGACACCATGCTAGTAAAATTGTAACGAATTCTACCCAAACCTTCTTCGTTCTTTCGGGTTGACTTATCATTCATTCAAATAGTCTTATCATATCTATTTATGAGAATATTATGAATTCTGGATATTTGTATAATATTATAATATCAATACTCTTTCATCACTTTCTTTCGGGGATATACATGTTTTGGAATGATTCCCTCCTTAGAACTTTCCGATAAGCAAACCTGTTTTAAGTGGAATTCCCGAATTTTTACCCTAATTTAAAGTTCAATATATCCACTTATTTAAGACACCATTATCTTTAAAAAACTATTATTGTTATTATCAAATCATTTTTTCTTCAATTCTGGTTTTCTATAAAAGCATTTCCTCTTTTGTATTTGAAAAGTTCTAGAGTATTTTCCTTAAAACCGCACAAATAAATTTTTAATGATAATGTTTCTAAAATACATTTCTAATTTTTTTAACTTCTATTTGACACCAATTACCATGTTATATTCCTATTTTACGCTATTAATGTCCATGTATGTTGTAATACTTTCCTTTCATGGACACATTCATGATACACCCATTGGATATGTTTAATGTCATAACTGTGGTACCCAATTCTTTCTTTGGGTACCCTTATATTTCTGTATGGGTGATTATGTATAATTATATATGTGGTAAGAATATTTATATGGCAAGAATATTCATGAAAATATTGAGTTGGGTGAACCTAGATTGCACTCCAATGCATTGGGTAAGGAAAAGTCTCATGAGATGTGATGTGAAACAGGATTGGTGGTTATCCTTGATGCATACTAAAATGGGAAACGAAATTGGCGGTTAGCCTTGACCCGTACTAGAGATATGATTTATGATGCTGCCACATTTATATGATTCCATGCTTATATGATCACATGCTTGTATTAAATTATTTCATAAGTTTCATGCTTTGGATATCATTATATCATGCCTCTTAACTAATGTGCTTGAGATGTATCATTATGTTTATTCCCTTATTGGGAATTTTTAGCTAATCCCTTTGTTCATGTGTTCCCCAGGTTACCCTATACAGATGTAAGGTCTGAACGGAAGTTAGAATCTCTTTATTGATATTAAATAAATAATTTTTTTAGCCCCATGTTTTATGTTATATGTACCTAGTCTTCCAAGACACTAGACCTAATGATCCTTGGCTTGTACTCCGATGATTTACTATGCTTGAAATAATGAAATGTTATATGTAAAAGGCTCGGGTTGCTATAACACGCTTTTTATCTTGAGATCGTTCTTCAGATTCACGCTCTTCGATGGAGATTATTCTTCATTGTTGAAGTTTTCCACCACTGAAGGATGTCACAAGGAAGGAGTCGAAGATGTTAGAGAACTTCCACGTTCTTCATTTGGAGAAGAGTTCTTCCTGGAAGCAGTTCTTCATATAAGAAGTGTAATACACACAAAATCTCTCCCCTTCTCCTTTTCCAAATACCTTCCCCCAATCCACACCAAAAATAAAATAGCCAACGTAATTGAATATTTTATCTATTTAGTTTGTTGGCATAATTTCATATTAGTTTAATTAATTTATTGATGAGTTGGTATAATTATTCAAAGGAGGTGGCACAATTAAAGTGGGGGAAGTTTAAGAGGCTTCCCTAAATTTAAGTTTGAGTTTAATGGTTTCTCCCATTTTGGGGGTTTGGGTGGTCGCCACCGTTAGGAATTCATATTTGGGGGTTTAGGCTCGGGTTGTCCCCACCACCATAACCCATGTTGGAGGTTTTAGTTTAGGTGGTCCCCAACTTTATAACAACCACATGGGAGGTTTCAACAAAAAAATAATAAACATTTTTATTTTCTTTTATTCATTAACAAAAAACACAAAAACTAACTTTCACCCTCGACCAACTGTCATCGAGGTAAAAGTATCCTTAGGCAAATACCGAAGCTATGAGTTCAACGGTGTCCTTGGATTACAATTCTGAGGACCTGTTCAATATTACAAAAACCCGCTCGCACGTTTACTGAACGTACCCAAAAACATGTTCGGAAATTCATTTCGGGCACACTGGGCCTCAGAATCATGTGCCGTAAATTTTCACAGACTCGTAAAATTCACATATAATTAAAAACAATTACAAGAAATTTTGGGTCTTTACATTCTCCCCACCTCAAGGCTTGGCATCTCCGAAAGCCACATCACAAAACTAGGAAAATAAGTGGGGATACTGAGCATGAATCTGAGCCTCCCACTCCCATGTGCTCTCCTGGAGGTTCCTGTGATGCCAGTGAACACGCACTAGAGGTATCGACCGCCCACGAAGGACCCACTCCTGTCGATCCTCAATCTCTACTAGAACCTCTATAAACACCACCCCATCATCAATTTCCAGCACTCCATGCTCGATGACATGGGAAGAATCATGCACGCATCTCCTCAGCTGGGAAACATAGAAGATGGCGTGCACCCGGTGCAACTGAGGGGGAAGTGATAGTCGGTAATCCATCTTTCCAACTCTATTGAGGACCTGAAAAGTTCCAATGAACCTCAGAGATAACTTGTCTCCTTGTCCAAATATCCATAAACATTTTCGGGGTGAGACCCATATAAATATGTGGTCTCTATCCTCGAACTCCATAGGTCTCCATATCCTGTCGGCATAAGACTAATGCATGATCTGTACATTCCTCATCCACTCCTGGATGATCTGCACTTTCTCTGTGGTAGCCCATACCATGTCTGGTTCCACGAGTGCTGACGCCCCTAGGTCAGTCCAGCACAAAGGTGATCTACAAGTTCATTTTTACAGAACCTCAAAAGATTTCATCCCAATGATAGAGTGATAGATGTGGTTTTATGAAAACTCGACCAAGGTTAAGTGATCCTCCCAGCTGCTAACGAAGTTGAGGATGCAAGCGCGTAACATGCCCTCAAGGTTCTGAATGCTCCGCTCAGTCAGACCATCCATCTGAGGATGGAAGGCGGTGCTCAAAGAAGTTGGGTCCCGAAATCATCCTATAACCCCTTCCATAGGCAGGAAGTAAAACGTGTATCATGATCGGAGACAATCATCGAGGTTACTCCATGTAGAAGCACAATCACATGCACATAGAGGCATCCCAAGCTCTCTACTAAAACCTGCTCTATGATCAGTAGTAAGTGGGACGACATGGTGAGTCGGTCGACGATAACCCAGATAGAATCATGACACTTGGATGTACGTGGAAGTCCTATCACAAAGTCCATGTATATCACATCACACTTCCACTCTTGGATCTCTAAAGGATGAACCATGCCTGCTGGTAACTGATGCACCGCCTTCACTTACTGACAATTGAGGCACCAAGAGACATACTATGCTACTGCTTTCTTCATTCCCAGCCACTAGTGTTGTTGTCAAAGATCTTGGTACATCTTTTCCACTCCTGGATTTATTTCGAGAGGGGATGTGTGAAACTCCCTCAACACTTCATCTCGAAGAAACACTAGTACCATGGTATGTCATCTGAAGAGGATGACATGCTTCTAACCTTCAGAAAATCCAGCAGGTGTCTCCCTGAGGATATCTGAACATGTTGAGCCTTGAATTAAATGTCCCCATGCTATGCCTCCTGGACTCTCTAAAGAAATGGGGGAGTGACTGTAAGATGCTGAAGAAAAACAGCTACATCCTGATCCACAAAAGATATCTACAAAGGGGTCAACAGCTCCATCACCTCACCTAGGAGCTGTATACCAGATCTCCGGATGAGTACATATGCTTCAATGTTAACCTTCCCTTGAGTATAGAGTATCTCAAAGTAATATTCCTAGATTAACTCGAGCCAATGTCGTTATCTCAGGTTCAGGTCCTTTTGTGAAAAGATATGCCTGAGACTCTTGTGATATGAGTAGACTATAAAACGCTCACCCATCAAGTAATGTTGCCATGTCTTCAAGGAGAATACCACTACTGTTAACACTAGGTCATGGGTAGAATAGTTCTTATCATGTTATCTCAGCTGTCGAGAACCATATGTGATCACTTATCGCTCCTGCATCAGGACACATCTGAGCCCGGTCCCTAATGTGTCGCAGTAGACTACGTACACTACACTTTCCTCTGGTAGCCTCAAGATGGGTGCACTAGTCACCCTCTGCCTCATCCCTTAAAAACTCTATTGGCATCTCTCTGACCACACGAAGGGTTTCCCCTTCATCATCAATGCTGATAAAGGTGTTGCAACTCAGGAGAAATTTGCCACAAATCTCCAGTAGTATCCATCCAAACCCAGGAAACTCCATACTTCCATCACACTCCTTGCTGGCTCCCAAGCATGTACTGCCTCAATATTTACTGGATCCACTGCAAATCCATCCTCTGAGATGATGTTTCCAAGAATGTGAACCTATCGGATCCAGAATAAGCACTTCAAGATCTTACCATAATGTTGGTTCTCTTGAAGTATGTCCAGAACTATCTACAAAATGATAGGCATGCTCCTCCTTAGTAGCCGAGGAGATCAGAATGTCGTCGATGAAAACTACTACAAAGTGATCAGCCTATGGCTTAAAGACCCCGTTCATGATTCCCATGAACACTTCTAGGGTTTTAGTTACGAAAAATGGAATAACCAAGAACTCTTAATGGTCGTACCGACATCTAAATGTCGTCTTCTACACATCCACGTCTTGTAATTTGAGCCGGTGATAGTCTGATCTGATGTCTATCATTAAGAACCATTATTCTCCCTTCATCTGATCAAAGAAGTCATCAATACTCAAGAGTTATCACATGTTCTTCATGGTCACCTGGTTCAGGTGTTGATAATCAACACCAAGACTTATGCTCTCATACGCCTTATTGGAGAACAAAATCATGGCTTCTCAATGAGAAACATTGGGCCGAATGAACCCTTAACCTTGTAAGTCCTCTAGTTGTACCCACAGCCCATGAAGCTCTATGGGATCCATCTGATACACTGGAGAAGATATCGGTGTCGTCCTGGGGTACATGACAATGTAAAAGTCCACTACTCTACGAGGAGGTATACCCGAAACACCATCAGAGAAGACTTCCGTGTATTGGTCCACCACTACAGTATATCTCGGACTCTCCACATTAAACGCTATGAGGGTAAGTATAACGACCCATACTTTACATATATTATTATTACATCAAAATTGAAGCATACTTATTACAACATATAACAAAACCATGAAAGGACTGTATAGGTATAGTGTCTTTACAAACTGGGAAACATAAACAACTGGTTCATAAAGCGTCTACACTATCTCCCATTTATTGCATCATATATATAGTCCCTTTTGGCATATCTTACTTAATAAGATTCTTCCTGACCTGGGGAAAGAAAACATACAAAAGGGTTAGCTCAAATTCTCAGTAAGGGTAAAAGAAATATCAATCACATCATATTCATAAGAACATAACATTTTGGAAATATTAACCTGCAAAAGAGAGCATAATTTCATAACATGGGATAAATCATAGTAGTGCAATGAAATCCCAATAATCATAACATAAAACACGAAAAATTGTGTCATACACACATAATCATAGAGAATCATTTCTTATTAGTCAAGACTCATTTCCAAGACTATCTTAGTGGACAAAGTCCATTTCTGAACCGAGTTCACTCCTCGTTTCAGTCCTGTTTCACTGAACTGGTATAACTTGCCGTTCCAGCCATGTCTATCTCATGAGATATAAAATCTTTAACCAATGCATTGGAGGGAGATATAGGTCCCACCCATCTCATACTGAAATCATTCTTACTTTTTCCACAAAATAAACTTAAAACATTCATCATAACCCAAAGAATAAAATGGGTTTCATAGACATCATTCCATCATAACATAATCCCTATAAAACAAATGGATATCATTTCATCATAAGAAAAGTGAAACCGTGTAAATCCTAGAGACATTATACTTGAAACATACGCATATTAAATAATGTCATCTTATATGGAAAATGGTTTTCATAAAATACTTGAGATGAATTCTTGAGGAAAATATCCTTTCTTCTTCAAAATCATTCTCTTTTTACAAAATGTCATGCAATTTTAAAAGAAAAGGATTTTGTTGAAAATAGTCATGAAATATTTTGGAGGAGGCCTAATAAAAATAAGGCTTTATAAAACCGTAAAAATCTATTCGTTCCATATAAAAAACATTCTTCTCGTACTTTTACCGGAAAAGTCAAAAAGTAACACGTAACGTAAACAAAGAAAGATTCCTTACATACCATGTAGTAAAAGTCAAAATGGGTAAAATTACATTAAACATACATAAATACACTTTTAGAAAACATGGACATGGATGATAACAATAACCCTAATAAATACTTACGTATAATCAATCTCGGATAAAAAATAGATTTGAAAAATTATCCCTTACCTTAGGTCCGATTTGCCTCGTATGTGTCCGAACCTCCTGTATAATGATTTAAATAATGTTATTGACTTATTCTGGAATCATAATTATTGTTTTTATATCATATATGGTCATATTCTTAGCTTCTTAGGAGTAATATTTCATTGCTACTTGTTATTCAGGTGTTTATAACTTTTTGTTCTTATGCGTGTTTTGTCGAAAAAATTCTTATTATTATCTTTAGGTTATAGATACATCATTTCCAGAATGGTATTAATGTACTATATATCATATTTATTCATTTAATTCATTTATATAATCATTACTCAATGAAGATCATGTAGAACGAATCACATCACATCGTGGAGACGGTATTCCGTACGTATGCACGAGCGATGATATCGTTCCCATGATCATGGAATTGTATTGGAGTGTATGTATACTATTTCAGAATCAATATCACTTTACAATAATCATATAATGTAATTATTTACACCATTATACCCATCCATGTAAGGTGGTGGGGTAAAATAGATTACACCACGGCGTGGAAACGGTATTCTGTACGTACGCACACGTGGTGATTTCGTTTTCCGTAGGATGGATAGATGTTGAAAAAGGGTTTTTTCATAATTATAATAACATATCATTATATGAGTGATACTTATATTATTACTTCATAATGAAAAAACTAAATAAGAAGAAGTTGAAGAAGAAATAATTTGGAAAGGATCGGTAATGGATATTACCTCTTTTTGACGTGCCTCTTCTTAACCTCCTCTTAGGGCACTAGGGTTGGTCTTTGAAGAAAACCAGAACCTATAGGATGATTCTAGGGAAGTGGGTAAGTGAAATAGTCAGGGTTTGGCCTAGCTTGAAGGCTCAAATTGGTGTGAGGAGGAGAGGGAGTAGGTGCCCTTTTCTAAGGGAGGAGAGGGGAACCTTTGGAAATATAAGAAATATTAGTTTATATTAAATCCCAACCCCACATAAAAACTTCTAAAATGACTCTTATCCAAATATTTGATGAGATAGGGTTGTAATATCATCAACCAATAAAATTTAGACATGTTAGGAATTTATTTTAAACATTATTAACTTGATTTATCTTTATTTATCAATTTAATTTTATTTGTGGTAATAATATTCTAAATTTTAAATTATTATTAATAATTACATATATGTTGTTAATTTTCCAAAATTTGTCACTTTATGACATTTTAGACCATATAAATTTTAATTTATAATTTTTAAATATTTTTGTGATTTTTAAACAGTTTTATAATATGTTATTTTTATAAAATTACAATAGTGTCAATTTTGACACTATTTATTTATTTGAATTTAAATTAACTATATACAGAGGATATAATTAAAATAAAAGCTTTAATAGATTAATAAAATGTCATATGTATCTATAAAATTAGTGGAGCACATTAAATAGTGCATATAATAATTATTTTAATATTTTTAAAACCATTTATTTGATATTTTAATTAATAAAATAATTTCAACATCACTATTGTGTCATAATTATTGATAATTATTTAACCCCTAAAAATTCTAAATAAATTCCTATGATGTAGATAATTGTATTAGATTTCGGGAGACTATTTATGTTTGATGTTTCATTAAGTTTATCACCATGTTAAAATTATTATACTTATACGATTTACGAAAGTGACATGTTGTCACATTCTTTGGTTTTAATAATAATTAAATTATTTTCATGGAAAAAAGTATATTAAATGAATCTAATCCAACTCTTAGGTAATATGGGTCGACTTTTAGTCATCCAATAGGATTTTGTCAGGTTTTAGGGTAATTTTATAATCTTATATTTACCCTTAATTACTCGATTTACCTTTAAATATGGTAAATAAAATTTACCGTAGTTACTATTCATAATGCCCAAAAATAAAAAGTATACTGTTAACATAATTTGGAACCACTGATTCTGAATATGGAATCCATTTTTAAAAATTCAAAACATATAAGTTGCAGTAATTAATTTAAAATAAATCCCGTTCTTAAGAAAACGGGTTTTAGAAGTTAAAACATTGCCAAAGATTGAAATTTTTTTATCTATGAATTCAATGTGAAATTAATGCTAATGACACAAATTATATTAAATGGTAAAAATATATTCTATCTATACTTTAAAACCATTAAATATTATAATTTAACCATATAAATTATCTCAATGAAAAAAGTTGTTTTTAATTAAAAATTAGCGTATTTTTACTATTCATCAAAATATGAAAGTTATCAGAAAAATATAAAAATTTTATCCAAAGTAAATTTTTATATCCTGATTCAAAATAATAATTTTATTTTGTCCAATTGAACTTATAAACGTGTCAAAAACTAGATTAAATGTGGGTGCGCCATCAAAAGGCGGCAAAACTGCATTTTTTGATAAATACTTATTTTACCCAAAAAAATTTATTTTGTTCTCTTAATATGTTCTAGAAAATGTGTAAGATGAATAATAAAGTTGTTAAATTTAAAATTCAGTTAATACTATTCATAATAGCTAGTTTATAATATTATAATAATATATCGTTGTTTAGTGGAACTCGGTATTGTGTACTACACACGCTATCGAGGAATGTCGCGATTGCGTGTAGAGAAAGATTACTTTTATGATTTATATAACATAAAAACAAAATATTTCTCATAAAAGTATCGGGTGATACATTCTACCCCCCTTAAAATTGATTTCGCCCTTGAAATTCGCCACTTTGTAACAAATAGATGAGGATACCTCTCCCTCATCATATCCTCAAGCTCCCTTGTAGCTTCTTCTAATTGGTGGTTCCTCCATAAAACTTTCACCAAGCGAGTTGTCTTGTTTCGTAGGACTTTTTCACTATGATCCAGAATTTCTATCGGTTGTTCTTCATAAGAAAGATCTTGCTCTAGCGGTACAACTTCTGAGCTGAGTACATGTGAAGTATCAGGTATTTACTTTCTCAGGAGAGATACATGGAACACATCATGAACTTGAGAGAGATTCGGTGGAAGCGCCAATCGATAAGCTACATTCCCAACACGATCCAGTATTTCGAAAGGACCGATATATCTCGGGCTCAACTTCACCTTATTTCTAAATCTCATGACCCTATTCCAGGGAGATATTTGTAAGAAAACTTTATCACCCACTTCAAACTCTAGGCCTTTTCTTCGGTGGCCAGCAAAAATTTTCTGTCAACTCTGAGCTGCTCTTATGTGTTGTTGAATAGATCGGACCGTTTCATCCATCTCATCAACAATATCAGGTCTTAATAGCTTTCTTTCCCCAACTTCATCCCAGCAAGTTGGAGTCCTGCATTTCTTTCCATAGAGAGCTTCATAAGGAGCCATATGAATACTGGAGTGAAAGCTATTATTATAAGAAAATTTCACCAAAGGTAGGTGTTGATCCCAACCACCTATGAAATCCATAGAGCAAGCTCTCAACATATATTCTAGAGTTTGAATTGTTCTCTCAGATTGACCGTCTGTCTGAGGATGATGAGAAGTGCTGAAACTCAACTCTGTATCCAGAGTATGCTGAAGACTTCGCCAGAACTTTGAGGTAAACCTCGGATCCCGATCAGTTATAATAGAAAGTTGTACTCCATGTAATCTTACCACTTCCTTTACATATATCCTGGCAAGCTGATCCAGAGATAAATCCTCTCTAATAGCGATGAAGTGTGTAGACTTTGTAAGACGATTAACTATGACCCAGATAGCATTATTGCCTTTGGATGTTTTAGGAAGTCCAGTGACAAAGTCCATAGTGATGTTTTCCCATTTACATTCGGGTATGGGTAATGGTTGTAACATCCCCTTAGACTTCTGTCTCTCAGCTTTAACTTGCTGACAAGCCAAGCATCGAGAGACATATTCAGAAACATCTCTTTTCATGCCATCCCACCAAAAGTACTCTTTCAGGTCCCTATACATCTTCATGCTTCTAGGATGAATAGAGAATGATGAAATATGAGCCTCATCAAGCAGCTCCTTTAATTCAGGGATGGGAGGAACACACACCTGATTCCTGAACTTTATTATCCCATCACAATCAAGGTTGAATTCAGGAACATTTCTCACCTTCTTTTGTAACTCGACATCTTCTTTCTATTTCTCCTTATTCGTCACATGTATAGATGGTTGAACATTAATTTGAGAAAGATACGATTTTCCCCCTTCCATTATAATTCCAAGATCCAACCTTTGTAAATCCATAATTATTGGATCTTTTGTTATCATCATCATGGATAAACTGGAATGGTCTTATCGGCTTAATGCATCTTCCACCTTGTTTTCTTTCCCAGGGTGGTAATTAATTGAGCAGTCGTAATCCTTAATCAGCTCCAACCATCTTCTCTGGCGCATATTCAGCTCCTTTTGTGTGAAAATATACTTTAAACTTTTATGATCAGTATAAATATCACACCATTCAGCATAAAGGTAATGCCTCCAAATCATTAATTCAAAGATTACCGCAGCTAACTCCAAATCATGAGTTGGGTAATTTTGCTCATGGATTTTCAACTGTCGTGAGACATAAGCTTTCACCATATAATTTTGCATGAGAACACATCACAGTCCCTTCTTGGATGCATCATTGTAGATCACAAACCATTCTACACTACAAGGCAGTGTGAGCATAGGTTCACTGGATAACCTTCTTTTCAACTCCTTAAAATTATCTTCACATTCCTCCGTCCAGAAAAACGTAATTCCTTTCCGAGTCAACATGGTGAGTGGATTAGATAATCGTGAAAAATATTTCACAAAACATCGATAATATCCAGCCAAACCAAGAAAACATCGGATCTCAGTTACTGTTGTTGGTCTCGACCATCTTTCGATAACCTCTGTTTTTTCTGGATCCACAAATATCCCCTCTTTTGAGATTATCTGACCAAAAAATGAAACTCTTTGAAGCCAAAATTCACATTTGGTAAATTTGGCATAAAGCTTCTCCTTTCTCAGGGTCTTCAATATATTTCTCAAGTGATCTTCATGTTCTTACTTGCTCTTTGAATATACAAGAATATCGTCTATAAAGACTACCAAAAACTAATCAAGATAGTCTCTAAAGACTCTATTCATCAGATCCATGAAGATAGAAGGGGCATTAGTAAGACCAAATGGCATCACTATAAATTCATAGTGTCCATACCTTGTACGGAAAGCCGTCTTTGGTATATCCTCCCTTTTGAACCTTAATTGGTGATACCCTGAACGAAGATCAATCTTGGAAAAGTATTATGCTCCTCTTAGTTGGTCAAATAAGTCATCAATGCATGGGAGAGAATATTTGTTCTTAATAGTGATCTTGTTAAGTTATCAATAATCAATACAGAGTCTCATTGATCCATCTTTCTTCTTAACAAATAGAACAGGTGACCCCCAAGGTGACGCACTAGGGCGTATGAATCCTTTATCAAGATTCTATTGGAGTTGATTCTTCAATTCCTGCAACTCAATTGGGGCCATTCTATAAGGTGTCTTTGAAATAGGCAAACCACACGGTACGAGTTCTATTGAAAACTCAACTTCACGATTTGGTGGAAGACCCGGAAATTCCTCTGGAAAGACATTATCAAACTCCCGTACAAAGTTCATATTCTTAACTGTGAGTTTCTCACCAACCATTTGAGATAAATAACCTTCATTAAGTGGAATCAAGACCCATAAGATGGAAGAAATTTCCACTGGAAGGTTATGTTCATCTTTGCATCGATAGACGTTCATAGATTGATCTGGAATAT
Organism: Viscum album; assembly: GCA_963277665.1. Classification (NCBI taxonomy): domain Eukaryota; kingdom Viridiplantae; phylum Streptophyta; class Magnoliopsida; order Santalales; family Viscaceae; genus Viscum; species Viscum album. Next base: position 748,136,441 of record OY728129.1, on the reverse strand, counting down.
GAAATGTGACTTCCGTTCATTGGAAATTGATATGAGATCCATATAAAGAAAGCCAATCCATTCCAAGAATCACATCAAATTCCACTATAGGAAGGATCATAAGATTTTCAGGAAGCACTTTCCCACAAACTTCAATCGGAGAAGAATTATAAACATTTGATGCGACTGTTGTGCCATTAGGGGTTGTCACAGCAAATTCCACATCTAATTGTTGAGGTAATATGGTGATATCCTTAGAAAATTATTCAGAAATAAAGGAGTGGGTGGATCCAGAATCAAATAAAACATTTTCTACTTTAGAGTGGATGGTAAGTGTACATTTCACCACATCGTTATCGTACTTCACATCGCTGATAGAAATTGCATGTGACTTTCCTTTGTCTTTATCCTTAAGAGTTTGTTGACGTTGACCATCATCATCAACCCTTGGATTTGGGAATTGATTGGAATAATGCCCCATCTCCTTGCACTTGAAACATTGAAGTGTAGTAGGTTTATTTTGTGTGTCCCTTCCTTTGTTTGCATCAATAGAAATTTTCTTCCCATCATTGCATCTTTCAAATGCCCGATGACCTTCCTTTCCACATTTGAAACATTTACTTGTCCCTTTAAGATAACTCCCTCCATGTTTCTTTCCACACATTAATCATTAGGGAAAGCTCGTCTTCTTTTCAGTGTGCTCTTTAGATTTTCCATTGAATTCAATTTTCCTCTTCTTATCAAACCCATATGACTGATGGGTTACTCCAATCTCCATCTCGACTTTGAGAGCACATCGAAATATTTCCTCGTAGCTGTTGAAGTCCCTTATGGCTAACTCCCTTCGAAGACTTGGTTTTAAGCCACTAAAGAATCGATCGATCTTACACTCATGTTGGATAATAATACCAAAATCATACCTTGCAAGTCTTGTAAAATTTGATTCATAGGTACCAACAGATTCATTATCCTTTTTCTTTAGTTCAAGAAACTCTTTCTCCATCTTTGTTCGGAGAATACGAGGGAAGTACTTATTGAAAAATAAGTTCTTGAACTCGTCCCATTCCATGGACTCAATTTCATCCCTTTGCCTCGTATTCTTAATAAGATTCCACCGTTGATCAACATCTCATTCCAAACGATACACTGCTAGGATGACTTTATCATGTTCAGAACATTGAAGAACTGCAAATATCTTTTCAGTAGTACTAATCCATTGTTCAGAAACTAATGGATCAATAAACCCGCTGAAAGAAGGTGGACGCTGCCTCATGAAGGATTCAACAGAATGTTGCTCTTTACTTTTCTCGTTTGGAAGTCCTACATGATTCATAGCTTGAGAAAGTTGTGTGATCATGGCTACAAGATTTTTCATTCCAACTCCCATAACGTTTGGTTGCTTAGGGGGACAATCATTGCATTTCCCGTCGCATTCCGCATTAAAACTGTTCCTTCGGGTTCCAGCCATTGACTAAAACCAAGAAGAATAGTGTGAGCAACACTAATTATAATAGGAAAACCACATAATCAAGAATAAAATTTCACACTTAAGGTATTATCATCGGGTGTTCATGGCCATTTCTAAAACACTAAGATTTTGTTCTATGCTTAGACTTATCCTTGGGATTCTTACTAAGGCGTTCACATCCTAGTTTCCAAATGTTGACTATACCTTTACTCTGATACCAACTATAAAGACCCATACTTTACTTACATTGTTATTACTTCAAAATTGAAGAATACTTATTAAAACATATAACAAAACCATGAAAGGACCGTATAGGTATAGTGTCTTTAGAAACTGGAAATCATAAACAACTGGTTCATAAAGCATCTACAATGTCTCCCATTTATTTCATCATATCTATAGTCCCTTTTGGAATATCGTACTTAATAAGCTTCTTCCTGACCTGGGGAAATAAAACATACTAATGGGTGAGCTCAAATTCTCAGTAAGGTTAAAAGAAATATCAATCACATCATATTCATAAGAACATAACATTTTGGAAATCTTAACCTGCAAAAGAGAGCATAATTTCATAACATGGGATAAATAATAGTAGTGAAATGAAATCCAAATAATCATAACATAAAACATGAAACATTTTTTAATACACACATAATCATAGAGAATCATTTCTTATTAGTCAAGACTCATTTCCAAGACCATCTTAGTGGACAAAGTCCATTTCTGAACCGAGTTCACTCCCTGTTTCAGTCCTATTTCACTGAACATGTATAACCTGCCATTCCATCCATGTCTATCTCATGGGATATAAAATCTTTACCCAATGCATTGGAGGGAGATATAGGTCCCACCCATCTCATAGTGAAATCATTCATACTTGTGCCACAAAATAAACTTAAAACATTCATCATAACCCAAAGAATAAAATGGGTTTCATAAAAATCATTCCATCATAACATAATCCATATAAAACAAATGGATATCATTTCATCATTAGAAAAGTGAGACCATGTAAATCATAGAGACATTATACTTGAAACATTCACATATGAAATAATGTCATATTAGATGGAAAATGGTTTTGATAAAACACTTGAAATGAATTCTTGAGGAAAATATCATTTCTTCTTCAAAATCATTCTCTTTTTACAAAATATCATGTAATTTTAAAATAAAAGGATTTTATTGAAAATAGTCATTTAATATTTTGTAGGAGGCTTAATAAAAATAAGGCTTTATAAAACCATAAAAATCCATTCGTGCCGTATAAAAAAAATCATTTTTCTCGTACTTTTACTGGAAAAGTCAAAAAGTTACACGTAACGTAAACAAAAGAAAGATTCCTTACATACCATATAGTAAAAGTCAAAATGGGTAAAAGGAAATTAAACATACATAAAAACACTTTTAGAAAACATGGACATGGATGATAAAAATAACCCCAGTAAATACTTACGTATAAGCAATCTCGGATAAAAAAAAATTGCAAAATTATCCCTTACCTTAGGTTCGATTTGCCTCGTAAGTGTCCGAAACTCCTGTATAATGATTTAAATAATGTTATTGACTTATTCCATAATCATAATTATTTTTATTATATCATATATAGTCATATTCTTAGCTTCTTAGTAGTAATATTTCATTTCTACTTGTTATTCGGGTGTTTATAACTTTTTGTTCTTATGTGTGTTTTGTCGAATAAATTCTTATTATTCTCTTTCGGTTATAGATAAATCATTTAAAGAATGGTGTTAATGTACTATATATCATATTTATTCATTAAATTCATTTATATAATAATTATGCAATGAATATCATGTAGAACGAATCACATCACATCGTAGAGACGTTATTCCGTACGTACGCGCGAGCGATGATATCATTCCCATTATCGTGGAATTGTATTGGAGTGTATGTATACTATTTCATAATCAATATCAATTTAAAATAATCATATATAGTAATTATTTACACCATTATATCCATCCAAGTAAGGTGGTGGGGGAAAATAGATTACACCACGGCGTGGAGACGGTATTCCGTACGTACGCACGCGTGATGATTTCGTTTTCCGTAGGATGGATAGATATTGAAATAGGATTGTTTCATACATATAATAAAATATTAGTATATGAGTGATACTGATGTTATTACTTCATAATTAAACTACTAAAGAAGAAGGATTTGAAGAAGAATGAATTTGGAAAGGATCGGTAATGGATATTACCTCTTTTTGACGCGCCTCTTCTTAACCTCCTCTTAGGGCACTAGGGTTGGTCTTTTAAGAAGACCAGAACCTCTAGGATGATTCTAGGGAAGTGGGGAAGTTAAATTGGCAGGGTTTGGCCGAGCTTGAAGGCTCAAATTGGTGTGAGGAGGAGAGGGAGGAGGTTCCCTTTTATAAGGGAGGAGATGGGCACCTTTGGAAATATAAGAAATATTAGTTTATATTAAATCCCAACCCCACATAAAAACTTCTAAAATGACTCATATCCAAAGATTAGATGATATAGGGTTTTAATATCATCAAAAAATTAAATTTAGACATGTTAGGAATTTATTTTAAACATTATGATCATGATTTATCCTTATTTATCAATATAATTTTATTTGTGGTAATAATATTCTAAATTTTAAATTATTATTAATAATTACATATGTGTTGTTAATTTTCCATAATTTGACACTTTATGAAATATTAGACCATATAAATTGTAATTTATAATTTTTAAATATTTTTGTGATTTTTAAACAATTTTATAATATGTTATTTTTATAAAATAACAATAGTGTCAATTTTGACACTATTAATTTATTTGAATTTAAATAAAATATATACAGAGGATATGTTCAAACTAAAAGCTTTAATAGATTAATAAAATTTCATATGTTTCTAGAAAATTAGTGGAGCACATTAAATAGTGCATATAATAATTATTTTAATATTTTTAAAACAATTTATTTGATATTTTAATTAATAAAATAATTTCAACATCAATATTGTGTCATAATTAATGATAATTATTTAATCCCTAAAAATTATAAATAAATTCCTATGATGTATAGAAATGTATTATCTTTTTGGAGACTATTAATTTTCGATGTTTCATTAAGTTAGTCACCAAATTAAAATTATTATACTTATATGATTTAAGAAAGTGACATGTTGTCACATTCTTTGGTTTTAATAATAATTAAATTATTTTCATGGAAAAAAGTCTATTAAATGAATCCCATCCGACCCTTAGGTGATATGTGTCGACTTTTAGTCATCCAATAAGATTTTGGAAGGTGTTAGGGAAATTTTATAATCTTATATTTACCCTTAATTACCCGATTTACCTTTAACTATGGTAAATAAAATTTACCGTAGTTACTATTCATAATGCCCAAAAATAAAAAGTAGCCTATTAACATAATTTTGACCCAATTATTCTGAATATGGAATCTATTTTTCAAATTTCATAACATATATGTTGCTGTAATTAATTTAAAATAAATCCCATTATTAAGTAAATGGGTTTTAGAAGTTAAAAAATTGCCAAAGATTGAAATGTTTTTACCTATGAATTCAATGTGAAATTAATGCTAATGACATACATTATAATAAATTGTAAACATATATTCTATCTATACTTTAAAACCATTCAATATTATAATTTAACCATATAAATTATCTCAATGAAAAAAGTTGTTTTTCATTAAAATATAGCGTATTTTTAATATTCATCAAAATATGAAAGTTATCAGAAAAATATCAAAAATTTATCCAAAGTAAATTTTAATATCCTGATTCAAAAGAATAATTTTATTTTTTCAAATTGAACTTATAAATGTGTCAAAAACTAGATTTAATGTGGGTGCGCCATCAAAAGGCGGCAAAACTGCATTTTTTTATAAATACTTATTTTACCCAAAAAAAATTATTTTGTTCTCTTAACATGTTATATAAAATGTGTAAGATGAATAATAATGTTGTAAAATTTGAAATTCAGTTAATACTATTCATAACGGCTAGTTTATAATATTATAATAACATATCGTTGTTTAGTGGAAGTTGGTATTGCGTACTACACATGCTATCGAGGAAGGTCGCGATTGCATGTAGCGAAAGGTTCCTTTGATTATTTATATAACATAAAAACAAAATATTTCTCATAAAAGTCTCGGGTGTTAGAGTAAGGCTATCCAAATGATGTTTAATCGGAATCACCCTCCACTGATTAAGTCCATCCTACACAGAAAAGTCTCCCTTCTCACCGGTGAAGGTAAACCTTGTCCCATCTGTGCTGACACACCACACATTGGGCCAAATACAGTCAATCTGATCATGGATTGTAGATAAGCAGTCCATACCCAAGATGATGTCGTAAGGGCTCGACGCCGCTACAACAGATCCCAACTGAATCTCTCACCTCCTAGAGTAAACTCGCACTGCCGGCACCAGTGTGCAATCATTGAATCCTCTCTCGTAGAACTCTCTAGTCATACTGATCGAGCCAACGGCTCCATCGGAATCTATGAGCTCCGAACAAGGGTAGTGGAAATAAAATAATGACTGGAATGTATGTCTATAAGTACTACAGCTAATGTGTAGTAGACACATATCGTAACTCATATCATCTCCGAATCGCCATGGTCATAGGCCTCAGCTTCCTAGAGCTAAGCTCACCCCTGTCCACCTCCACCCTGTGGTTGGGGTGGACCACCTAGTGGTGGTGGTTGTAACATCTCGAATCGTCTCCTATCTCCATCTACATGACCTCCTCCTTTTTCACATCTACCTACTCCATGAAGACCTCCTTAGTCTAACCTTTGTCTCTGCCTGGGCGGTCCCTCGACCATCTGCTGATCATTTGTACGGCGAGTCGGACAATGACGAGCAATATGACCCTACCCGCCACATGTGAGACACTGATTGTGTAACATCCCAAGTAAGTAAATGATTATTAATTTTAATATATAGTTATATTTATGAATTATATTTTCTTTTAAAGCCTTAAAATGAGAATAAATCTAATCTCAAGGATAAAATACACTAATATTTTTAAAAGATTGATTTACTGACTTTTGATGGAATACCATTTTTAAATATAACTATTGAAAATTTTAGAAGATCTATTTGTCAAAATAAAATTATTCTTTCGAATTGGGACATTTAAATTTACTTTGGATAAATTTTTCGTATTTTTCTGACAATGTTCATTTTTTAATGAATAGTTAAAAATAATGCCTTTTACTTCAAAAATGCTTTTTCATCTAATTAAATTATATGGTTAGACTATATTTTTAATTGTTTATAAAGTGTAATAATAATATATTTTTACCATTTAATCCAATTTTTGTCATTTTAATTTATTCCACTTTGATATTGAACATAAACAATTATCAATCTTTTGATAGATATTGTTTCTTAAAAACACTATTTGTTTTGACAACGAGAATTATTTTTAAATTAATTACTACAATTTATGTGTTTGGAATTTGGTGAAATTTATTCCATATTTGTAATCATAAGGTCAAAATTATTCAGTTAAGACTCTTTTTTTGGAAATTATGAATAGTAATGATGGTAATTATCTTTAATTATTGTGATTGATTAGTAATCGGGTAGTTAAGGGTAATAAAATAATATCATAATAATATAAAATGACCCCAAAATGTGTCTTAATGCTACTTTTTCTTTCATGGACGACCATCAGATTCCTTGTGCCAACTTTGGGACCCCATAGAATCACTTTTCGGTGATAGTGACATTTTATCATTTTATTTTTAAAGAAAGGAAAATATAACAAAAGTATGTAACACCTAAGTAAAACAAATTTAATTTTGTATAAATAAATTATATCTTAGACTATAAATAGTAATTTAAAAGTTAAAAGGATTTCCTACATCATGTAATTTGTTTTATAATTTTTAGACATTAAATAAATAAATTTATTTATGGCAGCATCAAGATGTAGTGATTACCTCATTAAAGAATGATTTAAATAAATTGAAAAGATAATGTAGAATATAAGACATAAACTTGTCGAAAACCTATTGTATGGTTGGATTTATAACCCTTATCACCTTATCCTTGAAATATATCATTTCGGGACCTTTAAAATCCGAAACAGATTTTATAATAATGTAACATTTCATGACTTTCCAAGAGTTCTCATCCTCCCTATTATAAATGGACCCCACCTCTACCCCCTTACCCACACCTATCAAGACACTGTCTCGGCCAATCTATACTAATTTTATCACTCCACCTCCCTTTCTTCATTCTAGAATCCCTACCTTAGGTAGAAAGATCTTCCAGAATCCCTTTTGGTTCAAACCAAGGGGAGTTACCAGATTTTTAGGTAATGTCTTCTCTTACGTCCTTTTGATTTATTTTGCTTCTCCAACCCCATAAAACTTATTTATTACGATCTATTTTAACAAAACCAGTATCTTCAATATACTAGGATTTAGTTATGAGAAATATTTTATTTACACTTACAAACACCTTCGTCTAATGGTTAAAGAACATACTATTTCTGTGAGTGGCGAATTACTGCCACACGAAACGATGATTGTTCAATCTTCTTTTAACACCTTTCATGGTGGAAATTAAGTTGTCACTCCATTTATATATTATATTTATTATGTTTATGTATTCCTTATGATTCTATATTTTTCATTTACGGAATGTTTTATGGTTTCCATTTCGGGTAAACGCGATAATTTCATTTTAGGAAGTGTGGACTACCGCCCCCTCAAAGTGATTTGAATCATTTCTTCCATATGTGGGACGAGTAAAGGATGGAGTTAATGATATTATATATGATATTATACTGGAATTATAATATACCTTTATATCATTTTTATTTAATTCCATTAAATATGAAATAGAAATGAAGTTAGCGTTCATGCGTACGTACGGCTTACCGTCTCCATGAATGGTGCATTTCATTTATTAACTCTAAATGTTATTTAATATTATAAATTCACGTATATACTGGATATATATGATATATATGATATCTACATAATGAATATAATCCTGGATATAATGGATATTTTACCACATGAACAAATTGTAATTATAAAAAGTTTATTTTTTACTCAAGTACCAAAGATCGAAAAAACGACCGTTATTAACTTAAATAATTACATAATGTTTGTAACATGGTAATGCATGATATTAAAGAAATAATGAACTTGAAAAAGGTTCTTAAGTAAGTAGAAATTAAGTCTAGTTTGTTATTCAAGAGATTAAGGAACGATCGAGTCAATTCGGAAATGAGGTAAGGACTTCATCTCAATATCCTTTCATTGAGGAATATTTTGTTTTATACACAACATTATTTTATACGGTGTCTAAACCCATTTAATTTAAATTTTATTCAAAAGGAATCTTTATATATGAAGTATTTTTCTAAACAAAAAAAGGGAATGTTTTTGTCTTACCTATGCACCGACAATGACTTCATCGCTGCTGTGACCATTATTTGAGTTTCGACTTCCTCTAAAAGCCATAACTATTTTTAAAAGAAAGATAAATACAATGTTTTAATTTTCGTTTATTTTGGTATTGAAATGGTATTGATAAGGTTTTGATTATATCAATGTGTTGTATTGATATCTTGTGCTTGAAATGTGGAAATGTTATGTTTCCTTTATGCATGTTTTATGTGATACAATTATGTTTTGGTTCTTGGGAATTTTTTATGAAGATGGGTGGTTCTGTGATAAACTAAGGGCGGGTGAGCCCGATATATGTCTCTAATGCATTGGGTAACACGAATGAGTTAAACGATAACATTTCTCCGAAGAGATTTAGGGAATATACTATAATGGGTATTCTAAATGTAACCATGAGGGTTACTCCCTACATAAGACTGTTATGAATGCCTCAAGTTACCCTTATGTCTTTGGATTTCTATGAGTTATTCATAAACCTAATGATTTCCTGAGGTATGTTAATGTACTTATATTCTATGAATAATGTATGATTTTGTTGATTCTTATGTATACATGGACTAATGTTTTCATTCCGAATTTTTATGTCCCTTAGTGAGCTTTTTATGCTCATCCAAAATTTTTGAAATGTTTTTCACAAGTCAAGGGAAAGCTACATGATGTGATGATAGTGTCAAGGAAGTGTCAATAATGAATCCATGATTTATTTTAAATATGTTTCCTTGATGGGAGAAAATGAATACTGTATTTTATTTAACCACCTTGTTTAAATGTGGAATGAAATGCATGATTTATGATATAATTATCTAAAACTCGAAACTGGAAAAGATCCTCAATGTGTATTCTTGAAATAACTCAATATTAAGTAATGTTTAAGGGTGTGGACTTATAGTTGCTATCAGAGCTCGGTTTAGATAACTTTAGTAGTTATAATTATATTAAATGATTATCCAAAAAAATTATTTTCAAATTGAAATGATATAGAATTTGAATATTACCATGATTCTCCATCTAAGACATGTTTGTTCAGAATGGTTTTCCATAGAGGAAATAGGGAAGCAGTGCTGAGAAGGCATACAGAAGGAAATGACCTTCCAAATCAGCATCTTGAGATTGTCAGAATTAGAACTAAATAGTTGGTTGCAGTAATGGAGCAGTTTACTCAAGCGATAAATGGTGGTGCTATCCATGCACAAGAACAACCAGATCAATCGCAGAGGAACATGTTAGTTGTGGAACATTTCATGATGAAGAATCCCCCATCATTCAGAGGATCATCTAACCCTGTGCTAGCTGAAGGATAGATTAATGCACTAGAGAATATTTTCGATGTCATGGGGTGTTCTGACAATCAAAAGGTTAGTCTTTCTATTTACAGTTTGGAGGGTGAAGCGGATAAGTGGTGGTCAATGGTTAAAAATATCAGGGACACTGATGAGATTGATGCTCTTGACTAGGATTAATTCAAAGGTATGTTTCTTGATAAATATTTTCCTAAGTATTTTCGAAATAGGATGGAAAAACAATTATTGGAATTGAGGCAAGAGTACGACTCAGTGGATTCTTATGAAGAAAGGTTCACTCGATTGGCAAGGTATGCTCCAAATTTTATCCAAGACCTTGATAGTAAAATCAATCGTTTTTACTCAGGATTAAATCCAAAATATCGAAGGGATTTAGCTTCTCGTGAGTTAAAGAGTTATGAAACGATTTTTCGATGTGATGAGAAGTTGGAAATGGATTTTTCCGATGATCAAGTGTTCAATATCAACAAACAGAAGAAGAGACCAAGGTGACAGGAGAAATAGATGAATCCTTCAAAAAGGTCTGATAGTAAGAAATCTAAGTTTTCAGTTTGTGATAATTGTTGTAAAAAGCATGATGGGGAATGTCTTTTGAATTATGGAAAGTGATACAGATGTGGTAAGATGGGACATAAGGCTTCTGATTGCACTGGAAAAGATCAGGGTTATGGTAAAACCAAATTTGATTTACAGTTGGTCAAATGTTTCAAGTGCAATGAGATGGGTCATTATGAAAACCATTTTTCAACAAAGAGCTCGAATGATGGAAAGCAGTCAGACTACAAGTAGAAAGGTGTGTTGAAATCCTTTTCAACTACTTCAGTAGATTTTGGGCAATCAAATGAAGTGGTATTAGGTAATTTGTTTGTTTTTTCATATTATGCCAATGTGTTGTTTGATTCAGGGTCTACACATTATTTCATCTATGAAAAAGATTCTAGTATATTGGGAATTCCATCTCAAGAAATGACTCCTGAACTTGAGGTCAAAACACCTGGGGGGAATTTTGAGGCGATAAGAATTTATATGAATTTTCCTATCCTTATCCGTGGAAAGAACCTACTTGAAAACCTTATTGTTTTACCACTAGTACAGTTTGATGTTGTCCTAGGTATGGATTGGATCTCTGTTTACCATGCTAGGATTGATTGTAGTGCTAAAGAAGTTTCTTTTCAGAAAAACGTTTAGTTTGTGTACAAGAATGAACCCTTACTGTTGATAAAATATCAAGAGGCTCAGAAACTTGTAAAAGATTGGAATGAATGTTACCTAGCACATATTTTTTTTTAAAAAAAAGAACCGTTCAGATTAATGATGTGCCGGTGCTAAATGATTATCCTGATGTTTTTCCTGACGAGTTTCCTGGAATAATACAAGATCGGTATGTATAATTTACTGTTGACTTAGTTCTTGATGCTAAGCCAATTTCAAAACCCCCTTATAGAATGGCTCAAATTGAACTTTTAGAGTTGAAGGATAAATTTCAAAATTTATTAGAGAAAGGTTTCATTCGACCTAGAAAATCACCATAGGGTGCTCCTGTCTTATTATTTGAAAATAAAGATGGTTAAATGAGACTTTGCATTGATTATAGAGCCTTGAATAACATCGCTTTTAAGAACAAATATCATTTGCCTCATATCGATGATTTGTTTGATCAGCTCCAGGGAGCTAAGTATTTTTCAAAGATTATACTGATATTGCGGTACCATCAGTTGAAGGTAAAGGAAATAGATAATACGAAGGCCACGTTTCTTACAAGACATGGCCATTATGAATTTTTAGTAATGCCTTTTGGGTTAACCAACACACTTGTTGTATTCATGGACCTTTTGAATAGAATTTTCCATGAGTTCTTGGAAAAGATTGTGGTTGTTTTCATTGATGATATTTTTTTGTTTTCTAAATGTAAAGAGTAGAATAAATGTCATTTAAGGGTTATTTTTCAAACCTTAAAAGAAACAAATATTTTGGGAAATTCAGCAAGTGTGAATTTTGATTGCACCAAATTTCTTTCCTTGGTCACATTGTTTTTAAAGATGGAATAATTGTTGATCCCGCAAAAACAAAAGTTGTTAAAGAATGTCCAAGACCCACAAATGTAACTAAGATTCTTAGTTTTCTTGGTTTGGCAGGCTATTACTGAAAGTTTGTTAAAAAATTTGCATGGTTGTCCAGCCCATTGACTAAGCTAACTCAGAAGGGTGTTAAGTTCATCTAGAAAAAAGAATGTGATGATTGTTTTTAGAAATTTAAACGAATATTGGTGAATGATACAGTTTTGTAACTACTATCCTGGAATGGTGAGTTTGTTATCTATAATGATGATTCATTAAAAGGACTTGGTTTTGTCCTAATGCAGAATGACCAAGTAATTTCTTATGCTTCACATCATTTGAAAACTCATGTGGTAAATTACCTTACACATGATTTGGAACTAGCTACTATTGTTTTCGCTTTAAAAATTTGGAGGGATCATTTTTATGGAGTAAAGTGTGAAATATATACCGATCACGAAATTTTAAAGTATATATTCACTCAGAAATAATTAAACATGACACAGAGGAGATGGAAATAATTAATCAAGGATTATAATTGTACAATTCATTACCATCCAGGAAAAAAATAATGTGGCTGATGCTTTGAGTCAAAGAAGTAATGCTTCATTAACCATGCTACGTTTGGAAGGACATCATTTGGTTTTTTGATTTGATAAACCTTGGCATAGAAGTTGTTAGTGCAGGATGTTCTTCTATTTTTTTCAGGTATCAATGAAATATTCCTTATAAGATAGAATTAAGCAAGCACAGAATCAAGACACTGATTTCCAGAAAATGGTTGACCATGTTCAGAAGGGTATGTTACCTAAATTCAACATTGATAATGATTATTTTCTGATATTTGGGATGTGATTTTGTGTGCCTTGTGACTCAAAGTTGAATATGGAGTTGTTATATGAAGCTCATTGTTCTTCATTTTCAGTTCATCCAGGCAGTCCTTAGATGTATAAATATCTTCGAGAGTATTTCTGGTGGGATGGAATTAAAAAATATATTGCTGATTTGACAGTGAAGTGTTTGACTTGTCAACAGGTTAAAGTAGAGCGGTAGTTACCGAAAGGGATTCTTCAGCCTTTACCAGCGCCAGAGTGGAAATGGGAAAATATATCCATGGACTTCATTGTGGATTGCCGAAGACACTTCGAGGTAATAACGAAATCTAGGTTATTGTTGATCGCTCGACTAAATATGCTCATTTTCATGCTATACGAGATATTTTCTCCCTAGATCAACTTTCTCATTTGTATCCTAAATATATAGTTAGGTTAAATGGATTTCCTCTCTCTATTGTATCTGATCATGATCCTAGGTTTACTTCTAACTTTTTGAGAGTCCTTGAGAAGTCGTTGGGTACTGAATTAAATTTTAGTACATCTTTTCTTCCTCAATCAGATGGGTAGTCAGAACGAAAAATTCAGACGTTGGAGGATATGCTACGTGCTTTATCGATGGATTATCAGGGTTGTTGGGACCTACATCTTTCTTTGGTTGAGTTATCTTATAATAACAGTTTTCATTCCAGTATATAGATGCAACCATTTGAGGAATTATATGGGAAGTGGTGTCGAACTCTAGCTTTTTGGGATGAAGTGGCTGAAAGGAAGTTGATGGGACCAAAATTGGTAGAAGAGTTGGTAGAAATTTTTAAGCTAATATAGAAACACATTAGAAAAGCTCAAAGCAGGCAGAAAATTTATGAAGACAACAAGAGGAAGGATCTCTCTTTTGAGGTAGGGGATCATATCTTCCTCAAAGATTCCCCATGGAAAAGTGTGATGCGATTTGTTAAGAAAGGAAAGATGAGTCCATGGTTCATTGGACCCTATGAAATTATGGAGAAAGTTGGATCAGTTCTGTACTGAGTGTCTTTACCACTGAGTTTATCTCAGGTACACAATTTCTTTCATGTTCCAATGTTAAGGATGTACTTGCTAGATCCATATCATGTTTTGAGTCCAAAGGTAGTTCAGTTGGAAGAGAACCTATCTTATGAGGAACAACCTATCCAAATTCTTGACCATAGGTAGCAATTATTGTGGAATAATATGATTCATCAAGTAAAGGTTTTTTGGTAAAACCAAATGATTGAAGAGGCAACATGGGAATCTAAATATGCAATGAGGGATAAATACGCCAACTTATTCGATAAGTAAATAAATTGCGGGGACGCAATTTTCTAATGGGGGGAAGGATGTGACATCCCATTTAAGTAAAGGATTATGTATTTTAATATCTATGTATATTTATGAATTATATAGTGTTTTAGAGGCTTAAAATGTGAATAAATCTAATCTCAGGCATAAAGTATACTAATATTTTTAAAAGATTGTTTTACTGCTTTTTGATGGAAAAACATTTTTAAATCTAACAATTGACAATTTTATAATATCTATTTGAAAAATAAACTTATTATTTATAATTGGGGCATTGAAATTTACATTGGATGAATTTTTGGTATTTTTCTGACAATGTTCTTTTTTTAATGATTAGTAAAAAATACTGCATTTTACTTCAAAACTGCTTTTTCATCTAATCTAATTATATGGTTAGATTATATTTTTTATTAGTTTTCAAGTTTAATTAGAATATATTTTTACCATTTAATTCAATGTTGGTCATTGTAATTAATTTCACTTTGAAATTGGGTATAAACAATTGTCAATCTTTTGATAGATATTGTTTCTTAAAAACACTTTATTTGTTTTGACAATGGGAATTATTTTTAAATTAAATACTGAAATTTATGTGTTTGGAATTTGGTGAAATGGATTCCATATTTGGAATCAAAAGTTCTGAATTATGTAATTAATACTCTTTTGTTTTTAGACATTATGAATAGTAACGACGATAATTATCATTAATTATCGTGATTAATTAGTAATCGGGTAGTTAAGGGTAATAAAATAATATCATAATAATATAAAATGACCCCAACATTGTCATAATGCTACTGGTTGTGTCATGTCTGACCATGGTATGCCTTGTGCCAACTTTGGGACCCCATGGAATCAATTTTGTGTGATAGTGTCATTTTATCAATTTATTTTTAAAGAAAGGAAAATATAACAAAAGTATGTAACACGTAAGTAAAAAAAAATTAATTTTTTCTACATAAATTATCTATTGGACTATAAATAGTCATTCAAAATATAAAAATATTTCCTACATCATGGTATTTTTTTATAATTTTTATACATTAAATAAATAAATTTATTTAGGACACCATGATGATGTAGTGATTACATCATTAATGAACGCTTTAAATAAAATGAAAAGATAATTTAAAATATATGACTTACATGAGTTAATAACCTATTGTATTGGTGGATTTAGAACCATAATCACTTTACCCACGAAATATATCTTTGTGGGACCATTAAAATCCGAAACTCATTTTATAATAAAGTAACATTTCATGACTTTCCTAGAGAGCCCCTCCTCCCTCTTATAAAAGGCACCCACCTCTACCCCTTACCAAAACCTCACAAGGAATTGGATCTGCCAAAATCTGGTCAGTTTATCTCTCCACATCCTTCTTTTCCTTCTATAAGCCTTACCTTTGGCAGAAAGCTATTCAAGAAACCCTTTTGGTTAAAACCGAGGGGAGATACCCGTTTTAAAGGTAATGTCTTCTCTTATGTCCTTTTCTTTTATTTTGCTTCTGCAACCCCATAAACCCTTTTTCTTCCTATATTTTGTAAAACACCATTATATTTAATATAATAGGATGTTTTTATGATAATTATTTGATTTATACATACACACAGCTCCGTATAATGGTCAAAGTACATACTGTTTGTGTGAGTGGTGAATTACTACCTCACGAAACGACGATTCATCAATATTATTTTAACACCTTTCATGGTGGCCATTAAGATATCACTCAATTTATATATGATATATATTATGATTCTGTATTTTTCATTTATGTCATACCTTTATGGTTTCCATTATGGGTAGACGCGATAATTTCATTTTAGGAAGTGCGGACTACCGCCCCATCAAAGTGATTTGAATCGTTAATGCCCTATGTGGTATGTATAAAGGATAGAGTTAATGATATTATATATGATATTAAACTGGAATTATAATATACCTTTATATCATTATGATTTCATTCCATTAAATACGAAATAGAAATTAACATAGCGTTCATGCGTACGTATGGCTTACTATCTCCACGAACGGTGCATTTCATTTATTACCTCTTAATGTTATGTAATATTATAAATGCATGTATATACTAAATATATATGATATATATGATATCTACATCATGAATATAATCCTGGATATAATGTATTTTTTACCACATGAACAAATTGTAATTATTAGATGTTTATTTTTGATTGAAGTACCAAATATAGACAAAACAACCATTATTAACTTAAATAATTACATAATGTTCATAACATTGTAATAAGTGATATAACAGGAATAATGAACTTGAAAAAGGTTATCAAGTAAGTAGAAATTAACTCTAGTTTATTATTCAAGATATTAAAGAATGATCGAGTCAAGTCGAACAAGAGGTATGTGACTTCCTCTCAATCTCCTTTCATTGAGGCATATTTTTTTATATAAACAACTTTCATTTTTATGGTGTATAAAACTCTTTGACTTTGAATTTTATTAAAAAGGAATATTTTTATACGAATTGTTTTACTAAATGAAAAAAGGGTATGTTTTTGTCTTACGTATGCGGCAACAATGACTTCTCCACCGCCGTGACCATTATTTGAGTTTCGGCTTCCTATACAAGACATAAATTTTTTTAAATGAAAAATAAATAAAATGTTTTAATTTTATTTAATTTTGGAATAGAAAATGGTTTAGATAATTTTTTGATTATATCATTTTGTTGTATTGATATCTTGTGATTTAAATGTGGAAATGTTATGTTTCATTTATGCATGTTTTATGTGATATGATTATGTTATGGTTCTTGGGCATTGTTTATGAAGATGGGTGGTTCCATCATAAACTAAGGGCAGGTGAGCCCGATATAGCTCTCCAATGCATTGGGTAACACGAAGTAGTTAAACGCTATGGTTTCTCTAAAGATATTTAGGGAATATACTATAATGGGTATTCCAAACGTAACCATGAGGGTTACTCCATACGTAAGAATGTTATGAATTCCTCAAGTTACCTTTATGTCTTGTGATTTCAATGAGTTATTCATAAACCTTATGATTTCATGAGGTATGTTAAAGTGAATATATTCTATGAATAAAGTATTATTTCATTGATTCTTATGTATACATGTACTAATGTTTTCATTCAATATTTTTATATCCCATACTGAGATTTTTTTTCTCATCCCATGTTTTTGGAATGTCTTTCACTGGTCAACGGATAGGTACAAGATGTGATTATTTAGTCAAGGAAGTGTCAAGAAATAATCCAAGTATTATTTTAAATATGTTTCCTTGTTGGGAGAAAACGAATATTGTCTTTTACGTAACCACCTTGTTTAAATGTGGAATAAAATGCATGATTTATGATCTAATTCTCTAAAAATATAATCCTGAAGAGATCCTTAATATGTATTCTTGAAATAACACAAGATTAAGTAATTTTTAAGGCTGGGGCCTTATAGATTGTTCCTCGCATGACTGACTCTGTCTCCTGTGCCCCACACAACTGATACTGAATCACGTGGTCATCCACCTGTATGTATGTTCCTCTTGGACCTCTATGATATCTGTCTGCTGCCAGTTGCAGAAGACTCCACTACCCGACGTCCAGTGGTGGGCTTCTCTACTGGAGTCTACTCAGCAAGAAAACTCTCCACTAAGAGGGCTCTCTCTAACACCCCTGCCTACATCGGGATGCTGAGTGAAATCATCGGAGCCCTGATCTCCTACCTGAGTGACTGCTCGAAGGTTCAGGCCCTGTAGAATGTGTTCCTCAATATATCATTGGAGTAGCGTGAGAGTTTGGTGAACCTCGCTGAGTACTAAGCCACACTCAGGCTACCCTATTGTAGATAAAGAAGCTCTTATATGTGCACTGTGCGAAGAGTCACTGGGAAAAACTCTACCCAAAATAGGCTCTCAAAATTTTCCCAGAGAAGCATCACCTCATTGGGAAACTAGAGCATCAAGCTCCTTCGTCTGCCTACTACTTCCTGTAGAAGGCTGGCAGCAAGGATCACCATGAGATCAGCTGGTGTCCCTACCAGTCAAAAGACTCTCACCACCGCCTCCATCCAATCCTCAGCCACCAGTGGGTCCATCTCTCCCCTGAACGTGGGTATCACCTAGTGCTAAAACACCTTCAATGTGATCAAGTGGTGTGTACCCTCTAATGTTTTGGCTGGTGGCAGCGGTAGCCCAATGGGTAATGGTACCACGGGTGCCTCCACTGGAAGAGGGCCCTGCACTGAGGCCTCATCGTTCGGTGGCTAACAGTGTGTACTAGATCTGAAACCATAGATGGATATCTACGTGGAGTCATCCTGAAAAGAAACAGGTGTGCCACGGTCAATAAGTTATAATTTGTGAGTTGACTCAAAGAAATCACAATAAAAAAATCTAGAAACACACATGAAATTTGTGTTTTCGTGCACTGAGTCGGATATCAGAAGTCAAGGTCCTGGTGTATGGAGATGGCGTCCACTTTAGCAACACTAGTTTCCCAAAAATGATAACCACACTCACTACACATAACACTATTTCCATTAAAAATAAGATCAGAGTCCAATGTTTTATGGTATAACCGACTCCTATGATACCAATTTGTCACCACCCATCCCCCAGGGCCCGTGCCATGACTACCCCAAGCCTGCCTTCTATAGGCATGGGGATAGATACTAGAACCGAAAGACGTATTAACTAAAACCGAGATGTCATCGCTTTTATAACCAGTATACACACGCAACGAAGCCCACAAAAAGATACAAATAGAGGTCAATTGTATAGCATAATGGGTGATGAATGTAAAAAGGGTTTAGAATACATGCCCGACAGCAAAGGTACAAGTAAAACTGAAAAATAATACAACTGAAGAAAAAGAAAAGCAACTACTGGGTCATCCTCCGAGGTTCAAACATAAATGGTGGGTACATATCGCCCCCTCAGCACTCCATGTCCGCCAGTCTCCTCTACATACTAACACACCATATGGTCCACCTCTAGGCCCCGTCCGGTCCCGGTACCCTCAGCCTCGATCAGTAATGTATGTCGTCTGCACCAAAAACAACAAATTAAAGGCATAGCCTATACAGGGGTGAGTATAATGATACTCAGTAGGGACCCTGATACACTCAAAGTCTCGCAAAATCCACAAAGGATAAACCAAAAAGCATGAAGTAAACTAAAAACCCTATATAGGTATATGCCCATACATATACCTAAGGTATCAAGTATGTCAATCTCAATCATGAAGAAAACCCTGGGTCCAACCCAAAAACCCAAATCTCAACTCTTCCACAAATGAAGGAATACCACAAAGGTAAGTACCACACATGTACGGAATCTGCTCACACCATGTATATTTCCGGTATATAAGTAATGATGATTATATGTAACTATTGAATCATCTAAATATGTTAAGAGGAAGACCCAAGATGGATCCTAAATCATCATAATACCCAAAGAGGATCATAATACATTGTCAGACCCACACATGATCCTAGTACATCATCAGTACGTCGTCAGACCCAGACAGGGCCCTGGTACATCGTCCAATACGTCATCAGACCCATACAGGATCCTAGTACACTATCAGTATGTCGTCAGACCCACACATGATCCTAGAACACCGTCAGTACATCATCAGACCGACATAGGATCCTCATACACTGTCAGTACGTCGTCAAACCAACAGTGGATCCTAGTACACCTTCAGTACGTCGTCTGACCCACACCGAATCCTATTACACCGTTAGTATGTCGTCATACCCACATAAGATCCTCTTACACCATCAATATGTCGTCATATCCACACAGGATCCTTGTACATCGTCAGTACATCGTCAGACCAACACAGGATCCTAGTACATCTCAAGTACGTCTTCATACCCACGCAAGATCCTATTACATCGTCAAACCCACACAGGATCCTATTACATCTATAGTATGTCGTCATACCCACACAGGATCCTAGTACATAGTCACATCCAGCTACAGTGTTCCCACACTAATCCCGCTTCTCTCCGGAACAGTCAGCTCCTCAAGTTATTGGTCGATACAATAACATCAATGAAGTCCCGCTAAAATGAATATTAATGATCTTCCACGTCATTTGGGTCTCAACGCAACAAACGATGTGTCAATCGGACACCTGGTCTGTATGTTATTATCCTTTTAGTCTTGAGGGCCTTGTGGGATTCTTGGTCGATCCAACCCAACCATGCCCCAATATTATCCAAATCTCTAGTGGGATATACCAAAGGGGCAATATTTCTCCAAGGTTTCCAAATCCATATACGGTTCTTCAAATAGATTCTCGGTTCCAATGTTATGGAAAAAAGAGCGGTAATGGGCCGAAGCTGGTCCGGGTCCGGTTCGGGTCGAACCAGCTCATTGGGTCAGGCCCGACATGTGCGGGGCGGCCCGGTCCACGGTGCAGTGGGACTCCGTGAGGTGGTGGGGCACCATGGGGAGGTCGGTATTCATGGGGTGGTGGGCACCGTAGGGTAGTCATGGTGCAGAAGTATGCTGCTGCTAGCCGAATGTTCAGTCTTCTTCTCCGCGTGGCACGGTTCCATGTCGCACCTTCACCGGCGGCCGATTCGGCCAGCCATCCTTCCTTCACTATTGTAGAATGAGCTGCGGTTCTCTTCTATTGGGCGGTGCGGCCGCACCGTCATCTTCTTCATGAAGAACAAAACAAATATGCACAAGATTTGGAGAGAGTTCGGGCAATTTTTGTTTGGCCCGCACTCTCCGTGTTAGGGCGGTAGTAAGTGGCTATGAATCTTTCTTGAATTACGAAGAGTCCTCAAGAACAGGTAAGGTGGAAATTCAAACAAACACCCTACAACAACTTGTAATAATTATTCCCAATACCAAAAGAAGAAATCATCTGCAGATCAACTAGTTAGTGAGTTGATCTGTATTCTTTATTTAAAAGTGATGAGTATGGAAATTAATAATCACGCATAATTAAACACCTACCTCAATGGTTTCTTGTTGTGTTATGAGAGATAAGTCGAATGTGTCAAAGTTTGTCACTCCCACCACACACCTCCAATCCCAAGCTCATTCTTCAGTTAAATTCTCTTCTAGGGAGGTGGTTCTTCATTATTAAAGATGTCCACCGTTGGAGGATGTAACGAGAAAGGATTCGAATATGTTGGAGAATGTCGATGTTCTTCATTTGGAGAAGCGTTATTTGGGGAACAAGTTCTTAGTTGGAGAACTCTAATCCTCCCATAATCTCTTCCCTTCTACTTTACCAAATACTTTCCCCCAATCCCCACCAAAAATGAAATATCCATCATAATAGAATATGTTATCTATTTATTTTTTTGGAATAATTTCAGATTGGCTAAATTAATTAATTTATGAGTTGGTATAATTAATCAAAGGGGGTGGCACCATTAAAGCGGGGCGTGTTCAAGAGGGTTCCCCACATTTTAGAGGGAGTTTAAGGGTTTCTCCCATTATGTGGGTTCAGGTGGTCCCCACATTTAAGAATTCAAATTGGGGGTGTTTAGGATTGGGTCTTCCCTACCACCATAACCCATGTGGGAGGTTTTAGTTCTGGTGGTCCCCACCTTTATAATATCTATATTAGAGTTTTCATCAAAAAAAATGTTAATCATTTTTATTTTATTTTATTCATTCACGAAAAACAAAAAAAACTAACTTTCACCCTCGACTAACTACGGTCAATGTGAAAGTCTTCATAAGCGAATTCCGACACTGCGAGTTCAACGGTGTCCTCAGATTTAAATTCTGGGCACTGGTTCAAAAATTACAAATACACGCTTTCACTTTTACTGAATGTACCTGAAAAAAAGTTCATAAATTCATTCAGGGAACACCGGGCCTCGAAATCATGCGTCGTAAATTTTCACAGACTCATAAAATTTCCATATAATTAAATAAAATACATGTATTTCATGGTCTTTACAATAATATTGGTTATTTATATAGAAATTACAATACCATCTTCACCAAAGTCATTTTTCCATTCTCAATTATTAAAAAAAATCTATTTGATTATTCGATGTACACCTCATCTTCAAGTAAACCATTTATGAATTCCTATTTGACATATATTTGGAACACCTTGAATCTCCCTCATATTTCTTAGAATAAAATATAAAAATATATAATATATATAATGGAGAAAATATCTCATCTTCATCAATCGATATAATTTGTAAATTCCCCTCTCATGGTAGTCCGGATTTTTTAAAATCCCCTCACAAACATTATTGAGTTTGTTCTCTAAATCCCATTTAGTTTTCATAACATTCTTATATTTTGACATTGGAATAATATTCCAAGATTGATTTTACTCAATTTGTTTATACACTATAAGAATCACATTACCTAATTTATATCCTAAGTTTCATCTTCAAAACATATTTTCTATATGATATTGAATATATGTTTATATCATATTCTTGATCCTTTATAATTTCCCTGATGCTATCACGTCACATGGATTTACCCTTCATCGATATAATTATTGATACATGTATCCATTATAGCTATTGAATTGTATGTATCAACCTAATAATAAATTTATTATTTAGAATCATATGAAACTCCATGAAGTCCACTTTATATACTCACTTTAGTATCACCTTTATTTATATTTTATCCATTATTATGGTAAAATATCTTCACATTTTCCATCATAGTGATGTCTTGGATTTTACTTATTTTTTTCCCATATATTAAAATATGATTTTATATGCAATTTGTTTCTAATAAAGATCCCCTAATATCTATTGGATTCAAAAATTTAGTGAATTGATAACTTATTTAGAATAAATCACTTATTGATTACGTTTTCAGAAATCATTAACATATGATTATTCACATACAAAATTTCAAAAGGATATTCCTCTAATTATAAACATAAAAAATCATGAATGGTGATGTGGACCTACTTCAAACAAAATCCAAAATTCTTCATTTAGGTTCGTATTAATGAGGATCATTTGAGATGTGTTATTGATGATTTTATTCCTCCTATTAACTACACAATTTAGTTAAGAAGAACTTATTACCAAATGTTTTGTTTTATATTATTATTTATATAAAATTACGTGACATTTATATTTGTAATATTTATTCTATTATTGGACATTGAATTTGAAATTTTGAAACCGAGCATATTTTCTACTAATTACCAGTAATGATTATTAAATTAGAACAACTATAACATTGGGGTTATCAACATCACACATTCCAAATTTTTTAAATAAAAAATAAAAAGATAATAGTTTATTCATTAATAATTTTGGTTTTGTGATATTTTTTTATTAACATAAACATAAACTAACACAATCTAATTCAATGAATTCTGATTATGATCACATGATTTTTAATTAATATTAGAACATCCTTAATTTTTCAATAACACATCCATGTATTTTTTTCTCATTTATATTTTGATTTTATTTAACAAATTAATATTATATTCATTAAAATTAAACCAAATTTAATTTCATATAATAATTAGAGAATGATTACCATATTGTGTCTCTATTTAATCCTATTATTCAATGTATTACCTTAATTATGAAATATCTCATAGTGAAATTGATTTCCTATACTATGTTACACTATTGTTTAAAAAAATATTGTTACTACAGCTTATAATAAGTTATTGATCCACATGAATCATGCATTTACCACTATGTTTCTATGATTCTAATGATCTTCAATCCTAAACCACTTTCAATGTCAGTTAAATAATTCGTTATCATACTTTACATTTGTGATAAGATCGTTATTCGACGCTATATGATATATACATTATATACCATTAATTTATAAATTGTATTATTATATAACTGCATATGGGATATCTACCACATTCTTCTTTTAATAATAATTATTTTAATTCCATTTCCATTACTTTACCTCTTTGGTGGAGAGTATTTTTTTTATTATTTAGTTCAATTTTATAGTTATACTGTAATTGAAAAAAATTATTTCATGTATTCATACCATATGATAGTGTATCCATCTATTGAGAAACTTCAATTTAGATCTTATTTCAAATAATCATTCACTCCTTCTATGATAATTTAACAATGTGGGGACTATATGATTCCCAAAAAAAATAGCAATAAAAATATACAAATCATAACAAATTATTCCCATTTTTCTTTGCGTCTCCTATACTATGATGTGTAACTTCATAATAAAAAACTTATTTTCCCATATTTTCACATTAATAACAAATAATTTAATTTTTATTATATATTTTTATTAAAATTACACTAGTATTACTTTTGGTAAATTGAGTTCTTGGATTTTGAGTAAGACCCAAATTAGTCTTTTTACAATGCATTTGAGCTTCAGTCCTAGCATCAAAAACCACTAAATTTTAATATGACATATCCTTACACCCACTTTACATTTTGTGTTAAATAATATATTTTTAATTAATACCTCTAACTCATCTATTGGTTATTTAGGGTTATTTATCAAAACATTCACAGCTCAAACAAAATATATCTTCATTCAATTAGTTTATGATTCAGGTTTCTCTATAGATCATTATAAATCAAATATAGATCAATAAAACCCAATGATTCTCTATAAAATTTACTAAATCATTAACTATTTTATTCAAATGTTTAATCATTCAAGCTTATTATTCAATTTTAAGATAGATATCAACCACTATTTCTGATTATTTTTGGATTAATAGATTTGATCCATTCAATGTCATATATTAACATAGATTTAATATATTAATGTTGGGGAATTTATATTTTGGAATGATAAATAATATAATGGGACATTTTTATTTTTCATATAGAAAAATATATTTCATATAATGTAGCCTCCAACTTCACTTTTAAGCTAATTTAACTCCTAACTTTACCGTCATTGTTATCATAGAAGTATGTCATTTCTATAGTTTCAATTAAAACCATAAGGACTTATTTTTCTACATATATAATAATGACAATAAATTAAACCTCAATATCCTCCATGTTATATTATTCATATAAATTAGATTAATACTTTCTACATGGCTTATTCTAAGGATTTCCTTATGTTTTCTTCCTTTAACACAATATATCTAAATATATTGGGGAGAATTTTATTATGGTGACAAATGTTTTAAAATGTAATTAATATAAGTGGAAGAATTTAGTTGAATTTTATTTTCACCTATTTCATGTTTATGGAAATTAATTGCATGACTTCATCAAATTCCATGACAACTTGATCCTCCTCGGTTGATTGCTTCATTGACATCCTGAATGCCAGTTCATTAGAAATATCTTATTTCATAGACTCATTTTAAATTTTTATAGTTTAATATTCCATAATATTTATATGAAGACTATACACTATTACTTTATTTTGATCCCTATCCTCGATAACTGATACTATTAAAATTAATCATGGTGAAAAATATTCTAAGGATTCTCTTCATGATTCCGGTATCGTTTGTGGTTTCATTGAGATGATATATCCTCTATATTATCACTTTATAACGGTATTATAAAATTATATTGATTTAATTCATTTACATCTCAAGTATTCATACAAATCTTAATGAAAATTCTATTTAGCATCGCTTACCTTAGAATCAGCATCATAATTGATGAAGTGTTTTTCCTGCATGGCCTGTATGGATTTATAATAAATTAATTTCTTATAGATTTCCTAAGAACAAGTTATTCTGAATGAATTAACACATTTAGGGTTCAAATAAAACCTTTTATTGTCCTTTTATATTAAGGAACCACTATCTCTGCATACAGGAATCCCATGAATTGTAGTCTTATAGAAGTCATTAAAAATGACCAGGAATAGATTTCTATCATATTCTTCTTTAATTGAAATATATTACCATTAAATATTGAAACCACATTATCTATGGATGAAATATTTTATAGAATCTAAACACAATTTATATAAAATTATTACCTTCTAATTCGATATCATATTTTGATCCCATATATGTAAGATACCCAAAGAAGTGGAAAACGAGGATATATTATGTAAAATGAACCATTTCAATAATTTATCAATGGGGATAATAAAACCAATTTTTCGCTCATGTATAGTTTTAAAGTATTTAAAAAATAAATGATATATTAATGTGATTTATTCCAGGTTCACCTTAACTCAGATATGTCCAAGGATATTCAAATAGTGACACATTGAACTACCAAATTCACTTGTGCACTATTTGTCTATTAAAATATAAAGAGGTGATACTAGACAACTAGTTAAAGAAAACTCACAAAATATATGACTTTATAATAGCCATATAGTAAAGGACACAGAACGCATCCCCTTGAAAAATTTAAATCCTCACATTCCTGAAATGATATTAAACCTCAATTAGTGTAGAAATCTAATCAACTTTTTTGAAAAAAAATACACAATAGTTCCCCTCTTTCATTCATCCCCATAAAATAATGATATCCATACTCCTTTTAGAGAAAACATATCTCTCCCTAATTGAAATAATATCTAATATACCATTTATTAAATCCTTTAAATTAAAATCAACATTTTTATAATATATGACTAATTTTGGGCAATAACATTTTCTTTGAAATCACCAAGGATCCCATAAAATACATTATATTTGGTATAGATATTATTACTACTCATATCACCAAGATATAGTTTATTCCAAAAAAACCATTTTTCATCATTTGAGTTATAATTTTAATTCAAAATTCATTCTATAGTAATCTAAATATTCCATGGATCTCCCAATTTATATTAATCAATTCATCTAGTTTTGACTAACACCACTCCATAGTTTTACATGAAACCAATATGTTATTATCCCACAACACAAGAAAATGATGAAAAATATTCCAAGATATGGAGTAACATATCCATAGGTGAAAATAAATTCATTTTACTTTTCACCTTTTTCATTCTATATATTTTGTTTCTAACCAGAAACTATTGTATTTTAACAGCTACAAAAAATATTTTGGATTGATTTCTTATCATATTTTAGTTCATCTCAAAAAAACACAATGGAAAAAATATGATTCATCATATTGAAGTCTTATCTAACTCACCATTTTAATTAATCATATGTGAGGCATACATGAAAATTATCATGGATATTTCATGATTCACCTTTTTCTTATTGGGTTTTTTATAAATTATTGTGATGTATAATATCAACTTTTTACGCCCATCATGTCATTTATAGTTCATCTCTTCTTTATAACTTCACCTTCAGGCATCAAGATGTATTTCATTACTATTTTAGTTAGATGAAATTCCATGCACAAGGAAGTGTATGGGAATGTCTCGTGTTTCCTAAAAAAAGTTTTTACCTGGAGGAACTCACCCCCACTCTATCTTTTTCATTTGACCATGGTCACCACCACATCGATTCCACACATATTACATGGAATTTATAGGACATATTAACAATAATACATCATTTTTATTTTCCCTATAAAACTTATAATGTCAACTAGGCCTAAAATAATGAATATTTAGGGATATATTATGTATTTTATAGAATTTAAAACATGATTTATAAACAATAACAACCCAAAATACTCCAAGAATATTTTTTCCAAATAGTGGGACTGCTATGAAAGTTCTAATATTTTATACGGATGACTTACTTCTTACCAAAAACTATTTTACAACTTTACCACCTATTAAGTAATATTTATAAAATTTATTGTCTATGAAGGAGCTATAAAAATTTACATTAATAGTATGTGTTGAGATATATAGAACTAGATTAAGGTAGTTTCTTAGAATACGTAAAAACACATATGTTTGTTTATTGAAAAAGTGGTTTATCTTAGAGAACTCAAATAATGGGTTTTTAAATTTTTTTTATAATATATTTTAGAAATATTAAAAAAAATTCTAAGGAGCTATAATGGATGGATAATATTATTTATGTTCCCATTCTATGATCAATCTTGTATTCTATGTCATGTTGTTTATACCATATTATTTATAATTTAAATATAATATGAAGTTACTAATCCAATCATACTAGGAGTAAATGGAATATTATGGAGAGAGGTGTTTGGATTATGTCCAAATGACCAGTCATGATAGACTCAAAAATATAAGAAACGTAGATCAATATATAATATGTTATGATGGATGTTTTTTGGAACCTGAATTTCAATTTTAAATGTTGGATGGTTCCAATATTTTTAGGGCCAACATATTTTTATTATGATAATAATAGGGCTATTTTTTAGGACATGGATCAGTAGTCAGAAAAAGGGATGAAAATAACCTTTTTAAATACCATTTTATCCTATAACTCATTGATATGATAAAAAGTAATGATTTTTACGTTAGATACAAAAAATATTAGAGTTAAAAATTATCCAAAAAATTAAAACAATATAATTATAGAAGTTTTGTGATGTCTCTCATAATTATATAAGTGATATACTATAAGTAATGATTGTAGTTAATGGTAATTTATCATGGTACTATAATAATGGAATTATATCATTTATTCATTCAAGAATTCTACATATAATCATTGTATAATAAAATTATATTATCCTATGACTTTACAACATTAAGTCTCCCCTAATAAATTATCATCATGAAATATTTTGTTTTTTTATCATAGGTTAATATTAGCATGATTAAGGCCTAGTTTGTGATACATAGTAGACTCATGAGGTAATAAGTAGATACTTATTATATAGAATAAATTATTAAATTATATTATCTGTAGTATCACACATCCTTAGATAATATTTATTGTAGATCTGTAATATGAATCCATGTTACTTAAGTATATAAGGATTATAATAATGTGAACAAAAAAATTGATATAATTCTTATGTAATCCTGAAAACAAAGATAGTTTTTAAATGGGTGGAAATTTTATTATTAATTCATTATTTTAGTTAAACAAATATTGTATGTTTCCCCTTATATGAAAATTATTTTATCTATTCATAATATTGAATGAGGCTAAGTAATTTTTTTGTAATGATCCAAAATTTTACAAATAAAATCATTTTTTATATTAATAAATTCCTTATTAAGTAATGTAGTTAGAGAAAAAACATGATCTATATTTCATTTTTTATTTTGGGTCATAATAAAATATAGCTACGACTATCTAATGATCTTAATAGATTGTAAATCAACGTAATAATTTATAACATTTATCATTTTTAGTGATTATTAAAATTACTATATGATATGTATTATATTACATTATAATTGAAAAATAAGGTAGAAGTGACATCCCCAACCAGTAGGATAGTTCCCTAAAATCCCATTTATTAAAACTTTTTAGGATTTGAAATCAGTGGGATTATCCCTTTACTAATACCATAATAATATCCACAAAATGGTATTCGAGAAAAGAGAAGTTTGAGAGAACTTCAAGCTTATCAAGATCATGGCCCAAATCATGATTGATAAACCACCCCAAGATAGTTCCAACAACTCACACCTTACTCTTATGGTGTACAATTCTCAAATAAAGAGTTATAAATATATACCATAATAGTATTAATTGGTTTATTTTCTTTTAAATAAAATAATGATAATATGTATCCCATTTTCATTATTACTTTATATATATTCCTAATTATATGGTTAGAATATTAAAAATAATATTTTTTATGAAGAAATAAAAATATAATTTTTTGTGAAATATACTACTTAAATAATAACACTCCTTTCAAAAATTTAATGTTTTTTAAATTATTTTTTCATCATGTTTTATTGATAAATAATTTTTTAAACATAAATGATAATACAACCTAACGAAACCCAATGTTATTTTTATATCAGTTAGAAAAAAATTACTTTTGGGAAAACATATATTTTTTAGTCAATAAGGATATTAGTTTAAAATTTAAAATTATCATATATACATATAATTATTTTTTTTATAATAAATATTATATTTCAAAATCAAGTTTCAAAAATAGAAAGTGGTTCATTTTTCATAAAATTATGAAACAATTTATTTACTGGATAAAAAATATATACTCTATAAATATATTATATGTAATGTCACACCAAAATAGTGTCAAAAATAATATAATAAATATCGTAAAATGAAAACATGAACATAAATAGTTTTACCAATTAATTTAATGTTTATTTTAAGTTGTTTGATCAATTTTCAAAACAAATATTAAAATTTATGGTTTTGAAGCAATTTTTTATGATAATGACTCACTTACACATCGTTAATGGTGTTATCATATTTATTTTTACTCTTAACATTATGAAATATAAAAATCTACTCTCCTTTGATAGATATAATAGGCAAAAACCATGTTATGGTTTTTTATTTGGATTATTTTATCAATTAGAATCCAAAACCTAAGGCGTGTTTTGTGAAAATTCAATTCATGAATTATCGGTTATCAATAGGATTGGGTTGAAAGTTAATTTTCATCATCCACATGGTACATTGGATGTTATATGGAATTATCCCTTTCCTGGTTGGATCAAAATCAACTACGATGGTGCGTCAAGGGGTAATCCATGGCATTTTGGATTTGGTGTTGTCTATAGAGATCATCGGGGGAATGTTATTGGTTTCATCTATGGATCATGTGGTATTATCCCTTCACTTGAAGCAGAAATGTATGGTGTCATCATAGTGGTGGAGCAAGATGAGAGTAGGGGTTGGAAAAAGATTTGGATTTAATGTGATTACATGGTTATTGTCTCGGCCATTCTTATTGGGGCCCTAAATCTATCCCGGAAGATCACCAATCATTGGACTAAAAGTCTAGACTCTCTATACTCAAAGGATCACTTCGTCACTCATGTGAATAGAGAGGAAAATGAATTGGTAGACGGGATTTCTGACAAGGGAGTCAGTGGGAATGATTTTTATTAGGAGGACAATGTCCCTGATGTTCTTTTTCCCTTCTTTAGGAGAGAATTTTTTAAATCTTCAACTTTCAGACTTGTGTAAAAAAAATTTCTGCTCATATAGGGATCTTTTCTTTCCTGGAAAGATATCGGTTTGATAAAAAATCCTACCCAAGCATACCATTATATTAACTAAAAACCCATTTATAACGAATTTTCCTTAAATACCCTTCTCTAATCTGACCCAAGTTATTCCCAAGCTCTTATATTGCTCATCCCATGCTTTTATAGCCGCCCTACAAATAGAAGGGATTCCCTTCCTCCTCTTATTTATTCATGTTCATAATTTTTATTATTCCTTTTGAATTCAAATTTTTCATGTTAAAATATTTTCTTACACAACCCTCTATTCTACCTATGATTCCCATGTAATGAGTTACCGATATTCAGTATTAGTAAACCCTTAATTGAATATTTTTGTACACCCATTCTCTATAAATTTTAATGAGGAATTACATCTATGTAACCCAAACTCCTTAATAATCAGATTAAAGGTGTGGAATATTTTCTTCTCTTATATGATCTATATAGAAAAAATTGAATTTACATAATATGAATGTGGTGTGTCATCCCATAATTCTATATCCTTATAATTAATTGGGTTATGTTATTATCTCTAGAGAGAAAATTTATTTCACATGTGAGATTATACTAAGAAAAATATGTTGTAATATATTATTAGATATTATTAAAATATTCTTATGATGTCATGCTTTTTGTTATTTACACATTCCTATAATTCTTGGATGTTATCATGTTATATCACGCATCAATGTTCATGATTTTTATTTTCACTTCTTAAGACACCATGTTATGTCTCTTGATTTGTATATTGTACTTTACGTCATTTTTTCATCAATTATTAAATTTCTAGGATATATAGATCACCTATTTATTATATATAGCCTCAAGTTATACCATAAAGTCTTCGAAGATCAATGGAATTATCGGGGAATGTTATGGGGGTATTTGAAGACTTTTTTATATTCTTATTACATGATATTGTGATATATATCTAATAATAGAAAGACATCAGGCCTATTGATAGGTTAGGATTATATTTCTTGTATCATTATTTAATAAAAAATGAACTAAAATGAATAAATTATATCAGTTTTCATAGTCGGTATTATATTAGGGCCCTGTTATTTTGGATATTAGGAATGGAAAACTGATTTGACGATAATATTTTATTGACTAAACATTGGAAAACAATCCAATGTTATGGGAATGTATAGAGTGAGTGTTTTCCAATAAATAAAATATATGTTTTTATATTACAAGTAGTTATTTATCTAGCATAATTTTTCCAAGGTTTTTTGTCATCGAATACGGTACATTGGGTATTGAATAGATAGTCAATTGGTGTACAACAAAGAGTAATTATTTCACACTGAGTTTAAAAATCACAGCGGATGTTCTTTAGTAATTTTATAGGATGAAAAAATACCATTATAAAGTGAATAAAAATGCATAAAAAATTTTGAGCTAGGAAATAGAAAGATGATGTCAAATATTGAAAGCTATAAATTGTAAATTTAATGAATTCATTTCATTTATTATTTTTCACAACACTTTTGATATCATCCCTTTAAATTTTTTTATTTTTTGAATATTCTAATCCTTTTTTCTATTTTGGATAAAAAGAATGATTAGAACCATAATCAGAAAGTGAATGGAAGTCTTATCAACAATTCATGAAAATCAAATATACAATATGATTTAATTTCAATACATTATATCATATCATGAAAATTTTGTATAACTATTCAAATAGTGCCTCAAAACATGGAACTTGAGTTGGTGGTGAATGTTTAAAATGGATTAATAATTTCATTCATAGAATATAACATCTCCCAATATATATATTTTTTGATTGAATTTCCTAGAGAGCCTTTTGAGCCTCCCTTAAATGTAATTTTATAATGTTTTGGGCATGGAATGACTTTCTTGTATAGATCTAACAAAAAGTATTAGGATAATGAAATCAACCTCTATATCAAAAAACACAATATGATTCTATATAATTGTAAGGATGATGATGTATCTTCTTTTGTATAATCATCTTAATAATTGATATTATAACCTTATAAGAAATATTATCCATCTCAAATTATTAGGACTCAGTTAAATTTAATGAAATGTGGTTTTATAATAAAAATTCCATTTTCAAATGAATAATTTCATTATTAGGAAATGAAATAGTAGAAAACTTATGCTATACATTTAATATTTTTTCACATTATATGTTTTATACTATCAGATTAAAAATTACATTAAGAATCATTACCATTGATAATATATCCATTTTATTATGACCATGAAGATATGATTATATCATGTTTTATGATAATGTCTAATTGATGCCAATGGAATAAGTGAGGGCCTCAACCCGAAGGATCATACCCTATAAATCATGTTTATTGTATCTTCCATTAGAGATAGAATCACTTGAATTTTACCTTGGTCGAGAACAAGAGGAGATTCAACAAAGAAATCATGATTGATGCATTTTATGATATAAATTTAGTATTATAAATATCATGGGACAAACCATTTTCTTTGAATCACCATATGAAAGTATCACTTGTGTATACTATACCCTTTAAGAATATTCTGGTTTAATAAGGGGCAATGTATCTAGACACTAATAGTTTTTGTTTTCTATTTTTATTAAAATAATTATTATATTTATCCTTTTATTAATAATATAAAAATGATTAAATAATTTTCTTGATAAAATTTATATTTTGGTAGATGAGAAAGAAAATGTATTTTTTGTAAATATATAGTTTCAATCAAGTCATTCTTTTTGATAAATCAATAAATATTTTAAATAAATTTTATTTTAATATAATATTCCAATAATATTATATTAATTTTAATATAAATGAGATGTAGTTTTTGTGGCATCATTTATTTTTTATATGGGTCATAATATGGTTATCATCGTAAAAACAAGTATTTTTTAAAAAATGGAAATTTTTTATTTTAAAGATTCACATTTCATATTTATTGAAAAAAAAATTAAGACAAATATTATTTGTGAAATAAATATAAATAAATTATCCAAGGGTTAATTTTTTTCAATTTTTTGAGATAGTTGAGTTTTGGGTAAAAATTAAATTTGACTTAAATATATATTATATATTATAAGAAATTAAAAGCATAAAATTGATGTAATAAATACTATAAAACGTATGTATGAACAAAATTATGTTCTCCCTACAAATTTTTTATTTATTTTTTATTAATTTTATAAACCCTTAATGAAAATTCCAAAACCAAGATTATATTTTTTTGTTATAAAATTAATTCTTCATGAACATAACTCAGTTATATATCACCAAGGTTTTAAATTTACTAGGTTAAGATCATGGAATTATAAAATATTTGGTGACATTCCACTTTAATTGAAACCACCAGATAACCCATGGAATGGTGTTTCGTTTTGATTATTTTATTTTATTGTCCAAAAACTGTTTTAAGATATTAACAAATAATTCCCCTATCATCTTCTATAAAACCCACCAAACCACCCATTCCACTTCACTCAAAACCCATATATAAAATTTATATTCTGACTATTCATCATTAGATCCCTCCCATCATTCCTATGATCTCATAAGAATCTAATATAATGCTTTTATAATCTATATCTCAATTGATGGGATCCAATATGTCTCCTCTTTATTCATGAACAATATTTATATTATGACTGTAGATTTACATTTTTTCATGTTGGGAAATGTTTTTACACATCCATATTAAATTAAAAATAATTTAAAAATTATTATACAAGCCCTTATCTCTCATTAAACCTTTTCGTGAATCATTTGATACACCCATTTTTTCACAAAAATTATACAATTATTTTTCATGCTAAATTTTTTTTTGTGGATACCCATCACTACATCCAATAAATGGTATTCTAAAAAGGATTCAATATATAATTTATATTTTTTTGTAATTACATGTATTTAACCTAATCTCTTTAATAGGGGGATTAAAAATAATTAAACAAATCCTCATGTAGTATGATCTATGTGGCAGAACTATGTATGTACAAGATATGAATTTGAATGGTGTTTCGAGAATTATATACCCCTCTAATAAATTGGGAAATGTTTTTGTCTAATTATATAACATGTATATTGCATGGGAGGTTATCCTAATAACACTATGTTATATTTTCATAGTTTTTAACCTTGAAATATGTTTATGATTTCATGTTTGTTGTTGTTTACACATTCGCATATGCCATTTATGTTATCATCCTATATCATACATTGATATTGAATTTTATAATTATCAACTGTGGTATGATACCTTTATATTCCCCTTGACTCACATGAACATATTTACCATATGTTTTTCTTTGATCATTCCAATGTTTATATTTATGGCTCACCTCATTCCTATGTACATTCTCAAGTTTTTCCATGGATTTTCATAAGAGATATGTGTTTTTAAGGGAATGTTATATTGTTTTTTTAAAAATTTTGTAGTAACCATGTTCCACATTTTTATGATATGTACCAAATTTTCCAAAGAAACATTACTTCATGATATTATGGGTTTTTATTACGTCTCACTTTATTTAATAAATCATGAATTAAGGTGTATTAATATTTGGTTTTTTGTAGTTTGTATTATAGAGAGATCAAGATATTTTTGGGGATTGGGATTAGAAAATCCAAGTGAAAGCCTAGGGGATACGACTAAATATATGAAAAAATAAATAAATTCTATAAAATTATTGATTAATTGTTTTCTATGAACATACAAATCATTCAAGACGCTACAAGTGTATGTGGATTAGGAATAGTTATACCTAGGGTTATTAACATTTAAAATAGTGCATTGGGATTGAATCAATCATCACCTAGAGAAAGAAAAATACATCTAGTTTGACACTCTTGAGAGATATGCTTTGATAAATTTTAAACCTCTAGAAATACAATATTAATGTGGAAATTACCGTATGATTTTATAATTGGAAATAGATCATTAATAACATCTATTAGAGATTATAAATTCATTGGATAATGATGATATATAATTTTTGAGTTATCTCTTTAATATTCATAGATTAAGATTCTTGTGTTTAATAGTTTAAATATTATCATCCATAATTTTACATTTATTTTAATCAATGACTGGAGAGAGGAGGACCTGATTCAACAAACAACATTATGGGAAATGTGATTACTATACAAATGAGATACCCAAGATGATTGGATAAGGAGTTCGGAAATACATGAAAAAAAATTATTAATTAACTCAAGCTATGAATAGAAACACAAATATGTTAGTAAAACATATTCCCATATGATATATAAATTTTCAACTAATTCAATTATATGAAAATGACCTTCGATATTTAGTGGATCAAATTATCCCTTAATCACTAAACATTTGGTCAAATCTATTGAAAAATAATCACTGTTATTAATTTTTATAAAAAGGATAAGGTCATTATTAATGTTTATTTTTTGGATAATTATTCTGATAAATAGTGGATTTTGAAAAAAAAGAATGAATACTGATATGGAGAAAGATGATATGGAGTGGAATGAATTTTATAAAAAAATTTTAATACAAATTTTTCTTACACTCTTTGACTGGATCTGGATTGAAATTTACCTGGCCTTGGGAAACTATATAATGAATCCCTTAATGAGTATGAGTTGAAATTGAGAATTTTTTTAAGATAAAAATTTTACTTATTGACATCCAAAAAAATTAAATTTGATCTCTATTTTGTGGGATAAAACCTATTCTATGAAATTACATGGTGATTTGAGACTTTGACTGCTATAAGGAAATTTTTTATTGTTCCCTCAAAGTCAAAATATAGATTAGAGAATATAAATTTTCTCCTGGGTTAAGAGATAAGACCTGGAAGATGTATTCTAATGATCATTGTAAAATGGATAAATCTCATGGGTGTAGGAAATTCCATAATTAATTTTTTCAAAAGTGTAGGAAGAATCATCGTGAAAATTGGTTGAAGGGGACAAGGAAATTATCTAGGTGTCAGAATGAAGATAACCTAGACAATGAATGTCAATGGGAGAAACAAACCTATGCAATGGATCAAAATAATATTACAAAAAACCCTCATCCTATTTACCAATGTTTCAAATGAATTGAACATGGACACTCTGAAAATAAATGAACTAAGAATTTTTTTTATGATAACTGTTGATAAACCCCTCCAAGGCCTAGAGATAATGGGTGACTTCATTCCATCACAATACCTATGGTGGATCCAATTAACAAATTAACTATAGGTGTGCAAGTTGTTTATTAAATTATAGTAAACAAACTATATGTTTCTGTTTTAAGAATTCATTCATATCACACCGGTTTAAATTAACTATTCAAACACAACCTCAAGATATAGAATTTATGTTACCAATGAAGAATGAAAATGGGTCAATTTTGGTATCATAACTGTATAAATCAACTTATATAAAACATTGTGGGATTAAAACCCAAAAAAACCTTATGATACTCCATTTAGTGTAACTTGATGATATTTTTAGTATGTATTGGCTTACCTTGTATAAATACAACATAAATTACCGAGTAAAGGAAATAACCCTCTGTATCATAAATCAACATACATTATTATACATGTATCAGGAGGAGGATGAATCTTATTTTCTATCGTCATCTCGAACACAAATATTATTTTCCATTGATAGAGAATATCTAGTTAAAATTATTGAGACAAAGGAAATTGTTATCTTTTATGACATCCCCTTTGTAAGGGAATTTGATGATGTGTTACCCGAATAATTTTATTGTTTTTCTCCTAACTAAATGGTTGAGTACCCAATTAAAATTATACCCATAACTTTTGAAACATCCATGAAATCATATAGAATATAAACTAATAAAAATTAAAAATATATGAAGAAACTACATGAGAATTGGGATTAATGTTTAGTAAGCCCACATGTTTCGTCATGGTGTGGATAAGTCCTTTTCATTAAGAAGAAGGATGGGTAAATGTACCTCAACATTTTTTATCAGTATATAAACAATACTATGATAATGAAAAAGTTTCCTCTTACACATATTGATGAATTAATCAATTAGGTATGTGGTTCTTAATAATTTTTAAATGTGGATCATCTTCTGGGATATTATTAATTAAAGGTGAAGTTGGATGTTTTCCCCAAAAATAATTTTCATACAGAGTGTGGAATCTACATGTTCTTAGTGATTCCATTTGGACTTGCTATTTCTCTAGGTATATTTATCAACATAATTAACAGATTATTTATCTATTACCTTGACAACATTTTAGAAGTCTTTATAGTTGATATTATTTTCTTCCCAAAAAGCTAAGACGGTCTTGAATGGAAATTTAATACTATAATGACGACAATTTGGAAATAAATTTTTTTAAAGGATTAATAAATTTTATTCTTTTATGAGAAAATTAATATTCTCCTGGAATTTTATAACCCAAAAATAGATATATTCAGATCCTGCAAAATAGAGGAAATCATAAGACACCCCATGGAATATAAATGAAATAAAAACATCTAGGTTGTAGTAGATATACTTAAAAAGTTAGAACATTAAATTTTTATCATGTAGTATTTCTTGATTTACCAACTTGATAATATTTATATATATATTATAGAAGCTGTGTAAATCAATAATATTTTATGAATAAAATAAAATAAAATAAATTTATTTGATAGCTTATATATATGAAACAATATCTTTTAATACACCATGGAATTATCTTATTATTATTGAAAGATATAACATTTATGTTTTGTATGGAATTATGGGTAAGAATGAACACATCCTGAAAATTATGTATAGTAGATATAGATAAAAAAATATCTATAAATAAGTATATAATTTATTGTAAATTCATTGTATATTTTTAAAATTATTTTGTTTCGGAAACGTTTTTACTATTTGTTGTGTAAAAAAAATAAAAGTAATTGTTTCAAAAAATAAGAATATATATTCAAAAAATAAGAATATATATTAAAAAAATGTAATTCCATTTTTAAAAATCAATATATGTCATCTACCTTAGTTTCAAAAGGGAACCCTCCCTTCTCTCCTATTAAAAATTGTAAAACCTATTTTACAATCCAATAAAAGAAAAAAATGTTTCTCAAAAACCCTCCTAAGAAATTAGTGTCATTTTTATAATTAAGACAACATTGGAGGGATATTGGTGTAAACATAAAGAGGTTATCTAAAGAAGAGGTATCATACTCAACCAAGTATTTCCATTTTATTTATTCTTACACCTCCATAAAATATTAAAAAATTATTATGATTTAATAAAACTTGTTTATCCTATATAATTAGATATTATTATATTAATGGGATAAAATATAATCACCTTTTCTTTCATCAAATGGGAAACGAAATGGTAAATCATGTGTATTGAAAACTACAAAATCGGGATTATATGTAATTCATTTTTCATTTCAATGTATCTAAGTGTGATATAATTATGTATTTAAAATATTTATTTGATATTTATTACATAATTATAACTCTTTTTTAATAATATAACATATACCTTCTTTATTACCATTTTGGGCTAATACGATAATGTCACTCGTGAGTATGGTGACATGTTACCTTGAAAAGTGATGTGATTTGTTTTTGACTTAACCCTTACATGAAAGACAATATGGATAGGATTAATAAAAATATATTTTATGCATGAAATAAAAAAAATTAAAAAAATATGTATTATTTTCTTTTTTTCTATCCATCGATAAAATGGAAACAACATACAGGTGCATGTACGACCTACCATCTCCACGAATGGTGAAATTCATTTTATATGTATACATTAATTGATTAATATTAATAGATATTTAATGAATATATATAATATTTATATTATGGATAGAATTATTTAGATTATGGAACTGTTATAAATATAAAATTAAAAGACTACCAATCCAAAATGGTTAAGACAAACTAAGTAATTATTACTCAGAACGTGATTTTAAGATGGAATTGTTAATAAATGTGAAATAAAAGATCATAATTAAATAATATAAAACATGATATGTAACACCACAATATTTTATGACTTATTTTTTTCAAATTAATTTATCCTTTGTGATATTTTTCATTTCTTGTAACATAAAAAAAATTATTATATATTAAATCACCATGTTTGGATTACATTATACACAACACCAAGTAAATAATACACTACACAAAACATAAATTTTAGCTTCACTAGACATAACTCTAAATTTTTGTACACAACATGACACATATAAATAGTATCAGAAACATGAAATACTAACTTAGTGTATGAATCTTGCAATACTAACTTGGCATATGTTGAGTGCAATACTTAGTTTCTATGAAATGTATTTTTTTAATTATAATTATATTAATGATGTAATTATAGTCCTTCAATTAAAAATAGTAATATAAATAGTGCTAACTACTTTTCAAATATTTTTTATAATGTTCTTATATAAATAAAACATATTTATGATGAAATAAATAGTTTTTGTCTAAGATCTTATATGTTTAAAACTACTATTTTCTCAAATGAACTCCATTTAATGTTCTTCTGTAAAAATAATATAAAATTAATTTTAGATTAATTTTTAATTCTATTTTTATAAAACAAACTTTATTATTTAATTACAAATTTTTAAATTATATTAGTGTGATGTTTTAGGAATTTTTGGAGAAATATCATTTTTTAGTGAATTGTGAAAAATACAAGATTTTAATCCTAAACTACATTATTGTATAATTTATTCATTTGGATAAATTATATTATAAATATTTATAAAAGTATCATTAGATAATATTTTTATCAATTAATAAAATTTAAGACATTGATATGAATTTCACAAAGAAATTGGATATAAAAACCAAACAATATTTTGAATGTTTTCACTTTAAAACTCTAAATTGTTGACCCGACTACAAGATTAATATTAAATTAATTTATACCACATATATGATTATAATTTTGAAAAAAGGATTAAATATATGGAATAATAGTAATATATAATTTATTATAAGTCAAACTTCATTTTTTACCAAGATTATTAGTAAAAGTAATTGAAATTAATTATATGAATTAAGGTAAAATTAAGATTAACTAGAGACTAAACCATAAATATAAGACCCAAAAAGTCATATAAAAATCTCTAAAACCAACATTAACTCTAATATTATTCCATTATCCCTCAATTATTCAGATTTGTTATTACTTTTGTAAGGTAAAAATGTGGTTACACCTTCCTTGTTTTCAAAAATTCCAAGTGTGCACTTTCCCTTCTCTATAAAAGTCCACCATCTATCCCACTTCACCCCTAAGGATAAAAAAATATAAAAAATACACATATATAAATCCCTCCCTTCTTCATAGAAGCCTCCCCATAGGAATAAATCAATCCAAGTAAGCCTTTTGGAACAAACCAGAAGGAGTTACCCGATTAAGAGGTAACATCACCTCCCAGGCACCTTTATTTAATATTTTTTCCTTCAACCCCTATATTCTCTTTATTCCTAGTTTTTATAAACAAAAAAAT
This sequence comes from Viscum album, assembly GCA_963277665.1. Classification (NCBI taxonomy): domain Eukaryota; kingdom Viridiplantae; phylum Streptophyta; class Magnoliopsida; order Santalales; family Viscaceae; genus Viscum; species Viscum album. The sequence goes on along the minus strand of OY728129.1, from coordinate 748,094,564 downwards.
GTATAATAAATATAATAGAATTTTTTTTATTCTATGTGTTTGACCTACACTAATACAAAATTCTACCTAATGGGTAATGAACATATTGTTTACGTGTACGACCAACTACTGCCTCACTAAATGATGTTTTTTCATTTTTCTTCAAACACCACTCCTGGTTAAATTTATGAAATAAAACTCAATTTAAATATGTTATATATTATATTTATTATTTATTTGAGATTATTTAATCATTCTAAAACACATATATTTATACATTCTATATTTTTTTAATACTATAATTTCTTTTGGGGAAGTCTGGACTACTGCCCCCTCAAGGTAATATGGTTCATTCATACAATACATGGAATTAATTAAGGATGGATTTAGTAAATATATATGATTTAAATTATATAAAATATATATTTTAGTAATTATATATATATATATATTACTTTATTTCTTTAAACAAGACAATTAAATTGAAATAGCATCCATGGGTATGTTCGGTTTACCATCTCCATGAGTGGTGTATTCTATTTCATACATCTATATAATATGGATTATTGTCATAAAAAATAAGGAATATAAATTAAATTTATTTCATATTTTAAATCAATTAAATCATAAAATAAATATAATTACAAAAGATATAACAAATTAACAAACATGCGAAAAACAAAGCAGATATTACCAGAAGTGAAACATTAACATAGAATTGTAAACAAGTGGGTAATATAAATCCATAATAAAACCATGTATGGTATTAGAATAAATAAAATTATTTTATGTATATTTATAATATATTTATATATATTTATTATGATGTTTTAATGTGTACGATGAGATTCAAGAAACAAGGTAAGGGGATTACGTCTCACTTTTTATTTCTATGAGATAATTCTTTCATCACCACAACTTCATTTTGTGTGATGTGTATGAGAAAAATTCATTTTATTAATGAATTTTATAGTCAAATATATGGGTATTTACATTTCAATTCTATGTCCTTTGTTTCAGGGTATTTTTAAATTTATCAATTCGGTAAAATAGTTTTCTCTAAATTTTCATTTTTTGAGACCCATGTTCTGTTTTGCTTCTATATTATTTTTTGAGTTGTATATACATCCATTTTACATTTTATATAATGAATATAATACATTTTAGTATATTTCAATCTTAATTAAATTTATTTTTCATACATGTTGAGTATGATCCCATGTTATCAAGTGGTGAGAGCATATTGATACAATCTCATCACTTTTAGAGTTTTTTTATGTTTATGCTTTCATTGATTAAATATTATGATCCATATCTCAATAAAATTCATTAATTTTATTCTTCTCTTGTTATTAATAATATATTCATGTATTCATACAATATTTCCACTCTTTGGTAGATAATATATTTAAGAAAGTTTTTATGAGAAAGCCTGAATTTACCATCTCTTTGATCGGAAATCTGTTTTCCTTTAAAACCATGTTTTCAAGAATGGTTTCCAAGAATATTATACAAATAAGTTATGATAATAAAATAAAATTTTTACCATTTTTATCTTTTACAAATGATTTGAATGGAATATTCTTTTAATTTATATAATGATTATTTTTTTAACATTTTTAATATTCAAAAAGGAAAGTTATTTTTACCTCGTAAGACATTTACATATTTAGCCGCCATCATTTCATTGAATATTCCATTTATGTTTTTAAATATTAATGTTTATAATATTTTTTAAAAATTAATTTTCAAGTATTGTTGTTTTAAAACGTTTTTAATTCTCTTTTAAAATTTTTCATGGAAAATTGTTATTAAAATTGTTTTCAATCCTTATTTATTAGTTTTCAAACTATTTTCAATGAAATTTTTCCAAAACATTTTAACAATTTTATCATATGTTTTCAAATTGTTTTCAATTAAGAATTATTCTAAAATGTTTTGATGTTTTTTCTAAATTTTTTAAATATACAATGTTTTCAAATGATTTTTATTCTTCTTTATAAATTTTCAACATATTTTATGAGATAATTATTTCAAATGGTTTTATGTATTAAATAGAATTTCACAAAGAATATTGGATATTTTCCTCAAGAAAAAATTATTGAATGATATTTCAAAATTATTTTTCGTCTTAGATGACATTTGTTGATGTTACTCAATCCTTTTTAGGAAATGATCTAATGGTTTTATTTATATTTTTTCTATGAATGGTATATTCTTAGTGACATGGACATTATTAAATTTTTTAACATCCATGGGTTATATGATAATGAAATATTTTTACCTTTAATTTTTTATATGTTTATCAAATCCATTTCTCTTTCATGGTTATGTATTTTGATGAAATGATTATAAAATCTCTATCATTTTCCATATGTTATGAAATTATTACATGTTTATGATACCGATTTAATTTCATGGTTTATGATAATGTTGTTTATCATTTTGTGGTATATGTATGCATGATTTCATTATGAGATGGGTATGACATATATCTCCCACTGATGTATTGGGTAACGTTCTATACCTCCTGACATTGACATCGATGGAATGAGAAATGAATGTGGTTTAGTAATATAGGACTGGAATGAGAAATGAACATCAATAAATAATATAGATGTGGAATGAGAAATGAAATTTTTTCATTATTAACAGTCTTTAATGGGAAATAAACTCGGTTTAGTATTACATGGAAAAAACAAGGAGTGAACACAGTTCCCTAACACAGGGCCATAATGGGGTGTGAATCTAGTTCAGTATAGTACATTCTCCAACAAGACAGTCTTGGAAGTAATTCAATGAATACTTTGGAAATCATTATATATGGGTATGTGTTTTCCATAATTCCTTGTTTTATTAATATGTTAGGCTTTTATGGATTGTATTATCTATTTCATAATGATAAATGTATTATGAAAATCCAAGATTACATGATTCATGTTTATGATCTTTGATATACAATGTATGATCTTCTATTTTCATGATAATGTTCTCATACCATTATGGTCAACAATATACTTACATATATCCCATGATTACCATTACTAATCATCTGATATCACCCATTTTTTGTTTGATTCCCTATGTTAGGAGGATATATTTCTTTTTTGACATGTCTAAGGGGGTTTCTTTTCCTGGAGAACCTATTACGAGATAATGATTCTCTCCCCTGTACCAGTGTTTATATTTACATGTTTCCAAATCCACTAGTCTAGTATTGTATTTATTGATATGTATCAATAATGTTGTATATATTATGAAAATGTTATGTGATGCAAATAGAGAGTCATAATAGTTTCTTCTAGATACAATTTTCAATTATCCTTTAGAAGCTAGTATGAGAAAAAATATAGTGAGAACCATAAGGAAATGTCTATGGATAATTATAAGGATAACTAAAAGTATAGAAAAATGTCCTATAATTTTGGTAAAGAATAAATTTGTTGTTTTCCTAGAAATTAATCCTTATCTCGATACTATAAGTGGATGTGGATTTGAAACTGATGTAATTGGGGGTAACAAATCTGATAACATATTCCAGACCCTTCGTTGAGTAATATGGTACATGAAAATGGGCCTTACTTCACACCTTGTTTTACACTCCCATGGGATATACTTTGGGAATTCACAAACTCTTCACAAACCACCATGAAGGATTTTAATATACATTAGATATGAATAACCTCGGATAAACATAAGGTGTCATAGATTTAAGAGGGTTTCATGATTTATAAATACTATAAGTAATTATTTTAAAGACAATGTAATATTTTCTAGGATAAGTATTGCTTACACTATGTTTCGGGTTTTTTATAAATGTGTGAATCAGAAGGAGGAAGATTTACATTAAATGTGATAGACGATTTGCTGATGAGACTTCAAGTCTGATTCTCATTGGGGTTAATGATATAGTTATCATACCAAATCCATTTTCATAGAACATGATTAAATTCATATACCTTATTTGTCTCTCAAACACTCCAAGGAATAGAAATAATAATGTTTCTATATGATAATGTGATGGGGACCACAGAGGAATGAAGATTCGATTTCCTTTGGTTCAATAATTTGGAAATAATAACTTATGTAAATGTCTTATATGAACAAGAATACGTTTTTATTGTTGAATATAAGGACACAAAAAAAGTGACTACAAGAGAAAAATCAAGTGTTCTTTTAATGAAATGTGTGAGATTATTTTCATTCCTAAGAAATCATGGAATTTTAAGTGTTTTCAGTGTTGCATAAAAGATCATTATATAACTCAGTGTCCCAAGCGGAAATATCCTGAAGAGGATCAGAAAGGTGGTACAAGTAATGGTTGTATTATTGATTATTGTATTATCATGAATTTTCAATGTATTATTTTTTATATTAATTTTATTAAATTTTAGACTCGGAACTATGACGCATTTTGATTTGGATGCCTGGTGTGCCCAAAATAGTGCCAAGAAAAATATTATACTTTTAATATCACTTAGATGATGTTTTCCAAAAAAGGTGGAATAACTCATAAATGGATGAAAGAATCAGAAATATTAGGGAACTGTTGATTTCATAGAGGTGGATTTACGCATGTTACAACATAAATTTTGTCGGTTTGGGCCTTCTATTGAAAATAATGAAAAGTAAAATATAATCATTAAATATTTTTAATAAAAAATATTTTTTGGACATTGATATTTCTATAACAAAAATACTTATGAAAAAATCCTAGTGTTATCTACATAACCCTAGGAATGCGGAAGATTCTCTAGGTGGAGATTTGGAGAAACCTCATAATAAAATGATGATTGAATCATATATTGATGATCACAGAATTCCATTTTTATGGATGTCACCAATGATGATGATGCAGTGACCAACAGTCAAAAGTGAGTGATCTAAATCAAATATGGGATGCATTATTTTGGATTTCATTCCACATTCGCAGATTCAATGATGAATGCAGACCAACCATTGAACTTTTTTATCCGTAGTTCGATCGTTCCTTTTAGGATGGGTCATATGTGGGATTATCAAGGATTGACTATTTGATATTTAATTTTGGATTTTATTTTCATTCTTGGGGGGGAACAGTTCGAGATAAGAATGAAAACAAGTCACGAATTATTCCTCAGATTTTTTCCTTGTGTTTACCCCCTGCACTTTATATTTTGGTTCTTCATTCTTCAGTGAATTTCTGAATTTACTCTCATTGAACCTTTTCTTCTTGGAAAAATGATCAAAAATTGATGATATGACCCCATGACAACCCACTATAGGTGTGACGGTGATGAAGATGGGATAATCTATGTTATTGGGAGAAAATATTCTTCGATAACTTTCCATTGTGATTGATTTAAACATTTTTAGCCATATGAAGGCTCGAACCACATTGATTTAGTGATAGGGTGATGAAAAGATCCTAGATCAGAATTGTTTAGCTGAATAGACCAAATAATTGGAACCCGATAGATTTTTTCAAACATGGTGAGGAAGAACCAAAATTTTGGGAACAACCCAATGAAAAAGGTGTGTATCTCGTGGTTACACAGCCAGTAGCAACTAGTGAAAAATGAATTTGGTTTTGAAAGATAGAAAATTTTCACATGATGTGTGACCCTTTCAGACTATGTATAGGACCCTCCCATAGAATTTGTGTGTGTCACAAGAGATACACCAAAGATACACAGGTTTACACTATGTACTTCCACATGACTGGTGTACACGAGTGGACCCTGGATGGTATGAAACGACATGTGAGTCCTTCTACACGACGTGTAATAATCTTCTACACAACACAGTATAGAATTACATATGACATTGTACACAGGTGGTACCCAGGGTCACAGAACACAGTGTGTGACCCAACTACACATCGTGTATCACTTTCTACCTGGTTTGAATCTCTTTTCCACCATATCGTGGACATGTATCATAAGAGTTCGCTCCCTTCATCATTTCCCTGAGGTTTAGAGTGAATCATTTCTTACTCAAAGGTCTTGTATCCATTCAGTATGACTTCTTAGATAGATTATTTGGAATCCCTCAAGAGTCCTGGAGAAGAATTCCATATTCATTCTTCATGCCCTATGTAGAGTCTTCGATATTGAAATGACCAACTTCATCAAGCATCGATCCTCCTCATATATGGTTAATCATGATGGATTTTTTGGTATCACTCCATGGACCTGGTTGTGATCGTTAGTTGGGGTATAATATTCCCTTTAGATCTATCATCATATCTCTCTCTCATGGCGGTTCTAGAAAAATAATACATCTCAGATAGACATCATCGTCGCTATCCTATTCTAGAGTGTGTTATCTCATATTATTGCTTCATGGAATCTTCAAGATGGATCCCTTGTGTTAGTATGGGGTATTTCAGACGTACCTCTACACTGCAGGTCTTTAATTGAGTTTATCTAGATATTCATGTTATATGTGTTGTAGAAATATACTCTATAGATGTGACTATACTTTTATTTGAGTATTTATTAGTGGTTTAAAGGAATCCTACTAAGTATTATTATACTCACCCCTTAACAGGATTTGCCTGCACGTGTCCTATCTTATAAATACAAGTGGCCTTTTGGAAATGTCTTAGGTAAATCAGGACTAGATGGTTCCTTATGAGATCAAGCAGGACAAGGTGTTCTGACGGCTATAGATAATAGTCCCAGTGCCTATTCTTATAGGTTCAACATGTGTTTATATACTTATTTTTCATGGGATTGTATTCCAGACCATTTTACATTACAACAATTTACTTTTTTATTATACTATGGTTCGGATATAGTGGTGTGCAAGCATTTGATTCTTAGTGGGTTTTTAAATTTTGGCATTTTATGGGCTTGGAGATGTGTGTAAGCATACAGGTACAAAGGTGATTACTCCCATGAAAGTGATATGCCTACATAGTGATAGTCTCCATCCCCTATCTACTGGAGGTGGGTTTGGGGAGTTATGGAATGATCCCCACAAGGATAGGATTTGATAGAGTGGTATCAGTGGTGGTCAGTTCTAGTTTAGGATCAGGAGCCTTTGAGATTGGTTTGGGGAAATTGTGTTAATTTTTTTGAGTTTGGATTTCTGGAAAGGGACTCCACTGTTGGGGTGGTGGCTGACATTTCCATACAATAGGACTCTAATAACGTCTTTTTCAACTAAGTACATGATAAAATTGTTTTTAGGGAAAAAATGGTATATGAATCATATAGGAATGGGTTGGGGTTCCATATACTCCTTGAGTAACCTATCCAAATATACTCATTGACTATGGTATATATATTTTTCTTAAAGGATTCCCCTAGGATGCATACCATCTTGTATTTAGCATCTTGATCATGAGGATGACCACCTCAGGGATGAGGTTTGATATAGGGACCAGTTCCCCAGATGTCACCTCAATGTGGTTCACAAACCATACCACCACCAATGGAGCAGTACATGGTACTCATAGTACTAGTATATGAGGATCATAATCTGAGCACACTTCAAGAGTTGCAGAGACAGTGACCCCTCATTTTTATAGGTGTTCCCAACCCTCAGGAGGATAAGTACAGGGTAGACATGTTGACCTGAGTTTTCAATCTAGACAGAACACTAGTGAATCATATTGTGGTTTGGGTGGCGGGCTTTCCACATAGATCAGCAGTTTTATGCTGGAGTGTGGAAATTCAAACTCATGACTAGGAAAATATTCCATGTAATAAGTTAGAGAATCTTCTCATATATGAGTTCTCTCTAGTTATTCTATGATCTATTCACATTCAAGATCTTCTTTAGCTCCAACATGGTATCATGACAGTGGATAATTATTCATCGAGGTTCAACAACCATTCCAGGTACTCAATGGATAATGTTAGAGATTAGTGCATCTGGACTCAAAACATTGATGGACATCTAAATAGAGACAACTAATCCAATGTTATCCCTATATGAATTCCTACTTATGTTGGGGTTATAGAGAGATATCTGGTGGTTAAAAGATTATTGGCTGAGAATATACAGCTGGAGATAGTCAGTAGTTGAGTAGCAGGTGCAGAGACCTCGATAGCAAGGAGCCAACATCAATCTCAGTGATCTGGGCATGAGTGAGGTTTTAGGAGTTGGTCCCAGGATAGATGCTCTATAGTTCAAGGATCACCTTATATGTATAGTCAATATAAGTAGATGTAGTTATATTCATCCGGAATTAAGGTAAATATCTTTTAATATTGTCCAACCAGTTGTACTACTAGTTGGAAGATAGTGGATGGACCACCGAGGCCGAGACATTGACTGGAAGAGGCAGATCAATATGGTTTCACCCATAGTAGAAGATCTAGGAGCGTAGTAGGAGGTTGGTGAAATTTCAACTTTTTACCATCGCCACTCCCTCCCTCCCAGGTGTTCCATGTGAGGCTTAAGGAGTTGGAGGATAGGGGAGGTGACAGCTGCATGGGGTTGAGGCATATAACCCAGGGGCTTCAGGAATGATTCAAGGTATGATCAACACGTTTTCTACTTTAGTTGTAGTAATTATAGAGAAAAGTTAAAATCATTCCATTCTCACCACATATCTTGTATGAGACCTTGATATTATTTTTTGACAATTTACTCAACCCATATTCTGGGAGACACCTACTAGATTATATTAAGTAACCACACATTTGTGCCAACAGTGTGACCTGACCCTTAGCGCTGAGTGTTTTTATTAGAACCTCATGGTAGTAGATTTGAGGAGTTATGAAGTCATTCATGGTATAGATTTCTTATCCATAGTCAATGCCCAGATTTACTATTTTAGGTGAAGGATGTGGTGTGTCCACTGCGATGGAATGAGTTTTTCGATTCATGGTTAATAGAAAAACCAGGAAATAGAGAATTGAATCATGCATAGGGGTGAAAACAATTACTCATCAGTTGGCTAGCCTAGCCCTTGGTAATGTGTATGTTATTGGTTTCCAGATTCCTTCAGCAGTGGTGGAGTACGAGCAAATAATCCCTAAATATGTTCCAGGATTACCTCCCCACATAAAGACAGAATTTTGCATTGATTTACACACAAAAATGGCACCAATATCTGCACCTTCATTTCGGATGGCTCTCCCAGATCTTTTTGGGATGAGGTTGCAGTTAATGGACTTATAGAAGAAGAGGATTCATCAGGCCCATTGTTTCACCCTAATCATCCTCAGTTTTGTTTTCTCGAAATGAAGAAGGTAACTTGAGGTTGTGTGCATACTATCGGTGCATGAACTAGATGACCATGAACAAAAATTACACCCTACTAAGAATCGATGAACACTATTATTATTTTAGAGGGGAATAATGTGTCTTGAAGGTTGACCTCAGATCATTCTATCCCGATATGCAAGTATGGGATGTAGATATACCATATACATCATTTAAATGTTGTTATGGTCCTTATGAGTACTTGGTGATGCACTTTGGTGTGATGAAGGCACCTATAGAGTTCATGGGACTCATGAACCAGATCATGAAGTCATACGTAGACTAGTTCAAGGTAGTCTTGATCGAATATATCCTTGAGTACTCAGAATTTGAGGAAGATAACTCAAGGCGCTTGTGGATGGTTTTATATGAACAATGGGAACACCATCATTATGGGAAAGTATCAATTTTAATGTTCTAGATTAAGTAGGTCCACATTCTTAGAAATGTTATCTTAGCGGATGGACTAGTTATGAACCTGACCAAGGATGAGGTAGTGTCAGCATTGGATCCACTGTGGAGCATGACTGAGGTGTTGAGTTTCCTTTGTCTAGAATTATATTAATAGAGATTCATACCTAGTTTCTGCATGAAATCATCACTAATGATATCATTGACTCGAATGGGATAGCCTTTCATATTGATAGTTATGTGCCAACATGCTTTTCATAAGTTCAGGAAGAATTTGAAGAGTGCTAGTATACTGAGATTTCCAGAGGTGGGTGTTGAGTATGTAGTGTTCTACGATGAATTAGGGATTGGGCTTAGTTGTGTCTTTATGAAGATGAAAGTGGTGATTGACTATGGTTTTCACTAGTTAAGACCACATGAGCATAACTATGCAACCCATGACCTTTAGTTAGTGGTGATAATCTTCGCATTGAGTATTTGGTGATACTACCTAATCGGCGGGTAGTGTATATTCTACATTGATTACAAGAGTCTCTATTTTATCCTCTCTCAGAAGTATCTAAACATGAGTCAGAGGCGATGTGTAGAGTTTTTAAAGGTGTATGACTTTGATGTTGTATATACTCTTGGGAAGGGGAACATAGTGGTATATTCTCTTGGCCGCAGATCTATATTGTAGTTTCAAAATGAGGCATCAAAGAAGTTGTCCTCATTTGTGTTATCTATAGTGGATTTAGATGGTGCATCTTACCACCAATTGATGGTTTTTACCCCTCCAATCATAGATCTAGTTAGGGGGGAACAACATTGGGATACCGACTTTGAGGCTCAAGTTTCTCAGATATCAATAGGGCATTACCCTATTGGATATTTTAATTTTAGGGATCATTTCATCCTTTTAAAAGGATATATAGTAGTACCAGTGGAATTGTTGGAGGAGGTTTTGGATGAGTTTTATACATCCCCTTTGGTGGTAAATCCATGTTTGTGATGATGTACTAGGACCTCTGACATCGGTTTTGGTGGCCAGGAATAAAGAAGGGTGTTCAAGAGTTTGTTGAAAGATGCCTTACATATCTGCAGGTGAATGCAATACACTAGTTTCTTGTGGGATTATCTCAACCCCTTGAGGTGCTATAATGGATGTGGTATGGGATATCAATGGACATCATGATGAGTTTTCCATGTACATCCATTGGACGTGATTCTATATGGGTTACTATTTAATGACTCACCAAGTCATCCCACTTCTTAGATATCTAAGAGAAGTGTTCAGTTGAGACCTTGAGACACCTCTATGTACAGAAGATACATTGACTCCATGGAGGTCCATTGATGATTTTTAAAGGTCATGGTGCAAATTTTACGTCATGGTTATGGAAGGGATTACAATAGGTTTTTGGAACCTATTTACTCTTGAGCACAATGTTTCACCCATAGATAGATGGAAAAATCCAGTGAAACATTCAGGTTCATGAATACATTCTATGAGCATTCATGTTGGACTTTAGTCTTAGTATAGAGGATCATATACAACTGATAAAATTTTCATATAACAATAGCTACAATTCCACAATTGGTTTGGTGCCATTTGAGACATTGTACGGGTGACCTTGCAGGTCACCACATTACTAGAAAATCCTAGGAGAGTCAGCACTCATGGGCGTAATGTTGGTGACAGCTTCAATAGAGAACGTGAAGATCATTTAGTAGTGGTTGAAGACTGCAAGGTTCCACATGATGTTTTATGCTGATAGGCAACATAGAACATTGGAGTTCAAGAAATTAGACCATGTATTTCTTCAATTTTCATCTCAATGTAGATTATAGAGAATTTTCTAGCGTGGTATAGTTGTCTATGATGTTTATTGGACCTTTAAGAAACTACGTAGAATTGGTAATGTTGCTTATCCCTTAGCTCCACCTCCATTTTTTGACCAAGTACATGATGTCTTCCATATGTTGCAGTTGACGAGGTACATACATGACCCATCACATATCACTGAATGGGGTGAGCTGGAAATTGGGGATAGAGAAACTTTTTCTAATTACACAATGGATATCAAGGATCGGTAGGAGAGGATCCTTAATGGGTGTAAATTTTCTTTAGTGTGTCTTTAGTGGAATCGTGAGAATCTCCAGGAGAGAACATAGAAGCTGGAGGATTAGATTCATGCTCAGTGCCCCATCTTTTTGAGTAGACATTTTTTCATTTTCAAGGACTTAAAGCCAGACAGTTGGGAGAATGTAATGTCCATGATTTTCTACGACTTATTATTAAATGTTATATGGATAAAATTTACAAAAAGATGTTGAGATGGTGTGCGAATCTGATGCATCGGGTGCCTAGAACAATTTCTTTAAAAATATTAATCTTTTAATAGCACGTTCATGCTATTTTTCTGAAAAAGTGTAGTCACTCCCAAAATTATGCCCATATCAAAAATATGAGGGCCCAATATAGTTATTAGTAGTTTCATTACCCTATGCATCAGATAAATTTAGTCACTGTAGGACTTCTTTGGAAAAATTAAAAAGGATGTGATCATCATTATGTAATTTAAATAAATATTATTTCACTGATGGAGTGATTTCCTTTAAAAATATCCTTTTGTAGAAATCTTTTTGTTATCCCATAACCCTGGGAATGCCAGACAATATCAATGGGGATATTGGGAGAATCCTTTCAAAAACATTGATGACAAAATCAAATAATGATGATCGACGAATGCTGTTATTTGTGGATCTCAACAATGATGGTGAAAAACTGACTGGACTTCATTAATGAGTGATCTAAATCAAATATAGAATGTTTTATTTTGGATTTCATTCCCTATTCTTTTATTCAACAGTGAACAATGATTAACCAATATATAGTTTGATCCAAAGTTTGGTATTTCCTTTCAGGATGGGTTTAACATCAATATTCTCAGGTATTGATTATTGGAGAATAGATTTTTGATTTTTTGATCATTCATACGGTAACTCATTGAGTCCAGAACGAAAAAAAGTGGATGTTCATTTCTAGGATTTGTTCCCTGTTTCCCCTCACCCATGTTCCATTCATGTTTTGTTTTCCTCATACAATTTATGAAAAAAAATTCTTTGTGCCTTAATATCTTGGAACAATGAACCGAAATTGAATATCAAACCTCGGCATGACCGAACATTGGTGTGATAGTGATAGTGACAGATGAATCAAAGTGATTTGGGGGAAATGATTCTTCCAGAGGTTTGTTTTGTGAATGGTTTAAACATTTTTCAAAGATTATTGAAGGCCTGAAACACCTAGACTCGGTTCTAGGGTGATGAAACAAGCCTAGATTTAGAGCATTAAGGTGAGTATACCATGATATTGATACCCAAGATATTGTTAAAAGCGTGTGGAGGAAGATCCAGAAATTGTAGAAAATAAACATAAACACATCATGTAACCTGGGCATGCATGGTGTGTGGCTCCCACTATGTGGTGGCTAGGTTTTTGGGAGATAATCAAATGTCTCATAGTGTGTTTCCCTATCACATGGTGTGTAGGCCCTTACCAGAGACTCGACGTGTATCTCATGGGAAACACATACACTGGATCGAGTACACTGGTTGCCTACATAGCATGTACCCCACCACATGACTTGTCCCAGAACAAGTACATGAACTACACCATGTACTAGTACATGGTATGAGATAAATGGTTTTACAATATATACTGGCACATTGACAGAGTACACGGGTGGACCCCAGATGGAAGGACACTACGTGTCAATCCTTCTACACGATATGTACCCATCTTATACCCGACACAGTATGGACTGACTGGGGTTATTGTACATGAGCTATACTCAGGGTTAAGGGAAACTGTGTGTGACACTACTAAATGTCGTCTATCCCTTTCTACATTGCTTAAATCTATTTTCCACCATATCATGGACATTTTTCATTAGTGTACATTCCCTTGATCATTTTCATAATGGTTGGAGGGAATCTTTTAAGACTCATTGGACTACAATCCCTTCATGATGACTTCCTTAGTAGAGTTGTTGGAATCTCCCAAGAGACCTAGAGTAGGGTCCATTAATCATTCTCGATTATCTAGGTAGAGTCTTAAGTGTTTATGTTATCAACGTTATCAGGTGCCGCTTCTCCACATTGCAGGTTATTCCTGACGGAGTTTTTAGTTTCATCCCATGGCCCTAGATTTATCCTCATATGTGGTATCATATTCTCTTAAAATATATCAGTGTATCTCTTTCTCGTGATATTTTTCAATTAATAGTAATTTTCATATAAATGACATCAGTGCAATAAAACCTAGGTGTGTGTTCTCCCAGATGAGTGCTTCGTGGAATATTAAAGCTCAATCCCTAGTGTTGGTAAGTGTTAGTTGTGACTTACCTTTAGAGTATATGTCTGGGATTGAGTTTATCTGTTTATTCAATTTTTATTTGTTATAGGCATACACTATGTAAAGATGAATTTAATTTTTTATATCATTGTGGTTTTGGGGTGTCTTTCTGAATATTATTATACTCATCCATGCATGGTATTTTCCCACATGTGTCAAGTCTTGTGCAGATGAGCAAATGTTTGACGTAGTCCTTGGTAGACCCAAAATAAATGGTTCCTTGTGAGATTTGGAAGGCCGAGGTGTTTCTATGGCTATAGACAGCAATCTTAATACCTCTTAAAATAGGTTTTAATTGTTGTTATAGACTTCATTTTAGTGTTCTTGAATTCTAGACCATTTTAATTTACTGCACATTACATTATTGTCATACATTGGTTGGTATATAACATAATATAGGCATTTCTTTCTTCTTGGGTTATTACATTTCCTCTTTTTGTTGGATTATATATGTGTGAGTGTGTGTATTTAGATGGATAATTACTCAGAAGAAATTGATATACCTACTCAGTTCTAGTAACTAGCCCTGGGCCAATTAGTGTAAGGTAAGGGGAGTCACGACATGGGACCCACTATGATGGGTTTTGACAATGATGATAAGACTATAGCTGAAATTTGAAATGAAAGTGGAATTTTATGATAGGATGATGTAGCCTTGATAATAGAATAAAAATGACGTTGAATAAAAAATGTTTTTATTCAGACTCAAGAATTATGTTATATGAATGGTGAAATATATTAGGATTGTTCAGTTACTATTTTCCTCTACGAATTTACAATTAAACATTGAATGGTTCTTATAGAATAGAAATTGATATAATGGAAATATTATGTCAATGTAAAACACATAATTAGGGGAATGATAACCCTAAATAAGTTCCTTATCTATGATAAATTTTTTTGTATAATCATATGTGGGAAATGAATAAGTAAATTTGAAGACATTTATTACCTTATAATGGATTAAGGACATTTGGAGAATAATCTCATGATCTCATGGATAAATTTTAGAACTTCTTTAATTTATGGTATGTATCGATTAATGTATGGAATAAGTAAAAATTATTTTTCTTCCAAAAGGAATTATGGTTATTTAGGTTTTTACTATGTTTTAAGAAAATTTACTACGAGGGTATTAAAATGATTGGAAAGTGACAACCAAGACATAAATAGTGATATATGGGGGATCAATGTTAAGATGATTTCATGACTTTATTTACAATGTTTTGGATATTTATCATTCATATGGGTTATAAGGATAACCATTCAAGAAGATTCTATGTTAAACCACAGAGGATGTATTTATGTATTGATATTGTATTGAAACCTTAGTTAAAATTCACTTTAATGATCAACCTTATTTCAAGGATGTCGGTCTATTTTTAGAAATTATATTATTGTGGTTAATGAAAGAGACAACATGTGTGTTAGGTGAAAACCAATCATGTGTGGTAATGTCAGGGGTCTTGAAACCATTACTGAAGGATTATAAGGGTTTCCCTCCTACCACTAGTCTACAATATATCAATGTTAATGTATAATTATTTAGGATGAATAATTATGTATGATTAAAGTGTAGTGTTACATTTTATGTTTTGTGATGAATTTATTAAACATAGTTATTTTTCAGAATATTTATGGAAAAAATTTTATTCTTTTCATTTATTTTTGGGCCTTAATATCTACTAAAAGTTTATTTTAGTACTTCAGTCATCAATGTGAATTTCTGGACATCTATTTCTTGAAGTAATGGATGAATTATATGAAGTTAAAAGAATAACTAGATAATGAAATTTTTCTCATAGAAATATATCATGTAACTATATTTCCTTATTTTCTTGGTTAACAAAATAATAACTCAAAGATGTGATAATGATAAAAAATTGTTGTCATAATGCCTTTTTTAAACTGATGGCCTTACAAATCATCACATATTTATGACCTTGAGGCCTTGAACCTTTTTTGTTTCATTTAATTTGGTGTCATTGATGAACTAAATAACTCCCTATAAATACTTATGTTTTACCTCCAGGTCTTGTATTCCTGCCCAAACTATGCTCTCCTATGTGGACACCTAGTTATATGTTAATAACGGTAACTATTAGGTTTCCAAGATTCCCCTTATTAGGGAAGTTTTATTATCCCTTTTTATTATGGGGGTTTCTATGAATAACACTTTCAAGTATTATCCCTTTGATAACCCAGTTGAATTTGGAGGTGGGAATTCATTTTAATGGGGTAGAATTTTACATTTCTAGATTTTGTGAATTATTTTCTTCGAAATAATATAACTATTGTGATATTTTTAATTTTATATAAAAAAATATAGTTTATTTTATATTAAATCACTATTTTTTCTGAGTTATATGCAAAACCATGTTAATTGTGAACTACACACAACATAAATTTTATCCTCACTACCCACAACACCAAACTAGCATATGAAAAATGAAACAACCAATCAGAGTAATCAACACACAACACCAACTTAGCGCATCAACACACAACACCGACTTGTCTTACATATGACACAAGATTGAATTTCTATTAAATGGATTTTTATTTTTATATTAATTTAAATGATATAATTATATTCCAAAAATTAAAATTAGTAATATGAATAGCTATAAATAATTTTAAAAAAAATTATCATTTTTTATATCAATAAAGAATATTGATGATGAATGATATATTTGATTGGTAAAGCCCTTATATGTTTAAAATTACACTTTTCTCTAATGAACTGCATTTAATGTTTAATTGTGAAAAATAATGAAATTATTTTTAGAATCATTTTGAAATATATCTTGATAAATGAAATTTCATTTTTTAATTTAGAATCTTTCAATTTTCTTTGGGAGAATTGTTGGGATTTTTCTAACTTCATTTTTTGAGGAATTTTTAAAATACCAAATGATAAACAGAAAATTCTTGTTCATCTAATTTATTTATAACCATAAATTGAAATAAAATAGGATTAAATTTTTATTTATGTAAAATTATTATCAACTAATAAAACATACTTCATTGAGATGAATTTCACATTGAAATTGGATATAAAGATTTGGAAAAAATTTGAATGTTTTTACATTAAAAACCTGGATTGTCGACCTGAGAACAGATTTAATTTCTAATTAATTAAAGCCCTTTATTATATTAGGATTTTGAAAAATGTATTTGTATTTTGTAATGAAAATAAATTATTATTTTTTATTTGGTCAATGAAATTTTTTACCAAATTACTAGTGAAAGTTGTTAAAATTAATCACATTGATTAAGGTAAAATTATGTTTAACTAAGAACTAATATTTAAATTTATGACACAAAATAACATAGAAACATGTCCAAAACTCAATTTATATCCATCATTAATACATTATACTTCCATTATTATCATTGGTTATTTTTTATGACATTTTTAGTAAAAATGTGGTTACCCTAAACTTGTTTTAAAAATGTAAAGTATGTCATTTCCCTTCCCTATAAAAGGCCACCACATCTCCCACTTCTTCACGACTCTCAAACCACCTCTTCTTAGACAATATCTACCCAATAAACTAATAAATATCCGTTCATTGATCCTAAAATCATCCCCTTGTATTGAAATCAATACATGTAATCTTTTTGGCACAAACAAAAAGGAGGTAACTGATTAAGATGTAACATCTTCTATCAAACTCCTTTCTTTTGTTTTCTTTCACTACCCCTCCACTCAATTTATTGCATAATTGTATAGAACTAATAGTATCATCAATATACTAGGATTTTTTATTCAAATGTTTTTACCTACACTTAGACACCCCTCCATCTAATAGGTAATGAACATATTGTTTATGTGTACAACAAACTATCGCCACACTAAATGTGGATTGTCATTTTTCTTTACCACATCCCATGGTTAAAATTATGATCGAAAATTTTATAATATATTTTTTATAATATATTTTTTATATATTTAATATTATATAATCATTTTAAAACACACATATTTATACGTTACATTTTTTGTTAATATGATAATTTTGTTTGAGGAAGTGTGGAAAATGACCCCTCAGCATGATGTGATTCATTCATACACTACACGGAATGTATTAAAGATGGATTTCGTAAATATATATGAAATATATGATATAAAAATATACTATAATATATATATATATATTCCTTTTTCTTTCTTTCTTTCAACATGATACGTAATCTAAAATAGCTTTCTGGCATAAGTAGGACTTACCATCTCCATGAACAATGTGTTTATTTCATACTTATATATCTTATAGATTATTATAATAAATATACAATGAATATAAATTATATTTAAATAATTTTTTAAAATATTGAAATCATGATATAAATATAAGGACCAAAGGTATAATAAATTAAGACACATGCACAAAACAAAGCGGGTATTAACTGAAGTGAATCCTTAACATAGAATTGTTAACTACCAGGATATATAAATCCATAATCAAAACATATATAGAATTAGAATTAATATTATGGTTCATTGATATATTTATATTAAATTTATATTTGTTATATAGTATTTTTTAATGATTTCACTGAGATTCAAAATACATGGTATGGGGATTTCATTTCCCTTTTTATATCAGTGTGAAACATGATTAATTTAAAACCCATTCCTTTTTTGTAGTGTGTATAATTCCCATGGATGTAATAAATGATGTTTATATTTTATTTGATTATCATATAAATATCCATTATATGACTATTATTTTAGTGGTTTTATGACTCAAAAGTTATAAAATCTGTAAAATTGTTTTGTCTAAATTTTCGTTGTTTGAGACTCCTGTTTTTATGCTCCTAAATTTTTATTCAAGGTGTATATAATTTTATTTTACAAGTTATATCATGAGTCAAATAATTTTAATGATATTTTATGTTCCATTAAACATAGTTTTCATTCACAGGGAGTATGATTCCATGTTACTGAGTGATAAGAGCTTATTGAAACAATCTAATCACTTTTTAGGATTCTTTATATTTATGATTTTTGGATGAAATAAACTGATCCATATCTCAATAAAATTCATGAAATTTATTCCTCAATGGTTATTCATAATATATACATGTATTGATACCATATTTATACTCTTTGTTACATAATATAGTCTGGAAAATGTTTTTATGCAATCCAATCTTTACACTCTCTTTGGTCGAAAATTTGTGTTCCTTCAAAATAAGGTTTTCTAAAAACGGTTTCCAAGAATAATATACTAATACTAAATGATCATTAATATATATTTTTACACTTTTTTTAGATACCAATGATTTCAAAGTAATATTATTTATTTTTTCAGAATGAAGAATTTATATAACATTTTACCCGGAAAAAAGAATGTTCTTTTTACCTCACACAACTTGTATGTATTTACCCACTATCAATTTTATGAAGATTAATTTGAATTTTTAAAAGAATAAATTTTTTAAAAATATTGTTACAATTAATTTTCCAAGAAATGAATTTTCAACACATTTTAAATATTTTTATATAATGTTTCAAGAAATTTTTTTTTCAAATTTTTTCAAGATTTATTTATAATTTTTCGAAGTAATTTCAAAGGAAATATTTTCAAAACATTTTTAATATTATTTTATATGTTTTAAATTAGAAATAATTTCCACAAAATCTGGAATTGTTTATTATTTTTCAGTTTATTTTCAAAGAAAAATATTTTCATAATTTTTTGAATATTATATTATAAGTTTTTATGGAAAACATTTTCAAATGATTTTATGTCATATTTATATGTTTTCAATGTAGTTTATAATAAAATAATTTTCAAATGGTTTTATATAATAAAACATATTTTTTAAATAAGAAATGATATATTTTATAAGAAATTGTTTTGAAATATATTTCAAAATTGATATCAATTCAATATGATATTTTTTGAGGTTTCTCATTCCCTTTTAGGAAATGATCGAAATGTTCCATTCCTATTATTTCAATGAATGGGTTATGATTAACTTTGTGATCTTTATGAAACCAGATTCTCTTCCACGGGTTATCAATTTATGAAATTTAATTTTCGATCATGGTTTATATGCTTTTGAAATCCTTTTCTCTTTCACAGGTTCTTTTTTTGATGAAAAACTATATTTTTTCATATGATATTATACAATTACATGCTTATGATACCCATTTAACTTCTTGGGTTATGATATGATTTTTAATGATTTTGTGGAACATGATTGTATGATATCATTATTAGATGGGTGGGAACTATGTCTCCATCAAATGAATTGGGTAATAATTTATATCTCCTGAGATAGACATTGATGGAATGATAAATTAACTTGATTCTATATTACAGAGATATAATGAAAAATGAACATCAATTTGTAATACAATGTTGTTATGATAAATGAACTTGATTTTTTATTACAAAACTGCAATGAGAAATGAACTTAGTTTAGTAATACAGAGCTGGTATGATAAATGAACTCGTTTTATTATTATAGGGATGGAACGAGGAATAAAATTGGTTCAGTATTACTTGGATAGAATGAGTAGTGAACATGGTTCGATAATACATGGCTAGAATGGTGTGTGAAACCAGTTCCATAAAGTAAATTTTTCACTAAGATGGTCTGGGCAGTAATTCCTTAACTAATATGGAAATCATTATATATAATTATGTGTTTTGAAAAATTCATTCTTTTACATATATTATATTCTTTCATAGATAAGGTTCATTATTTCCTTACAATTATTGTCTTATAATACGCTAATATGCTAATATTTATGCTAAAATTATTTTTTATGATCTTAGATATATAGGGTATGACCCGCTATTTTGATAATCATGTTTGAATAACCTAATGCCCATGATTTTACTTATATGTATCTCTTTTTTACACTTACTAATCACCTAAGATCACCAATTTTTATTTTTCCTTCCCCACATTATAAATATACATTTATTGTATGAATTTTCCAAAAAGGTTACTAGTCTTGGAGAACATAGTGGGATATAATATATCTCACTCTTGTACCAGTGTTTACGTTTCCATGCTTTCAAATGCAATATCCTAGTATGGTCTTTAGAAATCTATTTCTAGAATGTTTTCAAAATTCTTATATTGTTTTATAATGAAAATAGAGGGCCTCTATATGATGAATATGATTATTTTTATTTAATATTTTTATAATAAACCAATATTTATTATATAGGATATTTGAATTTTTATGATGTAATTAAATACATAATTTAATATCTTTTAGACTCACTTTTATTTCTACATGAGTCATTGTTATAATTTATATTTATATTTTTGGTGTTGTATACATGACACATGATTTACTTTTATGATTATTCCCATGAAATTAAGGTTATTATATGTATCCATATTATTTTATTTCTCCTATGTTTATTATGATTCAAATGATATGGAAGAGGTATAATTTTTCATGTTATAATCTCATTTTCTATGAGGATTATTTATTATTATGTTTATAATGGTGAAATATTATAATCTATCTCTATAAAAGCACAATACATGTCTAATTGACTTATTATTTCATGATTTATATGTGTTCAATTAATTTTTCCTTCCATATGTAGTCAATATTCCAAAAAAAAATTCTCGAATACCTGATTTTATTTATACCATTTGTAAAACCCCCCTTTTCTTCCATGACCATATTTTCAAAAAATGGGTTGATGATTGTTTCAAATTTTCTCCGATTATTTTATGAGGTCAATTTAAACCCTGATTTAATTTTTATAAAATGGTTTAAAAGAAATATTCTTTCAATTTCCTAACACTATTCTTCTAACTCGTTACCGAAAAAGTTAAAGGAGTCCTCATTTTTTAATGCTCAACATGAATGAAAATTTCCTTTATAATCTACTAAAGTTATTTTCAAAGAAAAATCATCCCTTAAAATTTGAGAAATATTTAAATTTTTAATATTTGATTTCAAATATGTATTATATTTTCCATAAAAATTTTATATTTATCTTTTTTATAATCTCTATTCATTAGTTTTCAAAAAACTTCAGTGTTTCTCTGGTTTTACTGGGAATAGTTACCAATAGTATGACACTTATTATTTATTTATATATTTTATTTTTATGATTATGGTGTAATATTTTTCTGGAACCTATTCTTTTTCCACAGGCTCTGATATGATGAATTCATGAAGTGTTTATGACACCCATTTCATTTCATCTATTTATTCTATAATTAATTATTTATAAAACCAATTTAATTTTTATTGGTTTTTATATAATGAATGTTTTATGATATTATGGAACACAAATGTATGTATTTTTTATGGGTGGGACCTATATATCTCTCAAATTCATTGGTAAATGTTTTATATCTCATGTGATAATGTTGGTAAATAAGGTGATGTGCTTGATCCACTTTGTGAAGTAAGTTAATGTTCATCATCCACTATGTGAAATAGGTGATGATGCCAAATCTGTTATGAAATTAGAATAATTCTTTGATTCATGAATCATTATGATTTTATGGTCTCAGTTGTTGACCTTGACATATGATTTTTTTTTATAATTTTGATGGTTCCATAATTATAAGATGCGTACTTATTGTTCATGACAGATTTATGATGATTTCTTACACTTATGGTTCATGTATTTTTAAATGAAAACATTTTATTCCATGTATCATATTTTTTATCCATGATAGATTGGATAATAAAATTTATGTTATATTTATAATCTCATATCCTTATGGTTATCGTATGCTTCCATATGACCATCGATTTATAGCTTCCATGTTTACCAGTACTGATCATTTGATCACACCATTTCTTAGGTCTTTTTTCCATAGTTTATGAATAAAATTATTTCTAGGTTATAATTATAAATTTTTATAAATGGGAAAAACCTTATTGGAGTCCTTGAATATCTTTCATCAAAATAAAAATATGGTGTATCTAGTCTCTAACTACTATAAACACTTATAGTCATCAAAAATTTACTTGTCAAATCTGTTAAATAATCATATAATAAATTTTCATATCATTATATGAAAATACTTAGTTGTTATAGTTGGTAATAGATAAGTATTTGTTAATCTATGGAGACTAGGATGAGAAACAAATAGTGAGATATCTATGAATATGTCCAATAATACATTTAGGGTTAATTTTAATGATAAATCAATGTTTAATAAAATTTTCTATATTTTTGGATAAGGAGTGACCTAGTGGTTATCAACAAATTAAATCCATATATAGATACAATAATGGGACTTGGATCTTAAAACAATATACCCAAGTGTAAAAACTCTGAAAAGTGTTAATTGAGATATACTCACTTGTCACATGGGGTACCAAAATGGACAGTAATGCACATTTGATTTGACACTCATGGGGGATATGTTTTGGAAATTCACAATATCTTTACTAATTATTATTATGGTTTTGAATAAATAAAAACAATTAATGAATATATATGAACATAAGGTTTCATAAATTGAAAATTATTAGTCATAATTCAGACATGCTAATAATGCCTTTAAGGATTAATCTTTCTCATTAATGATGCGTGGTGGTTATAATAACTAGTCTGGTTTTCATAATTGATTGAATATAGAATAGTGATGTTGGGGTTGTTAAAGGTTTTATCAAATATTGGAGTTTCTTATTCAATAATTAGTTATAAAAATAAATTTTATAATGAAAAATATCTAGAAAAGTTTATTCCTAACCCTAATGATGAGATATTTAATTTTTAGTAAAAAACCTAATGACATGAATATAGAATCTTAAGACTATGGTTCTTCTCCAAATGATATTTTTTCGGAAATTGATTCTTGAAAATATTTTTATTTAACCTCTAGTTTAATATTTTTTTATTATTGAATAGATCTATATTCTATACATAATTCCCACAACAATTTCTTTGGAAATGGATGTCCTGTTAGATATTCCAAACCAAACTATGCTCATTTATTAGTGTGATCATGAACACAAAATTCAAATTGAAAATATAAAAAATTTATTAGATATTATTCCAATTAAAAAGTGGTGTTTATCTTAGATGGTTTAAGATAAACTCAATATAAATTATATTCTTATTTTGTGGTAGTTTTTTCTTTCCTTCTGTATGAGTTTCTTAGACTTCCACCGAAATTGTGAACTTAAGTTCTCAATAGAACTCATACCTGGTCCCACACCTATTAAAAATACTCCACATATAATTTATTATATTGACTTATAATAATTATAGATGAAAATTCGATAAAATATTGGTAGGGGATTTATTCTGGTGAGTGTGTCACCTTGGGGTGAACCTATTATTTTTTTAAGTAGAAGGATTGATAGATGTGACTCTTAATTTATTATCGGGACATGAATTAGAAACAAATCAAGAAAATATATCATTTACCCTATATTAATGAATTTTTCAATCAACTATGTGGAGATCAATACATTTCCCAGATCAAACATCATTCTATATATCATCAATTGAGTGTCCTGGAGGAGGATATAAAAAATAAAACATTCCATACAATTTATGGGAACCATGTGTATATAATTTATCCCCTTAGTCTTACTAATTCCCCTACAATATTTATGGATTTAATGAATAAATTATTTATAGATTAAAATTAGCATTTTTTTATAATCATGATAGTTTATGTTATTATATATTCCAAGATATTGGAAGAGTGTTAATATTACTTGAGATTTCTTTTAAAGACCCTAAGAGGAAACAACATGAAATGATTACATAGTGTGAATTGTTTTTACACAATGATTAATTTTTTGGTCATATAATCTCAATTAATTGTATATTTGTTGCTCCATATAACATATAGGATATTAAATGTTTCCTTAGACCTACTACTATCACTAAGATCCAAAGTTTTCTTGGTTTGGATGGATTATATCGTCACATTGTGGAAATGTTTTCAAGAATATCTAATCCACTAACCATGTTAACTCTGAAGGGAGATAAGTTCCGTTAGATATATAAATTTCAGAGAAATTTCATGAAAATAAAAAAAACGAGTCATCACAACTATGCTGACATTACCCCATAGTAGATAGGGGTTTGTGATCTATAATAATAGATAAGAGAATGGACCATGATTCATCCTTTGGAATAGGGACACGGTGTTAGTGTACGCCTCATGATAGTTGATGGTTCAAGAGAAAAATTACCCAACTGATGATTTAGATTAAACTGTGGTAATGTTACACTAAATATATGAAGGAATTATCATTATAATGAAAATGGTGATATATATACTAGTCATTATAGTTTAAACTATATATTCATATATAAATATTTGATCTTTTTTTAGAGAAGAAGGTTGTAGTCAATTAAATATTGTGACTGGTCAATACAAAAACTCCATGGAAAAAAAAGGTTTCTAATTCTTTTTCTCAAAATGATGGTTCTAGAATATCTATAATAAGGATCACAAAATGTAAAATATTTATGGATTTGAAATTTTTTTATATTGAAATATTTTAGGAAGGGTAGAAATATTAACTTTCTCAAATTTGCGGTCAACCATCTATTCAAGTGGAGATTAAAGAGGCTTGGAAACAATATATAGAAGCTCAAAAGAATGTTACAGATATTAATGAATTTAACATTGATTATGGTGGAAGGAAAATTCATGAGAACAATTAATGTATTCCATCTATACCATATTTGATAGAGTATTTTTAAAATAAATCTCAATGTTTTTCATTATATATTCTTCTTGGAAGTGAAACGATGTTTAGAGTTTTGAGAGAGTATTTATAGTGCGCTGTCTTGAAGATAGATTTTACATAAGTTATTTCTCGATGCATGGTATGTCAGAAATTTATTAATGAGGGAAAACATTATAAGGGGCTCTTTCAACAATTATATATACCATAATGAGAATGGTAAAACATCATTATAGAATTTTTTTGTTGGACACCCCATGTCATATAAAGAGAACAATGTTATATTGGTTGCAGATGATCTTATTGAAATTTTTTTACATTTAATTACTATAATATAATATTTATATATGGATCATATAGTCAGGATATAAATTAATAAAGTGGTAAGGTCCATGAAGTACCACATTTCATTATTTTTTTATTAGAAACTGAGTCTCACATCGATTTTATCGAGGATCATTATGTAACAACATGATACTAAGTTGAGTTTTAGTGCAGTGTATCATCCACAGATATATTTTTAGTATGAGATAAAAAATCAAACCATGGATCATATTTTGAGATATTTTTATATGTATTTCTATGTTAATTTTTATCATCCCCTTCTTCTAGTTGAGTTTTCTTATAATAATACCTTTCACTTGAGCATTTAGATGGATACGTATGAAGGCCTAACTGCAATGATTTTTAGAAATTATGTTTATAGTTATGATGATTGAGAATTAATGATATTTAGGAAAAAATATTTCAAAAAAATGATAGGGATTATTATATCCATTTAGAAATACATAAGGGAAACACAAATTCACTCGAAAAGTAATGTTGACAATCACTGATGTGATCTATAATTTGAATTTGGAAATTAGGTGTTTCTAAATATTTTCCATAGAATTAGGTAATGAGATTTTAAAATAATGTAAAACTACGACCTTGTTAAATTTACCCCTTTAGGGTTTTTGATTATATCAGGGCCATAAATTTTCTATGAACATCTAACAAACCTCTTCCAAATAATAATATGTTCCATGTATCTCTCATGAGGATGTACGTACATGATCCGTCACATGTACTAAATTAATTCATCATAACATAAGAAAATGAGATTTTTTATGATTAATAATAAATATAGATTCTATATTTTTATGAAAATGTGTTATGAAACAAACCACTCACTTAGACAAGAGTTTTAGATGAAACCAACAATTTGAAGAAGTTATTATGAAACTTGTGGATATAACGAGGTATCCAATTAGTTTATATCATTGTGAAAAAAATTATTGGGTGAAAATAATTTTAAGGGGGTCATAATATAACACCCTGTGATTTTATGAAATTTTTTTGTAGAATAAATTTAGCTTCGTCAACATATGTTTTTCTATGAAACACAAATTTTAAAGTAACCTCTGTAAATTATTATTATTGTTATTATTGATTGTCATATCATATATATTAAATTTATACATATTACTGGGAATAAACATATTTTTAAAATTACATATATTTTTAAGATAAATAAAATATATTTATAAATAAGTAATTATTTTTTTGAAAATATATTTTATATCTCAAAAATAATATTTACCCAAAAAATGATTTTATGGTTTTTATGAAAAATTAATAAAATTAATTTTCTCATATTTTAGAAATTTTAAATAAAAAATAAAAATATTTTTTAAATGATCATTTCAATATTATCTATGAGTAAAATATTTATAATTTTCTAAAAATATTAATTTCTTGGTGAAAATTATTTTTTAATAAAAACATCCATTTCATTTTATGAATTTAAAAATTTACTCCTTCTTTAAAAATGTTATAACATTAAAGTAAATTTATTTTTGTTATTATTTATCCAATTTATTTCATTGTAAAAAATTAAATATTTAATTTTTATATTAAATCTTTTTACACTCATGTAATTTTCTCTTTGGAAATTGGCTTTTGTGTCGCACATGTGGGTTTAATTTGTTAATTAATTTTTCCTCATCAATTAATTAAATTTTTTGAAATTGATTCTTTATTTTTAATCATAATAACTAATATTATATAATATTTTGAACTTGATTTTTGTTCAAAATGAATAATGAAAAAAAAAATTATTGTGGTTAAGTTTAATATGGGTTTATTGGGAATTAAACAAAAATAATAAGCGGTAAATTTAATTAAATATTATAAACTACCATTTTATGGAAATATTATGACCATAAAAAATATAATGTTCTATAATTACCAATTGTTTAGTCTAATTACATGAGAAAAGTTTCGTTACACATTTTTCGTTTCAAAAATTCAACGACTCTCCTTTCCCCACCTTATAAAACTAATCCCCCTCACCTCTCTTCCTCACAAATCAAAAATAATTTTCTTGGAAACATCATACCCATATAATTTACACACATACATAATTACATAATATAGGTCTTTCTTTTATTGGGAATCTATCCTATGAATGATTTTGGTGATAACATGTAGAGGTCATATGATGAAGAGGTAATGTTCTCAACCCAGCATTCAAATATTATTTCATTGTCCACCACAAAATATTACTAAATTATGAACATAAAAAATATATCCCAGATAATTAATTTTTATTTTTTTCATTTAAAAACCTATATTCTCATACCAATCCATCAAATGGGAAACAAAACTGTCAATTGGGTGTACGGAGGACTACCAGCCTGCGAATCGATGTAATTCATTTTTCATCACCACCTATCATGGTTTTATATAATGATATATTTAACATATTTATATGATATTTATGACATTATTATCTTTATTCAATTATAATATCACATACACCTACTTACTTTATATTTCATGGAAATGTGATATTATCGCTCGAGTGTATGGAGGACTATCGCCTTATAAAGAAATGTGATTTCTTATTCACATATGCTTTATATGGATGGAAATAAGGATTGTTTTATGGAAAATATATGACACATATGACATAAAAAATTAATCAAATGGTAATATATATATAAAATTATTATTTTTTATATGTCAAGAAAAAGGAAACATGATTCATGCATACATACGCAGCACCATCTCTATGAATGGTGTAATTCATTCGATACTGCTCACTTTAATAGATTAAACTAAATAAATATATGATGAGTATATATATATTTATAATTTATATCATGTTAATAATTATATATATTTTGGAATGATGATGCAATTAAAAAGAACAAAATTACCAAACCCAAGCATACATGAAAAACAATGTAGTTCTTAAATGAAATGTGATTTTAACAAGGAATTATTAATTAACAGGTAATAAACGTTCATACATAAATATTATGTGGAATGATACATATGATTTTCATAATTTTTTTTATTTATAATAAATATAAATTTAATATAAAAGAGGTTTTAATGAGTACTAATGAATTCAAAACATAAGTTAAAGGATGTGCATCTCAAATTTATTTAGGTAGGACTCATGTCTTATTCATCACTTGATTATTTTTTGTAGTGTATATACTATCATTAATTAATTTAATAATTATTCTCATGAAATTATGCGATATAGATATATAGGTATTATTATTTCTTTCATGGGTTTTATTATTGAAAATATACTAAATTGTTAGATGGGTTTATTTTAAAATCTCATGATTATTCAAGATTATTTATGAATAAGTTTATCTTGATGAAATATTATGATCTATATAAATGTATTCTCATCAATTGGTTCTAACTTACTTATTTCATTAAAATACACATTTTCCATTCATTTTCCTCTCTGTTTGAACTCATGATTCAAATATCTTTTTTTAAGGGAAAAATAATTTATTTCCCTCTACAATCAAAAACCATTTTCCTTACATGTACATAAATTTTAAATGAATAATAGAATATTTCATCTATATCAAATGAGTTTTGAAATGAAATTTTACCCATGTTTTAATTTTTTTAAATTTTTTTAAATGTAATATTATTTTCATATTATAAACATGGATATTTTGTCTTTTAATCAAAAAGATAAAAGGAATCTTTATTTTTACACGTATGAAATAAACAAAATATTCCACCATTCATACCAATCAAATATTTGAAGCTTCCTTTACATAATTTTAAGATTCTTTTAAAATAAATTTTTTCCCCCAAGAATTTGGACAATTTTAGATTATAAATATAGAATTTCAAATGGGAGGTATATTCTCTTAAATAATGTTTTAATGTTCATTTATGGAATTTAATTTCATCAATGAAAAATACCTTTAGTGTTACTAATGTTTTAATAGTGCTATGATCCAATGGTTCCATACGTATTTTTTATTAGGTTATTTATTTTTAAGATTATGATTAAAGAAAATTTATGAAACCCATTCATTTTTTCAGGGTTATGATATCATGAATTGATGAAATGTTTATAAAACATGTTTATCTTCCTCATGATTTGTTATGATGGAGGGAAAATGAAACCCATTTCACTTTTCATGGTTTGTGATGTGATTAATATATTATTATCTTATAGAACACAAATATATGGATTACATTATGGGTGGGAAAAATATATCCCTCTAATTCATTGGGTAAACATTTATATCTCATAAGATAATGAGGATACATAAGATTATGTTCATGATCCTCTATATGAAAAAAATTTATGTTATTGATCCACTATTGGAAACTGGTGATGATTCATGATCTTTTATGAAAGGGGAAATAAGTGTCGATTTATTAAATTTCATGATTTGATCGATATAAATGGTAATATTAATATATTAAATGTTTAATATACTTATAATAGTTCCCAAATTATATGGCATGAACTCATAGTTCATTAATTTATAATTATTATCACTCTTACAATCAACATATTTTGAAATGGATGTTTTTTATTCTGTGGATCATGTTTAAGATCAACAATAGATTAAATATTTCTTTTTAAAATGATATGCCCAATCTAATAATTCTATGCACATTTTATTATTTCATAAGGACATCATTTGATATCTTCCTTGTTTACCCTTACTACGAATCTAATCTTACAATTTTATTTGACACATTTATCCAAGTTATGAAGAAAGGTTTATGTATGGTGTGTATTTAAAGAGTACAAAACGTTAGTATATTTTTGGGAAATCATAAATATCTTTAGCGAAATATGAATATGGTGTATATATTCTCCAACGTCACTAAACATTAACAATCCTTAGGAATTTATATATGTAATATAATGAATTTTCATTTGTTAATATATAATATATATATATGAAAATATTGGTTCATTAAAAGTGATAATACTACATTGAGTGCACTATTTATTATATCTTATAGATATTTGAGGTTTACTTCCATGTTCTATATAATACTACAATAATAATTGAATATAGTGTTTCTTCAGTACTAATTATCACCCTATAAAGTGTGGTCAGTCCGAGAGAACTATTAAAAATCTATAAGATACGTTGAGATCATATTCAATGTACTTCTAGGTATTTTGGGAGTAGAACATTCCACTACTAGATTTCTCATATGGAAACAACTTCCATTATGTTCTTCCATTTTCACCTTATAATGATTTATGTGGGAACTATTTTCAGACTCTGACTTGGTTGGATGAAATTAAAGAGTGGAAGCTGATGAACCTGATTTTTTTGAAGAGGCTATAATGAATTTTCAAGCCATTTCACTTCATATTAAATCCACAAAAAGTCGAAGAAAAATTATTTTGAGACTATCATCAATGTGATACAGAGTTTGAGGTTCAAGTTAAAGAGTTCAATCATATATCACCAAGGAATAAATTCATAAGGTTTGGGAAGAAGATATTGTTTAGCTAAAGATACCTCAGCCTCATTGAGACACTTGATTATGTTGGAGATGTTTCCTATCAACATTCACACCCAGCTAAAGTATCTTTGGTACATGTTGTGTTCCATTTATCCCACATAGGGACGAATAAACAAGACTCCTTACATGTACTAAAGTAAGAGGCGGTACCATTGAATAATGATCACTAATATGGGGGAGAAGAAATAATTATTTTTATCCCATAAAAATGTTATATAAAAAAATAATAGACACATGGTCAAATTGTTGTGGTGGTACTATAAGTTTTAGTATGTGACATGGGAACTGGAAGGGGTGATGAATTATAAGAACCCTCATTTATTTTAGTTTATAAAATAAAATTATATGGGAGAAATTTATCATGGGGTTTAAAATGTAATTACTTAATGTTATATAAATTAAATTCCCTTTTCAACTAGATAAATTCAATATTAAAAAATGAAATTATAGAAATCACATACACTAAATTAGTTGTATTTTTCTATTATAATTTATATCCTACCAGATTTAATGTACCATTAAGCATCATAACCATTGGAAATATAGCTATTGAATGGATACCCATAAGATTATAATATATTAAGGGTTTTGATAATGAAAAATTGACACATATTCGATAATTAATGGACATAACTAGAATGATCATACTGTACAAATCCCATTTATCAGATCATCCAAGTGAGATGTCATCTTATCTACTTTCCCCTTATGAAGCCCAATATAAGATACAAGAAATATAATACAAGTGAAATTGTTTATATGATTTGGTCAAATTTATTAATATCAAAACCCATACAATATATGCAATAAAATCATAAGACATCATCATCATCAAACACCTTACCCTTATGTCCTATGCTGGTGTAATAAGGGGTTACGTATCTAGATGCTCATATATTGAATTATTATATTTTTATTTTTAATAACATATTTATTTTATTTAACTATTTTATTACTACATTATATATGATTAAATATTGAGTTAGATAAATATTAGATTTCAGTTTCAGAAAACACAAATAATATATTTGGGAAATATATAGTTTCAATTAGGACACCCTTTTGATGAAATCAAGAACTGATGTGAAGTGTCTGAGTCAGTGTGAATCACTGAGAGAGGGAGGGGGTGAATGTGTGATCCCTTTTAAATAATTTTTCAAATTGGTTCTTTCCAATTTAACATATATAGATTGTTAATGCCTCGATCCACTAATATTATGTCTCTCAAACTTAACTCAGATGATGATGTACATATAAAGTCATTGAACACAAGGATTTACAAGGTTTGGTTCAGAGACCTACTCTTTACAGTGTTGGTTATTTCCCCCAACACAGATTATCCATTATAAGGATTTTATAAATTACAATGGTTGATACACAATCACACATTATCTCTCTTGATTACCATATGATGTTCTTTATACTGCTTCCAACGGTGTTACCAGAGTCCCACTGACATGCTCCAGATTCTCATTGAATTCTTTTTCTCCTCCTTGAATCTCACAGGGTTCTTCAAGCTCTCAATCCACATGAGAAGCTTCCATCATTGAGTTAACTTTTATTCACTATTGATTTATATTATTCTCTTCTCACATAGTCATGTTGAATAACACGTGACTATATATCTCTTCAAGAATCTTCAACAACCTTTGGTAATTTTTGTTGGCCCTGCTCAGTAACTCTGATCATTTTTCTGATCAGTCCTCAATCTCAACAATACTCGGGCAATTTTATTTTCATCCAATGAACACCCATCCTCACTAATGTGTGTTAAAATGGTGAACACAACCTATTCAATATTTTTAGAATATTTCTAAACAATATCATCTCTGTCT
The DNA here is from genome assembly GCA_963277665.1 of Viscum album. Taxonomy (NCBI): domain Eukaryota; kingdom Viridiplantae; phylum Streptophyta; class Magnoliopsida; order Santalales; family Viscaceae; genus Viscum; species Viscum album. Next base: position 748,061,266 of record OY728129.1, on the reverse strand, counting down.
GTCTTATGGATTCTTAAATACTGTTAACTCAAGTATAATATCTTCTTTAATTCAGCCTCACTTTAGTATCAGTTCAAATCAACTACATTATTGGATTGTATAGAATCCAAAATTCTTTTATTTTATATCTCAGTTAATTATTCTACATGCTTGAGTTTAATAAAATTGCTTCTTTTGTTTACACATGCACACTCATAATCTAGATTCATCTTTTTTATGTTTCTTCACATGTGCATGTGCATGCATGCACGCATGCACCATCACCTTCATCCCACTTTCTTGTGTGAAGATGCCACTCGGTATAAGATTCTGAGCACACACACTTTCTCATTATTTTCCTCACTTAATATCAAACAAAAATTCCTTTCTTTGGTTCCTTTAAAACACACTTATTATCGCATTTTGGATTAATATAAGTGTGTGTTTCTTCAAACCTGAATGAGTATGATCATGTGTTTGTTCTTATTTCTTTCATCCTCATCCTTCTTCATATGTTCACACACAGTATACATTATGTTCTTTTAATTCACGTGAATTCAACTTTGCATGCACCATCTTTCTTATTCAAGTAAAGCACACACAACCCGAATGGGTATATGGGTGGTCTATGTGTGGGTTTTTTCTTCTCATGTGGGTTCCTATTCTTCTCAAAGGGCAGTGTATGTGTACTCTGTCCCTTTTTAAACTCTCTTTTTCTACTCATTATGAAACCAAGGTTTCACATTTTCTTCTTCTTCATGCGTTCCGTAGGGAACAAGGGGTCTTATTCTTCACGCAAGGAGTGCACATGTTCCTTCCCTTCATGCACATGGTTCGCGTAGATATCCTTCGCAGAACCACAAAGTGATTCTTGGTTATGTCTTCACAAAGGTAAAAAAATGGTCACATTCACCGGTTGTGTACCCACGGGATAAATTCTCATGAAGACACTTTAGGGTTCAAAATTACCTATTGTCTGTTTCCGGATTTCATCACACAAGGTTCCGTCTCTACATTACAAGGAGGTTTCAAGAGTGTGTAGCACTTGTTGAACTTATGTGGGTCTTATTCATCATGTAGCAGGGCTACGTATAAACTCTCTATGCTATGTCTTTCAAAAAACATGTGCTTTCTCAATATGTTCAATAATAAATCCGTAGTTGAGGGATCTATTATTTATAGGTGTGAATGGACACTGATCCGTCTTCATATCCCATTAGATATACCCTATCTTTTCTGTTCAATGTAGTTTCATTATTTCTCGGCGCAATCCTCATGAGCATGAATTTTCAAACTCATGAAAATCATCTCTTGAACATGTCAAGCATCCTGACAGGGCCTTGAAACTTTGGTTTCTTTGACAACGTAGGATATTTGGTTTATTGCATGCATGAAAATAGTATTTCATGCATGGGATTTGTTATGCTCAGATGATCATTATTCATGTAGGTTTGAGCTTCAATGTTGGATAGAGTTCGATCACGGGGGCTTGGTAGTGGCGACAGTGTAATGGACCATGTTGGGTGGCTAGAGGTTGAAGAAGACATAGTGCAGGGGATCTGATAGACCAGGTTTAATCTTGAAGTGTGCAGGATTGATGTTTGTCCACAATTAAATGATCAGATGATGTGCTGATATAATGGTTGAGTGAGACACGGGATGTGATGATCATCCAATATTAGCTATATATTTTTAAAATTTCTCCCCATAATGAAATGGAGACATAATATCCTCGTGGTTTAAGTATCAAGTCATGGTAGCCTTTGATCATAATTATCCTAATCCCCTCATAATACCACCCCGTACCATGATCACCATGCGGGAGCGCTTCTGCGCCCACTCTCTGCTACTTGAGTGAAATCCTAGCTCCAACTATGTGCACCTTGCCTCATGGGTTGATCACCTTGTGTGATCCTGAAAGATTATGCATGGACCTTGCTATTGGGCCTCTTGTGGGGCTAGCTTGAGGTGTCCGTCAGGCATTGTTGACCCTCGGGTCTCGCATGTTCCTGTGGTCGAGGACCATAGATGGACCTCTTTTTTGGGCTACATTTTTTATTGTAATCTCTACTTGGATAAAAACCCATGTGTACAAAAGTTCATCATCATCTTCTTCTTACCAAGCCCATGCAAGGGAAATGAACTTAGTAGATTTCATACTAAACCCATGCATGCTTCCTTTGATGTTTTTCATCTTCAAACATCATCATTCGACCTTAAGGTTTCGATCATGAATTCAAATCCTCTTCATTAAGATTCTTTGAATAAATTAGGTATTGCATGTGGGTTCAAATTCACCTCATGAATTTCAACATAATACATAGAGACCCTATTGTGAGGGATGTGTTTTCATTAAACACATGTCTTGGAAAATTGAAGATCAGATCAATAAATCATCTGATTTAATATGGAGATTGTCCATGCATGATATCCAATGTAATTTCAAACTGATTCTCCAAGGGACATAATCATTGGAATGAATTATCCTCTTTAATCATCATCGTCATTTCATCACTAAAATTCCATAAACATATTGACATCTTATTGACAACAAATGAAACACTATTCTCTATAATCTCCCCCTTCGTATTTTGTTGTCAATATCCTTTAGGAAATTTTTTATAAAGGTTGATATGTGTGCCAATATTTTCTCCCCCATATTGGAAACCATATGCAAAGGTGTATTGGGGTCAGAAAAAAATGTTCACCACCCTTTGAAGAAAATATTCTTGAATATTTCATATAGGGGTGATATCACATGGTTCACTTAGCAAAGATCATTTAGTTAATCAAATCTAAAAATACATGGTCTATTCCAGTGTAGAAAACAATAGATATATTACCAATGTATTGAATGTTTTCCATAAACAATCATAAATGTGAAATCCTACTCAAAACGTTTCAATTTTTAACTAAGGGGTAAAAAATAATCATATTTATCCATGAAAATAAAAATCCTTCCCATAAATCACTAAACATATTAAAATTTTCAACAGAAAAGATAATTCCCCCATTATATACTATCTGCTAATAAATCAAGAACCCCCCTAATTTACATGATAAATACAATTAATAATTTGACATGAATGTGTGATTTCAATACCTTTTGCTTCACCTTCCTGAGATGATATGAATTTCTAGATTTTTCATGAAGTAATCTCGGACATCATCTCTGTAATATTTTATCCCCCTCAAGGTGTGAAATTACTTTGATTTACCCTGGTGGAAATTATCATCACATATTCTTCATGAAATTAATGTTGATAATCTTTGAATGTTGAACAATTCAAGTTATCATCAAATCATAAATATTTAGTCCAACTTGTTTCTCTTCACATTGATCATCCAATTCTCATATTAATAGTGACCTTTACCTTCAATTACCTACAATGTAATCCCTCATATACCACAAAAATATAAGGGAATAATATGGAACACATGTGATCTTCTTAATGAGGGAAACAAAGCTAAGAATTTTCTATTAATGCAAGAAATAATTTCCATGTAGTTCTAATTTTCCTGGTACTCTTTATGATTGTGTCTTCTCACTATTTGACATTGTAATATTTAATTTTCAGCAGGAACCCATTACATCCATTCACCTTAAACTAGTGTGTATTGTTTTTACTTACTTATTCCAGTATTAAAATAGCTTCTACTGGTGCATGCTTTTCAATTTTCAATATCTCCATTTGACATGGTAAAATAGTTATACATCTGTTTTCAGGATTTATAGCCTTCTTGAACCATACACACACTAATAATGAGACACTTGGATTGTGATGTGCTGACATTCACTCATGAAATTTAAATTTTACTTCATGTGTAATAACATGTTCCCCTTTCTCTTAGCTTTTTCTAGATCTTCATCTTTATTATATTTATAGTTCTCTAGTAATTTGAAATTGATTAGGCTAGATAACTAATCACTCCTTATTAAAATTTTATGATATGGATCTTCCACATGGATTATCCATTGTCATTAAGTTTCATTTATTTGGAAACTTATTAAGATTATCTTCGGAAATGTCTTTAGTCAATCCCATCTCCTTATGGGTTGATTAACCTTTTAGTTTCATCTTGCTTCCATTCATTTCCATGGTTTGTTTGTAGTGATCCATGGTATGACCTTTCATTCCACAATAGAAGCATATTTTCATTGATTATATGACATTCTTTTAATCCATCTTGAAATTCTTCTTGGGAAGAATTTCTTTCACTGTTTTCTTGAATTCAATTTTTTTTCATATTCCCAATGGAAGACTTTTTAAATATTTTTGCTTTCTCCTGCCATTTTTTTGGTCTATAATTCCTATCAATATATGAATGAGGCATGATAGGACTAAACCAGAACTCATAATGTCTCTAACATCTTTTTTTTCAATTATCCAAGAAGTCATAAAGATATTCAATTCTATTCTTGATAGAATGATTCTTGTTCATATGTGAATTCTACTTTTTCGTTGCAGGTTTCTTAATTTATTCATATCCACATTCCCTAAATGTAGGACTTTAAAAAAATATTAATATGATGACTAGTTATGCATTAATTCATTTAGATGATGCCCAAACATCCAACAACACCAACAGTAGACAATAAATCTCTCTCTTTTTGTTGAAGTATCAGTATGGAATGATTCAGTGCATTGTTGTTTCAAGAATTGTCTTGCTTTATTTAGGGTATCCATTTAGGAGTTGTTCTATGTAATCATCACAGAATATATCCTTGTTTTTTTTGGATGCATCAAAATTTTTATCAATGCACAACTTCCAATCTTATATCATTTACCTAATAATTGAAAATGAAACTATATTATTGGAAATTGAAATAATTGAATTTTGGGATACTTTCTTCCTGGAAGATGTTGGCATTGTGTTAGAGGTTGTTTTGATATTCCTCTTGGAATCATATTCCTCAATAAAAACATGAGTGTCATAAACACTTCTTTTAGTTGTTTGGGATGTTCCAGTTAGGAGTGATTGTTGATTCTTCGATTTCGCCACCTTCTATAAACACTTCATGTGAGGGAGTTTTTCTCATCCTCAACTAATCTCACCATTCTTTCCTAACTCTTATTCAGCTTTGTCATTTTTCCTTCATGCTCATTTATTAATTGTTACAATGATATGTCAAGATACTTTACCTTGTTGGATTTTTCTTATAGTTGAGAAACTCTTAAAAACTATAGATATTTTCTGAATGTTTTCAAATGTATGGAAAGAATCTAAAATACAATTTCAAAAAATTATTTCTCACAAATACTTCCCTTCAATTTTTCAGTGACTTCATCATATTTTTCATTGCAAAGAGAAATTTTTTCTTACCTTTCCTTCACATGTTTTGTGAGAGTGTTGGATAGAACAACCCATTTAACCAATCCCTCTTTCATGGTTTCAGTTTCTTCTTTTAGCTGTAACTTTTCATCATGAAGTGTACTAAGGATTGTAGAAATGTGTCTTACCACTACTCTAGGGACATTATTCAGATGATATTTGAGTGAAAACTAATGATAATTAATTTTTCTATCATCATAATAGCATGAACAAGATTTTTTTGAAGAGTTATTATAATAAAAAGAATTATCACATGTTATAACTTTCAGATTAACTTCAGTAGAAGGTGTCTCCCCATTATCAGTAAGCTTATTTTTTTATCTTCTTTGCCTGTTTCTTCTTTAGGTTCTTTTGAGTCTTGATATATATCTCCATTTTAGTTTTCTCACTCATATCCTCAAATATGCACTTTTTAAAGATTACATTCGATATTTTATAGGTAACCAAGCTCCAATACCAACTGAAGTGTCCATATCAGTGAGAATCACTGAGAGGGGTAGGGGTGAATCAGTGATCCCTTTAACTATTTTAGAAAATTTATTCTTTTCAATTAAACCTATATAGCTAGTTAAATCGTCAATCCAATCTTCTTGTGTATCTCAGGCTTACCTTGGATGATACTGTAAATATAAATGATCTAAAAGGAAGGATTTACAAGGTTTGGTTCAAATACGTACAACTTATTGTGTTGGTTATCCCCCCCCCCCAACATAGATTCACCACTACAATATTTTTATCTATTACAATGGGAAATAAATAATCCCATTTCAAAACTCTTATGTTTCATAGAAAATACATTAAAATGCTAATCAAAGTGTTACTAGAGTCCCACTTGCCTACTCTAGATTCTCTCTAAAGTCTTCTTCTCTTCACTGAATCTCACAGGGTTCTTCTAGCTCTGGAGTCACATGAGCATCTTAGTTCATTTAGTTCTCTTTGATTAACTGTAGATTGATCTTCTGCTCTTCCCACATTGGATTTCTGAATAAAAGTTTTTGTATATCTCTTCAAGAATCTTCAACAGCCATTGGTAAAGACTGTTGGCATTTCTCAATAACTCTAGTCACTTTCCTGAGCTATTTTCAGTCTCAACCATACTCAAGAAATTATTTCTTATCATGATGAAGACCCTAATTAACTAATGTGTGTTCATATGGTGTACACATCCTCTTCAAGAATTCTATAATAATTCTGAACAATATCAACTATGTCTACCTTCTTGGATTCTCTAATATTGTTAACTCAGATATATGGTCTTCTTTAATTCAGTCTGGCTTCACTAACAATTAAAATAAACTTCACGCATGGATTTCATGAAATCCAAAATTCTTGTATTTTATATCTTAGTAAATTATGATGCATGAATGAGTTTTATGGAATTTATTCTTCTTGTTTACACATGTGCACTCACAATATTGATTCTTCCTTTTATGTTTCATCACATGTGAATGTGAATGCATGCATGGATGTATGTAAAATCTATTTCTTATCTATTTAATTTTTAATAATCATACTCGATATAACCTTATGATTACACACACAATATCTTTCTTTTTCTCACTAAATATCACACACAATTTCTTTTCAATGGTTCCTTTCACACACACACTTTTTATAAAGTTTTTGTTTAATGTAATTGGGTGTTTCTTCAAATTGAAATGGGTATGATCGAGTTTGTGTTCTTCTTTCTCTCTTCCTCCTCCTTCTTCACATGTTCACACACACTGTATTTTATGTTCTTTGAATACACATGAATTCCACTTTTCATGCACCCTCCTTCTTCATCATGTAAAGCACACACAACCCAAATGGTTACGTGGGTGGTGTATGAGTGGGTTTTTCTTCTCAAGAGGGAATCTCTTCTTCTCCAAGGGTACTGTATGTGTACACTATTCCTTTTGAAACTCCCCTTTTATTCTCTTCATGAATCCAAGGCTGCATGATTTCATCATATTTGTGCAAACTATAGGGCACATTGGGTCTTCTTCTTCGCGCAAGGAGTGTGAAGGTTATTCTCCTTCAAAGACATGGTTCGTGTAGATCACATTCACAGAACCACATAGAGATTCTTTGTTCTGTCTTCAAAAGGTTCAAAAAGGGTGACATGCACTGATTGTGTACCCATGAGATCGCATCTCATGAAGACACATGAGGGTTTAAATGAACCTACCATGTGCTCACAGATTTCATTGAACATGGGTGTTGTCATTCTTCTCAAGGAGGGTTCAAGAGTGCATAGAACATGTTGAACTTCTTGAGGTCATCCTCTTCGCATATAAGGGCCGCCCGAAAACTCTCATTGCTCTGTTTATTAGAAAATAGCATATTTCTCAATATTTTCATCAACAGAGCCTCTGTCAAGAGATTTATTATTTATAGGTGATGATGGACACTACTCCTCATTCAAATACTGGGAGATATGCCGAGAGGATCATAAAAGTTCTTTGGTTTTGAATATTTTCAAATACAAGATACGATTTCTTTAATCCCTTGATTTGTTTTATTCAACACAAGTTCCTTATTTCTTTGTGAAATCCTCACATTCATGTGTTTTTTAATGCATGAAAACCATCTCAGGAATGTGTCGAGAATCCTGACATGTCCTCGCAACTTCGGTTGCATCAGCAAGGTGGGATCATCAGTTTAAGGCATGACTGAAAATTAAATTACATGCATGGGATTCATTATGGACTAATGATAATTATGCATGGAGGTTAAATCATCAATGGTTGCTGGAGATCGGTCAAGGATGCCTGACTATGGCGATGACATACAAGTTCTTGTCAGGTGGCAGGAGGCTGAAGACGATGCAGCGATGGAGATCAGAAATTCTTGGTTTAATCATGTAGCGCATGGGATTGATGGACGTCTATGATTATGTGACTATATGCCATGCTGATCGAATGGTTAAGAGAGATGCAAGATAAGATGAGTTTCCATGATTGGATCTGTGTTTTTAAAATAACATCCCACATAGAAACTGAGACATGAGATACTCGTATCTTATGTATCAAGTCACGACACCCTTTCATCAGAATTATCCTCCTCCCCTCATGGAACCTCCATGAACTATGTTCACCCAGTGAGCGTGCTTCTGCAACCACTCTTTACTCCTCGAGCGTGATCCTAGTGCTCACTATGTGCACCCTGCCACATGGGTTGATCACCATGCATACTCTTAAGGGATTATACACATCACACGTTGATACTCCTCTTATGGGGATATCTTGAGGCTTCCCCCAGGCGCAGTTGAACCTTAGGTCCTGCATGTGCCATTGGTCGAGGACCTCGACTAGACCCCCTAGATAGACTATTTTGTTTAATGTAAGACCTACTTGATTAAAAAACCGCGTGTAAAAAAGTGCAGGGAATCCTTCATTATACAAATCCCATGCATGGGCAATGCTGTTAGTAGATTCCATACTAATCCCATGCATGATTCATTTGATTATTTTCATCTTGAAACATCATCATTATTCCTTAAGGTTTGGATCCAAAATTCCAAACCTCGTCATTAAGGTTTTTATATCAATCAAATATGATGTGCAAGTTCTTCTTCACCACACGCATTAAAACATAATACATGGAATCACTGTTGTGATGGATGTGATTTCTTTAAAACATGTCTTGGAACATTGAAGATCAGCTCAAATAATCGTCTAATATAATATGGATGTTGTCCAAGAATGAAATCCAATGTCATTTTATACAGATTCTATAAGAGAAATAATCGTTTGGAAAACTTCTCCTCTTCAATCATTATTATCACTTCATCACTACCATTACAAACACATATTGACATCTTATTGAAAAAAAATGAAACAATATGATCTACATGATGAAGTAAATTTTATTTTATTAAAATTTCTATTTAGATAATTTTTATTTAAATATTAATGATAATATTATATTAAAATGTCAAATCTATGTTTCATAATGGTCATAAATATATTATCATCATAAAACCTAGTATTTTTTAATAAATATAGATGATTTTATAAAAGTTTATTTTTTTTATTTGTAAAATTTTTCTGATAAAATAGATATTAATTTTTAAATTATCACATATAATATATCTAAAATATAAATGTTCAGAATTTTTTAAGATGGTCGACTTTTTTGGTAAGAAATAAATACCATATTTATTATGACATCTGAAAAGACAAAATGAGATGTAATATATACTATAATTAGTATCAATAGAAATTATGTTTTAATTGTAATATTATTTTTTAATTTATTTTATTATTTTAATAAACCCTTAATGAATCCCCAAAAACATCTATTGTATTTTATGATTATTAAATTAATACTTTTTAAAAATGACTCACTTATCCAACCGTAAGGGTATTATTTAAATTATCTTAGTTCATAAACATATGAAATATTATAATCCTTTCCTCTATTTCACAAAAAAAAACGAGGGAAACCATTGGACGTTTTGTGGTTTTTATTATCTTACTATATAGAGTCCAAAACCTATGTAAAGAAATTAATTAGTAATTCCACCATCTTTTTTTATAAAACCCTACCCAAGATCCCATTCCTCTTCAATAGAAATCTCTGTATAATGATGTTAATATAACTTTATCACTGTATTGACCTCAAAATTTTTCCCCAAGATCTTAATAATATCCTCTGAATCAATTACAAGTTCCCTCTCAAGGAAAGGGATCCTCTGCTTCTTTTCTATAGTCCAGCACATTCTTTACATTATGCATTTTCATTTCCAATTTCCCAGGTTGGGATATGTTTTTAAACATTCCTAGTACATTCCATATGATATCAAAGGGATTAAATACCCCTTTAACTCTCGTTAATCTTTCCATGAATCAATATCTAACATTGTTAGGATGCTGAAATTATCATGAGATTTTTCATTCCAAATACTTTCATCATAAATACCCATCAACCATTACACTCAATGGTATTAAACTGAATCTAAATATTCTTAATTTATTATTGAGTTTCATATATGTAACTCACACCCATTAATAATGGGATTAAAAGTGATGAATTATATACGTATGTTGTATGATCGATGTTCCCCACTAATGCATGTATAATATATGCATGTGATGAATGGTTCATGAATTATATAGCCCTAAATACATTGGGTATTGTATTTATATCATGATATGAAATGTATTGTTCATGGGAGGTTATCCAAAGAACACTATGTTATGTTTCCAAAGTGTTTATCCATGTCATAAATTTATAATTTCCCGTTTTTTGTTTTTATCACATCCCTAGGATGCCTTTATGTTATCATAATATTTCGTACTTAAATATTCATGTTTGTGATTCTATCCTCTCATTTGATATCATGATATATCTCTTGAATCACATGTGGTTTTATATATTATTGTATTCCCTAATCATCCTATTAAAGGGATTTATTCCTTACCCTTTTCTTATGTAATTATCTAGGTTGTCACATTATGTTATAGAAGAGAAATAAAATCTTAAGGGAATGTTGTGGAGTTTTTTATAATATTTTGTTGCACCAATGATACAATTTATTGTTATATGTACCTAATTTCTCAATGACACATCGCATCATTATATTCTGGGATTTTATTGCCTATTCCATTATGAAATAAATAATGAATTTATTGGTATTGAATTCTGTTTTTTCATATATAACATCATCCTTGATGGAATTACCATTGTAGGATAATATGTTGATATGTTCCCTAAGAAATTTGTGGTTATTTATCATAAATTATAGGTTGCATTCTCAATTGAAAATTTTCTTAGATCTTTCATAAAATCATGTACAACATATAAAATAGACAACATTTTACTTGAATTTATAAAGAAGAAAAGACATGATAAAATGGATAAAGAGTTTATATGCCCATATTATACATAGTGGGATGCACTATACATATCATCAGTAATAATTATGGGTCAATGCCCCAATTCATTGAATATTTCGAGCTCAATAAGTTTTTTATAAAGAATAGGTATCATATGCTAGGGTTTTATGGATTTTTTAATCGGATACAAGGATCTGAGTACTTATCTAAGGTGGATCTTTGATAATGATTTTTTCATGAAAATTTGAGGAAGGGGATATAATCAAGAGTATAATTTATAAAATTTATGGGCACTATGCATCTATTGAGATTTCATTTGGACTCATTGATTCTATACTTACCTTCATAGACATATGTAATAGAATCTTATTGAAATTACCGTTATAAATTTTTTTAGTATTAATAGATGAAATTATTTTCTAATATAAATGTAATGTGGAACATGATGAGAATCATGATACTTTATTAATGACCATGAAATATTAATAGTTATATGAAATGTATAAAAATGAGAGTATTTTATGGATAATTAAATGTTTTTTTGGAATTCTATCTATATAAAAGAGATATAGTTAGATCTTAAAAATATATATTTAATTGAAAGGTGTACCATACCAACATATATGTTAAAAATCTACAATTTTTATATAATATTTGGATACTGTATTCAATTTTTTGAAACTAAACATGCTTTTCAAGACCAATAACAAAGATAAAATACAATGGAGTTATGTTTTTCTGGAATTCTGAATGTGAGGACATATTTATTTATATAATGAATAGAGTAACTACTAGACTTGTGATCACATTACCCACTAAAGGTGATGGATTTTTTATCTATAGTTATGAATCCAAAACATGTTTGGTTTTTTTAGTAAATCCATTTGACAAAGTGATAGCCTATGCCTCCCACTAATTAATGATCCATGTGATGTACTACCCAACCCATTATCTTGAATTTGATGTAGTGATCATAGAATTAAATATTTGTAAAAATTACATCTTTGGGGATTAATATTACATATAAACATATAATAAAACCCTCAATTATATATTTACACAAATTGATCTCAATATGTGATAATGAAGGTTGTTTGAGATGATCAAGGATAAATATTATCTAATATATAACCATCATGGGAATGAAAAAAATTGGGAGATTCATAATGTAAAAAGAAATTCACAACCCTATACATGATAAGTATAAAAAGGGTTTAAATATTCCTAGAAAATCAATGGATGTATATAGGAATCATAAAATTAACTTCATCATACTTCTCTCATGTAACTGCTCAACCATCCATTATGGGGAGTGTGAAAGAGACCTAAATATATTCTGATGATCAATAGAAAATGGTATCAAATATTCTTGTCTTAAACATTTCTAAATATGGAGTTATAAGGTACAAGACCTTTATATATGTCCCATAGAAGCTATAAATAATATGGATAATTTGTATGGTGAAAATCGATCATTCATCTATTTTTTAAAGGTTGGGGTCGAAGCCTCATTTTAATATTTAAATGAAAGACCTCTTTAAACTGGGTAAAGAGAGACCCATTACATATCAAAAAGGCCTAATGACATGTGTCCTGAAAAAGATTCTATTCCAGTATGGAAAGGGGAAAAATAAATATGTATCTTTTTAAAGGTCTCCCCATGACATCTAAAATAAATAAATTCCTTTCGGTGGTAATATATCACCTAGTATAGTTAGATCAGTTAGTTGCTATCAAGGAAGATTTCTCACTTTAACAACACACCATGATATACACAAGAGATCTAGTAAGACTGAATGGAGTACCACAATCCACTATATCCAATCAAGTTATTTGTTTACCTTACTTGTTTTGAGAATCTTTTCGCAATAGTTATATATAGTGATGAGCATCATCACTACATATCACCCCATGTACATATATTCAATATGAGAGAATGATACTAACTCTATATGTATGCTAATATCATATTAGTGTATTTTAAGGGATTTATGGATCATAAAAATTAACTAATGGAGTCCTAATATAATAATAGGTTCCATTATACCATTAAAATGGCACCTTATGGCGATCTATATGCGAAGAAATTTTATAATCATATTTGTTTCAATGAATTTGGAGAGTGGACGATTATATAACCTATTCTTATACAATATTTGATAGATAATTTTTAAACCATTAATCATAAATTGAAATCCATGGATGGTCAGCTAATAATCTATTCTCATAGTCTTCGACAATACCAAGAGTTTTAGGTCAAAGATAAAATATTATTTCATATATCACTATGTAAGATTGTCATAATTTTTTGATAGAAGGTAAATCATAGTCAAAGATACCTAAACCCCTTTGAGATCCTTGATTTAATTGGAGTTGTGGTCAATATAATATAAGTATCACATAACTAGTAACATCTACATGATGTTCCCCATCTATATTTTTTAAGGAAGTAAATAATATACCCCTCACGTCTAATGAATCTTTAGATGGTAACATTGGGGAATGGATTTTAAAGTAAGTTTCATCTAGTAATGATAATGGATCATACTGAAACAATTTATAAAATATGAATACTAACCTAGTCATGGTATTATAGAAGAAATAAATGTTTGAGTGTAAAATACGACATGTGGAAGAGGTGATGAAAAACAATTACCCTCATATTTCTTATTGTTTGAAAGGAAATTTTGAGGAAATATTTTATGAAGGGTGAATAATTTATCAACATACACTATTTTAAATGAAATTACATTATTAATAAATAAATTTCGTAATATTTTATATAGTTATACAAAATACAATTAATATATTTCATTTTTTATTTTGAAACATAATAAAATATATAAATAATTTTCAAATTGGATTAAAAACTATTAGAGTCATAATCATCGATAAAATAACCATTATATAGTAACTGTTTAGATTACATGTGGTAATAATATCTAATTTCCACAAATTGATGAAACTATTCGCTTTGACAGTAGGACAATACCATATTAATCTCATTTATTTGTGCATCTGAGGGGGCAGAATCACCGGGATTTACCCCGGACCAACACCAATACTATATTAATCAGATAAAATGTGAGAAAAAATCATTTTTGGGAGAAGGTAATGAATAAAAAAATCATGTCTCAAACCGTATTTGTCAAACCACTTCAAAAAAGTACTATAATTACACACCTTACCCATAAGAAATATACATGTATAATAAGGGATCTGTGTCTAAACCATATCAGTAAGAATTATTATGAAGTACTTTTAATAAAATTATTATAGTATTTATCATTTTTCCATTATTAATATAAATATATACATGATTATATAAAAAGTTTGATAAAATTTACAATTTATATGAAGAAATAAAAAATTGGATTTTTTGGATATAAGTAATTTCAATTAAAAATATCATTAGATAAATTCATGAACTTTTTTCATTAATGTTATTTTATTCATATATTTTCAAAATTAGTATTTTATTAAATATAAATTATCATATAATCAAATTAATATCGATGTAATTTTTTACGGGCAATAGAAAAGATAGTGTTTCAAAAACTAGTAATTTCAAGTAAATCAGTATTTTTTAAAATGTGAAAATTATCATATTTCTACAATTTTTAATTTTTAAGTATATATTATATTTAAAAATATTATATTTAAATTATCCAATTGTAAATGTTTCATAATATTCTAAGAGAGTTGAATTTTTGGGTAAAATTTAAATATGGTATAAATATACAGTGTATAATATGACATCATAATAACCCAAAAGTGATATGATAAATACTATAAGGGAATATAAGAGAAAAAATATATTTCATAGTTAATTTTTTTTTCAAATATATTTTGTTATTTTTAAAATAATTTAATGAATCCTTAAAATTCTATAGTAAATTTGAAGGTTTTACAGTCAATTCAATAAAAACATGACTCACTTCCACACATTAAAGGTATTATTTTAATTTTTAGCGTTGTTAAAATAATAATGATTTAAACCACTCTTTTATGGAAAAAAATATTTGTAAAACCATTTGGTGTTTTCTGATTTCTATGATTTTATCACTTAGGGTCCAAAACCTATGTATATAAATTAATATTGAATTCCCACTATTCTTACTATTAATTCTCACCCAAACTCTAATTATTATTCCCTAAAATATTATTTATCCTTAATTTCATCTCCTTATACCTCTCTAAATCCTTCCTATGTTGTTTCCATCATTATAACAAGCTTATCCAAGGATTTTAGAAGCACCCATGCAAGATAAGTGATTTCTTCCTCCTATTGGTTCACATAATTTATTTATATTGTGACTTTTTTGTTTCCATGTTTTCATGTTGAAATATTTTATTTCTCATCCCTCTAATATAATTATGATTCCAATGTGATGTTACCACAACAATCATACTCATTAACCTATCCAGGAATCATAATTTACACTTGTTATGCTACAAAAATTAGTTAGTGATTTTATAATACATACACTTGTTTTTTGAATACTCATACCCATTTCAACTAATGATTATTAAACTATATGTAAAAATCCTCCATTTAATGAGGGATTCTATATATATAACCCACAATCCATGTTATTGTTATTAATGTTTATTTATTAAATTTATATATTGGCTTATCTATGTGAAAAAAGGGATGTAGATGATATGAATGTGACAGGAGGCCCTAGAATTATAAAGCCCAAATATTTATTGGGTAATGTATTTATCACACGATATGCCATTTATAGTGAATGGGATGTTCGAATATAAAGATTTTATTGTGATTTCCTAGGAACTATCATTTACTTATGATTATGATATCATGTTTTGTGGTCTTTGTGAATTCCTAATCATCCATGATTTTATCATCTTATATTATGATTAAATGTTCGTGATTATGATTATCACCTTATTTATTAAAAATTTCATTTTCCTTGATTCCCATGTATGTTTTCAATTAATGATATACTCTGATTATTTCCTTAAAAGTCTTTATAGCACAAATTTTTCTTATATCTATTCTGGTGTTATCCCATTATATTTTAGAATATCAATGAAATTCTGAAGTTATGTTTTTTCGAATTTAAATATTGATGATGTAGCCCTATTTCATGTTATTTTGATCTTTATCAAATTACTCAATGAAGCTAGGACTCAAAATATGTTGATACTGTATTAACTGTATATTTATGTATGGAATAATGAATTAATGTGTATAAAAGATATGGGTTTTCATATTTATGGAATATAATGGATGATTAAAACATGATGTTGTAAACTACTTTAACGGTTATATTGTGATATGTTAATCCATGTTGTTCAATCTACTACAATGAATCAAAAATTCAGGAGATTTCGAATACAATACTGACATGTTTCATTCCAAGTAGTAACTTGATGTCATGAGTAGAGGTATTATATAATAATTCATATGATACACACACACACACACACACACACATTTTATGGTTGAAATTTTCATACAGAGATATGAGTGTGTCTAATCGAGGTGACACTAGATCCATTTGTATCATGAGTAAAAATGTGTTCTTAATAGACACCTCTCCTAATATATAATTATATATTAATAAAATCAAAATTATTTTCAATCTTACAAATGTTTGAAGTGTTACACATAAGTTTATAGAATAATATTTTATTTTAGTGTATGGTGTTTATCTAATATTCGATATAGATTATGATAATCAAGTATATATGATATTATATAGATGCATAATGATTTTTTATTTTTTTTAAAAATCAATGAATATTTATTAAATTTTAAAAAACTATTGAGAATCTTATAATAATAAAGGATCATGACATGGTGAAATTTAACATGTCATGGTCTTTATCTTCTCATGGTACATTATTCCATTTAATCATATATGTGAAAAATTATATTTAAATTGTTTAATTGATTCCCCCATGTTGATTATCATAGATATTTCATAATAACAAATATCAAATGATGATGTCTCTATTAAATGAATATTAAAATTATTTTTATCACGTCACATAATTAATAAGATGGAAGCTAAAATAATTATAATTTTCATAACATTTAGAATATTTATACTCAAATTAAATCATTAATTAATTATAGGAGGTCTATAAAAAGTATATTAATTGATGTTTCTTGAATGATATGAGATTATTATCTATTATATGAACCCAACTCAATCTATATTCTCTATATTTATAATTTTATAGGTTTTGTTAAAAATGAATTGTTTATAATATTTCGTATTAGTGATTCTTGTAACTTCTATATAACATTAGAGGAAATGACTAACATGTTGTTATTAACAGAGATCAATCAAACTCACCTCCGTTGAAGATTAAAATAATGTATTCTTCAGTATAATTGTTTAAAGAAATAGTAAATTAATTTTATTGATTCCATTATCAGGATTTCTTTGAATGGGTTGAATTTTTCTTTATTATACATATTTTTGTAAAATTTTCAATGAATCCCATAATTTTTACTATGATAATGTAGAAATGTGTCGATTTAACCCTGTTTTGAACAATCATAGGGTCAAATCGGGTAATGATACCAATGTTTAGAACACTCTTGAGTCACTTTTTTATGACATATATTATTCATTTGTAATTGTATAATAATTATTTTAATGTAATACCTGTAATATTAAATGAAAGTTATTTTTAAATTTAGGAATGATAATGAATGGAAATGAACTAAATTTATTTGGGGAATCATTTGAGGTAATTGTTCCCATACCCAAAAGTGTACATTATGTGTTTATCAGTAGGTATGTCTTAGTGTATAGTCACATGTTTGAGGGATGTATTAGTTTATAGATGGTGGATAGGGGTGAGTCTTATTACATGCTTCATTATTTCATATAAATACGTGTTTTTATTTTTCTAATAAAATATTGTCTAATAGTATTTATTATTTAATATTGTGATTTTTTTATAAATATATAATTTAATATGGTATGGTATACTTTTTCAATGAAGGAAAATAATTCCAAATTAAATTTATTTTATCCATTAGAATTAGTTTTTCTATTTAATGATTTAGTGTCACACATGAATATATGTGATTGTATAACATGTGTATCTGGATTTGATAATCTTGTTTAGTGTTTATCATCAAGTATTTTTGAATGTTTTACCTCGTTGAGGTGCTAGTGTAGTTATAGAACATTATTTAACTAACATGATTTAGTTTATCTAAATTATACATTTAGTAAAAAACTTCTTATTTAACAACCATATATTTCCCTTGGTGTGTTTTTTTGGCTTGATAATCTACTGTTGTTTTTTCTTTGACTACACCATTGATACTTTATTCAGTCAATACATTCCACCTATCATTATTCATATTATTTTTTCATGTCTTCTATGAACTTCTTCTATTTAATGATCAATTGAACATTCCTAGG
Organism: Viscum album; assembly: GCA_963277665.1. NCBI lineage: Eukaryota > Viridiplantae > Streptophyta > Magnoliopsida > Santalales > Viscaceae > Viscum > Viscum album. The sequence goes on along the minus strand of OY728129.1, from coordinate 748,042,716 downwards.
AATTTACCTCTCAATTGGCCATTATTAGATGTATTAGTTTATGATATTATGGTTAAACTTACAATAATTATTCCTTATCTCAACTATATCAATATTTACTTTATTAAAGTAAACGATTTTTAAATAGTGAGAGAGGGAGAGAAATTATTGAGAGCTCTAGTTTATATTCTCTCATTTGTTTCTTTATTAGTAATTATACTTTTTATCCCTTTATATCCATTGTGTAACATTAGTATACATTATAATCCTCAAATATTGGAAATTAACATTTGTAACAACACAATGACTACTGATTCAACCACCTCGTTGGAGAATATTATTTTATCAACTTACTAAATACTAAATGAAAACTATATTATTTCAAGACTAAATGTATAAGAAAATCATATATTAAATATGTAAATTTTTTAATGTTTTTGTTTCCACCATCATGTATTATTTATGTATTTATTTAGTAGTTTCCATCCATTATGGAGAATATTTCCCAATCATAAATCATATATCATAGAAGTTTCATTCAATATGGGCAACAATAATAGTTTTTTGAATACTAATTTTAGTTTTCTCTATATTTATTTTTCCTTCAATTGATTTTATATAATAATATTATATCAGGATTTTTATTCTATCATTTCATTCAAACATAAAAAAACTTATAAATAATTTATATTCAATAAAGATTTTTTTTTTATTTTTACTTTATGACTTGATTTTTTTATCATTGTTTATTAAATATTTGTTTTTCTGTTTTTCATTTTTATTTATAAAGTGTCTCAAATTTCATTATACATTTTTATAGAGAAAATTTTTAATTTACTATTATCATTTATTTTCTTTAATGACACTATATATTTTCAACCTACCCTATCAAAACAATCCCCTCATTATATTCATAGTTCACCCAAAATCTAAATTTTCAAGAATATTATGAAGAGATTTACATTAATTTAGATACTATCTCATGACATAAAAAAATTGAATAATTAATAAAATAAGTTAATGAAATCCAATAGACGATGCAAGACCATGAAATATTTTCTATTTCATTAAAAATGTTGATCAATGACAAGGATATAATGAACTAGAATATGTCGAAAATGTAAATTTCATTTGGAAAGATTCATAGATTTAAGTGATAAAAAGTAAATGACACTTCTATTTTTTCAAATTTTAATAATTTACACAAGGGAAAAGGAATAGGGCTAGTGAACAAGGCTCTGCATGAATAATAAGTGGGGAGAAAATTAATTTGTAAACTAAAGAAGTGGCCATGATAAAAAATTGAAATATACTTTATAGAAAATATATTTCGTATGAAAAACTATTTCATTGGGATTTAAATATAAAATAAACACGAAGATTAATAATATTATTTTCTTATTAATTTTGAAAAAACTATTTTCAATGAAATATACCTTTGAAAATAATATTCTAAAACCTAAAAATGTAATTTTACTAAAAATTATGATATTGAACTATATAATAATTTAATATCCCTAAAATTTACTTAAAAATAAATAGTTGGATGACACTAATAAAACTATCTACTAGATTTTAATGGGTTTGTATCCTGTCGACACACATAATATGAGATTACACAATATCTGTAACAAATATAACATAATATAAATGTTCCTTGATTAACCAATGAAAAGAATTTAGATAAAACAAATGTATAGTTGTAGTCTCTATATTTATCATCATTACAAAAAAGAATAATAATTATTATTGATAACAACCGTCAATAAAATACCAACCTAAAATAAATTTGTTCAAGATATATATTCTACCTTAGTGGCTGATAATTAAAATCCATATTATATATAACACTTAAATATAAAATATCCTCTATAAGAAATGGAAAAATGTATTTTAATTATTATTTTAGAATCAATATAAGTTGTACAGTTTGAATATACATCACATTTTGACTCACATTTAGAATTAATATTCCTATATAGTTTAAACTGGTATTTTTAAACATTGTTATATACCAGTGTGAAATTTTTTCATTTCAATTAGGATTTTCAGTATTTCACATTAACATAACATTATACACAATATGAAACCTTAAACAAATAAAAAGATACATAGCCATACCAAATGTTTTTTCATATTTAATTATACTCATTATATATATGTGTTTTTTTATTAGTTTATTGTTACATTGATAATTTTAAATTTTTTCCTCAAGGTAAATTAATTTTATTAAAATTATTAAACAAATTCCTTTTTAAAATATTTTACATATAATATTTAAATGATTGGAATAATAATATAGTTTAAAAATATATATAAAAATCAATATAAATATTTTTCAGCATATTCCTAGGATAACTCATTTCAAAAATATATTTCATTTTTAGAATCATATGTTTTATCAAATTCTTATTTTCTAAAATAATCATAATATAATCCATACATTAGAGAACATAAATCATTTTATGATTCAGTATTTTATAATAAACACTAAAATTATACTTTATTTAAGTGATTTCATTGTTATCCTTAAATAAATCATATTTTAAATAATGTTATCATGGTGATTTTTATTTCTATACATTTATTTTTTAATAATATAAACATAACATGGTTTTACTTTTTGGGTAAAATCCTTTTTTTGTTTATTAAAAATCTTTTCCCCATTTATTTATAAAAAAATAAAATTTTTATATCAATTTTTTACAAATGAATATCATTGTATGAAACAATTTAAATTTATAAATTAATTGGATAATGTTTTTGTATATTTTTTAAAAATATCACAATAATCAAAATCTTCTATTTTAAATAAAGCATTATTGAATAATTATTATTTAATAGAAATATTATTCTCCCAATAATTTTCTTAATTCATTTGTAATATCTATTTCTAAAAAAATTCTATAAAATCATTAGTTTTATATACACAATTACTAGGGTTATTATTAAATAAGGAAATCATTAAATAATTTTTTTAGAGAAGCACATTCCCAATACTTTACTCATTACAACATGATTAATAGTTAACATTCATAATAATTCAGATATTACGTATTATTAAATGCATGAGAATCCATATCAGCAAAATCATAACGAGTTAAAGGTGTAATAACCCATATATTCTTATATCATGTATATTTTTAGTCTCTAAGTCCAAAAAAATCATTATCTCAAACAAATTCAAATTAAAACATAGATCTAGTAAAATTTTAATTAATAAAATGTTCTGTCTCAAGTTCATACTTAGTTTGGGGATTTAATTTCACATCCAAACACTCAATTTGGGTTGTTTCTATAATACCAGTACATTTTAGTCATTCCTAAAGATTCTAGACCAATAAAAGAAAACATCATTAATAATTATAAATTAATTTTTTTCTAACATTATCAATCCATTTTAGGTAACGTTTTAGAAACATATGGAAATAATGTAAATCTCATATAGGTTATCATGTTTCTTTACTATTTGATATAGAATGAAATTAAATTGTTCTTTAATAAACATTTAATGAAAATAATTAGGTTATTTGTTATTCAATTTCACATATTGGAATTTATAATTAATATATCTTTATGGAGAAGGATTAATTATATAAAATAATATAGTAGAAAATATTCCTAAATATGATTAACGAAAATTGAGTGCAAAATATTTTACATAGTATTCTGATTTTCTCATGTTTATCAATTTTATTAACACATTGTTTATATGGGTGACTATAAAATATATATATTTAAGTATTCTATCAGATTTGATATATTTAATAAATGTAGTGGATTTATATTCCAAGTAATCATCATAATTAGGGAACCTTATTTTTTTATATAATTTTGAAATACACATTTTGATTTATAAAGGACAGAAAAGTAACATATTTGTTTCAAAATAAAAATCCAAAATATCTACGAGTAATGATTATTAAAATTTATAAAATAATATCTTCCACAATAATAGGTAATACCAAAAGTGTGAAAAACAATGGAGTATAAGTACTCTAGGTTTTAATTATATTTGAATTTAATGATATTAACAATACCATTTATAAATTCCAAAGATTGAATATTTGTAAAATGTTTGATTGTTTACTATATTATCACATAATAGGACATGTTTATTATGTTCATATAACCCCTTATCATAGTCATGGTCAGATGTAAAATTACAGGAAATTTTGTAACCATTTAATATGTCATTTTTGGATACAAGTAGTACTGTGTGGGTGTTATCATTCAACATTTATATCCATTTATATTTATTTTCATTTCAAAAATGTAGATATATAGTAGGAATTTCACAGTGAATCATCTACTATTACTAGTATATATGTTTTCAATTTTATATTAATTACTTGTAATTTCCTATAAGTATGTCCTCCTATAAATTATTATTTTTTATTTAGAAATATATTATTTTCTAATTGATTATGAATTTATATTTATAAATATTATGTGCATATTATAGAATACGTATGGGTATATAAAGTTGGGTTAAGACATAGAAATCTAGAATCCAACTGAATATCTTATTTTTCAAAACCATCATTTTAATTGTAAAGTGGATGGGTGCCTTGATTCATCAAATTTGAAATATAGTAGGAGGTCACAAGCAATTCTGTCTTCGGACTCATAAATGGACATCATTTTCCCTAGAGATGATTAAAATATTATGAGTGTAGGTTAAGGAAAAATAATGTTTCAATTGACATGGTATTATTTTTACTAAAATTATTTCTACTACGTGTTTTTTTATAATAGAATAATTTGATATCATGTCTAAAATATTTTTTTCTAGTGTGAATTGATCGGTTTTGGTATATAATTATAGTGGAAGAAATCCATAAATATGAATTATCTATTATCAATAGTTTTAGTATATATAATTGAGAACATATCTAAAAATGGTCACCTTTAATGTGCTAATATCCATTTATTTCATACATTTTATATTTTTCTTGATGGAGACCACTAAGATATGTCCATCAAAATATTCACTTCGTAGGGATGAAACCCACCATTAGGATCCTCATTTTAAATTTGAGGGTGTATAATCACCAAATATATGCATTCATATTCTCTATAAAATATATATTAAATCTATAGGAAGAGATATCTTTAGTTACATCTAGATAGTATCATGTAGTATGAAAAATGGGATCACATCACTTTATATATTCCGTCTTCACTCATTAAATATAATTAATCACAAAATTTTATAAAATGGAAGTTGTAATGTGTTACCCATAGTTCATATCCATTGGGATCTCATAATTGTTGAATTTATATAAAAATCATGTTGATCCAAAAATGTATTAAACCATTGAGACATAACCAAATGTAAACAATTTTTGATACATGGAAGAATACATTCACTCTATGTCACAATCATCTCATAAGATTTAAAAAATTCATCATAATCATTATAGAATATGGGAATTTCAAAATACATTTTACAAAACACATCCATATAAATTGATAAAAAAAATGATATATATTTCAACATTATATACCTCATATTTTTTATTTCCAAAATACATCCATTATCTCTATATTCCAATAAATACTTTATGAAAATCTTATAAACTATTCCTGAATCCATCCAAGCACTTTTCATATTATTTATCAAACACTCTCTATTTTGAAAAAATAATTCCTCCAAAACATAATATTTTTTCTAAGGCTAGACTGTGTGACCCTAAGGGCCTTTATAGTGTTGAAAATAAATACGAAATATTGATTTCAAAGATGTATTCAATGTTTTTCCTCTATAAAACATCAGTTCTATTCAATATACAAATGGTTCTACTATGATCTCAGTCAAACATACTCATATCATTATATGAATATATACACCAAACAATATATCATATAAAACACATGAATACATATATAATCTATTTTTTCCCTAACATTTTGTGACCCCAAGATATGGAACATGTCAATATTGTATTTTCCTCTAATGTATATCATTGAACATGTGACATTCTAGGGGATATACATTTGTTTGTTCCATCTAAATAATAAGTCATTAATTATTTCCTCATGTTTCTATTCATTGTATATTGTATAAAAATATTTCTATCTATTATAATATTATACTCATTATAATATGAATATATCCTCCCAATAAATAATACACTATAAATATTATCAATTAGGGACAAATCAATGTTGAACATTGAGGATATATTATCATTCCATTGTAATAGTAAAATTAATTATTACACACTTGAATCAATGATTAGATGTGAATTCATGAATTAATAAATCATGATACATTTTAAAACTACTAAATAAAATCTCTTATGTATATTATACCAATAGATTCATCAGTACCCTCAATATTTTTCTAATATAATCTTTTTCTAAATTGATATGCTGTATTATATTCTGTATTATTCTAATAGATCATTACATGATCCCTATCAAATCCATTTATCATGATATATAAATCGTAAATGATGTGTTTGATCCTTTTGTGGGATCATGGTTTCTTGGCCTAAAAGATAGTTATATTTTTTCCACAGTAAAAAATAATTTCTACTTCGAAAAAAAGAACTACCATAGGTTCAGTGATTACATTTTTAATACAAATAAAATCTTTCATACAATATCATGTAGCAATATACTCTACCATTGTTTTTTAATCCACAAGAATATATTTTATAAATTCTTCCAACCAATAGATCCACTGTTTATTCAAATAAATAAAAAATATTGATATAATTTATCATCCTTTTATATTGTAAAATAATAATATCAAAATTTATTAAAGTAATATCATCCTCACCTCCAAATACAAAGAACGTATCTTTAAATATTCTTCAGTAATTAAGAATATTCATGATAAAAATACAATGACTATCAACTAGGATGGGTTAGTGTATGCAAGTAATTCTAATTGAATAACAAATATTAGATTGAGTAAAAAATCATGGAATTACTGATATATCTTATAGAGGAAACTTAATGATATATGTATAATTTTTAAATCTTTAAAAGGGTCACGAATCTTCAAACACATCATTCCATGTAATTTTGGAGTTTCTAAAATTTCTTAGTGCCTACGAATCTTGTGTTGGTGCAGACCTTGTTCCCAAAAGTATGTCATAAATATGACATACCAGTGAAACATTTGGTTCTTTATTTTTAAATGGTATCGGAGGTTAGTTCATCCCCTTAGGGTACTTATTGACTATTTTGGGAATATATTATATATTTAGGATATATTCATAAATTTCTTCCATGTGGTTATATTAACTACCTTTTGAAAAATGATCAATCGATACCACCGGTCCACTTACCACATTTTCGGGACACATAAAATATATTATGATTTTGTGGTTTATATATATTATAGGGAAGACCCTAGGTCATCTATCAAGGATCATGAGTGGATTATTGTGTGAATATTTAATAAAAATGAACAAAATATGGGGGGGGGGTTCTGAAAATAGTTTTAAGAAAATTAATTGATTTAAAGAGTTTAATTGTTTTTAAATAAAGTGGTGTTTTGGAATTATGAAATTGAAGATAATTTAGATTTCACTAAAAATGTGGACAATTTATTTTTATGAAAATATTGACATGTTTTTGTTTAACTCTTTGGTTGCAGGTTTTCAAGATCTTAATTCCCCTCATGCCACTTAAATCACTGCAGAAAGTACCAACCATTGACACAACAATCGTGTTGTAAATTGTTGGACCGAAAGAATATATTGAAGGAAACCAAATCATACTAATATCTTATGCATGTGTGAGTGAAATAGTATTCTTTTATTTCCCAATCGGGACACCCCAATATCCCCACTTGAAATCTCAACCCAATCAGTGTTGAGATAAAAAGTGTTTTACTAAATTATTAGAAAATAAATGTATTTAGAGGACAAGTGAATCAAATTTAAATATAAGTGAAATATTTAAAACAATAATTATAGAATTTTTTTTTGAATAATAGGTGTCGGAACTCCCTCCAAGTTTGTGTAGCTCCCTCAAAATGATTGTCCACAGTTTAGCTCGCCCACGATAAAAGGAGGAGGCTCGGGTGGAACTTCACCTTCATCCTTGACCCCCCTATGAGGATAGGGGACTCTAGAACTTCTTAGATTAATATTGGAATCATTTGGGTCTCCAAAATACTAGATTTTTTCCTACATCCCGAATTTACATATGAGGATCCCAAAGTACCATTTGTTTATACAATGTGGAAGGTAGTTTTGAGAACATAGATTTATTAAAACCACATGGAACCTTAGTTGTGGCTTCCAAAAAGCCTTATCTCTCAATGGAGAAAATTACTATGTTGTAGAAACACTTATTAACTATGTCCTCAAAATATATGGCTTCTTTTGGACACATGCTTCTTAATATATTGACATATCACAGCACACCACTTTTGACTTCGTGCAGATTCGGTGTGTTGGACAGATCAAGTCAGTTATCCCACTTAATGACAACATTTGGATTAGATTAATTAATATTAAATTTTGACCAATGAAATTTGGACCAAACCACAAAATATAAACCCATTTAGATGAGCGGTTTATTATGAGTGGGTGGTTGAGTCTACTATTGTGCTCAGTTCCTCCACAGTTTGGACCATTTTTCTTGAACTTCATCATGGGCCCCACAATTCACCTCCACCTTAAATGAAAGTATAAAAAATTTAAATTTTTCTTTTTATCAGCGAGGAATATAAAATAATTGAATCATACATGAAGTTCAATTTTTTATTATTTTTATAATTTTCAACACAAAACTTGTTTAGCAAAGTGGTGTAATGGTGAAAATGAAACTATAAATTGTGGTGAGTTCACACCCCCATAACTAAACATTTTCACTCCTCTGAAAAGTAATATTTCCTAAAATAATGATTTTTTATATTTCCAACAACATAAATATTTTACATTCAATGAATATTTAATTCCTGATAGAAATGTGATCAAACAAAAAATCAAACCGAGGAGTTATTCTCAGTGAGCATGGGAAAATATGTCTCTAAAATTATGTCAGAATGAAATTCCTAGAGATTCATGATACCAATCAAAGAACATAATTCAAAATTTAATCATGTCACTAATTCTACACGTGTTTGTGACAACCATTTCATGTAATTCCTTCCTTTTTTTATCTAGTAAATGTAAGTTATTTTAAAAATTCTCTACTTATATGATCCTTTCAACCAAACTTTCCCCAAATCCTTTACAATAAAATTCCAAAACCCAATCACTCAAGAATTACTAGAAGTAAAATAATATTCTCTTAACTTAGATATCTATATATGTTGTACTTTTCATCACTCCCCTCATTTATTATTGTTTTTTTCAAAAGTTTTATTTGATCAAATTTCACAATATTTTCTCAACCCTTGTTAGTTTTCCTCACAACACTACTTGTAATAGTTATAATAAGATCAAAGGTCATCGATGGGTTGTTTTTTTCCCTTTCTAAGACACAACCCATTTTTAGGGCATACAATAGTTTGATAACAGGTACACATGCATAAATCAATCGAGTATAGTAGTGAAATAGATCGGATAAGGAAATAACGTTTGGAAAAATGATTTTAGAACGTAGATAAAAATACACCTAACATTTATTTACCTTTCATTAGGTAAAAAAATTGCACTCATCAGTTTGGGTGCAATGATGTGTGGAGAGATTAAGATAACCAATTTCACTTAATCTAATTAAGAAAATGGCACCATTATTCTCAATGTATTCAAAATGATACAACCATTTATATCATAGACAAACAAACAAATTTACAGTGAAATGCACACCACACTATTGATTTCTTTTTGAAATTCACTTTTCATCAAATATTTTTAATGTTAAAACAACATAAAATATATAAATTAATTATTAATTTTCTATAATATCCTATATTAAGCTGGAATCATTTTACATGATAAATCGGGCATAAAAAGTCTATCATTTTGGCACTAATGTGATGGGAAAACAAAGGAAAGTGACAATACAATACAATAAGCAAAAAAGGGAATAAGAAATAAAGATTATGAAAATTCCAAACTAACCCAAAAAATTACCCTTACCCCTAAACATAAATTATGAAGTTTCCTCACTATAATAAAAGAAAATTTTGGAAGTAGGGCTAAAACCTAGTGAGTTTCATTCATATATTTTTTCTTGAACATGGAGCTCCTCTATCAAGGACTATGGAATGGAATCATGGAAGTGCTTCAGTCGCTTCCCATTGCCAGTGATGGTTTCTTGGTTTATTCATTTTGAACATGGATAACACAAAATAGAGAGGCATTAATAACATTGTATTGTCCAAACCAGCGAGAATGAGGCATTCCTCGATAAAACTTCATCCTTTCATTTTATAGGAGGACCTTCTTCCCAATGACTAATTGATGTCGAAGGATGATATTTTCGTGGGAATCCTTGGTTCACTCTTTAAAAAACATGGATTTATCATATGTATCTAATATCATTTCCTCCAATACCAAAATCTGAAACATCCATTGAGTACCAGTGTTATAGAGATTAGAGTCCCATTGTTCGATGGAACTTTAGTCTTGGTGCTCAATCTCATGAGGGAGGTGAAAAACTTTTACAAACACAAGATGAAAGGGTGACATTCAAATGGGAGTTCTAAAGGGAGTATGGTAATCCCATAATGAATATTCATGTCTAACACACCAATATTTTTTATTGGCTTGAACCATTTTTTCAAGAATTTGTTTAACCTCTCAATTCAACACCAAAGAATGAACACTGGTTTGTGGGTGATAATCAGTAGACACTCGATATCTGACCCCATACCAATACAATATAGTTTGCATTTCTCAGTTGAAAAAATGAGAACCCTAGTCACTATTGATGATCCTAGGTAATCCAATACAACTTATGATTTAGGTTTTAAAAAATTACACAACATCGATAGAATCATCTATCCTTGTAGCTCGTGCCTCTACCCATTTTGAAACATAATCCCCTTCCAAAATAATGTAAAGGTTCTCAAATTAATTAAGTAATGGTCCTATAATGTAAATTCCCTAAACATCAAAAATTTCATGGAAGAGCAAGGGTTGTTGTGGAATTTCATTTCTTTTAGATACATTCCCCATTCATTGAAAATGAGTACAACATTTACAGAAATCATGGAAATCCTGAAAAAGTGTTTTCCAAAAGAGACAAGAATCATGGAACATCGGAGATGTTTGTTGGTGACCAAATTGTCCTCCATAAGGAAGTGTGTGGTAAAACCTAAGGAAAGATAGAAACTCACTATCAGGAACACAACACCAGAGTATATTATAACAATATGTGCACCAAAGATAGGGGTCTTCCCAAATGTACCAACATGGATCATGTTTTAGATGGTCGACCTCATTTTTATTGATATCAGCTGGAATTCATGATGATAGAAAATAATTTACATTTTCAGCAAACCATGGAATAGATTCATTCACATGGTACAATTGTTCATCTATAAATATTCAATTTACTAGAATACATGGGGATGATTCAATGTCTGAGGATGGGTGGATCCTGCTAATATGATCAAACACCACAATCTCTACGTTTTTATCATAAATTTCTAAATTTAATTCTTAAAGGAGGAGAATCCAAAAATGAGATGTGGTTTGGATTACGGATTCTTAAGAAGACACCAGAAGGCTAAATCATCTAGGAACACAATGACTTTGGTCCCAAAAAGATACAAACATAATTTATCCAGGGAAATCAAAATGGAAATATATTATTTTTTTTGTTGTGGTGTTGTTTTCTTGGGTAGGGTCTAGTGTTTGGGAGGCATAGTCAATGAAATGTGGATCTCTATCGACCCTTTGTGATAATACTTCCCCAACTCTATAGTTAGAGGTGTCACACATGAGATTAAATGTTAACTCCCACTGAGGTGGTAGGATTACTAGGGGTTATGTGAGGCTCCATTTTGAAATATTAAAATCTACCTCATATTCATTATAAAAAAATCATTTTCCTTTTGGAGAAATCGGGATAGCAGGAGTGAAATTTTACTAATTTCACGAATGAAATGGTGGCGAAATCCACCATTAACTACAAAAGATCACAAATCCAATACATTTTTGGGGGATTTTAATGAATAAATGACATCCACATTTAATTTATCTACTTGGACACCATCTTCAAAAATGAAGTGTCCCAAAACTATACCTTGTCGCACCATGAAATGGAATTTCCCATAATTTAATATGAGTTTCTTTTCAATACAAAGATGTAGGAATGATCCAAGACAACACAAACACTCATCAAAAGAGGATCCATAAATAGTGAAATCATCAATGAATACTTCCATGAAATCCTACCAGTAAATCAAAAAAATAATAACCATTCATCATTGGAAAGTACTCAGATCATTGAACAGACAAAATGGAATCCTCCTACATGAAATTGTGCCAAATAGTCAAGTGAATGTAGTCTTTTTCTAATCCCAGATGGTAATATGGATTTGAAAATATCCAGAATTTCCAACAACAAAGCAGTAATGGTAATTTCTTGCTTGCCACTCAAGCATTTGGTTAATGAATGGAAATGTGAAATATTCTTTCATAGGGAAGAGAATTAGTCAGTGATAGTCTATACATACACACTAACTATTCGGAACACGATTTGAAACCAATTAATTATTCTATATTTTATTATAGAAAGAATATTTTATTTAGGAACCACATATACTAGACACATTCATTAGCTGTCATAGATATGGTAAAATATTCTTGTATCATTAATTTTGTAAGCTCCTTTTTAACAACATCAAGGAGTTTGGGGTTTAGTTGATGTTGAGACTACCTCACTAGTATATCCTCATCATTTAAAAATATATGATTAGTGAAAATTGATGGGATAATACCATAAATGTCAACTAGTTTCCATCAAAAAGTTTGTTTCTAATCCCTCAAAAGTTCAAGCAGTCTCAATTCATGCTAATGTGGGAGTGAACTAGAAATGACGACAGGAATCTTGTTTCTATTCTCAATATATTAATATTTTAAATCTTGAGGTAGTTGTTTTAGTTCCAATTCAGGTGGATTTTTTATTGTTGGGAGTGTTTAAGAGAGGATACTATTCTCATCTAACTGCTCAATGGTATCATCCTAATATTAGGAATGAGATTTTACAAGATTATTAATATCATCGATGGTCATGTGATCCACAGTGTTCTATAAATCATCAATTAATAAACATACATTAGATTTTTCTAAACTGGTAAAACATTCTATGCATGATTAATTTCCTATAATTTCAATCATTGATGAAAACTCAGAAAGGGGATATGGGGAGTGTATGTAATATTTTTATGGGATCAGAGGACATATATAGAGTTAAGAGAGAGAGTGGGAGAGAGGGGAATATTCTTTTTATGGGTGCTTTATGTCAGTAAGGATTTTGAAATGGAAAATCTAACCACAAAATTCAATAGAAAATGTACTCTTATGGGAATTAATTATGGTTTATGGGGTTTTAAAGAAGGGCCAACCCAATATTATTAGGGAATTTCCATTCAACCTATAATCTTCCATTTTAATCACATAAAACTCAACATGAAAAGTTAAATTTTTCACCGTCACAAGGACATCTGTTATCACACCAGAAGGGTAAACTATACTCTGATTTTCTAATTGAATGAAAATTCAAGTGGTATTCAGTTCCAAGTCCTACAATGAAGAGAAAATAGATTGATGAAACACATTTAAAGAAGCACATAAATCAAGCATAACATTGGAAAAGGAAAACTCACATATATTGCATAGAATTTAGAATGTTCTTGAATTGATAAATTTGGTGGTAAGTGATGGCTCTATCATCATAGAGACACCCCCCCCCAAGATCACATTCTCATCACCTAGAAGTCTCATTTTGTGTGTACACATATCCATCAGAAACTTGTCCTATCTTGGAATATTCTTTATGAACTAAATCAAAGAAATGTTAACCTACACTTTATTGAAAGCTTACAATATTTATTTATCGAGTTCAGATTATTGTTGTTTTTGAGGTTGGGTGTCCCTTTTAGGAAATAGAAGAGGAATGGTTGGGCTAGGTGACACATTCATAGACATTGTAACACCCCAAGCTTCTACGGTACGTTTTCCTTCGAATAATGCGATAGCGTGTGTTGTACGCAACCTCGAGTTCTAACACACACCACAACTAATTAAACTAGCCGTTGTGAATAGTAATACCTACTTTTTGAAATCATATATATTCTATATTTCAAAATGGACTTCATTTTTGGATTCGGAATATCAAAATTATCCTAGGGTGAAATTTTGGTACATTTCGGATAACTTTCATATTTTGATGAATAGTGAAAATTTCTAAATTTTAATTAAAAACAACTTTTTTAATCAAAATAATTAATAGTGATAAATTATGAATTTGAGTGGTTTTAAAGTATATTTAGAATATATTTTTACCATTCAATTTAATGTTTATCATTGGACATAAGTTTACAATTAAACCGAACATAAACAAGTGTCAATCTTTTGATAGTTATTATCTCTTAAAAACACGCTTTTTGTTTTGACAGCGGGAATTAATTTTAAATTAATTTCTGCCACTTCTGTGTTTCGAATTTAGGAAAATGGATTCCATATTTGGAATCAGGATGTTCAAAATTGTGTAAATAGGTAACTTTTATTTTTACACATTTTGAATAATTACTGCGGTAAATATTTTATTTACCATGGTTAAAGGGTAAATCCGGTAAATAAGGGTTAAAAAATAATATTATAATAATACTAAATTACCCTAAAACGTGTCGTAACCCTATTGGTTGATACATGGTCGACCATGGGCATCTTTGTGTCAATTTTGGGACCCCATGGATCCACTTGTAAGTGATAATGACACTTTATTTTAATTAAGTTAAAATGAATACAAAAATGACACAAGCATATATCTTTTAGAACAACAATTGTTACATAGGGTTATATATGTTGGATTTTAGATTATAAATATTCATTAGAAAGATAAAAATATTTCCTACATAATGATATTTTATTTATAATTTTTAGACATTAAATAATTTATTTTATATATGACACAATGATGATGCAGTAATTACTATAATAGTGAAAAATTAAAATAATTGATATTATAAATACCCAAATAAATATAATATGAACATTTTAATGAATTAAACTAATTTTCTAGGATAATATGATATATTAGGATTGATATAATTGACTTTGTTCGAAGTAATCAATCTGTTATGAGTTTCAAAAAAATCAACTATTGAATAGTGTCAAAATTGACATAAAAGAGTTCTTAAAACAAATATTATATTATTAATTGATATTAAATTCCTAAAAATCTAAGGTTCGGCAAAGATACTTATATCATTATAGGTTCATCATTAATGTACCACTAGGGGGTCGCTTGGATGTATATAGTAAGTTTATTAACCATATTATATAAAAATACAAAGAGACATTGTAAAAGTGAAACTAATTAACTTAGAGTTAATACTTAAAGATAAGGTTAATATAAGTACCCAAACCTGTCTAAATTCTATTGGTTGAGTGGTTTTCGACTTATCCCCACCTTAACCTTTGAATAATAAGCTTTGGAGCCATTAGAAACCGAATATGAATTTATTATAAATTAATATTTCTAACTTTTCCAAAGGTTCCCCTCACCCCTCTTATAAAAGGGCACTCCTCCTTCTCATTTCTTCACACCTTCAAAGCCTTTTGGTTCGGCCAAACTCTGCCCAAATACTCTCCCAACATCCCTCAATACAACCTAGAGGCCTTAGTTTGATCAGAAAGCCAGCCTAAGGATCCCTTTTGATCAAATCAAAAGGAAGAACCCGAAGAAGAGGTAATTATTTCACCACCCTTTTCTAAGTTCATTTCTTCTTCCACTTCTTCTTCCTTTGTTCTTACCATTCTGAAATAATAACTCCAGTATCTCACATATACTGTGATGTTATTATAAATATGGTACAATCATATTCAGTATTCTATCCACCCTTTGAATAACATGTCACCATACGTGCGTACGTACGGCTTACCGTCTCCACGTCGTGGTGTAATTGTTATTCAATATAATATTATTTGGATGGGTATAATAATGATGTGTAACTCATGTAAATAATAAATATAACATGTTAATGATTCTGTATATATGATATACCATCCATTTATATATTATTTTAATATCAAAAGAATGATATTGTCGCTCGTGCGTACGTACGGACTACCGTCTCCACGAACGCGATAAGATTCGTTCTCCATCGTATCCATTCAAGTATAATTATCATTTAATGATTTAAAAATGATGTTTAAGGACTTGATATCATTCTGGATATGAATAAGATACAACAAACATGACTTATGTAACAAAACATATAAAAGAAAATGAGTAAGTTAACACCCGAAACGACGATAATTCTAAGATATTATTAACAAATCAATGTTAAAAGATCATATATGATATCATATTAATATATATGATTCTTGTATAATTTAATAACAACTATTTCACCATTATACAGGAGGTTAACCTACCCCAACCAAGGAAAAGTACAAGGTAAGGGTTATTTCACAATCTCTTCATTATCCGAGGTTGTTTATACGTAATAATCTACTGGGATCTCTTTATCATCCACATCCATGTTTTCTTAAAACTGTATTTCAAAACATTTTTACTATTTACAAGAATATGGGTTAAAGTCATTTATACCCTTGTTTGACTTTTTATAAGAGGTTTATAAAGGAATCTTTCCGTCGTTTTCAAAACAAGGTCCTTTTTAACCTTTTCGACAGAATTGAGGTAAGAATGTTTTTTTTAACTTATACGGCGGGTGTGGTTATTTTACGCCGTTATAAAATCTTCAAAGATTTCCTTACAAGCTTATAAGAATATTTTCAAAGAAAATGTTTTATTTTATATGGATCTTAAATGGTTTCAAAATGAAAGGAGATATTTCTTTAAAAAGAATTTTGATTTCATCTATGTCAACATCCTTTGATGGATTTTAAGATTATTTGAAGTTGATTTATTATGATACAAAACTTCTATATTGTATTGAAGGTTTTGTGATATGTTTGACTATGGATGTGCTATTTTTATACCATTCATAGTTTATGGTGAAATTATTGACATTTCTTATGCTAGTTTTAATACGAATGTTTATGTTATGTTTAAACCTTTTCATATGGGAATGCATTGGACTTAATAAGTGACGGGTGGAGCCCGCTATAGCTCCTCGATGCATCGGTAGGTCTCATGAGGCAAACTAGTGTCTTGTCACAAGGCCTTGACAAAATCTTATTTGTAGTCTTGGCACGAGGCCTTGGCTATGTGGTTATGATAGTCTGGCATTATGCATTCCAACATTATGAAAGTGGTTATTGATATTGCATGTGATTATTCGATTAGTAGAATATCCATGTGAATAAGTAAATGGCATTATTTCATTTTTATTTTTGCCATACTATGTTGAAGTTCAATTTTAAAAGGCTTTTGTTTTAGTAATTCATTGCCTTAAATGTTTATGCTTATTATGAATGTTCCGCTATATTGTTATCCTTACTGGGCATTTGAGCTCACCCCTTTTCTATGTTTTATTTTTCCCAGGTAGTGAAGAAGTAAATTATGAATGACTTGCAGGGATATTATGAGGGGTTAATAGTGTGGATATGAAGACTTTGTTGTTGTAGTAGTTTTTCACTTTGAAATGTAATGTAAAACTTTATGATTATATCTAGTGTTTCCAAGGCTACTAAACCAATCGGTCTTTCGAGATTTGATCTTTCTTGTGATCATGCCAATGTTATGTAATTAATGCACCGAATCTGGGCAACTGGGGTCGGGGCGTTACAGTTGGTATCAGAGGAAGTTTAGTACAAACCTTGGAAGCTAGATTTAGATAAACTCTGATTAGAGCACGTAGACCTAAGATGAACTTTGAGGATTAGTATAGAAGAACTTCCTAGAATTTTGGTATTGTAGAGATTTTGTGAGTTTTCCGAGCAATACATCCCTGTCTGGATACGAGCAGGTAGAGGCGGCTCTGGCACAGATGTACCTAGGGGTAAAACCCGAAAACACCGCTTTGAGCTAGACTCGAACGGGAACTGGTGCACGACAACGGGCCTTGCTGCACTCTTGGTTACGACACTCCCGGGGGATATGCTTAGGATAACTCTCACATTCTTTACAAATCATTATGAAGGGTTTATGAGTATATACTTCCTCAAAGAAAACATATTTATGATTATGGATTATATCCATAGATAGTTCAATTTATGTTAAGTGTTTTATAAGTATGGGATTATGTATTTTGATTCATAAACTAATCTAGTTTATGCCATTGTTTAGAAATGGCACCTAGTGGAAGAAATGGAAACCGTATCAATGCACGAACTCCATGTAGGGATTTCCCTCCTGCTCAAGATAATTATAGTGGAGCTGGTGATGCAACTGGTGCCGATCAGCTAATCACCATACTGGGACAACTTACTCAGGTTATGAATAATAACCTTACCCGTATGGAGCACCCTGATCCGCAGCATGGAGGATCAATGTTAGATCGATTCATGAGGCAACAACCACCAACGTTCAATGGGAATACAAATCCCTTAGTAGCTGAGCAATGGATATTTTCCCTAGAGAAAATATTTTAGGCTTTGGGGAGCAGTGAAAGGGAAAAAGTTATCATGGCAGTTTACCGCCTCACTGGAGATGCTGATCAATGGTGGTCATTGATTCAAAATACGAAGGAAGATGATGAAGTATCAAATATGGAATGGAGGGAATTCAAAGATCTGTTTTTAGAAAAATACTTCCCTCGCGACCATCGAGCGGATATGGAAAGACAATTTCTGAGTCTGAGACAAAAGGAGGATGAGAATGTCACAAAGTATGTGGCTAACTTTACAAGGTTAGCGAGGTATGCTGGAGATTATATTCGCAACCCAAGAAGTAAGATTGATCGTTTCTTTGATGGGTTAAAACCATTTCTCCGTCGAGCATTAGTCTCACAATCCTTTTCATCGTACGAAGACATTGTCTCATGTGCTATAAAGACCGAAAAGGAATTCTCTAAGTCTTATGACTTTAAAGCAAAGCAAGAGAAGAAGAGACCTGCTGATCAATCTGGGAATGGAAATAAGGGGAAGAAGGGAAATGTTGAATATCCATATTGTGGTAAATGCGGGAAGAAACATCCTGGTACTTGCTTGAAGGGAATTGGAGTCTGTTACAAGTGTGGTGAAAAAGGCCACCAAGCTCATGATTGCAAGGGGAAGAAGGAAGCTACCAACGTTCAGTGCTACAATTGCAGGGAGATGGGGCATTATGCAAATGAATGCCCTAAGCGTCAGGAGAACTTACCTCAGAAAAGGCCAAGGGATCAAGGCCAGGCTTATGCTATCACTACTGCTGAGGTAGAAGCTCCGAAAGACGTGGTGGCAGGTAATTTAATGGTTTCCTCAAGTTTAGAAAATGCATTATTTGATTCTGGATCATCGCATTGTTTCATATCTTCCCAGTTTGCTAAGAAAATTAGATATTTCCAATTTGATTTAATAAGGGAGTTGTCAGTTAAAACTCCTAAGGGAAGTATCGTTGCAACAAAGTTTTGTGAATCAGTCCCCATTAGAGCACATAGATTTTCTTTATCTGCTGATCTCATCGTCATACCTATGATCGAGTTTGATATAATCCTCGGTATGGACTGGCTTTCGGACTATGATGCGAAGATTTATTGTAAGAAGAAAAAGGTTATGATTTTTGATGATAATGATAAGGAACACCTTATTTTTAGAGCAGAATCGTCACCACCTAATTCTTATTTAGATCCACCCTCAATAGCTCAACTAAATTCAATTATTGGGGAGGAAGAGAATGAAATAACTGCGGGTGAGGAAAGTAATGTTCAAATAGAGGATGTACCTGTTGTGAAAGAATTTGTAGATGTATTTCCAGAAGATTTACCTGGACATCCTCCAGAACGAGAAGTTGAGTTTTCTATTGATTTGATTCCTGGATCAAGGCCTATATCGAAGACCCCTTATAGAATGGCCACTGTAGAGTTAGTCGAACTAAAGAAACAACTAGAGGAATTGAGTAATAAGGGATTTATTCGCCCTAGTGTTTCTCCATGGGGAGCCCCTGTTCTTTTTGTTAAAAAGAAAGATGGATCTATGAGGTTATGTATCGACTACAGGGAGATCAATGCTATAATGATAAAGAACAAGTATCCCCTACCTCGTATTGATGATTTATTTGACCAACTGCATGGAGCTCAATACTTTTCAAAGATTTACCTTCGATCTGGATACCATCAGTTGTGTGTGAAGAAGGAAGACATTCCGAAAACAGCATTTCGAACCAGGTACGGGCATTACGAGTTTACTGTAATGCCGTTTGGATTGACTAATGCACCCTCTGTATTCATGGATCTGATGAATAGAGTCTTCAAGGAGTATCTCGATGAATTTGTGGTGGTATTTATTGATGATATCTTGGTATACTCCAAAACCTACGAAGATCATGAAAATCACTTGCGCATTATCTTGAAGACTCTGAGGAGGCATGAATTATATGGAAAGTTTAGCAAGTGTGAATTCTGGCTTCAGGAGATTTCTTTTCTTGGCCATATTGTCTCTAAAGATGGAATCTCTGTTGATCCTTCTAAGACCAAGGCAATCCAAGAATGGCCAGCACCTACGAGTATAACTGAGGTACGTAGTTTTATTGGTTTGGCAGGTTATTATCGACGTTTCGTCCAGAATTTTGCCCGATTGGCTAACCCATTAACGAAGCTCACACGTAAAGGGGTTAAATTTGTTTGGACAAAAGAGTGTGAAGAATGTTTCGAAGAACTGAAGAGAAGATTAGTCAATGCCCCTATATTGACTCTACCATCGGGGAATGATGGGTTCGTTATTTATAGTGATGTATCGAAGAAAGGACTTGGCTGTGTCCTTATGCAGAATGATAGAGTTATTGCCTATGCATCACGACAGTTGAAAATTCATGAACAAAACTATCATACTCATGATCTCGAGTTAGCATCAGTGATCTTTGCTTTGAAGATATGGAGGCACTACCTCTATGGTGAAAAATGTGAGATTTATACTGATCACAAGAGTTTGAAGTATATTTTCTCACAAAAAGAACTCAACATGAGGAAAAGGAGATGGATTGAATTACTCAAGGATTATGATTGTACGATACACTACCACCCAGGGAAGGCAAACAAGGTGGCAGATGCTTTGAGTAGAAAAGACCATGGAGTTTTGAACAATATGAGAATTGAAAGGGATCCAATTTTCATGGATCTAGTGAAGATGGACATGGGAATAACCAGGGAAGATGAAACATCAATGCTTTTTCAAATGGTTGCCAAACCATCTTTACTAGAAAGGATTAAGAGTTCTCAGACCGATGATGAAGAATTCCAAAAGAAGATTAAAGCTGTGAATGATGGGAGATTGAGAGACTTTGTGTATGAAGATGGAATTTTGAAATTCGGGAAGAGACTTTGTGTTCCCAATATACCTGATCTAAAAAGGGAATTGCTGGATGATGCTCATAGTTCCAATTTCTCTATACACCCTGGGAGCACCAAAATGTATAGAGATTTGAAGGAACATTTTTGGTGGGACAACATGAAGAGGGAGATTGCTGATTTTGTGTCAAGATGTATGGTTTGTCAACAAGTGAAAGATGGAAGGCAACAGCCTGGAGGAGTCATGCAACCTATTCCCATACCGGAGTGGAAATGGGATAATGTTACGATGGACTTTGTCATGGGGCTACCAAAGACTCCTAGAAGGAACGATGCAATATGGGTTATTGTTGATCGTCTTACCAAGACAGCACATTTTCTTGCTATAAGAGAAGATCTACCCCTGGAACGTCTAGCAAGACTATACATTAATGAAGTTGTGAGACTTCATGGAGTACCCCTATCAATTGTTTCTGATCGTGATCCCCGTTTTACTTCAAGATTTTGTAAAAGTCTTCAGAAATCCCTGGATACTGAACTTCATTTGAGCACTGCTTACCACCCTCAGACAGACGGACAATCAGAACGGACTATTCAGACCTTAGAAGACATGTTGAGATCTTGCTCACTTGATTTTCAGGGTATGTGGGATCAATATTTACCACTGGTAGAATTTTCTTATAACAATAGCTTCCATTCGAGTATCCAGATGGCACCATATGAAGCGTTATACGGAAAGAGATGTCGTACACCAACCTGATGGGATGACGTTGGTGAAAGAAAACTTGTAGGCCCAGAACTGGTGGAGGAAACGGTGGAAAAGGTGAAGGTAATCCAAAATCACATCAAAGCAGCTCAAAGTAGGCAGAAGAGCTATGCCGATAATCGAATGAAGGATTTGGAATTTCAAGTCGGTGATCATGTTTTTCTGAAGGTATCTCCGTGGAAGGGAGTCATACGTTTTGGTAAGAAAGGTAAATTGAGTCCCAGGTACATCGGACCTTTCGAAATTCTAGAACGAATTGGGGTTGTAGCTTACCGATTGGCAATGCCGCCAAGTCTCTCCAAAGTTCACGATGTGTTCCACGTATCTCTATTGAGGAAATACATGCCTGATCCGACGCATGTACTCACCTATGAGGAATTAGAACTGGAACCCGATCTGTCTTATTGCGAAGAGCCCGTCAGGATTCTTGATACAAGAGAACAAGTACTGAGAAACCGGACGACGCGTCTGGTAAAAGTTTTGTGGAGAAATCATAAGATGGAAGAGGCAATGTGGGAACCCGAGGAACTTATGATGAAGAACCACCCGAGTCTTTTTATGAAGTAATACCCTAGAAATTGCGAGGACGCAATTATTTGAAGGAGGGGAGAATGTAACACCCCAAGCTTCTACGGTACGTTTTCCTTCGAATAATGCGATAGCGTGTGTTGTACGCAACCTCGAGTTCTAACACACACCACAACTAATTAAACTAGCCATTGTGAATAGTAATACCTACTTTTTGAAATCATATATATTCTATATTTCAAAATGGACTTCATTTTTGGATTCGGAATATCAAAATTAGCCTAGGGTGAAATTTTGGTACATTTCGGATAACATTCATATTTTGATGAATAGTGAAAATTTCTAAATTTTAATTAAAAACAACTTTTTTAATCAAAATAATTAATAGTGATAAATTATGAATTTGAGTGGTTTTAAAGTATATTTAGAATATATTTTTACCATTCAATTTAATGTTTATCATTGGACATAATTTTACAATTAAACCGAACATAAACAAGTGTCAATCTTTTGATAGTTATTATCTCTTAAAAACACGCTTTTTGTTTTGACAGCGGGAATTAATTTTAAATTAATTTCTGCCACTTCTGTGTTTTGAATTTAGGAAAATGGATTCCATATTTGGAATCAGGATGTTCAAATTGTGTAAATAGGTAACTTTTATTTTTACACATTTTGAATAATTACTGCGGTAAATATTTTATTTACCATGGTTAAAGGGTAAATCCGGTAAATAAGGGTTAAAAAATAATATTATAATAATACTAAATTACCCTAAAACGTGTCTTAACCCTATTGGTTGATACATGGTCGACCATGGGCATCTTTGTGTCAATTTTGGGACCCCATGGATCCACTTGTAAGTGATAATGACACTTTATTGTAATTAAGTTAAAATGAATACAAAAATGACACAAGCATATATCTTTTAGAACAACAATTGTTACATAGGGTTATATATGTTGGATTTTATATTATAAATATTCATTAGAAAGATAAAAATATTTCCTACATAATGATATTTTATTTATAATTTTTAGACATTAAATAATTTATTTTATATATGACACAATGATGATGCAGTAATTACTATAATAGTGCAAAATTAAAATAATTGATATTATAAATACCCAAATAAATATAATATGAAACTTTTAATGAATTAAACTAATTTTCTAGGATAATATGATATATTAGGATTGATATAATTGACTTTGTTCGAAGTAATCAATCTGTTATGAGTTTCAAAAAAATCAACTATTGAATAGTGTCAAAATTGACATAAAAGAGTTCTTAAAACAAATATTATATTATTAATTGATATTAAATTCCTAAAAATCTAAGGTTCGGCCAAGATACTTATATCATGATAGGTTCATCATTAATGTACCACTTGGGGGTCTCTTGGATGTATATAGTAAGTTTATTAACCATATTATATAAAAATACAAAGAGACATTGTAAAAGTGAAACTAATTAACTTAGAGTTAATACTTAAAGATAAGGTTAATATAAGTACCCAAACCTGTCTAAATTCTATTGGTTGAGTGGTTTTCGACTTATCCCCACCTTAACCTTTGAATAATAAGCTTTGGAGCCATTAGAAACCGAATATGAATTTATTATAAATTAATATTTCTAACTTTTCCAAAGGTGCCCCTCACCCCTCTTATAAAAGGGCACTCCTCCTTCTCATTTCTTCACACCTTCAAAGCCTTTTGGTTCGGCCAAACTCTGCCCAAATACTCTCCCAACATCCCTAACTACAACCTAGAGGCCTTAGTTTGATCATAAAGCCAACCTAAGGAGCCCTTTTGATCAAATCAAAAGGAAGAACCCGAAGAAGAGGTAATGATTTCACCACCCTTTTCTAAGTTCATTTCTTCTTCCACTTCTTCTTCCTTTGTTCTTACCATTCTGAAATAATAACTCCAGTATCTCACATATACTGTGATGTTATTATAAATATGGTACAATCATATTCAGTATTCTATCCACCCTTTGAATAACATGTCACCATACGTGCGTACGTACGGCTTACCGTCTCCACGTCGTGGTGTAATTGTTATTCAATATAATATTATTTGGATGGGTATAATAATGATGTGTAACTCATGTAAATAATAAATATAACATGTTAATGATTCTTTATATATGATATACCATCCATTTATATATTATTTTAATATCAAAAGAATGATATTGTCGCTCGTGCGTACGTACGGACTACCGTCTCCACGAACGCGATAAGATTCGTTCTCCATCGTATCCATTCAAGTATAATTATCATTTAATGATTTAAAAATGATGTTTAAGGACTTGATATCATTCTGGATATGAATAAGATACAACAAACATGACTTATGTAACAAAACATATAAAAGAAAATGAGTAAGTTAACACCCGAAACGACGATAATTCTAAGATATTATTAACAAATCAATGTTAAAAGATCATATATGATATCATATTAATATATATGATTCTTGTATAATTTAATAACAACTATTTCACCATTATACAGGAGGTTAACCTACCCCAACCAAGGAAAAGTACAAGGTAAGGGTTATTTCATAATCTCTTCATTATCCGAGGTTGTTTATACGTAATAATCTACTGGGATCTCTTTATCATCCACATCCATGTTTTCTTAAAACTGTATTTCAAAACATTTTTACTATTTACAAGAATATGGGTTAAAGTCATTTATAACCTTGTTTGACTTTTTATAAGAGGTTTATAAAGGAATCTTTCCGTCGTTTTCAAAACAAGGTCCTTTTTAACCTTTTCGACAGAATTGAGGTAAGAATGTTTTTTTTAACTTATACGGCGGGTGCGGTTATTTTACGCCGTTATAAAATCTTCAAAGATTTCCTTACAAGCTTATAAGAATATTTTCAATGAAAATGTTTTATTTTATATGGATCTTAAATGGTTTCAAAATGAAAGGAGATATTTCTTTAAAAAGAATTTTGATTTCATCTATGTCAACATCCTTTGATGGATTTTAAGATTATTTGAAGTTGATTTATTATGATACAAAACTTCTATATTGTATTGAAGGTTTTGTGATATGTTTGACTATGGATGTGCTATTTTTATACCATTCATAGTTTATGGTGAAATTATTGACATTTCGTATGCTAGTTTTAATACGAATGTTTATGTTATGTTTAAACCTTTTCATATGGGAATGCATTGGACTTAATAAGTGACGGGTGGAGCCCGCTATAGCTCCTCGATGCATCGGTAGGTCTCATGAGACAAACTAGTGTCTTGGCACAAGGCCTTGACAAAATCTTATTTGTAGTCTTGGCACGAGGCCTTGGCTATGTGGTTATGATAGTCTGGCATTATGCATTCCAACATTATGAAAGTGGTTATTGATATTGCATGTGATTATTCGATTAGTAGAATATCCATGTGAATAAGTAAATGGCATTATTTCATTTTTATTTTTGCCATACTATGTTGAAGTTCAATTTTAAAAGGCTTTTGTTTTAGTAATTCATTGACTTAAATGTTTATGCTTATTATGAATGTTCCGCTATATTGTTATCCTTACTGGGCATTTGAGCTCACCCCTTTTCTATGTTTTATTTTTCCCAGGTAGTGAAGAAGTAAATTATGAATGACTTGCAGGGATATTATGAGGGGTTAATAGTGTGGATATGAAGACTTTGTTGTTGTTGTAGTTTTTCACTTTGAAATGTAATGTAAAACTTTATGATTATATCTAGTGTTTCCAAGGCTACTAAACCAATCGGTCTTTCGAGATTTGATCTTTCTTGTGATCATGCCAATGTTATGTAATTAATGCACCGACTCTGGGCAACTGGGGTCGGGGCGTTACAGACACACTCTTTCCTTTGGAAGGGATTCTCTCCGGACAAAGTTCTACCTCGTTTGTAGCATTTGTAGTGGTTGGTATGGGGGATTCTATAGGATAGGATGACACTAACGTAGGTTTAATTTGGGTTTTATTATTTGTTTCACTCTTAAGGGTGATGGAACTAACATTTCTCTTATCCCTATAGTTAACTACTAGTTGATAAGGTATTTTAACCAACCCCTGACTATGGATTTACCCCACCGAGTTAGATAATAGTCCAAAACAAATTATGTCTTGTATGGAATATTGGGTGGTTTTTTGGAATTGGATATTATTGTTATACATTTGTTTTATAATATATTTTTTCCTAGGATCAGGTTTTGGAGGGGGTTGTTGGAATGTCCTTTTTTATGGTTGAGAATTTCTGGGTGGTTGTGTATTACTACTCTTCCCTAGTTGGGTCCATGGTTTTTGATGTTTATTTGAATACCCCCTTTCATATAATCTAGGTTTTATTTCAATAAATGGTTGTATGGATATTAAGGTTGTTTCTTAAAGGGTTGGTTACAGGGGCTGGTTGGAAATATTTCCTCACAATTGTCAGAAGTTTTTCTCATTTGGGGGAATTGGTAAGAGTAGTGTGTGTTAGAGTAACATATACCATAATGGATAGTAGGGTAATATTGGTATTTCCCTTGGGAACGATCAAGTTTTCTATGAATGGAACATACCTATTCAAACTTTGTGTCCACATTCTTCTCAAATTCAAAAGATTCCACCTCATGGACACCACAAATGGGTATACTAGATTGTGAAATGAATTGATGAGTTTATTGTGCCATGTTCCCAATTTGGTATCTCGTATGAATTAGGGTCTTATCGACTAGTGCACCACCTATATAATCATTTGTCATATTTCGATCAATAGGAATTAAACCTTCCTAAAAATACTGAATTAAAAGTTGATCAATCATTTTGTGGTGTGGACAGCATGAACATATACTTTTAAATTATTCCAAACATACATGTAATGATTCCCATTTAGATTTCCTTATACCATGTATTTCATTCATTATAGTTTCAGTTTGAGAAGCTGGGAAATATTTTTCATGAAAAAGGTAGTTTCATATCTGCCCACCCTCTAATTGGTGAATTAACATAGTAAAGTCAGACATTTTTAGTGTATTCAACTAAAAATGGGAGTGCTCTTAGCTTTAATTATTCTTCAACCACATTAGATGGTTTTAAAGTAGTAAAACACAGTATGAAATTATTTTATATTCTTAGGCGTATCTTCTCTATCAAGTCCATGAAATCATGGAAATTAGTGAAATGGACCGGATTTTAGTTTAAAAAATTAGGTGGCTCTCATCGTATTTAAATGTAGGTGGGTTGAATATCAACATCAGGTGATGTTAGTTATATTAATTTACATTTATTATCACCCATATTATGCAAGTTGTGTTTAGTTTTAATGTGAGTTTCAAGGGAATAAGTAGAAGGATAAATAAGAGTGTCATGGTTTTTCATTTCCTCCTTCAAAGGGTTCTCTTCTGTGTCTTGGTGTTGCTGATGTAGAATACTATATGGTTCAGGTTAAAAAGGTTATAGGTCTCCTATAGTTGAACTCTTCATGCACAAAACCAATAAAAAAAATAAATCATAACACAAAATGAATGCTAAAGTTATACGAAAAAAATATTCACAAAATTTACAAAAAACATATCAAAAAAAGATACTAACACCATTGCGCTCCCCAAAAATGGTGCCAAAATTAGACCGTCTTATTATGAAACGTAAAATTGATTATGATTTTATGGTTGATTTATAGTTTTGGGATGACCATAGGTTATCTCTCATGTATATTGGTGGTTTATTGTGTGAATTGTTACTAAAAAGAAACAAAATAGGGATGTTTTTTTGAAACCAGTTTTATAAAGATGACTTCATTTAAATTGTGTAATAGTTGATAAATAAAGGTGGTGTTTCAGAATTATGTGGTAAGGAGAAAATTTCATGCATTCTAGACATCTTTTATAGTTAAGCGTTCTGAAAATAATGACATGGTTTTTCTTTCTTCTTTGGTTGAGGGTTTTCAAGAACATGATTCCCCTCTTTCCTCTTAAATCGTTGCACAAAGTACCAACCATTGACAAAACAATCATGTTGTCAAGGATTGGACCTCAAAATAGAGTGAATTCTACCAAATTATACTAATATCTTATGTATTTATGAGAGAAATAGGATGACTATATTTCCCAATAAAAATACCCCAAGATCACCACTTTAAATCTCAACCCAATCGGTGTTGAGATAAAAAGTGTGTCACTTAATTATAAGAAAATAAATCTATTCAGAGGAAAAGATAAAAAGAGTTAAAAATAATAAAAATATTTAACTCATTAATTACAAAAAAAATAGTTTGTAAACAAGTTCCATAACTCCCTCTCAAATATGTGTAGATCCATCGAAATGATCATTCGTCGATTAGCTCTCCATCAAGAGGAGGAGGAGGCTCAGGTGGAACATTGCCTTCATCGTTGATCCCCCTATAAAGATAGGGGCATCCAGAAATTCTTGGATGATGAGAGTTATCTTTTTGATTTTAAAAATATTAGATATTTTTCTATTGTCTGAACATAAATATTAGGAGCCCAAGGTTCATTTTTATAGGTAAAGTGTAAGGATGTTTTGGGCACTCATATTTATTAACACAACTTATCACATGTCTTTTTACCTCTAGAAAGCATTACCCTGATTTGGAGATAATTAAAAATTTATAAAACCTCTAATTGAATATCACCACTGAAATTTTGTCATCATTTTCACACTTATATATTGAGATATGTACAAATCACATCACACAACTTTTGACTTCGTGTAGATTCATTGTGATGGAAATATCAGGTTGTCTGGGAAAATTAATTGATAAATTTGTATTGGGTTCCTTTAGATTAAATGTAGCGTAATTAAATTTAAACCTGTCTAAAATATATCATCCCATTCGGATGCATAGTTTAGTAGAAGTGTCCATTTTAGTCCACTAGTGTTCTTGAATCCAACTCGTTTTGGAATATTTTTCTTGAACGTATACATATACCTTCCAAATAACCTGTACCATCAATAAAATTATCAAAACAGGTTACATTTTTCTTTTTAACAGTGATAAATTCAAAATAATTGAAATATAACATGAAGTGAAATTTGTTATTATTTATATAATTTTTAATAAAAAACAAGTTTAGCACCATAGTGTAAGGGTGAAAATTAAACAGTGAATCGTGGTGAGATCATCGATGTGAATGAACGAATGTACCATTGATTGTAATATTTATTTTACTTGTGGTTAATACACATGGTTATAATTTTATAAAGCTAGGATATCTAGAATTTATCACCATCTAGGGAGGTAACAAGTGTTTTGGAGTAAGAATAAAGCTCATGAGAGGATCATTCATATGTCTCTATATAAAGGAAATCATAACCCATGTTGTTTATCCCCACAGAAAGGGATATTCTGTACCTTTTATTGTCATGACTAATAGACCATGGTGGTGCCTTTTAAGATTTTGAATACATGAACAATTTGGGTTCCAGGATTTAACCATGAAAAGGTTTCATAGAAATCCTTGTAAAATAAAATCAAATCCAATACAGTATGAGTTAAATAGTATAAATCCTTGTGGTAGAATTGGTTGGTGGATTTTTACATAATGGGGTAATGATTTTTTTGAGAAAATAAAGGTTAAAAGATATTGAAAAGGGATTACATATGGATGAATATATTTTTATGATTTCTATTAATATAAATATATGATATATTATAGTTTGTTCTTAAACATAGTAGGAGTCGCATATATAGATGTATACCTCTAATTTTTTATGCAAGAAAACAAGAAGGAAGACTAGACATGAAGACGATATGGCCCAATCTAGAAGGGTAGGGGTTCACACAGGACTAGTGTCCAGTATTTGGATAAAAGGTTTATTTAGAGGACTAATTAGTTAAAAATAATGCTTGTAAGATATTTGGATGCGTGATATAGAATTGAAGATATGAGAATCTTTAGTCAGGGGTTTCTTCACCAATGACCTACTATTATAGACCCCTATTTCCAAAGGAATCCATTATTTTTAAAACACCAAGGGCATTATGGTTTAGGTATAAGAAACAAATGATTATTTATCAACGGATTATAAATACCCATTATAAAAATGAATAAATGACTGATGGTGAGAGTTCCATTATTCAAAACAAATCCTTTATCCTAAAGAAGCATGGGAGGAGGACTAGGAATATGAAACATGATCGTGGGTTGGCCCAGATTTCTGAGTGCTAACATGTTATTTTTGGAAACATAATTATCCCAAAGAGGGTATATCGACCCCATATTTTCAAACAATAACATTACATAACTTTTGAAAAATACTTAAAACATTATACAAAGAGGATCCCAAGGACCATACAAGTATAGTGCCTTTGGAAACAAGTAGTCATAAAAACGGGTACATAATTGAGCTACATCATATCCCACTAGGTTATTCTTGACTACAACGATTCATAGAAACATAAAATATAATACATATCTTCATATCCCTGGAGAACAAAACATAAAAATGGGAGAGATTATATGCTCAATAAGCATAAATAAGAAAGATACATAAGGATAATCATGACCATAATGGTATGAGAACATGATTATGAAAATAGGTAATCATAACCTATATATCAAATATCATAAACATCAATCATGGCATGACTGGTAGTTCATAATATATGAATTTTAATGGAATAAAGAACACAATCCATGAAAGAAAAACATAGGAATAAAACAATGAATTATGGCAGACACAAAAGTATATAATATATTTTCCATAGTAGCCATGAAATTTCTTACAAGACCAGCATGGTAGTATGGGTTCACTCCCCATACCATCAGGGTAGTTTTTGTTCACTCACATTTCCATTTTTTCTATGAGATCACTCCACATACCATCTCGGTAGTCATGGATCACTCCCATGGCAATCTTAGTAGTCAAGGTTCATTCCTAAGACCATCCTAGTCAATATCATGAGATATAAATAATTACCCTATACATTAGAGGAAGATATAGGTCCAACACATCTTATATAAAATCATACATATACATGGAACAAGATCATTAATAATTATATCAAAACCCATGAAATGAAATGTGTATTATATAAATTTAATCGTATCATAACATGTGTAAAAAAGATATTTTTCATAATAATTTTTTCATAAACATAACCCTTGAAAAGAATTAAATTTCAAACCCAAATAACCAGTGAAAATGAAATGGGTATCATAATAATAATGCTATAAAAACATAATCAATTAAGAGAAAGAATATAAAAATAAATATTGATTAATTTCCCCAAAAATACATGAATAAAACAAATCGATATTATCTTATATGTGAAATAATTTTCAATGATATTTTAAAAACATTTCATGAGGAAAATATCCATTCTTGATTGAAAAATAATTTTTAAAACATAAAACCTCTTTTGAAAACCATTTTCATTAAAAATATATTAGAAAACATATAAAGTAATCATTTAAAACAATAAAACATTTTAAAAAAAATTCCCTTGAAAAGGTTCTTTAAGTATCATTAGAAAACATTTTTGAAAACATTTTTTAAAATGTAGTTTTTGAAATAAAAGAGATTTTTCACCGAAGACAGAAATGCAGACAAGTTTTTAATAAATTTTTTTATTAATTGTATTAAGTTACAAATAGTATAAAAATTATACTAATACATTGATATATATTTAAAAAAAATAGGATAAGAAAATTAATGAGTTTCTTGATATATGGATTATATGATTTAAATAAATGAAGCATAATCATAAAAAATCATGATATATAATGATATTGTTTCAATAAAAGGTTACAACTCGGTAACTTGGGATCATAATCTCCATGTAAGAAAATGAAATTAAATGAAGATTAAAATATCATGAATGTAATAATATTAATTATATAATATGTAAATTGGATTCAACCACTCCTTGAAAAGGAATTTAGGTGCAAAATAATCCATGTGTCTCAAAGAAATAAAATTGAGAAAAAACCATCTTACAAATTTCACAGATTTTGAAGAATTATCCCCATGAAATAAATATCATAAAATTGATATGAAAATTACAATAAGAATAATTATATTAAAATTTTAATAAATTCATTATTAGTAGATACCCCATACAAAATATGTGAGTGGTGAAAAAGGCATTAATCTCATGTAAATAAAAAATGTGAGATGAAATCCCCTTACTATGTGTCCTGACTCTCATCATAATTATTGAAAATACCTATATAATTAACATAAATTTATTATAAATATATTAAGGAATAATATTATTATAGATAATACCATATATGGTTTTATTATGACCTTATATTGCCTTCCTATTGACAATCATATAATAATGGTTCACTTCGGGTAATATTTTCTTCGTTCTTCGCATATGTTTTAATTTGTCATATCATTGGTCCTTATACTTATGTAATGATTTAAATAATTTATATAATGATATAATTATCATGTATATTCACTATATTTTTGTTATAATAATATATAGAATATAGAATTATGAAATGGAATACACTATTCTGGGAGATGGTAAGTCGTATGTACGCATGAACATTGTTTCTGTTTTAATTATCATATTGAAATAAAGGAGTTAAATGAAATATGGTTATATATCTGTATATATATACATATATCATTATTATAGAAGAATTATTATGTCATATAAATAAAATAATTTCACTAAACCCATCCTTAATACATTCCATGCAGTGCGTGAACGAATCACATCACTTTGAGGGGGCGGTAGTCCACACATCCTCAAACGAATTTAATATATTTAGATAAAATGGAACGTATAATGACTTGTGTTATAACATAATTAAACTATATTAAATTAATTATAAATATAATATTTAATATATAAAAGAATATTTTCAATCATGATTTTCTCCATGATAGGTGGTAATGAAAAATGTACAATCATCGTTTTGTGAGGTGGTAGTTCACCGTACACATAATGAGTATGTTTGTTACCCATTTGATGGAGATGTGTGTACGTGTAGGTATAAAACATATCATAACAAACTACTATATTTATTAATATTGTGCTTTTATTCAATCATGGAATAAATAGTGTGAAGCGGTGGCAAAAGAAATTAAAGAAATGAGCTTAAGAGAAGTTGTTGCCATTTAATCGGGTAACTCCATAATGTTTAATTATTCCAAAAGGATTCCTTGGATTTATTTACTTAAAATGGGATGCATATTAGAGGAAATGAGGTATTTATTAATTTTATTGGGTAGATCATGGAAGAACCAACTTTTTTTATAGGTGTGAAGAAGATGGATATGTGGTAGCCTTTTAATGGGAAGTGAAAAGACACACTTGGCATTTTTAAAAACAAGTTAGGTGTACCCACATATTTTCCTAAAAAGGTAATAGAAAAAAACTAAATAACGGAAGGTTCATTATAGAATAATTTCTATTAAAAGGATTTGGACAAGTTTCTATATCATTTTTGGTCTAATATTTTAGGTTTTTTACTTTGATAAGCTAACTTTTCTCTTAATCACGATAATTAATTTTAATCACATTAACTAATAGTTTTGGTAAAAAAATAATGTTGAACATATTAGAAATTACATGTTATTATGATTCCAAATATTTAATCCTCTTCTCAATGTTCTAATAACACATGTGTCAGAAATTATGTTTAAAATAATCCCACTGATGGGATAACACTACATGTTTTTAAAGTTAAAACGTCTAACAATTTGTTATTTTTTATACACAAATTTAATGTGAAATTGGTTCCATTAAACTAAATTGGATTAATGAATAAAAATATTATCCAATTAAACTTTTAAACCTAATTAATATATAATTTAACATTATACATAAATTAGACAAAATGGCAGTTTTGAATTAAAATCTAGTATTTTTCACTATTCACATAAAAATGATGTTTCTCAGAAAAACCCCAAAATTAATCCGAAGATAAATTCAAAATTTTAAACTAAAAAATTATGTTTATTTTATCAAATTATATTTATAAATTTTTGTGAAAATTAATTTCATTATTTTTCACATAAGGGCATTAAATCACTTCATTTGAGAATATAGTATTTGTAAATACATAAGGACATTACCAAAAATATAAATATCTTATTATGAATATGTTTTATTATATAAAATATTATAAACAATATTTGAAAAGCAGTTATTACTATTCAATTTACTAAGATTAACGTCTAGATCATAATTACATTATTTAAATAAATATAACTGTAGAATGATGTTTTGTTGAAAAATATGGATTGCGTGTAATGGACGCCAATTAGATGTTCCATGTAATGTACACCAAGTTTATTTTCAATGTAAAGTAAAACAATTCAGTGTCGTGTGAATGGAAATTTTATCTAGTTTATTTCAAGACATAAATGAGAATTTTATTTATTAAAAAAGGTATAGAAAAACTCATGGTGTTATATTCTACTCCCTTTAAAAGAATTTTTCCCTCAAAATCGGTCACTCGAGTAAAAAAGTGAGGTTACTTACACTTCATCATATCCTCATGTTCCCATGTAACTTCATCTAACTAGTAATTTCTCCATATAACAATGACCAGGTGAGTGGTCTTATTTCGTAGAACTTTCTTTGATCGATCCATAATTTCAACATGTTTTCCTTCATAAGAAATATCATGCTCTCATCTTATAACCTATTAGTTTAATAAATATGAAGGGTTAGGTATGTACTTATTACGGATACATACATGGTCCATTTCATGCACTAGAGAGTGATTTGGATGTTGTTCCAAGTGATAGGCAACTATCCTAATATGATCAAGAATCCAAAATGGTAAAATATTCCTTGGGATTACTTTCCATTTATTTCTAAACATCATAACCTTATTCATGGGTGAGATTCATAGAAATACATTTTCACCAAATTCAAATTCTATATCACTCTATTGGTTATTATAGGACCCCGGAACACCCTGAGATTGGAGAAATGAATCAAGGGGTCATCTTTTTATTTTAAAGTGACGGATCATGTTCCCATGTTGGTAGGAAATTTTTAAACCTATCTTAAAGATTAGATAAATGATAAATCAATCACATGAAAATATACAACAAATAACATTTATTTGGTTCTCCAATACGAGATTCATCCAATGAGAATACGCCAATAATTTTTCGAATGTACCAAAATCCAATAATCTTTACTAGCTGTGGAATACATGTTTGGTCACATTTACAATGTGCCAGGAACACTGCCTTCACAAGAATTCAGGGACAGCTCACTACATCCTTGGAAAACCACAATTGTCTCCACCTTACTCACTATTGTGGGTTATGTCTTACTCGATTTATCGACATTGATGTCTCTTCAATAGATTGGAATTGAATTCTTTATCTCAATCCAGAACGAGAAACTACTTTCATAAAACACATCAGTTGATTCATATTGAACTCCCATTCACATGAACATGATATTCAATACTTCCTTTCATGAAGATTCTTCATAATGATCCCTGCCTTTACGAAGCACCCTGCCTTCATGAAGCACCCTATCTTCACATATCATAGTGCCTTCAAGAAGCTCCCTATATTCGTGGAGAAAACTATTTTAAAAATCACACTAAGATAATGTGGA
Source organism: Viscum album (assembly GCA_963277665.1). Classification (NCBI taxonomy): domain Eukaryota; kingdom Viridiplantae; phylum Streptophyta; class Magnoliopsida; order Santalales; family Viscaceae; genus Viscum; species Viscum album. The sequence continues at coordinate 748,006,409 of OY728129.1, read as the reverse complement.
ACACACCATCATCATGAATATCCCTTTAATAAAAACCAGTGGAATCAGTCAAGACATTTCTGGTATTTTCATGATGCTCAAGCCCATATTGAAGTCTAACTTCACTAAGAGAAATCATGGAGCTTTCATATCATTATGAAATCAGAGATATTAGACTTTAACCTAAAAATTTTAATCTCGAATGAAGTGGAGTATCCTTATATTTATATACTCCTCTATTTTTGAAGCTCCACCACCACTTTGTGGAGTTTTTATATCCTTCAAAAATGTCTTCACAACACACCTCCATTCATAAAGCACCATGGAAATTATCTATTCGCAAATATTTTCATTACTGAGGATATTTCCATCAAAACCCTTTATAGGGCACATTGTAATCACAAATCCATAATCACCAATCATGATGCTCCAATTCTCTCAATCATGGAGAAGTGAATCTCTTATCGTGAAGCATTACATAATCGAGTAGATCACTAAGAAGAAATTTATGTCCCAGCCATCTCATTGTGAAATCATACATACATGATCCACAATATCATAAATAATAATATTATAACCCATGAAATGAAGTAAGTATTATAATCATATAATCATATCTTAACCTAAGGAAAAAATAGGTTTCATAATCATTTCATCATAAACATAACCTGTGAAAAGAAGTAGGTTCAAAGAGTATATAACCTATGAAAGATAAATGGGTATCATGAACATCATGACGTCAAAAAATAATCCATTCAAAGAAAGAATATAAATTTAAACATTTAATTATTTCCCTATAATTTAATGAGTGACACCAATAAATGTTATATTAGATATGAAATAATTTTTAATGAACTTTTAATAATATTTCAAGTGGAAGATATTATTTTTTCATTGAAAAACACTTTTTAAATCATAAAACCGTTTTTGAAAACCATTTTCTTGGAAAATAACTTAGTAAAATGGAAGATTTTAAAATAATAAAACTTTGTTAAAGGAATTATTTTTTCTTGAATATTATCTTCATGAAAAATTTAAAAAAAATTAAAACATTTTTGAAAATGTTTTTTTGAACTAAAATAGACATCTAACCACAGAGAGAAATATGGTCAAATTTTTTGTAAAAATATTTTCTAAATTGTATTTTATTCCCAATAGAAAACAAATGATACTAATACATGGTAATATCATGAATAAACATATGAGATGGATATTCTTGACATTTATTGAGATTTGGATCATAATATTTCAATAAAGGAAGTGTAATCATAATAATCTCGATATATGATGAGATTATTTCAATAAACTCTTACAACTTGGTAACATTATATCACACTCTATATGTAAGAAAAGGAAATTGAATGAATATTAAAATATCATTAAAGGAATTATATTCATGATATGACATATAAAATGAATTTTTACAATCCTTGAATAAAATTTAGGTACAAAATAAAACATGAGTCTCAGTTAGAGAAAATTGAGAAAAAAATGTCTTACAGATTTGGTAGCGATTGAAACATTAGCCCCATGAAATTAAAATCATATAATGGATATGAAAACATCCATAAATAAATTTATAGGATACATATAATACATTCATGGTAATTACATACACCATAAAATATAATTGAGTGGTTAAAAAGGCATATATCTCACAAAAATAAAAAGGTGTGATTAAATCACCTTACCTTGTGTATTGGCTCTAATAATACTTGTTCAAACCACCTATATAATATATATTAATTTATTATACATATTTTAAAGAACCGTATTTTTGTATCTAATACCATATATATGATTTGACTTTAACAACCCAATTTTTTATCAATGTCAATTCCCTTCCAATAATTTTTTCATATAATCACATGAAATCACAACTCATGAACTACTAAGTAATCTGAGATATTTAAACATAATATTATCACTTCTGTGATTAGAATTCCTAAAATCAGACATACATAGTTATAATTAGTAATATGTTTAGAGTCTGAGGAAAAAAACATAATTTTCCTTGAATAGTAACCAACCATTATGAATATTAATATGACCCTTATGAATAATAAATCTTCTAAAAAATAGTATCTTCAACCATGAATGTATACCTAAAATTAAAGCATCTTAAAAGTTAAAATATGACCATATTAAAAGTATTGGTATTTTATAAGTCATAAATAATTAATTGTAATTTATTAATTAATTTAAAAGAAAATTAATTTTCATAAAAGGTGTTTATAAATTAACAAATTTTATGTCTTCTGGTTTTAAGATAATTTTATAAGACCATATGTAATTTTTAACAGCATTATAAAATCAAATATAATTTTAAAATTTATACTTTTAAAGAAAATTATGATTTTAATTAAAAATTAAATTATTAATATTTAAAATCTTATTTTTGAAAATGGATTCCATATTTGGATTCTACAGATTGAAAAATGATTTTGGTTAATTTTTTGTATTTTTATAAAATACATGAATTTTTTATGAATAGTCAAATAAGATTATATTCGAATAAGTTAAATACATCAATTACTGAGTCATGGGTGATGTTATACTGATGTAATCCCTTTAGGTACGAACTCACAAGCACTTCATACTATTTTTTATCATTTAATAATCAATATTTCTTGTCTTATGGTGAAATAATAAACTAATTATTAAAATATTAAGAAACCCCTCCTCCCCTCTACTATAAAAACCAACCACACTGCCATCTTCTCTTAACTCCTCTCAAGCCTTGTGACTTGCCTAACATTTTCTCAAATATATCACTAAGATCCTCCCCCAGATCTATATGTACTTGTTCTCCACAAAATATGATATCCTCTCACCATATGAGGCTCTCGAGGAAGATTAATTCAAGAGCTAAATTCATCTTTTCAATTCTTTTACATTCTTTTCAAGTTACTTTGTTTTCTTTTATATCCTTAACTCTCCTCCTCCGAATGATATGATAACTCCAGTACCATATATGTACTAGAATGTAGTTATGATAATAAAATAAGTTATTCTTTTCTCCCATTTACCCATTTTATTTACCAGTATTAAAAACACCATCTCAGATGTGTCAATTTACCACATTCATGGATGACGGTTGTTCTATTTCCATTTAAATATTCAATTCTGGTCATAAACCCATTATTATGGTTTAACTAGACTACAATATATTTATTATGTCTCATAAATTATTCTAGAGTCTTTTTGTACACATTTATAAAAAAACTGTGTTCGTTGTTATCAAAGACCACCAATTAACCCAAAAGGTTATCGCTATAGTTTTATATAATGATTCATATTCACTCCAAGTAACCAAATGAAATATAAAACCATGTAACCTTTTGGATGTAAAATAATAAAATATAACTACAATTCTAGGCCATCATCCTCATTTTATATGATTATCTATTCAGGGATATAAGTATACTGATCATGAAACAAACCGACCCGAACAATGAAATTGATCCTCTTAACCAATCAAAATTGTTATAAAAGATCTAAAAAATGTTATACGAAATAAATTACATGTAAAATATTTTATGGAAATATAATTTAATGAACCTAATTTTATTTTTCAGGTCATTAATATCAAATGGATATCACTATCAGACTGAAGGTAAGGGATTCTACTCGAACCTCTATTATTCCTTCGGGTTATTCTCACTCACTTTTTACAGAAATTATATACTATATTCTATTTATTTACCTCTTCTAATTTCTGTTTATATGTCAGAAATCATGTATCAGTCTCTTTGTCATTCTCTTTCAGGGATATACATGATTTTAAGTGATTCCCTCCTCAATATTTTCCAATAAGCAAACTCGTTTTAAAGGGAATTCCCTAATTCGTACCCAACAACAAGTTCACTCAACCATATCATTTAAGAAACCATTTTTTTATAAAAATAGTTTATTTATAATGAGATCCTTACATATCAGTTATTGGTTTATTTAAAATATTATTATATTTTCTACTTTAAAAGCTCGTTATTATTTTCGTTAAAACCGCACTAAATTTTTTTAGTGCTAAAAATTATTAAATACTCTTCTTACATGTTTTCAATTATGTTTCACATAAACCACCGTGATATATTATTTATTTTACATTATTAATTTACATGGTTTTTTTAGTTCCTTTCTTTCATGGAAAGTTGTATGAAACACCTATTCATTATGATTTATGACATGATTATGATAGTCATTTCATTCCATGGGTACCCTTATGTTTATGTATGATTGATTACGTATGATTAGAAATGATGAAGAATATTTATAAACATGTTAATATGGGTGATCCAAGATAGTGATCCAATTCATTGGGTAATGTTGAGTCTCATGTGATGTTATGTGCAACGGTCTTGAAGGTTTGCCTTGACTCGTGCTACCAAGTTCAGCAGTTTTGGGGGTTAACCTTTACTTGTGATCCTCAATGGAAAATGATCCCTGAATCATACTAAATTAATATTTTATGTTACTACCACATTATTATTACCCCATTTTTATATGATCCCATTTTTATATATTATGATTTCACATGTTCCTAGACTTTTTATATCATTATTTCATACCTTATAACCCATATGATAATGCTTTATTACTAAGGATTTTTCCTTACTGGGATTTTAGGTTATACATCTTTTCATGTTATCCCTTGGTTATCCTATGAGGATATAAAACCATAATGAAATAGATAAATTCATACTGAGGGTAAAAACTAAAACCACCACCTTGAGCTAGACATGAATGGGAATGTGTGCATGAAAATAATACTTGCATCACTCTTAGTTTGACACTCCTGTGAGATATTCTTTGGTAAATTCATGGGCTTAGTACAGGTGATTATTAAGGGAAAAAATCTCCCATAATAATATATTTTAAGTAATAGATCAAGGATAACCCTGATTAAATCCTAGTGAATCCAATGTTAGGATATAATTCTCCTTTACAAGTTTTTCCTTTTATTTCATGGTTAACTTTTTATCCTTAATATTTAAGTACTCAGGCCCTCTAATTTTACATTCTTTTTCTTAGTTAATAGTGTGAAATATAAGAACATGTTCCAATATTACATGTGATGGGGAATGTTAATATTTCCTTAATGATATGCCAATTATTATGGGGGAAGGAGCTCAAAACATCATGATAGTACTTACTCAGCTAGCCCAAGTTATGAATAATAACATGAATCACATATAACACACAACTCCCATATAAAAAGAGACAGTTGTCATTGAATCCTTGATGCGGAAAATTCCTCCCATGTTTAGTGGATCTTCTGATCCCATCCTCACAAAATAGTCGATTGACTCCATTGAAAATATATTCTATGCCCTATAGTACTCAGAAATAGATAAATTCATACATAGAGACTATCATTTTGATTGGGAACCTGTTCAGTGGTGGTCACTGATCGAGAATATGAAATCCCAAGAAGAAATTGATCCTATGTATTGTTAGAAATTCAAGAATATGTTTTTCAATAAATATTTTCCTCGAACACTCCACCTTTATATTGAATTAGAGAGTTATGTTCTCAGGTAGAGGGAAGATGAGACCATCTAAGTGTTTGAATAAAAAAACATAAAATGGAATCTAATTTGGATTGCTCAAAAAATAAATACCAAGATGGATAGAAGATCGAACATCCCACATATCAAAATTGTATGTAGAACCATCCCAGGAACTATCAAAGGGGAACCATGAATTGCTTTAAATGTGATAACATGGGACATTTAGAAAATAACTAAAAATAGGATATGAATAATACCACAAATGTGGATGATGAAAAGAATGTTTATATAAATTATCATCTTATAGTGTAGTGTTACAATTACAAGGAGCATGGGGATTATGTGAAAAATATCTCTAATCCAATGGTTGTCGGGGGAAATCAATAACAAGATCCATGGAAACAAGGAAGGGATTATGCTATCACTACTAACTTAGGTGGAGCTTGACAATGATGTGGTTATAGTTACAATAGTTATTCATTCAAGAATAGAGAACGTACTATTTGATTCTAGTTTTAAACATTCTTTCATATATTGCTTGTTTTTTTGAACTATTCAAACACCACTAAAAAATTTGCCGGATATGGTATCCGTGGGGATAGTGAATGGTGAAATAATTGTGTCCAAGTATTATAATTACTCACTGGTAAATATTTGGGGACAGAACCTCCTATAAAATCTTTTCATGCTTCCTTTAATGTAGTTCGATGTTATCTTGGGTATGGATTGGCTATCTTTATAAAAATACAACATTAACTGTCTTGAAAGGTAGATCACTCTTCCCATAAAGAAGAATCCTCCAATTCATTTTAATTGTATAGAGAAATTTGAATCGATTTATCATCATTGTCTCAGTTCTGTATATTACTACCTTATGAGAAATCATGTATAACTCAAATGATTGAGGAAAAAGAGATGAGACTTCTCGAATATATTCCCATTATGAGGGATTACACTTATATGTTCCCTAAATATTTTCATGTTCTTTCTTCAGATCGAGAGGTTGAGTTCTCAGTTGAAATTATTCATGGATCTCTTCCTATAATAGACGCCTTATATATTGGACATCGTTGAGATAGAATAGTTGAAGAAGAAGTTATAGGAGAATCTAGAGTGTGGTTTTATAAGCCCGAGTGCTTCAATATGGGGTGTGACAGTCCTCTTCATCAAGAAGAATAATGGATAAATGGGCCTCTACATTGATTATTTTGAGATAAATAAAAACACGATAAAGAACAAGTATCCCCATCCATGTATAGATGACTTGTTTATCAGATTTGAAGGGCTAGTTATTGCTTTATGGTGGACCTTTGGTCGGGATATCACTAATTAATGGTGAGTAAGGGATATATTCCCAAAACCACCTTTCGAATGAAGTATGGACACTATTAATTCATAGTGATGCTCTTAGAACTCACTGATACTTGAGAAATTTTGATGTATTTAATGAATAGACTATTTAGAGATTAACACAAAAAAAATTTGTATGCTTTATAGATGATATTATGATATACTTTATGGAGATGAGGAACATGAGGATCATTTGAATATAATTCTAAACATATTTTGAAGGGAGAATCTATTTGAACAAGTAGAGTTAATGTATGTTCTCGATGGTGGAAGTGTCATTCTCTGGACATGTTATCACCAATAAAGGGTTATTTGTGGACCATTCTAAGACAAAGGTAATTGAAGAATGGCCTAGGACAATATCTGTAATAGGTTTTTCTGGCATTCTGGGTTTAGCTGGGTATTATAAGTGAATTTTTATGAACATATCATGATTGTGGAACCAAATGACCAAACTAACATGTAATGGAGTGGATTTCATCTGGAATCAAGAATGAGAAGACTAAATTAAGGAGTTGAAAAAGAGTCTTATCACTGTGCTAATAATCACACTCCCAACTAGTGGAGATCTATTTATGGTCTATAGTGATGATTAAAATATTTACTTTGGTTGTGTACTAATGAAAATGATAAATTGATATCCTACACCATAAGGCAACTGAAAATACATTTTCTAAACTATCATGCACATGATCTTCAGTTGGTAGCTATGATCATTGCTTTGAAAATCTGGAAGGATTATCTCTATAGTGGGAATTGTGAGGTATATACATATCACAAGTGTTTCAAATATATATTCAACCAAAATAGCATAATATGCACCATATAAGATGGTTAGATCTCATAAAGAATTATTTTTTCTTGATCTACTACCATCCTGGTATGGAAAATAAAATGGTGGATTGTCTATGAAGAAAATATCATGCATATTTAGTGTTGGTGATAATTGAAAATGATCCAATATTCATATATTTGAAGAGGATGGACATGGAAATCATTAAGGTATTAACATTATCAATCCTTTCTCAAATGATTTCTCAACCACTCCTCATAGAGAAAATAAAGGATGCTCAAATAAAATATTTTCAAAATTCCGAAATGGGTAAAAGCTATTAGAAATTTGAAATCCACTGAGTTCAATATTGATGAGGAAGTAGTTTTAAGATTTGGGTCATGATTATTTGTACCATTTGATATATAGATAATAATGGATATTTTCAATAATGTACATAGATTAACCTTATCTATTCACCCAGGGAGCACAAAGATGTATCAAAATCTCTGAGAGAACTTTATGTGGGAGAATAGGAAAATGGATATTGTTTGGTATACATTAAAGTGCCTCATATGTCAACAAGTGGTGGTTGAAATAGATACGTCTAGGGGGATTATGAAACCACCACCTATACCTACATCGTAGTGGGATAACATCACCATGGTATTTTTCACTAGACATTCAAGGACATCTATAAGAAACAATCTTATATGGGTCTTTGTCAATTGAATTACAAAGACATCTCACTTTATCTCAATTAAAGAGGACTTCTCATTAGATAAATATTCAAATATATATATATATATATTAGAGGTGGTAATTCTAGATGGATTTCCAATATCTACTGTATCCTAAAAATATTCTATAATCACCTCAAAGTTCTAGAAAAGTCTCCAATATGATCTTAGAACTGAACTAAACATCAGTTGGGCCTATCATCCTCAAACCGATGACCAATCGGATTGAACTATTTAGACAGTGGAAGAAATGTAGAGAGCGTGTTATATGGAATTTAAAGGAGTATGGGACAAACATATTCCACTGGTTGAATTCCCCTACAAAAATAGTTTTCACTCGAGCATCTGAAAGGAAGCATAGGAAGCCCTTTAGGGGAAAAGGTTTAGAAAATCGACGTGTTGTGATTAAGTCGGCGAGCATAAGCTGGTACGACCTGAAATAGTAGAAGAAATGATGGGGAAGTTAAAAACCATTTAACATCACATCAATGTAGTCCATAGTTGACAGAAGTGTTATGCATGCAATCATTGATGATCCCTTGAGATAAACGTTGGAGAGATGGTATTCCTCTGCATATCTCCATGGAAGAAGGTTATGAGGTTTGGGAAGAAAGGAATGATAAGTCACATATACATCGACCCCTTCGAGATTATGATTTTTTCAAGGATTAGGACTAACAAATGGAACTTCAACCTACAATGTCTAAGGTACATGATGTCTTCCATGGATACCTATTAAGGAAGAACATACCAGATCCATCACATGTACTCTCTTCAACGGTGGCAAAGTTAGAGAATGACCAGTCTTATGAGAAACATCCTATGAAGATCTCGGATCATAGAGATAATGTTCTATGTAACTAGACTAATCACCTGGTCAAAGTACTATGGAAAAACCATAAGTGTGATTAGTTAACATGGGGACTAGGGCAGTTAATGAAGGAAAGGTACCCGCACCTGTTTATGGAATAGAATTTAAAACGAAATCTCAAGGGAGAAATTTCATAAGGGGAGAAGAATGTAAAGACCAATGTTTTATCACTGGAAATTATCTTCTTATAATTATGTCATATAACCACCTGAAAAGACAATCCATTTAAATACTAAATATTATGTGACCTTTAAAAATAATATTGTCACATCTATTATTTGAATTACAAAAATGTAACATACACGGTTGAGATTAGTAAGATGTTTAGTGTTTACTGTAACAAACCTAATTTTTGTTGAATAGTAGACTACCCTCATGAATAGTAATATGACACTTATTAATAGTAAATAGTCTATAAGAATATTAACCTCTCCCTTGAATGTATAAATAAAATTTAGGAATCTTATAAGTGATTATATGAACATAATAAAAGTAATTTTATTTTGTAAGTCATAAATAGTTAATTGCAATTAATTAATTAATTTAAAAGAAAAATATTTTCCAAAAATGATTTCATAAATTTACAATTTTATGTCCTTATTTTTTAAGATAATTTTATAAGACCTTATAAATTTTTTGAAAGCATTCTAAAATCAGTTATAGTTTTAAAATTTTGATTTTTTGAGTAAATGTTTATTTTATTTAAAAATATATTTAATAATATTATGAAATTTATTTTGGAAATATAGATTTCGTTTTTTTATTCTACTATTCAATAATGGATAGGGTGTGTTTTTGGGAATTTTCTAAAAAACATTAATTTGTTATGAATAGTGAAATACAAAAATTTTCAAATAAGCTAAATCGATTAATTACTGAGTCATGGGTGATGTTTTACTAATTTGAGAACCTTTGGTTTGAACACACATTAAAATGTTTCTAGTTTTGTTCATATAATCATCAATATTTCTTGTCTTGCAAGGAAATAATGAACTAATGATTAAAATTTTTAGAAAACCCTTCTCCCTTCAACTATAAAACACACCCACACTCCCCTCTTCTTTTTACACCTTTCTAGCCTTTTCTTTGCCAAAATTCTACTCAAATATCTCCCCAAGATCCTCTATATGTCTAGAATCACTTGGTCTCATAAAATGACAAAATCCTCTCCCCTTAAAAGGCTCACAAGGAAGATTAATTCAAAAGGTAAATTCATCTTTTCAATTGTTTTACTTTCTTTTCATTTTCCTTCATTTTCCTTTCTATCCTTACCTATACTCCTCCAAATATTATGATAACTCCAGTACCTTAAATTTACTAGAATTTTTTATTTATAATATAATAAGTTATTATTGTCTCTCATTTCTTTTATTTTATACTAGTCTTAAAAATGACATCTTAGATGTTTTAATTTACAAAAATCAAGGACTATAAGTTTAAAATCACCATTACAATTTTCAATTCAGGTCAAGAAAACATTATTATGTTTGAAATAAAAAATATTAAATTTATTTTTTATTATCTGTGGTTCTGAAATCTTTTTGTGCGTTTTTATAAAACAAAATGTGTTTGTTGTGATCGAAGACCTCCAATTAACCAAAAAGGATATCACTATTGTTTTATATGAAGATTCATCTTTACTCCAAGTAACAAAATGAAATTTACAACTATGTGACCATATGGATGTTTAATAAAAAAATATAACTCCAATTCTGGACAACCATCCTCATTTTAATTGATTATCTTTTCATGTATATAAGTTAACAGTTCATAAAACAAACAGACTTGAACAATGAAATTGAACATCATAACCAGTCAAAAAAGTTAGAAATTAACTCAAAAAGGATATAATAAATAAATTACATTAAAAATATGTTCTATAGTTATTAATTAATGAACCAAATTTGATTATTCAGGTCATTTATATCAGGTGGAGATCAATATCAGACTTATGGAAAGGGATTCTACCCAAACCATCATTATTAATTCTGGTTATTCTTACATTATTTTTACCCCAATGAAATCCTATATTTCATTTATGTATATCTTTTAATATCTATTTATATGTCATAAATCTTGTATTAATATCAATTTTCCATTATCTTTCAGCGATATACATACTTCTATGTAATTCCCTCTTTAACACTTCTGAATAAGGAATGAAATTTTAATGGAACTTCCTAAACACGTACACAATTTCAAGTGCACTCAACCATATATTTTAAAACACAATTGTTTTTATAAAAATCGTATTTATATTATGAAAACCTTCTTCTATCACTCCCTGTTTTATATAAAATATTATTCTCTTCTTTATTTTAAATTCTTGTTAGTATTTCCTTTAAAATTGCACTGCAATATTTTAATGCTAAAATTTTATTAATATTATTCTTACATGTTGTCAAATCTAATTAAAATCAATCACGATGATATATTATTATTTTATATTATTAATTTATATGTCTATTTTTATTCCTTTTTTCTTGGTCACTTGTGTGATATGCCCATTCATTATTCTTTATGACTTGATTATGATACTCATTTCATTTCATGGGTACCCTTATGTTTATGAATTATTGATTATGTATCATTAATAATGTGGAATGAATATTCCAGAAAATGTTATGAAGGGTGCACATGGATAGTGCTCTAATGCATTAGGTAATGTTGAGTGTTATGAGATGTTATGTGCCAGATTCTTGTCGGTTAGCCTTAACTCTTGATACCATGTGCAAAAGTCATGGTGGTTAACCTTGAATTGTGATCCTCTATGTGAAAACATCCTTGAATCATTATAAATTCTTGTTTTAAATTTATCCCACATGATTATGATTCCATTTTTATATGATACAATGTTTATATGTTGTGATTTCACATGTTCAATGCCTCATTATATCATTATGTCATGCCTTGGAACCCATGTTCTAAAGCATTATTACTATGATTTTTCCCTCACTAGAAATTTAGATCATCAATTTATTCATGTTATCCCCAAGTTATAAAATGATGATGTTTGAGAACAATAGAAGTTAGGAGCTCCTTATGAAGATTATATAGAGAAATGTTTTATTTAGTCCCATGTTTTCAGTTTTCTGTACCCAATCATCCACGTCACTAGACTTCATGAACCATGTTTTGTTAGATGATGATTAACTTTTAATAAAATCATGTAATGATATTTTGTAAATGTCTATGGTTTCTATATTTAATTTTATCTTATATTACATTCATGTTAACATTCCTATGTTATGGTTTCACTTTTGGTAATATTCACTTTGATCTTCACATATGTCTTAATTTGTTGTATATATTTTTCTTAAACATATATCATGATCTCAAGAATTTAAATAATGGTATAAATATCATGTATATTCATTAATTTTTTTAAAAAATATATATAGAATATATAATTTTTAAATGTAATACACCATTCATAGAGACAGTAATCCATACGTACGCATGATCGTTGTTTCCGTTTTAATTGTCGTATAGAACGAATAGTGGAAAATGAAATATATATATATATATATATAATTTTTATATTATATTTAATATATAATATATATCATATATGTTCACTAAACCCATCGTCAATACATTTCAGGTACTCTGTGAACAAATCTCAATGCTTTGAGGGTGCGGTTATCCACACTTCCTCAGACGCAATTATCGTATTTACACTAGTTAGAATGTATAAATATATTCATTATAAAAGGATAAAAGAATATAAAATCCCAAATAAATATTATATATAACATATATAAACATAGTTTCCATCTTAATTTCCACCATGAGAGGCAGTAAGTAAAAATGAACCATCATCATTTTGTGAGAAGGTAGTTTTCCATACACATAAATAGTATGTTCATTGCCCATTAGATAGAGATTTTTGTAAGTGTGGATTAAACACCTAGAATAAGAACAACCTAGTATATCGAATATACTATTATTTGTATCAAATAATGGAATAAATATAGTGGAGGGTGTGGAGAATGAAAATAAAATAAAAAAGCATGAGAGAATTTGTCACCTCTTAATTGGGTAACTCCTTTTGGTTTATACCAAAAGGCCTCCTTATATTTTTATCTAACCAAGGATATGATTATAAGAATAATGGTTAGATTTTTGGATTTTTTTTATTGGTAGTATCATGTCATAACCTATTTGGTTTTAGTGGTGTAAATATGATGGAGAGGTGGTGGCCTTTTATAGGGAAGTTAAAGCACACATGTTATATATTTTAAAAGAACAAATGTGTACCCATGTTTTTCCCTAAAAAAGTAATAAAAAACCAAAAGAACTCAATAATGGATGGTTTATTTGTAATTATTTTTTATAAAAAGTTTTTAGGACAATTTTTTAGGTCTATTTGGTTAATTGAATTTAAGGATTTGTACTTTTTTAACCAAATTTGTCTCTTAATCATTATAATTATTTTTAATCTCATTCTAAAATGTTTTTTGTCGAAAAATAATTTTATGTTTTTAGAAATTATAAATTATGATTATTCAAAATATGAACTCTATTTTTACAATTTAAACTCAAATTATAGGTAGAAATTAATTTAAAAATAATCTCGCTGACTGGATGACACTGCCAGTTTTGAAAATAAAAACATCTAAAATTTTATTATGATTTTTACCCAATTTCAAATTGAAATTGCTTCTAATGACCTAAGTTCGATTAACTGATAACAAAAGGAGCTAATAAAAAATTTAAACAAATTTAAAATTTAATTTATCCTTATATATAAACTAGAATAAAATGCTATTTTGAATTAAAATATTGTATTTTTCAGTATTCATCCAAAAAATGAAGTATCTTCATAAATCAAAAAAATAATCATAAGATAAATTTGACATAAGAAATTAAAAAATGGAGTTTATTTTTTCAAATTAAGCTTATAAATATTTCAAAAAATGAAATTTATTAGTTTTCACAGAAGGACATTAAAACCAATTCATTATAGAAAATAATAATTTTAAACATATAAGGAATTAACCAAAGATTATATCTTTCATTGCAAATATATTTTATTTATATGAAAAAAATTAAAAACAATATTTTAAAATTATTTATTACTATTCATATTACAATTATTAATGACAAGATTATGATTATCTTTTTAAATAATTATTATAACACCTTGAATTTTTTTAAATGGACACTGTTTGCCAGCGTACATAAAATTCCACATCTAACTTAAGAGAAGAATGAAATATTATTATTTAAATGTTAACTTATAACCATGATTTTATAATTTATGAAATTAATAGTATTAATTGATTTATGAAAATATGGTTTAAATACACACACACATATATATATATATATATATTTAATTGTTTTCAGAATGATTAATTATAAGTGAAAATAAAACCCCTTAAAAATAAAAAAGAAATGTTTTTCGATTTTAAAAATTGAACTTCTTCTTTGTAATCAAGAAAAAGTTACCTTGGATGAGTTTTTGTTATTTTTTTGTTAATAATAATTTTTTATAACTAGTGAATAATATTTCATTTTCATTCAAAACTATTTTTAGGTAATTTATTTAAATTGTTATGTCATATATTTAATATATTTTGAATTATAATGAAATACTTTTTTTTATATAATCCGATTTCGTTAATCAAAAGTAATTTCACCAGGCAATTTAATATAAACACATGTCAATATTTTGACCATTTTTTTACTTTTAAAAAACTTGTTTTTGAATTTTTTTCCTGAGAAATTAATTTTAAATTAATTAATTATTCTTATGTATTTTAAATTAGTAAAATTTGATTCCATATTTAGAATCAATGGTTCCAAATTATTTTAATAGTTTTAATTTATTTTTTAGATATTATGAATAATAACAAAGTTAATTTTTATTTAACGTGGATAAATGAAAATAGTTTAAATTTTGGTAATAAAAAAATATGATAAGGATAAAAAATTCTCTAACACTGTGAAAGTTATATAAATATAATTAAGATAATAGAAAGTGACAACATGTAACCTTCTTACTTCTTATAGGTATAATAATTTTCATATAGTGATAAATATGATTTAGCTTTGAAAATAATCATTTTAAAATAAATATAATGAAATTATATAAAAAATAGAAATTAATTTATAATTTTTAGAGATCAAATAATTACCATAAATACTAACACAATAGTTACCATAATTACTTTATTTATAGAAATATCAAATAAATGATGTGAAAATTATTATAATCATTATAATTTTAATTAATTAGGGTACCCTATGAGTTTTCTATATGAATATGAAATGACAGAAGTCTATTAAATGACTTTCAGATGGTATATTTCTATTTATATTTAATTTAAATTCAATTAATTGAAATGTTTCAAAATAGACACTATTAATATTTTATAAAAACAATATTTTAGTTAAATAATTAAAAATATTTAAAATATTTAAAATTTTCAAAGTTACTCTGATAAGGTCTAAAAGTTCATAAAATGTCAATTAATGTGACATTTACTGTTTATATGTAAAATATATATCCTTTTATTATTGAAAATATAGTTACCACAATTAAAATTAAAATATATTAACTAAGGGAAAACCAAAAAGATAAGTTTTAAAATAAAATTAATAGGTTTAAAAAAGTTATAAAATTATAGGATTTCAAACCACTCACATATTATCTTCTACATAACTCATGTTGTATTCATAGGGATTAAAAAATTAATTTATATAAATTGAATATTTTATGAGTTTTCAAGGGTTCCCCTCTCCTATCCTATAAAAAGGTACCAACTCTTCTCTATTAATCAATGTTAAATAACAATTTAGTTGAGAAAATATTTTTACAACCACTTCCTAAGGTCCATATCATCATTATGGAGGCCTTATATTAGGAAAAACACCCAACTTATAGGTGTTAATGTGTTCTTCAAAGCTGATCAATGAAATAAGAGGTATCATTTTATTTATGTATTTCTAATTTATTTTTTCTTCAACTTCCTTAAATTTTCATCCAACCATGTGGAAATAATAACTCCATTATCCTCAATATACTTTTATTTTATTATTTTAATATAATCACTTTAATAATTCTATAATTTCATCAAATTTTAAATGAACTTTTCCTTCGTGTGTACGGAAAACAACTTCCCTACGAACTGATATAGTTTATTTTTCATCACCATCTTGAAATAAAGGTTCTAATGATTGAATAAAATGCTAATATGAAATTCTATTAACATATTAATCATTATTACTAAATAATTTATCAATTAGGTTCTTACTTTCCATGAACATAAATATGATAATGTAGTTTGTGCGTACATGTAAACTATCATCTCCATGAAGTGATGTGATCCATTTTTATTCACTACATAACATGAATGATATATATAATTTTTTTTAAATTATTAATATTATTTTAATGTTTTAATTATCATTATGTAAATATATAATATTACTTAACTTCATTCCTTAAAAATCAATGAAAAATGTAAAATGTTACTCACGCATACTTATGACCTATTATCTCCAAGATTCTAACATTGTTCATTTTTCAAAACTATACTTAGTGGTTTGAATTAAAATTATATTTTATGTATAAAACTGATAAAAATTTCATGAATATTATTCTATATATTTTGGAAATATGATGGAATGGACTCTTGAAATCATACCAAGTTCATTTTCTACTCAAGTACTGAATATAGACAAAACATCCGGCATGAACTCAAATAATTATTTAACAGTTATATAATGGGAATAAGAGATATAAAATGAATAATAAAAATAAAAAAGCCCTAAAGAATTTATAAATTAACCTAATTTTATTATTAAGGAATATAAATATTGTACATTATTATTTGGACTCAAGGTAAGGAAGTATTTAACTAAAAAATCATTTTAAATGTTTTAAAGATTCATTATTCTAAGTATTTGTTTTTAATGACCACATTTTCCCAATAGTTTTCAACAACTTATTTATATGGAAATAAATATTTTTAAGTGTTAATCTCTTTTAAATTTTTTAAAGTGTAAGAGGCACTTTGATTCAAAAATCCTACCATGAAAATATTTTAATTTAATTTTAAAAATGGATTAATTATTTCAATAACATGAAATTTTTTTAACATATACATCATGAACAAAATCCCTCGTTTTTATGTCTCTTTGATGTTTATATGTTTAATTTACAAGGTTAATCTTTCATTTTCAAATAAATTTCTTTCATTTATGAGTTTGTATTTGTAAAAAAATGTAATGTGATTTCATAGTTGAAATGTTATTTTTCCTTTATGCATGTTTTATGTGCTATGATTATGTTACGTTTATTAGGCATTAATTATATATAAAAGTGGTTATGTGATTAAACGAGGGTGTTTGAGCACGTGATATATCTCCAATGAATTGGGTAATGATATAAGTTTATCTTTTTGGGTTTCTCTTAAGTGATTTAGGGAATATATTTTGATGGGTATTCCAAACGTAACAATAAAGGTTACTCCCTATGTAACTATGAAATTTATAATGTAAGAATGATATAGATTTCAAAATTTACACTTATGTTTTCTGATTCATATGAATTCTAATTTAAGTATTATGTTTTCTTGAGGTAATATAAATAGTTTATTCTTTATGGGTAAAACGAATAACTTTGTGAAAAGGTTTCCAATTATTATAAGTATTAATTGAATAATGGTTTTTTATTTCTTTTCTGTCCCATTCTGAGAATTTTGGGATAATCCCAACTATTAAAATGTTTTGAACATGTATTAAAACTATTAAGGACAGAGATGATTCCATTATGAAAGTATGGATGATATTTATTCAAAATAAATCATGTTTTATTACAGGGTTTCATTTTAGGGGAAAAGGGACATTGAGTATAATTTTCCACATGTAATTTTTGGGTCTACATTTTATAATATTTTCCAAATTATCTCAAACTATAAAATTTAAAGATTCTATAATATGAATTCTATTTAAAAAACACATGACAAATTTATGTTTAAGGGCAGGACCTTACATTTGGTATCACTGGATGGTTTAGACAAATTTGGACGTTAAGATTCATTTTTAAGAGATATGGATATCATATAAGTTTATAATTTTATGTTTTATTATCATTTATATTTCTTATAAATACATTTCATGTCTTTATGTTAGAAAATATTATTATTATTAATGGTGTTTCAGGAGATATTCACCTTGGACGTAATTATGGGTTAGTACTTTTTAGGATGCAAAATGAGAGTTATGAAATAACATTTTCGTTAAAATATATTATTTTTATTTTGGAGGATTTTATCTCATATTAGGAGAAAACAATAAGAATCATAATGTTTTAGAAAATAGAAATCCCACGTGAATGGTGTCAACCCGTCGCATTGGACAAGGCTATAGGAATCGAACAAAAATTGAAGGGTGATAGGGACATATTGCCTACTACTAGACTACAAGAAGTACCCTGTTAGTATGACATCATTTTTATTAGTTAAATGAGTTGATCAAACAAGATTAAGTTTATTTTTGTAACTTATGTTTTATCATATGGATTCCTTGGTATTAGACAATGATTTTTTGGTTATGTGATAAATGTTATTTTAGAATATGTTTACTATTTTGGTAACCTTATATTCAAAAAGAAATTTTAATACTATAGGTTTTTATTTGAGTTATAATGATAGAATATTATTTTAAAATAATATATGTTTTTATTGTTAACTTATAGAGTTTTTAGTTATTTATGGAAATGATTAACCTATATTGGAAAATATGTGATTTTTATAAAAAACATTTTTGGTGTGAGACATTAAGACTTGTGGATGTTATTTGAATTAAAATATTAGAACTTATATTGAAATAATATTTGATTAAATCCTTCTAATTTTGGGGTTTTAATCTATGTTATAATAATTTTTATGAATTTTTTGGATAGTTATTTATTGAATTGTTTATGTTGAAATTTTAGTATTAAAAATTAAATTTAATGATTAAAAGAAGTTTCTCATCATCCAATGGTTTATTGTTTTTGGATAATTGTTTTATATTATCCTTACCATGTTAGTTTTTGTAAATGTTTCAAGATATGAGAGATGGATAGGTAATATTTAGTGGATTATGTAATTCCATAGAAGATGACTCATTTTGAATAACCATCATTTGGATAAAAAATGACATTATGGTGGAACATGATTAAATCATGAAAATATATATGATAATTATGAATGATTCTATATGTTCTTAGTAAAGGATGAAAATTAATTCCACAATTTGATGAAATGTATCTCAAAATAATAAAAATTATTTTATTACTTTCTTTACTATGAAATCGATGAAATTTTAACCAATCAAAAACTTATGGTTTTTCAGATGTCACCTATATCCTAATAATGTTTACTATCTCCCTCCATCAATACATTATAGTTATTTTTTCTTCTCATATCCATGTTTTCTTACATGGAATCTTAATATGTGTTATATCAGGAGACCATTGTATTTACCATTATTTAGTTTAAAGTATAAATTGTATTAATTCTTTTTTCTAATGTGGGATTCCAATAAAGATATTTTGAAAAGCCATACCATATTTGATGTCCCTGAATTTAATGTGAAAGGACCCAAAATCCATAAAAGGGGTGAATGTAATATCTAGATTTGAAAAAAATGATATAATATTTTCGATTGTGTACAAAATACGCCACATAAAACATAAGTGAACAACTATATATTATTATTTTTATATTACCATATAACCTAGATCTTTAAATGGTGAAAATTAATAGAATTTATTTATTTATTAAAATATTGTTTACATGTGTATATAATTAATTATTATGTGAACATTTAATAAACAATTTAAATGAATCCCCTTCTAAATAAAAGGAAATGTTTTTCTAAAAATACATTTTAATGAAACTAAATGAGTATATAAAATAATAAAACCACTATTGATGATTTTTATTAATTAAATACATATTTAATTTTTAAATTTCTTCTTATATGTTTTCAAGACATTATATAAGAACAAATTTATTTTTTCATATCAATGAAGTATTTTTTTGAAAAAATGCAGTATTTCCACATTTTAATGGATAACCCATTTTAAATATTGTTTTTTACACATTTATATGATTAATTTGAAAAAAAACATCTTCTTTTGAAACCTGGAATAAAAATTTACTTCGGATAATTTTTTTATCCCTAATAATTTACATTTTTTATGAATAGTGAAACATGCTACTTTTTAATTAAAAACTACTTCTTTGTCTAATTTATTTATATAGCTAGATTTATATTTCAATTAGTTTACAAGTATAATTAAATAATTTTGTTATTATTTAATAATATATTTTTCATTGGATGTAATTTCTTATTGAAATTGAATATAAACAAAAGAAAATATTTTGATTGGATTTTACTTAAAAAACCATTTTTACATTTTATCAATGGAGATTAATTTTAAATTAATTACAGAAAAATCTATGTTTTAAATTTTAAAGAAATAATTCCATATTTAAAATCATTGGGTCCAAATTATGTTAAGTTTTTCTTTTATTATTTGGTTATTATGAGTAGTATCTACGATAATTTTTATTTTTCATGGCTAAAGGTAAATCTAGAAAATTAGAGTAACAAACAATATGATAAGGACAGAAACATTTATCTAACACATGAAAAATTCATATTGGATGAATAAAAGTATTCCCTCAGCATATGAGGATCATAATTGACTCATTTAATGTACATTTTTCCTTAAATGTGTTATAAATATTATTAAAAAAATAATGTGACAACATGTCATCCTCTCACTTCTTATAAGTATATAAATTTAAATATAGCTGTAAATATGATATAAATTTTATAATAAATAGCCTCTAGAAACAATATTAGTGTACTCCTTGAATTTTCATGGTGACCATATCTTATTATAAGGGTATTAAAATGTTTTTTTCAAATTTATATTTCTGTTTGGATTTTATTTAAATTCAATGAATAGAATTATGTCAAAATTTACACTATTGATATTTTATAAAAATGATATTTAATTAAATTATTTAAAAATCATAAAAATATTTAATATTTATGAAGAAACTATGATAAGGTATATAAGATCATAAACTCTATATTTATGATTAATTGACCCCATATAAGTAAAATTATATCCTATTAATATTGAAAATGTTGTTACAACCATTAAAATTAAAATAGATTATTTAATTTTAAACTGAAAAGATAAGGTTTAAAATAAAATCAAAACATATCTAAAAATTATTGGATTATATGATTTAGAAACATAAACATTCTATATTGAATATAACTTAGGATATTGTCATTTATATTTAAAAATTTATTTATATTAATTTAATATTTTAATAGTTTCCCAGGGTGCCCCTCCCCTCTCCAATAAAAAATAACCCACCCTTCTATATTAATCACACTTCAAGAACCATGTTTTTGGAAAATATCAGCCAAAACCCCCTTCTTAATGATACTACCCATATTCCTGAGGCCTTATTTTAGGCATAACACCCTCCTTAAAGTCGTTACTGTGTTCTTCAAAGGTAATCCACCAAAGAATTGGTGTCATATTCTTTAAGTATTTATATTTTATTTATTATTCCACTTCATTCAAATCTCATCCAACCTTAATAAAATAAATACTAAAACATACACAATATACAATGATGCTATTATGTTAACTTATTCACCTGAATCCATCACCAATTTCATCAAATGGAAAACGAACTTTTTATTCATGTATACAAATGACTACCGCCTTGCAAACCGATATTGTTCATTTTTAATCACTATCATTAAATAGTTATGAAAATGATGGAATTAAATTTTAATATGTCATATTATTGAAACATTACTCTTTATAATAAAATTAAATATCAATTAAATTTTAAATTTCTATGCACATAAAAATGGTAACATTGTTCGTGCATACGTTTGAACTATCACCTCCATGAAGAAATGTGATTCATTTTTATTCACTATATTACTTGTATGATATATATAATTATATTTAAATGATCAATATGATATTAATTATTTTATTATAATTATGGAGAGATACAATAGTAATTACCTTCTTTCTATAATGACCATTGAAAATGTAAAATGTCACTGTTGCGTATGTACGTCCTACCGTCTACATGATTATAACGTTGTTCATTTTTCATAAAAATACATAACTGTTTGATTTAAAATTATATTTCATATATAAAAGTTACAATAATTTCATTAATATTATTGTATAGATGATATAATTATGTCCACGTGGATTATTGAAATCATACCATGTTTATTTTTTACTAAAGTACCAAATATCAAAAATACATCCAACACGAACTTAAACAATTTTTTAATTGTTATTTCATTGTAATAATTAGTATGAAATTAATAATAACCATGAAAAAATTTCTCATGAATGTATAAATTAACCTATTTTTATTATTCAGGAATTTAAATATTATATGTGATGAGCCAGACTCTAGGTAAGGGATTCATTAACTAAAACATCATTTTAAATGTTTTAAATATTTTTTCTTCATAATATTTCTTATTTATATCCATTTATTCAAATTTTTTAAAAGCATTAATATAAATGGACAAGAATATTTTAATATTTTAATTCCTTTCAAAATTTTCAATGTAGTATGAGACACGTTGATTCAAAAATCATCCTTTGAAATATTTTAACTTCATTTTAAAAATAGATTGATTATTTAAATAAATTGCAATGTTTTATAACATATACATCATTAACTAAATTTCTCACATTCATGCTACATTTGTTTTTTAATATTTTATTTCCAATTTTAAACATTAAATTTCAAATGATGTGTTTTCATTTATGAGTGCACCGATTAGTAAAAAATGAAACGTGATTTTCAAGTGGAAATGTTATTTTTCATTTATGAATGTTTTTTATGTTATGATTATGTTATCATTGTCATCATGAAGTTTTTTATTCAAAAAGAAATTAAACATTACATGCAATGCCTATAAATAATGGTCAGGGGAAAACACAACTACATGGGTCTGAAATGATGAAAACCAAGGGATTCCCCTATAATGATTTCATTCCCCATCAGCTTCAGACTATGAATGTTATGGAAAACTAAGTTCATCGAGCATAGAGTGTCATGTGAGGAAAGATAGTCCACTGCATCCTTCCCCTTTCGTTATATGTGAGATACTGTAATGGTCTTCTCAAGGATACCATGAAACTAGTGGATGAAATATTCTATATACCAGGGGATGAAACTGATACCTTGGAGTGAATTTTATACAAGCATTGAGTCAGATTTCATATCCATGAGCTCCAATCCCCACTGTATACATACAGTGAGACCTACTAGCATGGTCTTAGCCTCAACTAGCAGTGACGTACCCTGGCCTAGCCGGATGGAAAATTTCAAATAATTGAGATATAGCTATCACGAATGATCCCCCACCTTGCATAAAACCATAGATGCAAGAGACATCAATGTTCATCTTATTTCCCTGAGGAGGAGGTTTTCATATTACCCATTTACCTGTAGATGTATTAATTCTCGATGGAGTACTATGGGTATCGTGAATGAGCCGATGCAATGTAGGGCCCCCCGCCAAGTGCTGAGAACCCTGACCATATCAAGAAAAATAACTATAGTTATAATAATGATCATGCCCCTGTACAAGACCATTATTCATGAAACAAATTTTTCTGAACCTTCCGAAAATACCAATATCCTTCATGCCTTACTATGAAAGACACCCTTCCCCCAGGACCCTTCTTCCCCAAAACATGGAAATAACAGAAAAGAAAGGGCTAATATGCCATGTCAGGTATGGGAAATGCTATGAACTCAAGAAAAAAATTACAATCCTCCTCCAAACAACCACTCTCCAAATAATGATGATATGAACATTCCTCCTTATACAACATACAACAGACACACCTGGACACCATACTCACAACGCACCATATAATATACACATCGATAGGGATATATTTGTTAATAATTCTACAAGTGATTATTTTATATTTTATAGTGATTTTACTACACAAAAGTTGTTCATTCCACTTATCCCCTATGACCTATGTAGATGCTACCTGATGATAGTCTTTCACAATGATAGAACCTGAAGGAGACGGGGTGAACACACATTTATTAGGGGCTAAAGTCAACTCAATGCGATAGAACATTTCAATTTTTTCCTAATCCAGTAAAACAGTGATGAAAAATAGATGTAGGCTTGCATCAATAAATAATATGTTAGTGGACGGGCATTCCGAGAATTCAATGATCTCCCCACACGAGTTATCGTTCCAGAAGGATACACCACTGGTCCCTACAATCCAACGAGAATGAGGTCTGAGGGAGGTGACAAGGGGGCATATATCACTCTAGAGGGAAGAGGTATGTCCATCCTGAGCATCCCAATCCCCCACGTAGTAATCATGCATTATCATCCCCCAAATGTTCTGTCTCTCCAACCACAATCATGCTAGTTTTTCATGCCTACATGTAAGGGTATCATTAAGACTCTGAACACTAATACCACCTTTGCTGAGAGGACTCTCCATCTTATTCCAAAAATCCTAGTACCTTCTTCCCTCATACATCAGGTACCATATAAAAACAATGAGAATTATTTCCATATCGGCGATAACTCTTTTGGGGACCTTGATAAAAGATAAAGCATGAACCGGGTTGGCCAAGAGTACACTGTTAACTAGCACAATCCTCCCCCAAAAGGACCGATACCTATTCTTCCAATTGAGAACTATCTACATTATTCTATAGACAAGAGGGTCAAAATAATGGTTATAAAACCTCTTCAAGTATAGAGGGTCTCTAAGGTACACCATCGTAAGATCACCTTTCTCCATTCCCAATGATTGACTCACATTAAGAACCTGGATGGCATAGAATTTTCTTTATATGTAGAATATACTCTTTGACTTGTTGATAACTTGACCGCTCTAGTAGCTATACTCCTTCATGATTATGTTCTAACCCCACACAGACTTGCTAGATGCATTTTTTAGGATGATGGGATCATCCATAAACATGAGGTGAAACATATGTTAATTTCACCCTTCTACAGTATAGGGATCTCACCACTCCTATTACGATGTTTTATGAGGAAACTAACAATCTCTGGGGAAATTATGTAAATTCTCAGAGATATGGGGTCCCCTTGCTAAATACCTTGGGTTTATTTGAATAAGCCAAAAGTTTTACCCATGAACGTGATCGCCATCCAAGAAGAACTAAAGCATCGAAAGAGAAGGTTAATATTCTAAGGAGAAACACACATACCTACAAGGACGTTTTGGATGAATATCCACTCATCTTCGTTGTATTACGTGCCCATATCAACCTTTATCTCTATGTTAGAACCTCTATTTTTTATTTTGTTAGCCCTGATCAATTTGTTGGCCAAGGTGATCACCCTTGGATGGAGAGCCCCTCACAAATACATGTTGTTCCATGGATATCCATTTGAGAAGATGAATGGATATTTGAGCATTAATAATATTATAAAGCATCTTGTAAGGGACATTACACATTATTATCAATATAAAATGATCAATAGATGTTGAAGACATGGAATTGGGAATAATCACAATAGTGATAGAACATGGAATTTAGGGTAACAGACCACCACCGAAGAAGACTTGTGTAGCCACAATTAAATCAACATTCACTGTTTCCCATGAAGCTCGGTAAAAGGATCTAGGGAACCCATCCAGACCCGCCATTCTATCAGGATTTAGACTCATCGTGGAATTATAAATCTTATCCTCTACAAAAATGGCACCTAGGACATTGATATCGCAAGCAGAAAAATTGGATTGAATAACTTCAAAAATCCTTGCATCACCCCTGGATACACATTAGGGAAGTATAATTTGGGGTCAAAAATCATCTCACGAAAGTAAGATCTAGATATCTCACCTACCACCTCCCTTTCATCGGTATAAGACCCATCCTCCATCTTAATGTTTGGTTTCACCCATCATCTCCTTTATTTTATACAGGAATCAAATTACTTATTATTCCAATCACCTTCCTTTAACCAGTTAATCTTTGAAGCCACCCAAGCCTGGCGTTCTTGTCTCAGTAGCATGTATTCTAGATGCTCTTTTGTACCAAGGAGTTCCTCAAAGATTCGTTAATCCCAATACTCATTTAGACACATTTAAATCTAATCCACTTCCTACATAACTACTTCTAACACATTGTATGATATAGAAATATCTCTCAACCATAGTTGAAGTCATAGTTTTAGAAGTCTTAGCTTATTGTGCAAGCCTGACCATGTGTGTACCTAAGAAGGGATACTCCATGAGCCACGCACCAAATAATTATATCCATTATTGTTTGTCTAGCTCTTCTATAAGAAATCCTGATTAGGCTTCTCACTCATAGAGGGGAAATATATCAGGAGTGGGGAATGGTCTAATATACTGCATGCCAGATGTGTCAACTAGGTATCGACATCCATTTATATTGCATGCATGTTCGGCAAACATCTATCCAAATGGATCCAAGACCTACAGTTCTCCCATTCATTATTACAACATGTAAACCAATCCCCAATGTATCTAAGATCCATAAGACCCCATCCTTCCAAGAATTTAGAAAACTGATACTAGATTTTCAATTAAAAGTTCATCTTATGTTCCCATCATTCATGTACAAAATGACATTAAAATCCCCTCAAATGATCCATGGATGGCTTCAAGGGTTGAACCCATTATGATAATACAACAAGATCCCCCTTTTTTAGAGTCACATCTTCCATTGTTGAAAGTGACTATGAAAGTGTGCGGGTTGTCGGTCACCATAATTATAATGAACTGATCCCCCGCCTAAGTAAGATCAAATATAATTCTCATGTGCCAAAAAATCTAGATATTATTATTGGATGGTTTATCGTGTATATATCCTTCCATTTTGAGTTTCCTGGAGAAATCTCTAATCTTAATTTATTGCTGCTTGTACTCAAGGATAAACACCATCAAGACCATATGTTTTTGAATCTCCAAATCCAAGAATATAGTTTTGATGGGGGCTTTGATACCTCATGCATTTTAAATTAGCAATGGTATCATTGGGAAAATAGATATCTGGGATTGGAACTAGAATGTGTGGCCTTCTCTTATTCATTTGGTAATGAGACAAAGTTAACAATTTGATATTCTATTTATATATTTACATAATATAATATAATGGTTATTAAAAACGTAACCATGATTGTTTCTCCTGATGTATCTATGAAATCTATAATGAAAGAATGATTTGGATTCCACAACATACCTTAACATTTTATGAATTGTGTATTATTTTGTAGGAATCTTATGATTTCATTAGTTATGATAAAGTGTTTTTGTTTTATGGGTGAAAATTATATCTTTGTGAAAAATATTTCATGGGTTTATAACTATTCTTTGGCTAATGGTTTTTTTATTTCATTGTGTAAATTAATGAACATTTTGTGATAATAAAAAAGTATAAAAATTAGATTCAAAAGTCTTAAGATTAGTAAGGAAAAGAATATTCCATGATAAATGTACTAATGATATTTATTGAAAATAAATCATGTTTTTAAGGGTTTTCTATGGGGGAAAAGTTGATACTGATTTTTACTTTCCACATGTAATATATGAATCTACTTTGTAATATTTTTTTCCTAATTATCTAAAAATATATACTAATAATATCCTCTACTGTATGTTATAGTTCAAAAACAATACAATAAGTTATGTTCATGGATGATTACTTACAATTGTAACAATAAAATTATGTTTCATAGAAACATCAATGTTTTGTGTAATTTTGGCCAAGTTAATGTTTTATATATCATACACCAAGTATATTTTCTATGTAATTTACACTTAGTCAGTTCCATTTTAAAGGAATTATTGACTTAGCGCATTTCAAGAAATTAATGAATATTTAATTTATCGAAAAATAATTGTTCTATAAAAACTCACTGTGTTACAAAGTGGCACTAAAAGAATATGTTTAACTTGTGGGATTAATAATTCCTATACATTTGTATCTATGAAATTGGTTCCCTAATATATGTCTCGGTAAAAGTGGTACCCTAGTATAGGACTATGGTGAAATGGTTCCCCCATATGTAAATTGGGAAAAATTGAACCTATGTATGCTACTACTATGAAATTCCTTCTTTAATATGGACTCCAAGAAAATGTTTCAACCTAGTTTGGAGGCTTGGAAGATGTGTCACCATTGTTTGTAAGCCTAGGAAAAGTGATTTTTGTATATGAGGATTATTTCAAGTGTCACCTCAGTATATAAGGCTTAGAAAAGTATCACCCTATATATGAGTATTGAATGAAATTTCTCTCAAATATAGAGTCCTAGGTGAGTGAGTTCCATTATATATAGGAATTGGTAATATTTCCCCATTTTTTGGAGTTATAGTTAAATTTTATCTCTAATATGGAGTTCTGGGTGAATTTTTCCTCATAAATAGTGGTATTTTATGATTACTAGGCTATGTGGATCCCAAATATAGGGCCTATTGGAATAATAGGTCATTTGGATACCTCATATGGTTTTTCTAGGTGGCATGGGATTATATATCCCTATAATAGTTATTCAGGGCTGGTTTGCATCCTTTTTCCAAAATCTAAAAGAAAACAAAAGACATTTATTTTCATGATTTATTGATATTAAATCCTTAATATAATGTAATTACCCCTAGTTCTCATCATTATATTTATTATATGGATTAGGGAGTAACCTGATGGAGATTTATGAAAATTGAATGCATGCAGAAATAAGTTACATCATGAAATTGATAGCTTATGTCATCTAGAACTTTCCTATTATCAGCACTGATTGACACCCTATTGATTCCAATCCTACTCTTTAAAATATTTCATGTGTATAATTTATTGGGAAAATATTATTAATGAAAAAAATCAAGGGGATTACACCATTCTGAACCTAGTGGGAGCACTACTCTTATATGGAAACATACAAGTAGTGGTTGAGATCATTAATTCATTTATATAAGGTAACATGGGTTTGGTGAATGGTCATTTGATGTCCTTAATGTATGTATTACAAGGAACAAGTATGATAATAATGTGAATATACCTTTGTGCCAACATAGACCTAAGTGTGTGGATGTGACATGGGCTTTATGCACATGTCTTCCAACCTACAACATTGACATCCTAGTTTTTAGTAAATGTTAATGGGAAAAAACCACATAATAATTGTTTATGATTAGAAAAAATGGGATCATATTTTAATGTATATAGGCATTTGATACAGGATTATCTCATTATCTGTACTTAGTTGGAAGGAGTGGTCACACGCTAAAAAACACAATCAATCATATGAACATACATTATGTCTAATGTGAGATATATTTTTCACCAATATATTTATGGGACACCTTTGTTAACATTCACTAGAAACATGAGTGAATATTGAATATTTTACACACCCTTTTCTCTCAAGTCAGGTGATTTTCATTCAGTAAGTCTTTAGAACTACTTCTATGTTTGTTTTGGGTGTATGTGGCAGATATTGGGAATAGGGAACATGAAATAGGGAATAGATAAATTATTGTGCATTATATACATGAATGAAATGGGTGTTAATTATCGTGGGCAATTTATTATTCATTTGAAACTATGTGTGATCAATAAGATATCGCAAATTGTGTGTAAGAAGTTAGAAATTGTTTTAGAAAAAATGATATTATTTCAACCTTTTTTTGTTTCTTGTCCCATGTTATTCTTATTTCACTCTATTCATATGATTTCCTCATTTTATAAACATTCCAACCCTATTACATTCTCTTAATGGAAAGGGATGGATCTTCCTATTCTACGTCTACAACTGTTCCAACTTCTCACCTCTGGGAAATAAAAAAAGTGTAATTCCCCATCTCGATTGACTAGGTCCAGGCTACAATTCCACAGAGCCTCGTGTGTACCTCAAAATAAGCAAGTGGTCTCCAATAACTAGTTAGGGTATGAGTGTTATCTATTGGGATAATATACCCTCGTTTTCAATATTAAAAATCCTAAATAGTGTTAAAATTAAACTCATAATAATAAATACAAAATTTTATAGAATATGACATAGATTTTAACATAAATTATTTAGAATAAATAAGAATGTATTCCCAAAGTGTAAGTTCAACATGATTATGAGAATGATATAAAATTAAATAAAATGTTTGGGAATCGTTTTGGATATTATCCTCATATTGCCTTTGAAAACCATTCTCTATATCCCAACTCCCTATCATTGGACCTTTTACCTTTCCTATGTCCATAATCATGAAGTCTACATGTTAAATGATATGATCATGTTGGGTGTGAGTGTAACCCAGTTTAAAAACACCAATACATCCTTAATATAAGTTTACAAGAATAAATGAGGGCTCTTATCATAGCAATGTAAATATAAAAGTTTACATACAACCACACATGAGGTGTGTCAACGTGAATTAAATAATCTATCATAAACCCCATCCTCACCTACATCAGTATAATACTGATAAGTATTTCACTATCAATCACTATTTTTCTCAACAAATTTTATAATTCCTAGTGTTATTTATAAACCTACACATTTTATTCATGTTCCAATTTCAACCATTAAAAAATGAAATGTTCTTGACCTAGATAGTTTCCATTAATAGGAACACCTCATGCCCCACTGTGACGGTGGTTGTAATAAAAAATCATGGTTATTCTTAACTAAAATGTTTGACATTTATGGATATGCACATCTCCACAACATGGCTTTCTAGTATATCAACCATTTTCCAAATTTATTCTCAACTCCTACACATTGTATACTGCAATTTCAGGGGAAATATCTATGATAGGACTAATTTCATCAGATGGTCCCAAGTCTGTATCATTTTTCATGTCATCATGATCTCACTCCAAGGGTCTTTTAACTAATACTAAGAAACATATTCATCTTGATCTCTATAGATAATTTTCAATAGTCTATGAATTACCAAAAGTAAACTTTTTCATAGATATGAAGAATAAATCATATCAAGTAAAATTATTCAGAGTATAAACACAAATCATATTATTATATAACGT
Source organism: Viscum album (assembly GCA_963277665.1). Lineage (NCBI taxonomy): Eukaryota > Viridiplantae > Streptophyta > Magnoliopsida > Santalales > Viscaceae > Viscum > Viscum album. Next base: position 747,975,088 of record OY728129.1, on the reverse strand, counting down.
TAAAGGGTATCTGTAACGCCCCGACCCCAGTTACCCAGAGTCAGTGCATTATTACATATCATTGGCATGATCACAAAGGATCAAGTCTTGAAAGAACGATTAGTTTAGTAGTCTTGGAAATACTAGATATATTCGTAAGTCTTACATTACATCATAAGGTAAAAAACTACAACAACATATTGTCTTCATATCCCCTCATACTATCCATGGAGTTCATTCATAAATTACTTCTTCACATCTTGGGAAAAATAAAACATTGAAAGTGGTGAGATCAGATGCTCAGTAAGGATAACAATATATCATAAGCTTTCATAGATAATCATAAACACATAAGGCAATGTATAACTAAAAAAAGCCTTTTAAACCTGAACTTCAGCATAATATGGAAAAGATAAAATGAAATAATTCCATTTATATATTCACATGGATATTATACTAGTGGAATAATCACATTCAATATCAATAACCAATATCATAATGATGGAATGCATAATGCTAGGCTATCATAACCACATAGCCAAGGCCTCGTGTCGAGACTACAAATAAGATTTTGTCAAGGCCTCGTGGAAAGACACTAGTTTGTCTCATGAGACCTACTGATTCATCGAGGAGCTATTGCAGGCTCCACCTCTCACTTACTATGTCCAATACATTCCTCATATGAACAGGTTTAAACATAACATAAACATTCGTATTAAACCCAACCTACAAAATGTCAATACTTTCTCCATAAACCATGTATGGTATAAAAATAGCACATCCATAGTCAAACGTTACTCATTCAATACAATATGGAAGATTGTATTGTAACATATTAACCTCAATCGAGAATAATGAAGGATATTGACATAGATGAAAATAATCATCAAAACTATTGGAGAGAATTATCCCCCTTTTTCTTGAAAACATTTAAAAGTCACACTATTTGTCAAGAAGTCGTTTAAGAATATATTTTTGAATAAAAGTGTCCCATACCACATTTAAACTTATAAAAGGAGTTTTAATTTTAAAACTTTAATGTCCATATAAATAAATCCTTAAAAACATTTTTAAAACATGGACATTAATGAGAATGATGTAGAAGAATAATTCTTTAAAACCTTTAAAAATGATATTTTAGTTAGAGTTTATAACCAAAATAGAGACACTTGAATACAAATAATTGATGTAATCTAAACTTTTTAATATAATTAGAATAATGGTATTCATGATATGCTATGTCAATGTACAATATATACGCCACATAAAAGTGTTTTGGTGTATAACAACAAAGAAGTCTCAATAAAATGTAAATTGAGATTAATTCTCTTATAAATAATGTATCCTTAGGTTAAGGATAAATCAATGAAATAATCATGTGTGAAAAATATAAATACACTCAATATTATTGGATATTCAGTGTAAATAAATCAGAGGACATTCACACATATTATTGTAAAAACAACACCAATGAATTGGATGTTTAACTCAATAAATAGAGATTGAGTTAAAATTACTCTTATCAAGTTCATATAGATGACTTGAGAATTTATTAACGGAGTTATTATGTGTATAAAAATTATATCCATAGAAAGGGGAGTGGAAATTATGACATAAGAAAATGAATAGTGATTCCACACATAATCATGGTGTAAAATAATCAATGAAGTATGCGTAAAGCCGAATAAGTGGAAATTGAAATCTCAAATTCCCTTATCAATTTGGTAACATACGAAACATACACCCATGAAAGAAGTATCATAAAATGATGATTTAAATATACATAAATTAAAGTATATTACAAAATTAATATAATCATGGCCAGTACGCACACCACATGCAATAAATAAGTGGTAAACAATGGAAATCTCACAGAATTAAAAGTGAGATAAGAAACCCCTTACTTTGTACTTTTTCCATGGTCTACGGTAGGTTAACCTCATGTATAATGGTGAAATAATTGTTATTGAATTATAAAAAAATCATTTACATTAATATGATATCATATATGATCTTTTAACATTGATTTGTAAATAATATCTTAGTATTAATGTCGATTCAGTTTTTAACAGATTCCTTTTCCTTTATATTTTTTGTTATGCGATCAGTATTTTTTATGGAAGGGATGTATATTATTCATATATATAATGATATCATTTCTCTAAAAATTATTTTTATTCGTCAAATGATATTTATTATTCAATGGATATGATGGGGAATGAATCACATCGCGTTCGTGAAGACGGTAATCCGTACGTACGCACGAGCGACAATATCATTCTTTCGATATTAAAATAAAATATAATTGGATGTTATATCATATATACAGAATCATTATCATGTTATATTTATTATTTACATGAATTATACATCATTATTATACCCATCTAAATAATAATATATTGAATAACAATTACACCACAATGTGGAGACGGTAGGCCGTACGAACGCACGTATAGTGACATGTCATTCAAGGGATAGATAGAATAATGAATTTGTTTGTTCCATAATTATAATAACATCACAATATATATAATATATTTGAGTTATTATTTTATAATGGAAATAAAAACGAAAGAAGAAGTTGAAGAAGAAAGGAACTTTAAAGAGGGTGGTGAAGACGTTACCTCTTCTTCGAGTTCTTCCTTTTGATTTGATCAAACGGGGTCCTTAAGTTGGCTTTATTATCAAATTAAGGCCTCTAGGTGGATTTCATGGAAGTTGGGTGGATATTTGGGCAGAGGTTTGCTGATCCAAAAGGCTTTGAAGGTGTGAATAATCGGTTATAAGTGGTGTCCTTTTATAAGGGGAGGAGGGGCTCTTTTGAAAAAACTTAAATTATTATTTTATAATAAATTCATATTTGGTTTATAATGGCTCAAATGTATATTCTTAAAAGTATAAGGTGGATATGGGTCGAAATCCTTTCAACCAATAGATTTTAGACAGGTTTGGGTCATTATATTAACCTTATCTTTTAGTTTTAACTCTTAGTCAATTAGTTTGACATTTACCATGTCACTTTTTATTTTATATTATATAGTTAATAAACTTACTATATACATACAAGAGACCCCCAATTGGTCCAGTAATGATACACATATAATGATAAAAGTCCTTTGGCCGAACCCTAGATTTTTAGGAATTTAATATCAATTAATAATATAATATTTCTTTCAAAAACTCTTTTATGTCAATTTTGACACTATTTGGTATATAATTTTTCTGAAAATCATAACAGCATTATTACTTCTAAAAAAGTTAATTAAATAACTTATAACTTGTAATAGTAACCTATAAAAAATTTGGAATCTATTAAAGGTCTCAAATTATATTTATTTGGGTATTTATAATATCAATTATTTTAATATTTCACTAATAAGGTAATTACTGCAACAACATTATGTCATAAATAATTATTTAATATATAAAAATTATAAATAAAATTCTATTATGTATGAAATATTTGTATCTTTCTAATCAATATTTATAGTCTAAAGTATAACATATATAACCCTATTTAAAAAAACTTTTGCTAAAAGATACATGCTTATGTCATTTTTGTATTTACTTTAACTTAATTAATATAAAATGTCATTATCACTTAGAAGTGGATCCATGGGGTCCCAAAATCAACCCAAATATGCCCATGGTTAGAAATGTATCAACCAATAGGGTTAGGACGTGTTTTAGGGTAAATTAATATTATTATAATATTATTTTCTTTCCCCTTATTTACGGGATTTACCCTTTAACCATGGTATATAAAATATTTACCGAATATTATTCAAAATGTCTAAAAATAAGAGTTACATATTTATATAATTTGGAAATACTAATTCCAAATCTGGAATCCATTTTTACAAATTCAGAACACAGAAGTGGCAGAAATTAATTTAAAATTTATTCCCGCTGTCAAAACAAAAATCGTGTTTTTAGGAAAAAATAACTGTCAAAAGATTGACACTTGTTTATGTCTGGATTAAATGTGAAATTATGTCCAATGACCAAAATTTTATTAAATGGAAAAAATATATTCTAAATATACTTTAAAACCATTCAAATTCATAAATTATCACTATTAATTATTTTGATTAAAAAATTTGTTTTTAATTAAAATTTAGTAATTTTCACTATTCATCAAAATATGAAAGTTATCTGAAAAGTACCAAAACTTCACCGTAGGATAATTTTGATATTCTGAATCCAAAAAATGAAGTCCATTTTGAATGATAAAATGTATAAAATTTTAAAAACTGAGTATTACTATTCATAACGGATAGTTTTATTAGCTATGGTGTGTGTTAGAACTTGAAGTTGCATACAACACACGCTACTGTATTATTCATCAAGAAGCGTACCGTGGAAGCTTGGGGTGTTACATTCTGACCTACTTCAATAAATTGTGTCCTCGAAATTTTTACAATTGGACTTGGGAATATAATGGGAAGTCCCACATCAAAAAAAGAGTCAATAAAACTGTCATTTTAAAAGAAAGAAAGAGAAGTACAAAGGTCACCCAAGATAACGTATACTATGGTTCCATGTAAAAAAACATGGATATGGATGATAAACTAAGTGTCATGTTCTGATGGAGATGGATAGAAAACATTATCAAGAGAAAGTTAACAACAAGAAAACTACAAACTTTTGATGGGACAAACGACCATTAGTTTCCCAGTAGGAAAAGTAAAATGACAACATTTTTATTATTTTTTTCTTATGTTAAATTACATAAAGATGTGGAATTCTTTTCTGAGATTGAATAAGAACATAAAGAGAAATAATTAATTTTTAAGTAAAGTTTTATTCTTTAATAAATTTCTACTACTAACTCATTTTTAAATGATGAATATTCCAGAAGACTTGGTCACACTAGAAGAGCTACAATAAAATTCTTATAGAATCACATGATCCACAAAGAATAAACTATATATTTACCTTGTCTTTAGAGATTAATCAAAACCAAAATAGTTAGTATAATTTTGGATGATCCCCTAAAAGGTTATTTCATTAGAGAAAGAAACACTAATCTTAATTTCTAAAATTAAACCAACCATACCCCAAAATTAAATAAATAGCATTCAATAAAGAATTGTCCTTAAAATATTTTAATAAAATCCAAAATAATATTGAACTCAAAACTTAGAATAATTTGGTTATGTAGTCTTCCACGTTAAATGGTATCTCCAAATGACATCAATTACTCTTAAAGTCACATACTTAATAGTAATTAACCTAATCACATATTCTCTATTATAGGTTAATCATTTCCATAAATAACCCAAATCACTATAAGCCCACAATAAAAACATAGATAAAATTCCACCATTACTCCTCAAATTAAATCTCATACTATTCTATTTTCCTTGGGCATATAGTGTTCCCAACAAAGCTAATATCTTCCAAAATAACATTTATCACTTATTCACCAAATCATTTTCCTATTCTATGGGTATTCATTTGATTAGAAATAATATCCAAAATCAAATTATTATTGATCAATAAAATAATTTAACTAAAAATAATAGTCACAATAACCAAGGACTTCACGTAGTCTAGTGGTAGGAGATAAATCCCAATGGCACTTTGGTTGTAGTTTTGATTCCCACAGCTTTGTCTGACGTGATTGGTTGTCACGCGGTCTGCGTATTATCCTTTTTCAAAAACTATATTTTATAACATTACAAAAATGAGATAAATTCTATAAAATAACCATAACATAATTTGACCACAAATGTTATCTCATACCTTGCATTTTCACCAAAAATTATAATAACTTGTAATTGCCTCAAACCCAATGATCATATAAAAACAAATGTTTATTTATATCTATATGCACAAGATAAAAAGATAATTTTTCCTCAAATATCATTCTCACATGGAAAACTGCATGGTTAAAAATACAATACAAACTTATTCCAAAGTAAACCCATCAAAAAGGAGCATGAATACTTTTTAAACATTTCTCCAACCATTTATTTCCACATAGCTTCTTCTTTGACAAAGAAAATATCCTATAGAAAAGGGCATTCACTCGGGTAATGGCCAGGTCCCGTATATTTATAGAAAATGAATGTAAATAAATTCTTCGGACCATTTTTATCTTCTTCAAAAGTACTCTCCACTTTTCTTCATAAATTCTTCACTTTATGTCCTACCTTCCCGCACGTAAAACATTTTTTTGTTCCATTGAGACAATTTCTAGGGTGTCTCCTTCCATATTTCCTGCATTATGGAAATTAAGGATTCCTTTCTCCAGGGTCTCCACTATTGGAGCTCTTATCATTCATCACCATTCACTTCTTTGTTGAGTCTTGGAATTGGTTAATATATATATTGTTGATCATATTTTTGGAAAATTGATTTGGCATGATGAAGATATCTTTTACACCTATCAAAATTCCATTTTTTTGCTTATTGTGACCACCGTTCCCACCTTGTGCATCATTCTCAAAGTCATTATGACTTCTTTGGAATCCAGCCATTGACTAAAACCAGAAAGCATTGTGTGAGTAACAGTAGTCATAAAATCATTTAGAGAATATCATGTCATCATATTCTCAATTTGAAACACATTAGAATTAACCAAGGTCATTTAATCCCATCTTATATATAATACTTCAAATCGGTTTGTAAGGAAAATGTAAATTATCTTAAGAATATCGCACAGGAGTGTTGTAACCAAGAGTGCAGCAAGACCCGTTGTCGTGCACCAGTTCCTGTTTGAGTCTAGCTCAAAGTGGTGTTTTCGGGTTTTACCCCTAGGTACATCTGTGCTAGAGCCGCCTCTACCTGATCGTATCTAGACAGGGATGTATTGCTTGGAAAACTCATAAAATCTCTACAATACCGAAATTCTATGTAGTTCTTCTATACTAATCATCAAAGTCTATCTTAGGGATATGTTCTTTAATCAGAGTTTATCTAAATCTAGCTCTCATGGTTTGTACTAAACTTCCTCTGATACCAACTGTAACACCCTGACCCCAGTTACAGAGAGTCGGTGCATTATTATGTATCGTTAGAATGATCACAAAGAATCAAGCATCGAAATACCGATTAGTTTAGTAGTCTTAGAAACACTAGATATATTCATAAGTCTTACATTACATCATAAGGTAAAAAAACTACAACAACATCTTTTCTTCATATTCCCTCATACTATCCCTGTAGTTCATTTATAAATTACTTCTTCACATCTTGGGAAAAATAAAACATTGAAAGGGGTGAGCTCAGATGCTCAGTAAAGATAAAAATATAGCAGAATCTTTCATATATAATCATAAACACTTAAGGAAATGTATAACTAAAACAAAATCCTTTTAAACTTGAACTTCATCATAATATGGAAAAGATAAAATGAAATAATTCCATTTACTTATTCACATGGATATTCTACTAGTCAAATAATCACATGCAATATTAATAACTACTTTCATAATGATGCAATGCATAATGTCATACTATCATAACCACGAAGCCAAGGCCTCTTGCCGAGACTACCAATAAGATTTTGTCAAGGACTCATGCCAAGACGCTAGTTTGTCTCATGAGACATACCGATGCATTGAGGAGCTATAGATGGCTCCACCCTTCACTTACTAAGTCGAATGCATTCCTAATACGAATATTTTTAAGCATAACATAAACATTCGTATTAAAATTAGCATACGAAATGTCAATAGTTTCTCCATAAACCATGAATGGTATAAAAATAGCACATCCACAGTCAAACATAACTCATTCAATAAAATATGTAAGATTGTATTGTAACAGATTAACCACAATCTAGAATAATGAAGGATATTGACATAGATGAAAATAATCATCAAAACTATTAGATAGAAATATCCCCCTTTTTCTTGAAAACATTTAAAAGTCACACTATTTGTCAAGAAGTCGTTTAAAAATATTTTTTTGAATCAAATTTTTACATACCACTTTGAACCTTTTAAAATGAGTTTTAATTTTAAAACCATAATGACCATATATATAAATCCATAAACCCATTTTTAAAACATGGACATTAATGAGAATGATTTAGAAGAATAAGTCTTTAAAACATTTAAAAATGATATTTTAGTTAGAGTTTCTAGCCAAATGAGAGACACTTGAATACAAATAATTTAGGTAATAAAAAATTTGTAATATCATGAGAATAAATGGGTTCATGATATACTATGTCAATGTACATTGTATACACCACATAAAAGTGATTTGGTGTATAACAACAAAGAAGTCTCAATGGAATGTAAATTGGGATTAAGTCTCTTATAAAGACCGTATCCTTAGGTTAAGTATTAATCAATGACATAATTATGTGTGAAAAATATAAATACACTCAATATGATAAGATATTCAGTGTAAATCAATTAGAGGACATTCACACATATTCTTGTAAAAACAACACCAATGAATTGGATATTTAACTCAATAAATGGAGATTTAGTTAAAATTACTCTTATCAAGTTCATATCGACGACTTGAGAATTTATTAATGGATTGATTATGTGTATGAAAATTATATCCACAGAAAGGGGAGTGTAAATTATGACATAAGAAAATGAATAGTGATTGCACACATAATCTTGGTGTAAAATAATCAATGAAGTATGCGTAAAGTCGAATGAGTGGAAATTGAAATTTCAAATTCCGTTATCAATTTGGTAACATAAGAAACATACACCCATGAAAGAAGTATCATAAAATTATAATTTATATATCCAAAAATTAAAGTATATTACACAATGAATACAATCATGGGCAGTACACACACCACATGCAATAAATAAGTGGTGAACAATGTAAATATCACGGAATTAAAAGTGAGATAAGAAACCCTTTACTTTGTACTTTTTCCTTGGTCGAAGGTAGGTTTACCTCCTGTATAATGGTTAAATAATGGTTATTTAATTATAAAAAAATCCTCTAAATTAAAATTATATCATATATGATCTTTTAACATTTATTTGTTAATAATATCTTAGTATTATCGTCTTTTCGGGTGTTAACGGATTAGTTTACCTTTATTTTATTTGTTATGCGAGTCATAATTGTTATGGATGGGATGTATCTTATTCATATCCAGAATGATATCATGTCTCTAAAAATTATTTTTATTCATCATATTAAATTTAGACTTGACTGGATGTAATGGGGAATTAATCTCATCGCGTTCGTGGATACGGTAATCCGTACGTATGCACGAGCGACAATATCATTCTTTTGATATTAAAATAATAAATAATTGGATGGTATATCATATAGACAGAATCATTATCATGTTATATTTATTATTTAAATCATTTATACATCATTATTATACCCATCTAAATAATAATATATTGAATAACAATTACACCACAACGTGGAGACGGTAGGTCGTACGTACGTACGTATGGTGACATGTAATTAAAGGGATGGATAGAATAATGAATTTGTTTGTTCCATAATTATAATAACATCACATTATATATAATATAATAGAGTTATTATTTTATAATGGAAATAACAAGGAAAAAGGAAGTTGAAGAAGAAATGAACTTTAAAGTGTGTGGTGAAGACGTTACCTCTTCTTCGGGTTCTTCCTTTTGATTTGATCAAAAGGGCTCCGTAGGATGGATTTAATATCAAACTAAAGCCTCTAGGTTTATGTGAGGGAAGTTGGGAGGATATTTGGGTAGAGTTTGGCTGATCCAAAAGGCTTTGAATGTGTGAATAATTGGTTAGAAGTGGTGTCCTTTTATAAGGGGGAGGAGGGGCTCTTTAGGAAAAACTTAAAGTATTATTTTATAATAAATTCATATTCGGTTTATAATGGATCCAAAGTATATTATTAAAATTATTAGGTGGATATGGGTCGAAATACTTTCAACCAATATATTTTAGACAGGTTTGGGTCATTATATTAACCTTATCGTTTAGCTTTAACTCTTAGTTAATCAGTTTGACATTTACCATGTCACTTTTTATTTTATATTATATTGTTAATAAACTTACTATATACATCAAAGAGACCCCCAAGTGGTCCAATAAAGATACACCTATCATGATACAAGTACATTGTATGAACCTTAGATTTTTATGAATTTAATATCAATTAATAATATAATATTTGTTTTAAAAACTCTTTTATGTCAATTTTGAAACTATTTGGTATTTGATTTTTTTGAAAATTATAACAGCATTATTACATCTAAATAAGTTAATTAAATAAATCATAACATGTCATATTAACCTATAAAATTATTTGAATCCATTAAAAGTCTAAAATTATATTTATTTGGGTATTTATAATTACAATTATTTTAATATTTCACTAATAAGTTAATTACATCCTCATCATTGTGTCATAAATAAATTAAATTATTTAATGTCTATCAATTATAAATAAAGTACCATTATGTAGGAAATCGTTATAGATTTCTAATTAATATTTATAGTCGAAAATATAACATATATAACCCTATGTAAAACTTGTTTTTCTAAAAGATACAGGCTTATGCCATTTTTGTATTTACTTTAACTTAATTAATATAAAGTGTCATTATCACTTACAAGTGGATCCATGGGGTCCCAAAACTGACCCAAAGCTTCCCATGGTCAGACATGTATCAACCAATAGGATTAGTACACATTTTAGAGTCAATTAATATTATTATAATATTATTGTTTTTCCCTTATTTACCGGATTTACCCGTTAACCATGGAAATTAAAATATATACCGAAGTAATTATTCAAAATGTATAAAAATAAGAGTTACCTATTTAAATAATTTGGAAATCTTGATTTCAAATATGGAATCCATTTTTTCAAATTCAGAACACAGAAGTGGCACAAATTAATTTAAAATTAATTCCCGTAGTCAAAACAAAAAGCGTGTTTTTAAGAAATAATAACTATGAAAAGATTGACACTTGTTTATGTCTGGTTTAAATGTGAAATTATGTCCAATGACCAACATTGTATTAAATGGTAAAAATATATTCAAAATATACTTTAAAACCATTCAAATTCATAATTTATCACTATTAATTATTTCGATTAAAAAAGTTGTTTTTAATTAAAAGTTAGTAATTTTCACTATTCATCAAAATATGAAAGTTATCCGAAAAGTAACAAAATTTCCCCCAAGGCTAATTTCGATATTCCGAATCCAAAAATGATGTCCATTTTTAATTATAAAATGTATAAAATTTCAAAAAGTGGGTATTACTATTCATAATGGCTAGTTTTATTAGCTGTGGTGTGTGTTAGAACTTGAAGTTGCATACAACACACGCTACTGTATTATTCAGTGATAAGCGTACCGTGGAAGCTTGGGGTGTTACAGTATCAAGGTGCAGTCACACACCCACCTCAAAACAAATATCAAGAATGGGTTTCAAGAAAGACATTCAAAAATAGAATCATCATTTACAGTGAATTATATGGTAAAGAAAACACAACACCATGATTATAAATTTCAATGTTAATGTTCACCAAGATGGTAGTCCCCATAGATAAAGTCAACCCCAAATACCCTAAAAACCATTTCCATGTCCCCAAGGAGTCAACAATGGAGTTTCCAGGATAGGAAAACCATGGATAAATATTATGAAACTCCCCATAAAAGAGACACTAAGAATTTTACCAACAAAAAATCTTCAAATCCCAACGATACACAAGAATGTTTTTGTTTATCCATATATATGAACAAATTGTGTTAAAATACACAAAGAACCAGCATCTATTACATAAAATCCTTATTATACAGTGATTCAAGAAGAATAAAGGAATTCATCCAGAATAAGAAGAACATAGCGGAGTTCCCCATTAATTCACCCCAAGATAAATGTATCAATAATTGTAGTTAAAAATATAACTTATATCAACCTAATTAGGGGAAATGTTAATCCAAAAAATTATGAAATTTGATCATGTATGAAGGTCTCTAAATGGAATTAACTTGGTCTTCCAAATCATATGTAATTTCATTTGAAATAAAAGAAATGAATAATAGAGGTGAAAAGATCAATTAAAAGAGGAAATAAATCATTGAAACAACACTGAAGATACCTAAATTTTTTATCATGTATATCCCCATATATATTTTGAAGATCCATTTAATATGGAATTTATTCTTTCTATTTTGAAGTCAAACCAACATTCATCATGACCTCCACTATGGCCTAGCCATGGTAGTTGTGTTCTTTAAATTTCTAGCCCATAACAGCTTATTCCATTGGAACTTGAAGCATAACCTAGTAAGTTGTTATTCCTAATGTCATATATCTACGTTATGGAGTTGGTGAATTAAATTCCCAAAGTGTATGGGATATAACATTCCATGTGTCACATGTAAATGGTCAATAGATGATAACGATGAAAGATCCTACATTCTTGGATCGAATGTACTTAAAAACTTATTTGGTTGGGGATTGATATAGAAATAATTGAGATTAGTTATTTATTACCTATTAAAACATGTTATTAATCATGATAAATTATTCATAGGTTAGTTGTTCTCATATAATCATCATTGGATAGGATTCCCCTATACATGTTTTTCTTCTTTAATAATGTTTCTATTATAAAAAAGTTATATAATTCATCCCACCATTACTTTTCACATGAAAAAATATTTAACCTTGTAGACTAATCATAAGTGAAGGTAGAGATAAAAATTCATGTCACCTCACTCATTCCCCAAAATTGAGAAGTAAAGAGCCTCATGAATATTGTAATATCAATCAATCCTCTACATAGAGCTAGTTGAAATGGTTGAGCCTTGAATATGATCTTCATAATAGTGGAAACTTATTTGAATAGAGTCTATGACCATACTATGTCAGCCAATGATACACCTATATATAGAACTGTTTAAGAGTTCTCAAGTTTTATGTGGCTATTTGGACTTCAGAATTATTTATTTTACTCCATCCCTGTATTATCCTGACTTTTTCATGTTGGTAATACATTAAAACCAATAACATCCTCCAATCACAAAAAGATGATATAATGTGAATATGATATATTTACTTGATTTGTGGAGTACCTAATATTTCCTACATGTTTGGAATGATTATCCCCCTCATATTGTCTTAGATGTTGTTTAGAACCCTCCAATTTAGGTAACTTATTATTTCAAGCTATTTTATGATATGTTGAAGAATGATGTTCATCCATCTCTTAATATTACCTTATTCACTTCGATAAATATGTTTTTTTGTTCTTGTGGATCTAGTCCCAATAAAAACAACTAAAGACTATCCCATTCTATCATGCTAGAAATAATCAAACCACATACATGTAAATTCAATAAAATGGATAAAATAAGATTTTTGGATGTCTAATCTGGTTATATTTGTTCTTAGATCCTCAAATGGAAGGTTTTCTAGTGATTCTTCATTATGGGTGGCTACGACAACAATGGATGCTCATATTGTGGTGAGGGATATAATTTTTATTATGAGAATGTATATTATCAAGGGGATGATTAAATTTCACTACGCCAACCTTGGGTAGACTTTACCAATTTTTGGTCTGACATCAATTGGGTCTAACTCACCATAGGATCAGTAGTCCAATCATGTTATTTTGTGGATAGGTAAGGGGATATTCCCTATGTAACATAGTGTTTTTATTCAATTGAACTAAGGCCCCTTGTTGTGGGATATTATTAGTATATGTCTAATAAACATGGATTTCCAAATCCATTTCCCTGTTTTGGGGATTTATTCTTATTTTATATTAACACTTTATAACGCTACCATCAAAACACTTATGGTAGATGTCACTGGTTCAAAAGATGGCCATTCATACAATATCTTTCTACCCGATAGTGTAATCATGTATAGAGTTGATGGGGACACAATATATGAACCTTATATTCCATATATATTTTGATTCTAAATTCACTGCATATTGAAGGTTACCCCTCAATATACTTGAATTATTGATGAATAACACCTTTTTGAAAATCTATTTGATTTTCATGGATATGCACATCAAAACTCCAATCAATATTATATCATTTAATGGTCTAGTTAGTCTGTTTTTTGATTATGATCAATCCTAGATTGACTATTTTCATGAAACATTTCTAAGAGGAGTCACCCCAACAATATGTGGAGCTGTCTTATAATTTTTTTTGGATATTTGGGTTGAAACACAGTGGGGAGATAGAATCATCTAGTTGGGAACTATAACTGGTGAACGGGTACCTCTATTATTGAGTGTTTTATTTTTCATATGATCACTTAGAGTATAATTCCCATGTAAAACCTCTTGTGTAACATGTCATCCAAGATTCCCATGAAATTCTATATGACTAGACTTCTCTTCAGAAATGCTCTATTATCATTGAAGCCTCAAATTAGGTTTTAATCACACCTTCATCGACTATATAGACCATTTTATCATAAAAATGTGTATCAAATAAAATTCATGTTATAGAATATAAAGAAGTATTTACTGCTAAATTTACTACCATGATCCAAATAACACATAAATTTAAATGGAATACATACTATGATAACTCAGAAATCCATGGATGAGATGGAGATTTAGTGAGATATATTTATATAGCACTTTTTGTGTATGAGGAAATGTTTCTTAACTATAGAGAATTGTGTTCAATTATCCAATGTAATATATCTATTTGGGGAAAAAATATAACATCTATAAGAAAATATGTATTCCTTTTAATACATGAACCACCAGTACTGATCTAAGAAAGGATCAACCTAAGATATGACTCAAAAACATCTCAGAAATCATGGATTTTTTACTATCTACATATTTAGAAAACATTACTATAATAAAATGAGACTCACGTATAAAAAAATACACACTTATCATAAGTGTTAATTATTTCCAACACTAAAAAGTATAGAAATAATGAAAATTATTAAAAAATCATATGGATATAGAAACATGAAGAAAGTTGAAATTTACATGTAACTAGATATATAGAAATCTGTTACACCCACACCTCATACATTGGTTAATTTTCCATATTCTTATATCTGAGTCCTATCAAAATTCATTTATATTTCTATTATACATTTAATTTACTGGTGTATTATAAGGGAAAGTATCTACCATTTGGATATTGCACACTTTTTTGAATGAATGAATGACATTTCTATCTCAAATAATTTACAAATTCTTGTCTCTTATATAACATCAACTATCAATTCATGATAATATATGAGACACATAAAAATAAATATCAAGATAACTAAACCTAATTTAACATTCTATGGAAGTGGATCCAGTAAACCACAACTCTAAAATACTTGGGTTGATAAAGAAATGTAGGTATCATTATATTATCATTTAAATATGTACCCTCAAATTTAGGTAGGCCAAACAGTGTGGAACACATATCATCACCATATGATTGGTTGAGTTTATGATACAAATGACTCTATGATTTCGTTTTATCATAAGCATATACTCTTAGAAACATATATGTGGTCTAAATATATTAGCACACATACAGTCACAATAATCCAAGGATGGACCATTTGAATTTGAAGGATTTGAATTAACAGTTAATGTGAATTAAGAAAACCCATATACTAGGAGATTATCCTATGGAATGGATGAATTGTATCCTATAATTGGTTTATATATAGAAACTATATTTAAATTACCCTAAAATATATCTTACTTTGATGTATAGGAATCAAGCCATATAGGGCACACCAATCAATGTATTTTAGGTCCCTATAAGATGAAAGATATGTCATGCAGTTTAACCTCATGAAATAAGGACTTGAATCCCATATATTTTATTTATATATGATGCAAACATTTTTATTGCAACCCATTTATAAATTTGGATCATTCATAATAATGAAATTGATTAATCTTAGTGTTGAACTCAGGAAGGAAGCCCAACATGTTTTGGTGAGGCCTCAAACAATAAGAAGAATTAAGGTTTCATTTAAGATAAAATGTATTTATATGTTTTAAATAGTAAATTTAAATATATACTCATATCATGCAAGAAATAAGAATTAATCTAAACATTTTTCATTCAGAGGTCATTACAAATATCCGACTTATATGTAAGAGAAATATAAAAATATCAACTTCATATTACTGGGACATTATGAAACATGAAATTAAGGAAGGGGTCCAAACACTAGTATAAATATGGGATTTATGATGATGTGATTTATTTCCAATCATGGGTAAATAACATAAGGAATTATTATATATGCTGAGATAAAACAAACAAAGCCACACATCGTTTTTTATCTCTCTTCAAGGATCTAACTAATGTTCATGCGAGAAAATAAGGATTTTTTTTCAATTATTAGTATATTAAAGAACAACCATCATGATCTAGTAAATCTACCCATTTATACCCCTTATATAGATTTGGGCATACATATGGAAATAATGTCATATAGTGTACACTAAAATAAAATATTTTAGGTCGTATTGGATGGAGCATTTCATCTAATAAGAATATTCCAAGAGTAAAATCTAAACACATGGAATCATATTCATCTAATGACATTATACATTGATATGAAATGGTATAATGAATGGAATTTAATATTATTTCATAGAAAATGGGTATGATTTATTATTGTGCATCATGCTGGTTTTAAAATCTACTAGAATAGTAGGGTTATGAGATGTTTAAATCATATAATAGTATATCTAATTCAATGGTTAATGTAGATAGGTGGAAATGTGTTAAATATTATTAGTGGATAAAGTTATGCTACATTTTTAGGAAATAGATAATGGTAATAAAGGATCTCTTCTATAGGATGAAAGCATTCCACTAGATAGAAGGTTGTTTACAATGGTACATATATCATTACCATGTTGATTTTTCCTTTTGGATTCGAGTTCCCTCATTTCCAATTTTCATGAAAGAGGGAACCAATAGTAATGATCTTTGTTTTGGGAGGCTAATAATAGAATCACCACTCATAGTTTTAGCTTTTTGATGATATAAACATAAAATGTATCGAGTAGGTTTATAGAGAAAATGATATTCAATAAGGGTCCTAGCTCCATGAAGGTTACATCACTATATAATGAAAAAATTCTCTGGGATAATTGATATAACAAATAATTTATTGAGTTATTATCCAAAATAGTTTTCATGCGTACATGAATTAATGTCATTAACATGAAATATGGTTTATCTGTGGAATAGTTGAAGACCACTATCATAAGGAGAATAAGATCTACCCAAATATTTTTTCTTAAATAGTTGTCCTAGTGAGAGTTTCTTTACATGATATAGGGACATGTTTTCATCTATAGATGGAATTCCTCATTTCCACCCCAGTGTTTTCCTGATCCATGATAGGGACAGATTAGAGAATTTTTTGTTTACTTTTTCATAATATTTATAGTGTAGTTTTCTAACCACAATATCTAAATTTTTAATAGCTAAAAGTGTTGTAATTTTGTCCATATAGTGATAATGTTTAATATTATACATCACTGACAAATACATATGTCATCCTATATAAAATCCATAGGAAGAAAAACATGATATGACATGAGATCCCCATGACAATATAGATGGAATCAAGGATACGTGAACACAATTTAATACCATGATTCATATATCATGAATGGGATATATATTTTTTGTTGGACCTAAGATAGGATATTTAAGAGTAACTGCATATCATCTTGTAAAAGGAGTTGTGACAAAAATAGTAATTAAAACGTTTTCCCAATATATATCCAAATAAAAATTGACAAGGTATGAAGAAGTGAATGATGTAGTGCAATGGTGGGGGGAATAGGAACTGAATTTTTTTTCAGATCTAAGGTAGTAGATTTGGACATCATTAAGTATCCTATAGTTATAGGAACCATTCCATATATAATTATTTAATGAAATATAGTTGAATAGATATGAGGAATATATAAAGGAAAATATAAATTTATATCCTAATATATTATGGTATGAAACAAAATGTTAATTTAGCCTCAAAACCATAATAATATAAAATAGTTATGTCCATTTACATTGTTAGGGGAAACTTTAGATGAGCTAGAATTGTTCTCCGCCCCTGAGAAGGTTCAGGAATATGGATGGAATCAGTGAATTGGATTGGAGTGGGAGTTCTTGCTATCACTATTTGTCCCATAATAAAATAAATAATTCCATTTATAGTTCACTCAAAGGATGTTTTTATCATAAGTTAGGTTATAATTGACAATAAAGCTGGAAAATGTATCCATAACTATAAATACTAGTGGAAATAAAATAATCATGTGTAGATAAAATGATCTATAATTAATATTTTTTGTACACTGGTATATTTTTTAGAAAATATGTTTACTCTATTATTTGGTATTGTTTTCATAGATAGATATTTGGCGATATTTATGGGTAGATGTTTATTGTAATGGATTTTATTATAAATTAATAAATAATATTTAAACTCACATAAAAATTAAATATAATAAGTAAAGAGATGGTTTTTCTATGTTTAGAGATATATGAATTATGTTATTAGTGGTTCAAATAATAATTTTAATTATCCATGAATTATAGGTTTAGAAGAAAATCGGTATGTCTTGATGACTTTTTATAAGTAATTACTTCTATATATTAGTGAACATTTAATGAATTTTGTTAATACATGACATCATTATAGTCATTATAACAATATTTATGTGTCATTTTTTACAAATATATATGTCATCTTGACCTGATTTAAAGTGATTTAGATGCTTCGTATGACTCAACTAAAAATATTACTATGTATTGGAATGTGGAAAATTTGTTATATACCTGTGTACATTATATGTGAAGCTATATATGAGTTAGTTCACTTATATGTATGTATCATTATTTTATATAAAATAATAATGTAAAAATATAATAAAAATGATTTTAAGAATTCATTACGTTTAATCCTTACATCATAAAGATTAATCTACATCTTTGTGATCATAATTTTATAACTATTTAAGGATTATTCGATGCCCAAAATTATAAAATTTCTATAATTATATACAATGATCAATAGAATTTCTATGATAGTTATTTGGAATATAATATTAAATCAGTTATTTCAATGTGTATTAATATTCATTGAAATAATCATCAAAACAAAATGTTGTTATTCAAGATAGTGTTCTAAGGTTCCACATGAAAAAGTGGATTCATTGACATGTCCTTCATACTATTATCAATATGTCGAGTATTTTTGAAATGATGTAATTGTAATGAAATTCACAGTGTATTTTAAATAATGTTTTATATTGAAATATTTGTAAGGATTTAAATACAAAATCATGGATGAATATAGAAATGAATATCATATTTTAATATTTTAAATACGATACTATGAAGAAAATAAAGATTAATTCAGGAAAAATTAACCCAAGATATTGATTGTATTGAATATTTTTGGATTTTCCAAAATAATTTACTAAAATAACATTTATGATTTAATGTAAATATATAATATAAGAAGAAAAAAATATCATATTGTCGAGAAATATAAAATGAATTTTCAATACTCAAAAACATTAAAAATCAATATATAGAAGTGACATAAAAGTATATGAAAAGATAATAAGAACATATTTCTAACTAAAGTGTAATAAAAAATGAATTATAATTAAATAATTGAAATTATTCATGTTGGAATGAAATAAGTAGCACGGTAAAATCACAGTTGAATTTAAAACATGTTGAAGTCCCATATACTATTTCAAACCCTTTATAAGTCAATTTTACTATAAAGGATGCACATATACTTTTTACATTATATAATGTAATTTATGTTCATTGATAACCACTCATTTTTATAAATAATGGTTTGATACTACTAGACCATATGGTCTATGAATATTCAAGATAAAAATAATGATTACCTTCTTGTTTTGAGTACTAAAAAATATAAATCTATAATTCTTTTTTTATGTGTGTATGTGTGTGTTTAAATATGTAGTAAAATTTATATCATTACTGTAGAATATTGTTTAAAAATTAAAATAATTTAGAAAACTCAAAATAATTTATTCACCCCCACCCCTTCTTATGATTTTATTGATCTTGTAGATGTATTTTTATGTTTTATAAAAGACCCAAAACCTTCATTGACTCATTATTGATTGGAGAATGATGAAAAGGTTATTATATCATATTAAAAATGTATCACTAAATTTCATTAATATCGGATAATTAGTGTTTAGAAAACAGTAAGTGGATAAACCTATTTAATGAGAATATTGCAACATCTAGAAGGCTCAAATAATTCTTCATCATTTTTCAATAAATATTGATGTGTAGGAGTCTATATACAACTTATTTAATCCTCTTTATAATGATGTTTTCATATCCTATAATGATCAATGGAATCATCAAAAATGTGGTCATACATGGAATATTATTCTCTCCTCCATATCAAAGATGTATATTATTAGATTCAAATGAATAAATTCTATTAAATGGTAATGGGATGAACTATATAACATTTAGAAATGTATCAACAATGTGAACTAAGAAAATTTGTAGATATTGAAATTGAATTATGAATATATAATGATGAAATATGATGAATAAATGGATAGATTTTTACAAGGTTTAATTAAATAGTATGGATTATAAAAATATATGGTGAGAAGATTGGGTTTTCAATTGTGGTAGAGAATACACAACAAAACAGTTTTGATAGTTTTGATGTAAAATCCACATTCATTATGGAATAAATAAAATTAAAATCTAATAGATGGAATAAATTTTGTTCATGTTTTATATTATATGAGGATATTATATTTTTCTAAAAATAATTGTAATATTGAAAAATAAATCACTTTTAAATCCTAAAAGAATAAAAAACAAATGAAGAAGTAGTAAATGATTGACCTGGGCATTCTAAATTGAAATAAAAAGTACATGAGAAGAATTATAAAATCAATTCTCTTTTAAATAGATATTTGAGAATATAAAATGTATGATATAATGATAAGCTCCATAAAAAACTATATAAGTGTGGAGATATAGATAATCATTTCACAAAACTATCCAAAATTAAAAGAATAATAATCTTATGATGAAAAATAAGAATGAATGGTATGATCTATGATGAATATAGAAGAAAATTGAAATTTTATTTGTAAATGTATTTGTATGAAGATATAAGAATATAAAATGTGAAATTATTATGTATGTATTAAGGAAGAATTTATGGTGATGATAAAGTGGTAGTTGATATTTTTTTTGACTATGTTTGTAAGAGACATCTTAATACTATAGTGTATGAAGATTATTTCACTAGGGATGACATTAGGGATTTTAGAAAAGAATAAGGTGAAGGGAAATGGAGTTTATATGTAATATTAAAATGAATTAATTTGTATCAAAAATTCATACCATGGAATAAATAGTAGGATGTTGAATAAATATGATCAATTATTCAATATCAAGTAATATGATCTGATAAAATAACAAATAAAATTTCATGAAATAATATGATGAAATAATTAAATTATAATATACTCATATTAATGTTTATAAAAATTACATCCTATTTTCAAAAATAAATAAACCATTAAAAAACCCAAATACCATATTAGTTTAGGGAATTTGGAAACATGGAAATATAAACACTGGTACATAAGTGAGATACATTATCTCCCACTAGGTTAATCATGACTAGAACCCTTCTTAGAAAATTAAAACATAATTAAAATATTCCTAACCTAGGGATGAAAAAATAAATAGGGGTAAGATGAGATGCTCTATAATGGTAAACAAAGGATACATATATGCATAAACATGTGCATAGGGGTGTCAGAATGAGATCATAACATTATATGATAGAAAACTACATATCAAAGATAACAAACATAAATCATAGTATAAATATTGGTAGTTCATAAAACATAAATTCTAAGGAAATGAATAACATAAGATATGAAATCAAAACATATGAACAAGACATGGAGTTGTGGAAATAGATAAAAATATAATATGATTTCCATATTCACCAAGGAATAACTACTAAAACCATTTTATTATTATGGGTTCCCTCCACATACCATCATGGAAGTCATGGGTCACTAAAATGACCATATTAGTAGCATGAGTTCTCTCCCCATACAATTTTGGTCGTAATGGTGCACTACCATTTCCATATTAGTTGTCCAGGTTCACACCTAAGACCATACTAGTCTATATCCTGAGATATAAATATCTACCAAATTTATTTGAGGGAGAGATAGGTTTCACCCATATCATAATTAAACCATACATATATATTGATAAATATTTTAAAAAATCACATAAATACGCATGAAATGTAACATGTATCATAAAAAAGTAACCATATCTTATCTTTTGAAATAAAAAGAGACATGTTTCATAATCATTTCATCAAAGAATAACTTGATAAAGGAAGTGGGTTTCATAAGAATATAATCCTTGAAATATAAACAGGTTTCATAAATTCCTTGAAATCAGGAATAAATCATTAATAGAAATAATATTAATGTAAACATTAGATAACTTCGATTAAATGAATGAGTTATATGAACATATGTTATCTTAGATAGGAAATAATTATGAAAGAACTTTTAAAAAAATAGTGAGTAAAATATCATTTTTCATTCAAAAATGATATTTAAAACCTAAACCCTTTTTAAAACTATTTTATTTGAAAATAAACTTGAAAACATTAAATATAATCATGCAAAAATTTTCAAAACCTTTTTCCTTGAAACATATAAAGAATCATGAATACCTTTTGAAAAACATTTTCCATGAAAAATTTCAAAATGCTCTTAAAAAAATTTTAAAACATAAAACCTAATAAAAAAATAATATATATTTGATATTTAAATACACGTAAATTTGATAATATTAATCATAAAATACATTCATGAGTATTATATACACCACATGAAATAAAATAGTGGTGAACATGTCATGTATCTCATAGATATAAAAGGTGAGATAAAAAATCATCACCAAGACTATGACTTGTCTCATGTGTCTTTATATTCTTTAATACTAAACATATGTTAATTAATTTTTTTCTTTAAAATATTCTTCATGTTTATTATTAAATCTAATTAACTTATTAAAATGTTTTATATGAATATGTAAACAACTAATTTTGTAATGGGTGGTTTAACCAAATTTGTTTAATGTGTTAAAAATGACTTTGGTTAGTTGACTATGGTCAAAGGGACGTTACATAAAAATATACAGAATAATAATAATTAAAAAATTATTAAATTTATACAATATTTACATTTTTAAAACCTATAATTAAATATGGTTAGGAAAAATGAATCAACATTGAAATTGTGGAGATAGTAGGTCGTACGTATGCATGGGTAACGTTCCCATTTCTCAATGATCGTTATGGAAATAAAGTATGGAAAAATATTTCTAGAATTATAATTATATCATAAATACAATATTATTTAATGATATATACTTATATAAAGATTTATTTTGATATAAAAGTAATGAAATTGTATTGAGTATGTGGTAGTACACACATCCATGAACAAAGTTATCACATTTTATTTAGGTAAAAGGTTAATTAATAAAAAGGTATGTATTGTAGTTACAAAAGTGTAATGATGTCATGAATATAATATATATATTTTTTAATTCACATATTTTTAATTAAAACTATAATTTATATATTTCATATATTTTGTGAAGTAATTGTTGCATTTTGAGGGGTAGTGGTTCACACTTCTACAAACGATGTTCTAGTGATTACACATAATGGAATAAATAAATGAATTTGTTATAAAATAATTAAAGAAGAATAAATAAATTATATACATAATATTTTTAATTTATATATAAATATATAGTTATTCCATCATAATTCCCACCCTTGAATGTTGGTAATGGAAAAAACTAACAATCATCGTTTCATGAGGTGGCAGTTCATCATACATGAATGGTATGTTCGTTACCCATTAAATTGTGGTGTGTGTAAGTGTAGGTAAAACCATTAATATAAAAACATATCATAATATTTAAGATATTTTTTTTGAATAATAATTAATTAAAGAGATTTTAGGGGGTGGAGAAATAAAATAAAATAAAGGGCATTGAGGAAGGATGTTACCTATTCTTTGTGTTACTTCTTTTAGTTTTCACCAAAGGGGTTTTATGGATATAATTTTTCCCACATTGATGATTAAATGAGAAAGTGAGGGATTTGGGGTGATATTTAAGAATATTATAGTCAATCCAAGTTTTCTAGATAGGTGTTAGGAAGTGGGGGAGATGAGGCCTTTTATAGTGGAGGAGGTGTAACACTCTTGTAATATTTTGGAAAAAGTTAAACCCCATCAATGTTTTATTTGTTGAAAGTGGATAAAATAATGGAAACAATTATATATAATTTAGTATAAGGTATAAATATGTCCATAATATGTATTTTTTATATGTTTATAATTTGTTTTGTTCTTTATGGTTATGTATTACTAGATTATTAAGATTAATTTAACCTAAATCATTGTAATTAATTTTAATTACCTCCACAAATATTTTTGGTAATAAATAAGTTGACATAAATTATAAATTTTATTTTATTTTGATTAAAAATATGTAATCCATTTATCTAAATAACAAATAAAAAAATTTCAGAATTTAATTTAAATATAATCACAGAGAAGGGGTGATAATACGAGGTTTTAAAGTAAATACATTCAAAAGTTTGTTTAGTTTTAATTTTCATTTTCAAATATAAATTTATTAAATTTACTTTAATTTGATTTATTGATAAAAAATAATCTTTTTAAACACAAAAATAAATTAAAATATAATTTAACTATAAAAACAAGTTAT
Source organism: Viscum album (assembly GCA_963277665.1). Classification (NCBI taxonomy): domain Eukaryota; kingdom Viridiplantae; phylum Streptophyta; class Magnoliopsida; order Santalales; family Viscaceae; genus Viscum; species Viscum album. Next base: position 747,950,294 of record OY728129.1, on the reverse strand, counting down.
ATGAAAACACATTTTTTTAATAAAAATTGATTATTTTTAACTATTACTTAAATAAATTAAAACATCTATGAAAAATAACATAAAATCACACTGACCTGATTTTTATATTTTAGTATTCGAAATAGTTTCATTTTTTATATAAAATTTTTAAGACTACCACAATTTAGATTTAATGTATTTTCTCCCTCAAAAGGTGGAAAAAGTACTCTGATAAAAATATACACTTTCATGTTTAATATTGGGGTTGTTCTTATCTTAGGCCTATAAAATCTATTGGATGAATATAAAAAATATTTTAATGAATATATAATAAATATATATTTCATTAATATCACTCATTAATTTAATTTATTAGGATAAAAAAAACATTGTGATCATAAAAACAGTTTTCTATAAAAATATTCTATTGGATCTTTTATTTATTCTAACCAATGAAATCATTTTATATTTGTGTAAACTATAGGTTTCCATAATTTATTTATTTCTATTCAAATACACTAATATAATGGATATTATAAGTATTAATTTATTAAATTATAATATTTTAATAGTATATTATTATTTAGTAAAAGTTGGTCTTGTGTGTGAAGCAAGACATTAAAGAAAGTCTATCTTGCATATAACATAAACTAACCTTATTGTTCCATATAGAGGAATATAACCTTTATGATGTTAATTGTTCATGATTAACATGGTATTTAATATAATACAAGACAAACTTAGTGTGTGTGTGTGTGTATATATATAAAAAATATTTTCATTATTGTGTTGAAAGAAAAATATCACAAATACTAATTTAATTTGAAAAACATATTTCACATATTTTCACGGTGTTATCTAAACATTCTATAATTGGTTAACAATATAACCCATCCAAAAATAGATAATACAAAACATTAGGAATAAATTCTCAAAATAATCTTAACATTGATCCCCCATGTGTCAAAAATTGTCTCCTATTTGTCACATTCAAAACATGTTCATACATTCATTATATATTCTTTTGAAACATGCGAATAACCTGAATTACCAACAATACATTTGGAAAACATGCATGATTCCTTATTCCAAATGTTATGGGATATTTTCCTTTAACACAATAAGTTTTAAACTTTTTCCATCATTACAAGGTACACATTTTTAACAAATTAATAACCCGGTCCATGATAATATATTATATCCAATTTACTTTATCCAAAGCAATCATCTCATTATCCAAGTGAAGCACAATTTTTTCAACATGTTCATCACATAAAGGGTTACATTCCCTTTATCAAAATATCACTTTTCTATGTGTTCTTCACTATTAAAAAAAATTTAAATTTATAATGAATAAATATATTGAAAATAAGTATACATTTCCAGATTCATATAGCATAATCATTGAATTCCAAAACATCAGTACTCCATTCATCTATATTTATTCATAAACCATTACTCATGCTTTATAAACTTATTACCTAATACCTATTTCTTATAATATTAAATACGAATCAAATCTCAAGGTTCCTAAACCAAAATATAATCATCCTAATTATGATTAATGTATAAAATATTGTAATAACATTACATACCTCTCACATGTCATTTTCAGTCTCTTTATCTTTATAAGTACAACCAATAATCATACAGCCTTTCTGATTCTATTTATTAGATTTTCACTTGGGAAAAATATTTGAATAATTCACATAAATTAAAATTCTGAACAATTAAATGTTAACCATGTTCTTTCTAGTTATCTCCATTGATTAAAACCAGAAATAATGGTGGGAAGAAACACATATCATAGAAGAAAACTACAAAATCGTGAATAATAACTTATAGGATGTCTAAATAATGACACCTACCTTTTATTCTATGACATGTTATTCTTATACTAGTTTATACATATTAATATTCATATTATATTAACATTATTCTTAATTTTTTGTGAAAAGTTTGTGAATTTACAAAGCATATCCTCTAGGAGTATCAAACTAGGTGTGTAGCATGGCCCATTGTCATGTACCAAATTTTCCAGAGTAAGGCCAAGGACATCTTGTTGGAGTTTTTACCCTTAGAGAAATATTTTCTAAAGACACATCCACTTGTATAATCCAAAAGAGTATTTATTTCTTGTAAACTTATCACTATATCCTTTACCAAAATTATAAGTCATTTTTCTACATTTTTCCTTATCATTAAACTTATCCATATACATGTTCTTAGAGTTGTCAATAGGGTTTTATCATCCTAGTGTCCATAGGTTAACTAAAAATCTGATCAGATACCAACTATAACAACCCAGTATTAACATTCATAGTCATTAAATCACATTTGTGTAATACATAAAACATTACAAAAATAGATGCACAAAGACCATATTATTTTAGTGCCTCTAGAAACATGGATACATAAATAATTGAACATAAGTGATCCACATTATTTCCCACTAGGTTCTTCATAACTGTCACTCTTCTAAGAAAAATAATGATAAATAAAAATATTCATAACTTGGGGAAGGAGACATATAAAGTGGTGATCTCATAGTCTCAGTAAGGGAAAAAAAGTGAGACATGTTACCATAAACATGAGAACAGGGGTGTGAGAATATGATCATAACATTAGAAGATCTCACCATTCAAATCAAAGATCTCAAACAGGAATCGTATAATAAATTTTTGTAGTTCATAAGATAGGAATCGTACATAAATGAATAATACAATCCATGATATCATAACATAGTAATAAGATATGGAATTGTGGAAAATAGATAAATATATAATATAATTTACACTATATACAAGGTCTCATTTCCAAGACCATATTAGTAGTATGGATTAAATATTCACACCATCTGGTTAGTCATGGTTGACACCCATGTCCATATTATAAGTATGAGTTCACTCCTAATACCATCTGTGTCACGACCCATCCTCGGGGCCTGTGCCGTGACTACCCCAAGCCCGCCTTCCATAGGCCAGGGGCTGGCGACTAGCACCAAAGGCGTAAAATCCTGATAACTTGGAAGGCATTGCCTTTACAAAAGAAAACAAGCACCACAAAGTACAAGTGGAAGCTAAACACTAAGTAAAAAAGAAAAGCTGAAAAGTAAATGGGCCAGAATAAAAACCCAAAAGAAAGTACGACTACAACTGAATATGGTACAACAGTAAAAAGACAAATAGCTGGAAGAAGGAAGTAGCTCCTGGGTCGTCCTCCTCGGATCCTACCTGAAGGGTAGGTACAGATAGCGCAGCTCCTAGTCGTCTACCACGGATCCTACCTGAAGGGTAGGTACAGATAGCCTCCTCCACTCTCTCGTCCGTCAACCTCCTCTATGAGTCGTCACGTCATGAAGTCCACCTCCGGGTACTGACTCGTCGTGTAGTCCACCTCCGGGTACCTACTAGTCCTCGAACACTCGGCCTCCGTCAGCACTGCCCGTCATCTGTAACAAACACAATAAGGTGCGGGCATAGCCCGTGCAGGGGTGAGTATAACGATACTCAGTAGGGACCACGAGACCCTCAAGGTCTCATTAAACCAACAACGATAACCACAAGAAGATCTCAACAGATAACCTCAACTTAGATATATGCCCACACATATACCTAAGTTATCAAGTAACCCATATCAATCATGAGGTAAACACAAAGGTCAAATGTCTCAGCTCAAACCAGGATTTTAATTATCAAAACCGTAACTGCTGAAGAGCTCCATCTCTGGAGTGTACAGTGGTCCTGTCACGACTCCAAGGTACTGCTCACTAACCTAAGACTGCTGAGGTACTCCTCCTATCAAGTACCGCGGGCCTGCCACCTCACACAATAGTGCTTCTCGTAGGGGTCTTCCACCCAAACATAGTAGTACTCCCCTCTCATAGCCTACAGAGGTACTCCTCCGATCGAGTACCGCAGGTCTTCCACCTCACATAGTAGTGCTCCTCCGCTGTGGGTCTACCACCTCACAAAGTATTGCTCCCCACTGGGCTACGTAAGTCGCTCCGAATCGAATCGGACAAGAAGTCTTCAGGTCACTGCCGGCTACACGGTCTCCGTACATCGTACGCTCGTCTCTGGGAGGGTCCGCTCCACGAGCTAGAAGTCGATACTCCAAGTATCTCAAAGTCCCACGAAGAAGTATCTCAAAGGACCTCCTCGTCGTAGGGGTCTCAACGCAACAGTCGGTGCGTCAATCGGACGCCCGGTCTGCAAGTTATTAGCCTTTTCATCCCAGGGGCCCGGTTGGTTTCGTGTGCGAACCAGTCCGGTCGTAACTCAATTATACCCCGAACACTCATAGGGTATACTCATAGGGACCATTTCTCAATGTGATCAACAACGCCACTGACGGTTCGTCAAACGGATGTCTGGTCAGAAAGATATCAGTTTTTCCTTTCTAGTGGCCCAGTTGGATTTCGGGTACAATCCAACCCGGTCGTATCTCAACTGCATCCAAAACTCGTGCGAAGTATGCCAAAAGTTCCGCCTCAACAAGAGGAAAATAACGAGACAGACGGTGCGTCAATCAGACGCCTGGTCTGTGAGTTATTGGCTTTTTCGTTCCAGGGGCCCGGTTGGTTTCGTGAACGAACCAACCCGACCCCACTCCGACGACATCCAAACCTCGAGCGGAGTAAGCCAAAAGATCTGTCTCACTTAGAGGAAATCAACAAAGTCGACGACACGTCATTCGGATGTCCGAAACTCATGTTACGAGCGTTTCCACTCTGAGGGCCCGATTGGTTTCGTGTACGAACCAACCCGGTCGAACCCAAAGTTCTCCGAAACCTTGAGTCTGATATACCGAAACGAACGTCTCGATCCAAGGATCGCGTTGCTGCTGACAGCGAGTCGTTTAGAGGCTCATAGCACAAGTTACAGGCATTTGACCGAAAGTGGCCCGAAAACGGGGGTTTGGGCCCGGGACGACCCGGCCCGACCCCCCCCCCCCCCCCCCCCGGTCGGCCAAACCGGGTCGACCCGAACCGGGTCGACCCGGCGCGGTCCGGCCTGACTGGACGGCCGCGGCTCGGCCAGCGTGGCCGAGCCGAATTGTGGGCGGGGTGCACGGATCCCCCGCCCTTCGTCGCTAATTGAGGTCGGTGGTTCGTCGGCCGCTTTCCTTTCCAGCGGCGCGCCACCACCGCCGCGCCGGTGTGGCGCGCCGCCACCGTCTTCCGCAGACCACCGGACGCGCTCTGGTCGTCCGTTCCTTCTACCGTCTTCGCCTATGGTCCCCCCGGGACCCCACCTTCACAACGAAGGGATTCAAACGCCCAAACGGCCTGCTTCGTCATCACCCGTCAATCCGCACGTCAAAAATGGATCGCGTCGTCTTCGTGGTTGTTTGGCAGGGCGCGACGGTGTCGCGTCGTTGTTCTTTCTTTTCACGGCGCGGCACGACGGCGTCGCGTAATACTTGCCGTGTGATTCTCGCGTGGTGCAACGACACCACGTCATTCCGCTCCATCCACAAGTATCAAACATGAACAGAAGAGGAGGGTCGGCCGTGTTTGTGCGGTCCGACCCCCTCGCGTTATTCGATAACAATAGGTTTTAAAATTTCACGAAGAAATTCAGGAATGTAACACGAACAAAAGAATTAATTACAATCCCCTACCTCGGTTCAGGAACGATGTTCGTTAACGACCCACGGAAGACAAGTGTCGTGGAGGTCGGGCGTCGCGGGAGAACATCGACGTCGCGAAGCGGGATTAGAAGTCATTGACGGTGATTCCGTCGCGGAAAACCATCGTGGAAGATACGACGTGGAAGAAGAACGTCGCGTCGCAGATACGGCGTCGCGGAAGAACCGTGTTCTTCGGCGGAGAAGTTCTTCTTTGAATAATGATGTTCTTCGCGTTCTTCGTCGATGTTGAAGAAGGTGTTCCTTAGCTTTTTCTCCAAAAAGCTCTCAAACAACCCAACACCAACCCCTAATAAAATAAGTTCTAAACTTATTTTATTAACAAAGTATTTGAAATTCAATTGTTTGAATTTCAAAAACTTACATGTAACTCACCAAATTAAATAAAACAAGTTTCAAATATTAAAGAAGGTGAGTCAATGGGGTGTTAGTAATGTGAGGGGTTAAGAGGGGTTAGGGAGTTAGAGAAAATTTGAAAAGGTGGGGGGTTTGTGTGGGCCCCACCCTTTTAATTATCCACACATGGGATGTTGGGTGGATGTGGGCCCCACCACCAACTTCCCATGGGAGAAACTAACCACCTTGAAAAAGAAATAAAATTCACTTTACAATTTTATTTAGTTTTTTAATTAAACCCCATTAATTATCTTCTTTTCCCGCACAAATGCAACTACGGTAATGGTTCCCTTAAGAGATTACCAGCGTTGAGGTTTCATCGGTGCCATCGGATTTCAATTCCGATGACCGGTTCAAAAGATAGAAAAACCCGCTCGCTCGTTCACTGAACGTACCCGAGCCAAACTTCGGAAATTAATTCCGGGAACACCGGGCCTCGGAATCAGGCGTTGTCAGAAACTGTATTCTTGTAAAATTCCAAAGAAAATTAAGAAAAATTTCCCTTGAAATTTCCGGGTCTTTACAATCTGGGTAGTAATGGTTCACTCCCATGGACATATTATAAGCCAATGTTCACTTCAAAGACAATATTATTCTATCTCATGAGATAAAAATCTTTATCCAATGCATTGGAAAGAGATATTGGTCCCACCCATCTCATAATTAAATCATACATACAATTTCCAAAATATTAAAATAAATCACATCATAACCAATGAAATTAAATGGTTTTCATAAACATGTAATCATATGTTATCATATGAAAAAATAGAGACATATTTCTAAATCATTTCACTAATGCATAACCCATTAATGGAAGCAGGTTTCATTAGAATATAATATGTGAATGAGAAATGGGTTTCATAAATACCATTAAATCATGCAAAAAAACCATTCAAATAAAGACTATGAATGGAAAATTTTAATCATTTCCAATAAATCCATCGGTAACATCAACATTTGTTACCTTATATGGGTAATAATTTGGAATAATCTTCTAAAAACATATCTTAAAGAAAATATCCTTTTTATTTGAAAATTTATTTTTAAAACCTATAGACTTTTCAAAACCATTATATTATAAAATAAACATGAAAAATTCTAACAAAATAATGAAAACCTTTTGAAAACATTTTTTTAAAACTTATAATGAATCTTGAAAACCATTTTCGAATCGTTTTCCAATAAAAGTTACAAAAAACTCTTAAATTTTTTTTGAAACATAAAACCAATTAAATAAATAACATAAAAGGGAAATGTAAACAAACATAAATATAATAATAATATAGAATACATTCATGAGTTGTATATTCACAACAAAAAAGAAAATAGTGGTGTATATGGCTTGTATATCAGAGATATAAAAAGTGAGATAAAATTCCCTTACATTGAGTTTGACTTGTCTCATGTGCCTTTAAATTCCATAAAAATAAACTTATGTTATTTAATTACTTGATTTGGATCCTTTTTCAATATTATTTCTATTTTTACCTCCTTTATTACAATTTTTTATACATCTACTTAAATAATTATGTTTAAGTTGGTTGTTTTGACCCAATACATTTTATATGTTAAAAATAAATTTGGTTGATCGATTATGGTGAGATATGTTATTATATAAACATATAACTAATATTAATCAGGAAATAATTATCATATTTTTTCAATAATTATTCTTTTGAAACCAATTATTTAATATGTTTTTGAAAAAATTACTCAATGTTATAGTCAGGGAGACATTAGTTTGTACCTACACATCGGTAATGTACCCATTTCTCAATAAACGTTATGGAAAGAGGTTAAGTGAAATTAATATTAATATAGTGATAATTATATAATTAATACAATATTATTTAATTTTATATACTTTTATATATAATTATTGTGATCTAAATGGAATCACATCATGTCGAGAAAGTGGTATTCCCCACATCTATGACCAACGTTATCACTTTTTCAGAGTGTGAAAGTGTAATAAAGAAAATTGTATATATTATATTTCTAAAAAGGTAATTATTTAATTAATATCATAAATAATTTTTTTATGTCACATATTTTTAATTAAAACCTTCTGTTATACATTCCATATATCTTGTTAACAAATCGTATCACATTGAGGGGTGGTAGTCCACACATCCACAATCGATGTTATCTAGTTTACAAATAATGGAAGAAATAATGTAATGTGTTATAAAAGAATTATTGAAGAATAAATACATATTATATATCATATAGATCACATATACACCTTGTTTCCATCATAATAACCATCCTTTAAATGTGGTAATGTAAAAACAAATAATCAACATTACACGAGGTAGTAGTTCGTCGTACACGAATTGTAAATTAATTTCCCATTCAAATGGTGGTGTGTGTATGTTTAGGTATAACCCTAAATATAACAACATATATGTTTATATAGGATACTTTTTTTGGTATATAATCATGAAATAGAAATATTTTATGTGTTATAGAATGAAAATAAATGAAAGGAACTTGAGGAATGATGTTACCCCTTCTTTGGGTAACACCTTTTGGTTTTCACAGAAGGGCTTACTAGGTTAGATTTCTAGATGAATTGAGGATTTAATGAGGAATGGAAGGATTATGGGGGGGATATTTGGGAATAATTTCTATGATCAAAAGTTTCATTATAGATTTTATAAAGTGGGAGGATATGGGTACTTTTATAGTGGAGGAGGAGTGGCGCTCTTGTAATATTTTGGAAAAAGGTAAAACCCACCAACGTATTTTAACTCTATATGGATCCAATAATGGGATGATGTCTAACCAAGGGATTAGAAGGTAAAAATATGGCCATAAATGTATTGTGGAATAGTTTATGGGTTCTTTGGTGACTTAATCTTATTGTTTATTCCTATATAAAGCTTCATTTATCATTAATCATCGTTACTAAGTTTAATTACTTTCACGAATATTTTTTGTAAAAAAATATCTTGGAATATTTAGATATTTTAAATTATTCTAATTACAAATATGGAATCCATTTCAAAATTTCAAACACAAAAGTGGAAGAAATTAATCTAAATATAATCCCACAAATTGAACAACAAAGTGTCTTATAATGTAAAAACATTCTACTGTTCGTTATATTTTTATAGTAAATTTCAAAGTAAAATTGATTTCAATGACTAAAATAAAATTTATTGATAAAAATTTAATCTAATTAAACTATAAAAAACTCTTAAAATATAAATTAAATATAAAATAAAATTAGTTGAAAAATATGTCTTCAACTAAAATTAAATATATTTAAGTATTCATTAAAAAATAAAACATCACAAATAAATTCTAAAAATTCAGAATATCCTAATTTTTATGTTTTTATTAAAAAATTATGTTTATTTTTTCAAAAAAAAAATTAATGGTACCAATATTTATATGTAAAATAGGATCCCCATCAAAAGGCGGCAAGAGTACCTTAATATAAATATAGGTTATTATGTGTAATGTTATATTTTTTCTTATCTTAGTCCTATAAAATCAATTGGATGCATGTAAAAAATATTTTATTTAATATTTAATATATATATTACATTAATAAAACTCATTAATTTTATTTATTAAGATAAAACCACATTGTGAGAATAGAAATATTTTTTTATTAAAATATTTAAATTATATTCAATTGGTTCTCATATTAATTATAACTAAGAAATTAATTTTATATATTTTTTTGATCCATAGGTTTTATTTGTTAGTTAATAATATTCACAACCTCTAACATAATTTCTAGGTTATGTCTTGATATATTAAATAAAAATATTTTAGTGGTATATTTTTTTTTGGAAAAACATTTTCCTGCATGTTATGTAAGGCATCGAGGAAAGTTAGTCTTGCGTATAATGTAAGCTAAATTAAGTGTTTTATGTAGATAATCCAGACAATTATATTGATTGTAGTGTATAATTAACTTGTTATTGAATATAATTAAATTCAAACTTATTTCCTTGATATATAAAAACTATTTTAATTGTAGCCTGAATTGAAAAATATAAAAAATATTAAATTACTTTGAAAAATATATATTTCAAAAAAATAGGGGTGTTAAAAAATTATTATTTAGAAGAATTATTTTAAAATAAATATGGAAGATAATTTAATTAATAATATAATGAGTTTTAATATTTGACAATAGAACATTTTCAAATCTAAAGAAGAACTGAATATTTCTACAACTAAATTTCTATCATTCCATTTGAGAATTTTCTGAATGTTACGTGAATATTGAGGCTTATAATGAATAGATAAAACTTTACATAAAGGGAAAAAAGTTTTTTTGTGTTTTTTGATATGTCTAATGAAAATTATAAAGTTATCATGACCCAGTTTGTGAAAAAAATCAAGTGAACTTAGAAATATTGAAATTTAATGAAGTTGGACAATAATAACAAAACTGTTGCAACTGCTGACTCTAAAATTATGATAGGAATCAAAATATTATAAAATATTTCTTGATTTTACAATGATTTTGACACATATAAATAATCTAATATTGTTCTCAAAAATATTTAAGAATGAAAAGGGTTAAATTCTTGATAGAATGAATATTTATGTAAGATAGTGTGCCTTTAGGTCAAATGCTGGAACTATTGAGTCTTTAGGAATAAAAACTTATTTCTTAGTTAACCAAAAATTATTTTATGAATTTTGGAGGTTTTTTATTCTTCATACCCACACTCTCAAATAGTTTACTCATAAATGAATACTTCAAATACGTATTTTGTTTTAAGTTGTAATAGCTTAGATGTAACCATCCATAATTTCAAAATTAATAATGATTATTTAAAATATTAAATATAATTGATCATTTTAGGTTTATAGACTAAAATAATTATAGAACAACATAAAATAATAAATCCTATTTTCTTTGTATAAAATGGATAAATTTTAAATTATATATGAAACTGCATAATTCATTACAAGTCTTAAGTATCTCTCACAAATCTTCTATATAATTTATCTTTTTAAACTTTTCACATGTATTACATTTTTCACTTACTTGGGGAAATAGACAAATGTTTTTTGGTGAGTTCAAACTATATATAAGGAAAAAATATAACTAAATCATTAATGGCATAAATAAGGCTTGAAAATTATGGAAGGATTAAGTAGCTATATGAATTTATATTCAACATAAAATTGATCATGATAAACCCATGATAATAAATAAAAATAAAGATATAAATAATTTTAATTTCATACTAGTGGAATATAAAAAAAATTTCCATCAAAATTCTAATTTCAAGTCCATGATCAAATTTATATTATGTGTTTTCAAGATCATGTCCAAGACATCATGCTAATGTGGTTAGTCATAAAAAAAATATCAAAATATGTTTTCTCTCATTAGACATGTTAATGAATCAAGGGGACATTGAATTTTGAGACCCACGCATCACCTAATGACATATAATTTATTCCTCACAAGATTCAATGATAAATTTTTTTACATTCCATAAGAAAACATTTACAAAAAAATGATATATTTATAATAAATAATAAGAAAATAAATTCATAATCAAAAATTTTTAGATATAAATAATCATCGACAATGTCAATAATTTTCCTCATTCCAATAAAAGTGATATATAAATCACCCTTATAAAGAAGGTGTCTGGTCAAAAAAATCATAGTCAACATTATAATAATCATATATATTGGAATAATATTATGCACGATATAAATTATTTCTACCATGTCAATAGAATAACATTTTTTATAATTGACCATAATCCAATATGAAATAAATAAAACTTTCCACTCAAGACTTATAAGGAAATGAGTGCATGGAAAATTAAATTAATAAATGATGTGATGAATGTTTTATTATCTTATAGCAGAAAAATGTATGGCTTTTGTGATTATTGGGACCTATATATCCCTCAAATTCATTGGGAAATGTTTTATATCTCATCTGATAATGATGGTAAATAAGCTGATGTGGTTGATCCACTATGTGAAATAAGCTAAAGTTCTTGATCCACTATGTGAAATAGGTTATGATACCTGATCTGTTATGAAATTTTAAAATTGGGTTTATTCCTTATTCATTATGATTTGATGTTCTCAGTTTTTAGTCATGACGAGTGAAATGGGATGTATATTTATTATGGTGCCATAATTATATGACGTGTACTTATGGTTCATGACTGATTTATGATGATTTCTTGCACTTATGGTTTATGTTTTTTTTAATGAAAATGTTTTATTCTTTGTATAATGTTTTTTTAACCTTGATAGATTGGATATAAACATTTTATGTTATATTCATAATCTAATACCATTATGGTTATCATATTCTTCCATATGATAATCGATTTATAGCTTTCATGTTTACCATTACTGAACATCTAAGCACACCATTTATTATATCTTCATTCCACATGTTAGAAAAAAAATTTATAGCCTATATCTATAAATTGTGACGAATAGTAAATCTTTATCAGAGATCATTAATATCATCAAGAAGATAAGAATATGGTGTATCTTGTCTCCAAATACCACAAACACTTATAGTCCTTTGGAATTTATTTGTGAAATCTATTGAATTTTCATATAATAAGATGTCATATCATTATATGAAAATCCATAATTGTTATATTTGGTATTATATAAGTATTATTTAAACATTTGAAACTATTATAAGAAGATATTAGTGGGATATATTTGGGTATGTCTAACAATACAGTTTTGGATAATATTAAAGAAAAATAAATATATTTGAAAATTTTCTATAATATTTTTTATGGACTGAACATGTGGTTATCAAGAAATTAAATCCAAATCTAGAAACTATATGGGGATCTAGATATGATAATAATATACCTAGGAGTAAAAACATTAATATGTGTAAATTGAGATGTACTAAATTTTCACCTGGGGCATAAAAATCTGCAGTGATGCACATCTCGTTTGACACTCTCTTGGGATATGTTATGGAAAATCACAATATATTCATTAATTATTCTTATGTATTTGAATAGATGACAGTAATGAATGAACATTGTTAAACATAAGTTGTCATAGATTGAAAATTATGAGTCATAATTTAGACATATTATGAAGGCATTTTAGGATTAATCATTCAGATTAATCATGCATGATGGTTATTATAAATAGCATAGTTTTAAGAAGTGATTGAATACAGAACAATGAATCTATGGTGGTGAAAGGCATTCTCAAATATTGGATTTTATTATTCTATAATTAGTTAAATAAAATCCATATTACAGTGAAAAATATCTATAAATTTTCGTCTCTAACCCTTATAATGGGATGTTGGATTTTTAGTCAAAAAACCTAATGACATGATTATAGTATCTTATGTCTATGGTTTTTCTCCAATTGATGTTTTTAGGAAATTTATTACAAAAAAATGTATTATCTCTCTTGTTTAATATTATTTTATGATGGAATGGATATATATTTTATACATAATTTCCACAAAAATTTCCAAGGAAAGGGATGTTTAGTAGGTTATTCCAAAAAAAAACTATGAGCATCTATCAGTGTGATGATGAACATGAACGTCAAATGGAAAATATAAAAATTGTATGGTACATTATTCTTATTCAAATGTTTTTTTTATCTTAGATGGTTAAAGATAAACTTAATATAAATTATATTCTTATTGTGTGATAATTTTTTATTTCCTTATATATGAGTCTGTTAGGCTTCCACAAAATTGTGAATTTGAGTTCTTAATAGAACTCATACCTCATCCCAACCCTATTAAAAATACTCCCCATATAATGGCTTATATTTAGTTATAATAATTAATGATGAAAATTCAAGAGAATATTGAAAGAGTATTTATTCTTCCATGTGTGTCACCTTACGGGGAACCTGTTATTTTTTAAGTTAAAGGATAAATAGATGTGATTCTGAATTGATAATTAGAACAAGAATAAGATCAAAATCAAGAACATCTATGATTTACCCCATATTGATTGTTTATTTAATCAACTATGTGGAGCTGAATAATATTACAAGATCAAGCATCATTTTATACACCATCGATAGTGTTTCCGGAAGGAGGATATTCCAAATACAACATTCCATACATGTTATGGGAACTATGAGAATATAATGATGCCCCTCAGCCATAATAATACCCCTATAATATTTATTTATTTAATGAATAAATTATTTATATATTATAATTATCAATTTTTATAATATTTAAATTTGATGTTTTTATATATTCTAATAGTTTGGAAAGCATGGAGATTACATGATAATTGTACTGAATTCCATAAGGAGAAACTAAAAGAAATGTTTACAAAGTGTGATTTTTTTTTCAAAAAGATTCATTTTTTGGTCCCATAATCTCAAGTGATTATATATTAGTGGATCCATCTAAGTTAGAGTATATTTAAATTTGACTTATACCAAACACTATCACTGATATCTATAGTTTTCATGGTTTGGATAGATAATATTGATACATTGTGGAGATTTTTTGATTAATATCTAATCCACTCACCAAGTAATCTTTTAAGGGAGAAACAGTCCATTGGATATATAAATTTTAGAGAAATATCAATGAAATAAATAGAAGAATTTTCGGCACACATATATTGACATTACCCAGTACTGGAGAGGGGTCAGTGATGTACAATAATTGATTAAAGAAGAGTATATGATGTACCCTCACGAATAATAACACAGTGATAGCGTATACCTCTTGAAAGTTTAATGTTCAAGAGAAAAGTTACCCATTAGATGATTTATCTTAATCTATTGTAATTTTTACAATAAATATATGAAGTAATTATCTTTATAGTTAAAATTTTGATATATACACTAATCATGATAGTTTAAAATATATATTCATATATAAATATTTGAACTCGTGTTAGAGAATACGGTTTTAGATGATTAAATATTATTAATAGTCTATACATTACCACCATGGGAAATAAAACAAGGTGGATAATGCTTTTATCCAAAAGGATAATTCTATATTATATATAATAAAGATAAAAAAAGATAAAATATTTATAGACATGAAAATTATTGATATGGAAATATTGTAGGAAGGGTGGAAATATTTTATTTCTCAAATGTATGGTCAACCATATATCCATGTGGAGATTAAGGAGGCATGGAAAGAGTATATAGAGATATAAAATAAGGTGAGAAATGATCCTACAAATAACATTGATTACGGTGGAAGGATAAAGATTAAGAAAAATATATGTATTCCATATATACCATATTTGAGAAAGTATTTTTTTTATGGGAATATCAAATTTCTTAATTGTAACATCCTAGTTCCAGATGCCACCCAGAGGCACCCCGCACCTGGTTGGTCACATGGACTCAAGCGCATTTTCCCAAATAGCAAAGGTTTTTGACTAGTAGGGACGGCCTTGGGTGTGATAGTGCGGAAACATTTCCCTCATTGGAAGATTAACACAGCTGAAGTAAAACAAATGGTAATAGAAGAAGTAGTGAAACATGAAATAAGTAAACAACGTGAGTAATAAACAACTGGACCCCACATATATCAATTATTCCTAACATATATGTCTAGGAAAGTTTCCAAACAAGTCACAATGCTGAAGAAAAGTAAGAAACCAAAGTAAAAAAACAAACAAAAAATCTCCAGCAGCATCGTAAGCCTCAGCTTAGTCACATGCTCTCCACCTCTTCAGCAATCAAGTATCAGATGTAGAAGGTTGTTTTCCCTTCTCTATACCTACTGCAATATAATCTGTTTGGGCCCAAAAGCATGACATGAACAAGGTGTGAGAAACATCCTAGTAAGAAACCATCCAATGATCTGTGCCTAGAAGTCATTGAATATATATGGTAGGTGATAAGAAAAAGGAAGTAGTAAACAAGGAAATAGTCAAAAGTAAACAGTCCTATAGTTCCATTTACAAACATTATTTTTAAGCAGTTAATCAACCAAAACAAAACAAGAAACCCTCTGGGTAGTTCTCACACCCAAACACCTCAGGTTTACCATACAAGGAAAGACATACCAATGACTCTCTGAGAAAGCACTCACCATAAATTCTCCCTATAGTCTTGTGTAATTAAATACTCTCTGAGAAATCACCCACTTTCAATTATCCTATATTATTTTAACGGTAAAATATAGACACTCTTATAAAGAACTCAACGTCAATTACTCATGTGGTCTCGTAACATAACTATAGACCCTCATAGGGAGAACTCAACATCAATCCCCCCAATTGTCTCGCAGCATGAGAAATATAACAGATACTCTGGGAAATCCCTCAATGTCAATTTTCCCTATGGTCTCACTACACCAGGTTCCCACTTCCCCGTGTAAAGCAATCATTGATAAACTATAATTATCAGCTGATGTAAACCTCTAGAACTACATGGATAAACAATATACAATACATCATAGCATTTCATATATAAATAATCACTCTATTCTACAATACTAGGCATGGGAAAGGGACAAAGCAGCCTAACCGGAAAAGCTAGAACACATGGTCAAAATAAAAAAACATGTGAAAAAAAATCATATCTTAGAAAAGATAACCCTAATATCAACAATTAACCTCTATCCAATGAATCTAGGCATAGCAGGAAACAAAAGGGGTTAACACTATAAACAAAAAATACCACATTCAGGGGTATTGGTCACATTTTAACATATAACTCAAAGGCTTTCTACGACAAGGAACAAACCACCTACCTCAATGTTTTATAATATTTATATGTGAACCTCAAGCCTCAAATTTCCCAAGAACACATTAGATCTATAAAAATGATAAAAATTCTCAACTGAGGATATCTTTTGAAAGAGGAGAAATCAATGAACAAGACTCTATAATAAGGAAGATCTTACTATGGTGATCCTGATGCAATCAATGGAAGAAGATTCGAAGAACGGATGGCAAATCAGGGGGATCAGAGAAGATTCATTTGTGTATGGACGCTCTTGGATGAGTAAGGTTGAGAAGAAGAGCATTATGTCTGTAAGATGCACCCCGGTTCCATTAATGAAAAAAATAAAGTACACAGAATGTTATTTTGAAGTGCACGGTATGTACTTTCCCTTACTAGGTCCTGCATTTGGCGGCCTCCAGATCACCACACGTGGCTATGTGCTCATCCATTACATGACCAGTACAGGTCTACGGGTGGCAATAGAGTGCACAACGTGTACTTTAATATTTTCTATAAACTCATATTTTCCTCAAAAACACCAGTAAAGGAAACAAATACCTGAAAAGAATATCTGGGTTCTTACAAACATCCCCCCTTAAATAAATTTGTCCTCGAATTTCCCTAGCAAGGCGACATAGAAGAATAAACCACAAATAGTTCTGGCCACTGCGATCGTACATCGGCCTCCCTCTCCAATGTCTCATCCCATACTCACATGTGATTATATAGCACTCGTACCAGAGGAACTGACCAGCCATGGAGAACAATCGCACTTCAATCAAAAATCTGGATAGTATGCTCCTCTAACGAGGCGTCCACCTCTAACTCAACCTCCTCTGGTTGAAAAACATGAGATAGGTCTGAGAAATAACGTCGAAGATGAGAAATGTGGAAGGCGACATGCATAGCCTGAAACCTCTGAGGTAACTGCAACTGATAGGAAACTAGCCCAACTCTCTCCAACAACTCAAACAACTCGATGTACCTTGGTGAAAGATTACTCTGCCTCCAAATCCTCTTGTGTCCCAACCTCGATGTGCGACGCAAGATACCCTGATCTCCATCCTCAAACTCCAGAGGTCGTCTCTGTCGATAATAATAAGTCATCTTCCATGACTAAGAAGTATTCATCCTCTTTTGAGTCAAGTCTATCCACTCTGTGGTCTCCTGGACAAGACGGGGTCCCAACATAGTTGCCTCCCCTACCTCTAGCAAACATAAGGGTGATCGGTATGGCCTACCATACAAAGCCTCTAAGGGGCCATCTGAATAGTTTCTTGAAAACTATTATTATAAGAGAAACTCTTCAAGAGGTATTTATTTCTCCCATGGACCTCCAAATTCTATTATGCATGGTCAAAGCATGTCCTCTAGCACGTGAATCATATGCTTTTATTGGACATCTGTCTGCGGATTGTATGTTGTACTCAAAAGTACCTGTGTTCCCAAAGCCTTCTATAGCCCCTACCAGACTTGAGAAGTAAAACATGCATCCATGTTTGACACAATGGAGTGTGGAACTCCATGTAATCGTACTATCTCTTGGATGTGCAATTTTCCCAACTCATCAACAGTGAATATATACTTGATCAGAATGAAGTGAGAAAACATCATGAGTCTATTAATGAGAACCCATTCTACATCATTTTCCCAAGGAAACCTCGAAAAACCTGTCATGAATATCATCACAACATCATTCTACAACCACATGGGAATGGGAAACTACTTCAAAAGCCCTGCTGGTCGCTGATGCTCTGCATTCACCTGCTAACAGGTGGAACACCTCATGAAAAACTGGAAACATCTCTCTTCATACCTGGCCACCAATACTAACAATCTAGATCATGATACATCTTGGTAACACTATGATGAACATCCCAAACTGAGGAATGAAAGTCTTGCATCAGCTCCTTGCATATGTCTGCTGGCACCCATACAAGCCCATGAAAATGGAAGATCTCATCCTCACCTACTATCCATCCATGAATAGGGTCCTTTACTGACACACTCTCCCGTTGGACTAGGCCTTCAGAATCTGATAGTGGCCTTATTCATAATTTATCACGAAGAGTAGAGGTAACATCCATAAAAGAATAAAATGTCTTCCCCTGCCTGTCGTGCACCTCCAAATTCATCTAAAAAAAATACATATGTTGTCACTCGCTGCTAGCCTCCTTAACTACCTGTATTAGAGTCCTCCTACTCAGTGCATCAGCCACTACATTTCCTTTTTTAGGCGTATAGGCAAGCACAAAGTCAAAGTACTAAAGGTACTCAACCAACCTTCACTATCTCAAATTATTATCACATTGAGTGAGGATATACTAGAGTCTCTTGTGGTAAGTAAAAACCAAAAAAATCTCTCCTAGAAGATTGTGCCTCCAATAGAGTAAAGCACTAACAACAACTGCCAACTCCAGATAATGTGTTGGGTAGTTCCTCTCATTTGGCCTTAACTGCCGAGACTCATATGAAGCTACTCTTTCCCCCTACATAAGCACAGCTCCTAGACTAATACCTGATGCATCATAGTATACATTATATCTCTTACCCAACACTAGAAATACTAGTATCAGTGCTGAATTAAAACTCCCTATCAGCTCCTAAAAGGCTAAGTCACAAGAATCTAACCATAAGAACTATTCACCCATCTTAGTCAGGCCCATTAGTGGCGCTGCTAATCATGAAAAGTCATGAATAAAACAACTCTAGTATCCATCTAGACCTAGAAAACTCCATACCTCAAATACATTCTTCAGATTCTCCTAGGAAACTTCTACTCTCACTTTCTTTGGGTCTACTAATACTCCTGTCTCTGAGATAACCTGACCCAAGAAATTAATATGGTCCATCCAAAAGTTGAATTTTGAGAGCATAGCATATAACTGATGCTCTCTCAGTGTACTCAGAACGATCTCAAGATGGGTAGCATGGTCATGTCGAGTGTGAGAGTACACCAAAATATCGTCAATGAAGACTACCAAGAAAGATTCCATGTATGGATGGAACACTCGGTTCATCATTGCCATTAAAACTGAAGGTGCATTCGTGAGACCCAATGGAATAACCATATACTCGTATAAACCATACCTGATCCAAAAGGAAATAAGTGGTATATCTAATGGTCTAATGCACAACTGATGGTAACTAGACCTCAATTCAATAATCGAGAACACCCAGGCTCGTCGAAGCTGATAAAATAGATCATCTATCCTTGGAAAAGGATATCAGTTCATGACCGTCAATTGGTTCAAAATACAATAATCCCCACAATGTTTGAGGGTACCATCCGCCTTATTCGCAAAAAAGACTGACAAACCCCAAGGAGAAGTACTGGGTTAGATGAAACCCTTTGCCTTCAAGTCCTCCAGATGCTTATTGATCTCCTGCAACTTAGGTGTAGCCTTCATATAAGGAGGAATGGACACTGATGCCACTCCCGACAAAGGCTAAATAAAAAAGTCCACTTCTAAATCCAAAGGTAAACCTGAACAGTCCTCTGGAAATATGTCCCTGAAATGATCCACCACTGGTGGAATGTCCATCTGTGATGTCCCCTGGTCATCTAGATATAGACTAGCAATCTAGGCTGAAACTCCTCCCAACCCATGATTCTCGGGTCCCGCTCTACTCACCTGGACTTCCCATTCACCCTTATGAAGAAACGAACTTCCCTTTGGTGACATGAAACTCACCCTACGGTGATAGCTATAGAAAAATACCTGGAAGGGAACTAACTAGTCCATTCCAAGGATGAAATCATAGTCTGTCATCTCTATGACATAGAGGACCTAAATGAAGTGACACCAACCAACCTCATGAGATAACTCCTTGCACTATCATACACTAGCTGTTCTAGTCCCCAACGGACTGTCTAACATTAAGATATAAGGAGATGAAATGATACAGATCCCAAGGCTCTTCAAAACAGCAACACATATTATGTTATGGGAAGATCCTGTATCGAAAAGAGAAAAAGCTAAAACTGAGGCAAAAATAATTATACCTCGAACTAAATAGGGTCATAGATCCTTCTTCTACTGGGTCTTCTCCACTGCAAAAGTCTGGCATGTACCACAGCCTTACGGCTTTACCTAACCACTCTGATTCAATCCACCCAATTGTTGCTGAAGGCTTGGCGGTTGACTACAATGGCCATGACCCCCACCTCAGCCCGAATGGCTGGATGAACTCTAGTTACCTAACTGAGGAGTAATTGGTGGTGCTTATCTTGAACGTGGAGTCATAGAAGAACCCTAGTCACCAGCTGGTGGTGAGAAGATCTGACAGAAGTGATGAAGGTTACCCATCTTTCCGAAAGGTCAGCACTCCATTGAGTCCCTCGAGCAATGTGGCCTCATATGCTAGACCTTTCAACACTGATATCATACCACCTGGCAACATGAAGTTGCATCCCACCTACTTGGATCTCCATGTGTAGTCTCCATGCAGTGCTGCCTTCTATCATCCAAAGAAGTACTAACTCTGGATGTCGAACTGCCTTGGCCCACAGCTCAAGAATCCCTCATATTACATTCTGTGATCAATTCCTGGTTGACTATAGAAGATATAGAATTCAACCTGAAGATTCTCACCTTAGATCGGATGTCCTGCCTGATACCATCCTTAAACATCCTTGCTCAGAATAACTCTTCACCTCCTAGAATGGGTGTAAAGTGATACAGCTCTATGAAGCGAGAATAATACTCCATAAAAGAAAGATTACCCTACTTTAGACTCGTGGACTCTGGGTCTCGATCGTCCCACATGGTCTTTGGGTAGAATTAGTCATAGAAGGTTCACTAAAACTCCACCCAAGCCATATTTTTCTGCTTCCCACCTGTGAGATTACATTCCACCATCTCTTGGTAGAATCCCAAATCATATATGTAGCAATCATGACCCTCCTCTTTGGAGGAGTCTCCAGAAGCTCGAGGATTGTAATCATGGCTTCTAGATGTGACTCTGCATCCTCCGGTCCTCCATCCCCTGAGAAGGTGGGAAGATAATGCTACTAAAATACTCATATCAATTCTTCCTTTGATGGGGAAATGGGAAAATTATCTATAGAAGGTCTGGATGATCCTCATAAATCCCTCTCTGAACTATGCATTAGCACCTGTGTCCAGAATGACAGTTGGTGCCAAGACTGGCACAATTAAAGAATCTACATGTAGTCCCTGATCATCCATGTATGGTGTTTGATCACTCCACTGTAACTGGCGGACTACGAGAGGACGTATCAGTGGCATGAGTCTGCAATGTCAAGCACACAACATAGATCAAGATTAACAGGGACTGAAATATAGAAGTGTAATAAGGGAATAAGGGAAAGAAATCATTCCTTTTTTTTATAACATGGATACACAGAGTGCATAATAACTACATGTTATGTTCGATTAATCTTTCACATGGGTGTGTACTACTACCAACCTGGGTCGTGTAACAACACATACACACATTTCATTTTCCTAACACATGACGTGTACTTGAATCCTCTTCCCATGATCGAGTTCTTCTCCAAGGATAATCCCCACGGTTCTCCTAGAACTAGACTACACGGCCTGTTAGTTCCAGACTCAGCGTGTACTAGAATAACTTCCCCGACCCATGTTGTTAATTACATGGACGGTTAAACGGCTGACTCTACATGACGGGTTTGTTCCATACATGGTGTGTACTATAATGATATCACTAACCCATGTTGTTTGCTACACAGCTAGATAAATGGGTTACACTACACGACATGTTAAAGATAGACACGACAACTATAAATTATTTTATATCCATCTATGTTGTTGGTCACACCGGTGGACACATGGTCTACCCAATAATGCATATACAACCAGTACAAGGTGTGTTCCCCCAATGATTTCCCAACCCTGTGTCTCTGCCCACACATACAGTGACATAGTTAGAAATTAAATGGTTTGTACATATAGTACAAGTCATGTACTTAAGAAAAAAAATTCCTTCCTGAACAGGACACATGGTGTGTATTCACCATTACACACCGTGTATTCTAGGTTCTTCTAGACATAAAGCCTTAGAAACTACACTGGAACACAAAAAACACTAAAACGAACATTAAGGTGCGAAATTTTGATCCGTGAGGGCCCATAATCCCTGCAAATCAATGATTGGATTCTTATACATGTCATTTTTAAGCATAATAGTGTAATGATCCACCAAATTCGGATCCATGAGTGCCCATAACACCTCAAGACCCAAATATTGGTGTTCATTCAAACAAAACATTACACAATTCAATACCCAATAAAAAGTAGGTATTATAATAAGGCATCTTCGAAAACATCATGAATATCATTCACAAAATCTATCACAACAACATGAAATCACTAATGAAACCTAAATGGCATGGTAGGAATGCCTGGCATGTGATTTCTAACAAGTGCATATATGATGCATGAGATGGAATACCCTCATATCATTGGGTTGAAATAGAAATAGAACCTTAATAATATCAATGATAACAACAAAAAACATGTGAATCACCCAACGATGAAATCAAATAAACTATAAAATTGAAAAACTAGAAAAATTGCAATAACGAGGTAGATTGAATTTTCTCTGTTCACAGGTTAGCTAGTCCCAGCCATAACTTATTACAAAGTACTTATTCCTTCCTATCCATGGCTATAGGATCCAAATAGTAAGTCAAGAAGAAAGGAATCCCTCTGATACTAATTTTTAACATCCCAGTTTCAGAAGCCACCTAAAGTCTCTCCACACCTTGTTGGTCACATGGCCTCAAGAACATTTTCCAAAATGCCAGAGGCTACTGACTAGTTGCGAGGGCCTTCGGTGTGATATTGGGGAAAGTATGCTCTCATTGGAAGAGTAATGGAGTGAAAGTAAAATAGATAGTAATAGCGAAAGTATTAAAACTTTCTATAAGTAAACAACGAGAGTAATAAACAACTGGAACCCACATATATAAATGACGCCTGATACAAATGTTCAGGAAAATAGCCAAACAAGCCACAATACTGGAAAAATGTAATAATCCAAAATACCAAAGAAATAAAAAATCTCTCATAGCATCACAATCCTAGGCTTGGTCCCATTCTATCCACCATATCAGCAATCAAGTACCTGAAGTTGAAGGGTGTTTTCCCATCTCTATACCTGCAACAATATAATCTGTTTGGGCCCGAAAGCATGACCAAAAAAGGATGTGAGACTAATCCCAATAGGAAACCACCAAATTATTTGTGCCTAATAGTCAGTGAATATATATGGCAGGTGATATTCAAAAGGAAGTAGTAAATAAGGAATTATAAAAAAGTACATAGTCCTACAACTCCATTTACCAACATTACTTTTAAGTAATTAATCAAGCAAAAAAAACAAGGAACCCCTCTTGGTAGTTCTCATAGCCTAACCCCTCTAGTTTACCATACAATGTATGACATACCAAAGACTCTTTGAGGAAGCACTAACCATCAATTCTCCCTATAGTCAAGTGTCATTAAAGACTCTCTGAGGAAGAACTCATCGTCAATTCCCTCTATAGTCTTTTAACAGGTAAACTACAGACACTCTGAAAAAGAAATCAACGTCAATTCCTCATGTGGTCTCGTAACTTAACTATATTCCCACTGAGGGAGCACTCAATGTCAATCCAACCTATGGTCTTTTAACATGATAATTATAACACACTCAAGAAAATCCCTCAAAGTCAATTTCCCCTATTGTATCACTAGACCTGGTTCTCATAGCCCCGTGTAAATCAATCATGCATAAATGATAATCAGATGCCAAAGTAAACCACTTGATCTAATTGGATAAACAAACTATAGCACATCATAGCAGGCCAAATATAAATAATCACTCCATCCTTCAAGACTAGGAATGGGAAAGAAACAAAGCATCCTAACTGGAAAAGGTAGATCAAATGGTCAAAACAATCAAACATGGGAAAAACATTCACAACATTGCATAGATAACCCTAATCTCAATAATTAACCTCTATCTAGTCAAACAAGGCATAACAGACAGCAAAAGGTGTTAACACAATAAACACGCAATACCCCGTTCAAGGGTATTGGGGAGTTTGTCAAATATAACTCAATGACTATCTATAGAAAGGCTCAAACTACCAACCTCGATGTTGTAGGATCATTATATGTGATCCTCATGCCTCAAATCACCCATGAACACCATAGATCTAAAAAATTCTAAAAACTCTCAAGTGAGGTTAAATTGTGAAAGAGGAGAAATCTGAGAACGAGGCTCTAGATGAAGGAAGAGCCTAGAATGGTGATCCTGATGCAATAGACGACGGTCGATTTGGAGAACAGACGGAGACTTGGGGGCTCGGAGAATATTCGTCGGCATATGGACGCTCCTGGATGAGTTAAGTTGAGAATAAGATAATTATGCCCATAGGATGTGATCCTAGATCATTTAATGAAAAAAGAAACTACACAGTGTGTACTATTGAAGTACATGGAGTTTACCTAACCTTATCAGGCCCTTCTTTAGGAGGCCTCCAATTCACCACACACAACTATGTGCTCGGCCATTACACAGCCAGCACATGACTATGAGTGGCACCGTAGTACACGATATGTACATATATGCACATGGTGTGTACTTCAAAAATATCCAAAATCCCATCTTTTCAATGAAAACACCAGAAAATGGGGAACATGCCTGAAAAAAAGATCTGGGTTCTTACATTAATTATGTTTTCATCATGGATGTACAAAGATTTTTAGAGATTATAAATAGTAATTACATTTGGTTGGTATGAAGAGAGATATTGCATAATTTGTATCTCGATGCTTTGTATGTCAAAAAATTTATACTGAGGGAAAACATAATGAGGGGTTGTTTCAAAGATTTCCTATACTAGAATGAGAATGGCAATACATCATTATTGAATTTTTTGTTGCACTCCCCATGTCATATAAAAATAATAATGTTATATTGGTGGTAGGTGATCTTCTTGAAAATATTCCACATATTTTTATTATAATATAATATTTAAATATGGATCATATGATCATGATATAAATTTATAAAGTGGTAAGGTTCCATGGAGTATAGAATTCCATTATTTTTTTATTTGGTACAGAGTTTCACATCGAAGTAATGGATAATTATTCTATAAGAACATGATACCAGGTTAATTTTTAGTGCAATGTATCATCAACAGATAGATGTTTAGTATGTGATAAAAATTTAAACCATGGATCATACTTTGAGATTTTTTTTCTATGGATTTCAAAGTTGTTTTACATCAACCCTTTCCTATATTTATGTTTTTATATAATAATACCTGTCACATGAGAATTTAGATGGATCCTTTGGAAGTCCTACCATAAAATAATTTTAGAACTCAAATTTATAGTGATAGAGTTTTAGAATTAATGATATTTGGGACATGATATTTCTAAAGAAATAAGATAGATGATTAGATCCATTTAGAAACACATTAGGGAAACACAAATTAACTAAAAAAGTAATGTTAACAATCACTGATGTGATCTATAATTTGAAGTTAGAGATAAGGTGTTTATTACTATTTCTCGATAGAATAAGGTAATGAGATTTCCAAATAATGTAATACTAAGACCTAGGTATATTTATTCCTTTAATATTTTTGATTGTATTTGGACCATAAATTATCTCTTGGAATATCTAATGAACCTCTTCTAAAATCATGATATGTTCCATGTATCTCTCATGTTGAAATATATACCTGATCCACCACACATACTAAAATAATTCTTCATAACATAAAATAATGATATTTTTTTTATGAGGAATAGTCATTATAGATTTTATATTATAATGAAAATGTGCTATGAAACAAACTAGTCACCTTGGAAAGGGATTTCGATGATACCACTAATTTGGTGAAGTTATGTTGAAACATGATGATATAATGAGGCATACAATTTTTTTTATCATTGTGAAAAAATAAATGGGTTAAATTAATTTTACGGGTGCTATAATGTAACACCCTGAGATTTTATGAAATTAATTTTCGGAATAAATTTAGATTTCTCAACATATTTTTTCCATGAAATATAGAGTTTTAACTAACCTCTAAAAATTATTATTATTATTATTGATTGTCATATCTTATCCATTATATTTGGACATATGAATAGGAATTACCACATTTTTAAATTTACTTATATTTTTTAGATAAATAAAATATATTTATATATATGTACTTATTTTTTTGAAAATACATTGTATGTTTCAAAAATAATATTATATAAAAAAATGTTTTTATGATTTTTTATGAAAAAATAATAAAATTAATTTTCCCATCTTTTTCAAATATTTATTTAAAAGTAAACTTATTTTCTAAATCCTCATTTCAAATTTATCTATGAGTAAAATATTTTGAATTTTCTGAAAATATTGATTTTTTGGTGAATTGTAATTTTTTATATTTTATATTAAAAACAACCATTTTGTTTAATGAAATTAATAATTTCAACCATCTTTAGAAATGTTTTAAAAGTAAAATAAATTTAATTTTGTTGTTATTGAACCAATGTAGGTCATTATAAAATATTTAATATTTAATTTTGATATTATAACTTTATTCACTCATGAAACTTTTCTCTTTGGAAACCAGTTTTTGCGTCGCACCTACTATTTTAATTTGATAATTTATTTTTTAAAATAAATTAATTGAATTTATAAAAATGAATTCCATATTTTTAATCATAATAATTAATATTATATAATATTTTTAACTTAATTTTTTTTCAATATGAATAATTAATATAAAAAATAATAATTACAACAGTTAAGGTTGAAATGGGTTTATCGGGGGATAAACAAAAATGATAAGGGGTAAATTTGATTAAAACATAAAAATACCATTTTATGGAAATATTATGACCATAAAAAAATAAGGTTATATAATTCACCATTTTATATTTCATCTACGTAATAAAATTTACAGTACACATTATTCTTTTCAAAAAAATCAATGACTCTCCTCTCCCACCTTATAAAAGTGAATCCCCTATCCTATCCTCCTCACACATCAAATAAAATTTCCTGGAAAAGTCATACCCAAATAATTTACTTACATACATAATTATATAATATTTGACTTTTTTTATTTAGAATACATCCTATGAATGATTTTGATGTCAACATATAGAGGTTCTCTGAAGAAGATCTATCATTCTTAACCATGCATTCCTATTTTATTTAATCATAAAACTTATTAAAATGGTATTAAATTATAAACAAATAACAATCAAAACTATATCAAACATAATTACATGTTATTATGTTAATTTAGTAGCCTATATTCTGATACAAATCCATCAAATGGAAAACAAAACTGTCAGTTGTGTGTACGAGGGACTACCACCTTGTAAATCGATCAAATTCATTTTTCACCACCTCATATCATGGATTTATATAATTATATATGTAACATATTTTTATGATATTTATACATTATTATAAATATTTAATTATAATATCACATATACCTACTTACTTTCAATTTCATAGAAATATGATACTATCGATCGAGTGTATGGTGGACTACAAAGTTATGAAGAAATGTGATTAGTTATTCACATATGCTTTATATGGAAGGTAATAAAGATATTTTTAATTAAAATATGTGACATATATGACTTAAAAATGAATAAAATTGTAATATATATTTACAATTTTCTTTCTTCTGTCGAGAATATTGATGTTGTGTTCATGTATATATACGACACATTGTCTACATAGACGGTGTAATTCATTTAACATTGCTCACATTAATGGATGACACTGAATAAATATATGACAAATATATATAACATTTATATCATGTTTAAAATTATATAGATTATGGAACCATGAAAAACCAAATTGGAATAAAACTTTTAAACCAAAATATACTTCAAAAACAATGAAGATATTACCCAAAATGTGATTTTAATAAAGAATTATTAATTTACATGTAATAAATTTTTATAAGTAAATAATATATGGAATTATACATATTAGTTTAATTATGTAATATATTTATAATAAACATAAATTTATTATAAAATTGATTTTAAATGTGTAAGAATGAATTCACAAAATATTGAAAGGGACGGTCATCTCACTTTTATTTCTGTAGGACACGTGTATTATACATCAATTGTTAATTTTTTTGGTGAGTATACAATACCTGAATTCATTTTATAATTATTATAATGAAATCATAGTATATATATAGGTATTATTATTTATTTCATGCATATTATGATTCAAAATATACCAATTTTTTAGATGGTTTTATTTTACAATGTCATTATTTTTCGAGATTGGTTACGAATATGTTTATAATGATGAAATATTAGGATCTATATATAATTTTACTCATCAATTTTTTATAACATATTTATTTCATTAAAATAAAAATTTTACATTCATTTTCCTCTCTACATGAACTCATGATTCCAATATCTTATTTTTAAGGAAAAAAAAAGAATTTGTTTCTCTGTTCGGTCGAAAAACCTTTTCCTTTGATGTATATAATTTTTAATGATTTTTTAATGGAATATTTCATTTATATCCAATTATTTATGGAATAAAATTTTACCCATGTTTAAATGTTTTAAAAATGTTTCAAATTTAATATTAATTTCATTTTCTGAACATGGATCTTTTTAATTTTAATCGAAAATGTAAAATGAATCTTTATTTTAATATGTACAAAATGAAAAATGTTTTCCAAAATTATTACCACTAAATTATTTGAATCTCCATTAACATTATTTCATAATACTTTTAAAATAAAATTTTTTCATAAATATTTTAGAATTAGTATTTATAAATATATAATTTCATTTGAAAATTATATTTTCTTAAAGAAGGTTTTAATGTTCATTTATGGAATTGAATTTCAATAATGAAAAATACATTTGGTTTTTGTTATGTTTTACTAGGGATATAATCCAATTATTCCATAATTATTATTTCATTGGGTTATTTATGTTTATGATTATGATTAAAATATTTCTATTAAACAAACTCATTTTTTGAGGGTTATGATATGGTGAATTGATGAATTTTTTTTGAAACGTGTTTATTTTCCTCATGCTATGTTATGATGAAGGGATTATGAATACCATTTCATTTTTCAGGTTTATATTTTGATTAATGTTTTATTATCTTATTGAAAATAAATTTATGGATTACATTATGGGTGGTAAAAATATATCCCTACAATTCATTGGGTAAACATTTATATCTCATGATATAATGAAGATACACAAGATAATGTTCTTGATCCTCCATACGAAATATATCGATGCTCTCGATCCATTGTTGAAAAAATGTGATTATCCATGATCCTTTATGAAATAGGGAAATTGGTGTTGATTCATAAAATTTAATTATTTGATGGAATCAGATTCTATCATTTATATATGAAATGGTTTCTATAAATAGGATTGTTCCACACTTATATGACATGAACTCATGGTTCCTTGTTTATTTATGATGATTTATCACTCTTACAGTCCACATATTTTGAAATGTATGTTTTTTATTCCATGGAAAATTTTTTATGATAAATGATAGATTCGGTATTCCATTTTTAATTTATATCCCCAATCTCATATTCCTGTGTATATTTTATTATTTCATAAGGTCATCAGTCGATATCTTGCATGATTACAAATATTGAGAATCTGAGCATACCATTTCATATGACTAATTCATCAAAGATATAAAGAAAGGTTTATGTAGGGAGTGTCTATAAATTTTACTAAATTTGAATATATTTTTGGTAGATCATAAATATCTTTCATGAAATAAGTAGATGGTGTATATATGCTCCAAAGTCACTAAAATTTTAAAATCCTAAAGAATTTATATATGAAATATATTGAATATTAATCTATTTATATGTAATATCTATAAATGAAAATCTAGGGTTATTAAAAGTGGTAATACTATATTTAGTTCACCATATATTCTATTTGATCAATATTTGAGGTTTAGAGTCATGTTCTATATAAAACTACAATAATAATTTAATATAGAGTTTTTTTAGTACAAATTATCACCCACTGATGGGTGGTTAGTCTGAGAGAACTATTGAGACAAAAAAGGATATGTTAAGATCATGTTATATGTACTTACAAGTATTTTGGGAGTATAACCATCTCCTACTAGACTTCTCATATGGAAAAAATTTCAATTTTATCATTCCAATGGAACCTTATAAGGATTTATGGGGGAACCACTATCTGAATCTGGCATGATTGACTGAGATTAGAGAGTGGAAGATGATGGAAATAATTTTATTAAGAGATACTGGAGAATGTTCAAACCATTTCACATAATATTAAATCCACACAAAGTCAACAAAAAATATTTTCATACTACCATCAATGTGATCTAGAGTTTGAGGTTTGAGTTAAAGTGTTCGATCATATATCACCATGGAAAAAATTCATAAGGTTTTGGAAGAATATATAACTTAGCTAAAAATACATTGGCCTCATTGAGACACTTGATTATGTTGGAGATATGTCCTATCAACTACCACACACATCTATCCTATCTTATGTATATGTTGTGTTTCGTTTATCCAAGTTGGGGATAAATAAACAAGACCCCGCACATGTAATGAATCAAGAGGTAGTACAATTGAATAATAATCTCTAATATGAGATAGAACCAATGAATATTTTATATCCCAGAAAAAATGATATATAAAACAATAAAAGTCACATGGTCAAACTGTTGTGGTGGAACAACAAGTTTTTGAAAGTGACATAGGAACTAAAAGGGGTGATGAAATAGAATAAACCTCCTCTATTTTAGTTTATGAAATATAATTATATTTGAATATTTTACAACGGTGTGAATAATGTAATTAAATAATGTTAAATAAATTAAATTCCCTTCTAAAATGGATAAATTTTATTTTTATGAAGTGAAATTACAGAAAGCACATACACTACATTAGTTATTTTTCAACATTAAAAGTTATATCCTACCAGATTTAAAATAACGTTAAGAATCATAGCCATTCGAAATATATATTTTGAATATCTACCATTAATATTAGAATATATTATGGTTTGTGATAATGACATATTAACAAATATGGAATAAGTAGTGGACTCTATTAGAATGATAATACCATATAAATCTGCTTTATCAGATTATCCATGTGAGATTTCATCTTATCAAAATTTCATTGACTAAACCTAAGATAACATTCAATAAATATAATACATGTGAAATTTTTAATATTATCAGGAAAAGTTTATTTATATCACAACCAATACCATATAGGCTGAAACATCACAAGAAAATATCACCCTCACACACCATACCCTTATATCATACGATGGTTAAATAATGGGATTTTTATCTAGACCCTCGAACTTTGAATTTTTATACTTTTATTTTAAATAAAATAATTATTATATTTAACTATTTCATTATTACATTATAAATCATTAAATACAACGTTTTTACAAAATATGATTTTAATTTCATGAAACCCAAATTCTATTTTTGGAAAATATATATTTTCAATCAGCACACCAGTTTTGATGAATTCAAGAACTTCCATAATAAATTTTATTTTAATAAAATATTCTTATTAGATCATATTTATTTAAATATTAATTATAATGTAATTTTACAATATTAAATGTATGTTTTATAACTATCTTTAATATATTATCATCATAAAACCTATTATTTTTCAACAAATTGAGATTATTAATATAATACTATAATTTTTCATACTTATAAATTATTTTGATAGAATAAATATTAATTTTGAAATTCTCACATCAAATGTATCTAATAGTTAATAATTCATCATTTTATGAGATAGTTGAATTTTTTGTTAAAAAATAAATACTATTGTATTATGACACATGAAAACACAAAATGAGATGTAGTAAATACTATAAATACTATAAACCTTAAATATTTTTCATTTTAATATTATTTTTTTTCTTAATTTATTTTTTTATTTTTATAAACCCTCAATGAATCCTCCAAAACATCATTTATATTCAATGGCTATAAAATTAATACTTTTTGAAAATGACTCACCTCCACAATCCCAAGGATATTTTTAAAATTATTTTAGTTAATAGAATGATAAAATATTATAATTCATACTCTATTTTACAATAAATAAAGGAACCCATGGTATCTTTTGTCATTTTTATTATCGTACTATACAGAGTCCCAAACTAATGTAAAGAAATTAATTAATAATTCCACTCTCTTTTTCAAAAAAAAACCGCACCCAACCATCAATTCCACTTCAGTAGAAACACTTTTATAATGATTTTACTCTTACTTTACTGATTTATTAACCTCACAATCTTCCTCCATTATCTTAATAATATCCTCCAAATATTTTACAAGTTCCCTCTAAAGGTTAGGTATCATCTCCTTCTCCTCTATAGTGAAGCACATTCTTTATATTACGCATTTTGATTTCCAATTTCCCATGTCAGGATATGTTTTTAAATATTCCTCTTACTTTACATATGATTTCTATGATATTATATACCCATTTCAATCTCATTAATCATTACATGAATCACTATGTACCATTGTTATGCTGTTGAAATTACCATGATATTTTTCATTCCAAATATTTTCATCATGAATACCAATCCCCAATTACACTCAATGGTATTTACCTAAATGTACACATACTCAATTTATAATGGAATTTAATATATGTAACTCATAACCATTAATAATTGGATTAAAAGTGGTGAATTATATACTTATGTTGTATGATCTATATTCCCCACTTATGCATGTACAAAATATGCGTGTGACGAATGGTTCGAGAATTATATACCCCCCCCCCCGCCACCCAATACATTTGATAAAGTATTTATCTCGTAAAATAACATGAATTATTCATGGGAGGTTGTCCTATGAATACTATGTTATGATTTCTTGGTTTGTATCCTTGACTTACACATATAATTTCATGTTTTATGTTTTTACCACATCCCCATGTTTCCTTTATGTTATCATCATATTTCATTCTTCAATATTATGGTTTCTGATTCTATCCTTTTTTTGATATCATGATATACCTCTTGACTCACATGTGTTGTTATATATCATTATATTCATTGATTATTCCTTTAGAGAGATTTATTCCTCACCTATTTCTTATGTATGTCCCTAGGTTATTCCATTATGTTTTAGAAGAGAAATGTAATATTATGGGAATGTTGTGGTGTTGTATGTAAAACTTTGTCACACTAATGTTTCATGTTATTGTTATATGTACCTAATTTATCAATCACACTTGGTGTCATTATCTTATGGGATTTTATTACCTATACTTTTATTCCATAAATCATGAATTAATTGGTATTGAATTATGTTTTCTCATAAATAACATCATCCTCAGTGGCATTCCCATTGTAAGAGAATATGTTGATATATTCTCTATGAAATTTGTGTATATTTATATTAAATGATAGGTTGCAATCTCAATTGAAAATAAGCATACATCTTTCATAATATCCAATAATATATATAATGTCCAACATCTATAATGATGATATAAAGAAGAAAAGACATGATAAAATTGATAACGAGTTTATGTACCCATATTATTCACATTAGGAGTCACTGGCCCATCTCATTAGTAAGAATGATGGATTGATGTGCCACTTCATTGAGTATTGTGAGCTTAAGAATATCATGATGAATAACAGGTATCATATACCATGGATTTATGGATTTTTTTTAATTAGATACATGGATTCATGTATTTATCTAAGGTGGATCATTGATCATGATATTATCTTGTAAATTTTAAAAAGGGGGATATCATTAGGACTGCTTTTCATAAAGGGTATGGGAACTACGCTTCCATTATCATTTAATTTAGAATAATTGATTCTTTACTTACCTTCATGTAAATATTTAATAGAATATGTAGAGAATTACCTTTATAAAATTTATTTAATGTTTATAGAAGACATTAATATCTACACTAAATGTAAGGAAGAACATGAGGAGCATTGTGATAATTTATAAGACCATGATAAATGAACATCTTTGTGCAATGTAAAAAATGAATGTTTTTTATGGAGAATTAGATGTTATTTAGTAATGTTAACAAAATAAAATAGATATATTAGAATGATAAAAATATATATTTAATTGAAATCTGTGCCATGACAATATCTATGATAATGATAAAGAATTTTCTAAGAATATTTCGCTACTATCATCGATTCTGTGAAACAAATCATGCTTTTTAAGATCAATAAAAAATATAAATATAAGGGAGTTATGTTTTTATATAATTATGAATGTTAGGTCATCTTTAATTATATAATCAATAGGTTATCAACTAATCCTTTCATCACATTACCCACTAATGGTGAAGGATATGCGATTTATAGTGATGAATCCAAAAAGGGAATGGGTAGTGTACTAATGCCAGGGGAAAAAGAGATAGATTATGACTCCCACTAATTAATAATCCATGTGAAGAACTACCCAAGCCATTATCTTGAATTGGATGCAGTGATCTTAGAATTAAATATTTGGTAACATTACTTGTTTGTGTAGGATCGAAATAATGATGTAGATGCTCAATATACAAGAGGGGGTGAATTGTACTCTTTAAAAATTTCCTTAAACAAGGAAAGATCTAAGTTTAACAAAGTTAAACTAAGAAAATTCACAACAACTCTGACACCAATTGAAAGATTGGGACAAACTATGAAGTTACAAACTTCTAGTTCTATACACTTGCTTAAATCTGGAAAGTGATTCCGAAAAACCGGTTCCGAAAATAGGGATCCGGAAAATGAAACTTAACCAAAGATTACAATATGATATTCTACCTTAATTCTTATAGAATCAAAATGAATTAGTATACAAGTGTAAGGAAATATAGGAAGATTATACTTTCCTTACAATACAAAATCCAGCAGAAAATATTGTCACAAAAACAAGTAACAAGATATAAATATTTTAACCCAAAGATAAGGGTATCCTACAACCTTGGATAAAGGTCCCTTGATTTATACTTTCAAGAAAGTATGTCTTACCCACACCCAGGTAATCCCTCGATATGAAGATCAGAGTCTCTGTTTCGCTATCCCCACAAGACCTCAACTTCAAGGTAGTTGGAACCTCTGTCTTCCTCAGTAAGGAAGGCCTCGAACATCAAGGTAGTCAGAACCTTTGTCTTCCTATCCTTGAAAGCCCTGAAATTTAATCACTAACATTCGGAGTCGCACGAAGCAATCTAAATGATCATTTCAGTATGAAAAAGGCATGAAAATATTCTCTCACTAGAAATCACCTTAACATTGTGTGGTCTCTAGAGTGATCTACTTGTTGATTTGTTGTTGAGCTCTTTCAATTGAGCTTTTATTTAAAGGATCAGTAGAAACAGTCGGCTCCCTCCTCAAATGGTCATATTTTACTTAAATTTTGGAGCGACCTGTACACGTGTCACTCAACCAACGGTTAGTTAAAAACAGAATGGACGACGTCGTTTTAAAACAAAACATGTGTAACTGAAATCACGACATCGTTTTATAACAAACGTAACAAATCGGAGTGTAAGTAAAAAGTTCAGTGTCTATACATAAAATATATTTGGAGTCTATATTACCAGGATATTCGGATTCTTTTTATCAGAAGAATTCTGAGTCAAGTTTTATAAAAGTTCATATCCGTAATTCTTAATCAGAATTCACAACCAGAATTCGTAATGAGAATTCTGCACTGGAATTCGTAATGAGAAATCATCAGAGAATTCTTAATGATAATTCACCACAGAATTCATAATGAGAACTCATCTCAAAATCCGTAATAAGAATTCATCATAGAATTCATAATGAGAATCCGTCACAGAATTCGTAATGATAATTCATCATCAGAATTCATCATCAGAATTCGTAATGGGATTTTCATCACAGATTTTGTAATGAGAATTCACCACAGAATTTGTAATGAGAATTCATAACAGAATTCGTAATGAGAATTCATCACAAAATTCGTAATAATAATTCATCACAGAATTTGTAATGAGAATTCGTCATCAAAATTCTTAATGAGAATTCATCATCATAATTCATAATGAGAATTCATCATCAGAATTCGTAATGAGATTTTCATCACAGAGTTCATAATGATTATTCTGCATTAGAATTCATAATGATAATTCATCATAGAATTCGTAGTGATAATTCGTCATCAAAATTCTTAATGAGAATTCAATACCGAATTCGTAGTGAGAATTCATCATCAGAATTTGTAATGAGAATTCATTACAGAATTTGTAATGAGAATTCATTACAGAATCCGGAATGAGAATTCGGATCCTGAAACAGAATTCTTCATATCTAAGTATTATATGATTATGAGAATATAGATATGAATCCGATTTTTATTCTTAAGAAAAATATTGATATGAACAATGAAAACAAGATAGGTAAATTTCCTTAAGGAAGGAAATTTTCCTTATAGAAGTAAACCAGGGGTAAAAACATATTATCTTAATGATAAGGTGTTTGTGATTTTCAAAACAAGAAGGAATGAAAAAGTCATAAGGAAAACCTTATTGACTCAATAATCTCCCCCTTTTTGGAAAGAAAGAACATCCTTATGAAAAAGAATATATGAGCTTAGAATAAATTTCTATACTTTGAAGTTAAAGCTTATCTCCCTTTGTTTCTGGATGATAGTGAATACAACTAACTCCCCCTTAGGCTTTGGAACTCTAAAGGTTGTATTCTGGATTTCCGGAATGGAATTTTCATTAAAAAAAGAATGAAAAACTTCTTAATAAGAAACCCCCCCCCCTTAGATAAGCTCCCCCTTACTTGGGGATAGTTCTTCTTTAATTAGAAATTTTTCTTCTACCTTTTAGATTCTTCCTTATCCCCCTTTTGAGTAATTCTTTTTCCATCTCCCCCTTTGTGATTTTCAAAAAGAATTGATGGAATGGAAAAATTAATAATGTACCTGAAATTTTAGAACATGAAAACAACCAAAAGACAAGTAACCAATATTTCATTACTATTGGAAAGAACTAGGACAAGGAAAATAGTACCAAAAAAGATCGGAGTGGTCTATTTTGTTTCTTTTTCGTGGGAATAAAGTTTTTGACAACTTTCTTCATCTTCTTCATTTCATTGTTGTCCTCCTCCCCTTGCTTCTCTAAAGCAATGATTCTTGCATCTTGAGCCTCCAATTCCATTGCCTGAGCTTTAAGAGCTTCATCTTTCTTTACAAACTTTTCTTCCAACTGAGTCTAAAGATCATTTTCTTCCATATAGTAATGGACAAGAGAACATAGCTTCCCATTCAGATCTTTAAACTCCTTCATCCGAACATCCTGCTCAAAAGTTAACTTCTTCTCAAAAGAGTTTGTAAGAACCTCAATTTTAGAGTCTTTGGCATCAAAAGCATATTTAACATCTACTTGGAATTGATCAATCTCTCCCATATCTTGAAAAACTTTCTTAGACTACTTGGTTATCTTCTTGAAAAAAAATCTATGAGTATCATAATTGATAAGATAGTTTTTATGATCATCCTCAAGCATAGCACACCTATCCATCACCATGGATACAGAGTCCGATTTTTGATTTATGCTATACTGCATCATCTGGCATCTGGATTCTATTGCAGAAAAAATCGGAATGATGTACACCAGCGTCTTTTAGGACTTTTCAACAAAGTCATGTCCAAACACAGATAACTTTGAGTTTGATATTCTGGTTAGATATGGTTCTTCCTCTGACTGTACCAGCTATCTTTTGGATGAACATCCATCTTCTTTCCTTCTTATAATATCTTTCGTTGGAGTGTCGAAAACCACTTGATTTCCCTTATTATCTTTCAGAACGTTCTATTCATCAGGATATTCTTTCTCACTTTCTGAAAGTTTAACAACCTCGTCTTCATCAACTTTCTCCTTCTCTGCTCCAGCTTCAACATCCTCAGGCTGTATAAAGTCATGATTGTGACTTTTTTCCTCAGATGGTTTGTACACTTCCTCTTCACCTTTCTGATCAGCTCTAGGTGTAACAATTTTTGAAGATCTGGCTTGGGATGTACGGACCGAAAGTTTCTCTGAAGCATTATCCTTCTCATGATAGTCTTCAACCTGTTTGATTACATCACCAGAGCCACCACTGCTCTCTGCGTGCTGAATTTCATCCAAAACGTGTTGAACTATCCGCATCAATTCCTTCTCAACTTTCTTTTTTAATAATGTTCCAGAGTCTTCTCACCTAGAGTTTCTGGAAAACCTTCAACAAGAAATGATTTCAGAATGGGTAAAATTTCGGATGCTACTTCAGTGGATTTCAGAAGAGATTGAACAATCTTGGCCTCTGAAATTTTCATCTTAATCTTATTCTCCTTGGCGTGTTTTTCTAATTCATCAGTTTCTTTCTCTTTCAATGCCTTAGCCTCAATAGGGTCCAATATAAATTAAGGATCCCCTTCTTTCCTTTTTTCTTTATCTTGCCTCCACTTGGAAACTAACTCATCTGGATAAGACTTTTGTTTCATGGGTTTAGAGGGTGATGATTGAGTTTCCTTAGACTTGGGGGTTTTCTCAGAAACTTCCACTTTCTTCAATTTCCTTTTCCTTTCAGCTTTCTTTGATGGTTTCGGAGTTTGTTTATCTTTCTAAGCTGCCTCAACCTCTACCTCTGGTAAATAATATAATTCTCTAGATTCAACATAAAAGTCCATCTTCATCCTCTTCAACGTATCATCACTAACCAACATTACCTTGAAATCCTTTTGCTTGGAAGTGCAAGAAACTTTAAACGAATCAATACACCTGATAATAATCTTGGAAGGCAAGGCCGAATACATTATAATTTGAGCTTTTAGATTCCCTTCTTTAATATTCTTAACTGTAACCAAAACATGACTCATCAAATTTAACTTCCTTAGATTTACCAAGAAATCTGGGCTGTATATATCACTCTTCTTGAGATTATCCTTATCAGCCATTCGTGGTATGAAAAATCCTTGTACCCACATCTATAGAATCTGATTATTCGGACAGAGATGAGCAATCTTAGTGGCCTTAACATCTTTAAGTCCAAGTCATTCCCTAGTCTTGACTTTATTGAAACTTCCTTGCTCATCCAGCAACTTGTGTGAGCAAAATTCAGCTTCACCTTCATATGATAGACCCACCAAGATTTCAGCCTTAGTGTAAGATAATATGTAAGTCTTCCCATATGTCTTGATAGAAAAATTCTCTCTGCCATCTTCCTCAAGGAAGGAAACAGACTCGTAAAACTCTATAAGAAAATATGAATAAACCGGATCCTAATTCGATGGCTTTGATAAGCATATATCCTCCCAGCCATTCAATATGATATTATTAGATATAAAAAATTCATACTTGTAGAAATTTGGATGCACCAACCTCTCCCAGTAAACTATCCACTTAGAAATGGTCTTTGTAGTTGTCATATCTTGAGAAGTGTCTTCTACAGTCATTTGGAACTGAACGGTTCTGAAGAAAACGGAATGGAATTGGGAAAGATCAGAGCGGCCTTAAGTAAGGAGGATAGAGCTTCGAGACAGAAAGGCTTGATATCTGATGTGTGAAAACCCCCAGGGGTCCCGTTTATATAGGCATTGAGTCGATGGTTCAGTTTCCACGGTAGATCAAACGATTGAGAAACATTGAGATTTGATCTGACGGTTGAGAAATAAGATGCAAGGAACAACATGACTCCGATCATTTGAGGTTTTAATAAAAACAATCGGATTGAAGAAAACTAGAATCCGAAAAATTTAAAAACACATAAGAAAATAGAATCATGTAAAGTATGACTACGAAAACATAAGTAAGGAAATCATACCATTCGGATTAGCTAGGAATATTGTTCGTAATAGTAGATTATCTTCTTGACAAAAATTTGACTATGAAAATATTACAATGAAAAAATCAGTATGAAAAACTAGAGTACGAAAAAATTATTACGAAAAATTTTCAGTACGAAAATTTCATTACAAAAGTTCCAGTACGAAAAATTCATTATGAAAGTTCCAGTGCGAAAATTTTATTACGAAATTTCCAGTACGAAAATTTCATTATGAAAGTTTTAGTATGAAAATTTCATTACGAAAGTTCCAGTATGAAAATTTCATTACGAAAGTTTCAGTACAAAAATTTCATTATGAAAGTTTCAGTATGAAAATTTCATTACGAAAGTTTCAATATGAAAATTTCATTACAAAAGTTCCAGTACAAAAATTTCATTACGAAATCATCAGTACAAAAATTTCATTACGAAAGATTTGAAAATCTCATTACGAAAAATTTTCAAATTCTCATTACGAAAAAATTTCAAATTTTCATTATGAAATTTTTTTTCAAATGCTCATTATGAAAAAAATTTAGAAGCTCATTATGAAAGATTTTCAAAATCTCATTACAAAAAATTTTCAAAAGCTAACAAAAAACTGAACTCCCCCTATGAAAAGGAGTCTATTACTGTAAGGATATTGTTTCAACAAGAAGTTAATGAAGGAATATTACCTTACGGTTATCATTCCTAACTTCTGTTTAATTTATTCAAATCTATCAGAACAAAAATATTTTGTGAAAATATCAACAAGTTGATCTTGTGTACTGATAAACTGATGAAAGATATCTCATTTTAGTGTGTGATATCTAAGAATGTGATGCCTAATATCTATGTGCTTTTCACGAGAGTGATGTGTAGGGTTTTTACTATGGGAAATGGCACTTGTGTTATCACACAAAATTTGTATCTTAGTTAAACTCATGTCATAGTCTGTGAGTGTGTATTGCATCCACAACACTTCGGCACAACAACTTTCAGCTGCTACATATTCAGCTTCAGCAGTGGAGAGTGCTACCGAGTGCTGCTTCTTGCATGACCAAGAAACTAACGAATCTCCTAAAAAATGACAAGTTCCATATGTACTTTTTCTAAACATTCTACACCCACCAAAGCCAGCATCTAAAAAACGTTTTAAGATAAAATCATTTTCTGAAGTATAAAATAATCCCAGATCCTTGGTTCCCTGTAAGTAGCGAAAAATTATTTTCACTTCCTTTAAATGAGATTCCTTAGGATTGGATTGATATCTGACACATAACCATACTAAAAACATTAAGTTTGGATGACTAGCTGTCAAGTATAGTAGGATTCCAATCATACCTCTAAAATATGTTTGAACCACTAGTTTCCCAGCTTCATCAATATCAGGTGTGTTTGAGGTACCAATGGGAATACTAATACTTTTAGTGTTGTCAAATCCATAATTTTTAAGAAGATATTTAATATAATTATGTTGAGATATATAGGATCCTTCTTAGTTTTTGAGAAATTTGAAAACCAAGGAAAAATGTTAACTCACCCATCATACTCTTTTCAAACTCATATTTTATTAGATTCACAAAGGAATCAGTCAAAGATTGCTGAGTTGAACCAAATATAATGTCATCAAAATAAATTTGATCAATTAAAACATTTTTATTATCATTATTTATAAAAAGGGTTGGATATCCATTTCAATTTACATAGTTATTTTGAAACAAAAATTATGTTAGTCTATCATACCAAGCTCGAGGGGCTTGTTTAAGTCCATACAAATCTTTGGTCAGTCTAAACACATGATCAGGATGTTTTGTATCTTGAAATCTAGGAGGTTGTTCAGCAAAAACATCCTCTTGGACATAACCGTTAAGAGAAGCAAATTTCAGATCCATTTGAAAAAGTTTAAAATTGAAGAATGCTGCAAAGGCAAGTAAGATACTAATGGATCCAGGTCTAGCTACTGGAGAATAGGTTTCTTAATATTCTATTCCCGCTTTTTGATTATATCCTTTAGCAACTATTCTTTCTTTATTTATAACTATGACTCAATTTTCATCACACTTATTTATGAAGACCCACTTTACTCCAATGAGATAAGTTTCCTTAGGTCGTTCAACCAATGTCCAGACTTTATTCTTTACGAATTCATTTAGTTTATCTTGCATGGCTTTGATCCAATCATCATCACCTAAAGCTTCATCAGTGTTTTTTGGTTCTAATTGTGAAAGAAATGCTAGTTGCTCTACTTCATTTCTCAATGAGCTTCTAGTCCTTATAGGTTGATTTACATCACTAATGATACTATCACTGGGATGATTCTTAAGAAACACCTGACTTGGGTTTTATAAAACTTGTTCATCAACATTGGGTAGAAATTCTTCTGGGGTAAATGTTTCAGAATTATTTTCATGTACATTATCCTTATCAGAAGGATCTTCTAAGAAAGGTTGATAGTCAGTTTTTGAAAACACATCCGAGGATGTAGGTTGGGATGGTTTAAAAACAAAAGGATCAGACTCATCAAATTTTACATGTACTTTTTCCTCAATAGTACAAGTGTTTTTATTGAAAAATCTATAATCCTTAGAAGTTGTGGAGTAGCATAAAAAAATTCCTTCATCGGATTTTGGTGTGAATTTGTGTAAATTATCTTTAGTATTCAGGTTGAATACCTTGCAAACAAAAACATTGAGTAGTAAAGTCTAGGTTTTCTACCATTCCATATCTCATAAGGAGTTTTATTAAGAAAAGGTCTAATCAAAACTCGATTTATATTATAACAATAAGTACTTACAGCTTCATCCCAGAAATTTCTAGCTATAAAATATTCACTCAATGTGGTTATAGTTATCTCATAAAGAGTTCTATTTCTTCTTTCAACTACACCATTTTGTTGAGGAGTTCTAGGTGCTGAAAAGTTGTGAGTAATTCCTTTTCTACTACAAAAAGTTTCAAAATCAGAATTTTGAAATTCTCCTCCATGATCACTATGAATACTGTTCAGTGGAAGGTTTTTCTCATTTTTTAATTGGGCTTTAAAATTTTTGAAATAAGAAAAAGTTTCATAATTCTTTCCTAGAAAATATACCCATGTAAATCTAGTGTAATCATTAACTAGAAAAAATACATAGTATTGGCCTCCAGTACATCCAGTTTGGGTTGGACCAAAAATATCCATGTGCACCAACTGTAACGCATCAGTTGTTGAGACTTCACTGATTGATTTAAAACTAGATTTATGTTTCTTGGTAAATTGACAAGGATCACAAACTTTAGAAGAATCAAATCTAAGCTCTGGTAGATCCTTAACTAGTTTCTTCTTATAGAGTTTACATAAGTTTATAAGATTATGGTGACCTAGTATTCTATGCCAAAACCAAGAATGATCTTCCATTGCACTTAGACAAGGTATGTCTTGGCTCCTTAGGTCTTTTAAGATCAAAGTGTAAACAGTATCTTTCCTATGGGCAGAGAGAATAAACTCTTCCTTGGAATTTTTTTCTAAGCACTTATCATTCCTAAATTTCACAAGGTATCCTTCATCACATAATTTACTTATGCTAATGAGGTTGTGGTTAAGACCCTTAACAAACAAAACTTTTGAAATCAAATTTTTACTATGTAGAACAATATTACCTATATCAACAATTTCCCCTTAAGCGTTGTCTTTGAAATTTACGTTTATTCCTTTCGTCTTGATAATATTTTCAAAATAGTTTTTGTAACCAATCATATGCTGGGAACATCCACTATCCTTATACCATGTGTTTCTATTGATAATTCCCCTATTTTCCTGATAATGAGAAAATAATTAGACTTTCAGAATCTAAACTTGTTTAGATCCGAGATTTTCAGATAACAAAATTTTGGGTACCCACATCTTTTTAGAAAAATAAGCCTTATGAAAACCTAAATATTGGGTTTTGTTTAAAGAACAATTCTTTCCCCAGTGACCCCCAAATTGACACATGGTACAAAATGGGGCACTTTGAGGAACAAAATAATTGTTACTAAAAGTTGGTTTTCCATGGGTATAACCAAATCCAGATTTGTTTCTTAAAGGTTGTATTTGTGAATACAT
The DNA here is from genome assembly GCA_963277665.1 of Viscum album. NCBI lineage: Eukaryota > Viridiplantae > Streptophyta > Magnoliopsida > Santalales > Viscaceae > Viscum > Viscum album. The sequence continues at coordinate 747,905,633 of OY728129.1, read as the reverse complement.
ATTATCAAAATTTTCTTTACCTAAGGTAAAGTTCGACAAACACTTCTTTAAGGAAAAAATTTCAGACTTGATTTTTATAACCAAGTTTTTATCTTCAAAATAATTAGATTAGAAACTAGATCAATGCTTGAAAACCCTTTTCTTATAAATTAAATTTTCTAGATCATTATAATGTTTATTCTTTTCATAATTTACATCCTCAAGATTTTTTGAAATACTTATAAAATCAGCATTTTTCTTGTCAAGATATTTAGAAATATCTGATATTTATTTAGTAAGAATAATATTCCTAGAGTTTTCCTTATCAAGTTTTTTGTTGAGTTTTGAAATATCAATCTCAAGAAGTTCAGCAAACCTCGAAACTTTTTCATAGGTAGGGAATGTATTTTCTTAATCAGAATAGGATTATTCATCCAAAGAGTTATAATATTTACTGTCATTAGAATCTAAAGAAACATTTGTCAAAGATTCAGCATTGGGTACCTTAACCATAAAGCAACGATTGTCAATAGGTAATCTGGATATAAGACCAAGATTCTTCTGTTTAGAAGATTCATAATCCGAAGATTCATGTGAAGAGTCACCACAACTGGCACTCCAGGTGTCATTAGCTTTCAGAACATTTTTAGATTTAGATTTATAATACTTTTTCATATTCCATTCAGAATGCCTCTCTTTTATTTCCTTCTTCTTGAGCAAAGGAAAATCAGGTATTATGTGTCCAGATCTCTTGTATTCTTATCATGTGACTTCTGAATCATTCATATCCTTCCTTTCCTTCTTCATATAATTGGATAGGAATTTTCTTTGTCTTGCTATCTTGTTCATCCTTCGAGTAAGATTTATTAACTCATTCTTTGAGACTTCACTCTCACTATATTCTTATTGGATAACAACCTTCTTAGATTTGGATCTAGTTACTCTCTTAGGAGTCTTAGCTTTCATGTGATTTGATGTTGTAGTAAAAGCAACAGTACCATTCCCATTCTTCTTTTTGATGTTCTCAACATCTCTCTTCATCCTTGTTTCATGTTGGAGAAGAGTTCCAAATAGCCCATCTACGGAAATTTGAGTGACCTTCTTATTCTCATCCATTGATGTTCTCTTTGATTCCCACTCATTGGGAATAATATCAATGATCTTTTCAACTAGAGCTTCATCATCCAGACCTTTTTCTCCCATATATTGTATGCTATTCACGATAGTCATAAACCTCTGTTTCACTTTACAAATTGGTTCTCCATAAGGAACGTTAAAACCATGATACTCAGCTCTAAGAATGGCTCTTCTGGTCTTAATCACTTTGGATGTACCAAAATGTGAAACTTTGAGTTTCTTCCATATATAATTAGCTGCTTCACAAGAAGAAATTTGGCTATATATATTCCTAGTCATTGAACATAGTAAAGTATTTTGTACCTTATAGTTGAGTTGATAATCATGCTTCTCTGGGTTTGTGAAATTACTAACTTTCTTATCAGGAATTTGATAACCTCTAGTAAGAATAACAAAATTTTCTACTCCAGTATTGATAACAAATGTCTTCATTCGATCTCTCCAATACTCATAATCACTACCATCAAAAATTGGTGGTCTTGTAGGATTTAGGTTGTCAATGGAACCAACATTCATTCCTGCCATCTAAAAACACTTTCTACACAAAAACTGGTAAAAAAATGTTTGGATTCAAGGAATTCATTCCTAAGAAAGGGAAAAAATATAAAACAATGAAAAACTGAGCAAGAAAAACTTATATGTGAATATAAGTATTTCAGAGACCGGCTCTGATACCAATTTTTGAATTGAAATAATGATGTAGATGCTCAATATACAACAGGGGGTGAATTGTACACTTTTAAAATTTTCTTAAACAAGGAATGATCTATGTTTAACAAAGTTAAACTAAGAAAATTCATAACACCTCTAACACCAATTGAAAGATTGGGACAAAGTATGAAGTTACAAACTTCTAGTTCTATACAGTTGCTTAAATATAGAAAGTGATTCCGAAAAACCAGTTCGAGAAATATGTATCCAGAAAATGAAACTTAACCAAAGTTTACAATATGAGATTCCACCTTAATGCATAAAGAATTGAACTGAATCAGAATACAAGTGTAAGGAAATATAAGAAGATTATAATTTCCTTACAATACAAAATGCAGCGGAAAAACTTGTAACAAAAACAAGTAATAAGATATAAATCATTTTACCCAAAGAGAAGAGTATCCAAAAACCATGGATAAAGGTACCTTGATTTATACTTTCAAGAAAGTATGTCTTACCCACACCCAGGTAAGCCATCGATACGAAGATCGGAGTCTCTGTCTTGCTATCCCCGCAAGCCCTCAACTTCAAGGTAGTTGGAACCTCTGTCTTCCTCAGCAAGGAAGCCCTCAAACATCAAGGAAGTCGGCACCTCTGTCTTCCTATCCCCGGAAGCCCCCAAATGTAATCACTAACATTTAGATTCTCACGAAGCAATCTGAACAAGCAGTTCATTATGAACAAGGCATGAAAAGCTTCTCTCTCTAGAAATCACCTTAACAGCGTGTGGTCTCTAGAGTGATCAACTTGTTCATTCTTTTTTGAGCTCTTTCAAATGAGCTCCTATTTATAGGCTCGATAGCAACGGTCGACTCCCTCCTCCAATGGTCATATTTTCCTTAAATTTAGGAGAGACATGTACACATATCACTCAACCAACGGTTAGTTTAAAAACAGAATGGACGACATCGTCTTATACCAAAACATGTGTAACTGAAAACATGAAATCATTTTATAACAAACTTAACAAATCAGAGTGTAACTAAAAAGTTCGGAGTCTAACCAAAAATTATATTCGGAGTCTATATTACAAGGATATTCAGATTCTGTTTATCAGAAGAATTCAGAGTCGAATTTCATAAAAGTTTGTATCCATAATTTGTAATCAGAATTCACACCCAGAATTCGTAATGATAATTCTGCAGTAGAATCCGTAATGAGAATTCATCACAAAATTATTAATGAGAATTCACCACAGAAATCGTAATGAGAATTCATCACAGAATTCATAATGAGAATTCATCACAAAATTCGTAATGAAAATTCATCATATAATTCGTAATGAGAATTTGTCATCAGAATTTGTAATGAGAATTCGTCATCAGAATTCGTAATGAGATTTTCAACATAGAATTAATAATGAGAATTCACCACATAATTCGTAATGAGAATTCATAATTGAATTTTTAATGAGAATTCATCACAGAATTCATAATTATAATTCATCATGGAATTCATAGTGATAATTTTTCATCAGAATTTGTATTTAGAATTCGTCATCAAAATTCGTAATGAGAATTCGTCATCAGAATTCGTAATGAGATTTTCATCACATAATTCCTAATAAGTATTCTGCATTAGAATTCGTAATGAGAATTAATCAAAGAATTCATAGTGAGAATTCGTCATCAGAATTCTTACTGAGAATTCATTACAGAATTCGTAGTGAGAATTCATCATCAGAATTCGTAATGAGAATTCATTACATAATTTGTAATGAGAATTCATTACAGAAATCATAATGAGAATTCATTACAGAATTCAGAATGAGAATTCGGATCCTGAAATATAATTCTTCATATCTAAGTTTTATATGATTCCAAGAATATAGATATGAATATGATTTTTATACATAAGAGAAATATTGATATCAATAATGAAAACAAGAGAGGTAAATTTCCTTGATGAAGGAAATTTTCCTTATAGAAGTAAAAAAAGGGGTAAAAACATATTTTCTTATAGATAAGGTGTATGTGATTTTCAAAATAAGAAGGAATGGAAAAGTCATAAGGAAAACCTTATTGACTCAATAGTTTGGGGATTACTATGACATATATGTGTATTATAAAACCCACATGTATGTATTCACACAAATAGAGATCAATATATGTCAATGATGGAGGCTAGAGTAGATCAATGATTATGATTTTACGATCTATAACCATCTTGGGAATGAAAAAATGTGGGAGATTCCTAGAGTAAATAGGATTTTTCAACCCTTTACGTGATAAGTAATAAATGATTTTCAATATTCTTAGACAAGAAATGGATGAAAATGGGAATTATAAAATTAACTTCATCATAATTTTCTCATGTAACTACTCAACCATTCCTTCATGGGAGGGTGAAGGACTCCTAAAGAGATTATGATGATCTATATATAATGGTATCAAATATTCTAGGCTTAAAATTTTCTAACGATGGAGTCATAAGGTACGGGACCTTGATATGTGTCACATAAAAACTATAAAATAAAAGGGAACTTCTAGATGAAAAAAATAGATCATTCATCTATATTTATCTCATATATAGTAGTATGTATAGATATCTAAACCAAACATATAGAGGGATTACATGAAAATAAATATTGATTAATTTTTATTCTGATTCCTCATATTCCAACAAGAAAATATTAAATGCTATCGTTATAAGGGTACGATGGAATAATTTCAAATTCAAATATGGAAATGGAAAAATAACCATGGATATTTTTAAAGGGATCATCAAGACATCTAAATTAAATAACACCATTTTAGTGGTAATATATCACCTTATATAGTTAGTTCATTTAGTTTCTATCAAGGATGATTTCTCAAATTGAAAACTCACCATGATAAACACAATAGATATAGAAAGAATTTATAGACTACCCATATCCATTATATCTGATCAAGATATTGATTTACCTTAATTTTTTTAGAGTCTTTTTATAAGAGTTGTTTATAGAGATGAGCTTCATCAATGCTTATCAGCCTCATAATAATATTCAATACGAGATGACCATACTAACTCTATATGTATGTAGAGATTATATTAGTGAATTTTCAATGATTTTTGGATAATAACCTTCAACTAATAGAGTTCTCATATAATAATTATTTCTATTCAACCATTCAAATGGAACATTATAGGGATATATATGGGAAGAGGTTTTATCATTAAATTTCATTCAATGAATTTGTAGAGTGTGAGATGAGAAGAACTAATATTATCCAAAATGTGATAGATAATTTTAAAAACATTAAGCATCAATTGAAATCCATGGATGGTAACCTAAAAACTATGAATACAATCAACAACAATAACAAGTAATTTAGGTCATAGATAACGTATGATATTATATATCACTATATTATAATGTTGTAATTTTTTGAAAGAAACGAAATCATAGTCAGAGCTACCTAAAACCCATTGATATATTTGATTTCATCATAGTTGTGGCCTATAGAATATGAGTCTCACATAACTAGTAACATCTACATGATATGCCCCATCTATATCTCTTATGTAAATATATATTTTACCACTCACATATAGTGAATCTAGAGATGGTAAAATTAGAGAATAGATTTTCAAATAAGTATTATCCAATGAAGATCATAGATCATGGTGAAAAAGTTCTATGAAATATGGAAACTGACCTAGTCATGGTATTATGGTAGAAACAAATGTTTGAGAGGAAAATATGGCATGTGGAAGAGAGTATGAGACTTAATTACCCTTAGCTTTCGTATTGTTTGAAATGAAATTTTGAGGGAAAAATATAAAGGGGGGAATAATTTATCAAAATGAATTTTTTATATAAAATTACATTATTAATAAATAAATTACTTAATATGTTATATATTTATAGAAAATACAACTAATATATTTCAATTTTAATTTTGGAACATATTAAAATATAGGAATAATTTTTTAATTGGATTAAAAAAACTATTAATAATCATAAATGTTGTTAAAATAACAATTATATAGTAACCATTAAGATTAAATTATATATATGGTTGTAATAATATCTAATTTCCACAAAATGATGAAATGTTTCCCTCTTACTGTAGGATCATACCCTATAAATCTCATTTATTTTTTCATCTAAGGGGGGATGGAATAACCAAGATTTACCCTTGACCAAGACCAATCCTATATTAGTCAAATATAAGATGAAATAATATGCTATGGGAGAAGTTCATTAATGTCCAAATCTAGTCCCAAACCCTTGTTTTGGAACAGCTTCATAAAAGTACTATCATTGCACACCATAACCTTAGGGAATATACTTATTTAATTTGGGTTTGGTATATAAACCATATTATTATGAATTATTATATTGTATATTTAATAAAATTATGATAATATTTATCCTTTTTCGATTATAAATATAAATATATACATGATTGTATTATAAGTTTGATTAAAATTATAATTTATATGAAAAAATAAAAAATTTGATATCTGGGAAATAAATAATTTCTATTAACAAAATAATTGGATAAATTCAATTACATTTTAAATTAATGTTATTTTCTTGAAATAGTTTTTTATAATAGTATTTAATTAAATATAAATTATCATATAATCAATTTAATATCAATTTAACTTTTTAAGGGCCATATAAAAGATAGTGTTTAAAGAATAAAAAATTTCTAGTAAATCGGTATTTTTTTAAATGAGAAAATTATCATATTTCTAAAATTATTATTTTTGAAATAAATATTATGTTTAAAAACATTATATTTAAATTATCCAATGGATAATTTTTCATAATTTTATAAAATAGATGAATTTTTGGGAAAAATTTTATATATAGTATAAATATATAGTATGTAATATTACATCATAATAACCTCAAAGTTATATAAACAATAATATAAAAGGAATCTAAGAAAATTATATTTCATTTTTAAAATTTATTTTTTAAAATTTATTTTATTAATTATAAAATCTTTTAATGAATTATCTAAATGTTCTATTGTATTTTCTTGTTTTAGAAACAATTCATTACAAACATGACCCACTTAAACTCATTAATTGTATTATTTTAATTTTCATGGTCGTTAAACTAATAAAAGAAATAAACCACACTTATTTGGCTGAAAATATTAGAAAAACCATAGGGTGTTTTCTAGTTTTTTATTATTTTACCACATAGGGTCCAAAACCCATGTTTAGAAAATAATCGTGAATTCCCCCTACTCTAACTATAAATTCTCACCCAAACGCTAATAATTCTTCGCTCAAATATCATTGATCATTAATTTCATCTCCATATCCCTCTATAAATCCTTTTCAAGTTGTTCCCAGTATCATAACAATATTATCCCAAGATATTAGAAGCACTCTGTCAAGCTATGTGATTTAATCCTCTTATTTGTTCAAGTAATATTTTTACATTATTCCTTTATTATTTCTAGTTTTTCGTGTTGGAATATTTTATTTCCTATACATTTTCTTTCCCTATGATTTTGAAGTTATGTGACCACAACTATAAAACTCATTAACCCATCCATTAATCTTAATTTACACTTGTTATGCTACTAAACATATCTAGTGCTTTTACATTACAAAAATTTGTGTTTTGAATACAAATCCACATTTCCAATAAAATTTATTCAACTAGATGTAAACATCGTTCAATGATTGGGGGATTCAATGTATGTAAGCCACAATACATGTTTATGGGATTAAAATTTATTAAGAAAATTTATATGTTGTTTTATTTATGTGGTACAGAAATGCATGTACATGATATTAATGTGATAGGAGGCCCTAGAATTATATAGCCCTATAATTTATTGGGTAAGTTATTTACCACATGAGATTCCATTTATGGTGAGTGGGTGGTTAGTATATATATATTCTATTATGATTTAATAGCATTTATCCTTTACATATGATTATGATATCAAGTTTTATGTTCTTTATGAATTCCTAAACATCAATGATATTATTATCATATATCAAGATTTAATGATCAGGATTATGATTATCACTTTCTTTCTTAAACATTTCATGTCCCTAGATTCCCATGTATGTTTTCAACTCATGATATGCTCATATTATTCCCTTACCTGTCTTTATAGCACACCCTTTTCGTATATACATCCCCATGTTATCGAATGATATTATAGAAGGTCAATGAAATTTTAAGGGTAGGTTTTGGGATTTTAAATGTTTTTTTGAACCCCTATTTCATGTTATTGTGATATTTATAAAATTAACCAATGAAACTAGGACTCAAGAACTTTTTAGACCGTATTAATTGTATATTTATAAATAAAATAATTAATTAAAGTGTATAAAAGATATGGGTTTTCATATTTATGGAATATAATGGTTGATTGAAATATGATGTGGTAAACTACTTTAACAAATGTAATGTGATATATTAATCAACGTTGTTCAATCTATTTTAATCAATAATAAATTTATGAGATTCTAAATACTATATTGACATGTTCCATTCCAAGTAGTCACTCGATGTCATCATAAGAGGTATTATATAATAATTCCTATGATATACGTATACACATTTGATAGTGGAAAGGTTCATTTAGAGATATGAGTATGTCTAGTAGAGGTGACACCAAATCCCTTTGTATCATGAGTATAAATTAGTTCTTATTATACTCCTCTCTTTATATCTAATTATATATTGAAATTATTTTCCTTGTTACAAATGTTTGTATAGTTACACATAATTTCCATGAATATTATATGATTTTCATGTAGTTTTTTTGTCTATAATTTTAAAAGATATTATGATAATTGTTACATATGATATTCTATAGATTTTTAATCAATTTTTAGATTTTTCAAAAATCAATGAATATTTTTTACTTTTAAAAAGTTATTTAGAATATTTTAATAAAAAAATGACTATGACATAGTGAAATCTAATAGGCCATAGCCTTTTTCTTCTCCTGGTACATTGTACCATTTAATCGTATATGTGAAAATTTATATTTGAAATCATTTAATCGATTCCCCCATGTTGATTTTCATTGATATTTCATAATAATATATATCATATGATGGTGTATCTATTAAATTAATATTAAAAGTATTTTTAACATGTTTCAAAATCAATGGGGTGTAAGCTAAAATAATTATAATTTTCAAAACATATTGAATATTTATACTCAAATTAAATAATTAATTCATTATAGGATGACTATCAAAGGTAGATTCATTGATTTATTCTGGATGGTATAATATTATTATCTATTTGACCAACCAAAATCAATCTATCTTCTATATGTTTATCTTTAAGTAGTTTTACATAATTAAGTATTCTTTAGAACATGTCGTATAGGATGGTTTTGTGATTCTAGTAACAACAATATAACATTATAAGAAATAATTCATATGTTTTTATTGAGGGAGCTCAATAAAAAGCACATCCATTGAAGATTAAAATAATGGATTCTCAGGTATAATTGTTTAAATAATTTGAAAATTATTTTTATTGATTTCTCTATCATGATGTCTTTGAATGGGTTGAATGTTTTCTTCTTATACATATGTTTCTAAATATGTTTCATTAAACCCATAATTTTTTACTGTGATAATGAAGAAATAGGTAGATTTCTCGTTATTTGGAACTATCATAGGGGTGAATCGGGTAAGGATACAGATGTTTTGAAAACACATCATTCACTTATTTTTATGTTATATTTTATTAAATTGAAATTATATAATAAGTTTTTGTAATGTAATACATGTTCTCTTAAATGGAATTTATTTTTAAATTAAGGAATGATAATGAATGTAAATGAACTAAATTTATTTTGGGGAATTATATAAGGTAATTATTCTCATACACACAAGTGTAAATTATGTGTTTATCTATAGGTATGTCTTAGTGGATTACAGCATGTTTGATGGAGGTATTAGTTTATCGATAGACGATAGGGATCTGTTTTATTACAAGATTTCTTATTTCATATAAATACTTGTTTTTGTTTTTTCCATTGAAATATTGACTAATATTATTGATTATTTAATATTGGGATTTATTTTTATAAAAATATAATTTCATATGGAATGTTATGATTTCTTCATTGAGGGAAAATAATTCCAAATTAAGTTTATTTAATAAATTAGAAGTAGTTTTTCCCTTTATTGATTTTGGGTCACACATGGGTATATGTGATTATCTAGCTTGTGTATCGGGGTTTCATAATCTAGCTTATAGTTTATAGTTATGTGTTTTGGAATGTTCTACCTAGTTGAGGTGCTACATTATTTATAGAACTCTATTTACAAAACATGGTTTAGTTGATATAAATTATACATTTAGTAAAAATCGTCTGAGTTAACAACCCTATATTTCCCCTCGTGTGTTTTTTGGCTTGATTCTATAACAAGGTTGTTTTTTCTTATACTATTCCATTGATACAATATCCAGTGAATACATTACACCTATAATTATTCATATTATTTTTACATGTCTTCTATAACCATCTTATATTTCATGATGAATTGAACAATCCTAGTACTTGACCTATCACCTAGCCATTACTAGCTGCATAAGTTTATACTTTTATGGTTAAACATTCAATAATTATTCCTTTTATCCAATATATTAATATTTTCTCTATTAAAGTACATTATTTGGAAATAGTGAGAGAGGTAGAGAACTTATTGAGAGCTCTTTTTTATATTTTTTATGGTTTTATTCATTATTAGTATCTATAATTTATATACCTTGATATCCATTGTGTAAAATTAGTATATATGATAAGGCTCACATTTTGGAAACCAACATTTTTCAAAATACAATGACTATGGATTTAAACAAAAATTTTAGAAGATTATTTAATCAACTTATTAAATACCAAATGAAAACTATATTATTTCATGACTAAATTTATAAGAAAATCATAGTTTAAATCTATAAATTTTTTTTATTTCCACTATCATGTATTATTTATTTGTTTATCAAGTATTTTCCATCTATTATGGTGAATATTACACAATCATGAAAAATGTGTCAAAGAATTTTCATTAAATAAGGAAAATTATAATAGGTTTTGGAATACTACTTTTAGTTTTCTATATATTTATTTTCCATTCCATTGATTTTTTATTTTAAACTTTTACCATGATGTTTATACTATCATTTCATTCAAACATAAAAAAGTTTATAAATATTTTTTGTTCAATTAAATTTTAATTTTTTTGTGTATTTTTATTTTACCTCTTTATTTTTTAACCATTTTTTATTAAATTGTTTCTCATTTTTTAATTTTATTTATCAAGTGTCTCAAATTTCATTATTCATTTTTATAGACTATATTTTTTATGTACTATTTTAATTTCATGGATTCAATTACAGTATATATTTTCTAGCTACACTATCAAAAACGATCCCTCCATTATATTCATTGTTCGCACAAAAGATAAATAGTCTAGAATATTTTGAATAGATAGACATGAATTGATATATTATCTCTTGACATAGACAAAATTGAATAATTAGAAAAATATGAAAATGAAATCCTATAGACAGCACATGAAAATGGATGATTTTTCATCGCATTAAAAAATTTGATCATTTACAAGAATAAAATTTACTAGAATATGTCAAAAATATTGATTTAATATGGAATTGTTGTAATATTTATGTGGTAGACACTATATAATAATTTCAATTTCTTAAAATGATTTATTTAAACAAGGGAAAATGGAATAGTCCTAGTGAACAAGGATCTACATGAAAAACAAGGGGGGAGTGAAGTAATTTGTTAACTAAGGAAGTGGGCAAGATAAAAAAGGAAATGTTCTATATAGATTATATTTTTCTTTGTAAAAAAACTATTTCATTGAGATTTAAATATAATTAAACATGATGATAAATAATATTATTTTCTAATTATTTTTAAAAACCCTTTTTTCAATGACATATACCTTTGAAAATAGTATTATAAAACCTACAAATCATACTTTTCTAGGAATGTAAAATATTGAACTAGATAAAAATTTTAACATCCCTAGAAATTCCTTAAAATAAATATATGTATGACACTAATCAAACTATTGACAACATATTGACTTTTTTGTATCTTTTTGACACACATTCTCTATTACTACATAATAACTCTTAATTATATAACATAATATAAATGTTTCTTGATTAACCAAGGAAAACATGTTTTTAGGTAAAAAAATGTATATTTAACATCTCTATATTTTTCAACATTACAAAAAGAAAAATAATGATATTTAATTATACATTTCAATAAAATTAAATCCTAAAATAAATTTTTTCAAGATTTGTATTCTACCTTAGTGGTTGGTAATGAACACCATATTATATATTACACTTACATATAAAAACTCCTCCATAAGAAATGGAAACATGTATTTTATTTGATATTTGAGATTCAATATATGTTTTATAGTTTGAATAAACATCACATTTGTTTCACATTTATAAGTAATATTAATATTATTGTTTAAATAGGTATTTGTAGATATAGATATATACCTATATTACATTTTTTAATTTCTGTTAGGATTATCATTTCCTTACATTAACATGCCCATTAAAAACATTATACAAAATTAGAAACCTCAAACTAATAATAACATACATAAACCTACCTAATATATTTTCATATGGAAGTTTTCTCATTATATAAATATATATAAGTTTTTATTCAGTGGCTGTTAAATAGATAATTTAAAATGTTACCCTAACGGTATTCTAATTTGATTAAAAAATTTAAACAAATTATGTTTTAGAATATTTTCTAAAATATATTTCATTTATAGTAACATATGTTTTATCAAATTATTTTTTTCTAAAATTATAATAATACAATCCATAGATAAGAGAACATAGGTCATTTTTTGCTTCATTATTTTACAAGAAAAACTAAAATAATACATTAATTAAGTGATTTAAACCTAAATATTAAATGAACCAAGATTTAAATAATGATATCAGGATGGTTTTTATTTCAATATAATTATTGTTTGTTAATATAAACATAATATAGTTTTACATTGTTAGTAAAATTTTTGATTGGTTTCTTAAAAATATTTTCCTCCATTTCTCCATAAAAAAAATTTATATTAAATTATTTCAAATGAATATCATGGTATGAAACACTATAAAATATTAAATTAATTGAATAATGTTTTTCCATATTGCTAGAAAAATATCATTATAATAAAAATCCTCTGTTTTTATTAAATACTTATTGAATAATTTAGATTTAATTGAAATATTATTCCCCCTATAATTATTTTAATTCATTTTTAATATCCATTTTTTAAAAATAATATTCATATCAGTAGTTTTATATAGATAATTACTAGGGTAATTATTAAATAAGGAAAACATAAAATCATTTTTATTATAGAAACACATTCTCAATACTTTACTCTTTACAACATGATTAATGATTATGTTTTGTCATCATTTAGGTATCATGAATTATTGAAGGCATAAGAACCCATATTATTGTAACCATAAAGAGCTGAAGGTGTAATAACCCTAAAATCCATATATCTTATAGGTTTTTAGTCACTATATCAAACATTCGAATCATTATCTCACACAAATTCAACATAAAACATAAATTCAGTAAAATTTTGATGAATATTGTGTTTGTTCTCAAGTTGCGACATAGTTTAAGGATTTAATTTTACATACAAACACTGTATTTGGGGTGCTTATATACTACCAATACATTTTAGTCATTCCAATATATATTGGACCCATAAAAAACATCATGAATAATTATACATTAATTAATTACTAACATTATCAATCCATTTTAGGTAACCTTTGAAAAAAATAGGGAAACAATGTAAATCTCGTATAAGATATTTTTTTTCTTTATTATTTCATTTATAATGAATTTAAAAAGTTATTTAAAAAATTGAAATTAAAATAAGAAAGTTATGTGATATTCCATATTGTATATTAGAATTTAAAATTAAAATAACTTTATTGGAAAGGATTATTTTTATAAAATTATAAAGTATAAGATTATGCTAAATATGATTAAGGAAAACATAGCACAACGGATCTTACATAATATTCTGATGTTCAGATGTTTATCAATTATATTACAACATTGATTTAATGGGCGAATATAAAATTTTTATATCTATGGAATCTCTCATATTTGAAAAATTGAATAAATGAAGTGGAGATATATTCTAATTAATCATCAAAACTTAGGAACCTTAATTATTTATTTAATTTTGATTTACTCATTTTTATTTATAATGCTCTGAAAAGTAACATATTTTTTCAAAATATAAATCCACCACTTCTATGAGTAATGATTTTTAATTTTTATAAAATAATATCTTTCTATATAAGAGGTAATACCAAAATGTGATAAATATTGGACTGTACATAATGTAGTGGTTAATTATATTTAATTTAAAGATATTAAGAATACAATTTATAAATAAAAAAGATTGAATATTTATAAAATGGTTGACTATTTACTGTAGTTTCACATAATAAACATTTGTATTATGTACATAAAACCATTTATCACAGACATGGTCTGGTTTAAAATTACATGAGATTTTTTAATCATTTAAAATGTTATATTTGGATACCAGTCATATTATGTGGGTGTAATCATTCCACACCAATAACCATATATATTTATTTTATTTTCACAAATTTATATTTATAATATGATGTTCATGGGTTTTTATCTACCAATACTAGTATATATGTTTTCAATTTATATTAATTAACTATAATTTTCTATAAGAATGTTCTCTAATAAATTTTAGTTTTTACTTAAAAATATGTTGTTTTCTAACTAATTATGAATATATATTTTTAAATATTAGGTGTGTATTATAGTATATGTGGGGGTATATAAAGAGGGGTTCGGACATGGAACTCTAGAAACTTACCAGATATCTTATGTTTTGAAACCATAAATCAAATTGTAGAGGGGATGAATAAATTGATTCATAAAATGGTACATATACTATGAAGCCGAAATTAATTCCCTATTATGACTCATAAGTGGAAATCATTTTCCCTAGAGACAATAAACATATTATGAGGGTAGGTTAAGGTAAAATTAATGTTTCAATTTACATGGTATTGTTTTTAATATAATTATTTCTGCTGCCAATTTTTTTTTATAATTGATTAATTTGATATCATATCTAGAAGTTTTTTCTATATTGTTCACTTATTAGTTTTGGTAGATATTTATAGTGGAAGAAATCCATAAATATGAATGATCTATTTTAAATAGTTTTAGTATGTAAAATTGAAAACATAACTAAACATTATCACCTTTAATGTGATAAGCTCTATTTATTTCGTACATTTTAGATTTTTCTTGATTGAGATCACTAAGATATGTCCACCACAATATTCCCTCCAAAGGGATGACACCAACCATTAGGATTGTCATTTTTAATTTATGGGTGCATAAACACCAAATTTGTGTAATCATATTCTCCTTAAAATGAATATTTAATCTCCAGAAAGAGAGATCTTTGGTTGCTTCGAGATATTATCATGTACTATAAACAAGGGGATCACCTCAGTTTATATGTTATCCCTTCATTCATTAAAGATACATAATCAAAAAATGTTATAAAATGGAATTTTTAATGTCTTATATGAATATCCTGTCTATTGGGATCTCATAATTATAGAAACTAAAGGAAAAATTATATTGATCCAAAAATGTATTAAACCATTGATACTTAACCAAAGGTAAAAAATGTTGGAATCAGGGAATAATTCATTCACTCTATGTCACAATCATATTATAATCTATTGAAAAATAATTGAAATTCTTATACATTATTGGAATATCGAAATACATTGTATAGAGCACATGTATATCAAAATATACAATAAATGGTATATACATAAATGTTATATACCCCTTATTTTTCATTTTTAAAAGTCTTCCAATTTCACTAAAATATTATAAACACTTAATTAAAATATTTCTAACTGTTCAGGAATCCATCCAATCTATTTTTAATACTATTTATCAAACAGTATCTATTCTAAAAATAGAATTCTTCCAAAACATAAATTTTTCCTAAGGACAGACTTTGTGACCCTAAAAGCCTTTATTTTGTTGAAAATAAATATAAAATATTTATTTATAAGATGTATTAAAATGTTTTCCTCTATAAAATATATTCCCTACTCAATCTACAAATGGGTCTACTGTGATATCTATCAAACATACTCATATCTTTATATGAACATGTACACAAAATAATATATCATATATAATATATAAATACCTATATAATCAATTTTTTCCTTAACATTTATTGAGCACAAGATGTGGAACATTTGAATATTGAATATTTCTCTCAAAAATTCATGATTCTTAAAAATAGACTTACTAGGTTGATGGATACCTCACACGTAAATAATCAAGCCAATGATAATTACTCTAGCATTTCATATGAATGGTATTGAAAGTATGAAGTTCTTGATTCATGGAGTCTCCCATAAGATAGACAATGAGGATTTATAGTAACTATACACCCCAATGTTTATCAATGACAGTGTGACATTCCATGTGGTATACTTTTGTTGGTCCATGAAAATAAAAAGTCATAAATTATTTCCTCACGAGATTATACATTGTATATTGTATAAATATATTTGTATCTATTATAATATTATACCCACTATAATATTAATATATCCTCAAAACTGATAATACACTAACAATTATCAATTACGGACAAACCAATGTTGAAAAGTGAGGATATATTATCATTCCACTACAATTGTAAAATAAATTATTGTACATGTGAAAATTATGATTAGATGTGACTTCACGTATTATGAAATCATTGTACATTTTAAAACTATTATATACAATCTCTTATGTATATGATACCAATAGATTCATTAGTAATCTCATACTTTGGATAATATAGATTTTTTCAATTGATATGCTATATTATACTCTATATTCATCCAATATATCATTACATAACCCCTATCAGTTATCATAATCATGAGATAGAACTCGTAAATGATGTGTTTGGTCCTTTTGTGAGATCCTAGTTTCATGGCCTAATAGATAGTTATATTATTTTCATAGTAAAACATAAATTCTATTTCGATACTAAAACCCACCATAGGATCAATGAATAAATTTTTAATAAAAATAACTTATTTCATATAATCTCATGTAAAAACATATTCTAGTTTTTTGTTTAATCCACTACAGTGGATTTTAAAAATTCTTCAAACCAGTAGATCCACTATTTATTCAAAAAAATTAAACAATTTTTATATCTCAACGAATCCTTTTATATTTTAAAATAATAATATCACAAAACCTTACAGTAATGTTATCCTTAACTCAAAATACTAAGAACATATCATTACATATTCTTTAGTAATTAAGAATATTCTTTATAGAAAAACAATTACACTTAATAGGATTGGTTAAGTGTCTTCATGTAATTCTCATTGAATAATAAATATTAGATTGAGTAAAAAATCATGGAATACATGATATATATTATATAATACATATAAATATATATGTATACTTTTTAACACTTATAAAGGATCTTGCATCTTCAAACAATTCATTCCATGTAATAGTGTAGTTTTTAATTTTTCCTTGTGCCTATGAATATTGTGTTGGTGTGGACCTTATTTCCCAAAGAATACCATAATTGGGACATACTAGTGAAACATTATGTTCATTATTTTTCAACGGTATGGGAGGTTGGTTCATCCACTATGGGTACTTATTGACTATTTTGGGAATCTATTATATATTTATGATATATTCATAAATTCCATCACTATGGTTATATTGACTACCTTTGGGGAAATGATCAATCGACACCATGGGTTGACTGACTGCATTGTCATGAAATATCAAATTTAGTATGATTTTAAGGTTGATTTATTGTATATAGAATACCTTAGGTCATATCTTGATAATAATTGGTGGTTTATTGTGTAAATTTTAATAAAAAGGAACAAAAGAGGTAGGTGGTTTTGAAAACAGTTTTATGAAAATGACATGATTTAAAGAGTTTAATAGTTGATAAATAAAGGTGGCATTTTATAATTATGATATAAGGATATCATTTCAATTTTAGTACAAAACATGGATAGTTCATTGTTTTGAAAATATTGACATTGTTTTGTTTAATTCTTTGGTTACGGGTTGTCAAGATCTTGATTCCCCTCTTGTCTCTTCAATCGTTGCACAAAGTACCAACCCTTGACACAAAAATGTTGTTTTAAAGAATTGTACCTATAGAATAGACTAAAGTATACCAAAAAATACTAATGTATTATTATTGTGTGAGGGAAATAATATTTTTTTATTTCCTAATTGGAAAAACCCAAGATCCCCACTTGAAATCTCAACCCAAACTGTGTGGAGATAACAAGTGTTTTCCTTAATTATAACAAAAGAAATATATTCAAATGAGAATAACATAAAAGTTAAACATAATGGAAATATTTAACACATAAATTTAAAAAAAACATGTAGAATAAAATGTGTTGGAACCCCCTCCCATGTATGTGTATCTCCCTGGAAATGATCAACCACAGTTTAGCTCACCATTGAGAGGAGGGGGAGGCTCAGGTGGAAATTTTCCTTCATCCATGATCATGCTATGTGGATATGGGACTTCAGAACTTCATGGATGAGTATAGGATTTTTTTGGGTCTCCAAACTACTCGATCTCTACCTCCAGGATGAAATTGAAAATGAGAAACCCATGGTTCTATTTTTTAGGCAAATTGGAAGGTGGTTTTGGGAACAATGTTTTATTAAAACCACAAGGAACATGGATTTTGACCTTAATAATGCCTTATCTCACTTTGGAGAAACTTTATAAGTTGTAAAATTACTCTTGAATATCTCTACTGAATGTTTGGCTTCATTTGGACAACTACAGCTTAAGATATGGATAGGTCACAACACATCACTTTTGACTTCGTTCAGATTCGGTGTGCTAGGAAGATCAGATCGGTTAGGCCACTTAATGTACATATTTGGATTCAGTACCATCATATTAAATTTATCCCAATGAATTTTGGATAGGAAAAAATTATCATCCCATTTGGATGAGTGGTATAGTTTAACTGTGTGGTTGAGTCCACTAGTGTGCTCAGATCCTGTGCAGTTTGGCTCGTTTTTCTTAAATATCATCCGTAGACTACAAATCACCTCCACCTTTAATGAAATAAAAAAAATATTAAATGTTACATTTTTAACAATGATACAAATGTAATAATTTTATATAAAATTTAGTTAAATTTGTTATTATTTTTTTAATTTCAATACAAAACTAGTTTAGCACAGTGGTGGAAGGGTGAAAATGAAACAATGAATCGTGGTGAGATCACACACCCACACATAAAAATTTGCACTCCTGGTAAAATTCATATTACCAAAAATAATGCATGTTGATATTTCGAACTACATAATGATTTAACATTTAGTGAAAATTTAATTCCTGATAGAAATGAGATCAAATAAAAATCACACCGGGGAGTTATTCTCAGTGAGCATGGGAAAAGACATCTCAAAATTTGTATCAGAATGAAATTCTAAATGATGCATGATAAAAATTGAATAAATTAATTAAACTTTTAATCATGTTACTAACTCTCCATATGTGTGTGTGTATAACCACCATTTCATGATATTATTTTCACTTTCTATCGATTAAATATAAGTTATTTTAAAAAAATTCTACTTACATGATCTATTCCACCAAACATTCCCCACATCCTTTGTAATCCAATTCCAAGACCCACTAAATTACGAATTCCCAAAATTCAAACAATAAGATTCTATCCTATATTTCTTCATATTTTGTACATTTCAACCCTCCCCTTATTTATTTATTTTTTCAAAATTTGTCGTTGGAACAAATCTCACACTCTTTTCCCAACCGATTTTTAATCTCTTCACAACACTATTTATAATATATATAACATGATCAAAAGTCATGGAAGGGAGGTTTTTGACCTGGCCAACTCATAATGAATTTCTTAGGGTGTGAAATTGTAAAATAACATGTACACATTCATAAGAGAATATTGTATTTTAATGAAATAGATCAGATAAGGAACAAACATATTAATTTTTTTTAAAAAAAATAGAGAAAATAAACCTAACTTATATTTACCTTCCATTAAGTAAATTTTTTTGACACTTCATGGTTGGTTGAAAAGATGTGTGAAGAGATTAAGTGATCTAATTTTCACTTAAACTATTCCCAAAAAGTGTACCACTCTTCTCAATGGTATTGAAATGATACACCCATTTATATCATTGAAAAAAAACCAAATTCCAATAGAAATTCACCATATAGTTTTGAATTCGTTCTGAAATACACATATCATCTGAATTTTTTTATGTTAAAACAACATAAAGTTAAGAAATTACTCATCAATTTTAAAAATACAGGATTATGTGGGAATCATTTTCCATGATAAATTGGGCATAAAAATTTAAACATTATGGAACAAAAGTGAGGTGGGAAACAGGGGGCACGTGAAAATACTATACAGTATGAAAAAAATTTAAAAAGATATAAAGATGATGTAACTTCGTAACTAACCATGGAATATACCCATCCCCCAACACCTAAGGTGTGTAGTTTAATCAATATAATAAAATATAATGTGGGAAGGAAGTATAAAACCTTGCGAGTGTCATTCATATATTTTTTCTTGACATGGATCTCCTCCATCAAGGACTCTATAATGAATTGACTGAAGCACTTCGACCACTGCCCATTGACAGTGAATGTTTTCTTGGTTTCATCATTTTGAACTTGAATAACACCAAATAGAGAGACAATAGTAATAGTGTATGATGCAAACTACTGGGAACGAAGCTGGCCTAGAGGAAACATCATCCTTGCATTGTATATGATTACCTTTTTCAAAATTTGGAATTGACGAAGAAGGATGAGATGGTAGTAGGAATCCTTGGTTTTCACCTTATAAATTTTGTAGTTCTCATATGCATCTCATCTCATTTCATCCATCTCCTAAATATGAAACTTCCTTTGAGCACCTGTGCTAGAAATATTGGAATTTCATTGTTTTATTCCCCATTAGGCTCGATGCTCAATATCCACAGGGAGGTGACAACTTATTCAAACACAAGTCGATAGAGTGACATTCCAATGAGAGTTTTAGAGGCAGTACAGTAATCCCATAATGAATCCTCAAGTCTAATACGTCGTTATTTTCTATTGGAGTGACCCTCTTTTTCAAGAATTTGTTTAACCCCTATATTTGACACCTCAGCATGACCATTGGTTTGTAGGTGATAAGAAGTAGACACTCGATGTCTGAAACCACCCCATGGCAAAAACGATTCCATTTATCAATTTAAAAAATGAGAACTTAGGTCACTGATGGTGAACCTAAGTAATCCAAAACTACAAAATATTTGGGTTCTCAAAAATTTCACAACATCCCTAGAATCATCAATCCTTGTAGTTTGTTCCTCTATCCATATTGAAACATAATGCACTTCCAAAAGATTGAAAAGGTACCAAATTAATTGAGGAATGGTATCATAATGTATATTCCCCAAACTGCAAAAATTTCCTCGAAGAGCAAGGTTTTTTGTGGAATTTTATTTCTTTTTGATACATTACACATTCTTTGAAAATGAAGACAAGATTTACAGAAATTGTGGGAATCGTAAAAACATGTTCACAAAAAGTAACCGGAATCCAGGACCTTTCCAGATGTCTATCGGGGAACAAAGTGGAAACCATAAGAGTGAGTGTGGTAGATCCTAAGAACGGAATGAAACTCACTATCGAGAACACAACGCCTAGAGATTTGATCACTACATGTAGACCCAATATAGGGGTCATCCCAAATGTACAAACAAGACTCATTTTTTAGACGTTTGGCCTGGTTTTTATTGAAATAATTAGGAATTCATGATTATACAAAATAATTTACAATTTTAGCATAACAATAAATAGCATATTGCACTCAGTATGATTTATCATCTAGAAACATGTCATTTATGGGATTATAAGGGATTGATTCAATTTTTTAGGATGGGTGGATCCTACTAATCTGGCCAACCACCACAGTATCTTCACTTTTTTAACTATAATTTATTAATCTAATTATTATAGGAGGAGTAGCCTACAAATGAGACTTATATTGGCTTTTAGTTTCTTAAGGAGACACCAGATGGCTTCATGGTCTCAGAATATAATGGCATTAGACCCTAAAAGTTATTACTAGATTTTATACAAGGAAAATACAATGGAAATAAATTGTTGTTCATTTGTGGTGTAGTTTTCTTGGGTAGGGTCTAGTGTACATGATGCAGAGGCAATGACATGTGGATCTCAGTCAACCATATGTTATAATACTTCCCCAATAACATAATTAGAGGTGTCACACATGATCTCAAATGGTAAATCCCACTGAGGTGGAATGGTTAACGAGGGTGATGTGAGGTACCAATTTAACATATAAAAATCTTCCACATATTCTTTATCAAAAAAAATTCCTTTTACTTTTGAAGTAATTAGGATAGGGGGAGAGAAATTTTACTAATGTTTTGAATGAAATTATGGTAAAATCCATCATGACCTTGGAAAGACCGCACATACCATAGATTTTTGGGGAATGGTAGGAAAGAAATGACATCTACATATGATTTATCTACTTGGATACCATCCCCAAAAATGAAATGTCCCAAAACAATAACATTTATCATAATGAAATGTTATTTCCCATAATTTATTATGAGATTATTTTCCATAAAACAATATTTTATTGTACCACGACTACTCAAATATTAATCAAAAGTGGAGATAGAAATAGTGAAATCATTCCTGAATACTTCCGTGTAATTATTTAGTTAATCAGAAAACATAATAACCATACATCGGTGGAAAGTACATGATGCATTACATAGAGAAAATGGCATCCTCTTATATGGAATAGTTCTAAAAGGGAAACTGAAGGTTTTCTTTTCCTAATCCTCAAGGAAAATTTAGATTTGAAAATATCCATAATATCCATAAAGAAAACAGTAATGGGACATCCCTGATAGAATCTCAATAATTTGGTTAATGAATTTCAATATGAAATGGTCCTTCATATTGTATTGATTTAGTCAGTGATAATATATACAGACACAAGCACTATTATGCACGGGAGTTGGAACCAATTAAATATTTTCATTTTTTATTACAGTAATACTATTTTTTCAAGTACCACTAGTACTAGAATGACCCATTATCCATCATAGAAAAGTTAAATGATTAATGTATCCAATAACATTGAAACCTCATTTTTAACAAAATCTAGGAGTTTTTGGTTTAGTCTACGTTGTGAATAATTAACTGGTTTTGCCTCATCATTTAAAAATATATGATGTGTGAAAATTGATGGGATAATACCATGAAAGTTAGAAATATTCCATTAAAAAGATTTTTTATACTCCATCAAAAGTTCTAGCAGTATCAATCCATGCTTAGGTAGGAGTGAACTAGAAATGATGGTAGGGATCTTCATTTCATTCTAAACATATGAATATTTAAAAAAGTTGAGGTAGTAGTTTTAGTTAAAATTCAGGTGTATTTTTAGATTGATGGGAGTGTATGTGAATGTGAGAGGTCACTAATTTCATCTTACTGCTCAAAGGTATCATCCTCAAATGAGGAAAGATATTTTATAATCTTAGTGGTATCATTGATGGTCATGTGATCCTCGGTGTTCTAGAAATCATCAATTAATGAACATGCATGAGATTTTTCTAAACTGGTACAACATTCTATGGATGCTTCGTTTCCAAGAATTTCAATCAAGGATGACAGCATAGAAAATGGATCTATGTTCTGTAAATAATTTTGGGGATGGGAGGAAATCTATGGAGTTAAATGAGAGAGGAAAATGTACATCCAAGGGGTGCATCAGGGAATCAAGGATGTTGAAATGGACAATGTCACCACAAAATTCCATACATAATGTACCATTATATAAAATAATTTTGATTTTTGGGGTTTTCAAGATCGGTATCCCTAATATAATTTGGGAATGTCAATTCATCTTACCATATTCTATTTTAAACACACAAAAATAGGCATGAAAAATTAAAATTTTCACCCTCACAAGAACATCCTCTAATACACCGGAATGATGTGTTGTACTTTATTTTCTAATTGAACGAAATTTATTGTGGGATTTAGTTCCCCAACCTGTAATGAAGAGTAAATAGAGTTATGCATCACATTTATAGACATTTCTAAATTAATCATATCATTGGAAAATGAATAATCCCTAATGGTGCATGGAAAAGAGAATGTTCCTAGATCATTACATTTGGTGGGACGTGATGAATCTATCAATGCTGAGATATTCCTCTCCAAGATCACCTTCACATCACCTCAGATTATACTTCATTGTGAACACATATGATTCAAAAACAGGTTGTATCCTTGAATTTTATTTATGAAATCAATCAAAGGAATATTAACCTGCACATTTTTGAATGTTTCCATGATTTCATTATCGAGTTCATCTTATTTTTGATTTAAGGTTGGGTGGACCTCTAAGGAAATGGATGTGGAATGGTTGGTCTAGGTGACTCATCTATAGAAACAATATTTCCTTTAGAAAAGATTCTATTAGGAAATGGTTATACCTCATTTGTATAATTTTAAATGGTTGGGATGTTGTTTTTCTTAGGGTATGATTTCTATAATGTAGGGTTCATTTGGATTTTAGTTTTTTATCCCCTCCTAAGAGTGATGGAACTATCAATTCCCCTATCCCTAGGGTGATCTATTGGTTGAGAAGGTAGTTTAACTGAACCATAACTTCGGATTTCCCCCACAAAGTTATCCAGTTGGTCAAATTGGGGTTTTAGGTCTCCTATCTCAGCTTGGGTTGTTCGTTGGAATTGAAGATTATTGGCATCCATTTTTTTAATCATATCTGCTGGGCTAGTCTCATGTTTTATAAGGGATTATTGGAAAGTCTATTGTGGTGTTTGAGGATTTTTTGGTGGTGGTGGATTACTACTCTGCCCCAGTTGGTTCATTGGCTGTTGAGGTTGATTTGTATACCCCCTTTCTTAAATGCTTGGTGTTTTCCATTTAGGGTTGGTTAGATAGTAGGTTTCTTTCCTAAAGGGTTGGTTATAAGTGTGGCATGGAAATGTTGCCTCACAACTATCAGAATATTCTCTCAGTTGGGGGCATTGTTCAGAGTAGTGGGTATTAGATGAAAGTATATGACAATGAATGGTATTAGTATATTGGGATTACCCTTTAGAAAGTGATAGTTTTCGAATAAGGGTACATACCTCTTAAAACTTTGTGCCTACCTTCTTCTCAAATTCAAAAGATTTCACCTCATAGACACCTCAAATGGGTACACTAGACCATGAAAAAAATTGCTAAGTGTTTTGTGGAATTTTCTCAATTTGGGATCTTGTAATAATTGGGGTAGTAACAACTAGTGCACCACTTGCATCATTATCAATCATATTTTGATCAATAGGAATTAAACCATCATAAAAATACTGAATTAAAAGTTGATCACTAATTTAGTGGTGTGGAAAACATAAATATATCATTTTAAAGAATTCCCAATATTCATGTAACGTTTCCACTTTTGATTTATTTATACCATAGGATTCATTCTATAAAGTTGTAGTTTGAGCGGTTGGGATATATTGTTCATGAAAAATACATTTTATATCTTCCCAGCTTCTAATTGGTGAATAAACATAGTAAATCCAGTCTTTTGCAGTGGTTTATAAGGAAAATTCAAATGCTATAAGATTTACTTTTTCACCGTCCACATTTGTTTCATAGTTCCTTGAAACGTGTGTTCAAGATTTAATAATCTCTATTTCCATGTGGTTTTCATTGGATTTAATCATGGAAGCAGAGCCTTACAACAGTTCTTTATCTATATATATCCTTCTTTCCATAGGGAGGTTTTCGTTAAGTTTTGTACTTTACAATACTTAAGAATGTGCATTGGTCGAGAGGATGGGAGGTCGGACTCATCATACCCTTTTGGGAGGAATTATTGTCTACTCTGAGACTCTATTTGAAATATTAAAATATTTTCATGAATCCTTATTAATTCACCAAGTATATCATAAGTATCCCTTGGAATTTATGATCACTTATAAACATGTGTAGAACTTTTGAATCATTAGTATATATTCAAGGTTCATCATTAATAGAAATATCTGTATGTATTCGATATTTTCCATCAATTGTATCCTATAATATACTGATTAAAGATTCTTTTAATAATAGTTGTAATGATACTGGTTTTTAAGCCACTCAGTGGGTTACTCTGGAATTTTATTGTCATCCTTGGAGACGAAGGTTTGTTTTTATCTTGGGATCATGCCCATAAAATGGGCTACCTATGTATCCTTCTGAAATAAATCAGAACCCTTGTAGTTCGGTGTTTCTTAATAGGACACATTGTACCTTTTAGGTTCATGTGATAAGGACATCTAAGTGTATGGTGCTTTGGTGAAACTCAGTGTGGGACTTAGGCTGAAGTATCCCAAGGACCTTGGAATGGATTTGGGTTTCCAAGTAATATCAGACGTTGTTGGGAATATGGACCAAAGAGAATAGGGTTGATTTGAAATGTTGGGTTTGAACCTCAAAGAGGCTTCCTACGTATCCCATATGAATGGGAATCAAAGCCCACGTAGTTTTATAAATCTCATAGGAGCATATGGTCCTCTAAGAAAGTTTATTTTGGGCTTACTTCTTGAAAAGGATGCCTTGATGATTTGAAGCTTGAATTTGGGGCTTCTTTCCTAAGGAAGATTCCTAGTGATCTCAGGCCTTGAGATGACTTCATACGTATCTTGAACATGAATTAGAGTTCTCTTAGTTCCTTATAATGAGTTTTTGGTAACATGTTGTAACCATCATGTAGCTCTAAGCCCATGTGAGTCATGCTCAGTGTGAGAAACAGGAGGCTGTGAGAGATACAATAATGAAACTTCACACGTTTACTTCTCCGTTGATGGAAGAGGGTGTTTCGATTGTAGCAGAGAGTAAGGTGACAAGCCTTCTCACTATTCTATTTACATTGGACAAGTGTCCAATGTAAGGAGGATGGTATGAGGGTTAGGGGCTTACACATGGATGGTTTCCCTTTTGAAAATTGGTTGGGGCTTACTCTTAAGGAGGAATCCAATTTGGAATTTGTTGTGGCTTACTCCTAAGAGGGATCCCCATTTGAGATTGGTTGGGGATTACTCATATGAAGGATGTCCATTTGGGATTGGTTGGGGATTACTCATAAGGAGGATGCCTATTTGATATTTGTTGTGGATTACTCCTAAGAAGGATTCCCATTTGAGAATGGTTGGGGCTTACTATTATAACAGATTCCCATTTGAGATTGGTTGGGGATTATTCCTAAGGATGATTCCCATTTGAGATTGGTTGTGTCTTACTTCTATTGAGGATAACCAATTGGAATTTTATGGGGATTACTCCTGATAAGGATTCCCATTTGAGTTTTAACCTAGAAACGAAGTCAGGTGATGAGGTTTGGGGTGTTTCATGGGGATCGTATCGACTTAGTGTACTCGCATAATGCATAATGAGGGTCCAAACTCATAACATTTGAAAATAACCAAGAGGATTAAGTCAACTTAATGACTTCAATGAGCGTGGTTTAGCATCCCAAATCGTGGTATTTCAATATTGGAAGTTCATCCGCATAAAGTGAACAATGGAAAATGGTGTTGACCCGACCCGAAATGTTCATGGTGCGACTCTCCATTTTTCAAGGGGGTTAGTGACAGAAGTAAATGGACCAGACCGAAGGGCCGGACCGCATCCCGGCACTGACCCCAAGCAGGGATGTGGGGGTTCATTCCCCGCGGTATGGACTAGAAAGTTCACGCAAGTGCTCTACCAAGGTGCCTCACATAAGTGCTCTGCCAATGTTCCTTGCGTAGGTGCTCCATTTAGGTACTCCACCCAGGTGCTTCGCGCAGGTGCTCTGCACAGGTGCTCTACGTAGGTACATCATGTAGGTGCTCCCCACAGGTGCGGCGCACAAGTGCTTCATTAAGGTGCTTCACGTAGCTCCCCTACATAGGTACTCTGTGCAGGTGCGGCGTGTTGGTGCTCCACGCATGTGCGGCGCACATGTATGTCTGATGACATAAGAATGTGAAGAACTTCAAAAAAAATTTATCCCATTTAATTATCTCTTCTCTTGTGGTTTAGAGAGATACCTGAGACAATGAGGGGTCTAGGAAAAAGATCTATGCAATGGGAGATTCAGAGAGTCTTTCACTATTTTCAGTCATTGAAATGGGGAGCCCAAATTTTCTATTTATAGGCATGGAGGTGACCTGGTCGAAGGTATTTTTCCTGCACAGGTCCGCCACATAGTTCCCTCACATAGGGGTGTATAAATTATACTTAAGCATAGGTCATCCACGTAGGTCCTCCACATAGGTCCCTCGTGTAGGTCCCTTTGTGAAATCTTTTCTGTTTTCTGAGTGCCATAATTTTTTATCTGAGAGCCTGTTTGGGATCGGTGACCAGTCTAATCAAAGGTCTAGAAGAGATCTACACTTCTTGATATGGTAAATATACAATGAATTCTCAGATAAAACTCAGAAATTGAATTTAATGTGTTGAAACCTTTTTATCATCGATCTTGGAGATCCACCACATACTCCTAGAAGGGGGAATCATTCCACTTAATCATTGGGTGTGGGGTAGTATTTTGGGAAATAGAAATCCAGCCTGCATCTTCTTTATTCATGTTGAAAACATCTTTACTCATACTTTACATTTGTTGTCCATGTGAGTATCATATCATCTTTCTAAGGAAAAGTTCATGGAACACATTTCAAACTGTCTACAAGATCCCCCCTTAGAATCTGATTTGTTTGGAATGAAAATAATTTTGTTCTAAGGTAAAATTAGGGTAGTTTGATGCATTCCAACATCATTTGGTCTGATTTGGAGCTAAGTCATGTTTGGAAGGATGATCAAATTTTTTCCTAAGCCATGGGGCCTAGCGAGCATAGTTTAAATATTTATAGGGTCATATAGAAAACCCCACTTTATTACCTAAACCATGCAAAATTGTACATTTAGTGAGCTAGGACTCGAATTTTGCCCAGATTTCCATATGTGGGTTTCTAATTTGTTGAGTACCACGTATCTTGTAGTTCATAGTTTAGAGTCATCCATGTTGGACTATAAAGTGCTTATATTTAGGATCGAATAGTTTTGACCATAAACATTGAATTACATCCCAAACAAAACATTGTGGATAAGAATTTCATTAATATTATTTAAATATTTTCAAGGGGGATCTTGAGCCATAAATTGTTATGGAAACCTAATTTAAAGAATGTATCAACATAATGGGTGTCTTTTCCAGGACTGAAGATACCATTATTTGAAAACCGTGTTATGGGGGCTATATTATGCAGGCCAACTGAGGCATATGCTGGATAGACAAACAGTGGAATCATTTGACTGACAAGCCTGTTATGTAGGAAACTTATGCAATTCCACCTAAGGGAACGTGTTGCATAGTTAAGTAAAAGAATTCGTTATGAATTTAGCATTTTATGCTGATAGATTGAGGGAAATATGTTTTGGGTGACTTTAGACCACGGTAGGTGGTTTTTTCAAGGAAATGAAATTTAAGAATAAAAATGTCTATGTTAGACCAACATAAGTCATGAATAGGAAAACAATTTTTCTACAAATTTTGTGTATGAGTAATGGTTAAAAGTTTATCAGAAAATGGGATATTTCTGATATCATACTATGATGATATATCTCATGTAGTGAGGACATTGGTACCTTGTAATTTTAATCAATGCAGTGAGGAAATTTTGTGGCTTTAATTTAAGGTATTTAGCTCTGACTAAAGGTATGAGAAAACTCTCTCAATTTCTTGATAATTTGTTTGGAAACATACTATCATATTCAGGTATAGAAGTGAAAACTGTAAACTATTATTTATGAATTTCCGTAACCGAAGAATGGTATGGAAAAAGGGATAAAAGAATTAGAGGAAGTCTTCTATAAGAACGAAGTTAGCATTATTTGACAAACCTGTTATGGGGGTTGTATTATGCTGGGCCAACTAGGTCATATGCTGCCTAGACTAATAGAAACATCTTTTCACTGACAGGCATGTTATGTAGACAACTTATGCAAGGCCGCCTATGGGAACATGCTTCATAATTACGAAAAGGATCTCTCAGATGTTTGACATTCTATTGCTAAAAGTCAAAGAATTTATATAGAGATTCAGATTATTCCAAACCATAGAGTTTGATTTGTGGAGAAAGGTACCTGAATATGGGAAGGGTATTTCCTAAGAAGATAGGCAACGAATTGGAGGAACATGACTTTTATAAAGGTCTAACCCAAACATAAATGATATAGTTTCCCTAGTTTTAGGTCATACAACTAAGACCAATAATGGAATATATGATATGAGGCCAAGTGATTTCAAGGTTATTTCATAGTGCATTGAACACATGGTGAGGGAATTCTGTAATCCACGGTATTGAATATTTTCATATTGTGAGAATGATAATGGGACAAATATACTTCAATAACTATTTTAAAATTTAGATTCGTGTATATTACCATCAAATATTAAAAGTAAAAAGGATACTATAACTAAGAATGAAGTTACCATTATTTGACAAACCCGTTATGGGGGATATATTATGCAGAGCCAGCTGGGGCATATTCTGCATAGCCAAATAATAACATCATATGGCTGACATTCTTGTTATGTTGGAAACTTATATAAGGCCTCTTAAGGGCATGTGCTGCATAGTCAGGGAAAAGAGATCTCCGATGATAGAAATCATGTCACCAAAAACCGTAAGAATGATAATGAGGATCTAGAAATATTCAATATTAAGAGTGTGAAATATGGATGAGGGTTTATGTTCAATGTTTATGAGAAATATGTAAATCAATTTTGACCATGAGTTTGATGTCCTTTACATAGATCAGACTCATATATAAAAGGGACACTTTCTTTGTTTCCTTTTAATGAATATAATGAAGTGCATTTTTAAGTCATGTAATGAGGACATTATACTATGCAGTTTTGAGTCATGCAGTGAGGACATTATACTGTGAGGTTTTATGTCATGCAGTGATGACATTATGCTATGCAGTTTAAAGTCATGTAGAGAGGACATTGATAACCCCCTATGAAATTGAAAACACCATATTTATATAAATAATCCATTTACCCAATTCCTAAGCACACGTGAGCTATGCTCAGTGTGAGAAATAAGGAGGAGTAAGGGTTTCTTTTATAATGCAAAGGTGACCCAAGTGAGGAAAAGGGGTGTCAAATTTCCATGTATTTTAATGTCATGTTGTAAGGATGGCAATAAACCAATGTGAAAAGATAGACATATTGTGACTGGATTAAGGGAGATTAATCCCATGTGTCACTATGTGTCTTGTCGGTGAACGAATCAAGTCATACATAATTCTTAAAACATTCCCTATGTAGATATTATTTTTATATAAAAAATAAAGGGGTTTTATTGTGCAGGTGGGCCCAATATTGGAGATCTAAGTGTCTCTACGTATCTCAAAAAAAGACAATCACATCGTATGTAGTTCTTTAAACAATCATTCCTCATACTAATGGAGTTCCACATGATAAATGTTGGATTTTAACACATTTTGAGAGAATGGTAAATATTTAATACATAAAATGTTATAAGGAACATATCATATATCTTAAGGAAAAAATCTGTATAGATATGGTTAATATATAGGAAGAGAAATGAAAAAAATATGAAGATTTTGTGATTGTGGCTAGGCCGAGAATTATAGATTCAGGGACTTCTATGTATCTTATGGAAAATGAGAATTAAGCTATACATAGTTCATAAAACATGGTCACTATGCAGATCTGACTTCATCATAGGAAAGAGAGGGACCCATGTACTACTAAGAAGTAGTGATGATATCAACGACATTTTCTTAGGGAAGCTTCTAATGTAAAATAGAGAAAACATTATTTGTACATATGATGTCATGTAGTTTGACGTCATGCGACAAGGACGAATATGATACACACTTTAACATCATGCAGCATGGATGCTTATGGTTGTTATGCAGTTTAATGTCTTGCATCTTGGACATGGGGGCTGTGCAGTTTTATGTCTTGTAGCAAGGACATGGTACTGTGTAGTTTAAAGTCATGAAGTGTGGAATATGGTGTATAATTACACAAATTATTTCTTCAAAAATCTCACATTTGTTGGAGATGTAATGAGTTCTCTTTCCATTGATATTAAAGAATAATATACTTTTGAATAGACCTTATGTATGGAATAATGTCCTTACAATTTTGGTTCTTGATTTCAAGGTTTCTTTCCTGGTATCATTGGGGTCCTATGGACAAATACCAATTCCCCTTGATGTAATGAATGAAGGCGAAAATTCCTATTAAAATCTCACGGTATTATATTCTGATAGACTTCTAGATGATTAAAAGTATGTAATCTTTTCACATCTATTCATTCCAAATCATTAAACCATTTTTGAGATCTTCCATCTTTTGACAACTGATCACAGATTGAAACTCTATGTGAAGGAAATTGTATTTCAATTGGAAAAACTGCTTCAGTTCCATATACCAATGAATAAGGAGTTTCTTCGGTAGAAATTCAGGTAGTTGTCTAATAAGACCATAAAGCATTCAAAATTTTATCAGACCATGATTTCGTATCTTTATGCACCATATTATGGAGTATAATTGATAGAGTCTTATTTAAGGCCTCTATCTATCCATTGGCCATCGCATGATAGCGAGAGGAGTGGTTGGACATGATATTATGTTCCTGGAATAACTTTTTTACTTTAGTAGAATAAAAATTGGAGTCACTGTCCATCAAAATAGTGTAAGGGACACCAAATTTGGTGATGATATTAGTTTTGAAAAAAACTAAAAATGATTTGGGATCTGACTTCCTTGAGAGGTATTGCCTCATCCCATTTAGAGAAGAAGTTGGTATCAGTGAGAATATACATGAACTGCATACCCATGGATAGAGGATAAAGCCATACTACATCCATTCCCCATGTAGAAAATGGTTAGAATTATTTAGCTATATGTAGAAAATCTAGGGTTTGATGAATGAAGTTAGCATGTACATGATAGGGATGAAATTTTGTAGTGAAATCTGTACAATCCTGTTACATTGAAGGCCAAAAGAATCCAAGCCTTAATATCTAATTGGAGATTCTATGCCCATATTAGTGGGCACTACAAGTTCTTGAAAGTAATTCTTTCATGACGGTTGCAGTCTATCCTCCATCAATACACCTGAAGATAATTCCATCAAAGCATCGCTTGTAAAGGATCTTTTGGTGGTCTGGACTATCATAAAGAGTAAAATTGGCCACTCGTCATCGGATCTGACCCTTCTCAGGTCTGTTTTGTGGAAGTACCCCATTTTTATGATATTCCATGACAGATGTTATCCATCCCATGGTATGACCATATGGTTCAGAAATAGGGAAAATTTCATTAATTTCCTCTATTCTGGTTTGAACAAAATGTAAGACCACATGACGATGGGTTATGCTGATAATTGTTTCATCCCAATTTGGATCTTCCAAGGCTATAGCTACATTATCCAGTGCATCTTCTTGGGAATTTTTTGATCGCGGTACATGGGTCAATGTCGACTCTGAGGGAAATTTATCCATTAACTCTCTGACGTAATCACACAAAGGGATTAACTCTTCTTTTCTGTTATAATATTCCCTCATTTATTTTTTTGATTACCAATTCTGAATCACCATTAACCTTTAAATGATCCATTTGGACCTAAATGTCCAATTCCAAACGGACGATTAGAGTTTGGTATTCTGCTTTATTATTAGTACCACCTTCCGATAATAGGAAATTATAAGGCAATAATGCCTTTTATGGGTAAATAAAGACAATTCATAATCCATCCTTGTTGAGTTTAGGTTTTTCCAGTCTCTTTCCCATTGGACTTCTAGAAGCACCATTAAAATATCTTTCTGATGTTGGTAATTATCTTGAATAGAGAGGACCTCTTCATCAGGAAGATCAGTATTAAACGATGTATCTTCCACAGATGGGTGCTCAATAAGGAAATAAGCCAGAGCTTGGCCCTTTATTTCCTTTTTAGGCAAAAACTAGATATCAAACTATTGTAAAATAACCACCCACCATGCTTGACATCATGTAAGCATAGGACGACTGAGGATAAATTTTAGTGGATTATTATGACATACCAATTGGACCTTATGATGTTGCAGATAGTGTCTCAATTTTTGAGCTGTAGAGATTATTTCCAGGAAGCACAACTCAATACTTGAATAATGAGTTTCTCCATAAAGTATAGTGTGACTGGGATAATAAATTTTGTTTTCATTCCTAGTATCATTCTTTTTGGAGAGAAAGGCACCTAGCGATCGCTCTAAAACTGTCACATAGAGAATGAGTGGTCTTCCTTCAAAAAGAGGCATCATTACTGGTGGGCTCAAGAGATATTTCTAGAGGGTATCAAATTTTTCCTGGCACTCTTCAGTCCATTGGTAGGTAACTCCCTACTTTATTAATCTGGTGAAGGGTAAACACATTCCTACCAAATTGGTGATAAAGTGACTAATATAGGCCAAGTGTCTTTGAAGTCCTCTTAATTCGTTCAAATTTCAAGGAGGTGACATACCGAGGATTGATTTTTTTTATTAGGATCAAATTAGATACCACGATAACATACAATGAAGCCAAGAAACATTCCTAAGGTTACCCCGAAAGCACATTTTAAGGGGTTCATCTTCAAATTATGTTGCCAAAGTTTGTTAAATATGGTCTCCAAATCCCCCAATTTATTGAAACGTTGTCTTGATTTGACAAGAGAATCATCCACATAACATTCAACAAATTTCCCTAAGAAGGGTTTGAAGATATGGTGCATAGCACAATGGTGTGTTGTGCCTATATTATTTAAGGAAAAGGGCATTACTCGATAGAAAAACACAACATGAGGTGCTCTAAAGGCTGTAGATTCTTCATCCTTAGGGATCATATGGATTTGATTATACCTAAAGTATCCATCCATGAATGAAAAAGCTTCATAGCCAACTATTGCAAAAATTATAAGTTATGTAATTGGAACTGTACATTCATCTTTATGAAAATGCCGGTTAAGATCACTGAAATCAATGCAGACTCTAATTTTCACATTCTTCTTTTTAACTGGGAAAATATTAGGCAGCTATCTAGGATACTGAACTTCCCAAAAAAATTTAGCATTTATAAGTTTATCAACTTCAACTTCATTTTTAGAGGTATGATTTGGGTGTGTCCTTATTGTTACTTTCTTGAATCCATGATGTTCTTCTGGAAAACCCAAATTATGGGTGGCTACATCAGGATTATGACCAAGAATTTCTATATAATTCCATGAAAATATATCTTGATGTTTCTTTAGAAAGTAAGTATACACCTCTTTATCTTTAGAGGTCATGGAGACACTAATTAGAGTGGGGTGTGGATCTTCATCTGTACCCAGCTTTATTTCTCTGAGTTTATCCACGGTGGTAGAGACACCATCTTAAAATCTTGGAGGAGAAACCCCGCGATTTTCCTCTTCTTCCTCGTTATGTGTTACATATTCTGTTTCCATTTTCATAGTAGATGAAGAGGAAAAACTCTTCGACTTAGGGGAGGAGTCAATATTTGAACACAATGATGAAGAGGCCACCATATCTGACACTACTGATGACAAAGGATCTTCCTATGGTAAAGATGGATTGATAATCAACATATTTTTCTTCCCCTTGAATTGATACAATTTCTTCTACTCTGATTGACGAAGTAGAGGCTTGTTTTAGTTCAGAAGAAGAAATAAAAACATCTCCATTCAGACTTACATCATTGCTTGGTGTATCAATAATTCTTCCCATGTTTTCCGGATCAATTTCCGCAATTGACATTATGGAAATTTCTAGATGAGTGCATGGATTTAGTTTTACCCATTTAATTTGATTGATGGGTAACACATAATCTGTACTCAAATGTATGAATGGATTTTCTAGGATCTTTTCCAATCCATTTGAAGCATAACTCTGGTTATCTCATTAGTTGTAGGCATTATTCTTTTTATGTGATAAAACTCTGCCTCAATGTATTGAAATTCATGTTTTTTGAATAGAGCCTTGTCACCATACAATGTCCCAATTTTACCATTGAAATATTATTTCCGACATTAGTGGTATGACGAAGTTATGGCTACATGTTGATGCAACCAAGGCCTTCCAAGAAAAATATTGAAGGTTGTGTCCTGAAAAACAACCATCAAATCTAAATTAGACACAAGATCTCCAAATTGATTTTTGAGTATAATTTCACCCAAAGGTTCTTGTTCATTCTTGTCATATCCTTGAAACATTAAAGTTGATGCAGATAAGTCAGATTCAGTGAGGTCTAATCAACGATGTGTACGAACGGGAATGCGGTTGACCATAGAGCCATTATCAATGACGTATCATCGGATATCTATGTCATTGACAATTCTATCTAGATTCAATGGTCTGATATGCCCATGTACCACATGGTCTTCATCTTCACCAGTAAAAGATATGACTGCATGACATTCTGTAGAATTATTCTCTATACTATAGACCTCACCTGCATCAACTTTAGTTTCAAACTCTTGAGGACTTAACAAAGCCTCAATGAGTTCCTCTAAAAGATATTTTGATAGATTCAAAGAATCCAGAATTGGAAACTTGTCCGGTATTTGGGCTAATTGTTTCAATACATCATACTTTTGATCCAAATGTATGATTTTTCCTTCGTAGAGGTGTAGTTTTTCTGGTTCTTTGGAAGTTGATTCTTTTGTTGTAGATGTACTTTTTGTCGATGCAGAAGTAGAAAATACTACTGGCTTTGGTAAATTAGACATAATAGGTCTATACATCTACTGAGAAGAACACGGTGTGGATTTTAAAAGGTATTCCAAAATAATTTTGTTAATACTGAACTTGTATTTCATATAAGAAACTCTTTGTTCTTGTTGAGACCGTGGAAGGGCACTTCCACAAGTTTCTGCCACATATATGGTTCGAGTAGGGGTAGAGTAAAAATGGTGATTTCTAGAATTCTCACTTCTTCCCCTATATCCTTGACCTTGGCCTCTTTCTCTTGTTCCCCAATTAGGCATAAAGAATTCTGTCTCACTACAATCAGAATCACCATTGGAATAAGGATCTATTAAATGGATAACATTAACCGAACCAAAGATTAATTCATCATCTGACAAAGATTCTGCCTGACAGGAAACTTTTGGTTGTGCTGTTTGGCAGGGTGGTGCCCGTGATTCAAAAACGGATGGTATAAAATATGCAAGGGTCAAGGACAACTTTGGCCTTGACGTGAGCTCATCATCTTCTGACTTCTCTTTATCCTTATGACCACTTTTTTTCTTTGAAGAACACCCTTTTGATGAATATGGTTTTACTGTGATAGGAGTGGTAAAAGATACAGTTGGTTTTTTCAACTGTGTTCATAAAATAACAAGATTTCGGTTAATCAGTTTCTTGATTATCCAATCATCATATTTTTGAACACTTTTACTTTTAACCTCTTTTCATTCTCCCTCTTACTCTGGATCGATAGCTGTAACACATGATACTTGAGCTGATGAACTTTTCAATCTCACTTGTCTAGAGTCTACCATCTTTTACAGACAGTCTTTGAAAACAAATCACTCCTGAATGGGGTGCCCCAATATATGATGAAAGGGAAAATAATTTGGATGATCTATATATCTGTCTTTATTTGGCTTCTTCGTCCTTGGAAACTAAATTAAATTATTTTCTAAGGCTGAAATGAAGTAACCAAGAACGTGTTAGTTCCTAAAAGAATAATCTTTATTCTTTAATTTCGCAAACTGTTTCTGCCTTTGAAATCATTGATCATCATAATGAGATGGTTGTTTCTGTTGATACCTTAGAGGAGGAGCCCTATGGTATGATGAGGGTATTGAAGTAGAAGTAGGTACACGTTCATGTTTGAGTGGGATTTTAGAAGCTTATACCTTTCCTAACCTCCTTAATAGAGCTGAGGGAATTAAAAAAGTTTTAGCCTTAGCATCTATAATAGAGTCATCTATCTGCTAGGAAATTGAAGTAAGATCTCGAAAGCCTCTTGTGTATTTAACAAGGATTAATGGTGTGCGTAATTCGTCAAATAGATTTACCACACAGATTGGTAGAAACTCTTCTTGAGGGAGTTCTAAACATAAGTAATATGTTAATCCCTTCCATCAAGAAGTGAAATATGAAACGCTTTCGTTCAACTTTTTTTTCCAATTGGTAAGATCAAAAACTATCACCTTTGGTAATGGTGAACTAAAATGAAGAAGGAATTTTTGACAGAGATATTCCCACCCATTAATTGAACGAGATTGGAATATTGTATACCATACAATAGTCGGTCCTTGTAATAACTACACAAAACACCAAAGCTTAACGGCTTCTTTTTGTTGAGAAGTTCCCATCATAGGATCACAATGAGAATCAAAATGAGTTAATTATTGTTCTGGATCTCCCGAACCATTAAAAATTGGGAATGTGGTATTCCCAAAATTTGGTGGGGGAGGAATTTTATCTACCCATTCAGGGTAAGCTCTCTTTTCCGACTGAACTGGTGCATTCCATTCTTTCATAGCTTATAACTGAGTCATTAATGCCTTAATTGTGTTCATAAGAATTTGGGGAATATATGAATGAGCTGGTTTTTGTGTAGGTATAGAAAATTGATCTTGATCTGGTGAAACAACCGATAAGACCACTAATGATGGTTCTGATATCTGCCTTTGATAACCCATTGGAACATGTTTATCAGGATGTATATGATCTTACCTTTATTGTGTACTCAACGAAATGAATTTATTATCTGTATCTGTAGTTACTAAAAATCAACTTTGCTGAGGATCTCCAATAGGATTTGTATGTTGAGGATTTTTCTATGGAGTTTGTATATTAGAAATGTTGTTTCAAAGTAACTCTATATTGATTCTTTTCAACTAATTAATTTTTTCTTCTTTCTAATAATATCTCTCTCCAATTGAAATATATTGACCTTCTCTAGTGGAAAAGTGTGATGCAATCATAATTTTTATTTTACTCTTGTTAGATGCATTTCGGAGAGGGGGGAGTTGGTTATTTGAAGGAATACCAAGATTCTAGGTAAGCCTCTGATTTTGAGTACGAAGACCTTCTTCATTTTCCTCGGTGTATACCATATTATGGACAAGAACTTCATCTTCGGATTCCCATGAACTGGACTTGTTTTCTTGAGGATCTTTTATAGCGTTATTAATAACATTCACTGATGCATAAGTCATTTTTGTCTTTCATGAGACGTTGTTATCCTATATGAATAATTCCCTGGAACTATTTGACTGATAGTAACATGATGGAAATAATTGGATAGTTCAGTTGTATGCTTTCCTTGTGACTTCTTCTCTAATAGAGAGAAAACTGACTTCTATTGAGGAGGGGATTGTAGATGTGAAAAGGGCCCCAGGTTTTCAAAATGAGGTTGATCCTGTTCTTTTTCTTCAAATCCTTGAACATTGTTTAATGAATTTGAAGGTTGATTTAATTGAGCCCCCATCCTGGAGAGATGGAGTGATTCTTGAACTGATATAGCTGAAATTCATGCAATTGTTCTTCTTCTTTTGTGGATTTTGGTTCGGACATTAGGTGGGTGTATCATCTGACAATCACTTAAATCACCATTTTCAGAAGATCAATGTGCTATTTCGGACATTTGAATCCTCTAATGCCTGACATCCTCTAAACCGATGCCTGGTCAAGAGTCTCAGATGCATGATGTAAAAGTAGCTCAACAAATTCTTTTCTTTGGGCCTGATTCTGATGAGAACTTGATGAGGAATGTTCTTCAGCGTACATTTGATTACATAAAAAACATATTGATTGGTGTCGGCCATGGTAAATAACATTGAATGAAACCACTATTGGCAGACATTGCTGATTTTAGAGTGTAGTGAGATTCAATTCTTCATATGCCCCCATCCTCTAATGAAAACACTAGATGGGGAATAAAAAATTGACTGGTGTAGTCTTCTTATATCTTTGAGACATGCACGCTAAAGGGTTCTCTACTTTTTTTCAAACTTTTGATGTTGATAAACTGAGAGAGATTCCAAATTAATTTGGCACTCCAACCCTTATATTACCTTTCCATTATTTTGATATTAATCATATGGTAATACTTTAGTTTTCAAATGATGAAGTGTTTTCTATAAGTTGAGGCAAATATCATGAATGCAAACTTTTGTTATCAATTCTGGAATATCATACTGAGAAATTTACAAAGGCCAGAACATGACTGATATCTCTCCTTTAGCTAATTGTTTCCTCTTGCTTAACACATCATCTTCATCTTTCACAAGGGCTTTCTCCACTTGATCTGAACAGAGTGGATGCTCTGTTTTAGAAGATAAATGACCTAAGGGAGGTTCGAATAATGATTATTACCTTAAGATGTCTTCTGACTAAGAATGTGTTTCACCCATAAAAAATAATTCATCATACATGACTGGCCTTGTGTTTTAATGTGCCTTGATATAAGAGGGATTGTGTGTTGCTACATTGTCAATTATGGAATTGTTTTGACAATTCGAGATACTACTACAAAAAGGAAATTCACAGTGAATTCCATCATGGGAAGGATCACCCTTGTTGATTAGAGTAGGGGATAAATCTTCTTGCACATTGTTCTTCTATCCACACTGAGGGTTTCTGTGGCTCTCATCTAGAGATAGATACTCTCGATTGATCGAATTTTCATGAAGTAAGATTTCATGATGAAGTGTCTAATGATAATCTTCAGAATTACAGCTACCACTCCCAAAATTTATTAACGAGAGGGTATGATCTTGAGCTATAACAGATAAGTGTTTGAGGACTTCAACAACTCCTGCGTTAAGAAGAGCTAAATCATATCTTGACTCTTGATTTTCTATCTGTGTTTGGAAATACTTCTTTTTGAATGTTCTCTTATATTTAGTTGGGGCCACCTGCTGGAGAAGTTGTTATAATGGGTAGGTGTGAGTGTCTGCCTTGGAGTAGTTACCAGAATGGGCCAATTAACTCCAATTGGAAATGGTATATGTTCCAGATCATGTTGTCCATATGTAATGGGTGAATATTCCCCATGACCATCATGGACTAGAACAGAGGTGTGTATCTTCTTTGGAATGACATGATGATGTGTCATCCAATGTCTGGGGATAGATTTATATGTATGTTCCTCTTATACTGCTTAAATAGTTGTTAAAATATCCTAGCATGCTTCGAGAATATGGAAAGGGATATGTGTCTGCCCCTTCACTATTGATAAGATGTGTTTGGTGACTTCAGTGGCCGGAATGGGAATATATGTCCATTCTGTATCTAGAGTAGGTGTATGTTCCATCTCATGTCCCCTTTTTCTTATAAATGGGTATTGACAGTACCCATGCATGGGGTTAGAGAGTTGGGTCTACCCTGAATTTGTCATTGGAGCTTTCTGACAGACTACTCTGGGTGCTACCAAATGAGATGGTTGGAAAACATTATGAACATTAGCAGGTGTATGTGTCTGCTTTTTGTTTTCTATCATGTATGGTTGATGGAATTCCTTCAATACTGTAAGACGATACTGCTGACAAAATTGGTTATTGTAAACAGATGTATGTTCCTGTTTTCTAGATTCCACCATATTAGATTGGAGGACCTCTTTAAATGATGTCAGACGAGCCTACTGACTAGATGATAACTTGTGAGAAGGTGTATGTGCCAGTTCACGATACACCACTGGGTTTATCTAGTGGGATTTGTGGGTTTCTGTCAGACGAGACAGCTGAGAAAAAAAATTAGGATGGACGGGTGTATTTACCCGCTCGTTGTTTTCCATAATGTTTGGTCAATGGACTTATCCAGAAGATTCAGAGGTGAGAACATGCTCCCTGTTGACTAGACATTGTCCCTAGTGGTTCGTCTTGCATGCCCGAGTCTGAGATACCTATGCTGAACTTCCAGAGGAAAAACCCACATTATGTTAGTGGTGCATTACGGCATTATTCTACTAGCGGTGATTGCTGATGGGAGTCTTCATGAATGATTCCTTCATTCTTGAATTGTGTCCTTGAGTGACCTCCTGATCCACCTTTCTATAGTACAGGAGGGACTGGGTATTGTGTTCCAGTGATAACGACCTGAAATGGTTTGAGACTGTAGTTTACACCATCTGCTTCTTGATCATTGGTCGTCGTTGTCCAGATGATCAAGGAGTGTTGTTGACATGGAGGGCATGTCAAGCAGCCTCCAATGTCAGGATTGTACTGTGCTGATGATATTCCTTCACCAGCACAATAGCGACCTAGTGTTGAAGATGCTAGGTTGGTGATGACATCCTTCTCATGGATGAAAATCCAGCTTGAGTAGCGGTCTGGAAGTTCACAGATCGTGCCTTGGAGAAATCCATTCATTGGATTAAAGAGAGTTTAGTGATGAAACAATAAGACAAGGAAAACTCCAATAAAGCATCAATTTTTTAGATGGATACATGTGTGATTAATTTCATTTTATGTCCTTTGCCAATTAATAGGGTCCTAACATGTGCATAACATTATTAATTTGGCTAAGGATTCACATCGGGTTCACCATTTTGGTTTCGTAGTTCCTTGAAACGTGTGTTCTAGATTTAAGAATCACTGTTTCTAGGCAGTTTCTATTGGATTTATTCATGGAACCATAAAATTACAATAGTTATTTATCCAAATATGACCTACATTCCATAGATAGGAATTCGTTGGGTTTTTAACTTTACAATACTTATGAATGTGCATCAGTCGAGAGGATGGGAGGTTGGACTCATCACACCCTTTTGGGGGGAATTATTGTCTACTCTAGGACTATCTTTGTAAAATTAAAATATTTAAATGAATACTTATTAATTAACCAAGTATATCATTAGTATCCCTTGGAATTTATAATCCCTTATTTACTTGTGTAAAACATTAGAATCATCAGTATATATTCATGGTTCATCATTAATGCAAATATCCATATGTATTCGAGGTTTTCCATCAATGGTATCCCATAATATACTAATTACATATTCTAGAAATCATTTTTGTGAAGCTATAAGTTTTTAAGAAACTCAGTGGTGCACTCTGGAATTTGTTGTCATCAAGGGATATGAAGGTTTGTTTGGATCTTGGGATCATTCCTGTAAAATGGGATACCTACATATCCTTGTGAAAGAAATCAGAACCCACATAGTTCAGTGTCGCTTAATATGACCCATCATACCTTTTAATGGTCATGTGATAAAGACCTCTAAGTGGGAGGTGCATAGTTGAAACACAGTGTGGGACATATGTTGACGTTTCCCGAGGAATTTGAAAGGGATATGGGTTTCCTAGTAAGATCAGACAATGTTGGGAATATGGAAAAAAGAGAATAAGGTTGATTTGAAATGTTGGGTTTGAACCTCATGGAGACTTCCTACATATCCCATATGGATGGGAATCAAAGCACACGTAGTTCGATAAATATTATAGGAGACTATGGTTCTTTGAGAAATATGAG
Source organism: Viscum album (assembly GCA_963277665.1). Classification (NCBI taxonomy): domain Eukaryota; kingdom Viridiplantae; phylum Streptophyta; class Magnoliopsida; order Santalales; family Viscaceae; genus Viscum; species Viscum album. The sequence goes on along the minus strand of OY728129.1, from coordinate 747,862,103 downwards.
TTTGGGATTAATTCTTGAAAAGGATGCCATGATGATTTGAAGATAGAATTTGGGGCTTATTTCTTAAAGAGGGTGCCCAATGAGCTCGGGCCTTGAGATGACTTTATATATATCCTAAACCAGAATCAAAGTTCTCATAGTTCTTTAAAATTAGTGTTTGTGCACATTTTTTAACCATCATGCATCTCTAATCCCATGTGAGTCATGCTCGGTGTGAGAAACAAGTGGATGCGAAAGATTCAACAATAACAGTTCACACTTTTCCTTCTCCATTGATGGAAGAGGGCGCATCGACCATAGAAGAGGGTAAGGCGATGAGCCTTCCCTCTATTCTATTTACATTGGAGAGGGGTAAAATGTATGGAGGAAGGGATGAATGTGAGGGGCATACACCATTATGGTTTCCCTTTTGATATTGGTTGGGGCTTACACATAATGAGGATTCCCATTTGGAATTGGTTGGGGATTACTCCTAAGGAGGATGCCCATTTGAGATTGATTAGGGATTACTCATATGAAGGATTCCCATTTGATATTGGTTTGGGATTACTCATAAGGAGTATGCCCATTTTATATTCGTTAGGGCTTACTCCTAAGGAGGATGCCGATTTGAGATTGGTTGGGGCTTACTCTTATGAAGGATGCTCATTTGAGATTGGTTGGGGCTTACTCCTATGGAGGATTCCCATTTGAGATTGGTTGGGGCTTACTACTAAGGAGGATTCCCATTTTGAATTTATTGGGGCTTACTCATAAGGTGTATGCCCATTTGAGGTTTAACCTAGAAAAGAAGTCAGGTGATGATGTTTAAGAAGTTTCCTGAGGATTGTATCGACTCAAGGTACTCGCGGAATCCATAAGGAGTGTCTAAACACGTATCATGTGAAAGGAACCAAGTAATGTAATTCAACTCAAGGAACTTCATTGAGTGTGGTGGAGCATCCCAAATCATTGTATTTAAAGGATGGATGTTCATCCGCATAAAGGGCGCAATGGAAAATGGCATCGACTGGACCCGAAAAGTTCATGGTGTGACTCTCCATTTTTCTAGGGGATAGTGATGAATGTAAAGGGACTGGCCCGAATGGCCAGGACCGCATCCGAGCATTGACCCCGAGTAGGGGTGCGATGGTGCAACCCCTGTAGTATAGACTAACAAGGTCGTACAGTTGCTTCACCAAGGTGCCTTGTGTAGGTGCTCCACCAAGGTGCCTCGAGAAGGTGCTCCACGTATCTACCCCACATAGGTACTCTGTGCAGGTGTGGTACGCTGGTTCTCAACATAGGTGCGGCATGTAGGTCCTCCCCACAGGTGCGGCATGTAGGTTCTCCGCGAAGGTGCTTCGCATAGCTCCTCGGTGTAGGTACTCCGCGCAGGTGGGGCGTGCAGGTGCTCCACATAGGTGTGGCGCGTAGTTATGGCTGAGGACTGAAGAATGTGAATAACTTCAAAATATGCCTTTCCCATTTAATTAACTCTTCTATCATGGTTTAGAGAGCTACCTGAGACAATGAGTGATCTAGGAAAAAGAGCTATTCAATGGGTGCTTCAGAGAGTCTTTCACTTTTTTCAGTCTTTGAAATGGGGAGCCCCAATTTCCTATTTATAGGCATCGAGTTGACCTGGTCGAATAGATGTTGACTACGCAGGTCCATCGTGTAGGTCTCCCGTGTTGGTCCCTCACATAAGGGTGTATAAATTACTCTTCTACGCAGGTCCTCTGCGTAGGTCATCCACGTAGGTCCCTCGTGTAGGTCCCATTGTGGAATTTTATCTATCTTCTGAGTGCCATATCCATTGATCTGTGAGCCTCTTTAGGCTCTGTAACCAATCAAATTGAAGGTCTTGCATAGATATACACTTCTTGATACAATAAATATACCATGTCTTCTCGGATGAAACTTGGAAATTAAATTTAATGTGTCGACACCTTTTCATCATCGATCCTGCAGATCCACTACATACTAATTGAATGGTGAATTATTCCACTTATTAATCGGGAGTGGTGTAGTATTTTGGAAGATATAAATCTAGACTGAATCTTCTTTCATCATGGTGAAAACATCTTTACTCATACTTGAGATTTGTTTTCTATGTGAGAATCATATCATCTTCCTAAGGCAAAGTGCATGGAATAAGTTTCATGGTGTCTACAAAATTAGAAGGTTTTAATATAGAACACACAATATTAAATTATTTTAAGTGTTGTTGTGGATTATCTCCAGTAAGTCCCTGAAATCATGTCAGAATGTGATTTAGATCAGACAATAGTTCAAAATTAGGTGCATCTCCTTTTATTTTAATATTGGTGGGTGGGATATCAACATCTAGTGAGGTTAGTTCTTTTACTTTACATTTATTATCATCAATATTAGGAATGTTTTTTTCTAGTTTTAATGTGATTTTCAGTGTATAAAGTAGAAGGATCAAGAATAGTGTCGATGTTTTTTGTGTCCCAATTCAAAGGGTTCTCTTCTGTGTCTTGGTGTCACTACCATATGATCCACTCTGGTTCAGGTTCAAAAGGTGGTAAGTCTCATGTAGTAGAAAAAATAATGCACAAAACCTAAAAAATAAAGGAATAAGAGAAAAAAATATACGTAAAGGTATACAATATAACAAATATATATTCACAAACTTTATAAAAATCTCATCGAAAACACGCAAAAAAACCAAAGCGCTCCCCAGAAACAGGGACACAATTTTACATTTTTGTCATTAAATGTCAAATTTATTATGATATTATGGTTTATTTATAGTTTAGGGAATACCCAAGGTCATCTCTCAAGTATTTTTGGTGGTTTATAGTGTGAATATTTAGTAAAAAGGAACAATAGAGAAAAGTGGTTTTAAAAACAATTTTAAGAAAATGACATCATTTAAAGAGTTTAGTAGTTGATAAATAAAGGTGGGGTTTCAGAATTATTAAAAAAAGAGATCATTTAATGTTTTATACACATCTTTTATAGTCCACTATTCTTAATATAATGACATGGTTTTCTTTCTTTCTTTGGTTGAGGGTTTCCAAGATCTTGATTCCCCTCAGGCATCTTAAATCATTGAATAAAGTACCAACCCTTGACACGACAATAATTTTTCAAGGATTGGACCTCAGTATAGATTAAAGGTTACCAAATCATACTTATATCATATGTATGTCTGAGAGAAAAGTTATTATTGTATTTCCCAATCAAAACAACCCAATATCCCCACTTAAAATCTCTACCAAATCGGTGTTGATAGAAAACATGTTTCACTTAATTATAACAAATGAAATGTATTCAGAGGGGGAGAAAATCAAAATTTAACATAATTCAAACATTTATCATTCAATTTATAGAAATCTGGTTGAAGAAAAAGTGTTGGAACTCTATCCCGTGAATGTGTAGCTCCCTCGAAATGATCTTCCATCATTTAGCTCTTCATCGAGAGGAGGAAGAGGCATGGGTGGAACTTTGACTCCATCCTTGGTCCCCATATGTGGATAGGGTCCTCTAAAACGTCTTCGATGAGGAGAGGACTCATTTGATTTTTCGAGATATGAGATATTTTCCTCCAGGACGAACTTTCAAATGAGTAGCTCAAGGTTCCATTTTATAGGAAAAGTATAAGGTGGTTTTGGGAACACAGATTTATTAACACCACTTGGAACATGGTTTTGGACCCATAAAAATCATTTTATCACTTTTGGGAAAATTAATAAGTTTTATAATCTCATGTGGACTATCTCTACAAAAATTTTGTCTTCAATTTGATATTTACATCGCCATATATGGATAGATCAAAGAACACCACTTTTAACTTTGTGCAGATTCGATGTGATGACATATCAGGTCAATTGGGCCACTTAATTGCTAAATTTTGATTGTGTTCCATCAGATGAAATGTAGAACAATGATATATAAATCCACCCAAAAAATATCATCCATTTGGATGCATGGTTTAGTAGTAGTGTCTGGTTGATTCCATTAGTGTTCTGGGATCCTACGTAGTTTGGCCCATCATTATTAACCTTTGTCACGGGCCCTCCAAATCACCTCCATCGTCAATGAAATTATCAAAACAAGTAACTTTTCCCTTTCAAACAGTGATAAATGAAAAATAATTGAATCTATCTTGAAGTAAAATCTGTTGTTATTTTTTAAATTTTCAATACAAAACTAGTTTAGCATAGTGGTGTAAGGGTGAAACTGAGATAGTGAATTGTGGTGAGATCATCGATGAGAATTAAGGAATGTATCATTTATTGTTATATTTATTTTAGTTGTGGTTAATACATAGTGATTCAATTCAATAAATCTAGGTGATCTGTAAGTTATTACCATCCAGGGAGGTATTAGGTGTTTTGGAGTAGAAATAAAGCTGATTAGAGAAGAATTCATATGTCCCTCTATAAAGGAAATCATAACCCAAGTAGTTTATCCCAATGTAACGGGATATGTTGTACCTTATAAGGTCATGTATAATGGACCATGGTGGTGCATTTAAATATTATGGATACATGACGAATCGGGGAGCTATGAATTAACCATGAAGAGGTTTCATAGATATACTTGTAAAACATAATCAAATCAAATATAGTTTGAGTTAAAAAGCATAAATTCTTGTGGAAGAATTGGATGGTGCATTTTAACATAATAGTGTAATGATTTTTGTGTATTGAAAAGGGAGGTAAACCGATATTGGAAGGGTATTACACATTGATGAATCTTTTTTTATCTTCTCTATTAATATAAATATATAATATATTTTATTTGGGGCATAAACCTTGTTGGAGTTTCATATATGGATGTAAAACTTCAATTGGATATGTATGTAAACAAGAATGGAAGAGTAGACATGCAGAGGATATGGCCCAACGTGAAAGTGTAGGGGTTTAAACTAGATCGGTGGCTAGTATTTGAATCTATGTCTTATTTAGGCGACTAATGAGTTCAAAATAATGAATGTAAGCTCCTTGGATGTTCAATATGAAATTGAAAATATGAGAATATTTAGTCATTGGTTTCTTCACCAATGACCTACTTGTATGGACCCCTATTTCCAAAGGAATTCATTCTTTTTGAAACCCCAACAACCTAATTGATTAGGTATAAAGACACAAGGAGTATTTATCAAGGGATTAAAAATACACAATATAAAAAAGAATAAATGACTGATGGAGAGAAATATATTGTTCATAACGAAGTCATTATCGTTATGAGGGAGGGGAAGATAACTAGAAATAATAAACTCAGTAGTGGGTTAAACTAGAATACTACATGATACCATGTTATTTTAGGAAACATAATTATCCTAGAAATGGTATATCTACTCTATATTCTCATATATTAAAAATAAATAACTTTTGACGAAGACTTAAAACATTATACAAATAGGAGCCCAAGGATCGAACAAGTATGGTGAATTTGGAAACCTGTAAACATAAACACTGGTACATAAATGAGATGAATCTTTCCAACAAGGTTTTTCTTGACTATAAAGAATCTAAGAAACATAAAAAATAATACATATCTTCATAACCTAGGGTAACAAAACAAAATATGGGGTGATCTCATATGGTCAGTAGGGGTAATAAATATATGTAAGTATAACCATGATCATAAACATATAAGAACATGATCATGAAAATGGATAATCGTACCCTACATGTCAAACATCCGAATCATAAATCATGGAATAATTATTGGCAGTTCATAAGATATGAGTAATAATGGAATAAAGAACATAATACATGAAAGATAAACACATGCATAAACATGGAAGTTTGGAAGACACAAAAGCATATAATATGATTTCTATAATATCCTTAACCTCAATTACCAGAATATCTTGGTAGTTTGGGTTCATTACCCATACCATCTTGGTAGATATGGATTACACCCATGTCCATATTAGTATCATGAGTTCACTCCTCATATCGTCTTGGTAGTCAGGTATCACTCTCATGGTCATCTTAGTGGTCAAGGTTTATTACTAAGACTATCCTAGTCAATACCATGAGATTTAAATATTTACCCAATGCTTTAAAGGGAGATATATGTCTCACCCATCTCATAGTGAAATCGTAAATACACATTCCACAAGATCACAAATAACCATATCAAAACCCATGAAATAAAATGGGAATTACTAACTTGTAATCATATCATAAGAGGTGTAAAAATATAGGTTTCATAATCATTTCATCATAATCATAACCCAAGAAAATAAGATGGTTTCAAAAACAAATAACCCGTGAAAAACAATAGGTATCATACACACCATTCTATTAAAACATAATCAATTAAGAGGAAGAAGATGAATGGAAAGATTGATTAGTTTCCCTAAAAATACATGATTATGTCCAATGGATATTATCTTATATTTGAAATCATTGTGAAAGATATTTTAAAAACATTTCATGAGTAAAATAAGAATTCTTCGATGAAAAATAGTTTTTAAAACATAAATCCTTTTTTAAAAACATTATTCGTTGAAAATAGCTCTGAAAAATTTGAATTAAATCATTGAAAACAATAATTAATTTTTTTAAAATAATGTTTCCATGATAATATTCTTTAAAGATATTTAGAAAACATTTTTGAAAACATGGTTTTAGAAATAAAATAAATTTTAAACAAAAGAGAGAAATATGGTCATATATTTCCTAAAAAAATTATTAACTGTATTAAGTACCAAATAGTGTAAAAATTTGACTAATTCAGGGAGATATATTCAAAATATAAAGGATAAGAAAATAGAAGTGTTTTATTTATATATGGATCATCTGATTTTAATAAAGGATGCATAATCATAAACAATCTCGATATGTGATGAGATTGTTTTAGTAAAATTTTACAACTCGATAACTTGGGATCATACTATCCATGCAAGAAACATAAATTAAATTAAGCATTAAAATATCACGAAGAGAACAATATTAATTATATAATATGTTATGTGGACGTATATACACAATGAAAATGAATTTATGTGCATAATAAAACATGTGTCTCAAATAAAAAAAATTGAGAAAAAAATGTCTTACCGATTTGAAAGCTTTTGAAACATTATCCCCATGAAATAAGTATCATATAATTGATATTAAATACCCATAAATTTAATTATAGGATACATATAATACATTCCTGGGTAATACATATACCACAAAAAATAAGTGTGTGGTGAATATGGAATGTATCTCACGTAAATAAAAAAGGTGAGACAAAATCCACATACCATGTGTCTTGACTCTCGTCGTACTTGTTGAAACTGACTATATTATAGAAATAAATTCATTATATATATATATATATATTAAATAGTAATATTTTTATATATAATACCATATATTGTTTTAATAGGACCTTATATTACCGACCTGTTAATAATCATAAAATAAGGTTTCACTTTGGGTAATATTTTCTTTATTCTTCGCATGTGTCTTAATTTGTCCAATATTTTTCACTTATATATAAGTCATGATTTTAATAATGTATATAATGATATAAAAATCATGAATTTTTATTTTATTAGTGTTATAATAATACACAGAATATAGATGTATTAAATGTTATACATTGTTCAGGGAGACGGTAAATCGTATGTACACATGAACATGGTTTACATTTTTATTATCATATTGAAAAAATAAAGTAAATAAATTATGTTAATATATATGTATATATATAAATATATCATTATTATAGTATATTTAATATATCATATATTTAATATATGTTCACTAAACCCATCCATAATACATTCCATATAGTGTGTGAATGAATCATGTGGCTTTGAGGGGTTGTAATCTGCACATCCTCAAATGAGTTTATCGTATTTGTAGGAAATGGAATGTATAAAAATATGTGTTTTAAAATGATTAAATAAGATCAAATACATGAAAAAATATAATATATAACATATATATTTTCAATCATAATTTCTTCTATGAGATTCGGTAATGAAAAATGAACAATCATTGTTTTGTGAGGCGGTAGTTCACCATACACATAAAGAGTATGTTTTTTACCCATTCAATGGAGGTGTATGTAACTGTAGGGATAAAACATAGCATAAAAAACCAAGTTTATTTAAGATTATAGTGATTTTATAAAATCATGAAATAAAAATAGTTGAGGGGTGGAGAAAGAGAACAAATAAAAGAGCTTCAGAGAACTCGTTACCTCTTAATTGGGTAACTCCATTTGGTTTATTCCAAAAGGATTCCTTCGACTGATTTATTTAAAATGGGAGGCCTATAAGAGGAATAGAGGTATTTTTTATGTGTATGGGGTAGATCGTGAATGATTCAAATTTTTTTGAGAGATGTGAATAATAGGGAGATGTGGTATCCTTTTAATGGGAAGGGAAAAGATACACTTTGCATTTTTTTTAAAGTTTGGTATACCCATGTTTTTACTGGAGAAAAGCAAGAGCAAACCAAAAGACTAAATAATGTAAAGTTATTGAGATAATAATGGCCATAAAATGGGTTTTGGACCAGTTTACATGTTGTTTTTGGTCTTATAATAAAGTTTTGTACTTTGACAACATAATTTTTCCCTTAATCATTGTAATTATTTTTAATCACATCTACAAATATGTTTTGTAAATAAACAAATTTTTCCTTATTAGAAATTATATATTATTCTGATTCCAAATAAGGAATCCATTTTTCCGCATTTTAATCACTAATGTGAGAGAAATTAAGTTAAAAATAATCCTGCTGATGGGATGACACTGCATGTTTTTAAAGTAAAAACGTCCTACAGTTTATTGTGTTTTTATACCCAATTTCGAATTGAAATTTGTTCCAATGAACTTAATTGGATTAATTAATAAAAACATTATCTAATTAAACTTTCAAAGAAAATTAATATATAATTTAACATAAAAAATAAATTATAGAAAAATGTATTTTTGAATTAAAATCCTATATTTTTCACTATTCATCCAAAAATGATGTTTCTCAAAAAATTATTGAAAATTATTCCTAAGTTAAATTCAACATTTTAAATTTAGAAATTAATTTTATTTTATGAAATTAAATTTATAAATTTGTCTAAAAATTAATTTCATTATTTTTTCACAAAATGACATTAACATTAGTTCATTTGGTAAAATGGTATTTTTAAAAATATAAGGACTACCAAAAATTATATCTCTTATTATTAGTATGTTGAATTTATATAGACAATTATAAAAAATATTTTAAAAGTACTTATTACTATTCATATTACTAAGATTAACGACTTGGTTATAATTACCTTATTTAAATAATTATAATAATGGATTTATGTTTTGTAGAAACCTCGGTGTTGCATGTAATATACACCAAGTTGATGTTCTTTATAAAGTACACCATGTTGATTTTACATGTAATGTAAAGTGATTTGGTTTTTTTTTGAAGGAAGTTTTACTTAGTTCCTTTCAAGACATAAATGTAAATTTAATTTATTAAAGAAAGGTCCATAAAAACACAATATGTTATATTATATCCCCATTAAATGAATTTTTCCCTCAAAATTTATCCATCAGATAAAAAACGAGGTTAATTATTCTCCATTAGAACCTATTTTTCCCATGTATCTTCCTCTAACATGTAATTTATCCAAAGTTCATTGACCAGGTTAGTTGTTTAGTTTTGTAGAACTTTCTCTAATCGGTCTAGAATTTCAACTGGTAGTTCTTCGTAAGAGACATCTTAATCTAGCGGTATGACCTCTGAGTTTAGTAAATGTGAAAGGGTTACATATTTACTTTATCTAGAGACATAAATGGAACATTTCATGGAAAAGAGAGTGATTTGGAGGAACATCCATGAGATAGGCTATTGTCCTCATACGATCATGAATATAAAGGGGCCAATATACTCAAGGAATACCTTTCCTTTATTTCCAAACCTCATAACTTTATTCTAGGGTGAGATTATTAGAAACACATTTTCACAAACATCAAAATCTAGATCATTCTATTTGTTATTGTAGGACCCCAAAACACCCTGATATGGGAGGATTTAATCAGGGGGTCATCATTTTCTTAAAAAGTTATGGATCATGTTCCCATGTTAATAGGAACTTGTCAATCCTGTATGATTGATTAGAGAAATGATAAAAAAATCACTTGAACAAAGGAAACATATAAATTTTTCATAGATCACCACTAAGGGCCTCATTTAAGGATCATACACTGGCTATTTTTCAGACGTACTAAAATCCACTAATCTTCATTAGCTTTAGAATACATGTTTGGTAACATTTACTATGTTCCAGGAACACTGCCTTTACAAGAAAATAGTGATTGATCACTGCATCTTTGGAACACCAAGATTTAGTCCCCCTAACTCACTATTGTGGGTGAGGTCTTAATCAGTTTATCTATATAAAGTTCTCTTCAATAGATTGGCATTGAATTCTTTATCTCACTCCAATACTAGAAACTACTTGCATCAAAGACCTGAGTTGATGCACACTGAATTCCCATTCACATAAACTTGTTATTTAATAATACCTTTCATGAATCTCCTTCATGATGCTCATAACCTTCACGATGCTCCCTGCGTTTGTGAAGCTCCATGTCTTCATATACGAAATTTCCTTCAAGAATTTCCCTATATTCATATAGAAAACTCTTTTTCAAAGCTCACAAAGTCAATTCGTAGCACCCCATAATCATAAATATCCCTTTAATCAAAATCAATTGCATCAGTCAAGGTTTTTCAGGTCTTTTCATGATGCTTTAGATAGCATATAAATCCATATTCACTAATTGAAATCACAGTGCTTTCCTAGCTTCACAAAATCATAGAAATTCAACTTTTTTTTATAAAACTTTTCATCTCAAATGAAGAGTTTTAGCCTCAAATTTATAGATTCACCTATTCACAAATCTCCACCACATCCTTTTGGATTTTATGAATCCTTCAAAAATTTCTTCATAGTGCACCTCCATTCACAAAACACCGTGGAAATTATTGATTCCCAAATCATTTCGTAAATGTGGAGATTTCCATAAAAACACTTTATAGTGCCCATGTAAACCTAGAGCTTCTGTCACTGATCGCGATGCACCAATTCCTAAAATCAAGGAGAAGAGCATATATGATCAAAAATCATGTAGTAATCACGTAGATCACCATTATAAATATAGGTCACACCCATCTCATAATAAGATCATATATTCATGTTTCAACAGATCATAAATAATCATATCATAACCTGTAAAATGAAATTAGTATTGTAAACATGTAGTCATATCATAACCTATGGAAAAAAGATTGGTTTCCCAATCATTTCATCATGAACATAACCCGTGAAATGAATCGGGTTTAAAAATCATATGACCTTTGAATTAGAAATGGGTAATCATAAACAATCATGATATGTGATGAGATTGTTTCAATAAACTGTTACAACTTGGTAACTTGGTATCATACTATCCTTGTATGAAAAGTAAATTGCATGTAGATTAAAATATCATGAAAGAAATTATATTCATGATATAACATGTCAAATAGATTTTTACACACCATTAAAAATAATTTAGGTACATAATAAAGCATGTGTCTCATAGAGGGAAAATTACGGAAAATGTCTAACCAATTTGGTAGCTATTGAAACATATCCCCATGAAATAAAGATCATAGAATGGATATGTAAACACCCATAAATTTATCTATATTATATATTTAATACATTCATAGTAATTACATACACCACAAAAAAGAATTTTTTGGTGAATAAGGAGTGTATCTCACAAAAATAAAAAGGTAAGATTAAATCCCCTTACCATGTGTCCTCATGCTAATCATACTTGTTCAAACCACCTGTATAATATATATAAATTTATTATACATATTATAAAGAACCATAAATTTGTATCTAATACCACATATATGGTTTTACTCTGACAACCCATTTTTTTATCAATGGAAATTCCCTTCTTATAATTATTTCAAATAATCATATGAAATATCAACTCATGAACTACTAATTACTATGTGACCTTTAAAAATAATATTTTCACTTCTTTAATTTGAATTTCGAATATCTAACATACATGATTGTGATCAAAAAGGTATTTGGAGTCCGATGGAACCAACTTAATTTTTGGTTATGAGTAACGAACACTTATGAATAGTAATATGACCTTTATAATCAGTAAATCATCCAAAAAAATATTAACCTCAACCTTGAATGTATAAATAAAATTTAAGAATCTTTTAAGTTAAAATATGACCATAGTAAATTTATTGGTATTTTTTATTTCATAAATAATTAATTAGAATTGTTTAATTGATTTAAAATAAAACTTATTTTCCTAAAAGGTGTTTGTAAATTAAAAATTTCAAGTCTTCTGGTCTTAACATAATTTTATAACACCATATTTAATTTTTGAAGGCATTATAAAATCAGATATTGTTTTAAAATCTCTATTTTTCAAAATAAACTTTGATTCTAATTAAAATTTAAATTAATCATATTTATAAAATTATTTTTGAAAAATGGATTATTTTTAATTCTACACATATAAAAATAGTTAGGGTGAATTTTTGGGATTTTTCTGAAAGAGGTTAATTTTTTATGAATAGTGAAATATGATAATTTAAAAATTAGTTAAATACATTAATTTATGAGTCATAGGTGATGTTCTGCTGATGTAAATGCCCCTATGGTTCAAACTCATAAGAAATTACTACTATTTTTGTTCTTGTAATCATCAATATTTCCTGTATTATAGAGAAATAATAAACTAATTGTTATAATATTAAAAAAACCCTCCTCTCATCCACTATAAAAACAACACACACACCACTCTCCTCTTTAATCCTCTCATGACTTGTGACTTAACTAAATTTTACTCAAATTTCTCCCCAAGATCCTCCTCCATTTCTAGCAGTACTTGGTCACCTAAAAATACCAAATCTTCTCCCCTTAAGAGGATCTCAAGGAAGATTAATTAAAGTGCAAAATTCCACTTTTCAATTATTTTACTTTATTTTCGAGTTCTTTCATTTTCTTCTCTATCTTTGTATATACTTCTAAAAATGATATTATAACTCTAGTACCATATATTTACTTGAATGTTGTTATGATAATTGAATAAGTTATTACCTTCTCTTCATTACCCATCATTTAAACTAGTAGTAAAAAAACCATCTCAGATGTGTTAATTTACCACATTCAAGGACGATTTATTTCCAATTTCTATTATCATATTAAAATATGGTCATTAAACCATTATTATAGTTTAAATAGACTATAATATATGTATTATGTCTCATCAATTATTCTAGAATCTTTTTTCCCACATTTATAAAAAAATTGTTTCATGTGATCAAAGACAGCCAAATAACCAAATGGGTTATCACCAATGTTTTATATAATTATTTATATTCACACCATGTAAATAAATGATATTTTAAATCATGTAACCTTTTTGATTTTCAATAATAAAATATAACTCCAATTCTAGGAATCCAAATTCATTTTATAAGATTATCCATTCATGTATATAAGTAAAATGATCATGAAACAAACAGACCAGAACAATGAAACTCAACCTCATAACCAATCAAAAAGAATTGTAATGAACTAAAAAATGTTATAATAAATCAATTACAAGTAAAATAAGTTATGTAATTACTATTTAATGAACCTAATTTTATTAATCAGGTCATTAATATCAATTGGATATCACTATCGAAAATAAGGTAATGGATTCTACCTGAACCTCAGTTATACCATAGAGTTATTCTTTCTCTCTTTTTACATAAATAAATCCTATATAAGTTTTATGTACATATTATAACTCATGTTAATATTTAAGAAATTATGTATCAATATCCATTATCCATTATCATTCAGAGATATACAAGCTTTTAAGTGATTCCCTCCTCAATACTTCCGGATAAGAAAACCCGTCTACTTCCCAAATTCCTACCCAATTTCATGTGCACTCAACCATATATTTTGAACCAATATTTTGTATACAACCAGTTTTTTTATAATTAAAACTCTCTTGGATCAGTTCTGGTTTTATATAAAATATTATTCCCTTCTATTTTTTAAATGCTCGTCAGTATTTTCTGTAAAACAGCAATAAAATGTTTTACTGTAAAAAAATTTAAATACTATTCTTACATGTTGTCAATTCGATTTTAAATCACTCACCATGATATATAATTATTTTACATTATGAATTTACATGCATGTTTTAATTCGTTTCTTTCATGGTAACTTGTATGATACTCCTATTAATAGTGTTTTATGACAATATTATGATACCAATTTCTTTTCATCAGTATCCTTATTTTTATGTATGATTGATTATGTATCATTATTAATGTGATAGGAATATTCCTGATCAGGTTAATATGGGTGTTCCTATATAGTTCTCCAATGAAATGGGTAAAGATGAGTCTCAAGAGATGTTATTTTCAACGGTCTTGCCAGTTAGACTTGACTCGTGCTACCATGTGAACCGGTCTTGGGGGTTAACCTTGAATTTTCATACTCTATGTCTAATGAGATATGAATAATTATAAATTCATGTTTTAGGTTACTGCCTCATTACTATGACTCCGTGTTTATGTGATCCCATGTTTATAGGTTATGTTTTACATGTTCTTGGCCTTTTTATATAATTATGCCATTCCTTCTAACACATGTGATAAAGATTTATTAACATAATTATCCCTTACTGGGCTTTTAGATCATCCCTTTGTTAATGTTATCCCCATCTTATCCTATGATGAAGTACGAGAAAAATGGAATTTAAGAGAACCTTATGAAGATTAACTAAAAAAATTTATTTAGTCCCATGTTTTCAGTTTTATGTACCTAATAATCAATGAAACTAGAATTCATGATCCTTTTATTATAATATGATCTTTTATTATACTTAAAATCATGTAATGATAGTTTTAAAAGTATAGGGTCGCTTATGTTGGTATTATAGGATGGTTAAGTTATTTTTTGAGATTTGGAATAGTGCCCTTTAGTATTAACTTTACGGATGAGACTTAGTATGATAAAACATCCGTAGATTTTGTTAAGTGTATATTAAGTGGTATATCATTAAAATATTCCCCTGTATGAAAGTAAATAGATATAGGTGTCTCTGTAAAAGAAGTATCTAGGGGTAAATCTGAAAACACCACTTTGTGCTAGACTTTTATGGAAACTAGGGCATAACAATGGGCCTTGATTCACTCTTGGTTTGACACTATTGATATATATGTTTTGGTGAATTCATGAGATTATTAGGAACCATTATTATTGTAAAAGAAGAATCCATAAGAATATACGTTATGAAATAGATCAAGGATAACCTAGATTTAAACCTAGGGAATCAGAAGTTAGGATATACTTATCCTTTGAGAGTTTATCCATTTATGTCATGATTACATTTTTTTTCTTAATATCTATATATTCTGGCCCTTAAATTTTATATTATTTTTATTAGTTAATAGTGAGAAATATATGAAAACATTAAAATAATAAAAATAATAGGGAATGTAAAGATTGCGCTAATGATCTGCCAAATATGATAGGAGTGGGTTCTCAAAACATCATGATAGTACTTGCTCAGTTGGGTGAAGTTATTTATAATAACATGAATCATGTGGATCTCCCTCATCCCACATGGAAAGAGAAACATTACACTGAATCCTTGATTCATAAAAGGCCACCCATGATTAGTAGACCTTTAGATCCCCTCCTCACAAAATAGTTGATTAACTCTATTGAAAATATATTTTCTATTGTCCAGTTCTCAGAAGAAGAGAAAGTCATACTGGTGGTCTATCATTTTTATTGGGAAGCTGATCAAAGGTGGAAACTAATCATGAAAATTAAATCTCAAAAAGAAATTGATTCAATGGATTGGGAGGAATTCATGAAGTTGTTTTTCAATAAATATTTTCCCCAAACCCTCCACCTATAGATGGAAAGAGATTCCCGCTGACTCAAAGTAGAGGAAGATGAGTCCATCAGGGTGTATGTATCAAGAAACGGGAAACATAATCTAATACGGGTGGTTCAGAAAATAAATCCCATAATGGATATAATATCAGACATCCCACATGTCAAAATTATTAGAAGAATCATCCTTGGAACTGTCTAAAGGGAACCAAGAATTGCTTCAAATGTGAAAATATGGGACATTTTGAAACGAACTGTTGAAGGTTTATGAAGAATCCTACTATGGTGGAAGATGAAAGGACGGTTTAGATCAAATTTAAACATATAGTGCAGTGTTAAAACTGCACGGAGCATGGGCATTATACAAACAACTACCCTAATCCAAGGTTTGTTTGAGGCAATCCATAGTAACCTCCAACGCAACAATGAAAGGATTATGCTATCACTATTTATAAGGTGGATTTGGAAAATGATGCAGTGATAGGTTTTTTAGTTATTAATTCAAGAATGGTTAATGTACTATTTGATTCTGTTTCTACACATTCTTTCATATCTTACAAGTTTAGAAGAACTATTCAAACTCCTAATCAAAATTTGAAGGATAAGGTATCTGTGAGAACAGAGAATGGGGAAATTCTTGCATCCAAAGTTTAAAACTCCTCCCCATTAAATGTTTGGGAACTGAACCTCCAAGAAAATCTTTTCATGCTTCATTTAGTGGAGTTTTAAATTATCTTGGGCTTGTATTGGAAATCTTTAGGAAAAGTGAACATTAACTGTCGGTAAAGGGAGATCACTCTCTACATTGTGAAGCATCCTCCAATTATTTACAAGTGTAAGGAGGAAGATTAATCTATTTTAGAATCAGTCTATCATGTGTGGATATTACTACTTTATGAGAAATCATGTCTATCTCAAATTATTGAGGCAAGGAGGTGATACTTTTCGAAGATATGCCCATTATGAGGGAACACACTGATGCATTCCCTACAGATTTTCATGGCCTTCCTTCTAATTGAGAGTTTGTGTTCTCAATTGGACTTATTTCCAGATCACTTCCTATATCAAAGACCCCTAATATAATGTCCATATTTGATATAAAAGAGTTTAATAAGTAGTTACAAGAGAATATGGAGAAGGGTTTTATAGGCACAAGTGCTTCACCAGGGGGTGTGCCAGTCCTCTTTGTCTAGAAAGAGAATGGATCAATGAAACATTGGATTGATTATTTGGATATAAATAAAATCTGGATAAATAACAAGTATCTCTTACCACAGATATATGATTGGTTTCATCAGCTTCATGGGGCTAGTTATTTCTTTAATGTGGACCTTCGGCCAAGATATCACTAATTATAGGTGAGAAAGATAGATATTCCCAAAATTTCATTTTTAATGAGCTATGGATACTATTAATTCCTAGTGATTCTCTTTAGAATCACTAATACTCCATAAATATTTATGTATTTAATGAATAGAGTCTTTTGATATTACCTTGACTAATTTGTGCTTGTCTTTATAGATGATATTCAAATATACTCTAAGAGTTAGGAGGAACATGAGGAGAATTTTAATACAAAGCTAATGGAAATGCGAAGGGAGAAACTATATGAAATGTAAAGTAAATTTGAGTTCTGGATGGAGGATGCATCCTTCTTAGGGGGTTTTATCACTAATAGTGTTATATCAGTGGATCCTTCTAAGACAAATGAAATTGAAGTGTGGCTGAGGCCAACATCTATATTGGAGATCCGTAGATTCCTTGGTCTAGCAAGGTTTTTTTAATGAATTTTGAAGAATATTTCATGATTTTTGAACCCAATGAACAAGATAACACAAAAATGAGTGAAGTTCATTTGGACTCAAGAATTTGAATACTACATTAAGGAGTTCAAAAAGATGCTTATCATTTCTCTAATACTCACACTCTCAACAAGTGGATTACTATTTATGGTGTATATTGATGCTTCAATGATAGACATAGGTTGTGTTCCAATGAAAAATGATAAATTGATAGCCTACACCATAATATAGATGAAAATTCATGACCCAACTATCCTACCGATGATTTGAAGTTGGAATCTATAATGTTTGCATTGAAAATTTTGGGCATTATCTCTATGGGAAGAAGTATGAGATATATACTCATAACAAGAGAATCAAATACATATTCAACCAAAAAGAACTTAATATAAACCAGTGAAGATGGTTAGAGCTCATCAAGTATTATGATTTCTCAATCCATTGCCATCCAATAAGGAAAATAAGATGGTGGATACTCTAAGTAAAATTGATCCTTCATCTTTATCATTGATGACAATTGAAAAGGATCCAATTATCATCGATTTTATGAGGATAGAAATGTGAATCATTGAGGTATGAACATCATCAATTCTTTCTCAAATTATTTATCAACTATACCTCATGGATAAAATAAAGGATGCTTAAATAATGATGTGGAAATTCAGAAAAGGATTGAAGCTATTGGAAATTGGAAATCCTCAGAGTTCAAGATTGATGAGGAAGTAGTTGTAAGATTTATTTCATGGCTATGTGTATCATATAATACACAGATATAGAATGATACATTTAATGGGGTACATCTCTCAACCTTATCTATTCACCCAGGGAGAACAAAGATGTATCGAGATCTCCGAGAGACCTTTTAGTGGGACAATATGAAGATAGAGATTGATGGGTATACATTAAAGTGCCTAGTATATAAAAAAGTACAGGCTGAAAGATAGAATTGTAATGGGACGATGCAACCACTACCCATACCAATATGGAAGTGGGATAACATCGCCATAGAAATTTTCATCGGACTAATAAAGAAATCAAGAGGAAACAATGATATATGGGTCATTGTTGATCTTCTTATAAATACATCTTACTTTATCACAATTTGAGAGGAATTCTAATTGAATCAATATTTAAGGATATATATATCAAATAGGTGGTACAGCTGTATGGAGTACCAATATCTATTTTATCTTATAAAGATCTAATATTCACCTCGATGATCAAGAAAAGTATCCAACATGCTCTAAGAACTGAACTGAACTTCAGTACGACCTATCATCCTCAAAATGATGGCCAATCTGAGTGAACTAATCAGACACTGGAAGAAAATTTGAGAGTGTTTTCTATAGTCTTCCATGAATTATGAGACTAACATCTTCCACTGGTTGAATTCTCCTACAACAATTGATTCGACTCGAGCATACAAATGGAACCATACGAATCCCTTTATGGGAAAATGTGTAGAACAACGATGTGTTGGGATGAAGTCAGTGAGGGAAAGCTATTAGGACCTGAAATGGATGATGAAATGTTAGGGAAGGTAAAAACCATTTAGTAGCTCATCAAGGTAGCCCTAAGTTGAAAGAAGAGTTATGCAGACAATCATAGATGATCCCTTGAGTTCAAAGTTGGAGACATGGTATTCCCCCACATATCATTATGGAAGAAGGTCCTAAGGTTTGGGAAGAAAGGAAAGATATATCCTAGGTACATCAGCCACTTCTATATTCTTCATTATGTCGAGGATGTGGTGTAACGACCCATGTATTTATATAATAATACATTTTTTATTTTTATTAATACTTATGAATAATATATTCATTTTATTTTAAATATGAATCTTTTTTTGATAGTATACTCAACACGCAACAATGGTTTTATTGGAAATCATACATTGCACATAACGTTATGTTATACGGAAAATAATAATATATTATTATTATTTTAAATAGAAGTTAACGCATAGTTATTATATATTCCAGAATGAACAGAATTATCTATATTATGGTTTTTCATATTTAATAAATGTTTTTAAATCTATCCAATGAATATTATAGGCTTAGAAAAATAGTGAATCTTATTTTAAGCTTGAAATACTATATTATTTTTAAAAGGTCGTTTTACTGCCTTTTGATGGAGAATAATTTTTAAATATAGTTTTTGTCACTTTTATATGTTCTATTTGAAAAAATAACATTTTTTTAGAATAAGATTATAAAAAAAATACTTTGGGTGAAATTTTTTTATTTTTCTAATAATGTTCATTTTTTAATGAATTGTGAAAAATACTGCATTTTAATTCTAAATTTTCTTTTCATCTAATTTATTTATATAGTTAAATTGTCCATTAAATTGGTTATAAATTGTAATTGGATTATAAATTTATCATTTAATTCAATTTTTGTCATTAGATGTAATTTAACTTTTAAATTGGACATAAACACATGTCAATCTTTCAGTAGTTTTTACTTTTTAAAAAAACATGCTTTTTTGTTTTGGTTATGAGAATTAATTTTAAATTAATTAATTCCACTTCATGTTTTTAATTTAGAAAAATGGATTCAATATTTTAAATTTGGAGGTTAAAATTGTGTAAATAGGATCCTTTTATTTTAAGACATTATGAATAGTAACTTGAGTAATTATTTCATTTACCATGGTTAAAGTGTAGACCTGGTAAATAAGAGTAAAAAATAATATTATAATAATATAAAACTACATTAAAACGTATCCTACTCCTATTTTATGTTATATTACTGACCATGGGCATCCTTGGGTCTATATATGGACCCCATGGATCCACATTTAAGTCAAAATGAAATTTTATAAGAATTAATTTAATGTAATAAAAAATGTATCATAAACATGTATTTTTTAGTAAAAGAATTTTTATATAGGGATATATAAGTGATCATTTCAACTATAAATATTAATAAAAAATATAAAGTGATTACCTACATCATGGTATTTTATTTATAATTTTTATACATCAAATAAAAACATTTATTTATGACATAATGATGATGTAGTGATTACCTTATTACTGAATGATTTAAATAAATAAGATTATAAATATAAAATAAATTTATTTTGAAACTTTTTTTTCCATCCACTAATTTTTGGGATTCTTATGAAATTTTATCTTTGAATTAAGGAATTTTTTTATGAATAAAGTTGTTGTGGATGTTTAAAATGTCATGATATGAATAGTATAAAAATGACATGAATGAGTTTTTGAAACAAATAATATTTTATTTAATTATATAACTGTCCTAAAAATATATGATACACCCAAATGACTTAAATAATGATTAAAATGTCATTAATGAACCAATTTAGGTTCTGTTGTAATTTTATAGTAACTATACTAACCATGTAGAATGAATATACAAGAAGATATGGTGAGAGTAAAATAAGTTAACTAGGGGTTAAAGATAAATGAAAATGTTAAATTTGTAACCAATAATTATATAAAAACTATTGGTTGAGTGTATTATTAACAATAATCATCTTATCATTGAATTAAATGTGTTTTTGACTTTTTAAAATCTAAATTCAGTTTATAATAAACTAATCTTTAAAACCTTTCTAAAGTACTTATCCTCCCTCTTATAAAAGGCCACCACCTCTAACCCTTACTCACACCTATCAAGACCCCTTGGATCTTCCAAACTCTATTAAAATAATCTCCCAACATCCCTATATTCCTATTAGAATCCTTAACTTGGGAATAATTCTATTCAAGAAATATTATTTGATTAAATCAAAAGGAATTCCTCGATTTGAGTTAATGTCTTCTCTTAAGCTTCTTTCATTTATTTTCCTTATCCAACCCAATAAAAACTATTTATTATAATATTTTATAACAAAACTAGTATATTAGGTAGAATAGGATGTTGTTATGAGAATTATTATACCTAAACTCACATACACCTCCATCTAATTGATTTAGAACATACTGTTTATGTGGATGGTGAACTACTGCCTTAGGAAATGATGATTGATCAATTATCTCCTACCGCCTATCATGGTGGACATTATTATGGAACTATGTAGATAATATTATAATTTCATTTGAGAAATCACGTACCACCACCCCCTCAAAGTGATAATACATGTTGATGTTATACATGGAATGTATAAAAGATGTCATTAATTAACTTATGTAACATATATAACATATATATTATACATTAGTTATAATATACCTAGGTATCATTTAGTTTTCAATCCTGTAAAAATGAAAAAAAAAAATAAAGTAGCATTCATGTGTACGTACGACATACTGTCTCTATGAACAATGCATTTCATTTCATATCTACAAATGTTATGGTCTAATATAAATACATATACATGGGATATATATGAGATATATGATATTTAAATCGTTAATATCATTTTTTAGATAATTCAATTTTTACGTAATGGAAAATATTTAATTATTATAAGTTCATTTTTGACTCAAGTACCAAATATCGACAAAATGATGAATATTACCTCAAATAATTATTTAATTTTTATAACATTTTAATAAGTGATATATAAGGAATATTAAACTTGAAAAAATATCTGATGAAATTTTAATTTAAAATAAGTTTGTTATTCATTATTATAAAGAATGAACGAGACCAGAAGGACTCGGTGTAATGAAACCTTTAACCATCCTCTTTTAGTCAAATGATTATTTTATGTTATGTCCTTTAATTTTCATTTTCTTATGTTGGGGTATGTTCTTGTATATCAATCTTTATTTTCATTTTATTTCCAAATTATAATGGACCTTTTTCACTCTCATCAACGCATTTTCTAAATTTTCATGTGATAATGTTATGCTAACTTATTAACCAAATTTTCTTTTCTTTTGGTTGATCTTATACTTCAGGATTATGTCATTATATGATTATTCAAGTAATGAATTTTTATATCCTACCTGGTATTTTTATTTTCATTATGTGTATTTATAGTGAATACACATAATTGGTCTATTTTGTTGACAAAATGATCTTTTTAAGGGAAATCTTAACTAAATGTCATTTCATTGAGTTAAATATCCATGTCATTAGTTTTGTTTTTCCAAGAATATGTGTGATTGAAATCTGATTGCTTTACACTTAATTTTCACTTATATTGGGTGTATTTATATTTTTCACAGATAATTATGACATTGATTTATAATTAATCTAATCATATTATCTTTATAAGGTACTTTGTATCAATATAATTTCACTGAGGAATATTTTGATTTATTAACAATTTTCTTTTATACATTGTATAAACCACATTGAATATTAATTTCATTTAGACAGAGTCTTTTTCTATGAAGCATTTTACTAAATGAAAAAAATAATGTTTCTTTTTAACGTACGTGATGATAATGACCTTTCGGCTGCCACGAGCATTATTTAATATTTTGTATCCTTAACAATTCATAACATTTTTTAAATGGAAAATAAATACCACATACCCTTTTCAGGTATTTTTTATGGAAAATGGTTTTTAAAAATTATTGATTATGTCAATATATTGACATGATTTATTTTTATTTCAATGTGTAAATATTATCTTTCTTTTATTCTTGTTTTATGTGTTATGAATATGTTATGGTTTTTGGTAATTGTTTATGTATATGGGTCGTTCTATGATAAAAAACAGGCGAGTAATCCCCAAATAGATCTACAATGAATTGGTTAATGTGAAGGAGGTAAATGTTAATGTTTCTCCTAATATATTTAGGGAATATACAGTGATGGGTATTATAAATGTTACTCCCAATGTAGTTATGAAAGCTACAATGTAAGCATGTTATGAATTCCACAAGTTACCTTTATGATTTTTCATTTCTATGTGTTAATCATAAATCATATGATTTAATGAGGTATGTTAAATGGTTTATGTTCTATGATTGAGAAGTATGATTTCACGGATTTGTATGTATTGATGGACTAATGTTTTCTTTCGTTATTTTATAACCATTACTGAGATTTGTATACTCACCCCAAGTTTTTGAAATGTTTTTACCAGGGTATAAGGAAGGGTAAAAGAAAGGAATTATTCAAGAAGTTTTATATCAAATAAATAACACTTGTTTTATTTAAGGCATTTTATTATTGTGAAAAATGTGGATAGAGTAGAAGTGTCTACTTTGTAATTTTTTGGATGTATTGTAATTGTTAGGAACTAATTCTCTAAAACTATAAACCTTAAAATATATTCAATATTAATTCTAAACATAACTCATGATTATGTATTGTTTAATGCTGAGGCCTTATATTTGGTATCAGAGGTTTGTTTAGATAACTTTTGAGATTAGGGTGTTATTTAAGCATAAGTGACATAACCATAATGGTTAGTATATCAGAAATATTCATATTAATTTTAGATATATTGAATGACTTTATGCTAAAATGAATATGTATATCTTAATTTTTACCCTCCTCATAAGATATTATATGGTGATTTTTTCTGATATACTCACACTGACCATTTTGGTTTAAATAAATTGATGAATATAGTAGGGACCAATGTAACAATGGATTTTAATAAAAAAATTTATGGTTTTATGAATGAGATACCAAATGAAATGGGAGATTTAAAGAAGACCATTGTGGTTATTCTTAACCAACAATTTAGAGTCACGATTGAACACTTTAACCATGAGGGTTTTTCTAGGGCATCATATATGTGAGAAAAAAATCCCTATGGAATTTCACGAATTATCATAAAGTAAAGTATATTAAAATATATATATGTCAAGGAATTGGATGAAACACCGAGGAAATAGATTCAAAGGGACACGAAGAATATATAAATGTGGTAAAAAAGGTCATAAATTAGTAACTTTCCATGGAAAAAGGAAGAGTCCAATTAACTCCATGAAAAGGAAACAATTTCTTTCTAAGGGATCAGTTAAATGTTTTAAATGTGGTGTACATGGTCATTACACAAATAAATGTCCTACGAAGAAGGTTCCAGAAAGGGATCAGTAGTGCCATACATATATTTTTTTTACCAATTCCCAATGCCATTCCAATTGAGGATGAGGGAATAATAAGTGACCTATGAAAGGTTTATATTATTTCTTAGTTGTTGTTTTGATATTATTGAATCATAGGATATGATTCAGTATTTTTTTTGTAAAAAATATGGATTAGATAATAAGTTGAAACAAATTTTTATAGGATCATGGAGAATGCTGGATAATTATGATTTCAACATTTTATAAATTCCAGAGTTATGTTAGATATCTGGGTGATGAAATGTTTAAAATTATTAATTCTCTTTGTTGATGGGATTACATTGTAAGACTTTTCTATTTTATGTGTAACCCTGAAGTTTGTTATGTGAAAATTCTATTTGAGGAAGAATTATATTTTCTTTTATGGATATAGTTATAAAGAAACATTTGGGATTATATGATCCTTGAATTTGAAGAAATTATGGGTCATTACTTTTTGGGAATGTAATAAAATTATATAGTTTTTTAAAAAGGAAAACATGAAGACTACATGACAAACTGTCGCATCGTACAAGGCTATGGAAATCGAACCCACAACAAAAGTGAGATTAGGATGTATCACTTACCACTGGAAGATGTGAAGTCCTCAGTTAGTGTGAATAATTATTTTTAGTTAAATGAATTTATGGATCAATAATATATTTATTTTGGAAACTTATAATTTATCAAATGGATATCCTTCTTATATGAAAATGATTTTGTGATTAAGTGATAAATGTTATTTTGTAAGATTTTCTCTCTTTTGGGAACACTAAATTCCTAAAAAAATAAAATTCTATGGGTTTTAGTTTGATGAGTAATGGTGGAATTTTATTTTAGAAGAATCTATGTTTTTATTATGGAATTATAGAGATTCAGGTTGTTTATGGAAATTTTTCTCCTGTCAAAGAGAATATGTGATTATGTTAAATACATTTAAGTATGATACATTAAGATTAGTCGATTTTATTTGGAGATAAAGGTTTAGATTTATCATGGAAGACTATGTGATAAAAATATTATGAGTTTTGGGTGTCAATATTAGTTTGGATTATATTGAATAATTTTATGGACATCTGTATATTTAATGGCCTTTGTTTTATTTAGGGTACTGTTTGTTGAATTTTAGAGATTATGAGTAGTATTTCTTTATATAAAGGACTATCATTTTTGAGGATTATCCTATCTTGTAATAACCAATCATAATTTTTGTTAATGTATAAAGATAGGGGAAATATATAGTTTATATTTTTTGTATTTTTTGATTCTCTAGAAGTTGATTTATGCACTTCAAGTGTTACCACGTCATGTGAATACTCATCATTTGGAGAAAAGATGAGTTTTGGTATAAATTTATTAAAGGATGAAACTCTACTTAAAAAGTAAGTATATTTCCTTATGTTCTTAGTAAATCTCTTAAACAAATTCACAATAATTATGAAAAAGGATCTTAAAACAAAAATATTGTCTGTTTACTCTTCTTATTGGGTAATCAAAGAACATTTAACCCATTACAAGTTTATGGTTTTCTGGTAGTTAGATTTCTCCTGATTATGTTTTCTATCATTCTTCATCAGAACATGATGGTCTATTTTATCTTCCATATCCATGTTTTCCTACATGAGTCCCCAGATTGGGTTATCTCTAGTGACCTTTGTAGTTATCTTTCTTTTTTTAAGTGTCATTTTTATTGACACTATTTTTTATATGGGACTTTCAATGAAGATTCGAAGCCCAATTTTATATTGCGAGGAGCAATTTCCAAAATGGGGGAAGGATGTAACGACCCATGTATTTATATAATAAAACTTTTCTCCATTTCTATTATTTTTTATGATTAATATATTAATTTTATGATTAATTGGACACTTTTTAAAATCTTAATCAACATGCAACAATGGGTTTTTTTAAATCGTACGTTGGACACAACTTTGAGTTATAACGAAAGAAATATAATATTATTATTATTTTTAATAGTGGTTAATGCTTAGCTATTTTCATGGAAAGAATTAATAGAATTAACTATATAATGGTTTTACATATTTATTAAAAAAATTACATTTATCCAATGAATATTAGAGACTTAAAATAAGAATGAATCTAATTTTAAGTGTGAAATACTCGAATGTTTTTAATAGGTCGTTTTACCGCCTTTTTATGGTGTACCATTTTTAAATAGAGTTTTTGTAAATTTTATGTGTTATTTTTGACAAAATAGACTTATTCTTTAGAAAAGAAACATAAAAATTTACTTTCGATGAAATTTTGGTATTTTTCTGATAATGTTCATTTTTTAATAAATAATCGAAAATACTTCATTTTAATTCAAAACTACACTTTCTTATAATTTATTTATATAGTTAGATTGCCCTATTAATTAGTTTTAAATTTTAATATGATTATATTTTTATCTTTTTATCAAATGTTGTTCTTGGGATGTAATTTCACTTTTAAGTTGGACATAAACTCATATTAATCTATTGGTATTTTTTACCTTTAAAAACACACGCTTTTTGGTTTTGAAAACACGAATTTATTTTAAATTAATTTATTCTAATTCTATGTTTGAAAATTGTAAAAATGGATTCCATATTTGGAATCCAGAGGTCCAAATTGTTTAAATATATGCCTTTTGGTATTAGACATAGTGAATAGTAACTTCAGTAAGTTTTGTATTTACCATGGTTAAAGGGTAAATCTGGTAAATAAGAGTAAGAACTAATATTATAATAATATAACAATACCCTAAAACTTGTCCTAGTCCTATTTGATGATATATATCCAACCATGAGCATCCTTGGGTTGATTGTGGGACCGCATGGAGCCACCTTGATGTGAAAATGACATTTTATAAGAATTAATTTAAAGTAATGAAAAATGTAAAATAAACATGTATCTTTTAGTAAAATAATATTTATATGGGGTAATATAAGTTCTCTTTTCAACTATAAATATTAATAATAAGGATAAAATTATTTCCTAGAACATTTTATATTATTTATAATATTTATGCATCAAATTAATAAATTTATTTATGACAT
Organism: Viscum album; assembly: GCA_963277665.1. NCBI lineage: Eukaryota > Viridiplantae > Streptophyta > Magnoliopsida > Santalales > Viscaceae > Viscum > Viscum album. The sequence continues at coordinate 747,834,357 of OY728129.1, read as the reverse complement.
AATGATGAGGTATTGATTACCTTATTAATGAATGATTTAAATAAATAAGATTATAAATTTTTAAATAATTCTTTTCTGAAACTTATTATGCCATAAAATAATTTTACTGATGCTTATTCCTTTTTATGTTTGAATTTATGATGTTTTTTCGATTAATTTTTTTTATGGATTTTTAAAAAGTCATGATGTGAATACTATAAAAATTGTCATCAATGGGTTTTTAAAACAAATAAAATTTTATTAAATGATATAATAGTCCAGAAAATGTAATATTTGGCCCAAATAGTTAAATAATATTTAAATTATCATTAATTAACCACTTAAGGTTTGGGATTCATTTTATAGTAACTATATTAACCATATAGTTTAAATATACAAGAAGACATGGTAAGAGTCAAATATGTTAACTAAGTGTTAAAGCTAAATGAAAAGGATAAATTTGAAACCAAAACTTGTATAAAAACTTTTAGTTGAGAGGATTTCTAACAATAAGAATCTTATCTTTGAATTATATGAGTTTTGGAGCATTTAAAAATCGAAATTCAGTTTATAATAAAATAATATTTCAAACTTTCTTAAATTACCCCACCTCCCTCTTATAAAAGGCCCCCACCTCTAACCCTTACTAAAACCTTTCAAGCAGCATTTTCTAATCCAAAATCAATGAATATAAGCTACCAAAATCCCTATCTTTCTACTAGAAGAATTACCTTGAGCATAAGGCAATTCAAAATGCTTTTTAGCTTAAATTGAAATGAGTTACCTAATTTGAGGTAATGTCTTCTATCAAGTTTCTTTCTTTTATTTTCCTTCTCCAAACCTAAAAAACATTATTTCAGTATTTTATTACAAAAAAGTATCTAAATTATAAAATTATATTGTTATGATAATTATTCTAGTTTTTCTCTCACACACCTCTATCTAATAGATTTAAATCACATTGTTTCTGTGGATAGTGAACTACTGCCTCACGAAATGATGATTTTCAATTATCTCCTACCACCTAGCATGGTTTCCTTTATGATGGAACTGTATTTATATATGATATATATATTATATTTATATTTTTTCTATTTTTCAATAATTTTATTGGCATCATACCTTTATGCAATCCATAATGTGTAAATTCAATGATTTCATTTAAGGAAGCGTGGACTACCGACCCATCAAACAGATATGACTCATTCATGAAATACATTAAACATGTAAATTATATAAATAATGAGCATATATAAAATATATAACATATATATTATACTACAATTATAGTATAACTTTGTATCATTTGGTTTTCATTCCGTTAAAAATGAAAAAAAATGAAAGTTTCGTTCATGTGTACGTACGGCTTACCATCTCCATAAACGGTGAATTTCATTTATTATATCCAAATATTATAGAGTATTATAAATATATATATACTGGATATATATGATATATATAATATTAAAATAATTAATATCATTCTTGTGATAATGGACTTTTGATCTCATGGAAAATTTGAAATTATAACAAGTTCATTTTTTACTCAAGTACCGAATATCAACAAAACAACTGATATTAACATTAATAATTATTTAATTTTTATAACATGGTAATAAGTGACATAAAAAGGAATATAAATGTTTAAAAATATTACTAATCAAGTATAATTTATCTTTTTTTATTCATGGATATAAATAATGATCGAGACAAGTTTGACTCAATGTAAGGAAACCTTTCACCCTCCTCTTTTAGTCAAAGACTTCTTTTGTGTTATTTATTTTAATTTCCATGTTATTATGTTGGGGTATGTTTTTCAGTATTTTTTTCTATTTATCTATAAATTATTAGAGACCCTTTTCAATCTCATCAACTCATTTTTCGAATTTTTATGTGATGTTGTTAGGCTGTTGAATTTTTGTAAGGGAACTTCTTAAGCCAATTTCCATTCTTTGGGTTGATATTCTTCTTCATGATTATGTCGTTCTTGGATTATATGAAAAATTAATTTTGATATCCTATCTTGTAATTATACTTTCCTCATGTGTATTTATAGTGAATAAACATAATCAATCTATTTAATTGACAAAACTATCTTCATAAGGGAAATCTTAACTAAATCTCATTTGATTGAGTTAAATATCCATGCCATTGGTTTTGTTTTTCCAAGAATATGTGTGAATTACATATCATTTTTTTACACATAATATTCACATATATTTTGTGTGTTTATATTTTTCACACATAATTCTGTCATTAACTTTTTCCTTTATCTAATGATGCGATCCTTTTAAGGGACTTCGACTCAATCTCCTTTAATTGCGGAATATATTGATTTATACACGAATTTATTTTATACATTGTATAAACCCCTTTGAATTTTAATTTAATTCATAGGGAATATTTTCCTACAAAGAGTTTTACTAAAGGACAAAAAGAATTTTTCTTTTTATCGTATGTTATGACAATGACCTTTCCGTCGCCACAAGCATTATTTGATATTTGGATTTCTTAACAAGCTGTAACTTTTTTGAAAGGAAACTAAATACCATATAACATTTTCATGTATTTTGGTATTGTAAATGGTCTTGATAAATCATTAAATATTTAAATATATTTTTATGATATATTTTTATTTCAATGTGGAAATTTTATCTTTTCTTTATGCTTGTTATTATGTGTTATGAATTTTTGATGGTTCTCAGGAATTGTTTATGTATATGGGTGGTTCTCGGATAAACTATGGGTGGGTGATCCTAACATAGCTCTATAATGCATTGGGTAACATGATGGATGTAAATTTTAATATTTCTCTTACAAAATTGTAGGAATATACTTTGATGGATATTACAAACGTAACTCCCCATGTAGCTATGAAAGATGCAATGTATGTATGTTATGGATTCCACACGTTACCTTTATGATGTATCATTTCTATGTGTTATTCATAAATATTAATATTTCATGAGGTTTTTTAAATATATTAGGTTTTATGATTGAGAATTACGATTTCATTAATTAGTATGTATTGATGGACTAATGTTTTGAATTCATGTTTTATAACCCTTACTGAGCTTTTTATGCTCATCCCAAGTTTGTGAAAGGGTTTTCCATGGGTATAAGAAAGGGAAGTTAAAGGAACTATTCAAGTTGGTTTATATCAAAAAAATAAATCTTGTATTTGTTTAAGGATTTTTCTTATTGTGAAAATTTTGGATATAGTGGAATTGTGTAATTTGTAATTTTTTGGATGTAATGTAATAGTTACGACCTAATTATCTAAAACTCTATACCTGAAAAGATATTTAATGTGAATTATTTAATTAACTCAAGATTATGTAATGATTAAGGTTGTGCCCTTATATTTGGCATGTAGATTAGATATTCCACCTACCATGTCTGAAGTACATGATACCTTCCATGGATCCCTATTAAATAAGTACATACCAGATCCTTCACGTGTACTCTCTTTAAAGTTTGTACAGTTGGAGAACGATCAGTCTTATGATGACATGTCAATGAATATCTTGTATTTTAGAGATAATGTTCTACGTAACAATACTAATCACCTGGTCAAAGTACTATGTAGGAACCATATGTACGAAGATGCAACATGGGAACTGGAGGAGAAAATGAAAGAAAAGTACCTCCACCTATTTATGGCATAAAATTTATAACAAAATGTTGACGGAGAAATTTCATACAGGGGTAATAATTTAATTACCAAAGGATTTATCAATGTAAATTACCTTTTTGTAATTATGTCATATAATCAAAATAAAACATAATTTCAATAACTACTATGTACTATTTTACCTATAAACATAATATTGTCACTTATGTGATTTGAAATTCAAAAATCTGGCATACACGGTTGCGATCAGTAAGATGTTCGAAGTCTAATTGAAAAATTGACTTTTAGTGAAAATTAACCTATTCTTAAGAATAGTAATATGAAACTAGTTAATATTAAATAGTCCATAATAATAGTAACCTCACCCTTGAATGTATGAATAATATTTTGGCATCTTATAAGTGATAATATGACCATAGAAAAAGTATTTGTATTTTGTAAGTCATTAATAATTAATTAAAATTAATTAATTAATTTAAAAGAAAACTTATTTGCCTAAAATATTTTCATAAATTAAAAAATTTAGGTCTTATAGTTTTAAAATAATTTTATAAGACCTTATGTAATTTTAAAAAGCATTATAAAATCAGTTATAGTTTTAAAATATGTATTTTTCAAGTAATTTTTTATTTTAATTAAAAATGAAATAATTAATATTTAAAAAATTATTTTTGAAAAAAATATTTCATTTTTGGATTCAACTCATTTAAAAATTGTAAGGGTTAATTTTTGGGATTTTTCTGAAATGCAATAATTTTTTATAAGTAGTGAAATATGATAATTTACAAATAAGCTAAATACAATAATTAATAAGTCATGGGAGACTTTTTCTGATGTGAGAACCTTTGGTTTGAACTCACATGCACTTAGTACTACTTTTTTGTCATGGAATCATTACTATTTCATGTCTTATGATGAAATAGTTAACTAATGACTAAAATTTTAAGAAAAACCTCCTCCCCTCCACTATAATAACCACCCACACTCTCTTCTTTGATTAACTCCTATGAAGCCTTGTTCCATGCCTAAATTCTAATCAAATATCTTCCTAGGATCCTCCCCACTTCTATCATCCCATTTTCTCCTCAAAATCCTAAATCTTCTCCTCTTAAGAGACTCTGAAGGAATATTAATTCAATTGGTAAATTCCTCTTTTCAATTATTTTACTTTCTTTTCAAGTTCCTTTATTTTCTTTTTATCCTTACCTCAACTCCTAAAAAATTATTATAACTCCATTACCTTATATGTACTTAAATTCTTTTATAATAATGGAATGTGTTTTTATTTCCTCGCATTTACCCTTCATTTATACTAGTAGTAAAAACACAAACAAAGATATGTTCATTCAGTACAGTCAAGGATGATAGGTTTTCAATCTCCATTAAAATATTCAATTCTAGTCATTGAAATATTATTATGGTTTATGTATACTATAATATATTTATTATTTCCCTTCAATGGTTCTGGAATCTTTTTTTAAACATTTATAATAAAAATGTGTTCCTTGTGATCAAAGACCGTCAATTAACCCAAAAAGACATCAATAACGTTTTATATAATGATTATTCTTCACTAAAAGAAAACAGTTTAAATTTAAATATATTTAACCTTATGTTATCTCAATAATATTATATAACTCCAATTATATAAAACTATCCTCGTTTTACAATATTATATGTTCATGTATATAAGTAAACCGATCATGATACAAACAGACACAAACAATGAAATTGAACCTCATAACCAATCAAAAAGGTTATGAATGAACTCAAAAAAGGTTAAAATAAATAAATTTAATGAAAAATATATTTTTTAAATATTAATTAATGAACCTAATTTGATTATTCAGGTCATTTATATGATGTAGAGATCACCATTGTACTTAAAGTAAGGGATTCTACCCGAACCTCCATTTTTCCATCGGGTTATTCTTACTCTCTTTTTACCCAAATAAAATCATATATTATGTTTATGTACATCTTATAATTTCAATTTATATTTTCGAAGTCATGTATCAAGTTCCGTTTTCCATTCTCTTTTGGGATATACATGCTTTTAATTGATTTCCTCCTCAAAATCTCCCGATAACCAAACTATTTTTAAGGGAACATCCCGAATTCGTACCCAATTTCAAGTGCACTCAACCATATGTTTTCAAACAGAATTTCTAATATAAAAATACTATTTTTATTATGAAAACTTTCTTTCATCAATTCTGGTTTTATAAAAAATATTATACCCTTTTCAGTTTAAAATGATAGTTAGTATTTTCCTTAAAACCGCACTAAAATCTATTAATGATAAAATTTATTAAATACTCATCTTACATGTTTTAAACAATATTTTAAATTACTCACCATGATATATGATTATTTTAAAATATTAATTTCTATGAATATTTTTATTCCACTCTTTCGTGTTTACTTGTGTGATACGCCCATTCATTATGCTTTATGACATGATTATGATACACATTTCATTCCATGGGTACACTTATCTTTATGTATGATTGATTACATATGATTATTAATGTGGAATAAAAATTCATGAACATGTTAATATGGGTGCACCTAGATAATGCTCTAATTACTTGGGTGAAGTGGAGTCTGATGACATGTTATGTGCAATGGTCTTACCGGTTAGCCTTGACTCATACTACCATGTGAAATGGTCTTGGCGGTTAACCTTAACTTGTGCTCCTCTATGTCCAACGAGATTGACTCATTCTAAAGTCATATTTAATGTTTCTTCTACACTATTGGGACTCCATGTTTATATAATCCTATTTTTACATTTTATTGTTTCACATGTTCCATTCCTTTTTAAATTATTATGCCATGATTTATAACCCATATGATAAAGCTTTATTACTATGTTGTTTCTATTACTAGGATTTTTTTCCTTCTCCATGTGTTCAGGTTATCCCTAGTTTATCTGATGAATATGTATGATCACAGTATAAGTTAGGGTCTCCTTATGAAGATTAAATAAGAAATGTTTTATTTAGTCCCTTGTTTTCAGTTTTATGTACCTAGTCATCCAAGACCCAAGACATCATGATACTTTGATTGTAATATGAAATTTTATCATACCTAAAATCATGTAATGATATGTCTAAAAGTATAGGGTTTCTATATTGATTATGACATTTTATTACCTGATTGTTCACATTCCTATGATAAGGTTTCACTTTTGGTAATATTCGCTTTGATCTTCACATGTGTCTTAATTAGTTATATATTTGGTTTTTATACTTAAATCATGAATTCAAGAATGTAAATAATGACATAAATTTCATTTATATTCACCATATTTTTGATAAAATAATATATAGAATTTATAATTATTAAATATAATACACCATTCATGGAGAAAGTAAGTCATACGTACTCATGATCGTTGTTTCCATTTTTATTGGCATATTGAATGAAAGGGGGGAAATGAAATATATATATATATAAATATATATCATTGTTATAGTAAGATTATTATATCATATATATTATCTATGTTCACTATACCAATCAATAATGCATTCCATGTAATGTGTGAACAAATCACGACGCTTTGAGGGTGTGGTGGTCCACACTTCCTAAAACACAATTATCTTATTTACACCAAATAGAAAGTATAGAGATATGCATTGTAAAAGGATTAAAGGTGATAAAAGAAATTTTAAATATAATATACAACATATATACATATATCTTCCATCATAATTTCCACCACGAGTGGTATTAATTAAAAATTAATAATCATCATTTTGTGAGGCGGTAGTTCTCTATACACATAAATAGTATGTTCATTGCCCATTAGATGGAGGTTTGTGTAAGTGTAGATTGAACCCTTAGAATAAAAAATCCTATTATATTGAAAATATTGTATTTTTTATCAAATACTAGAATAAATATAGTATATGGTGTAGATAATGAAAATAAAATAAAGGATCTTGAGCGAATTTGTTACCTCTTAATCGAGTAACTCATTTTGGTTTATACGAAAAGGATTTTTTGGATTTATTTATTCCTACGGATTGGATTATAAGAGGAATGGATGGATATTTGGATTTTTATTGCTAGTATCATGGAAGAAACTAAGTGGTTTGAGTGTTTTGAAGAAGATGGAGGGTGTGTGGCATTTATAGGTAAGGGAAAGGTCACACTTTACATATTTTAAAACAACTTAGGTGTACCCACGTTTCATCCTTAACAAAATCATATAAAAAACTCAAAAATGGACGGTTAATTTATGATTAATGTCAATAAAATTGGTTTTGGACTAGTTTATAGGTCTTTTGAGATATTAAAATTAAGTATTTGTACTTTGATACCCAAATTATTCTCTTAATCATTGTAAATAATTTTAATCACCTTCACAAATCATTTTGGTCAAAAAATCACGTTTTTAGAAATTATAAATTATGATTATTTTAAATATGAAATCTATTTTTCGAAATTCTTATCACATAATAGGTATAAATTAATTTAAAAATAGTCGAGCAGATAGGATGACACTGTCGGTTGTGAATGTAAAAACAACCTAATGTTTGCTATGATTTATTACCTAGTTCAAAATTGAAATTGCTTCTAATGACCTAAGTTGGATTAACAGGTAAAAATATAATCTAATAAAACTTTTAAATAGTTTTAAAATATAATTTATCCTTATAAATTAATAATAATAAAATACTATATTGTATTAAAATCTGGTATTTTTCACTATTCATCCAAAAAGTGATGTTTCTTCGAAAAATACCAAAACATAATCATAAGATAAATTCGACATTAGTAATTGAAAAACGAAGTTTATTTAATCAAATTAAATTTTTAATTTTTTATAAAAATTTACTCTATTACATTTCATATAAGGACATTAAAACGAACTCATTTGAGAAAGTAGTATTTTTAAATATATAAATAATTTACCCAAATTTATATCATTCATTATCAATCGATATTATTTACATAAAAAATTATAAAAAAAAATTAAATTTTTTTTTTATTATTAATATTATTATTATTAATGACGTAATTATGACTATATTATTTAAATAATTATTGTAACATCCTATGATTTGAAAAAAAATACATTATGTTAGCTAGCAAACATAATACGCCACATCAATCTTAAGAGAACAACTAAATTTTTTTATTTAAATGTTAACTTATAACCAAGATTTTTGAATATATGGAAAGAATATTGTTAATTGATTTATGAAAATATGGTTTATATGTATATATATGATTAATTATTTTATAAACTATTAATTATAAATGAAAATTAAACCCTTTTAAATAAAAGAAATGTTTTTCTGAAAAAACGATTCAAATCCAAGTAAGTGAGTTTATAAAATAATAAAATATATATTTATGGATTATAAAAATATATATATATATATTGCTTAAAATTCATATTATTTTATTTCTAGAAATTATATAAGAAATAATTCAATTTTATGGACAAAATGAATAAATTAAAAAAAAATGCAGTTTTACCTCATTTTATTGGAGAACCCGTTTTAAATATATTTTTAGCAATTTATGTGTTATATTTTAAAAATTAAACTTCTTCTTTTTGATCAGGGTAAAAAATACATTGGATAAATTTTTTTTATTTTTCGGATAATATTCATTTCTTTGAATAGTGAAAAACACTGCATTTTAATTCAAAACTGTTTTTATGTAATTTATTTAAATGGTTATTTTTACATTTTAATTGATTTTGAATTATAATTAAATAATTTTTTATCATTTAATATTATTTTTATAATTTTAAGTAATTTCACATTAAATATTAATATAAACACATGTCAACCTTTTGACATTTTTTTACTTTTAAAAAACTCGTTTTTATGTTTTTTAATGAGGATTAATTTAAATTAACTAATAAAAAATATGTATATTAAATTATTAAAAATGGATTCCATATTATAAATCTATGGCTTCAATTTATTTTAATAGTTTTTATTTTATTTTTAAGATATTATGAATAGTATCTATGATATTTTTTATTTAACGTGGGAAAATTAATATCGTGTAAATTTTAGTAAAAAATTATGATAAGGAAAGAATAATTACTATAACACGGTTAAAAATCCTATTTTATGAATAAAATTATACCTTTAATACGTATGAATTATAATTGACTCATTTAGTGGACTTTTGTCAATGAATATGATATAAATATTATTAAAATAAAAGAAAGTGAGAACATGTTAGCCTCTTATTTCTTATAAGTATAATAATTTTAATATAGTAATTAATATGATATAACTTAGACAATAAATATTATACATAAAGATAATGACATTATTTGCACAATGGGAATTTATTTATAACTTTTAGAGATCAAATAATTACAATAAATAATGACAGAACAATGATAGAGTAATTATGTCATTAATAGAAATACCGAATAAATGATATGAAAATTATTAAAATATTTATAATTATATTTAGTTATGTTACCATATGAATTTTATAAATGACTGTGACATATTAAAATTTTTTTAAATTGTTTTTTAGAATGTATGTCTCAGTTTAAATTTTAATTAAATTCAATGAATTGAAACGTTTCTAATTTGAAAAAATTCATATTTTATAAAAGTATTATTTTATTAAATTATATAATAATAATAAAATTATTTTTAATTTAAAAAGTGACTATAATAAGGTCTAAAAGACTGTAACAGGTCCATTCATGAAAAATTTACCATATATAAGTAAATATATAGCCTCTTAATATTGAAAATGTTGTTATCGTAATTAAAATTAAAATAGAATAATTATTGGTAATCCAAAAAGATAAGTTTTAAAATAAAATCAATAAATTTATAAGATTAATTTGTGAGAGTATTTGGAACCAAAAACATATTATCTTTGACATAACTGAAGTTGGAGTTATTTGGATTAAAAAATTAATTTATATTAATTTAATATTTTAAGAGTTACCAAGCGTTCCCCTCACCTATCCTATAAAAAGGTACCCAATCTTCTCTATTAATCACACTACAAGAACCATTTTTTTCTAAAAATTTATTTATAAAATCTTTACTAAATTCCCTCCTTACATTCTTGAGGCCTAATTTTAGGCAGAAGACCCTACATTGAGGTGTTATGGTGTTCTGCAAAGGTGATCAATGAAGAGAGAGGTATCGTTTTCTTTATGTATTTCTAATTTATTTCATCTTAAACTTCCTTAAAATATCATCCAAACATTATGAAATAATAAATCCAAAATCATCAATATATTGATATGTTATTATTTTCATATAATTAATAGGATCTGTCTCTAATTTCATAAAATTGGAAATGAACTTTTCATTCGTGTGTACGAAAAACATCCGCCCTATGAACCGATATAGTATATTTTTCACCACCATATTAAAATAAAGGTTATAATGATTAAATTAAATGTTCATATTTAATATTATATACCTATTAATATTTATAAATAAATAATATATCAATTCAGTTCTTACTTACCATGCACATAAAAATGATAACGTCGTTCGTGCATGTGTGTAAACTATCATCTCCACGAAGCGATGTAATTAATTTTTATTCACTACATAACATCTATGAAATATATAGTTATATTTAAATTATTAATATGATATTAATGTTTTATTTATCATTATGAAAAGTTAAAATATTACTTACCTTCATTTTATAACTATCAATGAAAAATGGAAAATGTTACACATGTGTATGTACGACCTACCATCTCCATGATTATAACATTTCTAATTTTCCATAAAAATACTTAATGGTTTTATTTAAAACTATATTTTATGTATAAAATTTATAAAAATGTCATGAATCTTATTCTATAGATAATTTACGTATGACCACATTGACTATTGAAATCATACCAAGTTCATTTTTGGCTCAAGTACCGAGTATCGACAAAACATCCAGCATGAACATAAATAATTATGTAATTATTATATCATGGTAATAAGTAATATAAAATTAATAATTAACATGAAAATTTTACTCAAGAAATTATAATTTATACTATTTTTCTAATTCAAGAATATAAATATTGTATGTGATGAGTTGGACTCAAAGTAAGGGAGTCTTTAACTAAATCATCATTTAAAATGATATAAAGAAGTATTATTATAAGTATTTCTTATTTATATCCATGTTTTAAAAATGATTTTACAGGATTTATTTATAAGGATATTAATATTTTGATGTTTTAATTACTTTTAAATTTTTTAAATTTGTATGGAACACTTTGATTCAAAAATATTTTTTTAAATATTTTAATTGTGTTTTAAAAATGGATTAAATATTTCAGTAACATGTAATGTTTTGAACTTATAAATCATGAAAAAATATCTCGATTTTATGTCTCTTTGATGTTTTGGTGTTTAATTTACAAGATTACACATTAATTTTCATATAGTGTGTTTTTATTTATGAGTTTAGATTTATAAAAAAATGAAAAGTGGTTTCAAAGTGGAAATGTTATTTTTCTTTTATACTTGTTTTATGTGATATGATTGTGTTGTGGTTATTGGGAATTAATTATATATATAGATTGTTAGGTGATAAACCAAGGGTGTTTGATCCCATGATACATCTCCAATGCATTGGGTAATGTGATTGAGTTAACCATTTGGGTTTCTCTTAAGTGATTTAGAGAATATATAGTGAGGGGTATTCCAAATGTAACCATGAAGGTTACTCCCTATGTTATTGTGAAATATATAATGTAATAATGATATAGATTAAAAAATTAAACCTATTTTTTATGATTTATATGAAGTTTCACTGAAATATTTTGATTTCATGAGTTAAGATATATAGTTTATGCTTTATGTGTAAAAATAATAACTTTGTGAAAATGTATTCATGATTTTATAAGTATTCATGGACTAATGATTGCTTTATTTATTTTATGTATCATACTGAGCATTTTGGTCTCATCCAAAGTATTAAAATGTTTTCCATGGGTCTTATGATTACTATGGACATAGAAGATTCCATGATGAAAGTATAGAAGGTATTTATTCAAAAGAAATCATTTATAAGGGTTTATTTTTTGAGGAAAGGGGATAAAGGGTATAAATTTCCATATGTAATGTATGGGTCTAATTTTTTAGATTTTTTACTAATTATATAAAACTGTAAAATGGAAAGATGCACTAATTTAAATTCAAGTTCAAAAACATATGAATAAGTTATGTCTAAGGACATGACTATATAGTTGGTATCACATGATGGTTTAGACAACTTTTTAGGTTAGGATTCCTTTCGAAGAGATAAGTATACCATATGAGTTTATAATTTTACGGATCATTGAAATCTCAATGTCTTATAAATCCATTTTGAGTATTTATGTTCCAAAATATTATGGTTATTAATGGTTTTTTTGGATACATTCACCTTTGAAGTAATTATGGGTTATTTATTTTTGGGATCACTACTGGAAACATAGGTTTTTCTAATGGTTTTATAGTAATTGTTTGAAGAAACTGTTGGTATATAGTAAAAAAGGTAGCATTTCCCAATGATTTGTTCCAACCATTGGAAATATGTTATTACAATTATGATTTCTTAATATTTTAATAAAAATGTTGGGAAATATATAATTTATCTAAAATATACCAATGGTTTATTAAAACTATTGTTAAACAGAAGATTTCCCAATGGTTTTTAAAAAACTTTGGGAACATTTTCCCCCAAATACACAGCAGCCCAAATCCCACTCTACCTGATTGTAGACCATAAAACAAAGATCCTATAAAAGGTCTCTATTTACCCTAGGTTTTGAAACTCCTTTCACCCATAGATCCATCTACAATCAAGCATTCTTTTTATTTCTACACATCCAATTAGAAAGTGATACCTTAGTTTTAATGTTGTGCATACTTTTTTTTCTATTTTCTTGTTGTTATTTGGCCTAAATCAGAGTTCCCATTGTCTGTGTCATGCCAAACACATTGATTTGATTTCTATTTTTTATTCTACACATTAAATATGGTAATGGGTTTGTTTATTCATAAGGTCTCGAGGTGGGTAATGGATTTAAGGATAGTTCATGTGAAGGGATTTGGGACGATTGGGGTAGTGGTGTAGGTGGTTTTCCATTTTTAGTGGTGTGATATGGTAGTTTCTGTGGACTTTATATTAGTTGAAAATTGGATTTGTATTTTGTATTTAATGTTTTTGTTCAAGGAATAATGGTAAGGGTATTGATATTGAAAATTAATTGGCTATTGGTTGGGTGATGGATTGGAAATGTTATGTTGGATGGATTGGGTATAGGTAATTTTTAAGTTATTATATGGGTATTTGCACCCTGAAAACCAATCCCCCCACCCCCACCCCCACCCCCTGGATACCCCCACCCCATGCACCCCCATAGACACCCCCACCCCCTTGGACAACCCCATTCCCCCACCCCATGGACACCCCCACCCCCACCCCCTGGACACCCATCACCACCCATGGACACCCCCACCCCCCTAGACACCCCCACCCCCTGGACACCCCCACCCCGTAAACACCCCCTCTCCCCTAGACACCCTTCACCCCCTTAGACAGCCCCCCTAGAAACCCCCCCGATACCACCGTACCTCCTAGACACCACCACACCTCCTAAGTGATTAGACATGTTTTTAAATTGAAATTAACAGTGTAGTTGATTTCCCCTTTCCCCAATGACATTTACTAAGTTATCCATAGATCATTATAAATAGAATTTGTTATGTTTTGATAAATTTAATTTGTCTTATTTTGATGAATTTAATTTCCATGTTTTGATAAATTTAATGGGTTGTTTGGAATAAAATGGCTAATGCAAGATGATTTGACTTTCGTAATAAATAAAATGTTTTTAAATATAATTACCCAAAGGGGGCTGTAGGGGGGAAGGGGGGATTTCCATGTGTGGGGGCAGTCGAGGTGGGGGTGGGTTGTCCAGGGGGTAGTAGGGGCTGCATGGGGTAGTTGGGGATAAAGGGTGTGGGGAGGGGACATGGTCTGCACAAGGAGGGGTGTGGGATATCCAGGGGGTTCAGGGTGGGGTGTTAGGTTGGGGAGGTGGTGAGCTGTCCTATGGGGTGGGTTGTCTAGGGGTGGGGGTGGGATGTCTAGGTGGGGGAGGGGGTGTAGGGTGTCTAGGGGGTGTGGGTTGTCTAGTTGGGGGTGGGGGTGGGGGCTATCCAGGTAGGGGTGGGCCGTCCAGGAGTGGGTGGGGGCTATTTAGGTGGGCTTCAGGGGTGTGGGGGATATAGGGGAGGGGGTGTGGGTTGTCCAGGGATGGGTGGGCTATCCAGGGGTGGTCGGTGGACTATTCAAGTGGGGGGTATGTATTGTCCAAGGAGGGGGAGGGGTTGGGCTATCCAGGTGGGGGGTGTTGTTCAGTTGGGGTGGGTAAGTGGGCTGTCCAGGTGGGGGTGGGATGTCCAGGGGGATACAGGTGGGTAGGGGCTATAGGGGATGCAGTGTGGGGTCCAGAGAGGTTGGTGGGAATTCCAAGGGGTGTTTGGTTAGAAAACTAGGTGGGGATGGGGTTTGTGTGTTGTCAAGGGGGGTGGGTTGTCCAAGGGGGTTGGGTGGGTTGTAAAGGTGGGGGAGGGTTGTCGGATGTCCAGGGAGGAGGGGGTGGGCTATCTAGGTGGGGGGGCTACAGGGGGTATGGGGGTTGTAGGGATGTGTGGGGGGGGGCGTACGAGCTATCTATGGAGGGGGTGGGTTTTCCACACTGGTACTTTGAAAAACCAAAATGTGAATCACATATAATCAATGTATAGTTTATTTCATACATTAAGACTTTTCTTGATGATCCATACCAACATTCACTCTTACCTTTCCAAGAAGAAGTTATCTTTGCAATGAAATCTCACTCGGGTTCTTATCCACTATCTATATTTATCTCATACAAATTTAACATTCACACAACTCCATATCACCTAATGATATAACAAGGAAAATAATACCATGAGTAGTGTCCCACAAAAATCTGGCTCATATTCCTAATCAACATACCTAGGATCATATTTAAAATAGAAATAAAAAGTTTTAAACATACACCATGTATCACAACATGGAATTAGCTCTTATTAATCCTATCAATGCATCAATAAGCCACATACCCAAGTCAAAATTTGATGGTTTGTTTACAATTTGGTGTGTTTTTTTTAAATTCATGTATGATAATTAGAGTGGAAGATAATATATGATCCACTAATGATATTTGGAGGTGTGATTACAATTAGGTGTGTTTGTATCTATATGTATGATATTCTGGGTTTGCACCAACTATCAGTTGGTTCATCTGTAATAGGCTTGAAAGCATGCTCTAATTGAAATGAGATAGAATTTTACGACCCTATTTTGGGGGTGGACACCCCCACAACATTGGACACCCCCACCCCTTGGACCCCCCACCCCTGAGACACCCCCACACCTAGAAACATCTCCACCCCATGGAAAGCCCCCCATCCCCCTGGACAGCCTCCCAACTCCCCTGGACAACACACCCACCTCCTTGGACAACCCACTAGACACCACCCAACCCCTTGTTCATCCCCTCACCCCCTAGACACCCCCACCCCTACTGGGTATCCCTCCACCCCCTGGATAGCCCCACCCCCTAGGACAGCCCCCCCCCCACTCCATGAACACCCCCCACCCCTATGAACACCCCACCACTTGTTCATCCCCCCCTGGACACCACCCTACCCCATGGACACCCCCACCCCTAGATACCCCTACCCCCTGGATATCCACCCATCCCCTGGGACACTCCCTAAATACCCCCACCCCCTTGAGCAGTGTATGTGATCACTCAAATAATCGACTAAAATATAAAATTTCTTCGATCTAAAATTTACTCAACTCCTGAATAATTCTCCTCCACAAGTGTACATGATCTTTTACACTCATGTATAGTTATTAAAATATATTTTTTTATAAATATAGTATTTTTTGTCTTTTATATTATGATTCTCATATAGAGTAGTGTTTCAGTTATGGTTTCATATAATGTTAACAATTATCATTTACCTAAAAATATTTTTTATGAAATATCAATCTTATTGAATTTATTTTTAAGTAATGACTTATAAGTTTTTTTTACTGAATGGGTATAGGTTGGATGCATGAACCCAATTGGATCTCAATATATTTTCAAAACAATTTTGAGATATTTTTAGATTTTTCATTTCATAATGCTTCAGATAGTGGTCACATACATGGCCCGTATTACAATTGTGTTCTAAGACCTTGGTTGAGCCATTAAGAAGTCAAATACCACATATCCAAATATTTCTTTCAAGAAAACTACTCTGTGTGGTCTCAAAAAGTGGAGAAAATGAAATCTCAAATTGTTGATGATACAAATGAGAGGACTTGATTGGAGAATTTTTTATATGACTAGTTTTCATTAATTCATCATCATGAAAAAGAATGGATTCCGATCCAAGAAGACTTTGATATGAGCACACATGATGCGTCTAATGAAAATGATGATGTTTTTAGGGTGAAAAAATTTAATGATGCTACCATGACATTAGTATATCAACAATGTGGTAAAATGAAAAATCTGTAATTTTTAAGCTAATTGGTTCATGGGAAAACTGTATGGGATTTCTAATACTTCCATCGATTACATTCTTACCTTATTGAAGGAATTACTTCTAAGTGATGAAAAATATTCCCTCAAACCACTATATGGCATGGATGTTAGTTGAGGAATTTGAATTTTCAAGAAACAAAATTCATGCTTTCCCAAAATATTATAGTTTATTCTAGGAGGAAACTAATGAATGAACTGATTATATAAAATGTTTCACATCCCGCTGAAATCTAGAAGCTAATGGAAACTGTCACGTGTCCCACAAAAAGTAATGTGGTACTTTTCATTGATCCCCAGACTCTAGAATATTTTTATGTCTGATGAAATATCAATAAAAATGTGATGGAATCATATCAAGGGAAAGAATACTAATGATGAGTTGGTTCACCCTGCAGATGGATTTTCATGGAATATTTTTTATGCTTTATATCCTAATTTTTCAGCTGACGTGTGTAATGTGAGGCTGGGTCTTTCATGTGACAGTTCTAATCCGTTTGGGTAGATTCTTATTTTCCACATCAGAAGGTCGATTTTTATATATATTTATAACCTTCCCATATTATTTTGTGTGAAAACACCATTCACTTTCATGCGTGTACTTATATCTGGGCCTTCTAATTTGGGAAATGATATAGACATATACATGCATCCTTTAATAAAAGAGTTGAAACTTCTTTTGGATGTGGTTGTGGACACATATGATGCATTTTCGAAAGACATATTTCATATGTGTGTTTCACTTATGTGGATGATCAATGATTTTCCTACTTCTGAAATGATTTCTAGATGGAGCATGAATGGAAAAGTATTATGTCTGGTTTGTATAATGAATACACGATAAATAAGACTGAAACATCATTGTAGTTTCGGTTTTATAGGACATCGACGATTCTTGCCAATGAACCATCCATAGAGAAATAATATTCGTATAATTGACAATAACATGGAGACTGATGATCCACCTTAGTGTATGTATGGAAATGATGCGCTTAATGAATTGAAAGATTTATTTTTTTTCATTTGGTAATTGTCTAATAAAATCGGGAAAGAGAAAGAATGTTTGCACTTAAACCTGTTACAATTTGAAGAAAAGAAGTACATTCTTTGATTTTCCTTATTGGTCAACCAATTTGTTACATCATTTCTTAGACATAATTAACATTGAAAAAAATATATGTGAAATGTTTCTTTCGATTCTTCTAAATGTTAAGGGAAAGAAAAAAATATGATTTACGGTCTCGACATGCCTTGCTAGATTGGGGCATGAGACCGGAATTGCATCATGTGTGTATTAGTCAAAATAAATGGAAAGATCCATGTGCTTCTTATGTGATGATACCTACTGAAAAAAAAACAATTTTTGGTTGTACTAGAGAAAATTAATGTTCATAATGGATATTCAAGCAACATATTAAAACGGGTAAACATAAGAGAGTTGAAGCTAAAACCCATGAAACTGCATGATTATAAAATCCTTCTATATGAGTTGATTCCAACAACAATCATTCATCTTTATTCCAATAATGAAAGGGTGACTGTTATTCGGTTGTGTCATTTGTTTATATATCTTTGTGCTAAGAATTTGTCCAAGACTTTTTTCCAAAAAAAATATGCAAATGCCCCATTAATTTTGTGTGAGTTCGAGAAAATATTTCCTCCATCATTTTTCTCTAGCATGCAGCATCTGACTGTCCATATTCCACCTAAAATACTTCTCAGTGGACCTATTTATTTTTGTTGGATGTATCCACCTAAAAGAAATACATTCACATTAATGACTTATGTCCAAAATAGGAATCATCCCGAATGTTCTATTAGGGATGGTTACTTGTGTCACGACCCGCTCCCCATAATGTGTACACCTCAAGGGACGGAAATGTTAGAAGGGAAATAATAACCCCTAAGTCCCACCTCCAGTAGGCCCCAGGTTGGAAACTAGCACCAAGGGTATAGCAAACACACAGATGGGAGGCATTACCCTCTAACAGAACACATGCGGAAGAGAGAGATAAGATATAAACCATGCAACTCCAACCCAACCAATAATATGAAATAAATCCGAATTACACATATGAAATGTTATGAAAAACCACGACAACTGGAAGGGGAAAAATAGAAATTACCCAAAAAGGAAGTGAAATAGCAGAAACCACAAGCCCGAACAACTCCTGCAACCGCAAGATAGTAGAAAACATCTTGATCTCCAACCTACTCTAAGTGACCTGAAAAAAAATTATATATACATAGGGTGAGTCTAACATTATACTCAATAGGATCCTTCCCGAAGCCTCTCATGAAAAAGTAATGAAAGCATACTAAAGAACATTGAACAACAAGTGAAACTAACTCATCACCTTAAAAGGTATGCTATCTTCCCAGCCTCACCATGGATACTTTCATCATGTAATACATACAATAGTATATAATATAATAAAGAATATCAAGGTTACCCTGCTACTACTTCCCTACTAGTTTTCCACTTTTCCCCAATATCACACGTCTTAAGAATATCTCTCCAAAAAGGCTTTCCAGTAGACTCCTGAGCGAAGAACCACAACCTTCACCTCATGTAACAAAACCATCATGTCCATTTAAGCAAAGTAATCGGGTAGTTTCTGGGATCCACCATAGCCCGCATAACATGTATCATACGTCGGTTATTATACCTCAAGCCATTATTTCCCACTCACTGAGTAAGGATCCTCAAGCCATCACAGCCTATACATGTTACACCTATAGTATTCCATGGGAAACTATATCCAGAATATTTGTGTGTGAATAACCACAATCCATTACACCCCTCTACGCAGATATATGGGGAAAACCAACCGGTGTGCCTACCAGCACAAGTAACTTCCAAGATAATAGTGTGGGGCCAAACAGGGTAGTCATCCATTCATCCTCCCATCAGAATGCTGAGGAAAACACCACCCCAAAGCTCAGAATCCCTGGGGTGTTAGTTTCCCTTACTGATAGATTGGATTACTGTATAGAAACACAAAAAGTATAGGATATACTATATCTCACAACCACATTAGGGGCATAACCTAGTCATAGACTCAATTGTGGCTAATGTCTCTTGGACTATGGGCTGCTACTTCTAAGACTATGTACACTATAAGCACACAACCATTTAAATATCTTTAATACATTATTTCATTCCCTTTACCAGTTTCAATTTACGTTAATTAATTTTATAAACAATAATTAACCAATAACAATCCCACATAATTTTCATTAGCATCACACCCAAAGTAAATTATTCCATTAAATCACAACCTCAATAATACGCCCCAAAAATCTCCAAACCCCATGGGTTAAAATCATCTATTCAATTATTCATTACAAAATTACTTTCCTATATTCCCAGGCATTCTAGAATAACTTTCTATAATCTTAAACACAAAAAGGCTCAACACGGTGAGTAGATTTACTACACGTCGAGTCTTTACCACCTATAGTAAGAGCATAGACCCATCCTCCCATGAGAAGATAAACACGGAAAGCACGTGGCATACCCCACATGTCTTCACCACTTTTGGTAGAAGGGTAAACAAGACCAGCTACCTTAGTCAGTGGGGAAATTTAAAACAGATAACCAATCAAGGAAACAACAAGCATCCAAACATTAACATCCAACCCATTCCATCATCCTCGATGTCCTCCTCGACACCCACATGCATACATCGATGCATCTCGGCACTCTAGGAATCAACTACTGCCATAACTAATAGGCCTCACTACCCCCACATATCAAAACATCCATCCAGGCTCACATCACAACAAAAGTAGTAGGAAAACAAACATCACATCAATTGGATCTTGTCCCTTAAACAATAAAGAGGGTAACTCATAACCCTACAAGGAATTATATTTTATCAAACCACCAGTTCTTTAATCAATCATGGATTAACCGATTTATTATTCATAGGTTACAACTTTGGTATACCTAAAAACAAATCTATCAAAAATAATTAAACAAGATTACTACGCCAATTTGATTAGTATAAAATTACAAAAAGGATAACCATATTCATTTACATGCCTCTTTATCTTTATCCAAAAAATTGTCAATTAATTCCAGTGTACGTTATTTACCGATTTCCATCAAGAACGAACTGCTAAAAAAACCAAGCACAGATATCATACTATCTAGTAAATCAAGAGGCAATAACATTCGATCGATATCAATTTATTTACCTGGTTAAAATATTTATTATGTCAATTCCATTGTCATCTAGTGGGATAAAAGATGATAAAAATACAGTTTCACGTAAAAGAAGTGTGATGCAATGAATCCCCTACCTCAAATAGTTCTTGACATTCTTTACATGAGAGCAGTCCACACAACGGTTCATGATCACCTCCTCTCGCGATAACTACATCCACTTGAGGATGCCACAGTACGACCGCACCAACCAATACCCAATAAATTTCCCTTAGAAGCATGGAGATTACATTGTAGAATATGAAAGGGAGAAACTGGATAAGATGACCAAAAAATAATGACGATAAAACATACCTTATATCGAAGATCGATGGATACTCATTGGTTTCACCGAAACAGGAGGTGCACTTGCAGCAAGAAGAACGTTGAGGAAACCAATCCATGGGGAAAAGTTTGATCTCACGATTCCCGTGGGAAAGAAGGAAATGTTTGAGTGTCTCGCACTAGAGAACAAGGATGAAAAACAATGGAGGAAGACATATTGTCCCTTTTCAAGATTTAATAGAGCGACGATTTAAGATATGCTTGATTTCCCATTAAAAACGGATTGCATTAAACCACATGGTTTGACCAAGTAAAATTATACCGATCCTTAGGAATAATTAATATAGTAGTTATGGACATTGAATCAGCCGTATAGTCCTTAAAACTAGGATTTAAAAGCATTTTACATCAAAGGAAACGTCAAAGGGGAAAAACTATAGGAAGTTGGAAACATTTTACGCTCTACCATTATAGAAACACTGTACACCCTACAGTTCTTGAAACACTATACACCCAACTATTCTGGAACCACTATTCATGAACCTCACTATTGCACTGTTCAGAATGGTCTACCATTGAAACTATTCACCTAAGGTTACCATTTCACTATTCACAACGGTATACTGTTGAAACTGTTCACCTATGGTTTCTGTTTCCCTATTCACAACAGTCTACCATTAGAACTGTTCAGCTATGGTTACCGTTACACTGTTCCTAATGGTCTACCATTGGAACTGTTCACCTAAGGTTACAGTACAATGTTCACAACGGTCTTCCATTGGAACTGTTCATAGAAAGTCACCGTTGCACTGTTCACAACGGTCTACCATTGGAACTATTCACCTAAGGTTACCATTACACTATTCACAACGGTATACTGTTGGAACTGTTCACAAATAATTCATCTTGACCTCCTAGAACTCTCAAACACTAGATTTTAACAAAGGAAAGTACTAGAGAGGTCTTGGACATTACATCAGAAACCTCCCAAAAACATTCTCATCCTCGAGAATTCAAAACCCATATTGAGGGAAAACAAAATAGTCCGAACAACCGCCAATCGAGATACATCTCCAAATAGAGCAAGCCCCAAAATTTAATAATGGAAGCCATCTCATAAACATGAAAGGTTTATAACCTCAAAGAAAAAGTCATTACATTAAAAGAGTTAAGCATCAAAGAAATCTGGGTACTGAGAACGTATTTGTGACTCCCGTTCCCAGGTACTCTCCTCCATACCACAGTTTCTCCACAAGACACGAACTAAGGGGATAGAATGCTCACCCAACACTTTCTCCTTGCGGTCTTAGATCTCCATAGGTTTCTCCTCAAAGGAGTCATCATCATAAACATCGATCTATCCTCAATCGATGACGTGAGAGTCATCATGAAGATAACGACAGAGTTTTGATACATGGAAAACATAATATATCTGAATCATCTGCGAGGGAAGTGCTACTCGATACACCGCAACTCCAACATGAGTTGAATCCTAAAAAGGCCCAACAAACCGGGGAGAAAGCTTACTCCCACAAACAAACCTTCACTACCCATGACAAAGAGTCACCATTAGAAACATGTGATCCCCAACATTAAACTCTAAGGGTCTCCTCCTTTAATTAGCATATGATTTCTGATGATCTTGCACTGTTTTCATCCTCTCATGAATCACTTGAACCATCTCTATTGTATTATGTACTAGTTCCGTTCTGAGAATTTCTGACTCTCTGACCCCATTCCAGCACAACGGGGAATGGAAATTTCAGCCCTAAAAAGCTTCAAATGGCACCATAACAATAGTGGAGTGAAAACTATTATTGTACGAGAACTTCATCAAGGGTAAGTGCCTCATCCACAAACCTCCAAAATCAAGAACCCAAGAGTGTAACATGTCTTCAACATTCTAGATGGTTCGCTCTGTCTGACCATCCGTTTGGGGATGAAAAGCAGGGCTAAGAAATAGTTGAGAACTGAATGCATTTTGGAGACCTCTCCACACCCTGGTGGTAAAACAAGGATCTCGATCAGAAATGATCACCCATGTGACTCCATTAAGTCTCACCACCTTTTCCAGATACTGGCTCGACAAAACTTCCACTGAGCTCGACTCATTTATCGCTATGAAGTGGGACGATTTTGTCAAACGATCCACTACCACCAAAATAGCATCATGTCCTCCCTGAGATCGAGGTAAACCAGTAACAATGTCCATTGAGATGTCCTCCCACTTCCACAGAGGAATATTTAATGTCTGGAGAAGACCACCAGGAACACGGTGTTCGGCCTTCACCTTCTAGCATACCAAACATCAAGACACAAACTCTGCAACCACATGCATTAGCCCATGCCACCAAAACTGGCTCCTCAAGGGTTGGTCATTCTTTGTAATTCTAGGATGCACCACTAAAGAAATACTATGAAACTCTTTAAGAACCATCTTGGGCATCGTCAAAGTAACAAAAAGTCTTCCGTGATACAACACTCGGTGTTGTTCAACCTCCGACCAACCATCAGGGGCCTCGCCACAAACAACTTGGTCCCTCCATACCTCCACCTCTAGATCCCCCAACATGGACTCTTCCACCTACTATACTAGGTATGACTTTAAAATCAACTTAAAAATACAATATATGCCCCCAACTTCTCTCATATCATGACGTAATGCTAACAGCTCTTCCGTTACACTCCAGGAATCCCCAGATTCATGTACAGCATCACTATATGACTTTCGACTCAGTGCATCATCTAAAACATTCCCCTTTCCAGGTGTATATGATATCTCAATGTCATATTAATGTAATAACTCCATCCACTAATGCTGTTGTAAGTTCAAGTCATGTTGGGAGAAAACATACCTCAAACTCTTATGATTGGGGAAAACCACAAAGTGTTCGCCAGTGAGGTAATGTCTCCACAACTTCATAGAAAACACCATGGATTCCAACTCTAGATCATGAGTGGAATAGTTATGTTCATGGGGACGCAACTACCAAGAACCATAAGAAGTAACTGATCTCAACTGCATCAGAACACAACCTAACCCCAGATGCGAAGCATTGCAGAAAATATCAAACTAAACTCCCTCTGCAGGAAGACAAAGAATTGGAGCACTTACTAACTTCCCCTTTAGATAATTGAAAGCTACCTGACACTAATCAGTCCATATGAACACCTGATCATTCCTTATCATTACTATCAGAGGGGTCGTAACTCGTGAGCAATCGTCTACGAACCTCTTCTAGTAGCCTACAAGACTGAGGAAACTTCACACCTCAGAAACTATCTTGGTGGATACCCAAGACACAGCTGCTTCTATCTTCGATGGATCCAAAGATACTCCATGCTGGGACACAACATGCCCCAAGAAACAAACTTCTCGAGCCCAAAATTCACACTTTTACAACTTCCCAAACTGCTGATGTTGTTGAAGAACTCCCAAAATGGCGTGTAGATTCTCTGCATGATCTTCCTTAGATGTGGAGTACACAAGGATTTCATTGATGAAAACTATAATGAACTTGTCCAGGAACTCATGAAACATAGTTTTCATCAATCCCATGAGCACAGCTAGACCATTTCTCACACCGTACCGCATTACAACGAACTCATAATGCCCATGAAGACAACAGAAAGTAGTTTTTGGGATATCCTCATCTGTCACACACATATGATGATATCCTGACAAGAAGTTGATCTTTAAGAACAAACGTCCACCCTTCATTTGATCAAATAAATCATTCATCCATGGAAGAGGAAAGAGACTCTTTATTTTCTCTTTGTTCAAGCGACGATAATCGACACACAACAGCAAACTGTCGTCATCCTTCTTTATGAACAAAACTAGTGCACCCCACGATGACACACTTGTCCAAACATAACCGCACTGTGACAGACCATCAAGTTGTATATGTAACTCTCATAACTTAGAAGGAACCATCGTATATGGAGACATAGAGATTTGATATGCTCCCGGTTGTAGTTCGATCCCAAACATGATCTCTCATCGAGGGGGTAATGCTACAACCTCTTATGGAAAGACATTTGGGTACTCTTCTACATCCCTATGAAATGCCAACTATTGAACCATTGAAGAACTCAACACCATCTTGAACATTATGGATGATATGTAAGAAACACGCCTTTGACCCATCTGAGGATATAAATAACAAACAAACACCACCAGATCTCCATCTGCAATGAAGAAAATGACATACTTCCTAAAGCAATCCATGATAAGATGCACCAAATATGACCAATCCATGATGAGGATGACATCATAAGGTTGTATTTGTAAACATAGGAAATCACCCCAAGAGCAGTTCTACCCTAACACTATCTCACAATCTTTACATAATTCAAACAAGTCAGCTCGACCTCCAACTGGCGTAGTCAACGCCAAGGGAACTCTAAGCCTCTCTACCTCATGTCCCAAAGCATGGAAAGGTGTAGGTGATATGAAGGAGTGTGTCGCTCCTGAATCAAACAAGGAATACACAAAGGTAGAAAAAAAATCAAAGGGTACCTTGAACAATGTTTGGCTCACCTGGCGCTGGCAACACTAAAGCATGAAGCTGACCACGATGACCTCCACAACCTCCCTGACCCTGATGAAGACCAACACCACGGCTACACTCTACTCTATAAGTATGGGGAATGTCACGGGGTTTTCCTCTACCTACACCATCTACCCTCTGCTAATCTAAAGTTGGTGAAACCTGCTGTTGTTGCCTCTACTGGAATAGCCTCAATGGAAGAACATGGAGCGGAACACCTGGTGCATGATAACTACTCTGAAAGGTCGGGAACTCTCACTGCTAATGACATTGACCACCACAAGAAAAACAAATGACTGATCCCTTGGTATAGGCCTGAGAGCTATTTCCCAAGGAGAAACGAGATGTGAAGGTCTAGGACCTACCTCCGACTGAATGGAAACTCTTTTACCCTAAAAACCGGGAACCCCGGACCACAACTCTACTTCAGGATGAGTCACAATGACTCCCCTCTCGTGATGATCCGGTTCTAGCCAAAGACCTATCGAAAACCTCTGACCTCACCAGTATCTCAAGATATATCTTCAACAAAAATGTGGTGAGCTGACACTGGATCTCTGGATGCAAAGCCTCCTGAAAATGCCTCGTCGTGGCCTCCTCATCTAGAAACAGGTCCTAGTCATATCGTAAAAGGTTCCTAAAATGGATTCCAAACTCTCACACACTAGAGCTCCCTTGTCGAAGTGTAAGATGTTCTTGGTGACTGGACGCCTTCGCATTTGAAGAAAGAAACTAGACTCTAAACTTTTCTCAGAACACCTCCCATTAGATTGTTGACACCTCACAATCCCCGAGGAACAAGAACCACCACTACCTCGTTACTCCTCGTAGCATCATCACAACCAAGGACACCTAGTGCTTCTTCCGAGCACGGATCAAACTGAATCTAATCTCGACCTCCTCTAACCAGTATTCTGTTATTGTATTTGCAACGAAGCCCCCGTACTTCTTCATACTCCAGTGCTGAAACTCCCGGAGTGTCTTCATCTAAGTGACATCATCGTCAACCTCTACCCTACAATGATCTGCAAGAAGAACATGCTAGACATCTTCCATGCGATCCTGACAAGGAAATCGACCTGGAGCCATACCTATAAAATAAAAAGCAGTCCGGGCTCCTAAACATAGAATACGGAGAACTCAATATTAATTAATTATCTTTTTTCATTTATTCATTTTAGGTTATCATATCCCAATGTCTACCCATTCAAACACAGGCACAAAGAAGAATGGTGCATGATCCTTTCCTAAGTCTCTACCCTACAACTAGTATCACCTCATTTAATATCCATTGTAAACTTATAGATTCATAGATCATATCATTGGGGTCCTTAAATGCCTATGTCTTAGCCGGTCTCTACTGTTTACATCACTTGCTAAACACGAATTACATTTTTTCCCTACCAACACATGCAACATCTCTTGTGCCTAACACCAATCTCCATCCAATTCCTCAACCAGACCATTGATACCACTCTGTCATGACCACATCCCCACAAAGTGTACCACTCTTGGGCCAGAAACATGAGAAGGGAGATAATGACCTCTGAGTCCCGCCTCCAGTAGGCCCCTAGTTGGCGAATAGAATCGAGGGTATAGCAAACACACAGATGGGAGGCATTACCCTCTAAGAGAACACATGCGAAAGAGAAATATAAGATAGACACCAACCAACTCAAACTCAACTAGTAAGATGAATGAAATCCCAAGTACACATATGAAATGTAATGAAAAACCACTACAACATGATGGGGAAAACTACAAGTACCCAAAAAGGAAGTAAAACAGCAACAACCACAAGATAGTAGAAACCAGCTTGATCTCAAACCTTCTCCAGGTGACCTGAAAAACAGTTTATATATACATAGGGTGAGTATAAAGGTATACTGAGTAGGATTCTCTCTGAAGCCTCTAGTTCAAAAGTAAAGAAAACATGCTAAAGCACAATGAACAATAGGTGAAACTAACTCATCACTTAAAATGTATACTTTGTTCCCAACCTCACCATGTATACTCGCACCAATTAATGAATACAAGAGTATATGATGTAATAAATAATACCAAGGGTACCCTGCTACTAATTCCCCACTGGTTTTCTGATTTTCCCCAACATCGCACGTCCTACGAATCTCTCTCCAAAAAGGCTTGCCCGCAGACACATGAGAGAAGCACCACAACATGCACCCCGTGAAAAAAAAACTACCACATTCTTGTAATCAATATAACCAGGTAGTTTTTGGGAGCCACCACAGCCCACATATTGTGTATCATACATCAGTTATTATACCTCAATCCATTATACCCCACACACCGAGTAAGGATCCTCAAGTCATCACAGCCTATACATGTTACACCTATAGTTGTCCATGGGAAACTATATCCATAATATATGTGTGTGAATAACCACAAGCCATTATATCCCTACACACACATATATGGGGAAAACTAAATGGTGTGCCTACTAGTAAAAGTAACTACCAAGAGAAGAGTGTGGGGGCAAATGGTGTAGTCATCCATTAATCCTCCCACCGGAATGTTGGGGAAAACACCCCCAGGGCTCAGAATCCCCGGGGTTTCAATTTCCCTTACTGACAGGGTGTAGTAGCATATAAAAACACAAAATGTACAGGATATACTATATATCACAACCACACTATGGGAATAACCTAGTCTTAGACTCAACTGAAGCTAACAGCTCTCAGACTCTGGGCTGCTACATCTAAGACAAGGTATCCTATAAGAATACAACCATTTAAAGAGATTTAATACATTATTTCATTCCCTTTACCAGTTTTACATTACGTTAATTAATTATTTAAACATTAATTAACCAATAATTATCCCACATTAAAGTTCATTAGCATCACACCCAAAGTACATTGTTCCGTCAAATCACAACCTCATCGTTGCCCCCCAGCAAGATCCAAGCCCCATGGGTCAACATAATTTATTCATTATTCATTACAGAATTACATTCCCACATTCCCATGCACTCTAGAAAAACAGTATATGCTCCTAAACCCAAGGGGGATCAACACGGTGAATATATGTACTACCCGTCGAGTATTTTCCTCATATAGTAAGAGTGTATACCCATCCTCCCTAGATAATCTATACACGGATCACATGTGGAATAACGGGCACATCTTAAAATCTTTTAGAATAAGGGTAAGAAAGACAAGTTGCCTTAAGAAATGGGGAGAAGTAAAATAGATAACCAATCAAAGAACAACAAGCAATCAAACATTAACATCAAACCCATTCCTTCATCCCTGGTTACCTCCCTGACACCCACATGCATACACTGATGCATCTCTCCACTCCAGGCGTCAACTATTTCCACAACCAATTGGCCTCCCTACCCCCACATTTCACAACATCTATCCAGGCTCACATCATAGCACAAGAAGCAGGAAAAAAACCTCACATCAATTGACTCTTGGCCCTTAAACAATAATGAGGGTAACTCAGAACCCTACAAGGAATTATCTTTTATCAAACCACCAATTCATTAATCTATCTTGGATTAACCGATTTATTATTCATAGATTCCAAATTTTGGAAAACCAAACATTAATCTATCATAAATAATTTAACATGATTACAACACCAATTTGATTAACATCAAATTAAAACAAGGAGAACCAGATTCATTTACATGTCTCATTATCTTTATCCAAACAATTATCAATTAATTCTGGTTTATGTTCTTTACCAATTTCCATCAAGAATAAATAGATAAACAAATCAGTCATTGATAGCATACTATCTAGAAAAATAAGAAGTAATATCATTCGATCGATATCAATTTATTTATCTGGTTCAAATTTTTATTATGTCAATTCCATTGTCATCCAGTGGGATAAAACATGATAGCGATATAGTTGCATGTAAAATAAGAGAGAAGAAACGAATCCCCTACCTCAAATGGTTCTTGACATTCTTTACATGAGAACAGTCCACACAATGGTTCATGATCTCCTCCTCTCACAACAACTGCATCCACCCGAGGATGCCACGGTATGACCGCACCAACCAAAAACCTAGAAAACTCTATTATGATCATGTAGATTACCTTTTAGAATACTAAAGGGAGAAACAGAAGACTATGAACCCCAAAATAACGACACTAAAACATACTTTATATTAAATATCGACAGATAATCCTTGGTTGCACTGAAACAGGGGGTGCACTTGTAGCGAGAAAAATGTTGAGGAAACTAATCCATGGGGAAAAGTTTGATCTCATGATTCCTATGAGAGGGAAAGAAAGTTTTTAGTGTCTCGCACCAAAGAACTCGGAGGAAGATCAATGGAGTAAGATATCTTGTCCCTTTTGAAGATTTAATGGAGCAACAGTTTAAGATACACATGATTTCCCATTCAAAGAGGATCTCATTAAACCACGTGGTTTGAAAAAGTAAAAACATCCCAAGCATTAGGAATAATTAATTAAGAAGTTATGGACTTTGAATCGGCCTTAGAGTCTTTAAAAAAAGGATTTATAAGCAATTTACGTCAAAGAAACGTCAAAGGGGGAAACTCTAGAAAGCTGGAAACACTGTACACCCTACCATTCTGGAAACATTGTACACCCTACCATTTTGGAAACACTATCCACCCTACAATTCTGGAACCACGATACATGAACCTCACCGTTTCACTTTTCACAATGGTCTACCATTGGAACTATTCACCCAAGGTTAATGTTGAACTGTTCACAACGGTCTACCATTGGAACTGTTCACCTAAGGTTGCCATTGCACTGTTCACAATGGTCTACCATTGGAACTGTTCACCTAAGGTTACCATTACACTATTCACAATGGTCTACCATTGGAAATGTTCACAGAAGGTCACTGTTGCACTGTTCACAATGGTCTACCGTTGGAACTGTTCATAAAAGGTTACTGTTTCACTGTTCACAATGGTCTACCATTGGAACTATTCACCTAAGGTTACGGTTGAACTATTTACAATGGTCTACCATTGGAACTATTCACAGATAAGTCATTACGACCTCCTGGAACACTCAAACACCATATTTTCACAAAGGAAAGGACCAGAGAGGTCTGGGACATTACAACTTCTCTAAAAATTGTATGGATTGATGCTCTATGTATTTTTCTGGTCTTATTACAAGAATGAAAAGAACAATGATAAATGATGAAGAACATTATGGAAAAACTGAACCCAGTTTTCCATCACATCCTCAAACATGAGGAATTCCTGGATCATATTCATTGACGACATTAATCCTTGAAGAGCAGTAGATGGAACATCGTACATGTTTGTTCAACCATGATTTTTTCTAGGACTACATATTGTATGTAAATTGAATATGTATATATTGTATAAATAAATATATATATATATATATATTAAACTATTCATATTTTTATCTACATGGAACATAAATCGATGATAACTAGATAACATCATTCTTTATCTTTGAATTTGAGGGAGACATTTTATAGAATAGAGTTTTCTGATTGGTTAAAATTGAAGAAAATAATATTACTATTTAAAATAATTTAAACAATTTTTAATTAAGTTTAATATTCATTTATATTTCAGGTATTGTGTTTCCCTGATGATTTTGTCTCTGAGGAAATAAGAGCTTTGGATTTTGGTCCTAATACCGTGGTTCGTGACTGTAAATCAATTGTTATCAATGGGTATATATTTATTATCACTAAACTAGAAAATAATAGAAGAACACAACATGATGGTGTTATGGTTACTACCACAATAGACTGTTAATACAGTGCATCAGATAGCAGTCCGCGATTTGAAAATGTAGGTTATTGTGGATTCATTGAAAAAATAATAATATTGGATTATTACTCTCATGGATGTGTCACGATGATAAAATTCCAGTGGTTTTAATATATAACGTGGTAGGTCACATTTATTGATGATTTTGTGTTTTGTGTAATTGATTTGACTCACACTATTACTATCGATAATACATATATATTAGCATCAATGGAGAAACAAGTTTTTTATGCCAATGACCATCTTTGACCAGAATTTGGTGTCATTATTGATGTAATTACCGGAAATATTTTTTATGATGGTGACGATGGAATTGACACCATCTCTACTGCCGTTGGAAATGATCCATTTATTGATTTTGATGACTCTAATAGCTCAATTGTCATATTTTAATGTTAACCTGAAGTTGTGGCCTGAAATATATAGAATCATCCATCCATATTCTCAATTATTTTGGTTTCACTTGACATGGGTTGTTAAGGTTGGTATAATTCAAATTTATTTAATATTTATTACAAATATGTTGTATCCAACTTTATTATTATGTGAATTTTCAGTGTTTATTGGTTGATTTTGTATTTGAATATTGTAGATGTCTTATCCATGTTCATATGTTTATATCATCATTTCCAATTACCTTAAGGATTTAATAATTCATAATAAATAGACTAATGACCCTTACTAAATAACCACCCTACTCAAAATTAAATTTTTTTATTACATGTTGAAAGATTTATTGAATTCACTATATATCCATTAAAGATCACCTAAAACAATGTATAGTTGAATTATCTGTGAATCCCCCCATTTCCTCTCATATATTTTTATTTTTGGGTTGCACATTAGTTATCCTTTTCTAATTACTTCCCTATTTTTTAAAAATGTAGGAAATGAAACAAATTAAAGAGAGGCGTTGAAAAAAGATGATGGACAACAATCATCGCATGGATGTGATGTGAATTCCACCACTAGTGCCTGTAGTGAGTATTTTATTTACAATATATATATTTAAATAATATATAATGTCATGTGATTAATTTTTTTTAAACATTTTTTCAGGATCCACCTGTTAGGCGAAAATAATTTGATGAGCAGCCTAGTAGTGGTCACAGTACTCAGGGTGTTCATACGAGGGGGTGGTACGAGAGCAAGATGATCTGGTCATCATACCCAATTAGACCCTTCCCCTCCCACTAACATACCATCTATCCCACATTCTGATCCTAAGGTGTGATTAGGGACAAATGGGATATTTAGGCATCCCATGTTTTCACAAACCTTTACATATGAGCCACTTCACCTATATTTACCATATCCGATGAAGATTCCCACTGCCCATCCAGCATTGGGCCAGCAATCTTTGCCTGTTTCTCTTACTTCTGCTTCATTTTCTCTGAGATTTTATATTCCATATTTTTCGACTCCTTCTCTGACAGAGTATATACTTGCAGAGCATACATTGGGACCCACTCCACTAATATAGGGTGTTCCTTCAGTTTCTGCAGATCCAGTAGCACCCATTGACCAGACTACCATAGGTATATTTATAAACCCCTATCAAATTTTTATACCATTATTTATTTTCATTATAACGTGTATTGATAAAATATTTATTTTTCATTCATAACAGATAAATATACTGATAGAAGGTGGTGGAAGGGGCCTACACCCATGCGTGTGGTGTGGAACCTCAGTACATAGTTGATGGCATACTACAATTAAGATAGTAAAATGATGGAAAAATAGGGCAGTAATGCCGTAGTTTTTTGTTGATGCTTGAAAAATACTCCAACATCATTCTTGTCAGCCCGCTCTCATGGAGAAAGTTTTCAAATAAAGTCAAGGATAGTGCTTGGGTAGTGATATGGGTAAAAAAATATGTTGTATATAATTCAATATTTTTTTTGTATTTATATGAATTAATATTTTTTTGTTAGATTTTTTAAATTTCCTCGATGGTATGTGTGCACAACCAGCACATCTAAAGTATTTAGGTGATTTTTGGAGAGATTATTAGCACGAGTTGTTTATTGGATGGCATGATAGAGTTGGCACAGAGTTAGAGGCAATCCATGTCATTGATGATTGTTCATTAGAACAGTATTGGTAGATGATTACTCATTAGATGACTACCCAGTTTAAGTTATTAATCACATTTGAGGTTTTTAAATGAAAATTTTAATTTTTTCCAATATTAATAAATTTTATTATTATTTAATTCTATTTAGTAATTATCGAGAATAAATAAAAAACATTGATGCTAAAAAATACCTCCACACATTGGGATGATCTATGATGCCAGATCATGAGAGGAAGCAGGTATGATAGTTGTTTAAATAATTTATGTTATTATATTATTAATTATTAATTTATTTTTAATTATGGTTTCATAAGTTCAATTTCATTTTAGAGGAAAAAAATAAATATTAAAGGATGTGTGCCTCAAGAATTTTTTTTTTCTCGAGTAGAAGGAATAAAGAAGGGAGTGTGGTTAATGAACAGACTCAACTGCATATTGTAAGTTTTACATTGTTATTTAAAATTAAAATATCTATTTTGTAAGATAATAATCTATTTATATTTGTAACAGGATGATTTAGAGGCCCTTGATTCCCATGAACCTTACAATTTTGGTCCAAATGATGATTTATGTCAGGTCTTGAGAGACTAGAATCATTGCAGAGTACGCTGTTGACCTGGGAAGAGTATAGTTCTGAAGAGGTATTGGCCCCCATTAGGTATGAGTTTTAGTTACACTAAGTTCAATCAAGTTAAGGAACAGGAAGAAAAAGCTGAATAAAGGGCCACTGAGATGGCAGAATATTCTGCTAGGGAAAACAATCCATTTATGAAACTTATGGATGTTTTACGTCCAACAAATCCACCAGAGGCCAACACGGCTTGTGATGAATATATGTCATCGAGGAATTCAATATATGGTTCCCCAAGTGGAAGTTCTTGTGGTGGTCAAGATGATGTCTAAGAAGAGGGTGAGGCAGAGGAGGAGGAGGGTGAAGAGGAGACCGAGGCAGAGTACAAGGGATAGGAGGAGGGAATTGAGGAGGGTGGGGACGATGATGGGGACGATGATATGGACGATGATGAGGATGGGGATGAGGATGATGGTGACAGTGATTATAGTTATGGTGATGAGGGACATATTGATTTGTTACATTTTTTGCTGATATTAATGACATTTGAAGTTTGATGATTTATTGTTCCTGAATGTATGTGTTATTAGGTAGGTCACATTATCTTTATTTTTTTTATCTATAAATAATAAAAAATGACTTGATGATTTTCTATTACTGATTCACCCCTCTCCTAGACACCCCCCACAGAACACCTCCACCCCCTTGGATAGCCCCACACCCCCTGGAAAGCCCACTGACCCCCCTTGACACCCCCACCCCCTAGGACACCCCTGACCCCCTTGGATTTCCCCCAACCCCCTGGAACACCCCACCCCCCCCCCCCCCCGAACACCCCCTGGACACCCCATACCCCTTGAACACACCCCACCCCCACCCCCTAGACACCCCCTCCCCCATGGACATCCCCCAACACCCTGGACACCCCCCCCCCAAACACCCCCTTCCCCCTTGGACACCCCCAACACCCTGGACACCCCACCCCCCTGGACACCACCCCACCCACTAGACACCCCCACCCCCGGGACACCCCCACCCCCTGGACACCCCCACCACCCCGGGACATCCCCCACCCCCTAGACAACCCCCCCCCCCCCCTCCAGCCACCTCGACACCCCATACCCCCTTGGATAGCCCCCAAACCCCTAGGTAACCCCTCCACCCCCTGGACACCACACCACCCCCACCCATCACCCCAGACACCCCTTCCCCCTTTGGACAGCTCCCCCATGGACACCTCCCCACCCCACGCCCCTGGACACCACCAGCCCCTAGACAGCCCCCACCCCCAGGACACCCCCCACCCTTGAACACCCCCCAGAAAACCCATACCCCCTTGGACACCCCCCCCCCCTCAGCCAAACCCCACTATATATCCCCAAAATCCCCCCAGACACCACCCCACCCCCATGGACACCTCCACCCCCATGGACACCCCCACCCCCAGGGACAGATCCCACCCCCATGGATAGATTACACCCCCACCCCCACCCCCGGACACCCCTTTCCCCCTTGGAAATCCCCCCCAACACCCTGGACAGACCCACCTACCCTGGACACCACCCACTGCCTGTACCCTCCCTAGAAACCCTCGCCCCTTTGGACAACCCCCCCACCCCCTGGTGACCCCCTACCCCCCTTCGACAGCCACATAACCCCATGGAGAGCCTTCCCACCTCTCCTAGACACCTGCCCACCCCCTATAAACCACCCCCACAACCCCCTAGACAACCCCCCTGGACACCACCATACCCCCTTAACACCCCCACCACCCTAAGACACCCCTGCCCCATTGAACCCCCCCCCCCTCAGACGCCCCTTCCCAACCCCCTAGAAATCCCCTTCATCCCCCTGCTCACCACCCCACCCCCTGGACACCCCCACCACCCCCTGGACAACCCCACCCAACTCCCCCACCCCCCAGACACCCCCTACCCCCTTGGAAACCCCCCAACCCAAACCCCCTGGGCACCCCCACCACCCCTTGATAGCCCCCACCCCTCGAAAATCCCGTACCCCATTGGATATCCCCCACCCCCCAGATAGACCCTATATCCACCCTGGACACCACACCACCCCTTGGACACCCCCACCCCTGACACCCCCCCCCCCAAATCCCACCCAGATAGCCCCCCCCCCCCCCCCCCCGCACACATTGGATACCACCCCACCCCTAGACACCCCAACCCCCACGGACACCCCCCCCCACCCTAGACAGTCACCCATCCCCTTGGACAGCCCCACCCCCCCCCCCCCCACCTCCCGGGATAACCCCCTCCCCAAACCCCTGGGTACCCCCACATCCCCCCGGACACCCCCACCCCCCTGGACACCCCCGACTACCTTGGACTCTCCCCCTCCCCCACCCCCTGGACAACCCCCACCCTGCTATACACCCCTACCCCCATGGACAGCCCCCCAACCCCCTAGATAGCCACCCCACCCCCATGTCACATTTCCCCTTACTACAACATGGCATACCACATTATCCAAAAATTCAAATCTCATCTGAATTCTCCCATTCCTATGAACAACAATGACAAATTCAAAACCTAAAACATGATTTTCATGTATAGGGGTTATTAAATTACGAATTCTGAATTCAATTATTTATGTGTTATAGATAATTCAATATTGTTGTATTCAACTCAGAATTCTGTATTGCACAGGGTAATTGACTTCTGAATTCTGAATTGAATTTTCTGTGTGTGTAATTAAATATAGAATTGGAGGTAATAAGAATTATGTTCTATTTTAATTCTGTATGAATTCATACAAAATTTCGTATGTATTCTGTAGGTATTTATAATTATATATGAATTCTACACCAGGGGAGGCAGACCTACTGGTGGAAGTGTTGCAGGTTCAGAGAGGGAAGGCATGCTTCTCTCAAGTGTATAAAGCATATGCCAACGATTGTAAAATGTTGGCATATGTGTCTTTATATAACATATACCAATAGTTTCATGTAAACTGTTGGAAAAAGTATATACCAACAATTTAAAAACTATTGGAATAGAACATTTTACTTTCCTTTTACCAACAGTTAGTGGGGAACCGTTGGTATAGTCATGATGTCTGATATTTCAAACTGTTTTAAAATTTTTGTAAATATTTATACAAACTATTAAATGAAACTGTTGGTATATAATCCATTTTTCTACCATATCCCAATGGTTCTCATAGAACCATAGGTATGTTTCTATCCCCATGGCTCCACACCCAATGGTTTGGACGACCAATGGTATAGTTTATACCAACAGTTGTCTAGCCTTTACCAATGGTTTGAAACCATTGGTAAAGGAAAAGTTTCCAGTATTGGATGCAACATGAGTGGTATGAAATAAAGATTGTGGTTAAATTAAATTATTGTTATTTTCGAGTATTTTATCTCATATTTTGAGAATTATATATGAATGGTATAGTTTTATAAAAAGAAAATCATGCATGAAGGGTGAAAACCCATCACGTCGGACAAGGCTATAGAAATCGAACCCACAATTTAAGGGTGATTGGGATGTATTTCCTTCTAATTTCCAAAATTATGTCCCTAGATAGAATGACTTCATTTTTATTAGTTAAACTGGTTTATGTCATAAGAAAAAGTTTATTTTTGTAACTGCTGGTTTATCAAATGGAAATCCTTGTTATTTGAAAATGATTTGCGGATTATGTGATAAATGTTATTTTGAAAGAAGGTCACTATTTTTGGAACCCTATATGAAAATGGAAATTAGAATACTACATGATTTTATTCAAGTTTTAATTGTAAAATTTTATTTTAGAATAATATAAATTTTTATTGTGGAATTATGGAGATTCGGGTTATTTTTTGAAATTCTAAACATATCTTGGAGAATATCTGTTTTGAAAAAAAATTATTAAGGGGAATTAAGAGTGGTTGATGTTATTTGGATTAAAATTTTAGAACTTATTTTGGAAGATTATTTGATTAAATCCATCAAATTTTTGGGTTTTAATCTTCATTATATTATTATTTTGGAATTTTAAGGATAGTTATTTATTGAATGGTATATGTTGAACTTCTAGTATTATCATTTAATTTTAGAGCATAAAATATGTTTTCATCCTCCAATGCTTTATAATTTTTGGATAACTATTTTACTTTATTCTATCTATATTTTTTTAATGTTTCAATACAGGAGAAATGGATAGGTAATCTTTTCTGGATTATGTGATTCTACAAGAGTTGATTCATCTTGAATACCCATTACATATATATATATATAAAGATGAATTTGTAGTAGAAATTGATTAAATAATGACTCTATACTTGACAAGTAAGTATGATTCCATATTTTCTTAGTTGAGGGAATAAATGAATTCTACAATTCGATGAAAATGATCTCAAAACAATTAACTCAATTTGTTTAATTTTCTTACTAAGAAACCAATGTCCTTTTAATCAATCAAAAAGATATAGTTTTTTTATTTTTAACTTTATCCTAGTAATGTTTACTATCACCCTCAATAAAAACATGATTGTTATTTTTCCTCCATTATCTATGTTTACTTACATTGAATCATAATATGTGTAATCTCAAGTGACCATCATACTTCCATTTCATTATTTTGAAGTAAAAATTCTATTAATCCTATTTCTGATGTGGGACGGCAATAAAGGTACTTTGAAAATTCATTCCATAGTTATCAACCTTGAATTTAAAGTGAAAGAAAACAATTTCTAAAAAATGTTGGAATGTAACATCCAGGGTTTTTTTAAACTTAAGAGACAATACATTCGATAGAGTACATAATACACCACATCAAACTTAAGCAAACAACTAAATATTATAATTTAATTGTTAACATGTAACATAGTTGTTAAAATGGAGAGAATTAATATTATTAATTGAATTATGAAAAAATTGTTTACACATGTATATAATTAATTATTTTATAAACAATTAATTATAAATTAAAATTAATCCCCGATTAAAGAAAAGAATTTTTTTTCTTCTAAAAATCTCTTTAAATAAAATAGTTTAGTATATAAAATAATAAAATCACTATTGATGATTTTTATTAATTAAAAATAAATTTAATTTTTAAAATTCATCTTATATGTTTTCTAGACATAATATAAGAACAAATTCAATTTTTCAGATCAAATAAGAATCTTTAAAAAAATGATGTTTTGTCTTCTTTTAGTGGAGAACCAATTTTTAATTTAGTGTTGACACATTTATATGTTAAATTTTACAAAATAAACCTTTATATGGAATAATGACATAAAATTTTACTTCATAATTTATTTTTATTTTACTGATAATTTTTATTTTTTATGAATAGTGAAAAATACTGCATTTTTTTCAAAAATAATTTTTATTATAATTTATTTTTATAGTTACATTTAACTTTTAATTGGTTTTAAAGTATAATTAAATAATGTTTTTATTAATTAATCCTATATTTTTAATTTTGTTTAATTTCATATTGAAATTTAATATTAACACGTGTCAATATTTTATTGGGGTTTTACTTTAAAAAACCAATTTCATGTTATTTCAACAAGGATTAATTTAAAATTAATTACTATAACTTCTGTGCTATAAATTTTGAAGGATGGATTCCAAATTTAGAATACATTGATCCAAATTAATTTAAAATATTTCTTTTATTTTTTGGATATTATGAATAGAAACAAAAATAATTTTTATTTAACGTGGTTAGAGGTAAATCTGGTATATTAGAGTGACAAACAATATGATAAAGATAGAAAAATTAATCTAACACGGGCCAAAATCCCATTGGATTAATAAAAGTATACCCACAACACATAAAAATCAGAATTAACTCATTTAATGTACTTTTCTTTCCATAATGTTTTTATAAATATTATTAAAACAAAACAATGTGATGACACATCACCCTCTTATTTCTTATAGGTATAATAATTTTAATATAGTGATAAATTTGATATATATTCGATAATAAATAAACCCTATAAGAATATTAGGGTAATCCATGAATTTTCTAGGTGACTATGACATATTATAAGTATATTCAATGGTTTTGTTCAAAGTTATCTCTCTATTTTGATTTTATTTAAATTCAATAAAATGAATAGTGTCAAAAATGACACACTTTATATTTTAAAAAAATAACATTTTATTAAAATATTTAAACATCATTAAAATCATTAAAATTTAATAATATAATATGATATGGTCTTTAATTTCATAAAGTGTATATTTATGGAAAATTGACCACATATAAGTAAAATTATAGCCTCTTAATATTGAAAATGTTGTTAGCACAATTAAAATTGAAATAGATTATTTAAAGGTAAACTGAAAAGATAGGGTTTAAAATAAAATATATATATTTCTAAAAATTATAGGATTATAGGATTTAAAACCATACGCATCTTATCATAAACATAACACATGTTGTAGTAATTCTGATATATATATATATATATATATATATATTAATTTAATATTTTTACATTTTCTAAGGGTGCCCCTCCCCTCTCCTATAAAAAGGTACCCACTCTTCTATATTAATAATACTTCACTAACCATTTATGTTGAATATATTAGCCCTAACCCCTTCCTAAAGATCCTACACATATTCTTGAGGCCTTATTTTAGGCATAACGCCTTCCTTAAAGGTGTTAATGTGTTCTTAAAAGGTGATCAACCAAAGAAGTGGTATCATTTTCTTTAAGTATTTTAATTTTATTTCTTATTCCACTTCATTCAAATCTCCTCCAACCCAGATGAAATAACTACTCCAACATCCTCAATATAATTCGATGCTATTATGTTAATATCATCACCTGAATAATCTCAAATTTCATCAAATGTGAAATGGATTTTTCATTCATGTATATGAAGGACTACCATCCCATGAACTAATATAGTTCAGTTTTCATCACCATATTAAAATAGTGGTTCTACTGATGGAATTAAATGATCATATGTAATATTGATGAAACTTTACTCATTATAAGATAATAATATGTCAATTATTTTCTTACTTTCCATGAACATAAAAATGATAACTTTCTCCGAACATGTGAACCATCACCTCCTCGAAGCAAAGTGATTCGTTTTTATTCACTAAATTACTTGTATGGTATATATAATTATATTTAAATGAAAAATATTATTTTAATTGTGTTATTATAATAATGTAAAGATAAATTAGTACATACCTTATTTTCATATTGATCATTGAAAAATGTAAAATGTCACTCCTGCATACATACGACCGACCGTCTCCATGATTATAACACTGTTCTTTTTTCATAACAATACATAATGGTTTTATTTAAAAGAATATTTGATGTAAAAAAGTGATAGTAATAACATAAATATAATTCTATAGATGATGGAATTATGACCACATGGGCTACTGAAGTCATTCCGTGTTCATTTTTGACCCATG
The DNA here is from genome assembly GCA_963277665.1 of Viscum album. Classification (NCBI taxonomy): domain Eukaryota; kingdom Viridiplantae; phylum Streptophyta; class Magnoliopsida; order Santalales; family Viscaceae; genus Viscum; species Viscum album. The sequence goes on along the minus strand of OY728129.1, from coordinate 747,792,257 downwards.
TACCGAATATCAACGAAACATCCAACATGAACTTAAACAATTTTGTAATTGTTATATCACAACAGTAAGTTATATAAAATGAATAATAACTATAGAAAAATGTTCTCATGAAAGTAGGAATTGATATATTTTTATTATTTAGGGTTATAATGACTGTACATGATGATCCAGACTCAAGGTATGATACTCTTTAACTAAAACATCATTTTAAATAATTTAAATATTTATTCTTCTTCATATTTATTATTTATTTCCATGATTTCAAAATGGTTTTAAATAATTTACATATATGGAAAATAATATTTTTATGAGTTAATTTCCTTAAAAAGATTCAATGTAGTATGAGGGACTTTGATTCAAAATTAATCCTTTGAAATATTTTAATTACATTTTAAAAATGGATGGATTATTTCAATAAATTGGAATGTTTTTAACATATACGTCAGGAACCAAATTTATCACTTTTATGCCACTATTTTTTGATTTTTTATTAATAGGTTTAAATTTTTATTTTCAGATAATGTGTTTTCATTTATGATTGCACATATGTTTTTAAAAATTGAAAAGTAATTTGGATGTGGAAATGTTATTTTCACTTTATGCATGTTTTTTATGTTATAATTATGTTATCATCGTCGATGTGTATATTTTTATTCATAATTAAATAAAATAGTGAATGCAATTCTCATAAATATAGCTCAGGGGAAACACATCTATGAGGGTATAAAATGATGAAGGCCAAGGGTGTCCCCTCTAATGATGTTAATCCCCATCAACATCAGAATATGAATGTTATGGAAAACTAAGTTCTTTGAGACTAGAGTTTCAAGTGAGTCCAGAATTTCCACTGCATCATTCCCCTCCCGCTATGTGTGATACACTATAGTGGTGTTTCCAAGGATACCACAACACTTGCGGTTAATATATCCTATAGACCAAGGGATAACACCAAGACCTTGGAGCACATTGTATACCAGTATTGAGTCATTTTCACATCCCTGAGATACAATCTCCTATGTCTACATATAGTGAGAACATTCAGCATATTTTTATCCTCATCTAGTAGCGACGTACCCTAGCCCTTCCAAATTACAAAAACCAGGATAACTGAGCAATAGCTATCACAAATGATCCCCCCGCCTCGCATAACACCATAGACGCAAGACCATCGGTTTTCTTTCTAAATACCTAATAAGGAGGGTTCCATCTGGCCCATTTACCTATAGAAGTATTAACTCTAGACAGATTATTGTGGGCAGCGTGAATGAGCCAATGAAATGTAGGCCTCCCTACCATGTGTTGAGAACCCTATCCATATCAAGAAGAATATTTTTAGATTTAATAATGATCACTCACCTGAACGAGACCACCCCTTCAGGAAGCCATTTGTTCTGCACCTGCCATAAACACCAACAGTCTGCCTACAATACTAAGGTGTGTTCCCTTCTCCTCAGAACCTCCTTCCCCACTCTATGGAACCAGCATACAATAAATGGATGCTCGTCCATGTTAGTTGTTGAAAATTCTGGGAGCTCATAAAATAACTCCCAAACCTTCTCCTCCCAATCAATACCAAATAATGGGTGATCCAAACATTCTTCATTATACCTCCTACAAAAGACACACCTGGATTCTATACTCACACTACACGAATTAATATTCTATTCTCAGGGGCCTTCTTTGTTCATAATTCATCAAGCAAGAAATTTATATTTTATGGGGATTTTACTTAACCAAAGTAGCTCATTACACTCATCCTCTACGGCCTATATGGATGATACACGTTGATAGTCCTTGGTTCTGAAAGAACCTAATGGAGATGGGGTGAACACACATTTAGTAGGGTCTAAGGTTAGTTCAATGAGGTTGAACATTTCAAATTGGTCTCTATCTAGCACAGCAGTGACGAACAATAGATGGAGCCTTGCCTCTCTAAATGATATGTCGGTGACTGGGTATCCTGAGAATATAATGATCTCCCCACACCAATTACCATGCCAAAAGTATACACCACTGGTCCCTAATATCCAATGAGAATGAAGTATGATGGAGGTGGTGAGGGGACCTATCTCACTCCAAAGGGGAGAGACGTGGCCATCCTGAGCATTCCAGTCCCCTGTGAAGCAGTCAAGAATAATAAGTCCCCAAAAGGTCTATCTACCCAGCACCTCCCATTATTTTTTGGAATGTAATAAATTAAGGGTATCATTAGGACTCTGAACAATAATACCACCTTCATTGAAAGGCCACTCCATATTGTTCCAATAAGCCCAGTGCCTTATTCCCTCATACATTGGTTACCATATAAAACATGGGATAATTTTATCAATATTGTGGATAACTCCTTTAAAAACCTTATCAGCAGATAAAGCGTGAACCAGGGTGGCTAGGAGTACACTATTAACCAGTGAAATCCTACCCCAATGGACAAATACCTATTATTCATATTGAGAACCCTCTACATTGTTCTACATACTGGAGGGTTGAAATCATAGATACATATCCTCTTTGAAGATAGAGGGGCTCCTAGGTACACCATCATAAGACCACCTTTCTGCAATACAAAATAATAAATCACATTAAGGACCCATCTGGCATATAATCTTCTATTTATATAAAACTATTCATCGCCTTATTCATAACCTAACTGCTCCAGTAGCTATACTACTCCAAAAAAAATTCAAACCCCACACAGACATGTTCGATTCATTTTTGAAGATGATGGAATCATCCAAGAACATGAGGTGTTACACTGATGTAAATGGAATCCTTATATAGTGTCGAAGATCTCACCACAACTTATACTGTGTTGGATGAGGAAACTATTCACATCCCATGAAATTATGAACATTCTCATTGATATGGGGTCCCCTTTTTTAAAGACCTTACTACGCTTTGAAGAGGCCGAATTTTTTACCCATGAACATGATTTCCATCCAAGCAGAGATAAAGAATCAAAAGAGAATATCAATATTACAAGGAGAAATACCAATAACTACGAGGAAATTATTGATGATGCTCCACACAACTCGGTCATATTACATACACATGTCAAGTATCATCTCCAAGTTAGTACCTCTAGTTTTGAAGTTGATATCCCCAATAAATTCCTAGGCCAATGTGATCACCCCCAAGATCGTGTACTCCTCACAAATTTTTGTTGTTCCATGGCTACCCATTTGGGAAGATGAATGGATATCCATGAATTAATAATATTAGAATGTATATTTTAAGGGAAGTTACACCTTCTTATCAGAAGAAAATTATCAATAGAATAAAGAGACTTAGACTTGGAAATAAGAAAAATCATGGTAACACATGAAACCCGTGGTAAAAACCACCCCAAAATAAGTATTGAATAGTCTCAATTAAATCACCTTTCACCATATCCCACAACGATCTGAAAAAGGCTCCAGGGGACCCATCTGGACCTGCCGTGCCATTAATATTCAGACTCAACATGGAATTACAAATCTCATCATCTTGAGGAATGGAACCCAGGATTTTGTTAACACGAGAAAAAAAAATTGATTGATTAACTTCAAAAATCCATGTATCACTACTGGATACCCATTCGGGATGTGGATGTTGGTGCCATCAAGAATGTCACAAAAGTAGGAGCTAGCCATTTCCCCTACCACCTCCCTGTCATTAGTATAAGGCACATTCTCCATCTCAATTTTTTGTTTCACCCATCTTCTCCTTTCCTTGATACATGCATTAAAGTACGTAGTATTACAATAAACCTACATTAACCACTTAATCCTTGTATCCTCCCTTCCTAGAATTCTTGTATTAATTGAGTATATTCCAAAATTTATTTCCTACAAGAAAGTTCCACAAATATTAGTTCATCCCAATACTCATTGAGACACCTTTATATCTAATCCAATTCATGCATAACTAATTCCAGATCTTTTTCTGATACATAAATATCCTTTGACCATATATGAAGCCACAGTTTAATACCTCTTAGCATATTGTGCAAGCCTATCCATGTGTGTCCCTAAAAAGGGGTGTTCTAGGAGTCACACCCCAAATCATTACATCCAGTATTGTGTGTCCAGTTCTGGTAGAAGAAAACCTGATCATTCTTCTCAAGCACGGAGGATGAAGATATCATGATCTTGGAATGGTTTGATATACCACACACCAAATGAATCACCTGGGTATTGGAATACATTGATACTACATGAATGTTTTCCAAACATCTACATAGATGAATCCACGACCTACGGTTTATCTATTGATTCTTACACCATGTAAATTGATCCCCTGAGTACCCATGATCCATAAAAATCCTTCCCACTAAGAATTAAACAATAATGAGACTAGAATTTCTATTAAAAAAATTTCTTCCCTTCCTCTCATCCAGGTATTCAACGACATTAAAATCCCCTCCATTGATCCATGTAATGTTTCTAGGGACAAATTCATTATAATTGTTCCACAAGGTCTCCATTTTCTGGGACTTACAGCTTCTGTAGATGATATTGGATAATATGGAGTGTGGGTCATGGGTTTCCATAATTGTGATGACATGATCCCCCGCCGGAGCTAGATCAGTTGTAAAACTCATGTGACAAAAAATCCATATATTCTTATGCAACGGTTCAGCGTGCATGTATCCATGCATATTGAGTTTCTCGGAGAACTCACTAATACAACATGAATTCTACTTTTGCTCAAGGATGGACACTATTTAGTCCTTATGTTTAGGAATCTCATAAGCCAATAATTCTGTTTTGATGTGGGCTCCAATACCTTGGGTGTTCCATATGAGCAACGGTATCATTGGGAAAATATATTTCTGGGACTGGCCCTAGAATGTGTGGAATTCTCCAATGCATTGGGTAATGAGACAGAGTTAACCATTTGATATTATCTCAAGATATTTATGGAATATACTATGATGGTTATTCCAAATGTAACCGTGAATGTTTCTCTCTATAAAGCCGTGAAAGCTATAATGTAAGAATGATATTGAATCCATAATTTACCTTTATGTTTTATGATTTTTGTAATGTTTTATAGGAGTCTTATGATTTCATGAGTTAAGATAAAGTATTTTTTATGGGTGAAAAGTATATCATTGTGAAAATGATTTAATGTGTTTATAACTATTCATGGACTAATGGTTTTTTTATTTCATTTATGTAAATTAATTTCCTTTTTGTGATTAACCGAAGTTTTAAATTTTTTTTCAAAAGACTTAAGATTAGTAAGGACAAATAATATTCCATGATAAATGTATTGAAGATATGTCTTGAAAATTAATCATGTTCTTAAAGGGTTTCCTTTGTGGGGAAAGTGGATACTGATTATTACTTTCCATATTTAATATATTAGTATACTTTATAAGATTTGTTTACTAATTATCTAAAACTATAAACTGAAAAAATCATCTAATGTAAATTCTAGATCAAAAACAATATAATAAGGTATTTTTATAGCCAATTTCTTACAATTATAACAAATAAATTATGTTTCGTTGAAACAACAGTGTTTGGTGTAACTTACACCAAGTTGATATTTTATGTAACATAAACAAAGTCGATTTTTGTGTAATTTACACTTAGTCGGTTCCATGTTAAATGAAATATTAACTTATTTCATTTCAAAAAATAAATGAAAATTTAATTTATTTGAATAAAAATGTTATATAAAAACTCAGAGTGTCACAAAGGGGGCCTTAATGAATGGGTTTCCTTGGTGGGATTCTTAATATCATTATATTACAAACTATGAAATTGGTTCCCTATTATAGGTCTTGGTAAAAGTGGTACCCTAGTATAGGGATATGGTGAAAGGGTTCCCTCTTATATAAAATGGGTGAAGTGGAACCCAAGTATGGTACTAGTGTAAAAAAAATTCTTTATTTTGGACTCCATGAAAAGGTTTCACCTTAGTATGGAGGCTTGGGTGATGTGTCACCCATGTTTTTGGGCCTAGGAAAACTATTTTCCATATATGAGACTTATTTTATGTGTCACCCTAGTATGGAGGTCTTGAAAAAGTGTCACCCTATATATGAGTATTGAATGAAATTTCTCCCAAATATAGATTCCCAGGTGAATTATATCCATTATATTTATCCATGGGTGAGATATTTCCATTTTTTGTGTCCTAGTCGAAGTTTTTTTCCAATATGGGGTCCTGGTTGAATTTTTCTCATGAATAGTTGTTTATTAGGATTAATAGGGAGTGTCGATCCCAACTATAGGGCCTGTTTGAATAATAGTGCATTAGGAAAACTCATATGGTCATTTTTTGGGTGACCTAGGTTCATATATCCCTATAATGGTTATTATGGGGTGGTATGGGTCTCTTTACTGAAATCTAAAAGATAATAGAAGACATTTATTTTCATGATTTATTCATATTAAATCTTTTATATAATGTAACTACCCATAGTTCTCATCATTCTCATTGTGGTATGGATTAGGGATTCGCCTTATGGAGATCATGGAAACCAAAATGCATGCAGAAATGATCTACTTCGGGAAATTCATAACTTTGGTCTTTTACAACATTCATATTATCATCACTGATTGATACCCTATATATTCAATTCCACCTTTTTAAAGAATATCATGTGTATAATTTATTGGGAAATGGTTATTATGGAAACAATCTATGGGGATAACACCATTCTGAACCTAGTTGGGGCACTACTCCAATAAGGATACATCCATGTAGTGGTTAAGATTATTAATTTTGTTATATATGGTAACATGGGTTCAGTGAATGGTCATGTGATGGCCTTGGTGTATGTATTACAAGGCATGTGTATGATAATAATTTAAACATACCTTTGTGCCAACATAGACCTCATTGTGTGGATACGACTTGGGGTTTATGCAGCTCTCTTCCAAGATAAAACATTAAAATCCCAGTTCCTAGTAAAAGTTAGTGAAAAAAACCCACCTAATAATTAATTTTGATCAGAAAAAATGAGATCAAATTTTCATGTAAATCGGCCTTCAATACAGACTAAGCTCGTTATCTATACTTGGGGGGAAGGAGTGGTCACACACTAAAATAAAAAACAATCTGTCATGTGAACGTGAACTACGTTTAATGTGGGATATAGTTTTCACCAATATATATATGGGACAACACTATAAATATATACTAGAAACATGAGTGAATATTGAATATTTTACCCTCCCTTTTTTCTCAAGTCATGTGATTTGATTTTAGTAAGTCTTTAGCAATATTTCTATGTTTTTTTATGGTGTGAGTGACAGAGAATGGGAATAAGGAACAAGAAATAAGGCATGGATAAATTTGTGTATACTATATACATGAATTACATGGGTGTTAATCATCATGTGAAATTTCTTATTCATTTGAACATATGTGCGACCGATAACATATTTTAAATTGTGTTTAAGGAGCTACAATTTTTTTTTGAAAAAATGAAATTATTTTATGCTTTTTTTGTCTCGTCTCATGTTATTCTTATTTAAATCCATTATTAGGATTTCCATATTTTCTAAACATGCCAACCCTATTTCTTTCTCTTAAAGGAAATGGGTGGATCTTCTTATTTGATCTCTACAAATATGATAACTTCTCATCTTTAGAAAATAACCAATAGTGAAATGCCCTATCTTATGGCACTAGGTCCAAGATACAATGCCACATAGCCTCATGTGTACCTCCTATTACGCAAGACGTTTCCTATAACTAGTGAGGGTATGAGGGTAATCAATAGGGATAATATACCCTCATTATCAATATAGAAAAACCAAAATTGCATCAAAATTAAACAATAAACAATAAATTTTAAATTTTATAGAATATGACACAGAATTTAACATAAATTATTTAGAATAAATAATCAGGTATGCCCAAAGTGGAGGGTCAATATGATAATGAGAAATATAGAAAAGTTAATAAAATTTTGGGGAATCCTTCGGGATTTTATCCTCATATTTCCTTTTTAAAACCATGCTTTATCTCCCAAATCCCTATCAATAGACCTTTTACCTTCCCTATGTCCCACCTACATCAGTATAATATTGCTAAGGATTTCACTATCTATCAGTATATGTCCCAATACATTCCATAATTCCTAGTGCTCTTTAGAAACCTACAAATTTCCATCATGTTTCAATTTCTACCATTAACAAATGCAACATTCCTCACCTAGATATTGTCCATTAATAAGAATACTTCACACCACACTCTGATGGTGGTTTTATTCTAAATATAAGGATAAGCCTAACTAGAATGTTTAACATATATGGATATGCACATCACCAAAACATGGATTTCTCCCATATCAACCATTTTTGAAAAGTATTCTAAACTATAATTCATTGTATTCTAAAATTTCAATGGAAATGACTATGGTAGGACTCATTTCATCAAATGGGCCCTAGTCCATATACTTTTTCATATCATCATTCTCCAACCCCAGGGGTTTTTTTAACCAATACATAGAATCCTATTCATCCTGATACCTATAGAAACGTTAAATAGGCTATGGAATACCAAAAGTAAAATGTTTCATAGAAATGAATAACATTTCATATCAATTAATGTTCTCCATATTATAAACACCAATCATATTATCATATATCATTAATGGGTATCAAGGTGCAGTCACACACCCACCTCAAAAAAATATAAAGAATGGGATTTCAGAAAAACATTCAATAATGAAAAAATAATTTATAAGGTCTTATATGGTAAAGAAAATCCCAAATTAGGATTGTAGATTTCAATGTCAACACTCATCAAAATGGTAGTCACCATAGATAAAGTCAATCCCAAACGCCCTAAAACCCATCTATATATCCCAAAAGAGTCAATAAAAAAGATTCCATGACAGGAAAACCATGGATAAATTTTTAAAAACTCTCAAAAAATGTGACACCAAGGATTTCACCACCAATACATCATCAAATTAAAATGATACGCATGAATCTTTTTGTTTCTACAAAACTATGAACAAATTATGGTAGAATACAAAAATAACTACAATCACTTCCATAAAAGCCTCATTTTATGGTAATTCAAGAAGATAAAAAGAATTCATCCCGAATAAGGACATCACGGAGTACCCCCACTAAATCACACCAATAAAAAAGTACAAATAATGGAAGTTAGAAATACACATTATATAAAGTTAATTAGAGTAAATATTAATCCATAAAATTAGGAAATCTGATCATATATGAAGGCATCTAAATGGAATTATATTGGTCTTCCCGATCATCCATAATTTCATTTGAAATCAAGGGAATGATTTATGGTCGTGAAAAAATGAATTAAAATAGGAATTAAATTATTAAAACTACATTAAAGAACCTTAAATTATGTATCATGTATATCCCCATTGATCTTGTCAATATGTATATAGTATGGAAGATGTTATATCTTTTTTGAAGCCTTCCCAACATTATTCATTACCTCTGCCATGGCCTAGCCATGGTAGTAGAATTCATAAAATTTCTAGGCCATAACAGCTTATTCCCATAGTACTCGATGAATATACAGTTTTTATGCCTAATGTAAAGGATCAATGATATGGAGGTGGTGAATTAAATTTCCAGATGACAGGGGAGATAACCTTCCATGTGTCGCATGTAAATGGGTTATGGATGATACTGATGTTGGTTCAAACATTCTTGACTCATATGTGGTTGAAAAGTTATTCCGAATGGGATTGATATAGAAATCATTGAGTTTAGTTAATTATATCCTATTAAACCATGTTATCAAGCATGATAAAGTGTTAATATGTTAATTTTCTCATCTAATCATCATTGGAGTGGCTTCCTCTATAAAATATTGACCTTTTTAATAATGTTCCCACTCTAAAAAAGATACACAATTAACTCCACCATTATTTTTCATAGGAAACAATTATTTAACATTGTAGACTAATCATTAGGGAAGGTAGATATAAGAATTCATATCACATCACACATTCCCCAAAATAGATAAGTAATGTGTCTTGTGAATATTGTAATATCAATCGATCCTCTACATAGAGCTAGATCAAATGTTTGAGCCTTTAATGAAATCATCATAATAGTGGATACTTATTTGATGAGAGTTTATGACTATACTGAGTAATCCAGATATACTCTGATTTAGTGGAAAATTTAAGATTTCTAAAGATGGATGTGGCTATTTGGACTTCACAATCCCTTACATTACATCATCCCGATCTTATCTAGATGTTTTCAAGTCAGTAATTCCTTAAAACCAATAAAATACTCCAATAAAAAAAGATGATATAATTAGAATATGTTATATTTACATGATTTGTGGAGTCCCTATTCTTAGCTACATGTTTGAAAATATTCTTCCCCCTCACCGTGTCTTAGATTTTGTTGAGCACACTCTAATCTAGATGGGTTTTTATTTGAGGCAATTTTAGGATATCGTGAAGATTGAAGTTCATCTATCTCTCAATATTACCTTTACAACTTGGATAAATCTATTTTTATGTTCTTTTGTATTGAGTCGCAATTAAAAAAACTGAAGAACATCCCAACCTATAAATCTAGAAAGACTCAAAATACTTATTAGTACAATCTATAAAACGGATAAAATATTATTTTTGGATGTCAAATCTGGTTATAGTTGTTCTAATATCATCAATTGGAATGTCTTCTGGTGATGCTTCGTAGTGGGTGGCTATGACCCTCCATGGTTTCTCATATTGTAGTTAAAGATACCATCCGTATGATGGGTATGTATATCATCCAGGGTATGATTAAATTTCACTACACCAACCTTGGGTAGAATTTACCAACTATTGGTCTGACATCAATGGGGGCAGACTCACTATAAGATCTATAGTCCTATCATGTTGTTTCATGGATAGGTATTGGTGAATTTCAATGGAAATATCCTAAGTAACATAGTATTTTTTATCAATTCAACTAAAGGACCATGTTGCAGAACATTATAGTCATATGTCTAGTAAACATGGATTCCCAAATCTGTTTCCATGTTTTGGGGATTTATTCTTCTTTTTTATTAACTCTTTACATGGCTACCATAAAAACACTTATGGTAGATGTCACCTGTTAAAAAAGATGATCATTCATACAACATCTTACTAGTATATAGAGTACTCATATAGAGGGTTTATATGTACTCAATATAGAACCCTTATATTGAATATAGATTTTTATTCTAATTTCATTGCATATAAATGGTGTTCCCTTCATATAATATAATTTTTTACGAATAACACATTCTTTGTTAATCAATCATATGTTTATGTATATTCACATTAATACTCCAATAAATATTATATCATTTAATGATTCAATTATTCTGTATCTAGATTTTGATCAATCCTAGATTGACTATTTTCCTGAACATTTCTAAGTGGAGTAACCCCAAGAATATGCATAACACCCTTATAGAAAAATTTGGATGTATGGGTGGAAACATAGTGTGGAGATAGAATCATCTTGTTGAGATCTGTAATTATTGAAGGGGTACCTCTTTTGTTGAATGTTTTATTTTTCATATGATCACCTGGGGTATTATTCCCATGTAACACCTCTATTGAAATATGTAATCCAAATTTCCCATGAAATTCTATATGACTAGTCTAATCTAGAGAAACACCCTCTTATCATTGAAGTCTCACATTTGGTTGTGATCACACCTTCATCGACTATGTAGACCATTTTATCCTAAAATCATGTATCCAATTAAATTCATTGCATGTAATACAAATAATTCTTTAGTGCTGAAGTTACTACCTTTAACAAAATAAGGCATTAATTGAAATGGAGTCCATATTATAATATGTCTGACTTCCATGGATGAGATGGAGAGTTAGGAAGATCTCATTATCTAGCACTATGTGGGTCTAAGGATGCATAGCTTAAACAATGGAGAATTGTGTTCAATTATCCAATGTAGTATATCTATTTGGGGGGAAACTATAAATTCTAGAGAAAAAAATATATTCTTCTGAATGCATGAACCACCAGTTTGGATCTATAAAAGGATCCACCTAAGAGATGACTCAAAAACATCTAAGGAATCATGGATTTGTGACTATGTAACTATTTAGAAAACATTACATGAATAAAATGAGACTCATGTATAAAAAATTAATTCACACTTATCATAAGTGGTAATTATTAAAAATAATATAAATTATAGAAATAAAGAACAATATTATAATATCAAATGGGTATGGTCATAAGAAAAAGATGAAATTTCCATGTAACAAAATCTATAGAAATTTGTAACGTCCTCCCCTTATACATTGGTTAATTTTCCACATTCTTATATCTATGTCCAATAAAAATTATTTTATTCTTCTATTTTACATTTAATTTTATGGTGTATTGTAATAGAAAGGCTTTATCATTTAAATATTCCACACTTTTTTTAAGGAATGAAAAACATTTCTATCTCAAATAATGAACAATTTCTTTTCTCTTATATCACATCGACTATAAATTCATGATAATATATGAAATACATAAAAATAAATATCATGATAACTAAAACAACATGAACATTTTATGGGAATGAATCTTGTAAATAACAAATCCAAAATACTTGATTCGATAAATAAATATTAGTATCCTCGCCTTATCTTTTAAATATGTACCCTAAAATATAGGCAGGCCGAATAGCGTGGAGCATATATCATCACTATATTATTAGTTGAGTGTATGATACAAATGACTCTATGATTTGGTTTTCCCCTAAGCATAAACTCTTCGAAAAATATAGGTGATCTAAATATAATAGCACACATACAATCATAATAATCCAAGGTTGGACCATTTGAATATGAAAGATTTAAATTAATTCTTAATGTGAATTGGAAAAACTATATACTGGGAAATTATGCTATAGAATGGATGCATTGTATCCTATAATAAGTTTATATATAGAAACCATATTTTAGGTACCCTTAAATGGATCTGACATTGATGTATAGAAATTAATCCATATAGGGCACACCACCCTTTGTACTTTATGGACCTATCAGATACACCATATGTCATGTAGTTTAACCTCATAAGTTAAGGACTTAGATTTCATATATTTTATGCATGTATGATGAGAACCTTTTTATTGGAATCGATTCATAAATTTGTTCCATGCATAATAATGAAGCGGATTCATCTTGGCGTTGAACTCATGAAGAAATCCTAACATGTTTTGGTGAGTCCTCAGACACAAGATTAATAAGTTTTCAATTACGATATAATGTATTTCTATGATTTATGTAGAAAATTTTTATATATATTTTTATCATGAAGAAATAGGAATTAATCTACATAATTTCATTTTCGAGGTCATTACATATATCTGACTCATATATTGGGGAAATATAACAATATCATCATACTATTATTGTGCCATTATGAAACATGAAATGAATAAAGGGCATCAAACACTAGTACAAATATGGGATTTAAGATGATCATATTTATGGCCAAGAATAGGTGAATACCTTTGGGAATCAGTATATACCCTGAGATAAAAGAAACAATTCCACACAATGTTTTTTATGTATCTTCACAGATCTAAATCATATTTATGAGAAAAAAATGAGGATTTTTTCAATGTATTGGTATATCGAAGAACGCCCATCATGATTTAGTAAATATACCCATTTATAACCCATATATATATTTCGGTTATAAAAATGGAAATGAGGTCATATATTGTACACCGACATAAAATTTGTTATGTCTTATTAGATGGATCATATCATCTAATAATGATTTTCAAAGAGTAAAATCGAAAGACATGGAATCATATTCATTATATAACATTCACACATTGATATGAATTTGTAGAATTAATGGGATTTCATATTATTTCATATAAAATTGGTATAATTCATAACAATGTATCATTGATTGTTTTAAAATCTACCGAAATAGTTGGTGATGATACAAACATAAAATGTATCTAGTAGTTTGATAGATAAAATGACATTCAAGAAGGGTCCTTGCACTCTAAATGTTACACAACCATATACTGAACAAATTATTAGGTATAATGGATATAAAAAATAATTTATTGAGTTATTATCCAAAATGTAGGTCATGATTACTTGAATAAATATCGTTGAAATTAATTATATTTTACCTATGGAATAGTTTATGACCTAAATCATATGGAAAATACAATCTACCCTAATATTTTTTATTAAATAGTTGCCTAAGTGAGTGTTTCTTGACATGTTATAGGGACATATTTTAATCTATATAAGAGGTTCATAATTCCCACCCAAGTGTTTTCTGGATCCATGATTGGGAAGTATTAGATAGTATATTTGGGACTTTTACAAAGGTTTCACATTTTAGTTTTCTAACCAGAATATCTTATTTGTTTATAGGTAAGGGTGTTGCAATTTTTTCCATATAGTGATAGTGTTTATGGTTATACATCCCTGACCAATAATTATTTAAACCTATATAATATCAATATAAAAGAAAACAATGATGCGACATTATATCCCTAGGACAATATAGATTGACTCAAAGATATGCACACAATTTAAGGCCATGATTCTTAGATCAAGAATGTGATAGATCTTTTTTCATGGACCCAATATATGAGATTTATGAGTAACTATATATCTTCTCATAATATGAGTCATGACACAAATAGTTATTAAAACATTATCTCAATATATATCCTAATACAAATCTACAATGTATGAAAAATTGAATGATGCACAGGAATAGTGGGGGGGGGGAATATGAACTAGATTTTTATATAGATCTAAGGAAGTTTCTTTGGATATAACCGAGTATCATGAAGTTAAAATAACCATTCCATATATAGTTTTTTAATGAAATATTGTTGAATATATACGAAGAATATATAAAGTAAAAAATTAAATGTATATCCTAATATAAGAGGGTATGAAACTCAATGTGAATTTAGCTTTAACAACATAAAAATATAAAACAGTTATTTCATTTTTCATGGCTATGGGAAACCCATAAATAAGATAGGGTAGTTCTATTCCCCTAGGATGGTTTAGGCATATTGATGTAATCAGTGACTTGGATTGGGATGAGAGTTATTACAATCACTTTTTATCCCATAATAAAATAAATCATTCCTTGTGTAGTTCACATAACAGATGGTTTTATCCTAAGTTAGGATATCATTGACAATAAATCTAGAAAATGTATCAATAACCAAAAAAACAAGTGGAGATAAAATATTCATGTCTTGATACAAATATCTATTATTAATTTTTTGTGTAAACTGGGAGATTTTTTATATAATAAGTTTACTCTATTATTTGGTATTGTTTCCAAAGATTAAGATTTGGTGGTGTTTATGGGGAGATGTTTATTGTAATGGATTTTATTATAAATGTATGAATAATATTAAAACTCACATAAAAATAAAATATAATATTTTAGGTGATGCTTTTTGGATGTTCAGAGATATATGAATTATGTTTTAATAGGTTCAAAGAATAATATTAATAATTCATGAATTATAGTTTTGGAAGAAAATGGATATGTCTTGATGAATTTTTATAAGTAATTAAAGTTATATATTAGACAAAATTTAATCAATTTTATCAATAAATGACATCATTAGAGTTTTTGTTAACAATATGTATGTGTTATTTTTTACCTAAATATATGTCATCATGACAAGAATTTGCCTGATTAAAATACTTCATAGGAGTCAACTAAACATACGATTATTTATTGGAATGGGGAAAATTTACTATATACCTATGTACATTATATGAGAATCTATATATGAATGATTTCACTTCTCTGTATGTATCATTTTTTTCTATTCAATAATAATGTGAAACTCTCATATGCATTATTTTAATAATTCATTATGTTGAACCATTACATCATAAATATGAATTTACATCTTTATGATCATAATTACCTAGCTGTTTAAGGATCATTCCAAGACAACAATTATATAATTTCTTGAATTATTTAGAATGAAAAATAGAGTTTCTATGATATGTATTTGGAATAAAATATTTAATCAGATAATTCATTGTGGATTTATATTCAATAAAATAAACATAAAAACACCATGTCGTGATTCAAGATGTTGTTTTAAGGTTTCACATTAAAAAGGGGATTCTTCGAAATATCATTCATACTATTATCAATATGTGGAGTATTTTTTAAATGATTTTATGGTAATGAAATTCACATTGTATTTTAAATAATGTTTTATAGAAAAATATTTTTATGGATTGAAATATAAAATCATGGTTGAATATAGGAACAAATATCGTATTTGAATATTTGAAATTCGATACTATAAAAATGATGTAGATGAATTCATGATCAATTGACCTACCATATTGATAATATTGAATATTTTTGGAGTTTCAATAAATAATTTATTAAAATTACATTCATGAGTTAGTGTGAATATAAAATAGAATAAGAATGGAAAATATTATGTGGTCAAGAAATACAAAATGAAGATTCAATACTAAAAAACATTAAGAATAACTATATAGAAGGGATATAAAAGTATATGAAAGGATAGTAACAACTTATTTCTAACTAAATTGTAATTAATGAATATGGTATAATCAAATAATTTAAATTATTCATGTTGGAAGGAAATAAGTAGCATAGTAACAACACAGTTGATTTCAAAACTAATAGAAGTTCCTTGTACTATTGAATACCCTTTATAAGTCAATTTTACTATACAGGGTTAACATACACTTTTTATAGTATATAATGCTATTGATGTTCATGGATAACCACATATTTTTTTTAAATAATTGGTTGATATTACCAAACCATATGATCTTTTAATATTCAATATAAAACTAATGATTACCTACTTGTGTTGAGTACTGAACAATATAAATCTATAAATATTGGTTTTATGTGTGTATGTTTTTGTTTAAATATGAAGTAAAATTTATATAGTTATTATATAATATTGTTTAAAAATTTAAAACACTTAAAAAACTCAAAACCATTTATTCACCCTCTCTCCCTCTTAGTTATTTTATTGATCCAGCAGGTGTCTTTTTTAAGTGTTATAAAAGCCTCAATACATTAATTTACTCACTGTTGAATGGATTTTAATGAAATGGTTTTTTCTATCATGTTAAATATTCGACCACTAGATCTCATTTCATGAATATAGAATAATTAATGTTTTATGAAGAATAATGGGAGAAACCTATTTAATGGGAAGCTTACCACATCTAAAAGGATCAAATATTGCTTCATCATTTTCAATAAATTTTGATGTATTGGAAACTATATAAAATTTAATTACTCTTCAATATAATAGAGTTTTAATATCATAAAATAATAAAAATAATCATTAACATTATGTTCATACTTGAAATATTATTTTATTTTCCTTATCAATGAAGCTAATTATGAAATTTAAATGAATAAAGGTTGTTAAATGGTATTGAGATAAACTGTATAACATTTATAAATCTAACACCATTGGGAACTAAATTTTTCTATAGATTTTGAAATTGAATAATGAATATTTAAAAATAAAGGATGTTGAATTAATAGATGAATTTATCACATGGTTTAATGAAATAGTAATCACTATCAAAATATATGGTGAGAATATTGAGATTTCAATTGTTTTAGTTAATATACAACAATCTTTTTTGTTAGTTTGGATATAAAATTCACATATATTCAGAAAAACAAATCCAATTAAAAAAACCTCTAGATGGAATAAAAATAGTTCTTATTTATTATTATATTAAGAGAGAATATTTTAATAAAAGTAATTGTAATATTTAAAATTAAATCTCTTTTAATTCCTCAAAGAATAAGAAAACAAATGAAGAAGTAGAAAATGATTGAGCTGGTTGTTTCTACTTGAAATATAGATCAGACAAGAAGCTTGATTAATTCTAATAGCTTTTAACTAGAAATATGAGAATATAAACAATAATATATAATGATAAGCATCTTGTAAAAGTATCCAAGTGTGGATCTATTGTAATTTTTTTTTACCAAAATACCCATAATTAAAATAGTTAGAATCCTATGATGAAAAATATGAATGAATGGGAAGCTCCTAGAATAATATGGAAGGAAATTGAAATACTATTTATAAATGGATTTTTTTGAAGATATAATAATATTTAAATATAAATAATTATGTACATTTTAAGGAAGAATTGATGGTGATGATAAATTGGTGGTTGATATTTTATTTGATTAAGTTTGTAAGAGACTTCTTAATACTATAGAGGATGATGAAAATATCTGTAGTGATGCCATCAAGGATTGTAGAAAATAATAAGGTAAAAGGAAATGAAGTCTATATATAATCTTAAAATGAATGAATGTCTATAAAAAATATCATACCATTGAATAGATAACAGGATGTTAAACAAATATGATCAGTAATTCAATAACAACTAATAGTATCTTATAAAATAAAAAATAAAATTTCCTAAAATAAGATGATGAAAAAAAAGAAATTATAATGAACCAATATTAATGTACATATACATTACATCATATTTTTTTGAATACGTAATACATTATAAAAACACCTAAATACCATATTAGTATAGTGTATTTGGAAACTTGGAAACATTATCACTGGTACATAAGTGAGATACATTATCTCCCAATAGGTTCTTTATGAATAGAACCCTTCTTAGAAAAATAATACACAATTGAAATCATCATAAACTAGGGAAGGAAATATAAATAGGGGTGATCTCAGATGCTCAGTAAGGGTAAACAAGGAATAAAAATAAGCATTAACATGAGTATAGCGGTGTGAGAATAAGATCATAACATTAGAAGATCTAAAAATACATATCAAAGATCATATACATGAATCATAGTATAAATATTTGTTGTTCATATGACATAAATAGTAAGGAGATGAAGAACATAATATGGGAAATAAAAACATACAAATAAGACATGGAATTTCGGAAAACAAGGAAGCATATAATATGTCTTCCAAATTATCCAGTGAAGCACTTCCAAAACAATCTTAGTAGTATGGTTTCAATCTTGATGCCATCTTGGTTTTCATGGTTCACTTGAATTACCATATTATTAGCATTAGTACACTCCCCATACAAACATGGAAGTCAATGTTCAATCCCATGGCCATATTAGTATAATATTCTCTCTCAAGACCATCTTAGTCTATATCATGAGATATAAATATTTACCCAATGCATCCGATGGAGAGATAATTCCAACCCATCTCATAATTAAACCATACATACACATTCTTAAAGGTCATAAAAAATCACATCAATTCCCATAAAATGAAATTTCTATCATAAACAAGTAATCATATCTTATCCTGTGAAAACATACATGTTTCATAATAATTTCATCAAAGTATAACTTTTGAAAGGAAGTGGGTTTCATAAGAATATAGTCCTTGAAAGAAAAACCGGATTCATAAATACCATGAAATAAAGAATAAATCATTAATATAAAAAATATGAATTTTAACATTAGATAATTTCCAAGAAATTCATGAGTAACATCAACAAATGTTATCTTTGATAGGAAATACTTTTTGAATATATTATAAAAAAAATCTTGAGGAAAATATCCTTCTTCTTTAAAAATATATTTCTAAAAACTAAATCCTTTTGGAAAATATTTAATTTGAAAATAAACATGAAAACATAAAATTTAAGCATGAAAACATTTTCAATAACATTTTCCCTGAAACTTATAATAAATCATGAAAACCTTTTGAAAAACTTTTTCCATGAAAACATACTAAATGATCTTAAAAACATTTTCAAACATAAACCATAATAATGAATTAAAATATAATAGTTATGTAAATACACATAAATTTAGTAATATGAATGATGAAATACATTCATGAGAATTATATACTCCACCATAAAGAAAATAGTAGTGACCATGTCATGTATCTCACAGATATAATAGGTGAGACAAAATTTCTTTACCTTGAGTCTGACTTGTCTTATGTGTCTTTATATTCCTGAATAACAAAATTATTTTAATTCATTATTTGATTAAAAATATTTTTCAACTTTATTATTACTTAAAATTCCCTTATTACCATTTTTTTTACAAATATGTAATCAATTAATTTTAAGTTGGGTGTTTTGACCAAATTTGTTTCGTGTGTTAAAATCGACTTTGGTTGGTCGACTATGGTCAAAGGGTCATTATATAAAAATAAATAGAATAATAATCATGAAATAATTAACACGTTTATACATTTATTTTATTTTAAAACCAATCATTAAATATGGTTGGGAAAAATTATTCAAAATTGCAATTGTGGAGATGGTAGGTTCAACATGTGCATGGGTAACGTTCCCATTTCTCAATGATCGTTATCGAAATAAGGTAAGTGAATATCTTTATAGAATTATAATTATAAAATAAATAACATAAATAACATATTATTAAATCATATATACTTATATATAGATTTATTTTGATTTAAAATGATTCACATCTTTTTGAGGATGTGGTAGTTCACTCATCCATGAACTAAGTTATCACTTTGTATGTGGGTGAAAGGGTATTAATGAAAATGGTAAATATTATATTTTAAAAATAATTATTATTTAATTAATATAATATATATGTTTTTTATTTCACAAATATTTAATTAAATCCTTCATTTATACATTTCATATATTTTGTGAACGAATCATAACACTTTGAGGGGTGGTAGTCCACACTTCCAAAAATGATGTTCTAGTGTTTACACATAATGGAATGAATAAATGAATTTGTTATAAAACAATTAAATAATAAAAATGAAATTATATATATCTCATATTTCATTTATATAAATAGAGTTTCCATCATAATTTATATCATTGAATGTTGGGAATGGAAAAAACAAACAATCATCGTGTCACGAGGCGGTAGTTCGTCGTACATGAACGGTAAGTTTGTTACCCATTAGATTGTGGTGTGTGTAAGTGTAGGTAGAACCCTTAATATAAAAACATAATAGTATATCTAAGACACATTTTTTTATATAATAATTAAATAAGGATATTTGAGGGGGTGTAGAAAGAAAACAAAATAATGGGTCTTGAGGAAGGATGTTACCTCTTCTTTGGGTAAGTCCTTCTGGTTTGCACCAAAGGGCTTGCATTGATGAATTTTTCCTACATGGAGGATTAAATTAGGATGTTAGGGATTTCCGGGAGATATTTGGGAAGATTATGGTCAATCCAAATTATCATTATAGGTGTTAAAAATTGGGGGAGAGGAGGCCTTTTGTAGTGGATGAGGAGTAGCACTCTTATTGTGTTATGGAAAAGGGGAAACCCCACCCACATTTTCTTTGTTGAATGTGGAAACAATAATGGAAAAAATTAGATTTAATTGAGTATAGGTTATAAATATGCCCATAATATAGATTTTTTAAATGTTTATGTTTCATGTTGGGCCTTATGGTTATGGTTTAGTAGATTATTAAGCAAAATTTGACCTTAATCAATGTAATTAATTTTAATTACTTTCACAAATATTTTTCGTGAAAAATATGTTTCCTTATTTAAAATTAAATGTTATTTTGATAAAAAAAAATATGGAATCAGTTTTTCTAAATAAACAATATATAATTGTAAAAAAATAATTTATAAATAATCGTACAGAAGGGATGACAATGTGGGGTTTTAATGTAAATTTATTCACAAGTTTTCTATCTTTTAATTTTCAATTTCAAAGTTAAATTTATTCCAATTACATAAATTTTATTTATTCGTATAAAATAACCTAATTAAACATAAAATAAACTTAAAATATAATTTATCTATAAAATAAATTAAATGAAAAACATTTATTTGAATTAAAATTGATTATTTTTAAATAATAATTAAAAATTAAAACATCTAATAAAAACACAAAAAAACACCCTTACCTAATTTTTTTTATTTAAAAAATGATTAATTCGGTATATAAAATTTTTAAATGTACTAAAAATTAGATTTAAGATATGTTTGTCTTCAAACGTTGGGAAAGTGACCTAATAAAATCATATTATTTTTTGTGTAATATTGGGTTTGTTCTTATCTTATACCTATAAAATATTTTGTATGAATATTAAAATATTTTATCGAATACATAATACATATATATTACATTAATATCACTCAATATTTTAATTTATTAGGATAAAAAATTGTGAGCATAAAAATAGTTTTCTATAAAAATATTCAAATGGTTATTATATTTATTGTAACCAATAAAATCATCGTATATTTTTTAAACTAGAGTTTTTCATAATTATTGTTAATTATATTAAAATACACTAATATAATTTCTAGGTTATGTATTAATATATTAAATGATAATATTTAAATGGTAAATTTTCATTTGGTAAAACTCAGTCTTGTGTGTTATGCCACACATCAATGAAAGTCTGTCTTGTGCATAACATATGCTGACCTCAATGTTCCATATAGAGAAATCAAACCATTATGTTGTGTGTAGTTCTTGATTAACATGGTATTGAATATAATTCATGCCAAAAAATGTGGTTGGATATATAAATACTATTTTCATTGTTTTATGAAAATAAAAACATCAAAAATATTAAATTAATATGAAAAAAAATATTTCACAAATTCTCAGGGTGTTATATAAACATCCTATAACAAGTTAACCATATAACCCATAAAAATGATGAGAATAAAATACATTAGAAATAAAGTCACAAAATATTCTTAACATTGAACCCCATATATCAAAAATTAGATCTTATTTGTCACATTGAAAACATGTTAATACCTTCATCATATATTATTTTGAGACATGTTAATAACCTAAATTACTATAAATACTTTTTAAAAACATACATGCATCCTTATTCCAATGGTTATAGGATATATTCCTTTAATCAAAAAAGATTTAAACTTTATCCATGATGACATGAACCACTTTTTCAACCAATTAACAATTTTTTTTATGATAATCAGTACTATCCAATTTACACTATCTAAAAAATTCATCTCTTTATCCAAGAGAAGAATAATTTTGTTTGACTCTTCATCACATTAACGGTTACCTCCCCTTAATCAAAATATCACTTTTCTAAGTATTAATTTCAATTAAAATATCCTTTTCAATCCTTAATTAATACTTACATTGAAAATAATTATATATTTCCAGATTCATATAACATAGTCTTTGAATTCCAAAACATCAGTACTCCATTCATCCAACTTTATTCTTAAACCATTACACATACTTTATCAACTTATTACTTAATAAATATTTCTTATAATATGAAATATAAATCATTTATTAAATTTTCTCAACTAAAATATATTCATGTTTCTCATTATTAATGTAATAAATATTATAATAACATCACATACCATTCAATGTCGTTTTCAGTCTCTATTTATTTATAAGTATAACAAACACTCATACTACCTTCTTGATTCTCTTTATGTCATTTTAAATTGGAAATGATTCATTAATAATCCCCATATATTCCACATATCAGAATTTCAACGTTAACATTGTTCCATCTAGTTATCACCATTGACTAAAACCAGAATGAATGGGGGAGAGAAACACATATCATAGAAGAAAACAACATAATTATGAACAATAACTTCTATGATGTCTAAACCATGGCACCTACCACTTATTTGACAACATATTATTCTCGTACTAGTTTATTAATATTTATATTCTCTTAAAATCCTTCATAATGTTTTGTAAAATGTTTGTCATTTTATAAATCATCTCTTCCAGGAGTATCAAACCAGGTGTGTTGAAAGGCCCATTATCATGTACCGAATTACCCAGAGCCAGGCCAATCACATCTCGTTAGAGTTTTTATCCATAGAAACACCTTTTATAGAGACACGTCCACTTTTAGGGTCTAGATGAGGTTATATTTCTTGACAACTATTCATTATATCCTTTACAAAAAATACAGGACGTTTTTCTACACTTTTCCTTATCCTTAGACTTATCCTTATACGTGTCCTTAGAGTACTCACAAGGGTTTTCTCATCCTAGTTTCTAGAGGTTAACTAAAAATTTGATCTGATACCAACTAAAATGACTTATTATTAACATTAATAGACATTAAATAAATTTTTTGGAATACTTAAAACATTACAAGAATATACACCCAAAGACCATATTAGTGTAGTTCCTCTGGAAACATGGAATCCTAAACACTTGTACATAATTGATCAGCATTATTTCCCACTAGGTTCTTCATGACTATCACCCTTATTAGAATAACTTTTCTTAATAAAAATCAACATAACCTAGGGATGGATACATATAAATTGGTGAGATTTGAATCACATTAAGGGTAAATAACTGAGACATGTAAGCATAAACATGAGCATAGGGGTATGAGAACATTATCATAACATTAGAAGATCTCACACTACATATCAAAGATCATGAACATAAATCGTGTAATAAATATTTGTTTTTTATGAGACATGAATCATAAGTAAATGAATCACATAATCAATGGAATTATAACATAGTAATAAGATATCAAATTGTGAAAAACACATAAACATATAATATAACTTCCATAATAATCAAGGAATCATTTCCAAGACCATATTTGTAGTATGAGTAAACACCACATACGTTCTTCGTAGTCATGGTTCACTCCCATTACAATATTAGAAGTATTAGTTCACTCCTCATACCATCATGGTAGAAATGATTCACTCCCATGTCAATCTTAGTAGTCAATGTTCACTTCCAAGATAATCTTATTCTATATAATGAGATATAAATCATTACCCAATGCATTAGAAATAGATATATTTCTCACCCATCGCATAATTAAATCATACATACATGTTCCACATGATCTTAAGAGATCACATCATAACCAATAAAATTAAATGGGTATCATAATCATGTAATAATATCTTATCCTATAGAAAAATAGACATATTTCATAATCATTTCATAAAATCATAACCCATGAAAGGATGCAGGTTTTATAAGAATATAATCTGTGAAATAGAAATGGGTTTCATATAGACCATGAAATAAAGAATAAACTATTAAATTAAAAAATATTAATGGAACCTTTTTATCATTTCTAATAAATCCATGTGTAACATCAACATATGTTATCTTATATGTGAAATAATTTGGAATGATCTTCTAAAAACATATCTTCGAGAAAATACCCATGCTGTCTAAAAAATAGATGTTAAAACATAAAAAAATTTAAAACTATTTTTTAAAAAATAAACATGAAAACTTCTATCAAAATAATGAAAACATTTTGAAAACCTATTTCGTTGAAAATTATAAAAAATCTTGAAAACCATTTTAGAATAGTTTTCCATTAAAATTTACAAAAGACTTATAAAAACATTTTGAAATATAAACCCAATTAAATAAATAAAATAGAAAGTATATGTAAATACCCATATATTTAATAATAATATAGAACACATTCATGAGTAGTATATACACCAAACAAAATAAAATAGTTTTGTACATGGCATGTATCTCACAGATATAAATGGTGAGTTAAAATTCGATTACATTGAGTCTCACTTGTCTCATGTGTCTTTGTATTACTTAAAAATAAATTTATTTATTTAATTACTTGATTAATATCCTTTTTCAAGTTTCTAACTATGTTTAATTCCCTTATTACAATTTTGTATACATCTACTTAATCAATTAACTTTATGTTGGATGTTTTGAAAAAAATTGGTTCATGTACTAAAAATGGATTTGGTTTGTCGGCTATGGTAAAATGGGTCACTATATAAACATATAAATAATAATTATCATGACATAATTATAATATTTATACATTAATTATTATTTTGGAACCAATAATTTAATATTTTTTGTGAAAAAAGAATCAACGTTATAGTCAGGAATATATTACATTGTACGTACGCATGGGTAATTTTTTCATTCCTCAATGATCATTATGGAAAGAAGTTAAGTGACATTAATATTTATATGGTGATAATAATATTATAAATTCAATATTATTTAATCATATATACATATAAATTTCATTATTGTTATGTAAAAGGAATCACATCACGTCGAGAAGGTGGTAGTTGACACGTCCATTAACGGCGTTATCACTCTTTAAGTGTGTGAAAGTGTAATAAAGAAAATGTTATATATTATATTTCCAAAATGTAATTATTTCATTAATATCATATATAATATTTTATTTAAAATATTTTTAATCAAAATATTATTTTATTCATTTCATATATCATGTGAACGAATCAAAATGCTTTGAGGGGTGGTAGTCCACCCTTCCACAATCGATGTTATCATGTTTACAAATAATGGAAGGAATAAATTCATGGGTTATAAAAATAATCACATAAGAATACATAAATTATATATATCATATATATCACATATAAATTTATTATCTTTATAATTTCCATTCTTGAAATGTGGTAATGGGAAAACGAACAATCACTATTTCACGAGGCAGTAGTTCGCCGTACACGAAAGGTAAATTTGTCTCCCCATAAAATAGTGGTGTGTGTAAGTGTAGATATAACCCTTAATATAAAAAAATATATTTATATTTAGGATAAATGTTTTAGATATATAACCATGAAATAAAGATATTTTATGTGTTAGAGAAAGGAAATAAATGAAAGGAACTTCAGGAAGGATATCACCTCTTCTTTGGGTAACTCTTTTTGGTTTTCACTGAAGGGATTCCTTGGATGGATTTCTTGATTAATGGTGTATTAAAGGAGGAATTTAGGGATTTTGGGGATATTTTTGGGATGCTTTTTGGTGAACAAAATTTGCATTATAGGTTTTAGATAGTGGTCGGATAAGAGGCCTTTTAAAGCGGAGGAGGAGTGACACTCTTGTATTATTTTGGATAAAGGGAAACCCACTAACATTTTTTATTCCATGTGGATCCAATAATTGTATGATGTATAAAAAATTGAGTATAGAGTCCATGTTGGGTTATTAAATTGATTTTGTAAAAATTTATATGTTGTTTTTATACTTAATAATATTATTTAGTCGCTTATCAAGCTTAATTTAACCTTAATCATTGTAATTAATTTCAATTACTTTCACAAATATTTTTTTTAGAAAAATGTTAGACATATTAGAAATTAAATAAAATTATGATTCCAAATATGGAATCTATTTTTTAAATTTTCAATCAGAGAAGTTGAAGAAATTATTTTAAATATAATCCCGCAGATGGAGCGACAATGTGGTTTTTAATGTAAAACTATTCAAATGTTTGTTATGTTTTTGGAGTCAATTTCAATATAATCTTGATTCCAATGACATAAATTAGATTTATTTATAAAAAATTAATCTATTTAAAATATAAAACCATATTAAAATATAAATTAACTATAAAATTAAAGTAGTCAAAAAAAGTCTTAAACATAAATTCAATATTTTTAACTATTCATTAAAAAAAACTTCACAAAAAATACCAAAAATTCATCCTAACAAAATTATTATGTTTTTTAAAAAAAATTAGGTTTAATTTTTAATATAATATTTTTAATGGTACCAAATTTTCTATTTAAAATAGGTTCTTCAACAAAAGGCAGAAAAAGTGCCATAATGAAAATATATGTTTTTAAGTGTAATATTTTTTTTACTCATATCTTAGGCCTATAAAATCATTTAAACGAATATAAAAAATATTTAATTGAATATACTATAAATATATATATGATACATTAATAAAAATCATTAATTTTATTTATTAGGATAAAACCACTTTGTGAGCATAGATATATTTTTCGATAAAAATACTTCATTTATATTCAATTGGTTCTTATATTAATTGTATCTAATGAATTATTATTTTATTTGTGTAAACCATAGGTTCCCATATATTAGATAATACAATTAATATATTCTAATTTTATGGTTGGGTTATGTCTTGATATATTAAATTATAATATTTTTGTTGTATATTTGTTTTTGATAAAACATAGTCATGTGTGTTACGCAAGACATCGAGGAAATTCAGTCTTGTGTATAACGTAATCCAACCTGTCACGACCTGTCCCCCGGGGCCCAAGTCGTGATAACCCCAAGCCCTCCTTCTATAGGCCAGTGGTTAGTGACTATCACCAAAGGCGAAAATCCCTAAACTGGAAAGGCATTGCCTTTATAAAGAGTAAATACACACAACAAAGTATTAGATGGAAGCAAAACACTAAGTAAAACTATATAACAAAGTTTACAAAAAAAGGGTCTGAAAATACAATCCCAACTGTAAAGTACAAGTACAGGAAAAAGAGAAAACAGCTCCTGGATCGTCCATGGGGAAATCCTAGCAGAAGGGTAGGTACAGATAGCCTCCACAGCACTCCACGTCCGTCCGCCTCCTCCGTGCACCATCACGCCGTGTGGTCCACCTTCGGGTACCCTCTAGTCCTGATGTTCTCAGCCTCAGTCAACACTATCTATTGTCTGTATCCAATACAATGAGGTGTGGCATAGCCCGTGCAGGGGTGAGTATAACAATACTTTGTAGGGACACTGAGACCCTCAAGGTCTCACAAAATCCAACAAGGATAAACTGCAAAGTATGAATTCAACAGATAACCTCACTTTGGTATATGCCCATACATATACCTCTGTTATCAAGAAATTCATCCCACCCACGATCTAAACACAAAAGTTACAGACTTATCTCACATAGGTATACAACGTTTGTAGAGTGTTAGTGATGATTAAATGTAATAACTAAATCATCTATTCTGTCGAACCCATCTATGATGCAGGAATAGAAATCAGAACTGTAGAACCCACACAGGATCCAGGAATAGTCGTCAGTGCTGTCGAACCCACACAGGATCCAGGAACATCAACTAGAACTGTCGAACCCACTCAGGATCCAGGAACAGTAGTTAGAGTTGTCGAACCCACACATGATCCAAGAACAGCTCCTATAACTGTCAAACCCACACAGGATCTAGGAACAGTAGTCAGAGCTGTCGAACCCACACAGGATCCAAGAATAGTGGCCAGAACTGTTGAACCCACACAGGATCTAGGAATAGAAGACAGAGCTGTCGAATCCACACATGATCCAGGAATAGTCATCAGAGAGAATCCAACCATAGGGTTTCCACACGAAGCATGATTGATTCTGGGAGGGTCTTCTCCTCAAGACAAGTGTCGATATATCAGCTTCCATGAAGTCCCATGAAGAAGTATCCTAAATGTCAGCCATGTCATAGGGGTCTAATTACAATAGATGGCGCATCAATCGAATGCTCGGACTGTGAGTTATTATCATTTTAGTCCCAGGGGACCAGTTGGATTCGTGCTCAATCCAACCTGATCGTATCTTGACTATACCTCGAAATCTAGTGGGGTATACAAAAAGGGACTGTCTCACTCCATGAATAATAGTGCCACTGACGGTTCATTAAACAGTCGTCCGATGCCAAAGATATGGCCAATGAAAGTAAATGGTCGATATTTGGCTCGGGTCCGGTCCGACCCGGTCAGACCGATCTTGTCAAACCCAGTCTGGGCCGACCCAGTCTGACCTGTTGGGTGTGGCCCATCCCATTGGGCTGGCCAGCCTGTTATGTTCGGCCCGGCCCGCTGGGCCCCGCCCAGCGGGCCGCATGCGCGGTTCGACCAGGGCACGAGGCTGGTTCTTCCCAGAGCGTTGCAAGGGTGTGGCCCGGTGTGGCGCGTCCGGAAGGGCACAACTGGGCTGGTTCATTCAGGGTGTTTCGAGGGGGTCTGCAGATTGTCTTGGGAGGCCGTAGCGGCTAGGGCGCTGGTTCGGTCGAGTGGCGACCGAGCAGGACAGCAAGCAGTCAAGAGGTAGCCGGGCAGGCCGGTAGGCAGCTGGGCAGGCCGGCGGGTGGGCCAGAAAAGAGGTCGTGTAGGGCGCCAGGCAGGCCGGTGGGCGGCCGCGCAGGGTGCCAGGCAAGCCGAAGGACGGCTGAGCAGGACGCGGCTAGGCCGGAAGGTAGCCGGGAGCATGGTGGTGTGGGCGGGCGGCGGTGCGGCCAGGGCAGCTCGGCCAGAGGGCCGAGGTTTGGCTCGAAGCATCGTAGGGGTGGCGTAATTTCGGAGGCCGCGGGTAGCACGACCTCTTTCGTCGCTGCCTTTGTCCTTCTTTCGCCTCATCACCATGCTGAAGATCATCAAAAACAAGAAAAGAGTAGGGGTTGGGCCATGTTGGTTTGGCCCGCACCCTCTGCGTTTATGGTGGAATCAATTGGCTCATCAAGAAGTTAGAAGATGAACAACAATTCATCCGCAAACAAATTCATTTCCAACCATTGAATAAAAATTCAAGGAAAGAGTCAACATGTAAAAACCTCCTACCTTTTATTGTCGTTCATCGATGATGATGTCTCGGGAAGAAGATGAAGGTGTTCTTTGTTCATCACGTCCTCCACACACTGCCAATCCCGAGATGCATCAGCTCATTGATGAAGATGCAGAGGGTAGGTCGGTTGAAGACTCCCCACGTCGGTAGGATCTGAGGGAGGAAGTCGAAGAAGGTCTGCGTTCTTCGTTGGTGGAGTATTCTTCATTGGAAGAAATTTTATCTCAAGCTCTTCTCTTCCCAAGTTCCACCAAGTGAGAAATTCCATGCCAAATAATAAAAGATTGAGTTTGCCTATTATTTATTTGCTCACAAAAAATTCGAATTGGTGAATTAAATTTAATTGGCCCCACCTGAATAATGCATGAGTGTTGGAACAAATTAATTAGAGGTGTTGTCACCAATTAATTAATGGGTAGGTCAAGAGGCTCTCCCTCATTAATGAGGGAGAGTTGAGAGGTTGTACTCTCCGCCATCACTAGGGGTTTAGCCTTGGGTGGTTCCCACACCGTAACCTCTCGCTCAAGGATAGATTCAGTTGGGCCACACCACCATAACCTCTAATGGGAGGTTAAGGTGTGGTGGTCACTCCTCCAATGTCCATGCGGAGGTGTTAACCACCAAACACCCACTTTGTGGATCAAATAAAAAATAAATTAAAGCTCACATTATTTTATTATTTTCCATGAAAACCCAAAAAAATATCTTTTAAACTCGACCCACTACCATTAAAGTGAAGGAATCCTTAAGCGAATATCAGTGTTGTGAGTCCAACGGTGCCCTCATATTTCAATTCAGATCACTGTTTCAAAAGTTATAAAATGCTCCTCTCGCGTTTACTGAACGTACCCGAAAAAAAGTTCATAAAATTACTATCAGACACCCGTGACCCGCGCCAATCGCGGTAAGGGTCTGCCTAGGTGAAACTCACCCCCAACGAACCCAACGGTACTCTCGGATTTTCAATACGAGTTACCGTTTAGAAGTTATGAATTTTACAATAAAATATTTGTCACTTAATTATTTTATTTCTTACCAAAAAATAACTTTCTCTGGTGGCCCGTGCCTGCCAAAGTTAGTGTCTACATAAAGAAAGCATTAAATTAAGATTTCAGCTATGGTATTATATTTTCAATCAGAGTTACTATTTTTTTGTTATTAGTATTTGAAAAATAAAATAATTTATATGATTATTTTATTTACGATTATGCCATTTTGGGTTTTCTCATGGGAGGCCCGCACCGACTAATCTTAAGTCATGCCTCAGGTAAAACGGCCTTTCTGGGCGCAACGGTGCCCTCAGATTTTTGATCTGAGTTACCGTTTAAGATTTATTCCACTTTTTTTAGGAAAACTGCTTAAGTGAATTAACTTAAGCTCAAAACAATTTCGACGGATCATTTCGGGTACTCCGGGCCTCAGAATCATGCACCGTCAGATTTTGCGGACTTGTAAAATTTCCATATATTTTAAAAAAATTACATGGAAATTCTGGGTCTTTACATAACCTATGTGTTCTATCCAGATAAACCTAACTTTTATTTTTAGTTTAGTTCATTATTAACATGGTATTTTATATAATTAAATTCAAACATTGTTCATTGACATATAAAAATATTTTTCACTATTGAATGAACTGAAAAATATCAAAAATATTAAATTAATTAGAAAAATATATATTTCAAATATATAGGGGTGTTATTTTTTTTATAAATTCTATGAATTATTTTAACATAAATATTGAAGATAATTTTATGATTAATATAATGGGTTTAATATTTGACAATAAAAAATTTTCAAATCTACAGATGATATGAATAATTCAATAACACAATGCTAATCATTCTAATTATGAAGTTTAGAATGTTTAAATAATATTAAGGCATATGATGGTTAGAGAAAACTATCCTTAAAAGAAAAACAATTGTGTGTTTTTTTGAAAAGTCTGAGGAAAAGAACGAATGTTATCCTAACCAAGTTTGAGGAAAAATTGAATGAATCATAATAATTTTTAAATTTAATGAACATGTATATAAACACCAAAACTTTTGCAACCAGTGACTCTAAAATGATGAGATGAATCCAAAAATTTTAAAATATTTCATGAGTTCAAAATGATTTTGATACATATAAATTATCTAATATTTTTCTCCAAAAGAAGGAATGGTGAAAATGGTCAAATATAAGACAAAAAACATATTTATGGAGGATAGTTTTCTTTTTATGGATAATTATGGAACTATAGAGTCTTTGGGAATAAAAAAATAATTTTTTGGTTAAACCAAAATTTATTTTATGAATCATGGAGGTTTTTTATTCCTTAGACCCACAGTCCATATTATTTTATATAGCATCCCACCTTTTTATCACATAAACTTTCATTACATTTTACAAAACTAAGGATCTTTAAGGTTTAGTGTCTTGGAAACCAGGAACATAAAACATAAAAATATAAAAAATTCTTCTTAAAAACTTGAAAGGATTCTCCTCATGTTAATCCTAGTTTCATTACTGCATCTCATAACCTGGGGACATACATCAAATGAAAGGGTGAGCAGAAGGCCCAGTAAGGGAAACAAGGGAAACATTTAACATGTGAACTTGAGATACATGAACTATGTCATGAAAAAGAACTTTAAGGCATGAGAAAGAAATCATGTGGCATATCATAATAAAAATAACATTTTTCATAACATTAAGATGTGGCTACATCATTTAACATATAAAATCATGAACATATCACCAAGGTTCATCCCTAAGGTGTTATTTGAAAATTACCAAGGTTATTCACCAAGATATTGTGAAAATTGTAATCTCTAGTGGTTACATCGTTACCCAATGCATTGGAGCACTATCAAGGCGCACCCTTAAATTTGCAATTATTATCATGTGAGCCTCATATATCATCATAAATAATTTCATAAAAATCCCATATAGCATAAAAGAAATGGTTTTCAATTCATAATCATAACTTTTTAAAAAATTATTTAAAGACATGATCTTTACATCACTATAAACCCATGGAAAGGGAAAGCGGGTATCATGTATGTAAATCCCAAAATTTAAAATACTTTTTTTATATATATGTGAATACCCCTGTAGAAATAAGAGCTTTTAGTATTCACTTAATAACATAAAATAATTTTGATAAAAAGAGAGTGGCATTTTGAGACGAAAATTTTGCAGCACAACGGCTACGTTATAGGGTCCTAGAAAACACTGAAAAGAGAGGGGACATGGGTCAAACATTCATAAATGAACCATAAAATAGTAGAGGGACAGAATATAAGGGATTTAAGAACATGGTAATGATATTTGTAAATATACCATATGAAATGAATAACATGAAAGGAAGACAAAAATAAGATTTCTCTTATGAAAATTCGACAGCCCAACGACATCACTTAAGCTTCAACAAAAATGAATTGACGAGATCAAATAGGGTATCACATCATATGAACATAAAATATCAGTATGATATATATAGAGATCATACCCCAACATAATACAAAAGAAAATTGAAATACTTTACATGAAATTAGATCTTTGAAAAATAAGAAAGGCGAACGAATCCCTTAAAAATTCGGCAGCCTAACGGCGTCACTTAAACTTCAACCAAAAAGAATTAACAAGATAAAAATAGGGTCTCTCATCATATGAACATAAGGGTTCAGTATGATAGATATAGATATCATACCCCAACATAATAAAAAGGAACTTTAAAGACTTGACATGAAAATAGATCTTGAAAACGAGAAGGCTGAAAGAATCCCTTAAAAATTCGGCAGCCTAACGACGCGACTTAACACTTCAAAATACTGAAATGAAGAGATCAACTGGGGTCTCTCATCATATGATAATAAAATATCAGAATGATAGATATAGAGATCATTCCCCAACATAATAAAAAGGAACTTGAATGACTTTACATGAAAGTAGAACTTGAAAACGAGAAGGGTGAAAGAATCCGTTACAGAAATTTCGGCAGCCTAACAGCGCCACTTAAACTTTCATAAAATAAAATGTTGAGAGTAAGAGGGCCTCTATCATCATATGAACATAAAAATAACATTATAATAAATATAAAAGAACATCCTCTAACATAAGAACATGGAACATAAAAGAAATGACATAAAAGAGATCACTTGAAAAGAAAGATAGGGGTTCAGATCCCTTACCTTAAAACGTAACTCTTAAAACTCAAAGGTTGGGACCTTGAGGGCTTGGGGGAACCTTGGGAGGACTCCTTGGGAGGTAAGGAGACCGGAACTTCGTTGGGGGAGAGTTGGGAGTGAAAACTAAAGGAGTAAAGGGTGGGTATTTATAGGGAAAGTGTGGGGACAAGGCATTAATGGCCAAGGGACACCTCAAAAGTGGTTTTCTCAAAATCACGGGCCCTACCATGGTACTTCCCATGGAGTTAGGCCACATGGGGACCCCAAAACAATAATTCATCCTCTTTAGTCTATCATCCCTTAAAATATCACATGAAATCATCATGACACAGTTATGATGTCATTAAACATACCGATACCCTAAAACTGTATTTTTACTATTCATTGAAAATTCAACTTTCTCAGAAAAATTCCAAAATTTCACCTTAACCAAATATCAATGCTCTGATTTCAAAAATGAACTCCATTTTATAAAAATAATTTTCTAAATATTTTTAATTTAATTTTTAATTAAATACACTATTCACAGAAAATTCATTTTTTTCAGAAAAATCCCCAAAATTACCCTAACATAATATCGATGCTCTGAGTTCAAAAATAAAGTCCATTTTATAAAAATAATTTTCTATTTATTTTTAATTAAATTTTTAATTAAAAAAATATTCACCTGAAAAAACTAATACTTGACTAATAATTTATGAAACCGTTATTTACCCAATTTATTGAATCTCATTACTTAATCAAGGTGTCTAAATTATATTAAAACTTTATATAAGTGAGATTACTAATCCAGTTGGACACATTACTAATCCTAATCATAAAATCACTATTCGTAATTTACTATTCATCAAAAATCAAGTTGATCTTATTAGACTTTAAATTTCTTACTGAACATAATTGTAGAAGACCATTTTTTGAAAATCATTACACATTTTTAATTATTTAAGGTTTACATAAACATTTTTTTTAAAATATCCTTTCTCTAAAATTCACCAAAAATATCCATACTATATTTATCCGGACATTTGAAAAGTCATAAACATCATCATAGGATGAAATCCCAAATTTTATTTAAAACAAAAGATTACACAAGGCAGTTACAGTCTCCTTGCATAGCCCCTTATCACACCAGCATAGGACCTAGTGTAAGGTGTCCTAAGGTGAGAGAATCGGAGGGAGGCTCGGCCAACATCACACGAGTAGTAATTTCTATCAGTTTAAACTTCTCGCGAAGGTGATTCCGTTCGAGCATCACACGATGATGTTCGGCTTGGGTTTGGTCCAAAGCAAAGCCCAGTGGTGCTACCTCCTTCCCAAGTTCTGTTAGATGGGCTTTGATCGGTCCAAGACTACTGGGTGAGGACATATAATCTTCTTTCTATAATAATTAACCATGATTACTTTTATTTAGAGACAATAAACAAAACGTTTAGTTTCCAGCGGTCATATTGACCAATGGTCATATAATAGTAAAAACCCAACGGTCTCATTTTAATTATACCCATGTTATCAAATGAAAAAGTTTTGTTGAGTATAAAAATAAAATAACACATAAAATTAGGAAACAATATTTATTCAAAATTTCAGGTCGTTACAATCTTTCCCCCTTAAGAAATGGGGTCCTCACAATTTTTAAAAAATTGGGTTTTGGAATTTCATTGAATGTCCCACATCGGAAAAGGAGTCAGAAAAAATATTTCTTTAAAAGAAAGAAAGGGAAGTACAAAGGTCACCCCAGTTAACCCACACTAGGATCCCATGTAGGAAAACATGGACATGGAGGAGAAAACAAAGGGTCAAGTTCTGAGGGAGAGTGATAGAAAACATGATTAGGAGAAATTTAACCATAAGAAAATCCCAAACTTATGATGTGTGTAAACGGTCTTTGATTACCTAGTAGGAAACTTAAACCAACAACATTTTTGTTTTACATTTCTTTTCATAATTTTGAGGAATTCATTTACTACATAGAACAAAAATATAAGGAAATATACCTACCTTCATGTAGAGTTTCATCCTTTAATAAGTTTATACCAAAACTAATATTTTCTCCAAACGATGAGCATTCAAAACAACTTGGTCTCATCAAAACACAAGAATAATCTTCTAGAGAATCACGTATTCCACAAAAGAAAAACTATCTATCTTTAAACATTTATCCCAATAACAGAAAGGGTAAGATAAAACAAATCTTTAAAAAGAAAGATTCCCATAGTAAGGGAAACTACTTTTAAATCTTCAAAGATCCACAGTACTACCCAGAGTTAATGTAACACCCGAGACTTTTATGTTATATAAACCATCAAAGGAATCTTTTTCTACACAACACTTGCTTGGCTTGCTTTACACGCAATCGCAACCTTCCTCGATAGCTTGCGTCGTACGCAATACCGAGTTTCACTAAACAACAATATGCTATTAAAACTAGCCGTTATGAATAGTAATAACCACTTTTTGAAATTTTAAAAATTTTATTTTTCAAAATGGACTTCATTTTTGGACTCAGAATATCGAAATTAGCCTAGGGTGAAATTTTGGTATTTTTCTGAAAACTTTCAATTTTTGATGAATAGTGAAACCGCTAAGTGGTAGGTTAAAAACTAAATTTTGCATAAAACTTAATTTTACCGCTTCTGTGAATGGAATTTCAAAAATCCGAGAGACACGGTTAATATCAAGGACTAAAATGTGGTTCAATGAGATGAAAATAATTTTTTGGTGAATAGTAACTTTTTACTATTTTTACCACGGTTAATAGTAAATAGGGTAACTAAGGGTAAATATGATATCAATATTACCCTAACACATGTCCTAATTCTATTGGACAAGTGTAATTCGACCAAAAACAAACTTAGGAATAAAATATGACCATTTAGGCCCACTTGGATTAGATTAGGACATTTATTATTAATTTATTTAAAGAAGGGGTAAAATAGTTAAAATCAAAGTTTAATAAGTAAATCATTTTTAATCTGGGTTTATACATAAGATATATTCGACTATAAATATTAATTAGAAAGATAAAACGATTTCCTACATAAGGGTATTTTATTTGTAATTTTTAGACATTAAATAATTTAATTTATTTTTGACACAATGATGATGCAGTAATTATCTTATTAATGAAATATTGACATAATTGATGCTATAAACACCAAAATAAATGTAATTTGAGACTTTTTATGAATTCCACTAATTTTCTAGGTTACTATGATATATTAATGTTGATTTAATCAACTTGGTTCGAACATATAATTCTGTTATGACTTTCACAAAAATCATATATCAAATAGTGTCAAAATTGACACAAAATAGTTTTTAAATCAAATATTATATTATTAATTGTTATTTTATTCCTAAAAATCTAATGTTCGGCCAAATGACTTAGATAAGGATATATATATTAATAATAAACAATTTGGGGTTCGTTTGGCATGTTATAGTAAGTGTATTAACCATATAGTGAAAGAAAACAAAAAGACACGGTAAAAGTTAAATTAATTAACTTAGAGTTAAATCTAATTGATAAGGTTAAAATAATACCCTAAACTTGTCTAAATCTTATTGGTTTATAGGATTTCGACCCATCCCCACTTTAGCTTCGAAATAAGACCCTTTGGAACCATTATAAACCGATTTTGACTTTAATATAAAATAATATTTTGAGATATTCCTAAGGTGCCCCTCTCCTCCCTTATAAAAGGGCACCTCCTCCCCCTCCTCCTCACACCAAATTGAGCACTCAAGCTCGGCCATACCCTGCCATTTTCTCCTCTCCACTTCCCTAGAATAATCCTAGAGGTCCTGGTCTTCTCCAAAGACCAATCTTAGTTCCTTAAGTGGAGGATTCAAAGAGGCGTTCCAAAGAAGAGGTAATATCCATTACCGATCTTTTCAATTTCTTTCTTCTTCAACTTCTTCTTCTTTAGTTGTTTCATGATAAAGTAATAACATCAGTATTACATACATACTGATATGTTATTATAAATATCAAACAACCCTAATTCACCTTCTATCCATCCTACGGAAAAATGAAATCACCGCGCGTGCGTACGTACGGAATACCCTCTCCACGCCGTGGTGTAATCTATTTTCCACCATCACCTTACAAGGATGGGTATAATGGTGTAATGAGTAACTATATATGATTATTATGAAGTAATATTGATACTGAAATAATATATATATACTCCAATACAATTCCACGATCATAGGAACGATATCATCACTCGTGCGTACGTACGGAATACCGTCTCCACGATGTGATGCGACTCGTTCTACATGATCTTCATTTCATAATGATTATATAAATGAATTGAATGAATGAATATGGTATATACTACACTAATACCATTCTGGAAATGAATTATCTATAACCTAAAGATAAGAATAAGAATTTATTCGACAAAACACGCATAAGAACAAAAAGTTATAAGGACCCAAGTAACAAGTAACAATGAAATATTACTAACAAGAAGCTAATAATATGACCATATATGATCTCATATCAATATGTATGATTCTGGAATAAGTCAATAACATTATTTAAACCATTATACAGGAGCTTCGGACACGAACAAAGCAAATCAGACCTAAGGTAAGGTAAATATCACAATCTCATTTTTATCCGAGATTGTTTATTCGTAAGT
The DNA here is from genome assembly GCA_963277665.1 of Viscum album. Lineage (NCBI taxonomy): Eukaryota > Viridiplantae > Streptophyta > Magnoliopsida > Santalales > Viscaceae > Viscum > Viscum album. Next base: position 747,753,121 of record OY728129.1, on the reverse strand, counting down.
ATTTACTGGGGTGTATTTTATCATCCACATCCATGTTCCCTCAATATGTAATATTGTTTCCATCCACTTACAATAGTTTAAATCCAATTTTACCCTTCGGTGTGTTTTTATTAAAGAATATGAAAAGAATCTTTTGTCGTTTTTTCGTACGAGGTACTTTTTGACTTTTCCAACAAAAGTACGAAGAATGTTTTTTTTAACTTATACGGCATGAATGGATTATTAAAACATTATTTCCAAGAAGCTTCCTTTACAAGTTTTCAAGTTTATTTTTAATCAACTTCTTTTATTTTAAAGTTGTATGACATGTTATGAAAGGAAAAATGTTTTTGAAGAAGAAAGGATATTTTCCTCAAGAATGGAGTTCAAGTGTTTTATCAAAATTATTTTCCATCTAAGATAATAAAGGGTTATGTTTTTATCCCTATTATTACATTGATTTGATCATGTTGTGATGGAATTATTTTTATGAATTCCTTTATCTTATATGAATTTATTTATGATGTCATGATGTTTCATGAATCCCATTTTTGTTACATGTGTTATACGATGATGTATGTTTTATGATTATGTGGCACACATAAGAAAGGATTCATTATAAGATGGGTGGGACCTATATCTCCCTCCAATGCATTGGGTAAAGATTTTATATCTCATGAGATAGACATGGCTGGAACGGTAGGTTATACCGGTTCAGTGAAACAGGACTGGAACGAGGGTGACTCGGTTCAGAAAGGGACTTTGTCCACTAAGATAGTCTTGGCAATGAGTCATGACTAACAAGAAATGATTTTCCATGATTATGTGTGCATGCCACAAAGTTTCAAGTTTTATGTTATGATTATGGGGATCTCATTTTCACTTCTATGATTTATTCCATGTTAAGATATTATGATCTCTTTTGCAGGTTTTGATTTTCATAAAGATATGATATGATTTTTATTTCCTTTATTTTCCCTTGCTGAGCATTTGAGATCACCCTTTTATGTTTTCTTTTCCCCAGGTCAGGAAGATGGATATTAAGTAGAATATGCTAAAAGGGACCCTAGATATGATGAAATAAATGGGAGACACTGTAGAAGATTTATGAACCAGTTGTTTATGTTTCCAGTTTCTAAAGACACTATACCTATACGGTCCTTTGTGGTTTTGTCATATGTTGTAATAAGTGTGCTTCAATTTTGAAGTATTAACAATGTATGTAAAGTGTGGGTCGTTATAGTTGGTATCAGAGGAAAGGTATAGTCAACCTTTGGAAACTAGGATGTGAAAGCCTTAGTAAGAACCCTAAGGATAAGTCTAAGCATAGAACACAATCTTAGAAATGGCCATGAATAACCTAGGATAAGACCATAAGCATGAAATTTTTTTTTTCTTGAATTATGTGGTTTCCTATTATAATTAGTGTTTCTCACACTATTCTTCTTGGTTTTAGTCAATGGCTGGAACCCGAAGGAACCGTGTTAATGCGGAATGCGATGGGCAATGCAATGATTGTCCCCCTGAGCAACCAAACGATATGGGAGCTGGAATGCAAAATCTTGTAGCCATGCTCACACAACTTTCTCAAGCTATGAATCATGCAGGATTTCCAAACGAACAAAGGAGGGAGCAACATTCTGTTGAATCCTTCATGAGGCAGCGTCCACCATCTTTCAGCGGGTCTACTGATCCATTAGTTGCTGAACAATGGATTAGTACTACTGAAAAGATATTTTCATTTCTTCAATGTTCTGAGCATGATAAAGTCATCCTAGCAGTGTATCGTTTGGAAGGAGATGCGGATCAATGGTGGAATCTTGTTAAGAATACGAGGCAAAGGGATGAAATTGAGTCTATGGAATGGGACGAGTTCAAGAACTTATTTTTCAATAAGTACTTCCCTCGTATTCTCCGAACAAAGATGGAGAAAGAGTTCCTTGAACTGAAGCCAAGGGATGATGAATCTGTTAGTACCTATGAAGCAAATTTTACAAGACTTGCAAGGTACGCTTCTGGTATTATTATCCAACTTGAGAGTAATATCGATCGATTCTTTAGTGGCTTAAAACCAAGTCTTCGAAGGGCGTTAGCCATAAGGGACTTCAATAGCTACGAGGAAATCGTTCGATGTGCTCTCAAAGTCGAGATGGAGATTGGAGTAACCCATCAGTCACATGGGTTTGATAAGAAGAGGAAGATGGAATTCAAAGAAAAATCTAAAGAGCACACGGAAAAGAAGATGAACTTTCCCTTATGCTCAAAGTGTGGAAAGAAACATGGAGGGAGTTGTCTTAAAGGGACAAGTAAATGTTTTAAATGTGGAAAAGAAGGTCATCGGGCATTTGAATGCCGTGATAATGGGAAGAAGATGTCTAATGATGCAAACAAAGGAAGGGATACACAGAATGAACCTACTACACTTCAATGTTTCAAGTGCAAGGAGATGGGGCATTATGCCAATCAATGCCCAAATCCAAGGGTTGATGATGATGGTCGATGTCAACAAAATCTTAAGGCTAAATAAAAAGGAAAGTCACATGCAATTTCTATCAGCGATGTGGAGTACGATAACGATGTGGTGAAAGGTACACTTACCATCCACTCTAAAGTAGCAAATGTTTTATTTGATTCTGGATCCACCCACTCTTTTATTTCTGAAGACTTTTCTAAGAGTATCACCGTATTACCTCAACAATTAGATGTTGAGTTAGCTGTGACAACACCTAATGGCACATCAATCGCATCAAAAGTTTATAATTCTTCTCCGATCGAAGTTTGTGGGAAAGTGCTTCCTGCAAATCTTGTGATCCTTCCTTTAGTGGAATTTGATGTGATTCTTGGCATGGATTGGTTTTCTCTACATGGAGCTCATATCAATTGCCAAAGAAGGGAAGTCACATTTCATATTCCAGATCAATCTACGATCGTCTATCAATGCAAGGATGAACATAACCTTCCAGTGGAAATTCCTTCCATCTTATGGGTATTGATTCCACTAAATGAAGGTTATTTATCTCAAATGGTTGGTGAGAAACTCACGATTAAGAATATGCCCATTGTACGGGAGTTTGATGATGTCTTTCCGGAGGAATTTCCGGGTCTTCCACCAAATCGTGAAGTTGAGTTTTCAATAGAACTCGTACCGGGTGCTTTGCCTATTTCAAAGACACCTTATAGAATGGACCCAATTGAGTTGCAGGAATTGAAGAAGCAACTCCAAGAGAATCTTGATAAGGGATTCATACGCCCTAGTGCGTTACCTTGGGGAGCACCTGTTCTATTTGTTAAGAAGAAAGATGGATCAATGAGACTTTGCATTGATTATCGAGAACTTAACAAGATCACTATCAAGAACAAATATCCTCTCCCACGCATTGATGACTTATTTGACCAACTACGCGGAGCTCAATACTTTTCCAAGATTGATCTTCGTTCAGGGTATCATCAATTAAGGGTAAAAAGGGAGGATATACCAAAGACGGCTTTCCGTACAAGGTATGGACACTATGAATTTATAGTGATGCCATTTGGTCTTACTAATGCCCCTGCTATCTTCATGGATCTAATGAATAGAGTCTTTAGAGACTATCTTGATCAATTTGTGGTAGTCTTTATAGACGATATTCTTGTCTATTCAAAGAGCAAGGAAGAGCATGAAGATCACTTGAGAATTATATTGAAGACCCTGAGAAAGGAGAAGCTTTATGCCAAATTTACCAAGTGTGAATTTTGGCTTCAAAAAGTTGCATTTTTGGGTCATATAATCTCAAAAGAGGGGATATCTGTGGATCCAGCAAAAACAGAGGTTATCGAATGATGGTCAAGACCAACAACAGTAACTGAGATCCGAAGTTTTCTTGGTTTGGCTGGATATTATCGACGTTTTGTAAAAGATTTTTCACGATTATCTAATCCACTCACCAAGTTGACTCGGAAAGGAGTTAAGTTTGTCTAGACAGAGGAATGTGAATAGAATTTCAAGGAGTTGAAAAGAAGGTTATCCAGCGCACCTGTGCTCACACTGCCTTGTAGTGGAGAAAGGTTTGTGATCTACAGTGATGCATCCCAGAAGGGATTGGGGTGTATTCTTATGCAAAATGATATGGTGATAGCTTATGCCTCACGAAAGTTGAAAATCCATGAGCAAAATTACCCAACACATGATTTGGAGTTGGCTGCGGTAATCTTTGCATTAAAAATTTGGAGGCATTACCTTTATGGTGAAAGGTGTGATATTTATACTGACCATAAAAGTTTAAAGTATATTTTCACACAAAAGGAGTTGAATATGCGTCAAAGAAGATGGTTGGAGCTGATTAAGGATTATGACTGCTCAATCCATTACCACCCTGGGAAAACAAACAAGGTGGAAGATGCATTAAGTCGACAAGACCATGCTAGTTTATCCATGATGAGGATCACAAAAGATCCAATATTTATGGATTTACAAAGGATGTATCTTGGAATTATAATGGAAGGGGAAAAATCTTATCTTTCTCAAATGAATGTTCAACCATCTATACATGTGAAGATTAAAGAGGCACAGAAAGAAGATGCTGAGTTACAAAAGAAGGTGAGAAATGTTCCTGAATTCAACCTTGATTGTGATGGGATAATAAAGTTCAGGAATCGGGTTTGTGTTCCTCCCATCCCCGAATTAAAGAAGGAGCTGCTGGATGAGGCTCATAGTTCTTCATTCTCTATTCATCCTGGAAGCACGAAGATGTATAGGGACCTGAAAGAGTACTTCTGGTGGGATGTCATGAAAAGAGATGTTGCTGAATATGTCTCTCGATGCTTGGTTTGTCAACAAGTTAAAGCTGAGAGACAAAAGTCTAAGGGGATGTTACAACCATTACCCATACCCGAATGGAAATGGGAAAACATCACTATGGACTTTGTCACAGGACTTCCTAAAACATCCAAAGGCACTAATGCTATCTGGGTCATAGTTGATCGTCTTACAAAGTCTGCACACTTCATTCCTATTAGAGAGGATTTCTCTCAAGATCAGCTTGCCAGGATATATGTAAAGGAAGTGGTAAGATTGCATGGAGTACCACTTTCTATTATATCTTATCGGGATCCGAGATTTACCTCGAAGTTCTGGCGAAGTCTTCAGCATACTCCTGATACAGAGTTGAGTTTCAGCACTGCTTATCATCCCCAGACAGATGGTCAGTCTGAGAGAACAATTCAAACCCTAGAAGATATGTTGAGAGCTTGCTCTATGGATTTCAAAGGAGGTTGGGATCAACACCTAACTTTGGTAGAATTTTCTTATAATAATAACTTTCACTCCAGTATTCAGATGGCTCCTTATGAAGCTCTCTATGGAAAGAAATGCAGGACTCCAACTTGCTGGGATGAAGTTGGGGAAAGAAAGCTATTAGGACCTGATCTCGTTGATGAAATGGCAGAAAAGGTCAGATCTATTCAACAACACATAAGAGCAGCTCAGAGTCGACAGAAAAGTTATGCCGACAACCGAAGAAAAGACCTAGAGTTTGAAGTGGGGGATAAAGTGTTCTTACGAATATCTCCCTGGAAGAGGGTTATGAGATTTGGAAAGAAGGGGAAGTTGAGCCCTAGATATATCGGTCCTTTCGAAATATTGGATCGTGTTGGGAAGGTAGCTTACCGATTGGCGCTTCCATCGAATCTCTCTCAAGTTCACGATGTGTTCCATGTATCTCTCCTGAGAAAGTACATACCAGATCCTTCACATGTACTCAGCTCAGAAGTTGTACCGCTGGAGCAAGATCTTTCTTATGAAGAACAGCCGATAGAGATTCTGGATCGTAGGGAAAAAGTCCTACGAAACAAGACCACTCGCTTGGTGAAAGTTTTATGGAGGAACCACCAACTTGAAGAAGCTACATGGGAGCTTGAGGATATGATGAGGGAGAAGTATCCTCATTTGTTTGTTACAAAGTGATGAATTTAGAGGGCGAAATTCTTTTAAGGGGGGTAGAATGTAACACCCGAGACTTTTATGTTATATAAACCATCAAAGGAATCTTTTTCTACACAACACTTGCTTGGCTTTCTTTACACGCAATCGCAACCTTCCTCGATAGCTTGCGTCGTACGTAATACCGAGTTTCACTAAACAACAATATGCTATTAAAACTAGCCGTTATGAATAGTAATAACCACTTTTTGAAATTTTATAAATTTTATTTTTCAAAATGGACTTCATTTTTGGACTTAGAATATCGAAATTAGCCTAGGGTGAAATTTTGGTATTTTTCTGAAAACTTTCAATTTTTGATGAATAGTGAAACCACTAAGTGGTAGGTTAAAAACTGAATTTTGCATAAAACTTAATTTTACCGCTTCTGTGAATGGAATTTCAAAAATCCCAGAGACACGGTTAATATCAAGGACTAAAATGTGGTTCAATGAGATGAAAATAATTTTTTGGTGAATAGTAACTTTTTACTATTTTTACCACGATTAATAGTAAATAGGGTAACTAAGGGTAAATATGATATCAATATTACCCTAACACATGTCCTAATTCTATTGGACAAGTTTAATTCGACCAAAAACAAACTTAGGAATAAAATATGACCATTTAGGCCCACTTGGATTAGATTAGGACATTTATTATTAATTTATTTAAAGAAGGGGTAAAATAGTTAAAATCAATGTTTAATAAGTAAATCATTTTTAATATGGGGTTATACATAAGATAAATTCGACTATAAATATTAATTAGAAAGCTAAAATGATTTCCTACATAAGGGTATTTTATTTGTAATTTTTAGACATTAAATAATTTAATTTATTTATGACACAATGATGATGCAGTAATTATCTTATTAATGAAATATTGACATAATTGATGTTATAAACACAAAAATAAATGTAATTTGAGACTTTTTATGAATTCCACTAATTTTATAGGTTACTATGATATATTAATGTTGATTTAATCAACTTGGTTCGAACATATAATTCTGTTATGACTTTCACAAAAATCATATATCAAATAGTGTCAAAATTGACACAAAATAGTTTTTAAATCAAATATTATATTATTAATTGTTATTTTATTCCTAAAAATCTAAGGTTCGGCCAAATGACTTAGATAAGGATATATATATTAATAATAAACAATTTGGGGTTCGTTTGGCATGTTATAGTAAGTGTATTAACCATATAGTGAAATAAAACAAAAAGACACGGTAAAAGTTAAATTAATTAACTTAGAGTTAAATCTAATTGATAAGGTTAAAATAATACCATAAACTTGTCTAAATCTTATTGGTTTATAGGATTTCGACCCATCCCCACTTTAGCTTCGAAATAAGACCCTTTGGAACCATTATAAACCGATTTTGACTTTAATATAAAATAATATTTTGAGATATTCCTAAGGTGCCCCTCTCCTCCCTTATAAAAGGGCACCTCCTCCCCCTCCTCCTCACACCAAATTGAGCACTCAAGCTCGGCCATACCCTGCCATTTTCTCCTATCCACTTCCCTAGAATAATCCTAGAGGTCCTGGTCTTATCCAAAGACCAATCTTAGTTCCTTAAGTGGAGGATTCAAAGAGGCGTTCCAAAGAAGAGGTAATATCCATTACCGATCTTTTCAATTTCTTTCTTCTTCAACTTCTTCTTCTTTAGTTGTTTCATGATAAAGTAATAACATCAGTATTACATACATACTGATATGTTATTATAAATATCATACAACCCTAATTCACTTTCTATCCATCCTACGGAAAAATGAAATCACCGCACGTGCGTACGTACGGAATACCGTCTCCACGCCGTGGTGTAATCTATTTTCCACCATCACCTTACAAGGATGGGTATAATGGTGTAATGAGTAACTATATATGATTATTATGAATTAATATTGATACTGAAATAATATATATATACTCCAATACAATTCCACGATCATAGGAACGATATCCTCACTCGTGCGTACGTACGGAATACCGTCTCCACGATGTGATGCGACTCGTTCTACATGATCTTCATTTCATAATGATTATATAAATGAATTGAATGAATGAATATGGTATATACTACACTAATACCATTCTGGAAATGAATTATCTATAACCTAAAGATAAGAATAAGAATTTATTCGACAAAACACGCATAAGAACAAAAAGTTATAAAGACCCAAGTAACAAGTAACAATGAAATATTACTAACAAGAAGCTAATAATATGACCATATATGATCTCATATCAATATGTATGATTCTGGAATAAGTCAATAACATTATTTAAACCATTATACAGGAGCTTCGGACACGAACAAAGCAAATCGGACCTAAGGTAAGGGAAATATCACAATCTCATTTTTATCCGAGATTGTTTATTCGTAAGTATTTACTGGGGTGTATTTTATCATCCACATCCATGTTCCCTCAATATGTAATATTGTTTCCATCCACTTACAATATTTTAAATCCAATTTTACCCTTCGGTGTGTTTTTATTAAAGAATATGAAAAGAATCTTTTGTCGTTTTTTCGTACGAGGTACTTTTTGACTTTTCCGACAAAAGTACGAAGAATGTTTTTTTTAACTTATACGGCATGAATGGATTATTAAAACATTTGTTCCAAGAAGCTTCCTTTACAAGTTTTCAAGTTTATTTTTAATCAACTTCTTTTATTTTAAAGTTGTATGACATGTTATGAAAGGAAAAATGTTTTTGAAGAAGAAAGGATATTTTCCTCAAGAATGGAGTTCAAGTGTTTTATCAAAATTATTTTCCATCTAAGATAATAAAGGGTTATGTTTTTATCCCTATTATTACATTGATTTGATCATGTTGTGATGGAATTATTTTTATAAATTCCTTTATCTTATATGAATTGATTTATGATGTCATGATGTTTCAAAAATCCCATTTTTGTTACATGTGTTATACGATGATGTATGTTTTATGATTATGTGGCACACATAAGAAAGGATTCATTATAAGATGGTGGGACCTATATCTCCCTCCAATGCATTGGGTAAAGATTTTATATCTCATGAGATAGACATGGCTGGAACGGTAGGTTATACCGGTACAGTGAAACAGGACTGGAACGAGGGTGACTCGGTTCAGAAAGGGACTTTGTCCACTAAGATAGTCTTGGCAATGAGTCATGAATAACAAGAAATGATTTTCCATGATTATGTGTGCATGCCACAAAGTTTCAAGTTTTATGTTATGATTATGGGGATCTCATTTTCACTTCTATGATTTATTCCATGTTAAGATATTATGATCACTTTTGCAGGTTTTGATTTTCATAAAGATATGATATGATTTTTATTTCCTTTATTTGCCCTTGTTGAGCATTTGAGCTCACCATTTTATGTTTTCTTTTCCCCAGGTCAGGAAGATGGATATTAAGTATAATATGCTAAAAGGGACCCTAGATATGATGAAATAAATGGGAGACACTGTATAAGATTTATGAACCAGTTGTTTATGTTTCCAGTTTCTAAAGACACTATACCTATACGGTCCTTTGTGGTTTTGTCATATGTTGTAATAAGTGTGCTTCAATTTTGAAGTATTAACAATTTATGTAAAGTGTGGGTCGTTATAGTTAATCATAGACCATTCCGTAAGTAACTGTCCTTAAAATTCCTCAAAATAACCCAAACTAAGATTGAAACCCAAATACAAGAAGGACTTGATAACATAGTCTTCCAAGATAAACTTTATCATTCATATCCAAACAATATCAACCACTCCTAACATCTTATAACAAAAGTAACTAACATAAACATATTTCCCCCAGATAGGTCCATCATTTCCATAAGTAACCTATAATACCATAAGTTCACCTTAAATTCATTGATTCTTCAAAATATAATTCAACCTTTACTCCTCAAATAAAATACCATAGTAATCTATTTACCTCTATCAAATAGGGTTCCCAAAGTGGTGAACATCTTCCAAAATAATAATCATCTTTTAATCCCCTAATCATCTTTGTCATATTAATATGGGAATCGTCACATTTTCTATCACATTGGTTTTTGGGACATGTTCTTCAATTTCCCACCATTAACTAAGAAGAGAATGTATAATTAGGGGCTTAAACACTTACCCAATAATCATGAAAAGGAACTTAAATCATATAAGGATAACATGTAAGAGAAAAGTATACCCTAACTTGTGATCCCCTAGGTTTCAAACTAGGTTATCCATGATCATATATCCTTATGTGAATATTTATTTTATTTTATCTTTCTTCCTTTAATAATGGTTCATAATAAGCTTATGAATTTACCAAATCATATCCCCCAGGAGTGTCATAACCAAGAGTGTAGCAAGGCCCGTTGTCGTTTACCCGTTCCCGTTCGAGTCTAGCTCAAAGTGGAGTTTTCGGGTTTTACCCCTACGTACAACTGTTCCAGAGCCACCTCTACCTACTCGTATCCAGATAGGGATGTATTTTCTTGGAAACCCCTTACTCAATAATCACCAAAATACCAGGAAGATTTCCTATATATAAACATTTATATAGGATTCTTCCTAAAGTTTTCATATCCTAATTTCCACAAATAACTAAACCATCCTTTGATACCAACTATAGAATCCCACCTTTTTATCACATAATCTTTCATTACATTTTACAAAACTGAGGATCTTTAAGGTTTAGTGTCTTGGAAACCATGAACATAAAACATGAAAACATAAAACATTCTTCTTAAACACTTGAAAGGATTCTCCTCATGTTCATCCTAGTTTCATTACTGCATCTAATAACCTGGGGACATACATAAAATGAAAGGGTGAGAAAAATGCCCAGTAAGGGAAACAAGGGAAACATTTAACATGTGAACTTGAGATACATCAACTATGTCATGAAAAAGAACATTAAGGCATGAGAAAGAAATCATGTGGCATATCATAATAAAAATAAAATTTTTCCTAACATTAAGATGTTGCTACATCATTTAACATAGAAAATCATGAACATATCACCACGGTCCATCCCCTAGGTGTCATTTGAAAATTACCAAGGTTACTCACCAAGATATTGTGAAACTTTTAATCTCTAGTGGTTACATCATTACCCAATGCATTAGAGCGCTATCAGGGCGCACCCTTAAATTTTCCTTTATTATCATGTGAGCCACGTATATCATCATAAATCATTTCATAAACATCCCATATAGCATAAAATAAATGGGTTTCATTTCATAATCATAACTTTTTAAAAACATCTTTAAAGACATGATCTTTACATCACTTTAAACCCACGGAAAGGGAAAGCGGGTATCATGTATGTAAATCCCAGAATTTAAAATAATTTTTTTTTTGATATATATGTGAATACCCCTATATAAATAAGATCTTTTAGTATTCACTTAATAACATAAAATAATTTTGAGAAAAAGAGAGAGGCATTTTGAGACGAAAATTCGACAGCACAACGGCTACGTTACAGGGTCTTAGAAAACACTGAAAAGAGAAGGGACATGGGTCAAACATTCATAAATGACCCATATAACAGTATAGGGACAAAATATAATGGATTTAAGAACATGGTAATGATATTTGAAAATATACCATATGAAATTAAGAACATGAAAGGAAGACAAAAATAATATTTCTCTTATGAAAATTCGGCAGCCCAACGATGTCACTTAAACTTCAACAAAAATGAATTGGCGAGATCAAATAGGGTATCTCATCATATGAACATAAATAATCAATATGATATATATAGAGATCATATCCCAACATAATACAAAAGGAAATTTAAATACTTTACACGAAAGTAGATCTTTGAAAAATGAGAAAGGCGAATGAATCCCTTAAAAATTCGGCAGCCTAACGGCGTCACTTAAACTTCAACAAAAAATAAATTGACAAGATAAAAATAGGGTCTCTCATCATATGAACATAAGGGTTCAGTATGATAGATATATAGATCATACCCCAACATAATAAAAAGGAATGTCAAAGAGTTTACATGAAAATAGATCTTGAAAACGAGAAGGGTGAAAGAATCCCTTAAAAATTCGGCAGCCTAACGGCGCCACTTAAAACTTCAAAATACTGAATTGAAGAGATCAAATGGGTTCTCTCATTATATGATCATAAAATATCAGAATTATATATATAGAGATCATGCCCCAACATAATAAAAAGGAACTTTAAATACTTGACATGAAAGTAGAACTTGAAAACGAGAAGGGTGAAAGAATCCGTTACAAAAATGTCGGCAGCCTAACGGCGCCACTTAAACTTTCATAAAATGAAATGATGAGAGTAAGAGGGGGTATATAATCATATGAACATAAAAATGACAGTATAATAAATATAAAATAACATCCTCCAACATAAGAACATGGAGCATAAAATAAATGACATAAAAGAAATCACTTGAAAAGAAAGAGAGGGGTTCAGATTCCTTACCTTAAAACGTAACTCTAAAAACCCAAAGGTTAGGACCTTGAGGGATTGGGGGAACCTTGGGAGGACTCTTTGGGAGGTAAGGAGACCAGAACATCGTTGGTGGAGAGTTGGGAGTGAAAACTAAAGGAGGAAAGGGTGGGTATTTAAAGGGAAAGTGAGGGGACAAGGCATTAATGGCCAAGGGACACCTCAAAAGTGGTTTTCTCAAAAGCATGGGCCCTCCCATGGTACTTCCCATGGAGTTAGGCCACATGTGGACCCCCACACAATAATTCATCCTCTTTAGTCTAACATCCCTTAAAATATCACATGACATCATCATGACACAGTTATGATGTCATTAAACATACCGAAACCCTAAAACTGTATTTTTACTATTCTTTGAAAATTCAACTTTCTCAGAAAAATCCCAAAATTTCACATTAATCAAATATAAATGCTCTGATTTCAAAAATTAACTCCATTTTATAAAAATATTTTTCTAAATATTTTTAATTTTATTTGTAAATAAATACACTATTCACCAAAAATTGATTTTTTTCAGAAAAATCCCCAAAAATTACCATAACATAATATCGATGCTCTGAGTTCAAAAATAAAGTCCATTTTATAAAAAAAAATTTCTAATTATTTTTAATTAAATTTTTAATTAAAAAACACTATTCACCCGAAAAAACTAATACTTGACTAATAATTTATGAAACTATTATTTACCCATTTTATTGAATCTCGTTACTTAATAAAGGTGTCTAAATTATATTAAAACTTTCTTTAAGTGAGATTACTAATCCATTTGGACACATTACTAATCCTAATCATAAAATCACTATTCATAATTTACTATTAATCAAAAATCAAGTTGATATTATTAGACTATAAATTTCTTAATGAACATAATTGTAGAAGAGCATTTTTTAAAAATCATTACACATTTTTAATTATTTAAGGTTTACATAAACATTTTTTTAAAATATCCTTTCTCTAAAATTCACCAAAAATAAGCATACTATATTTATCCGGACATTTGAAAAGTCACAAACATCATCATAGGAAGAAATCCCAACTTTTATTTAAAACAAAAGATTACACAAGACAGTTACGGTCTCCATACATAGCCCCTTATCACACTAGCATAGGACCTAAGTGTAAGGTGTGCTAAGGTGAGAGAATCTGAGGGAGGCTTGGGCAACATCGCATGAGTAGTAATTTCTATCAGTTTGAACTTCTCGCAATGGTGATTCCGTTCTAGCTTCACACGATGAAGTTCGGCTTCGGTTCGGTCCAGAGCAAAGCCCAGTGGTGCTACCTCCTTCCCAGGTTCTGTTAGATGGGCTTCGATCGGTCCAAGACTACTGGGTGAGGACATCGAATCTTCTTTCTATAATAATTAACCAAGATTACTTATATTTAGAGATAATAATCAAAACGTTTAGTTTCCAGCGGTCATATTGACCAATGGTCATATAATAGTAAAAACCCAACGGTCTCATGTTAATTATACCCATGTTATCAAATGAAAATGTTTTTTGGAGTATAAAAATAAAATAACACATAAAATTAGGAAACAAGATTTATTCAAAATTTCGGGTCGTTACATTGTACTAATAAAAGAATACTTAAAATACTTCCTTTGATTCAAGTTTTAATAGATTAGATGTAACCATCCATAATTACAAAACGAATAATGATTATTTAAAATCTTAAATATAAATGATCATTATATTTTTATAGATTATGATAATTATGGAATAACATAATGCTATAAATCCCATGTTCTTTGTATCAAATGGAAAAAAATTCCATTATATATGATACTACTTAATTCAAGACAAGTATTCAATATCTCTCACAAGTCTTCCATGAAAGTTATCATTTTAAACATTTTATATGTATTAATTTGTTCCATTACATTGGGAAAGGAAACATATTTGTATGTGAGGTAAAACTGTATATAAAATAAAAATATAATTAAATCAATCATGGCATAAACATGGATTGAAATTTATGGCCATATTATGTAGCAATATGAATCAATTATCAACCTAAAATTGAGCATAATATGCCCATGAGAAATAAAGAAAATATGGATATAAATAATATTAATCTCATACTAGTGGAATGTATAATTTTTATCCATAAAAAATATAATTCCATGTCCATGATCCAATTTATGTTATGTGTTTTCAAGACCATGGTCAAGACATCATGCTGATATGGGTAGGCACAAAACAAATACCGAAACATGTTTTGTCACATGATACACGTCAATGAATCAAGGGTATATAAAATTTTAAGACCATCCCATCACATAATCACATATAATTTATTTCCCATAAGATTCAATGATACGTTTTATAACATTACACAAAGAGAAACATATGATAAAACATAGCTATATGTATAATGAATAATATGAAAATCAATTCATAATCAACAAGTTTAAGATGTTAATAATCATCATGAATGTCATAGTTTTCTTCATTCTAATGAAATTGACATATAAATCATCCTTATAAAGAAGTTTTATGGTCAAATAATCATACTCAACTTTATAATAATCGTCTGTGTTGGAATAATATTATAAATTACACAAATTTCTTCCCCCGTGTCAATAGATTAACATTATTTATAATTGACCAATATTCAATATGAAATAAATAAAATCTTCTACTCTTGAATTCTATAGAAACGAGTATATGGATAATTAAATACATATAAAACCTAATAATAAACCATCTAGAAAAATATGGTGGATGGTTTCAAGTGTACATAACCATAGTGAAACAAATAAACATAGAAGGGTGATGGATGAGATGAAAAACATCCAAAAAAATAATTATTTGAATGGTATAATAAGAATATAATTATTTCATATAATGAGTTCAATCCCAAAAATTATATCATATATATTTCATGGAAAATAAAACCCACTAAGATAAATAACTTGGAAAATTTTAAGGGAAATGGAAATGAAAACATAAAAGAGATGTTAGAAAAACAATTATCATTTAGAAAAAAATCCAATTTAAATGTCATTTTAAAGAGTAAATTTTGTAAATGAGACATAAAATTCATTGAAAACTGTTAATTTTTTAAAAAAGTTCCGAAATTTATCCTTTAAATTGTCTAAATTATATCTTTTATAAAAGACTATATATAGACAAAACATGTGAACGTTATAGGTAAATCCCTTCTGATTATATTCAAAATACATTGGCTTAAAAATCAAGTTGTAAAATGAGTAAAAAAAATTAAATTTTATTAAAAAATAATATTATAAAATAGTATTCTATAATACCATATAAAAGATTATTATGTTTTATAAACAATGCATGAAGAATCAATTTTCAACATAGAACATTTTAACTCAACAAAAGGAATGTGGGTTATCAATATCACCTATAAGAATCATTCTCCATAAAGCATGAAACATTTGGAAATGATTTTATATGTTAAAAGTTTATATAATGAGATAAAACCAAATAATACAGTAAAATGAAATATTTTACAAATATTATCTGAAATTAGTTTAATTGAGTGATAATAAGTTACTGTGTGATAATTGTTTTTCTGAAAACACTTACGACTGGGGTAACAATTTAGTCATAATTTATTTGATGAAAAAACAATTTGTGTCTTATTTTATCCAATTAATAAAAAGGAATTAAACTATATAAATTTCATGTTACATTAAATCAATATAACACAAAAAAAAGGAATCACGAGGCATAATATCTGACATGCCTTAAATAATCATAATTTGGACCATGAAAACCCTTATAGATTGAGTAAAACATTAATAAAACCTCATTTAAAGAGAGTAAATATAATAGAAATTAATATACCATATTTAAAATATAATTATTATATAATATATTAGGTAGTAAGTATATACCCAATATTAATGAAATATGTTACATAATACTAAATATATCTCAAAGAGATATATTTGAGAGAAAATCCCTTACCACTTATCTTGTCTTCCCTAAATGTATTATAATCTCATATATACAATATAAAAATATGTTAATAAATAAATTAATATCCTTACTCATAATTGTTTTATCTCTTCATGAATAGTCATTCTCTCTAAGAATTCTATCTCTTTTCCAAATCCGGTTTTTATAGTTTTTACCATTTGCACTTGTTTCATAATAGTGGTATTTTTGTATATTATTATTTAAAATTTATTCATTGATAGTTAATTAAAGTTAATATAAGGTATAATTTATAATTATTTAATGGTTCAACTTCTATTCATGAGATTTTTGTCTTTATCCTTGAATATAAAACCGATAATAAACATGTTTCAACAATTCTTGATAAATGAATGGTTTTATAATTAAAGAATTAAATATTGAATTGAAATATCAAGGACTAAAAAAATAATTAATTAAAATTTTATTTCATATTATAGCCTTAATTATGTCCTAATATTCACTCATGAAATAATATCGAAGTATTGTTCAATTAAATTGTTAAATCGACCCAAATAAGAACATACCCTGATTTAATGAATGATTATGAGGTGGATTCGTTATAATATTATTATTCTTGAAGAATAATGACATTATATTGTGTTTATTAGTTTTATTTATCATAATTTTATTGAATTATGTTATCAAATAATGCAATCATTTTTAACCACTAAACCTCATTTCATGAATATAGAATAATGACATTAGTTTTTTCTATCATGTTAAATATTCAACCACTAAACCTCATTTCATGAATATAGAATAATTAATGTTTTATAAAGAATAATGGGATAAACCTATTTAATGGGAAGCTTACGACATCTAGAAGGATCAAATATTGCTTCATCATTTTCAATAAATTTTGATGTATTGGAAACTATATAAAATTTAATTACTCTTCAATATAATAGAGTTTTAATATCATAAAATAATAAAAATAATCATTAACATTATGTTCATACTTGAAATATTATTTTATTTTCCTTATCAATGAAGGAAATTATGAAATTTAAATGAATAAAGACTGTTAAATGGTATTGAGATAAAATGTATAACATTTATAAATCTAACAGCATTGTGAACTAAATTTTTTTTATAGATTTTGAAATTGAATTATGAATATTTAAAAATAAAGGATGTTGAATTAATGGATGAATTTATCACATGGTTTAATGAAATAGTAATCACTATCAAAATATATGGTGAGAATATTGAGATTTTAATTGTTTTAGTGAATATACAACAATCTTTTTTGTTAGTTTGGATATAAAATTCACATATATTCAGAAAAACAAATCCAATTAAAAAAACCTCTAAATGGAATAAAAATAGTTCTTATTTATTATTATATTAAGAGAGAATATTTTAATAAAAATAATTGTAATATTTAAAATTAAATCTCTTTTAATTCCTCAAAGAATAAGAAAACAAATGAAGAAGTAGAAAATGATTGAGCTGGTTGTTGATACTTGAAATATAGATCAAACAAGAATCTTGATTAATTATAATAGCTTTTAACTAGAAATATGAGAATATAAACAATAAGATATAATGATAAGCATCTTGTAAAAGTATCCAAGTGTGGATCTATTGTAAATTTTTTTACCAAACTACCCATAATTAAAATAGTTAGAATCCTATGATGAAAAATATGAATGAATGGGAAGCTCCTAGAATAATATGGAAGGAAATTGAAATACTATTTATAAATGGATTTTTTTGAAGATATAATAATATTTAAATATAAATAATTATGTAAATTTTAAGGAAGAATTGATGGCGATGATAAATTGGTGGTTGATATTTTATTTGATTAAGTTTGTAAGAGACTTCTTAATACTATAGTGGATGATGAAAATATCTATAGTGATGCCATCAAGGATTGTAGAAAATAATAAGGTAAAAGGAAATGAAGTCTATATGTAATCTTAAAATGAATGAATGTCTATAAAAAATATCATACCATTGAATAGATAACTGGATGTTAAACAAATATGATCAGTAATTCAATAACAACTAATAGTATCTTATAAAATAAAAAATAAAATTTCCTAAAATAAGATGATGAAAAAAAAGAAATTATAATGAACCAATATTAACGTACATATACATTACATCATATTTTTTGAATACATAATACATTATAAAAACACCTAAATACCATATTAGTATAGTGTATTTGGAAACTTGGAAACATTAACACTGGTACATAAGTGAGATACATTATCTCCCAATAGGTTTTTTATGAATAGAACCCTTCTTAGAAAAATCATACACAATTGAAATAATCATAACCTAGGGAAGGAAATATAAATAGGGGTGATCTCAGATGCTCAGTAAGGGTAAACAAGGAATAAAAATAAGCATTAACATGAGTATAGGGGTGTGAGAATAAGATCATAATATTAGAAGATCTAAAACAACATATCAAAGATCATATACATGAATCATAGTATAAATATTTGTTGTTCATATGACATAAATTGTAAGGAGATGAAGAAAATAATATGGGAAATAAAAAACATACAAATAAGACATGGAATTGTTGAAAACAAGGAAGCATATAATATGTCTTCCAAATTATCCATTGAAGCACTTACAAAACAATCTTAGTAGTATGGTTTCAATCTTAATGACATCTTGGTTTTCATGGTTCACTTGCATGACCCTATTATTAGCATTAGTACACTCCCCATACAAACATGGTAGTCATGGTTCAATCCCATGGCCATATTAGTATAATATTCTCTCTTAAGACCATCTTAGTCTATATCATGAGATATAAATATTTACCCAATGCATCGGACGGAGAGATAATTCCCACCCATCTCATAATTAAACCATACATACACATTCTTAAAGGTCATAAAAATCACATCAATTCCCATAAAATGAAATTTCTATCATAAACAAGTAATCATATCTTATCCTGTGAAAAAAATACATGTTTCATAATAATTTCATCAAAGTATAACTTTTGAAAGGAAGTGGGTTTCATAAGAATATAGTCCTTGAAAGAAAAAATGGATTCATAAATACCATGAAATAAATAATAAATCATTAACATAAAAAATATGAATTTTACCATTAGATAATTTCCAAGAAATTCATGAGTAACATAAACAAATGTTATCTTTGATAGGAAATACTTTTTGAATATATTATAAAAAAAATCTTGAGGAAAATATCCTTCTTCTATAAAAATTTATTTCTAAAAACTAAATCCTTTTGGAAAATATTTAATTTGAAAATAAACATGAAAAAATAAAATTTAAGCATGAAAACATTTTCAATAACATTTTCCCTGAAACTTATAATAAATCATGAAAATCTTTTGAAAAACTTTTTCCAAGAAAACATACTAAATTATCTTAAAAAACTCTTCAAACATAAACCATAATAATGAATTAAAATATAATAGTTATGTAAATACACATAAATTTAGTAATATGAATCATGAAATACATTCATGAGAATTATATACTCCACAATAAATAAAATAGTAGTGACCATGTCATGTATCTCACAGATATAATAGGTGAGACAAAATTTCTTTACCTTGAGTCTGACTTGTCTTATGTGTCTTTATATTCCTGAATAATAAAATTATGTTAATTCATTACTTGATTAAAAATATTTTTCAAATTTATTATTACTTAAAATTATTTTATTACCATTTTTTATACAAATATGTAAACAATTAATTTTAAGTTGGGTGTTTCGACCAAATTTGTTTCATGTGTTAAAATCGACTTTGGTTGGTCGACTATGGTCAAAGGGTCATTATATAAAAATAAATAGAATAATAATCATGAAATAATTAACACGTTTATACATTTATTTTATTTTAAAACCTATCATTACATATGGTTGGGAAAAATGATTCAACATTGCAATTGTGGAGATGGTAGGTTCAACATGTGCATGGGTAACGTTCCCATTTCTCAATGATCGTTATCGAAATAAGGTAAGTGAATATCTTTATAGAATTATAATTATAAAATAAATAAAATAAATAACATATTATTAAATCATATATAATTATATATAGATTTATTTTGATTTAAAATGATTCACATGTTTTTGAGGATGTGGTAGTTCACACATCCATGAACTAAGTTATCACTTTGTATGTGGGTGAAAGGGTATTAATGAAAATCGTATATATTATATTTTAAAAATAATAATTATTTAATTAATATAATATATATGTTTTTTATTTCACAAATATTTAATTAAATCCTTCATTTATACATTTCATATATTTTGTGAACGAATCATATCACTTTGAGGGGTGGTAGTCCACACTTCCAAAAATGATGTTCTAGTGTTTACACATAATGGAATGAATAAATGAATTTGTTATAAAACAATTAAATAATAAAAATGAAATTATATATATCTCATATTTAATTTATATAAATAGAGTTTCCATCATAATTTCTATCATTGAATGTTGGGAATGGAAAAAACAAACAATCATCGTGTCACGAGGCGGTAGTTCGTCGTACATGAACGGTAAGTTTGTTACCCATTAGATTGTGGTGTGTGTAAGTGTAGGTAGAAGCCTTAATATAAAAACATAATAGTATATTTAAGAAACATTTATTTATATAATAATGAAATAAGTATATTTGAGGGGGTGTATAAAGAAAACAAAATAAAGGGTCTTGAAGAAGGATGTTACCTCTTCTTTGGGTAAGTCCTTCTGGTTTGCACCAAAGGGCTTGCATTGATGAATTTTTCCTACATGGAGGATTAAATTAGGAAGTTAGGGATTTCAGGGAGATATTTGGGAAGATTATGGTCAATCCAAATTATCATTATAGGTGTTAGGAAGTGGGGGAGAGGAGGCCTTTTGTAGTGGATGAGGAGTAGCACTCTTATTGTGTTATGGAAAAGGGGAAACCCCACCCACATTTTCTTTGTTGAATGTGGACACAATAATGGAAAAAATTAGATTTAATTGAGTATACGTTATAAATATGCCCGTAATATAGATTTTTTAAATGTTAATGTTTCATGTTGGGCCTTATGGTTATGGTTTAGTAGATTATTAAGCAAAATTTGACCTTAATCAATGTAATTAATTTTAATTACTTTCACAAATATTTTTCGTGAAAAATAAGTTTCCTTATTAAAAATTAAATGTAATTTTGATAAAAAATAATATGGAATCAGTTTTTCTAAATAAACAATATAGAATTGTCAAAAAATAATTTAAATATAATCGTACAGAAGGGATGACAATGTGGGGTTTTAATGTAAATTTATTCACAAGTTTTCTATCTTTTAATTTTCAATTTCAAAGTAAAATTTATTCCAATTACATAAATTTTATTTATTCGTATAAAATAACCTAATTAAACATAAAATAAACTTAAAATATAATTTATCTATAAAATAAATTAAATGAAAAACATTTATTTGAATTAAAATTGATTATTTGTAAATAATCATTAAAAATTAAAACATCTAATAAAAACACAAAAAAACACCCTTACCTAATTTTTTTTATTTAAAAAATGATTAATTCGGTATATACAATTTTTAAATGTACTAAAATTTAGATTTAAGATATGTTCGTCTTCAAACGGTGGGAAACTGACCTAATAATATCATATTATTTTATGTGTAATATTGGGTTTGTTCTTATCTTATACCTATAAAATATTTTGTATGAATATAAAAAATATTTTATCGAATACATAATACATATATATTACATTAATATCACTCAATATTTTAATTTATTAGGATAAAAAAAATTGTGAGCATAAAAATATTTTTCTATAAAAATAATCAAATGGTTCTTATATTTATTGTAACCAATAAAATCATCGTATATTTTTTAAACTAGAGTTTTTCATAATTATTGTTAATTATATTAAAATACACTAATATAATTTCTAGGCTATGTATTAATATATTGAATGATAATATCGCAATGGTAAATTTTCATTTGGTAAAACTCAATCTTGTGTGTTATGCCACACATCAATGAAAGTCTATCTTGTGAATAACATATGCTGACCTCAATGTTCCATATAGAGAAATCAAACCATTATGTTGTATGTAGTTCCTGATTAACATGGTATTGAATATAATTCATGCCAAAAAATGTGGTTGGATATATAAATACTATTTTCATTGTTTTATGAAAATAAAAATATCAAAAATATTAAATTAATATGAAAAAAAATATTTCACAAATTCTCAGGGTGTTATATAAACATCCTATAACAAGTTAACCATATAACCCATACAAATGATGAGAATAAAATACATTAGAAATAAAGTCACAAAATATTCTTAACATTGAACCCCATATATCAAAAATTAGATCTTATTTGTCACATTGAAAACATGTTAATACCTTCATCATATATTATTTTGAGACATGTTAATAACCTAAATTACTATAAATACTTTTTAAAAACATACATGCATCCTTATTCCAATGGTTATAGGATATATTCTTTAATCAAAAAAGATTTAAACTTTATCCATGATGTCATGAACCAATTTTTCATCCAATTAACAATTTGGTTTATGATAATCAGTGCTATCCAATTTACACTATCTAAAAAATTCATCTCTTTGTCCAAGAGAAGAATAATTTTGTTAGACTCTTCATCACATTAACGGTTACCTCCCCTTAATCAAAATATCACTTTTCTAAGTATTAATTTCCATTAAAATATCCTTTTCAATCCTTAATTAATACTTACATTGAAAATAATTATATATTTCCAGATTCATATAACATAGTCTTTGAATTCCAAAACATCAGTACTCCATTCATCCAACTTTATTCTTAAACCATTACACATACTTTATCAACTTATTACTTAATAAATATTTCTTATAATATGAAATATAAATCATTTATTAAATTTTCTCAACTAAAATATAATCATGTTTTTCATTATTAATGTAATCAATATTATAAAAACATCACATACCATTCACATGTCGTTTTCAGTCTCTATTTATTTATAAGTATAACAAACACTCATACTGCCTTCTTGATTCTCTTTATGTCATTTTAAATTGGAAATGAGTCATTAATAATCCCCATATATTCCACATATCATAATTTCAACGTTAACATTGTTCCATCTAGTTATCACCATTGACTAAAACCAGAATGAATGGGGGAGAGAAACACATATCATAGAAGAAAACAACACAATTATGAACAATAACTTATATGATGTCTAAACCATGGAACCTACCACTTATTTGACAACATATTATTCTCTTACTAGTTTATTAATATTTATATTCTCTTAAAATCCTTCATAATGTTTTGTAAAATGTTTTTCATTTTATAAATCATCTCTTCTAGGAGTATCAAAACAGGTGTGTTGAAAGGCCCATTATCATGTACCGAATTACCCAGAGTCAGGCTAATCACATCTCGTTAGAGTTTTTATCCATAGAAACACCTTTTATAGAGACACGTCCACTTTTAGGGTCTAGATGAGGTTATATTTCTTGAAAACTATTCACTATATCCTTTACCAAAAATACAGGACGTTTTTCTACACTTTTCCTTATCCTTAGACTTATCCTTATACGTGTCCTTAGAGTACTCAAAAGGGTTTTCTCATCCAAGTTTCTAGAGGTTAACTAAAAATTTGATCTGATACCAATTAAAATTACTTATTATTAACATTAATAGACATTAAATAAATTTTTGGGAATACTTAAAACATTACAAGAATATACACCCAAAGACCATATTAGTGTAGTTCCTCTGGAAACATGGAATCCTAAACACTTGTACATAATTGATCAGCATTATTTCCCACTAGGTTCTTCATGACTATCACCCTTATTAGAAAAATTTTTCTTAATAAAAATCAACATAACCTAGGGATGGACACATATAAAGTGGTGAGATTTGAATCACATTAAGGGTAAATAACTGAGACATGTAAGCATAAACATGAGCATAGGGGTATGAGAACATTATCATAACATTAGAAGATATCACACTACATATCAAAGATCATGAACATAAATCATGTAATAAATATTTGTTTTTTATGAGACATGAATCATAAGGAAATGAATCACATAATCAATGGAATTATAACATAGTAATAAGATATCAAATTGTGAAAAACACGTAAACATATAATATAACTTCCATAATAATCAAGGCATCATTTCCAAGACCATATTTGTAGTATGAGTAAACACCACTTACGTTCTTCGTAGTCATGGTTCACTCCCATTACCATCTTAGAAGTATTAGTTCACTCCTCATACCATCATGGTAGAAATGATTCACTCCCCTGTCAATCTTAGTAGTCAATGTTCACTTCCAAGATAATCTTATTCTATATAATGAGATATAATTCATTACCCAATGCATTAGAAATAGATATATTTCTCACCCATCTCATAATTAAATCGTACATACATGTTCCACATGATCTTAAAAGATCACATCATAAACAATAAAATTAAATGGGTATCATAATCATGTAATAATATCTTATCCTATAGAAAAATAGACATATTTCATAATCATTTCATAAAATCATAACCCATGAAAGGATGTAGGTTTTATAAGAATATAATCTGTGAAATAGAAATGGGTTTCATAAAGACCATGAAATCAAGAATAAACTATTCAATTAAAAAATATGAATGGAACCTTTTTATCATTTCTAATAAATCCATGTGTAACATCAATATATGTTATCTTATATGTGAAATAATTTAGAATGATCTTCTAAAAACATATCTTCGAGAAAATACCCATGCTCTCTAAAAATAGATTTTAAAACATAAAAAAAATTAAAACTATTTTTTAAAAAATAAACATGAAAACTTCTAACAAAATAATGAAAACATTTTGAAAACCTATTTCGTTGAAACTTATAAAAAATCTTGAAAACCATTCTAGAATAGTTTTCCATTAAAATTTACAAAAGACTTATAAAAACATTTTGAAAAATAAACCCAATTAAATAAATAAAATAGAAGTTATATGTAAATACCCATATATTTAATAATAATATAGAACACATTCATGAGTAGTATATACACCCAACAAAATAAAATAGTGGTGTACATGGAATGTATCACACAGATATAAAAGGTGAGTTAAAATTCCATTACATTGAGTCTCACTTGTCTCATGTGTCTTTGTATTCCTTAAAAATAAATTTATTTATTTAATTACTTGATTAATATCCTTTTAAAAGTTTATCACTATGTTTAATTCCCTTATTACAATTTTTTATACATCTACTTAAACAATTAACTTTATGTTGGATGTTTTGAAAAAATTTGGTTCATGTATTAAAAATGGATTTGGTTTTTCGGCTATGGTAAAATGGGTCACTATATAAACATATAAATTATAATTATCATGAAATAATTATAATATTTATACATTAATTATTATTTTGGAACCAATAATTTAATATTTTTTCTGAAAAAAGAGTCAACGTTATAGTCAAGAATATATTACATTGTACGTACGCATGGGTAATTTTTTCATTCCTCAATGATCATTATGGAAAGAAGTTAAGTGACATTAATCTTTATATGGTGATAATAATATTATAAATACAATATTATTTAATCATATATACATATAAATTTCATTATTGTTAAGTAAAAGGAATCACATCACGTCGAGAAGGTGGTAGTTGACACGTCCATTAACGACGTTATCACTCTTTAATTGTGTGAAAGTGTAATAAAGAAAATGTTATATATTATATTTCAAAAATGTAATTATTTCATTAATATCATATATAATATTTTATTTCAAATATTTTTAATCAAAACATTATTTTATTCATTTCATATATCATGTGAACGAATCAAAATGCTTTGAGGGGTGGTAGTCCACCCTTCCACAATCGATGTTATCATGTTTACAAATAATGGAAGGAATAAATTAATGGGTTATAAAAATAATCAAATAAGAATAAATAAATTATATATATCAAATATAACACATATAAATTTATTATCTTTATAATTTCCATTCTTGAAATGTGGTAATGGGAAAACGAACAATCACTATTTCACGAGGCAGTAGTTCGCCGTACACGAAAGGTAAATTTGTGGCCCCATAAAATGGTGGTGTGTGTAAGAGTAGATATAACCCTTAATATAAAAACATATATTTATATTTAGGATACATTTTGTTAGATATATAACCATGAAATAAAGAGATTTTATGTGTTATTGAAAGGAAATAAATGAAAGGAACTTCAGGAAGGATATCACCTCTTCTTTGGGTAACTCTTTTTGGTTTTCACTGAAGGGATTCCTTGGATGGATTTCTTGATTAATGGGGTATTCAAGGAGGAATTTAGGGATTTTGGGGATATTTTTTGGAAGATTTTTGGTGAAAAAAATTTTCATTATAGGTTTTAGATAGTGGTCGGATAAGAGGCCTTTTAAAGCGGAGGAGGAGTGACACTCTTGTATTATTTTGGATAAAGGGAAACCCACTAACATTTTTTATTCCATGTGGATCCAATAATTGTATGATGTATAAAAAAGTGAGTATAGGGTCCATTTTGGGTTATTAAATTGATTTTGTAAAAATTTATATGTTTTTTTGATACTTAATCTTATTATTTAGTCGCTTATCAAGCTTAATTTAACCTTAATCATTGTAATTAATTTCAATTACTTTCACAAATATTTTTTTTTAAACAATGTTAGACATATTAGAAATTAAAGAAAATTATTATTCCAAATATGGAATCTATTTTTTAAAATTTCAATCAGAGAAGTTGATGAAATTATTTTAAATATAATCCCGCAGACGGAGCGACAATGTGGTTTTTAATGTAAAAACATTCAAATGTTTGTTATGTTTTTGGAGTCAATTTCAATGTAAGCTTGATTCCAATGACATAAATTAGATTTATTGATACAAAATTAATCTATTTAAAATATAAAACCATATTAAAATATAAATTAACTATAAAATTAAATTAGTCAAAAAAAAGTCTTAAACATAAATTCAATATTTTTAACTATTCATTAAAAAATAAAACTTCACAAAAAATACCAAAAATTCATCCTAACAAAATTATTATGTTTTTTTAAAAAAATTTAGGTTTAATTTTTAATATAATATTTTTAATGGTACCAAATTTTCTATTTAAAATAGGTTCTTCAACAAAAGGCAGAAAAAGTACCATAATGAAAATATATGTTTTTAAGTGTAATATTTTGTTTACTCATATCTTAGGCCTATAAAAACATTTAAAAGAATATAAAAAATATTTAATTGAATATACTATAAATATATATATGATACATTAATAAAAATCATTAATTTTATTTATTAGGATAAAACCACATTGTGAGCATAGATATATTTTTCTATAAAAATACTTTATTTATATCCAATTGGTTCTTATATTAATTGTATCTAATGAATTATTATTTTATTTGTGTAAAACATAGGTTCCCATATATTAGATAATACAATTCATATATTCTAATTTTATGGTTGGGTTATGTCTTGATATATTAAATTATAATATTTTTTTTGTATATTTGTTTTTGATAATACATAGTCATGTGTGTTACACAAGACAACGAGGAAATTCAGTCTTGTGTATAACGTAATCCAACCTGTCACGACCTGTCCCTCGGGGCCCATGTCGTGATAACCCCAATCCCTCCTTCTATAGGCCAGTGGTTAGTGACTAGCACCAAAGGCGAAAATCCCTAAACTGGGAAGGCATTGCCTTTATAAAGAGTAAACACACACAACAAAGTACTAGCTGTAAGAAAAACACTAAGTAAAACTGTATAACAAAGTTTACAAAAAAGGGTCTGAAAATACAATCCCAATTGTAAAGTACAAGTACAGGAAAAAGAGAAAACAGCTCCTGGATCGTCCACGGGGAAATCCTAGCAGAAGGGTAAGTACAGATAGCCTCCACAGCACTCCACATCCGTCCGCCTCCTCCGTGCACCATCACGCCGTGTGGTGCACCTCCGGGTACCCTCTAGTCCTGATGTTCTCAGCCTCAGTCAACACTATCTATTGTCTGTATCCAACACAACGAGGTGTGGCATAGCCCGTGCAGGGGTGAGTATAACAATACTTGGTAGGGACACCGAGACCCTCAAGGTCTCAAAAAATCCAACAAGGATAAACTGCAAAGTATGAATTCAACAGATAACCTCACTTTGGAATATGCCCTTACATATACCTCTGTTATCAAGAAATTCATCCCAACCACGATCTAAACACAAAAGTTACAGACTTATCTCACACAGGTATACAACGTTTGTAGAGTGTTAGTGATGATTAAATGTAATAACTAAATCATCTATTCTGTCAAACCCACACATGATGCAGGAATAGAAATCAGAACTATAGAACCCACATAGGATCCAGGAATAGTCTTCAGTGCTGTCGAACCCACACTGGATCCAAGAACATCAACTAGAACTGTCGAACCCACTCAGGATCCAGGAACAGTAGTTAGAGCTGTCGAACCCACACATGATCCAAGAACAGCTCCTATAACTGTCAAACCCACACCGGATCTAAGAAAAATAGTCAGAGCTATCGAACCCACACAGGATCCAAGAATAGTGGCCAGAACTGTCGAACCCACACAGGATCTAGGAATAGCAGACAGAGCTGTCGAATCCACACATGATCCAGGAATAGTCATCAGAGAGAATCAAACCATAGGGTTTCCACACAAAGCATGATTGATTCTGGGAGGGTCCGCTCCTCAAGCCAAGTGTCGATATATCAGCTTCCATGAAGTCCCATGAAGAAGTATCCTAAAGGTCAGCCATGTCATAGGGGTCTAATTACAATAGAAGGCGCATCAATCGAAAGCCCGGACTGTGAGTTATTATCATTTTAGTCCCAGGGGACCAGTTGGATTCGTGCTCAATCCAACCAGATCGTATCTTTACTATACCTAGAAATCTAGTGGGGTATACAAAAAGGGACTGTCGCACTCCATGAATAACAGTGCCACTGACGGTTCGTCAAACAGTCGTCCGATGCCAAAGATATGGCCAATGAAAGTAAATGGTCGATATTTGGCCCGGGTCCGGTCCGACCCTGTCAGACCGATCTTGTCTAACCCAGTCTGGGCCGACCCAGTCTGACCTGTTGGGTGTGGCCCGTCCCATTGGGCTGGCCAGCCTGTTATGTTCGGCCTGGCCCGCTGGGCCCCGCCCAGCGGGCCGCGTGCGTGGTTCGACCAGGTCACGGGGCCGGTTCTTCCCAGAGCGTTGCAAGGGTGTGGCCCGGTGTGGCGCGTCCGGAAGGGCACAACTGGGCCGGTTCATTCAGGGTGTCTCGAGGGGGTCTGCAGACTGTCTTGGAAGGCCGTAGCGGCTAGGGCGCTGGTTCGGTCAAGTGGCGACCGAGGAGGACAGCAAGCAGTCAAGAGGTAGCCGGGCAGGCCGGTAGGCAGCTGGGCAGGCCGGTGGGTGGGCCAGAAAAGAGGTCGTGTAGGGCGCCAGGCAGGCCGGTGGGCGGCCAAGTAGGGTGCCAGGCAAGTCGGAGGGCGGCTGAGCAGGACGCGGCCAGGCCGGAAGGCAGCTGGGAGCATGGTGGCGTGGGCTGGCGGCGGTGCGTTCAGGGCAGCTCAGCCAGAGGGCCGAGGTTTGGCTCGAAGCATCGTATGGGAGGCGCAATTTCGGAGGCCGCGGGTAGCAAGACCTTTTTCATCGCTGCCTTCGTCCTTCTGTTGCCTCATCACCATGCTGAAGATCATCACAAACAAGAAAAGAGGAGGGGTTGGGCCATGTTGGTTTGGCCCGCACCCTCTGCGTTTATGGTGGAATCAATTGGCTCATCAAGAAGTAAGAAGATGAACAACAACTCAGCCGCAAACAAATTCATTTCCAACCATTGAATAAAAATTCAAGGAAAGAATCAATATGTAAAGACCCCCTAACTTTTATTGTCGTTCATCGATGATGATGTCTCAGGAAGAAGATGAAGGTGTTGTTTGTTAATCACATCCTCCACACACTCCCAATCCCGAGCTGCATCAGCTCATTGATGAAGATGTAGAGGGTAGGTCGGTTGAAGACTCCCCACGTCGGTAGGATCTGAGGGAGGAAGTCGAAGAAGGTCGGCGTTCTTTGTTGGTGGAGTATTCATCATTGGAAGAAATTTTATCTCAAGCTCTTCTCATCCCAAGTTCCACCAAGTGAGAAATGCCATGCCAAATAATAAAAGATTGAGTTGGTCTATTATTTATTTTCTCACAAAAAATTCGAATTGGTGAATTAAATTTAATTGGACCCACCTAAATAATGCATGAGTGTTGGAACAAATTAATTAGAGGTGTTGTCACCAATTAATTAATGGGTAGGTCAAGAGGATCTCCCTCATTAATGAGGGAGAGTTGAGAGGTTGTACTCTCCTCCATCACTAGGGGGTTTAGCCTTGGGTGGTTCCCACACCGTAACCTCTCGCTCAAGGATAGTTTCAGTTGGGCCACACCACCATAACCTCTAATGGGAGGTTAAGGTGTGGTGGTCACTCCTCCAATGTCCATGCGGAGGTGTTAACCACCAAACACCCACTTGGTGGCTCAAATAAAAAATAAATTAAAGCTCACATTATTTTATTATTTTTCATGAAAACCCAAAAAATATCTTTTAAACTCGACCCACTACCATCAAAGTGAAAGACTCCTTAAGCAAATATCAGTGTTGTGAGTCCGACGGTGCCCTCAGATTTCAATTCAGAGCACTGTTTCAAAAGTTATAAAATGCTTCTCTCGCATTTACTGAACGTACCCGAAAAAAAGTTCATAAAATTACTATCAGACACCCGCGACCCGCGCCGGTCGAGGTAAGGGTCTGCCTAGGTGAAACACACCCCAACAAACCCAACGGTACTCTCGGATTTTCAATACGAGTTACCGTTTAGAAGTTATGAATTTTACAATAAAATATTTGTCACTTAATTATTTTATTTCTTACCAAAAAATAACTTTCTCTGGTGGCCCGCGCCGGCCAAAGTTAGTGTCTACATAAAGAAAGCATTAAATTAAGATTTCAGCAGTGGTATTATATTTTCAATCAGAGTTACTGTTTTTTTGTTATTAGCATTTGAAAAATAAAATAATATTTACGATTATGCCTTTTTGGGTTTTCTCACGGGAGGCCCGCACCGACTAATATTAAGTCATGCCTCAAGTAAAACGACCTTTCTGGGCGCAACGGTGCCCTCAGATTTTTGATCTGAGTTACCGTTTAAGAGTTATTCCACTTTTTTTAAGAAAACTGCTTAAGTGAATTAACTTAAGCTCAAAACAATTTCGACGGATCATTTCGGGTACTCCGAGCCTCAGAATCATGCACCGTCAGATTTTGAGGACTTGTAAAATTTCCATATATTTTTAAAAAATTACATGGAAATTCTGGGTCTTTACATAACCTATGTGTTCTATCTAGATAAAACTAACATTTATTTTGAGTGTAGTTCATTATTAACATGGTATTTTATATAATTAAATTCAAAAATTGTTCATTGATATATAACAATAATTTTCACTATTGAATGAAATGAAAAATATCAAAAATAATAAATTAATTAGAAAAATATATATTTCAAATATATAGGGGTGTTATATTTTTTTTATAAATTCTAAGAATTATTTTAACATAAATATTGAAGATAATTTTATGATTAATATAATGGGTTTAATATTTGACAATAAAAAATTTTCAAATCTACAGATGATATGAATAATTCAATAACACAATGCTAATCATTCTAATTGAGATGTTTAGAATGATTAAATAATATTAAGGCATATGATGGTTAGAGAAAACTATCCTTAAAAGAAAAACAATTGTGTGTTTTTTTGAAAAGTCTGAGGAAAAGAACGAATGTTATCCTAACCAAGTTTGAGGAAAAATCAAATGAATCATAAGAATTTTTAAATTTAATGAACATGTATATAAACACCAAAACTTTTGCAACCAGTGACTCTAAAATGATGAGATGAATCCAAAAATTTTAAAATGTTTCATGAGTTCAAAATGATTTTGATACATATAAATTATCTAATATTGTTCTCCAAATGAATGAATAATGAAAATGGTCAAACTCTAGACAAAAAACATATTTATGGATGATAGTTTTCTTTTTATGGATAATTATGGAACTATAGAGTCTTTGGGAATAAAAAATTAATTTTTTGGTTAAACCAAAATTTATTTTATGAATCATGGAGGTTTTTTATTCCTTAGACCCACAGTCCATAATATTATATATAGCATCCCACCTTTTTATCACATAAACTTTCATTACATTTTACAAAACTAAGGATCTTTAAGGTTTAGTGTCTTGGAAACCAGGAACATAAAACATAAAAATATAAAACATTCTTCTTAAAAACTTGAAAGGATTCTCCTGATGTTCATCCTAGTTTCATTACTGCATATCATAACCTGGGGACATACATCAAATGAAAGGGTGAGCAGAAGGCCCAGTAAGGGAAACAAGGGAAACATTTAACATGTGAACTTGAGATACATGAACTATGTCATGAAAAAGAACTTTAAGGCATGAGAAAGAAATCATGTGGCATATCATAATAAAAATAACATTTTTCATAACTTTAAGATGTGGATACATCATTTAACATAGAAAATCGTGAACATATCACCAAGGTCCATCCCCAAGGTGTCATTTGAAAATTACCAAGGTTATTAACCAAGATATCGTGAAAATTGTAATCTCTAGTGGTTACATCGTTACCCAATGCATTGGAGCACTATCAGGGCGCACCCTTGAATTTTCCATTATTATCATGTGAGCCACATATATCATCATATATCATTTCATAAAAATCCCATATAGCATAAAAGAAATGGGTTTCAATTCATAATCATAACTTTTTAAAAAATTCCTTAAAGACATGATCTTTACATCACTATAAACCCATGGAAAGGGAAAGCGGGTATCATGTATGTAAATCCCAGAATTTAAAATATTTTTTTTATATATATGTGAATACCCCTGTAGAAATAAGAGCTTTTAGTATTCACTTAATAACATAAAATAATTTTGAGAAAAAGAGAGTGGCATTTTGAGATGAAAATTTTGCAGCACAACGGCTACGTTATAGGGTCTTAGAAAACACTGAAAAGAGAGGGGACATGGGTCAAACATTCATAAATGAACCATAAAATAGTATAGGGGCAGAATATAAGGGATTTAAGAACATGGTAATGATATTTGAAAATATACCATATGAAATGAATAACATGAAAGAAAGACAAAAATAAGATTTCTCTTATGAAAATTCGGCAGCCCAACGACGTCACTTAAACTTCAACAAAAATGAATTGACGAGATCAAATAGGGTATCTCATCATATGAACATAAAATATAATTATGATATATATAGAGATAATACCCCAACATAATACAAAAGGAAATTGAAATACTTGACATGAAAGTAGATCTTTGAAAAATAAGAAAGGCGAACGAATCCCTTAAAAATTCGGCAGCCTAACGGCGTCACTTAATCTTCAACCAAAAATGAATTAACAAGATAAAAATAGGGTCTCTCATCATATGAAGATAATGGTTCAGTATGATAGATATACAGATCATATCCCAACATAATAAAAAGGAACTTGAAAGACTTGACATGAAAATAGATCTTGAAAACGAGAAGGGTGAAAGAATCCCTTAAAAATTCGGCAGCCTAACGACGCGACTTAAAACTTCAAAATACTAAATTGAAGAGATAAATTGGGATCTATCATCATATGATAATAACATATCAGAATGATAGATATAGATATCATCCCCCAACATAACAAAAAGTAACATGAAAGACTTGACATGAAAGTAGAACTTGAAAATCAGAAGGGTGAAAGAATCCGTTACAGAAATTTCGGCAGCCTAACAGCGCCACTTAAACATTCATAAAATAAATTGATGAGAGTAAGAGGGGGTATCTCATCATATGAACATAAAAGGAACAGTATAATAAATATAAAATAACATCCTTCAACATAAGAACATGGACCATAAAATAAATGACATAAAAGAGATCACTTGAAAAGAAAGAGAGGGGTTCAGATCCCTTACCATAAAACGTAACTCTTAAAACTCAATGGTTGGGACCTTGAGGGATTGGGGGCACCTTGGGAGGACTCCTTGGGAGGTAAGGAGACCAGAACATCGTTGGGGGAGAGTTGGGAGTGAAAACTAAAGGAGGAAAGGGTGGGTATTTATAGGGAAAGTGAGGGGACAAGGCATTAATGGCCAAGGGACACCTCAAAAGTGGTTTTCTCAAAATCATGGGCCCTCCCATGGTACTTCCCATGGAGTTAGGACACATGGGGACCCCCACACAATAATTCATCCTCTTTAGTCGAACATCCCTTAAAATATCACATGAAATCATCATGACAGAGTTATGATGTCATTAAACATACTGAAACCCTAAAATTGTATTTCTACTATTCATTGAAAATTCAACTTTCTCAGAAAAATTCCAAAATTTAATCTTAACCAAATATCAATGCTCTGATTTCAAAAATGAACTCCATTTTATAAAAATAATTTTCTAAATATTTTTAATTTTATTTTTAATTAAATACACTATTCACAAAAAATTCATTTTTTTCAGAAAAATCCCCAAAAATTACCATAACATAATATCGATGCTCTGAGTTCAAAAATAAAGTCCATTTTATAAAAATAATTTTCTATTTATTTTTAATTAAAATTTTGAATTAAAAAACAATATTCACCCGAAAAAACTAATACTTGACTAAAAATTTATGAAACTGTTATTTACCCAATTTATTGAATCTCATTACTTAATCAAGGTGTCTAAATTATATTAAAACATTATATAAGTGAGATTACTAATCCATTTGGACACATTACTAATCCTAATCATAAAATCACTATTCGTAATTTACTATTCATCAAAAATCAAGTTGATCTTATTAGACTATAAATTTCTTACTGAACATAATTGTAGAAGACCATTTTTTGAAAATCATTACACATTTTTAATTATTTAAGGTTTACATAAACATTGTTTTAAAATATCCTTTCTCTAAAATTCACCAAAAATATGCATACTATATTTATCCGGACATTTGAAAAGTCATAAACATCATCATAGGATGAAATCCCAATTTTTATTTAAAACAAAAGATTACACAAGGCAGTTACAGTCTCCTTGCATAGCCCCTTATCACACCAGCATAGGACCTAGTGTAAGGTGTCCTAAGGTGAGAGAATCAGAGGGAGGCTCGGCCAACATCACACGAGTAGTAATTTCTATCAGTTTGAACTTCTCGCGAAGGCGATTCCGTTCGAGCATCACACGATGAAGTTCGGCTTGGGTTTGGTCCAGAGCAAAGCCCAGTGGTGCTACCTCCTTCCCAAGTTCTGTTAGATGGGCTTCGATCTGTCCAAGACTACTGGGGGAGGACATCGAATCTTCTTTCTATAATAATTAACCATGATTACTTGTATTTAGAGAAAATAAACAAAACGTTTAGTTTCCAGCGGTCATATTGACCAATGGTCATATAACAGTAAAAACAAAACGGTCTCATTTTAATTATACCCATGTTATCAAATGCAAAAGTTTTGTTGAGTATAAAAATAAAATAACACATAAAATTAGGAAATAATATTTATTCAAAATTTCAGGTCGTTACAATCTTCCCCCTTAAGAAATTGCGTCCTCACAATTTTTAAAAAATTGGGTTTTGGAATTTCATTGAATGTCCCACATCGGAAAAGGAGTCAGTAAAACTATTTCTTTAAAAGAAAGAAAGGGAAGTACAAAGGTCACCCCAGTTAACCCACACTAGGATCCAATGTAGGAAAAAATGGACATGGAGGAGAAAACAAAGGGTCAAGTTCAGAGGGAGAGTGATAGAAAACATTATTAGGAGAAATTTAACCATAAGAAAATCCCAAACTTATGATGTGTTTAAACGGTCTTTGATTACCTAGTAGGAAACGTAAACCGACAACATTTTTGTTTTACGTTTCTTTTTATAATTTTGAGGAATTCATTTACTACATAGAACAAAAATATAAGGAAATATACCTACCTTCATGTAGAGTTTCATCCTTTAATAAGTTTATACCAAAACTAATATTTTCTCCAAACGATGAGCATTCAAAACTACTTGGTCTCATCAAAACACAAGAATAATCTTCTAGAGAATCACGTATTCCACAAAATAAAAACTATCTATCTTTAAACATTTATCCCAATAACAGAAAGGGTAAGATAAAACAACTCTTTAAAAATAAAGATTCCCATAGTAAGGGAAACTACTTTTAAATCTTCAAAGATCCACGGTACTACCCAGAGTTAATCATAGACCATTCCGTAAGTAACTGTCCTTAAAATTCCTCAAAATAATCCAAACTAAGATTGAAACACAGATACAAGAAGGACGTGATAACATAGTCTTCCAAGATAAACTTTATCGTTCATATCCAAACAACATCAA
Source organism: Viscum album (assembly GCA_963277665.1). Lineage (NCBI taxonomy): Eukaryota > Viridiplantae > Streptophyta > Magnoliopsida > Santalales > Viscaceae > Viscum > Viscum album. Next base: position 747,716,245 of record OY728129.1, on the reverse strand, counting down.
CCACTCCTAACATCTTATAACAAAAGTAACTAACATAAACATATTTTTCCCAGATAGGTCCATCATTTCCATAAGTAACCTATAATACCATAAGTTCACCTTAAATTCATTGATTCTTCAAAATATAATTCAACCTTTACTCCTCAAAGAAAATACCATAGTAATCTATTTACCTCTATCAAATAGGGTTCCCAAAGTAGTGAACGTCTTCCAAAATAATAATCATCTTTTAATCCCCTAATCTTCTTTTTCATATTAATATGGAAATCATCACATTTTCTATCACATTGGTTTTTGGGACATGTTCTTCCATTTCCCACCATTAACTAAGAAGAGAATGTATAATTAGGGGCTTAAACACTTAGCCAATAATCATGAAAAGGAACTTAAATCATATAAGGATAACTTTTAAGAGAAAAGTATACCCTAACTTGTGATCCCCTAGGTTTCAAACTAGGTTATCCATGATCACATATCCTTATGTGAATATTTATTTTATTTTATCTTTCTTCCTTTAATAATGGTTCTTAATAAGCTTATGAATTTACCAAAGCATATCCCCCGGGAGTGTTGTAACCAAGAGTGTAGCAAGGCCCGTTGTCGTTTACCCGTTCCCGTTCGAGTCTAGCTCAAAGCGGAGTTTTTGGGTTTTACCCCTACGTACAATTGTGCCAGAGCCACCTCTACCTACTCGTATCCAGATAGGGATGTATTTGCTTGGAAACCCCTTACTCAATAATCACCAAAATACCAGGAAGATTTCCTATATATAAACATTTCTATAGGCTTCTTCCTAAAGTTTTCATATCCTAATTTCCACAAATAACTAAACCATCCTTTGATACCAACTATAGCATCCCACCTTTTTATCACATAGTCTTTCATTACATTTTACAAAACTGAGGATCTTTAAGGTTTAGTGTCTTGGAAACCAAGAACATAAAACATGAAAACATAAAACATTCTTCTTAAACACTTGAAAGGATTCTCCTCATGTTCATCCTAGTTTCATTACTGCATCTCATAACCTAGGGACATACATAAAATGAAAGGGTGAGAAAAAGGCCCAGTAAGGGAAAGAAGGGAAACATTTAACATGTGAACTTGAGATACATCAACTATGTCATGAAAAAGAACATTAAGGCATGAGAAAGAAATCATGTGGCATATCATAATAAAAATAACATTTTTCCTAACTTTAAGATGTGGCTACATCATTTAACATAGAAAATCATGAACATATCACCATGGTCCATCCCCTAGGTTTCATTTGAAAATTACCAAGGTTATTCACCAAGATATCGTGAAAATTTTAATCTCTAGTGGTTACATCATTACCCAATGCATTGGAGCGCTATCAGGGTGCACCCTTAAATTTGCCTTTATTATCATGTGAGCCACATATATCATCATAAATCATTTCATAAATATCCCATATAGCATAAAATAAATGGGTTTCATTTTATAATCATAACGTTTTAAAAACTTCTTTAAAGACATGATTTTTACTTCACTTTAAACCCACGGAAAGGGAAAGCGGGTATCATGTATGTAAATCCCAGAATTTAAAATAATTTTTTTTTGATATATATGTGAATACCCCAATAGAAGTAAGATCTTTTAGTATTCACTTAATAACATAAAATAATTTTGAGAAAAAGATAGAGGCATTTTGAGACGAGAATTCGACAGCACACCGGCTACGTTACAGGGTCTTAGAAAACACTGAAAAGAGAAGGGACATGGGTCAAACATTCATAAATTACCCATAAAACAGTAGAGGGACAGAATATAATGGATTTAATAACATGGTAATGATATTTGAAAATATACCATATGAAATTAAGAACATGAAAGGAAGACAAAAATAATATTTCTCTTATGAAAATTCGGCAGCCCAACGACGTCACATAAACTTCAACAAAAATGAATTGACGAGATCAAATAGGGTATCTCATCATATGAACATAAATAATCAGTATGATATATATAGAGATCATACCCCAACATAATAAAAAAGGAACTTTAAATACTTTACACGAAAGTGGATATTTGAAAAATGAGAAAGGCGAATGAATCCCTTAAAAATTTGGCAGCCTAACGGCGTCACTTAAACTTCAACAAAAAATGAATTGACAAGATAAAAATAGGGTCTCTCATCATATGAACATAAGGGTTCAGTATGATAGATATATAGATCATCCCCCAACATAATAAAAAGGACGTGAAAGATTTTACATGAAAATAGATCTTGAAAACGAGAAGGGTGAAAGAATCCCTTAAAAATTCGGCAGCCTAACGGCGCCACTTAAAACTTCAAAATACTGAATTGAAGAGATCAAATGGGGTCTATCATCATATGATCATAAAAGATCAGAATGATATATATAGAGATCATTCCCCAACATAATAAAAAGGAACTTGAAAGACTTGACATGAAAGTAGAACTTGAAAACGAGAAGGGTGAAAGAATCCGTTACAAAAATGTCGGCAGCCTAACGGCGCCACTTAAACTTTCATAAAATGAAATGATGAGAGTAAGAGGGGGTATATCATCATATGAACATAAAAATTACAGTATAATAAATATAAAATAACATCCTCCAACATAAGAACATGGAGCATAAAAGAAATGACATAAAAGAGATCACTTGAAAAGAAAGAGAGGGGTTCAGATCCCTTACCTTAAAATGTAACTCTAAAAACTCAAAGGTTGAGACCTTGAGGGATTGGGGGCACCTTGGGAGGACTCTTTGGGAGGTAAGGAGACCAGAACATCGTTGGTGGAGTGTTGGGAGTGAAAACTAAAGGAGGAAAGGGTGGGTATTTAAAGGGAAAGTGAGGGGAAAAGGCATTAATGGCCAAGGGACACCTCAAAAGTGGTTTTCTCAAAAGCATGGGCCCTCCCATGGTACTTCCCATGGAGTTAGGACACATGGGGACCCCCACACAATAATTAATCCTATTTAGTCTAACATCCCTTAAAATATCACATGACATCATCATGACATAGTTATGATGTCATTAAACATACTGAAACCCTAAAACTGTATTTTTACTATTCTTTGAAAATTAATCTTTCTCAGAAAAATCCCAAAATTTCACATTAATCAAATATCAATTTTCTGATTTCAAAAATGAACTCCATTTTATAAAAATATTTTTCTAAATATTTTTAATTTTATTTGTAAATTAATACACTATTCACCGAAAATTGATTTTTTTCAGAAAAATCCCAAAAAATTACCATAAGATAATATCGATGCTCTTAGTTCAAAAATAAAGTCCATTTTATGAAAATAATTTTCTAATTATTTTTAATTAAATTTTTAATTAAAAAACACTATTCACCCGAAAAAACTAATACTTGACTAATAATTTATGAAACGTTTATTTACCCATTTTATTGAACTCGTTACTAAATAAAGGTGTCTAAATTATATTAAAACTTTCTTTAAGTGAGATTACTAATCCATTTGGACACATTACTAATCCTAATCATAAAATCACTATTCATAATTTACTATTAATCAAAAATCAAGTTGATCTTATTAGACTATAAATTTCTTACTGAACATAATTGTAGAAGAGCATTTTTTAAAAATCATTACACATTTTTAATTATTTATGGTTTACATAAACATTTTTTTAAAATATCCTTTCTCTAAAATTCACAAAAAATATGCATACTATATTTATCCGGACATTTGAAAAGTCACAAACATCATCATAGGAGGAAATCCCAATTTTTATTTAAAACAAAAGATTGCACAAGGCAGTTACGGTCTCCATACATAGCCCCTTATCACACTAGCATAGGACCTAAGTGTAAGGTGTGCTAAGGTGAGAGAATCTGAGGGAGGCTTGGGAAACATCGCACGAGTAGTAATTTCTATCAGTTTGATCTTCTCGCAATGGTGATTCCATTCTAGCTTCACACGATGAAGTTCAGCTTCGGTTTGGTCCAGAGCAAAGCCCAGTGGTGCTACCTCCTTCCCAAGTTCTGTTAGATGGGCTTCGATCTGTCCAAGACTACTGGGTGAGGACATCGAATCTTCATTCTATAATAATTAACCAAGATTACATATATTTAGAGACAATAATCAAAACGTTTAGTTTCTAGCGGTCATATTGACCAATGGACATATAAGAGTAAAAACCCAATGGTCTCATGTTAATTATACCCATGTTTTCAAATGAAAAAGTTTTGTTTAGTATAAAAATAAAATAACACATAAAATTAGGAAACAAGATTTATTCAAAATTTCGGGTCGTTACATTGTACTAATAAAAGAATACTTAAAATACTTCCTTTGATTCAAGTTTTAATAGATTAGATGTAACCATCCATAATTACAAAATGAATAATGATTATTTAAAATCTTAAATATAAATGATCATTATATTTTTATAGATTATGATAATTATGGAATAAAATAATGCTATAAATCCCATGTTCTTTGTATCAAATGGAAAAAATTTCCATTATATATGATACTACTTAATTCAAGACAAGTATTCAATATCTCTCACAAGTCTTCCATGAAAGTTATCATTTTAAACATTTTATGTGTATTAATTTGTTCCATTACATTGGGAAAGGAAACATATTTTTATGTGAGGTAAAACTATATATAAAATAAAAATATTTTTAAATCAATCATGGCATAAACATGGATTGAAATTTATGGCCAGATTATGTAGAAATATGAATCAATAATCAACCTAAAATTGAGCATAATATGCCCATGAGAAATAAAGAAAATATGGATATAAATAATATTAATCTCATACTAGTGGAATGTATAATTTTTATCCATAAAAAATATAATTCCATGTCCATGATCCAATTTATGTTATGTGTTTTCAAGACCATGGTCAAGACATCATGCTGATGTGGGTAGGCACAAAAAAAATACCAAAACATGTTTTATCTCATGATACACATCAATGAATCAAGGGTATATAAAATTTTAAGACCATCCCATCACATAATCACATATAATTTATTTCCCATAAGATTCAATGATACGTTTTATAACATTACACAAAGAGAAACATATGATAAAACATAGCTATATGTATAATGAATAATATGAAAATCAATTCATAATCAACAAGTTTAAGATGTTAATAATCATCATGAATGTCATAGTTTTCTTCATTCTAATGAAATTGACATATAAATCATCCTTATAAAGAAGTTTTATGGTCAAATAATCATACTCAACTTTATAATAATCGTCTGTGTTGGAATAATATTATAAATTACACAAATTTCTTCCCCCGTGTCAATAGATTAACATTATTTATAATTGACCAATATTCAATATGAAATAAATAAAATCTTCTACTCTTGAATTCTAGAGAAACGTGTATATGGATAATTAAATACATATAAAACCTAATAATAAACCATCCAGAAAAATATGGTGGATGGTTTCAAGTGTACATAACCATAGTGAAACAAATAAACATAGAAGGGTGATGGATGAGATGGAAAACATCCAAAAAAATAATTATTTGAATGGTATAATAAGAATATAATTATTTGATATAATGAGTTCAATCCCAAAAATTATATCATATATATTTCATGCAAAATAAAACCCACTAAGATAAATAACATGGAAAATTTTAAGGGAAATGGAAATGAAAACATAAAAGAGCTGTTAGAAAAACAATTATCATTTAGAAAAAAATCCAATTTAAATATCATTTTAAAGAGTAAATTTTGTAAATGAGACATAAAATTCATTGAAAACTGTTAATTTTTTAAAAAAGTACCGAAATTTATCCTTTAAATGGTTTAAATTATATCTTTTATAAAAGACTATATATAGACAAAACATGTGAACGTTAAAGGTAAAGCCCTTTTGATTATATTCAAAATACTTTGGCTTAAAAATCAAGTTGTAAAATGAGTAAAAAAAATTAAATTTTATTAAAAAATAATATTATAAAATAGTATTCTATAATACCATATAAAAGATTATTGTGTTTTATAAACAATGCATGAAGAATCAATTTTCAACATAGAACATTTTAACTCAACAAAAGGAATGTGGGTTATCAATATCACCTATAAGAAACATACTCCATAAAGCATGAAACATTTGAAAATGATTTTATATGTTAAAAGTTTATATAATGAGATAAAACCAAATAATACAGTAAAATGAAATATTTTACAAATATTATTTGAAATTAGTTTAATTGAGTGATAATAAGTTACTGTGTGATAATTGTGTTTCTGAAAACACTTACGACTGGGGTAACAATTTAGTCAGAAGTTATTTGATGAAAAAACAATTTGTGTCTTATTTTATCAAATTAATAATAAGGAATTAAACTATATAAATTTCATGTTACATTAAATCAATATAACACAAAAAAAGGAATCACAAGGCATAATATGTGACATGCCTTAAATAATCATAATTTGGACCATGAAAACCCTTATAGATTGATTAAAACATTAATAAAACCCCGTTTAAAGAGATTAAATATAATAGAAATTAATATACCATATTTAAAATATAATTATTATATAATATATTAGGTAGTAAGTATATACCCAATATTAATGAAATATTTTACATAATACTAAATATATCTAAAAGAGATATATTTGAGAGAAAATACCTTACCACTTATCTTTTCTTCCCTAAATTTATTATAATCTCATATATACAATATAAAAATATGTTAATAAATAAATTAATATCCTTACTCATAATTTTTTTATCTCTTCATGAATAGTCATTCTCTCTAAGAATTCTATCACTTTTCCAAATCTGGTGTTTATAGTTTTTACCATTTGCACTTGTTTCATAATAGTGGTATTTTTGTATATTATTATTTAAAATTTATTCATTGAAAGTTAATTAAAGTTAATATAAGGTATAATTTATAATTATTTAATGGTTCAACTTCTATTCATGAGATTTTTGTCTTTATCCTTGAATATAAAACCGATAATAAACATGTTTCAACAATTCTTGATAAATTAATGGTTTTATAATTAAAGAATTAAATATTGATATGAAATATCAATGACTAAAAAATAATTAATTAAAATTTTATTTCATATTATAGCCTTAATTATGTCCTAATAATCACTCATGAAATAATATCTAAGTATTGTTCAATTAAATTGTTAAACCGACCCAAATAAGAACATACCCTGATTTAATGAATGATTATGAGGTGGATTCATTATAATATTATTATACTTGAAGAATAATGACATTATATTGTGTTTATTAGTTTTATTTATCATAATTTTATTGAATTATGTTATGAAATAATGCATATGGAAGGGTGATACAATTTGAATAAATGATTATCGTCTTAGTAATTTTTTTTGAATGATTAAATTAACAGTGATAGTTTATCGATTATATGATTAATAGGTTATTAAATTTATCAAAAAATTACCATAATTATATTATAAAAATAATTTTTTTACTTCAATACCATCCTTATATCCATACTCATAAATCGGCAAAGGGAAATGAAACACATTATGTTGTAGAGGTGGTAGTTATCACAACACACAAACAACAGTTTTGTTTTTCTTAATTGATGGGGTATATGAATAAAAAATGAAAATCTCTATAATATAATAAAATTAATTTATATAAACTATACTAATTTCATTATATTTTAGAAGTTACAATAAATTTTAAAGATGACAATTCAAAAGAAAAATTAAGTAGTTGATAATACTCTAGTCGGGAACCAAAATTTTTCTATATTGTATCCATGAAAATAAAATAATTATGCAACATAATGTGGGCCATAATAATTTGAAAGTGAGATAGAATTATATTAGGTGAAAATTGAATAGTTTCAAGGATAAGTTTGAAGTTTATGTTAGCCTCAAAGTGTTTAGGATGTTTCCTTTTATAAGTGAAGGGACTATTAGTTTTGGGAGTTACCATTTCATTTTCAATATTATAAGTTAATATTCAAATTTTAAAGGCCAATAAATAGAAAATGTTTAGATGAAATACTTCATGACTGAATAAAATCTAAAAAATTCAAGTAATTATATTTTTTTAAAATGTTATATGCATTTTATTTAAAAATAAACTAAATTTACACATATTATTTTTGTGTGATAATTGATTTCTGAAAATATTAACTAATTTTAAAGACCAAATTGAAATTAACTATATAAAATAATTCTAATATCATTATTTATTTTTAAAAAAAATTAAAAAAAAAATTAAATTTGTATGAAAAAATTAAATTTAAAATAAAAAACAATTATATGTAAAAAATAGTTTTTTAAAATATTATTGGTAAGATTTTAAATTTATATGTGATAAAATTATTATGGATATTGATTTTACTACCTTTAATTTATTTATTATGAATTTAATGAATTTTATGAGCCCTTGAAGGAAATCTAAAACTAAACACTACCTAAAAAATACTTGATTTAAGGAAAAGATGAAAAACTATTTGTATATTAAAGTAACATTTAACATTAGTTGTAACAATATTTGGTATTGGTTTCTTTATGAAAATAATATTTATAAATTAATAATTTTATTCCTTATTTTAAAATTTTACTAATTTTATATTTTTATAATCTTCTAAGTTATTATCATGTAGTGACAAAATCCAGGAAAATATATTTTTTCTAAATCCCGATTTTTTTCACATAAAAATTATCCTTTTTATAAAAATTAAAAAAAAATGGAAATATGTAAAATTTATTGTGATTAATCGAAATATTAGTTTTATTTATCTATATTAGTTTTTGAAAGCTGATAAACAATTTTTTCATGGGAAATAAAATATATAAAAACTTCTTTTATTTAAAATATTGTTTTTTAACATTAAATCATATTATCTATTTTTGTTATAAATGTAATGATTTTTAATTTATTATTATATTAGGTAAATTGAAATGTTATCCTAATATATTGAACCTTTTTATGTTAGATTTCATTGAAATAAAATTTCTCATACTAATTGACTTAATTAAATGTAATCAATTTTTTGAATTTTAGTTTGTTAAGCCTCCCCCCATAAATAATTTAGTTTCTTGAAATTTGACTAATAATAAAAGAGAAAATTTTATAGGGAACTCATAATTAACCATATATAATTGTATGATAATTGGAATATTTAGGATTTGGAAGGTGGTTTCTTTGTAGAAAACATTTTTATAAGTTATTTATAATGAGATTCAAGCCATTTCTAATTTTATTACAAATTATAATAAGGGAAAAATTTCTAGACCCGTAAGAAATAAATGCCCAAAAACACTAAAAGTGATATATATGATAATAATTCCAATTTAGTTTTAAAAAATAAACATCTAGTAGTTAGAGAAAACTTACATGGAATAGGAAATAAGTAAATCTGTAGTGAAGAGGCATTATTTGATACATTGGTAGTAGTTGCATATGATTTTCCATGATCGTAGGGTTATTGGTGACTATAACCATTATTGGCCCCTTGATTAAGAAATTGAGTCACAAATATCCAAATATATTGAAATTAAATAAATTAATTTTTATAACTTTTCGATTTTCATTACACTTATGAGTTTCATGACCTTCATCACAATAATTATGGCATTTAACTTTCCTATTATGGTAATATACCCCATGATTATTCCCATATTTTTGACATGTGGGAAATTGAATCTTCTTTCCTTCAGAGTCTTGGTCACCCAAATTTCTATGAAATTACATCATACTCTTGTTTGGTATTTTTTTATTTCAAATATGTTTGTGTTGGTAATGAAATGTTTTGATATCTGATTTTGTATAATTAAAATATCCCCCACTCTATCCCTTATCCCATTGTGTTCTTCATTTGGATAGTTTTCACATTTTTTAAGGAATCAATTTTTTTTTTCATCTTAAGGTATCATCTATTACTAAAATTATGAGAGATTACATGTTTTATGATAATTATAAGAGAACCATCACAAATAGCCATTGTATAATTTGACCTCATGATATCCCTCATTATAAAACTATAATTTTATCTTATAGTTCATACAAAGAAACTTGTATATGAAGTAGTTCATTTTATATCACTCTAAAATTAAAATATATAATTTATATTTTAACCCAAGATATATTGATTTTAATTATCAAATACATATTAAACTAATACCTAAAATATAGATCTGAAATAACCCTCAACATTATTAAAATATTCTTATTCCAATAATCATAGAAATTTATGCTCCCAAAATCCAACATATCATTCCTTAAACAACATTAATCATTCCAATAATCACATACACTAGTATAAATATATTATTGATAACAAAACATTCCCAGAACATATTTTATTCTTAACAAATTAAAAAAATTATAATATATATTCCTCTAAACATTAACTCTATATTTAAAACTTAAATGGTTTTAACCACTAGTTCATAATTTCAAACACTATTTAATTAATTTTATAATCCAAAAAATGTGATGAGTTTTAATAAAAAAATCATGAGTCAATTATTAATCCCAAGTACACCATTTTCTAGCTTAACTAATTCTTTAAAATCAATCAGACCATTATTATCTCACTATCTTGGGTATATTAAACATAAGTGTTTTCCGACCCTAAATCATGTGTTCTTCAATTTTTATCCCCAAAATATAACATTGTCATAAAATTATATTTTATGGTTATTAATACCATTTAATATATGTATTCATACTTTCAAAGTAAAACTAGAAAATAATAATCCATAGGTTTTTTATAAAATCCTCTTATCATTAAGAATATACCATGATATAGATGATAAATATCACTTAATAATGTTAACAGACAAGATTTTCATGGTTATTAATATATCATTAAATTAACCTAAGTATGAATAGGAAATTACAATTTTCTAAATATAATAGGAAAATAATATTATTCACAACCATTTATGTATGCCCCCTTCTTCATTTTTGATACCTGGTTGTTTGTTAGAGCACCCCATTCTCAGCTTCATTTTTTGTTATCATGATTCAACCAATCACTAAAACCAAAATTGTTATGATAATTTAAAAAATTGGATTATGAAAAAATATATTTGAATATTTATTTCCATTGGGAAAATTTTTGAAACTAGTAAAAATTTTGGTTTAACTTTTTACTCCCTCGATTAATCCATTTTTATATGTGGTAATTTTTCAATTAGGGTGTATAATCTAATTATTTAACATTATTCATAAATCATTTATAATAGTTCTTAAAGATAATCTGATTAAACAAGGCATATACTAGAGGAGTGTCTCTCTAGGAGTATAGTCTTAGTCCCACTCATCATACATCAGATTGAGGATATAATCAATAATAAACCAAAATTTATAGAGTGATTACCCCTTGGTGCATTTGTGCCATAACCACATCCAGTTTCCAAAATCTATATAGTGATTTATTTATAGTAAAATACCATATAATGTATAATTTTATTGGACATATAATTATTTACCAGTACATAGATTTATTTATATGGTTTTCACATATGTTTTATTATCCTAATTCCTATGTAAAATGTGTAGTATTTGTATGTTACGGGCATAGCGTAAGCACATGGACAGGTGTACCCAAAATTAATTTTACCGTTAACAATGATAAATAAGATATCTGTCATGATAATAAAATGTTGGATCTTTAGAACTTAATGAATAATAAAATGGAATGAGGGATGTCTTGTAATCATAGAAAGGATCATCAAATGTTGGTTATAATTATTTTATTTAAAATACAATAATTATCTTGATGGAATTCTCCATCCATTGATGTCTCCTGTCATGATCTGATGTGATCAATCATTGTGTTGTATAAACCATGTGTAGGATTCCTCTATCAATGATCCACAAGTTCTCCACATATCTCTAGATGTCACTAAAGGAATCTCTGGGTCATAGCATGTATGATCCTTCTCTTGCGATGTCCTCATTCGATCACCTTGAGAGTCGCATCTAAAGCGCTCTCCTTTATCCGATGGAGGAGGATGTATCTCATAACTTGAGGGTGTTCTTAGAGGAAAGAAACTATATCAAGGCTTTATAGTTTTATACATATCTATTGTGCAAAACCATAGTTAATGGCTAGGTCTAATGAGAATAATTTGATTGGAATTTATATTATTTAAGATAATAAAATGAATTAATTACCCAAAGTCATTTATTCATTTAATTTAATTCTTAGTAAGACTCCATGTCTAATAATAAAATTTGACTATTATTATCACTTGATAGGTGCCCATCTAATTACACCAAATATTATTTAATTAAATAAATGATATTATTTCCTATAAACCCCCAGAAAAACTACAAGGCATGTATATTAATATACACAGCATGTACTTTTGTTTTTTAATTTTTATATATTTCCTCCAAAACATTTATTAGACCCTGAATAGTGACTATTTTTTCATAAATAAATATCACTACATTACTCGCTAATAAATATATATTATTTCTTTTATAATATATTCTCTCAAGTAACCAATGTCAAATTAAATGTGATCATGCATCCTTGAATAATTATTAAACCACAATTAATAATAATATTTATTCAACATGTTAAATGAATATTTATTTTAGATACATGGATACACTTAGTGTGTGACCCTTTAGGCCTCTTTCTCATTATCATTAGGCATAGTTAACCCAAAGTGAAAGGTTACCTTCTTATAAACATACTAATGCACCCCTAGAGAAAGGTGTTAATGCCACAATGACATGTAACCTCATATGAATGCTGAATGTGTAATGTAATCCCTTAGTCTTGATATCTCGAATCAAGCGGGATGCATGCTAGTTCCATCAACCCCTGTTCTCGATTATTCTTTCTCGGATATCCCTAAATTGTTCTTTCCCATTACATACTATGTCCATATATTTATTTAGGCTATATAAATTCTATCAAAGGGCCTGAGATATCAACTTTTCATATAGAACAGAAGGGAAAAATCCTTTCTTGAATTTTCTATTAATGTAGTATTACCCCTGACAAATCCAATATATCCTACCTCGCTGTAAACAGTGTGTCATTACAACTTTTTCCAATAAATCTAAGTGTGCGATTTGTAATACCCATTAATAATAATCTTAATGTCTAAGGGACAACGCACACGTCCGAAGATTTGAACATTCAATGACACTATGAAATATGGATTTCCTACTGTAAAGTCTCATTCTCATAATATCCTCCAAGATACTACCACGGTTGGAAACTATGAGAAGATGCCTCAATGTTTTTTGAGTCCTCACACCTAATGGACTATATTATTTCTATCCCTAAAATAACATCATTCATCCATAGAATATATATTCAAAAATAGTGTTATGGTACTTCCAGGTTCTCATCATACCAAGGATCCGTTATTACCCTTTAGTGCAACAGTTATCCATAAGACATTATCACATGCATTGTCACATAGAAGAACAATCATGATCTGATAAGGTATTTATTACTATTCAAATCCATGAATACAAGTTTATCTTAAAGCATAAACTAGTTGGTTCTAGGACACTAATTCCAAGAGACTCCATCATAGACTAGAGACAACTACTAACAACATTTAACCCTCTAGATGTCACAAGACATTCATGCTTCTGCTAAGATAGGCCTTTCATCGTGGGCTCTTCCATGTTCTTTTTTGGACACTCTTCTCACTAAAACCTCACCCCTTTGATAGAAATACTTCCGGAGAATGTTCTTTGTATGTTGATGGGACCTTGGTTCTTTTTTAAGATCTGACACTTCAGTAATATCACAATACAATGTGATGGGATATTTACTTTTAGGCACCACATTAAGATCCTAGACAATGTTATGAATCAAGACAGATTCATTGTCTGCATGAGAAGTAATTTTATATTCATGCACTATTGTAAAATTAGAATAACCTGGATGCTTTGATCTCTTCCAGCTCGTAGCTCCTATATAGAGGGAAAGAATGTATCCTGATTGCGACTTAAGATTGTTATGATCTATCTAAATAATATCATCATCACACCCTCTGATGAAAAACTCTGCATCCCCTCCATACACTAGGAACATATCATTAGTTCTTCTCATATACATAAGGATGGTCTTAACAGTAGTCCAATCTTTTTCTCCTAGATTTGCTTTATATTTTTCTACCATGCTCAGAGCATAGGAAACATAAAGCCTAGTACATAACATGACACACAAGAAGAATCCAATAGTCAAAGCATATGAGATCATACTCATCATATCCGTCATTTGTTGTGTCTGAGGACACATTCTCTTATAAAGATGTTTTCCATGTGACACTGGAACCAATTCCCTCTTGGATTTGTCCATACTAAATCTCTCTAGTATCTAGTCCATGTATGTACCCTGACCTAGTCTAAGAAACCTCTTGGATCTATCATGAATAATCTGGATCTCTATAATGTGGGCTTCTTCACCTACATCCTTCATGGAGAAACACATGTTCAACCAGTCATTAACTGACTGTAATACTGATATATCATTTATAATGTGTAATATGTCCTCAACATATACAAGTAGGATAATGACTGCTTTCCAATTAAAATGTGTATAAACACATAGGTAAAATTCATTATTAATGATACCAAATTCATTTATAGCTTCATCAAATCCAATGTTTAATGACCTGGATGATTTCTTTAATCCATAAATGGATTTCTGCAAATTGAAAATCCGTTTGAATTCACCTTGAATCACAAACCCTTCCAGTTGTGTTATGTAGACATCTTCATGAAGGTTCTTGTTATGGAATGTTGTTTTTACAACCATTTCCCAAATCTTGTAGTCATGGTAAGTTGATAGGGTAAGTATGAATCTTTTGGATTACAACATGGAAACTATCGAGAAGGTTTCAGCATAGTAAATTCCTTAACATTTTCTGAATCCTTTATCCACTAAACACGCTTTATAGGTTCTAACTTCACCTCCCAAGTATAGATTTCTCTTGAATACCCATTTATATCCCATAGTCTTTACATCAATTGGCTCATCGACGAGAACCCATACTTGGTTCAAATACATGGAATCAATCTCAGAATTCATAGCTTCTGGTCATCTTGCATCTTCTCAGCTCTCTATTGTTTCATTTTAAGAGAGATGATCATCAATATCCAACAATAATTATTCAATATTCTCGGTGACTATGAAACTAAATATCTCTTTTTCCCTTACCTCTCTTGATCTCCTCCATAGTACATGTGCTTATGGAACCTCTACCAAGGGGACCTATGGAACTTGTTCTTATACCAAATCATGTGTATCTTGAGCATTAACTATGTCGGTGTCAATAATTCTCCCACTATCCCTTTTTAGGATGTACTCCCTCTCAAAAAAAAATGAATTTTCTGGTGACAGTCATTTTCTTGTCTGAAGGGTTATATAGTTAATATCCTTTCATTTCCATGTGATATCCTATAAAGATACACCTCGTTCCCTAGGGTGCTAGTTTTTTTCTTAACATTCCTTAACAAATGAATCACACACCCATACATGTGTGTGTGAAAAAATGGGTTTCCTTCCATTACTTAACTCAAAGGGAAATCACTTTTCTGCCTTAGTTGGTACTCGGTTTAATGTATATGCTGTAGTTTTTAATACATATCCCCAAACAAATAATGGATGATTTGGGTGACTCATCATCAACATCACCATATCCAATAATGTATGGTTCCACATTTCACTAACACCATTCCACTATGGTGTATAAGGAGGTGTGAGTTGATATAGAATCCCACACTCTCGTAAAAGGTCGGTGAACTCTTGGTTCATATATTCTTCACCAGGATCTGATCGAAGCTTCATTATCTTCTTACTAATAAGATTCCCTTTATCATTCTCAAATTCCTTCAATTTCTCCCATGACTTCGACTTATACATCATTGTGTGGATATAGCCATATCTACTCAAATCATCAGTAAAATTAACGACGTAAGAAAATATACCTCTAGCTTCTACTAGAAATGGTCTACACACATCTGTGTGCACCAATCCTAGAAGCTCTGTGGCCCTTACGGCCTATCCACTGAAACATGGCTTTTTCATTTTACCTTGTAAATAATGGCACCACTTATCAAGTTTTTTTAGCTCTATAATGTCTAAAAAACCATCTTTATAGAGCTTTGTTAGGATCTTTTTGTTTACATGACCTAGGCGGTGATGCCACAATTGGGTGTTGTATGATCCATGTGAGTTTGTTTCATTTTTGATTTCCAACTCTTGGTTTTTGTAATTTAATACATACAAACAATTATTTAAATGTTTCAAACCATAACATAATTTATTCTTATAAAATAAACAACCCTTATTTCCAAACATGAAAATAAATCCATCTATATCAAAACATGATTGATAAATTATGTTCTTGGTAACAATAGGCACATAATAATAGTTATGTAAAAACAAAATAAACCTAGTTTTCAATGAGATGTTGTAATCAGAAATGTCCAACACTGCGATCCTCATGCTATTAACATCTTTAAGATCCATCTCTACTCTATAAATATCTCTAAATCTACTTGGTTCCTACATTTTAATACTGATGTTAGCCTCACATGTCGTGTCTAATACCCAATATGAAGAAATAAAATTATTACACTCTGTATCAAATGCACCATTAGCATCCCCAAGACTTCGGGTTCATTTCCTCTTCCAGTGTGCTAGCTTTCCACATGCAAAACATACTGCCTCCCATTCCATTCATTGCCTCTATATCTTACCCTTCTTAGATGGACGGTTCTTAGGGGATTTAAATCATTTATAAATGCTTATCCTCTTTTCCTTGTCATTTCCTTTACTATCCACAAAAAGGACTGTAGGTTTTTCATGCCCCATGTCCTTATCTACCTGATGAATTAATGTCAAAAGTCCTAATATACTCTTCTCTTTTTTTCTCATGATATAGTTGACAATAAATCTAGAGAAGGTCTTGGGCATCGATGATAGGATGACTTGTGTACACAACTCATCTTGAAACTTAATCTCTAAGATTTACAAGTGTTCAATGTAGTAAATAAGATAGAATACATGATTCATGGATGGTGAAAACTCTCCAAGAATAGTTGTGAAAAAAGCGTTGGAGATCACATATATCTCATGTCTCTCCTCTTAATAGATATCCTTATGGCGAGACATCATACTATATGCGTACATGTTTTCATGTTGCTTCAAGAGCTCATTAGACATCGACGATATCTTGAAAAATTGGACATCTACAACATCATCCATATGTTTCATTTAGTGAGATATTTCCCCATCACTGGCCTCCTTTCTAGGTGCAACTGTAATAGGTTCCTCTAGCACATACAATTTCCTCTCATGGGGAGGATGACATGTAAATGCCTCTTTCACTCCTAGAAATTGGTGCTAGTGAGAAAGTTTTATTTCTAGATTATGGTTCACAATGATATGTTTAATGTAATTTTTTTTCATTTCTACAATTAATATGAGAAACCATTTAGTAATTTATCAACATAAAATGCAGAAAAATAAATAAACTAATACTTGCTTGTGTCCCACTATTTTATCAAAATCCAATATCCCTCACCATTGACATCAAAACAATTTGTTGCTTGAATATTCTAGTGGAAAGGATCCATATTTCCCATTTCATTACCCCAAATAGGGTGGGTCAAGAAACTTGAATGGTTTTAGGTGGGCATTCAAAATGCCAACTGCATTAACTCGCAGCTCCTTGATCAGCTGAGTGGACCCTCAAATCCTAAAAACCCATTTATTTTAGATTTCCTCAACCTTTTCCTCTTGGTCACACCATGTCCTAATATGGCATTAAACCCTTGATGTGAACAAATTAAATTAACCCAAAAACCATGAATTATAATTCTTTGGTAATTGAATGCAACCAAACTAGGGTTGGTCAAGAACATTGAACTATGGTTCGATTCTATCCATGATTATGGAAGACTATATAAAATTAATATTTCTTTGAGGTATTTTATCCATATACATAATTTCAATTTTATTATCTTCAATTACATGTTTTTTATTATTATGTGGGATATAATTAAGTGATTAACCATGTATAATATAATATTTATGAATAAGTCGGTCTTATTTTGGTTCTATCTTGTAGGCTTGTTGAATTTATTAATTTTATGATCACAACAACACACCCACATTAAAAAAACCATGAAACTAAAAGAAATAAAATAAATGGTATGATCATGAGCTTGATCTATTGGTTACATTATCTAGTGGTTGATAAACTAACCAAATACGTAGGTAAGAAACACATTGAACTGTTTGGGTTCATGTTTATAGATTTCCACATATCCACATTTGTTTCTCCTTGTATTTGGTTCACCATGGATCATAACATGATCCACCTCCACTGGCTTGGGAGCTCCATCCATTACATATACTTTTATCTCACATGCATGTGAGGGGTAAAATGGTTTTTATATAAAAGAAACCTTGGAAACACAGTCCCAACATATTAATGTGGAGAAGGCTCACAGGCTAACAAATTTAATTAAAATAAATAAATTAAAATAAACCATCCACATACAAAGTTATCGGTCCATATCATGATCATCCATACACGAAACAACAGTTACACATAAATAAAAATAGAATTCAATTCTTTAATTGTTTTTATTTAAGATAAATCACCCTCGTATCAATTAATTATCTTTAATTAATCCATCCTTTTATCATAAACCCTTTTTTTAAATTTTCTTGAGATTATTATCCATTATAATTTTAAACAAATAAATTCATTTAAAATTATCTTTTTATGTAACTATTACGTTAGAGGAATCCTGGTGAATTACCATTCATAACTACCCAATGAGTAGAAATGAACATTATGCATATGTTAAATTAAACACACACACACAAACATATATATATATATAAATATATATAACATCTATCATGTATTGTTACTCATATTTACACCCACACCAGGGTATACATCTCAAGAGTTTGTATAATATGAAAATATGTTTTAATAAATCTTCCTAATTTGGATGAGTACGCGGTGTGTAGTTCCAACTAAACAGCATGTTCTATTGTTCACCATCCATTAGAATTACATACCCAGGGATACGTCTTATAGATGTAATTCGAAAATCTGCAGTGTAGATAGCATGTCCAGTGGGCCACATGCCATGTAGTATTCTCATTACACAGTCTCAATATGGGAAAGCCATGTATGAGGTATATTTCCAACCCTATCCCAATGGGACTACACACCATGTCCAGGGGGGTACACGGCATGTAATCTAGAATCCTTGTCCCACCTATTCCTAGTCCACACACTGAGACATAAATACTTAGATAAACTCTAAGACATTTCTTTTTTTGTAATACCAAACCTGATGCATTGAACCTTGAATACACAATGTGTACTTCTGAATACACGTTTTGTGTTTTGGTGTTGTACAGCTAGGAAGCATTGGAACCTCTAGATGATATCCTCTATTCTATTTTAATCAAAATTAAAATAAAACATAATTTCTATAAGGTGAATGAGAAATGAAAGAGGGCGATTAGATCTCAAGATTTAGATTTACATAAGGATTAATTTGAATTTAAGCATCTAAATTGTTAAATTCATAAATCATAAATGAAAAAATAAATGATTTTTATTAACTATATGACCCCTATGATACCACTTATAGGTTCTCGGTGAAGTGGAAGTGTGTTGATGGGTGTACCCAACTTTAATTTTACCATTAACAATGTTCAATCTGAGATCAATCGTGATAATAAAAAATTGGATATTCAGAATAGAACAAAGAATGAAAATTTAAGAGGGAAGTCCCTTAACCATATTTAGAATCATCATATGTTTGTTATAATTAATTTAATTAAAAGGAAAAAATTGTAAGTAATTCTCTCTTCATTGATGTTTTTGGTCCCGATTCAATGTGATCCATCATTGCGTCATAGAATCCAAGTGTAGGCTTCCTCTAGCGGTAATCCAAACATGCTCCACGTATCTATGAACATCACTGAATGGATATTTGGGTGCTAGCATTGATGATACTTCTCTTGCGATTTCCTCCTTTGATCGCCTTGAGAGCCGCTTCTAAAGAGCTATCCTTATGTCGGTGGAGGAGGATCTCTCCCGTAACTTGAGAGCATTCATGGAGGAAAGGAATTCTCTCTTGGATTGAGAGTTTTCTCCAGATCTATTGTGCACCACCACAAATAATGGTTGTGTCTAATGAGAATAATGTAATTGGCATTCTATTAAATGTAATAATAAAATGAATTAATTACCCGAAAACATTTATTTATTTCATTTAACTCTTATTAAGAAACTGTGTCTAATAATAATAGCTAAATATTATTATCACTTGAAATGTTCCCATAGAATTACACATAATATTTTCTAATTAAATAAATAATATTATTTCTTAAAAATCCCCAGAAAAACTACATGGTGAGTATATATTAATACACAAAACATGTACTTTTGTTTTTCCATTTTCTTTATTTCCTCCACAACATTTATTAGACCTTTAATAATGACTATTTATTTCTTAAATAAATATCATTGCATTACTCCCTAATAAATATATATTATTTCTCCAATAACATATTCTATTGAATAACTAGTGTCAAAATAAATGCGATCATACATCCTTGAATAATTATTAAACCACAATCGGGAATAATATTTATTCAACATGTAAAATGATTATTTAACTAAGCTACTTGGACACACTTAGTGTGTGACCCTCTAGGGCTCTTTCTTAGTTTGATTAGGCATAGACTACAAAATATCCAAGGTTGGCATCTAGCATCATGCCAAGAAACCCATAAAGAAATAAGTTAACATTGTAATGACATTTCACCTTCTACGAATGATTACCGTGTTAAATAATCCATTAGTCTCGATATAGAAAATCAAGCGGGTTTCAAGCTAGTTCAATCGACCCATGTGCTCGATTATTCATTGGTTGACATCCCAGAATTGATCTTTCACATTCCTCACCATGGCCATAGATTTATTTAGGACATTTAAATTTCATCAAAGGGTATGCGATATCAACTTCTAATATGTAACAAAATGGAAAAATCATTTCTCGCATTATTTATTAATTTAGTAATACTCATGACACACAAAACATATCCTACCTCACTATAATCAGTGTGTCGTTAATGTTTTTTAAAACATCTATGTGCGCAAGTTGTAATACCCATTAATAACAATCTTAAAGTCTATGGACTAGTGCATACGTCCGTAGGTAGGACCATCCAATGACACTATAAAATGTTGATTTCCTACTAGTGGGTCTCATTCTCATAATATACTCCTAGATACTACCAAGGGTTCACACGATGAGAAATTTCATAATAGTTCTGTGAGTCCTCTCCCATAATGGACTATATTATTTGTGTCCCTCAAATAACATCATCAAGACATGTAAAATATATTCAAGAATAGTGTTATGTCACTTCTAGGTTCTCATCACAGTATGGTTCCTCTCTCACCCTTTAGTGAAACAATTATCCTTAGGAAATTATCACATGCGTGGTCACACAGAAGAACAATTAGGATGTGATAAGGTATTTATTAATATTCAAATCTCTGATTACAAGTTAATCATAAATTACAAACTAGTTGGTTCTAGGCTACCAATTCCAACAGTATTACCCTAGTATTAAATCATATACTTATCCCAAAGGGTTATATATACCTTAAATTTTATGTTAAAACCTAACTTTTTAACCCCAAAATAATCCTTAGAAGACATCCTAATCACAAAATATATTTAAACCATTCCATTAGTACTAGTTGTGATGCCACATATCCACACTCTTGGATCGAGAGATCATAAACATATAATTTATATACATGATATGATACTAAATGTAATGTCTTGTATATGACCATCAATAATTAAAAAATCAATAAGAATTATTAAAACTCATACATTTAGAGTATATTTTCAATTTTATATATTTATATAATTAGGATGTAACATAAATTGATAAACCCCATGTTCATTATATCAAATCGAACATTTACCATTATATATGAAACTACATAATTCATGATAATTATTCATCATCACCCCAAAATTACTTCAAAAAAAATTTTCTTTAAAACATCTCACATGTACTACAATTCACTATAAGTGAAGGAAATGGAAACATAAGAAGGTGTGGGATCAAATTACCAATAAGGGAAATATATAACTAATAAAATCACGGAATAAAAATGGAATTAATCTTAGGGAAGGGGTATGTAAACAACCTGAATCCATAATCATCATTAAATTGAAAATAATATATCCATGATAATACAATAACACATGTATATCAAATGTATTGATCTCAAATTTGTGGAATTCATAATGTTATAAATCAAAAAAAAAATTATCAAAGACTTTTTACAAGACTCTAATTGTTGTCCAAATTATATTCAAGGCATCCTACTAAATTATGCATGCATACACAAAGTACTCGAACCAGTTTCTTCTCATTAAACCTATCGATTAATTAAGGGCATATATATATATATATTCTATCCCTACTTATTAAAAAAATTATGTAAAAAAATTTAGTTGAAAATGAGAGGTTCATATCCCCTTTATTAAAATAAAAAAATCATGGAGGATGATGGGGTTTGAAAAATCCACTACCCAAATTAGTTATATGTTTAAAAATAATCATTTAATAATATCCTTTTTAGAATCATTAATCTCATTATCCCCCCCCCCCAAATTAATTTGACCGTAATAATACAAATGAATTCCTAGATTATGAACTATCCACCAAGACTAATCATCATCCTAGATACACTCATGATCACTTGAATTCTCAAATTTACTCTCCTCAACATCTGTCAAAATCTCTTCCTTTTTTGAAATTTAATATAGAAAGATATACATGATACCTTTTCACCCCTATATAGGGATATAATTATCATCATGGACTTCATTATCACCTCACTCTTTAGTATAATTCAGTAAGTCAAATGCTTCAAATAAGTTGGATGTAGTCATAAGAGAATTCTTATGTGTTGATTCGTTAGAAGTGATTAGTATCACACCTATCAAAGCACCCATTCCTTTCACAATATTTTGCACCATAGGATCATTGATTACACACTTTTTGTTAGAATCCTCATAGGATACCATGGTATTTGGTATCACATTTTTAATAATCCTGATATCCTTAATATTGGGAATTTCTAACTCAGAAATTTTTAGAGTAATATTGAAAATAGTGCTTGGGTTTATTTTAACCTGGGCCGATCTATTTAGAAGTAAATTCCTATTTTTTGGCACATCACTAACCATATTCATCTTAACTTTTCATTTTATAGTCTAAATCATATGATACTACTATAATTAATGATTAATGTACTTTTTTGTAGATAATTATTCATAAGATAATCCATCAGTGAAGTTAGAGTCCTCACTCTCAATACCCTTGATGAAAGCATGCCTGGAATAATTCCCTACAAGAATCCTCTTCACCTCATCAACTATATAAAACAAAAAACATTTAACATTAACTATACGATTATTTTAAAATCCCAAAGAAGTTATCTAGTGATTTTTATCCTTTGGTGTGAATTCTGAGGACATGATCATTCCTTCAATAGTGTCCTATGAAGTAACCTACACGTAACCTTCAACTATATTCTTAATCATTTTATTTTTATATGAAGGAGACTAAGAAATTATATGCTAACTATTGATTCCACCATCTGACACCCCCATATTTGTATCATGATTTTTTTTTTGGGGTCCCTCACTTAGGAGTACTTTGTGCATGAGTATTTGAAGACACTGGGCTCTTCCTCATGACATTTCTACATGGAGGAGACCTAGAACATACCTTTTATCTCTAATTTTCCCAAAATAGTATTATTATGGACACAAATAATGTCCCCTTATTTATTAGTATCCTATATATAATATTACCTACACACTATAATTTTACTCTTTCCATTATGAATATTTTCAATAAAGTATATATCCTTTTAATAATCAATGACACATCCATTCAAAAAATGGGCAAATTGGGAATTTTATATTTATTTATCAAACAGATTTCAATGACCCACAACAGAGGAAACATCTTAAAGGATTATTGACTTCTATAAAAACAACTTCGACCCCTTGATATTAATCCATGTTGGTGTGACTATGTTTCTAGATGAGTATGGTTCAAATAGATAATATCATTCCATGATATGTAAAAATACTTACATGGGAGAAACAAATCCAAAGACACATAATATATGATTTATTTTATTTTAAGAAAACATAATATGATAAATAAAATTAACTATCAATGTGAATCTATAGTCTCTAAAACCTCAGATCAGGAGAAGGCAATTTTTTAGATCCTCAAGATTCCAATTATTTTCCTTTAATTAAGGTAGATGGGAATGAATTGTGAAGAGGTGACCATTGAGGTGATTCAAAATATTTTAGGTATTCACCTCAATAAATTCCATGGATACATTCTTTTTTATTTTGTTCTATAAATCAATTCAATAGTAAGATAATGCCAATACCTTTCCCTATTTCAATAAAATGGAAAACATAATAATAAATCACTTGGAGAACATAGGTGGATGTCAAAAAATACATATTCAACATTTGAGTAATCTTTGTTTTTCATAAATGCATATGGAATTCCAGTGAAATACCACATTTCAATATAATAACATTCTTTCAAGGTTAACATCAACCAATATTAAATATATTTATTGTGACATTCACACTGTATAGAGAAATCAGAATATGGCTAAGTAAATAATTGAATAACATTTTCATAATCCATTTAGATAATGAAGTATGATTTTAATAAGTTTAAATAACCCGAGTTCAATAAGGAAACATAAAGTGGTGTTTTTATAAATGAAGAACACCCTCGTAGAATAATTCTTATAATGGTATCTCATGAATAGAATTGTTTGATTATGTGAGTTTAATCCCACTAATGATAACATATATATATCTTGAATCATAAACCCAATTTGGGTATATAATTTTGAAAATTATTAAGTAATTGAATTGAAAATATAAAAGAACCTTTATAAGTCTCTTTTATCATTAACCAAAAATAAAAAAATACAAGTCACATTCAAAGTTAACTTTTGAAAATTGGAAATGAATGCCTTTAAAAATAATTACCTTCAAAAATAATATATAATATTAATCCTTAAAAATATATAAATATTATTATAGAGAATCATGTAGAGGAATAAAAACATGTGAATGTGATAGGGATTAAATTTTATTTTTTTCTCAAAATACAATTTCTTGAAACTCATACTATAAGAAGAGGAAAAGAAATTCATTTTTATTAAAACAATATTTTTACCAAATCATATTATACATTACATGTAATAAAATATTATAGTGGGAGAACCAAACCATGGATAATCATTTCTCATGATGAAACATTATAACTCAAATAACAGATATTTGAGTTATCAATATCTCTTTTTCACAACATGATACTTGAAGCCTTTAGAATTTAAAAAAAGTGTTATGTGATAAAAATATGTACTAAGAGATAATACCTCTTAATACAATAAAATGGAATAAATTACTCAATTTATATGAAATAATTTTAATTGAATGATAATAACTCAATGAAAAAAATTGAGAAATAAAAAACTCGTATGAATGGGGTATCACTTGAACAAAATACATTTGAGGAAAAGAATATGATATGAATTTATTTATCACATTAATTATAAGAAAATAATTCATATAAAATTAATGCGATAGTAAATAAATTGAATAACATAAAAAAAGGAACATGTTGAATAACAAGTGACGTGTATCAAAGAAAAATAATTAAGGCCAATTAAAACCTAGGGAATTGAGTAACACATTAACCAAAACCACTTCATAGATTTGAATTATAAATAAACATAAAATGTCATTAATAAAATATAATTAATGATATTATATCTCAAATATATATTTGGAACATAACATGAAGTTACTTTTTCGAATTATTTATAACTATTTATGATTTTTTAGATTCTATTAATGATCATTTTAATCATCATCCTTGAAGAATAAATTGATAATAAGGATGTTTTGATGATTCATTATAGTTGAAGGGTGTCAATAAAATTAATGTATTGAACCTGTATATGAAATCTCCAAAAACAAAATTAATAATTAATTACATATTTTTGTCATATTATGATATTCATTATTTACTCATATTCACTCATGATATAACCTCATAGTATCAATAAATTAGGTGGTTAAACTGACCCAGACAAGAACATACACTAATTTAATTAATTATGATAAGGTGATTTTGTAAAATATCATTATAATAGAACAATGATGATCTAATATTATCTCTATTAGTGTGATATTTTATAATTTTATGAAATGATAATAATATGTAATGTATATAGAAAAATTAAAAAATTTGAAAAAAAGATTATCATTTTAGTATTCTTATATTAAAAAATTAAATTAATGATGATGGTTTGTTATTAACATAGTAAATAGGATCCCAAATTTTTCATAAAAACACATTTTTATATTATAAAAAATTATTTTTATACTTTAATACCATTAATGGATTCATCCTTTAATTTAAATAATGTAAAACAAAACATGTTACATCATGTAGGTGATAGTCCACACAATTCATGAATGTATGTTTTTTTCATCATGGATGGGATATCTGAATAAAAAATAATAATACCCTTAATATAAAAACTATAAATTGTATGAATGATATAAATATAATTCTATGTGTACAGTTAGATTATATTTTAAAGAATAAAATCAATAAGAAAAACTATGTGGATGATAATTATCATGTGAGGTACTTGAGTTTTCACTGGATGTCTCCTTGGAAATGAGGATTTATCCTAGCTGATGGCGACCTGATGGTTTTAAAAGTGTGATAACATTATATGAGGAACAAAATTGTAGATTTTAAAAGAGAAATTTTAAGGACAACTGAGACTTTATATGGTGATTTTGTTACCCTTTATAAGTTATGGGAAGGGTAGTTTAGGGAGTAACCCTCATATTATTAATAATGTAAGGTAAAAATATTTGTTTAAAAAGTTACAAAAAGAGTATGGTACATATTTCATGATTGATATATATCTTCACTATTCATTTCTAGACATGTGTTTTTCAATATATTAGTGCTTTGACACTTGTTTATACTCAATTTTCCTGCTTTATTTTTACCACATTAATTAATATTTAAACATATGAAATAATTTTAAATAAAAATACCAAAAATTACCTTATTACATAATTTTATTATTTTGATTTCTAATGTGATTAGTATCTTTCTAAAATAAAATTTCTACTGCTGTGAAAAAGTAATTTTTTAAATTAAAACCCATTAACAAGTTTATTGAAAAATAACCATATTAAGATTTTAAATTTAAATAAATAATAAAATTATCATGGTTACTAATTCTAAATCCATAATTTTAGTTATTGTAATTTTACAAAATTATATGAGGTTTCCATGTCATTACAAAACCGAACATCACTGTGAATATACTTTATTTAAATATAAGACCAAAATAGTTTCTATATTAAAGTAATATTTATTGTTTTTTTTGAAATGATTGGACTAGGTTTTCTATTTATAAATATAATTTTTAAATATGTAATTTTGTTTCCTAATTTCATATTTTTTTAATTAAATTTCTTTTTATTCATCTTGGTTAGTCTTACATTGTAATAAAATCATTGAAATTATAATTTTCATAAATATAACATTTTTCATCTTCAAATATATGTTTTTTGGAAATTGTAGAAAAATTATATTATGTAAATATTTTTATTATAAATCCAAAAATTATTTTTATTTTATGCAATTAAATTTATTGGACATTGAAGTTAAATTTTTTTGGAGAATTAAAAAAATAGAAATTTAAGGGCTTAAAAATTCCTTCTATAATTGAAATAAGAACACTCTTTTCATAATGAACTTTTATTATATTATAAAATTAATGTATATAAAAAATACAATAATAAAAATATTATATTTCTTGAAAAATATATATTACTATAGTTGTGACTAGTATTGAAATATAGAAATCAGAAAATAGTGACCATTAATTGTGTACTCTATAGGGTTGAACTCTTCCTAGAAGAGTACACCTTCCATGAAAATTAAAAAAATTAAATTTTTAGAAAAAAATAGAAATAATAAAAAGAATTTTAATAAACGTTGTAATGGAGTTGTAAATATTAATGATTCATATAATATCTATAGTATGAAATAAAAAATATGGTCATTGGGATATGTTAATTTTCCAATATAGTTGTTGTTCAATATAACCATTGGTCAAAATGACCATTCAACGCTATGAATAGTTGTTATAATATGAAAAATGAAATTTGTGTTAATAAATTTTAATGATAGATAATAATTGATTCATAAAAAAACATGGCTTCAACTTGTGGAATCGTTATTTTTAAACACCATTTGTTAGAATATGGGGGTAGTGTCATTGGGGTTTACCCTTGACCAGTATTAAGTAGAGCTTCAATAATTGAGGATTTAAAAAATCCCATATGGGAGATGTTAAAATTAGTGTAGAATGCAACCAGGTAAACATTAGCTAAGAAACCCTATGAAACTACCACCATCGCACACCTTACCATTTGGACATACGCAGGTGTAATAAGGGGTTATATATCTTGTCCTCCATGTCAAAAAAATGTAATATCCTTTTTTAAAATGAAATAGTTATTTCATCAATCCCCTATTTAGTGTTATTTTTATTTAATAAAATACGCATGAATATAAGATGAATTTGATAAGTATATTTCTCTCTACAAGTACAGCATAATTTTATTTTTAAAAAATATATACACTTTTATTTTATACTCAAATATAAAAAATAAATTATTTTTCATCAAATATTTTTTTGTAAAAAAAATTAGATATAAGTAATATCATATTTTTATTATGTCTTGGAAAGTTTTTTAACAGGCGTATATTTGACTATATCGTTAAAAATGTCATTTCTCAGTAATTAAGTTTCTTTCATTTAAAATTTAAAATAATCATATTTAAAAAAAATGATCAAATAAGAATTAAATTTTGTAATTAGCATGTCTAAAATTAGGTTAGGGTTAAATTTTTAAAATTTTCTAAAATACATAATTTTTCGGTAAATAGTAAACAATATAAATTTTTGTTTTTTGCATGTTTTATGTCATCATATGTATGAAAAAATTCTATAATACTTAATTAAATATAATCCATGTGATAAAATATGGTTTTTATTAATATTATGTATTTTAATGTAATTTAATTAATTTCAATCTCTTAAATGAATTTCCAAAATCTAAGATCAAAATTATGATTTTAAAAAACAATTTTGTTGAAAATAAATTTTTCCATGTCTAAAGTAAATTACTAAATGGTTTTTGGTTATAATGGATTAAAATATTGTTAAAACTAACATAAATACACAAACCTGTGGGAAAAAGTCATAGTTAATACATTGGGCTTCCATTTTCCACAACATATAATTTCAAGACATATATTTAAAAATTATGAAAGAATTCCTCCCATTTACATAAATTCCCCAAATACAACCACTCATCTCCATTCTAAGTCTATTACCCCAGAACGTATGGTAATTTTTCATCGAAAAGCGTTCCTTGTTTTTTCTTCAACACCTTTAGGTTCTGTCCTCATATTCTAGGAAGAATCTCTTCAAGGAAAGTTAATTATCCACTTCATCTTTTCGCTTCATGTACCTCTTTTATGGTATGTCTTCTAAGTGTTGAATTTCATTACTTTCATAGTATTTATTTATCCCCTTAATTCTAAAATATCTTTTATCAATGTGATACATAAAAATACTTCTATTTTTCTCATTATTTTGTTCAAGATGTATACCATCATGATACTAAATTCACTTCTTGATTTTCACTATTTTACATGAAATATTATAATATTATGGATACCCTAACCCATTAATTTTCAATGGAATTTTACAAATAAGTAAATATAATTTATTTTTCATTATTTACAAGTAATAAACCCATATTCCATTTTCTCGGTTTAAAAATGATTCAATGTTCAACTCCTTAATCACTTACGTACCAAAAGTTTTTTTTATGAAACCCATTCTTTATTATTTGTAGGCTATTGATGAAGTAGTTTATTATGAACAATGTGGATCACTTGAATAATAAAATATTACAGTTTTACTCTGAAATTACTTTAATTCATTGTGTATGGAATTAATCTTTATAGATGATTGGTTTTATGACTCCTAGGTTAATAACCATGATAATTATTTGTTATGGAATGTTGGTGGAAAAAATAATGTGATATGCTTATAAATTCATCATTTTTAATTATAACTACATTTCTATGTTATCTATCATATACTAATGATTATTATCCCATTTTGGTCATCTTTAATTATAAATAACTGTCATTCATATTCTATTTACTTGTTATCAATTACAGGGATTTATTCTCACCATTTTATACTAATGTATATCCTTTGGAAATTACATGCACTATGGTGGAAAATTATGTATTAACAAAATGAGTATTTAAAAATTAATAAATATTTTTTTTTCTTTATTCAATTCTTATATTATGTTCATATTTTCCACTAAACGAGACATCAAAACATCCTCCAAAGTTATTAATGTAATATTTTTTTAGAAATTATGTTAACATTTATATAATAAAATGGATGTATTTTGTAGTTAGTAACAAATTTATTATTTAGTTATTAGTGAAATGTGAGGGAAAATAATATTAGTTACAACCCTTGGGATAATTGTTAATATAGAAAAACATCCTTAAAGTTTAGTGATGTCTAAATATAGTGGTATCTATAAAAACAAATATTTGTCTAGATATTGTAATTGGATTTTATTTTTTCACAGATGCTTCTAGGGGTTTTAAAATTGAAAGGTGTTTGTTGGGAATATCCAAGTCCTCATTCTGAGGCAAGGTTAACGATCGCTTTCTATGCACCTAGTTTGACACTCCCATCGGATATAATTTAGGTAATGATATTATTTTTAAAACACATTATAAAGGATATATTGATAATGAATACTTTTTAAGGTTCATTTATATCATACTAAAATCTTAATAATTGAAAATTATAGTAAAAACATTCATTTATAATTTTTTATAAGATTACCAATAGTAATAAAATTATCACTTGCGTTTTCTTCTTCAATAAAAATGGTAGGAAATATAAGGACATGTTTAAACAATTGATTCGAGAAATAATGCAATGATAACCTTCATAATATCAGTGGGGTAGAACATGAAAACGTCCTGACTATGAAGAAGCAATAGAATCAGACCAAGAATCACATCCTAAACCATGTATATCATTTATCTTCACTAAGAAAAGAAAAACTAGTAGTTGAATCCATTATAAACCAACGAACACCTATTTTTTATGGAACTTCATATCCCCTAGTCACCAAAAAAGGGGTTTATACTATAGAAAATATTTTTTTACTAAGTTACTAAATCCGTTTGAATGTTATTTTATAATTATATCACTTAGATGAAGAATCTAGTTAGTGATCGACATCAATCATGAACACAAAGACAATGGATGAGGTGGAATCTATGGAATGGGAAGACTTCAAAAAAGTATTTTTCTTAATATGTATTTCCCTTGTATCATCTAAAAAATATGAAGAGTAAATTCCATGAGTTCCAAAATGTTAAAACAAATATATGGGTAATTATGAAATGAAAATTATAAGGGTTTGTTGATACACTTTAAACATTGTTACTGATTATGATGGAAAGATCGAACGATTCTTTGGTAGACTGAGACTCCATATTCAGAAATGATTAAAATTTTATTTGACTTTATGAGTAATAAATAGACAGTATAATTTTGTACCAATACCGAGATAGAGTTTAGAAATTCACATTAG
This sequence comes from Viscum album, assembly GCA_963277665.1. Lineage (NCBI taxonomy): Eukaryota > Viridiplantae > Streptophyta > Magnoliopsida > Santalales > Viscaceae > Viscum > Viscum album. The sequence continues at coordinate 747,684,350 of OY728129.1, read as the reverse complement.
ACCCCTATATATAATGAAAATATAGTAAGTATGAAGTATAATTTTTGAAATAATTCATATTGGAAGAAAGTACCATAACTCATGTTAAAACAATTTGGGAAAAGAATTTGGGGGAAAATGTAAAAGAAAGTGGAAGGATATTAAAGGGTAAATAGATGGCCTTATATATAACCACATTCAGGCATATTTTATCCATCATCATCTGAACACCATTGATAAGGGGGTTATAGTGAAAGCATAACCATCCATGCAATTTTTCATGTATGTGGAGCATTAAAATTTCACTAATATATATCATAATAAAATGATAATAGAGGGTAACCATCATCAATCTCATCAAAATACAATGGATTAGGTTTGTGCATCATTAATCATGGTGGCTAATGTAGAGGGTCCAAACGATGTCATGGAAGGTACTCTTATTGTACACTAAAATCTAGCAAGGATATTTTTTAATTCTATTTCAATAGATTATTCAATTCCATTCATGTTTTCAAATACCATCATGTTAATTTCTATAATAATTGATATAGGTTTGTTAGTTAAAACCCAAGAATGAACTATTGATTCTTTAATGATATATTGGGATTCCCCAATTAATTTTAGAGAGTGAAGTCTCCCCACAAACATAGTGGTCATTCTTGTGGGGTAATTTTATATTATAAATCACATATATTGGTTTTCAAATGATAATGTAAATAGAAATTGTATATAAAATGAGATTTATATTATCTTGAAGGGGAAACCAATATATATCTTTAAAGGATATATATCCTAACTTGATTATTATGAAGAAGAACCACATATTCCAATTTTTTATATATAATATTGACGAATAAAGAGAATGTATATAAAGTCTAAATATTGGATATTGACCCATTCATTAAGAATACATTGATTTATTTACTAAATAGTATCTTATACCACCCCATAATGTGAGGTAGAGTTCTCAATTGAACTCATAATAGAATCCGATATAATATTTAATACCCCATATAGAATGACATATGTGGAATTATATGATTTATAAAGGAAACTAAAATACCTTATTGGAAAATAAAATTGACCATGTGTATCTCCGTAGAGAGAAACTATCCTCTTTATGAAGTAGATATATTAATCAATGAAGATATACATTGATTACTAAGAGAAAAATGGGAACATAATATGGAACAAATATCCTCTTCTAATGAATTTTGATTTGTTTGACCAACCTCACGGGGCTCAATTCCTCTCCAATACTGGCCTCTGCTTGTGTTATCATCAATTTAGTGTGATAAAAGAAGATATCCCAAAGGTTTCCTTCAAAACATGATATGGGAATTACATGTTTCATTTTATGGACTTTGGATTGACTAATTTTCCTTTAATATTATTAAGTTTTCTGAATATGTTGTAATAGAACTACCAAGATAAATTTATGGTGGTATTTATTATTAATATTAAAATATTTTACAAAAGTCTTGAGTAGAATTAAGATCGTTTAAGGTCTATATTAAAAATGTTAATGAATGATAATATTTTTGATAAATTTATTAAATATGAGTTTCGGACAGAACAAGTCACATTCTTGGGCCACATCATTCCTAGTGAAGGAATCTTAATGGATCTATAAAATAAAAAATCCATGTAGGAGTGGTCTTTTCCTATAACGGTGGCTAATATTCATTGTTTCCTTAGTCTATAAGGATAATATAAAAGGTTTTTTTAAACACTTTCATGTGTTTAAAATATAAAAACAATGCTAACTTGAAATTGAGTCTAGTTTATCTAGAAAAGTTTGTTTGAATAATGTTTCCAAGAACTAAAAAGGAGGTTGGTTAATCCACCTATTCTAAATATACCCTCTATCAGAGAATAATTTCCTATATATAGTGATGTATCTATAAAAGTTCCTATATGAATTCTCATTAAAAATAAAAAATTGATCACCTATTCATACTGATGGTTAAATACCCATGAGATTAATTATCCTATTATTGACTTAGAGTTACCTAGATAAATGTTTTCTTTGATGATATAGAGAAACTATATTTATCTTGAAATGATGGATATATTCAAATAACACCAAAGTTTTAATTATACATTCACATGATCATATGATAATGGAGATGAGGATCTTTATAAAGGTGGTTATTTTTCAATTCAATATCACCCTAGACGACGAAAAAAGTTATAGATGAATTGATTAAGAATGATCTTGTTATTCTTATAATAATGAGGATTCAAGAAGATCCCTTGTTCAATGACCTAGTGATGTTAGAAATGGGAATAATAGGAGAATAGAAATTTTCAATCCTATCATGATTTATTGTGTAACATTCATTACCAGATAAGATTAAGAAATCTCAAAGAGGTAATCATTTGATGAAAAAGATGATTTCAGTTGCAAAAATTGGTAATTTTTCTGAATTCAATATTGATTAAGAAGTTGAATTGAAATTTTTTAAGAATATATATATATATATATTCCAAGATTATGGATAAATATCATGGATATACATTCTCTATACATCATGGAATCACTAAGACATATAGGGAACATTGTTATTATTGTTGGTGGCATGATATGAATTGGGATATTGATAATTATAATGAAAGGTGATTGGTGTGTTAATAAGTAAAGGAAAATAAAAAAAATTAATAAATGGATATTATTTCCACTACCCATACCTATATGAAAGTGGGACAAAATCCCAATAAACTTCATCCATGTCCTTACAATGATATCCAACAGTAAAAATGTTATATGTGTAATCATTGATAGATTGATAGACATTCCCCACTACATATCCATAATAAAATATTTTGACCTGGCTTTATTTTAAATAGTTTTTCAACATCTTCTTACATAATTTTTAATGATTTTATTATTAATTATTATACATTTTGATAAATATTAACACTTTTGTATTTTTTTTCTAAATTTGTTAATTAATCAATTTTTTATAATTAATTGTACGATTTTAGTAATTAAAGTTATTAATTAATGACTTTCTTTATTTTAATAATTTTTTTAAATTATTATTTCTTTTATAAGTTTAACTGATTTATTAAAATTTTTCATTCTTATTATTTAATCAATTAAACATAATTTTTTTATTTAATTAATTAATTCGTTAAATCAACTTTTAAACTTTTATCTTTATCTTTTTAACATTTAATAACTCTATTAATTAAATTAAATCACATTACTTAATTTTAATACTTCTAATTCAATTTATTAATGATTAATTAATTTTGATATAAAATTGTTTAATTTAAATTCACATTCCAATTATATTAACCTTAATAATTATTAAGTTAAGTGTATGTTTAGTTTTAATTTAAGTTTTATAATTTGATGTTTTTATTAATTAATTTACATTATGTTTTCTTAATAAATTTGTTTAATTTTATTAGTTCTTTAGTTTTTAATTATATTTGTTTATTGTTTACTTTAAATTAATTATTTTGTTTAGTCTTAATTTTTGATTTAATCTATTTCTAATTTTTCAATTCTTTGTAGAGTACTAGAGGAACAACTAACTCCTCACACTATTTAATTCATCGTGCCACCATCAAACCCCTTATGTTGTCCCACATGTACCTTCATTCACGGTGCCACTGCTAAACCCCTCTGCTTTTCCACCCTTTCCTTGTACACCACATCCCACCCCTGGCACCGTAACTGTAACACTGCTTCCCTGTTCATCGCACCGCTTCTCCCTCTCCTTTGTTTACATCACTGTCTCACATCCATAAATTTCTTCCTCACACTGGCCCTTTTCTCTTCCACTGCATCAACATCATTCTCACCATTTTTATCTATAAGACAATGCCATCCACATGATGATGATTTATCTAGGAAGAATAGCACTGACATGATGCGATGTTATAGGTAGAAGGCCGTGAATAGAGGTCCTCTACGGAGGATGATCCGAGCCACACTATTAACACTGAGCAAGTGTCAGGCCCCAATGAAGAAAGTACCAGATATCACTGAAGAGAATGTCGCCACCGAGGAGACCTCAAATTTCTGATCTGTTTTCAACTACCTCTGATTCCAATATAGAAGGAGGGTGGTTTCCAGGAAGCAACTGGATCTAGAGGACCCACACCGCTGATTCATCAGGATGTACTTTGTCGATGTTTCCGTAATAGAGGATCCAACCTGCAACACTAAAAGACCACCGCGCCATTGGAGATCAATTGTTGCGCCACAGGATCATCGTGTGGAAGGTTCAACATCATCTGAACCTGATGTCACTGCCACTGGAGATAATCTGTCACCGAAAGAGAGGGTCATCACCGCTCTCTCTGCCATGAATTGGACAAGTTCATAGTTTTTTCCTTGAGTTTTAACCGCCACCACTAGAAGACCATAATCGAGATTCACCACTACTTACCAAGGATGAGGTTAAGCTTTTTTGTCAGACCTTGGAGGAATTCTAACATTTGATGTCTGCTCGTACCTAATTTGGAGAAATAACTAGTGTTGTTTGGGTCTGTGAGGCTGAGTGGAGCCGGTTATCCACGTTGCGTCACTGGGAGGATGAAGGGTTGGTTCTTATCTTTAGGAGGAAGAAGAACCATAAAAATCCTTCCTCCCTTTTTTGTGTGATTTGGAGAGGTGGGTAAGAATAAATTAATAAAAAATTATAGAAAATTAAATAATTAACTAAAATAAATATATTCTCTAAATTATAAAATAACTAAACTAATTATTATTAAATTTTTATAATTACAAATATATAATACATAAAAGATAATTAATTTCAATAAAATAGAATTATTCATTTAATAAAGCCTCAAAATCAAACAAAATTAATGAGTAATAACTTATAAATTAAAATAAATAAATTATTAATTTAATGTTTCACATTAAATACTTATAATTATTTAATATTAAACAATTTAAATAGAAAATTTTCTAATAATAATTTATAAATAAAATTAGATTAAACTATTATAATTAAATTAAATTAGTAAACAATTTAATTTTTAAAATATTAATAATCATTTTAGTCAACATTCATTACTTTAAATAATAAAAATCAATTAATTAATAAAGAATAACTTTATTAAATCTTTTAATACTTTTAATAAACTAATGAATTTAAATATTTATTTATGTCCTCATTTTTTATTTGTGTTCTTTTTATGCAGGTTCATTCCGGGAACTTAAACACGTCCATATTCATTTAACTAACTAACTTTGAGTCAGTTACAGGGGTTTCAAATGTGACATGTGGTTCGCCAAAAAACACATGTGTGTGGTGAAGTAAATAAATACAATGTTTACGTCGATGGAGTCTGTGGTTGATGATGCATCTTATGACAGTAGGATTTACAAATAGAGCAAGAAGTAGAATTAGGAGGACTCTCATTCAGACTCTAACAACCGCACTCTTTAGAGAGTGATGATTCTTAAGAGCTGCATTGGAGACGAGTTGGATGCTAAGGAGCATGAAGGTAGAGCAGCAATTGGGGATTTATTTCTCCTCCTTCCTTTAATTCATGTAATATGTTCTCAGATGTTTTGAAATCTATATTTCATTATGATAAAAGGGTGAATTGCTTAGCTCAAGAAATCAATTGTGTTGGTTATTCTTTTAAACTTCTTCGCTTACTTTACATTTTTTATAATCATAATCAATCAGCAATATTGATTAATAATTATCTATCTAGTTGTTTTACACCTCAACTGTTTTCTAAATTCATAATTTCAAGATCAACAGGAGAGGTAGTTCATTAATATATTTATCAAAGCATTAATTTCATTAACATTGTAAATTTATGGAGTGTTTATTTCAAAATGTTCATCTTTTCTAACTGTTAAGTATTTCAACTGATTTTGGAGTGGTGAACTCTTAAATTCAGTCTTCTCTATGTTTCGTTTCTAGGCGATGGAGACTTTTCACATTTTTTGAGGTATAATTCAATAAAGAGTAGTGGGGAAGTTATCTTTTAAACATTTAGTTTAGAATTCTTTAGCATTACATTTGAACTACTCCTTCGACCTTACTACCTTATTTTAGTATTTTTCTCCCTTATATTAGTTTTACTATCAGTTCTTAGTTCATCAGTATACAAGTAAATGATTTAGTTTCTTGTAAACATTTTTGTCTTAATTTCTTTCCTAAAAAACAGCAAAAAATTAAAAATTAATGAAAATAAACAATTTTCACTCTCTCCACTACTGATAAAAGTGTGGTTTATTTTGAATAAAACCTTAGATTTCTCACCTACCTTCCCTTGGGTTTGACGTTGCACCATTATGCTAGTGTATGAGTTAAAAATATTATTTTTTGGGTCGTAACGACCTATTTCCACTTCAAAATTTTGCATTGTTTTTTGGGAAGGCATGCACTGAGAGTCTAGGTTTTTAATTAAATACAGAACATAATAAAAAAATATCATTTAAAAACATGTGAACTATATCTGTTTCTTGTGCTATTTTTTAAAAAAAATACGCTTTCATGTGAACTGTTGTGTGTTTAATCTCTTTTTATTAAATAAATGGAAGTTCATAAGAACATGACTCAATATGGGATGCACTATGTATGTTGTGACTGTTATGGGCACACTTCCTGGCGGTTTTTCTATAACCAGACACAACATACTGTTTACATTGAAGAAGATGAAAAATTTAAATCTAATCTGGAATTCTTAGCTAAAATTTATTTAATTTAAACCAAAATGGATTATAGGGAGGATTAATGGGATTCCTGGTTTTATAAAACCCATTAAATTCAAGTTAAATACACTCAATAGTAAGATCAAATTATGAAAAGATTAGAAAACAAGCTCTTGGAATTACAACATAGTGTTAATGAACAATAAGAATACAAAGAAAATGAAAAATAAAATGGTTATAAAATATTTTAATATCAAATTGAAGAGGAAAGTGAATTTGAACTTGGGAAAAAAGCATTATACATTGAAGAATTGGAATCTGTTGAAAAAATATGGAAATAACTAACTCATTGAATCCAGAAAACAACATTGAAGATCCTAAAAAGAACATAAATGTAGCTGATTTGGAAAATTTTCAAAATAAACTAATTCATATTGAAAAGGAATTATAATTTATCTACCTGATTTCTACTCTTGAAAAAACGCACTGATTTAGAATTTTTGAGAATGATGTCACTTGGGTTGAAGATAAATTAGAAAATGAAAACTTGGTTGTTAATAGCTCTTCACCTGAATTTACGAAAATCGTGAACACTGAACCTAAACGTGAAATTTGGTATTATCTAGAAGAGGATAATAAAATGGAAAATATGGAACCTAATGTATTTGAGCCTGAGTCAAAAAGAAATCTTCCATGTTTTGAAACTATATACCCAAAATTTCCGAAATGTTGTTGGATGAAGATGTTGATGTAGTTTGTTTTGAATAAAAGTTGACTGGTGAGTTTTCATTTCCCTTTTCTCATTGTGATCACTTTTATGAAAATTTTTTTAGTGGATGAAATTAGTTTTTTCATTCTTGGGAAAACTATTTGAATTTGATCAATATTAAACATAACTTTATTGAAGCTGAATTCAACATTTCTCCCCCAGAACTGAACTTTCCAAAACACACTATAGACATTGTTTTGGGAAGTGAGACTTTTTAACATGAACAAGAAGTATAGGTTGAATACACACAAGATGATGGTTGTAGAATTTATTTGATAGAAGTAGTAGATGTTCAGTATTAGTTAAAATATGAGGATCTTTTGGAAGAGATTTACTACAATGTTAGATCTGAATCTGTTTGTGATAAAATAAATTATCTTCCCTGTTTGTCACTTTGATCCTTAGCTATGAAGGGTGATGATCCTTCCCATGATACTGATAGTAGTCTATAGGGGGGATCACACTTGAGTTATATTTTAAAAGATTCTGTTCAGCACTCTATTGAGTCCATTCATAAACCTTTTAATCTGAACTCACCCATTAGAACCCATTAATTTAAATATGCTTATATTGATGTTGATAAAGATAGATTTGAGGAAAATGCCACGCCCTTTGAAGAACCTACTTTTCCTTTCCATCCTAAAAAAGCTAAATTTTCCAAATCTGAAACAAATGTTGAAGTGGATAAAACTATACCCACAACTGTTAAAGGGTTCTACATAGGGGTTACTTCAAGTTATGAGAGTTTAGTTTCAGTTTTCATAATTTTGGTGCCCACAATTTTCATTATTATGTTAAAAACATATAGTTCAAATACATGTGGTGGTTCTTATTAAGAAGACCACATCCACCAAGTGACTTTGGTTATTTCTAGGAGTTTCCAACTAGGGACTATAAACCAAGCACTGTACGGGAGGAAACCCATGGTTTTTTCTTTTCAATAAAACAAAACAAAAAAACATTATTAAATATAGTTTAAATGAAGACTATAAATTCAGTGCTTCATGGGAGTCAACCCATGTTCTTTATTTTGTGTTTACTTTTGTTTTTATTCATGTTTTACTTTGAATAAAGTGTTGTTGTGTTGTATTATATATGCTCTATCTATGCAGGATATTTGTTCTTGGATTACATACTCTTTATTATTAGGATGATGTTGTTGTTATAAAAAAAGTGTGTAATTCCCATTATGGAGATCTATTTGTACAATCCTATTTAGGGAAGTGTCTTAATTTCTGTTTTTATTTTTCAGCTCCATTAACTTTAATAAAAAAATCACTCATTAGTCATAATTTTACTACTATTTGTGATTCACTGACTCACTGATTCACCTAAGATATCAAAACTCCTTGGTAGTACTGTTTGTGACTCATTGGTGGCAGTGTCAGTGTGCCTCTTAAGAAAATTATGAAGTCTAGGTGTACTATTGTTTAAAAAGTATTTTTTTATAAGAAATTCTGCTACATGTTTTCTGGAAAATTTGTTTCATGTCTTGAATACTAAAATGTTAATGCTACATTTCACTAAGATGAATAAAATACTTCTGAATGTCCTTCCTTGCTGAAAAATTGAATTTAACTATTGTTAAAATTAGTCCACTTAAAGAAACTAAGTGTGGGGGTACATGCTTGCTTGTGGTTATGTTTTCCATTGAAACTGATTAGTCTGTAGGGTATTTTTCATGCATTTTGCTGCTCAATTTAACATTCATTTGAATCATAAATTCAAAAATTTCTACACCCATTACACTTTTTACTTTCAATATTCATGAAACTATTTGAATTTTCTTGATAATCTGTGTCACAAGATTTAATGATAATGCAAGTACTAGTTTTAGAAGCTGATGTAAGTTAATCTTTCTGGAAAATAATATTTTTGAACTTCAAAGAGACCCTTTTACCATGTAATAAATCTTCTTTATTCAAAATCTATTTTGAAACATAATTGATTAATAGATCTTCTCCACGTTAGAAGTCAAATTTGGGGAAAATTTTAGGTTTTAAGCGTGGGGTAGGGGTTCAATTCTTGATCTTTCTGGTCTATGTTTTAATGTGGGCCTCTCAATTCCCACTTCATCTTATAATTTCTGTTAAAAATGTTTAATATATTTTAAAATTATTTCATAATTTTAGGATTTACATTATACCCAATTAGGTCTTTCATAAGGATGATTCTTTATTAGTAGTTTATAACTTCTTTGATTATGAAATTATTGAGTTTGGATGATTTATGAGGGGTCTTTTATAGTGTTTTTATGAGATATTTGTTTAGGAATACTTTTGAGAGTGATACGGGTAACCTGTTAGTGGAGTTATGATCATAACCCTTGGAATTGGATGTTTGATTTTGATCCTACGGGGTTCTTTTTTTTTAATTATTAAAGTAATCACCTTAATGAGCTGATGTAAATGGTTTTCATAAAAATATTTTTAAACTGGCGTAATTTGGGCATCTGGGATCCCACCGTGAATCTCTAAGATGGTAGATGATGGGTGCATTTATGTTTACTATAATACCCATATACACTCTGAATAAGTGCAATTCACAGTTCTTAGAACATGATACATTGCTTGGAAAAAAATTAAATAATGTGTCTAGGGTCAAAAATGAGTTCATTAAGGTGAGGGTCATCATTACGCCAAATGAAGAAGGGGAAAGTTATTTATATGAGAGTCATTTTGGTTGTTTCATTAAGGTGATTCACAAAAAAAATATTTATTTATTTATGGGTAGCTAGGATTGAGTCATTGTACAATGTTCTTGCTGTTGTGTTCCTGATTCCACTAACATTTAATTTTGAGTAATTGTTGGACTTAGAACCAGATCTTGGTTTGAAATGAGTCACTAAGAAAATTCATAAATGAGGTATGAAACTTTTGTTAACATATGATTCATTTATTTCTTGATTACTAATAATATATTTTTTATTGTGGGACTTCGGTTGAGTTATATTTTCAAAACCCTATTGACACTTCAGTCCTGTTTTTTCAGAATGCTGGACATGTAACATTTTGAACTAATTCATAAAAAAATTCTATATATCAAAGACGATAAAACATGGTATTTTTTTAGTAAAAAAAATGATTATGTGTGGGGGAATATGATGTGGCTTTATTTTACATAGTTTTCCCCATCTTTTTAATTAATTTTTAATTATTTTATTATTAATTACTATACTTTATGTTAAATATTTGCACTTATTTATTTTTATAACTAAATTTGTTAATTAATCAATTTTTTATTACTAATTGTGTGATTTTAGAAATTAATGCTATTAATTACTGACTTGATTTTTTTAATAAGTTGTATAAGTTATTATTTAGTTTAGAAGCATAAATTATTTATTAAAATTTGACATCATAATTATTTAATCAACTAACCTTTATTTTTTAATTTAATTAATTTATTATTTACTTTAACCTTTAAACTTTTAACTCTATATTTTTAACATTTAATAACTCTATTAATTAAATTCAATCACATTACATAATTTCAATACTTCTAATTCAATTTTTTAATTATTAATTAATTTCAATATTTAATTACTTAATTTAAATTCACTTTCTTAATTATATTTACCTTAATGATTCTTAATTTATGTGTTGGTTTACTTTTAATTTGTGTTTTATAATTTGATGTTTTTATTAATTAAATTATTTTTTTATATTAATAAATATATTTCTGTTTATTAGTTCTTCACTTTTTAATTATATTTGTTACTTTTTATATTAAATTAATTATTTTTTTAGTCTTAATTTTAGTTTTAATCTATTTTTAAATTTTCTCTATTTTGTAGTATACTTGTGGCACAACTAACTCCTTACATCATTTCATTCATGGTGCTACCGTCAAACCCCTTCTGTTGTCCCATTGGTTCCTTCATTCACGGTGCCACCGTCAAACCCTTCTACGTTTCCATTGTTTCCCTTTACAATGAAACCCACCCCCTGGCACCATAACTGCAAAATCACTTCCATGTTCATGGAACCCCTTCTCCCCCTCCTTGTTGGGGCGCCTCCTCATCTAGCCCCGATAAATATATTTTTTATATCTGATATCTTTAAAAAATATATTTTATATCTTTGAGAAGATATATCTGATATCTTTGAAAATATATATTTTATATCTTTGATGATATATATTTAATATATTTAATCACATATGAGATATCTTTTAAGAGATATATGAGATATCATCTTCTATTTATATGAGATGTTCGGATCGTCTCTCGGCAGTGGTTGGAGGCAGTGCAGTTGCGTTTTCAATGAGCGGTTTTCAGATTTTCAACTGGTGGAACTACTCTAATTTGATCAGCTTTCATCTATGGTGGTTTTTTATCTGATCCCGGTGTTTTTCATCTACACTTTTGTTCGGACATCAATCTTCTGCTTTCACAGTCAGATCTATTTGGGATTCTTTAGCAGGCTGTTTTCTTCATTTCAGGCTTCATTCGGACAGCATCTATACTCCCACTTTGATCCAATATTTTTCTAAGTATTATGTTTGAGATCCCTGTCATTTTTGGGGAGTCTCTACCGTGTACTTATCTATTTTTAGTGTATCCCTCTTTCTGGACTAGGTACTGTGGTTTTTCCCTTTTGGGTTTTCCACGTAAAAATTTCTGGTGTCAACTTTATTTTCTGAACCTATTTTTTTCCGCTACGCATCCGCTGTTTGTGGGAAAAATTTCTCCTCTGCGCGTTCGTGTTTTTTTTTGCGTGTTTATCACTTTCCATCATTCCCAACATCTGGTTTCAAAGGGTTTGGTTTTTATTTCATATTCATTATGGAAGGCAATTATAGCTAGATGATTTTATTGAATGGTACCAATTATCATAAGTGGCGACTTAAAATGAAGGATCTGCTCTTTGTCAAGTGAATGCATCTTCCATTATTTAGTACCCATAATCCAGAAAGGATGTCAGATGAATAATGGGCGATCGAGCATGAGATGGTTTGTGGCTTCATTCATCAATGGGTCGAAGACAACGTGATGAATCACATTTTCAACATCTCTCACTCTAGAACATTGTGGGAGAAGCTTGAGACTACCTATGCTTCTAAGACTGGAAACAATAAATTGTTTCTTCTCAAACAAATGATGAATTTGAGGTAAAAAGAAGGTACGTCTATTTCTGATTATTTAAGTGAATATCAGGGATGTTTTGATCAGTTATCTGGCATGGGTATTAATTTTGAAGATGAGGTTTTAGCACTTTTGTTGCTTAACACCTTACCTGATTCTTGGGAAAATTTACGTGTTACTCTAACCAGTCCTGCTCCTAATGGTGCTGTAACATTCAGTTTTGTTAAGTCTGCTATTTTGAATGAAGAAGTCAGGAGACGTAGTCAAGAGAAATCTTCAGCGCTTTTAGTCACAGGGAACAGTGGTAGAATCCAGGAAAAGAATCAGGGACAGAGCAGTCGAGGAAAGAGTAAAAGAAAGAAGAAAATCCAGATCAAAGAAGAGAGATTTTGAATGTCATCATTATGGTAAGAAGGGGCATGTTAAGAAGTTTTGTTATCAGCTGAAAAGAGAAAACAGAATGAAGGAAAATCAGCCAAATAATAATGTCGATGGAGATGATCATGTCACTGCAGCTATAGGGGGTGATCTTGTTATTGTTTATGACTCTATTAATATTTCTTCTGATCATTCTTGCTGGGTTGTTGAAAGTGGTGCCTGTTTTCACGTGACATCAAAGTAAAAGTTTGTTGCATCATACAACCTAGGTAATTTTGGGATTTTGAATATGGGTAATTATGGTAATGTTGATGTCGTAGGTATTAGGACTGTTTTTTTAGAGACTAGTACTGGAAGTAAGCTGATTTTGAAGAATGTTCGACATGCACCAGAGGTTATCTTGAATCGTATTTCTACCAGAATTCTTGATGAAGAAGGGTTTATCAGCACATTTGGTGATTGCCAATGGAAGCTTTCCAAGGGCTCTTTGATTGTGGCTCGAGGGAAGAAGAAGTCAGGTTTGTACTAGACTAGAGTGTCTATTTCATGTGAAACTGCTTGCGTTGTTGAGTGCAGTGGTTTATCCAAGTTGTGGCATAATAGGCTCAGTCACATTAGTGAGAAAGGTCTTGGTTGTTTGTCCAAGTGAAATCTTCTTCCAGATTTTAAGAGTGTCTAATTGGACACATGTGATCATTGCATGGCTAGGAAACATAGAAGAGTGAGTTTCAGCAGTCATCCTCCACACAGGAAGCCACAAGTACTTGAATTAGTACATTCAGACGTTTTTGGTCCTTTGAAATCTAAGACCTTTAGTGGCGGTCTTTATTATGTGAAATTTATTGATGAATACTCACGGAAGCATTGGTTTTATGTTTTGATTTCTAAAAGTCAGGTGCTTAGTGTTTTTAAGAAATTTCATGTTTCTGTTGAGAGGGAATCAGGCAAGAAATTGAAATGTATTCGCACTGACAATGGGGGAGAGTATTGTGGTCCATTTGATCAATATTATAGGCAAGAAGGTATTCGGTATCAGAAGACACATCCCAAGACACCTCAGCTAAATGGTGTAGCTGAGCGGATGAACAAGACTTTGTGGGAAAGAGTTCGTTGTTTGCTTTCGGAAGCAAAGTTCCCTAGACACTTTTGGGGTGAGGCTTTATATACCGCTGCTTATATTATAAATTTATCACCTTTAGTTGCTTTAAAGACAGACACTCCTGATATTTTTTGGTATTGAAAAAGGATCAGGTACGATCACTTGAATGTTTTTGGTTTCAAGGCTTTTGTTCATGTGCCTAGAGATGAGAGATCCAAGTTGGATGATAAGTCACAACAGTGTATTTTTATTGGCTATGGAAATGATGAGTTTGGGTACAGGTTTTATGATCCTGCTTTGAAGAAACTTGTCAGAAGCTGAGATGAAGTGTTTAAATAGGACCAGACTATTACAGATATTGATAAGGGAGAAAAGTACACTTCTCCAATTTCTGATGGCTTTGTTAGTCTTGATCCAGGTTCTGATTAACATTTACCTCATATTGTTGATTCTGATGATCACATTGATGTGCAGAATGATGCTCAGGGTCAATAGGTTGGAGTTAATATTTCTGATGCACCTTTTGTTTCTGATGATCCGGTTCCTGGGGTTATCAATGAACCCACAATTCCACTCTGGAGTTCATCTCGCCATCGTAACATTTCTACTTGGTACTCACCTAATGAGTATATGCTCCTCGCTGATGGGGGAGAACCAGAATCTTTTGATGAGGCGATGGAAAGTGAACAGAAGGACAGATGGGTTGCGGCAATGGATGACGAGATGGCATCATTGCATGACAACCACACTTTTGAGCTGGTGAAGTTACCGACAGGTAAGAGAGCTTTTCAAAATCATTGGATTTATCCGATTAAGAATGAATAATCCAGTTCAGTTCCCCGATATAAGGAAAGTTTAGTTGCTAAAGGCTTCCGTCAGAAGAAAGGTATTGATTTTGATGAGATTTTTTCACCTGTTGTCAAAATTTCTTCTATTCGGGTTGTTCTTGGTTTGGCTTCTAGTTTGGATCTTCAGATTGAGTAGATGGATGTGAAGACAGCTTTCCTCCAGGGAGATTTAGAGGAGGAGATTTATATGGAGCAACCAGAGGGTTTTGTTGAAACAGGTAAAAAGAATCATTTCTTCAGATTGAAGAAGAGTTTGTATGGTTTAAAGTAAGCTCTGAGATAGTGGTATAAAAAGTTTGAATATGTGATTTCTCATCAGGGTTTTAGGAAGACATCTTCTGATCATTTTGTGTTTGTTCAGATATTTACTGATGATGATTTTATTATACTATTTCTTTATGTTGATGATATGATCATTGTTGGCCATGATACTTCAAGAATTGACAGGTTGGAGAAGGATCTTTTCTAGTCTATTGTGATGAAATACTTCGGGCCAGCACGACAGATTCTTGGCATTACGATCTCCCATGGCAGGAAGGCCAAGAAATTGTGGTTATCTCAGGAGAGATACATTGAGAAGGTTCTTCATAGATTTTCTATAGATAGAGCTAAAGTGGTTAGTACTCCTCTTACTTTACATTTTAAGCTCAGCACCAGTCAGTCACCTTCTACTGATGAAGAGAGAGAGGAGATGCAACACATACCTTATTCATCTACCGTTGGTTGTTTTATGTATGTTATGGTATGTACTGGACCTGATATAGCTCATGCAGTTGGTGTGGTTAGTTGTTTTCTATCAAATCCAGGCAAAGAGCATTGGAGGGAAGTGAAGTACATTTTTTGTTATCTTCGTGGTACTTCTGATCTGAGATTGTGTTTTGGCAAAGTGGAACCTGTGCATTGTGGCTTTACAGATTCAGATATGGTAGGAGATATCGATTTGAGGAAGTCTACTTCAGGCTATTTGATTACTTTTGCAGGGGGAGTTGTATCATGGCAGTCTAGGTTGTAGAGATGTGTTGCTTTATCTACCACAGAGTTAGATTTTATTGCAGCTATAGAGGCATGCAAAGAATTGTTGTGGATGAAAACATTTATTTGAGGGATCAATTTCAATCAAGACAGATATGTTTTATTTTGTGATAGTCAGAGTGCTTTTTTTTTGGGAAAGAATTCTACTTTTCATGGCAGGTCGAAACATATCGATGTTCGGTATCATTGGATCCGTAATGTTCTTAATTCGAGATAGTTAGAGCTTGAGAAGATCCATACTGATGACAATGGGTCAGACATGTTGACCAAGATATTACTCAGAGGAAAATTTGAGACTTTCCGACTGATTGCAGGGTTGGCGATGATCCCCAGTTTAGTCGGAGGGGGAGTTTGTTGGGGCGCCTCCTCATCTGGCCTCGATAAATATTTTTTTATATCTGATATCTTTAAAAAAGATATTTTATATCTTTGACAAGATATATCTGATATCGTTGAGAAGATATATTTTATATCTTTGATGAGATATATTTAATATCTTTAATCAGATATGAGATATCTTTTAGGAGATACATGAGATATCATCTTCTATTTATATGAGATGTGCGACTCTTCTCTCGGCATTGGTTGGAGGCAGTGTAGTTGCGTTTTCAAGGAGCGATTTTCAGATCTGCAACTGGTGGAACTACTCTGATTTGATCGAATTTCATCTGTGGTGGTTTTTGATCCGATCCCGGTGTTTTTCATCTGCAATTTTGTTTGGACATCAATCTTCTGCTTTCACGGTCAGATCTATTTGGGTTTCTTTACCAGGTTGTTTTCTTCATTTCAGGCTTCATTCAGACTGCATCTATACTCCGACTTTGATCCACTATTTTTCTAAGTATTACTTTTGAGATCCCTGTCATTTTTTGGGGAGTCTCTACCATGTACTTATCTATTTTTAGTGGATCCCTCTTTCTAGACTAGGTCCCATGGTTTTTCCCTTTTGGGTTTTCCACATAAAAATTTCTGGTGTCAATTTTATTTTCTGCACCTATTTTTTGTCGCTACGCATCCACTGCTTGAGGGAAGGATTTCTCCGCTCGCTTTCCGTCTATCCCAACACTCCTTTCTTCACTTCATACTCTCATATCCACACCTTTCGTCCACACACCAGTCCTCTAGTCTTCCACCGCATCAACATCATTCTAACTATTTTCAGCTATAAAATACCCCCATTAGAGTGTGGAGGATTTCTTCAGAAATAATAGCGCTGATAGAATGTGATGTTGGAGAGGGGAGGCCGTGAATAAGATTCCACTGTGGAGGATGATCCAAGACAGACCATCCACTCTGAGCTAGTGTCGGGACTCAATGAAGAAGGAACCAGACACTGTTGGGGAGAATGAATCCACAAAGGATACCCTGAATCGATGTTTGTTGTCAGCCACCATTGATTCCAAGCCGGGAGGAGGGTAGTTTACAAGAAGCTACTAGATCTGGAGGACCCGCACCACTGATTCATCGGGATGTGCTTTCTCATTGTTTTTGTTGTGGAGGAGCCATCCTACAAGACTTAAAGACCATTGTACCATTATAGATCTGTCGTTGCACAACAGGATCATCATGAGGTAGGTTAAACATCATCCAAACATAATGTCACTACCTCTACAGAAAACCCACCGCCAAAAGAGAGGGCCATCGCCGCTCTGTCCACCATGAGTTGGATCGGTTCACCATTTTCTCCTTCAGTTTTAGACGCTATCACTCAAGGACTAAAGCTAAGCATTGCCACTGCTTACAAGGGATGAGGCCAATCTTTTTTGTTGAACCTTGGAGAAAGACTCGCCTTCTATGTCCGCTCATGCTAGAACTGGATAAAGAACCAACGGTATTTGGGTCTCTGAGACTAAGCTAAACCAGTTGACCACGTCACGCCGCTGGGAGGATCTGGGGTCGGCGTTTTTCTTCAGGAGGAGAGTTTTTTTATTACATTTTTTCAAAAAAAATAATTTTGAAAACACATCTAGGTAAAAAAATTATTTTTTACCCCCCAAAGGCGGCACCTGGTGTGCCGCCTTTGGGGCATTTTTCAGCAAGGGCAAGGCGGCACATGGTGTGCCGCCTTTTCCCAAAAATAAACTGCAAAGACAGCACACCAAGAGCCGCCTTCGCATAAATATTTAAAAAAACAATTTTTATTTTTTTATTTTGTTTTGTTATATATATATATATAACAAGACTTTTCACCAGAATTTTTCTGCTATTTAATATCCAGCAGCACTGCCATTACAGCAGCCTGGATTCTGACATAAACCCACACCATGGACTCCCTTTTATAAGGGGGATTGCCCTGGAAATCATACTACATTTCCGATTTGATATTCTGGTTCTTTTTTTTCTGCGCAGTATATTATGTCTTTCTGATGTGGGCTTCTATTTCAAGTAAGCGACTTTTAAAGACTATAAAACATAAAATATAAGACCAACATAAATGAAACTTTAAACATTGATTAAATATATAAGGAATAGTTGAAAACAAAAATAATTTCAAAAAAATGTTGATAAAAATTAATTTATAGATTTTCAAAACCACCTACTTGAAACTTAAACATATTTCAAGTACGTGACTTTGAAAGCTTATAAAAGATAAAATATAAGACCACTATA
This sequence comes from Viscum album, assembly GCA_963277665.1. Lineage (NCBI taxonomy): Eukaryota > Viridiplantae > Streptophyta > Magnoliopsida > Santalales > Viscaceae > Viscum > Viscum album. The sequence goes on along the minus strand of OY728129.1, from coordinate 747,665,909 downwards.
AATGAAACATTAAACATTGATTAAAAATATAATAAATAGTTGAAAACAAAAATAATTCCATTAAAAATGTTGACCAAATATAATTTATAATATTTCAAAACCTTCAACTTGAAACATAAAAATGTTTCAAGTTTCCGACTTTGAAAGACTATAAAACATAAACTATAAGACCAATACAACTGAAACATTAAAAATTGATTAAATATATAAGAAATGGTGGAAAAAAAACTTCCTAAAAAATGTCCATAAAAATTAATTTATAATCTTTCATAACCTTCTACTTCAAACTTAAAAATGTTTCATGTATGCAAATTTGAAAGACTATAAAACATAAAATATAAGACCAACATAAATGAAACATTAAACATTGATTAAACATATAAGTAATAGTTGAAAACCAAAATAATTTCCTAAAAAATATTGATGAAAATTAATCTATAAGCTTTCAAAACCACCTACTTGAAACATAAAAATGTTTCAAGTACGCGACTTTGAAATACTATAAAACATAAACTATAATACTAATATAAATGGAACTTTAAACATTGATTAAACATATAAGAAATAGTTGAAAATAAAACTAATTTCATCAAAATTATTGATTATAAATAATTTATATGCTTTCAAAAGCACCGGCTTGAAACTTAAAAAAGTTTCAAGTATGCGAATTTGAAAAACTATAAAATATAAACTATAAAACGAATATAATTATAACTTTAAACATTAGTTGAACAAATAATAAATATTTGAAAACAAAAATAATTTCATAAAAAATGTTGATGAAAAATAATTTATAAGGTTTCAAAACCGTCTACTTGAAACTTAAAAATGTTTTCAGTGCGTGACATTGAAAGACAATAATTATATTATTAATTAACTAATTAGTTATTATATAATTTATAGTTATATTAATAATTAACTATATAATTATTATATAAGTAATAATTATTGAGTAATAATTAATAATTAACAATTAATAATTAATAATTTAATGAATAATTATAATTAATATTTATATTACTAATTAACTAATTTATAATTAATTAATAATTATTAATAATTAATAATTACTAATTACTAATTATAATGAATAATTATAATGAATATTTATATTACTAATTAACTAATTAATAATTAATAATTAATAATTACTAATTAATTACTTATAATTATTAATTATATTACTAATTGACGAAATAATTATTATATCTGTAAGAATTATATTACTAATTAATTATTATATAATTAATAATAATATTACTAATTAACTAATTAATTATGACATATTTAATTATTAATAATTATATTTAATTATTATATTACTAATTAACTAATTAACTATTATATAATTAATAATTATATTACTTATTAACTAATTAATTATTATATAATTAATAGTTATATTAATAATTAACTAAATAATTATTGTATAAGTAATAATTAATAAGTAAAAATTAATAATTAATAAGTATTAATTAATAATTATAATTAATAATTATAATTAATATTTATATTACTAATTTACTAATTAATAATTAATAATTACTAATTACTATTTAATAATTAATAATTATAATGAATATATGTAATTATAAATTATATTACTAATTTACTAATTAATTGTTATACAATTAATAATTATATAACTATTTAACAAAATAAATATTATATATTTAATTATTAATAATTACTAATTAAAAATTATAATGAATAATTATAATTAATATATATATTAAAAATTAACTAATTAATAATTATAATGAATAAATGTAATTAAAAATTATATTTCTATTTTACTAACTTATTATTATATAATAAATAATAATATTACAAATTAACTAACTAATTTTTATATAATTAATTATTAATAATTACTAATTAATAATTATAACGAATAATTATAATTAATAATTATATCACTAATGAACTAATTCACTATTATATAATTAATAATTATATTACTAATTAAGATGGCTTGCCCTAGAAATCATTCTGCATTTCTGATGTGGGATTCGGGTTCTCCCATTCCTAGGTAGTACATTCTGCATTTCCGATGTGTGATTCTGTTTCAAGTATGTGAATTCGAAAGTCTATAAAATATAAAATATAACACCAATATAAATGAAACTTTAAACATTGATTAAACATATAAGAAATAATTGAAAACAAAAGGAATTTCCTAAAAAATGTTGATGAAAAATATTTTATAATAATTATATTACTAATTAACTATTATATAATGAATAATTATATTACTAACTAACTAATTAATTATTAACTATTTATTATATGTTTGATCTATGTTTTAGGTTTCAATTATATTACTCATATATTTTATGTTTTATATTCTTTCAAATTCGTGTACATGAAACATTTTAAGTTTCAAGTAGACGGTTTTGAAAGCTTATAAATTATTTTTCATTGACATTTTTTAGGAAGTTATTTTTACTTTCAACTATTTATTATATGTTTAATTATTGTTTAAAGTTTCATTTATATTGGTCTTATAATTTTTATTTTATAGTTTTTTAAATGCATGTACTTGAAACATTTTTCAGTTTCAAGTAGGAGGTTTTGAAAGTTTATAAAACATTTTTCATGGATATTTTTTACACTTTTTTGTTGTTTTCAAATATTTATTATATATTTAATCAATTTTTAATGTTTCATTTATATTGGTCTTATTGTTTATATTTTATTGGCTTTCAAATTCAAGTACTTGAAATATGTTTAAGTTTCATGTTGGTGGTTTTGAACGCTTGTAAATTATTTTTTATCAACATTTTTTTGAATTTATTTTTGTTTTTAACTATTTCTTATATGTTTAATCAGTTTTTAAAGATTCATTTATATTGGCCTTATAGTTTATATTTTATAGGCTTTCAAAGTCACGTACTTGAAATATGTTTAAGTTTCATGTAGGTGGTTTTGAAAGCTTATAAATTAATTTGTATCAACATTTTTTACGAAATTATTTTTGTTTTTAACTATTTCTTATATGGTTAATCAGTGTTTAAAGTTTAATTTATATTCATATTATAGTTCATGTTTTATAGTCTTTCAAATTTTCATACATGAAACAGAATCACACATCGGAAACACAGAATGTACTGTGCAGGAAAAGGAGAACCAGAATCCCACATCGGAAATGCAGTATGGTTTTCAGGGTAAACCCCCTTATAAAAGTGAGTCCTGGCTGAGGGTATCAGTCAGAATCCAGATTGCTATAATGGAAGAACTGCTGGATATTAAATTTCAGAAAAATTCTACTGAAAAGTTTTGTTATATATATATATAACAAAACAAAACAAAAAAATAAAAAATAAAAATTAAAAAAAATTATGCAAAGGCGGCACCTGGTGTACCGCCTTTACTGTTTATTTTTTGGACAAAGGCGGCACACCATGTACCGCCTTGACCTAGGTGGAAAAACCCCTAAAGGCGGCACACCATGTACTGCCTTTGGGAGGTAAAAAAATAATTTTTTTTACCCTGGTGGTATTTTAAAAAATATATTTTTGAAAAAATGTAAAAAAAAAACTATCGGGAAGAAGAAGAACCAGCAAAATCCTTCCCTATTTTGTTGTGAATTGGGGGGGATAAGAAGAAATTAATAAAAAAATATAATGAAATAAATAATAAACTAAAAGAAATATAAAACCTAAATTAAAAAATAAATAAACAAATTATTATTAAAATTTTATAATTATAACAATTTAATACATAAACGATAATTAATTTTAATAAAATAGAATTATAAATTTAGTAAAACATTTGAATTAAACTAAATTATTTAATTATTACTTCTAAATTGAATTATTAAATTATTAATTTAATGTTTCATATTAACTATTTATAATTATTTAATATTAGAATATTTCAATAAAAATAATTACTAATAATAATTTATAAATAAAATTATGATAAATTATTCTAATTAGCATAAATTAGTAAAAAAATTAATTTTTAAAAAACTAATAAAACTTTTAATTGAAATTAATATATCTAAATAATAAAAATCAATAATTTAATAAATAATAAACTTATTAAATATTTTAAAACTTTAATAAACTAATGTCTTTAAATATTTATTTATGCCATTATCATTTTTTCTGTGTGTTCTTCTTGTGCAGGATTATTCGGGGGACTTAAACACATCCAAGATCATTTAACTAACTCATCAGGAGTTAGTTATGGGGTTTTTGCTGATGTGACGTGTAGTTCGTGAGAAAACACACTTGTGTGGTGCAGCAATGAAATAAAAAGTTTATGTTAGTGGAGTCTCTGGAAGACAATGCGACTTATGACAGCGAGATTTAAAAATAGAGCAAGCAGCAGAATTAAGAGAACTCTCATTCAAACTCTAACGACCACACTTTTTAGAGAGCGTCTATTCCTGATAACAGCACAAGAGATGAGCTGGAGGCTAAGGTGCCAGAAGGCAATGAAACATTTGGGGAGTTATTTCTCTTCCTTCGTTTAATTATTTTACTCTATGTTCATATGTTTTGAATGATATATTTCATTATGACCAAAGGATGAATTATTTATCTTGAGAATTAAATTCTACTGGTTAATATTTTAAACTTCATCACTTACATTAAATTTTTCAGAATCATAATAAATCAACAATATTGATTTATGATTCCTTATTTAGTTGTTTCACTCCTAATTTTTTTTTCTAAATTAATGAATTCAATGTCAATTGGTGAGTTGGTTATTGAATACATTTATCGAAGCATTAATGTCTTTGACATAGGAAATTTATGGTGAGTTTATTTCCAAATGTTTTCCTTTTCTAACTGTCATCAATTTTAACTTATTTTGGAGTGGTGAACCCCTAAAGTCAGTCTTCTGTGTGTCAAGTTTCCCAGAGAGGGAGAATTTTCACCTTTTTCTTGCTGTATGGTTTAATAAAGATTAATGGTGAAGTTATCCTTTATACCAGAAGATTGGAATTCATGAGTTTAAACTTGATCTGCTACTTCGACCTTACTGCATTATTTTTGTATTTTGTTTTCTTATGTTATTTTTATGGTAAGTTCTTAGTTCGTAAGTATACTAGTAAATGATTTAGTTTCTTGTCAATTTTTTTTTCAAAACTACTTGATTAAAAAACACAAAAAAATTAAAAATTAATTAATATATACAATGTTCACTCTCTTTACTGTTGACAATAGTAGAGTTTATTTTGAACAAAACCTTATATTTATCACCTTTCTTCCCTAGGGTTCGACCCTGCAACACTGCACTAGTGTAAGAGTTATAAATAATATTTTGAGGGCTCTAACGACCTTCGGCCACATCAGATTTCCCCATAGAATTCATAATATTCCACAATAATTCATATGTAGTGAGATTCCATGGAGTACCACTATCTATTATTTTTTATCAATGTCTAAGTTCCACTTGTAAGTTCTTTAGGATCCTTTATACTAATATGAGTACGTAAGAAAACATGAGCACCATATATAATCTATAAACTCATGGAAATTATTATATGAATATTGAACAATTATAATAAGTGTTATGGTCTATCCCAAATGATTTTAAATGGAATTTTTATCAAAATATTCCATGTGTTCAATTCTCCTATAAAAATAGTATCCACTCGATAACTAAAATGGAAACTTTTGAAACTCTCTATGGAAAGATATATTAAGATCAAACATGTTTGGATGAACATACATAATGAAAAATATTGGGACCATAAATTGTGAAGAATACTATAGAAAATATACAACTCATTAAGAAAAACATCATGGCTGCTAAATGTAGATATAAAATTTATGCTACCAAATTAATGAAGCACTAGAATTTTCATTTTTGGGATCATGTACTTATGAATGTATCAAAATGGAAATGGGTAATGAATTTTCGAAAAAAGGGGAAATTGATTCTAAGGTATAGTGGACCCTTTGAGATTCTGGAGCACATTGGTGTGGCTGATAATCAGTTATCAGTCCCACAAAATCATAATGTCCATGATATCATCCATGTTTTTCTATTTAGAAAGAATATATCTTACCAAAACACATATACTTTGTATTAATTGTGTTGATTTGGAAACTTTATTTTCTAATGAAGAGGAACAAATATACACTCTCAATAGAAGGGGAGAAGTATTTACTAGGACGAAAAAACACTTATGAACGTCTTACATTGAAAAATTTGTTTGAAGAGGCTACTTGAGGAAGAAATAGATGAGAAATACATATTTTTTGGAGGAAATAGTTAAATTTTAGGGAGAAATTTTTTTAGGGGTGGAATTTAATGCCCTGAGAATTCATTATATGATTAATAAAAAAACTCTTTAATCGTAATGACTGTTTAATTATCATACAAATTGTAAGTAAATAGAAATTATATTACAAAATCAAAATATTATATTTCTAGTAATAATCATGATTACTATATCTAAGAATAGTATAGTGATTTAAAAACTAAAAAATAGTGACCACATAATAGTATAACCTATAGGAACGAACTCTAATAATAATATTACACATTCCATGAAAATTTTTAAAATAAAAAATAATGTTAGAAACATAATAGAAATATTCAAAGGAATCATATAAACCTACAGAATGAAGTAGTAAATATTGCTGTTTTTTGGAATATATAAAGGATGAAATCAGAAATTTCACTGTTGTGATATGGTCATTGGACAATATCATCATTGGTTGATATAATCATTAAGAACTTTTATTTTTAGTATTAATATGAAAATTTTAATTATTGTTGATAAAGGTCGCTAAAAAATAATGGTTGAAGAATAAATGATAAATGGCCTTAACTTTTATAGTGATGGCTTTTAAAAACCATTTTTTGAAACAAGGTTGTGAGGTAGTGTCACAGGTTTTGACCCATGACCAATATAAGGTGGAGCATCAAAAAATGAGTATTGAATTAAATTACCTATTTATAGATCTAAAATTTGTAGAGATCTCTTCTAGGTCAAAGTTAGTTGATCCACCCAATGGAATGACCACCATTGCATACACTACCCTTAAGGAATATGTCAATGTAATAATGGTTTTTGAATCTAGAACCTAGTATCATAAATGTGAAAGCATGTTTATTATGAATAGAATATTTACATAGTAAAAAATGTATTTGTATTATTTTATTTAATAAAAACACATTAATGTTGGTTGAATTTGATAAACTGATTTTTAAATACAAATATAAAATATTGTATTTTAAAAAAATGTATACACTTTTATTATAAACTCAAGTACTCTAAAAAAATATATTTTCACGAAGAAGTATTTTAAATTATTATTTATTTAAATATAAATGATAATATAATTTTATTATGTCCTAAAAAATTCTTATAAGTGTCAAAAAGTTGAGTTTGTTGAAAAACTGACATTTTTCAATAAAAAAGGATTTTATAATTAAAAGATAAAATTATTATATCTATAAAATTATTTTAATTAAAAAAATTATATTTTAAATCATCATGTTGAAATTAGGTTACGGTGAATTTTTAAAAATAATTTATAATAAATTATTTTGTGAATAGTAAAAATATAGTTTTCTGTTTTCTATATGTTTTATGAATTCATATATATGTAATAATGATATAATAATTAAATTAATAGAATCTATAAAAAATATTTTATTTTGTTAATATTATATATTTCAAATTTTTTAATCAATTTAAAAATATATAAATTATTCTTTCAGTGTCTAAAATGGAAATCAGGATTTTAAAAAACAATATTTTGTGAAAAAATTAAATTTCTAGATCCAAAGAAATATTAAAAATTATTATATTCATTATAATGGATTAAATTATAATAAAAAAGGTCTTAAATTCTTATGACCATTAGAATACCCATGGGTAGGTCATCGGTTTTTTACATTTGACAACCTTGTATTCCAAGGCCAATAATTATAAATTCATAAACAATACATCCTATTTTACTATAAATACCCAAAAATCCCACCATTAAACTCCACTCAAAATCAATTATTCAGGATGTTGTGATCATTTTTCTACCATATATTCACTTAATGGTATCATCAAGGTCTTAAGGATCTATCTGCATGTTCTAAGAAGCAATTATTCAATGTTATGGAATTATGTGCTTCCTTATTTCCATTCAGGTGCCGATTTTGTGGTACATTTTCTATGTTTTAAATTAATTTATTTTCATACCATTTTAGTTATCCCTATACTTAAAAAATATTTTTTTTATCAATGGGATACCTCCATACCCTCCCATTATACACATTTCTTAATCTAAGTTGTATACCGTGATTATTTTAAATTAATATCTTGAATTTATCTCTTTTACATAAATTATTCATATATTGTGGATAATTCAATCCCTTACTTATACATGGGAATTTAGATAAATTGAATATTAATTTATTTGTCATGAATATTCATGTATGAAACCCATATTTCATTTTATGGGTTAAAAATAGTGTGATTATCAATTCATTAAGAAATTTTGTACTCAATGATTTCTATGAGACTCAATATTTATTCTCCATAGGTTATTGGTGTAATTATTTATTATGATCAGTGTGGATCATGTGAATTAATATATATGAATGGTTTTCTTCTATGTTTATCTAATTCAATTTTTAATTAATTTGTATATATAGATGACATGTTTTATGATACCATGGTTTATAGTCGTGGTAATTATACTTCCTGAAACCTTAGTGATAAACATTGATGATATGATTATAAATGTGACATTGTTATTTTATAGCCACATTGACATGTAATATATCATCTAATTTTTCTTATTTTCACTTGTTAGGCATGTTTTCATACCCAGGATGGTCATTCATGTTTTTTCCCTTGTTATCACTTAATGGGATTTATATTCAACATTTTTTATTGATGTATATCCCAAACAATTTACTTATAGTGAGTTTACCTAGAAATGGTTAAAAATTAATTCATTCAGAATTATTAAATAATAACTAATTTTATTTTTTTTATTATGTAATTGACATACTATATACCTTATTTCCAAGATACTAAAGCTAAAAATATCCTTTAATGTTATTAATGTAAATTTATTATGAAATTATGTTAAAGTTACGTTAATAAAAAGAATTATTCTATAATAAATCACAAAATTTTGATTTTTTCTTAGCTAGTTCATGAAGGGAAATGAGGTGATATTTATGAAATATGGTTTCTTTATAGAAATTTTGATATATGGTGTAACTATTAATAGATAAAAACCAAATAAGGATAACTTATTTTAGGTTTGAGTTTCCGAAAATCCATCTTACATGAGTATGAAAGATGAAAAATAGTTATTCTATAAAAGGTTTGGTTATAATGGGAAAATCGATATGTGAATACATATAATAATAGATAACGTTTATGATGTTTATACGATTAAGAGATAAAGGAACTTTATATGATCCTAATTAAAAAAATTGTAAGATAACAAATTCTCAACGTAAGAAAGTGTAGATTCAAACATTTAAATTCTTAGATTCTACTAATTTGAAAATATATGGACCCATGATAAATTAACCATCTAATAGATATCAGTGTTTTATTTCCTTTATTTGATATTTCACTAAAATTAGTTGTATTATGTTTATAAAACATAAATCAGAGGATATTAAGATGTTTAATATTATCTGGTGAATTAAAGAAAAGGAGTGTGTTCACTCCTTATATAATATTGAGAAAAATAATGTTTATGAGTATCCTAATCGAAGATATGAAGAAAACTATGAGAAGAATTATATTCAACATGAAATAGGTTCACTATATATACCAAAAAAATGGATTGGTTGAATAGATCTGTAGAATATTGGTGTAGATGGCTTGAAATATTTTGATAGAGAATTATAATTCATGGTACTTTTAGAGAAAGTCAAATGAATTTACATTTATTATTAAACGTATCTGTTTATATAGACCATATTTTGATATGACATTGTATGATATTTATTACAAGAATACACTATATTTCACATGCATAAGGGTATTTTGTGGTGAAACATTGTCAAATTCAAATGTATAAATATTATAATGTATAATAGTAGTGTTTTGATGGTATCATTCTATGTTATCCAATAAATGAAAAATAATATAGATTTTTTAATAATTATATAAGGAATACCATTAAAAAATGATGATATATATACATGAATAATATATGAATAAAGTGACACATGTAGAATAAAGTTCTTGTATGAATCTAGTTTTTTTTAATAGTGAGATTATGTTCTATAAAATCATGAAAGGTATAGATATGTTTTGGTTGATAATGATTATTCAGAAAACATTAATGATGAGTAGAAACCTTTATCATCCCATATGTTGTTGAGATGAGAGTTTGAGGTCCTAAAAATCATTGAAGATAGAGTAAAATATGTTAAAACTATGTAAACATTGGTAAAAACATAATATACCTCACTAATTTTACAATTTGAACCAACATATGTTCAAGAATCATTAGTGCAACTAGAGTAAGTCAATTTTATAAAAGGAGAATTATACTAGATAGATAAAAATAGTACTTGTGAGTTGGTACCCCTTCATAATCACAATTATGTTATTATAACAAAATGGGTGTTCAAAAGTAATTTTAAAAAAAAGAGGTGAAGTTGTGTTAGATAAGTAAATACATGTCTGCAAGGTTTGTTCCTTGGTTGAATTCAATAATTTTTTTGATCCTTTTCCATATTTTTAATACTATAAATGACTAGAATTTATATATATATCACATAAAAATGGAAATTAATGTTATTTGAAATGGATTTCAATTGTTATTTTTTAATTTAAACCATGATGAAGATGTTTGAATGGAGAAACCATGTGTATTATTCCTAAGAAAAGATGATATCCATGTTTTCATATTAAATAAGGCTCTCTATGGGTTGCAAAACACCAATAATATTTACATTCCCAATTAGATACTTATTTGAATAATTTGATTTTCAAAAAATTATTATTGCATAAAAATATCAACATTAAATTTGAAAAATAAAAATAATTAATCCTTACCACTGATTATATAGATGATATAATTTATTATGGAAATTAAGAATGTGTTTTGAATAAATATATATGGAGATGAATATGTTATTTTAAATTTACATGTTTTGATAAATGATACAATTTCATGTATTTCAAATTTATCATTAAGAGGATCACATTTTTTAAATCAAGACAAGTATACCAAGGAACTTTGAAAAAATTATTTTATTAATGATTAAAATCGTCTTTCTATACCCATAATAGTGGGAACCATTTAGAAAAGGATTAGGTAATAAATTGTTTTGATTAAAAATTTCTTAAGATTCTTATTTTAATATTTTTGTACATGAAATCTTCTTGGTCAATATATTTCTATGTTTTCTACCTTTTTAACGGTTTCAATTTGATCCAAAAAATTCTAATTCGATGGTTGGGAAAATAATTCTCATATAATTAATAATAAATAAAGGTTATATATTGATGTTTGAGGGAAGAGTAATGTTTTATCTATTTAGTTATACATATTAAGATAAGGAATGTGGTGTTGATGACTGAATGTCCACATCTCATGGATTTTTATTTCTAGGTGAATTGACTTTCTGTTAGCACAAAAGAAGAAATATTCGGTGAAATTTAGCACTACTGAAGAATAATTTTGGGTTGAAACTCAAGGAAAAAATCAAATAATGTGGATTAACACTCAAATATAAGTTATCAAGGTTGTATTGAACCAATAAATTCTTTTGGTTTATGGTAATAAAAGTGTTATTAATAATTTTAAGAATTTAGTTTATCATTCATTTTCTAATAACATTGATATAAAATATCACTTCATGAAAAACTTTATGTATAAAGTTGAGTTAAAGATGGAATTTATTCCTTTATTTGAGGAAATATTCTATATGTTCACCAAACCTTTTCTAAAGGATGAATTTCAAATTTTTAGGTTGATGTAGGTATTTTACCCACTTCTATAAAAAATATAAGGTATGGTGCTTCATTCCCCAGTCACATATTTTTCATGGATGTTGTCATCTAAGGGGGATAAATGGTAACATAAATTATTCTTTATGTCTATATCATTACATATTTTCAATGGGAAAGAACATAAATATTGGGTATTTATCCATTGATATGTGTTTAACCTTGTTTTGAATAGATATCTTAGAGGGAGGATGTATTTATAAAAATATTTTCAAATTGCTAGGTAATTGGGGACATTGTGTGGATTTGTTTCCCTTAAGAACAATTTTAATATTTTTTCTATCCATGTATATAGTAATGTGAAAGAATCTATTTTTTATAATGTTTTTAAATATATTTATGAATACGGAATGATTTGGGTAATTAAAGTTTTTATTTTTAAATGGTATCTATTTTCTTCCATGGAAACACCATGTGAGTTGGTTTCTTATTTATTTAACCTTCTGTCTTTTACATCTGAGGGGTTATATTTTTTATGAGTAGATTCTCAAAAACATCATTATTTGAGACCCCTGTGATTTGGTACAACTCATGGATCACTTCTTTAATTCTTGGAAGACAATAAAATCAAAAGTTTATTTTGGAAATAACAGATAAATTTTGGATTTTTTCAAAGTGGTCTAAAGAGGATGAAAAATTATATATGTACTAATATAAATCACAGATTTATGGAACACATTATATTATTACTAAATGTTATTATTACTTATAATAAGATTGTTGAATGGGTCTTAAAATTATTGTATTTTGGTTCATGGATAGGTGGATTGAGTTATAAATGAATTTATATTCCTACATTTCTAAAAAAATACCATAGGAAATTGTTTCATCCTAGAATCTGTTTGGAAGTTGGTGAGTGCTTATATAGATTATGGAGGAAATAATTTTCTCTAAAAATTTACATTGTGTCCAAAGATGTCTAAATTTTATTGTCGATGTGATAGTGTTTATTATATTGGATTTTTTTGTCAATATGTAAATCATATTCATACACACATAAAAATTCATCATGATATGTTATTTCAAGGTATTTGGTTGTTTAATGATATATTAACCATATTTTAATAGGTCTGTATAAGAATTTAAAGAAATATGTAACTAGATATTCAATGAAATATAAATAAGTCTTGATGACTTTATATGAGTCATTAATGTTATGGATGACTCAACTGTTCAGAAATTAGATAAATTCATGGGATCATAGAGTTCATTATAACATGGTGATTGCGTCATTTATGATAATAAATCATTCACTATGACCTATGTATGAGTAATTTTTAAGATATGTATAAGTCAAATGAAAATAAAAATAAGTATTATACTTTTTCTAATTCATTTGAAAATTATGTACATATCATTTTAAAATTATTACTAGTGATTTCATATCTATAAATGTATCATTTTTCTATGTGAGTATGATTTAAATATATCATGAGGAAGAATGTTATCATATTAAACATGAATTTTAATCTATGTAATAATATTTCCTTTTCTTTATAAGGATATTTCCAAGCCAACACATAATGAAATTCAATAATTCTATTGAATGAAAAATTGAATTTCATGAATATTTATTCTAAAGAAAAAATTAAATCAGGCCATCCTTTGAAAAAATGGTCTTCATTGAAACATAAATTGTAATGATAGGTTTTAATTCAAGATGATGATATATTTTTCTACACTACCAATGGGAGTTATAATAAAAAAATTATACATTGACATGTATTCTTGATGTTTATTTTAAAAAAAATTACTGTACTGAATTTCAATAATGATTTTGAGGAATATCTTATTCTAAAATTTATGGATGGATTAAAGGAATACATCATGGTCACATATTATTGGGGATTTAAATTTACAATATTTGAACTTTGAAATTATGAGATAGACAGAGAATTAATTATCCACTATTAACATGAGTTATTGAGAAGACTGTATTTTTTTGTAATCTCAGAAACAATTTATAGAAATTATATTAAATATTACATGAATATTTAATATGAAAGATTATAGGGACATCATGCATTCAGACTCAATCTGTGATGTGTGGCCTGCCATGACCTGGTGCAAGTAAATCCAATCATAGATTAATTTCCTCACCTGGAATATCTAGAACAAAGCGCTCTCAATGGATGACAATATCCAAAGGAAAGGAATTGCCTTGGTGTCACAGTTCCCTTGTTGTGATGAACCCTAGAATGAATCCATCATGCATCTCTTCTTCCTTAAAACCAAGGTTCGACTCCTCTAGTCCCTCTTATCCTTGTAACTCCACCTTAAGGAGGCACATAGGCCGATGCAGGAATCTATGGAACCCTGGTTCAATGAGAGTGATAGCAGGATCATTGAATGCACGATATGTGCCATGATCTTTGTAGCTCTTTGTTGGATGATCTGGGAGGCGTGCAACCCGGAATTCTTGGGCACCAGGACATTACACTTGTTCCCTCAAATACACCTGAAATATCTGATCATTTAACTAGGTTCACTTATCAAACAAAACCAATTATCGGTGACCTCATGAATCCTGTTAAGTAGATCATACACACCAAGCCGAATTATGGGAAACTGGTTTAAATGGGCACCTCCAAGAGATGGCTTGAAGCTCAACGTGGATAGATCATTTAGGGGAGGTGTTATGAGAGTTGGAGGTGTGTTGAGTGAATCATGGGGCTCAGTTATATAGGGATTTATTGCTTATTACAGGCCTAGCTATTCACTTGGAATGGAGGCAATAGCTCTTTTGTGAAGCATTACACTATGTAGGGATTGAGGGTTCCATAAGATAGAGGTGGAGTTAGACTTCTAAGTCTTAGTGAAATCATTGAAGGGATGCCATGAGGTGTCATTGGACATTATCTACTTGTTAAGTAGATGCTCTGCCATGACAAGCACTAGGAGGAGTGTTCAACACACTTGGAGAGAAACCAACGTTGCAGGGGAATCACTTGCTCGGTTGGGAAATGAGGTGGGGTAAATGATCATCTGCGAAAGATTAGGGTCCCTACCTCTTGTTCGTAGGGTTATCAAGGAGGATGATTCCCTTGGGATTCATCACTTTCTGCCTTACTTAGGAGGTCCTCCACTCCCCTTCCATTATTTTATAATAAAAAAGAAATTTGCATTCATGTCAAAACTAGTCAAATTTATTCATTCTATGGAAAAACCATTCTAAATAAATATGATTATGTGGAATGAACACAAAATTTTTGGAGAATATAATATAATTCATTTTCGAGGATAAAAAATTATTGCAATAAATAACTTGTTGATACTAATTGACTGTGTCATATTTCATTAATTTTCATCACATCGAAGAATAAAAACCTGTTCAGAGTAGTGAACCTTATAAATATTTTATAATTCATTATGTGTGTTCATGTGTTTGTTTAATAAAAAATTCACTTACCGATGATTTAGTTTTTTTAAATATAAAGAATAGTAAAATAATGCTAATTCACTTCTTCACCCCTACCCTCTCCCTCTTAGTGATTTCACTAACCCTATGGGTGGATTTTCAATATTGGTTAAGATCTCAAATATGATAAATTTGTAATTTTATTTCACATGAAATGGTCTTATCTAAACATTTTAAATTCATATATTATGAACGACTATGAATAGTTTAATTTCATCTGAGACTAACTATATTTCATTCAATTTTACATTATATAGTAAGGAATCGTATGTCATGTAGTTTAGAATTATATGTCTATGAATGAATCCAATTAATTTAGAGTCCTAACAAGTTTAAATAAGAAGGTATTTTATTTAAATTCAAACATTGAGAACTTTATCAACCCAACACGACACCATGAAAATTATTTATTAATAATCCTTTCATTTGTGTTCGGTTTCACATTCCCTCTTTATATTTTAATCACAGGGTAATCTCGATTGGAGTAGACATTGTGTGTGGTATATTTTCCTCACCATTTCTACTTCAATTTTTGTGTCTTCTTCCCTAATAACACATGATTTATTGAATCCAACACCAATACTCCTTAAATGAATGAGTATATACAAAATATATTTTGAATTATCATGTTACTTGATTATTATGGATCTTAAGGCTGTGCATTTTCTATAACAATTTCTCTTCTTGTCAGTCAGTTTAATAAAGCCATATGTGAGTCTACTAATCTTTAGACAGTTGATCATAGATGTAGATATAACGTGAGGGAAACTAAAACTAAATCAAAAGAAATTCCAAAGTCTTATACATAAGATAATATGTTGTGTTTTTGATAGTATTGTTTGTGGTTTGATAATAACAAAAATAATGTTGATGTTTATCAATACAAGGCATATTTTCCTAATCCACAGTTTTTTAAAGGATATGAGATATATTTTTATTGAATTATTATATCTATCAATTGGTCACTACATATTAAAAGGATAAATGGTTTGATTTTATATTAAAAACCATATATAACCTTTTAAATTTGGAAGAATGAAATTTATTGTTATTGTTTGAAAATATTTTTTCAAGGAAAATAAATTAGGATATGATAATGGAATTCAAGAAATTGATAACAAGTGTTATTTTTAATTTTTTTTAATTTACACTAATTTGGTAAATTTATATATGAAATTAGTAGCACTAATTATAAACATGAACAACCTAGTTATGGATATAGTTTATGGAACAATGACATCTATCACCCAGATAAAAAATAGAGAAGAGTATTTAGTGTTATAGAACAATTTTGGGGGTTCATGGATAAAATCAGCATATATCATAATAGAATTTAATATATTCTTAAAATCTATTAATACTTCTATCATTGATGGATAAAAATATTCATAAATCCTAATTTTATGGGAGATCATTGTTCCAAATTTATTGGTCCCATATGTTCTAGAATGCATTTCTTTCATAACATTTATTGTTTTACCTCCTTTTATTCAATTGAGTATGACTCTATCAACCCCTCATTTTTAAAGGCCTTATGAGAATTCGAGTAATAATTATGGGTAATTTGATGGTTCATTGTAGAATTTTTCCTTATTGTCTTGATCTGGAGGGATAATCCCATATTTTTGGTATTTTATTATAGGTTATATTCATCCAATCATGGCATTGGTCAATTTGGATAATAGTTCACATTGGTCTAAGGTGGGTTTATCAACATTAATTTCCTCTATAACATTATGAATTAATGGTGAAACAACTCAATGATGTGTGATGAGAATGATCATGTCATCTTAGTCTGTATCATCCAAGTCCATAGATGTGTTATCCTGTGAATATTTATGGGAGTTTTGTGAACATGGGATGTGAGACAGTATAGGATTCAAGTGGAATTCATCCATCAACAGTCATACATTACCAATTAAGAGAATAATTTCTACCATATTATTTGGATAATAACTACTTAATTTCTTGATATCTAACATGAAATCACCCTTGATCTTCAATCAATCCACGAGTGTTTGTAGGGCCCATTCCAAGATTATAATGGTCTACATGAATTCTTCATAAATATTTTTGAATCCTGTGGAATGTAGTAATGAGTGTGTTAGAACTGCAATGATATGAGAGATAAATGCAGTCCCCAAGTTGACCTTATTGAGGATTATATTTTCCATCCTCAAAATAGTTGTAAATTTAGATGCACCATAAAAATACCTTTCACCTATTTTGAATTCATTGATGTGGAATATTTTTTCATTAGGTACCTCCATGTCCAATAGTGATTTTTCTATGATAGAGTGTATTATGATGAACTCTTATAAATTTTACCCTTAATCCCACTTTGGGACACAAACTGGATATCAAAGTACTAAATAATGTGATACTAAATTTCTAAATTCCCATTTTTCATTAGATGATTAGGGTTGTTCTTAATCATATCAACATGAGGGACATAATATACCTTATGATGTGTTAAATAATGCCTCGATTTCCATACTATGAATATCCATAAAATTAATCACTTTTTTAGTATTATAATATAGGGTCTGAGTATCACAAATTATAATTCGAGAATAATCTAAAATTAATTTCCCTACTCACATCATTTTATTAATAAATGAGGTTTCTATGATATCAATATAATGGTTCCACATAAATTATTAGAGCAATTCCTTCCATGGTAAGCATCATGGTCAGTGGGTGTAGAAATTATTGTTTAAGATTTTCAAATACACTCTAAAATATATATTTCCATGTGATTGTGACTCATTTATTTATCAAATTCATAATGTTAAAACATGTTCTAGAATGATTATATATTAATCATATGATTTTTATGAGATTTTAAGGAAGTCCCCTCAATTCCTTACGATTTTCAAGGGGAACATAAAAAATGTCACCTTTGAAATTTTACAGTTTTCCTCAATGAAGCTATGGAGTACCATGAAGATAATAAATTTCTCTGATGATATAACTAAAGCACATTCCTAAAGCACATTTTAGGTTTTTTATATTCAAAATTGTTTTTCCACAATTTGTAGGAAATTTCCTCGATATCAACAATATGATCTTAGAGATTTTAACATTTGACCCCCAAATCATTATATAAAATTCCATGTTTTCCATAGAATAGATTCATAAATATGGTGTATGGAATATTAGAATGTGACATATGTGCTTCTAAAGACAAATGGAATTACATTTTAACATTATACCCCTTGGGTGCCCCTAAATTCATTAGCATATTGATATTTGGCTCCATTTAGAGTTTTTATATTCCAAATATATATCCATAAAGGAATGGTCATGTAATATATTCATTGAATTGACCATTAGTTTTGTGATCATGATTGGTAAACCATTTTTTGGTCTTTTGTGGTTGAGATCCCTAAAATCAATAAGACCATAATTTACCAAAAAATTTTATAGTGATGATAGTTTTTAGTTACTTTAGGTATAAAAATTCTTGGAAAAAGTTGGACTTGATCATCTTATCAATATCATCTTCCACTTGGGTTGAATAGGTCAGGTGTATTATCCTCCCTAACTACTTATAACCTCAATGGTCATCTAGAAAATCAAAATGATGTATTGAAACCAAGGGATTAAATATGATCATTTCTATATATTTCCATGAAAATAAATATCACGGTTTATTCACAAAGGATATATACATGAAATATTCCATAGGAACCATGGATACAGTAATAATTATAGGTCGTGAATCTTCCTTTATAACCATATTTACCAATTAGATTTAATCAATGGTGGTTACAAAAACTACCTCAAATACCAAATTACCATCCGTGATATCATTCTCCTCACATCATCACTATCAATAGTGGAAAATAGATGGGAATACTGAGATCTAAAATATGAATCATTAGAATTTTTACCTATTTTGTTATCACGTAACCCCTTTGAATTTTTGGTTCATCCCATGTATCTAAAACTAGGATAATTGATGTAAATATTCCTGAACCTAATACACTTATTCTAGGATTAATTTAAATCTAATAAAATAGTCATTTATGGGTTGAATGAATATCCTTTAGAGACCCATTTCAGAAAAACCAAATGGGGAAATATTAATCTCAAGGGATTTTCCAACTATATTTTTCTTGATCAGATGTGGATACTCAATGGAATCATCCATTTCACTATAATACAAGATGAAATCACTTAGCAAATATAATTAATTGTCCAATTTGATCCATGTGACCTAATGTACTCCCAATAATAGAGTTTTCACTTTAATTTTGATGAAGGGAAACATGAAATATCCACTAACTATTCTCTATGAACTAAAAGGAGTGATTTATAATATACTAAGAGTTTTAAAAGGTAAGGAAATTTTTACTCTCTGATAATTATACTCTCTTTTAGTATCTATGTATTAATATTAAAAATATTTTTAAGGGCAAATGTTAATATAAAATTCGTTAAATTTTATATTAAGAATATATTTCTATAATTTATGTATGGAATGAGAACCACTACGTGGATATAGTGTCATAGACTACCCAATAAGGCATGTATGGCTATTATTTGGTATAATAAAATAATTCAAATCCAAAAATGAGATCACCAAATTTGATTCTCAACCTGATTATTATCATCCCTAGGGACATCATCCTCAAACTCATTAAGGATTAAAATGGTCTAAATTTGGTATTCTCTATATAATATGGAATAGTAATGGTAATATATGATTTATAACATGACAAGGGAATTGAAAATATTCTTAAAAATTCTATATTTCTTCACTAGGGTCATGTGCATCATTCCACGAGGTTTTTATCCTTTATTAGTCTTTGAGTCTTTATTTAGTATATCATAAATTTCTTTCCTAGAATGGAATTAGGGTAATGACTGAAGGATTTCATCTTTATATAAATACTATTTTTGGTGGTTTCCTCTACATGTAACCTCAAAACCAATAAAATATACATTGTTGTAATTTACCCCTATAATTAGAAGGTATAAAGAGTGGTAATAGAATCTTGTAATATATATATATATATATAAAGAAGAACATAAAAGAAAAAATAAATTTAAATAAATATTAACTTAATATAAATTTGTAACAAATGAAGCCATATTTTTATGAAAAAAAAAATATTTTATAAAATATAAGTTATTCATGTTTGGTATATTATTGATCAGTACTAATTTTAGAAAAACAATTAATATACTAAAAAATATATCTAATAAAAAAAATTTAGGTATTTTTTTTTATTTTATTTTAATGTGATATTATAAATTTTATGACTTGAATTTGAAAAAATTATTAAATTTTTTGTATTTTTCGTGGTCAATTTATGTCAATAGGAATTATATAATTTTTCTAAAATGATTAATTTATTGTTAAATAGTCTAAAATACTATTTTTACAAGTAACAAGATTTTATGACAGTATTTGTATAAAACTAATATTTTGAAATTAATGAAACATTATTCTATGTAAAAATATGAATTTTTAAGTGAATTTATACTTTTAAAAATGTTTTCTTATTTATAAACTCATATTTCACATATTTTAAATTAAGTTATATTTATTAAAAAAACGTGTTTTTAATATATTATATATTTAGTATTTGAAAAATACTTTTTATAAATTTAAAAAATTTAAGTAAAAAAATATTTCCAGTTTTTAATCATTTATTCAAAATTATATAATAATTACCATATCATATTTAGGTTTAAAGGAAAAATGTAGTTGGTAAAAACTAGTTACCATGGTGAAAAAAATTGTTAAAATGAGTAAAACATAAGGTAAAGTTACACACCCGTTTAAAAAATTAAAATTTTGTTTCCAAAATTTTATTGACATGTTATACTCTACACTCCATTATTTATCAACTTTTTAAACACTTTCCTTGATTGTGACTTCAAATTACTGAAATTTTTTTTGTATTTATAAAAAAATCATCTCATTATCACTTATAAAATATGAAATCCTCTCTTCACTTACTGGCACCCAAAAACCAATTTATTTTACCATGGAACTTCCAAAAACATTTTAATAAACATATAGACTTATTAATTATGTTCTGGTCATCTAAAAATTATATCCCTTAAATGTTTATTCCTTCCATAAGGGAGACAATCCATGAATTGTGGCAGAAGTGCCTAACCTCTAGTTCTTTTTCTCATTCTCTTTATGGTCTTTTCTTCTTCAAAAAATTTCATTTCACCATTAGAAAATAATACAAACAATAAAATTATTATATTTTAATTTTATATTAATGATTTATTAATCAATAACCTAACTCATTTTGTCCATTATCAATGACAAAAACATAAATCTAATATTTCTCAGACTACCTCCTCCACTAATTAAAGGGTTTCATTTTCCTTTACTTAAAAACATGGCTAGTTTTAGATTATATTTTTTTTATTATATAAGATTTATATCATTAATACAGGTAATTAATTTGGTTCTTTTTGGATAAAAAACTAAATATCATTTTAATCTAGTCAATTAACATTGATAAATAACCTATAACAAGTTTATCACTATTCATATTCATAAAACAAGACTTAAATTACCGTGTTATTGAATTATTAAATTATATGTATTCATAGAACATAAATTATAGAACTTTTAATGGTCTATAAATGATGAAATTTGGGATAAAAAGAAATATAAACATGGATTTTTTAAACATAGTTCACAATTCTTAAGATTATTAACACCCAATGAGGAAAAAAATTACAATAATATAATACATGAAGAGATTTTTTATTAATGATGTCTATTAATAAAAATATAGATAAATAATATTCTAAAAGAGTTAATTAATATGTTTAAATTTATTATATAGGAGGATAATTCACTTACATGGAAATGAAGGGTAATTTAAGAGACTTGGACACTCAATATCTTTTCTTTGAGTTATATAATTTCTTATTGAACTTCTTTTTTCCAAGACACTATTTTTAATTTTACATCATTTTTATTCAGTAAAAAAAATTTCTGAAATAAAAAAATCTTGAATGGGTTTCATATCATTTTTATTAAAAACAATGGAATGTGTCTGGAAATACAATCATACCTTTAACTTTTATAATGAAAAATTCAAAATGTTTTCTAAAATACCTTTTTGGGATTTGGTTTTCATTATATTAAAATGGTCTATCTATGGTGGAGTTATGTTTCATGTTTCACTCTACATATCAATAATTATGTTATTATTTTTTATGATCATGTTTTAAGTATCAAATGATTTAATTCATATTTTATATCAAACCATATGGATTTTTTTTAAATCTACATCATTTTAGTGGAATCTTTATGTAAATGAAATATTTCCTTTTGGATGTTTAATAAGCACATTCATTTTCCATTTTATTTTAATGATATGATGATGATTGATTTTAATTAGTTCAAATTTGTATGGATTATGATATGTGGGTCCTATATCACCACCCAAATGCAGTGTTTTAAGCTTATATCTCAGGAGACACTGAGGTGCATAACGAGTTTCTTCACATGGTCATATGAATGATGGTTTTGTTTACATTTTAATGTATATACATAATTATTTTTTTAGAATTGGAATGATAATTATGGGTTTTCTCAAAAAATCCTTCATATTATTCTTGTTGTGCCACATTCTCATGTTTTTTATCAAGTTATAAAAAATTCTAAAGTTGAATTTAATTTCAATGAAATGCCATGTTTTTATGATTATGACTTATTTTTAATGTATGATGTTCTTTTATGTCATGATAAAATGTTATATCATTATTGAGAAGTTTTTTGAACTATGTAATATCATTTATTCTTTCTTAATAATATTTTCCAAATATTATGTTCCATAAACTATTTTATTATTATCATCAAAGGCATCCTGATATTTTATTATGATATTTATATCTCATTTATTTGAAATGATTTTAATTTAGTAATACTATGAGTTCACCCCAATAATATGCTTCCATTACCCAGGCTACGATGATGGATATATCAAGTGACAATTTTTGAAGTTTTCCTAGAGGATAATGATTATGAAGGAATTTTACAAGTGTTTTAGGATAAGATGTTAGTGTTTCTAATTTCCAACACACAAAACATTTAGGTCCTTGGGATGTGATATATTTTATTTAAATCATGCTATTAATGTATTATTTTTGTCACATTTAGTATGGGTCACATTAATAATGTTACATACTTTCTACATTAGGGTTGGGCTAAACCATCATTCTCATGTTCCATTGTCAATGAAATTATTTCATTCCAACAAGTGGATCATCCATTAAAATTGATCCATATGAGCCCTAAATAATTTATCATATTTATTTTCATGTTGATATAATTAGTGTAACACCATAATATTTGATGACATATTTCCCTTTAAATATCATTTTTGGGTTTGATAGTGTTCTATACATGAAAAACTGATTAGAAACAAACAACGATATACTATCAAAATATAGATATTAAATTTTATTATTTCCTCACATCTATTAGATTGGTGGGTATGAATTGGAAAAAATAAATTATGAAAACTATTTTTAAATGTTTTCTCTAATGAAAATTTATTTTTTAATTCTCAGGTTATAGTTACTCAATTTTAAATGTTGAAAATGATATCACTTTATGTTAAAAGATCAATTTTTCAAAGTATTCAATTTATCAATATTTTATGAGCCCTAATCCATAATATAGTATGAATTTGATGAAATATATTTTTATTTACTGTGAAAAAATTAATAATAATTCCAACATTGTTTATTAATTGCTTAGAAATGAAGATAAAAAAACATAAAGTTAAAATGGAATTTTTTTCAAGAAATAGTTTTTCTTGTGAGTAATATATTATATATATTATATATTTATTTATTCAGTATTAATTAAATATTTAAATTAATATATTTTATAATATATTATTTCATATATATTCATATTAATATATTTTATTTAATAACTAATTAATAATAATAAATACAGTTCCAGGATTATAATGAATTTTTCCAAAAAAAACAGTATGTTTTGTACAAATATTTTAAAAAAATTAATCTCTGTATAATAATTGGATCGGACAAAATCCTTTCTATATTTGGAAACATCATTTCTATATTTGTTAAGGAGTTAAAAAAATAGTCTATATAAATACTAATTGATGGAATAATCTATTACTATGGTAATGTTTAAAAGGGTTAACAAGGGGTTAAGATAAAGATATAATGGTTAAAATGAAATAAATATTTTTCAAAAACCTATTGGATGATTTTATTATGATAAAATAACATATTAGATTTGTACATGTGCCAATTTAGAGCCACATTACAATAATTTGTACTTAATATTTTTTAATAATCATAATAAGTACAAGTTTTCCACTCTGCTCACTTACAAAGGTCCACCACCTATCTGCTCTTATCAACACCCCTAGATAATTTTTTATTGATAATAATATTCTCAAGTACTCTACTCGAATAGGTATCCATTTCTTTGAGGTAACTTTTTTTACAAAATACAAATCCAATAATCCTTAATGTGATTTTCAATAGAGGATACCCAAAGAATAGGATTGTGTTCTTGTCAATCATTTTCATTTTTTTTCTTCCTAAACCCTTATAATGATATAAAGATTATGTAATCAGTATATGTAATGTACTAAAATACTATTTTTGTTAATTTTATATCAATTTTTTATATCATTCCCTTTTGTTGGAAAATTGTAACATCTCTCATGTGTACTAGTGGACAACAACCTTTACTAAACGATGTGATTCAATTTTCATTTCCTATTTATATAAATCGTCATAACGTCAAACATTATGAATATATATAATAATTTTGATATAATTATGATTATTTAGAGTTTAATTTTTATTTACCCTTCTTTCATTCCATCCATCAAAAAGTGAAAACATCACATGTGCATGCTTACATACTACCGCCTCAATGAAGTGATTTAATTAATTTTTCATCACATATTTATATGAATTGTAATTAATGTGTGTATAATTGTTAAATTTGATAATATTAATATGAATAATATTTTTGAGATGAATAACCCTATAATAAGGTGAAATTACAATAATTTTCGAACCAAAACATGCGTGGAAAAAAATACTTTTTCATCTGAATAATGATTTTAATGATGAATTGTCAAAAAAGTGTAATTAGAAATTACAATTAAATTATATATTATAATATATTAATTAATATTGTAATAGAATATATATATATATATATATATAATAAATATATTTTAATTATTCTTGATATTTGAACTTGTACATAGAAATATGAGACTTGAGGTAAAGGTTTTTCGTCTCTACATTGTTTCTTTGAGAAAAGATTAATGTTGTGCACCTATTTGTGTTTATATAATATATTTACATACCCATTTATATATTATATCATAAATATATTTATATTAATTTTATTTAATGTTTTATTTTATTTTATTTCTTTTAATAGGATTATGGTTCAAATGATATCAAAGTGGTAATGGTTTATATTACAATCTCATTTATTTTTAATATTTTGTGTGTGACATTTCAATTGAGGGAAATTATATTTTTTGTCCATTGAACCACATACATTTTCTTATAATATATTTATTACTATAAATATAAATTATTAGTAACATTCTCTCTCTTTTTTCCATAAAATGAAAATGAAAATGTTTTTTCGAAGAGAAAAACTTATTTCTCTTTCTTAGTTCAAGAATATTTCTCCACTATGTACATGTTATTAAAGATAATTTAAAAAAAATTACCAATACTTGAATGTTTAAAAAATATTATATATACAAAATTTAAATTTATGTAAAAATTATTATAAAGGATTTTTTCAAATTTTTTACATAAACATTAATTTTTTACATTTTAAAAAAGTTTGTAAAGAATGCTCTCTTTTAACATATATAAAATTAATTAATTTTACAGATTTCATGAACTTTCATTACATTAATTGTTCCATTAACATTTTCCAATGTTTTTTTCAAATAAATTATTTTTTCAATATTCTACTAATTTTTATTTTTCAAAGATACTGAAATAAAACGAAATTGTCCTTGTTTTTTTAAGGAACATCAAAATTCTCTTTCAAATGTATTTTTTATCTATGTAAATATCTATTATGGATTTCTATAATTCACTAGAGATAAAAAATTATGATTTCTTTCACTTTTTTTTAGTGGATATCTTAGGACGATGCTGTTTTAATGATGATTATATGAAAATAATTAATTTCCAAAATGATAATTATGTGATGATTAAATAAGGATTCTTTAGGATACCATCAACTTATTTACTATGGACAACATTGATTACGTGATGGTAAAATCTTAATGAAACAAATTTTATTTAAATTGGTTATGTTATGATTATATGATTTTTTTTCATGATATGAAACACATATGTAAGTTTTTCATTATGTAATGTGTGGGCCCAAAATAACCATCCAAGTCATTAGGTAATGAATGATATCTCGTGAGATAATATACACTCTAATGGATACCACACCTTTTTTAGTGATAAGATGTGTCCACTATGATAGTCATAGAAGTGAACCACGACTATGGAAATGATATAATGGGATGTGAACCCATACAACATGGGACACCATCCACTATTGTGGTCTTGGGAGTGAACCCTAACTAAGGAATTGATGGAATGATGAGTCAACCAAACCCACTATAGTAGTCTTGGAAGTAAAACTAGAATAATAAAATGATATAATGGGTCAAATCCACCATGATTGGATAAGAAGTGAATGTTGACTAAGTAACTGATTGAAGGGATAGTGAAACCACTCCACTATTATAGTTACGGAAGTGAACGTTGACTAAAGAAATGATTTTATATAATTAAATGTATGAAAAAAATATTAAGACATTTTTTATGAAATGTTCTCAAATATCAAGATTGATTATTGAGGATTACAAACTCTTATGACTTGTGTACTTTGTTATGAAAAATCCTTGTGCATTAAATCATGATTTTTGATATTTTTCTAGTCATATATTATTTCCATAAGTTATGATCATATATTCATAACCTTATGCTCATCTTATGCTCGCTTATAATTATTGATTGATATATGCCATTTTTCCCCTAACTTATTATCTAATATCACCCTTTTATATTTCTACATTTCCTTAAGTCGTGAAGAAATGTTTTAAGTATGGTATATTTATAAAGGGTTCTTTATGAGAAGAAAATTGATGGAGATATTGAATATCACTCATGAAATAAGTTGGTTATGTATCTATTATTAAAAGGAATTAATTAAATATGGTTTTATGGTTCTATATTATTATGAGATGTTTGAAATATTAATCTAAAATGATATAACATTTATTTTTGTAATTCTTGGGATTCCTTAGTAATGGTTCTGGATGTAGTGGAATCACCTTTTAATGGAAAATCTATTATTGTTTTTTTATTGAATTAGATGGATCATTATCAAGTTGTGCAATAATAAATGTCATGTCCAATGATATATTTCATTTGAATAATAACAATGAAATATTAAAACCAAGATATGACCTTTTCCACATTAAATTTATAATTAATTTATATATATTAGACAAAATACTACTTCATCTTAGTATCTTACATTTATGAATATGTTGATCATCTAAAAACATTTTCCCATATTACCACAATTTTATATGGGGGACATAAAATAGAGCTCCTCTAGTGGTATCCCACACATAATGCTTTGATCTCCAAAAAAACATATTGATTCCTAAGTGCTGTCATTATATATTGATCATATTTCTTTATTTTTCTTGATTACATCAAGTTCCATCATGCTTAAAGTAATCTAACTTTTCTTTCCTAATTTTTAGATGATGAGAGAATGAGAAATCTAAAGTGAAATCCATTTTGCATAATGATTCTAAATTCATGATTATCCCTCCATAATAGATATAGACATATAATTATAGAATATACATTAAGTTAAAAATAATTATTTCATAGTGGAACTTAAATAAAATAATAACCTTTATCTGGTCCCATACCATATAATAGTATTATTATTATTATTTTATGTCATTAAATAACATGCACAATGATAAATATTATATTACCAATTTTTTAATTAATATTTATCTCCATACACTCTCTTAGTCCACTCCTCCTCCCCAACATTTATTGAATACCAAAATAAATATTTTATTAAATATTTATTCATAAATAAATATTAAATTCAGAATCTAAAAAATAAACATTTATAACATGTTCAAAAACATAAATAAATATTCTAATCATTGTCATAATAATAAATATTAATTAATTATTCACATAATTAAATAGATTAATAATTTATTAATTAATTAATTAAAATTTATTACCACGTTAATAATAATAAATAAGTAAAAATTATATATTCAGGTAATTGAACCATAACACTATGAATAAATATATATTTAATATTTTTTTCTAATAAATCCTAAACAAAAATATTATTCAATATTGTAAATATTATTTATTAAAAAATTAATATTCAAAGAGAATTTAAATGAGATTAATGAAAATACTTAGTGTTTGACCCTCTAGGATTCTTTCTCATTCAAATTGGAAGGGATTTACTAAAGTAAAATAATATTGACTAGAAACAGGTCAATGCACCCAAGAAAAATAAGATATTATAACAATGTCAACAACAACATACGAACTCTTGCTATGTAATATAATCTATTTTTCACAATTTCTCATCAAGTAGGATTTACACATGTTTCGTCAACATATTTTATTGATATGCCTTTCATTGATTATCTAGAAAAAAAATTATTGTTAAACCATGGAGATGATATTTAATGTGACAGCTCCACATCAATAAAATATCCAAGATATAATCTTCTATAATGATGTATGGGAATAATACTTCTTCAATATATTAATTAATAACACATCACTAATGATGGATCCAACATATCCAACTTCACTATGAACTATATCATCATGGTTTATGAAATACATCAAGGTGAACATGTCATGACATTGATTACTAATAATATTAATGTTCAAGGACCATTTGAAACTCTCTTGGATAAGAATATCTAAGGACACATAAACATGTGGAATTCCAAGAGTTGATTATTTTATTATAATCTCCCAACTTGGAAACTACCAAAAATGAACTTCATGAGAATATGTCTCATCTAATTTTGAGTACTCTAACATAAATTCATATTCACATATTTGTTTGTATATATAATCAAAATTATAAATAATTGGTTCTAGAACACAAACTCAAACAATCCCACACTTGAACTAGATAAATCTACCTACGACTTTTAGTCTATTATACCTCACATCATGATAATGTTTCTATAGAGTTAACAATTTAGTCAAGTGGTAATCCAAATTATCTCACATGGATATTCTTATCACTGTGATTTCACATCAATGAAAAAATAACTTATGGGATGATACTAATGAAATATGTTCTTCATCTGCTGATGTGACCTTGGAGACATTAAAAGAGGCACTACCATAGTATTATCATAACAATGTGTGATAGATTCATTAATTTTATCCATGACTTCATCATCTTGGATATTTTTTTTATCCAAAATAAAACTTTAACTACATCTGAAGTCATAAAATACTTGAACTTTATAACAGAATTATGACCATGTCTTTCATTGAGCCTTTCAGCTCATAAAACATCCATTTTGGGTGAATATGTATCCTAATTGTTATTTTAGATCATTTTGATATATTTATAATATAGTAATTGTATATCCTATGTTGATTTTTTCCTTATATCCTCTAAATCCTAATAAAATTTCTATAATATGACTCATGTACATTAGGGTAGTCTTGAATTCTATCTAATGATTGTCAGATGGTCTATCTTTATATCGGCATATCATACCTAAGGCATAGGAAACATCTAGACTAGTATATAAGATATTATAAATGGATGAACTAATCAAAGATATGTATATATTCCTTTCAATCATTTTTCATTTCCCGTGTGTCTGGGGACACATTCTCATAGAAATATGACTTCAATATGGAGCCAATAAAAATCCACTCTTTGGTTGTTCTATTATGAAAATCTTTAGTATCTCACACTTATATTTAATTTTGCTTATTCTAATCATACTCCCAGGTCTATCATGATGGACCTTGATCCAACGAATATATGCTACTTTACCTAAGTTCGTTGTGGAAAATTAGTTGTTTATACTGGCTTTAACAAACTGCAAAACAAATATTTTTTTCCAATAATTAGTATTTCATCAACATTAACAATTGGAAAAATTAATAAAATCCCACAAAATTATTAAGAGAAACAAGTCTCGCATTCATTCTTTATGAAACTGTGTTAATTTATAAGTTTCTAAAATCAAATGTTTCATGACCTAGATAATGGCTTTAATTTCTAAAAATATCATTGTAAATTTCAAAAATTAATGGTATTTTTTGGAGTCTAAACCCTGTCCAGTTATGTCATATTGACATATTATGGAAGTTTCTCATTAAGGAAGTTTTTTTTAATAATAATTCACAAAATTATTGTGTTCATGCTAATGTGTTATGGAAAATATCATTCTTAAGTATTTATATACAAAAAGTGGTGAAACCTTTCCATTATGGTCTATTCATTTAAGATGATTAAACCCTTATGAAACTAGTTATTCCTTATAAGTACAAACTTGTCTATAAATTTCCATTTTCATCATGAATACCCAAATAAAACCAATTTTCTTTACATACACCATAGGATATATCAAAATATAGACTTCGTATTAGTACATGGAATCTATTTTACAACTCTTATATTCATTATACTTGGAAATATCTCAACACTTAGTGCTTCCTTGTAGTTTATATGATCATTTTTATCAAATAATAATTAGTCAGCATACTTGGTGACTAGAAAATAATATGATTCATGTTATGTAATCTCCCTTATACTCTCACACATTACATAATCCTCTAGAACATTACATTCTATGAGGATTTATAATATTTGTTCTCATGCCAGGTCTTGTGTATCTTGAGAAATGATGTCATAGAATTATATCTCACTCACATTGTCTCTCTCAGTGATGTAATCCCTTATCAAAATTGTGGGATTTCAATAAAAGAAAATTTTAATTTATTTTAAATACCCTATAAATATACACCTAGTTCCTTGGGTGGAATATATTTTTCCAAGAATGGCCATAAAAAATTATTTATATCCTCACACTCATATATAGGACAAAATGGATTTATTTCCATAAAATAAATGATTTGGAATATCATTTTATTCTTTAGTTGACACATATTTTAGTATATGATCCATTTTTTGTAATGAATATCCTCATAATCATAATAGAAGACTTTCGTGATTAATCATTGATCATACCATGTATAACATGGTTCAGTTCATTATTTTTCCTAAATTATTATACTAAGGGGAACATTGATGATTGATTTGGGATTAAATCCCCAAAAATTATGACTATTCAATGAATTCTTTATTATGGTATTCTTCATCATGGTTTGAGTTGACATTCTCAATATTATTACTAGAATGGTTCTAAACTTTATTATTTTATTACATGAGTTTATGAAAGGAATCTCACTTATACCTCATCTTATAGACATGTCCATAGATTCTTAAATCATTAGTTATAGTTATGAAGCTTGTGAAATAACCCCATGCTTTATTTGGAAATGATCCAAAAACATCTATATGAAATAATTAAAAACTATCCTTGTTCCGTTAACCTTTTCAACTAAATTGTGATTTTTTTCATTATACTTTGTACACAAGAATGGCATAAATTATGTGGTTTTAGTTCAAAAGAATAAAAATATCCATTTTGGTTTCATATAATCAAACACATTTCTTTTACATGACCTAGAATTTAATTCCATAGTTGGGTGTGGTATGAGTCATGTGAACTATTTTATTAATCTATCTCCATGACATGATTTTTTAATCTGACACATAAATTCCATTGCTTAAATGTTTGAAACCATAAAAATACCCTATTTATAAAAGAACTAAATTTAATTCTCAAATTTGATAAATAAGTCCATATGTATCCTTTTTGTATTAGGAAATAATTTTTTCCTTCACATATGGAAGAAAAAAAAGATACATGTAAAACCAAGATCATTGATATTAGAAAGGTGATCTGGTAGTCCCCAATATACATAGTTTAAATCATGGATTAGTTGGATACTCATATGACTTACTTATCCTGTGGAATATTATGAAATCTATAAGGTTTCGGTATTTGAATAAATATGTGAGAACCACTTCTTGTATCTCATAGTCAATTTTGCAAATAAAATAACTTTATAACAAATGCACCGAAAGCATCCGCTACTTATTTTTCTATTTTTATATTTTCTCCCAATGGACCTTCTTTTCACATGTGAAATAAGATGTACCATATTATCATTCATATCTTATTACGCATCTCTTATTTGAAAGTTATTTTGAAAATGATTTTGATTTTTATCTATTTTATTAGCCTTTCCATTTTATCACCTTATAGATAGTAATATTTTCATGCTTCATTTCCTTATCATCTTGGTGAAAAAAATGTCAGAATATCTATAAGAGGAATTCTTATGTTTTTATATTATTATTAACCCAAAACAATAGAAACTTATATAGAGTAATTAATAAGTTAGATCTATGCCAATTAATTGTTAATTATAAACCATAAAAACTATGAGAAATAAATTAAACTGATTAGTTTGAATATCTGAATCCCAATAATTGCACCTGGCCTTATTTTATTATAAAAAAGGGCTCTGTATTTCTCAAATCATTCGAATATAACTATTTCTTGAAAAATACCATGGAGATGATGGAGCATGTTATAAGAATTAGTGTAATCATATTACATTATGAGTTAACTAGAGATTGATAATGGAATTAAACACTAAATGTCGATTGTTGCACTAATAATTTTATCATATATAGTGAAATCCTCTTCACTCATATACTTTTCAAGTTGCTCAGGTAGTTGGGATTTTAAAATGTAAGATTTCCATTAATGGGACAACACAACCTATAGAAGTCTGATCCATCCATTGATGTTTTTGTAAGTTATGGGATAACCTTTCTCCATAATTGATCATAAGGATAATGTGGTTTAAAATTATTCTATCACTATACAATATTAAAAGATCATATTATTAGTACTTTTCATGATTAAAAATTATGTGAGGCATAATAATAATAGAATTTTTATTATATATCCCATTATATCATCAAGTACCAATGAATGTCACCATTGAATTCTTCATTCCTAATCACTCAAGAAATTCTAGTGGAATGGATCCATATTTCCCTTCATTATAATCCATACTATGGACATAAATATCATAAAAAATTATTTCTTTAGATAGTCTTGAAAATTGAAAAATGGAGGGTCCTTTTACTATTGAGTGGAATCCCCAACCAAGAAACAATAAATTGGATTTTTTCAACTCATGCCTCCAAATTTTTATTTAATATAATATAACCACTAAATTTAATAACATTTTGGTCAGGTCGACCCATTATCATTGTTGTAAGTCCTTGATAATTACATGTTCCCCCAACTATGGCATGTACTGACACTTTATCTATAACGTCATAATAATTTAGATAATAGAAATCATAATGACTTAATATTAACTTGAGGAATATTATTTTTTAATGCATGAAATATTTATTTTTATCCTTCATGTGAATTATTAAGATTAAAGTGATGAAACATAAGTGATTACCCATGTTTTGATAAAACATTTAAACATAATCGGCTTATTAAAATTCATCCTTTTCATAATAGTCAATTTATATATGTAATTTTGTTCTTGAATCCAAAAAATAAATCATTAATTTGATAGAAATAAATTAATTTATAAAATATTTTTTTAGTTCCTCAGAACATCTGTTTCAGTAGGAATCACCACTTCTAAGTAGTTTCCATTGGATTTATCTTTCAAACAGGAAATATCCAACACTTATTTATCCAAAAGGGACATGCTTACCAAAGGCAGAAATTCATTGAGATTGAAATTGTGATACTTAAGAACATTCATTGGTCAATATGAAGGGAGTTCGGACTCATCACACCCTTTTGGGGGGGAATTATTTCCATCTCTAGGACACTCTTATATATTTGAGATAATCTCATGAATCCTTATTAATTCACCAAGTATTACAAATGTTTCCCTTGTAATTTTCAATCAATTATTATCATGTGTGAAATTTGGAATAATCTATATGTATTCAAGGTTCTTCATTAATGGAGACATTCGTATGTATTCGAGGTTCTTCGTCAATGGAATCCTCTCATATAATATTTAGGGATTCTTTTATCCATCATTGATATAATACTTGCTTTTAAGCCACTCAGTGGGGAAATATGGAATTTATTGTCATCTATGGAGACGAAAGTTTGTGTTTATGTTGGTATAGTACCCATAAATGGGATACCTATGTATTATAGTGAAAGGAATCATAATCCTTTTAGTTTGGTGCCACTTAATAGGACATATCTTACCTTTTAAGGTTATGTTATAAGGACCTAGTTGTAATTTTTAATCTCATATGGTTAGGAAATCTAAGAAAAAGGTGGTTAGTCAAGGTTTGGTGTAGGACTTATACCTATTTAGCCCAAGGAACTTGAAAATAATATGTGTTTTCATGTTGAATGAGACCCTGTTAGGAATATGGCCGAGGAAGAACATGGATGATTTGAAGGGTTTGGTTTAAACCTCAGAGAGGCATCCCACATATCCCATATGGATTGGAATCAAAGCCCACATAATTCTATGATTCTCATATGAGAGTATAGTCTTTTAAGAGAAATGAGTTTGGGCTTACTTCCTAAAAAGTATGACTTGGTGATTTGGGGGGTTTAATTTGGGTGTTACTTCTATGGAGGATGCCTAGATTAAGGGAATTGAGGTTGGATTTATGAATATGATAGCAAATGATCTCAATCCCTAATGAAGGATTCTTATGTATCCCAATTATACTGGGAATCAGAGTTCTCATAGTTCATTCTAGGGGTTTGTGAAAATATCATGATCATGACAAATAGCTAACATTATATGTGTCATGCTCATTGGGAGAAACAAGAAGATGTAAAAGATTCAACAAAGGCACCCACCATTTTCCTCCAAAACAGGTGGAAGAGGATGCACCTACGACGGTGAGGGTAGATGAGGCTGAGGCGACGGAGGAAGAGGGTGAGGCAAAAAGACTTACCTCTATTCTATTTACATTGGACATGGGTCCAATGTAATGAAAGTGTAAAGGTGAAGGAATTAGAGAGGAGAAAGACAATAACATCTTACTTGAGAGGGTTAGGGTATTACACCCAGATGGATTCCCTAGTGGATCTTAGGAGTGGAGGGATACATCTCATTTTCTTGCATGGAAAAGAAAGTGTGAACTGTTCCTTCTCTACTAGAGACCAGAGTTTTGGGTTTTAGAGGCAGAAAGGGCAGGACAGAACCCAAACCCTAATCCTCCAAATCATGAACTCACCAACACTATTCCTGGGAGAAAGGTCCATGTTTCATTGGATATACAAACCCACATACACTCCATGAATCCTAACCCCATTTGGAAATAGATGTGAAAAACTATTGACTATAGATATAAAAACCATATAGGAGACACAATAATTTGTTGTCCCAAATGGTTTGATTAGTCAGGATGTTTTGGTGGTGGTTTCGACTTAGTCCCTTTTACATAAGGAAACCAAAGAAAGAAATATCATTCTAGGAGTGGCTTTGATGAGGTTTTAAAAGATGATGTGTAGGCCCTGTGTGCATCCATATAGCAGAGGTACCTTTCATAGGTGTTCCACGTAGGTTACACATGTAGGTGTACAATGTAGGCCTTAACGATGAATGATAAAATTCTTTAACATAGGAAAACCTTGCCTATGCAAGATTGAAATTATGAAACACTTTAAAAACATTCTCATCCCATCTAATTATCTCTCCCATCATGTTTTTAGAGAGATAACTGAGATAAATTGAGAGATCTGGGCGAAAAAGCTATATAATGAGAGCTTTAGGAAGAATTTCAATATTTTCAATTGTCAAATAAGCAGCCCAAGGGTCTTATTTATGGGCAAGTAGGAAGTTGGTTGAAGTAAATTTGTCGGCATGGGTCCAACGTGCAGTCTCTCTACATAGGTCCACTGCAGAGGGGTAAAAAATGTATAACACTTTGAAGGTCCACCATAGAGGTCTTCCATGCAGTTTAGCCACACAGGTATGCCACGTCGGTCTGTGGGGCCGGTCTGCCATGCTGGTCTGCCGTGACGATCTGCTGTGCAGGTCTCTCGCACAGGTCTACCATGAATGTCCTTGAAACTTTATCTTGCATTTTAATTCATCGAACACCGTCTTGAGATTTTGAAATATCTTGGGACTACCTTCATAGATTTTTTTTTACTAAGTAGTGTCTACAAAAGCACCCATCAGGATTGGACCCAATTAAAAACAGGGTCATGTCATGAGGTAAAATTACAGGCACAATACTATGGAGAAATTGTCGAACCACATGGGTTTTCCACATATATATTTTGTGTAGGTCGGTCACATAGATCATTCATAGATGAATTCCATGTGGTCTTTCTGATGTCTATAAAAATGTATGATTCTTTTTTTATTTTCATCACCCATGCTTTCAGATATTTTGACTCTTGTTGCGTCACTTGTTCATCCATCCTTGTCGTGTTATTCTCTTACTTAGTTTCTTTGAAATTTTTTCAATGTGAATCTCTGTGATAGATGGAGATACATGGAATAAATTCATAAAATGAGTTATTCTAGGACCCTTTTCAAAGGACATGTGTGATAGACCTCATTGAAGGACCTACACGAAGAGTTTCCTCCCCCAAATTTTCATATTTCATTAAGTTGACATTTAAATTTTCTTAAGTTAAAATTCCAAAATAATAGGGAAAGTATGGTAATTATATTATAGTAAATGGATTACATGATAACCTATTATTAAGAAGCTAGGGATCATCAAAATAGGATGATGAAGATCTTCATAACATACTATTATGATTCTGTTGAAAGTAAACTTCCTGGAATATGGAAAGGTTTAATTCGAAATCAACGTGAATATCTGTGAAGTCACTACCTACCACTATATAGGAACGGGCTATTACAATAATCCAACATTCCATATATTAAGAAATATTGACTCAAGAGATTGTTTCTTCAATACTCCAATTATCATTTCATGAATATTACCGTGAGGGGTATGCTAGTTCATGAGGGAATAGTCTCTATTGGCTACATCCTACATCATAGTGGTTTTAATCTAGATATGAAAGATCATGTTGTAGATACAAGGCCACACTGATATGATTAAAACTTTTGTGTTTCCCATACAAATCAGACTAATGGTGGGAAGGGAGTCTAGTATCTTAATTTCGGAGGAGGTGTTAAACCTGAATGGATGTGGTCATTTTAGGTGCGTCGAGCATGTGAAGAATTAGGAATAGAGCTATCAGATGTTTACATTTATGAAGATGTCTAGATGGGACAAAATTATGTTTATAAAAACATTTTAATTCCTAAAATGTTGAGCCGATGGAGTCTTGAAATGAATTACTTCCATTGGACACACGGTGAAGTTGGCATTAGTTTATAGGATCTCAACCAGATAGTTGGGCTTCCCGTTCTCATGGAAATATATGAATATATTATTTCGGCAATCACAACATGGAGTGACATTACCATAACACCAACATAGGCTCATGAACTATTTATACAAGCAAAGAAATTTCAAAAAGACATGAAATATATTCATGCTAGAGTTTGGATGGATGCCTTTTTAGAACTAAAAATAGGTAAAGGACCCACCTGTAGACAACATACTATTTTTCCTTCTGTAGATAACTGGGGTAGTTCATGAAAAAATCTGCCTAAATTTGAAAGAGATTATTATAAGAACTGGGGCTATAAAGTCAAATCTGACATTGATGAAAAGATTCACTTAGCTAGCTTCCTTTCTATGGGTCTAAGAATTTACTTACTTCCAGTTTGTGAGTTTTGAGGTGGTGTAAGGTTAGGAAATTTTTTTATCACCGCAAAATTTATAGAATAAAATTATATTGGGTTAGAAACTCATGTATTGGTAAGAATTTATTATTCCCTACTAAATTTATTCAATGGGAAGGCTCCATTTATACTTTAAGTGCCTTTCCAAGTGTTGTGGGGCTAGATTACAGCACACGTTTCCCCATACTTAGTGTTGAATTAAGTTTGAGTCTCCAAAGGATGATTCACTCCATTTTTATAGAACATTTCTAGTATTCAGCCTCAGAACATGAGGCCTGATGTAGGACTAGTTGAATTGAATGCATCAAGGGAATTTCACTTCATTTTTTTGGTTACCCACCAACTCGAACATTTATTGATGGTGGTAAGGAAGAGAATTATGAGCAGAGGACTTACATGAT
The DNA here is from genome assembly GCA_963277665.1 of Viscum album. Classification (NCBI taxonomy): domain Eukaryota; kingdom Viridiplantae; phylum Streptophyta; class Magnoliopsida; order Santalales; family Viscaceae; genus Viscum; species Viscum album. Next base: position 747,627,109 of record OY728129.1, on the reverse strand, counting down.
GGAATTTAGGGATAGTGTATTATTGACCAAGTTAGATGGTGAAATTATTTGTGAGGTTTACATCCCATATAGGTTTTCTCAGAAATTCAGATGTCTTTAACAATCTAACACTTTATCTCCCACTTATGTTAGACATGAGAAACACTTAATGCTAGCGAGATAATTATGGATTTTGATGTCTTTAGAGACTTCCAAATTTTCAATTAAATTACCTCTATCAGACGCATCAATCGGATTGGATGCTGGATATGCCAAATCTTGGGCTTCTTCATACCCTAAGGTGTCTTTAAAAAAAGGAATATATTGATTGGTGGACATCATGAATATTGTGTGTAGCAATTGGGGTAAAAATTACAAAGGAAAAGATGATGCAGATGTTTCAGTACCTCTAACACCATGGTGATCCAACTGGTGCCATCAGAAAGAGATTCTTATCCCATCTGTTGATCTTTTTAAAGAATAAGGGAAGAATGAAGGGGCTCACCAGTTATAAGTGGTTGAATTTTCTCCACAACCAACCATACTGGGATCAAATTATGTCCTCCCTTCATCCATTCAACTCTAGGAGAGCATGGCATGTGTACTTAGGGATTCATGGGAATTCCTCCAATATTGCCTTCGGATACAGGACATGGATGACATTAAAGAACCTTTTTATTTTCATCCATATAAAAACATTGCTAAATTACGAGAGTATAATACGAAGCTAGAGGCCTTTATATATGAAATTATGAAAAAATCCCAAAATATAAACGAGTATCCCATATAATGAAATTAGATATACACGAAAGGGTAATTATTATCCATGAGGAGGAATGGGACATTTATGTTAATAAGAAGAACATATTTTCCTTTTCTTTTGTCTCAATTATCCTTTACAATTCACCATCATTAGTCTTGATGAAATTTAATTTTGCATCATGAATTCATGAAAGGAGCTTCTGGACAGGTTATTGGGTCACCAATGTATGGACAAAAATGTTTTCCCATCAACACATCAAATGATCCTCCCAAGTCTCCAGAACATTCTCCAAGAGTGAGAATCAAGACTCGGGTAATAGCGATAGATAATCAGCAGCCATTACCTCATGTTTATCCTACCAAGAGGAGTGTTTAAATTTCTCCTCAATCTTATGAAAGGAAATGCAAGAGAGAGATTAGAATAGTTCAAAGTATTAGTCAAAGAAGTATGTGTTTATACTATCCTTATGAATTATAAAATTATTAATACACTCAGGTAATCATGTTTATCCTCATATAGGATCTTCTTCCCTCTCCAATCTTAAGGGATTAAGAGTTGATTCATCATGTCCAGAGTAGGAAACCGGAGGAGAAACACAAGTTCATGTTGATGAATCTGCTACCTTAATAAACAAAACATCAAAAGGTGCAGCTATACCTAATCTTAATTCTATTGATAGAGAGGAAATAAATGGAAATATCAAAAAAATTCCTCTTGAATATTAAATATTCTAATATTCTTCTTTTCAATCTATCTCAAATTGATTTCCCTTACCAATAGATCCTACAATAATCAATGCAGATATTCCTATCACTTCGAATGGATGGAATGAAGCTCTGGGGTAGCCTGAAGTAGATACTGGTGTTGACCCAAACCTAGAAAGATCAGATGATGTTGTACCAATTAATGAAAAGATTGAATGGAATTTCAGTGGATCCAATTTGGGTATCAACCAACATTTCTTAGATACCTTAAATATTCATAATTCTATAACATTCCATGCCGCATATACTAAAATGATGAATGCCCTTAATCCAAACATCCATATTACTAGTTCCATCAAGGAGTTTAGGGATTTTCATGAGGAATTGCAAGGACATAAGTTCTAATTCTCTCATTTTCCATATATTAATGTTCTTATTTTACATAATACTTAATATTAAAGTTCAACTTGTGCATCATTTTCTATATAAAATGTTGTAAGTCCCTTCAAGAATGATAAATTCCACTCAATAATTCTTATTCTGAATCTAGAGAAATACTTACTTTGGACCCCATGTTGAGAGACATTTTAGAGTGTTCTATTATGACAACTTGGAAAACTATGGAGAATGTCCATCCTCTGGAAACATATTCTTAAGTTGTTGATGCTGAGAACACTGGGGATGAATCCAATCAAGGGGCCAACTTATTATTGGGTAAATGTTATTGGCTATCTGGATCATGATCTATTTCTACCTTTTTTCTGAAACTGAAAATGATCTTGATTCATCATTTCGCGTTATCTTCTCCCACAACTAGATCAGAAGGTGATGCTTCTGTGTTGGCTCAGGCATCAGATGAAGGTGCAGCATCCAATATTCCAAGAGAAGAAGACCAAGGAATCTCTTTAAGTGATCTGTTTCCAGAATATATTCTACCCCATGGTAGTGACATAGATTTAGACGTAGATATACGGTTCTCTCTCAGCATGGCACGTAAGAAGACATGGTGACTAATTTGGAACATAATTTTTCTAATTGTAGAAAACTCATACCACTATTCTCCGTATTGAGATTTTTTGGATTTAATTATTGACTAGTCTATGATGCGATGAAAGAGACCATTCACCGATGGGATTAGGAACAAAATATATGGAAATATCTTGAAAAGAATAAATGTTTTATTAATATTGGAATCTTCCAAGCTGCATTAGCTGAGGAATAAGCCTATCATAGCAAGAATACAATTGAAATAGGCCAACATATTAGCGAATCCATGAAAGAACATGTATATATTCAGAATAAAATGGATGATGTTCATAATAAAATCTTCCAATTGAACCAAACACTGGGATAAATCTAATTGGAGGGGATAATTGCCATTTAAACTACCAAAGAAGCACTTCATCAAGCCGAGGAGGTAGAAGTTGCTCAGTCGTATCAACTTTAATAGGTGGTTGATAGGGCTCATGAGGTCGTTCAAATAATTAGGGGTCATATTGAGAGTTTCTATTAACACGTGATAGAGTGGATTTGTTCTGTGGATGTCCCTCTGATTATATATAAATTCTAGGAATTTTTTCTTTAACTATATATGACTTCGTTCCTGCTTTCCATAACTGCAATATTAAAGGTAATGATGGTAATTTTTTTAACATAAAACCTTTATGTCAGATAATCATAATAAAAATAATAGGAATGTGGGTGCTTATAATGTTTTATTAAACTATTGGACCTAGTGAAAATAGTTTTATTTATACTAGGGTTATATAAAAAACCCCAAAATCATTGTATTTTTTAGTTTTTATTTTTCAATATTACCTAAACTGTAGAAAAAATATTGTCTGTTAGTTGAGACTCAAATTCTCTCCAAATTTCCCATTGTAGGTTTTCAATCTGGTGAGTATCACATCTCTTGTTATTCGATGTTTAGATTCATGCATGTTATATTAAAAAGGCTAGTGTTTAAGGTCAGACATCTTTGACCATAAATTTTGAAATTATATCCTAAACAAGGCTCAATGGATAGAAATTGTACTAATATTCTTTAAATGCTTCCAAGGGGAACCATAAGTCATGATTTTTATGGTCACCAAATCTAAATCATGTATAAAACATATGAAGTTTCCTTTACAAGAACAAGTCTACAATTATTTGAAAAACCCATTATGGGGGTTATATTATGTAGGGCCGACTAGGGCATATGCTGTATAGCCAAACTGTGGCAGCTCTTTACTGACATGCCCATTATGTAGGAAACTTTTGCAAGGCCACCTAGGGGAACATACTGTATAGTCCGGAAAAAGAGTTCTAAGAAATTTCACATTTTATTGTTGATAGACAAGGAAAAATAACATTTAGGTGACTCAAGACAACAGTGGGTGGTTTTTCCAAGGAAATGGATTTTAAGAATAAATGGTTCTCTATACCAACATGTTTCATGAGTAGGAAACCCACTTCCACCCAATTTTATTTATATGATGAATGGTTAAAAAATTTCAGAAAGGGTTTATTTGATATCATGCGATGCAGTTTTGAGTCATGGAGTGATGAAATTGTATTGTGTAGTTTTTTAAGTCATGAAGTGAGGACATTATACTGTGCAGTTTCAAGTCATTCAATGAGGACATTGGGTGGAATTAATTTAATGTCTTCAAATTTGACCAAAGGTTTTAGAGCCTCCAATTTATTATTAATTTGTTTGGAAACATACTACCAATTTCATGTGTGGAAGGGAATAATTGTAAACTATGATTTTGGAGTTTTTAGATCTGAAGAATGATATTGGAAAAGGGATAAAAGTCATTAGAGGAAGGATTTCCTAAAAATGATGTTACCATTATTTGATAACCCTGTTAAGGGGTTTTATTATGTAGGGACAACTTGGAAAGTATTTGGAATAGCTAAATAGTGGATTTTTTTACTAACAATACCATTATGATGGGAACTTATGCAAGCCACCTAGGGGAACGTACTACATATTCAATAAAAAAAGATTTCAAAATTATGACATTCTATTGCTAAAAGATGAAGAAAGTTTATTGAGATTAAAATTTTCCAGAGCACAGAGTTTGTTTTATGAATAAAGGTACATGAATATGGAGAGATTATTTCCAATCATGATTTCCCAAGAATAGGATGGATATAATTTCTATGAATGTCTGACTCAAATGTAGGAAGTGTGGTGTCTGTAGTTTTAGGTCATATGACTTGAACCAAAATGGTAATAGTAGAAGATATGTGGTCATTTGATCCTAAGTTATTTCATATTTCTTTGAAAATAGTGAGAGGGAAATATGTAAACCATGATATTGAAGACTTTCATATAGAGATAAAGTTATTAGGACAAATATACATGAATTACTGCTTTAAAATGAAGATTCTTGAATATTGTTATCAAAGTTCGATGGGGGAAAAACAATTTAACAAAGAACAAATTTACTGTTATTTGAATACCCACTATGGTATTTTTTTTATTCAGGGCCGGCTACAGAATATGTTGCATAGACAAATAATGTTATCTTTTGAATGGAATGCCCGTTATGTAGGAAGCTTATGCAAGACCACCTAAGGGCATATACTTCATAGTAAGGTAAAAGAGTTCTCAGATATCAGAAACTCTATCACCAAAAACTGTAATAAATTTTATGAAGATTTAATAATATTAAAGATTAATAGTGTGAAATATAAAAGGGGGTAATTCTAAATGCATAGGAGAAATATTTTAATCAATATTGGCCAGGAGTTTGGAGTCTATTATTTATATCTGAATCATATGTAAAATGGGGACATTATTGTTTCCTTGGTGGGATCTGTAAGGAGATAACCCAAAATGAATAATCCCACATAGATTGTTAATTATATTTCAATAATTGATAAAAAAATTATGTTTTGGATGGGAATAATATATTTAACCTATATTTCACTACATATCTCAATGGGATGAGAATCAAGCCATGTGTAGTTCTTTGGGTGTTTTGAATTTTTATGTCATGCAGCTAGGTCATTGTGTTTTGTAGTGTAGAGTCATGCAGCGAGGACATGAAGTGATTACAACATTAAAATGGAATATTATGGATGTGCCATGGAATTAAACCCAGGTCTCACTATGTATCTCATATGGATGTGAATCAATCCATACATATTTCTTTAAATATTTTCTATACAGATTTTATTTATACACATGTATTACAAGGGGGTTTTTTATCAGGGAAGGGACCAAAATTAAAATTATAGGAGTCTTTATATATCTCCTATGGAGAGAATAAATCCAAACGTAGTTATTGAAATAATAATTTCCCACACCAATAGAGTTTGATGTGGGATACAGAGCCTTTTAACACATTTTGGAGGAATAATGGTTAAAATTACGACACAAAAATGGTATGAACATCAAAACATGTCTCTTAAATGATCACTCTATTTAGATATGGTTCATATACAGTAGGAGAAAAGGAAAATAAAAAATATTGTGGTTGGTCCCATGATTGAGATCCTAGAATCTCTACGTATCTCGTTTAAAATAAGAATCAAGTCACACTTAGTTCTTGAAATGAGGCCCCTATGCAGATCTGATTCAGACAATGGGAGAAATGGAACTCATATGCCACTAATGTGTATCAATGATGTCAATGATTCTTGCATATAGAATCTCTTAACATCAAATAAATAATATGTTAACTATAAATTTTTATACCATGTAATGTGGAAAAATGATGTTATGCATTTTATCGCCGTGCACCACCGACGCTTAGAGTTGTTATGCTGTTTAATGCCTTGAAAATAGGACATTGTGATGTGATGTTTAGATTCATTAAGTTGGGACATTGTAATTTCTGTTATAAAAATTAATTATTCAAGAATCTCACATTAGTTGGAGTTTTAATAAGCTCTCCATCCATTTAGATTAGAAAATAAGCTACATTTGAGTAAACCTTATGTATGGAATAAGGTCCATCTCACATTGGCTCAAGATTTAGAGGCTTCTTTCCTAGTATAATTGGATTCATGAGGAAAAATACAAATTATACTTGACGAAATGAGTGGAGGATATCTTTATTGTTAAAATATTGTGCTATTTGGTTTTGATAGACTTTTAAATGATTCAATGTATGCAATATCTTTTTGTCTAATTGTTACTGCTCATAAAATCATTTCTAATACAATTTATCGGTAGATAACTGTTCACATATTGCATATTAAAGTGAATTCAATTGAATTTAAATCATAAAATCTGCTTCTATGTCATACACTAATGAGTACGGAGTTGTCTGAGTGGTAGTACGGGTAGTAGTCTGATAATCCCATAAAGCATGTAAAAGTTTATCCGGCCAAAATTTCATATCTTTATCCACCATATTATGGATTATATTTGATATGTTATTACTAAAATCCTCTATCTTCCCATGTTCCATCGCATTATTGCTAATGAATGGTTTGATTTGGTATTGTGCTCCTGATATAACTTCTTTGCCTCAACCGAATATAAATCAGTGTTGTTGTCTGTCAATATAGTATGAGGGATACCAAATCTGGTGATAATGTTAGTTTTTAAAAAGCTAACAATACTTTTGGATCTGAATTCATTGAGATGTATTGTCTCATTCCATTTTGAGAATAAATCAACAGTAGTAAGAATATACATAAACTACTTAGTCATAGATGGAGGATAAGTCCCTTCAACATCTATTCCCCATGTGTAAAAAGCTAGTATTATTTAGATGTATATAACAACTCGGGGGGTTGATGAATGAAGTTGGAATGCACATGGTAGTAATGGAATTTCTTGATAAAATCTATACAATCCTGCATCAGTAACAGCCAAAAGTATCCAAGCCTTCACATTTGATCAGAATGCCTATGACCAAACTGGTGAGCACCACAAGCTCCTGTATGTACTTTTTTCATGACAGATATAATTTCCTCTCCATAAATACACCTAAAGATTATTCCATCAATGAATCATTTGTAGAGGATCTTATGGGGATCTGGACCATCATAAAGTTAAATTGTCTACTCATTGTCAGATCTATTCTTTTTCAGCTCTATCTTGCGGAAGTACTCCATTTTGGAGGTATTCTGTGATGGGTGTCATCCATCCCATGGTATAACCATATGTCTCTGAAATAGGGATAATTTCATTAATTTCTTGCATTATAGTTTGAATGAAAGGTGAGACCACATGATGACAAGAAATATTAATGATTGTTTCATCCCATTTTGGATCTTCTAGGGTCGTGGCTGCATTAGCCAGTGCATCAGATTGTGAATTTTGTGATCGTCGAACATATGACAATGTTGTCTTTGAGGGAAACTCAGTTTTTTACCCTATGACATAAACACACAAAATTATTAACTCCTATTTTCTATAATAATAATCCCATTTTATTTGTTTTATGACCAACTATGAATCACCTTTCACATTCAAGTGGTTCACTTGTACCTATAGTGCCAATTCCGAGCCTGCGGTGAGAGCTTGATATTCAACCTCATTTTTGGTATTACATACTGACAACAGGAAGGAATACAGAAACATTTCCTTATCTGGGGAGATAAGTACAATTCCAAACCCAGCTTTTTTTATTTTAGGATATTCCACTCTATTCCTCGTTGTACCTATCGAGGCACCATTAAAGTACATTCCCCACATTTGGTGATTATCTTGAATATATAAGACATATTAATCAATATTTTCATAATTCAATGATTTATCTTATGTAGATGGATATTTCGCAAGGAAATATATCAATGCTTGGAATTTTATTTCCTTTGAGGTATAGACTAGATTTTGAACTATTTCAAAATAACTATCCATTGTGACGAAAAACCTGTAAGAATTGGAAGACTGAGGATAAATTTGAGTGGGTTATTGAGATAAATAAATTGGACCTTGTGATGTTGCAGGAAGAGAATCAATTCCTGAACTATAAATATTAATTCCAAGCATCACTTCTCAATACATGAATATGCAGTCTTTGTGTCATTCATAGTTCAATTGTGATAGTAAAATCTATTTTCATTCCCAACATCAGTTTTTGGGAAAGGAAGGAACCATCTGATCACTCTAATGTTGTCACAAATAGAATAAGTGGATTTACTTCAATAGGTGTCATTAATACTGGTGGACTAAAGATTTATTTCTTGAGGTTATCAAATTTCTCTTGTTAGACTTATGTCCATTGATAGGAGACTACATTCTTCATTAATCTAGTGAAGGGTAAAGACTTTTCTGCCAAAGTGGTTATAAAGCACTGTATATAGGAAAAGGTTCCTTTAATTCCTCTAAATTAAATCAAATTTTTATTAGGTGACATTCCAAGGATATCTTTTGTCTTATCAGGATCAACATTGATGTCATTATTACATAAAACAAATTTATGAATTTTCTTGAGGTTACCCCAAAAGCACATTTTAAGGGATTTATCTTCAAATAATGTTACTAAAGTTTATTTAATATGATCTCTAAATAAGCAAAGTAATTGTAACATTGTCTACATTTAACCACAAGATCATCTATATAACATTCATCAAATTATCCTAAGAAGGGTTTGATGAAATGGTCCATGGCACGTTGATACATTTAACATACATTCTTTAAGGAAAATGGAATTACCCGATAGAAAAACACACCTTGAGGAGATCTGAAAGAAGTAGATTCTTTATCCTCTAGGGCCATTTAGATTTTATTGTACTCAGAGTAACTATCCATGAAGATAAGTGCTTCATAAGAACGTTTTGAATCAATTAAAATCTCTATAAATGTAATTAGAAAGTAATCATATGTACAATGCCGGTTGAGGTCTCTAGAATCAATGAAACACTTATTTTCCCATTCCCCTTTTTCATGAGGATAATGTTGGTCAGCCAACTAGGCTATTACACTTCCCTAAAAAAAATTTCCTTCATAATCTTATCAACTTCAGCTTCAATTTTAGAGGAATGAGTCAGGTGTGTTCTTCTTACTTCCTACTTGAATCCTTATTTCTCTTCTGGAAAACCCAAATGATGGGTTGATACATTGGGTTAAGACCTTGTATTTTGGTATAATTATATGAAAAGAATATCAATGTCACTTTAGAAAGTAATTATACACCACTTCATCTTCAGATGTCATAGGTTCACTAATTAGAGTGGGGCATGGATCTTCTTTTGTAACCAGATTTATTTCTCTGAGATCATCCAAAATGGTGGAGACACCTTCCCAAAATGCTGGAAGGGCGTCCATGAGATCATTCTCTTCTTTTTCCTCCTTATTTTTCAAATATTATTTTTTCTAGTTGCATAGTTAGTGATGAAGAAAAACTTTCAAATCTTGAGGAGGAGTTAGTATTTGAACATCCTAAAGAAGTGGCCTCAATTTCTGGACCCACTGATAAAGAAGGGTCTTCTTGTAGTAATAAAGAGGAGATGACGGGTTGGGACTAAAAATCATTATCTTTCTCTAGTATTGAGATGACTTCATTTAGACTAAATGGAGAATCTGAAACTCTCTAAAGTTCATTAGATGAAATGAATACATTTACATTTAAGCTTTCATTACTACTTGGTAAATCAACATTTTATACCATGCTGTCAGGCTCGACTTCTGTAATTAACATTATGAATATCACTAAATGAGTGCTCTGATTTGGTTTTATATTTTCAATTTGATTGATAGAAGAAAAATAATCTATACTCAAATGTTTTAATGGGTTAGACATGATCTCTTCAATGCCGCTTGAAGCATTGATTCTGGTTACCTCTTTTGTCATAGACCATGTTCCCATCATGTGATAAAAGTATTCCTCGATATGCTGAGATTCACACATTTTGAATGAATACTTTTCACCATAAAATGTACCAATATGACCATTAAAGTAGTACATGATACATTGGTTATATGACTATAGAATGGCCATATGTTGATGTAGCAAAGGCATTCTAAGCAGAATATTGAAGGCTGTGTTCGGAAGAACAACCATAAAATATGAATTAGACACAAGATACCCAAACTGAGTTCTGAGTGTAATCTCGCATAATGGTTTTTGTTCATTCTTATAATAACCTTGAATCATTAATGTGGAAGTAGATAAGTTAGATTCAGTGAGGCCTAATCGACGAAGTGTTTGAATATGAGTGAGGTTGAATCCTGATCCACGGTCAATGAACGCTCATCAGATGTCTATATCATTAGCTCTACCCGATAGATACAAGGGTATGATGTTTCCATGTGAAACATAATCTTAAACTTCATCTTCACCTATAAAAGATACAACTTCATGAAATTCTGCATGATCATTCTCAGTATGGTAAATCTCAGTAGTAGCAGCTTCGGTTTCAAACTCTTGAAGACTTAACAAAGCCTCAATAAATGTTTTCCGAAGATATTTTTACAGATTCATGGAATACATGATTGAAAACATTGCTGGTACATGGGCTATCTATTTCAAAAAAATTAATTTTGGTCCAGCGGTCTGCATTTTTCAACATGGAGATGCGGTTTTGCAGGTTTCTTGTAAGTTAATTCTTCTTACATAGATATACCCGGTATTGGGGAATAATATGGAAATACTTATGGTTTTGGTATATTAGACTGACTAGGTTAGTCTACATTCTGAGATAATGATGTTTTATCCTCTAACCGTTCCTCCAAAATAATCATGAGAGGGCTAATCCTGTCATGTGAAGAAGAAAATTCTTGGTCTTGTTGAGCCCGCTGAAGGGCTCTCCCATGAGTTTCCACCACATATATGGTTCGATCAGGGGTAGAAGTAAAATAGTGGCTTCTATCATACCCATGTCTTCCCATGTATCCTCGACCATGGATTCTTCCTCTAATTACCTAGTTAGGTACTGGGAATTCGGGATCAATATAACCAAAATCATCATTTGTAAATGGATCTATTAAGTGGATAATGTTAACATAACCAAATATAAATTCTGCATCAGATGAATATTTTTCTTGAATGGTCAGGTTTGGTTGTTCAGTTTGGTGGGGCGGTTCATGTGTTTTGGAAACCGATGGAATGAAATCTACTAGATTCAAGGTCATTTTTTTCCTTGACAAGATCTTTCCTTCTTATGACTTCTCTTTTTCCATCTTCTCACACCACTTATTTGAGGATTTACCATTAGAGGACTGCTTTTTTATGAAGGTATTTTTTCTATGTAGGAATTAGAAGAAGACACAATTTTTTCTTAAAACTATTTTCATAGAATTTAATGAGTTAGGTTGATCATTTTCCTGATCATCCAATAATTATATTTTTTCGCATTTTTAATTTCATATTCCTTCCATTTTCCTTCTTCTTATGGATTAGTAGTAGTATCACATGATACTTGGGTTGAAAAACTTTTTAGTTCTACTTCTCCAGAGTATAACATTATTTGTAGGAGGTCTTTAAAAACAAAAAACATAAGAATGGGATGCCCCGACATTTGGTGAAAGGTACAATAATTCAAAATATCTTCATCTATTTTTTTTTGGTTTCTTCGGAATCGGAAACTAAACCAAATTGTTTTCCAAAACTGAGATGAAGTAATTGGAAGCCTCTTCATTCTAAAAAGAATAAACATTGTTCTTTAAATCCTTAAAGTGTTTATACTTTTTATCTTTTTGATCATCTTGATGTGGTGATCGTTGCTACTAATTCTTGGGAGGTGGATCCCTTTGATATGATGAAGGATTTGAAGTGGAATCAAGTACATGTGCTTGCTTGAGTGTGAATGTAGCAGCATCTTATTTCCCTATTTTACTTCCCAGATCTGATGTAATTACATGATATTTAGCTTTAGTTTCCATAATAGAGTCCTCCAACTTTTGAGCAATTTATGAAAGGCCTCGAAACCCTCCTGTGTATTTTATAGGGATCACGGCTATACATAATTAATCATGCCGATTTTCCACAAAGATTGGAAAAAATTCTTCTTGAGGGAGTACCATATTTAAAAATTTTGAAGTCCTTTCCATCAAGAAATGAAATCTAAAACTCTTTCATTTTCCCTTTGTTTTCAATTTTTGAGATCAAAAATTGTTTTATTCAGTAGTGTTGAGTTGAATTGAAGAAGGAATTTTTGATGGAGATCTTCCCATCCAGTAATTTATCGGGATTGCAAACATGTATACCAGACAAAATATGTCCCCTGTAATAATTTCACAAAGAATATGAGCTTTATATATTATTGTTGATGAAGAGTCCCCATCATGGGATCACAAAGTGGAACACAATGTGTTAGGTGTTGTTGTGGATCTTCCAAACCATTAATTATTGGGAATGTAGCATTCACAATGTTTGGTGGGGGGGATCATCTCCACCCATTCAAGGTGAGCTCTCTATTCTAGTTGTACTAGAACATGCCACTCTTCCATAGCTTCTAATAATGTTTTTAATGCCTCAATGGTATTAATAAGAACTTGGGGAATATCTGGATGAGTTGTGAAATTTATCGGTATAACAGCTGGAGCATGAACTGGCACCAAAACTGGAAAACCCATTACTGGTGGTGGTGCTGGTATTTGTCTTAGATATCCCACAAGAACATGACTATGAGGATGTGTTTATTCCTGCCCTGGATTTGTATACAGTGGAGGGAATTCATTATCAGCATCTGTAGTTACAAAAAAACCAATTTTCTATGGAGTTCCGATAGGATGTACAAGTTGAGGATCTACTTGGGGAGTTTTTCTAGAAGAAATGATGCATTGATGTAACTCTGTATTAAGTATTTTTAACCCCTTTATCTCCTAATCTTGTTGGGAAATTATTTCATCAATCCAAATAGATTGACCTTCTCCAGTTAAAAAGTGATATGTGATCAGACTATTAACTTTACCATTTTTAGATTCTTTTTGAAGGGGTTGGAGTTGGTTACATGAGGGTTACCAAGATTCTGGGTAAGCCTCTGATTTCAAGTATATGCACCTACTTAATTTTCTTTAGTGTGTACCATATTATGGATAAGAACATCATATTATAATTCTCATTGACTAGACTCATTCACTGGAGGATCATTTACAATGGTATTAATGATATTTACTGGTGCATAATGTATTAATAGGATTATTTCAGTATCTAAGGAAGATCATACCCTTATGTATGTTCAATGAGACTCAGTTTTCCTATATGATTAATTCTCAGGAACTGTTTGATGGGATGTAACCTGAAGTGAATATTTGGACAGTCCATTTGTTTTTTTTCACTTCATGGCTTCTTCCTTAATCGGGATAATACTGTCTTCCATTGAGGAGGGGATTTTAGATGTCAAAAATACCCCAGCCCTGCGGGCTGGGTCTATTCATGTTATTATTCTTCAAACCTAAAAACATTGTTTATTATATTTTAATGTTGAATTAAACAAGCCCCCATCCCTATAGGTGGGGTGGCTCTTGAACTGTTGTAGCATAGATTCACACAACGAATCTTCTAATTTTGTGAATTTTGGTTCATACATTGGTTGGGTACATTATCCAACAACAACTCAAGTAACCAATTTAAGAAGATTGTTGTGTTATTTTAGACATTTTCTTCATCTGATGGCTAACATCCTCTAAGAGGGAGGCATGCATAATGTTCTCAGATGCTTCGTAAAAAAGTATCACAAAAATTTCTCTATTTGGTCTTAAGTCAGATGATATCTATTTGAGGATTGTTCTTGAGTGTATCATTTATTACACACAAAAATCTGTTGATTATAACTAGATATGGGAAATAACATTGAATGAGACCATAGTTAGCGAGATTTGATTATTTTGGGTTATAGTAAAATTCAATGATCTGTTTGCACCACATCCTCTGAAATGAACATCAGATGGTGTATCATAAATTAATCGGTGTAGCCTATTTAGTGCATCGAGGCATGCATGATGAAGGGTTCTCTATTTCTTCTCAACCTTTATATTTCATGAAACTGAGAAAGATGCCAAGTCTATTTTGAATTTCAACCCTTCTATTACCTTTACATGATTTTGATATTCATCATATGGTAATAATTTTGTTTTCACATGAAGAAGAATCTTCCTTAAGTTGAGGCATACATCATGAATGAAATCATCAGCCAACAATTCTAGAATATTGTACTGAGAGTTTTCCAAAGGCCAGAACATGACTGGTACATCACCTTTAGCCAATTATTTTCTCATTCTCAACATATCTTTATTATATTTTTCTATATGTTTCTCCACTCGTCCTGACCATAATGAGCACTTGTCAATTATTTTATTAAAAACCATTGAATAAATTGCTTTTTTCTCTATTATATTGGAAGGAAAATGACCCAAGGGAGGTTCAGAGAAATATCGTCACCTTGGGTTGCATTTTGGTTGAGACATTATTTCACCTGCTAACGATAAAAAATTATACATGACTAGCCTTACATTTGAAAGTTCCTTGAGATAAGAGGGATTTCTTGCTACTACATTATCGATTAGGGAACTATTATGACAATGAATAACACTACTATGGAGAGAACATTCACAGAGAATTCTATCATGGGGAGGATGTAACTCCTTGACCCTATTTACCCAGAGTTGGTGCATTATTACATAAAATTTTCATGATACAAGGAATCATGTTTCGAAAGACCGATCGGTTTAGTATCCTTCGATGTACTAAGTACATTCATCATTTTTACGTTACTTCATGAAATAAAAAAATAAAAAATATTTTCCCCCTTTTAACAAACATATATCCTTATCATATCCCTACAGTTCAACCATAAAATACTTTTCACATCCTGGGAAAAATAAAACAAAGAAAGGGGTGAGCTCTAATCCTCAGTAAGGATAACAACATAGCAGAAACATTCATAAATAAGCATAAACATTTAAGGCAATGTATAAGACTAAAGAAAAATCCTTTTAAACTTAATCTTTAGAATAATGTGTAAAATATAAAACTAAATAATTCCATTTACTTATTCACATGGATATTCTACTATTCGAAAAATAACATGCAATATCAATATCCAATTTTATAATGATGGAATGCATAATGTCAGACTTCATAACCACATAGTCAAGGACTTGTGCTATGACTAAAAAAATATTTTGTAAAGTCCTTGTTCCAAGACACTAGTTTGTCTAATGAGACCTACCGATTCATCGAGTATCTATAGCGGTCTCCACCAGTCACTTACTAAGTCCAATGAATTCCTCATATGAAAAGGTTTAAACATAACATAAACATTCATATTAAAACTAGCATATGAAATGTCAATACATTATCTATAAACCATGAATGCTGTAAAAATAACACATCCATAGTAAAACATATCACAAAACCTTCAATACAATATGGAATATTTTTATCATAATAAATCAACTTCAAACAAGCATAAAATCCCTCAAAGGATGTTGACAAAGATTAAATAAAAACATTTTAGGGAAATATCTCTTTCTATGTTGAAATAATTTAAAAGTAATATAATTATAAAAGAAAACATTTATTTTGAAAATATTCTTATAATATTGTATGGGAAGCTTCAACGATGTTATAATGGAAGAAATAGCCGCACCCTTCATATACGTTAAAAAACATTCTTACCTTAATTTTGCTGAAAAGGTCATGAAGTACCTAATTTGGAAAATGACAGAAACATTCCTTTCAAAAAAATATAAGGTAAAATAAGGGTATAAATGACATTAATCCATTTTCTAGTAAATAGGAAGAAAATTTTCAAATACATTTTTAGGAAAACACAGATGTGGATGATAAAGAGGTCCCAGTATATACTTACATAAAAACAACCTTGGATAATAAAGAGATTGTGAAATTAACCCTTACATTATACTTTTCCTTGGTTGAGGGTATGTTAACATAATGTATTATAGTTAAATCATTGTTATTAAATTATACAAGAACTATATACATATATATGATATCATATATGTCCCTCAAATATTGCTTTGTAAATAATATTTCAGTAGTATCATCATTTCAGGTGTTAACAGATTCATTTTTCTTTATATGCTTGGTTACATAATCCTTGTTTATTATGGATAGGATGTATTTAATTCATATACATAATGATATTATGTTCATAATCATTATTTTTAACCATAAAATTAAAATTATTCTTGAATAATTATGATGGGGAATGTATCTCATCACGTTCGTGGAGACGGTAATCCGTACGTATGCACGAGCGACAATATCCTTATATTGAAGGTGAAATATTATGTAATTGAATGGTATATCATATATACAGAATACCTAAAATGTTATATTTAATATTTACATCAGTTATATTCATTATTATAACCATACAAAATAATGAAGTGTTTGCATAACAAACCACACCACGGCGTGGAGACGGTATGCCGTACGTACGCACGTATGGTGACTTTGTCATTTATAGGATAGATAGACTAACGAATATGGTTGTACCATATTTATAATAACATAAAATTATATATAAGATACTAGATATATTATTTTATAAAGGAAACAACAAAGAAAGAGGAAGTGTAAGAAGAAAAAAACTTGAAAGAGGTGATGAAATATTTACTTCTTCTTCGGGTTCTTCTTTTTGATTTCATGAAAAGGGCTCCTTATGTTAGATTTCTGACCAAAGTAAGGCCTCTTGAATAAATACAGGAATGTTGGGAGGATATTTGAGCATGGTTTGGTGGAGCCAAAGGGATTTGGAGGTGTGAAATTAAGAGAAGGGGAAGTACCCTTTTATAAGATAGGTGAGGGTCACTTTAGAAAAAGATTGAAATATTATTTTATAATAAAATCATTTTCGGATTTAATGGCTAAAAAATTATTTATTTCGTTTCTATGGTGTGTATGGGTCGAAATCTACTCAACCAATAAGTTTTAGATAGGTTTAGGTCACTATATTAACATTATCGTTTAGATTTAAATTTTAGTTAAATAGTTTGACATTTACAAAGTCTCTTTGTATTTTTATATTATATACTTAATAAACGTACTATAAACATCCAAAAAACCCCAAGTGGTTCATTAGTAATATATATAAACTTATATAAGTCCTTTTTCCGAACCATAGATTTTTTAGAATATTATATCAATTAATAATATAGTATTTTTTTTAAAACTCAATTATGTCAATTTTGACACTATTTAGTATTTGGTTTTTGTGAAAATCATAACAGCATGATTACTTAGAAAAAAAAATTATTTAATTAACCCTAACATGTCATATTAACCTAGGAAATTATTTTTTGTGTATCAAAATTCTCAAATTACATTTATTTGGATATTTATAATATCAATTCTTTCAATCTTTCATTAAAAAGGTAATTACTCCATCGTCATTGTGTCATAAACAAATTAAATTATTTAATGTCTATAAATTATAAATAAAATACCATTATTTAAGAAATATTTTTATCATTATAATGATTAATTATAGTTGAATTTATATTATGTTTATCCCTATATTAAAAATAGTTTAGTTATTAAACTTTGAATTTAACTCTTTTAACTCTTCTTTAAATAAATTAATAATAAATGTTCTAATCTAATCCAAGTGGAAAAAGGGCGATAATATTTTATTCCTAAGGTTTTCTCTGGTCTAATTACAGTTATAAAATATAATTAGGACATGTGTTAGGTTAATTATGATATCATTTTTACCCTTAATTTCCCTATTTACTTTTAACCATGGTAAATAAAAGTCAAAAGTTATTATTCACCCAAAATTATTTTAATCTTATTGAACCACATTTTACTTTTGGAGATCAACTGTGTCTCTCAGATTTTTTAAATTCAACTCATAGAAGTGGTAAAATTATGTTTTATGCAAATTTCAAAATCCTCTTGTGAGGCGGGTAAAGGACAGTAAAAAGTTCAATAAAATATTTAAATATCTAAAATTATAATAAATTGACTCCAATGAATTACATTGAACATATATAGGTATTATGTATCTATTTTGACCTAAAAATAATTTAAATAAAATAAATAATTATTTAAAAAAAATCGGTTTTAACCAATAACGTAGTGTTTTTTACTATTCATCAAAAATTGAATGTTTTTAGAAAAATACCCAAAAATCACCCTAAGCTAATTTAGATATTCTGAATTCAAAAATGAAGTCCATTTTTTAAAATAAAATTTATAAAATTTCAAAAATTGGGTATTACTATTCATAACGGCTAGTTTGATTGCTCACAGTGTGAAAGAATATTGAAGTTGCGTACAATGAAAGTTATTGCGTTATTCATAGGAAAACATACCATGGAAGCTTGGGGTGTTAAATTCTCCCCTCTTTAAATTAATTTCATGTTCAAAATTTCATGAATAGTACTACATAAAAAGATTTATGTGGTTCTTAATCATAAGTTCATTGGTTTCCCAAGTTGCATCTTCCGTCTTATGATTTCTCTATAGAACTTTTACGAGAGGATTCATCCGGTTTCTCAGAACTTGTTCTCTTGTATCAAGAATAATGGCAGACTCTTCATAGTAAAAAAGATTAGGTTCCAGTTCAATTTCCAAAAAGTTGAGTACATGCATTGTGTCAAGCATGTATTTTCTCAACAGTGATACATGGAACACTTCGGGAACTTTGGAGAGACTTAGAGACATTTCCAAATGATAATCCACAACACTAATTTGTTCTAGAATTTCAAAAGGTCTGATGTACCTGGGACACAATTTACCCTTCTCACAGAAATGTAGAACACCCTTCCAGGGAGAAACCTTCCAGAAAATATGGTCTCCTGCTTGAAATTCCAAATCCTTACTTCGATTATCGGCAAAGCTCTTTTGCCTACTTTGGGCTACATTGATGTGGGTTTGGATAATTTTCACTTTTTCCATTGTTTCCTCAACAAGTTCTGGGCCTACATGTTTTTTCTCAACAACATCAACCCAACAAGTTGGTGTGTGAAATTTCTTTCCATATAATGCTTTAAATGGTGCCATCTGAATACTTGAATGGAATCTATTATTATAGGAACATTCTACCAGAGGTAAATATTGATCCCACATACCTTGAAAGTCAAGTGATCAAGATCTCAATATTTATTTGATGGTTTGAATAGTCCTTTCTGATTGTCCATTGATTTGAGGGAGGTAGGTAGTGCTTAAATAAAGTTCGGTATCCATGGCCTTCTGAAGACTTTTCTAGATTCTTGATGTAAAACAGGGATCAAGATCAAAAAAACTTGATAGGGGTACTCCATGAAGTCTTACAACATCATTAATATATAGTCTTTCTAGACGTTTAAGTGGTAAATCTTCTCTCATAGTAAGAAAATGTGATGACTTGGAAAGACGATCAACAATGATCGATATTGAATCATTCCTTCTTGGAGTATTTGGTAGCCCCATTACAAATTCCATCATAATAATATCTCATTTCCACTCATTTAGGGGAAGAGGATGCATGACTTTTCCATGATGTTGCCTTCTATCGTTCACTTATTGAGAAACCATACATCTTGACACAAAATCAGAGATCTCCCTCTTCATGTTGTCCCACCAATTTTTTTTTCAAATCTCTATACATCTTGCAGCTCCCAGGGTGTATATAGAAATTGGAGGTATGAGTATCGTCTAACAATTCCCTTTTTAGATCAGGTTTATGGGGAACAAAAATTCTCTTCCCAAATATCAAAATTCCATCATCATATATGACACTACCACAAAACTGGGCAAGGCCAGTGCCACCCCTTTATCAGCGCTAACGAAAAAGAGCTGATAAAGGGGGGGTGCCTTTATCAGCGCTAAAAAAGTGCTGATAAACGTACCCATTTACCAGCGCTGATAAAGGCACCCCCTTTATCGGTGCTTTTTTTAGCGCTCATAAAGGGACCCCCTTTATCATCCCTTGTTTAGTAGCGCTGATAAAGGGTTGACTTTAAAAAAATTAAAAATATATTAATATATAAATATATTTATATAGTTATATTGATATAAATATAATATATAAATTTTAAATATATTTTAGATAAGTTTAAATGTACATTTACACTTAATATACTTAATATATAAGATATTTAGTGAAAATGGATTCTTAAAAAACTAAAAAAATATTTTTAATTAATAATTTGATAATTATTATGGTGTAATAGTCATTTCATAACAATTTGAAGAATAAAAAAATTAAAAAAATTAAAAAAAAGATCCAAAATATGTTGAAAACGCAACTCAAACTTCAAACAGCCATAACTTTTGATCTGGGTGTCCGTTTGAGCTCTACCACATATCAAATCGAAGCCTACGACGAGCTCTACGTCATTGCGATCCGGGGAAACCCCGGTTAAGCATTTTTCGAGGCCAAAAGAGGCTCATAAGTCCTCCAAAACTGAGTTTTTAGTCGGGGTACCCAGATTTTTTAACATTTTGTGGATTTTCAGCCTCATTTAAGGGGGTATTATTGGATTTTTTTGGTGGGGACTGAATTTATTCCAAGGTATTACATTAATATTGATATTATTTCTTTGAAATTTTATCGTTTTTTATAATGAACTGCTATTTATAATCAAATATATAACTATATGTACATATTTTTTATATATTCACAACTAAAAATTAAATTTTTTAAATAAATAATTAACCATATTTACATATAAAATATACTAGCTTTATCTAAATAATAACTAATATCCATTTTATTTAAAATACCAATATACAAATATTTATATAACTACTATATATTAATATAACTATATATATATTAATATAACTATATATATATATATTAATATAACTATATATATATTAATATAACTATATATATATATATTAATATAACTATATATATATAAATATAACTATATATATTAATATAAATAAATACTACTGTACGAATAAATATAACGAAATATATATATAAATAAATAGATATATCATGAATAAGAGAAAAAATCAATATAGGGTAGTGCAAAAAGCTTTAGGTGCGCATGGGGGAGGTCTCGAGATCAAATCCAGGTGGAGGAAAGGGCGCGCAAGCAATGGTGATTTAAAGGGCTAGTGCTGATAAAGGGTGTAGGCGGTGCGGGCGGGCGCTGGATGTGTGGGAAAGTGCTGATAAAGGGGGGCTCTAGTGCGGTAAAAAGCCCCCCCCCCCCACGAGATGGGTAGTATTTTTATATTTTTTTAATTTTTTTTATTTTTATCAGCGCCTTTTTTAGTGCTGAAAAAAGGGGTCTTTATTAGCGCTTTTTGGAGCACTGATAAAGGGGACCCCCCCCCCCCTTATCTTCGCCGGCATTATCAGCGCTTTTTCTAGCGCTATTAATGGCCATTTTTTAGCGCTGATAAAGGCCATATTTGTAGTAGTGTGAAGTCACTCAATCTCTCATCATTCACAGCTTTAATCTTGTTTTGAAACTCCTCATCATCAGTCTGAGAAGTCTTTATCCTTTTTAGTAAAGATGGTTTGGAAACCATTTGAAAGATCGTTGATGTTTCACCTTCCATGGTTATTCCCATATCTATATTTACTAGATCCATGTATATAGGATCCTTTTCAACTCACATCTTGTTCAAAACTCCATGATCCTTTCTACTCAAAGCATATGCCACCTTATTTTCCTTCTATGGATTATAGTGTATCGTGCAATCCTAATCCTTGACTAGTTTAAGCCATCGTCTTTGCCTCATTTTGAGTTCTTTCTATGAGAAAATATACTTCAAACTCTTGTGATAAGTATATATATCACATTTTCACCAAATATATTGTTTCTCCATATCTTAAAAGAAAGGATTACAGCTGCTAACTCATGATCATGAGTGGGATCATTTTTTCATGAATTTTCCGTTGTCGTGATGAATAGGCGATAACTATATCATTATGCATAAGGACACAACCAAGTCCTTTCTTTGAAGCATCACTATAAATAACAAACTCATAATTCTTTGATGGAAGATTTAAGATAGGAAAAGTGACTAATCTTCTCTTCAGTTCTTCAAAACGTTCTTCACACTCATTTGTGCAAAAACATCTAACCCCTTTAAGTGTGAGCTTCGTTAATGGGTTATCCAACTGTGAAAAATTTGGAAGGAAACATTGATAATAACCTGCTAAAACAGTAAAACTGTATACCTCAGTTATACTCATTGGGGCTGGCCATTCTTGGATTTCATGGTCATTGAAGGATCAATAGAGACTCCATCCTTAGAGACAATATGGCCACAAAAAGAAATCTCCTGAATCCAGAATTTACACTTGCTAAAATTCTCATATAATTCATTTCTTCTAATAGTCTTTGGAATAATGCACAAGTGATTTTTATGATCTTTATATCTTTTTGAGTATAGATAGATATCATCAACTAATACCAGTACAAAATCATCATGATATTCCTTGAAAACATTATTCATTTGATCCATGAAGACAGAGGGTACATTTGTCAATCCAAAAGGCATTAAGGTAAACTCGTAATGCCTGTATGTGGTTTGAAATGTTGTTTCTTGAATGTCTTCCTTATTCACACACAACTGTTGATATCCAGATCGAAGGTCAATCTTTGATAAATATTGATCCCTATGAAGTTGGTCGAATAAATCATCAATGCGAGGTAGGGGATACTTGTTCTTTATTGTTATAGAATTGATCTCTCTGTAGTCAATGCACAGCCTCATAGATCCATCATTATTTTTAACAAACAAGACAGGGGCTCCCAATGGAGAAACACTAGTGAAAATAAATCCTTTTTTACTCAATTCCTCTAGTTGTTTCTTTAGTTCCACTAATTCCACAGTGTCCATTCTATAAGGGGTCTTTGATATGGGCCTTGAACCAACAATTAAATCAATGGAAAACTCAATTTCTCATTCTATAGGATGTCTAAGTAAATCATTTGGAAACACATCAACATATTCTTAAACAAAAGATACATCCTCTATTTGAACATTCATTTCCTCACTAATAGTTATTTCATTCTCTTCCTCCCCAATAATTGAATTTAGTTTAGCTACTAAGGGTGGATCTATATAATAATTAGTTGGTGACTATTTTTCTCTAAAGATAATGTACTCCATATCATCATCAATAATTGTAACCTCCTTCTTCTTACAAGAAATTTTCGCATCATGGTCTGAAAGACAATCCATTACGAGGATTATATCAAATTAAATAATGGGTATGATGATGAGATCATTAGATAAAGAACATTTATATTCCCTAATGGGAACTGATTCAAAAAACTTTGTTGTGATGATACTTCCCTTAGGTGTTTGGACTGACAATTCCCTTGTTAAGTCAAATTGAAAATATCTAATTTTTTTAGTGAAATGAAAAAATATGAAACAATGTGGTGATCCAGAATCAAATAAAGCATTGGATAAACTTGAGGAAACCATTAAATTACATGCCACTATGTCTTTTGGAGCTTCAACCTCAACAGTAGTGATCACATAAACTTGATAGTGCTCCCTTTCCCTTTTCTGAGGGTAGTTCCTTTGGTCTTTAAGACACTCATTTGTGTAATTCCCCTTTTATCTACAATTTTATCATTCAACATTGATAGCCACTTTCTTCCCCTTTCAATCACGAGCTTCATTTCCTTTTTCACCCCACTTGTAATAGAATCTCATTCCCTTTTGGCACGTACCGGGGTGTTTCTTCCAACATTTACCACATTATGGATATTCAACTTTTCCCTTATTCCCCTTATTTCCATTTCCAAAGTGTTCAGAAGATCTCTTCTTCTCTTTCTTTGCTTTAAAGTCATAAGATGTAAAGAATTCATTTTCTGTCTTGATATTGCATGAGGCAGTATCATCGTACAATGAGAAAAATTATGAGACTAATTCCCAAAATAAAAATGGTTTTCACCCATCAAATAATCGATCAATCTTACTCCTTGGGTTGTGTATATAATATATTCCATGCCTTTCTAACCATGTCAAATTTTCCTCATACTTTGCAACATTCTCATCCTCCTTTTTCCTCAGATGTTGAAATTATCTTTCCATATATGCTCAACAGTCATGAGGAAATTGCTTTTATAAAAATCTATTTAAACTCTATTCATTACATGTTTGATACTTCTTCATGTTCATTGTGTTTTGGATTAATGACCAACATTTATCTGCATCTCTCGTAAGGTGATAAACTGCCATGAAAACATTTTCTCTTTTGTTACTCCCCAATGCATGGAATATTTTCTCTACAGAACTTATCCATTGCTCAACTACTAATGGATTTGTACTCCCATTGAATGTTTCTGGTTGTTTCCTCATGAAGCGGTCTAACATTGATCCTTCACGTATTAGATCAGGGAGCTCCATATGGGTAATGTTATTATTCATAACCTGAGTGAGTAGTCCCAGTATGGTGATAAGATGATCACCCTAGTTGTTTCACCAACTCCACTATAATTATCTTGAGTAGGAGGGAAGTCCCTTCATTGATTACGTGCATTGATATGATTTCCATTCCTTCCAATAGGATCCAATTCTAAACAATGGCATACACTTTATTAGTTTATGAATCACAATATATAATTCAAAACTTGTAAAACACATAACATAAATTGAACTGTTTTTGGATATAATCCATAATCATAAAAAAATCCTTTGAGGATGTATATACTCATAAACCCTTCATAATGGTATGAAAAAAATGATAATTATCCTAATCATATCCCCTGGGAGTGTCGTAACCAAGAGTGCAACAAGGCCCGTTGTTGTGCACCAGTTCCTATTCGAGTCTAGCTCAAAGTGGTGTTTTCAGGTTTTACACCTAGGTACATCTGGGCCAGAGTTTCCTCTACCTGCTCTTATCCGGACAGGGATGTTTTGCTTGGAAAATTCACAAAATCTCTACAATACCAAAATTCTAGGAAGTTCTTATATATTAATCCTCAAAGTCTATCTTAGGGTAATGTTCTCTAATAAGAGTTTTCTAAATTTACCTTACAAGGTTTTTACTAAACTTCCTTTGATACCAACTATAATTCTCTGACCCCAGATACCCAAAGTTAGTGCATTATTACATAACATTTTCATGATACAAGGAATCATGTCCTGAAATACCAATCAATTTAGTAGCCTTGGAAGTACTAGATACATTCATAAGTTTTACATTACAACATGAAATAAAAAAACCAACAACAGTTCCCCCCTTTTTAACACACATATAGCCATATACTATCCATATAGGTCAACCATAAAATACTTCTTCGCATCCTGGGAAAAATAAAACATTGAAAGGGGTGAGCTCAGATGCTCAGTAAAGGTAACAATATAGTAGAAAGTTTCAAAAATAAGAATAAACATTTAAGTCAATGTATAAGATGAAAACAAAATCCTTTTAAACTTAAACTTCAGCATAATATGGAAAATAAAAAATTAAATAATGCCATTTACTTATTCACATGGATATTCTACTAGTCAAATAATCACAAGCAATATCAATATCCACTTTAACAATGATGGAATGCATAATGTGAGACTTTATAACCACATAGTCAAGGCCTTGTGCCAAGACTAAAAATAAGATTTTTTCAAGGCCTTATGCCAAGACACTAGTTTGTCTGCTGAGACTTACTGATTCATCGATGGACTACAGTGGGCTTCACCCATCACTTACTAAGTCCAATTCATTCCTCATATGAAAATGTTTAAACATAACATAAACATTTGTATTAAAACTAGCATACGAATTTTCAATAAATAATCCATAAACCATGAATGGTGTAAAATTAAAACAACCACGGTAAAAAAATCACAAAATATTTAATATAATATGGAAGATTTTTATCATAATAAATCAACTTCAAACAAGCTTAAAATCCATCAAAGGATGTTGACATAGATGAAATCAAAACTTTTTAGAGAAATATCTCTTTCTATTTTGAAATCATTTGAAAGACATATAATTATAAAAGAAAACATTTATTTTGAAAATATTTTTATAAACTTGTATGGGAATCATCAACGATGTTATAATGGGGGAAAATAGTTGCACCCGCTCTGTAAGATAAAAAAACATTCTTACCTTAATTTTGTCGAAAAGGCCATAGAGTACCTTAATTAGAAAAAAAAGAAAGATTCCTTTCAAAAAATATAAGGTAAAATAAGGGTATAAATGACTTTAACCCTTTTTATATAAATAGTAAAAATATTTTGAAATAATTTTTTAATAAAACACGGATTTGGATGATAAAGATGTCTTATTAGATACTTACAAAAAAACAACCTCAGATAATAAATAGATTGTGAAATTAACCCTTACCTTGTAATTTTCCTTGGTCGAGGGTATGTTAACATCCTCTATAAAAGTTAAATCATTTATATAAAATTATAAAAGAAATATATACATAAATATGATATCATATATGACCCTATAATATTGATTGGTAAATAATATTTCAATAGTATCATCGTTTTCGGTGTTAACTGATTGGTTTTTCCTTTATATGCTTGATTACGAAGCCATGTTTGTTATGGATAGGATGTGTTTGATTCATATAAATAATGATATTATGTTCATAAACATTATTTTTATTCATAAAATGAAAATTATTCTTGAATGATTACTATGTGGAATGAATCTCATCGCGTTCGTGGAGATGGTAATCCGTACGTACGCACGAGCGACACTATCATTTTATCGACGGTGAAATAAAATGTACATGGATGTTATATTATATATATATAATAATTAACACATTATATTTATTATTTATATCATTTATATTCATTATTATACCCATCCCAAATAATGGAGTGTTTGAATAACACCCTACACCACGACGTGAAGACGGTAAGCCATATGCACGCACATATGGTGACATTGTCCTTTATAGGATGGATAGAATAATGAATATAGTTGTACCGTATTCATAATAACATCACAGTATACATAATATACTAGATTTATTATTTTATAATGGAAAAAAAGAAAGTGGAAGTGGAAGAAGAAAAAAACTTGAAAGAGGTGATGAAATATTTACCTCTTTTTCGGGTTCTTCCTTTTTATTTGATAAAAGAGGCTCCATAGATTGGCTTTTTGACCAATGTAATGCATCTATTATTTAAGGAGGATTGTTGGAAGGATATTTTGCAGTGTTTGGACGATCTAAATGGATTTTTAGGTGTGAGATTAAGAGAAGGGTAACTTCGTTTTTATAAGAGAGGTTAGGGTCACTTCCGGAAAAGCTTGAAATATTATTTTTTAACAAACTCATTTTAGGTTTCCAATGGCTCCAAAATGATTTATTTCGTGGATAAGGTGGGGATGGGTCGAAAAACTCCCATCCAATAGGTTTTATATAGGTTTAGGTCACTATATTAATCTTATCGTTCAGATTTAACTTTCAGTTAAATAGTTTGACATTTACCATGTCTCTTTGTGTTTTTGAATTATATGGTTAATAAACATACAATAAACATAAAAGAGAACCCCAAGTGGTTAATTATTAATATATATAACCTTATATATGTCCTTTTTCCGAACCTTAGATTTTTATGAATATTATATCAATTAATAATATAGTATTTGTTTTAAAAAACACAATTATGTCAATTTTGACACTATTTAGTATTTAGTTTTTTTGAAAATTATAACAACATGATTATATAGAAATAATTTTATTTAATAAACCCTAACATGTAATATTAACCTATAAAATTAGTGTAATTCATCAAAAGTATCAAATTACATTTCTTTGGATATATATTATATCAATTATTTTAATACTTTGTTAATAAGGTAATTACTACATCATCATTGTGTCATAAATAAATTAAGATATTAAATGTCTAAAAATTATAAATAAAATTCAATTTTGTAGGAAATATTTTTATCTTTCTAATGAATATTTACAGTCAAATTTATATTGTGTTTAACCATATATTAAAAATGGTTTAGTTATTAAACATTGAATTTAACTCTTTTGACTCTTCTTTAAATAAAATAATAATAAATGTCCTAATCTAATCCAAGTGGACCAAAAGGGATCATATTTTATTCCTATGGTTTTTTGGCCTAATTACACTTATCCAATTGAATTAGGACTTTTGTTACGGTAATTATGATATCATTTTTACCCTTAATTACCATATTTACTTTTAACCGTGGTAAATAAAAGTCAAAAGTTACTATTCACCAAAAATTATTTTCCTCTTATTAAACCACATTTTACATACTTATATCAACCATGTCTCTATGATTTTTGAAAATAAACTCACAGAAACGGTAAAATTATGTTTTATGCAAATTTGAAAATGCTCTTTAGAGGTGGGTAAAAGATGGTAAAAAGTTCAATTAAATTATTTATATATATGAACTTATTATAAAATGACTCCAATGAATTACATTAAACTTATATAGGTTTTACTTATCTATTTTGACCTAAAATAAGTTAAAATAAATAAATAATTATTTAAATAAAAACTCATTTTTAACCAATAATGCAGTGTTTTTTACTATTCATCAAAAATTGAATGTTTTTAGAAAATACCAAAAATTCAGCCGAAGATAATTTCAATATTCCTAATTCAAAAAATCTATCCATTTTGAAAAAAATTACAAAATATCAAAAAGTATGTATTACTATTCATAATGGTTAGTTTGATTGGCCTCAGTGTGTTAGAATATCTAAGTTTCACATAATGCAAGCTATTGTATTATTCAAAGGGAAACATACCATGGATGCTTGGGGTGTTATAGAGGATCACCAAGGTGGATTATAGAAAGTGATAAATTCTCATGACCCTTGGTCTTTTGGCCACAATGATGGTTGTTGTGGATCTCATCAGAAGATAGGCTCTCTGGATTGAATGAATTTTCAGGAAAAATCCTTCTTAATGAAGTGTCTGATGGGGATATTCAGAATTACTACTACTACTCCCATAATTTGGTAATGAGAGGGTAATATCTTGATCTGCAAGAGATAAATGTATGAGGGCATCAAGAACTCCAGTATTAAGAGGAGTCATATCGCATATTGGATTTTTATTTTTCAACTATGTTTGATGAGACTTATTCTTGGATTCTCTCTTATAATTAGTAGGGGAAACATGATGGGATAAGTGGTTATAATGGTAAGTTTATGTGCCTTCATTGGAGTGGTCATTAGAAAAGGATGATTACCTCCAATTGGAAACGTTGTATGTTACTGATCTGGTTGTCCATATGATGTGAGGGAGTATGCCCCGTAACCCTCTTAGACAGGAACATAAGTATATATCTGCTCTAGGATGGCCTGACGATGTGTCATTCCATGTGTGGGGACAGAGTTCTGTGTCTATTCCCCTGATATTTCTGATGTTATTGTTATGATATTCTAGCATGCTTCCAGAATATGGGAAAGAATTTGTGTCTTCCCTTTCACTATTTCTAAGATGTTTTGGTGACTTCAGAAACCAGAACAGGAATATATATCCATTTAGTATTTAGAGTATGTGTATGTGTCTACTACTGTACTCATTTTTTGTTAGTGGATACTGAAGGTACTTATGTATGGGGGAAGAGAGTTGAGTCTACCCCAGTTTTGTCATTGGAGCTTTCTGACTGACTTCTCCAGGTGCTCCCAAACAAGAGTATTGGTAGGCCTGATGAATGCTGGAAGGTGTATTTAAATGATGGCTATTTTTCACCAAGTATGGCTGATGTAATTTATTCAATGCTAACAGACGAGACTACTGAAATAATTGGTGAGTATAAGAAGATGTATGTTTCTTCTTACCAGTTGCCACCACATTTGATTGGAGATATTTCTTGAATGTAGTTAGACGAGCCTGTTGACTGGATAGTAATTTGTAAATAGGAGTATGTTCTTGTTCACGGTACTCCACTGGATTTACCTGGCGGGAATGGTGGGTTGCTGCAAGACGAGTTTGATGGCTAGCAGCATTAGGACGGATGGGTGTATGTTCCTGCTCATTGTTTTCAATCATGTTAGGTTGATGAACTTCTCTAGAGGGATAAAAGGTAATAATCTTCTCTCTATTGGATGGATGATGTCCTCATTCTTTTGTATTTCATTTTTGGGTCTAATTGATCTTGTCCAAACAACTAGAGACAGCACCCCCAACATGTTGGGGGTTCACTACTGTGTGATTCTGCTTACGGCAATTATTGGTGGGATTCCTCAGGTAGGAACTCTACATTATTGAATTGATTCCATGAGTGACCTCTTGATCCACATCCCCATAGTATGGGAGGGGCTGGCTATTGTGTTCTAGGGGTAACGACCTAAAACGGTTGAAGATGGTGGTTGGAACTGCCTACTTCTTGACCACCAGTCATCGCTGGCCAAATGACGGAGGGTTGTTGTTAACTTGGAGAGCCTGTCGGGCACCCTCAAAGGATGGGATAGTACCATGTTTATGGTATTCCCTTACTATTACAATGGAGACCCAGCTTTGAAGACACTATTTTGGTGATGAAATCCTTTTTACAAATTAGGATCTAGCATAGAAGCAGTCAGGTCATTCATGGGTGAAAACATGAAGGATATCTTTTTAAGTTAAGGGAGCTCTCAGAAAATAGAGAAAAACAATAAACTACATTAAAGAAATATCTTTTTATATGAATTAAAGTGTGATAGATTCTGTTGTACGTCCTTCCTTTAACAAATGATAGGGTCCTAACAGGTGGGTAACACTATTATCTTTGTTAAAGATTCACATCGTGTTCACCATTATTGTTTCTTAGTTCATCCGAACATGTGTTCCGGTTAGGAATCACTACTTCCAGGTGGTTTCCATTGGATTTATTTATGGATCTGGAAACATCCAATTGTTCTTTATCCAAAATGGACATACTTTACAAAGTTATACATTCATTAAGTTTGAACTTACTATACATAAGAACATGCATTGGTCAAGAGGATGGGAGGTCGAACACATCACGCCATTTTCAGGGAATTATTTCCCACTCCAGGAATCTCTTATAAATTTGAGATATTTTCATGAATCCTTCAAATTTCAAAAAAGTATAACATAGGTTTCCCTTGGAATTTACAATCAATTATTATCATGTGTTAAATTTAGAATCATCCATATGTATTCAATGTTCTTCATTAATAGAGACTTCCATATGTATTCAAGGATCTCCATTAATGGTAGACTCTCATATACTGTTTAGATATTCTTTTAACCATCATTTTAGGGATACTATTTTTAAATCCACTAAGTGGGGAACTCTAGAATTTATTGTCATCCAGGGAGAATAAGGTTTGTTTTGATGTTGGGATTGTACAGATAAATGAGGTACCTCTTTATCCTTGTGAAATAAATCAGAACCCTCATAGTTTAGTGCCGCAAAATAGGACACATAATACCTTTTATGTTCATGTGATAATGACCTACCCATGCGATTTAATATCATATTGTAAAGACATCTAAGATAAAATTTCATAGTCATGGATTGGTGTGGGACTTATGCCTTAGTATCCCAAGGGATTCAGAAATAATATGGGTTTCCATGTTGAATCCAACCCAGTTGGTAATATGTCCTAGGAAGAATGGGGTTGATTTGAAGAATTGGGTTGGAACCTTATAGAGTCTTCCAACATATCCCATTTTTATGGGAATCAAAGCCCACATATCATGATGAATCTCATAGGAGATTATAGTCCTTCGATAGAAATGAGTTTGGGATTACATACTAAAAAGGATGCCTTGGTAATTTGGGGGTTTAATTTGGGTCTTAATCTAATGGAGGCTGCCCATATTATGGGAATCGTGGTAGGATTCATGAAGAGGATATCAAATGAGCTTGGTCCCTGATGATGTATTTCTAAGTATCCCAATTATTGTGGGAATCAGAGTTCTTGTATTTTATTCAAGGTGTTTGTGCAAATGTTGTGATCATGAAAAATCTCTAAGACCATGTGAGTCATGCTCGTTGTGACAAAAAAGAGGATGTCAATTATTCAACAAAGGCACCCACACATTTCCTCCTCAACTAGTGGAAGAGGGCGCACCTACATCTGTGAGGGTGGATGAGGTCAAGGTGATGGGGGAAGAGGGCGAGGTGATGAGCCTTCCCTCTATTCTCGAAACATTGGATGTAACAGCCCGAGATTTTATGAAAAATATTCTTTTTATTTCATTAATGTCTTGTGTTGTACGCTACACCAAAAGGAGCTTGCACAACACACATCCTTGACTTGCCTTTCATTACACGCAATCGCGACCTTCCTCGATAGCGTGTGTAGTACGCAATAACGAGTTTCACTAAACAACGATATGCTATTAAAATATTATTAAAACTAGCCGTTATGAATAGTAATAACCACTTTTTAAAATTCTGTAAATCTTATATTTCAAAATGAACTTCATTTTTGGATTCGGAGTATCGAATTTAGCCTAAGGTGAAATTTTGGTACTTTTCGGATAACTTTCATATTCTGATGAATAGTGAAAATTATTAATTATAATTAAAAAACAACTTTTTTAATCGAAATAATTAATAGTGATAAATTATTAATTTGAGTGGTTTTAAAGTATATTTAGAATATATTTTTACAATTTAATTCAATGCTGGTCATTGGTTGTAATTTCCCATTTAAACCAGACATAATCAAGTATCAATCTTTTGATAAAAATTGTTTCTTAAAAACACGCTATTTGTCTTAACAGCGGGATTTAATTATAAAATTAATTAATTCAACTTCTATGTTATGAATTTGGTAAAATAGACTTCATTTTTGAATTCGGAATATGAAATATAGCTTAGGATGAAATTTTGGCATTTTTCTGAAAACCTTCATTTTTTGATGAATAGTGAAACTACTAAGTGGTAGTTAAAAAAACTGAATTTTTCATAAAACTTAATTTTACCGCTTCTGTGAATGGAATTTCAAAAATCCGACAGACACGGTTGATATCAGTAAGTAAAATGTGGTTCAATGAGATAAAAATAATTTTTTGGTGAATAGTAACTTTTTACTATTTTTACCGCGGTTAATAGTAAATAGGGTAACTAAGGGTAAATATGATATCAATATTACCCTAACAAATGTCCCAATTATATTGGACAAGTGTAATTCTACCAAAAACAAACTTAGGAATAAAATATGACCATTTAGGCCCACTTGGATTAGATTAGGACATTTATTATTAATTTATTTAAAGAAGGGTTAAAATAGTTAAAATCAAAGTTTAATAAGTAAATCATTTTTAATATGGGGTTATACATAAGATAAATTAGACTATAAATATTCATTAGAAAGATAAAAAGATTTCCTACATAATGGTATTTTATTTGTAATTTTTAGACATCAAATAATTTAATTAATTTATGACACAAAGATGATGCAGTAATTATCTTATTTATGAAATATTGACATAATTGATGTTATAAACACCAAAATAAATGTAATTTGAGAATTTTTATGAATTACACTAATTTTCTAGGTTACTATTATATATTAGTGTTGCTTTAATCAACTTGGTTCGAACATATAATTCTGTTATGACTTTCACAAAAATCATATATCAAATAGTGTCAAAATTGACACAAAATAGTTTTTAAATAAAATATTATATTATTAATTGTTATTTTATTCCTAAAAATCTAAGGTTCGGCCAAATGACTTAGATAAGGATATATTTATTAATAATAAACAATTTGGGGTTCGTTTGGCATGTTATTGTAAGTTTATTAACCATATAGTGAAAGGAAACAAAAAGACACGGTAAAAGTTAAATTATTTATCTTAGAGTTAAATCTAATTGATAAGGTTACAATAATACCCTAAACTTGTCTAAATTCTATTGTATGAGAGGATTTCGACCCATCCCCACCTTAGCCTCGAAATAAATCAATTTGGAGCTAATTAAAACCGAACTTGACTTTATAATAAAATAATATTTTGAGATATTCCTAAGGTGCCCCTCTCCTCCCTTATAAAAGGACACCTCCTCCCCCTTCCTCCTCACACCAATTTGAGCACTCATGCTCGGCCAACCTCTGCCAAAATCCCTTCTCCACTTCCCTAGAATAATCCTAGAGGTCCTGGTCTTCTTCAAAGACCAATCATAGTTCCCTAAGTGGAGGATTCAAAGAAGCGTTCCAAAGAAGAGGTAATATCCATTACCGATCTTTTCAATTTCTTTCTTCTTCAACTTCTTCTTCTTTAGTTGTTTCATATCAAAGTAATAACATCAGTATCACTCATATACTGATATGTTATTTTAAGTATGAAAAAACCCTATTTCACCATCTATCCATCCTACGGAAAAAGAAATCATCACGCGTGCGTACGTACGGAATACCGTCTCCACGCCGTGGTGTAATCTATTTTCCACCACCACCTTACATGGATGGGTATAATGGTGTAAAGAATAAATATACATAGTTATTACAACATCATATGATTCTGATATATTGTATAAACCACTCAAATTCAATTCAATATTTATTGAAATGATATCATCGCTCGTGCGTACGTACGGACTACCGTCTCCACGACGCGATGAGATTCATTCTCCATGTTAACCATTTAAGAATGATTATAAAGTATATATAAAAAATAATAATGAAATATATGAAATTATAAAGCTGCTGGATTTATGTATATATATATATATATGTATGTCATCTACTTACTTCCATTTCAAGACAATAAGGAAAGTAAAACAGCGTTCATGCGTACGTACGGACTACCGTCTCCATGAACGGTGTTTTTCATTTCATTTATCTATCTATTATATATATATATATATACTGAATATATATGATATATAAATCATATTTTATATTCTGGAAGTAAGTAAATCATGATATAAGTAATAATGATTTCAAGAACAACAAGTCAAAACACCTACGATAAATGAAACGATTTTACCCAAAATGCTTATTTAACATGGAATTTACAAAAGAACGGGTAATATAATGTCATAAGTGAACCATATATGATATCATAACAATGAATATGATTCTGTAATAAGTCAATGACATTATTTAAATCATTATACAGGAGTTTCGGACACATACAAAGCAAATCGGACCTAAGGTAAGGGAAATATCACAATCTCATTTTTATCCGAGATTGTTTATTCGTAAGTATTTACTGGGGTGTATTTTATCATCCACATCCATGTTTCATCAATATGTAATATTATTTCCATCCACCTACAATTGTTTAAATCCATTTTTACCCTTCGGTAAGTTTTTTTGTAAAAGATATGAAAGGAATCTTTTGTCGTTTTTCGTACGAGGTACTTTTTGACTTTTCCGACAAAAGTTAGAAGAATGTTTTTTTTAACTTATACGGCTTGAAT
Source organism: Viscum album (assembly GCA_963277665.1). Lineage (NCBI taxonomy): Eukaryota > Viridiplantae > Streptophyta > Magnoliopsida > Santalales > Viscaceae > Viscum > Viscum album. The sequence continues at coordinate 747,591,524 of OY728129.1, read as the reverse complement.
GGATTTTTAAAACATTAGTTCCAAGAAGCTTCCTTTACAAGTTTTCAAGTTTATTTTTAATCAACTTCTTTTATTTTAAAGTTGTATGACATGTTATGAAAGGAAAAATGTTTTTGAAGAAGAAAGGATATTTTCCTCAAGAATGAAGTTCAAGTGTTTTATCAAAATTATTTTCCATCTAAGATAATAAAGGGTTCTGTTTTTATCCCTATTATTACATTGATTTGATCATGTTGTGATGGAATTATTTTTATGAATTCCTTTATCTTATATGAATTGATTTATGATGTCATGATGTTTCAAGAATCCCATTTTTGTTACATGTGTTATGCGATGATGTATGTTTTATGATTATGTGGCACACATAAGAAAGGATTCATTATAAGATGGGTGGGACCTATATCTCCCTCCAATGCATTGGGTAAAGATTTAATATCTCATGAGATAGACATGGCTGAAACGGAAGGTTATTTCGGTTCAGTGATACAGGACTGAAACGAGGATTACTCGATTCAGAAAGGGACTTTGTCCACTAAGATAGTATTGGCAATGAGTCATGACTAACAAGAAATGATTTTCCATGATTATGTGTGTATGCCACAAAGTTTCATGTTTTAAGTTATGATTATTGGGATTTCATTTCACTACTATGATTTATCCCATGTTATGAAATTATGCTCTCTTTTGCAGGTTAAGATTTCCAAAATTATGTTCTTATGAATATGATGTAATTGATTTTTCTTTTGTTTACCCTTACTGAGCATTTGAGCTCACCCTTTTATGTTTTCTTTTCCCCAGGATATAAAGAAAGGTTTTAGGTATAAAAAAAAGAAGATCTTTATGGGAGATGTTGAAGATCTTTCCCCACGATTAGAAGATTTTATTCCGAGTTTCCAAAGACACTAAACTATTACGATCCTTGTGTGTGTGTTTTTGTTATGTACTAAGTATTCCGCAAATGTAATGTAATGTCCATGTACGTCAAGATACGGGTCTTTACAGTTGGTATCAGAGGAAAGGTTTAGTCAACCTTTGGAAACTAGGATGCGAGAACTTTAGTGAGATCCTTAGAGATATTTCTAAGGTATGTCTAGGGATGTCCCTAAGGTTAAGTATACGTATAGGTTATAGTCCTAGAATTGCGCTAACGATCTTAGAATTTAACCTAAGATGTTAGATATTGAGGGTACTAACCCTTTATTATGTTGTTTTCCCTAGCATGATTTTTGCCTCTCACACTATTCTTTTGGGGTTTTAGACGATGGCCGGAACCCGAAGGAACCGTGTTAATACGGAATGTGATGGGCAATGCAATGATTGTTCCCCTGAGCAACCAAACGATATAGGAGCTGGAATGAAAAATCTTGTAGCCATGCTCACACAACTTTCTCAAGCTATGAATCATGCAGGACTTCCAAACGAGCAAAGGAAGGAGCAACATTCTGTTGAATCCTTCATGAGGCAGCGTCCACCTTCTTTCAGTGGGTCTACTGATCCATTAGTTGCTGAACAATGGATCAGTACTACTGAAAAGATATTTTCAGTTCTTCAATGTTCTGAACATGATAAAGTCATCTTAGCAGTATATCGTTTGGAAGGTGAAGCTGATCAATGGTGGAATCTTATCAAGAATACGAGGCCAAGAGATGAAATTGAGTCCATGGAATGGGACGAGTTCAAGAACTTGTTTTTCAGTAAGTACTTCCCTCGTATTCTTCGAACAAAGATGGAGAAAGAATTTCTTGAACTGAAGCAAAGGGACGATGAATCTGTTGGTACCTATGAAGCAAATTTTACAAGACTTGCAAGGTATGCTTCTGGAATTATCATCCAACCTGAAAGTAAAGTTGATCGATTTTTCTGTGGCTTAAAACCAAGTCTTCGAAGGGCATTAGCTATAAGAGACTTCAGTAGCTATGAAGAAATTGTGTGTTGTGCTATCAAGGTAGAAATGGAAGTTGGTGTTACATATCCATCTCATGGTTTTGACAAGAAACGAAAGATGGAGTTCAAGGAGAAATCTCAGAATAATTGTGAAAAGAAGATAAATGTTTCCTTATGCACAAAGTGTGGAAAGAAGCATGGTGGAGATTGTCTAAAAGGGACTAGAAAATGTTTTAAGTGTGGAAAAGAAGGTCATCGAGCAGCTGAGTGTCGAAGTAATGGAAAAAGGGTTTCTAATGATGTGAATAAAGCAAACACTGCAGAGAACGCACCGCCAACACTTCAATGCTTCAAGTGCAAGGAAATGGGGCATTATGCTAATAATTGCCCTAATCCAAGGGTTAGTGATGATCAACATGAGCAACCACTTAAGGCAAAGGACAAAGGGAAATCACATGCGATCACTATTGGCAATGTTGAATATGACAACGATGTGGTGGAATGATTAAGTGTTTATGTAATGGGATTCCAAAATAATGTTGTATCATTGAGTATTGCAATATTTATTGATGTGGTATTCAAAGTGATTGAGATATTTTTTGGAAATAAGATGATATGTGCATAATGAAGACGAGAAAATGAAATGTTTAATAGTATTCATGAGCTCATGATTGATATAAAGACTAAGTGATATCATGGTTTGAGTATATAGAATTTTTGGATTTTGATATGTTGAAAGAGTTAACTTTTGACAGCATTCATGTTTTCACTAAGGTTTATTTGGTATTCATTTTTCAAGAGAATACATGATTAAGGACTTTGAATGTTTAGAATATGACCAACAAGACATATCTTATGGGGATCAACGATGGTATTAAATCTCTGGTAATTGTTTTCACTATATTATGAGAGTGGACTGCAGTATTATGGATAAGCCTAAAGAAGTTCTTTTTTTGATATTATTGATAGGATGTTATAGTAATGTAGTTTTAGAAAAAGGACAACCTGCAGGACGGGCGACAGCCCATCGCTTCGGACAAGGCCGTGGGAATCGAACCCACAACCGATGTGCGACTGGCCTTTATCGCCTACCACTGGCCTACATGAAGTCCCTGTTTAATAGAAACTAGTTTTATTATATTAAGCAGTATGATATATGAAGTATAAGTCCATTTTAGGAACCATATATGATTAATCTCACTATAGATGGACTTATGTATTTTTTGATAACTTTTCTAACCTTTTGTTTGAGATAGATGGAATGACCCATCATTCTATCACATGATCTGCTAACACATCACGAATGACAAATTCAACTTCATTTATTTAAGAGATGAAGTGGAAATTGTTCAAGGCATGAACAACAGCGAGATTGTACCAAAATAAAGAAAGTATTTATTCTAATTCAAATTTTCAACTTTAGGGAAATGATCTTGAAAACCAAAAATGTTGTCCTAGTAACCTTATACCTGATGAATCGGATGGTACCTTAGATCGTCACAAATTTATGGATTTGTGATTGTCGGCTTTTCCATAGCCATGTTCTCTACCACTCTCCATCAGAACATGAGGTTAGATTTCTCTTCCATATCCATATTTTTACCTATGTGGAAACCCAGCGATTAGTTTTTTTGGGTAATCGTTACATTTCATACATTAGTTTTTAAAGCCAAGTTTTGGTATTCCTTTTTACGATGTGGGATTCTATTAAAGAAACTTTCGAATAGTAAACCATTTATAACCCCGACGAATTTCGAGGGCGAAATTCATTTTAAGGGGGGTAGAATGTAACAGCCCGAGATTTTATGAAAAATATTCTTTTTATTTCATTAATGTCTTGTGTTGTACGCTACACCAAAAGGAGCTTGCACAACACACATCCTTGACTTGCCTTGCATTACACGCAATCGCGACCTTCCTCGATAGCGTGTGTAGTACGCAATAACGAGTTTCACTAAACAACGATATGCTATTAAAATATTATTAAAACTAGCAGTTATGAATAGTAATAACCACTTTTTAAAATTATGTAAATCTTATATTTCAAAATGAACTTAATTTTTGGATTCGGAGTATCGAATTTAGCCTAAGGTGAAATTTTGGTACTTTTCGGATAACTTTCATATTCTGATGAATAGTGAAAATTATTAATTATAATTAAAAAACAACTTTTTTAATCGAAATAATTAATAGTGATAAATTATTAATTTGAGTGGTTTTAAAGTATATTTAGAATATATTTTTACAATTTAATTCAATGCTGGTCATTGGTTGTAATTTCACATTTAAACCAGACATAATCAAGTATCAATCTTTTGATAGAATTTGTTTCTTAAAAACACGCTATTTGTCTTAACAGCGGGATTTAATTATAAAATTAATTAATTCAACTTCTATGTTATGAATTTGGTAAAATAGACTTCATTTTTGAATTCGGAATATGAAATATAGCTTAGGATGAAATTTTGGCATTTTTCTGAAAACCTTCATTTTTTGATGAATAGTGAAACTACTAAGTGGTAGTTAAAAAAACTGAATTTTTCATAAAACTTAATTTTACCGCTTCTGTGAATGGAATTTCAAAAATCCGACAGACACGGTTGATATCAGTAAGTAAAATGTGGTTTAATGAGATAAAAATAATTTTTTGGTGAATAGTAACTTTTTACTATTTTTACCGCGGTTAATAGTAAATAGGGTAACTAAGGGTAAATATGATATCAATATTACCCTAACACATGTCCCAATTCTATTGGACAAGTGTAATTCGACCAAAAACAAACTTAGGAATAAAATATGACCATTTAGGCCCACTTGGATTATATTAGGACATTTATTATTAATTTATTTAAAGAAGGGTTAAAATAGTTAAAATCAAAGTTTAATAAGTAAATCATTTTTAATATGGGGTTATACATAAGATAAATTCGACTATAAATATTCATTAGAAAGCTAAAAATATTTCCTACATAATGGTATTTTATTTGTAATTTTTAGACATCAAATAATTTAATTAATTTATGACACAAAGATGATGCAGTAATTATCTTATTTATGAAATATTGACATAATTGATGTTATAAACACCAAAATAAATGTAATTTGAGAATTTTTATGAATTCCACTAATTTTCTAGGTTACTATGATATATTAGTGTTGATTTAATCAACTTGGTTCGAACATATAATTCTGTTATGACTTTCACAAAAATCATATATCAAATAGTGTCAAAATTGACACAAAATAGTGTTTAAATAAAATAAAATATTATTAATTGTTATTTTATTCCTAAAAATCTAAGGTTCGGCCAAATGACTTAGATAAGGATATATTTATTAATAATAAACAAGTTGGGGTTCGTTTGTCATGTTATTGTAAGTGTATTAACCATATGGTGAAAGGAAACAAAACGACACGGTAAAAGTTAAATTATTTAACTCAGAGTTAAATCTAATTGATAAGGTTACAATAATACCCTAAACTTGTCTAAATTCTTTTGGATGAGAGGATTTCGACCCATCCCCACCTTAGCCTCGAAATAAATTAATTTGGAGCTAATTAAAACCGAACTTGACTTTATAATAAAATAATATTTTGAGATATTCCTAAGGTGCCCCTCTCCTCCCTTATAAAAGGACACCTCCTCCCCCTTCCTCCTCACACCAATTTGAGCACTCATGCTCGGCCAACCTCTGCCAAAATCCCTTCTCCACTTCCCTAGAATAATCCTAGAGGTCCTGGTCTTCTTAAAAGACCAATCATAGTTCCCTAAGTGGAGGATTCAAAGAAGCGTTCCAAAGAAGAGGTAATATCCATTACCGATCTTTTCAATTTCTTTCTTCTTCAACTTCTTCTTCTTTAGTTGTTTCATATCAAAGTAATAACATCAGTATCACTCATATACTGATATGTTATTTTAAGTATGAAACAACCCTATTTCACCATCTATCCATCCTACGGAAAAAGAAATCACCACGCGTGCGTACGTACGGAATACCGTCTCCACGCCGTGGTGTAATCTATTTTCCACCACCACCTTACATGGATGGGTATAATGGTGTAAAGAATAAATATACATAGTTATTACAACATCATATGATTCTGATATATTGTATAAACCACTCAAATTCAATTCAATATTTATTGAAATGATATCATCGCTCGTGCGTACGTACGGACTACCGTCTCCACGACGCGATGAGATTCATTCTCCATGTTAACCATTTAAGAATGATTATAAAGTATATATAAAAAATAATAATGAAATATATGACATTATAATGCTTCTGGATTTATGTATATATATATATATATATGTATGTCATCTACTTACTTCCATTTCAAGACAATAAGGAAAGTAAAACAACGTTCATGCGTACGTACGGACTACCGTCTCCATGAACGGTGTTTTTCATTTCATTTATCTATCTATTATATATATATATATATACTGAATATATATGATATATAAATCATATTTTATATTCTGGAAGTAAGTAAATCATGATATAAGTAATAATTATTTCAAGAACAACAAGTCAAAACACCTACGATAAATGAAACGATTTTACCCAAAACGCTTATTTAACATGGAATTTACAAAAGAACGGGTAATATAATGTCATAAGTGAACCATATATGATATCATAATAATGAATATGATTCTGTAATAAGTCAATGTCATTATTTAAATCATTATACAGGAGGTTCGGACACATACAAAGCAAATCGGACCTAAGGTAAGGGAAATATCACAATCTCATTTTTATCCGAGATTGTTTATTCGTAAGTATTTACTGGGGTGTATTTTATCATCCACATCCATGTTTCATCAATATGTAATATTATTTCCATCCACCTACAATTGTTTAAATCCATTTTTACCCTTAGGTAAGTTTTTTTGTAAAAGATATGAAAGGAATCTTTTGTCGTTTTTCGTACAAGGTACTTTTTGACTTTTCCGACAAAAGTTAGAAGAATGTTTTTTTTAACTTATACGGCTTGAATGGATTTTTAAAACATTATTTCCAAGAAGCTTCCTTTACAAGTTTTCAAGTTTATTTTTAATCAACTTCTTTTATTTTAAAGTTGTATGACATGTTATGAAAGGAAAATTTTTTTTGAAGAAGAAAGGATATTTTCCTCAAGAATGAAGTTCAAGTGTTTTATCAAAATTATTTTCCATCTAAGATAATAAAGGGTTCTGTTTTTATCCCTATTATTACATTGATTTGCTCATGTTGTGATGGAATTATTTTTATGAATTCCTTTATCTTATATGAATTGATTTATGATGTCATGATGTTTCAAGAATCCCATTTTTGTTACATGTGTTATGTGATGATGTATGTTTTATGATTATGTGGCACACATAAGAAAGGATTCATTATAAGATGGGTGGGACCTATATCTCCCTCCAATGCATTGGGTAAAGATTTTATATCTCATGAGATAGACGTGGCTGAAACGGAAGGTTATTTCGGTTCAGTGATACAGGACTGAAACGAGGATTACTCGATTCAGAAAGGGACTTTGTCCACTAAGATAGTCTTGGCAATGAGTCATGACTAACAAGAAATGATTTTCCATGATTATGTGTGTATGCCACAAAGTTTCATGTTTTAAGTTATGATTATTGGGATTTCATTTCACTACTATGATTTATCCCATGTTATGAAATTATGCTCTCTTTTGCAGGTTAAGATTTCCAAAATTATGTTCTTATGAATATGATGTAATTGATTTTTCTTTTGTTTACCCTTACTGAGCATTTGAGCTCACCCTTTTATGTTTTCTTTTCCCCAGGATATAAAGAAAGGTTTTAGGTATAAAAAAAAGAAGATCTTTATGGGAGATGTTGAAGATCTTTCCCCACGATTAGAAGATTTTATTCCGAGTTTCCAAAGACACTAAACTATTACGATCCGTGTGTGTCTTTTTTTGTTATGTACTAAGTATTCCGCAAATGTAATGTAATGTCCATGTACGTCAAGATACGGGTCTTTACATTGGACAAGGGTCCATTGTAAGGAAGTAATAGAGGTAAATAAAGCAGAGATAAGCAAGACTGCAAACCCTAATCCTCCAAACTGAGAACTCCCCAACACTATTCCTATGAGATATTTCCACATGACTATGAATTTACAAACCCACAAACACTCTAGGAATCCTAACCCCACTGAGAAACAAATGTGGGAAGCCTCTTGTTTTTGATATAAAAACCCAAATAGGAGAAACACTGATGTGTTTTTCCCAGTTGTTTGATAAGTCAGGAGGTTTTGGTGGATGTTTCAAATTAGTACCTTTTAAAAAAGAAAACCAAGGATAGAAATACCCTTCCATGAGTGGCTTTTATGAGGGTTCACAAGATGATGTGTAGGCCCTGTGCGTAGCCATGCTGCATAGGTTCCTTGCATAGGTGTGTCGCATAGGTACCTCGTATAGGTGTGCCATATAGGTGTACCGTGTAGTCCTTAGTGATGACTGAAAAAAATTCAATAACATGGTCAAACCAAGCCTATGAAAGCATGAAATTATGAAATTATTTCCAAACATTCTCATACCGTCTAATTATCTCTACTCTCATGTTTTTGGAGAGCTAACTGATATAATTTGAGGGATCATGGTGAAATAGCTACTCCATGGGAGCTTCAGTAATTCTTTCATCATTTTCAGTTGTCAAATGAGGAGCCCAAGGATCCTATTTATAAGAAAGGATGGGTAAGGTCAAAGGAAATTTGTTGGTAGATGTCCACTTCCCATTCCCTTTCTGTAGGTCTGCCACATCTGGGTACAAAAAGTATATCGCGTGGAAGGCCCGTTGTGGATGTATGTTGTGCTGGTCTATTGTGCAGGTCTGCCGTGCAGGTCCTTGAAACTTTTTCTTTCCTTTTAATTATTATAGCTTCATCTTGAGATTTTGAAATTTTTATGGGGGGCCTTAATTATATTTTTCCCTTACTAAGGAGTTTCAACAATGACCTAGTATTGATAATATATAATTGTTAATTTATTGAGTGTATAATAAACCAGCCTATGACCCTAGGGGAAAACACTTGGTGCCGATGTTGGAATGATCTGCAACTTTCCACTTGTCTGCTTGTGTATCACATGAGTTTTTTCATCTTATTTATTTCTTGAACCCCCTCTATACACCATTGGAAAATCCGTTTATTACATATGTTTAAAACACACATCATGGTGATGGAAACCAATGTTTAGTTGATTTTAATTAAATAAAAAACCTTAGACACAAAGGTCATATGTAATAAAAGAAGAGGGATAACACACATTCCATATTATTTAATTTAATAAAAAATAATTATTAACCTAGGCATTAAAATTAAATTAAATTAAACCATCTCATTCATAGGTTTTGATAAATCATAAGATCTATCATCCTCATGCAACGAATATGTAATTGTACACTAGCTAATGTTAACACCTATTCGTTTTTTATTAAGATAAATGTAAATTTATTAATTATTTAATAAGTTAATAAATCAATTGTAAATATATTAATGACCAAATCAAGTCTCATAGAGATAATAATCATAAATGTATTAATTGACGTGACTAATAATTATAGATAATTACATGGATTTAATTGAGTATTTAAAAAATCTAAAAACCTTTGTTACACAGTCTATACATATAGTCCAAATAGTGTGATTAGGTTTTAAATGATGCAATTAATTATGCTTAATGTAATTTAGTTTCTTTATTTATTAGGAGACTACACAGTGTAGACAAATGAGATATAGGTTGTGTTCCTCAATTTTTGTGTATTTGGGATAAACTCATAGGGGATTGGCATGTAAGTCAGCCATATTACAGGGTGTTTACTGATAGGATATAAGACATGTGGTCCATATTGAGTATTTATATGTAACCCATTGATTGAATCGACATTTTTTCTAAACATGTAAATCAACCATTCATGTGATGTGTATACTAGATACATGTTGTGCCTTTAAATTATCTTCCTTATTGTCAGAATCATGTGGAATAAACTGTGTATTTGACAATATTGTTAGAACAAATTTTTGCACTAAAACCTATAAAATTCACAACATGTATTCCATCTACCTTTCATGTTATCTAATAACTCGATATCCAAGACTCTATGGTCAAATAACAGTGCCCAATAAATGCACCATGTGTAATAACTGATTGAAATGTCTGGTATCTCGTGACACTTCTAGGTGTTGTGAACTTGATTATACAGAATGTACTCCAACTATATGCTATGTAAATCAATATACTGACTAGAATCTTTGGCACCACCAAATGGAATCTTCAATTAATATTAATTTTTATTATTCCTTAAGAAAATACAAGTCTTTAAAATATAATATTAAAAAAATTTAAAGCATGCTAATTAAAAATCATATTAAATAATGAAAATTATAGGAATGAAAACTAAACACAATTTCATATATATAATCTATAATAAAATTAATAATTATAAATTTAAACATGGACACTTAGATACCAATTGATAGTTCTAGACACAATGGAAATCGATTTTATTCATAAATCCAATATTTATTTTAATAGATTTGATGGATAATTCAAAAATTGTGCAGGAATTAATTTCATAATTAGTGATATTTTTTCATCAAACATTGACACTGAAATAATGGAACCATGAGATGATATTTTTTCCATTAAATTTATAATTAATTTAAACTTATTGGAAGAAATATTACCACAACATAAGAAATTTCTTTGTTATTTTGATCATATGAAAACCTTTTCCCAGATTACCATTATTTTGTAGGAAGAAAAAAAATAGATCCCCTATAGCAGTAATCCCCACATTCTCATTTGATCTTTGAACAAAATTGATGAATTTCATAGTTTTATCATGCCAGATCAATCATCCTATATTTTTCATCTTGATCACATTATGTTCCAATAGGCTTAGAGGATTTTATATTGTTCTGTTTTTTCTTTAGAAGATGATAGAATGAGGAATATAGAGATAATTGTTTTTCACAATGATTATGATTTCATGACTAATGATTCACAAATAGATGTGGCACTCTATTAATTGATTTATTGGTAAGTATAAAATATTATTTAATTAAAAAATCCTTATCTAATTAAATGAACCTTATTGAACCCCATGTCATATAATACTAACATTATTATTATTATTTTATTGTTTGTGATACCTAGCATAATGATAATGTTTTTACAAACATTCAAATTAAAATTTATCATTAAAGGTGATATTTTTCCCCTCCTCAGTATTTATCGAATACAAGAAGAAATATTTAATTCAATATTTATTCATAAATAAATATTAAATTAAAAATATAGTGAACAAATACTTACTAAATATTCAATAAATAAATTAAAAACTCTATCTATAGTTTGGTGAATAATTATTTAATAAGTATTTATGTAATTTTATAAATTGTCTATAATTGAATTGATAATTATTTATTACCTTTCTAATAAAAAATATTATTTTATATTCTTATAATTGAATAATTATCCTATCAATTAATTCTTATTTATTATTTTTTCATCAATAAATCCTAAAAAAAATTAACTCATCATGCAGATAATATTTTTTTCAAAAATAAAATTAAAGTATAATTTAATTAAGATAAATAGAATTGCTGAGTGTGTGACCCTCTTGGAATATTTCTCAATGACATTCAGTGGGATTTATTAAATTCAAATATTACTATATAATAATGGGTCAACAAACCTAGGATAAAGATTTCAATAAAGAAACAAAAACAACCACACATGTATTCTTAGTGTGTAACAAAATCCATTCTTCACTATATCACATCAAGAACATTTCACGCATGTGTCATAAACATATGTAATTACTACATCATTTATTGAACATCTAAAATAAAACCATAATTATACCATTTACGTGAAATTTAATGTGATTGATTCAATTTATTAAAAAGTATGTCATATCAACATCCATAAAGATATAAGGGATAAATAATTCCTTAAATTATTAATTAATAACTCATCACCCATGACATAAAAAAGGTCTCCAACTTCTCCATGAATTTTAACATCATGGTATTTTAAATAAATACTTGTGTGTGATTCATGAAATGTATTAATAATACTCTTAATGATTAAGGACCATTACACTTGTTCATGGCTAGGAATTTGTAAAGACCTAAAAATGTGGAATTATTAAAGGAAGATAAATTCTCATTTACCCCTCATATTGTAAATTACCAACTATGATATTAATGATAAGAATCATCATATACATATGAGTACTCAGACCTAATAGTTTCCAATCTATGTGTCCCATCATTGAATATTATTTGTCTGTATAAATGTCTTTAATAATATCATCTTGTAATTTGAAGGTTCTCATCATCACGGGGAAAGACATTAAAAATATCAATCTAAAATATATACTAGGAAATTATTACATTAAATTCATGAATAATAATAAAAAATATGTTTTAATTTGTTAAATTATTATTAAATTATTTTAAAATCATCTCCAACACTCAGTTGGGATCAAATTATGGTTAAATAATTTATTAATATTAGTAATAAAATTTTTGGTGAAACCCCAAAGGATAATTATACAAATATTTTAATATCCTAAATTTTTAGAAATATAATGATTATGTGTTTTCCTAGCAGTGAAATATGTGTCTCAATAAAAAAGTTGATGTTTGGATATGATAAAAATGCACCTATGGGTAATAACACTAAAAAGGTAGATTGGGTATCAACTAAATATTCACACGGTGGATGGAAAAGGTGGGAAATTGAACACCACTCTTTTCCGCTCCTAAAGGAAATTCTGGGGGTTTTTCACATTCGCTTTATAAACCATTTTAATGAATGAGTGAATATAATTTATGAAATGCTATGATAATCCATACTGATATGAGATGAAATTAAAGTGTTATGGGTTTATATAAGTTGATATAATTTTAGAAATAATAGGAATGATTTTTATAATCATATTATTTATTGTGATAATTAATGATTACTAATAGTCACATTATGTGTTTTGGTTTTAGTAAGGGATTTAGGCCTGAATAATTAAGTATTGGTGGTTAAATGTACACTCAAATATCGATGTTTTTAAATTGATCATACTCATATGAAATAATTTATATTATGAAGGTTATATATTAATTTTAATTCATATTCATAATGATTATATGTATAATTATTAGTAAAAAATGATAATGCTTGAAGGATCACATCTCATGTCAATTTCTCCCCTCTAATTGATTTTCTTTTGTGAATGGTATTCCTATAGATATTTTTATTCTCCCTATAGATGAATTTTATTTTATTTCAGGTATGTATTGGATAATTTTATATAGATACTCTATCAATTTATAAGTATGTAATGTAAAATTTTATTTTCCCAATAATATATTTGTTCTTATATTAGTGTGAGGATGAATATGAACATCCAATGTAAATCACTTCAATTATATGGGTATTATTACATTTTCATGAGGGGTACGTATCTCAAATAGTTGAGGGTAAATAATTGGTGATATGGATGAATTATCTATATGGTGAATTGTGTGAAATATATTGTTATTATAAAATAGTAAAGTATACATTAATATATAAATAGTTTAATAAGATCCCAATGAGATGGTTTTATTTGATTAATGGTTGTGAGTTATCAATATACTACCACTATCGAAAAGTTAAAAATGTGTTTGATGCTCCAGGTTAAAAGGACCATGCTAGATTATCTATAATGATGATTAGAATATATTAAATAATTATGGATATATATAATATATATCCTAAAATCACAAGGAAAGGGTAGAAATCCTATCTTACTTAAATGAATAATCTACCATCCATCCAAGTGTGGTTTAAATAGGTGGAGGAGGAAGATGTGGAACTGTATAAAAAGGTGAAGAATTTTCCCTACTCCAATCACTGATATAATGGAATGATAAATTTCCGAAAATGAGTATTTTTCCCATCAATACCATTTATGAATAAGGATTTATTTTTTGAAACTCTTAGTTTATCATTTCCCATTCTTTATGGAAGTGTGATTCTGTACACATAGTTGATAGATTATCTCATATGTGACAACATGAAAAAAGGAATATTTTATACTATGAATCTCATTCTTTTGTATGTTTGAATGTTATGGATAAGAGGCCAAAGTATAAGGGGGTGTTACAACTATTACCCATAATGGGATGGAAATGGCAGAACATCACCAAGGAATTTGTTATCATACTCTCAAAAACATATAAAATACATAATTCTCTTTGGGTTATAGTCGATTTCATTATTAATTTAGAACATTTCAGTCCTATTAGATAATATTGAAATCCTGATTATAAATATAGGATATACATTAAGGAATTTGTAAAGTTACATGGGGAACCATATTCTGTTGTATTTGATCATGATTTGAAGTTTACAATGATATTCAGGAGAATTATTTAGAAATATTTGAATACATTGAAGAACATTGTCACTAAATATCATCATAAGATATATATTTATTCTAATAAGAACATTAAAACAATATAATATAAGTTAAAAAAATTATATGAATTTTAATGGTGGTTTAGATCAACACATTCCTCTTGTTTAATTCTCGTATAATAGTAACATTCACTAAAGTATTTAGATAGATCTTTATGCATATCACTATGGTAGGACATTTATTTAAAGGTTGGGGCCGAAGCCTCATTTATAATTAAATCAAATCAAGAACCTCTTTTAACAGGGTATAGGGAGACCCATTACATAGCCTAAAGGCCCAGTGGGCATTTATCCCATTACGTGGCCAGTAGGCCCAAATTTGTTTCTCAAAGCCCATTCTGTGAATAATAATGCTACAGTACCCGCCTACTATAGTACCATACAGTATCTAGTCACCGCTATAGTACACTGCCTCATAGTTATAGTATAATCATAAGATATTGAAACTAAAACTCCAATGTAATAAAATACCGACTAACCAATGTGTCATCACTCCTGTCTATGATATGAGGCACTCCATTATCCAACTGCACCATCTTTGAAAATGTTATCAAGGAGTACCACAATAAAACTAAGAAACTGGTCCATTTCCAATATTATGGAAAATAAAATATATATACACACAAAAGAGATTATTCAAGGGGTGAGTATAAAATATAGTTGGAAACCCCAAGAAAATTTTCCCACATTCCACTAATACAAGATAAATGTTATTTCATAGGATATAAATCACATAGGATGAGTATCAAAGTAGTAAATAGTTTTGAAAATAAAAAAATATCAAATTAATTGGTTTTCCAATAGAATATTAACCAAAAATAATATATTTCCCTTCTAAAGGGTAAGTAATTAATCAATTTCTATTTGGATAAATCATCGATGTTTTCTCATAAACATATCCATGCATTATGAATTACATCCCTATGCCCCTGAGTTGTGATACATCCTCCACCAAGCCGTATCTTGAGGGAAATTTACTCCATCAAAATTTCTATCTAACATAGAGCACCATGTTTGTTTCAACAAGGCCTTGTACAAAGAAATCATGAAAAAACACTAACCCATTCCTTTCATGTTGTCACCCAAAACCCGTTGTGACAAACCATGCATCAAAACTATCATTCATTTTAGAAAACAATATTAATCATTTTAAAATTTCCATTATGGGTGACATCAATAATAATGTTTCTAATCCAACCATTAATAGAATCATGAAATGTGATTTACCATGGAAATTCCATTAAAAATAGGAAATATTTTAGAAACTTAAAATATTTCAAGTTACAATAAAATTGAAAATAGAAAAAACTCACCAACCTCAGGTTCATTGGAATGATAGATCATAGATGATTCAAAAGAATATATAACCTAATTCTTCTCTTTCACTATTAATACCAATAATATATCATCAAAACTCATTGAATTCCAAATATCTGTAAATAAAAACACATATTTATGGATATGTTCAATAAAACTAATGTGATCTAAGAAGAGTAAGAAGAAAGAGTTATTAACCATTGATTTCCACTGTAAAATTCTAAAAGATTCATTAGAATTAGTGTTTAAAACTCAAAGATCACATAAAAGAACCTAATTAAACTGTATAAGTCATAAAAAATAAAATATGATTCATGTGAGGATTTAAAATAATTGGGTGGATTAAACAATGTTGGTCCCAACATATTCAAAATGTGAATTTAATGTTCATTTTCTGAATTCTCAAGAGTTCGCATATACTGAATTTCACATCACTTGAAATGAAATATAAAATAACCAATTGACATAATTAATTGGTTTAACATCATGAATTATTTATCCATAAACCCATAAAGACCCTTCCATGCTCTGAAGGAATTCATTGAATCGCCCCATGTCATTTTCACATCGTGAAATAACAATTCAAAGTGTATATATTTTCTATAACCATAATCTAAATTTTATTCTCATTAACAATATGAACCCTTTATATAATTTTTTAAAACCACTCTAAATATAATATAACAAGAAAAAATAACAAAATACCTCAAACTGAGGGTGTTACATTATCTTAGCCATTGGGTTTTCCATCCCTGAAAAGATGGAAATCATTGTTTCCCTTGAAATGATTATACCATATCTCCAATATGAACTTATCTCATTCCAAAGTTTCATATTAAACACGGACATGACTCCAAAATTCTTTTAATAAGGAAATATATTGTCTTCATAAATTTTTTTATTTTTTATCCAAAATTTTTACCAGTTTATAGATTAATGATGATTATGGTTCAAGAGTAATGTGGTCAAATCTGATCATATTACTAGGATTAGGTTGTACTACTTTAGTTGAGAAACATGATGTAACTTGTGAATGGAACTAAATAATAGTGGTGATTATTTTTGATACACAACATTTTCAATTCATTCAATAAAATCAAATGGTCTAACATACCATAGATCTAATTTCCATTGCTTTTTCATGTGTTTATAACCAAATCACAGTGACGCCATTAAGAAATAATGACCCTACATATTAAAAGATAAGGGTTGGAAATGAAAGTTTTCATATAATTTTTTGTCATAATTAGGACGTAATTATCCACATCCATATCATATGGATCTTCTTCATAGTCTCATAGATGAGACTCAATACAATCAATTATGCCACTCTTTTTTCCACCCATCTTAGTGGAGAACGAAAGTGAAAACCATACAAATACCTGAACGGGTGTACAAGTATTTTCATATATTAAATGTTATTATAGTAGACTTACAAAAAAGTAATATGATCCTCCCAGGATGTTTCAAATTATTTAACATACACTCTAAGCATATATTCTATTGAATAAATTTTCATTCCAACTAACCATCAATTTGTGGATAATATATTGTGTTTATGATTAGTTGATTTATAATAGATAGTTGTGAAAATTTTAAAAATGGGGAATTGAATAGAGGATCTCTATCAATGACAGTTGAAATTAGAAATGCATGAAACATGAAATCTTCTCAAACATATATATATATATATTCAAAACCCTCTATGTGGTTGGATTCTCTAATTGGTAGAAAGTATTTTAACACAGTGAGTTGATCAATAATCACAAAAATATAATCATGGTTCTGAATAATCCTTTGTAAACTAATAACAAATAAGAAATATATCTAATCATCTTCCATATAGGTATAGAAATAGATTTATAATACCAAGTGGTCATTATTGTTCACCCTTTATGTACTATCAAGTAATACTTTTCATAAAGAAAATACAAAATATTGTGTTTCATACCTTACACCCCTAAATTGCTTTTCATAACATTTTATATCCTATGAATTTCAAAATTAATATCCCAATTCTAATGGTGATGCATTGTAAAATGTTTTCCCTATTGATAATGGGGGACTAAAACTCAATTT
Organism: Viscum album; assembly: GCA_963277665.1. Classification (NCBI taxonomy): domain Eukaryota; kingdom Viridiplantae; phylum Streptophyta; class Magnoliopsida; order Santalales; family Viscaceae; genus Viscum; species Viscum album. The sequence continues at coordinate 747,573,752 of OY728129.1, read as the reverse complement.
TGAAAGTGTAATATCAAGTTTTAGTCATTTTTCCATCTATTAAAATTCCTCCCAACCATTTATGTTTTATTAAATGTTGATGTAATTGGGATCTTAAATTTGAACCAATTTTAAAAATTTCATCAATTTTAGGACGAGGTTACCTAGAAGGAAAACTACATGTCCATTCTATTTGGAACAGTTTCAATTCATATCAACGAACGGGATCATTAGTTTACATTGGTCACATGATTCTGTGACCACTTTAATATATGGTTTTTGACTAAACATTTCCACAACAAAAATCCAATTATTTTGGGTGTATATAAAGTTTAAATAAAATATATGTAGGTAATATATCCATATTCATCACCTCAATTTTATTTATCGCTAAGAAAATATGTATTTTAGACTCTTGTGGTTACTAAAAACGTTGAAAATTTCTCCAATGTTTAAATTTATCTATTACTTAAAAGAGTTGAAAACATCAAATAATTATAGGTCATGCATTGGATATTTCTTATCATGTGTTTTCAACTACCTCAAACCATAAGCCAAAACCTGGTCTCCATGAATGAGAATGCAACCAAGACTAGATCTTGATGTATCACAATATACCACATAGTTATACCTTGTTTTGGAAAAATTAAGAAGGTTGTCTTAGAGAGATAATCCTCACAATCAATAAATCAATTCTAATATAAATTTTTCCATTTTAATGGAACACCATTTCTTTTAAGATCATTCATTTGTGAATAAAGGCTTTTGAAATCATGAACAAAGTAACTATAGTAGCCTATTAATCCTATAAAACTGTATATCATGTAAAAATTCATCAGTTTCTACCCTGATATGATTGATTCAATGTATATAGGATCAAATAATATTATTTATTTATAAAATTCATGGCCAAGGAAATGGACTCAATTGATACAAATGTTCCACTTAGAAAACATTATATATAGATGATGATCTTTTAATTTTCTTAATAAAATTTAAAATTGTGCCTCAAGGCCATTATTGCTTTCGGATTAAAAAAAATATCATTAAATATAAAATAATAAAAGATTCATGTTCCCTATTTATGATACAAATAATAATGTCCAGGAATACTATTTGTGAATTTGTTTTATCAAAGGTAATGATGGAATATTTTTAATGGCTATATGTACTCTAAAATGTTTTCATTGAAATACCATCTCTTCTAACTCTAATTTTATGATATCCTAAGCATAGTCAAATCATGGAGAGAAATTTATCTTCCTTTAATTAATCAAGTGGGTCATTTATTCGATGAACTTCATAACTAATTTTGATCATAACTTGATTTAGATTACAATAATCAACACATAACTATAGGGTACCATTTTCCTTACGAATAAAATTAGTGTAGCCCAAGGTGATTCACTAGGTCTAATAAAAATATTAATTTCTAAAAATTTGATCTAAAAATTTAACTCTCACAGATATGTAGGAGAAATTATATAAGATGAAAATTTAATTGGGATTATTACTAGGAGTAGATCGATAGATAATTTTGATTATCTCTCAAGTGGTAACATAGAGAAATCATTCAGAAATACATCCAGGTATCAGTCCACTATTGCGGGAGGAGTCTTATTTTCTCTTTATTCATAAGAATACAAGGTAATTACTACTAACTGGATAGATATGGATCTTCCCAATTTCAATAAAGGGCCTACTCAACCTGTGTTTATATCCTAATACCCATTGAATATAAGAATTAATCCATCTTGGTATATAAACCTCACATGTCGAGTGTTGTAGTGGATATGGTATTTAATCTCACGAACCTATGCATACCAATGATTAAACAAATAACATCTATATCTAGAAATATAATATCATATAATAACCATATTTCATCAATGGTAATGTAACATGCTATGAATTTGAATCATCTACACTTCGGGTGTCCAAGGGGTGTCTTTATACTCATGATATGTGGAATCATTTACAAGTGTAATCTAAATTATCATACCACATTATAATAAAGGAAACAATGCGATGAATTTGTATCAAAAAATACATTCATTAGAGTCAAATTCATTAGTATGGTATATCTCATAATAGAGGGACTCAGTTTCTCACTCATGTTATCCTATTCTTATCTATATAACCTTTTCTCAACTACCACAGGATAATTATTGCCTCCCTATAGAGGTGATACCTAAACAAACAATTTTTTCCTAGAATTATCCTTGAGAACCTATGTCTATGGATGATAACTATTTTGGTAAGACGATTTAATCCCATCAAACAATGCATGATTTAGTGTTAAGATAGTTCTACCTGCTAACCTTATAATTTTTAAAAAATACTTCGTGTAATTTTATTCTTACTACCGTGGTGTAAATTACTTTATGGTTTCATGAATTATTTCTTCCTATAAAAAATAATTACACAACGGAAATAGATTGGTTAATTATTTTTATGTGGTTGATAAGATTCCAATCTCATGAAGTGATTCTCTACATCCGTGTAACCCTGGTAGAAATTCTCCCTCTTACATTCATTCCCAATGATTAAGCTTCCACAAGTACATGGATAGAAAAAGGTGTCCCGACAACCAAGATTCCCTAAAATGTCTCCTTCTATAGACATTAACTTATTCACCATTTCTATATAGTCAATAATACATAACATTACCACCATTGAGTGAGCCTCAGGTCAAAGACCCACCTCAATGATACATGCTTTTAGTCTTTTTCTAGTAGCTAACTCTATTGTAATTCTGAAAAAGTGAGTGAATTTAGTAGGATATTTAGTCACTAATATAATTATCTGTTCCAATTGAAATAATTATGTTTTATTATCTATATGTAATATTTTTGGAAATAATATGATATTAAATAGTATTATAGATCCTCTCTATGTATGGTTTGAATCTAATATATCTTAAACCAAAAATTTCCACCATGATAGTCATAGATCATTGAGAATATATCTAGAAAACATGATAATTGTCTCATATGGAGTCCCCATGAATTAAAAAATCATGGTATTCTAATCATCCACTCCTATACTTTCTGAATATTAGAATCACCAATAAATTTCTATGGAATAGGATTTATACATTCTTCCATGTGATTTACCTAGTGAGGTTCCTCAGCTCTAGGTCCCTTGTCAACAGATAAAAAATCATGCACTATAATCTGAAATAAATCCATGTTTACGTTTGGTCATGGTGAAACCAAATTCTCAATTGAACCCTCTCAATTATTACATGTTTTTCTTAATGGTGTAATTTGGTTCTACAAATCATTTCAAAAATTAAAAATTTAACCCTTTTTAATATTCAATATTTCATAATTATATTTTTTATACCAACAAAACAATCAAAATATAAAAAATTAAAAAAAAATGCTATCCAAGTGGTAAATATATTTACTATTTCATGATAACTATCACTCATCATCTAACCCCACAATATTGAGTCGACAACATCTCTAAAAGAGTTTTAAAACACTCCTTGTACATGTACTAACCTAGTAACATGAACTTCATCAAAAACAATTACTACAGATTTTTAATCTATACATTTCATGTTCTAACATCCCTATTTGATATGAGTTGTAACATCCTTCCCTAACACATTATCATTATAGGAGTTAATTGTGATACTAACCATAGGTGACATTCCCCAAACACCAATGGATGGAAATAAATTTTAGAGATTAAAAACAAGAGATATAGATGGAATAGTTTACCCTTTAATAAGAAAATAGTCAAAAAAGACACCCACATAACATGATAATAATAAATAAAACAATATAATTCTATATAAATGAATCATTCATTAAAACCCAACCGTAATAAATATGAAAAATATTTAAATGAACTATGAAACTAGGATGAGTATTAGATTTATAGTGGAATAATAAGGGACAAAAAATAAAACTCCAAAGTTGAAAAATACCTAAGGACCACGGTGGAACCACTACAGACCATGAAATGAAACACTACATACAAAGATTCCATTAACTGTGACAGCGACATAAAAAAGTACCATTATAAAAGTATGAATCCCATCCCTTTCCTATATCATAGAAAAAACATCCAAATATGCACCATGATGCGTATTAAAGGGTAAGTAATAATTCCCATTAGAAAACCCCATATTTATTTTTTATACATACAACATAGACCAGAAATAGGTTTTCTGATAGTAATACAATATGGAGGAACAATTTCAAAGTATTAAAATTTTTTCATAATATAAAATATATTAGATGAATGTATTCCCAGAAAGTAAATTAACCAAATTTAATTTATTTTCTTTCCAAAAGAAAAATAAATTTCTTAATTTTAGTCTGTAGAAAAATCCATGTACTCACACACAAACACTCATGCATTCCAAATGACATCCTTATTCTCATAAGCAGTGATACATCCCCTTCCAAGCTGTCTCTTGGGTGAAATTTCCTCATTGTTCATTTCCAGTCAGTACTGATAACTATGACTAATTTAACAAATCCCTATATGATTCCATCGTGATCACATGCCATCTAATTCATTTACTGTTATTCCGCACAACCAATTATTTAAAAAAATGTGTCAAACCCATCATTGTTTTAAGAAAACAATTTTATTCAATTTAACAAGATTGTTATTAGTGACACCCCGAGTCCAGAATCAAATCCAACCATTAATATAATAATCATCAGTGTGTTATTAGGTAAAAACAATGATAATAAATGATAAATCATTCATGTTCTAATAAATGTACAAAGAGGTAAAACCACCTACATTGGGTTAATTGGCATGAAAAATCTTAGTTGATTTACAAATATGTTCTATTCCTCTCATTACTCTATTAAATAGAAATATTATCACACAAAATCACATAAAAGTACATAGATATTGGTATAAAAACACTTATATGTGGTTCTTATCAATAAAATTGAGTATATACAAGATGATAAGTAATAATTCTTTCTAAACCATTGATTTCAAATATCTAATTCTCAAGGATTCATTGGAATTAGACTTTGGACATAAAATATCACTAAAATTAATCTAGGGAAACCCTAGAAGTCAATAATAATATAATAAAAGATTCCTGAGGATTTACAAGAATTGGACGGGTTAAAATAGGCTTTCCCAAACTAATTCACATTATGAATTCTTGAGTGGTCATATTTTAAGAATTTTAAGTCCCCTACTGATTAAATTTTCAACTCCCATTTCACATATTGAATGGGTTTCGTGTCATGAATTCCTTATCCATTGACTTGGATAAACCATTTCATGCTCTGAAGTAATTCATGTAATCTTCCAAGGTCATCTTCACATCAAGAAATAACTATTGGCATTGTGATTATTTCATGTAGCTGGATTCCAAATTTATTTCTCTTTAAACGTATGATCCATTTTTTAATTTATCCCAACTAATATAATCAATAATTAATATACATAATATTTGAAAATACCTCAAACTATAGGATATTGATTGATATTATCTATCATTTAAACATGTCAGTGTATCTCCCGACACTTCCCCTAAAACTCTCTCATGTTCATGATGTGTTCCTTTTATTTGTTTTGGGGAAGTACATACTTGATCCATCAAATTTATTGAAAATATATGATTTAATATTATAGAATGATCTTTATTATGAAGAATAACTGGTGTATAATTTGGATTAAATATTGAATGTTTTTCCTAAAAATATCACTCACCTTTCCTTTTTTTTGTGAAAAACTAAGCTGACATGGGATTCTAATTCCAATTGTCCTAGAAATTAATCATTGGAAAATATTAAAATATAAAATAAAACACACACATTTTTTTCATGAAAAAGTGGATAATCATTTAAATGGTTTCCTAGATCAAAAATCTGAGGGAATCACTGATTTCATAATGGCAGTTTTACCCTAGGTGCGTCTTAATGTTGGTTGGTGCAGTTCATTTATGAAAAATTTATTACGGGCGTAAAAATTGATAAAATGATTTAAAAAAATTATTTCTATTTCCATAATTGAATCGGTGATCATAATTTCATAAATGAATCTTTATGTTGATATCAAAGGTTATCATCATAACCATGGGATCTATAGAGATCCACTAGAGAGAACCTTACAATAATTATATCATAAAAATGATGATGGATCATGGATCGATGATCAACGCACAACTAATTCAATGAATCTTTCCCGCAATGATGACATAATGATCTTTCGTCATTAGTGACTAATCTGAATCAATTTAGGTCATGTTTTTTTTATTATTTTCCATTTTCTTGATTTCTTCGACGAACGAAGACCAATCAATGGATATATTGGCTTATTGATTGATCATTGTGCAAGATTGTTTATTTTGTGGGGTTTATCAGAAGATTAATATTGTAATTGGTGGATTTGATTATTCATTCAAATATTAATGAACTCAGACCATCACAAACATTGATCAATGTTCATTTATCTTGATTTGGTTTGTGATTTAATACCTCGATTCACCATTCATTGGGGTTTTATTGGTTTTCACCTTGGTTCAACATTTCTTTGAATGATAGATCATTGCATAGTTTATATGTAGTGAAATAATCTGAAATCATAAATTAGAAATTGGTACAACTCGAATGAGGTGCGATGGTGATTTCGGTAGTACATCGTATGGAGGTTGGCTCTGATTTCAAATTATTCAGGGTGTAATGAATAATACAGTCAATCATGTTTTTGGAGATGATTAAATTCTTGAATCATGTCGATTCAATGATGACGTGGAAAATGGGCATGTATCTTGAGTTTCAAGTAAAATTGATCACCAGAATGGAGACTGGAGGATTGAATAGTGTGAGCAGGGGGAAGATTATGGGCTCTGGAGGAACCTGATACACACTTTTTGTAGTTCTTCACTACAAGACGTGTAGTCCCCTTGGATGCACTCTAAATGTACCAAGGAGTAAACAGAAATAGGGTGGAGTACACAAGTTTCCTACATGGTGTGTAATCCCCCCCCCCATAGCATGGCCTAGACCATGTACATGGGCTACCCCATTTACTAGTACATAGGCACAGATACACGGGATGATGTTGTGTATTGGAACACAGCTGGAGTACCAGGGTGGGACACTGGATATAGGGACACTCTATGTAACCCTTCCACACATCGTGTACTCTTCAACACAACATGTTTTGAATGACATGGGAAATTTACGTGGTCATTACTTTGGATCAAGGGACACATCGTGTGCCCTTACTGTACACCATTTACACCATTCTACATGACTTAGAGCCCCTGTCCTGTTGAATTGTATATGTTCTGATAGTGATTTTTCCATTATACATTACATGATGGTTGGTAAGAATAATTTCTACTCCTAGGAATATGATCCTTTCTGCAGGACTTCCTTGATAGTGTTTTTTGAATCCCTCAAAGAGGCTGAAAGTGGGATCCTATATTCATCTTCATTCCCTGTGTGGAGCTCTAGGCATCGACGTGACCAACACTACTCAAAATTGATCCTCTATTAATATTGGTTCATCCAGATTGAGTTTTTTGGTATCACCCCATGGTCTTAGTTTTGATCCTTATCTGTGTATCATATTCTTTTTAGATCATTATACATGTATCTTTCTCAGGACGAGACCTGACGATCAGTACCTCTCAGATGGATGCCATCAGTGTTATCAGACTCATGAGTATGTCCTCTTTAATGAGTTGTATATGGAATCTTCAATAGATAATTTTAGGATTTATATACTATGGATATGGATTACCTCTAGACTATGTGTCTTGGATTGTGTATATCTCAAAATTCATGTTATATTTATTGTATAAATATACCTATGTGCAGATGATTGTACATTCCATTTTTTATGATTTGTGTTATCGAGGTGTCCTACTAAGTATTGTTTCACTCTCCCCTACATGGGATTTTCCTTCACGTGTCATGTATTTTTGAGATGATCAACCTTTTGACCGAGTCCTAGGAAGATGAGGACCATGCGGTTCTTAGTGAGAGAAAACAGACCAAGGTGTGTTCCTGTGGCTTTCAGACAGAAGTCCTAATAACTTTACTTTCACATTGGACTCATGTTAAAAACTTAATTATTTTGGGATTTTATTTGGCCCTGTTTACATTATTTACTTTCCATCATACTTTGGTTGTAAGGTATATATGTATGAATGCATTTTTTGTTCAGTTGTTTTTATATTTCATCATTTTGTGAGCATAGATATGTGTGTGTGTGTCAGTAATTAGGGAATTCCTCCCATGTCATTGATATGCCTACTCAATGTCAGTCACTATACCCTCTCCTATTGGACTTCGTATTAGGTATTCATGGAATGGGCTCCACTTGGATGGGTTTTGATAGAGTGGTATCAAAGTGGTTCGATATTACTTTAGGACCAGGAGTATGTGATGTTGGTTTGTTCCAATAGTATTAAGTGTTTCGAATACAAGTTTCAGGTCAGGGACTCCAATGTTGGTGTGGCGGCTGACATATCCATACACAAGGACTCTAATCACCTTTTTTTTAACTTGGTAGAATATAACACTGGTTTTATGTAAAACAATAGTACATGCATCATATAGAAATAGGTTTTGGTTTCCATGACCTTTTTGAGTCACCTCTCCAGATATAATCATTGAAAGTGGTACATCAGGTTTACTTTCAAGCTGCCTCCATAACAAATGTCATCTAGGATTCAGTATCTTGATCATGAGGATGAACTCATCAGTGAAGAGGCTTTGATATAGGGACTATTTCCGAAGAATTTATATCTAAGTGGTTCACCATCCATACTACCACCTTTGAAGAATCATGTGGTTCACATAGTAACAGTAGATGAGGTGCACTGCCTGAGCGTGCTTCATGAGTTTTAATAGTAGAGTCTCATCATGTTCTGAGGGGATCCCAACCCACAGGTGGCTAAGGACTAACTTGATGTGGTGACTTGAGTTTTCTATCTAGTCAGGACACAAATATATTAGACTTTTGTCTTGTCATCAAACCATCTTCACAGCTCAGAAGGATGATAGTAGAGTTTTGTAAACCAGACTTATGATGAGGTGACTCTTTCATGGAATGTGTTTACGCACCTCTTAATATTGGATTTCTCACCAGTTATGTTGAGGGATGTGTACATCTAAAAGCTTCTTTAGATTCATCAGGGAAGCATGTCAGGATTTGATTATTAATCGAGTTTTACCAACCATTCTAGGTACTCAATGGATATGGTTGGAGATCAGTACTTTGGGTTCGAACCATGTAGTGTTGTATACGTAGAAACATCCAAAATAGTGTTATACATTTATCATTTCCTACTTGTATTTGGATTCTTGAAAAATCTTTGGTGGTTTAATATTTGTGGGCCGACAAGATACAGTCATCAGTTTTCAGTAGTGGGAAAGTAGTAGTAGAGAACTTAGTAGAAGTGAACCAATGCCAGTATTGAGGATCTATATGTGGGAGACGTTTTATGATGGGATCGTAGAATAGAGTATTTGTAGTTCAAGGATCACATGGTGGGTCTAGCCTACCTAGAGAGAGATAGCATTATTCATGTGATGGTAGGGGACATCTTGCTCTAGATTTTCTGACCCGTCATACTATTGATAGAGAAACTTTGGATAGAGAACCATAGCATAGACAACGAAAAGATAAGGAAGATCCAAGAGTAGTGGATGTGGTAGAAGACCTGGGAGGGAATCAGATGGTGTTTGGTGTTTCAACTTGTTACCACCACCACCCCCAAGTTTTCCACGCATGGCTCCAGGAGCAAGAGAATATGGGAGGGGACAACTGCAGGCATTGGAGGCATATGAACTAGGGCCTCCATGAATGATTCTAGGTGTAATCTATGTCGTTTATACTATAGATTCATAACTAATAGACATAGTTTTTGTTCATTACTTTCTCTCTATATATCTTTTTCGGGGCATAATAATTTGGTTGAACCATTGAATTGGCGTTTACAATTAGAGACACCAACTAGAGAAGACATAGTGATCACACATTTTTGATAACAGTGTTACATGGCTCTTATAGGAGATATTCTATGTTGGAATCTTTTAGTATAAGCATCAAGGACTGACAACACCATTATTTGTATGGATTGGTTATCAATTGTCCATGAAAATATTGACTATTTTAGGAAATGGATGTGGTATGTCCACAGTGATAGAACCTAGTTTTTCGTTGTGGGTGAAAAGGAAACCCAGGTAGCACGGGATGGAATCATACATAGGAGGGTGCATCCGATTACTCCTCTGTTGGATAGAATTACCCTTGGTGCAGTGTATGTTGTGAGTTCCCAGTTTCTTGTAGTGTTGGAATAGTATGAGTATTCCTTTCCTGAATATGTTCCATGTTTACCTACCCAATGAGACATATACTTCTCATTTATCTACACCTTGAGATGGAACCGATATATGTTCTATCATATCGGATGGCTCCCACAGAGCTTTGTGAGTTAAGGGTATAGTTGGAGGACTTTAAGATGAAGGGATTTGAGAGACCCAATGTTTCTACCGAGGCATCCTCAGTTTTTTTTAAGAAGTCACACAGGAGCTTGATGTTTTGTGTGGACTAATGGTGCTTAAACCAGATGACCGTGAAGAATAATTGTCCACTACCATGGATCTATGGCCTCTTTTATCAGTTGATAGGGGAATTATAGTTATCGATGATTTATTATTACCAGCCAATCACTAAATGCGAATATAGAATAACGATTTACTAAATATGGTATTTAGATATCGCTAAGGACACTATGAGTACTTGGTGATTCCCTTTGACATGGAGAATGTCCTTGTAGTGTTCATGGGACTAATGAACTGAATCCTTCATCCTTATTTGGACTAGTCCATGGTTATCTTTATCGATTGTATCCTTGTGTACCCAGCCTCCAAGGAGGATCATGAGACACAATTAAGGATAGTTCTAGACATACTCCGAGAGCAGTTGATTCATGAAATATCTAAAAATTCTAGTTCTGGATTTAAATGGTTCACTTTTTTGGATACATTATTTTAGTAGTTGGAGTGGTAGTGGACTCAGGCAAGGTCGTGGCAGTGTTATCAGGGGATCCACCAAAAATAGTGATGGAGGTGTGGAGATTCCTTGGGTTGGAAGGCTATTATCAGAGATTCAAAACTAATTTCTACAGGATATCATCACCCATAATAAATTTGTCTCAAATGGGGAAGCATTTATTGTGTAAAGAAAAGTGAAAACAATATTTTCAGTAGTTGTGGCTGAGATTGATGAGTGATCCCATCTTGATATTATTGTAGGAAGGTGTCGAGTATGTAGTCTTCTTTGATGCATTAGGAATTAGGATTTGTTGTATTATGATGTAGTGTCAAGTGGTGAATGCATGTGTTTCCCACAAGGTGAGACCACATAAGAAGAACTTTGTGACCCATGATCATGAGTTAGCATTATTATTCTCTGCTTTGACGATGTGGGGACACTACCAGATGGGTGAGCATTTTATCGTATACTCCAATAATTAGATTCTCAAATATATCTTCTCTTAGAAGGATCTTAACCTAAGATATATGAAATGGATAGAGTTCCATCAGGATTGTAAAATTGAGACTTTATATACTCTTGGGAAGGGGAACATGGTAGCAGATACTCTTATTAAAAGATTTAGTTTGTAGTTGTTGATTGACGCATTAGAGGAGTTGGCCATGTTGTAGTTATCCTTTGTGGATAGAGATAGAGAAGCTTAACTTCAGTCGATGATTGTCACCCTTTAACTCATAAAATCCTCTAGGGAGTCACGGCTTGGGGATACCAACTAAGAGACCCGACGTGCTCAGATATCCATAGTTCATGCTCTGAATCGATATTATAATGGTGGGGAGCACATCATTCTTTTCCGATGATGCACGATGGTACCGGTGAAATTGCAGGAATATGTTCTGAGAGTGTTTCGTACATATCCTTTGGTGATACATATGAGTGTATAAAATATGTACCAAAACCTCCAATGTTTGTTTTGGTGGCTAGGGATAAAGAAAGATGTTTCATAGATTTTCTCTTGATGCATTACATGTCAGCAAGTGAATTCTGATCACTAAGTTCAAGTGGGATGAGCATAACTCATTCAGGTTTTAGAGAGGAAGAAGAATATAATATCAATAGAATTAATTATGTAATTACCATGTACTTCCCGGGGATATGATTCCATCTCGGTGATTGTTGAATGACTCGCCAGTTGTCCCACTTCCTAGCTATCCGAGAGTATAGTTCAATAGAGAGCCTGTGATGCCTCTACGTTTAGTTGATAGTCCGACTCCACATAGTTCCATCGACAGTTGTTTCTAATCATTATTATAACATTACATATAGATTGTGGAATATATTATATGAGGTTAATGGGACCCAATTACACTTTATCCCAACATTCAAAAACAAATTGATGGCCAAACACAATGGTCTATTCAGGTTCTGGAGTATATGCTGCAAGCTTGCATGTTAGATTTTTTTTGTAGTTGGGATGACCACCTACCACTAGTGGCGTTTTTGTATAAAAATAGATACAGTTCCACAATCAGTATTCCACCATTCATGAATTTGTGTGGGAGACCATATGGGTCACCACTTTGTTGGATTGACCTAGGAGAGTCGACACTCATGGGCTTGAAGAGAGTGTGAGCTACTATAGAGAAGGTACAGGTCATCCATGAGTGGATAAATACTTCACAGAGCCATTATAATACTTATTCAGATAGGAAATGATGGCCTTTGGTGTTCTAGGAAGGAGGTCATGTGTTCCTATGAGTTTCACCTTGACATGGATTATAAAGATTTGTTCTGGGGAGGAAATTTATCCCTGATGTTTATCTACCCTTTCGAGGTACTTCATAGAGTTAGACTAGATACACAACATCTTCAGTTAGACTAGAAAGTTATCCCTGTCGTGTATTCCATTAGACTGGATACACAACATCTTCTATGTGTTGTAGCTAATAAGGTACATGCAGAGCCCATTGCATGTTATCGACTGGGGAAAGTTAGACATCAAAGATTGAGTGACTTTTTCTAATTACCCAGGGGAGATTGAGTATTACTAGTAAAGGATCCTTATTTTTTGACCAACTCCTTTGGTGTATTTATAGTGGTAGCATGGGAATCTCAAGGAGGGAACTTTGGCGTGGGAGGCTCAGATTCATGCTCAGTACTCACTCCTTTTTTAGTAGCCTTTGTTTTGGATTTTTGGGGACGTAAATCCCCAAGCTGGGGAGAAACTAATGTATTTCATTTTACATATATTATTTCTTAATATTATATGGATTAATTTTGAGACTAGATGCTGAGATGATGTATGATTATGAGGCCCGGTGTTCCCATAACAAAATTATGAAAAATATTAAAATATTAAATAGAATGGATACATGGTTTTCCTTGAAAATAATATTATCTTTTAAACAGGTGCTCAGATCAAAAATATGTGGGCACCAATGAGTTTATAATGAATTTTTACCCTAGGTGTGACCTTAAATTGGTCAGCACATATCGCTTATGAAATATTTATCAGGGTAGTAAAAAGGGATAAAATAATTTAATAAAATTATTTTTATTCACATCATTGACGCAGTGACAAGAAATAATTAAAAGTTTCTTTATGTTGAGATCTTGGGATAGCCTCATAACCATGGGATCTCTAGAGATCCACCAGAGAGAACCTATGAAAAATTCACTCAAACAAACATTGACAGATCATGTATCAACGATCAACGTGCAACTGATTCGAAGAATCTTTCCAATGATGATGACATAATGTTCCTTCTTCATCAGCAACTAATCTGAATTGAGGTAGAGCATGTGTTTAATTTTTTTTCCCTATTATTGATTTCTTCAATGTATATATACCAATCAACTATTAGATTGTTCTTTGGATCGATCATTGTGTGCGATGGGTTATTTTTCGGGGGTTACCTAGAGATTAATCTTGTAGTTGTTAAATCTGATTATTAATTCTAACAGTGATTAACTAATATCAACACAAACATCGATCGAGGTTCATTTTACTTGTTATGGTTTTTTTATTCACCCTATATTTTTCATTCTATGGGGTGATCCTCATTTTCCCCACAATTTTACTTTATTTTTGAACGATTGATCATTGCGCATTAGATTCATTGTGAAATTATCTGAAATCATAGATTTGGCATCAGTAAAACACATTAAAGGTGTGACAGTGGTTTCAAATATGGATTTAATGAATTTTTCTTCAAATTTCATATTCTTGGGCATGTAACGAATAACTAAGAAGGACTATTTTTACAAAATTATTGAGGGCCCTGATCTTACTGATTTAGTAATGGAATTGAAAAATGTGACTAGATATTTATTCTGAAGGTGAATAGATCACTAGAATAGAGATCAAAGGATCAATCAATCTGAGTGGGAAGAAGAAGAAAGTTTCTAGAAAAACTTGATACACATGGTGTGTAGTCCTTGGCTACATGGCTTGCAGTCCCCTTGGATGAACTTAGCGTGTGCCAAAAAAAGTATAGGGACATGGGGTGGAGTACATGGGTTTCCTATAAATCATGTACTCCCCCACATTGAATATCTTGGACGATGTACATAGGCTACCCATGTACTAGTACATGGGCACAGTTGCGTGGGACGACATTGTGTACAGACACATGGATATAGTACACTGGTGGGAACCCGGATATAGGGACATAGTGTGTAACCCTTCCACAAGTTGTGTGCTCCTCTAGAAGACATGTTTTTAATGACATTGTTTATTTACATAGGTTGTACCCAAGGTCAAGGGACACGGGTGTACCCTTTCTACATATAGTGGAAAACTTTCTACATGGCTTGGTTCCCTTTTCCTTGGTGACTTGGACATGTTTCATTATGGTACATTACCATTATCCTTTCCCTAATGGTTGTCATGAACCATTTACGAGTCCTAGTACTAAAATACCTTCAGCAGGACATCCTAGATAGAGTCATTGGAATCCCTCTGAGATGCCAATAGAAGGATCCTTTATTCATCTTTGTTTTGTAGGATGAGTTCTTAGTATCAATGTGAATAACACTAAATAAGAGATGATCCTCTACATAGTAGGTCTAATCTAGATGGAGTTTGTTAGTTTCATCCTATGGTCTTTGGAATGATCCCTATAAGTTGATTATATTCTATTCATATCCTTCATCGTGTATCTTTCTCATGATAAGTCTCCATGAGAAGTACCTTTTATATGGATGCCATCAGTGTTATCAGACTCAGAAGTGTGTTCTCTTGGATGAGTGCTTCATGGAATCTTCATGATGCAATCCTAGGCTATTTACACTATGGTTATCTCTTACCACAATATTGGGTGTCTTAGATTGAGTAAATCTAGATATTCTTTTTATATGTGTTGTTTCCATATACCTGAATAGAGATTACTGTACTTTCTTTTGTTGTATGCTTTGTGGATTTGGGGAATCCAACTATGTATTGTTATACTCACCCTTGCATGGCCTTTTCCCACATGTGTCATGTCTTGTGAAAAAGATCAACATATTGATCGAGTCCTATGAAGACCAGGACCAGATGGTTCTTAGTGAGACCGAATAGACTGAGGTGTGCTCTTGCAACATTCAGATAGAAGTCATAATAAAATTACATTCAGGTTTGACCAATTTTATAGAATTATTTATGGTGGGCTTGTATTTGGACTTGTTTACATTCTTTACATCCTTTCATACTCTGTTTTTCGGATATATATGTATGCATGAATTTTTTGTTCAGTTGTTTTTACATTTCAACATTTTTGATCTTGGAGATGTATGTGTGTGTGTCAGAACTTAGTCAATTCCTCTCATGTTAAAGATATGCCCACTCAGTGTTAGTTACCAGTCCATGTCCTATTGGAGGTGTGCTTGGTGATTCATGGTATTGGCCTCACTGGAATGGTTTGGGACATAATTTTTATCAAAATTATGAATAGTAATATTTATAAAGGTTTTACATCTGAATCACTTTTGGTTTTCTTAAGTGTGAAATCAATGTTTCCTTTGAAAAGATATATCATAAACCAAATTTTTCATCTTCATGAACATTTTTTTCCTTGAACAATTCATTACATGTTTCCTTGGTTATTATCAAATAAATTTATTTTCCTGGCATTCTGTAAAGTTGTATTTCTCAATGATACCAAAAAATAGGATATTATCTTAGTTCTCAAAGAAATGTTAAAATACACTTTTAAACATATTTTTTCATTACACAAATATCTTTTATGTATATTTATTCTTCACTAGGAATATATTCTTATGATACTATCCACTTTATTTTCTTATATGGATTATGATGATGATGTTTTAATGACGAATATTTGACACATGTTAATTTCTCATAGGTTAACTAAGCTATCATGAAATATTGACTCTTTTCATGATACCATACACATCATTCTTCAAAAAGGATATAATTGTGTGATGATTAAATATTTATGAAAACTATTTATCATCTATGGGATATGCTTTGATGAAATAATGAATTTTTTCATGATAATTTGGATAACTTATGTATGGTTTTAATTATGTGATAGGTAGATCAGAATTATATAGCCCTATAATTAATTGGGTAACGAATGATATATTCTGAGATAATATAAATTGAAATGGAGAGTGAACCAAATTCAATAAGGGGTCCTATCCACTATGATTGTTGAGGAAGTGAACCATGATAAAAGAAATGATGTAATTTAGAGTGAATCCAATCCACTATGGGGATACCTAAATAATGATAGTATTGGGAGTGAACATTAACTATGTGAATGAAAGAATAAAGAGTGAAACCAATCCATTATGATAGTCTTGGTAGTGAACCTAAACTATTGAAATAATGGAATGGTGAGTAAACCCAATCCACTATGATATTATTAAATGTGAATCATGACTAAGTAAATAATTTAATGGGGAGTTATCTCAATATACTATAATTTTAATATAAGTGAACCCTGCCTAAATAAATGATTTATTAGGATTATGTATATTTTCAAAACTTATGTATTATGCATCTGATATATTCTCATATATCATTATTGATTATATGTGATTCCACACTCTTAAAACTTATGAATTTTTTTATGAAAAATCTTTATTCCATAAAATGTTATTTATGATATTTGATATATTTTTTATGATTTTTTTAAGTTATGATAATTTTCTCATATAGGTATTCTCAACCTAAGGTCACTTTAGGATCATCTATTAATATCTCCCAAATTTACCCTTACTAAGAATCTAAGCTCACCCTTCCATATGTTTCCTTTTACCCTTGCTATGAAAAATGTTTTTAAGTTGGGTATGTATATGAAGGGTTCTATTTGAGGAGAACATTGTGGGATATGTTTAAAATATTTCATGAAATAAGTAGATAATCTCTCTAGTATTCAAAGAGACGAAACATTAATCATTATGGTGAATTTATTATAATTATATGTTTTGAATAATCATTTAAATTTATTAAATACATATCTATTTAAATCTTGGGTGACATAAATTTTAGTGCATGTATCTGAGATTCAATTTCATAAGTTGATTGATTAGAAACAATGTTTGAGAAACAAGGTTCACTACAGTTTCTTCTCCTATTAATGTTGTTACCTCGTCTATGGTTATGGATGAGGATGCCGGGTTCATATGAGTTGTATTCACTTGTGAAATGTTTTATTAAGGGTATATAGTTTCTAAATTTATTTTTTAACTCTTTATTAGATGATGGTTTGATTTGGCGTGGTCATTCCCATACTCCCAATAACATGGGTAGAAATTCATAGATTTCATAGACTATATTGGGTACTGGAAAAGCCTCTTCTTCCTATGTTTTGTTTCAATAAGGATGACAATGTAAACTCTTGGAATTATATGATAGTGAATTTTAATCCTATGTTATCACATAAGAAATTTGGGTCATAAATTTTTGATCTAATAAAGCATTAATTATTCATGTGCTACATTAATTGATTTTATTGTCATCTAGTCATCTAATTTCTACATTTTCCTATCTGGGACCTATTATAACTCTTATTGTTCTTATAGAGGAGCAGTAAAGACACAATTCAACTATATTGGGGGGAGTTATCCATCCTTACCTATCTGGATTCAACTATATTCTGGAAAATATATTTGAAGATGATGAAACCATGATTGTAATTCCATGATGTCTATTTTAAGGGATGTTATACGGGTTATAATTCAAACCAACAACTTTGGCCCCCTTGATCTATTGAAAATTAACCGATTTTTTCTCCAAGATGGTGATGAAAATACTTAAAACTTATTCTTCATAGTAGGAATATACTAGATTTTAATGGTCCACATAAATCATGAATTTGTTATCTTAATTATCAACATTATGATGAAAATATCATTATCACTATTGTTTGGGAGGAGGAACCATATGATATTAATATGGTTTAAGAGTATGAGAAAAAAGAAATGTCGGTTTGAGTGTAACAGTCATAGTATCCACTAAACCATATTTATTCTCTTGTTTTGATGGTTTTTATAGAGACATAGCCTTGAAATGTTGGATGGAATTGTCCAGTCATTGTATTATTTCATCAAAATCCCAAAATTTATTAGTGTATTTTCCGGGACCATGTATTGTCTAAAACTTGTCTTACATATTTTATTTCTATATCCCTAACAACTTCTCTTGTGGAAGTACCATCTTTAATGAATTGGTTAGTTTTTTGCACTAGGTGATGAAGTTCAAGACTCTCTTAATTTTTTATATTTTTTAATTATTGATTTATATGACTATTTACTTCCCAAACATAGAGTTGAAATGATAAAGGAATTGCCATCATTGATTTTTTCAATTGGTGACAGACCCAATGAGTAGGTTTCTGTACCAGATAAATGATTTTCCTTCAAGGGTTTGTATGAAGAGATGGAGTTTTACTGCCTCATTTTTCAATGGTGTTTCCAATCATAGGGATATATTGATATTTGAAGTGAATGATTTTATTCTTTAAATCTCCCATATTATTCAATACAAGGAATGTGTGATTTTTACAGTTAGTTTGTGGAGGAGTAGTGTACACCAAATTAGGATGTGGTTTCATATTTAACAGCATGGGTGTGTGTTTTCTTTTTAGGCCTCTCATCCTAGTTTTAAGTGACTTGATGGAGTCATGGTGTTCTTATAGGACTATCAGTTGATCTGATAATCAAATTGAGATAGTGGTCGAAGCGAGATATGGTTAACTGAACTTTTCATATTATTGATATGTATTTTTAGTCATCCTATAGTATTTTTACTAAATTTGAATCTATTATTGACTCAACATAGTTAATTCATGATAATATGTGGCCACTATGGTTAAATAAACTAGTTGTTTGGGCCTCAGGTTTACCATGTCACTAGAATCTTCTCTCATTGGTTCATAAATTCATTCTAGTGAATGGTGTTGAAATAAGGGTAAATATTGACCCTATAATGTGATTTAAGTCAGTATAAATATTACCTTTGACAAATTCAATAGTCTATGGATATAACCACACCCTTTTCTTTATCATTAGCTAAATCTCACCTGGTATTTGGTACCTGACTATTTGGAGGATCTCAGAGAACTTGAGTTTTCCTTCATTATCGATTATGTATTCATTGTTCATGTATTTCAGATTGAACTATACTTTGAATAGATACATCATTATTATATTTTTATATGGGAATTTAATTGTATGTGTTATATAGGGGTTAAAGTTAATGAGATTCACTAATGTGAATCATGAGATAGGGTTCATATAGTCTATTTATTATAGTAATAAGGGGAAATGTAATCCGCTAAATATATTTCAAGAGAAAGTTCATGATATTACTTGATATACACTTTCTTAAAGATTCATTTTGAACTATGGTCCTTACAAGGTTTCACTCACTCTCATCAGTGATCCCCCTAATACTATTTTATGGAGGGTGATACTAAAGGAGTCCCTAATAAATTTCAATGAACACATTCCCAATAAAGGATATGGATTAAAAAGTTGAATGAACCATGGGGGATATTCTAATGAAATTCATCCCTATTTATAAAAGACTAAGATCCTTGGAAGGGGATGAAACAATGCCCCTATCTCTATTGGTTAGTGTGTTTTATGTTCATCTACCATCACTTCCTCATTACATTGTATATTTGATAATCCTATGTGTGAGGGTGGAGTTAAAAATTCCAACATATCTAAGGGATAGTGTTCCCCATATAATTCTTAAGAAAAAACTATTATCATGGAATTATTATCATTTCAATATTATATCCTAGAATGATCTAGATTACATGTATTCTTAGAGTGAGAACTTATCACCACCAAGGGTTGTTCTATGATTGAAGGTTTTTTTCCTCAAATTCTAAGCATGTTTGGACTTATTGGGAACCTATTGTATAATATTTTTAGTGGTTTAATCTTACCGTGTATGTCACCTCAATGATTTCAGAAGGGAATGACATTATTATATAGTGTAACTAGAATTTTAACACCATGAAATCAGGAATTGGAAAGAATAAATGTCATTATAATATTCATTCTCAAGTTAATAATGTTTTCTAGTTAGTGGAGTGAAATGTTGAGTTCTATTTTTTCCCCACCCACTAATACGCACATCTATTAGGATTTTAGTTATAATCTAGTTCAGATTATTCATATTTATTAGGTAATAATGTTGGAGAATCAATTTCTTCTTACCTAACATAGGGTTCTGATCCACTAAAAAAATGTCATGTCAACATGGAAGAAAAGATCATTCATTACCTTGATAAGGTTAATGTGCATCCAATAAGATATGTAACTGGTCTTGAGCTCATGGAAAGTCTCCCATATATTTTGATGAAATTATTTTATTTATTCTTCTTTCAATGCCTCTATAATTTCATACTAGGGAGTGTTAATAGTCCAAAACAAGGCCGATATTATATCTTCAACAGGCTATTTCTATAGAACCATGTAGTTATCCTCATCCACTATGATGTTTTATTCAAAACAATTTCTATAAATATTATTTATTTATTTATTTTTTAAGAGAATTCAAATCATAGTTCAATAAGTGGGTAAAAATCTGGAGGTGAAATTGATGATCATCACCTCTATAAACCTTTTTACTTGGACGTGATGTCATTTTTGATGATGTGGTTTCTATTGTGGCTATCCGAAGATTTTTTTCCCTCTCGATGTGAGGGTAAAACTTTAGAATATCTAAATTGTATAATAAATTCCTAATAATAATATAATTAATTACAAGGGGGGCCTTTATAGTGATAACCATGGGGAAGACCGACATTCCATATTTATATTTCATCATAGGGAGGACCTCTAAAGTATAGTCCATGTGGAGAACATCTAGTGTTATCATATTGATTGCTACCAATATTGGGAAGACCCTCAAGATTGATATCATGGAGAGAATATATATAATTCATGAACATGATATGACCTCTAAGGAAATTATCCTAATCTTTATGGGGAGGACCTCCAGGATCACTGATTTCTAATGAGTTGGTAAGGGGGCCTTCTTACTGGATGATTTTAATGATGCGGGGAGGACCGATACAAATAAATTCATGAGTATGACCTTCATAAATTATCTTAACATCATTGTAAGGAGTATATTCATGGTCTGTAATATGTGGAATACCTCTATAGTTGTTCATCAGCAAACCATGGGGAGGTCCTCAGTAGCCATAGCTTACCTCTCTTAATTATGAAGTGATGGAGGATCATAGGGCCACTCTCAAAATAAACTGATGTGTAATGACTCTATTTTTCCTTGTAACATTTTAAAATATTTTAAAAAATATTTTCAAATTTAGACAGGGAGTCATCATCAGATATTGAGGCCCATGGAGAATTAATTTAGTATAAAAATATTAAATATAATATATCACACACACATAGATTAATGAAATAATAGAATATCACTCAAATAGTGTTTCATATGGGGAACTAAATTCCACCATTAAATATAGAATCTAGGTACTACCCACAATGTGATATAATCGTTCTCATCATCTAATA
This sequence comes from Viscum album, assembly GCA_963277665.1. Classification (NCBI taxonomy): domain Eukaryota; kingdom Viridiplantae; phylum Streptophyta; class Magnoliopsida; order Santalales; family Viscaceae; genus Viscum; species Viscum album. The sequence continues at coordinate 747,551,759 of OY728129.1, read as the reverse complement.
TTTCTTTAAGAGAATTCGTCGGTGAAATAATAAAAAATTAAATCATTAAATATTTTTTTCATAATTAATTGGTTGTAAAACGAATACCTCTCCAAATTAAAAATTATTATGTACAAATTCTAAGGTCAGCATCATAATATAAATATTGGAGAGGACTACGGAAGAGATATTTGGTGCACAATAATGAGATCATAGATCAAGGATTATTTTTTCAGGGAGTTGTAATCAATAATGGAGTTCTTGGATCTTTCCAACAAAAACAATGCAGAAATAATTATTTGTCAGTAATCAAGCCAAATTCATGGTGGGAATTTTCTTTGAATTGATTAATCCCCATTTTTATTCCCTCATGTCAAAAAAAAATTTATTTATTTATAAATTTAAGTCATATAATAGTTTATGATTTACAACTGATGGTTCCTCTTCTTGGAATTAGGAATTGATGGTCTGTTGTTGTTTCTTTATTAGTCTTATATGATCATTGATGCCTTCATCAATAGATCATGGACAACCAAAAATGGGTAAAATTAATTTCCTCACTTTTTAATATTTTTCTTTTCACACCTCATTAATTGAATAATTATCATTTGAATTTCATTTCTTAATAGTTTGAATACCCAAAAATCGATCCCTACACAATCAATATATGGCGTAACGGATTATTACCATGGGTTCGTATTTGGGATTGAATATATGATCATGGTGTGATGATGATAATAGAAGATTAGTAATTGTATTGATATTATTTATCCATGAGTTTGTGTTATTGAAATGCATTTCAATGGAGAGTGACATTTGTGTTTATGGATAGCCATAATTCGATCATAGGTGATGGATTTTTCTGTCCAGGTGGAGTTATCTCCCCATATATTCACATTGACTATGGTGAATCTTGAATTTGGGAGGAGGAATCCATGGTGACACTCATATAGGATTCAATATTATTATCATGATGATTATAATATGAGAAATGAGGCTTTGGTTCATTTTCCTGTGTAGGTGTTAGTTCCTATTGGTAGTTCTTTGATCTTACATCCACCCATTCAGTAGTCGAATATCCCATAAGTATAAAAAGAGTAAGTTTGTTAGATTAAAACACATAACAAGTTCTATAGGTAAATATTCCCCATGTTTCATGTTGAGAAAATCCCATAGGAAGAGGAGGACTAGATCATGGTTTTTGGTTGAGTCTTCCACCATGTTAGGACACTTCTTGAAAAGATGTTGGTTTTAGAAGTGGTCCATTACATGGATCTGTAAGGAGATCATTGGAATTTGGGATTTACATGCTTTAGTAGGTAAAAATCAAAATTAAGAAGTTTAAATAAAACTTTATAAAGGCTTTTTCCTGGTGATTTATGGAATGTGCATATCCATGAGATTATAGAGCTCCGGTATGACAACATATCAGTTGTGGAGTATGTGTTGAGGTTCATTAACCTCTTGAATTACACCATGGTCATGATTCATGATGCATACATATTATCATGGATAGTAAAGTGTGTAATTCACTGAGATATCTGGGATGGTATGGTATCTATTTTAATTCCTTTATATATTGGGGTGCTAGATCATTCCATTATTATACAGAGCTTTCTAAGTGAGCAGTCATCGAATTTTGGTTCAATATGTAGGAACCCTAGAGATGATACTTTAAAATATAGTAGTTTATTATAAAATCATTTATCTATAAGTGAAATAGGTTTTTAGAGATTTTCACAGGACATAGGATCATTCATATAGGGTTCTCATGATGGTTCCAATTAGTTGGGAGAGATATGATGATACTCTTATGCTGGGTGAGCACATATCACGGGGGATTTCCCAACCCTACATGCAATTTATTAGGATACAGTTGATGGAATGGATATATAGTGGTCATAGAAACATCAGGGAGGTCTACAAGGGGAGCACATATAAGTGGATTTGGGAGAAAAGAGGGAGGTGGTTGGCATTTTGATCTTTTTAATACCACCACCCCAAAGTAGTCCTCTCCAGGCTCAAAGGAGCTTGTGGAAAATGTTGTGGGTAAATACATGCAATGGAAGCTTATAATGTAGAGGCTCTGGGGATGATGTGAGGTATAATCTATTTATTCTCAACATTATCTACAGTGTTTATAGAAATAGTTGTGAGCCTCTTATTAATTTCCAAAAAAATTCAAATCTACATATTCTAGTGGAGCCTTTGGAATGACCATTTCATTTAGAGACCCCTACTAAGGTAAATTCAACATTTACCTAAAAATGTTGAATTTTTGAATTTACCCTTGTAATAGGGAGGTTGTTATGAAATCCTTTTATATACATGGTGATGTCATATGGAATCACTTTAGGAATGTTCTAGCTCTCCAATAATCATGAATATTTTGATCGCATTAGGTGGATGATGTGGTTTGTCCGAGTGGATGGACTGAGGTTTTCCTTCACCAGCAATAAGAAAGCCAAGAAGGGTAGGATGGTTATTCTTCATGGGATTATATAGTTTATTACTCATCAATTTTATAGTATTAACATTAAATTAGTATATCCTATAAAATTTTAGATTCAAATTGATGTGATGGAGTATGTGTTCATATTCCATGTGGACACGTCTGGCTTACCTCCCCATCAAGTGATCTGTTTCTTCATAATCCTATACCTAATTAATACATTAATATCTATGATAAAATATCAAATGCACCTTGTAGATATTTTATAAATGAAGTTTTGGTTGGTGGAATTGTATTGGAAGAGAGTTGATAGGACTATTGTGCCTTCTGGGCATTCCATTGTTGTTCACCAAGATGGTGGATGGGAGCTTTAGGTAATGCATTGATTATAGTTCTTGAACCTAGTGAAAATCAAGAATAAATATCTACTTACAGGGATATAAAACCACTTTTACCAGTTGAATGGGGAAAGGTGGTTATCAAATATTGACTTCAGGTCAAGCTATGACCAGCTCCATATTTGAGAAGAAGATATATAAATGAAATAATTTAGATTTCTCTATAGACACAATTAGTATTTGGTAATTCCATTATTATTAATGAACACCCCAAAAATATTCATGGGACAAATGAATCAGATCATTTATCCCTTTTTATCCCATTTCATGGTAGTCTTTATTGATGAAATCCTTATGTAATCTTCTTTAAATTAGAATAATGCAAGACACTTGAGGATGGATCTAGACATACATCAAGAGAACTAGATTTATGAAAAACAATTTTGGAGTCAATTATAGATTTGATTGGTACACTTCATGGGATAAACCATCTCCAAATAAGGATTAGTAGTAATCCTAGAAAAAATTGAGTTAAATTTATCTTGGGAGATACCCAAGATTGTGACTGAGGTGAAAATATTCCTTGGGTTGGTAGGCTACTATCATATATCTATATAATATTTCTCCATAATTTCAGAACCATTAACTTACTTAACTTGAAAGGGTAAATATTTCATGTGGTCCAATCGATTCTAGTAGTCTTTTTAGGTGTTGTGGAAGAATTTACTTCCCATTATATGGTAGTAATGACAATAGGGGGTGTGAATAGTTATTTTTAAAATTTAATCTATTAATTCTATTTATTTTAGTTATAACATTGTTACATGTGAATAATAAATAAAAAATAAAACATGATATTTTTATAGTGGTTTACATCACAAAGATCCTATTTCACTCTTCAATTTCCTCTATATAGTGATTGGACTGGAATTTACTAGTTCCACAATTTTTTTTGGATTGATAACCCAATTAAAAAAACCTACCTTTTCCTCACCTAGTAGTATAACCCCTGAATTTTGAAGAAGTTAGAACTGACATTCTTTTTTCTAGGAGTAATAACCTAACCTTCCTAATATATTGGAATAATAACCGAGTATGATAGATTTTGGATGGGAAATAATAAAACAAACTCTAAAGAATAGATTATGTAACAACCTGAGATTTTATGAGAATTATTCTTTTTAATTTCTTTGATGTCTTTTGTTATACGCTACACTAAGATTATATTTCACTTACACAACACCGTATTAGCATGCAGTATATGCAACACTATTCTTGGATCGGGTTACACACAATTTCATGTTCGTTTGATAGTAGTTATTCTACATACCATTGAGTGTATATATATATATATATATTCAATGTATAAATGAAATATGGTTGGATTATGTTATACGCAAAAACAAAGGAGTATTGCACTACACACAACCCTGACTAGGCTTACATTACACGCAATCGCGACCTTTCACGATAGTGTGTCTTGTACACAATACCGAGTTTCACTAAACAACGATATGTTATTAAAATATTATACAAACTAGCCGTTATGAATAGTAATACCCAAATTTTGAAATTGTATAAATTTATCTTTCAAATGGACTTTATTTTTGGATTTGGAATATCAAAATTAGCCTAGGGGGAATTTGTGGTATTTTTCTGAAAACATTCAATTTTTTATGAATAGTGAAAACACTGGGTTACTATTTAAAAACCGACTTTTTTATTTTAATAATTATTTATTTTATTTAAATTTATTTTAGGTAAAAATTGATACATAATACCTATATAAGTTAAATTTGATTCATTGGAGTCATTTTATAATAATTTTAGATATATAAAAATGTTATTGAACTTTCCACCATCTTTTACCTACCTCCTAGGAGCTTTTTGAAAATGTACATAAAACCTAATTTTACCACTTCAATGAGAGGAATTTTAAAAATAAGAGAGACACAGTTAATATCAAATAGTAAAATTTGGTTCAATAAGATAAAAATAATTTTTGGGGAATAGTATCTTAATACTTTTATTTGCCACGGTAAAAAGTAAATAGTTTAATTAATGGTAAAAATGATATTATTATTACCCTAACACATTTCCTAATTCTATTGGATAAGTGTAATTAGTCCAAAAACAACCTGAGGCATAAAATATTTCCCTTTAGGTCCACTTGGATTAGATTAGGACATTTATTATTATTTTATTTAAAGAAGAGTAAAAATAGTTAAAATCAAAGTTTAATAACTAAAACATTTTAATAGAGGGTTATAAATAAGATAAATTAAAATATAAATATTCATTATAAAGATAAACATATTTAATACCTAATTGTATTTTATTTATAATTTTTAGACATTAAATAAGTGAATTTATTTATGACACAATGATGATGCAGTAATTACCTTATTAATGAAATATTAACATAATTGATGTTATAAATACCCAAATAAATGTAATTTGAGACTTTTTACAAATTACACAAATTTTCTAGGTTAATATGACATGTTATTATTGATTTAATTAACTTGGTGTGAACTAATAACGCTGTTATGATTTTCACAAAAATCAATTACCAAATAGTGTCAAAATATACATAAAATAGTTTTTAAAACAAATATTATATTATTAATTGTTATTTTATACCTAAAAAATATAAATTTTGTCCCAATTACATAGAGAAGGTTATATATATTAATAATAAACCACTTGGGTTTATTTTGGATTGTTATTGTATGTTTATTAACCATATAGTGTAAGAAAAACAGAAGACACGGTAAAAGTTAAATTATTTAACTTAGAGTTATATCTAAAAGATAAGGTTAAAATAGTAACCTAAACTTGTCTAAAACCTATTTTATGAAAGTATTTTTACCTCTCCTTACCTTATATTCTATATAAATTAATATGGAGCTATTAAAAATCGAATATGACTTTATAATAAAATAATATTTTAAGTTTTTCCAAAGGTGCCCCTCTCCTCCCTTATAAAAAGGGAACCCCTTCCCTCTTCTCTTCACACCCTTTTGAGCCATGAAGATGGTCCAAACCCTGACCATTTCTCTTCTAAACTTCCCTAGAAACATTCTGGAGGTTCTGTTCTTCTGAAAATACCAACTCTACTTCCTTAAGAGGAAGCTTAAAGGAGGTGCGTCGAAGAAGAGGTAATCTCTTCTTCCGATTATCTCAAGTTTATTTATTCTTATACTTCTTCTTGTTTAGTTGTCTCATTATAAAGGAATTACATCAGTATTAATTATATACTGATATGTAATTATAAATATTAAACAACCCTATTTCACATTATATCCATGCTACAGAAAACGAAATCACCACGCGTGAGTACGTACAAAATACCGTCTCCACGCCGTGGTGTAATCTGTTTTCGACCACCACCTTACATGGATGATTATAATGGTGTAAATAAATAACTATATATGATTATTTTAAAGTGATATTTATTATGAAATATTATACATACACTTCAATACAATTCCACGATCATGGGAATGATATCATCGCTCGTGCGTACGTACGGATTACCGTCTCCACGACGTGATGAGATTCATTCTCCATGTTAACCATTCATGAATGATTATAAAGTATATATACTGAATAATAATGAAATATATGACATAATAATGATACTGGATTTATGTATATACATATATTTATGTCATCTACTTAATTCCATTCAATTCAATAAGGAAACGAAAACAACGTTCATGCGTATGTACGGCCTACCGTCTCCATGAACGGTGTATTTCATTCCATTTATCGATCTATCATATATATATGTACATGATGAATATATATTATATATAAATCATGTTTTACATTCTTTAATTACTTAAATCAGGATATAAATAATAATATCAAGAACAACAAGTCAAAACACGTCCGATAAATGAAACCATGTTACCCAAAACGCTGCATTAACATGGAATTTACAGAAGAATGGGTAATATAATGTCATAAGTGAACCATATATGATATAATAACAATGAATATGATTCTGTAATAATTCAATGACATTATTTAAATCATTATACATGAGTTTCGGATACATACGAAGCATATCTGACATAAGGTAAGGGATAACTATTCCAATCTCGCTCTTATCTGAGATTGTTTATTCGTAAGTATTTACTAGTGTTTTTTTCATCATCCATGTCCCTATTTTCTAAAAATTATTTCATGTATTTTTAATGGCCTTTTTACCCATTTTTTAATTTTACCACATGTTATGAAAGGAATATTACTTTTATTTACCACATGAGAAACTTTTTGACTTTTCCGACAAAAGTACGAGGAGAATGTTATTTTTAACTTATTCGGAGTGAACGGATTTGTACGGTTTCATAACGCCTCATTTTCATGAAGCTTCCTCTATAAGATTGCATCAATATTTTCAAAAAAAACCCTTTTATTTTAAAATTTCATTGAATTTTTTGAAAAGAAAATGATTTTGAAGAAGAAAGGATATTTTCCTCAAGAGTTCATTTCATGTGTTTTATCAAAACTATTTTACATCTAAAATGACATTATTTAATATGTTTATGTTAAAAAGTATAATGTATCCATTATTTAAATGGTCTGATTCTTCTTATGAGGAAATGATATCCATTTTTTATATGGATTATGTTATGATGGCATGATGTTTAAGAATATCATTCTATTACATGGGTTATGCTATGATGTATGATTTATGATTTTGTGGCACACGAAAGAATAATTTCATTATGAGATTGGTGGGACCTACATATCCCTCTAATGCATTGGGTAAAGATTTATATCTCATGAGATAGACATTTCTGGAATGGTAAGTTAATCTGGTTTAGTGATACAGGACTGGAACGAAAAGTGAACTCGATTCAGAAAGGGACTTTGTCCACTAAGATGGTCTTGGCAGCAATGTCTTGACTACTATGGAAATCATATCATGTGCTTAATGGTTTTCCACAATTAAATTTTTTATTCCCATGATATTTTATCATTATTTATGTTCTTTTATGATATAATCCTTAGGTACTTCCAAGATTTATGTCTTTGCTCAAGATTTTGATGTTTAGATTTTATGTTCATGTTTTTGCATTCAAATGTTTATGGATTGTTTTATGTTCTATATGTTTACCCTTACTGAGAATTTGAGCTCACCCTTTTTATGTTTTCTTTTCCCCAGGATATAAAGAAAGGTTTTAGGTAAGAAAACCAAAAGGGGAAGATCTTTATGAGAGATTTTGAAGATCTTTCACCATGATTAGAAGATTACATTTCGATTTTCCAAAGACACTAAACTAATACGGTCTTTGGGTGTCTGTTTTTTTCATGTATTAAGTATTCTGAAAAAGTAATGTAATTTCCATGTATGTAAAGCTTTGGGTCTCTACAGTTGGTATCAGAGCGATGGTTTAGTTAACCTTTGGAAACTAGGATGCGAAAACTTTAGTGAAATCCCTAGAGATACTTCTAAGATATGTCTAGGGATGTCCCTAAGGATAAGTATGTGTATAGGTTATAGTCCTAGAATTATGGTAACAATCTTAGAATTTAACATAAGATGTTAGATATTGATGTAACTCCCCCTTTATTATGATTTTTCCTCTCACGCTATTCTTTTTGGGTTTTATAAAATGGCTGAAAACAGGAAGATTCACGATAATGGAGGATATGATGGACAATGGAATGATATTCTTCAGGAGAAACCAAATGAAACGGGATTTGGAAGTCCAAAAATCATTATTATGACTAATCATCAATCTCATAATATGATCAATAATATCAACTTTGGTAAGATTCCCGACTCAACTAAGAAGAGAAAGATGGAGTTTCATGATGATCATAGAGGAAAGAAAGTACAATTTTCTCATTTAAATCATGTGGGAAGAGGCATCAAGGAGAATGTTTCAAAGGAACTGGAAGATGCTTTGGGTGCAGAAAAGAAGGACACAAAGCTAGTAATTGCAAAGGAAAAGGTTCAGTTAACACCATGGACAAGGATAATGGTATTGCTAAGACATCAACAATGATTTGATGGTTTAAATGTGGAATGTATGGGAATTATGCAAACCAATGACTTAAGGGAAAATCTCATGAAGAGAATCAGCATGGTCATATGGGTAGTATTTATGTGGATGATAATGAGGAGACTACAAATGATATATGAGATGAATGAAGTGTTGAATCTTGGTCAATGGTTTAAGAATCTAGTAGAATGATTTATGTTTATCAAGAGTTATGTTTTATAGGTAATGGTACTATGGAATAAAGACACATCTAAGGATTGTTACACTATTGTTTTTCCTAAAGTATTTGAAAGTATATGTTGAATGGTATCGGTAACCATGAAAGGTTATTCAGATATTTATGGAAAGTAGATGATATGCGCATAATGAAGGGATAAAGAGATAATGAGATGTTTGATAGTATTAATGAGCTCGTGACTAATATAAGGACAAAGTGATATCATGGTTTGAGTATATAGAAATTTTGGGATTTTGGTATGTGGATAGAGTTAACTTTTGACAGCATTCATGTTTTCACTAAGGTTCTATGGTAATTCATGTTTCAAAAGAATACATGATTAAGGTATTCACATGTTTTAAATGTGACCAAAAAGATATATCTTATTATATATGGGGGATAAATGATGGTATTCATGTGCTTGTTATGTGACCTTTCAAGTAATGATTTTCTTTATACTACGAGATTGGACAGATGGATTTTGGATAAGCCTAAATATTGGAATGGATTATGTTGGACATAAGATAGTATTGTTTAAGGATATAATTTTTTGTTATAATAGTATTGTTTTAGAAAAAGGAAAACCCGTATGAAGGGCGACAACCCATCGCGTCAGCCAAGGCTGTGGGAATCGAACCCACAATCGAAGTGTGACAATCCTTTATCACCTACCACTGGCCTACAGGAAGTCCCTGGTTAGTAGAAACTAGTTTTATTTAATTAAGAGGTATGATAGTTGAAGTATATGTCCATTATTGGAATCATATACAATTAACCTCACCATATATGGACTTATGTATTTAACTTTTGATAAATTTATGTTTGAGATAGATGGAATGACCTGTCATTCTCTCGCATGATCTGCTAACACTTCACAGAAGACAAATTCAACTTCATTTCTTTAAGAGATGAAGTGGAAATTGAACAAGTCACAAACAATAGTGAGATTGTACCAAAATCAAGTAAGTATTTATTCTAATTCAATATTTTAAACTATAGGGAAATGATATTGAAAACCAAAAATGTTGTCCTAGTGCTCTCATATACAATGAATGAGATGGTACCTTAGATCATCATAAATTTATGGATTTGTGATTGTTGTATTTTTTCATAGCCATGTTCTCTACCACTCTCCATCAAAACATGATGGTTATATTTCTCTTCTATATCCATATTCTCACTTATGTTCTCCTATGTGGAAACCTAGTGATAAGTTAATTTGTGTAACCGTTATGTTTCATACTTTAGTTTTTAAAGTTATGTTTTGGTATTCCATTTTACGATGTACGTTTCAATTAAAGAAACATTCAAGTAGAAAACCATTTATGACCCCAATGAATTTTGAGGGCGAAATTCATTTTAATGAGGGTAGAATGTAACAACCCGAGATTTTATGAGAATTATTCTTTTTAATTTCTTTCAAGTCTTTTGTTGTACCCTACAGTAAGATTATCTTGCGCTATACGCAACACCGTATTAGCTTGCAGTAGATGCAACACTATTCTTGGATCGTGTTACACACAATTTCAAGTTCGTTTGATAGTATTTATTCTACGCAACATTGAGTGTGTGTGTATATATATATATATATATTCAATGTATAAATGAAATATGGTTGGATTATGTTATACGCAAAAACAAAAGAGTCTTGCACTACACGCAACCCTGACTTGGCTTACATTACACTCAATCGTGAACTTTCACTATAGTGTGTGTTGTACGCAAAACCGAGTTTCACTAAACAACGATATGTTATTAAAATATTATACAAACTAGCCGTTATGAATAGTAATACCCAAATTTTGAAATTTTATAAATTTTATCTTTCAAAATGGACTTCATTTTTGGATTCGGAATATCGAAATTAGCCTAGGGTGAATTTTTGGTATTTTTCTGAAAACATTCAATTTTTGATGAATAGTGAAAACACTGGGTTACTATTTAAAAACCGATTTTTTATTTAAATAATTATTTATTTTATTTAAATTTTTTTAGGTAAAAATTGATACATAATACCTATATAAGTTCAATGTGATTCATTGGAGTCATTTTCTAATAATTTTAGATATATAAAAATTTTATTAAACTTTCCACTATCTTTTACCTACCACCTAGGAGCTTTTTGAAAATTTACATAAAACATAATTTTAACGCTTCCATGAGTGGAATTTAAAAAATCCAAGAGAAACGGTTAATATCAAGGAGTAAAATGTGGTTCAATAAGATAAAAATAATTTTTTGGTGAATAGTAACATTTTACTTTTATTTACCACGGTTAAAAGTAAATATGGTAATTAAGAGTAAAAATGATATTATTATTACCCTAACACATGTACTAATTCTATTTGATAAGTGTAATTTGACAAAAAACAACCTTAGGAATAAAATATTTCCCTTTAGGTCCACTTGGATTAGATTAGGACATTTATTATTATTTTATTTAAAGAAGAGTTAAAATAGTTAAAATCAGATTTTAATAACAAAAACATTATAATATAGAGTTATAAATAAGATAAATTCGACTATAAATATTCATTAGAAATATAAAACTATTTCCTACCTAATTGTATTTTATTTATAATTTTTAGACATTAAATATGTTAATTTATTTATGACACAATGATGATGCAGTAATTACCTTATTAATGAAATATTAACATAATTGATGTTATAAAGACAAATAAATGTAATTTGAGACTTTTTACAAATTCCACTAATTTTATAGGTTAATATGACATGTTAGTATTGATTTAATTAACTTGGTTTGAACTAATCATTCTGTAATTATTTTCACAAAAATCAATTACCAAATAGTGTCAAAATTGACATAAAATAGTTTTCAAAACAAATATTATATTATTAATTGTTATTTTATTCCTAAAAATCTAAGGTTAGAAAAATGATTTAGATAAGATTTTATATATTAATAATGAACCACTTGGGGTTCTTTTGGCTTGTTATAGTAAGTTTATTAACCATATAGTGTAAGAAAATAAGAAGACATGGTAAAAGTTAAATTATTTAACAAAGAGTTAAATCTAAAAGATAAGGTTAAAATAGTAACCTAAACTTGTCTAAAAACTATTGGTTTAAAGTATTTTGACCCATCCCCACATTATCTTCTAAATAAATCAATTTTTAGCTATTAAAAACCGAATATGACTTTATAAAAAAATAATAGTTTAAGTTTTTCCAAAGGTTCCCCTCTCCTCCCTTATAAAAAGGGCACCCATTCCCTCTTCTCTTCACACCCTTTTGAGCCATGAAGCTCCGCCAAAACCTACCCATTTCACTTCTTCACTTCCCTGGTAACATTCTGGAGTTTCTGGTCTTCTCAAAAGACCACCTCTACTTCCTTAATAGGAGGCTTAAAGGAGGTGCGTCGAAGAAGAGGTAATCTCTTCTTCCGATTCTCTCAAGTTTATTTCTTCTTCTACTTCTTCTTCTTTAGTTGTCTCATTATAAAGTAATAACAATAGTATTAATTATATAATGATATGTTATTATAAATATGAACCAACCCTATTTCACCTTATATCCATCCTATGGAAAATGAAATCGCCGCGCGTGCGTACGTACGGAATACTGTCTCCATGCCGTGGTGTAATCTGTTTTCGACCACCACCTTACATGGATGGGTATAATGGTGTAAATAAATAACTATATATGATTATTATAAAGTGTTATTTATTCTTAAATATTATACATACACTTCTATACAATTCCACAATCATGTGAATGATATCATCGCTCGTTCATACGTACGGACTACCGTCTCCACGACGCGATGAGATTCATTCTTGATGTTAACCATTCATGAAAGATTATAAAGTATATATACTGAATAATAATGGAATATATGACATAATAATGATACTGGATTTATTTATATATATGTGTGTATGTCATCTACTTAATTCAATTCAATTCAATAAGGAAACGAAAACAGTGTTCATGCGTACGTACGGCCTACCGTCCCCATGAACGGTGTATTTCATTCCATTTATCGATCTATCATATATATATATGTATATTATTAATATATATTATATATAAATCATTCATTACATTCTGGAATTGAGTAAATCAGGATATAGGTAATAATATCAAGAACAACAAGTCGAAACACGTATGATAATTGAAACGATTTTACCCAAAACACTTCTTTAACATGGAATTTACAAAAGAATGGGTAATATAAAGTCCTAAGTGAACCATATATGATATCATAAAAATGAATATGATTCTATAATAATTCAATGACATTATTTAAATCATTATACAGGAGGTTCGAATACATACGAAGCATATCAGACATAACGTAAGAGATAACTATTCCAGTCTCGCTCTTATTCGAGATTGTTTATTCGTAAGTATTTACTGGGGATTTTGTTTTCATCCATGTCCCTATTTTCTAGAAATTTTTTCATTTATTTTTAACGGACTTTTTACACATTTTTTAATTTTTACCATATTTTATTAAAGGAATCTTACTTTTATTTACCACACGAGGAACTTTTTGACTTTTCTGACAAAAGTACGAAGAGAATGTTATTTTCAACTTATATGGCATGACCAGATTTTTACGGTTTCATAACACCTCATTTAAATTAAGATTACTCTAATATATTGCATGATTATTTTCAAAATAACCCTTTTCTTTTAAAATTTCATGGAATTTTGTGAAAAGAAAATGATTTTGAAGAAGAAAAGATATTTTCCTCAAGAATTCATTTCAAGTGTTTTATCAAAAATATTTTCCATCTAAAATGAAATTATTTAATATGTTTATGTTTCACGTATATTGTCTCCACTATTTATGTGGATTGATTATTCTTATGATAAAATGATATCCATTTTTTTATTTGGATTATGTTATGATGGCATGATGTTTAGTTATCTCATTCTATTACATGGGCTATGCTATGATGTATGATTTATGATTTTGTGGCACACGAAAGAATGATTTAATTATGATATGGGTGAGACCTATATCTCCCTCAAATGCATTGGGTAAATATTTATATCTCATGATATAGACATTGCTGGAACAGTAAGTTAATCCGGTTCAGTGATATAGGACTGGAACGTGGAGTGAACTCGATTCAGAAAGGGACTTTGTCCACTAAGATGGTCTCGGAAGTAATGCATTTGCTACTATGGAAATCATATCATGTTCATGATGGTTTTCCACAATTAAATGTTTTATTCCCATGATATTTTATCATGATTTATATTCCTTTATGATATATGCCTTATGTACTTCCAAGATTTATTTCTTTGCTTAACATGTTGATGTTTAGATTTTATGTTCATGTTTTTGCATTCAAATGTTTATGGATTGTTTTATGTTCTCTATATTTACCATTACTGAACATTTTATCTCACCCTTTTTATGTTTTATTTTCCCCAGGATATAAAGAACGTTTTTAGGTAAGAAAACCAAAATGTAAATATTTTTATGGGAGATGTTGAAGATCTTTCACCATGATTAGAAGATTACGTTCTGAGTTTCCAAAGACACTAAACTAATAAGGTCTTTGGGCGTCTGTTTTTGTCATGTATTAAGTATTCCGAAAAAGTAATGTATTGTCCATGTACGTCAAGATTTGGGTCTCTACAGATTAAGGTTAAGAATAAATAAAATGGTGAAATGGAGAATGAATTTATTATAGTAGTGGAGTAGATGATGTAAAAATTCAATGAATCTGAACTTACTAGATCATTTAACTAGTGGATGATGAAATTGATGAAATCATTTTTGATTGATTCAATGAAACAAAAGTTATAGTAAAAATTTATGACATTGGAACAGTCGTATGAAGGTTGAATAATTTTTCTCTATAATCCTGTCTATCTTCATGGTCAATCATAAAGTAATTATCTTTTTAAAATTATTTTATCATTATTTTTTTATTCAAATTTAAAATAGTTAATCATATCAGTAAATCAAATGATCTTGGGGCATCTCATCTACTAATCACATTGAGACATGTTATAAAAAACAATAAATATATAAATTATGTATTTTTCCTTTATTTTAATTAATGCATTTATACATTGTGATTCTGTGAACTTTTATTCCTTCCTTGAATAATATAAAAATGGTTCCTGAATGATAGTTAGATCAAAAATAATTGATTCATAATTATAAAACATTTAAAACAATTCTAATAAACATTTACTTTATTAGAATGGAAAAATTCTCCAAAAAATAATATCTAAAATAAAATACCGTAGATATATATGTATTTGAAAATAAATTTCACCATTGAATATTTTAACATCATGTACTTATTCTTTTACAAAATATAATCTAAAAAATTTTAAATAAATATTTTATTCTGATTGAAATAAATAAAGTAATATATCAATTTTAATTTTTGAAATATATATTTTAAACAAATGGTAGATGAAGAAATAATACATGATTGTTGCAAGTGGTTTCTATTATTTTATGCTATCATTGTAAGGATCTACCATTTTTAATATCTAATGTTTTGGTATGCTCTACCATTCAGTATGATCTATCATTTTGTAGTCTACCATGATGTAGTACACTATTTTTTGATAGTTAGTGACACACCTACTATAAATAGTGGTGTAGCTATTGGAGCATTGTATGCTACTTGGAGGATCAAATATGATTCTTCAATAAATACATAACTTTTTATACCATGGTGGTTGTTGAATGATATTAACATTTGGGTAAGTTACCATCAGTGAATAAGATGGTTTTATTGCCACAATGAAGTTATGAAATGGTCTATAAGGATTTCAATGCTATCCTGTTGACCTACCGTGATGGTCATGCAAGCTACTATCACTGGAGGCTAGTTATACAAAAATTAAATTGATCAAGCAATATATTAGTAGATGAATGATCTAAATTACAATAAACTATCATTTTCTAGTAATTTGTGCTACAATCCATTACTAAAAAAATAAAATAGTTTCGGATGGGTCTACCCCTGGTGGTTCTTGCTACCATCTGAATAGTTGACCGTCGTTGGAACATATTTATAAGGCCCCAGCCTTAAACCTTACTTAATCTTGAGTTATTACAAGATTACACATTGAGGATCTTTTCAGGTTTAGAGTTTTAGAGAATTAGATCATGAAACTTTCATTACATTCCACATTTAAACAAAGTGGTTACATAAAAGACAATATTCATTCTTCCCATCAACGGAAACCTATTTAAAATAAAACACGGATTCTTTCTTGACACATCCTTGACACTATCATCACATCATGTACATTTCCCTTGACCTGTGAAAAACATTTCAAAAACTTGGGATGAGCATAAAAAGCTCAGTAAGGGTTATAAAAATATGGAAAGGAAACATGAGTTCATAAATACATAAGAATGAAATCATACTTTACCCATAAAACATAGGCATATCAAATCATGAATAAATCATAGAAAATATAAGACATAAAGGTATCTTGAGACATTCATAACATTCTTATGTAGGGAGTAACCCTCTTGGTTATGTTTGGAATACCCATCACAGTATATTCCCTAAATCTCTTCGGAGAAACCTTAACGTTTCACTCATTCGTGTTACCCAATGCATTGGAGAGCTATATCGGGCTCACCCGCCCTTAGTTTATCACGGAACCACCCGTTCTTCATAACAATGCCCAAGAACCATAACATAATCGTATCACATAAACATGAATAAAGGAAACATAACATTTCCACATTTCAATCACAATATAACATTTTAGGATATTGAAATAATGAATCCATTCAAAAAGACACCATTTAAAACATTTAATAAAGAGATTTTTGAATCAAAGTGTCCCATACCACCTTGAAGCTTTAAACATTTTAAACCATTAATATCCATATAAATAAATCCTTAAAACCATTTTGAAAACATGGATATTAATAAGAACAAATAATTAAAACATTTAAAACGATATTTTGGTTAAAGGGGTTTTACCAAAATTAGAGACACTTGAATACAATAATCGAGGAATAACATTTAGTCAGAATTTTATAATATCATAAGAATAAAAGGATTCATGATATAATACTCCAAAGGACAGTATATACACCATATAAGAGTGAATTGGTGCTTAACAAAAATGAGCCCTCAATAGAAATGTCAAATTTGATGAAATCCCTTATAAAGAAGGTATCCTTAAAATAAGGACAAATAAATCTCAAAAAATATGTGTGAAAAATATATATACACCCAATATAAGTGGATATTAAGTGTAAAACAATAAAAGTTCATTCACACATATTCAATGGATGACATATTCAATGACTACAAGTTGAACCCAAAGAAATCAAAATTGGGTTAAAAAGTTCCCTTGACAGCCTAACGGCACCACATCAAAATGAGTTGATGAGAGATAAAAAGTCTATCTCATCACTTGGACATAAAATTTACATCAATAAGGATGTATCAGAACATATCCCAACATAAAAATATGTAAATTAAAAGACCCAATAAAATAAGTCTTTTAAAAAAGAGGAGGGTGAAAGGTTCCCTTACCGACTTGGGTATCTTTCAAAACATACACCCCATGAAAGAAAGACAATAGGTCATTGATTTAAATACTCATAAACGAAATTATATTACACAAAGAGTAGAATAATGGGAAGTACATACACCACTCAATGTAATTTGTGGAAAATGTAGCATAAATATCATGGGAATAAAAGTGAGATGAAAAATCCCTCACGAAAACTCGGCAGCCTAACGGCGCCACATAAAACATCCGAATATGGATTGATGAGATCAAATAGGGTATCTCATCACATTACAATATAATGTACAGAAAGAGGAATTTAAAAGAACGTCCCCCAACATTACAAATAGGAGCTTAAAAGAAGTGACATAAAGGAGAGTACTTAAAAAGAAAGAGAGAAGTTAGATCTCTTACGAAAGTTCGGCCGCCTAACGGCGCCAATCAAAACTTCCAAAATGGATTGATGAGAGAGAATAGGGTATCTCATCACATGAACATAAAAATTACAGTAGTATTAATATAAAATATCATCCCAATAACAAGAAAGATGAGCTTTAAAAACAATGACATAAAAGAGTGTACTTAAAAAGAAAGAGAGGAGTAAGATCCCTTACCTCGGGTCCGACTTGACTCGATCGTTCTTTAACGTCCTGAATAATAAACTTGAGTTAATTTACACTTTATTAAGAACCTTTTTCTAGTTCATTATTCCTATTAGATAACTTATTTCCATGTTATAAACATTATGTAAACATTTAAGTTAATAATGTTTGTTTTGTCGATATTTGGTTCTTAAGTCGAAAGTGGACTTCTTACCATTACATGTTGTTCGTGTGGTCAAATGATTATTATATACAGAATCATATTCATTATTTGGATATCATATATTTCATATATATCCAGTACATTCATGCATTTATAGCATTACATAATCATTTAGAGGTAAGAAATGAAATGCACCGTTCATGGAGACGGTAAGCCGTACGTACGCATGAACGCTACTTTCATTTCTATTTCATATTTTATAGAATGGAATAATAATTATATAAAGGTATAATATAATTACAGTATAATATAATATATAATATCATAGTTCCATCCTTTATACGTCCCACATATGGTATTTAACGAATCAAATCACTTTGAGGGGGCGGTAGTCCGCACTTCCTTAAATGAAGATATCGCATTTACCCATAATGGAAACCATAAAGGTATGCCCAAAATGAAAAAAAAAACAGAAGCTTAAGGAAAACATAAACATATTATATATCATATATAAAAATAGTGACATCATAATGGCCACCTTTGAAGGTGTTAAATGAGTATTGAACAATCATCGTTTCGGGAGGCAGAATTTCACCATCCACGGAAACCGTATGTTCATTAACCATTTGATGTAGTTGTGTGAGAGTGTAGCTCGAATAAATCTTATAACAACATTATAGTATATTGTAGATACTGGTGTTGTTACAAAAGAATTAAATAAAAAGAGTTTAGGGGGTTGGAGAAGCAAAATAAAACAAATGAACATGATAGAATGAATTACCTTTAAAAGTGTAACTCCTTTTGATTTGAGCCTAAAGGCTTCCTTTGAAAAACTTCTTCCCAAAGGGAATCCTCTAGGATGAGGAGAGGGATTTGGAGAGAGTAAATGGGCAGGGTTTGGCCGAGCCAAAGGCTTGAGGAGTGTGTGAAATGAGGTAGAGGTGGGGGCCTTTTATAAGAGGAGAGGAGGGGCACTTTTGGAAAGTAAAAAAATATTACTTTATTTGAAAATGTGTTTCGGTTTCAAAAGGTCCCACATTGATATAATTCGTGGATAAGGTGATAAGTCTTCGAAATACACTCATCCAATAAGTTTTGGACATGTGTAGTTCATATATTTTACATTATCTTTCAATTTTATTTAAATCGTCAAATAATGATGTCATCGCTGCATCATTATTATGTCATAAATAATTTAATTTATTTAATGTTTAAAAATTATAAATAAAATACTATGATGTAGGAAATCTTTTTAGCTTTCCAATGAATATTTATAATCAAACATATGTCTTGTATAACCCCACTTAAAAATTGTTTTAGTAAAACATATCATGTTTGTGTCAATTTTACTTTTACATTAAATAAAATGTTATTTATGTCATTTCCCAACCAAAGTGGATCCATGGGGTCCCCAAGTTGACCCATGGATTTTCTTGGTCGGCCATGATACAACCAATGAGGGTAAGACATGTGTCAAGCTCATCTCATTTTATTAAAGCATTATTTTTACCTTAAACCACACTAATTACCACTAATCGCGATTAAAAACTTAATAAGTTACTATTCACCAAAAAATTATTTTAATCTCATTGAACCACATTTTACTTCTTAATTACAACCATTTATGTCGGATTTTTTGAAAATCAAAACACAATGATGGAAAAATTTCATTTAAACAGAAAATCAGTTTTATAAGTACCACTTAGTGGTTTCACTGTTCATCAAAATTTGAAGTTTTTCAGAAAAATCCCAAAAATTCACCCTAAGCTATATTTGAAATTCTGAATTCAAAAATGAAGTCCGTTTTAAAAAATTCAAAACATATAAGTCACATTAATTAATTTAATAATTAATTCCCGATGTCATGACAAATAGCGTGTTTTATGAAACAATAAGTATCAAAAGATTGACACTAGTTTAAGTCTGATTTCAAAGTGAAATTGATTCCAACGACCACTATTGGATTAAATGGTAAAAATATTTTCTAATTTCATTTTAAAACCAATTAAAAATATAATCTAATAATATAAATAAATTATATTAAAAAGTGGTTTTGAATTAAAATACAACATTTTACACTTTTCATTAAAAAAATGAACTTTATCGGAAAGATACCAAAAATTTACACAAAGTAAATTTTGATGTCCCGATTTTTAATAAGAGTTTTATTTGGTCCAAAAGAATGTTTAAGAGTGAACAAAACTATATTTAATGACGGTTCTCCATCAAAAGGTGATAAGTGAACCTTTAGTGAAAACTAGGGCATATACGCCAAAAATTGAATTCTTTCCGTATTTTAAGCCTTTATCTTTTATTGTATAAATGTAAAAATATTTAAGAACATATATAATCATATTTTAGTAATTTCTATCCATTCCCTCCATTACAATAGCTACATGTTAACTACCATTTAGAATAATATTATTTTATTATTAGAGTGAAACGTAAGATTCCCAAGAAACTCGTTGTTGCGTGTTGGGTACGCCATCGAGCATAGCGTCCCCTTTAAAGTCATATTAATATTTTATTCACAAATATGGATAAATATGAAAATGTCATATTCCATATTTACCTGGGGTGTTACATCCTTCCCCCCTTTTGGGAATTGCGTCCTCGCAATTTTAAAATTGCGCTTGGAAACATCCTTGAACGTCCCACATCGGAGAAGAGTCGGCAAAAAAAATCACTTTAAAATAAAGAAAGATAAGTACAAAGGTCACCCGAGTTAACCCATACTAGGATTCCAAGTATGAAAATATGGACATGGAGGAAAAAACAAAGGGTCATGTTCTGATGGGGAGTGATAGAAAACATGTTTAGGAGAAATTTAACCACGAGAAAATCACAATCTTATGATGGGTTAAACGGTACTCGATTCCCCAGTAAGAAAAGTTAATAGACAACATTTTTGTTTTAAGTTACTTTTTATTGAGTAATTTATTCATAAGGAAGCATAATCACTTATCATGTTGACTTTCAACTTTTACTAGATTCCTTAGTCAAACTCATATTTTTTCCAAAAGACGAGTATTAAGGGAGACTTGTTCGCATTAAGAGTACTATAATCAACTTCTAGAGAATCACCTAATCCCCAAAAGAGAACTATATAAATCCCATGTTTTTAGGCTTCAACCAAAACCAAAACCAAAAAGGTTAGTACAAGATCAGATAATCCAGAAAATGATAACCCCTTATAAAAAGAAAATCTATTCTTAATCTCCAAAATTTGTCCAACAAAACCCAAAGTCCAACGAGGACCATCCGATAAAAAATTTGTCCATAAAATTCTTCAAAGTAAACCAATATAATATTGAAACCCAAATATTTGAAGGATTTAGTCACATAGTCTTCCAAGTTAAATCGTAACATTTAACTCCAAACAACATCAGTTGATCCTAAAGTCTCACATTGAAAAGTAATTATCCTAATCACATATCCTCCAAAATCAACTTACTCTTAATTCATAAAATCATATAACTAAAAAGAATCAGTCAAACTAACCAGGGGCTTCACGTAGTCCAGTGGTAGGCGATAAATACCAGTCGCACTTTGGTTGTGGGTTCGATTCCCGCAGCATTGTCCGACGCGACGGGTTGTCACACGGTCTGCGTGTTGTCCTTTTTCCAAAACTATATAATTCTCAAATCATTACCCAAAAATGGATAAAATCATCAAAAATAACCATAACATAATTTAACCTCAATTTTATCTCATGCCTTTCACTTCAACCATAACATATGGTAACCCATAATTACCTCAAAAGTAAGGATCATATAAACCCAAATGGTTCTTTATAACTATGTCCACAAAAGAAAAGATAACTATTACTTGAATAAAATTTTCCGATATTAAACATCAGGGTTACACATAATATAAAAAGTCTTCTAATGTAACCCCATCATCAAAAGAGACTTAATACTCTTAAGAATTTCACCCTAACTCTTGAAGCCCTCATATGTTGACATCTTACTCATTCAACATTCCTCATGATCCATTATCCATTCCTTTCCAACTTATTCCGAAATACCTCTTTCCTACAAAAAAAATCATGAATCATATCCTAAGATTCCAAAATAAGAAAACAATAGTCATGAAATAGTACATACCTTTGATTGGTCATTGTCAGTTTCTTCATCCTCAATTGGAATGGCATTAGGTATTGGTAAACGAATATTGGTACGCTCTTGGTGACCCCATTCACGAAACTTCTTCATAGGACATGTGTTTGCATAATGACCATGCACACCACATTTAAAACATTCAATTGATCCCTCAGAAAGAACTTCTTTCCCTTTCCTCGAGTCAACTGGATGATTCCTTTTTCCATGGCAGGTTCTTGCTTTATGACCTTCATTTCCACATCTATAGCATATTTCTGTCCCTTTGAAACATTTTCCTAGGTGTTTCTTTCCACATCTTTGACACATAGGTTTTTGAACACACATACCTTTATGATTATTACCTGTACTTCCGTAGGGATTTGTTTCTTGCATATATGATGCCTTAGAGAAATCTCCAAGGTTTAGGTGGTCAATCATGACTCCAGATAGTTGGTTGAGGATAATCAAAAGAGTTTTCATTGCAGCTCCCATATCATTCAGTTGCTTGCTCAAAAAACTGTCACAGTTTCCTTCACATCCACTGTTACTTTGGTGCCTGCTAGATCCAGCCATTTACTAAAACCAAAAAGGTCAGTGTGAGTATATCAACAAAACCATCAAGTACTAATGATTAAGATAGAAAATAAGATATACTTACTCATTCAATTTATCTAAAACTAAGACTCTTTCTGAAATCCTAACCATTATGGTAATTGTCAATTATGCTTAAAGAATACCCTAACCTCTAAATTTATCTAAACCAACCTTTGATACCAACTATAAGGCCCCAGCCTTAAACCATACTTAATCTGGAGTTATTACAAGATTACACATTGAGGATCTTTTCAGGTTTAGAGTTTTAGAGAATTAGATCATGAAACATGCATTACATTCCACATTTAAACAAAGTGGTTACATAAAAGACAATATTCATTCTTCCCATCAACGGAAACCTATTTAAAATAAAACACGGATTCTTTCTTGACACATCCTTGACACTATCATCACATCATGTACCTTTCCCTTGACCTGTGAAAAACATTTCAAAAACTTGGGATGAGCATAAAAAGCTCAGTAAGGGTTATAAAAATACGTATGGGAAACAAGAGTTCATAAATACATAATAATGAAATCATACTTTACCCATAAAACATAGGCATATCAAATCATGAATAAATCATAGAAAATATAAGACATAAAGGTAACTTGAGGCATTAATAACATTTTTCCGTGTGGAGTAACCCTCTTGGTTATGTTTGGAATACCCATCACAGTATATTCCCTAAATCTCTTCGGAGAAACCTTAACGTTTCACTCCTTCACGTTACCCAATGCATTGGAGAGCTATATCGGGCTCACCCGCCCTTAGTTTATCACGGAACCACCCGTTCTTCATAACAATGCCCAAGAACCATAACATAATCGTATCACATAAACATGAATAAAGTAAACATAACATTTCCACATTTCAATCACAATATAATATTTTAGGATATTGAAATAATGAATCCATTCAAAAAGAAACCATTTCCAAAACCATTTAAAACATTTAATAAAGAGATTTTTGAATCAAAGTGTCCCATACCACCTTGAAGATTTTAACATTTTAAACCATTAATATCCATATAAATAAATCCTTAAAACCATTTTGAAAACATGGATATTAATAAGAAAAAATAATTAAAACATTTAAAACGATATTTTGGTTAAAGGGGTTTTACCAAAATTAGAGACACTTGAATACAATAATCGAGGAATAACATTTAGTCAGAATTTTATAATATCATGAGAATAAATGGATTCATGATATAATACTACAAAGGACAGTATATACACCATATAAGAGTGAATTGGTGCATAACAACAATGAGCCCTCAATAGAAATGTCAAATGTGATGAAATCCCTTATAAAGAAGGTATCCTTAAAATAAGGACAAATAAATCTCAAAAAATATGTGTGACAAATATATATACACCCAATATAAGTGGATATTAAGTGTAAAACAATAAAAGGTCATTCACACATATTCAATGGATGACATATTCAATGACTACAAGTTGAACCCAAAGAAATCGAAATTGGGTTAAAAAGTTCCCTTGACAGCCTAACGGCATCACATCAAAATGAGTTGATGAGAGATAAAAAGTGTATCTCATCACTTGGACATAAAATTTACATCAATAAGGATGTATGAGAACATATCCCAACATAAAAATATGTAAATTAAAAGACCCAAAAAAAGAAGTCTTTTAAAAAAGAGGAGGGTGAAAGGTTCCCTTACCGACTTGGGTATCTTTCAAAACATACACCCCATGAAAGAAAGAAAATAGGTCATTGATGTAAATACTCATAAACGAAAGTATATTACACAAAGAGTAGAATAATGGGCAGTACATACACCACTCAATGGAATTTGTGGCAAATGTAGCATAAATCTCACGGGAATAAAAGTGAGATGAAAAATCCCTCACGAAAACTCGACAGCCTAACAGCGCCACATAAAACTTCCGAATATGGATTGATGAGATCAAATAGGGTATCTCATAACATTAAAATATAATGTACAGCAAGAGGAATATAAAAGAACATCCCCCAACATTACAAATAGGAGCTTAAAAGAAGTGACATAAAGTAGAGTACTTAAAAAAAAGAGAGAAGTTAGATCTCTTACGAAAGTTCGGCCGCCTAACGGCGCCAATCAAAACATCCAAAACGGATTGATGAGAGAGAATAGGGTCTCTCATCACATGAACATAAAAATTACAGTAGGATTAATTTAAAATATCATCCCAATAACAAGAAATATGAGCTTTAAAAGGAATGACATAAAATAGTGTACTTAAAAAGAAAGAGAGGAGTAAGATCCCTTACCTCGGGTCCAACTTGACTCGATCGTTCTTTAACGTCCTGAATAATAAACTTGAGTTAATTTCCACTTTATTAAGAACCTTTTTCTAGTTCATTATTCCTATTAGATCACTTATTTCCATGTTATAAACATTATGTAAACATTTAAGTTAATAATGTTTGTTTTGTCGATATTTGGTTCTTAAGTCGAAAGTGGACTTCTTACTGTAGAGACCTGAAGCTTGACGTACATGGACATTACATTATTTTTGCGGAATACTTAGTACACAACAAAAACACACACACAAGGATCGTAATAGTTTAGTGTCTTTGGAAATTCGGAACGTAATCTTCTAACCGTGGTGAAAGATCTTCTATTTCTCCCATAAAGATCTTCCCTTTTTTTACCTAAATCCTTTCTTTATATCCTGGGGAAAAGAAAACATAAAAGGGTGAGATCAAATGCTCAGTAAGGGTAAACAAAAGAAATATCAATCACATCATATACACAAGCACATAACTTTTGGAAATCTTAACCTGCAAAAGAGATCAAAATTTCATAACATGGGATAAATCATGGCCGTGAAATGTAATCACAATAATCATAACATAAAACATGAAACTTTGTGGCATTCACAAATAATCATAGAGAATCATTTCTTGTTAGTCAAGACTTATTTCCAAGACTATCTTAGTGGACAAAGTCCCTTTCTGAATCGAGTAACCCTCGTTTCAGTCCTGTTTCACTGAACCGGTATAACCTACCATTCCAGCCATGTCTATCTCATGAGATATAAAATCTTTACCCAATGCATTGGAGGGAGATATAGGTCCCACCCATCTTATAATGAATCCTTTCTTATGTGTGCCACATAATCATAAACCATACATCATAGCGTAACCCATGTAATAAAAATGGAATTCTTAAACAACATGACATCATAAAAAAATTCATATAAGATAAAGGAATTCATAAAAATATTTCCATCACAACATAATCAAATCCATGTAATAATAGGGATAAAAACAGAACCCTTTTATTATCTTAGATGGAAATTAATTTGGATAAAATACTTGAACTCTATTCTTGAGGAAAATATCCTTTCTACTTCAAAAACACTTTTCCTTTCTTAAAATGTCATACAATTTTAAACTAAAAGAAGTAGATTGAAAATAAACATGAAAAATTTTAAAGGAATATTCTTGGAAATAATGTTCTAAAAATCCATTCATGCCGTATAAGTTAAATAAAACATTCTTCGTACTTTTGTCGGAAAAGTCAAAAAGTACCTCGTATGAAAAACGACAAAAGATTCCTTTCATATCTTTTACTAAAAACTCAAAAAAGGGTAAAATTGGATTTAAATAATTGTAGGTGGATGGAAATAACATTACCTATTTAGGAAACATAGATGTGGATGATAAAATACACCCCAGTAAATACCAACGTATAAACAATCTCGGATAAAAATGAGATTGTGATATTTCCCTTACCTTAGGTCCGATTTTATTCGTATGTGTCCGAACCTCCTGTATAATGATTTAAATAATGTCATTGACTTATTACAGAACCATATTCATTGTTATGATATCATATATGGTTCACTTATGACATTATATTACCCGTTCTTTTGTAAATTCCATGTTAAAGAAGCGTTTTGGGTAAAATCGTTTCATTTATCGTAGGTGTTTTGACTTGTTGTTCTTGACATTATTATTACTTATATCATTATTTACTTACTTCCAGAATATAAAATATGATTTATATATCATATATATTCAGTATATATATATATATAATAGATAGATAAATAAAATGAAAAACACCGTTCATGGAGACGGTAGTCCGTACGTACGCATGAACGCTGTTTTCCTTTCCTTATTGTCTTGAAATGGAAGTAAGTATATGACATACATATATATATATACATAAATCCAGTAACTTTATAATGTCATATATTTCATTATTATTTCTTATATATACTTTATAATCATTCTTAAATGGTTAACATGGAGAATGAATCTCATCGCGTCGTGGAGACGGTAATCCGTACGTACGCACGAGCGATGATATCATTTCCATAAATATTGAATTGAATTGGAGTGGATTATACAATATATCAGAATCAATATGATGTTTTAATAACTATGTATAGTTATTCTTTACACCATTATACCCATCCATGTAAGGTGGTGGCGGAAAATAGATTACACCACGGCGTGGAGACGGTATTCCGTACGTACGCACGCACGGTGATTTCTTTTTCCGTAGGATGGATAGATGGTGAAATAGGGTTTTTTCATACTTATAATAACATATAAGTATATTATTGATACTGATGTTATTACTTCATAATGAAAAAACCTAAGAAGAAGAAGTGGAAGAAGAAATAAAGATGAAAGAATTGGTAACGGTAATTACCTCTTCTTTGAAGCGCCTCTTTGAGACCTCCTCTTAGGGCACTAAAATTGGTCTTTGAGGAAGACCAGAACCTCTAGGATGTTTCTAGGGAAGTGTATAAGAGATTTTGGCAGGGGTTGGCCGAGCTTGAGTGCTCAAATTGGTGTGAGGAGGAGGGGGAGGAGGTGTCCTTTTATAAGGGAGGAGAGGGGCACCTTAGGAATACCTCAAAATAGTATTTTATATTAATGTCAAAATCGGTTTATAATGGTTCCAAAGGGTCTTATTTCGAAGCTAAAGTGGGTATGGGACGAAATACTATCAACCAATAGGATTTAGACAAGTTTAGGGTATTATTTTAACCTTATCAATTAGATTTAACTCTAAGTTAAATAATTTAACTTTTACCGTGTCTTTTTGTTTTCTTTCACTATATGGTTAATACACTTACTATAACATGACAAACGAATCCCAAATTGTTTATTATTAATATATATATATCCTTATCTAAGTCATTTGGCCGAACCTTAGATTTTTAGGAATAAAATAACAATTAATAATATAATATTTGATTTAAAAACCATTTTGTGTCAATTTTGACACTATTTGATATATGATTTTTGTGAAAGTCATAACAGAATTATATGTTCGAACAAAGTTGATTAAATCAACCCTAATATATCATAGTAACCTAGAAAATTAGTGGAATTCATAAAAAGTCTCAAATTACATTCATTTGAGCATTTATAACATCAATTATGTTAATATTTCCTTAAAAGGGTAATTACTGCATCATCGTTGTGTCATAAATAAATTAATTTATATAAAGTCTAAAAATTATAAATAAAATATCATTATGTATGAAATCTTTTTATATTTCTAATTAATATTTACAATCGAATTTATCTTACGTATAACCCTATATTAAAAATGATTTAGTAAATAAACTTTGATTTTAACTCTTTTAACTCTTCTTTGAATTAAATAATAATAAATGTCCTAATCTAATCCAAGTGGGCCTAAATGATAATATTTTACACTTAAGGTTGTTTTTGGTCGCGATACACTTGTCCAATAGAATTAGGACATGTGTTAGGGTAATATTAATATCATTCTTACCCTTAATTACCCTATTTACTTTTAACCGTGGTAAATAAAAGTAAAAAGTTACTATTCACCAAAAATTATTTTCATCTCATTGAACCACATTTTACTTACTGACATCAACCATGTCTCTCGGATTTTTTAAAATTCCATTCACAGAAGCGGTAAAATTAAGTTTTATGAAAAATTCAGTTTTTTAACTACCACTTAGTTGTTTCACTATTCATCAAAAATTGATATTTTTCAGAACAATGCCAAAATTTCATCCTAAGCTCTATTTCATATTCCGAATTCAAAAATGAAGTATATTTTACCAAATTCATAACGTAGAAGTTGCATTCATTAATTTTATAATTAAATCCCACTGTTAAAACAAATAGCGTGTTTTTAAGAAACACTATCTATCAAAAGATTGACACTTGATTATGTCTGGTTTAAATGTGAAATTACATTCAATGACCAACATCGTATTAAATTGTAAAAATATATTCTAAATATACTTTAAAAACACTCAAATTAATAATTTATCACTATTAATTATTTCGATTGAAAAAGTTGTTTTTAACTAAAATTTAGTAATTTTCACTATTCATCAGAATATGAAAGTTATCCGAAAAGTACCAAAATATCACCTTAGGCTAAATTCGATACTCCGAATCCAAAAATTAATTCCATTTTGAAAAAATAAAATTTACAAAATTTCAAAAAGTGGTTATTACTATTCATAACGGCTAGTTTTAATAATATTTTAATAGCATATTGTTGTTTAGTGAAACTCGTTATTGCGTACTACACACGCTATCGAGGAAGATCGCGATTGCGTGTAATGCAAGCCAAGTCAGGGTTGCGTGTTGTGAAAGAATCCTTCGTTGTTTCGTATAACAGAATCCAACCATATTTCATTTATACATTTAATATATATATATATATATATATACTCAATGTTGCGTAGAATAACTATTATCAAAATTGTGTGTAACATGGTCCAAGAATAGTGTTGCGTATACTGCAAGATAATACGGTGTTGCGTATAGCGCAAGGTAATCTTGGTGTAGAATACAACAAAAGACATTAATTAAAATAATATTTTTCATAAAATCTCGGGGTGTTACATTCTACCCCCCTTAAAATGAATTTCTCCCTCGAAATTCGTCGGGGTTAAAAATGGTTTACTATTTGAAAGTTTCTTTGATAGAAACCCACATCGTAAAAAGGAATACCAAAACTAATCTTTAAAAACAAAAGTATGAAACGTAACGGTTACCCAAATAAAATAATCGTTGGGTTTCCACATAGGTGAAAATATGGATATGGAAGAGAAATCTAACCATCATGTTCTGATGGAGAGTGGTAGAGAACATGGCTATGGAAAATCTAGAAATCACAAAGCCATAACTTTGTGATGATCTAAGGTACCATCTGATTCATCAGATATAAGATCACTAGGACAACATTTTAGGTTTTCAAGATCATTTCCCTAAAGTTAAAGAATTAGAATAAATACTTACTTTATTTTGGTACAATCTCACTGTTGTTCGTACCTTTAACAATTTCCACTTCATCTCTTAAATAAATGAAGTTGAATTTGTTATTCGTGAAGTGTTAGCAGAAAAGGTTAGCAAAAATTATATACATAAGTCGATCTATAGTGAGATTAATCATATATGGTTCCTAAAATGGACTTTATACTTCATATATCATACTACTTAATATAATAAAACTAGTTTCTAATAAATAGGGACTTCTTGTAGGCCAGTGGTAGGCGATAAAGGCCAGTCGCACTTCGGTTGTGGGTTCGATTCCCACAGCCTTGTCCGAAGCGACGGGCTGTCGCCCGTCCTGCAGGTTGTCCTTTTTCTAAAACTACATTACTATAACATCCCATCAATAATATCGATAAAACTTCTATCCTTAAACAATACTAACCTATGCCCAACATAATCCATTCCAATCTTTAGGCTTATCCATAATACTGCAATCCACTCTCACAACATAGTGAAAACGATTACCAGAGATTTAACACCATCGTCGATCCCCATATATCATAAGATATGTTTTGTTGGTCACATTCCAAACATTCAAAGTCCTAAATCATGTATTCTCTTGAAAACCTTAGTGAAAACATGAATGCAATTTAAAGTTAACACTTTCCACATACCAAAATCCTCAAAATTCTATATACTCAAACCATGATATCACTTAGTCCTTATATCAATCATGAGCTCATGAATACTATTAAACATTTCATTTTCTCGTTTTCCCTTCATTATGCGCATATCATCTTATTTCCAAAAATATCTCAATCACTTTGAATACCACATTAGACCAATGCATAAATATTCCAATACTCCATGATACAACATTATTTTGGAATCCCATTACATAAACACTTAATCATTCCACTACATCGTTATCATATTCAACATCGCCAATGATGATCGCATGTGAATTCCCTTTTTCCTTTTCCTTAAGTGGTTTCTCATGTCGATCATCACTAACCCTTGGATTAGGGCATTTATTAGCATAATGCCCCATTTCCTTGCACTTGAAGCATTGAAGTGTTGGTGGTGCGTTCTCTGCAGTGTTTTCTTTATTCACATCATTAGAATCCCTTTTTCCATTACTTTGACACTCAGCTGCTCGATGACCTTCTTTTCCACACTTAAAACATTTTCTAGTCCCTTTAAGACAATCTCCACCATGCTTCTTTCCACACTTTGTGCATAAGGAAACATTCATCTTCTTTTCACCATTATTCTGAGATTTCTCCTTGAACTCCATCTTTCGTTTTTTGTCAAAACCATGAGATTGATATGTAACACCAACTTCCATTTCTACCTTGATAACACAACGCACAATTTATTCATAGCTACTAAAGTCTTTTATAGCTAATGCCCTTCGAAGACTTGGTTTTAAGCCACTGAAAAATCGATCAACTTTACTTTCAGGTTGGATGATAATGCCAGATGCATACCTTGCATGTCTTGTAAAATTTGCTTCGTATATACCAACATATTCATCATCCTTCTGCTTCAGCTCAAGAAACTCCTTTTCCATCTTTGTTTGAAGAATACGAGGGAAGTACTTACTGAAAAACAAGTTCTTGAACTCGTCCCATTCCATGGACTCAATTTCATCTCTTTGCCTCGTATTCTTGATAAGATTCCACCATTGATCAGCTTCACCTTCCAAACGATATACTACTAAGATGACTTTATCATGCTCAGAACATTGAAGAACTGAAAATATCTTTTCAGTGGTACTGATCCATTGTTCAGCAACAAGTGGATCAGAAGACCCACTAAAAGAAGGTGGACGTTGCCTCATGAAGGACTCAATAGAATATTGTTCCCTTCTCTGCTCATTTGGAAGTCCAGAATGATTCATAGCTTGTGTAAGTATAGCAATAAGATTTTTCGCTCCATCTCCCATAACATTTGTTTGTTCAGGAGGACAATAATTGCATTGTCCATTGCATTGATCAACACGGTTCCTTCGGGTTCCAGCCATTGTCTAAAACCCAAAAAGAATAGTGTGAGAGGCAAAAATCATGATAGGGAAAACAACATAATAAAGGGGGAGTACCTTCAATATCTAACATCTTAGGTTTAATTCTATGATCGTTAGCGTAATTCTAGTACTATAACCTATACGTATACTTAACCTTAGGGACATCCCTAGACATACCTTAGAAATATCTCTAGGGATCTCACTAACGTTTTCGCATCCTAGTTTCCAAAGGTTGACTAAACCTTTCCTCTGATACCAACTGTAGAGACCCGAAGCTTGACGTACATGGAAATTACATTACTTTTGCGGAATACTTAGTACACAACAAAAACACACACACAGGGATCGTAATAGTTTAGTGTCTTTGGAAACTCGGAACGTAATCTTCTAATCGTGGTGAAAGATCTTCTATTTCTCCCATAAAGATCTTCCCCTTTTTTTTACCTAAAACCTTTATTTATATCCTGGGGAAAAGAAAACATAAAAGGGTGAGCTCAAATTCTCAGTAAGAGTAAACAAAAGAAATATCAATCACATCATATACACAAGCACATAACTTTTGGAAATCTTAACCTGCAAAAGAGATCAATATTTCATAACATGGGATAAATCATGGCAGTGAAATGTAATCACAATAATCATAACCTAAAACATGAAACTTTGTGGAATTCACACATAATCATAGAGAATCATTTCTTGTTAGTCAAGACTTATTGCCAAGACTATCTTAGTTGACAAAGTCCCTTTCTGAATCGAGTAACCCTCGTTTCAGTCCTGTTTCACTGAACCAGTATAACCTACCATTCCAGCCATGTCTATCTCATGAGATATAAAATCTTTACCCAATGCATTGGAGGGAGATATAGGTCCCACCCATCTTATAATGAATCCTTTCTTATGTGTGCCACATAATCATAAACCGTACATCATAGCGTAACCCATGTAATAAAAATGGAATTCTTAAACAACATGACATCATAAAAAAATTCATATAAGATAAAGGAATTCATAAAAATATTTCCATCACAACATAATCAAATCCATGTAATAATAGGGATAAAAACATAACCCTTTTATTATCTTAGATGGAAATTAATTTTTGATAAAATACTTGAACTCTATTCTTGAGGAAAATATCCTTTCTACTTCAAAAACACTTTTCCTTTCTTAAAATGTCATACAATTTTAAACTAAAAGAATTTGATTTAAAATAAACATGAAAACTTTTAAAGGAATATTCTTGGAAATAATGTTCTAAAAATCCATTCAACCTGTATAAGTTAAATAAAACATTCTTCGTACTTTTGTCGGAAAAGTCAAAAAGTACCTCGTATGAAAAACGACAAAAGATTCCTTTCATATCTTTTACTAAAAACTCACCAAAGGGTAAAATTGGATTTAAATAATTGTAGGTGGATGTAAATAACATTACATATTGAGGAAACATAGATGTGGATGATAAAATACACCCCAGTAAATACCAACGTATAAACAATCTCGGATAAAAATGAGATTGTGATATTTCCCTTACATTAGGTCCGATTTGATTCGTATGTGTCCGAACCTCCTGTATAATGATTTAAATAATGTCATTGACTTATTACAGAATCATATTCATTGTTATGATATCATATATGGTTCACTTATTACATTATTTTACCCGTTCTTTTGTAAATTCCATGTTAAAGAAGCGTTTTGGGTAAAATCGTTTCATTTATCGTAGGTGTTTTGACTTGTTGTTCTTGACATTATTATTACTTATATCATGATTTACTTACTTCCAGAATATAAAATATTATTTATATATCATATATATTCAGTATATATATATATAATAGATAGATAAATAAAATGAAAAACACCGTTCATGGAGACGGTAGTCCGTACGTACGCATGAACGCTGTTTTCCTTTCCTTATTGTCTTGAAATGGAAGTAAGTAGATGACATAAATATATATATATATACATAAATCCAGTAGCTTTATAATGTCATATATTTCATTATTATTTCTTATATATACTTTATAATCATTCTTAAATGGTTAACATGGAGAATGAATCTCATCGCGTCGTGGACACGGTAGTCCGTACGTACGCACGAGCGATGATATCATTTCCATAAATATTGAATTGAATTGGAGTGGATTATACAATATATCAGAATCAACATGATGTTGTAATAACTATGTATAGTTATTCTTTACACCATTATACCCATCCATGTAAGGTGGTGGTGGAAAATAGATTACACCACGGTGTTGAGACGGTATTCCGTACGTACGCACGCGTGGTGATTTCTTTTTCCGTAGGATGGATAGATGGTGAAATAGGGTTGTTTCATACTTATAATAACATATCAGTATATGAGTGATACTGATGTTATTACTTCATAATGAAACAACCTAAGAAGAAGAAATGGAAGAAGAAATAAAGATGAAAGAATTGGTAACGGTAATTACCTCTTCTTTGAAGCGCCTCTTTGAGACCTCCTCTTAGGGCAGTAAAATTGGTCTTTGAGGAAGACCAGAACCTCTAGGATGTTGCTATGGAAGTGGAGAAGAGATTTTGGTAGGGGTTGGCCGAGCTTGAGTGCTCAAATTGGTGTGAGGAGGAGGGGGAGGAGGTGTCCTTTTATAAGGGAGGAGAGGGGCACCTTAGAAATACCTCAAAATATTATTTTATATTAATGTCAAAATCGGCTTATAATGGTTCCAAAGGGTCTTATTTCGAAGCTAAAGTGGGTATGGGACGAAATCCTATCAACCAATAGAATTTAGACAAGTTTAGGGTATTATTTTAACCTTATCAATTAGATTTAACTCTAAGTTAAATAATTTAACTTTTACCGTGTCTTTTGGTTTTCTTTCACTATATGGTTAATAAACTTACTATAACATGCCAAACGAACCCCAAATTGTTTATTATTAATATATATATCCTTATCTAAGTCATTTTGCCGAACCTTAGATTTTTAGGAATGAAATAACAATTAATAATATAATATTTGATTTAAAAACCATTTTGTGTCAATTTTGACACTATTTGATATATGATTTTTGTGAAAGTCATAACAGAATTATATGTTCGAACCAAGTTGATTAAATCAACACTAATATATCATAGTAACCTAGAAAATTAGTGGAATTCATAAAAAGTCTCAAATTACATTCATTTGAGCATTTATAACATCAATTATGTTAATATTTCCTTAAAAGGCTAATTACTGCATCATCATTGTGTCATAAATAAATTAATTTATATAAAGTCTAAAAATTATAAATAAAATATCATTATGTAGGAAATCTTTTTATATTTCTAATTAATATTTACAATCGAATTTATCTTATGTATAACCCTATATTAAAAATGATTTAGTAAATAAACTTTGATTTTAGCTCTTTTAACTCTTCTTTGAATTAAATAATAATAAATGTCCTAATCTAATCCAAGTGGGCCTAAATGATAATATTTTACACCTAAGGTTGTTTTTGGTCTAGATACACTTGTACAATAGAATTAGGACATGTTTTAGGGTAATATTAATATCATTCTTACCCTTAATTACCCTATTTACTTTTAACCGTGGTAAATAAAAGTAAAACGTTACTATTCACCAAAAATTATTTTCATCTCATTGAACCACATTTTTCTTACTTACATCAACCGTGTCTCTCGGATTATTTGAAATTCCATTCACAGAAGCGGTAAAATTAAGTTTTATGAAAAATTCAGTTTTTTAACTACCACTTAGTAGTTTCACTATTCATCAAAAATTGATGTTTTTCAGAACAATGCCAAAATTTCATCCTAAGATCTATTTCATATTCCGAATTCAAAAATGAAGTCTATTTTACCAAATTCATAACGTAGAAGTTGCATTAATTAATTTTATAATTAAATCCCACTGTTAAAACAAATAGCGTGTTTTTAAGAAACACTATCTATCAAAAGATTGACCCTTGATTATGTCTTGTTTAAATGTGAAATTACATTCAATGACCAACATTGTATTAAATTGTAAAAATATATTCTAAATATACTTTAAAAACACTCAAATTAATAATTTATCACTATTAATTATTTCGATTGAAAAAGTTGTTTTTAACTAAAATTTAGTAATTTTCACTATTCATCAGAATATGAAAGTTATCCGAAAAGTACCAAAATATCACCTTAGGCTAAATTCGATACTCCGAATCCAAAAATGAATTCCATTTTGAAAAAATAAAATTTACAAAATTTCAAAAAGTGGTTATTACTATTCATAACGACTAGTTTTAATAATATTTTAATAGCATATTGTTGTTTAGTGAAACTCGTTATTGCGTACTACACACGCTATTGAGGAAGGTTGCGATTGCATGTAATGCAAGCCAAGTCAGGGTTGCGTGTTGTGAAAGAATCCTTCGTTGTTTCGTATAACAGAATCCAACCATATTTCATTTATACATTTAATATATATATATATATATATACTCAATGTTGCGTAGAATAACTATTATCAAAATTGTGTGTAACACGGTCCAAGAATAGTGTTGCGTATACTGCAAGCTAATACGGTGTTGCGTATAGCGCAAGGTAATCTTGGTGTAGAATACAACAAAAGACATTAATTAAAATAATATTTTTCATAAAATCTCAGGGTGTTACACTTACCATTACATGTTGTTCGTGTGGTCAAATGTTTATTATATCCAGAATCATATTCATGATTTGGATATCATATATGTCATATATATCCAGTACATGCATGCATTTATAACATTACATAATCATTTAGAGGTAAGAAATGAAATGCACCGTTCATGGAGACGGTAAGCCGTACGTACGCATGAACGCTACTTTCATTTCTATTTCATATTTTATAGAATGGAATAATAATGATATAAAGGTATATTATAATTACAGTATAATATCATATATAATATCATAGTTCCATCCTTTATACATCCCACATATGGTATTTAACGAATCAAATCACTTTGAGGGGGCGGTAGTCCGCACTTCCTTAAATGAAGATATCACGTTTACCCATAATGGAAACCATAAAGGTATGCCCAAAATGAAAAAAAAAACAGAAGCTTAATGAAAACATAAACATATTATATATCATATATAAAAATAGTGACATCATAATGGCCACCTTTGAAGGTGTTAAATGAGTATTGAACAATCATCGTTTCGGGAGGCAGAATTTCGCCATCCACGGAAACCGTATGTTCTTTAACCATTTGATGTAGTTTTGTGAGAGTGTAGCTCGAATAAATCTTATAACAACATCCTAGTATATTGAAGATACTGGTGTTGTTACAAAAGAAGTAAATAAAAAGAGTTTATGGGGTTGGAGAAGCAAAATAAAACAAATGAACATGAGAGAATGAATTACCTTTAAAAGTGTAACTCCTTTTGATTTGAGCCTAAAGGCTTCCTTTGAAAGGATTCTGCACAAAGGGAATCCTATAGGATGAGGAGAGAGATTTGGAGAGAGTAAATGGGCAGGGTTTGGCCGAGCCAAAGGCTTGAGGAGTGTGTGAAATGAGGTAGAGGTGGGGGCCTTTTATAAGAGGAGAGGAGGGGCACTTTTGGAAAGTAAAGAAATATTACTTTATTTGAAAATGTGTTTCGGTTTCAAAAGGTTCCACATTGATACAATTCGTGGATAAGGTGATAAGTCTTCGAAATCCACTCATCCAATATGTTTTGTACATGTGTAGTTCATAGATTTTACATTATCGTTCCATTTTATTTAAATCGTCAAATAATGATGTCATCGCGGCATCATTATTATGTCATAAATAATTTAATTTATTTAATGTCTAAAAATTATAAAAGAAATACTATGATGTAGGTAATCTTTTTAGCTTTCCAATTAATATTTATAATCAAAAATATGACTTGTATAACCCCACTTAAAAATTGTTTTAGTAAAACATATCATGTTTGTGTCAATTTTACTTTTACATTAAATAAAATGTTATTTATGTCATTTCCCAAACAAAGTGGATCCATGGGGTCCCCAAGTTGACCCATGGCTTGTCTTGGTCGTCCATGATACAACCAATGAGGGTAAGACACATTTCAATCTCATCTCATTTTATTAAAGCATTATTTTTACCTTAAACCACTCTAATTACCACTAATCGCGATTAAAAACTTAATAAGTTACTATTCACCAAAAAATTATTTTAATCTCATTGAACCAGATTTTACTTCTTAATGACAACCTTGTATGTCGGATTTTTAAAAATCAAAACACAATGATGGCAAAATTTCATTTAAACGGAAAATCAGTTTTATAAGTACCACTTAGTGGTTTCACTATTCATCAAAAATTGAAGTTTTTCAGAAAAATCCCAAAAATTCACCCTAAGCTATATTTGATATTCTGAATTCAAAAATGAAGTCCGTTTTACAAAATTCAAAACATATAAGTCACATTAATTAATTTAATAATTAATTCCCGCTGTCATGACAAATAGCGTGTTTTATGAAACAATAAGTATCAAAAGATTGACACTAGTTTAAGTCTGATTTCAAAGTGAAATTGATTCCAACGACCACTATTGGATTTAATGGTAAAAATATTTTCTAATTTCACTTTAAAACCAATTCAAAATATAATCTAATCATACAAATAAATTAGATTAAAAAGTGGTTTTGAATTAAAATACAACATTTTACACTATTCATTAAAAAAATGAACTTTATCAGAAAGATACCAAAAATTTACACAAAGTAAATTTTGATGTCCCGATTCTTAATAAGAGTTTTATTTGGTCCAAAATAATGTTTAAGAGTGAACAAAACTATATTTAATGACGGTTCTCCATCAAAAGGTGATAAGTGAACCTTTAGTGAAAACTAGGGCATATACGCCTAAAATTGAATTCTTTCCCTATTTTAAGCCTTTATCTTTTATTGTATAAATGTAAAAATATTTAAGAACATATATAATCATATTTTAGTTATTTCTATCCATTCCCTCCATTACAACGGCTACATGTTAACTACCATTTAGAATAATATTATTTTATTATTAGAGTGCAACGTAAGATTCCCAAGAAACTCGTTGTTGCGTGTTGGGTACGCCATCGAGCATAGCGTCCCCTTTAAAGTCATATTAATATTTTATTCACAAATATGGATAAATATGAAAATGTCATATTCCTTATTTACCTGGGGTATTGGTAATTCCATACAAATATAGGATACACTATTGGAAAGAATTATATAATATAATAATTCTCAGGACTTCAATTGTAGTTCCATGGTTTTTTATTCCTCACCACCACAAAAACATGACATAAAAACACCCATACCAGACATGGTTTGATTAGGAGAATATTGGATGATAACAACATCCTACCGAAACTATGATGATCATTGAGTGGATGAATATGAATACAATAGCCCAATTGGACTACTATTGTTTCTTGGATCAGATTACATATGGAATGTACATCATTTTTAATGATGGATGAATAATGTATTAAATGTTATTATCCTATATCAGAGAAGATATGTGTTTAGATTTCAGTTTATAAATCAAGGAATTCTACAAATAATAAATCTAGGTATGGGGGATCAATACCCATTACACTACACACACTCCAAATGAGTTCATTCCAACACACATTAGCACACCAGAACCCCATCATAGAAAGTCCACCCCCTACTCAGACGTTCTTCGACAGACCTTATACATGGGCCCACCCACTTACCTGCACGTGTTCATGGTTGGTATGTGGGATTCTCTCCTGTGAGGTTGACCTCTGGGTACCCCAATTTTCTTGAGGTTTTTTCACATTAGGATGGTCATGGTTTAAAAAAATTGTTTTCTAAAGGACACATAAAAAATAAAAAAGAAAATAAAAATTCTAGAATAAAAATAATAAAATGAAATTCATTTTAGTTAAACATTAATTCCATAATAAAACAATTAAATACTATCCTAATTTTAATATTAAATAAATTCATGTAAATTGAACATGATTATATTTAATTTCAATTAGAAAAAATAAACCAAATGGATTTCAAATTATCAAAACAATTAATCACAAAAACACATAGGGCAGGAAACCTCCCCCTTTTTGTTAATTTTGAAACCAAAACAAAATTTATTATTTAATGAAATCCAAAATATTCTCTCAATTATTTCTCCCCAATTATATTACCAAATTAATCCCACATTTCAAATTTATCAGAAAATATAATATATAAAAATATATAAATAACTGTAGACAAAAATATTAAATACAGTATAACTCCCACTAAATTCATGCAAATTAAAAATATATAAGTAAAAAATAATAAATCATAGAATAACATGCTCTAAAATTTCAAACTTCCATCGTTCCTTGTTAAATTTTCAGTTTTTCAAATATCACATAATATAGAGCATTGTTAAATAGGTCTGCATGTTTTTTTTGTAAGAATGTATTCAAAAAAATATCTCCTTTATTAACATGAACTCTTAAGAAATAAAATATAACATCTATATTATTAATCTCAAAGTATTGTAAGGTTTTTTAGATATTCTAATAGAAACTGCCTTATCACAAAATATTGTCATTTTATCTAATTAAACATTAAAATAACATAATTATTTTTTTACCCATAGATAATGAGAACATAAATTAATAGTGGTAATGTACTCAACCTCAGATGTAGAAAATTTAGCTGAAAATTTATTTTTGGACCTCCATGAAATTAAAAACATTACCTAATAAGTCACACATACTTCATGTACCCTTCATTTCAAGTCTACATCCTCCAAATTCAAAATTAGAAAAAGATAAAAGATTAAAATAGTTCTTTTGGGGTAAAATAAACTAGTGTAGATAGTTATTTTAAAATATATAATTAATTTTTTCAGAGCCTTTAAATGGATTTCATTAGGATTATATTGATATTTAGAATGAATACATATAAAAAACATGATTTTATAACATGATATAGTTAGATAATATAGGATTCATATCATTCCTCTATATAATTTATCACTAAATTATATTAAAAAATCATATACATCCAGTTTGTAATTAGTGATAATTTAGGTTATCATAGTTTTACAACAATTAATATTGATTTCTTTTCCATATATTTAGCATAATTGTCCTTTATTAAGAAAAATATTATCCCTTATTTTTATAATTTCAAGACCAATAAATATTTAGATTTCCCCCATAAATCTCATATCAATTTCATTAGTAATTAATTTTGATAAAACATTACTAAGCATATCAGTTGTGGATACAAATAAAATATCATCAACATATTATTTTCAATTAAAATATCATTATAAACATTATTTATAAATGAAGTTGTATAAACCATTACATTATTAAAATATGTTTTTCTAAAAATAATGTTATTCTATTATACCATTCTCTTGGTGCTTTATTTTCAACATACAATTCTTTAGGAAGTTTGAAAAAATGGTTTAGAAATTCAAAATTTTCAAAATATTTGGTCGATTTACATTTACCTCTTC
Organism: Viscum album; assembly: GCA_963277665.1. Taxonomy (NCBI): domain Eukaryota; kingdom Viridiplantae; phylum Streptophyta; class Magnoliopsida; order Santalales; family Viscaceae; genus Viscum; species Viscum album. The sequence continues at coordinate 747,510,039 of OY728129.1, read as the reverse complement.
ATGAATTACACCACATAAAAACACCTTTCACATCCATTTAAAATAGATTAAAAAATTTAACGCATACAAAAGAAAAAAATTAGAATGGATTATAATATATAAATTGGTCGAAACTATTCTTAAATTTAAATTCGTTATTATTTTAAATGACATTTTCCAACTTATCTAGCCTTATTTCTAAATATATTACCATACTCATCATTTTTTTTTCTAAAAATCAATTCTGTTCCAATAGATAGTTTATATTTAAGTAAATAAACAAAATTTTATAAATTAATTCTCATAAAGTGGTGATTTTCATCATGCAAGGAGTTAATCTAGTTTGGACAGTTCAATGATTCCTTATTATTAATAGTCACAAAATCAGTTATAAAGGTAGAATTAGCACAAAAACTCAAATAAAACTTTTTACATCTTATTCCAGATTCAAAATTTCCAAAAAAATTATAATGTGTGATCTCAATGAGTTTTCCAATTCATAATATCATATTGAGAAGATATATTCTCCCCCCTCAACTGAAATATTAACATTTTTTAGGTTTATATTTTTCAAAATTGAAATTTTTAAATTCTTTAGCTGAATCAACAGAATCTATAATCTGTATTTAATTAATTCCAATTAATCTAACATATATATTCCTATAGTGACATGGTTATCTTGTTATATACCCTATAAGATTTAATATAAATTAATTATATTATAAAAAATCCCACATCACTTTTAGAATCAAATTTGTCTATATTATATGTAGAATTTACCATATAAACTCAACAGCCAAACACTTTAAAGTAACCAATCTTAGATTTATTTTCATTAAAAATTTCGTAAGGGATTATAATTAATAAGGGTATAATGTATAATATATTTAATATATAACAAGTTTTGTCAACTAATTCAACCCAAAAATATTTTTATAGGGTAAATTCATTACTCATTTTTCTTCACATCTCTTGAATTGTTCTATTTTTTCTCTCTATAACACAATATTTTTATGGTGTTCTAGGGGAATAAAAATTATGGAAACACGCATTATCATGAAAATATTTCTCAAAGTAAAATTTAAAAAAATATCCTCTTTTTTCCAATATAATTTATGTCATTAAATGAGCTTTTTTATTTTGAATTTTTTTACAGAAGGTAAAAAAATTGTTCAAGGTTTTAATTTTATTAGATAAGGAAATTGTCCAAGTGAATCTTATGAAATCTTCTAAAATTTCAAACACATATATCTTACTACCTAAACTATTAGTTATCATGGTTTGAAATATGTCAAGATAAATAAAATCTAAGTATATTACAGTGTTAAACATATTAACCTATCTAAAAGACTATGTTCTTTTTAACTATAAGATAATAATAACAATTAAAATATACGCATTCATTAAACATTGGATGTCCCAAATCCTCTTCATGATTTCTTAACTTATATATTTAGTGAAGATACAAATTTCTCAAACATATGTTCCAAATAACGTGATCTATTTCTATATAATTTAAGCAAATTACATTATGGTGGGTTTGTTGGGAGAACACTATAGAAATGATATTTTCTATTATATTTTCATATAATACAACAATATTATATTTATAAACAATATATTTATTATCTTCATACTTTGTACTCATACCATAATCACATAGTTAGGATATGATAATTAAATTATGATTTTAAACCCTCTAGATTCTGTATGTTACGAATTATATTAAATTATAAAATTCTAACTTCTCCAAAACCTTTATCCATGAATTTAGTGTTTTAAACAAAAGTGAAAGTACCTCTATTGCAAGAATTAAAAGATATAAAGTTATATATTTAATCAGTAATTTTCTTGAATCACCCATTACCCATGTAATTATTATCTTTAGGACACAATAGGCATGTTTCCTATGAAACTATTTATGTAGATAATTGTTTTTCAATACAAGCTACTTTAGGTCCACATAGATTAGTAAAAAAATATTAGGAACCAAAAAAAATTATAAGATTATTACAAGGTAATATTTTATAAATATTCATAGATATAAAAGTATTGGTGTAACCTAGTGATTGAATAAATATTAAGGATCATTCTTAAACAAAATTGACATTGAGTTTAAAACTAAATCATGTGATATTTGTAACATTTAGGTTATTTATTTTAACAGAAGTAGTTATGTAAATATTAGGAATCACATTATTATACCCAAAACCAATTTTTTCATTATTATTTTTATTCAAATCCATCATCTTGTCAAATTTTTCTTTCCCTTGAAAAACAATAGATACAGTTTCTATAAATTCAGTTATTTCCATTTTAGTATTTTCATTCTCTTTTTGAATAACTTCCAGCACAACACATATTTTCATAGTTGAAATGGTTAGTTATTTTTTAGTTTATTATTTTCATGATTATTCCCCTTACATTCCTTTCTAATTTTATCCAAATCATTAAAAACCAACTTAAATCTTCTACATTGACCTTCATCGGTATTTAACATGAAAAAAATCAATCTAACTTTTTCATAGTTTAACATATTATTTCAAAATCTGTAAACTTTTCCTCCTCAATAACATTCTTAATTTATCTTTTTAGTTCTCTATATAGTTTATCCATTCTCACAATAACACTTCATAATTTTTCATTTTGATTACATAATTATTTAACATCATTTTCAATATTAGACACAGGAATAAAACTATAATCAAAATCGATTTTTACCTTTTTGTTGTTGCAATTATAGGAAGATATTCCAAATCCTTTTCAATATAAGAACCATTACTACTATTGTATGACTCTTTAGTATAGCTTTATCCATCATGGTACATTTTTTTAGTTCCTTCTTGTTTTTGTTGTCTTTTCTTCTTCGTTTAGTTTTGAAAATTCTGATTTTATAAGTTCATATTTTCTACACTCAAAACATAATAATTTGGAAATATAACATTTACTACTTTTACCTTTCTTACATACCTTTATTTAATCCCTTTTAGGATCTCTTATGTGATGCTTCTTAAATCACCTATTTAATTTCATGTAATTGTAGACTCCTTTAGTAAAATTTTCAATTTCATCCTTCTCACTTTAATATAAATAACAATTTGATTAATTAAAAATAAAATTTATATTATATTTTAATTTTATATCATTATTTTTATTGTGATAATAAAAATTTTCATTATTCATTTCAATCTCATTCTAAAGAAGTGATCATATCTGTTCATCCATTGAATACTCAATGAAGTCCTTACTCTCTTTAATAGAAACCATATTTGTGTTCCATATTTTCGGAAGTAGTTGATGTAATATTTCTATAAGATCATTATTTTTTATGGCCAACCTATGTGAAACCATAATACTAATAACATTAGTGAATATGTTATAAAGATAATTTATTTTACCATTATTAGTCATTCTGAATTATTGAAAATTATCTATATGAATACATATCTTGGTTCTCTATAAGTTTTCAACTCCTTGATGAGTACCTTTTAAATTCATCCAGATTCTATAAGTATTTTTATATAAATAAATTTGAATGTACATATTTAGACTTAAATAATGATATATATAATACAAGAAATTATAGTTTAAAACACATTTTTTATCGTTATTACCAGTTAATGTTTCTAAATCAACTATTTTATATAGTTTTGACATAATAGACCAAAAATTCCTGATGTATATCATTCATAAATACCTACATCAGATTATTTTAGTAGAAATAGTCTCTTCCATTAAATTTTGGTGGTCTGATGGGATTCAAAATCTTTAATTCCTTACATTATGAAATAATGTAGTGGATCATTTCTTTAAACCTTTAATCATAGGATAGTGGTTTGTTCATATGAGATAAAAAATAGTTAAAACTAATTCCTAAAAGGGAACCATGATCTGATATCAATTATTAGGTACCGATGTATGGATGTAAGGACTAGATGGGGTGAATAGAACTTTTAAACACTTGATCAATTAATTATAATTATCGAAATTATAGCAATGTTAAATGTGTAGAAGAAATAAAAAATTAATATATGATTTTTTTAATAATGGTTCATTTCACCAAGATATTATTCCACTCTCCAATCTCCTCTACTCTGTGAGTAGACATGAAGTTATTAGTTCTTCATTTTTTGTTATGAGTTATAATCCAATTATAGAAAAAACTATCTTTTTATCACTTGGTAGTATAACCAATGGATTTTAAAGGATACATAACCTAAATTTCTTTTGTCTATGTGGAATAACTCGACATCCCTTTTAGATGGGCTTAATAATCCAATATATCATCATTTGGATGGTAAAATCATACACTAAACTCTAAAGAACAAATATAAGGTACGAAGAAATATAATAGTGTAATACATAAAGAATTTAGAATAGCAGTAGAGAAGATGATGTTGAAATTCGATGCAGGTCAATTTATTTTATCACTTAAGTAGTTTATAATTAATATTTTGAGCTCCTTCCTGAATGATAAAATGTAATAGTTGTCATAGTACAAATTTAGTACTTCTCAAGGATCGTATGGAGGTTTTATTTTATTTTATCTATAATCCTGTCAATTTTCATTGTCAATATTACATTAATAATCTTTGTTGAGATTATTATATCATAGTTTGTGATTCGTATTTACAGTAGGTAAGCATGTAATTAATTACAAGGATCATGGAGTGTCTCATCTACAAATCACATTAAGATCGATTAGAAAAAACAATAAACATATAAAATATATATATTAACTTAATTTGAATTAAAAAGATTATACTTAGAGATTTCAATCTCTTTTATTCATGTATTGAATAATATAAAATAGCTTCTTTCATGATAGTTAGGTCAAACATCAATGATTTATAATTATAAAACATTTAAAATAAAATGAATAAAATATCATTCTATTGGAAGGAAAAAAATCGCACAAAAACAGAGCATCATAAATGATAGATTGCATATAGATATATTACACAATTACCACATAATATTTTATCATCATATAATTATATTTTATGAAAATATAATCTATATATTTTGTAAATAAGTTATTTCTTTCAATTCATGGAAAAAATATCAATTGTAATATAAAAAATATTTTTTTAAATAATGGTGGATGGAAAAAATATATCTATCAACAGAAAGAGGTTTCTAACGTCGCATGATAAAATTATGATGATCTAACATTAGAGAATATCTAAAATTCTTTATACTCTACTATTTAGTATAATCTACTATACTGGGATATACCATGAAGGAGTAAACTACTACCATGAAGGTTGGTGTTACCTTTACTATGAAGATTAGTATAGCCATTGGAGCATGATATGATACCATTCAAATGGAAAATGATTCTATTGAGAAGACATTATGTTTTCTACCATGGTGGTTGGTGAATGGTACTACCGTTGAAGAAATATACTGTTAGTAATTCCACAACCCCAAAATCCTGGAGTTGGTACATTATTTTAATACATTATCATGATTACAAGGAAACATGTCCTGAAGGACCAATCAGTTTAAAATTCTTGGAAAATATATTACATAGATAAACATCACATTGTAATTTCTAACATAAAGAAAAACATAAATAAACCTTTGATAATTCCATTATTCCCCTTTCTTAACCCTAAATATCAATAATAATACCCTTCTTGGCATCCTGGGAAAATAAAACATTAGAAGGGGTGATCTTAGAATCTCATTAAGGGTAAATAATTCATCGGAAGCTATAAACATTTAAGGAAAGATGTATAAAAAAAATAATCATTATAAACAATAAACATGAGCATAATATGGAAAAAATAAATAAAAAATTACAATATAAACATGCACATGGAAATTCTACTAGTCGAAAAATCACGTGTAATAACTAGTTTCATAACTAGATAATGCATAATGCTGGAAAAAATAACTACTACGTGAAGGCCTTGCGCCAAGACCGTTAACAAATATTCTATCAAGGCCTTATGCTTGGAAACTATTTTGTCTCTTCAGACCTACCGATGCATTGAGGGGCTATAGTGGGCTCCACTCATCACTTACTAATTCCAATGAATTCCTCATATGAAAAGTTTGAAACACTACATAAACAATCGTATTAAAACAAGCATATGAAATTTAAATAATTTAACCATAAACCATGAATGAAATAAGAATATAACATCCATAGTCAAACATATCATAAGTCATTCAATAAAATATGGAATATTTTATTATAATAAATCAACCTCAATCAATAATAATATCTAGTAAAATATGTTGACATAGTTGAAAATGATCATAAAAACTCTTTAAGAGAAATATCCTTTTTTCAAGAAATCAATTAGAAGATAATAAATTTACAAAGGAAGTGATTTAAAATATATTTTGGAATCAAATTTTCATATACAACTTTGAAACTTTTGAATGGAATTAACATTTTAAAATAATCATGCCCATATAAATAAATCCTTGAATTCATTTTGAAAACATGGAAATTAATTAAATAGATTTAAAAATATAAATCTTTAAAACATTTAAAATGATGATATATCTAAAGATACCATTCCATAAAACATTAAAATATTTTATTTGAAAATAAATTTATGAAACATGGACATGTATTATAAATATTTCCCGGTAAATACATACGCATAAATAATCTCTGATAATAATGATATTGAGGAATTAACTCTTACATTGTACTTTCTTTTAGTCAAACATATGTTTAACCTCTTGTATAATGAACATAGTATGATATTAAATTATAAAAGAACCATATTCATATTTAGAAATATCATATATGATTCATTTATGACTTTATACTACCCATTTAATGTTAAAGTAACATTTTGGGTAATAATCGTTTTCTTTATCGTAGGTGTTTTAACTTGTTATTCTTGATCATATCACTTAGATCATGATTTATATACTTCCAGAATATAAAAAATGACTTATATATCATATATATTCAGAATATAAATATGTATAATTGATAGATAAATGAAATTGAAACACCATTCATGGAGACGGTATTCCATACGTAGGCATGAACTTAGTTTCCATTTTCTTATCGTATAGTATAGAAGTAAGTAAACGAGATATATTTATTTACAGAAATATATATTATTCTATTAGAAATATTATCTCATATATCTCATACATAATCTATATGTATAAATATAACTTCTTGATGGGTGATTGTTGAAGATGAATCTCATTGCCTCGTGGAGACGGTAAGTCGTACGTACAAATGAGCGACAATATCATTCTATTGATGGTGAAACAGTTTTTAATTGGATGGTATATTGTATATAAAGAATTTTTACCATGTCATATTAATTATTTTAATTAATTATACTGATTATTATACCCATACGAATGATATAGTGTTGAATAACGAACTACACCATCACATGGAGACGGTAAGTCGTACGTACGAATTCATGGTGACTTTGTCATTCATAGGATGGATATAATAATGAATATGGTTGTACCATATTTACAATAAAATATCAGAATGTATAAGGTAATAGAGTTATTATTTTATTATGTTAACAATAAAGATTGAGGAAGTGGAAGAAGGGATGAACTTTGAATGAAGGGACAAAATGATTACCTCTTCTTCAGGTGTCTCCTTTTGACTTGACAAAAGGACTCCTTAAGATGGATTTATGCCCAATTTTTTCCTCTACGATTAAGTGAGGATATTTGGGAGGAGATTTTTGAATGGTTTATCTGATCAAAAGGGCTTTGTAGTTGTGAATTAAAGATAAAGGGAGGTTCCCTTTTATAAGAGAGGTTAGGGGATCTTTAAGAAAAGCATAAATATTTATTTATTATAAATATAATTTTCAGATTATTATAGATAAAAATTGATTTATTTCTAGTATATGATGAGTATGTGTCTACATAATCTTAAATAATAGGTTTTAGACATGTTTAGGTTATAAAAATTACCTTATCTTTTAGATTTAACCCTTTAAAAATAAGTTAACTCTTACCACATCCTCTTGTATTTTTATACTACATGGTTAATTACATTACAATAAAATTACAAGGGTACCTAAAGAATATCATTTATGACTGTTTAATCACAATACATATTATTTGGCCGAACTATTTATTTATAGGAGTTTTATATCATTTAATAAAATAGTATTTTATTTAAAAACTCATATATGTCAATTTTGACACTATTTAATAATTGATTTTTGTTAAAGTATTAAAAAATTGATTCATTCGAACCAAAGGTATTAAATAATACCTCATATTTAAATGTCATCCTGAAAATTTGTGGATGTGATCAAAAGTTTCAATTTAAATTTATTTAATTACTTATAATATCATTTATTTTAATCATTCCTTAATAAAGTAATTATTATATCATCATTGTGTCATAAATAAATTTAATTACATAATGTCTAAAAATTATTAATAAAATTCCATGGTTTAGGAAATATTTTTATCTTTATAATGAATATTATTAGTCGAATTTATCATATGTATAATATAATATTAAAAAAATTTATTTTAATAAAATTTGAATGACATTTTCAACTCTTCTTTAAATAAAATATATTAAATATCCAAATCTAATCCATGTGAATCAAAAAGAATAATATTTTTATACTAAGGCTGTTTTTTGTTGAATAAAAACATATTCAATATAATTAAGACATGTTTTGGGTAATTTTATATTATTATAATAAAAATTTACCTTTAATTACCCTATTTACTTTTAACTGTGGTAAATAAAATTCAAAAGTAAATATTCACCAAAAATTATTTTCATCATATTGAACCACATATTTCTTACTGATGAGGACTATGATTGTCATATTTTCAAAATTCAGTTCACATAAGTGGAAAATAACATTTTATTAGAATTTCAAAATGTGCCTAGAAAGTGGGTAAAATATGTTAAAAAGTTCCATAAAATTTTATAAATATAATCTTATTATAAAATGACTCTAATGAATTAAATTTTACTAATATAGGTATTATGTATCTATTTTTACTTTATGATAAATTAAAAATAATTATTTAAATGAAAATTTCAGTTTTTATGTATTATGAAGTATTTTTTACTATTCATAAAAAATTGTATGTTTTTAGAAAAATACAAAAAAATCAACCTAAGATAATCTTGATATTGCTAATTCAAAAATGAAGTATATTTTACCAAATTCAATTTTTAGAAGTGTCTAAAATTAATTTTATTGTTGTTAACAAAAAGACATAAAAAGAAGTTCTTTTAAGAAAATGGTTTATCTAAATATATGATTATTTTAACAAAACCTATATATTTCATTATAAATATGTTTTATTTAGGTGAAAAACATATAAATAACATTTAAAATTTATTTGTTACTATTCATATTACAGTATTTAATTGATAAATAAATATATAGTTTAAATAATTATAATACTAATGTGTTGTTTCACAGAAACTCAATCTTACATACAATGCAAGCCAGGTCGGCGTTGCGTGTAATATAAGCTATTAAATTACTTTAAATAGATAATGTACTTTAAAATCTTGGGGTATTACACTATCAATAAGTAATATGGTTCTACCACTACTATGAATGAATGTGACAATTTATAAGGGGATCCATGCAATTTATATATGAGCTACCATGATAAGAATTCATGCAACTGTCAATGGAAGATATTAGAATAACCATAATTGAGATTGAGTGATCAACAAGTATATGAATGATCTAACATTACTATAAAATACTTTTCTCTAGTAATTGGTGATACCATTGTTTACTAAAGACATGAAATATAACCTAGTAGAACTACTATTGGAGGGTCTTATAATATGAATAGTCAAAAACTATTAGATCAATATTATATCATTGTCTAGAGATCATATCCAACATTGTAAATAATTCTACCATTAAAGAATTATCATGCATGAAAATATAGTTCCAGGAACTTGTATACTTCACCACCTTGAAAACATGATAACAAAACACCCATTTCAGCCTTAGATCAATCATAGGATTATTTCCAAATAACACTGGCATGCAAGAGCCATGAAGAATGTCTATAGTTAGAACATTAAGACCCTGTCTCAATCATATGTTTGTGGTAGCTTAGATCAGATGGAGGATAGAATGTCTATGTTTTTTTAATTACAGATGAATAGTGATGTGATGAAGATCATATTTTTATATATTTTATATTAAAAATAATTTTTTATAATCTCATCATAGTTTTATTATATGGTTAATTGTCACATTTTTTTGTTTTAGTGTTATTTTGAGCATAAATGCAAAAATGGCCTAATTCTGCAATTTTAACAGATTGTTATCACAGGGGTAGTTTTGTCATCTACCAAAAACTATATGTCCAAATTTTATGATTAAAATTTTCATATAATCCTTATTTAATTTCCTTCATTTTTGTCTTCTAGACCAGGGGATGAATCGATCATCTAGAGGCCGTAAAAAATCAATGAAATTGAAGATTTTTCTGGGCGGACAGAATGGGCCCCACCGATGTAATGGATGGATAACTCGGAGCACACACCTTAAAATGCATGTATTCCAGGTGTAAAGGAAGGATAATTTATTAAGGCGCGTTCATGCTGAATTTAAAGTCAAAATACCCTCATTAAGGCATTTTTGGAACGCTCCAAACATGTAAAATACGAAACATCTCATGAGGCAGAAACGTTTCCATTGGGTAATAAATTCATAACATCATGAACATTCATAAAAAACGGGCCATATATTGTGGAGAGATGAAAACTCAAGTGGGGAAAACTTTTATTAAGGATACAATGTGTTAACCGACATTTTGGAGGGTCATAATGGCCAATGCAGTTGAATAATTTGAATTTGGCCAGTCAAATGGACAAATTAAAAATCTCGAATTAAATCGGCCAAAACTTCTACATCTGACGGCCAATAAAGCTTAAATTTTGATAGAAAACGCTGGAGAAGTTATGGAACAACATTGAGGAAGAAAACTATTACAAATTAGGTCATTTAGTAGCACATTCATGCAGACACTTTTGGATTAAATGTTTTGGGTGCCAATTCATCACCTCCTCCCCCTATAAATATGTATCATCTCCCCTTATCAAAGCATTGGCACTTCTGTGTGGTCATTTTTCATTGTTTTTTAATTTATTTCCATTTTAATAGTATTATGCATTTTTAATATATTTTTATTTTATTCATCTCATTATCATTCATTATATCTTTTTTTCTTCCACCTCATTCTTCTCCACTGTGATCTCTTCTACTTGTGATCATGAGTAGCTAACTTGTGGAACTTTCCAGCGGATCAATCCAGTGTTGAACCCAATTCATTGCATATTAATGGTTATTGTTTATAATTTATATTATATTTATGTCACGGGGCATCTTAGTGGGTAATACTCCTTTGTGTCTCCACTTACCGCCCGAGGCTTTACTTTCTCTTTTATAATATTTTCCCTCGATCGAGGAGGTGGATGTGCGGTCTCTCAGCGATCGTTGAGAGAAGTGTATATTCACAACCAAATATAAAATAGGATATTCACACATACTATGGAGTGTGTTTATTAATTAAATATGAAACTAATAATGAGATGATGATGGTTCAACCTGGGTGATTCTATCGGGAATGTATTCTTTCTTTGTAACACCATTCTGTTTGCATTCATTATGTTTGCATTGCATTTGCATGTTAAATTTTAATTTTTCTTTTTCAATTCATAAATATCAATGATGGTAATTTTATATATATACATAGTGAATTATATTTAGTGATTTATTAACCACAAAATCTTCTCAAGAGAACGATCTAGGTCAGCCCCTCTGCTGCACTTATTTATAAATACTTTTTAGAGCGCACATGACAACGCTTCATCATGATGTCAATTATATTATCCCACATCATAGAAGAGATATGTTGAGAATTAAGTATATCAATAAAGGTGTTCCACAACTATTCGATCATGATATAGTGGATCAAATCCCATTACACTACACACACGGTAGAGGATTGCACTAAACCACAAGGCCCACTGACAACCCAGCCCATACTATGCACCCTTAACCCAATTTCTCTCTTATATCCTTGTAAATAGACCATCCCACTTACATGTCTATGGACTTGGCTATTATGTGGGTTTCCTTACCATGTAGTTTACTTCTGAGTAACCCAATGTGCTTATGGGCTTGGCCCATCGGTTTGGTTAAGTTTGGCCTAATTTTTTTTCTCAGGGATGGATAAAACGATCATGATCAACTCTAATTCCATAATTCTAATAATAAAATCAAATTCTTTTTAGTTGAAATTTAATTCCATAATAAAAATAATAATAATTAGTTACCGTTTAACTTAAATTAACTGTAACTAAATAGAAGTTGATTATAATAAATTTCAATTAAAACATTAAAAAAGGTGATTTTCATTTATCAAAATAATTGAACATAAAAACACTTAGTTAAAAAAAGTGGCTAATGATCAACCCCATCTTGAGACTTTTAGACTAGGGTGATACGAATATTGTGCTATATAATGCCTCTAAAACTGGGATTGGAAACAATATGCTTCATTGGTAATAAGTGACTATTTTTGGGTCTTAACAACTAATGCCCCATGAATAGAACTATGTGACCCATGATTTGTAACTAACCGTCATGGTAGTAACCATAAATTTGTTACAACACTTCCTTATGGGAGATATATTTTTTATCTATTCAGACCAAAAGAGTCTCAATAATACCTATTCATAGAAATATTTTAATGTATGGAATGGGTGATGGATAGAGTTCCGATGGGATTATGACTTTCAGATAGTCTATACTTCTAAAAAGGGTAAAATAGAAGAATATTCTCTTAGTCTTAGATCATGATCACGGTTTTTGAGCAAGGCATCAGAGCCGTTTTCCATATTGTAGTTTTACTTAGTGAAAAAGTATAGTGCATATTACCCCAAGTTGATGGTCATCACCCCTCAACTTCTTTAGAATTTTAGGGAGTATCAACATGGAGATATCAATTTTTAGGCCTTCTATAGCCAGATATCCACTATAAATACTCCTTATGTATTTTCTAAAGTTAGGGAGAACTTTTTCTTTTTCCAAGGATGGGTGATGGTTCCAACCACACAAAGAGAGGTATTACTATGGGAGTTTCATACACTCTCCATATAATTACTTCTAAAACTGGAAATGATGCCCCAATACCATCAGTTTTAGTTTTAATTTCATGGAATGAAAAGGTGTGTATCTAATCATATCTCTTGATGACTAAAATTCCAATATTTGAAGGATGTTCACTAGGTTATAGAAGATTTGGATAAACCCCTTAGGGTTCTAATGTAGAAGTTATATGATATATCTATTTGTTTTTTCATGGTATATACATGATCATCTATAGTTTATAGTGATATTTGGGTCATCATAGACCGACTCACTAAGTCACCAAACTTCATATGCATATGATATCTGAGTTTAGTGGAGAGCTAAGGATTCCATTACATATAAGAGATTATTTTATTTAATTTATTTCCCTCAAGAATCATCTCTGATCATGATTCTCTATTCACGTAAATTATTTGGAGTGGATTATATAATTCCTTTGGTACTCAGTTATGATTGAGCGTAATGTTTCATGACCACAAAGATTGACATACTGAGTATAAAATTTATGTATGGGATGACATGATTTTGTATTCTCTATTATAATTTGATCATAATTTTGAGGATCATATACCTTTGGTGGAGTTTCCATAAAACAATATCTACCACTCCATCATTAGTATAGACCAATTTGATACCTTTTATTGGAGACCATACAGGACACCAATGTGTTATACCAATCCAGGAGAGTCTACACTCATCATCTAAAAGATGGTGTGGCCAACAAAAATAAATTGAATATTATCATGAATGTGATGAGGACTACCCAAAACCATAATAATTATAATGCTTATAAATGAAGGAGGCCTTTGGATTTTTATGAGGGATACCATATGTTTCAATTGGTTACACATTAGTGAAGATTGTGGAGATTTGTTTGGGAAATCAATTTGTCTCATAGATTCATTATCCCTTTCCATATATTGAATAGGGTTGGAGCATAGTTATACTACTCCTCTATGCCACAATAGTTGTATAGGGTACATGATGTCTTCCACATGTCATCGTTGAGGGGGTATGTACATGACCGATCACATGTTATCGATAAGAATGAGTTGGATATCATGTGTGGAGATAGATTTGTATAGTATCTCGATAGAGTATAAGAATTCATGGAAGAATATTCTTCATGGGTGAGCCATTACATTGATTATAGTCTTATGGAAGCATACTAATCATCATGAGAAAAATTTGGAGTAGGATAACCAGATACAAGCCCACTACCCTCCCCATTTTCAGTATAATTTTTTCATGTTGGGAAAAAATCCCTTCGGTGGGGGTGAATGTAACAACTCTTATTTTTTCCTTTTTATGATTTCTTATATTTTAATGAATATTACTAAATTTTGGCAAGGAATTAACATGGGATTTATGGTCCAGTTGTTCATAAAATATGGTATGATAAAAAAATTATATCTTCTACATGTAATTGTTATAAAATAATGGAATATATCCTTTATAGTGTTTTAGATGGGAAAACTATGACAACCATTAAATCTGGAATGTGGGTTTTACCCTTGGATCATCATAGTCTTTTCATGTGGTTATATTTTCTAAGATTAGTAATTGTAGGAATAAATAAAAAAAATTAATTATTTAAATAATTTATTGGTTGTTAATTTGTTTCAACCAAATCCATCTCTTATTTGAACATGGTTATGGATAAATCATAGGGTTATATACTTAACCCCAGAGAATAGAAAAGAATTTATAAGAGTGCATTCATGGAATATGATGGTATTGTGAATCAAATATTATTTTCAAAGGAATTTTCATAAACATTGTAATCCTTGGGTATCGCTGATGAAAATGATACAAAAAACAGTCTTTATTAGAAATTTATGAAATTTCAAGGTTGGGATTTTTTTTATTGGATTAATACCTATTTTTCTCATATTAAATAATAATTAATACCTTTATCAAATTAATCAAGATAACAATTGAAGATTTATAGTTGATGGTTCTTCACTCTAGAATTAAGAATCAATGTTGTTTGGTTTGTTCTCAATTATTCTTCTATGATGATCATTTTTCATATCAACGGATGAAGGATGACCTAAATAATGTTCGATGTTTTTTCCTAAATTTTTTTCCTTATTTTATCCCTTCATTCTTCAAACATTCATCATTGATATTACATTTTAATAGTGGTTAGAATATATAGAAATAAAACATTACCCAATTGATCATTTTCATGATGGATTTTTACTATGTGTTTGGATTTGGAATCAATGGAATGATCATGTTGTTGTGAAAATAACTAAAAATTTGTAATTTGATCAATTTTTTTGTCTATGGGTTTGTTTTTTGGTGATGCGGTGTGACCGGAAGTGACTTCAAAGAGGATGGTTGGTCGAAATTGAGTCAATGATGATTTTTCTGGTGTTGTCAACCTAGAATATGATATTTATAGTAGTTTTGAGGAAATAGAAGATATTTGAGGTATGAGTGAGTTGTATAAAGAAAATTGGAATTTCTATGAAATTTTAACATGCATAGTTTTTAGTTCAAAAAAACACATGTTGTGTGTGGATATCATTTGTGCATAGAAATAAATATCACAAGCCATGTAAATTTTTACATTCCATGTTCCCTTTGATTAGTGAGAGGAATTTTATACAAGTGGTACATTTACATGGACATATCTAGTTAGAATTGAAATTTCTATTGTACAAGATCATGATTAGTGATTATGGTCATGTCTATTATACAAGGGCATGACTAATGTAAATGGGCGTATGCTACAGGATAAGGGAATGACCACAAACTTAGGCATGTCTGAACATACAGAGACATGTTTTTTATTACATTTACTTGTTTCATACTACATCTAGTATAGTGACTTATAATTTTAAAACATATATAACACAGGTTTTTATATAAATTTTCATTATATAACATAACAATCAATTCCAAACTCGAATAGGTCTTGTTACATTAGAAACATGAACACATAAAATACTATTTTATAAAAGATCTACATCATCTCTCATTGAGTTCAACATAACTAGGTCCCTTCTTAGAAATATCATAATTAATAATTGGTGGAAATGGAATATATGAATGGGTGAGCTCAGATGATCATTAATGTTAAATATGTTATTTTGCAATTATCCCTTGAGAATAACATAAACATAAATGTATGATCATATGATCATATCATTTTAAAATCATACCAAGTGGATCATAATTCATAATCCCGAGTAATGGAATAAATCCTGGTAGTTCATAATACATAAGTCATGAAGGAATCAAATAACACAAGGCATGGAAGGATAACATTGGAATAAGACATGGAATTTTGGAATAAATAAAAGCATAGAAAATCATTTCCATAGAATTTAGGGATCATTTCCAATAATATCATAGTGGATTGGATTTACTCTCCAATCCATTATAGTAGTCAAGGATCACTCCCAATACTATCATAGTTGATTGGGTTAACTCTCCAAACAAAATATTAATAGTCATGTTTGACTCCAATGACTAATATAGTGGATAATGTAACATATTGAAATAGGTGTATTCTCCATTAATTTTATATTTATCCCAAGAGATATACAAATTTACAAACTAAATTTGAGGGAGAAATAGGTCTCACTTGTCCTTGGTTATAAAATGATAACCATCCTTGGTTATAACATAACCACCATCCTTAATTATAATGCAATCACCCTCCTATAATTAAAATAATACATATGTGTTCAATAGGATCATAAATCATTCAAAACATCAAAACCAATGAAAATAAATGGGTTTCATAAACCTTTCATCATATAATAACCCATGTAAATGAAATGTATTTCATATAATTTCCATCAATTAATTATTCTATTACCCATGGAAAAGTAATGAGTTTTATAAATATCTTGTCATCATAAACATAATTGATCAGGAGAAATAGTATGGATGGTATCCTTGGAACACATCCCTAGTAAGTCATAAATAAAATCAATGTTTTTTTCATTGATGAATAAACATACAATTAAAATATCATTAAAATATTCTAGAGAATATATTATTTTCATTTCAAAATTATTTATTTAATATCTAAAAGGTTCAAAAATATTGAAGAAAAAAATTTCATTGAAAATTACCATTTAAAATTGTAATGTAAACATGAAATCACTAAGCGATCATAGAAAAAAGAAATATCATTCATTTTGTGTTTGTTAATAAAAAAACATTCCTTTTACACATAGGTAAAAGTACCTCATTAGGAAAAAAATAATATTCATTTTTAAAAAATATTAAAAAGTAAAAAATGTGTAAAAATGAATATAAAAAATTATAATATTGTAACGCCCCGACCCCAGCTACCCAGAGTCGGTGCAATAATTACATAACATTGGCATGATCACAAGAAAGATCAAATCTCGAAAGACCGATTGGTTTAGTAGCCTTGGAAACACTAGATATAATCATAAAGTTTTACATTACATTTCAAAGTGAAAAACTACTACAACAACAAAGTCTTCATATCCACACTATTAACCCCTCAGAATATCCCTGCAAGTCATTCATAAATTACTTCTTCACTACCTGGGAAAAATAAAACATAGAAAAGGGGTGAGCTCAAATGCCCAGTAAGGATAACAATATAGCGGAACATTCAAAATAAGCATAAACATTTAAGGCAATGAATTACTAAAACAAAAGCCTTTTAAAATTGAACTTCAACATAGTATGGCAAAAGTAAAATGAAATAATGCCATTTACTTGTTCACATGGATATTCTACTAATCGAATAATCACATGCAATATCAATAACCACTTTCATAATGTTGGAATGCATAATGCCAGACTATCATAACCACATAGCCAAGGCCTCGTGCCAAGACTACAAATAAGATTTTGTCAAGGCCTTGTGCCAAGACACTAGTTTGTCTCATTAGACCTACCGATGCATCGAGGAGCTATAGCGGGCTCCACCCGTCACTTATTAAGTCCAATGCATTCCCATATGAAAAGGTTTAAACATAACATAAACATTCGTATTAAAACTAGCATACGAAATGTCAATACTTTCACAATAAACTATGAATGGTATAAAAATAGCACATCCACAGTCAAACATATCACAAAACCTTCAATACAATATAGAAGTTTTGTATCATAATAAATCAACTTCAAATAATCTTAAAATCCATCAAAGGATGTTGACATAGATGAAATCAAAATTCTTTTTAAAGAAATATCTCCTTTTATTTTGAAATAATTTAAGATCCATATAAAATAAAACATTTTCTTTGAAAATATTCTTATAAGCTTGTAAGGAAAGCTTTGAAGATTTTATAACGGCGTAAAATAACCGCACCCGCCGTATAAGTTAAAAAAAACATTCTTACCTCAATTCTGTCGAAAAGGTTAAAAAGGACCTTGTTTTGAAAACGACGGAAAGATTCCTTTATAAACCTCTTATAAAAAGTCAAACAAGGGTATAAATGACTTTAACCCATATTCTTGTAAATAGTAAAAATGTTTTGAAATACATTTTGAAGAAACATGGATGTAGATGATAAAGAGATCCCAGTAGATTATTACATATAAACAACCTCGGATAATGAAGAGATTGTGAAATAACCCTTACCTTGTACTTTTCCTTGGTTGGGGTAGGTTAACCTCCTGTATAATGGTGAAATAGTTGTTATTAAATTATACAAGAATCATATATATTAATATGATATCATATATGATCTTTTAACATTGATTTGTTAATAATATCTTAGAATTATCGTCGTTTCGGGAGTTAACTTACTCATTTTCTTTTATATGTTTTGTTACATAAGCCATGGTTGTTGTATCTTATTCATATCCAGAATGATATACAGTCCTTAAACATCATTTTTAAATCATCAAATGATAATTATACTTGAATGGATACGATGGATAATGAATCTCATCGCGTTCGTGGAGACGGTAGTCCGTACGTACGCACGAGCGACAATATCATTCTTTTGATATTAAAATAATATATAAATGGATGGTATATCATATATAAAGAATCATTAACATGTTATATTTATTATTTACATGAGTTACACATCATTATTATACCCATCCAAATAATATTATATTGAATAACAATTACACCACGACGTGGAGACGGTAAGCCGTACGTACGCACGTATGGTGACATGTTATTCAAAGGGTGGATAGAATACTGAATATGATTGTACCATATTTATAATAACATCACAGTATATGTGAGATACTGGAGTTATTATTTCAGAATGGTAAGAACAAAGGAAGAAGAAGTGGAAGAAGAAATGAACTTAGAAAAGGGTGGTGAAATCATTACCTCTTCTTCGGGTTCTTCCTTTTGATTTGATCAAAAGGGCTCCTTAGGTTGGCTTTCTGATCAAACTAAGGCCTCTAGGTTGTAGTGAGGGATGTTGGGAGAGTATTTGGGCAGAGTTTGGCCGAACCAAAAGGCTTTGAAGGTGTGAAGAAATGAGAAGGAGGAGTGCCCTTTTATAAGAGGGGTGAGGGGCACCTTTGGAAAAGTTAGAAATATTAATTTATAATAAATTCATATTCGGTTTACAAAGGCTCCAAAGTTTACTATTCAAAGGATGAGGTGGGGATAGGTCTAAAACAACTCATCCAATAGAATTTAGACAGGTTTGGGTACTTATATTAACCTTATCATTAAGTATTAACTCTAAGTTAATTAGTTTCACTTTTACAATGTCTCTTTGTATTTTTATATAATATGGTTAATAAACTTACTATATACATCCAAGCGACCCCCAAGTGGTCCATTAATGAGGAACCTATCATAATATAAGTCTCTTGGCCGAACCTTAGATTTTTAGGAATTTAATATCAATTAATAATATAATATTTGTTTTAAGAACTCTTTTATGTCAATTTTGACACTATTCAATAGTTGATTTTTGTGAAACTCCTAGAAGATTGATTACTTCGAACAAAGTCAATTAAATCAATCCTAATATATCATATTATCATAGAAAATTATTTTAATTCATTAAAAGTTTCATATTATAATTATTTGGGTATTTATAAGATCAATTATTTTTATTTTTCACTATTTTAGTAATTACTGCATCATCATTGTGTCATGAATAAAATAAATTATATAATGTCTAAAAATTATAAATAAAATATCATTATGTAGGAAATATTTTTAGCTTTCTAATGAATATTTATAATCGAAAATCCAACATGTATAACCCTATGTAAAAATTGTTCTTCTAAAAGATGTAAGCTTATGCCATTTTTATTTTTATTTTAACTTTATTAATATAATGTGTCATTATCACTTACAAGTGGATCCATGGGGTCCCAAAATAGACCCAAATATTCCCATGGTCGACCATGTATCAACCAATAGGGTTGAGACACGTTTTAGGGTAATTTAGTATTATTATAATATTATTTTTTTTAACCCTTATTTACCGGATTTACCCTTAACCATGGTAAATAAAATATTTACCGCAGTAATTATTCAAAATGTCTAAAAATAAAAGTTACCTATTTACACAATTTGAACATCCTGATTCCAAATATGGAATCCATTTATCTAAATTCAAAACACAGAAGTGGCAGAAATTAATTTAAAATTAATTCCCGCTGTCAAAACAAAAAGCGTGTTTTTAAGAGATAATAACTATCAAAAGATTGACACTTGTTTATGTTCGGTTTAATTGTAAAATTATGTCCAATGACCAAGATTATATTAAATGGTAAAAATATATTCTAAATATACTTTAAAACCACTCAAATTCACAATTTATCACTATTAATTATTTTGATTAAAAAAGTTGTTTTTAATTAAAATTTAGTAATTTTCACTATTCATCAAAATATGAAAGTTATCCGAAATGTACCAAAATTTCACCCTAGGCTAATTTTGATATTCTGAATCCAAAAATGAAGTCCATTTTGAAATATAGAATATATATGATTTCAAAAAGTAGGTATTACTATTCACAACAGCTAGTTTAATTAGTTGTGGTGTGTGTTAGAACTCGAGGTTGCGTACAACACACGCTATCGCATTATTCGAAGGGAAACGTACCGTAGAAGCTTGGGGTGTTACATTCTCCCCTCCTTCAAATAATTGCGTCCTCGCAATTTCTAGGGTATTACTGCATAAAAAGACTCGGGTGGTTCTTCATCATAAGTTCCTCGGGTTCCCACGTTGCCTCTTCCATCTTATGATTTCTCCACAAAACTTTTACCAGACGCGTCGTCCGGTTTCTCAGTACTTGTTCTCTCGTATCAAGAATCTTGATGGGCTCTTCGCAATAAGACAGATCGGGTTCCAGTTCTAAATCTTCATAGGTGAGTACATGCGTTGGGTCAGGCATGTATTTCCTCAACAGAGATACGTGGAACACATCGTGAACTTTGGAGAGACTTGGTGGCATTGCCAATCGGTAAGCTACAACCCCAATTCGTTCTAGAATTTCGAAAGGTCCGATGTACCTGGGACTCAATTTACCTTTCTTACCAAAACGTATGACTCCCTTCCACGGAGATACCTTTAGGAAAACATGATCACCGACTTGAAATTCCAAATCCTTCCTTCGATTATCGGCATAGCTCTTCTGCCTACTTTGAGCTGCTTTAATGTGATTTTGGATTACCTTCACCTTTTCCACCGTTTCCTCCACCAGTTCTGGGCCTACAAGTTTTCTTTCACCAACGTCATCCCAACAGGTTGGTGTACGACATCTCTTTCCGTATAACGCTTCATATGGTGCCCTCTGAATACTCGAATGGAAGCTATTGTTATAGGAAAATTCTACTAGTGGTAAATATTGATCCCACATACCCTGAAAGTCAAGTGAGCAAGATCTCAACATGTCTTCTAAGGTCTGAATAGTCCGTTCTGATTGTCCGTCTATCTGAGGGTGGTAAGCAGTGCTCAAATGAAGTTCAGTATCCAGGGATTTCTGAAGACTTTTCCAAAATCTTGAAGTAAAACGGGGATCACGATCAGAAACAATCGATAGGGGTACTCCATGAAGTCTCACAACTTCATTAATATATAGTCTTGCTAGACGTTCCAGGGGTAGATCTTCTCTTATAGCAAGAAAATGTGCTGACTTGGTAAGACGATCAACAATCACCCATATTGCATCATTCCTTCTAGGAGTCTTTGGTAGCCCCATGACAAAGTCCATCGTAACATTGTCCCATTTCCACTCCGGTATGGGAAGAGGTTGCATGACTCCTCCAGGCTGTTGCCTTCCAGCTTTCACTTGTTGACAAACCATACACCTTGACACAAAATCAGCAATCTCCCTCTTCATGTTGTCCCACCAAAAATGTTCCTTCAAATCCCTATACATTTTGGTGCTCCCATGGTGTATAGAGAAATTGGAACTATGAGCGTCATCCAGCAATTCCCTTTTTAGATCAGGTATATTGGGAACACAAAGTCTCTTCCCGAATTTCAAAATTCCACCTTCATACGCAAAGTCTCTCAATCTCCCATCATTCACAGCTTTAATCTTCTTTTGGAATTCTTCATCATCAGTCTGAGAACTCTTAATCCTTTCTAGTAAAGATGGTTTGGCAACCATTTGAAAAAGCATTGGTGTTTCACCTTCCCTGGTTATTCCCATGTCCATCTTCACTAGCTCCATGAAAATTGGATCCCTTTCAATTCTCATATTGTTCAAAACTCCATGGTCTTTTCTACTCAAAGCATCTGCCACCTTGTTTGCCTTCCCTGGGTGGTAGTGTATCGTGCAATCATAATCCTTGAGTAATTCAAGCCATCTCCTTTGCCTCATGTTGAGTTCTTTTTGTGAGAAAATATACTTCAAACTCTTGTGATCAGTATAAATCTCACATTTTTTACCATAGAGGTAGTGCCTCCATATCTTCAAAGCAAAGATCACAGCTGCTAACTCAAGATCATGAGTAGGATAGTTTTGTTCATGAATTTTCAACTGTCGTGATGCATAGGCAATAACTCTATCATTCTGCATAAGGACACAGCCAAGTCCTTTCTTCGATGCATCACTATAAATAACGAACCCATCATTCCCCGATGGTAGAGTCAATATAGGAGCATTGACTAATCTTCTCTTTAGTTCTTCGAAACATTCTTCACACTCTTTTGTCCAAACAAATTTAACCCCTTTACGTGTGAGCTTCGTTAATGGGTTAGCCAATCGGGCAAAATTCTGGACGAAACGTCGATAATAACCTGCCAAACCAATATAACTACGTACCTCAGTTATACTCGTAGGTGCTGGCCATTCTTGGATTGCCTTGGTCTTAGAAGGATCAACAGAGATTCCATCTTTAGAGACAATATGGCCAAGAAAAGAAATCTCCTGAAGCCAGAATTCACACTTGCTAAACTTCCCATATAATTCATGCCTCCTCAGAGTCTTCAAGATAATGCGCAAGTGATTTTCATGATCTTCGTAGGTTTTGGAGTATACCAAGATATCATCAATAAATACCACCACAAATTCATCGAGATACTCCTTGAAAACACTATTCATTAGATCCATGAATACAGAGGGTGCATTAGTCAATCCAAACGGCATTACAGTAAACTCGTAATGCCCGTACCTGGTTCGAAATGCTGTTTTCGGAATCTCTTCCTTCTTCACACACAACTGATGGTATCCAGATCGAAGGTCAATCTTTGAAAAGTATTGAGCTCCATGCAGTTGGTCAAATAAATCATCAATACGAGGTAGGGGATACTTGTTCTTTATCGTTATAGCATTGATCTCCCTGTAGTCGATACATAACCTCATAGATCCATCTTTCTTTTTTACAAAAAGAACAGGGGCTCCCCATGGAGAAACACTAGGGCGAATAAATCCCTTATTACTCAATTCCTCTAGTTGTTTCTTTAGTTCGACTAACTCTACAGTAGCCATTCTATAAGGGGTCTTCGATATAGGCCTTGATCCAGGAATCAAATCAATGGAAAACTCTACTTCTCGTTCTGGAGGATGTCCAGGTAAATCTTCCGGAAATACATCTACAAATTCTTTCACAACAGGTACATCCTCTATTTGAACATTCCTTTCCTCACCGATAGTTACTTCATTCTCTTCCTCCCCAATAATTGAATTAAGTTGAGCTACTGGGGGTGGATCTAAATAAGAATTAGGTGGTGACGATTCTGCTCTAAAAATAAGGTGCTCCTTATCATTATCATCAAGAATCGTAACCTCTTTCTTCTTACAATAAATCTTCCCATCATAGTCCGAAAGCCAGTCCATACCGAGGATTATATCAAACTCAATCATAGGTATGACGATGAAATCAGCAGATAAAGAAAATTTATGTGCTCTAATGGGGACTGATTCACAAAACTTTGTTGCAACGATACTTCCCTTAGGAGTTTTAACTGACAACTCCCTTATTAAATCAAATTGGAAATATCTAATTTTCTTAGCAAACTAGGAAGATATGAAACAATGCGATGATCCAGAATCAAATAATGCATTTTCTAAACTTGAGGAAACCATTAAATTACCTGCCACCACGTCTTTCGGAGCTTCTACCTCAGCAGTAGTGATAGCATAAGCCTGGCCTTGATCCCTTGGCCTTTTCTGAGGTAAGTTCTCCTGACGCTTAGGACATGCATTTGCATAATGCCCCATCTCCCTGCAATTGTAGCACTGAACGTTGGTAGCTTCCTTCTTCCCCTTGCAATCATGAGCTTGGTGGCCTTTTTCACCACACTTGTAACAGACTCCCATTCCTTTCAGGCAAGCACCGGGGTGTTTCTTCCCGCACTTACCACAAGATGGATATTCAACCTTTCCCTTCTTCCCCTTATTTCCATTCCCAGATTGATCAGCAGGTCTCTTCTTCTCTTGATTTGCTTTAAAGTCATAAGACTTAGAGAATTCCTTTTCGGTCTTGATAGCACATGAGACAATGTCTTCGTACGATGAAAAGGATTGTGAGACTAATGCTCGACGGAGAAATGGTTTTAACCCATCAAAGAAACGATCAATCTTACTTCTTGGGTTGCGAATATAATCACCAGCGTACCTCGCTAATCTTGTAAAGTTAGCCTCATACTTTGTGACATTCTCATCCTCCTTTTGTCTCAGACTTAGAAATTGTCTTTCCATATCTGCTCAATGGTCGCGAGGAAAGTATTTTTCTAAAAACAGATCTTTGAACTCCCTCCATTCCATATTTGATACTTCATCATCTTCCTTCGTATTTTGAATCAATGACCACCATTGATCAGCATCTCCAGTGAGGCGGTAAACTGCCATGATAACTTTTTCCCTTTCACTGCTCCCCAAAGCCTGAAATATTTTCTCTAGGGAAAATATCCATTGCTCAGCTACTAAGGGATTTGTATTCCCATTGAACGTTGGTGGTTGTTGTCTCATGAATCGATCTAACATTGATCCTCCACGCTGCGGATCAGGGTGCTCCATACGGGTAAGGTTATTATTCATAACCTGAGTAAGTTGTCCCAGTATGGTGATTAGTTGATCAGCACCAGTTGCATCACCAGCCCCACTATAATTATCTTGAGCAGGAGGGCAATCCCTACATGGAGTGCGTGCATTGATACAGTTTCCATTTCTTCCACTAGGCGCCATTTCTAAACAATGGCATAAACTAGATCAGTTTATGAATCAAAATACATAATCCCATACTTATAAAACACTTAACATAAATTGAACTATTTATGGATATAATCCATAATCATAAAAATGTTTTCTTTGAGGAAATATATACTCATAAACCCTTCATAGTGATTTGTAAAGATAGTGAGAGTTATCCTAAGCATATCCCCCAGGAGTGTCGTAACCAAGAGTGCAGCAAGGCCCGTTGTCGTGCACCAGTTCCCGTTCGAGTCTAGCTCAAACCGGTGTTTTCGGGTTTTACCCCTAGGTACATCTGTGCCAGAGCCGCCTCTACCTGCTCGTATCCAGACATGGATGTATTGCTCGGAAAACTCACAAAATCTCTACAATACCAAAATTCTAGGAAGTTCTTCTATACTAATCCTCAAAGTTCATCTTAGGTCTACGTGCTCTAATCAGAGTTTATCTAAATCTAGTTTCCAAGGTTTGTACTAAACTTCCTCTGATACCAACTGTAACGCCCCGACCCCAGCTACCCAGAGTCGGTGCAATAATTACATAACATTGGCATGATCACAAGAAAGATCAAATCTCGAAAGACCGATTGGTTTAGTAGCCTTGGAAACACTAGATATAATCATAAAGTTTTACATTACATTTTAAAGTGAAAAACTACTACAACAACAAAGTCTTCATATCCACACTATTAACCCCTCATAATATCCCTGCAAGTCATTCATAAATTACTTCTTCACTACCTGGGAAAAATAAAACATAGAAAAGGGGTGAGCTCAAATGCCCAGTAAGGATAACAATATAGCGGAACATTCAAAATAAGCATAAACATTTAAGGCAATGAATTACTAAAACAAAAGCCTTTTAAAATTGAACTTCAACATAGTATGGCAAAAGTAAAATGAAATAATGCCATTTACTTGTTCACATGGATATTCTACTAATCGAATAATCACATGCAATATCAATAACCACTTTCATAATGTTGGAATGCATAATGCCAGACTATCATAACCACATAGCCAAGGCCTCGTTCCAAGACTACAAATAAGATTTTGTCAAGGCCTTGTGCCAAGACACTAGTTTGTCTCATGAGACCTACCGATGCATCGAGGAGCTATAGCGGGCTCCACCCGTCACTTATTAAGTCCAATGCATTCCCATATGAAAAGGTTTAAACATAACATAAACATTCGTATTAAAACTAGCATACGAAATGTCAATACTTTCACAATAAACTATGAATGGTATAAAAATAGAACATCCACAGTCAAACATATCACAAAACCTTCAATACAATATAGAAGTTTTGTATCATAATAAATCAACTTCAAATAATCTTAAAATCCATCAAAGGATGTTGACATAGATGAAATCAAAATTCTTTTTAAAGAAATATCTCCTTTTATTTTGAAATAATTTAAGATCCATATAAAATAAAACATTTTCTTTGAAAATATTCTTATAATCTTGTAAGGAAAGCTTTGAAGATTTTATAACGGCGTAAAATAACCGCACCCGCCGTATAAGTTAAAAAAAACATTCTTACCTCAATTCTGTCGAAAAGGTTAAAAAGGACCTTGTTTTGAAAACGACGGAAAGATTCCTTTATAAACCTCTTATAAAAAGTCAAACAAGGGTATAAATGACTTTAACCCATATTCTTGTAAATAGTAAAAATGTTTTGAAATACATTTTGAAGAAACATGGATGTAGATGATAAAGAGATCCCAGTAGATTATTACATATAAACAACCTCGGATAATGAAGAGATTGTGAAATAACCCTTACCTTGTACTTTTCCTTGGTTGGGGTAGGTTAACCTCCTGTATAATGGTGAAATAGTTGTTATTAAATTATACAAGAATCATATATATTAATATGATATCATATATGATCTTTTAACATTGATTTGTTAATAATATCTTAGAATTATCGTCGTTTCGGGAGTTAACTTACTCATTTTCTTTTATATGTTTTGTTACATAAGCCATGTTTGTTGTATCTTATTCATATCCAGAATGATATACAGTCCTTAAACATCATTTTTAAATCATCAAATGATAATTATACTTGAATGGATACGATGGAGAATGAATCTCATCGCGTTCGTGGAGACGGTAGTCCGTACGTACGCACGAGCGACAATATCATTCTTTTGATATTAAAATAATATATAAATGGATGGTATATCATATATAAAGAATCATTAACATGTTATATTTATTATTTACATGAGTTACACATCATTATTATACCCATCCAAATAATATTATATTGAATAACAATTACACCACGACGTGGAGACGGTAAGCCGTACGTACGCACGTATGGTGACATGTTATTCAAAGGGTGGATAGAATACTGAATATGATTGTACCATATTTATAATAACATCACAGTATATGTGAGATACTGGAGTTATTATTTCAGAATGGTAAGAACAAAGGAAGAAGAAGTGGAAGAAGAAATGAACTTAGAAAAGGGTGGTGAAATCATTACCTCTTCTTCGGGTTCTTCCTTTTGATTTGATCAAAAGGGCTCCTTAGGTTGGCTTTCTGATCAAACTAAGGCCTCTAGGTTGTAGTGAGGGATGTTGGGAGAGTATTTGGGCAGAGTTTGGCCGAACCAAAAGGCTTTGAAGGTGTGAAGAAATGAGAAGGAGGAGTGCCCTTTTATAAGAGGGGTGAGGGGCACCTTTGGAAAAGTTAGAAATATTAATTTATAATAAATTCATATTCGGTTTACAAAGGCTCCAAAGTTGACTATTCAAAGTATGAGGTGGGGATAGGTCGAAAACAAATCATCCAATAGAATTTAGACAGGTTTGGGTACTTATATTAACCTTATCTTTAAGTATTAACTCTAAGTTAATTAGTTTCACTTTTACAACGTCTCTTTGTATTTTTATATAATATGGTTAATAAACTTACTATATACATCCAAGCGACCCCCAAGTGGTCCATTAATGAGGAACCTATCATAATATAAGTCTCTTGGCCGAACCTTAGATTTTTAGGAATTTAATATCAATTAATAATATAATATTTGTTTTAAGAACTCTTTTATGTCAATTTTGACACTATTCAATAGTTGATTTTTGTGAAACTCCTAACAGATTGATTACTTCGAACAAAGTCAATTAAATCAATCCTAATATATCATATTATCATAGAAAATTATTTTAATTCATTAAAAGTTTCATATTATAATTATTTGGGTATTTATAAGATCAATTATTTTTATTTTTCACTATTTTAGTAATTACTGCATCATCATTGTGTCATAAATAAAATAAATTATATAATGTCTAAAAATTATAAATAAAATATCCTTATGTAGGAAATCGTTTTAGCTTTCTAATGAATATTTATAATCGAAAATCCAACATGTATAACCCTATGTAAAAATTGTTCTTCTAAAAGATGTAAGCTTATGCCATTTTTATTTTTATTTTAACTTTATTAATATAATGTGTCATTATCACTTACAAGTGGATCCATGCGGTCCCAAAATAGACCCAAATATGCCCATGGTCGACCATGTATCAACCAATAGGGTTGAGACACGTTTTAGGGTAATTTAGTATTATTATAATATTATTTTTTTTAACCCTTATTTACCGGATTTACCCTTAACCATGGTAAATAAAATATTTACCGCAGTAATTATTCAAAATGTCTAAAAATAAAAGTTACCTATTTACACAATTTGAACATCCTGATTCCAAATATGGAATCCATTTTTCTAAATTCAAAACACAGAAGTGGCAGAAATTAATTTAAAATTAATTCCCGCTGTCAAAACAAAAAGCGTGTTTTTAAGAGATAATAACTATCAAAAGATTGACACTTGTTTATGTTCGGTTTAATTGTAAAATTATGTCCAATGACCAAGATTATATTAAATGGTAAAAATATATTCTAAATATACTTTAAAACCACTCAAATTCACAATTTATCACTATTAATTATTTTGATTAAAAAAGTTGTTTTTAATTAAAATTTAGTAATTTTCACTATTCATCAAAATATGAAAGTTATCCGAAATGTACCAAAATTTCACCCTAGGCTAATTTTGATATTCCGAATCCAAAAATGAAGTCCATTTTGAAATATAGAATATATATGATTTCAAAAAGTAGGTATTACTATTCACAACAGCTAGTTTAATTAGTTGTGGTGTGTGTTAGAACTCGAGGTTGCGTACAACACACGCTATCGCATTATTTGAAGGGAAACGTACCGTAGAATCTTGGGGTGTGACAAATATAATCATAAAAACATTCATTTACAGATTTTTAGAAGACATGGATATGAAAGAAAAAAGGTTTATTGAGTGAAGTGATAAATAAAGGTGATATTCATTAAAAATGTATTTTTAATATGTTATGTATATATGGAAAAAAATTAGATAAAAATTTTATTTTCAGGAAATAACCATTGAATAATAAATTTCGTGATATAATTGAGAGATATATCAAAATTTTCATGACTCGTCCCCTGGAGCCCATGTCGTGACATACCCTAATCCTTCTTCTTAAAGTCTAGGGGTATGTCACGACATGGGCCCCGGGGGACAGGTCGTGAAAAAGTGGTATCAAAGGTGGTCAGTTCTACCTCAGAGACATAGAGTTTTTTGTTTTGTTTTCATGGAAATTGTGTTGAATGTTTCAATTTCAAATTTCATATTATGTGGGTAGAAGTTTTGGTGTGTCGGCTCACGTTTCCATACACTAGGTCTCTAAATTCTGTTTTTCGGCTCCATACATGAAAATACATGTTGCATAAGTGTCTTCATATGATCTTCTTGAATAAGATTCATCTCACCGGGTATAATCTTCTGAGTGTGGTACATCTTGATCTATTTCTTGATGCCTCCAAGAATACATCTGTGTAGGATTTTGATATGTGATCGTGTGGATAGCATGCCTAGCGATGAGACATCGTTTCAGGGACCAGTGATAGGGATGGCCCCGCTGGGTGGTGAATCGGTGTTTCCACCACCCATTGATCAGCAGTTACTTCCAACGTTACTATTATAGGATTCACATAGGCTCATCACCTTGCACGACTTCCAGAGATAGATACCTCTCATGTTTAGTGGAGAGACTTATCCTCAGGTCTCTGAGGACTGGCTATAGGTAGTGACGTAAGTCTTCTACATAGTGTGGACACTACTTGACTAGAGGGAGATCTTGTCCATGATCCTGCTGTAGGGATTTTCATGGAGATGGTGGAGATTTACCATCTATACATATGATGAGGTGACCCTAACCTAGACAGACTTTTAGCGGCTTTTATGGGATGCTTTTATTCCCACAACCTTTCGCTCTGTGGACATCCCGGAGCGGATTCACCTGCAGCATGATAGTCTATCGGTGGATGAGTACTCTGTGAGGTTTACAGACCTCTCGCGTTACTCCACAGACATGGTGCGGGATGCTTTTTTAGGGCCCAACCCTTTGACCAGGGACTCAAAAAAGTTCCCAGGGCATCGATGGTGCCTCTCAGCATACCCACTTAGGATAGAGTGTTTGATTGAGCTCTTCTTATAGAGAGCTTTCTGGAAGAGCTGGCGCTAACAGCCAAAGCTTCCAGTAGACATTAGGTAGAAGAATCTTCTGTGGTGAGTAGCAGACATCAAACACGGTGGACCAAGCATGCCATTTCTTTCAAGGGATGACCCGAAGACTTATTATTGATAGTACGAGCCTCCCAAATAAGAGGGAGTCATCAGGGAACCGGGTTGTGCTTCACGTGCGGCGGGCAATGACACATAGATCGTGACTAAATGACTCACCAGGTAGACGATCAGCAGATAGTCGAGGGACCACCAAGGAATAGTAATAGGTTTGAGAAAGGATGTCTTCAAGGTGGAAGACAAGGTATGGGAGTTGATCGGGTGGTAGGCGGTTGAAAATAGTTCGATGTGTTACCACCACCACCCACAGGTTTTCCCCCACAGGCTTAGGGAGACTACAGATAGGGGTGAGGCCAACTTTAGGAAATGGTGGCCTATGACCATGGTTCTCTAAAGATGATTATAGATACTATCTATGGCTTACCTCACCTTAGCTACAGTTATTATAGACACAGGTTCTAGTCACTCTTTCCTTGCCACAGGCCTTGTTTGAGGCTCAGAGATTTCGGTGGATCTGTTGACTCGATCCTTACGATTAGAGGCACAAATGAGAGGGGATTTGATGATTACACATTGGTTCCAGTAGTGTGAGCTTACTATTTGAGCCTAGATATTTAGTTGGGATCTCTTAGTATTGGATTCATGGCCTTAGGATGTCATATTGGGTATGGACCGGTTATCTACAGTCTATGTTCAGGTTGATTGTTGTAGGTGCAAAGTGTGGTGTGTCCATGAGGATGGGACCAGGTTTTCCTTCACCAATGAGAAATGAACCTTTTCATCACATGATGGACTATTTCTAAGGAGGGTGTAACCGATCACTCACCAGTTGGCACCCCTCGTCCTCTGTGTGGTTGATGAGGGAGGTATGATCATTCCTGTAGTGGTGAACGAGTATGAGGACGTCTTTCCTGAGGATTCTCCAGGTTTACCTCCTCATAGAAAGAAATACTTCTACATTGATCTATACATGAGAACATAACTGATATCCACACCATCATATTGTATGGCTCCAGTGGAGCATTGTGAATTGAGGGTACAATTAGAGGACTTACAGGGGAAGGGCTTCGTGAGGCCCAACATTTCACTATAGGCATCCCAAGTTTTATTTTCCAAGAAGGAAGATGGGAGCTTGAGGCTATACATGGACTTCTGTTTCCTAAACCATGTGACCATGAAGAACCAGTATCCACTTCCAAGGATCGATGACATATTTTACTAGCTGAAGGGAGGTAGGTGGTTCTCAAAGATCGACCTTAGATCAGGCTATCATCAGCTCCAAGTACGAGATGAGGACATACCGAAAATAGCCTTCAGATGGAGGTATGGACACTATGAGTTTTTAGTGATTCCTTTTGGAATGAACAATTCCCTAGAAGTGTTCCTGGGACTCATGAATAGGATATTATATCCATACCTTGATCGTTTCATGGTGATCTTCATTGATTAGATCTCCATATACTCAGCGTCGGAGGAGGAGCATGCTACACACCTGTGGATAGTCTTGGATACACTCTGAGAGCACTAACATTATGTTAATCTCTTAAACTTCCATTTTCGGATTCGGGAGGTCCACATTCTAGGACACGTCATCTCGGAGGCTAGAGTTATTGTAGATACAGCAAAGATAGAGGCATCTCTTGCTTGGGAGCCACCAAGGTGTGTGACTGAGGTGCGAAGTTTCATGGGGTTGGATGGATACTACCAGAGGTTCATGCCTTACGTTTCTAGAGTAGAAGAACCCTTGTCAACTTTAACATGGAAAGGATAGCATTTTTTGGATAGAGAAGTTCTAGAAGAGTTCCCAGGACCTGAGGCGGCGACTGACGAGTGCCCCATCTTGATACTTCTAGACAAG
Source organism: Viscum album (assembly GCA_963277665.1). Lineage (NCBI taxonomy): Eukaryota > Viridiplantae > Streptophyta > Magnoliopsida > Santalales > Viscaceae > Viscum > Viscum album. Next base: position 747,476,857 of record OY728129.1, on the reverse strand, counting down.
GGCATTGGGTATGTAGTTTTCTATGATGCATCAAGAAACCAGACTGGGTTGTGTCCTAATGAAAAAGATAGCATTGATCTCCTACAGCTCACAGTAGTTGAGGAATCATGAGCATAACTATACAACCCATGACATGGAGTTAGATGCAGTGGTCTTTTCCTTGAAGATGCGGCAACAAAACTTGATGGGTGAACAGTTTGTTGTCTACTTCGACCACAAGAGTATCAGGTATATCTTCTCACAGAAGGACCTCAACTTGAGATAGCATCAATGGCTGGTGTTCCTTCAGGACTATGACTTTCATATATTCTATACTTCTAGGAAGGGGAATGTGGTGGATGACACACTCAGTAGGAGGTCTAGTTTACTTCTGTTGAGTGAGGCGATAGAGCAGTTAGTCGTGATGCGAATATCATTTGTGGATGATTATGGAGAATCTTACCTTCACATAATGATTGTCACTCCCCCACTCTAACAACGAGTTAGGAAGGTATGGTTTATGTACATTGTTTGTGAGGTCTGACATACTTAGTTTTCCTCAAGAAAATATTTTGATGGATTATTGATAGGTGGGGAGAACGTCATCCATTTTAGAGGATGTACCGTCGTACCAGTGACGTTACAGGAGGAAGTGTTGAGTGAGATCAATACATACCCTTTGGTGGTACATCCTAGTGTGTTGAGTATATACTAGGACCTCCGACATCAATACTGGTGGCCATGAATGAAGAAAGCGGTGGCCGAGTTTGTCTCACAATACCTCACTTTTCATCAAGTGAAGGTCGAGCATCAAGTTCTCGTAGTCTTGGCACAACCACTTGAGGTACCAAGGTGGAAATGGGATGGTGTCTTGATGGGTTTCGTGACTAGGTTACCACACACATCCAGGGTACACTATTCTATATGGGTGATCATTGACTTACTCACCAAGTCAGCTCACTTCTTACCCATCCGTGAGCAAGGATCAGTATAGGGATTGGGATACCTTTATGTCCAGGAGATATTGCAGCTACACGGGGTTCCTTCAATGATCGTCTCAGACTTTTTTTCATGATTTTAATCTCATTTATGGAATGGATTTCATAAGGCATTTGAGATTCATCTTCACTTGAGCACATCTTTTCACCCTCAGATAGATGGCCAGATAGAGAAGACCATACAGACCTTAGAGGACATGCTTTGTGCATAGGTTCTTGACTTTAATCATATTTGGGAAGACCACCTACCACCTGTGGATTTTTCATAGAAAAACATATATCAGTCCAACATTGGCATGGCACCATTTTATTCCTTGTACAGGTGGCCATATAGATCACCTCTATGCTGGACAAACCCAGGGGAGTCAGCAGTCATGGGTCCAGAGTTGGTATGGGCTAACACTAAGAAAGTTCAGATCATCCTGGAGTGGATGAGGACTGCACAGAGTAGACATAAATCATATGATAATAGGAGTCACATTCCCTTGGAGTTTGAGGAGGGAGACCATGTTTTCCTTTAGGTCTCACCCCGATAGGGATTGTGGAGATTTGGCCAGGGCAGCAAGCTATCTTCGAGGTTAATCAGACCTTTTCATATTTTGAGAAAAGTTGGCAAGGTGGAAAACCACATAGCTATTCCCCCAAATATGTACTAGGTGCACGATGTTTTTAATGTATCGTAGCTGAGGAAGTACGTGGATTATCCATCGTACATCATCGAATGAGGTGAGCTGGAAAATGGTGATGGGTGACATTTTTAGAATTTTCAGTAGAGATAGAGGATCAATAATATCAGGTCTTTTTCGGATGGTGGATTCATATGTTTCACATTTTTTGGCATGATAGGAATCTTTAGGAGAGAACATGGGGGTGGGAGGCTCAGATTCATGCCCATTACCCCCATTTATTTGATTATCCCTTGTTTTCGATTTCAGGGATGTAAATGCATAATGTGAAGAGAATGTAATGTCTTGTAATTTTTGTATAATTGTTTTTAAACTATATGGAAATATTTAGAGACCTCACGCTTTAACGACATGTGATTCTGAGGCCCAGTGATCCTGGAATGGAATTTAAACTTTTTTATGTTTGTTTAAGTAAAAATGAAAGAGGGTTTTTTATAACAATTAAAATAGTTCTTGGATAAAGAATATGAGGGAACTGTTGAACTCAGAATGCTTATATTCTTCTATAAAGTTCATAACATCGACTGGAAAGGGTCAGATAGATAAGTAAATTTTCAGAAAATAATAAAATAACATAAAAAGTTATATTCTTTATGTAAACATGATTGAGAAGCAGATGAAAGTGATGCGGTGCAACAAAGAGGCTCTTTAATGGATCATTTTTGTGGAGAATAATAGATACACTATTTAATAAATGGAATAGAGTTATGATGTGGTGTCATGATGTAACAAAAAGGTTGGGACATATTTTCTTTTAATGATATAACTCATTGGGGAAATCAATTGGTGGAATTTCCTCTGATGGACCTATGATGAAATTACTCTCCAACAACAAACAAATGAAAGTTGAAAGGATCTCTAGTAACGTTGATGGTCTACGAATAATGGGACCAGGAAGAAAAGAACACCAATAGGGATTGAATCCATCAGGGAGGAGATCATTGATGACGAATGTCGATTGGGGAAGGGGTTTATTTGTTTTTAGTTTTTCCCCATTCTTATTATAAAATGAATATCGCAGACCAACCCATGAACAGATTGATCTATAGATCAGCTGTTCTTGTAGGAGGGTGATATTTATTGGGATTTATATTTGAGAATAAATTATTGTTGGTAGAAAATCATTCCCAAACCTCATCCTATTTTATAAATCTAATGTGGAGGGTGTCTGTCGACGCGAATAAGGCCCCACCCCTCTACTTGTTCATTATTCATGGCTGAGCATTTTAAAAGGGGGATCAAGGTAGATTCAAGTCCTTCACAGGGAAGTTGTATAACGACCCACACTTTACATACATTGTTAATACTTCAAAATTGAAGCACACTTATTACAACATATGACAAAACCACAAAGGACCGTATAGGTATAGTGTCTTTAGAAACTGGAAACATAAACAACTGGTTCATAAATCTTCTACAGTGTCTCCCATTTATTTCATCATATCTAGGGTCCCTTTTAGCATATTCTACTTAATATCCATCTTCCTGACCCGGGGAAAAGAAAACATAAAAGGGTGAGCTCAAATGCTCAGCAAGGGCAAATAAAGGAAATAAAAATCATATCATATCTTTATGAAAATCAAAACCTGCAAAAGAGATCATAATATCTTAACATGGAATAAATCATAGAAGTGAAAATGAGATCCCCATAATCATAACATAAAACTTGAAGCTTTGTGGCATGCACACATAATCATGGAAAATCATTTCTTGTTAGTCATGACTCATTGCCAAGACTATCTTAGTGGACAAAGTCCCTTTCTGAACCGAGTTCACTCCTCGTTTCAGTCCTGTATCACTGAACCGAAATAACCTTCCGTTCCAGCCATGTCTATCTCATGAGATATAAAATCTTTACCCAATGCATTGGAGGGAGATATAGGTCCCACCCATCTTATAATGAATCCTTTCTTATGTGTGCCACATAATCATAAAACATACATCATCACATAACACATGTAACAAAAATGGGATTCTTGAAACATCATGACATCATAAAACAATTCATATAAGATAAAGGAATTCATAAAAATATTTCCATCACAACATAATCAAATCCATGTAATAAAAGGGATAAAAACAGAACCCTTTTATTATCTTAGATGGAAAATAATTTTGATAAAACACTTGAACTCCATTCTTGAGGAAAATATCCTTTCTTCTTCAAAAACATTTTTCCTTTCATAACATGTCATACAACTTTAAAATAAAATATGTTGATTAAAAATAAACTTGAAAACTTGTAAAGGAAGCTTCTTGGAAACAATGTTTTAAAAATCCATTCATGCCGTATAAGTTAAAAAAACATTCTTCGTACTTTAGTCGGAAAAGTCAAAAAGTCCCTCGTACGAAAAACGATTCCTTTCATACATATTACTAAAAACACACCGAAGGGTAAAAATGGATTTAAACAATTGTAGGTGGATGGAAATAATATTACATATTGATGAAACATGGATGTGGATGATAAAATACACCCCAGTGAATACTTACGAATAAACAATCTCGGATTGTGATATTTCCCTTACCTTTGGTCCGATTTGCTTTGTTCGTGTCCGAAGCTCCTATATAATGGTTTAAATAATGTAATTGACTCATTCCAGAATCATACATATTGATATGATATCATATATGGTCATATTATTAGCTTCTTGTTAGTAATATTTCATTGTTACTTGTTACTCGGGTCTTTATAACTTTTTGTTCTTATGCTTGTTTTGTCGAATAAATTCTTATTCTTATCTTTAGGTTATAGGTAATTCATTTACAGAATGGTATTAGTGTATTATATACCATATTCATTCATTCAATTCATTTATATAATCATTATGAAATTAAGATCATGTAGAACGAGTCGCATCACATCGCACGAGTGATGATATCGTTCCTATGATCGTGGAATTGTATTGGAGTATATATATATTATTTCAGTATCAATATTACTTCATAATAATCATATATAGTTACTCATTACACCATTATACCCATCCTTGTAAGGTTATGGTGGAAAATATATTACACCACGGCGTGGAGACGGTATTCCGTACGTACGCACGCGCGGTGATTTCATTTTTCCGTAGGATGGATAGAAGGTGAATTAGGGTTGTTTGATATTTATAATAACATATCAGTATGTAATTAATACTGATGTTATTACTTTATCATGAAACTACTAAAGAAGAAGAAGTTGAAGAAGAAATAAATTGAAAAGATCGGTAATGGATATTACATCTTCTTTGGAACGCTTCTTTGAATCCTCCACTTAAGGAACTAAGATTGGTCTTTGGAGAAGACCAGGACCTCTAGGATTATTCTAGGGAAGTGGAGTGGAGAAAATGGCAGGGTTTGGCCGAGCTTGAGGGCTGAAATTGGTGTGAGGAGGAGGGGGAGGAGGTGCCCTTTTATAAGGGAGGAGAGGGGCACCTTAGGAATATCTCAAAATATTATTTTATATTAAAGTCAAAATCGGTTTATAATGGTTCCAAAGGGTCTTATTTCGAAGATAAGGTGGGGAGGGATCGAAATCCTATCAACCAATAGTATTTAGACAAGTTTAGGGTATTATTTTAACCTTATCAATTAGATTTAACTCTAAGTTAAATAATTTAACTTTTACCATGTCTTTTTGTTTTCTTTCACTATATGGTTAATACACTTACTATAACATGCCAAACGAACCCCAAATTGTTTATTATTAATATATATATCCTTATCTAAGTCATTTGGACGAACCTTAGATTTTTAGGAATAAAATAACAATTAATAATATAATATTTGATTTAAAAACTATTTTGTGTCAATTTTGACACTATTTGATATATGATTTTTGTGAAAGTCATAACAGAATTATATGTTCGAACCAAGTTGATTAAATCAACATTAATATATCATAGTAACCTATAAAATTAGTTTAATTCATAAAAAGTCTCAAATTACATTAATTTTGGTGTTTATAACATCAATTATGTCAATATTTCATTAATAAGATAATTACTGCATCATCATTGTGTCATAAATAAATTAAATTATTTAATGTCTAAAAATTACAAATAAAATACCCTTATGTAGGAAATCTTTTTAGCTTTATAATGAATATTTATAGTCGAATTTATCTTATGTATAACCCCATATTAAAAATTATTTACTTATTAAACTTTCATTTTAACTATTTTACCCCTTCTTTAAATAAATTAATAATAAATGTCCTAATCTAATCCAAGTGGGCCTAAATGGTCATACTTTATTCCTAAGTTTGTTTTTGGTCGAATTACACTTGTCCAATAGAATTAGGACATGTGTTATGGTAATATTGATATCATATTTACCCTTAGTTACCCTATTTACTATTAACCGCGGTAAAAATCGTAAAAAGTTACTATTCACCAAAAAATTATTTTTATCTCATTGAACCACATTTTACTTACTGATATCAACCGTGTCTGTCGGATTTTTGAAATTCCATTCACAGAAGCGGTAAAATTATGTTTTATGCAAAATTCAGTTTTTAACCTACCACTTAGTGGTTTCACTATTCATCAAAAATTGAAAGTTTTCAGAAAAATACCAAAATTTCACCCTAGGCTAATTTCGATATTCTGAGTCCAAAAATGAAGTCCATTTTGAAAAATAAAATTTATAAAATTTCAAAAAGTGGTTATTACTATTCATAACGGCTAGTTTTAATAGCATATTGTTGTTTAGTGAAAACTCGGTATTGCGTACGACGCAAGCCATCGAGGAAGGTTGCGATTGCGTGTAAAGCAAGCCAAGCAAGTGTTGTGTAGAAAAAGATTCCTTTGATGGTTTATATAACATAAAAGTCTCGGGTGTTACAAGTTGATACCCCACTGAGGTCAGAGGCGTAGTCGGTTTGAAAAACAGTCTACTGGTGCAGACCCTATGGTCCGCAGAAGGGCACACCAGTGGTGGCCAGTAGAGGATGTTGTGGGTGGGTGGCGGAACACCACGACAGTGTCCAGGAGTTGACTATCGTGGCCGGATCGGTTCGTGGCATAGGAGGAAGTGTTGTCAGCTGGGCCCGAAGATGGCGGCAGAGACACGACACCTCATCCACATTGGTGAAGTGGCCTACGGCCACAAGCCACAGTTCACATGAGCATGCGGTTTATTCTCTACGTGCAGGGGGTCTGGCTTCTCAGATTGGTCAGTTGTGTAGCAGCAGCCTCAGTCGCTTGACCATGGTAGAGAGGTATCCCCAAAAATGACCTACAGGGTGATGGCAAGCAGAGTGCGGCTTCCTACCGCATCCCAGGCAGGCAAAGACCCGTTCTGCCTCTAGAAGACCGGGAAGTCTAGTAGGTCACACCCACCCTATCGGGTCGGACCTGAGGTCCAACGGACTGGACCAAGGCCTGGTTGGGTCTAGGTCAGGTCGGTGAAATTTGGGCCAGGTTGGGGTGGTTCGGGGCAAGTCGGTCCTACCGGGACGAATTGATATGACTGGGTCAGATCGAACCTAAACCCTACTGGACCTTTTTTGGAAAAACTCCAATAACATGAAAACTTGGTGTTTAATTGATGATCCATATACGGAATTGGAACCCTCACGATGAGATAGATATTTTGGAATACTCTATTGAGGCTTTAATGAAATTTAAAATTCGATGAATGGCTTGGGGAGCAGTTCTCCCTGGGTTAAGCATTCTACATGCGGAAACCCTATAGTTGGATGAGACCTAAAGATTGCTGAAGAGAGACCATGTGTGGATGGGATACTATAGCCCAGTGGGAAGAAACTTCAGTGTGACCTGGAAATCCCATGGTGGGGAGCAACTTTTGTGTGGCCTGGAATACCCACGGTACTCGATAGGAAGATTTCCTCAGTATGGCCATAGGTGGGAACTAGCTTATGTGTGACCTGATATGCCCATGATGGGGAGTATCTTCTATGTGACCCAGCATACCCATGGTACTCATCAAGGATGAGTACTGTAGTAGTCATAAATTTATTTGGATGTGGCTTTTGTGTGGCCTAGGAGGCCCACTATACTGATTAAGGAGGAGTTCTCCAGCAGCCCATGGTGTTCAATGATATAATTGGTTATCTTCCATTCCTACTCTAAATTATACCTGATGTGAGCTATCTTACTTCGTAATCATGATTCCGGGTGAAATATAGTGGTTCCTTGTGGATTGCTTTGCAGTATTTCCTTTGTGTTGTGGGGTCCCTATTGAGTATTTTGTTACTCACCCTTGCACGGGCTTCACCCACACGTGTTGTGTATGATGTAGAAGACCACCACCTTGATGGAGTACTTGGTGGCCTAGGACCCGGTGGTTCCTACTGAGACAAGGCAGGTGGGGTGTAATTCTACATCATCTATTAGCTACACTATAGTTACCCATCATGTGGGGTTTGTAGCGGATAGATTTTCACATTTTCCTTTTACATTCCTATTTTTATTTTACCTTTTTATTGGGTTTAGATTATATCCTATTTGAATTTCAGTTGTACTTGTACTCAATGGTTGTTTAGTTCCATTATTGTTTATTATTCCATCTTTGGGATGTGGTTGTGTGAGCATGCATACAGGTACTCAGGAAACTACCTCCCACTTTCAGTTTGATGCCTTTGGCGCTAGTTGCCAACCCCTTCCCTTTGGAAGGAAATCTTGGGGTGTGTCATGGCACATGCCTCGGGGGATGGGTTGTGAAAATAATATTTCATCATCAGAACATGACCATAAACATTCCTAATAAATAATAATATTTTGAAAAAAAACCCTTGCAACTTTCATAACACTTGAATCATAATTTCTATATAATAAAAAACATTCTATGAATATTTATACATCGATAACATTCATAATAGGTATGATAAAATATATTCTTATGCATTATATACAATACATAAAGGAATAAGTGGTGCATAATGATTTTTTTCCATAGAAATAAACATGACATAAAAATACCTTACCTTATGTATGAATTCCTTTGTATGAATTAGATCCTTATGTATAATAAATATAGACTTATTAATCATCTATTAAATAACCATTTTCATATATATCATACCATATATTATTTACTTGTGATATTTTATCACACATTTTTTGACACTACATTGTTAAAATCATTGTTTCTAGAGAAAGCTTCGGTTTCAACCAATATTATGGTACTATTGATAATTTTCTTTCTAACTAGTATTTGGGTACTATGGGCAACAAAAATGAATAAAAAATTGATCATTTCTTTGATAGGATGGGTGCTAGATCATTCGTTCTGCTTAGAACTAACCTTACTATAAATAATCTTATAGATCCTACATAGCTACGATGTCTAGACCATAGAATATGGAAGTCGATATTGGGATAATAATCAATAAAGGAGTCATATATCCCTCTATGAGACCTCTTGTAGTTGGTATTACGTCATCCTTTCCATTTCAAGATGTGAGCACACATGGAACATTGGTGAAAAGGGTTCCTCCTTTCCCTGACCTTAAGTTGAACACTGATGATCCCAACATGGATGTTCTAATGAGGGTAAAAGGGTTCATTCATGATCCCATGGGATCGATTGATGTGGCATAATTTGTTGTCTATGGGTAGAGGATTCCCTTCGGGAAAAGGCCCAAGCAATACTCAATAGTACTCTCCTATATCGAGATAGGGGCCTCTTCCTAGAGTATGTGGAAATTAATTAAATGGTTATCCAGAACTATATTCATAAGAATATCACAACTCTATATTCCATTAGTAACCTAATATAGAGAATCATGATTATCCTGAATGATCGGGTGGAGTTTTGTCACACATGGAGAGAAGGTAATAAGGTTGTTTATTATTTTCCCTCAAAAAATCAAATTCTCATCACTTATGTTTTCTTTGGGATTCATTCCTTCTGAATGTGTGGTATTACATTATTTATTTCCCCCATGATTTTTTCTTTGTGGTATACTTTTATAATTATCAAGAAAAAATATTCCTACTTTTGATGATGATGGTGCAGCATTTTACATGTATGTTTCAGTTCCATAATTTTGGTATTTGTATTTTTAATCATGGTTCCATCACCTTATGAATATTAATACTGATATGAAAAACATATATATATTCAGTTTATACATGTTCATATTCATTTATAAAAGATAGATGTAGAAAATTGAATTACACCATTCCTGGAGATGGTAGGTCGTACATATGCATGAAAGTTGTTTTGTTTTTCTACAGATTGAATGAAAGAAAGGTAAATAATAACTCACCTTTATATATATATATAAATTAAATCTATCCATTTTACCATCCAAATAATACATAAATGAAAAATTAATCACATCGATTCATAGAGGTGGTACTTAAATTGTATGCATGATGGACATTGTTATTTTCCAAAGGTTGGGAAGGTAGGAAGATAGGTATATTATTATCATTATAGAATTATAATTATTTCATAATTATCCAATATCAACAATAAGAATCATAATAACCAACCATAAAATATGGTGAGGAGAAATGAATTGTGTATAAACAAGGAGATAATAAGTTATACATACGCACAAGTTATATTTTTTACTTATCATTTAATAGAAAGAGGCTGAATAGATATTGTTTCATTATCATAATCACAATTAACTATATTGAGTATATCAAAGTTATTGTTTTATGAATAATATAACATATTAAGGTGAGGTAAAAGAAAAATTAAAAAAGTGATTAATTAAGGAAACTACGGCTTCTTTGAAAGAAGTCCTTTAGATATCCTCTTAAGGGATATAGGTTTGGTATTTTGAGAATAATATAACATATACAAATTTTCTATAAGAGTTCAAAAGATGAATTTTGAGATTTTTTTTAGATAGAGGGCTCAAAGTGGTCTGATGAAGCGAAATGTGTGGTTTCCTTTTATAATTGATGTGTGGGGAACCCATAGATATTCTACAAAGAATAAAATATATTAAATTAATTATCAGTAAAAATAGATACTCATGGCCTATAAATGGGTAAGGGATGATATTTATGAATATATAGTAAACCATTTTCATTGTTTAATTTTTTTATTATTTTTAATTATTTCAATAACATATTACTTTCGGAAAGTATCATAATTTCTAATTTAGAAACTCTTAACTTAATTTGAATTAAATGATAAAATTAAATTTTTTGAATATGAATATAATTCCCTAAAATAAGAATTATATGTCATAATAATCTAAAAAATTTGTGGAACACCTTAACTCACTCAAATTATATTACCTTTATTATTTTTAAAATCATTTATCATATTTTTTTGATAATTGAATAAATAATACATCGGTGTTTTATAAGAATTTATGGTAATTATATAATTAATAAAAATTATAAATAAACCTATATAACAAATATAATTTCCTTAAATTAAAATATAAACTTATATTATTTTAAAACTTGTTTTTGTTCTCATGTGGACACATAATATATGTTTAAAACTAAGAGAGTTATAATTTGTAACTTTCATTTTCTTTAAATATTATTTAAGTCATTGTCATGTAAATATGTCCATTAAAAATGTAAATTTCAAGAATAATGTGATAATGATATAATTAAATTAATCCAATAAGAAATAGGATGAATAATTATGGTATTTACACTTATTTTAAAACTAGAATAATGCGGTTTACCCTTTGTTGAGGTGATAAATTTTACCAAGATTACTATTTATATTGACCAAAAATAAAAGGGACCTATTTAAAATATTTAAACATCATGATTCCAAATATGAATTCCTTGTAATCAAAATAAAATTTAGGTGGCATAAATTAATTTTAAAATATTCACACAACACGTCATGAAAACATGTTTTTAGAAATAACATATTTTTAAGCATAAACATTGGTTTATTCTTATCCCATTCCTATAAAAATATTAAATTAATGTTAAATCATTTTATTAACTATAATATATACATATAATTAAAATAATTTACTAATAGTTAATAAAATTATTTATTAATATAGAATTACATTATGAGCATTAATGTTTTTTCAATAAACATATCTTATAATTTAAACAGATTTTTATTTTCATTTCTAATTAATGGATAACTAAAGAATTAATTTATACATATGTGACCATAAATTTTTTTATAAATTGTTCAGTTCTATTCATACCTAAAAATCTAGTGTCTTTTAAATAACTATAATTTAATATTATGGCATGGTTCGTTTAAACTCGATGTTGCATGTAACGTAATCTATTGAAGAAATTTCAATTATTTGAAAAAATATTTAATAAAATGTGATGGTGTTACATTCTACCTGCATAAAATGAATTTCAACCTATAAATTATTTACTCTAATATAAACTAAATTAGGGTGTATCTATTTCATTACATCCATGGGTTCCCATATAGCTTCATCAAATTTGTGATTTCTCCATATAACTTTCATCAATTTATTAGTCTTTTTCTTTAGAACATTATCTATACTATACATTATTTCTACTGGTTTTTCATCATAATAAATATTTGGTTATAGTTTTAAGACATCTATTATTAGTACGTGTGATCAATCGGGTATCTACTTCCTCATGAGAGATAAATGTAACACATCATGAACTTACGAGTTCTTCGATGAAAGCACCAAGTGAAATGCTACCATTGCTACTTGATTAAAAATATTTAAAGGCATAATATACCTAATTCTAAGATTTAGATTCTTTTTGAATATCATAAACTTATTCCATGGATAAATTCATAGAGAACCCTTCTCACCAATTTGAAATTCTAGGTCACACCGGTGATTTTCAACATAAATTTTCTATCAAATATGATCTGTCTTGATGTGTTGCTGAATTGATTTGACTTTATCGATCCTTTACTATGATATATCATGTCTTAATAGATTTATTTCTCTAATATAATCCTATAATGTTGGATTTATAAACATATTTCCATATATATATTCATAAGTATCCATCTAAATTCTCGATTGAAATCTATTATTGTGAGAAAACTCATCTATAGAATGGTATTGATCCCAACTACCTTTAAACCCCATAGAAAAGGATATCAGCATATCCTATAAGGTTTGAATTGTTATTTAATATTGAAAATATACTCCATAATAAAACTAAAATATATATCTAGAGCATTTTGATGACATCACATGAACATCGAGCTAAACCGCATATCCTGATTAGATATAAAGAATGTGGTACTCCATGAAACAATATTGCTTCATTAATATAAATTTGGGTGTCTGATCTAGAGATAAATATTATCTAATTAAGATTTACTATTTTTAATTAGTAAGTATATCGAATATAATCCATATATCATTGTTCCATTTTGATGTTTTGGGGAGTCTAATGAAAAAATCCTGGGTGATTTTTTCACATTTCAATTCTAGTTTGGGTCATAGTTGTAACATGTTGTTAGAAATTTATCTATCATCATTAACTTGTTTAGATACCAAGTAATGGTATATATACTCATAAATATCTCTCTTCTTGTTATCACACCATATATACTTATTCAGGTCTCTATATATTTTTTTTAATTCTTGGATGACTAGATAATGGTGAACTATGAGATTCATCCATGAGAACCTTCTTCATATCATGTATGAATGGAACAAATGCCTGATTCCTAATCTATATCATCTCATCACAATCAAGGTTAAACTCAAGAAAGTTTATTGCCATATTTTCTAACTATATATATTCCATATATATCTCATTAATATTCACTACGAGATATGGTTCAACACTCATTTGAGAAAGATAATATTTCTCCTCTTACTTAATGATTTCATGATCCATCCTTTCAAAATACAAAAATATTGCATATTTTATGATCCTCATCTTTAATAATCTTGGATGATCATTTCAGCTCAGAGAATGTCCTACCTTAGTCACATTCCAAGGGTGATAATTTATTGGTCATTTATAATCTTAACTCATCTAAAATACATCTTCTCTTGAACTAATTCAACTATTTATATTTGAAAATATACTTTAAAATTTTATAATCATTATGTGAATCACACCTGTCTTTATAAAGACAATTCCTCTATATCTTTAATTAAAAACTACCAAAACTAACATCAAATCATTAATTGGGTAATTTTTCTTAAGAAAAATCTATTGGAATGAGTCCTAATCTATTAAAATATTTTTTTTCATGAGATTTCATCTCATTACATTATTTTATGTATCACTATAGATTAAAAACCCTTCTCTATTGTAGTGTAATGTTAGAATATGTGAATTTACTAATGTTATCTCTTTTTCCTTTAAATATTATTCACTTTCATCTATTTAATGTAAATTAGTTCCCTTCCCAATTTAATTGTTGTGTGGATTATACAGTCCTGAGAAATTATCATCAAAGAACTGATAATATAAATCCAAACCAAGAATATTAAATATCTCAGTCACAGTAGTTGTTCTAGTTCAATGTTCAATAACTTATTTCTTTAAAGGATCAAATTATATACCCCCATTTGAAATTATATGGTCCAAGTATGAAGATTTATAAAGACATAGTTCACAATTGTAAAGTTTTTCATAAATATTTTCCTTCCTTAGGGTCTTTTCTACAATTAACAAATGATCACTCTGATCTTCTTTTCTCCTTGAATATATACGAATACCATCTATAAAGAGTACCACAAACTGATCAAGGTAATCTATGAAGACTCTAATCCTTAAATCCGTGAATATATGTGGGGAATTAGTAAGACCAAATGGAATAACTATAATTTCATTGTGCCAGACCTTGTATGAAATATTGTATCCATAATATCCACTTTCTTACACTCCATTGATTATATCCAGAATGAAGTTCAATCTTATAAAAGTATTTAGCTTCCCAAAATTGATCAAAAACCAACACAATAAAATATAGGGTACACTAATTATTAATATTTAATTTGTTAAATTCTTGTTAATAAATAAAAACCACATTTTCATATTTATTCATAACAAAAAAATGGTGCATCCTCTAGTGATTAACATGGCTGAATGAATCCCTTTTCAATATTCTCTAGATTTTTATTCTTCAATTCATATTGCTCAATCAGGGTATATATATATATATATATATATATTGATATAAGTGTAGAAAAAGCTATGAATTCAATTAAGAACTCAACTTCACAATTCCATTGAAGGAAAATAAATTCTTCTTAAAATACATTAACATTCTCCCACATAATATGAATATCATTAATGATGATTTTATCCCTAAAAATATGGGCTAAATACCCCTTTTAAATAGGAATAAATACTAAAAAAATGTATTTTATTTCCATCATAATTCCATTTTAATCATCACACTAATTTATAATCATAGGTTGGTTCACAATATCAACCCAAACATCCCTAACTTTATAATTGATGTGGGATTTATGTATAGAAATAAAATCCATTTCTAGGATATCATCAAACTCAACAAAGTGTAGAATAAAAATATGTATAGGAATCACATTCCCAAGAACTTCTACAAGGGAATAATCATATAATTGAGATTCAATCATAATAACATTATTAGTTTTTACTACTAACTTGACATCTAATAATTGATGTGGTATAGTGATACCCTTATCAAATTCATTAGATATAAAAGGTTGGGTTGATTCAAAATCAATTAAGACATTAATATTTATATAGTATATGTCAAGTGTAACTTTCACCACATTGATATCATAACCCTCATCAAAAATAGTGATCACGTGATATTTATTTATTTCTATGGTATTAATAAGTTGTGGAAAATGATAACCATAATTAACCTTCATATTTGATCACTAGTTGGAATTATTCCCATATTACATTCATTTAAAACATTGTAGTGGGGGTAATGTATTATGTGGTGAATTATCTATATTCACATAAATAGATAACTTCTTCCCATTAGTTCTTCATTCAATTTTATGATGAACTTTACTTCTAAACTTATAGGATTTAGCAATTGCCATATTATAATTTCTACCTCGTTTCCTTCCACAATTTGGGAATAAAGTAAATCGCATCTTATTATCCCCATTTTTTTTAATTGTCATTGAATTCCATCATTATTTTCTTATAAAAACACTGATATTGATGGGTAACTCCAATATACCTATCCACCTTGATGAAACATCAAATGATTTATTCATAGATAATGATCTACCATATAGTTGAATCCCTTCATATAATTGGTTTAAAGTCACTAAATACTCCTTAAACCTTATATTCAGGTTGGATGATAATGCTGGAAGTTTACCTCACAAGCCTAGAAATGTTTTCCTTATAAGTACCACTAGACTCGTCATCCTTCTATTTAAACATAAGGAATTACTTCTCTATTTTATTGCCAAGAACATAAGTAAAGTACTTATAAAAAATAATCTCTTAAACTCATCCCAATCCATGGAGTAAATTTCTTAATATTTCCTCATGTTCTTGATAAGAGTCCACAATTGATCCAGTTCACCATCCAAATAAAAAAAATTCCATGATAACATTCACATGTTTTGAACACATGAGAATAGAGAATATATTTTCAATTTTACTCATCCAATAATCATCAAATAATTGGTTAGTAGACTCACTAAAATATGGTGGTTGTTTTCTCATAAAGGACTGAATAGAGATTTTCTCCCCACTTTACTCATTTTTGAGATCATCATGATTCATAGCTTGATAAATTTGTGTGATAATAGAAATAAAATTTTTCATTTTATCTCCCATAACACTTGGTTTCTTTTGAGCATAATCATTTCATTATCCCTCACATTCATCATTAACCTTATTAGTTTGGGTTCCATCCATCAACTAAATCCAAAAAACATTGTGTGAGAAACTATGACCATATTATAAAACCACATAACAATTAAAAAACATTTATAGGATGTCTAAATACATACACCTACTTATATGATAGATTATTTTAATCTTAGGTCATTCATGATCATTATAGAAAATTATTTTATTATATAATACATTTAATTATCCCTTGGATTTTACTTAAAGTTATCTCATCCAAATTTGTAATGGTTAACAAAAACTTTCTCTAATACAACATATAGAAAAATATAAATTTTATACAGAGATACTAGATCATAGTAGATAAAAATTCATTACATAATAGAATGATCCATTACAAAATAATATAGGTCTAGTTCCATTGGAAACGTGGACACCTAAATAATTGAATCATAAAATACCTACAGCATCTTCAACTAGGTTCATTATAACTAGCACCCTTCTTGGACATATCAAAATTAAAACTTGTGGAATAGAAACATAAGAAAGGGTGAGATCATATTCTTAGTAAGGGTAAACAAGGTTGATATCAATGGTCACTTGAGAATCACATGGTCATAAGGGTATGAGAACATGATAATAATATTTTAATATCATTACCTTAATTTGATAAATTATAATCATGATTCATGTAATAAATCTTGGTAGTTTATATGGCATTAGTCATAAAGGAATAAAAATACATTAAACTTCGAATCATAACATTACCATAAGACATTGAATTCTAGCATACAAATATGTATTGAAAATAATAACCTTAGTAGTCAATGATCATTTAAAGGACTATAATAGTAGATTGGGTTTACTCCCCAAAATATCAAATTATTCAAGTTTTACTCCCAATACAATCATGGTGGATTATTTTCAATCCCCAAACCATCATAGTAGTCATGGTTCAATACCATGACTATCATAGTTGATAATTTACTTACTAAACTGGGTTTAATACCCATTAAATAATTTTTTAACAAAGAATATATCAATTTTTACCCAATTTATTGGAGGGTTATATAGGTCCAACTCATCCATGGTTATAACATGACAGTCATCCTTGGTTATAATATAACCCATGTCCTTGGTTATAACTTAAATGTCATCACATAATAAAAAATAAATATTTATTCCAAAGAAGAATAAAATATTCATAAAATCAGAAACTAGGAAAAGAAATTATTTACATAAAAATATAATCATAGTATAATATATTGAATTTAAATGGGTATCATAAACATTCCATCATTCCATTACAGTATAACCAGTTGAAAAGGAAAAGGTTTCATAGACATTTTATCATCATTAAAATAAACTAAGTAGATAATTAATAAAGATTATATCCTAAGATCATATATATTTTAGTTCATAAGTGACATCAAGGTTTTTGGTATTTGATGAATAAAAATACCATTAATATGTAATTAAAATTACTATTGGGAATATACACTTTAAAAGTTTAAATTAATTCATTAAAATCTAAAAATTTCCAAAATATTACCCCAAATAAGAATTTGAAATAACCATGGAAAATTTTGAAGGAATCATTAATGAATTGAGTTCCCATTAGAGTAGTAAATTATATTCATACTATATAAGTTGAAAGAAAAATCTCATTTTACACTTTTGTAAAAGTACCTCATTTAGAAAATGACATAAATATTCATTTTAAATTTTTTATAAATAATAAAACAAATAAAAATGGCATTTAAAAATTATATAATATTAGTTAAAACATTATTTAGAACATTTTTAGAAATGATGAATATGGATGAAATATGATATTCGACAGAATATGGGAATTCAGTCAATTTTCCTTTAAAACTTATGTTTGGTCTCACGAGTACTTAAGCTGAGGCAAATAAAATGAAAAAAATTAATTTATTAAAATAACTATATTATAATAAATTTAAATATTTTCTTGAGATATAGATCATAATATTTCATCATAAAAACTTAAATATAATGAATCCTAATAAATAATGAGATTACAACATAAAACACTTACCACTTGCATAAAATTTGAATAATATTTATAAAGAAAGAAATAAACATATATAGAAATGAAAATACCCATAAAAATCATAATAATAATCTTAAAATTCATTCATGGAAAACATATACACCACATAATGGAACAAGTGGTGTATAAGTAATGGGTCCCATAAAAACAAAAGTGAGATGAAAATCCCTTACCTTTGGTCTAACTTACTTTATATGAATTGGAACATAACTTTTAATTAGTATCAATTTATTATAAATATATTACATAACCATTCTAATAAATATCATACCATATATGATTTATTAAAAACCTTTTTTTACCTTTTAGTTAACACTTCTTTATTAAAATCACTTTTTTGGGAGATATCAACTTCGTTCTTAATGTATGTTTTGGTTTAGTAGTTTTGATAATTGTATTTAGATCTTTGTCACATCATATAAATAATGTTAATAGTTATATAATTTTCATATATATTTATTATATAAATTTTTATAGTCATTCATAAAATATATAGATAGAAAATTATTTGCATCATTTGTGGAGACGGTAGACCATATGTACGGATGGATGTTGTTTCCATTTTTCAACTGATGAGATGAAATAAAGGTAAATAATAACACCACATTACAGAATAAATATTATATTATATAAAATATATATATTAATTATATAAATACTTATTACCATCCAAATTAAACATAATAGAAAAATTAATCACAATGCTTAATGGAAGTGGTATTCCACAAGTTGGACAACAGACGTTATCATTTTCCAATAGTTTGTAAGAAGGTGGATATGATTTCATAATTAAAAAATCATATTTACTTCATATTTATCATATATAGAACTTAATACAATAATAATAGCCATCAATAAAACATTTTTAGGAGAAACTAGTTGCATTGTTACATGGAGACGGTAAGTCAAACGTACGCATGATATATATATTCACTTGCTATTTTATGGAAGGAGGGTGAATAAATGGGGATTCATAATAAAAATAACATGTAAGTAAATTTAGTATACTAGATATATTATTTTATGAAGAATATAATATATTTTTATGGTAGGAAAGAATAATTAAAAATAAATTAAGTTGATGTGGTGATTACCTCTTATTTTAAAATAACCCAGTTAGATATCCTCTTAAGATATCTAGGTTTGGTATTTTGAGAACAAAAAATTACTCTATAATGTGGATTAGTGAGTGTAGAATAGATATTATTATATGTTTTTAAATATAGAAGTCTCAAATTGGTGTGATGAATGGAAATGAGGGGTTTCCTTTATAATTGAGGGGAGAGTCTCCCATGAATTTTCATAGAATATTAACACATATTAAATTCATTCCCAAGAAAAATGTTTCTAAATTAAATATAAATGTGTGAGGGATTAAATTTTATAAAATATATTATCACCCCTTTCCTATTTTAATATTTCTATTATTTCTAGGTATTTTAATAACATATTATTTTCATAAAATATCATTATTTCCAATTTAGATAGTATTCATCTAATATGACTTAAATGATATGAATACAAAATTTTTATTGGAATATAATTATTTAAAATAACACTTATATGTCACAATAATCTGAAAAAAAAATAATTTACCACATTAACTCACTAAACTTATATTACTTTTAATATTTTAAAAAAACATTATATTTAATTATTAATTGGAGAATACTCCATCGGTGTTGCGTAATAATTTATGTTATTATATAATTTCCAAAAATTAGAAAAATAATATAGAATTAAGATAATATCATTAATATTAAAATATAAACTTATATAAATTAATAATGTTCGTTTTCCCCTATGTCGAAACATAAGAGATATTTAAAACTAATAGGGTGACATTTCGTAACTTTCTTTAATTTAAATATTAAATAGGTCATTTTCATGGAAAAGTGTCAATTAAAAAACTAAACTTTTAGCCTATAGTGTAAGTGTAAAATATAATTAATCCAATAAGAATAAACAAGTAATATTAATTCCTTATTACATATTTGTATTCTAGATAAACAAGGTTTACACTTTATCACTGGGAAAAAATTCACTATAGTTACTATTCGTATTGATTAAAAATAAAAGGGAATTATTTTCCATATTTGAAACTCATGATTCCAAATATTGAATCAATTTTTTTCAAATTTAATTTTTTATGTTTCATAAATTAATTTTAAAATTATTTAGTTACACATTATGAGAAAAAATTATAAAAATAAATTTTCAAGTATAAAACATGGTTTATTCTTATCTCAGGACTAGAAAAATATATTTAATGAATGATAAAACAATTGATCATATATAACGTATATATATATCGTTAGAATAATTAAAAAATAGTGAATAATTTAATTTATTATGATAAAAGTAAATTCTTCCCATAAGAACAATTTTTCAAAAATATATCTCTTTTACTTTCAATTTTTTTTTATTTTCATTTATATTTAATCGATAACTAAAAAATGCATTTATAAAGTGGTAACAATAATTTTTTTTATAATTTAGTAAGTCTTATTCATAACCTCTGATCTATAGAATAAGATATAACTATAATTTAATAGTATATCATGGTTAGTTTAAACTTTATGTCTATTTAATGAATGTTCTCGAAGAAATTTAATATATTTAAAATAAATATTTCTTAAAATTTTGTTGTATGGCATCCCACCTTTTTATTACATAACTTTTCATTACATTTTACAACTATGTGATCTTTAAAGTCTAGTATCTTGGAAATCAGGAACTTAATACATGAAAACAACATAAAACATTCTTTTAAACCACATTTAGGGCTTCATCATAGGTTCATCCTACATACAACTACTGCATCTCATATCCTGGAGACATACATTAAAGGAATGGGTGAGCCGAAGGCCCAGTAAGGGTAAATAAGGGAATCAGTTTACTTGTTTAAAAATAACAACATAAAGACATTAGTAATGGAAGTATAGACATATCATAATGAAAAGAACATGTAAAACAACTTGAATATGTGGCTACAAAATTTCATTTAGACATTCATGAACATATCACCGAGGTTTATCCCCGAGGTGTCATAAAAATTACCAAGGTATCATGAAACTTGTCATCTCTAGAGATTAATTCTTTACCCAATGCGTTGGAGCACTATCAGGGTGCAACCTTAATATGTCTTTAATTTCATGTGATAAAAACAAATCATAATCAAATGTTTCATAAATAACCCATGGAGAATAAAAGAATTGGTATCATTTCAAGATCATGAAATATTAAAAGTTCTTAAAAAAATATCATTATGTCATTTATAACCCATGGAAAGGGAGCGAGGGTTATATGAATGTCAATTATAGAATCAAATAGATAATCATTATATGTTTATTAGCACTCAATGAAACGAAATAGTTATGGGTATTCACATAAATAAAACAAGAGAATTTTTGGAGAGAAAGAGATAGAAATTTTAAGGCAAAATTTCTGCAGCATAACGACTATGTAACATGGTTTTAGAAAACATTGAAAAGAGAGGGTACAAGAGTACCAAACTCATAAATAACTTATAATACAGTATAAATATAGAATAAAATAGAGATAAGAACATGTTATTGAAACTTTAATGACATACCACATGAAAAAAAACATGAAAGAAAAGAGAAGACACGATTCCTTTTACAAAAAATTCGGCAGCCTAGCGGCGTCGCATAAAAATTCAAAAAACAAATTGATGAGAGCAGAAAGTGCCTTTCAACAATTAGACATGAAATTTATAGTAATATGAACATATAAGAACATACCCTAAACAAAAACAGATGGAAACTAGAAGACACAATATAAAGGAAGTAATTTCTTAAAAGAAGAGGCTTAAAGATTCCCTTACCTTAAAGAGTAACTTCAAAAGCATGAAGGGTGGGACCTTGAGAGGATTTAGGTCACCTTTAGAGGACTCATTTGGAGGTAAGGTGACCCAAACATCGTTGAGGATTATTTTGGAATGAAATGAATGAGGGAAATGGCTTGTTATTTTTAGGGAAAGTGAGTGAATAAATTATTAATTTCCAAGGGACGCCTCATCGGTGGTATTTGAAAAACTATGGGCTTTCCCATGGTATTTTCCCATGGTATTGGCTCCATGGGAAACCTCATAGAATATCTCTCTATTCATAATTAGACCATAAATCTTACATCATTATTACATCATTAATGATTTCATTAAACACCCAAAACTCAAAAGTGCATTCTTACTATTCACTAATAATTCAATTGTTTCAGAAAAATCCAAAAAATTCACCCTAAAATAATATCGATGCTCTGAATTCAAAAATTAATTCCATTTTATGAAAATAATCTTCTAAATATTGTTAATTTAATTTTTAAATAAAATCATTATTTATTCCAAAAATACAACTTTAAAACTATAACTCATTTTGTAACACCTTAAAATAGTAAACAAGGTCCCATAAAAATATCGTATACCCATAATACAATAACGTAACAATTTATGATTAAATTTTATGAAAATTAATTTCCATTTTAAATTGTTAAATTAATTATAAAATTGTGAATAAAATATTTATGGAATACAGAAATACACAAACTTAAACTATGATTTTTTTTTTCACTTTTAAGATGTCTAAAACGTATTTATACATTCATGGGTGAAGTTTATATTTTTTTGTCAAATTACAATTCATTACTGTTTATTACTATTCATATAGTTATGTTACTATTCCTACTTGACTATTCACTAAATAATATGTTGATCATATTAGACTCTAAATTTCTCACTGATCACAACTATAGAAGACCATTTTTTGAAAATTATTTCACAATATTAATTATTTAATGAATACAAAATCATTTTAAAATACCCCTTTTTTTAATTCATCAATAATACACATCCTACATTTATCCAGATATTTGAAATTCAAGTACTTTTCCATAAGAATAAATAACAATTTTATTTATATAAAAGGATTACCCAAAGAAGATAAGGTCTCGTTACATAGACCCTTATAACACCAGCATAGGACCTAAGTGTAAGGTGTGCTATGGTGATAGAATCTTTGGGTGGATTTGACAACATTTCCCAGGTGGTGATTTATATCAGCTTGATCTTCTACCTTAGGCTATTCCGTTCAAGCTTTATACATTGAAGTTCGACTTGGGCTTGG
Source organism: Viscum album (assembly GCA_963277665.1). Lineage (NCBI taxonomy): Eukaryota > Viridiplantae > Streptophyta > Magnoliopsida > Santalales > Viscaceae > Viscum > Viscum album. The sequence continues at coordinate 747,453,292 of OY728129.1, read as the reverse complement.
TCGAGAGCAAAGCCCATTGATGCTACCTCCTTCCCAAGCTCAGACAGATGGGCTTCGTATGGCTTGATTCTACTGGATGAGGCCATTTATTCTTATTTTTACATTAATTAACCAAGATAACCGTATTTATAAAAACACAACATTAAGATTATTATTTCCAATGGTCATATTGACCAACGGTCATATAACAATCAAAACCCAATAGTCTCAAATTAATTATACCCACTTCATTAATTAATGGATATAGTTTTGTTGAGTATGAAAGAAAATAACACAAAAAGTTAGGAAACAAAAATAAGTAAAATGTTCGAGCTGTTACATTCTTCCCCCTTAAGAATTTATTTCCCAAATAATTTATCTTGTACCCTCTGATGGGAAAAGGTGTGGGTACTTCTATCTCATTGACTCCTTCGGTTCCCACGTGACTTTTTCACATTTGTGGTTCCTCGAAAACACCTTAACAAGGTGGGTAGTCATGTTGCATAGTACCTTGTCTCTACAATTAAAGATCTCAATCGGTTTATCCTCATAAGAGAGGTCATGTTTCAGTTGTACCACATCTGGATTTTGTACATGTGAAGGGTCAGGTATGTACTTCCTCAATAAGGATATATGGAAGACATCATGAACCTGTGCTAGATTTGGAGGAAGTGCAAGCTGATAGGCCACTGCTCCCACACAATCAAGGATTTCATAGGAGCCAATGTACCTAGGGTTGAGCTTCCCTTTCTTCCCAAACATCATGACTGTATTTCAAGGTGAAATCCGAGGAAAGAATTTGTTACCAACATCAAACTCCAAGTCCCTTCGATGTTTTTTGACATAGCTCTTTTACCGACTCTGAGCAGCCTTAATGTGTTCTTGGATGGCATGAACCTTTTCTGTCATCTCTTACACAAGATCAGGCCCAAGAATCCTTCTCTCACCAGCTTCATCCCAACAAGTATGAGTTCTACATCGCTTCCCATATAGAGATTCATAGGGTGCCATTTGAATGCTTGATTGGAAGCTATTTTTGTATGAGAACTAAACTAAAGAGAGATGTTGATCACATCCACCCTTAAATTCCATTGAGCACATTCTCATCATGTCCTCAAATGTTTTAATAGTCCTTTTAGATTGGCCATTATTTTTGGGGTGATAGGCCATACTAAAATTAAATTCAATGATCAGAGCTTGTTGATGACTTCTCCATAATTTTGATATGAACCATGGATCACAATCAGATACGATATAAATTGGAACTTCATGCATCCTTACCACTTTATTCACGTAAATCAAGGAAAGTTTATCAAGAGAGAAAGCTTCCCGAATGGAGATAAAATGGGCAGTCTTGGTGATATGGCCCACAATAACCCATATCACATTATTTCCTTTCGAAGTTATCGAGAGACTAGTGACGAATTCCATAGTGATATTGTCCCACTTCCATACTTGTATGGGTAGTGGTTGCAATATCCCTTTAATAACTTGTCGCTCTGCCTTCACTTTCTAACATACAAGGAACCTTGAAGTGTAGTCATCAATCTCTGTTTTCAAATTATCCCACCAATAGTGATCACGAAGGTCCCTATACATTTTCGTGCTACAAGGATTTATATAGAAAGTATAGTTATGAGCTTCTTCCATTAGCTCCTTCTTTATTTCGGGAATAGATGGAACACATAGTCTTGTATGAAATTTTAGTTCACCTTCTTGATCAGTATTGAACTAAAAAAACATCCCATCCTTCATAGCCTAAAACATCTTCTGTTACAAAGGATCTTCTTTCTTTGCTTTCTTGATCTCCTCTAGTAGTGATGGTTGAGAAATCATTTGTGTTAGGGTTGATGGTGTCCCTTCATTTATGATTCACATGTCTAGTTTTACTAGGTCATTGATCAAAGGATCTCTTGGAATCCACATAATGGACAGAACAACTGGGTCTTTCCTGCTTAATGCATCAAGGACTTTGTTTTCTCTTTTAGGATGATAATGAATTAAACAATCATAGTCTTTAAAGAGTTCCAACCATCTCTTTCTTCTCATTTTTTATTACTTTCGTGTAAAATATACTTCAAACTTTGATGGTCTGTGTATATATCACATTTCTCCCCATAAAGATAGTGCCTCTATATCTTCAGAAAAAAACAACCGCAGCCAGCTCTAGATCATGCGTAGGATAGTTATGCTCATGAGTATTCAACTATTGAGATGAATAATTAGTGACCTTGTCATTTTTCATGGGGACACACCCAAGCCCTTTTCGAGATGCATCGCTAAAAATAATGAATTCTTCTCCACTTGAGGGAAGAGTTAACACAGGTGCTGTAACCAATCTCTTCTCTAGCTCTTGGAGACTTTTCTCACACTCTTTTGTCCAGATGAACTTTTTCCCCTTTTCAAGTTAACTTGGTTAATGGATTAGAAATTCATGAAAAGTTATTCACAAACCTCCATTAATATACTTCTAATCCAAGGAAACTATGAATCTCAGCTATTTTTGTATGCTGAGGCCCCTCCTCTATAACTTTTATCTTTGTAGGGTCAACTATGATTCCTTCATTGCTAACAATGTTCCCCAAGAAACCAACTTGTTGTAGCTAGAATTCACATTTACTGAAATTTGTAAAAATTCTCTCCTTCCATAGAGTTTGTAAAATAACCCTCAGATGATCCTCATGCTCCTCACGACTTTTGGAATATATCAGTATATCATCAATAAAAACTACCACAAAGCTGTAAAGGTAGTATTTAAAATTAAAGACTCTATTCATCAAATCCATAACAATAGTGTGTTCATTAGTCAGTCCAAAAGGAATAACCACAAACTCATAATGCCCATATCTTGATCGAAAGGCTGTTTTTTTAATATCTTCTTTCTTCACCCTCAATTGATGATAACAAAATCGAAGATCAATCTTTGAGAATAATTGAGCCCCACGAAGTTGGACAAATAAGGGATCAATTCTTGGAATAGTGTATTTTTTCTTTACTATGTTCCCGTTCAGTTCTCTATAATCAACTCATAGCTACATCGATCCATCCTTCTTTTTTACAAAGAGAACAGGTTCTCCCCAAGGAGACACACTCAGTCATATAAAACACCTATCCAATATATCTTGGAGTTTTTTCTTTAATTTCTCCAACACCAAATTTTACATCCTATATGGGGTCTTTGATATTGGATGAGATCCAGGTACGAGTTCAATAGATAACTCTACCTCTCTTTCTGGGGAAGGTCCAGGAAACTCTTTAGGAAATATGTCAATTTATTCCTAGATGATGGGTACATTTTCTATCCTCAAACTCCCATTTCTGTATTCTTCTTCACAGATCAATTCCATAAAGAAAGGTATAAGAGGTTATTCTAGACAAAGATCATGTTGAGATATCTCTCCATTGAAGATAACTGTAGGTTTTCTATTCAAGACTACTGATATTTCCTTACTTCTGCATTTGATACTAGCATTATACTTTGAGAGCATGTCCATCCCTAGAATAATGTAAAATTCTAGCATGGGAATGACTACTAGATTTGAGATAATATTGCGCTCACCAAAGTAAATTCTACAGTTTCTAAATACTGATGATTCTTGGATAATCCCACCAGGAGTCCTGACTTATAAATATACTTTTAGCAATTCGGGGGATGATTCTAAATTCTTTGCAAACTTGGAGGAAATCATGGAATGCATAGAACTAGAATCAAACAAAGTCTTGCTAGCTTTGAGATAACGACAAGAGTACCTGCTACCACATCATTTGGAGCTTCAAATTCAGCTTTCGTGATAGAAAAAGCACAACCTTTCTCCCTTGGCCTTTGTTGAGGCTGATGGTGGTTCCCCTCCACTACCCTCAGATTTGGAAAGTGATTGGAAAAGTACCCCAATTGTCCACACTTAAAGCACTGGACATCAGGTAGGGCTTGAACCATATTCCCCTTGTCGTTAGTGTTTGGAAGTTGAGGTTTCATCTCACTATGACAATTCCTCACAATATGGACATATCTTCCACACATTTAGCATTTTTGGCTCCCAAGCAGGGAGTTCCCTGAATGCTTCTTCCCACATTTATTACACATGGGATGTTGCACTTTCTTGCCTTCTATTCCTTGATCAAACCTCCTCCCTAATCTTGGATCCATCGATCTCTTTTTGTCGTTGGATTTATGAGACCACTGCGTCTCACCAAACATCAGTTCGACTTTCATCGCACTTAGTACAATCTCCTCATAGATGTCATAATCTCGGTTGGCTAGATTCTTCCGCAGATGAGGTCTCAATCCACTGAAGAATCAATAAACCTTGTTATTTGGATCCATTACAAAGCTAGATGTGTAATGTGAAAGCCTTTTGAAGTTCATCCCATAGCTTCCCACAGAATCATTATCCTTCTACTTCAGCTCGAGAAACTCATTCTCCATTCTTGTTCTCATGGAACGATGGAAATACTTATGGAAGAAGATCCATATGAACTCTTCCCACTCTATAGCTTCAACCTCCACTTTATGCCTTGTGTTTTTAATCAGCTCCCACCACTGATCAGATTCTCTTTCTAGGCGATAGACATCCAGGGTGACCTTCTCATGCTCAGAACAGTGGAGCATTGAAAAGATCTTCTCGATAGAGCTGATCCACTGCTCAGTAATTAATGGGTCAGTCGATCCACTGATGGTCGGTGGTCGTTGACACATAAAGGACTGAACAGAATATTGTTCCCTTCATAGTGATATTGGTCTCTCGGCTTGATTCAAGTTATTTCCCATAACTTGATTCATTTGGTTCAGCATTCGCAAGAATGTTTCCATTCCGGCTTCCATCAGAGTGTCGTCAGTGCATTGTCCATTGTGGTCACCATTTTCACAGTTCCTCCTATTACCCACCATTTCTAAAACAATAAAACCATAGAGAGAAAATTATTTCATTTACGAATCTTATAACTATAAAGGATTTATGTCTTAAAACTTCATTAAACAATTACATTTCTCTATAAATCCTTCATAATGATTCATAAAAAGTTTATGATTAACCAAACATATCCCATGGGAGTTTCGTAACCCAGAGTGCAGCAAGGCTTGTTGTCATTCACCAGTTCTCATTCGAGTCTAGCTCAAAGGCGTTTTCTTTGGGCTTTACCCCTATGTACATTTGTGCCAGAGCCACCTCTACCTGCTCATATCCAAATAGGGATGTATTTTCTTGATAAACCACTTACTTAATACTCACCAAAATACCAGGAAGTTTTCATATATTTAAACTTTTCTATAGAATTATTTTTAAAGATTTCATAGCATAATTTCCATAATAACTAAACAATACTTTGATACCAACTATCACATCCCACCTTTTTATTACATAACTTTTCATTACATTTTACAACCAGATGATCTTTAAAGTCTAGTGTCTTGAAAACCAGGAACTTAATACATTAAAAACAACATAAAAAATTCTTCTAAACCACTATTATGTCTTCATCATAGGTTCATCCTATGTACAACTACAACATCTCGTATCCTGGAGACATACATCAAAGGAAAGGGGGAGCCGAAGGCCCAGTACGGGTAAACAAGGGAATCAGTTTTCTTGTTTAACAATAACAACATAAAGACATGTGAAATGGAAGTATAGGAATATCATAATGAAAATAACATGTAACATACCATGAATATGTGGGTACAACATTTCATTTAGACATTCATGAACATATCACCAAGGTTTATCCCCGAGGTGTCATAAAAAATACCAATGTTATTCACCAAGATATCGTGAAACTTGTCATATCTAGAGATTAATTCATTACCCAATGCATTGGAGCGTTATCAGGGTACGCCCTTAATATGTATTTAATTTCATGTTATCCACACAGATCATAATCAAACATTTCATAAATAACCCATGGAGAATATAATAAATGGGTTTCATTTCAAGATCATGATGTTTTAAAAGTTCTTAATAAAAATAAGATCATTATGTCATTTATATCCCATGGAAAGGGAGTGAGGGTTGTATGTATGTCAATTAGAGAATAAAATAGATCATATTTATATATTTATGAACACCCAAAGAAACTAAATAGGTCTGTTTACTCACATAAATAAAACAAGAGAATTTCTAGAGATAAAGAGACAGAAATTTTGATGCGAAATTTCTACAGCATAACGGCTATATAACATGGTTTTAGAAAACATTGAAAAGAGAGGGTACAAGTGTAGCATACTCATAAATAAATTATAATACAGTATAAATATATAAAAACATGGAGATAAGAACATGTTATTGAAATTTTAATGTCATACCACATGAAAAGGAAACATGAAAGAAAAGAGAAGACGTGATTCCATTTACGAAAAATTCGGCAGCCTAACGATGTCACATAAAAATTTAGAAAACAAATTGATGAGAGATTAAAGGGCCTATAAACAATTATACATTAAATTTATAATAATTATAAAATATAATAACATACCCTCATCAAAAATAGATAGAAAATATAGGACACAATATAAAGGAAGTCATGGCTTAAAAGAAGAGGGTGAAAGATTCTCTTATAGTGAAGAGTAACTTCGAAAGATTGAAGGTTGGGACCTTGGGAGGCTTGAGGGAACACTGGGAGGACTAATTTGGAGGTAAAGATACAAGAAAATCTTTGAGGATTATTTTGGAATGAAATTAATGAGGGAAATGGCTTGTTATTTATAAGGAAAGTGAGTGAATAAATTATTAATTTTCAAGGGACACCTCATCAGTGGTATTTGAAAAACCATGGGATTGCCCATGGTATTTGCCCATGGTATTGGCCACTTGGGACACCTCATAGAATATATCACTATTAATAAGTGGACTATAAATCTTACATCATTATTACATCATTAATGATGTCATTAAACACCCGAAACTCAAAACTGCATTTTTTCTATTCACTGATAATTCAACTATTTCCGAAAAATCCCAAAAAATCACCCTAAATTAATATTGATGATATGAATTCAAAAATAAATTCCATTTTATGAAAATAATTTTCTAAATATTTTTAATTTAATTTTTAAATAAAATCATTATTTATTCCAAAAATACAACTTTAAAACTATAACTGATATTGTAACACCTTAAAAAAGTAAACAAGGTCCCATAAAAATATCGTACACCCATAAGAAAATAAAGTAACAATTTTTTATTAAATTTTTTTAAAATGAATTTCCATTTTATATTATTAAATTAATTATAAAATTGTAAATAAACTATTTCTGGCATACAAAAATACCAAAACTTAAAATATGATCATTTTTTCACTTTTAGGATGTCTAAAATTTATTTATACAGTATTGGGTGAAGTTTATATTTTTTTCAAATTACTATTCATTTCTATTCATATGGGTATTTTACTATTCCTACTTTACTATTCACTAAAACCCATGTTGATCTTATTAGACTCTAAATTTCTCCCTGATCACAACTGTAGAAGACAATTTTTTGAAAATCATTTCACATTATAAATTATTTATTGAATACAAAAACATTTTAAATACCCCGTTTTCCTAAATTCATCAATAATACACAGCCTATATTTATCCGGATATTTGAAATTTCCAAAATTTCCATAAGAAGAAATAACAATTTTATTAATATTAAATGATTACACAAAGAAGTTAAGGTCTCGTTACATAGACCTTTATAGCACCAGCATAGGACCTAAGTGTAAGGTGTGTTATGGTGCTAGAATCTTGGGGTGGCTCGGACTACATTGCCCAAGTGGTGATTTCTATCAGCTTGAACTTCTCACTTTGGCGATTCCGTTCAAGCTTCATACATTGAAGTTCTTCTTGGGCTTGGTCCATAGCAAAGCCCGGTGATTCAATCTCCTTCCCAGGCTCTGAAATATGGGATTCATATGTCTTGAGTCTACTGGATGAGGCCATTCAATCTTCTTTTTGTATTAATTAACCAAGATAACTGCATTTATAAAAACACGACGTTAATATTGTAGTTTCCAACAGTCATATTGACTAACAGTCATATAATAGTCAAAACCCAATAGTCTAAATTTAATTATACCCACTTCATTAATTAAAGGGTATGATGGTGAACCTCGACCTCTTTAGTCTTTTTGAGTATCAATAGGGTATGTTCCCTTAATTCATCCCTAGGAGGGTAGGTGTGGCATCTCGTCCAAAGCATAGGAAGAGTGATCCCCTTAATGCGTTAGTAATGGATAGAGTCATGAATCCCTTAGTGTGGAATGGGTTGTGATCCTATATCTTTCTCTCCTAGGTTGGTTCATTTATCCCATTACTGAATTATAGGGTGTGTGATCCCCATCACAATTGACTACTCTGGGTATGGTTAGGAATCCCCCATAGGCCCTAGGTGTCATCTTATATCTATATGCCGATATCCTCTAAGTTCTTGTTCGTACTTATTCATGTTGAGGCCTAATGATAATGGCCTCTTCGATGGGATCCATCAATGTTAGAAAGATACAAGGAGTGGGTTCTCTTAGGTGTGTGAAAAATTTAATCCTCATGATTAATTATTGGTTGGCTATGGGGAAATAACAATTTATTCATACTTAGTTTCTTTCTTCGAGTACATATGGATTGTTATCGTCCGTTCTTAAGAGCTAAACTCCCTGATGATTTGTCTTTAGGGATTTTTGGGTGTCCCGCTTGGTATGTTTATACTCAACCATGAATGGGATCTTCCCATACATTTTGGTCTTATAAATATGAGTGTTCTTTCGACGGATACCAAGGAGGACCAAAAACTGGTGGATCTTAGTTGTTCTAGATGGACCAGAGTTGGTTCTTGGATGTTCCTATTGATATCAGTCACCACATTACCAGAATTTTGGAACATTTTATTCTTTTGGGTGGTCTCGTATTTGGATTTTTTTATTCACATAATTATGTCATTATCTGATGTGGACTTAGTTATATGCATGGATACATTTCTATAAGCTGTAACTTTTTATTTCATTATTAAATTTTTTTTTGGATTTGTGTGTGCAGGGGTGTGTTTGTGTAGGTACCAAATTCTAAGCCATCCTTTTTTTATTTCCTACTTGATCCTTGTCACTAGACATGGCCTATTGGTGGAAGTATTTGAGGGTCACACTCATATTTCCACCAACCATGAAGGACCTAGTGGGTTGTTTAGTGACATGATTTGCCTCATAGATTATAATTTTGCAAGTGGGAGACTACTGCTTCTAGAATATAGATTTTTCCCAATGATAACCCCTTCTTGAAGGATTGGTTTATGCGATCAGGGTTGGAACATTGATCATGATTGGGGTCGAGAAATGTGGGATGTGTCCTTTTTGGGTTGAATCCCATATTGGAGGAACCTCAAAAACTATACGGATATATAAACAAGCTTCGTGGGTGTATTCTGTGATATGAGACCGCATGTTGATTATCATCCAAATATTTTGAAGGTCATAATGAGTGTGAGTGTGGATATTATATTTCTCCCCAATTTTCATCAAGATAATCTGGTGGGCTTCACTGATTTAATTATTGATATAGGATGGAACCTCGATGTCATCAGAATATGTGGGAGGGATTTGTAGGTGTGAGTAAAGATATGGACATTCTCCTCTGTTATTATTGGAATATGCCAATGATCATCAGTTGTGTGAGTAAGGATATTATCTTACTTCTCAAATTTCTTTAGAATTTTTTGGTAGTATTCACAAGTGAGAGTAGGGATGTGAGAAATTTTTAGGTTTGTTGTTATAATATGCCTATAGGATGTCCAAGTGTTGATAGTAATAGGGATATGGGCCTCTTTTGTGTGTTTTTATGAATATATCGATGAACCTTATAAGTTTTTACAGGGATATGGGCCTAGTCCTTGATAAAAATTGAGATATATCAGCAAGATTCAGAATTATGAATATAAATAATGGTATAACTTTCTCCTGAGATACAATCAAATTATGCTAATAGGTTCTGTTGGTGTAAATGGTAATAAGGAAATAATAATATTCCCAGGATTTGGTTGGCTCCCTCTCCTGATAACAATTCCTTCTATTTATCCATATTTGGAATACTTGGGCCAATATATTTGATGTGGTGAACTTACTATATTATTTTTTAGGATATGGGCCTTGAAAACTAGTAATGGTTTCAAATGGAAAACCCCTTCCATGAAGCTCCAATGAAGTAGTGGAGACATAGTTATCCTCATTTTTTATATTCTTAAGATAAGGCATGTAGGTCTTTCTCTGTTATAGGGACAGCCTCATGAAGTGGTTGGATATTTCTACATGGGACACAAACATCTACATGGACGTTTTTTGGTAGGATTATAGATGGAAATTTATCTCCTATAGTATATCATGAGTCCCCTTCGGGGTTGGGATGAAGATATAGAGATGGAACTCATCTATCACATCATCCACCACCTAGTGTTCGAGGTTTTGGGATTGTGATAGTGTATATTAAAGTGCTAGGTTTATAGCATTCAATGAAGATAAAGAATATGTTTAGGGGACTAATTGAATAAGAAAAGAAGATTGTTGTTCTGAGTTGTTCGAACATCATGTTTAGGGAGCCTCATGTGACAGTGTGTATTCAGTTGTTCCATATGGATGTTATTGAAGATCATGAAAGAGAAAAAACATAAATATGAGATTCATTAATGAAAAATCACATTTAAAATCATGTCCAAAAAATCCCTTTCCTGGGTAAAGGATTCATGTTGGTTTTACTATTCTATTTCTAATTCACCTTCATCTTCATGAATATTTGTTAACACCCCAATATTTTACTATATATCTTTCTATTAAATAAATCTAATATATTTGATAGCTTTCTTCGTGTGAAACACTAAACAAAAACGAGACCTAAAATATTAGATGAATTTTATAAATAAAATTCTAAGAATAATAAATAATCTAGTAAATAAATTTAAATTAATATATAAAAATTTCCAAAATTTAGAGTCTAAATAATTAATATGATTTAATATTAAAAAGAATTATCCTTTCTCAAATAAATATTTTTTAATTGTTGTAAATCCTATCATAACAATTTATATTGACCAATTTAAAAATATTATTATATTTTATTAATATATTAACATTCATTAATTTAGAAATTAAAATGAAAAAAACATTAAAAACACGTACAAAATTCATTTTTCAATAAAATTAGTTTTTCTTAATATTTTTTATTTTAATTTATAAAATATATTTATAAAATTTATCATTTAAATTTTTTAAAAAGAAATTCATTTTTTAAGTTATGATGTTGAAATTTTCTTTGGATTATTTTTGGGTAGTTTTCTGAAAATTTTATTTTTAGGTGAATTGTGAAAAATATATTTTTAATTAATACAATAGTTTTTTGGATTTATTATGATCTAAAAATGAATCAAAACATTTATAAAAAATTTGATCACCATACTTTTTTTATAGAGTAAAATTGTAAGATCCTATGTTTTTCTAAGGGTACAGATATTCTTTTTGGGTTAAATGTGTTTCTTTCGTTTTTGTCTTAGACCAGAAGTCGGGCCATGGGTCGGTTGGGTTGTTTTTTGGAAAATAAGGGTAAAAACATGATGAAATATGGTCGCATGATAGGTACATGTCGTGTACTTGGATTACACACTGTGTACTTCTAGTACACTCCATGTACTTGGCCATTACGATGTGTACCCTTTCTGGTTTAGAAAAATAAGGAGGGAAGTACATGACTTGTACTTGTGGTACATGCCATGTACTGGCCCAGCAGGGTTTTTTTATAAAAAAGGTAGTAGCTAATATTTTGATTCACGGAAAAAATTTCCTCCATTTTTTTTTTAAAAAACACCTCTATTCTAGTTTTTTATATATTGAAGTCGTCCAGACTCTGATTCAAGCGTTGTCTATCACGCTAGAACCGTATCAGTATGCACTCGATTCATTTTTAGTCGTTATTGATTTTTGGAACAATGACTGTTTTATTTGGATTTAGGCTCATATGCCCTAATAATCCATTCTTCATCAGTTCTACATATTTCTTCCAAACTAGGACGAATCAGGACATAATATTGGACGAGCTGTCTACTACTGAGGTGATGTTGGAGGTCTATAATGTTTTTTTTCAAGCCTTTGGATGAAATTCCATTTGTCATAATTTTCGGCGAGGTCTCATTTTTGAGCGATTAGCTCTTAGTAGATATAGTCGGACCTAGAGTTGATGCACATAGGCTCTATCTATGTGTATTTACACCGTTTACATGTTTCAAGGTCACCCAAGGGGTGAAACTTAAAGGAAATATCTTGTTTATGCATGTTTAAACCACCTAAGGGGTGTGTTCTTGAACTTTCCTAGTTAAAGGAAGCTTGTTAATGATTTGGCTGTCTGAGTATCCTATTTAAGAGATGTATTTCCTCCTTGCTCAAGGAATACCATGATTTTTCGTATCTATGTTGATAGTTTGGCATGTTAAATTGATAATATGGGTTAGTATACCTATATGTAAATGAATGATGGCATGTTAAATGGTTTTTATGGGAGGTTAGGCCCATATTCTGGTTTTGATAAATGGTTTTCATGAGTGGGTATACTCATGGATTGTTCTTTTTGACATGAGTGGGTATTCTCACCTGGTTATAAATGTTTATATTGAATTCTTGAATGCTTGAATTCTTGATTGAATGGTTTTATAGAAGCCTCGTAGTGTTCTCTTTGCATATGGAACATGGTATTGGACGCCTTGGGTTGATTTTTCACCTTGATTTGGATTCCATGGGACGCCTCAAGCCTTGCTACCTCGTAGGATCCGACTTGCATGGGATCGCGTAGGACATGATATTGACTTGCTCCTAGGACCCCAACTACTGCCTAACCGAGTTTCCACTAGGGATGCCTGTGAGACTCAATGGGATTCATTGTACATGCTCCTTGGATCCAGCCCTCCGTGTTCTAGAGATATTATTACTTGGATACCTTGGTCTGCTGACACCTTGGATCTGGCCCTTGTAGTCTGCTACTTTAATTTATGGTGTGGTCATGGGATGCTACTTCACTATACAGAATGGTCATGGATCACTTGACTTCACTATGTAGCGTGGTTGTGGATTTCTTGAAGGATATGGATGTACTGTGTGAGAGTATGACTTGCTTGTTTACTTGGTTATAGCTACCTTGTTAGGATCTTAATCTCCTTTATAGTTATCCTTGAGGGATGTTCAGTTTTTACTTACAATAGACTTATGCCATGGGCATATGTAGTTACATAAAAGTTGTTTACACTAGCTATCACCTTGTAGAATTGTTGTTAGAACTGTATAGACCTGGGTGTTTGGCTACTAGGATGTCTATCTCACACCCTGTTTGGGCCTCCTTGGGGATCCAAATAGATTATATAGTTTTTGGTGATGATCCGAGGAAGTACCCTAGTATTGGTTGTTGATTTTGGATTTGAAGTAGGGGAGCATAGGACCAAGCTAAGGCTTGCGATGTTGAGATACCTTTTTAGACTATTGTTATTTTTTGGATACTTTTATTGTATTTCCATGTACTGTTCTAGTCATTTTCTAGACACTTGTACAATCTGCCTCATTTTCGTATATGAGACACTTTTGGTTATTGATATGTATATTCATGTATGCCTCAGTTACATTCAGTTGTTTGCTTTTTATTTTTCTTCCGCTATTGTTTGTTTTTGACTTCTGTTGTGATACTCTGAAAATGAGTTCATACTCTCCTCATTGACTCGCCTAGTCCCTTGATTCTAGTCAGTAGCCTCTGACATTTTTGGAGATGTGGTTGAGGCCTTGTGACCAACCGGGCTTGGGGCACTATTCTGGGTGGCATCCCGGTCTGGGACATTACAAAGTAGTATTAAATGATTTTTCTTTTCTTATTTGACTTACTATTTGGAGACATTAGATAGGGATATGAAGGAAATAGAATTTGGTAATAAAATGTTCTCGGGAGTAGCTACCCGGCATACAGGGAAAATCCAAATTTCCTCGAATTGAGTTATGATTTTCTAGATTTTGACTATTACAGTTGATCTGATTTCACCATTGGGTGATGCACTTGATTTATGCTATTACTGTTGATGTAATTTTGGGTTCTATTTCAGTTTCAACCTGATGAAATGAGTGTGTTCCATCTCATGCATCAAACAAACACATGCCAAAATCACATGCCATGAATTATTCCATGCCATCAAGGATGCATTAGATATTTCATGATTTCATGATAGTTGATGTGATAGTTATGCCTGATGTTGTGTTAGTTGGGTGCAGTTGATAATGGTGCAACATCATCTTTCAAACCATAAGGAGTATGAGAGATTTTGAGTTGGGAAATGAAACAACGATGGAATTTAAATACTTAAATTAACATGATATGTATGGATTGGATTGGAACCATGTTTTGTGTTCATGAGGTGTTATGAGCCCTCATGGATTCAAAAATTGGTAAACCCTTGGTAAAAATTTCCTGAATAACAGAATTTGAAATAGAAATGGAACTTGAAATGGTGAATAGAGATTTGAACTAGACCTGACTTTTGAGTGGGTGAGAGGCATAGTTTTGGGTGTTTAGATGGTTTTTCTTTATATAGTAATGGATTTAGTAGTTGGTTGTGGGTTTTACTTGGTTTCTATTAGGTTTTTGACCTATCCTTTGATATTTATCTTTGTTCCTTGATTTTTTTCTTTTCTATGGCATGAATTTGGCATTGTGGAGACATGCCACCACAACAACCTCTAGTGGTACACCGCGATGGAGTCGATGACAATAATTTGGAGATGGTGGGCCACGGACTACTGCTTCATCCTCCTATAGTGCCATCCAGGGAACCTCTGGATATTGTAGACATAGGTGTTGGGGAATAGTTCCATGGGGGTTTCTTTTGATATATGCAGACTTTCCAGGGAGCACCACAACCATCCTTGACTATGGCTGAGTTGACACAGGTGTTCCAGCAGTATCATCCTCGTATGTTTTAAAAGGATGGTGGACCACAGGCTCCAATGCTTTGGCTAGAGACCACGTTAGCAAATTTTGATCATCTGGAGACGCCTCCGGAGTGAAGGGTCAAACTCACGAAAAATATGTTACGTGGAGTAGAAAAGTGCTGGTGCGATGTTTTGAACCAGGTTGATGGGATACATGATATGGGTTGGAATGATTTCCAAACCTACTTCTATGACTAATTTTACCCCATGAATTTGCGAGCAGATAGAGAGAGTGATTTCATGCTTTTGGAGTAGGGCGTGATGATAGTTATGGAATACTCGACATGATTTACAGAGCTGTAGTGTTTTCCACCAATGTATCTTAATGATGAAATGTCTAGGGATATGTGCTTCGTGGAAGGTCTCAAACATGCTATCCAGATATTATGTCAATGTGTTCAAGTTTCCTTCTATCACTGAGGTTTTGAATCAATTGATGATTATAGATAGGAACAAGAGGGAAGATGGTGGAACAGAACCGGGGAGTTTTGTTTCATGCCCTAGTGGATCTATATCTTTAGAAAGAAAGCACATTTTTTAGGCTTCTCGTGACATTAGCTCTATTCGGGTTGTGGGTGAAGGCATCATGGTGTTTTCCATTAGTGTGGCAGGTGAGGAAAAATAAATAATCAGTTTGACCATGACCTAGTTGAGTGCCAAGATTGTGGTATGATGAGTCACATGAAGCATTTTTGTAGGAACTTCCATCTAGCTGTGAGTAGAAGGGGGTCAGATCTGACATTAGGTTCAGGAGTAGTGTCTTTAGCTCCACATCAGGCTAGGATCTAGAGTTGTGTAGTCCAGTCATGCTAGGGAAGTGGTGGTCGTATTCATGGTATCCAGATACCAGGTTCTCAGAGGCAGCTTAGGTTAGTCAGGTAGGTTCATAGGTCCATCGTACAGGCTAGACTTATATAGTGAAATAGACCCAACAAGAGTAGGAGTTGGGACCATCTACATTGAGAAGTATGGTTTTAGTAACTTCTACTATTTCATCTTATCTTTTTGATAAAGGTTCCTCTCAAATAATTTTTTATGAATGAGTGGTAAGGGCCTTTGTCTTATTGTTTTTATTTTTGAGGGAGTTTTGACGTAAGACATGCCATTGAGTGTTTGAACGAGTGATGTATTCCAATGTACCGAGTGTTCCCTTGAGGTCGGAGGGTGAAACTTCATCTAGAATCATTATTTCCTCGAGATTGCAGGCTTTGAAGTCATTATCTAAATGGATTGGATCATTTCTTATCGAGCGTATATTGATTTCTATCACCGGAGGTTGACTATCACATCACCAGAGGGTGCATTGTTTATTCTCAAAGGTGAATGGAATGTCCAGGCAAGTAGAGATAGACCCGAGCATCATGGTCTTTGTGGGATGACAAACCATATTGCTTGATTGTTTTTGGATGATCAAGGTATGATTCATATAGACTTTCATCCAGTGTATGAGTGCTTCAGGGATGTCTTTCACAATGACTTTTCTAGTTTACCTCCTAAGAGATAGGTGGAGTTCTCCATTGAGCTTATTCCAGGAGTTGTGTCGATATCCATTCCTCCTTATCGGATGGATAAGGTGGAGTTTTAGGAGCTCAAGAGGTAGCTAGAGGATTTGGTGGTGAAGGGGTTTTTCATACTGAGTACATCTTCATGGGGTTCTCCATTTCTTTTTACGAAAAAGGTGGACGGAAATCTTAGGATATGTGTGGATTAATGAAATCTGAACCAGCAGATATTTAAAAACTGGTATCCCTTTCCACAGATAAATTACCTGTTTGATCAACATCGAGGATCTTGAATGTTATCGAAGATCAAATTTAGGTCAGGATATCACCAGGTCTGTGTTTGACCTAAAAACATATCTTGTACATCCTTTCGTAACCGATATGAGTTATACGAGTATCTGGTTATGTTGTTCGGTCTCAAGAATACACTAGCAGTTTCTATTTCACTGATGAACCGATTATTTCATCCTTTCCAAGATTCTTTTGTGGGGGTTTTCGTAGACAATATCTTTGTGTATTATTAAAATTTACCCGACCATGCCAACCATCTTGAGATTGTTTTGAGTAAACTGAGAGAGCATTAGTTATATGCTATGCTCACAAAGTGACATTTTTGGAAGGATCAGATTCGCCTTCTCGGTCACATTATCTTAGAGATAGGAGTGTTAGTGGACTTAGATAAGGTGAAAGCTGTAGTTTCTTGGGAACATCCCAAGAATATTTTTGACATATGGAGGTTCTTGGGATTAGCAGGATACTACATGCATTTTATACCGGACTTATCACACTTACCAGTGCCATTTAAGGTATTTACTAAGAAGGGAGTGAAGTTTTTGTGGTGATAATCTTGCGAGACATCCTTTTAGAATCTCACAGAGATGCTGACATCTGCAACAGTCATGATGCTTCTAGAGCAGGGCCAGACTTAAACGGTTTACTATGACGCATCAAGAATTTGGTAGGGGTAGTGTTGATACAAAGAGATAATTTAGTGGCATACAGGTCTTGATATCTAAGGCCTAATGAGATGAATTACCCTATGCATGATCTCGAGTTATCTGTAGTTATTCATGTGTTGCGTTGTTGAAGGCACTATTTACTAGGAGAGCATTTTGTGGTGTACACAGACCATAAAATCCTCACGTACATCTTTATGCTGTGTGATCTGAATTTGAGGCAACGATGGTGGTAGAGTACCTACAATCCTTTGACTTCGAGCTTGCCTACACGCCTGGTAAGGGAAATGCAGTAGCCGATTCACTGAGCAGGAGGACTCAGATACTGGTAGTGCAACATTCCAGTAGCGAGTGGAAGCTTATGGAATTGTTTTATGAAATACAGTTGGAGGTGGTTTGACTTCATTGGGTCTAGTGCACTACCATATCAGATAGGGAAGCTAGATTTACGTCTTGTTTCTAGAAGATTTTTTAGAGGACACTAGGTACACAGGTTCTTCTTAGTATAGCATACCACCCTCAGACTGACGGCCAATCAGAGCATACGATATAGTTTCTAGAGGACATGTTGAGAGAATGTGTCCCAAATTTTGGGGGATCTTGGGAGAGGAACATTCCCCTAGTTGAGTTCTCCTATAATAATAGTTATCAGGCGATGATGTAGAAGGCACCTTATGAGGCTTTATACGGTAGACTTATGAGTAGGTCCAGTTAATACAGAAGTGTATGTATACTACAAAGTCTCATAAAAATCATACACTTATCACCACTAAAAACCTACAGAGTTCAAGTTTGGGGATAAGGTTTTCTTGTGTCTTTCACCAAGGTTGGGACACATGCAGATCAGGAGATAGGGTAAACTTTTATCGAGATATGTTGGGTCGTTCGAGATTTAGGAGAGAGTCGGGTCGATTTCTTATTGGTTGCAGTTACCTTAGAGGTATTGAGAAATGCCTCACATCTTCCATGTATCTCAGCTGCACCGTTATCACTCATACTCATCTCATGTTTTTCAGCCTAAGGAGATTGAGCTTCAAGTTGATGAATCCTTTGAGGAGAATATGGTTTATCTCATTGACAGGAGCATGAAGGTTCTCTAAGGCTGGTACATTCCTCTAGTATGAATGCTATGGAATCATGACCATTTACAAGATGAGACTTGATAGAGGGAGACTAACGTACGTGCTTAGTGGCTGGAGTTGTTTTCATACTAATCTTGACCACCCTTCAGAGAAATATTCAAGGACAAATTTCTATAAGGGGGGAAGATTGTAAGATCCCTAATTTTTCTTCAGGTACGAATCTTGTTTTTGGGTTAAATTTGTTTCTTTCATTTTTGGATTATACCCTAGGCTGATTCGTGGTCTGGTTGGGTTGTTATCTGAAAAGAAAGGGGAAAACATGGTCAAATCTGGTTGCTTGCCATGTATATGTCATGTACTTTATCTACAGACCACGTACTTCAATTACAAGTCGTGTACATGGTCGTCACAATGTATAGCCTTTCTGGTTCAGAAAAATAAAGAGGAAAGTACATGTATTTTAGTTGAGGTACACATCATTTACTAGGTAAGTATGGGTTTATTTATAAAAGAGGCAGTAGAAAATATTTTGATGCACAGAGGCAGTTTCCCCCATTTTTGAACAAAAACACCTCTAATCTAGTTTTCATTTATTGAAGTCATCTAGACTCTGATTAGAGTGTCATCTCCCACATTGGAACTATATCAATTAGTACTTCATTCCATTTTAGTGTTTCATGATTATTCAAAACAATGACTACACTATTTGGATTTAGGCTCATATTCCCTAATAATCCGTTCTTCATCCGTTCTACAGATTTCTTCCAAAAAGGGATGAATCAGGACACAATACTGGACAATTTGTCTACAACTAAGGCGAGGTAGGTGTTATATACTTTCTTTCGGGTTTTCTCTATGTTTTGCAAGCATTCGGTCGAAATACCATTTGTTGGAATTTCTGCTGAGGTATTTTTTTGAGTGAGTAGCTTTTGGTAGCTATAATAAGATTAGTGGGGATGATCTTAGGTTCAGTCTAGGTGCATTGACACCCTTTACATGTTTCAAGGTCTCCCAAGGGGTGAACCTTAAGGGATATATCTTTTTTATGCTATTTTATACCACCCAAGGGGTGTGTTATTATTCTTTCCTAGTTAGAGGAAGCATGTTAATGCTTTTATTACTTGACTAGCCTGTTTATGAGATGTATTACCTCCTTTCTCAATGAATATCTGTTTATGACTTTTCTATGATGATGGTTTGGCATGTTAAATGGATAATATGGGAGGGAATACCTATATGTAAATGACTAATAAAATGTTAAATGGTTTATATGGGAGGGTAGGCCTAGAAGTTTGTTTTGATGAATGGTTTTCATGAGTGGGTATACTCATGGATTGTGCGTATTGACGTGAGTGGGTATACTCACCTGGTTATAAAGGATTTTCATGAATGCTAAAATGCCTAATTGAAGAGTTTGATATATTCCTTGGACTTTTCTCCTTGTATTTGTAATGTGGTAGTGGACGCCTTGGGTTGATTCTGCCACTAGGGTCTTGATTTTGTGGGGTGTCTTGGGCCTTGTTACCCAGTAGGATCCAGTTTTCTTGGGCTCATGTAGGAGTGGCTATAGACTTGATCCTAGTAACCCAACTAGTGTCTAACCGAGTTTCCAATAGGGATGCCCATGGGACTTGATGGGATGAATTGGACATGCTCCTTAGATTCGGCCCTCTGTGGTCTAGAGATATTATTACTTGGATGCATTGGTCTGATAACACCTTGGATTCCGCCCGTACGGTCTACTAATTCACTATACGGTGTGGTCGTGGGATGCTACTTCACTATACAACGTGGTCGTGTGATTCTACTTCACTATACGGTGTGGTTGTGGATCACATGACTTAACTATAGAGCGTGTTAGGGATTTCTAAATACAGATGGATGTATGGTGTGGTCGTGTGACTTGCTTGTTTACTTGGTTATAAGTGCCTTGTTAAGAGCTGACTCCCTTTTGTAGGTAGCCTTGAGGGATGTTCAGTTTTTTCATAAAGTGGACTTACTCTATAGGCATATTCAGTTACTTGCTAGTTGTTTACACTTTCTAGAAACTTGTACAATTGATGTTAGAACTATATAAACCTAGGTGGCTGCCTACTAGTATGTTTATCTCACACCATGTTGGGCCTCCTTGGGGACCCAAATAGATTATATGGTTTTTGGTGATGATCAAGGAAAGTTCCCTAGTACATGTTGTTGACTATGGCTTTAGAGTAGGGGAGCATACGACCATGATGAGGCTTACGATGCTGTGATACCTTTTGGCCTTTTGTTATTTTTGGGATACTTGTATTGTATTTCCGTGTACTATTCCTGCTATTTTATAGACACTTGTACCATCTACATCATTTTTGTATATGAACCACTTTTGGTCATTGATATGTACATTTCTATTTTAATTTGTTACTTTCAGTTTTCTTCTATTTATTTCACTTACCTTATTTCATGTTTTTTACGTCATTTGTGATACTCCTGTAATGAGGGCATAGTCTCCCCCACTGACTCACCTAGACCCTCTGCTAGTCGGCAGCCTCTGGCCTTTGGGGAGATGCGCTTGAGGCCTTTTGTCCAACCAGGCTTAGGGAACGATTCTAAGTGGCATCTGGTTCTGGGATGTTACAAAAATGATTGATTCAAAAAAATATTCAGAATTCCAAAAACTCATGTTTTTTATTTTGAAACATAAGTAATATTTTTTTCTAATTAAAAAATAACTTTTTATTTTAATTATGTATTCATAAATTACAATTCTATTTTAAATTAATTCTAAGTAATTATATATATTATTTTATTAATAATAATCAAATTAGTGTATTGTAAATCCAAAACATTGATAATATAATCATAATCGTAATTTTCATGCATAAAAATATATTTATCTAAAAATGTTTTTTACATGTTATGTGTGATAATTTTAAAAATAAATATATCACCCTAAAATTTTTATTTCAAAAATATATATTTCATATTTATAATAATTATTTACAAATTATATAATAATTTTCATTTTATTTTAATGCTTTAAAAGTAAATTTCTTAAGTAAAAATTATTTACCATGGAAAAAATAAAAACAAGTAAAGGGAAGAATTCTAGGAAAAATGACATTAAAATGATAAATAAATTTGAGAAAATTTATGGTTAAGTATTTATCATCCTTTGCCCTCCCCTAACTCAATTATTGTCCATTATTCAATCCACTTGACCATTTAATGGTGACATTACACTTTATATTATAAAAAAATAAAACTCTTCTTCCTTATAAATGGTATCATCACCACCCCACATCTCCTCACAACCCATACATCTTATATTTCACCAAACTCAACCCAAATAACTCCCCAAAACTTTTATTCCCTTCTCAAAAAATTTATCTAAAAACCAGAGATCAAATTATTAATATATTTAGAAAATGAGTTATTCCATGAAGTGTGCAGATTAAAGTGATTTTATGTAAGTCCAGAGGAAATGTAATGGGTTTTCTTGACACAATATATTTCCATAATTCATAAATATTGATCTTTGATTATTGTTTTAATATATCATTTTATTCTATTATGTGATGATTCTATAACTTATTCTCTCTTAAGGGAAAATTAAATTTCTAATTAAAATATTTTACAATAATGAATTTATTTATCAGAAATATATTTTTGTTAAAAATCATTTGAATCCACATTAATTATGATTTCTCTATTATGTTAATATTTTCCATTATATCCAATTTTATTCTTTATATTTTAAAAAATAATTGTGGTTTATATCATATAACGATTGTATTTCCCTTCAAATATTTTCCAAATGAATTTTTATTAACCCTTTTTAGGAGGTGGGATTTCAACAAAGATTTTTTTATATAATAATAAGTGTTTCCCTTCAAGAACATATGTTTTATCATTTTTTCAAAATTTCTTTTCTATAACCATTATATCGTTCTATGAAGTTATTATAAAAATAATATTCTTAAAAATAAATGTTTTCAACAAAAAACACACCTCATATTTATTTAAAATGACTTTAAAATTAGACCTATAACATATCTTTAATTAATATGATGAAAAAAGTTTTCAAAAAAAACTTTTATGGTTTCTTTCACCATTACAATCATTCTTAATTATTAATATTCTTTTCAATGTTTTAAAATTTTTAAAAGGATTTTTATTCTAAGTGATTCTGAAAAGAAATAGAACATTTTTTGATATTTTTTTTAAAATTAATTTTTTCACTTATAAAAAATAAATCCTGATTTTAATATATATTTTAAAGGAATGAGTTTTTTGAATTATTTATTTGGGTTTTTTATTCCTTCTCAAAGACTTTTTTAATTAAATTTCACTTAGAAAATTTATTTTTTGAAATATTTTTTAGAGAGTAATCCTTAAAATTATTTATATAGATCAATTAATTTTGTTTTAAATAAATAATTTTAAGGGATTTTCAATAATTTTGAAAAGGAATTTTCTTCTTGTTTTTCAATTATATATATACAGTAATATCAAAATTCTATGTTTTAGATATCACAAAAACCCTTGAAATTTTTCATATTAAATAATATTTTTTATACCGCCATCCATCATTATTCCCTTGATGGATTATGGAATCTTCATGGGAATTTGTTCAAAAAAATCATCTCTATTACACAAGTTAATAAATAATGTATAATGTATGAATATTTTCCTTTTATAATATCACATATATGTATGGATGATTATTATATGATTGTTAGGTCATATATACACCTTAACATCCATGGGTAATTATTTACATATAATCTGATAATATTGGTAAATGAGTAATGATTCTCAATACAGTATGGGAAATATGATATAATTCCTAGTTCAGTATAGAAAAAATTATGTAATTATTGACCTACTATTGGATAAAGGACTTAATTCTTAATTTTAACGGGAAATAATAATTATTTCTTGATCTACTATTAGAAACATGATATAATTTCCGATACACTATTGTAATTAGGATATAGTTCCTAATCCATTTTTGGAAATAGGAAGTAAAAGCGTATCCACTAAGGGAAATAGGTTAGGATTAATGATCAACTATGTTATGATTCCAATTCTTATTTTGGTTCCACGTTTATGTGTTATATGATTATGATTATTCTCTATAGACCATGTTCATTATCTATCAATATTATGTCACGGTGTATAATTTTTCATTTGATATTGCATTTACTACTGTCATGACCAATGGAAAACTCTTATTATTACATGATCCTTTTAATATGATATTTATCTCAGGATATCTAAAATTCATATTATCTAAATCTTAATAAAATTTTGATATTTTTTCCTTACTGATAATTATTTCTAACCCCTCTCTTACAATTTGATTCCCTAGGTTATGAAAATTAATATAACCACATATGTTTCTATAATATTTCATAGTATGATTGGATTATTGATAAATTCTCACAAGTATCATAAATAATTAATTTTCTATCTAATCCTCAAATACACTGAAAATTTTATACTTTTTATTGTGTGATTATTCTGAGATGTACTGTATAACATGTTGAAATTATTTAAAATATAGTTATATTTATCTTGGGTTGTATCACTTGATATAAAAGACTGTTTGTAAAGTATGTTTTTTAACACTAAGCCTATGAGTACAGGTCTGGGTACCATATTTGGTTCCAATGTAGATTTTAGTTTTTTATATTAGCTTAGTTTTTGTATATTTTGATGAGGGAACCATAGGCAAAACCATAGATATAAGTGTAATTATTGGAGAAAAACCTAAAATTTTTGTAATTATTTAGTATTTGGTTTTATTGGAAATGACACCCCATTTGGATACTATAAGTGAATGTAGGATATGGAACAAAAGTAAAAAGTTATAGTAATCCTAAAATGGGTGTATTTTTCATTTACTTAATGGTAACATATTTTATAACAAACAGGGCTAAATTTACACCTTATTCGAAACACTTTTGGGATACAATTGTTTTGTTCACATTCTACTTTCTATCTATTACGAAGGATTTATTTTTTCGGGAATTAGCTTATGAAGTATGAAAAACCCCAAATTACAAAATAATACATTGAACAAAGAGTAATTTATGTTAAACTAAAAAACCAAACATAATGGTTTTTGAGAGTAAGATAATTTGAGGTTGTGTTTTACAAGAATTTTTTATAGTAATAATCTTATGATGTAAACTTTTGATCATTCATCTTACCCTTTTGGTATTTTAGTAATGTCCAATTCATATAGAAATTGAGTTAACATTTGGTGTGATGGGACATGTAATTATTGTCTTAATATGAAACCAAAGGATATGAGAGAAGGAGTATATAATATTGTGGTGATTATCACTCAATTATACAAGTTATGAATAATGTTAAACACTTTGTTTATCTCCCAACCATGCTAATGAAGGCTTATCATTTTAAAAAGTCTTTCATTTATAATCATCTATCCTCCATCAGTGGCTCTACCAATCAACTTATTTTTGAAAAATGAATCAATATGATGGAAATAATATTATAAGTTATGTAGTTGTTTGTATTATTTATCATATGGATGTTCAGGTTTAACAATAGGGGCACTCATTAATAATACAATGAAAAACAAGGAAGTGGACTCTATGGATAGGGAGGAGTTCAAGAAAATATTATTTAAAACTTTTCTCCGAACTCTTGACATGAAAATAGAGTGAGAATTTATAGATCTTGAATAAAAGGAGGATAAATCCATTTGAACATATTATGATTACATTAAAATACTCAAAAGGTATGCCTCTAGTTTTATTACTTACCTCAAATGTAAGATTGAATTATTCATTAGTCACCAAAAATCAAATGTTTGAAAATAATTATTTATAGTTTTCCTTAGAAAATATGAAGAGATTTTTTATATTCTCTTAAAGAGGAAATAGAAGAAATGGACTATTTTTATTCTAATAGAAAAAATGGAAGATGGATATTAATTGAAAATCAAATAAAAAATCACATTTATATTAGAATAATAATATTATTACATGCCAAAAATGTGGGAGGAATCATGAATAAAAATGATTAAAAGGTATTAGAATGTGTTTCAAGTGCAGAAAGGCTAGCCAACAAGATATTATGTCTTGATAGGGGATGAATAGGCTAATCAGAATAATAGTAGAAGATAAGGTTCCATATAATGATCCACCCAAACTCCAGTGCATCAATTACAAGGAGTCCGGGTGTTATACCAATCTGTGCACTAATACATGAGTTGATGGAAATAATCAATTTCAGCAGCCTCATAATCCATGGGATCAAGGTAAATACTATGGAATCAAAAATAATAATATGAGTCCCAAAAATGTAGAGTAGGGTATACTAATAATTCACTAAAATAATGTGAGTGTCATATTTGACTCTTGTTCAACCCAATCATTTATACCAATAATTCTTACTAAGAACAAAAAATCTCAGCCATGAGGATTAGATTCTGAATTATGAAACAAACATATAGTGGTATAGATATTTCATCTAAAATTATATATTGTAAGAATATAAATCTTATCCTTTTGGTGAATTTTATTTTATTTTGGAAATGTGTTGGATATCTTCGTTTAGAATTCATATTTATCAATGAAAAGGGTTAGTAATATTCTATATTTCAAACTAACAAATGATCATATATTAGTGAAAGGTTGATTATGAGATATCTTGGGAAAATAATTTACTTATAAATTTTATGATAAAAAATCATCAAGAAATTTTAACTTAAAATTCTATAACACCTCAATATCAGGATTGGCCTGATTGGAGAAAAATGATATATATTTTCTATGATTAAAATGTTGATATCCCTATATAAATTATATCATGAGTCACATTTATCTTGTAGATACATAAATTTATTTCTAATACTAAATGATAATTAAATCTTCAAGGAATGAATTTATTTAAGGATTAACAATATAGGGCCCCAAAATTTTAATATATTTATTTCCTTAAACTATAAAATATGTTCAAGCGTTCTCTCAATAAGAAAAAAGAATTAAATTGACCCAATCATATTTGATGAAAATTATTTAGAAAATTAAATGAATAATAAATATTATAGTAAATAAAAATATATTACTAAACTAAAATTACTTACATTTATTGAATAAATAATTAATATGATTTAATATTTTAATTGATTATTCTTTCTCAAATAATTGTTTTTAAGTGATTTACTTTTTATACTGTAAATTAAATTGATCACATTTAAAATATTATTATATATTAACTAATATATTAAAAAACCTAATGCATAATTTGATATGAAATAATATTAAGAACACTTAAATACATAATTTTTCAATAAATATATATATATATATATATTGTATTTTTATTGATTATCTAAATATATAAATTTTCGATGTTAAATTTTATAAAATTAAATTACTTTTTAATTTTATAAAGTAAAAATTAGATAAGTATAAATTTCGGGTATACTTTTAAAAATATTTATTTATAGGTGAATAGAAAACAAAATACTAATTTTATTACTACAAAAGAATTTTCAATTTATCATGATATAATTATGACATAAAATATTTATAAAAAACTTTTCATGGCGATTTATATTTTTATGGAGTACAATTATTCATTTAAAAATACATTTTAGATTTTTGAAAATACATGTTTAACATTTTAAAACTTAAATAAAATTTTATTAAAAAAAAAATTCATCATTTTCTTTTAATTATATTCTCACAGGGTACAATTATATTATGGATTAATTTTAAAAAAAACATAGAAATAATTTTTTTAATTAAAACATAATTAATTCCATAAATATAAAAAAATGATAATATTATCTTAATCAAAAGAATTTATGCATAAAATTGTACTATTTATTAAAATGGATTTTTACGCATTAGATGCCTTAATATTAGAATTTATTTTTTTCACAATTATAAATTTAATTATAAAAAAATTAATTTCATATTTTTAATCGTTAAGCAAAAATTATGTAAGCGGTCTGATTTTATTTTTTTCCATCAAAAGATAATTACATAGGTTTAAATTAGTTACAACCACAAAAACCAACAAATGTAAAAGTGTAAAATATAAGAGTAAAAGATTTAAAAACTTGTTAAAGATATGTGTGAAAAAATATTTATAAATATTAATCAACTTTACTCTTCCCCTAAATATATAATTTTCTATTATTGGATCCTATTTACCTTTGAATTGTGAGATTACCTTTTATATTATTATAACAATTACACTCATATCACTTATAAAAGGAGTCATACCCACCCATGTTCTTCTCTCACCCTAAGCCTATTATATTTTACTAAACTCTACCGAAATTACTCCCCAAAACTCTTATACAATTCCTATAGGTTTTGTCCTTCTAAAAAATTTTCACAAATAATTAATCTAATTTCAAAATAATTTCTTCAAAGGAGTAATAAGATTAAAGTTATTTTGTGGAATTTTAGAGTAAATGTAAGGGGTTTACTAGAATCAACTTCTTTTTTAGAGACATAATTATTCTTCTTTAGACATATTTTTACATGATAATTTTATTCTATTATATTATTATATAATTATTCTTTATATCCATGGGTAAAGAGAAATTTCTTTTAAATCTTTTACATTGGTGAATTTGTTTCCCAAAATGTATACCTTTGTTAAGAATAATTTTCATCCTCAAAAATGGTGGTTTATCTTCCATGTATATATTTTCTCTTATTACCAATTTCATCCTTTATATTTGAAATCTAATTATCTTTTTTCTCATGTGCCCTTCATATTTTACTTTTTTTTCATGACAAAAAAAAAGTTTTATTATCCCCTTTTATGATATGGGGTTTCAGAAAATTTATTTTAATATATTATAAAACTCCCATCTTGGTTATATGGTTATCAACCATTGATCATTTCAACTTGAAATATATTATTTATTTTCATAGTACCATTATTGGAGAATATTTTAAATATTATATGTTTTTTATATTTTTCACATTTCATTTTTGAAAATTATTTTTGAGTGTGGAAGATAAATTTTATTTTATAACGTTAGAAAAATATATATTTATAAAAAAATATTTTGTGATTTCATTCCCCATTATAAGAATTCGTCTTTATAAAGTTTCCTTTTCATGATTTAGGATGAATATAAAAATGATTTGTATTCATCGTTATTTTGGAAATAAAAGAAAATATTTTCATATTTTTTAAAATATAAAGTTTCATTTTAAAAATAATTATTTCTTTTAAAATATATTTTAGTGTCCTAAGTTTTTAGAAAATAATTCTCTAGTGTTTCTTGTCTTCTTAAATAATTATTTTTAATTATTTTTAAGGATGTTTTTCTATATGATCTTCAAGGTGATTTATCAAGTATTCTCTAAAGGGTTTTTTAACATTCTCAGCATCCTTTTAACTTTATTATATTTGACTGGGGATATCATTTTATGAATATATACATCTTCTTTTTCAAGACTGATTAATTCGTGTTCTTTGAGATAATTTTTTGAAAAAAATACCTATTAAAAAAATTCATTAATTGATATTTAATATATGATTGTTTTCATATTCTAACATCACATATATGTATATATGATTACTGTGTGACTAGTGTTCATAATATAAACCTCTAATGTTTTGGGTAAATCATTACATCTAATGAGATTATAATAGTGAATAGGTAATGATTCTCAATACACTATTGAAATCATGAATTAATTACCAATCTACTCTAGGAAACAATAATTGAATCCTGGTTCACTATGGAAAATAGTTTATAATTCCCCATCCACTATAATAAATATAAATTAATTCTTGATACACTATGGGAAATAGAAAATAATGCATGATTAATTATGGGAATCATAAATTAATTCTTGATCCACTAAGGGAAACAATAATTTATTCATAATAATTATATTATGGCTCTTTGATTATTTATGTTCCACATTTCTATTTTATGTTCCTATAATTATTCTCCATGGATCATGTTTATTATCTCACAATATTATGTTGTGATAAATTTTTGTTCATTTTTTATTACATGTTCCACTATCATAACCTATAGACAACCCTTATTATTTTATGATATTTTTTATATGATATTTCTCTCATAATCATGTCTTATCATATGATTATGATCTAACCCTTGATTTCATGTTGGAATGTTTTTTCTTAATGGTTTCCGATCTCAGGCCTTTATAATGTTTCCATTCCCCAGTTTACGAAGATATGTATTACCTTTTACGAACCAAGAATGGAATCTAGTATTTTTTTATTGTGGATAAATGTTTACAAGTACAATAATATATGTTTCTTATATAGTTATTCATCAAACACATTAATCCTTACTCTCTTGGGATTGTGTTATTATTATGAGATGTAATCTGTAACTTATGGAAATATTGTAAAATAATGATATTTTTATCTTGGTTCATCACACTTAGAATCAAAGCCGATGTGTAATTTATGTTTTTTAGCATTAAACCTGTGATTGTAGGTCTGGGGTTCCCTGTTATATAATGATGAAAACTTTTTTTCCAAAAGTTTGGTGGTTACTTGGACATGTCAATGAGACTATATGATGTAAATTGATCAATGGTATTAAAGGTTGGTTCATACCTTATGATCATATTTCCAATTATTGTACTCTCATATAAATTTAATAATTATTCATCAAATATATCAAAGAAGTGATATTGTTTACCTTCTTTTGGGTAATCGATAAATACGATAAATCTATGATAATATTTGTATATATCATAGGTTCTCCATCATTCTTTTATTAGTTGTTATTTATTCAGAGTTTTAAATCCATATAGCTGGGAATGTTTTCATTTATCATTACCTAGAAAGGTAGTATGTGTTTTATACATGGAATTGGTCCCATGAGAGGGGATAATTTTGTATCCCTATAAACGGAATCAAATCCCACATAATTTTTTCACTTAATGGAACACATCATACCTTTAAAGTTTTCTTGATATGGGATATGTGGGATCCATTTATGGTCATGATACCCTGACCAACTAGGGTATTGCGATTACACCGTGAAGTAAAACCCATCATATTATATATAACATGAATAAAATGACTTATCAGTCACGTGGTAATGTTTATTTCCATGTGGTGGTACTAGTCCATATAGTTTAACATCTGGTGGAAAGGGAATTTGTGTCTAGAAAATGGTAAAAACAAGAAATTGAGTGGGGATTCTATATGGGTGTCCGTTTTTTGATCATCATATATTTTTGTATCTAGAAATAAGAGATTGTATTTTGGTCTTATAGCTAGTATGAGGCCTATATATGGATTTCAACCTACATTTTTGTTGGTAAAAAAACAAGGAATAATTATTTTACTCATGAGGGATATAGCATAGTGATGATGGGATGGGGTTTGCATTGGATTGGTGGCTAGTATATGGATATCTGGATTATTTAATGGAACAAATTGGTTGAAATGATGCTTAGAAGATGACAGTATTCATGATATGGATCACCATGATAAACATATTAATCTGGTGGTTTCTTCACTATTTTCCAGATGATAGGGACGCTTGTTATCAAAGGAAAACAAATTTATTAAAACCCTGAGGGTCCTAAAGATTAGTGTAAAATACTCATAGGGTTTCTTCATGGGATGTATGGTCCCAGTTATTATTGTAATAAATTATATATAGTGATCAAATTTATCTACATAACCCAGTTATAATGCTAAAAAATCTTAGGATGAGGCCTAAGTAGTGGTAACTCAGAAGTGACTTGTCCTTGGCTACTGTATGTCGGTGAAGAATTTTAAAAATTAATATATCAAAACTATATGGTCTAAATTAATAGTTCATCTTAGTGGGATTCATATTAGATAGATATTAGGAATAGGAAAATCTCACCTATTTATAGGACTAGGGGATAGTGGTTCCCTAGTATGGGACTAAAGAGAATTGGTTCCCAAATATGGGACTACGGTGGAGTGGAACCCTAGTGAGGAGCCCATGTTAATGGTTATATTTTTTATCAATAAGGATGGTAATATTGTTCTAAATTATAAATTCAATATCTATGGAATAATGGAATAAATTTAAAGGAGGTTGGAGTTACAACTAGAAATTTCATTATATATTAATTTTGTTTTATGTGTGGAAAAAATATGTAGGATGATTGGATTAAATAAAAAATTAAAAATGATTCTTCGTAGTTAAAATAAAGTATGATTATTCCTGTTAATGTGTTAATTTTAATTTTATTATTTAGCTAAAAAATACTAAATCTTTAGTGAAATAGTGGCAAGTTATTATCTACCTCGAGAAACTAGGAATCTCATCCGCCATAGTTTCAATGAGCCAATAATAAATCTAGAATCCATCCAAATGAATAAAGGGAATCATACAAGTGGATATTTGGTTCTGTACAGCCTAAGTAGATATTGGGAAGAACTCTGGTGAATGTGTTTTAGCCTCCTCCATGTGGATCTAAATGGAAGGTCATTATAGAGGAAAAGTTTTATTTGGATTTCAATGAGTGGTTAAGGGAGTGTGTGTAATATTAAGGTGCACTCACCTAATGAATAGTAAATTATGGAATTAATTTATATTATATTTTTCTTCTATTTAAAATATATGAACAAGTACAAACTATATTATACAACAATTTTTCTACTTATCATCTTCCTTGAGATCTTGAGTTTTCATGTATGGGATTTCAAAGAACCTACTACTGATGAGTAATGTATGAGGTGCTTATTCCATAAATAGATTATGAACTGTCATTAGCAATGTTCAAATAAATAATTCTCAAAACTACAAATAAATATGATATTGAGGGATTTATTCAGTTCATAAATTAAAATTATGTGATTACACTAATCTTCAAGGATTAAACAATATAATGGTACTACGATACAACCGAAGATCATAGAGAATATCCATTCCATAATGTAGTAAAAAATTTGAGATAATGAAATAAAAAACTATACCATGATAAATTTAAAGTTATTTTTTGGATATTATAGAATATTTTGAAGAAAATGGAGTGATTCAATGTAAATTCATCAGTTTCACTAAGAATGGTGAAAGTCATAATGAAAAACCAAACAGACTACAAGCACCATGATATAATAGTGAGTGTTTTATATGTAAAGTTTACCCCAAAGAAACAGTGTAACATTTTTATCATGTTGATGAGTGTTTCATAAAGAGATTGTGTATGGTGTATAAATAGGAAGGAGAATGAAGTTCCATTTATTTTTTTAAGTGTTTTATATAATAGGTGAGTTGGAACACACTATGGTTCATAATTCATTATCATTTTCAGAGTCGACATAATTAAATATTGTGATCTAAATTTAATGTATGTGTATGCAAGTATGAGTTCTCCCATAATTCAAGTGGATAAAAGTAATCTTTTGGGTATTTAAAAATACATAATTTTCATAGTGTTAAAATTACATTATAGTTAATTAAATTGGGAGATTTTTGGGAGTTATGAATCTCCAAAACATTAGAGTACTCAACAAATATATTGTAATATCAATGAATAAAATTTTTTATGTTGAATAAATATAAATAAATTTCTACAATATTTTTTTTACATATAAATATATAAGAAAAAAAACTATAGAGTGATCCAACTCATATAACCTTGCTTCATATTCTATAGATTTAAGAAAAATAAAAATTATATTTTGATACTTGTTCTTATTTACTGATATTTTAGAATATGTGCTAAGGAGGAGGATAGTCTTCTAGATTAGTCCTATAGTGAATAAATTCCCATATATCAAAGAAGAAATAAATAAGAAGAAGATATATTCCTTATAATATTCATATATTATAAAATAAGAACAAAAAGCTGGAGTAGGGACCAATGCTGCACTTGTTGATTATCACTTTGCGCTAAGACTACTAGAGATTAAAAAACACTATGGTTAAATATTATTTTGATTATATGGGGCGAACAAGGTTGACATGAATGTGAGTTTAATGATAATTTTTTGGTAGTTTAAGACCTATTAATTGGTTCATGGAGGACTCTTGTGTAACTTATGATACAAGTATAGATTATTCCATTACACCAATAGAATGATAAAGTAATACAAGGAGGTACTTTTTATACAATATTTATGAAAAAACACTTCCATTAACTTATATAAAACCTTTGTAATATAGTGTACGAAATCTCTCAGGATTAATGGAAAAACACCCTCATTTTTCTATAATCACCCTCTCATATTTTAGTGGTTACTATAGGTCTTGAAATATGACCTGAATTAGGAAAGGATTAGGTTGTCACATTAATATCGAGCCTTTTTAATCTATTAATTATATTTTTCATTCATATTATACATTTTAAACTAGGGTAAGGGCTAGGATCATATCA
Source organism: Viscum album (assembly GCA_963277665.1). Classification (NCBI taxonomy): domain Eukaryota; kingdom Viridiplantae; phylum Streptophyta; class Magnoliopsida; order Santalales; family Viscaceae; genus Viscum; species Viscum album. Next base: position 747,419,462 of record OY728129.1, on the reverse strand, counting down.
TCATATCCATTACTCTAAACTGTGACATAGATTTGAGTTTAATATTGGATGATATGAATATAATTTAAACATTCTAAAATTGTGGTTCATCCGCCCCTATAGTGTGACCTTGAATGATCCAAAATGGATTATACCTAGTGTGGGACTAGGGAGAAGAAGCACCCTAATATAGAACTATAGATAATTTTCTACCTTGTACGATATCCTGGGTTAAGGGTTTCCCTTGCATAGGGGCATATGTGAAGTGGCTCCCATTTAGAAGGTAGGGTTGAAGTGTAACCCCTCAATGGAGTCCAAATTGAAGTGGAACTAAAGTATGTGTAATGGGGGAGTTTAACCCCAATTTTGATTACTGTGATATGTTTCATAATAGGTAGTAATCTTGGTTCAAGTATCACCCTAGTATGGAGGTCTATATGAAGTTTTGTTCTTGTATATAGTATTAGGTTAAGTGTCTCTCAATTATATGTTTATATGGGAAAAATTTCCCTAATATAGAGGCATGGTCTAAGTTTCTCCCTTATATGTTGATCTATTTGGATGCCTATGGAATGTATCTTCATATTATACAACCTATAATGTTACATGAATGTGTGAAACACTAGTATTATCCTTCTAGGAGGACCTATGGACATGGCTCCCTAGTATTGTTCAATCATTATGAAATGGGTTCATTACCCTAGTCCAAATGAAACATATAGGAAGTTATATTTCAATAATTTTTCTTATTAAATGATTTTAATTAAATAATTATCCTAGTATCCATTCATTTTCATTATGGTTTGATTTAGGGAGACACCTGTATGAGAAGTACGAAACATGGGTGTGTATGGAAGTGGGTTATTTATTCAAATTCTAATCGTGGAATAGCTATATTCACCACCCATTATTATTATATCTAATAAATATCCTCTTATTTACCCTCATATTTTTTAATGGGATTCATGATGCCTATTTATAGGAAATAGGATAGTAAGTAATATATACAAGGGGATATATCCTTCCATTCCTTTGTGGGTATGAGTGCTTGCATAAGGAGACATTAACATTGAGTTAAGGAACACTAGGTTCATCACATATGGTTATAGGATCATGACGGCTTGTAATAAGAATTCCTTCATATAAAGAGGTCAAGAAATATGAAAAATGAGTGTGTAAAGAGATAGGAATATGGTTTTGACTTTCATTTTATATATATCATAATCATAATGAGCTTTAATGGAATGAAATATTTTAATAGATTTTATCATTTCAACTACTAAAAATGTATCTTTATAGTCTACAGGCCTTCTTTCATAAGGTGGGAAAAATAAGAAAATCAAAGTGTTCCCGAAACTGACAAACTATATATCTAGTATAATTATGGGACAATCCCATTTAAAACAAGAGTAGTACTTAGGTCAATGGATTTCAAAAAAAATTCTAGGGACTAAAATGTGATTGTAAAATTGAATGAAAACATAACCCATCCAATGTTAATGTTATGTGAGGTAAGGTTCTATGTTTTGATTTAAATGTATGGATAACTCCAATTTCATTGTTTAATTAAGATCATAATCCCTATAAAGGATTCAATTTGTAAATTTTCACAATATGATTTAATGTAATGAGTGATTCATTGGTCCAACACTCATATAATAACACTAGTAAAATAATATTCATGGTCTAGTATTCAATTTAACTAGAATTTCATGAAGGAAAATTCCAAATTGGAAAGGGAAGCATATCCAATGATCATGGAATACTCTTATCTCTATTTTATTGGTGTTTTCTCACTCTCAAATCCATGGTTTAGTAGTTGAAATAATTACATAAGGTGAATTTCAATCACAAAAAAATCCAAACACAATTCATAAATGAGAACTCAATAAAGTTATTTAAATCATGTGAAAAATAATATCATCAATAAAACAAAATAAGGTTACCCAAGAATTTAATATATATATATATATATATATTACATAATTTTAGATGGATATTAAACATGAATAATAATAATATGAACATTATAACTATAATGGTTTAGTTTCATTGGAGACTAGATATATAATCATTATATTAAATGAAATATCTTCAACATCTCCTGTAAATTTATTTTTACATAGTACACATCTTAGACATACCCTAATTAAAACCATTCGTAATAACCTAGGGAAAGGGAACATAAGAAATAATGACCTCAAAATATAAATAAGGGTAAACATAATAGATATCATTCAATGATAATATAAGAATAAGATAGACATAAGGGTATGATAACATGATCATAACATATCAAAATCAAAACCAATCATTCAAAGATCATTAATTATAAATCATAAAATAAGGATTTTTCATAAAAAAATTCATAAGTTATAAGTGTGTAGAATCATAAACAATCAATCATGAGACATGATAACTTATCATAATCTTAAAAAAAAAATCATTACATTATATATAAGCAAAAAAATCATTCCATTAGTAAATTCTGACTATCAATTCAATCAAAATGGATTGGGTTCACTCCTCACTCAATCATTTCCTTTGTCAAGCATCATTCTCAATACTATAATAGTTGAAAGAGTCCATTTAATAAATATGTCAATTCACCCATTATATTCCTTATTAACTTATGATATATCATTATTTACTCAATTTATTAAATGGATATATAGTTCTCATCTGAAACATTTTTTTAAAAGGTTAGGGTCGAAGCCTCAGTTTATTACTAAAGCAAAGACCTCTTTAGTGTGGGTAGAGGGAGACCCATAACTTGTCCTGAAGGCCCAAGGCCAAGTGGCCTGAATACAAGGCTTGAAAGCCTATTTGTTTCCAAACGGACCCGTCAGTGAACAGTACTGCTACAGTACCCACGCTGCTACTATACCAACTACAGTGCAGCCATCTCTACAGTACCTGCTACAGTCTTCTACCACTATAGTTCTACCACTAAAACAGTCTGTCGCTACTATAGTACCCAAAAAATCGTCCCTGTCTGGATTTGATCCTGGGTCTTTTGGATTCCAAGCATGAGCCTATATATGTGTTCTATTAGAATATAAATCATTCATCATTTCATCATAGAATAAATTGTGGAAAATTAAATTCTTCTATAAAAATATCATCATCACGCAATCATATGTCATCTAGAGAAATTAAGTGGATGGTATTATATGAGCATTCATTATCTCATCATTTTTTAATTAACCCATGGGAAATAAATTGGTTTTATTTAATCATCCTAAGACCATCATCATCGTCGTATGTTATCCAACAAAATGGATTTCATGAAAAGAGAATATCCCCAATGAAGTATAAAAATTCCTAAAGGATGTTGATATAGATAAAAAAATACATTTAACATAACATTAGAACCCATATTTGCAAAAATGATAAAAATTCCATTTTATAACATTTTAGCATAAAAATACCAGAATATCAAGAAAAAGATTTTATTTGAAAATAATATTGGAAACTTGTAAATAAATTTTCAATGAAGAGAATGATTATGAAAATAGGAAAATACTTCCATACACTATACACTAAATGAGAACATTCATTTCATACTTTTTAAAAATTTTAAAAAAAAACTTGTTTAGAAAATGATTCTTCAAAATTATTCCATTTAACCTTTTTTAAATAATTTAAATGGAAATTATAGTTAAACATTTAAAAAATCAAGTATATGTGAAATATATTATAAAAAAAAATTAAGATCGTTGAAATGGAAGGAAAATTTCGTCTACTAAAGAGAAAATAAGTTCAACTTTTCCTTAAAAACATTTTCTCAACCATTTTAAGCACCAAAGAGAGTAAAAAATACAATTACCTTAAAATTGTTATAATATAAAAGAATAATAAAATATATGATGTTTTTAGGATAAGGTCCGTATAACTTCTCCCAATGAAAATTTAGTATATTGAATCCTAAAAAGAAATGGGATTATAATATAAACCATTACTTAAAGCTATTTATTTCATTATACATTTTCCAATATCCTTTATAATAATTATATATTTGTTATAAATTTATTTTAAAAACATATTCATACATAACATAATATGTATCAGTCATTTATAATATATAATACTCATTTTGTAAATAATTTCTGTATTAAAATTATCATTCTGGTGAAAACTAGTCTTTTCCATGTATGTTTTAGTTTGATTATTCTGGTACTTCCACCTTAGTCATCATTTCATAATATCCAAAATTTTAATCATGAAATAAATATTATATTTATTAATTATATAAAATTTTATAATCATTCATATAAATACATGATGATAAATTAATTACATCACTTCATTCTGATAGTAGTTCATACATACATATGAGTGATGTTTCAACTTTTTGGTGGATGAAATGAAATATAGATAAAATATTATTCATTGTTAAATAATTATTATATAAATTATATCATATGTATTCATTAATTTAGTACATATCATGATCTATGTGAAGGGTAGAAAAATGAATCACACAGCTTTGTGGAGATAGTTGTCCACACATATGCAAGTGATAAGTTATCATTTTCCATCATATTGAATGGTAAAATGGTAGATAACATATTAAAATTATAGAAGAATTATTATTTCATAAATATCATATGGAAATTTTAAATCCAACTTTATAACTAACCATGAAATTGGGTGATGGAAAATGAATCATATGATGTATGGACAAGGTAGTCTACATGTACACACGAGTAATTATTTAATTTATCATTTAATGGAAAGAAGGTGGAAATAGTTTTCTCATTATTATAATTTCATCACAATATATTTAAGATACTTGATTCATCATGTTATATAACATATCACAAACAAGAACCACTAACCAGCATCCAATCTGACAGTCGCCACTATACCTCAGCCACCCCCCGATTTTCCAAAGGATACCGATTAGCTGGAGGAGTCCAAGGTGGTACTATAGGGAGATTATAATCCCTATATAAGGGTAAAAAATAGTGGTAATAAATAAAAAAATACCATACATAGTATAATATACATCATGAATAAAACACTTAATGAATTATACAATATTAATTATCTTCATATGACAAGTTATCATCTAACTGGCCTCCCATTGGTCATGTTGTACATACAAACTAGTACAAAATAAAATATATATAATGGATCCCTAATAACCCCTATCCACTTAATTTCTCAATCTACTATATCAATCTGATATTTCCCACACAACTATACCATCCTAGGGCTCATCCCAAACCTATGCATGAAATAACCATGTAAGATGTTCATGGGTAACCATGTGCAATAAGGTCCTGAGAAGGATGTTATTAAAAACATAGTTGAGAACCACCAACATTGTTATATACTAACCACTATATATGATGTGATATTTTCACATCACATTATCAAAATAAATAAATAAATAAATAACTTCTGAACAAGCAACAAAATAACCAATAATATCTACATTTGTTGAATGCGAAGATGTCTCTAATAATGTTGAAAAATTGTGATAACCACCATATAACATGCCAACACTATGAGAGTTTTATTTATCATAGAAATATTCCCAAGGGTATTAAACACCTCCCATATAATAATTTTGTCATATGGGCTTGGGCCCTAAGTATCAGGTGCATCCCTTATATGAGTTTCCTCATATGGGAATAAGAACAACAAGTATCAAAATCTCATGTCAAAGATCACCCCAATATATCATACCATCCATTTCATAGTAGATAGAAATAACCTTATATATCACATATAATGATCCACCACCAAAAACAACCCATTGTGATATCATGTGATATTCCCAACATCTCATATCTAAATACATGGTAAGCCAACCATATCTAGGCTCATAATCTTTGAAATATCCTTCATAATTAGCTTCTACTTGGGAAAAAACATTGAGTATCATATTCTTAACTTGTGAAAATTAACTTATACCACACATAAGACTAATGAGAATATTATCTCACCTACCCTATGATTGTTTTCCATCCATTCATCATACACCCTAAAACATAAACCATACATAATATAAAACCTATTGTATAAGAATTACCATTAAAAAAATTTATGACCTCTCATATGGGATTCTACAATACAAGTCCTGAATATACTGGGCATCCTGGGGACCTTATGTTAAAACCCAGTGTCCTTGAATTATATCATGGCTTAATAAATAGATCTCAAGAAGAACCTCTAGGAATCCTGGAAAATATAACCGCATCTCATCATTCCCAATGTTCAGGTCCTGAGAAACATATATAGGGATTTATAGATACATCAAGATTAAGAATCTAAGTATAAATAAAAGATAGGTGTTGACCAAAAACTGAAGAACCACATCTATATCCTTTTCCCATGGGGCTACTATCATAAGTACAAGGTCAAAGGTGGTACTTGATACAATCTTTACACAATCCACTTAGGCAAACCTAGCAATGTCTTTTCATTAGGGAACCCACTAGAGTCCCCTTGGTCAAAACATAAAAGAGTAACCTAAACATTGTTACTTGGTCAAAGTCATAGATCAATATTCAATGCACTCGAGATTCTATGTCCATCTTCATCACTATCAAGATGGTTCAACCTTTTTAGATTTGAAATCTATTTCATGTATTCATCACTCAAAATATGTAACATGACCCATATTAGTCATCTGAGTCTCACACGGCTAGTATGCTCACCCAACCTATCACCTAAATCATAGTCTAACTACCTTGGATAAGAACATATTAACTAGTGGACTCAACCATTAGTGGCCAAAGAAAATAATCTAGAACCAAGGTACATCTGGTACATCATATTTTTTCATCATAAATGAGATGTCACATTTAAATTAAAAAATTTAATTAATTTCAAAATTAGAATTTAAATTACACATTTTTACAATTCTTTTAATTCTTCATACAATCACCCTAAGGTGGAAATACCATAGGCTACAATTCATTTTTTCAAATGAATATACCTTAGTATGTGTACATGAGACCACCTACCTTTTTATAAGATTTTTTATTAAGACCCAAGGGCCCGTATCGGCTGCTGAGTACCATCCTACCACATCCAAGATATATAAGGCTCTATCTGAAAATAACCCACCAAAAATAATTAATTCTAATCACTTCAAAATTTATTAATTAATTAATTACTAAAACATTTAAAATGTATAATGTTTCATTTAAAATGATTAAATTATTAGAAACTCACTGATTGACCTCATTGCACATTGACTGTGAGAAACAACTTGACAAAAACTTGTGGCATACCCCTAAATTCATCCCATGAAAAAGCCTTAACAAGAGACGTTAATTTTATAATCAATTTATTTAAAATTCAAGATAAGCCTATATAATATTCATAATAGTTACATACCTCGATGATTCACTAGGTAACTATATTAAAATAGAATATTGATATGATCTAATATGAGATTGTATAAAAACCCCAACTAATTTGAATGATTCCACCATGTTGTGGTGGAATGGGAACCAACCCCCAAACCATGAGAACCCATAACTAGAGAAATGTGGAGGAGGAGAATAAAGGAGTGCATCAGGGGAACATACTCACCCATGAACTATCAAAATAAAACCCATAAACACCCAAATATATGGAGAAACAGGGGGGATCATGGTAGCATGGGGTGTCCATTTTCAAGGGAAAATAAAAATGGGGGATGGGTTTAATTATTCAGAGGGTAAAATGGTAAAAATAAATTATTTATAGGCATTATGTACTGGAAACATAGTTATCCAACATAAATTTTAATCATTAAGAAAGAATTATCCGTGAAACCCCCTATCTCAGGGTTATCCTGTAAGGTTTTTATAACCATATGAAAATCGTGTGAATTGGAATTATCTCAGTTTTAAACATTTCACATGGTTTGTCTACAATTTTTTACAAACTGTGTGTCATTGTCCAAGTCCAAGACACCCCACTTGGTTTAATCTTAAGCTATAATGGTTTTCCTTAGTCTATATGATAACCATGTGCATAAATGTTTCATAATATAAATGAAACTAAAATCTTCCATATGTTGAGTATGTTGCAAGGTTTATCTTAAACTGTGGACACAAAATTGTTCATGCTAGGAAGAATTTCCTAGAACCACTGAAACATAACCAAAGCTTATGAGACACACCTATTCTCTCAATCTAAAATATAATCCCAAAATAATATTTTATAACATCAATTTATGATTTTACAACTTCATTGATGTTTCCTAGTAAAAATTAAAGTAACACCGAGAGGGGGAGGGTTGAATGATTAATATCCTTTTCTTTATGTTTACTTATAAAATAAACAAGCTTCACCTCTTGTAAAAAATTTACTTCCCTTCAGAAAACAATTCAAAACACATCCATAGGAACACAAGAATTTACAAGGTTCAATACTCAAGAAGAGTAACTACATCCTTGGTATGGATTAGAAACAATCAAATACCACAAAATCCTCTAGAAAAGAATCATTTTTCATGGAATACAATGAGTAGGATTTTTCCTGACACTCATATAGAAGTATGTAAATAATTGAATAGTGTATTTGTGTAGCACGATATATACAATCCAACAGTGTGTCTTCTTCTACTAGCACAAAATATGTAATACAATTTTTGTAACAAACATGTTATTGTGATTCTTGATCAACATTCATTAATATGATCTTTCAAAACAATTCTTTAATTTATTACCTAGAAGCTGGTAAGAACATCCTCCACTTTTTAATGGTAATCAGGCTAACACCCCAGTCTAATTTTCATATCTTTTTTCTTAAACATAAAATCTCACTTTTCCACATACTGTTAGTTTTATTAAATTTATTTTACAAACCATTTTAGTGCCTTTCCAAACTTCTTTTAATCCTTCATTAATGATTATGCTTACACAGTGAACTTTATTTATCCTCTACATACGGAGTTTCACTGTGCGGTGTGAGTACTTGGCAAACATCCTTCGCTTCTATGGACCACCTTTAATTCAAGGACAAATGTTTCCCCATGGAATCTGGATTCTTTGTAGCCCCTTTTTCTTTATATAAAATCAAACCCTCAAACCTATTTCGCATATTATCCCCATGAAATATCTTCTTCACATAAATTATTCTCAATGAAATACTATCAATCATGTAATTATCCCTCATGAACATCATCTCCTTCACATAATTATCCTTTTTCATGTAATTATCCCTTGTGAACTCTTTTGGAATTACCTAAATTCTTCCTGTAATGGTGATCTCTTCTAAAAAAAATTCCCTTAATAAGGATCGGATTAGCGGCCCTTATATAGGAAAATAAGTTCTATAAAATCATCTAATTTGAATTTCCCAAAACATTGATGTTTTATAGTCTTTACCATGAACTACTATGTGATCTTCACAGAACAGTAACTGTTTGTGGATGTCGTTGTTTTATGTAAATGAAAACCCTTTACGACATCCATATTCACCACCACAATTCGCAAATGAAATGCCTCCGGAAAAAAGTTAGCCTCCCGTGTACTGAAGACCTCCCATTAACTAATTTTCCCCTACACTTCTTATAGTTCACTGCATGGTTCATACAGTGCTTCTATGAAAAAATCATTCCTTTGTCTATTTTCCTTCTCCATTCCACATACCTCTTTTTTTCTTTTCAAACTTCTCTTCACCATCATCTTTCTTAGTCAACAATAAAAAAATCGATATGTTTTTAAAGATTCAACCATATTCTACTAAAATTTTATTCTTCTTTCATCAATAACATTAACATTCATGATATGTAACATTTGATCAATTATCTTTAGCATCGTCAAAATTAATGAAGAAATTATTTCATATTCCCTGACATCCAGTAACATGTTTCTTTTATAATCAAATTTACATTCTTAAGAACTATGAGTCTGAATAATAGAATATTATGGTTAGTCTAATCATCCAATTTTACAAATTTTAGTGATTTTATTTCTTCACAAACTGTCGTGACAAAAAAATACAATACCTAAAAGTGATAATCTTTCTTATAATCTTGGTCCTAACAATCTACCCTTTAAATTTTTCTGTTAAATAAGATTCTTAAGTCATTAAAATTTTTGACCTCAATCAATGGAATAATCATAAATAATTCTAAGCCTATGTGAGCTAACTCTATATAGAAATAAATAATAATTGATATAAAAAACCATTATTTCAAAAAGTAGTTACTCATTTCTTCCTCATGCTTCTTCCTTAGAGTTCTCCGAAACTTCTTCATCTTTATTCCTCATCTTTCTCCCTCAGCCTTCTTACTCAACATTCTCTACTTCTTAATATTCTTTAGAATAAATGTTTTCCCTATAACCACTACACCAAATGGTTAGAATAATTTAGACACTTACATGATGGATTCACACCTTACCTAAAACTCTCCATTTATTCATTCTTCTATCATGATAGATTTATGAAACAATTATAACCTTTACAACACTATCAAAAGGTAATATAATATATGGGACAAAAACACATACCTCATCCATTTTGAGAAATAGGTTAGATACCCATGTTTAGCCTCAATTTAAAATATTGTTCATTTTGTAAAGGTTTTTTTAATATATTAGCAAATTGTTCCAATGTAGTAATATATATCATCTTCAATTAATTATCTCAAAATATTCCTTGATGAAATGATATTTGATATTAAAATTATTTGAAAGGAAATGTTTTACCACATTCCTTATAAGGTTTCCTGCACTTTGATTATCGTATCCCAAGAGCAAGGGTATCTTTACTTAAAAAAGTAAGGCTTCTAACTTAGTTTTTATAAACACAATTTGGGTAGCATCTTGAGTGGTAGCAACATACTCAAATTCATTTGTTATAAGAGTTACTAAATTCTATTTCATTATAATTCAACTGACAAAACGTTTCCTTAGAAAGAAAACACTACGAGATGTGGATCTTATATCATTAATATAACCTTCCAAATCAGCATCTGAATACACAAACAAGTCAATTCATTATATGAGCTATCATACGTGATTTCCATAATTTTTGTGCCTTTCATATGTCTGAGAATTCTTTTTCTAACAAATAAATTTGATTCTTTAGGATAACTTTGAAATGTTTCCCATAAGGTAACAATATAAAAAATGTCATGTCTTGAGGATGTCAAATATAACAAACTTCCAGTCATCTTCCAAAACACTTTCTGATCAACATCATTTCCTTCTCAATCATTAGAAAACTATGTTTACAGTGAAATTAGTGTGGAAACATGTATCAAATTTTCCATGCCAAACTTCATAAGAAGTTCCTAACATACTTTTCTTGAGAAATAAAAAATGTTCTTCTTATTTTGTAGGATTTTTAACCCAAGAAATTATTTCTTTTCTCCCAACATGGAAGTTTTAAACAAATTTTAATCTCTTCATTAAATATTTCACAAGTTCTTTCATCTTTCCCAACAACGATAATGTCATCAACACAAACAATTATAATGAGGTAAAAATCCTGACTGTATTTTATGTAAATATTTGTATCAACTCTTCCTTTCTTAAAATTAAACTTCCTTCATCAATTATACAACATGTAATACCATTCCTTAAGAACATATTTTATCCCATACAATGATTTATTAAACCTTCACACAAGACTTTCATCTTTCCCAACAATAAATCCACACGGTAGTTCAATGTAAGCTTCCTCGTTTTGATCCCATTTAAAATACGACCTTCACATCCATTTGAAAACTTTTGATAATTCATTGTGATTCAGTAAAAAGAAATATTATTATTGTTTCTAACCTTCCCATAATATCAAAATACTCATCAAAATTAAAACATTCAATTTGTGAGTAACTTTTTTATAGTAATCTTGTTTTGTTCCTTATAACTTCCCATTCTTCACTATGCATGTTCTGGAAACCCATTTTATACCAATAACGTTTTTGTTATCCAGATTGTGTACGAGCTCCCAAGTATCATTATTTTCTATCTAATATCGTTCTTCATTAATAGATGGAACTCATTAAGGATTCTAAAATGATTCATTCACATAATTAGGTTTAACATTTGAATACACAGAAGTGTGTGTAACAACTTTTGATATTCTTCTTGTTTGAAAATTCTATTTTTGGTCACCAATAATGTTCTAAGCCTCCCCTTGATTGATTATCCTAGTATGAGTTATTAGAGTTTCATCCTCAGTGCTTTAAATAGCTATGTTTGATTCTCGCTCTTGAGTAGGATTACCAATATTGGTATCCTTATCAGGATTTTTAACAAAATATTTCATATCCTAATCAAATTATTTATCAGCATAAGTCTATTCTTCTTCCTAAAAATTTTAGATAAATTTTACCTTAGCCGAATCGACAATTCTCCCAATTTATTTTTAAAAATTTCTATATACTCTTACTTATAGAGAATAACCAAGAAACATTTAATCTCCACCTCTTTGCTCACATTTTCCAAGGTTTCCACCTTTCTTATTTATAATTCATGGACTCCCATTAACTATTATGTGTTTCAAACAAAGAGTATTTCCATAAAAATTTCATATGGATCCATATATAAACATGCACTATAGAACTATTGGTTTTGAATATACAAAGTATTACTCATGGATTAGATCCAACTGTAATGAGAGAAATCATGTTCAAGTAACATTTTTCTCCCCATTTCAATAATATTTTAATTCTAACTTTTAAAAACCCCATTTTTAGGTGTTATCATGCACTAAAATCAGGATGATTTCCATGATTCTCAAGATAACTTTAAAATTAGTCATTATAATATTCACCTTCATTTTCAGTTCTTAGCTTCTTCACTGAATACTTAAATTCTTTCTTGACTTTCCTCTGGAAACATTTAACCATTTTGAGATCATCTTACTTATGAATTATATAGATTACACAAGTAATTAGAGTAATGTAATCAATGAAATTAATGAAGTACTTATCTATATTGGTTGGTTTATTTCCCATTGGACCATATATATCATAATAAATACGTTCTAGGGGCTCTTTTGAATGAACATAAACTTTTGTATATATTGAGTTTGTAATTTAACAATTCTGAAAAATAGTGTAACACCAATCTATTCTTTTTGACATATCAGGAATACCACAAACATTGTCTCTCTTTAATAACATTATCATGTTTCCTTTTCACATGTGTTTAAACCTTTTATGCCACAACTAATTTTCCTCCACTATAACCAAGTAACAAGAGTTTTGTAGTTCACCAACTTGGAATAAGTTTCCTTTTTCACATTGACCTCTTTAACTATCTCTACATATTCCAAATTTTTCATAAAAAACACCATATTTTTGGAAGATAACATTGTTACCCTCATCAAAATATTTTAAAACACTCATCAGGTTGTATTTCATCCCATAAATATATATGTCTTTCTTGGATTTCATCTTTTCTTTACCAATGATGGCCGATACAACCCCTTGGATTTTCATAGATTCGTCACTGCCAAATGTCACCATTCATTCTTTGAAGAATTTATTATTTTTCAAAAAAATTAATTCTCCAGTTATATTGTAATAACACCCACTATTAAGAACCCATGGTTTTTCTCCTTTTATATTTTTAAAGTGGTTTAAAAAACAAGAAATATTTATTCTTACTTTCCTTTTTTTCACCACCAACTTCTGAGAATTGTAAAGAAAATTATTTTGTTCTAGAAAAAAATGAAAACCCTTAGAAATATTTCCAGGTTGTTCAAAACTTTTACAATTCATTTCCAAGAGTTAGAAAATATTCTCAACTTTCACGATAACCTTATCAGGTTTCTTATTAAATTCTTTGTCAGACTTCTTCTTTTTAGTGGATTGAATCCCCCTCAAAACATTCCTTATCTATCCTATGGATTCATATTAATGTTGTTGGTTTAACCAACACAAATATTCTATATGCTTGAATCCACCACAACAAAAATAGTATACATACAAATAGTATTTTCCTCTAAAAATTTTGGATTGAAAAGTGATGTGGGTATGTTTCTCATCAACCTTCTTAATATTTTTTTATCACCAACCTTTTGGTTTTCAAATATAACATTCTTCATTAGCTTGTATTTAATTCTAGCCTTATTGAAACCATAAGTAATAGAATTTTATTTGGAATCAGTGTTTCTTGAAAATTTATAATTATTCACATTGTTAATCTTGGCCACATTCATAAAATTCACACCTTTGTTCTTATGAATAATAATTCTAAAATTCCTATCGGCCTTTGAAGAAATATTTTGTTGATCCTTCTCAGGTTACTCATTATGGGAACTTTCACCAACTATATATACAGTGTGTTTAAAAAAAATATCCCTCTATTCATCTTTAAAAAAAATTGGTCAATTTCCAGCTCTTCTTTTTTAGCCTTCGTCTTTACATCTATTTATTCATTACAATTGTTTTCTTCCTCAATATATTTTTTCAAATCACAACTCTGTTTTATCACCAATAAATTATAATCAGGATAACCTTCTTGATTATTTATAGAAGAGTTTTAATTCTTTAGTTTCTTGATTTATTTTTATTTCCATCAAATATTTCTCACACACACTTTCAATTCTTCTTTAAGAAGAAATTATCTTTGAGTTTCTTCTTCTTCATTAGAATTTTTGCTTCCAAACACTTCATTATTCACTATTGTAATAAAACTAATATCTATATCTATTTAAAAATATTTTCCTACTTCACCTTTACTTTTTTATTCACCATCATCATTAGATAAGAAGATTCGTCTTTTGGATTTGAATAATTTTTTATCTTTCCCTCTAAAAAATATTTATCCTTATCACACTTTTTCTTTAATGGACTTGTTGGTCTTATTTATTCTTTATCGCCATTCCATTCTTTCTTTCTTTGAGGAAAATACGATAACTAGTTCCTCATGGCTCCAGATTCAAAACACATCAAGGTAAGTTTTCCTTTATATTTAAATATACCCCTTCTCACATTTTTATAAAATGAGGATAAAATACACTTCAGATTTTTAGATATCTCAATTTCAGATTCTGAGTCAGAAACATCATCTTCCTCAAGAACATTCTTAATCATCTCATTCATGGAATCATTGAAATAAATTTCTTTTTCATATTGTTTTCCTTAATAATCTTATCCCTTCTCAATTGATAAGTGATAAGAGTGCTATTAAAATCATCCAGATATAATGTTTCACGGTCTCTATCTTCCAATGAAGAAACATTACAATCATAATTATCAAAGATAATTATTATGATCTTTTCAAAAAAATTAGATTTCTCCAATTTATCACAAATAAATATGATAGTGATGAAAACGGCATTTACCCTTGTAAATAAATCCCAAAAAAATTCATACTCTCTCATTTTTAAATATTAATACTTTAGCCTATAGATTTGTGTTTTTTTCCTTTTTTCCTTTTTTACTTTTTAATTTTCTTCATATATGTTTTCCATCTTATCCCATTCCCATTTAGCTGTGGAAACACCTTTCAATATTAAAAACTCACTTTCATAAAGTGATGAGGGTATAGCATTTTTAGCTCTTACATCATTTTCAAGACTCTTCTTATCGATAGGTGTAAGGGGAACATTTTCATGAATAAGAGGAAATTCATCTTTGTTGTAGATTGAAGAACATTATACCCATGATACATAAGATAAGGAATCATTCTATCTTTCCAAATATAATATTTCATTCAATCAAAGACTGGAATCCCTTATTATTCAAAAAATTCAGATTCTCCATCACAACTTCTCTTCAAAACATCATCAAAGAATAAAGGAAGGGAACCTTCACTCTAATTCCAATTGAAGTTTCTCGATCAAGATTCAAGTATCAATGAGAGGGGGGTGAATCAGTGATATATTTTTCATTTTTATTTCATTTTAAATGAAACAACCTTCATCTCTTATTAAATATTTTCTCCCCTACTGAAAAGAAATCCCATAAACATCCATAGGGATAGAATAATTTATATGGTTCACTACTCAACAAGAGTATCTTCATCCTTGGTATGGTTTGGAAACAATTCAGTACAACACAATCAACTAGAAGAAAAATCATTTTGTGTAAAATAGAAAAATTAGTATATTCTCTTACACTCATATAACACTATGTAAACAATCAAATAGTGCATTATTGTTGCACTATGTAAACAATCCATGTCTGATTTCTCAAAAAAATTATTCACTTTCTTACCCATAATATAGTAAGAACATCATAGACTTAAAAATGATATGCAGTCTGATACCCCAGTCTGATTTCCATGTCTAATTTCACACAACGTAAATCTTACTTTTTCATGTACTATTTGTATGCAGTAATTTATTTCACAAACATTTTTAGTGCCTTTGAAAACTTCCTTGATTCCTCCACAAACACCCATTATTCCACTGCGAACTGCCTATATCCTATCAGTACTGAGTTTCATCATGTGGTGTGAGTGATTCACAGATATCCTTCTATTCAATGGATTCCCTCTAATTCGCGTACGACTGATACCTCGCATACTATGAATGCTTTGTGGACACTTTTTATATACACAAAATCTATCTAGAAAATTAATTCCATGTTGTATCCCCATGAATTATCTTCTATAAGGAAATTATTCCCTATGAACTACTATCCTTATTATAATTCTCCCTCATGAATTTCTTCTCCTTTATGGAATTCTCCTCCTTTATGGAACTCTCCCTTGCGAATTCTTTCGGACTTACCTAAATTCTTCTAGATGTGATGATATATTATAATAAAATTATATTTTATTAATGATCTGATGAGTGGTATTTATATAGGAAAACAAGATCTGTAAAACATACTAATCATAATTACCCAAAACATAAATGTGGAAAATTATTTACCATGAACTAATATGAGATATGAATAGCACCTTAAGCTTGTGTGGGAGCCTCTATCTTCTACAAATAGAAATACTTTAAGGTAACCATAATCACTACCTCATTTCGCAAATGACACACCTCCTAAAACCTGTTAGCCTCCTGAAAACTAAAAAACTCTCATGAACTATTATTTCTTATGTGGTCTGCATAGTGTTATTTGTGGCCAATATAGTTCTACTATATAGAAATCATACTTTTCCCATTTTTTCCATCACCATTGTGCACACCTCATTTACAGTCCACCAATTTTTCTTCATGTTCTGTGAACTGTGTTCCACGAATATCATTATAGAAACCCTTCCATTTCTATAAAACCAAATACCGGTTTTGAGGCCCAATAATTTGGAAAAAAATTGGGAAACTTCACCACCTTAAATATCTACTTTAAAAAAACAACCATGCCGATTCATGGTCATATGGATTAGGTAACAATCACAGGTTGATTAATCATTTAAGAATCAATGATATTATAACCAAATTCACTTCTAATTTCATCAAAAACGTTAACTTTCATGTTATTTAACCATTGATCAATCATCTTTAGAATAATTAGATTTACTGAGGAGGGTATTGTAACATACCTACCTTATAGAAACAGCTTTCATTCCTTATCAAATGTACATTCATAATAACTGTAAGCATGATTTATTGAATATGATGGTCAGTCTGATCATCCACTGTTACAAAGTGAGGTGATTTTATTTCTTCTCTAACAACCTTTACTAGAAAACACATTACCTAAAAAAGTTAATCCTCCTTATCATTTTTGCCTTGACTATCTACTCCATTGGATTTTGTTGTCAAGCAAGATTTATAAATCACTAAAATTTCTAACCCTGACAAATGGATTACTCATCAACAATTCTAATCTTATGTGACCCGACCTTTTTTAAGAAATAATAGTTATTGGTCAAAAAAACATTTTGTCTAAATGTAGTGACTCATTTATTCCTCATCTTTCTTCCTCAACCTTCTTCCTCAGCATTCTCCAAAACTTCGTCATCTTTATTCATTATATTTCCTCCCCATCCTTCTTACTCAGATTTCTCTACCTCTTCAACTTCAATAGAATAAAATAAATGTTTCATAAAACCACTCCAACAAATAGTTAGAATGGTTCACACGCTTACATGTTGGACTCACACATTACCCACAACTCTCTATTTATGCATGCTTCTATCAGGATATATTTATGAAAAAAAGTATACCCCTTGATTACACTATCCAAAGGTAATATGATAGTGGAGAAAAACATATACCTCTTCCTTGATAAGAAAGTGGTTGAACAACCATGTTCAACCACATTTTAAAAAACAGTTACTTTGGTAATGGTTTTTTGAATATGTTAAAAAAATTCTGATATAGGAATATATTTTAGCTTTAATTAATTTTTCAACATGTTCTCTTTGATGAAATGATATTTTATATCAATATTTTTTGAATGATAATAGTGTTCTAGATTGCTTTTAATGTTGATTTAACTTTTATTATCTCATATTAAGATCAAGGGTAACATTAATTCAATAATAAAGTCTTATTACTTAGCTTTCATCCACATAAGTTCGATAGAAGCTTGAGTGGCAACAACATAATGAGATTCTGTTGTGCTAGAGTTACTAAATTAAATTTCATTTTATTCCAAATAACACAATATTTCCCTAGATAAAAAACCCTACAAGATTTGGTTATTTTTTCATCAACATTTCCTACCCAATTAGTATTATAATTCTTAAACAAGAAAACACTTTCTGAGCTATTATACCTGATTCAAAAAAAATTTGTTCCTTTTAGATGTCTAATAATGATTTTTTCCAACAATTAAATGTTATTCATTAGGAGCACTAGAAAATATTCCACATATATTAATAGCATAAAAAATTGGGTATTGAGGTATTCAAATATAAAAAACTTACAATAAGGTTTTGAAACTCTTTCTGATCAACTTCATTTCCTTCTCCATGTGTAGAAAACATAGTTCCCACAGAAATCAGTGTAAAAATCAGTTTCTAATTTTACATGTAAAGATTATTAATAATATCCTTAAAATAATTCTTATGAGAAAGAAAAATATGTTTATTATTTTGTAATATTCTTAACACAAGAAATTATTTCATTTCCCTCAACATGGAAATCTCAAAAGAAATCATCTCTTTAGAAAATCTTTCACAAGTTCCTTCATCATTCTCAGAAAAGATAATGTAATAAAAAACAATTAAAATGTGGGAAAACTCATAAATTTCATTGATTTAAATATTTCTATCAACTATTAATTTATTAAATGTCATATTTCATAAGAAAATACCAGGTTTCGAATATCTTGACATTGGAGTTTGTTTTATCTCATACAAGGATTTCTTAAACCTGCATACATAACTTCCATATTTTCCAACAACAAAGCCACGTGGTTATTCAATGAAAACTTCCTAATCAAGATCCCCATTCCGAAACGAAGACATCACATCATTTGAAATATTTTGTAACATCATTTTCATACAATATAAAGAGATATATTGATTATTTGTAACCTGTTATCCTGAGAAAACATTTCATAAAAATTGACACCTTCAAAGTTTTGGTAACCTTTTCACACTAACATTTCCTTGTTCTTTATAACTTCACCTTCTTCATTCATCTTCTTCCAAAAAACCCATTTTTTACTCATAACATTTTTTAATTAGATTTTTTATGAGTTCCAAAGTATTATTATTTTCTAACTGTTCATGTTATTTATTCATATCTTGAACCCATTTTAGATGCTCAAAAGTTCACTAACATCATTCAGTTTGATTTTTGAATACAGGGAAGTGTGTGTACCAATATTTGATATTCTTCTTGTATGAACCTTCTGATGTGGATCACCAATAATGTTCTAAGAATCCACTTTCTTCCCCATCCTAGGACGATTTATTTGAGTTTCATCCCCATCACTTGAAATAACTATGTATGATACATCTTCTTAAGTAGAACTACCACTATCAGTATCCATATCACAATTATTAATAATGCTTTATTTGTCAAGCTAAACTTCCCTATCAACATATGTCTATTTTTCTTACTCATCATTTTCAATAACTATAGCATGATATGAATAAAATATATTCTTATTTATTTTTTGAAATATCAATATCCTCTTCCTTTTGGAGCATAACCAAAAAATATTCTATCTCCACCTCTCTGTTCAAATTTCCCAATGTTTCCACCTTTCTTCATTATAATCTATGGACTCCCAAAAAAACATAAGTGTTTTAATAATGAATTTTTTCCATAAAACATTTCATATGGAGTTATATCTCAAATTCTCCTATAGAAGCATCAGTTTTTAATATACACATCAGTACTCATGGCTTTTCCCAAATAGTAATGAGAGAGACCATGTTCAAGTAACATAATTCACCCCTTCTCATCCATACTCTTATTCATCCATTTAGAAACCCCATTTTGTTAAGGGCTTCACGGTAAAATGAACTCATGTTTAATTCCATACTTATCAAGATAACCTTTAAATTTTTAATTCTTATATTACCCACCATTATTAGTTCTCAACTTCTTCGAGAAATACTTGCATTCCTCCTCATATTCCCTCCTGAAACTTTTAACCATTTCTAGAGCATCTGACTTATGTATTGAATACATTACAAAATTAATTAAATTAAATTCATCAATTGAAGTGATTAAGTACTTATCTATGTCATTTTATCATTTAAATATATCCCATAGGTATCATAATGAATAAGTTATTCGTATTTTTCTGAATAAATATCAACTTTCTTAGGCACTAATTTTGTAATTTTTCATTTCAGGAAAATAGTGTGACACTAATATCATATTCTTGACATATTTGGAATACCATAGACACTATCTCTCTTTGATAACATTCTCATATTTCTTAGACACATATGTCATATCCTTTTATACCACAACGAAATTTCTTGCACCATACCCAAGTAACAAGAATTTTTTATTTCACAGACTTAGAAGAAGATTCCTTTGGTACGTTGACCTCTTATAACTATCTTTACATCTTCTACACTTTTTTTAAACCCCATTTTGTCTGAATGTAACTTTGTTACCATAACCACAAAGTTTGGAAACACTCAGAAGGTTATATTTTATCCCATAAACATATAGATATTTATGGGATTTTCTATCTTTTCCTTGATGGTTGACCCAACGCATTTTATTTTCAGATATTAATCACTATAAAATTCCAAATTTTCTTCTTTGAAGTCTTTCAAATTATTCAAAAACAATAATTATCATGCCATATGAAAAGAACACCCACTATCAAGAATCTAGGGTGGTTATCCTTTTATTTATTTTAAATCAGTTTGAATAATATGAGCTTTTTCATCTTCCATTTTCTTTCTTCACCACTAAAATCTGATAATTTTAAAGAAACTTTTTTTGTTCCAATAACAAAACAAGAAAACCCTTAGAAAAATGTCTATTTTTTATACATGTTTTAAAAATAGTTTCCGGTGGTTGAAACACATTATCAACTTTCACGCCAACCTTCTCATGTTTCCTCATAACTTCCTTCGTAGACTTCTTCTTATAAGAGTATTGACTCCCCATTAAACCTTATCATCCATAAACTATGGAATAGTTGTAATGTTTTTGGTTGAAAATCACATATTTTCCATATTCTTGAATCTCCCAAAATACTATCAGTATCCAAAAGAAGAGTATTTTCCTCTGAAATTTTTGGATTGACTAGTGTTGTGAGTGTGTTTAATAGAAACCTTCTTAAAAAAGATTTATTGACCACCAAACTTTCTATTTTAAAATAGAACACTTTTATTCATATTAAATTTCTTTAGAGACTTTTTGGAACCAGAATTAATTAAAAAAAATTCAGACTCATGGTTTTTAGAATATTATAAATTCTCAACTTTCTTAATCATGTCCATAGAGATAACTTTACTATATTTATTCTTCTCATGAAACATTCTAGCTTTCTTCTCAACCATTGATGGTATATTTTGTTGAACCTAATCTGGTTCCTCTTTATGAGAACATTCAACAACTTGATAGATATATTTTTTGAAACTTATATCTTCTTTTTCAGCTTTAGAATTACTATATTTAGATAAGTTCCAACCCTTCTTCTTTTTTTCCTTTGGATTTACTTCCTTATTTTTATTATAATTATTTTCTTCCTCAATAGAATTTTCAAATCATAAATATCTTTTATCATCTTGACATTATCATCAGGAAAACATACTTAATTATTTATTAAAGAGTTTTCATTCTTCAGTTTCCTATTTTATATCTATTATCTTCTAATCTTTCATATACACTCTTTCAACTCTTCTTTATGACGAAATTATAATTGATTTTCTTCTCTTCCTTCTTCAGAGTTGCTGGTTCTAAACTCTTTATTATTCACCATTGAAATAAAAGTATTCTCAACCTCTTTTTTAAAATATTTTACTAATTCATCATCACTTTCTTCTTCTTCATTATCTTTAGATAAGAAACATATTTTGGATTTTAAGAATTTGTTATCATTCCTTATAAAAAATATTTTTCCTTATCAGCTTATTTCTTCCAAAAACTTCTTGTCCTTATTTCTTTTTCATAACTGTTCACTTTATTTATTATTTGAGGACAATTATCTACAAAAGTTTCCCATATTTCCACATTCAAAACAATTCAAGGGAAGTTTCCATTTATATTTACATGTACCTCTTATCATATTTTTAGAAAACAAGGATAAAATATCGTCAACATTTTTACATACCTTGTTCTTAGAGTCAGAGTCTACAACATAATATTCTTAAAGAACCTTTTAAGAGTTTTATTTTTTAGAATCTTTGAAATTTATTTCTTGATCAGATTTGTTTTCTTTATAATATTCCCCCTTATCATTTCATAAGTGATTAGAGTGCTTCTCAAACCACCAATAGATAATGTTTTAGGGTCTTTATCTTCTAATGAAGAAACTCTATATTCAAACTATTTCTATAAAAATTAATAATATCTTTTCAACAACTATAGAATCCACCAACACTTCACCAAGACATATGATAGTGATGAAAATTTCATTTACCCTAGTAATGATGTTTTAAATATATTTATACTCGCCCATTTTAGAATCTTCATACTTCATCCTCCATATTGGTATTTTTTCCTTATTTAATTTTATATTTCTTTCATAGATATTTTTTAGGTTATCACATATTACATTAGCTAGGGAAACACCTTTCACTCTTAAATACTCACTTACAGAAAGTGATGATATTAAATCATTTTTATCTTTTCCATTATTCTCAAGATTCGTCTTTATCGACAGGTGTAAGAGGAACCTTGTCTTCAATCAGGGAAAATCCATCTATTCTGGATTCAAGAACATCATACCCAAGAGATATAAGATAAGGATTCATTATATCTTTATAAATATGATAGTTCATTCCGTAATATATTGAAATCCTTTTACTATTCATACAATTTAGATTCTCTATCACAACTTCTCTTAAAAACATAATCAAATAATAAATAATGGGAACTAATACCAATTGATATTTCTTAGTCAAGATTCAAGTATCAATGATAGGGCGAGGATATGAATCAGTGATATATTTTTCTTTTATGTTTCCTATTAAATGAAACATCCTTCACCTCATATTAAATATTTCCTTCCATATTGAAAACAACTCAAACACACATCCATAAGAACACAATAATATATAAGGTTCATTACTCAATATAAGTAGCTAAGTCCTTGTTATGGTTTGGAAACAACACTATACCACAAAATAAACTAGAAAACCACCTTTGGTGTGGAATAAAATTTGTAGGATATGACCTTACACTTGGGTTACACTTTATAAACAATCAAATTGTGAGATCATGTAGTATTATTTAAACAATAAAATAGTGTATGTTCTTCTTCTAGCAGAAAATATGTAACACAATTTATGTACCAAACATGTTACTATGCTTCTTGATAAACTTTAAAAAATATAATCTTTCAAAAAACTTTTTCAATTTCCTACCCAAAAGCTAGTAAGAACTTCTTGGACTTCATAATGATACTCAGTCTGATACCCTAGTCTGATTTCCACATATGATTTCTCACAAATGAAATCTCACTTTTCTAAAAACTATTGGTTTGAGTATATTGCTTTCAGTAACTATTTTAGTGCCTTTGTGACCTCTCTTGAGTCCTCCACGAACTATCATGATTTCACCATGAACTGCGTATATACTTTATGTACTATGTTTCACTGCAAGGTGTGAGTACTTCGTGGACAACCTTCCCTTTTTTGGACCACTACTTCTTTGTGGATGACTGATTCCCCATGAACTATTGATACTTTTAGCCCCTTTTTCTTTAGGGTAAATTGAACCAGCAAACCCCTTTTGTAAACTGTACCCACAAATAGTCTTCTTCACAGTAATTATTCACATGATATATTATCCTATGAATAATTCTCCCTCAAAAACTTCTTCTCATTCATATAATTATCATCTTTTATGGAATTCTCCCTTGTAACTCTTTTGGACTTTCTTGAATTCTTCTACTCATGATGATCTCTTCTAATAAAATTTTCTCTTACTATTGATCTGATTAAGGGTCTTTATATGAAAGAATATGTTTTGTAAAACCCGTTAATCTGTATTAAACAAAAACATTGATGTGGTAAATCCTTTACCAGGAACCACTCATGTGTGATCAACATAGCACCTTGGTTTGTGGTATTCATTTTCCACTACAAACATAAATCCTTTGTGGAATCCACAATCACCACCTAATTCCACAATTTTTATGCCTCCCAAAAATTTTTATCCTCCCATAGAATACAAACCTCCCATGAACTGTTTTTCCTACACAATCCATATAGCGTTCTTCATGGTCAGCATCACGCTTCAATTTGAAAATCCTTCTTTTTTTGATTTTCAATGGTCATTCTGTCTTCCTCCTTTTTAGTTTGGGAACTATTATTCATGATCCTCAAACTGTGTTCCATTGAAATATTTTTAGAAACCCTTCCATTCTATAAAACAAATTACTATTTTTTAGTCCAAAAATTTTAGCAAACACTGGGAAATTGCACCATGTTGAATATTTTCATTGAAAAAAATAACCATACTGATTCATTGTCAACTAGCTTAGTCACCAATCACAAATTGATATATCATTAAATCTTCTAACATCTTATAAAAAATTTACTTTGTATTTCATCATGAACCTTATTTTAATTATATTTAACCTTTGATCGATTATCTCTAGAATCGCCATATTTATCGAAGAAATTATTGTAACTTACCAAACTTCAAGAAACATCTTCATTTATTAATCAAATGGACATTCTGAAGAATTGTGAGTCTGATTTCTGGAATACAAGGGTCAGTCCGATCATCCACTTTTACAAGGTGAGGTTATTTCATTTATTCTCAACCTTCCTTGAAAACAAAAGACAATACCTAAAAAAATAATCTTCTTTATCATTTTTTTCCAAACAATCTATGAATTCCATTCCAAATATATAATCAAAATTTTACAAGTCTAATAAGTGAATAATCAAATTCCCTCAAGAATTTTCAACTCATAGGGATATGGGTTCTTATACCAACCCCCACCATAACTCTTATTTTTCCCAAAATCCTGAACAATAATCCAAAAATAAATCCTAACCTACTCAAGTCATCAATTTTTCAAAAAATAGTAATGTTCTGGATCAAAAATCCAAATGTTCTCCTAAGGTGAAACCTAAAAATTCAAGGTGATTAATCCTTTGAACAACGATCTGACACCCATAAATATCTCAAAAAATAACTATTTCATCATTAAATTGAGAATCCATCATAGGGTGTTATCGATTATAGTTTTATGCTCATAATGGACAAATTCTAATTCCTTGGCTCCACCACCATTGGGATTACCAATTGGAATTTAATAATAGTTGTTCATTGATGCGTACAATATGATATTTACACTACCAGTCATGAACACATGAAAACCCACCAGTTTAATACCGGTATCCAAAATGAAATATCATTTCTTCTCATGAAAAACGATGGTCAGAACTCCATTGATGGACCCCCATCGAAAACTATTGGATCCACCTACCAACTCAGTTCCCCAAACACCTTTAAAATTATTTTTAGTCAAGAAGCATGACTTTATCATCCCAATGTTCTCACTAAATTCCATCTCTGGGTTATAGTTATGTTTCAAGGTTGAATCATCCACCATGCATTTCTACCATCACTTTATCCTAAAAGAACTCATTCACAACTGACCCAACCATGTTCTTGTTACATCAAAACCATATCAATCCTAATGTAAATGCTTAAACCCCATATGAGACTATATATGAATACATAGTTAGTATTTTTTGAGTAATTAAATATACATAGATCCATTACTTCATTGGCCTCAAAAAACGCAACTGACAATCTAAGGATCAGTCCTACATTCCCATTATCCCTCATGGAGAGGTCCATGTTTCTGGTAATTGATGTCAGGATTCCCACAATAGGAATTACATTATCATCATATCTCTCTATCAAAACCTTATCACTGTGTCCCATATCTTTTCCATTATAAGAAAAAATTCTAGTACTTGACCAAACCCACTTATGTACAAGGACCACCTCATATGGTTCAAACATCCCTCACATGTCACTCATATTGAGAAATGATCATCGTATGGTCAATACCAGACAAATAATTCACCCTTTCCAGCCATTCCACAATACTTGATACTATTGAATAACGAAAATCGTCACCTGGAACTCCTAAACTCCATCAAACTTGGGAAAACATGCCTGAAGACTCTCATTAAAACTCATTGGCCCTCATCTCACACATGAACTCTCATTAATTCACATGTTATATTGGTGTCGTTTTTTCTAGTCTGTCATTCCCATCACATACAGCACAGTGGGTGAACAATGTTATACCACCAAAACCATCACCTAACTCAAGCTTATATGAGCTCCTACCCATTCTCTCACAACACTTAGTAGTGCATCTAAAAAAATTATCACTCACGGTTCTTCTCCCTAAGAAACTAATGAATCATCCTGCATGTTCCCTATAGTTGATAACACCACCATGTATTGATAAAAAAACCAAATCAGCCTCCTGTTTTACCAATCTCAAGGAACCCAAAAAATATCGTCCAAACACTCTCATGGGTATCCCATCATCATACTAGTAACCAACCCACTAAGTTCTGAGTCACATATCAAGGGTTACTGGTGTCTCCCTCATAGACCAAACTAAGACCTCACTAGGGTCATAAATCATAATACAATACCTATTTCACCATTATCAATGTCACAAGGTATCTCAAAAGCTAGGTTTTCCACCCCTAAGATAACTAAATCTCATCGAATATCCCCACATGTCACTGCCCTTAGAGAATCACATATCTCTAGAAAAAATTATATGAATACACACAACATATTGTCCTAAACTAATTTTATTTAGTAAACCACAATAAATGTATTGGTTAAGAGGAGTACCATTATATGATATATGGTAATAATCATATAGATTATTACTTGTACATTATATCAATGATCTCACCACAAGGGTTTCACCTCAAGGACACTAAACTCCACCACCATCATATTAAGGACTCATATTATACCCTACAAAAGGGACTATTCCACCATCATTATCATATGATCTATAAAACAGGCCAAAAGAATAAAACATATAACAAGTCAGTCCAATTGAGTAGAATACCACCAAATAATTATATATTAAATCATTATTTGAGCAGTTACTTTCACATTAAAAAGGTAAACCTTAGTCATCAATGGAAATAGTCACACTAGTTTTATTATATCATATACATGGTATATTCTTAATATGATGTCTGTTATGCCTCTTGCCTCAATTTTCCATGAATAAAAATCCAACAACTAGCCTCTATACAACAACCCAAGAGAGAGATTATATTATTCATGGGGAATAAATCTCAATCTACATGTGTATCACACATGGTGAAATCAAATCAACACTAAGAATTGAAGCTAATAAAATCAATCTTGTTCCCTCGTAACATAGACTTCCCTTGATAAAGGTTTTGGAAATGTACCAAACCTTATTACATAACACTCTAACTCATCCCTATTTCTTCTATCTACCAACATATAAAATATTAATACTGGATAAAAAATATTTGATACCACATTATAACATCCCCCATCCTAGAAAACTAAATGATGTCCATGTTGATGGTCAACTCTGTAACTCAAGCATTCTTCCCCATACGCCCGAGGATGGTGAATAGCAATGGGGGTCTAAGGTGATATGGTGGGGTGACTATACCACCAATATCAGAGTGAATAATCATGGAAACAAATAACAAAACACCATGCACAATATAATTTGTATAAAAAAATAGAAAAACTAAGTAAAATATATAAAATAAAATGTTTTGATATGGAATACATAATATCCAATTATCAAATGATTGGGATGGTCGTACATAAAAACCAGTAAAAAAGTTAACTAATGATCTTGGCTACCTAATTACCCTGATCCACTCAATATCCCAATATCCTATCTTAATATCAGTAGTCCCTCTCAACTATATTGTCCCATGACTTAGCCCAAACCAATACCTATAATGAAAATTTTATATCTTCTTGGGTTCACATGTGAAATGGAAACACAAGAATTGTTATATACACAAGGTCCAATTCACTAATAGGGGGTGATTCAGGGTAAGACATATTAAAATGACTACCCATTCAGATGTTTTTTTTTAAAATACACTTCTCTATTTACCCCATATAAATATATGAAAAAAAAATTAAATCATGCACAAGACACTATGATTTTACATGGTTCACCCTCACTCGGATACATCCAAGGAGAATACACTGGCAATATGAGAATTTACCAATTCCACTAAAGACCACTGCAAAAAATAAAATGTTCAGGCTAGATCTTTTATTCTCAGGCTCACTACCTTTACAAGGCTTAGGGTCTGCACATTACATTCCCAAGAGTCACTCCCTATATCTCTTCCTCTGGCTCATTGTCGGAGGGAAGGATCATCATCTTCCTCTTCCTTCACTCACTTCTCTTTGAAGGGATCTACTAACATTTTATGGACTTTTATGTCCCTTTATTTTAATTAATACATGCATCTTCGACTATCGGTGGATGCTCTATTGATGTTATTTTTTCACCCATAGATAAAATCCACTTTTCTGTGTACTGTTAGGTTAACATAAATATATTTTACGATTTTTTTCTGGATTTTCCAAGCTTCCTCAAGTCCTCTGTGAATATCCTTACTTCCTTTTCATACCACCTTGCTTACTATGTGTACTATATAGAGGGAATGGTCTGTGGATCACCTATCATTCTAGAATCATATCTCCTCTTCATACCATCTCTAGTTTGTGGAATGTCTCTGCTTATTCGAATAGACTCTCCTTTTTAGACTACCTCTAATAATATGGATTGCCCATCCTCTGTGTACTAGGACTTCTTCCTCTATGTACCGCATCTTCCTCCTTCATGTATAGTGTCATTTTCTTGAAATAGATCCTTGAAAAACCCTTTGGTGGAATTTATTCCACACGAACCACTTCACCCTTCAAAAAATTCTCCCTTGTGAACCTTTTTCGGACTTCACAGAATTCCCAGAGCAAAGATGTTTTCTTATAAAAATAACTCTCCTTAAAACTGAGATTAAAAATCCTTATATAGGCAAACAGATCCGCAGAATCCATAATATGATATTTAAGAAATCTTCAATGTGGTATTTCCTTCATACCGTATCACTTCACCTGCAAACCATTCTTCCCAATGTGGTCCATGTACTGTTGTTTCTCCATTGCAGTAGTCCGAATCACCTCCAGATTTTGGCGAACGACGCCCTTCGTGTTTTCTCAAATCATCACCTCATTTCCATGAATGTCAAGTTATCCCACATACCGTAAAACTTTTATGCACTACATGCCTTCTATATACCACATGCCTTCACCACTAACCACATTCCATCCTACGAACTACTTCACCAAACTCTTTTCCTTCCATGAACCATTCTGCGTAACTCCTTTGAAATCAGTGAACTATGCTTCATTTTCCATGAACCGTTCCCAATACCGGGTATGATGTTTGTGTCCCATTCTATTAAATTCCCTTCTTTTGCTGATTTCCTTCCCCATTTTCCACCGCGTTAACTCCTTAAGTAGAAATCCTTTTATTCAAAAAAAAACAAACTCTCGATTTGTGGCCCAAAAAATTTGAGAAACACTAGGAAACTGTGCCACCTAAAAAACCTGCTTTGGAAAACACTATTAATACGTATTCGTAGTCATCTGGCCTTGTAAAAAAACAAAATCACTCCCAAAAAATACTAAGAAGACACCTTCAGTGATTGTTTCCCAACAATCTACCCCTTTGTGTTTGTTGACAATTCTTCTAAAATTGACATCTCATTAAAGCTTCTTAAAAAATATTCTAGAATTTGATTCTTGTGATTCAGATAGTGACCAAGGATTTTCTCCACACATACTCTAAGCCTACATGATCCATTTTCATCATGAGAAACAAGAGTATAATGAAATGTTCACAAATGACTCACTTCATTCCATTCCAAAAACAATTCTTTTTCTTTCATCACATACCTTACCTTTCATGATATGTATCCATTTATCTATCACATCTAGAAATGTCAGATTTATTAATCATCCTACATTACTACTCCCCCTAACAGTTTCAACTCCCCCTATCTCACTTCTCTATTTAACAGCTTCTTCCTATGCATTTAATAAGACAATTTCTCCCTTCTATAGCTATAATCCCCCCTTTCAACGAACCCAAAGGCCATTCCTTTAAGGTCTAAAAATGGGTAAAGAACAAAAATTAGAACATTAAGGGAAAAACACACCATATCTTAGGGAAATGGGGGACCACATCCACACATTTTCAAGTGTGAGGATTCGATTGGACTCCTAGAGCCAGTCGATGCCTTCAAAATGTTTCCTTGGGAAAGTCCTTTGTCATAATATCTATAAATTTTTGTTCTGTAGACACGTACTCCAACTTCACTAACCCTTTCTCAGTTTACTCTTTGATAAAATGATATTTTATTTTAATATGCTTGGTCCTTGAGTTACGGAATGAATTTTTTCTAAGATTTATAGCACATGAATTATCACAATGGATTATTATCATAGATTTTACTTCAACACTTATGTCATCAAGTTGTTTCTTCATACACAATAATTTTGTGCAAGCATGATTGGTCATAATATACCCAACTTTCATAGTTCTCAATGAAATAAAATCTTGTTTCTTGTTCAACCAAGAAATATGCAACCCCCCCCCCAAGATAGAAAGCATATCTTAACATTGATTTCTTATCATATACTAATCCGGCCCAATATTTATTTTTATATCCCAATAACTCTTGTATAGATTTTTCATTTTACAAAAAAACAAAATCCCTAATTCCCTTAATATAAAAAAGTATTTTTTTTAACTACAAGAATGTGGGTTTCCCTAGGATTACTTTGATACTTTACTGCTTTAAATGTGGAAAAAAAACAATAACATGTCTCATTATTGTCAACTATAGTAGACTACCGGTTATTTTTCTATGTTATGTAACAATAACTGCATTGCCTTGTCATCCCTTGAAAGTTTCATCCGAGTAGCCATTGAATTCTTAATATCCTTAGAATTATCATTTCAAAAACTACTCAAAAATTCCTTGGAATATTTATATTGATAAATTAATGTACCATGCATTCCATGTGTTACCTATAAACCAAGTGAAAATGTCAGATCACCAATCATTGACATTTGAAATCACTTTTCATGAATTCAAAAAACTGTTTTCACTTTGCATCATCCAATCCTCCAAAGATTATTTCATCGAAATATACCATCACCATCATACTTTGATTACTATCATGGTTTAAATATAGATTTTAATCAACTCCACCACATTGAAAACCAAGATTCTTCAGAAACTGATCTAGCCTTGTATACCATGCTCTTGGTTCTTACATCAAACCACATAATGTCTTCTTCAGCCTACAGACTTTGTCCCCATATTCACGATTAAGAAAAACATCTAGCTATTCAATGTAAACTTATTATCCTAGAACTCCATTAAGAAATGATGAATTGACATCCATCTAGAAGTCTTTGAAAATTCTTTGCACTACTGTGATCAAAAATAATCTGATTGTCTCTAGCATTATCACATGGGAAAATGTTTCATCAACGTTGATTCCCTCTATATGGGAGTACCCTTTGCACACTAGTCATTCTTTTTTTCAGATCAAAAAACCATCCGCATTCATTTTGTTGCAAAAGACACATTTTTTTCCGATGAAATTCTTATATGTTGGCCTCGAAGCAATATACCATGTCTAATTTTTCTCAATTTGGTCAAACTCTTCATTCATATACTGGACCCAATTATCACCACCAGCTACTTTATCAAAACATTTAGGCTCTACCTATGATTAGTATGAATCTGGTTGTAGACTCTTCATCCACTTTGTCTATACTAGATATGTCTGGTCACCAGTTGTGTCTTTTATATAAATTTCATCTCTTATCTTCTATCATTATATAGATACTGAATTGTGATCATCTTTCTAATCATCTATGACTTCTTCTAAATTAGTCTCTAGAACTGCAGCATCCTCAGATCTGTTTATTTCTTTATCACTATCCTCCTAATACTGATCATGTATTTCCTAAAGGTTATACTCATTCTTCACAATGGTTACATCATTGAAATATATAATCTTTTCTAGCCTCTTGTTAAAGAATTTTTATACTTTGTTTTTCGTTGAGTAGCCAAGAAATATCCCTTCATCTCCATGGGATTAAAACATTCCATGATTCTCTTTATTGAGAATGAAACAGTTACTTATGAAGATTAAAATGTATATTAATTATGTATTCATTCCATACCATATCTCATATGAAGTCTTTTCTTATTTCATATATAGTAATTCTCTATTTGATGTGTAGACTACCATCAACCCTACTTATTTCCAAAATTTATCTAAAAGGTCTTTCTCAATGAGCATTGTTTTGGCTATATTGTTTACACTCCAATTTCTTCTCTCAACTACTCCAATTTTATCTGGAGTTATTACTAATGAAACTTGATGCACTAACCGATTTTTCTCGAGATAATACTTCACTTGGCTATTTCTGAACTCTGTTCCATTAACTGTTCAGAAATTTTGGATTTTCTAGCCTTGAATCTTTTCAACTTCCTATTAATATATTTTAATGTAACTGAACACCTCTACTTTTGGGTAATGATTGATACCCATGCCATTCAGCTATAATCATAAATCAAGAGAACATAATATCTCCTCGCATCAAGAGATCTTGGTGATATTGGTCCACACACATCAATATGAACCAACTCAAGAAAACTTGTTGACCTTTTCCCTTTGGCCCTATATATCTTTCGAATTATCTTACCTTGTTTCCAAGTATCGCATGTGTGTTCACAATCACACAATAATCTAAGGATATCTCAATAAGCAACATATTTCACCATATATTCCAAGGATGTTTGGATCACATGGCCTAGATTATTATGTCACAGATTTTTTTTTCATCCTTGGATAGAAAGCACATATCTTCTTCTCCAATCATAAGGTGAAGATTCCCTTTTGTATACATTCCTTGAAACACAATAGCACCATATTTTTCCATGATGACACATATTTTCTTATAAAATATTAGGGAATGTACTAAGTCACACAATAGACTCACACTTAACAATTCGTGACTAAGACCATCAACAACCAAGACATCTGCATGTCTCATGTGTTTTCCCCTGATCATTACTTTCCTAGAGCCAGTAATTTTTAACCATTCATCATTTTTAAACCTTATGATACCTCTTTTATCATATCTGATTATCTTCACTAGATCCTTATTTCTTGTTATATGGGAGGTGCATCCACTATAAATAATCCATATCCCTATGTGATCTAATTCCCTACACGCAATTTCTACAACCACTTCTTACTGAGTTATTTTATTTTTGATCCATGTTTTTGACTTCATACATGATATGGATTGAAACTCTTGACATTCCTTGGAATATAATGGACCTGCTTCATCTTGTAGAGTTACAATTAAATTTTTCATTCTCAGCTCATTTGATGGTACAATTTTCCATATCTTATAACCAACCTCGGTCTTCTTTGGCACATTCCTTTGTATTGTTGATGATAAATATCTTTTCACGTGTCTGAATCCTCCACACTTGAAGAAGTGACCATTAAATGATGGCCTAGATAATTTAACTCTATATGCCTGCCTTTGTTGGTCATGTTCCTTTCAGTACTTCTTTTCTATGGAACAAACATTTTGTGCATGTCTTATCTTTCTTCAACAATATAATCTTGTGTGCGATACAGTACTATGTGTAAATATTACACCACTGGATATCCCTTGGGTTAAATGAATCTTCTGATTCTTCTTCAAACCCAAATCAATCCTCAATCTTGGAGTGGGTGATTGTAGTCTGAATTCAACCATTATTGCTTTCTATTTTAGATCAAGCCCCATACCAACCTTAACATTTTTATTTGACTATTTCTTCTATTATTCTAGACCAATATGCTCAACTTTTATCATCTATGTTGTCTGTATTGTCAAGATTCTCAATGTCATACCCAGAGTCAACAATTTCTCTTGATCATTATCACTTCATCGTAGGACAATGACATACTCTTCAGGTTCTTCGATATGTTTGATTTGATCTTTTCTAGTTTCAATAAAACTATTGATCTCTCTTTTCTGTTCTTCAATTTTGATTTTGTACTCAACCACCTTTTCTGATATTTCAGGCATTCAAGACTTCAGTTTTTCAATTTTTGCATTTATATATGATTTATCATCTTCTTTATTCATTGCCACATATTCTTTTGATAAAAAATTTCTGACAACTGCCACCAAATAATCTACCAGATGATCCTTGTGGTCCTCTAACTCTTCTACCTTAGATTCTTCTAAAATTTTGTCTTCTTTTTAAAAAAGATTCTTCCTTTTGAATAACTTTCTCTTAACACTTCTCCTATCTTTCACATTGAATGAATACTAATTTATTGGAATTTTATCATTGTCTTCATTGTATTTTTCAAACTTATTAGGACACATTATTGCAAAATCTCTAATCTTTCCACATTGGAAGCATGAAAGTGGAATTTTACCTTTCAACATTCCTCTTCCTCTTTACAAATTTGAAGAGATAAATGTCATGACATAATCCAAACCATCTTCCCCTTGATTATCTTCAATAGAGATATTATTTATGGCCTTTGAATTCTAATTCATTGGACTTCTCCTTTCCATATCATCGTTATCATCATTTCTCATTTTATATGCCACAAGGGTACTATTCAAGTTATCCAATGTCAGATCCTTTGGATCATTATATTCTAATACTGAAACATTCAGATTAAACCAATGTGGATGATTCCTCAAGATAT
This sequence comes from Viscum album, assembly GCA_963277665.1. Classification (NCBI taxonomy): domain Eukaryota; kingdom Viridiplantae; phylum Streptophyta; class Magnoliopsida; order Santalales; family Viscaceae; genus Viscum; species Viscum album. The sequence continues at coordinate 747,384,182 of OY728129.1, read as the reverse complement.
GATTCAAAATATTCATATCTTAAATGACTTCTTAAATACCACACATGTCTTCCACTACAATATTTACCCTGTCAAATAATGTATCAACGGATTCATTTGGGTTCATTATTAGATCTTCATAATTATTCCACAAAACATGGATCTTTTCCTCGCTGACCTTTGAATATCCTTCATAGATATTAAACATCTTTTTCTATAAATCATGTGATGTTTTACATGACATTGCCTTCGTATAAATTGTATTTGATAGAGCTCCCCCTAAAGCAATGATCCATTTAGCTTCAGCATCCAATTTTTTTCTTTCAGCTTCTAATAATGCACCACTATTGATATCGGCTGATATTTCATGCATGGATGCTATGAAGACATCCATTACTAATGATGGGAAGTAGTGCTGCATCTGATTCTTCCATAGTTGAAAATTGTTTTCTTCAAAGATCATAATTCCTTTTTGATTGACCACCTCCATTTATTCTACTGAGGGAGAATGACTAACTTTTAACCTTTACCTATGATACCAATTGTTAGGTCCACTAGGTCGAATATCCTCATGGGGGGTAAATCAGTGTAGGAAATATTACATTTACTACCAATTCAAATCTAGTTTCATCATTAAAAGAACACAAATCTCTCTTTCCCCCATAGAAATATATGAACAGAAATGAAATCATGCACAAGAAACATGGATTTTACTTATTTCACCCTTATTGGGCTACATCCAAATAAAATACACCATCGATGTGATGATATACCAAATCCACTAAAGATCACTAGAAAAATACAATTTTTGGGCTAGATCATCTATGCCCAGGCTCGCAGCCTTTATAAGGTTTAGGGTCTACTCACTACATTCCCAAGGGTCACTCCATATGTCTCTTCCTCTGCCTCACTGTCAGTTGCAATGATCACCATATTCCTCTTCTTTCCCTCATTTATCTTGTAAGGTATCCACTAAAAATTTATGGACTTGTAGGTCATTTAATTTTTATGAATTCATGCATCCTAAATTCTAGGTAAATGCTCTGTTGAATTCCCTTTTTGACATGTAGATCATGTAATGTATGTTTAGAGGAAATTTCTTTCATGAACTATTTTTGAGCTTATGAAAGCTTCCTTCAGTCCTACGCAAACCACTTAGCTTCCTCCACATACCACCTTGCTTCCTCTTCATATTTTGTAGAGGGTATGGTTTGAAGATCACCTATCCTCTGCAAATCATCTTTCCTTTACATATTGTTCCAGCATCACAGACTATCTCCGCTTCTTCTAACCATATCTCATCCACGGACTATATATGCTTCTACGAACCGTCTATCCTTTATGTACTACATATTTTTTCGCAACATACTGTCTCTTCCAACTCCATGTACCATTTCCTTTTCATTATTTAGTTCCCTCGAAAAAGATTCTACAGAATTGCTTCTACGTGAACCACTTCACCCTTCATGGAATTCTCCATCACAAACCTCTTTCAGACTTCACCGAATTACTGGAGCAAAGATGTTTTATTATGAAAACCACTCTCCTTAATACTAGGATTATCACTCCATATTTAGGAAAATATATCTGAAAAATCCACTAATTTGAGATTTACAAAATCTTCAATGTGTTATCACCTTCATCGTGTGCCACTTCACCTGCAAACCATTCTTCCCTACATGGTATGCATACTGTCGTTCCTCCTTTATAATGGCCCAAATCACAGTCATGTTTTTATGAACGACACCCTTCATAGTTTCACAAATCACCAAATAGTTTCCACGAATGACAAGACATCCTACATATTTCAAGCCTTTCGTGTACCAAATAACTTCCACGTACTGGATGCCTTTTTCATGAACTGAATTCCATCCTACAAACTATTACCATAAAGTCTTCTCCTTCTGTCAACCATTCCGTGTACCTCCTTTGCAATCCATGAATCGGGATTTATGTTCCATGAACCATTCCTTGTAATTGGTAGGTGGTTCATGTCCCATGCTACATGGTTCCATTCCATTTCCTATTTCATTCACCATTCCACATCTCTTTCACTCCTTATCCATAAATCCTTATATTTTTTAAAAAAACTCCTAATTTGAGGCCCAGAAATTTGGAAAACACTGCGATATTGTGCAAGCTGTAAAACCTTCTTCAAAAAACACCATTCATACATATTCATGGTCTTCTGGCCTTTTCAAAAATTGAAATCACACCCAAAATATACCAGGAATACACCTTGAGGGTTTTTTTACCAACAAGAAGTGACTGCGTAAAAACACAGTATGGAACCTCCAACGTGGTCCCATACCAACCAGTATATGTAGTGTTATCATCATGTTCTATGCTATAAATAAATAAATAAATAACTCTTAAACATCCAATAAAATAAAAGATACTAGATACTTTGGCCTAATATAAAAATGAATCTGAACCATTGAAAAATCTTTTCAGTCATAGTATCGTAGGCCTACACTATTGGAGAGTTATTTATTAAGGGAATATTCCCAAAGGAATCTCCCATTTCCCCTGTGATATTTTTCTTGTCTCATCTTTGGCCCCAAGTATCACATACCTCCCCAATGAGTGTTTTCTTATCCAATAATATTCCCTATAATTATCATTATCATTGATCCAATATCACCCTGATATATCAATTTAGTTACACCTAAATAGAAATTGGGTTCCTAGAAAATCACAAGCCATGATCCCCCACCAAAATTCACATGATAGGGTAGTACGTGATGGCCCCAACATACAAACTATAAATAATGTTTTACCCAACCACATATGAACTCTATAAAAATTAAGCACTGTCATTACTGGATCCAACTCATGGAATCCCATCTAGTTTCATATACCTACCTTATATGATTTTTTTATCTCTCTCATAATTATTATGAGTATCTTAGCTAAAATCTTTTATAGAATCTTTCTATACATTGATCAAACTCGATATATCATATACCATATAAAATAAAAAACCACCCCTTTGAGAATCGCAATTCAAAACCATCAATAATTGATCACATGATCATATACCATGTAGGGCCTCAATATAATAGGAACCCTAGGGACCTGAGGTTATCACCCAATATCCCATAATTCATGTGTGGTCCAATATAAGGATCCTAGGAACAAACATCATACATCCCTGAATACAAAATCAAATCTCATCAAACCTAACACTCAAGTCCAAAAAAACTCATATGGGTATCTCTAGATATATTATGAAAAAAATTAATCATAAATACAAGATATGGTTTGGTCAAAAGACCAAGACCCTCATTTATATCTATAGACCATTGAGTTATCTTCTTTATTACATGTTCTAAGGTAGCACCAGGAACCATCTCTACCCAATAAAATTACTACCACCTAGGGATGACTAATCATCAGGGAACCCAACAAGGTCACATAGGTTACAAAAAAATGGAGTCATCCTAAAATGGATCGTCGATCTCAATTATAGATTAAAAGTAGTTTCTTGAGATTTACTATGTCCCTCAACATCACCATCAAGACGAAGCTACCTATTAAACTATTCAAGGTATTCCATGTAAGTATAACTCATGAAATGTCACTTTTACAATATTGATCCTCATAGTCTCATAAGGTTGGTATAGTCACCCAAACCATCATCCAAATCATATGGTATAACTATTGTGGATAATCGCAACTAATCTCAAGGCCTTAGCTATCACTAGCATGGGAAAGGAAGATATCAGCAAGGTTTATCGGGGCCTTGGAACATTGTTCATTCTAAATGGTGAATCACATTGAGATTATATAATATAATTATTTTAAAATTTATAATTTAATTTACTGATTTAAAATTTATTTTAATTCCAATGTTCATCATACCAAGGTGGATATATCACATCCTACAATGTATATAATCAAATTCGCAGAAAACAATTTGTGTATATGACACCACCTAAATTTTTATAATCATTATGATTAATTCCCAACGGCTGACAGTGGCTGCCAAGGTTTATCCTAAATCATTCAACACATCCATGGTTCTATCTGAAAAAACTAACCATGTAATTATTTTATTTTAAACACCTTATAATTAATTAACTACTAAATTGTTTTTAAAAAAAAATATGTTTTAAAGGGGAATAATTATTAGAACCTCATTGATCGACCTCATCACATCAGAACTATGACTAACCACTCTCCAACACCTTGTGGAATTTACTTTAACACATATCAAAAAAAATACCAAATATGTGGTATGGATTTTATAATTAATTTATTTAAAATTCAAGTTGAAATCCTTATAAAATTCACAACAAAGGCATACCTTATCAAATCATCAAGTAACTTCATAAACATGGAATAATTGGATGCCCTTATCATAGGTTGCATGAAATCCCCAACTCAATTAGATGATTCCAATATGATCTAACAGAATCAAAAACTAAACCTAAACTAGAAGAAATAAAAACTAGAGAAAAGTGGAGTTAGAGAATAAAAGATGAAATAAGATGAAGAGACTCAACTGAGAATAAAAAAAGTTTCACTCTTCATCTACTAAATATAAGAAGAAATGATGTAGAGATGGGGTTATCAGCGAGTTGGGGTGTGTTAGTGAAAGGTAGAAGGAAAATGTGGGATTGGGTTTAATGATTTAAAGGGGAAATGGTAAAATACATGTTTTTATAGGGCTCAAAAATTTTCCCCATGGTTCTCTAAAACATTCCCCCACCATGTGGTTTTCAATATATAAACATTCCCCTCCCATTTGGTTAGGTTGTAAGGTTTGTTTGTACAACATACCATCCATGGTAATACTCATTGTCTTAGTCTGTAACATTTTTCATGGTTTGTCTACAATTATTTCGTATCATGTGAAAATATATATGTCCAATACACCCCCCACATTTTTTTCTATAATTATTGTAAATTTTTTCTTTAACAATTCTCTAATAATGTTTAAATATTATGAGTTTTATAAACTAAATGAAAAATATCCTCATGCTCATTGTGCTTCCTGTTTTATACTAAATCATTCAAACCAAATGATGTTCCCTAGGAATAATTTCCCAAAACTTCTAAATATTAATTTGAAGTGTCTTATTACCACATTATAACCTGATCTACCATCCCCAAAACACTTTGGAAAAAAAATCAATTTGTGATGTTCCAAGTCTTAGAGTATCATTTTAAATCTCTATGTAGCATCTCTCCTTGGAAGCCACTGTGTAGTACCGCGATACAGTTGGCCACATGACCTCATGTGATCCTCCCCATATTCTAGAGGTTGTCGACTACAAACAAGGGATTAGGGTGGGTATGTGTCAAGAAAATATCCTCATGAGTCAGAGTGGGGCATAGTGGTAAATAATAAATGGGAATAACAGAAGCAATAATAAATAAGTAGTAGCAAAAATAATAATCATCATCTAGATAAAAACAGGAAGAAGATAAATCATAAATAGATATAAATATGATGATCATGTTATGTCATTTATATTTACAAAATATGGTACATGGGATATAGGTTAAATAGTAATATATCACATTTTATAGGGAAAAAAATTCCTCTACTGGCATCACGAGTATAGGCTCGGTCATCTACTCCCATACGCCATCCTAAAACTAGAAATCAAGCATCATAATGGGATTCTTCCTTTAATCTACGCCTATAATAATGAATTATTCTCGAGTACTAAGTGAATACCAAGAAGGGTGTGTGATATACATTGGAGGACACCGTCGAGGGTTTCTAGAACAATCCATTCTATGCATATAAAATGAATTGTGTGCAAAAAATAATAAATTAATGGAAAAATATATAAATTCATCGTACTGGGTTCCTCATGGGATACCTGACTAACACTACCTACTTCAGCTTAAGCTTAATTTTTCTAAACCATGGTGACCTATATAGATATGATCTGGGTGAAATAAAGGGGTCTTTATAAATCAAGATTACAGTGTCGAATGAACCCAAGAATGAGACTTGGCTTGGTGGATGGGAATTTTTATTTAATAACTTTTCATTTTTTGAATTATATGGAAGGCATATATACAACATAAATAATAATAATCATGGTACAATCTATGTTACACCATATCATAGAACCCAAGTATCATACTAGTAGAACAATACATACTCGATGCAGTAAGTGTATTTCTAAGGTGATCCATAAATGGAATCCCAATTATCACTTCTAGAATGGTGTAAATAAAATAACCTAATAGAAAATCCCTTGTATCTCAGATTAGGGACTGATTATTTCTTGTGGAATGGAATAACTATTTTTCCACCGAACCGATCCATGGAATCCCCTATGTGACTAGTATCACTCATAAGGAGGTATAGAATTGCCATTGTAATCTTGTTAATGGCATACCAAGTATTTATCCTACTGTATTAACCATTCATCGATAAATTCTAATTAAAAGTAATTATGATTTGGTCCATGGAAATGTATAAATGGAATCTCAAGTATAGAACTCGACATGACATAAATATAATATTTTCTATCAGCAAATCATATCATTTAATAAGTGTGAAGATCATAACACTTTATCTATGTTAGAAATTTATTTAATTCAAGTATTTAAAGTCATGGAATAAATAAAAAGGGCCTAATTAATTTGATCCAAGTAATTCAATTATGGACTAAACTATATGGTTTTAACTCATGGCATATCATTTGTTTCCCTCGGAATCTGGGGATGACTGCCTTGATGGAAGGTTCAAACATTCTGATCGTTTTCTAACGGTTTTGTTCGTAGAACCGGAAACATCCAATGATTCCACATCCACTCGGACCTACTTTCCAAAGGTAGGTGCTCATTAGTTTGTCGACTAATGAGGATTAAGAATTTTCATTGGTCGAGAGGATGGGAGGTCGGACTCATCACACCTTTTTGAGGGGAATTATTTTCTACTCTGGGACTCTCTTTATAGATCTAAGTTATGTTCGTGAATCCTTATTACATTACCAAGTATAAAATGAGATTTCCTTCAGATCTAACAATCAATGATTAAATATATAGGAAATTTAGAGAATATTTTGTATGTATTCGAGGTTCTTCATCAATAGAGAATCATCTGTATTTATTAGAGATTCTTGGTCAATGGTACTCTTCAACACATTTATACAGAAGTCTCTTGGTCATTATGATGGCCATGCTGGTTTTAAATCCACTCAGTGGGGCACTTGAAGTTTATTGTCATTTATAAGGACATGGATTATTTTAGAGTTGGGATTGAACCCATAGATGGGCTACCTACATATACTTTGTTTAGAAAAGGAATCAGAACCCACGTAGTTCGAGTAAGGGAGTATGATGTTTATGATTGATGGCTCAAAGAAGGATTTCACAATTACTTTTACACTCTAAGCTCACGTGAGTCATGCTCGGTGTGAGAAACAAGATGTATTGGTAAAAATTTAGACAATTGTGCCATGAAAGATGCAATCATAAGAAATAATGTGGGGCTTATGTATGTGTGACTGCCCAGATAAATGAAGGTTAGGATTTACTTTAGGGAAGAAATCCAAGAACGGAGTCCATAAAGGTATATGTGCTTCATGGAGATTTTGAATACTCTAACATGGGGCTTACTCCGGAAAACGAGGCCCAAATTAGGAGAAGACTTATGATTGGGGTTTACTCCTGAAAAGGAATACCAAATCAAAGGTAAATTAGGACTGGTTAAGAGAAATTAAGACTGCGGCTTATTCTTGAAAAGGAGGCCCAGGTTAAGAGAGTTGAAAAATTAAGGGACTTGGGGTTTACTCCTGAGAAGGATGCCCAGATTTGGGAACTTTACGAATTGGGGATTACTCCTAAAAAGATGCCCAAGTTAAGAATTATGATTGGGGCTTACTCCTAAGGAGGATGCCCATATTTGATATTGGGGCTTACTCCTGAAAAGGAAGCCCAGGTTAAGGATTCTCTCATCTTAAAGGATGAGGTTGAATGAATGAAATCTCAATCTTTAGTGACATAAAGATGTGTAAATCACTAGGTTTTGAGAGATATTCCACAGAATTCCTTTCAGATAAGGAAGTCAAATCAAGAAATCATGCCATAAATGGTTTTGAAGAGTGTCTTGAAGACTGAATCTTGAATAGGAAAGGTGTAATGGCTTAAGAGGGGTGAAATGGGAAAGAAAGGCACCCAAAAAGGCAGGGGCGCACAAGTCCTGGTAGGCACGTAGGTACTGCATGGGCGCACAAGTCCTGGTCGCGCAGGTATGCCTGCGCGACACATGGTGTACTTGCGTGACGGTTAACCAGCAGGGTAATACATGAGCGACTCTTCATTAAAGCCTTTATAATCCTCTTGAGGTTCTTCCAGAAGAGGGGCGTGCAAGATCTATTGAAGGATTAAGGCGGCGCGCAAGTGTGGCCCTTTTCCCTTAAGGGCTGGCCACTCAGGCGCGCAAGTGTTGATGTGTTTCAACACTTAGGCCTTCCTCCCCCTCTTTAGATCATCCGTTCTAGGTAAGAAATTACCTTAGAAGTGTTTCGGATGCTTTGATAATAGACTAGGGCGTCGGGAGCTCAAATATGAGTTTCTGGAAAAAAAATCCTCCTCCAAATGGGGGGCCCACAGGGTCTATTTATAGGCAGGAGAAGACCCTGGGTGGTTATCACTTAGGTCGTGCAAGTCACTTGCGCGACCATAATGCGTCACGCAAGTGGACTTGCACGATTATGAGGAAACTTGCATGACTTATGGGCAATCTTCTCCTTGTTCATCCCTTTGTCGATTTTTGATATTTTCTTCAAAGGATGGATCAATTTATGCTAAGTCATTTCCCTTTACATTCCTTTGGACTCTGTGATGAAAAAGGAGCGTCAAAAAATGTCCCCCCTCAGAGTTGGATCCGAAAGAAATGAGGATTTGACTCTGAGGAAATTGAAGACATCCAAAGGAAAGGTGGTGCACAAGTGTTGATGGCGCAGAGGTCGGCGCGCAAGTGCGCATCACACAGGGCCTGGGCGCACTGGGTGTAGGCATGCGGATAGGCTGCATGGCCTATAAATACGCGGTCATTGGCTATGCTTCACATCTGATTCTTAATTCTCGAGCTCTCGTCGTGCAAGTCATCTTCTTTCCGTTGTTTCCTCGCCGTCGCGCTGCTGTCAAGGTAATAGGACTTGCGTGGTGTAAACATGCGCGACAAAAACTTGCACGACACATTTAACACTTGTGCGGCACATCCATACTTGTGCGCCTAAATGCCTTAGCCATTTTTTCGAATTTCTTTCAAAAAGTTTATGAAAAATCAATCCATTTAAGAGTTAATTTATTCAACTCTTGTTCAGAATCAATGGCTCTTAGACCTGGAATAGTTGATGAACTGGATAGAAAGCAGATAGATGATATGATGGACATCATTGGCCATGATTATTATACTATCAAAGATAGTACTCTTCTAGATTTGGATAAGTATCTGAAGAAATATCATCGTGACTTCCCACAGAGAACTTATCTGCCTTTGTATGGGTATGGTCATCTACGAGAAGTCACCATTCCAGAAGCAATGAACTATCTTCCATTCTCATGGTTCCAGAATTACACCAACTTTTCTTCAGCAAATATCTCAGGTGGAGGAGTATTTCTAAGTGCTGGAATAGTGTATAAGGCCTACGTGATGCATCATAGCCCTTGCACACCAGATCTGAAAAATCATACACCTGATCTGCAACCACATTGTCATCCTTCAATCGTCCGAAATGATCATATGGATTAATCCAAAGGCTGGAAGAAAAGTTGGGACTTCTGTCCTGGGGGAGGCGTGAAGCCAACTTGGATGTGGGCGTACTGGGTGCGACAAACCTGTGCAGAGTTTGTCGAGGATCTGAAGGGAGCTGCAATATACGAAGCTGTCTGGGTTGGGAAAACATATGTTTACAGACATGATAACTTCGTGTCGGAGATACTCAGCCACTGGAGCCCAGAAACTAATTCTTTCCATCTTACTCATGGAGAAGTAGGCATCAATCTGTGGGATGTCCACAAGATCTCAGGGGCTCCAATTTTGGGCGATATGTATGATGAATTCATTCCTCTCAAGGTGACTTGGAATGATTCAGAGAAAACTCTTAATTTAGCTCAGGAATTATTTAAGATTTTCCACAGGCTTAAGAGTTCAGAGACCTCATTAACTCATTATAGAAAGGATATTCATCCAGAGGAATGGATGAATATATTTCTTATTGAGAAGAAAGAGAGGGATCCAAAGGAGAAGGATCCGAAAGAAAAAGTATCCAAGAAAAAGAAATCCAAGGATAAGAGGCCCAAACGTCCTACCACCTGCCCAAAACCTGAGAAGAGGGGTGCTCCTGGCACATTCTGGCCAACTCTAGAAGTAGGAGAGTTCGAGAAGTGGGGATATGAAGTGAATCAAAGAATCCCAAAGAAGACTCATCTGGTGGGCTTCTTGGCAATGTGGATCAGTGTTTATCTCTTGCCAGTCAGGGATTCGAAGGGAGGCGTCAGGCCAGGGACCTTCATCATTGCGGCAAAGATGGCTGAGGGAAAATTGGTTGGGTTGGCTACCCCCATTTTAGCAAAGATTCACAGGATTTTACTTCATGTCTTCATGGGTAAATCTCCTTCAAGAATAGTGGGACCATCCCATGTTTTATGGGGATGAATCGCCACAAACTTCAGGACTTATAATGAACAGAATGGATTACAAATTCCTGGAAGTTCTTTCAAGCCGTCAGTGCAAGCATTCTCTGGAGTTGCTCCATTAGATGTTAATGCCTATGACATGAAAGTGAGGCTGAGCATGTTTAAGGAATTCAAATTCATTCCCTATGGAAGTCCGCCAACCGGGTGGTATTTTGATGATGGAACAGCCCATTTGGATTTGAGGGAATACATGCTAGCTTGCAGGGATGGTGTGCTAGTTTCCAGGATTGACGGAGAAATCATATGCGAGGACTATGCTCCACATAGATTTGAACGTCAATTCAGATGTTTGCAACAGATTGCTGTATATCCTCCAGTACATGTCAGGTTAGAGCAACATCAGATGGTCACTCGGCAACTATGGCTGCTGACGTCAAGGGAGAAGACTGGGGAAGTATTTGACGTACCAGTTGAAAAAGCAGCACATAATTTGACTACATATTATGCCGAACACTGGATAGCATCATACCCCAAACAGATATTGAATCACCCAGTTTATCAGGTGGGGAAAAGGAAGAGGACTGTAGAGAAAGAAACCCTTCCTCATGAAGGTGATGCTTCCCCACCTGAAGTTGATTCGACAGACTCCTCCTCTAGAACTGATTCACCAGATTCCCATGATGGGGATGATGAGGCACAACCAGCGGCAAAGCGGTTTCGTGCCCGATATAATCCTCTGGTCAGAATTAAAAGACCCACTCCATCAACTCCTGGTGAGTTACTTCATTGTAGTAATTTAATCACTGATACTTTATAAAGCAATAAGTCTTACATTCTTATTATTTATCTGTAGTTGCAGGAGCTTGGAAGAAATTGAAGTCAAAAATTGTAGGACCTTCCTCGCAGCCTTCATATCTAAGACCAGAGGTTTTCCAGCTATGGAAGAGTTTATACTATGGTACTGAGACCGCCTGGCTGGATTTGTGTGAGGGCCTATAACTTCCTGTAATAGGGAATATTATGGCTTCTACAAATATTCAATATGAGGATAGCCCAATGAAGTGAAGGCTTACATCAGAGAGCTGGAAATGCTCATATATTCCATTGATGAGTCTGTTCCTTTCACCAGGCGGGTGAAGGAAATGATTGATCATGGCACCACTATTGGGGTTGGTGGTTCTGGAGATGAGGAGTGTCATGAGTATGTGGCTCCTGAAGATGTAAGTTTTCTTTTCATATTTTCTTTGGAACTTGATTTCAGTAGAAGCTTTGTTACTTAAGAAAGTTATTTTTTTATCTTGCATCTTGCAAATAAAGGAACTGGGGTTCCTTCTCCACAGTATAGCCCTGGTGGTACTGCCATCGGGGCTACTGCTGATTCTCCTCGCAAACCAGGAAAGATATCTCCAGGCCAGCATGCCATGAATGAGGCACTGGACATGGCCTTCCATTCACCAATCCAAGTGCCAATAAGGGATACTACCGATACTCCCAAAAAACCAAAGAAGAAAAGGAAACGAATGAGGAATTCCACAGCTGAACGCTTCATTAGTAGTGATAAGTCCTTCGAGTAATCATGAGTTTATACCCATGACCACATGGTTATTCATATTTTTGGGGATTGCAGGGGCTTCTTCAATTTCCCCCCTGAGGGAAAGGACTGATCCTCCTTCAAAGACCACGGAGGGTGCTGTGGAAAAATCACAGATCCAAGCTGACTTGGCTGCTCTAGGAGAAGGTCTAGCATCTATTCCCAGTATCCCTCCTGCTGCTGTTGCAAGAAGAGAAGAACCTGTTTCTGGTAAGTCAAAAATGATTCATATAAATGTTGAATGAAACACCGACTGATTTCCATTCTGTGATACTTCAGGTTTAACTCCTGCATTAGAGGTTCTGGTGACTATTGTAACTGATGAAACTGATACTATGATTTTACCTGAAGATACTATCCAGGGTCAGGGGCTGCAGGATGTAAGTCATCAAGAAGACACACCAAATGCTTTCACTGGTGAGACTAACCAGGATTCTGAAATATCATTGGATGAAATGATGAATCATGGAATGTCTTTTGAATAATTTTATGATCATGCTAAGTTGTCATGTGATTTCTAAGACCTTGGGCGTGAATGTTATCCTTTTCCCAGTACATTTTCTTATAATTTACACTTCTAATCATGACTGAAAATGATACGCAGTTCCATCCATAGAAACTGCTGAACTGCCAATGCCTGAAGAGGGTGTGTACATTGATGTCAACCCTACCATTGCAGAAACATTATCTCAAGTAGAGCTAAACCCTCCTAAGACCCATCTTGAAGATCCTGTTGAGACTAGGAAAGATGGGGAGGATTCTTCTCAGGTTATTGACCCACCGTCGGGTAAGGGATAATAATATTTGTTATTGTACTTAATTTTCAAGACAACCGATTCTTTTGTTATCCTTTGAAGCTAACCAAAGCTTTCAATTAATTCTGCAGGGTTGTCAACTGCAGTGTCTAAGTCTGGAGGTGAAGCCTCAGCCTTTGCCCCCACTGGAAATGAAAGCGAAGAAGCAAAAGTCAGGGGGGAAAGAACAGAACATGGCACTTCCTTAAGTGCATTAATCCTAGATTACATGCCCCCTTGTGATGATGATGTTGAATCAGAATCAGAGATTCTTAAAGCGTTCAGCTTTTCACGACGCAAGTCATGGAACAACATATGGAAAAATAATATCTGAGGTGCCTTTAAAAGAGTTATCATTGAAAATTCCTCAATTGTCCTCCCAATTTTTTATACTAGGACTTGGTGGTTTTGGATATGAAAAGATCCATACCATAGTGAAACAGATCATCTTCAAGAGGGAGAAGGAGCAAAAGTGCAGCGAAGATCTGACCAAGGTAAAATTGTCAGTTAACATTGGAAAATTTGAGGCTGCGGTATCCCAAGCTGAGACTGATTATACTGCCAAGATGAAGGATCTGAAGCATAAAATCAATGAAAAAGTCATCCAGCAGATGCACCTTCAGCAACAGTTGGATGTTGTTATTGGGGAACATGACCAACTCAATAATTCACTGGAGGAAGTTCAGACAAATGGTATGAAGACCATTGTGGTTGCCAAGAAAGAACCCCATTAGGCTGAAAAGAGTGAAGTTGGTCGAGTGCATGAGCTTCAAGTAGCTACTGATGAAGCTCGGGATGTGGTTCATCAATTGAAGACTTATGTTGAAAGCCTCTTGTAATTCTTGAAAAAGAGAAGAGATTCTAGTCTGTGGATGTCCTTCTAACTATTGTTCATGAATGAAAAACACTTTCATCTTCAATCATTTGTACTTTCATTCTCTTTTGCTACATGATTTAGATTTTACCTAAGCCAATGGGCCTAGTAAGAATAGTTTTATTTTTACTAGGATTAATGTAAATAACCCTACAAACATCAAACCTTTTAATTGCTAAATGTTATCTAAATAAAACAAAATGTATGTTTAGTGAGCTGGGAACATGACTTTTATTCAGAGTTCCCTTGTCTTTTGTGGGTAGTTTAGAGTCATGCACGTCGGACATAAAAAAAGGCTAATGTTTAAGGTCGAAATAGCTTTGACCGAAATGGATTAGAATTCACTCAATTCCTTGAAAATTCATCTGAAAAGATATTACCACACTCAAGTATGAGGGAAAATATGTAAGCTATGACTTAAGAATATTTTAATATGAGGAATGATATGAAAAAGAGCTAAAAGACAATAGAAGAAGTAGTTTCCAAGAATGAAGTTACCATTATTTAACAACCCCGTTGGGGGGTTGAATTATACAGGGCCACCTAAGGGCATTAGCTGCATTGTTAAATGAAATAGTATCTTTTGGCAAACAAGTCTGTTATGTAGACTGTTTATGAAAGGCCACCTATGGGCACATGCGGCATAGTCAGGCAAAATAACTCTCAGAAATTTACTTTCCTAGTGCTAAAAGCCAGTGAAAGTTTATAGAGATTCAAATCTTCCAAAGTATAGAGTTTGTTGTATGGAAAGAGGTACTTGAATATGGAGAAGATATTTCCATACAAGATTATCAAAGAACTGGATGAATATCACTCTTACGAAGGTATAACCCAAACTTAGGGAAGAAGAATATAAACCATAGACTTGAATACTTTCAAATCAAGAAAAAGGATATGGGACAAATATGTTAAGGATGGCTATTTTTTTGGATCCCTACATACTGTCGTTTAAGACAAATAAGGAAAAAAGAGGCATTCTTCCCAAGAATGAAGTTACCACTATCCAAAAAACCCGTTAGGGGGTAGAATTATGTAGGGCCACCTAAGGGCATTGGCTGCATAGTCAAATAATATTATCTTTTGGCTAACAAGTCTGTTATGTAGACTGTTTATGCAAGGCCGCCTATGGGCACGTGTTGCATAGTCAGACCAAATGACTCTCAGAAGTTTGACATTTTTGTGACTAGAAGTCATGAAAAGGGTTATGAAGATCTGAAAATATTTAAGGTTAGGATTATGACACATAAAGATGGGTATTTTTCAATGTATACAGAGATACATAGATCAATGCTAACCATAATCATGTTGTGGCTGGGTCCTGAATTGAAATGTTAGACTTCACTATATATCCCATAAGGATGAGAATCAAGCCATACGTAGTTCTTAAACTATAGTTTAATGTCGTGTGGGTCAAAAGGATTAGAGATCTTAGTTTAGGGTTATAGAGCTTGGACCATTGTAAGAAATACGCAGTGTGTGTTTTCATGGGGACTTTTCAGCCAAGGGACTGAAAATGGAATTTGGGATCAGGCCCAAAGACTTGGGGCAAGATTTGAGGGACACTCGAACGTTCCTACGTATCCCATAAGGATGGGAATCAAGCCCACGTAGTTCTAGAAATACCCCTTATACAATTTTGGTTCGTACATGAGAAGGGTGAAAGGGGACTTTAGTGCAATGATGTTTTAACCCAAGATAAAAGGTTCAGGCATTGCCATGTATGCACGTAGTCTTTGAAATGAAATATGATTGAAAAATCAATGAAAATAATGGTTCCCTCTCAGGTGAGGGTATCAAATAAATTTGTAGTTTATTGTCATACTAGAAAAAAGTGTTGTATAGTTTAACGTCGTATAACAAGGACGAAAGTGAACCAATGTAAAGATATTGATTCTAAGGGCGGTTTCGTGAATTAACATCGTATGAGATGGATATGAACCGACTTGAAGAGATTGGTTTTGGGCTTGAACCTTGGGAGGTTGCCTACATACCCATCCTAGAAGGCAAGGATCAAAGTTCGTTTAGTTCAATTAAATAATTAATTAATGATTAAGTAGTTTTTGGGGACAACGACCTATAAAATGATGTTGGGACTTACACATGGTTAGCGGCCCAGAGAGAGTCGTATGGTTGAGGTTTTCTCTAAGCTCACGTGATTCATACTCGGTGTGAGAAACAAGAGGTAAAAACAACCTTAACGATGCATAGTTTAATGTCATGTAGGACATATAAAGGGACTATGCGGTTTAAATTCTTGCAGTTAGGACTATTGGTGCTGCACAGTTTAGTGTCATGTAGCCGGGACAAAATACAGTTTAATGTCATGTAGGACGTATCACAGACTTTCTCTACAGTTTAGCATCATGTATTTAGGATGATGGGGACAATAGATTTTAACATCATGTTGGATGAAGGGGGGACTATGCAGTTTAATGTCATGCAGGGAGGAAAAAAGAGTACACCATTTAACATCATGTTGGATGCATTAGGGACTTTTTCACAGTTTAACGTCATGTTGGACGAAAAAGGGACGATACAGTTTAGCATCATGTTGGACGAAAGTGCGAATAGTTAACGTCATATGCATGGACCTTGGATGGTGCAGTTTAATGTCATGATGGACAGTGGTGTAGTTTAAGGTCATACAGGACCTTTGATGATTATGTAGTTTAACGTCTTTCTGGACGTAAGGGACTTTTATACAGTTTAGCGTCATGTAGTTAGGACGTCATAGTTTAACGTCTTGCTGGACATAAGGGACTTGCAAATAGTTTAGGGTCATATGCATGGACCATTGATGATGTAGTTTTAGGTCATACAGACCTAGTTGCAGTTTAAGGTCATATATGACCATTTAGGGAACTTTTTCACATTTTAGCGTCATGTGGGACGAAAGTACAAATAGTTTAAGGTCATATGTATGGACCGTTTCTGTATATTTTAATGTCATATAGCAATGATGAAGTACTTTTGTATAGTTTAGCGTCATGTAACTAGGACAAAGTAGGGACTTTGCAGTTTAATGTCAGGTATTGAGGACAAAGTAGGATTTTTTTTCATAGTTTAACGTTGTGTGGGATGAAATTCATACAAATAGTTTAAGGTCATATGTATGGACCATTGCTGTATAGTTTAACGTCATATATCAAGGACGAAATAGGTACTTTGCAGTTTATACAAAATACTTCTTCAAAAATCTGGCATTGGTTGGAGTAGTGATGAGTTCTCCATCCATTGAGATTAATGAATAAGCTCCATTGGAGTAGACCCTATGTATTGAATAAGGTCCTTCCCATTTTGGCTCAAGCTTGGGAGGTTTCTTTCCTGGTATCAATGGAGTTCTGAGAACTAATACCAATTCTCCCTGAGTGAATGAACGAAGACGAACATTTTTGTTAAAAGCTCGTGCTATTCGATTCTGATAGACTTCCAAGTGGTGCAAAGTGCACAATCTTTTCTCATCTAACCATTCCAATTCATTAAATCACTTTTGAGATTGTTCATCTGTAGATGATTGATCACAAATGGCAACTCTGAGTGAGGGTAGTTGAACTTAAATGGTCAAGACGGCTTATGTTCCATATACCAATGAATATGGAGTTGACCGAGTTGCAGTGCGCGCGGTAGTCTGATAAGCCCATAAAGCATGAATGAGTTTATCAGGCCATGACCTCTTATCTTTATCCACCATTTTTTGCAGTATATTTGAATGAGTCTTGTTAAAGGCTTCTATCTGGCCGTTTTCCACTGCATGATACTGAGATGAATGGTTGGATTTGATGTTGTATTCTTGATACAACTTCTTCACCTTGGATGAACAGAAATTGGTGCCATTTTCCGTCAATATGATATGAGGGACACCAAATCTGGTAATGATGTTAGACTTGATGAAGCTAAAAATGCATTTAGAAGTGACTTCCTTGAGAGGTATTGCCTCTTCCCATTTGGAAAAGAAGTCTGTAGCAGTAAGAATATACTTAAACTGCTTGGTCGTAGCTGAAGGGTAAGGTACCACCACATCCATTCCCCATGTGGAAAATGGCCATGAGTAGTTAGTTGTATGAAGCAACTCTGGAGGCTGATGAATGATGTTGGAATGTACTTGGCATGAATGACACTTCTTTGTGAAATCGACACAATCTCGTATCATTGAAGGCCAAAAGTATCCAAGCCTTAGAATCTGATCAGACGATCTATGTCCAGACTGGTGGGAACCACAGACACCTGCATGCACTTCTTTCATGACAGCCATTGTCTCTTCACCATCAATGCATCTGAAGATAAATCCATCAAAACCATGTTTGTAGAGAATTTTCTATAGGTGATATGGTCTATCATAAAGAGTAAAATTAACCACATGTCACCGGATTTGTACTTTCTCAGCTCTATCAGGTGGAAGTGTTCAATTTTGAAGGTATTCCCTGATAGGTGACATCCATCCTGTAGTATGACCATACGGTTCAGGGATGGGACAAATTTCATTAATTTCCTCTATTCTGATTTGAACATAAGGTGAAATTGCATGACGGTGGGCAATACTGATGGTTGTCTCGTCCCGATTTTGATCTTCCAAAGTTGTGGCTATATTAGCCAATGCATCAGCTTGAGCATTTTGTGATCTTGGGACATAAGAAAATTTTGGTTCCGAAGGGAATTCTTCCATTAACTCTCTGACGTAATCATACAAAGGGATTAGTTCTTCTTTTCTGATAGAATAATCCCCATTGACTTGTCTGATTACCAGGTCTGAATCAACTTTCACCTTTAAGTGATTCATTTTCTCTTGAAGTGTTAATTCCAAACCTACGATGAGAGTATGGTATTCTGCTTCATTATTGGTACCACCTTCCCACAAAAAAAAGGAATAAGGTAACACTGCCTTTTCTAGAGAAATGAGAACATTTCCTAAGCCAACTTTTTTAAATTTAAGATTTTCCATTTTCCTCCCTGTTGGACTTCTGGAAGCACAATCAAAATACATTTCCCATGCCTGAGGACTTTCTTGAATAGAGAAGACTTCCTCATCAGGGAGTTCAATATCTGAAGATGTGTCTTCCACAGAAGGGTGTTCAGCTAGGAAATTAGCCAGATCTTGGCCCTTTATCGCCTTTTGAGACGCATACTGAATGTCTAATTGCTGCAAAATAACTTCCCACCTTCCCATATTTCCTGTAAGCATTGGAAGACATAGGATAAATTTGAGCGGGTTATTGTGAGATACCAATTGGACCTCGTGATGTTCCAGGTAGTGTCTAAACTTCTGAACTACAAAGATTAATGCCAGGTATCACTTCTCAATACTTGAATACCAGGTTTCTTCTTCAGGCATGGTTTGACTAAGATAGTAGAGACTGTTTTCATTCCCATCATCATTCTTTTGAGCAAGAAAGGCACCCAATGATCGCTCAAGAGCTGTCACATAGAGGATAAGTGGTCTTCCTTCAACAGGTGGCATGAGTACCGGTGGACTCAGGAGGTATTTCTTGAGAATATCGAATGCTTCTTGACATTCTTCAGTCCACTAGTAAGTGACTCCCTTCTTCATCAATTTGGTGAAGGGTAAACTTTTGCCTGCTAAATTGGCGATGGAACGCCAAATATAGGCTAAGTTTCCTTGACGTCCTCTTAATTCCTTCAAATTTTGAGGAGGTGACATACCAAAGATTGACTTGGTCTTCTCAGGACCGACTTCAATACCACGATGGCGTACAACAAAGCCGAGAAATTTTCCTGAGGTTACCCCAAAATCACATTTTAAGGGGTTCATCTTCAAATTATGTTGTCGAATCTTGAAGAATATGACTTCCAAATCAGCCAAGTGATTAGAACGTTTTTTGGATTTAACTACCAAATCGTCTACATAGCATTCAACAAACTTCCCTAAGAAGGGTTTGAAGATACGATACACGACACGCTGATAAGTTGCACCTGCATTCTTTAAGCCAAAGGGCATTACCCGGTAGCAAAACACACCCTGAGGGGCTCAGAAGGCTGTAAATTCCTCGTCTTCTAGGGCCATTTAGATCTGATTATATCCAGAATATCCATCCATGAAGGAAAGTGATTCATAGCTAGCTGTTGCATCAATTAGAAGTTCTGTAATCGGAACTGGGAAATCATCCTTAGGACAATGCCGATTAAGATCTCTGAAATCGATGCACACTCTAATTTTTTTGTTCTTTTTCTTTACAGGGACAATATTAGCCAAACATTTGGGATATTTAACTTCTCTGACGAAGTTAGATTTGATAAGATTATCCACTTCAGCTTCAATTTTGGATGCATAAGTTGGGTGTGTTCTTCTCGCGGCTTGCTTAAATCCTCGATGTTCTTCTGGTAAACCCAAATGATGAGTAGCAACATCAGGATAAAGCCCCGGAATTTCTGTATAGTTCCAGGAAAATATATCTTTATTTTTCTTTAGAAAATAAATATACATCTCTTTCTCCTCAAGAGTCTTGGACTCACTGATTAAAGTGGGGAGTGGTTCTCCTTTTGTACCTATATTTATTTCTCTGAGTTCATCAACAGTGGTAGAGATACCCTCTTCAAATGTTGGAGGAGCATCTTTGAGATCTTCCTCTTATTCTTCATCATGTATTATTTCTTCCATTTCTACTTGCATAGTAGATGATAAAGTATAATTCTCATGATCTGAAGAGCTGTCAAAATTTGCATATTTTGAAGAAGAAGTTTCCATTTCCAACCCGATTGATGATGAAGGGTCTTCTTTGGGTAATAAAGAGGAGATGATGGATTGAGAATCGACATCATTGTTCACCTCCGACGTTGATATAACTTCTTCTGGCCTAATTGGTGAAGTACAGACTTGTTGGGTTTCAGTAGATGAAATGAAGACGTCACCATTTTTGATTTCATCACTGCTTGGTAGATTACCAATTTCTCCCATGTTGTCTGGCTCGATTGCCGTAATTGACATTATGGATCTTTCCATAAGAGTATTTTTATTTGGTTCTATCTTGTCAATTTGACTGATAGGAAACACATAATATGTACTCACATGTGTAAATGAATTTACTGGAATTTTTTCCAAACCATATAGAGCATTAACTTTGGTAATCTCCTTTGTTATGGATTTATCCCTTTGCTTCATGTGATAGAATTCTGCCTCAATGTATTGAGACTCACATGTCTTAAACGGGGCCTTATCACCATACAATGTCCCAACATGACCATCGAAACAATATTTGAGACATTGATGGTATGATGAAGGGATAACCGCATGTTGATGTAGCCAGGGTCTTCCAAGAAAAATGTTGAAGGATGAGTCTTGATCAACAACCCTGAAATCTGAATTGGATACAAGATCTCCAAATTGAGTTCTGAGTGTAAATTCACCTAGTGGTTCTTGTTCATTTTTATCATATCCCTGTAGCATCATGGTGGAAGGGGATAAATCAAATTCTATGAGCCCCAATTGACAAAGTGTACGAATGGGCATGAGGTTGACTCCTGAACCATTTTCAATGAAAACTCTTCGAACATCCACGCCATTGACCTTTCCAGACAAGTACAATGGTCTAATATGTTCATGTACAACATCATCTTCATCTTCATCAGTAAAGGATATTATTGCATGTCATTCTGCAGGATTATTCTCTATGGGATAGACTTCAGCTGTAGAAATTTCAGTTTCAAACTTTTTAGGACTTGAGAAAGCCTCGATGAGTGCTTCCCGAAGATCTTTTGACAGATTCAGAGCATCTAGAATTGATAACTTGGCTGGTACTTGGGCCAATTGTTTCAATATATCATACTTTTGATCCAGAGGTCTACGTTTCTCAATAGGAATATGTGGTTTAGCAGGTACCTTAGAAGCAGATGCTTTGGAAGTTGATGTATCTTGTATTGGGATAGGAGTTGTCAATATTCCTGGTTTTGGAAGATTAGACTGATTAGATCCATTTACTTGCTGAGAGGATGAAGAAGGAACCTTCAGCCGGTCTTCCAAAATAATTGTTCCAGGACTGAATTTTCTATTGGTAGAAGAACTTGCTTGTTCTTGCTGAGCTCGCTGAAGGGCTCTACCATGAGTTTCTGCTGCATACACAGTTCTAGCAGGGGTAGAATTGGAATAGTGGCTTCTGAAAGATCCATGTCTTCCCCTGTATCCTGAGCCCCTGGAACATCCTCTGATTCCTCTGTTTGATACAGGGAATTCAGGCTCATTGAAATTGAAACTGCGACTGGCATATCGATCTGTTAGTTGAATCATATTAACATAGCCAAAGATTAACTCTTTATCCGATTAAGACTCTGCATGATTAGCCTGTTTAGGATTTTCCGTTTGGTGGGGCAGTGCCTGTGGCCTTGAAGTATATGGAATGAAGTCCGCCAAATTCAAAGACAACATAGGCTTTGACACATACTCATCTTATTCTGATTCTTTATCTTTCTTTGAATCATGCCATTTCTTTGAGGACTTTCCCTCTGACGTAGTGCATTTTGCCGCAAAATTCATGTCAGAAGACACAATTGGTTTCCTTAATTTTGTTCGAAAAATAGCATGAGTTTGATTGATTGTCTTTCTGACCATCCAATCATCATACTTTTCTGCATTTTTTCTTTTGACTTCCTGCCATTCATCTTCCTCCTCAGGAACTGTAGCAGTGACACATGCTACCTCGGCTGAGGAGCCTTTTAATGTGACCTGTCCCGAGTCGACCATCTTTTGCAGGAGGTATTTGAAGACAAAACACTCCTAGATGGGATGCCCCAACATTTGATGAAAAGGGAAATAATTAGGACGGTCTTCATATCCTTTCTTGTTTGGCCTCTTGGTTATTGGCAATTGAACCAAATTTTTTTCCAGAGCCGATATGAAATAACCAGGAACTTATTCATTTCAGAAAGAGTATGTTTTGCTCTTCAGATCCTCAAATTGTTTTCGTCTTTGATATTTTTGATCATCTGGACGAAAAGGCCTTTGTTGTTGGCGCTCAGAAGGTGGAGCCCTTCGAGAAGATGAAGGTTTTGAGGTAGAAATAGGTACAGGTTCTTGTTTAAGCATAACTGTAGTAGTTTCTGCTTTACCCATCACTACTAGAAAAGTAGGCTATACCAATGGTTTAAAACCGTTGGTATAGGCTGGAAAACCGTTGGTATAGACTATACCAATGGTTTTCCAAACCGTTGGCTAGTAAGCCGTGAGGAAAGCCCTATACCAACGGTTGCACTTAAATGGTTGGTATAGGTGTTCCAGAATTCTGGAAAAGTTTATACCAACGGTTCTGAACCGTTGGTATAAGCTTTCCAGAAATCTGGAAAAACGTATACCAATGGTTCAGAACCGTTGGTATATCTTTTTCCAGAATTTTGGAAAATCTTATACCAACGGTTCGTTTATAACCATTGGTATAAGATTTCCAGAATTCTGGAAAAAGCTATACCAACAGTTCTGAACCGTTGGTATAGGCTTTCCAAAATTTTGTAAAAGGATATACCAATGGTTCTAAACCATTGGGATAGCTTTTTTCTGGAAAATCTTATACCAACAGTTCAGAACTGTTGGTATAGCCTTTTCCAGAATTCTGGAAAACGATATACCAACGGTTCTGAACCGTTGGTATAACCTTTTCCAGAGCTGTTGCACAGCAGCCCCCCAGAATCCCTCTAGTTGCCCTACCATCCACCTGCATAAAAAAAAACATTGCACAACAGCCCTCAATATACCCTCCACTATACACATGTATAAGAAATATCACAAAAACCACATACATATTTCAAACAGTATAAAAAACAGCAAAAATATCCCAAAAAACACATATGACAACAATCATCCGGTGGTAATTCACCTCACCCATTCACAACCCCCCAACCAGCGTACCTCCCCATCAAATTCTAATAGGCAGAATAGTTTGATAAATATCTATTAGAGTTGAATAATAATTTCAAATTGGCTAAAATCCCTTTTTTGTGATCCTAGTTTTGGGTATGTAATGATTTGTGATGAATTTTGCATTGAACTTGTATTGTTTATAATATATGGTGAAAAGTTATTTTCTTAGGAGTCTCGTCACTTATGACCCCATTAGTTAAACTACCCAACTCATGAAAAATAGTTTGCGACTATCGTTGATGAGTGTAAAATTCAGTTGTATTCACTTAAAATGATTTCCTTTTGAAATAAAAGAGAGAATTTGAGTGGTTTCATCCACACCACGCCTCGGATTGAGGCGGAGTTGACTCATACACATCACAAATGACCCATGGATCATTTTCCTAAAGTATCAACACAATCCGAATGTGTTTGGTTGGTTTCTTGTATACCGGTTGTTTTTACATAAATGTGTATCCATTTTAAACAATAGAAATACACTTTGAGTGATACTGACCACACCATGCCTCGGATTAAGGAAGGGTTGACTCGTACACGTCACAAATGACCCATAGATCCTTTTCCTAAAGTATCAATAGTATCTGAATGTGTTTGGTCCGTTTTTCGTATGTCAGTTGTTGTTTTTACTTAAAAT
This sequence comes from Viscum album, assembly GCA_963277665.1. Taxonomy (NCBI): domain Eukaryota; kingdom Viridiplantae; phylum Streptophyta; class Magnoliopsida; order Santalales; family Viscaceae; genus Viscum; species Viscum album. Next base: position 747,359,834 of record OY728129.1, on the reverse strand, counting down.
GTTGTCCATTTCAAAAAATAGTTAGACACTTTGAGTGGTGCCGCCCACACCTCACCTCATATTGAGGCAGAGTTGATTCCTACATGTCCCAAATGACCCATGGATCGTTGTCCAAAAGTTTCAACAGAATCCGAATGCGTTTGGTCGGTTTTCCGTATGTGTTTTTTTTACTTAAAAGCGCATCCATTTTAAACAAAAGAAAGACATTTTGAGTGGTACCGGCCACACCAGCCCTCGGATTGAGGCGGGGTTGACTCCTACACATCAAAAATGACCCATGGATACATGTCCTTAAGTATCAACAGTATCTGAAGGCATTTGGTCCATTTTCCGTATGACAGTTGTTTTTTTAACTTAAACTGTTGTCCATTTCAAAGAAAAGTGACACACTTTGAGTGGTGCCGGCTACACTGACCCTCGGATTGAGTCAGGATTGACTCATACACATCATATATGACGCATGGATCATTTTCCTAAAGTTTCAACATAATCTGAATGCCTTTGGTCAGTTTTCCGTATGTTAGTTGTTGTTTTTACTTAAACTGTTGTCCATTTCAAAGAAAAGTTAGACACTTTGAGTGGTGTCGGCCACACCGCGCCTCGGATTGTGGCGGGGTTGACTCGTACAAGTCAAAAATGACACATGGATAATTTTCTTATAGTTTCAACAAAATCCGAATGGGTTTGGTCGGTTTTATGTATGTCAGTTGTTGGTTTTACTTAAACTGTTGTCCATTTCAAAGAAAAGTTAGACACTTTGAGAGGTGTCGGCCACACTGCGCCTCGGATTGAGGCGGGGTTGACTCGTACACATCACAAATGACCCATGGATACATGTCCTAATCTATCAACAGTATCTTAATTCCTTTGGTCCGTTTTCCGTATGTGGTTTTTTTTACATAAAAGCGCATCCATTTTAAACAAAAGAAAGACACTTTGAGTGGTACCGGCCACACCGGCCCTCGTATTGTGGAGGGGTTGACTCGTACAAGTCAAAAATGACACATGGATTGTTTTCCTACAGTGTCAACAGAATCCGAATGGGTTTGGTCGGTTTTATGTATGTCAGTTGTTGTTTTTACTTAAACTGATGTCCATTTCAAATAAAAGTTAGACACTTTGAGGGGTGTCGGCCACACCACGCCTCGTATTGAGGTGGGGTTGACTCTTACACGCCACAAATGACCCATGGATACATTTCCTAATGTATCAACGGTATTCAAATGCCTTTGGTCCATTTTCCGTATGTGGTTTTTTTTACTTAAAAGCGCATCCATTTTAAACAAAAGAAAGACACTTTGAGTGGTACTGGACACACCGGCCCTCAGATTGAGGCGGGGTTGACTCGTACAATCACATATGACCCATGGATCCTTTTACTATAGTTTAAACAGAATCTGAATGCGTTTGGTCTGTTTTCCGTATGCCAGTTGTTGTTTTCACTTAAAATCCTATCCATTTCAAATAAAAGTTATACACTTTGACTGGTGCCGGCCACACCGCGCCTCAGATTGAGACGGGGTGGACTCCTACATGCCAAAAATGACCCATGGATACATGTCCTAAATTATCAACAGTATCTGAATGCCTTTGGTCTGTTTTCCGTATGTTGGTTTTTTTTACTTAAAAGCATATCCATTTTTTTTAAAAAAAAAAGAAAGACACTTTGAGTGGTACCGGCCACACCGGCCCTCGGATTGAGGAGGGGTTGACTCCTACACATCACAAATGACCCATGGATACATGTCCTTAAGTATCAATAGTATTTGAATGCCTTTGGTCCATTTTCTGTATGGCAGATGTTTTTTTAACTTAAACTGTTGTCCATTTCAAAGAAAAGTGACACACTTTGAGTGGTTCCGGCCACACTGGCCATCGGATTGAGGCGGGATTGACTCGTACACATCACATATGATGCATGGATCGTTGTACTAAAGTTTCAATATCATATGAATGCCTTTGGTCAGTTTTCCGAATGTTAGTTGTTGTTTTTACTTAAACTGTTGTCCATTTCAAAGAAAAGTTAGACACTTTTAGTGGTGTCGGCCACACCGCTCCTCGTATTGTGGCGGGGTTGACTCGTACAAGTCAATAATGACACATGGATCACTGTCCTACAGTTTTAATAGAATCTGAATGGGTTTGGTCGGTTTTCCGTATGTCAGTTGTTGTTTTTACTTAAACTGTTGTACATTTCAAAGAAAAGTTAGACACTTTGAGTGGTGTTGGCCACACCGCGCCACGGATTGAGGCGGGGTTGACTCGTACACGTCACAAATGACCCATGGATACATTTACTAATGTATAAATAGTATCTGAATTCCTTTGGTCTGTTTTCCATATGTGGTTCTTTTTACTTAAAATCGCATCCATTTTAAACAAAAGAAAGAGACTTTGAGTGGTACCGGCCACACCGGCCCTCGAATTGTGGCGGGGTTGACTCGTACAAGTCAAAAATGACATATGGGTCATTGTCCTACATTTTCAATAGAATCTGAATGGGTTTGGTCAGTTTTCCGTTTTTCAGTTGTTGTTTTTACTTAAACTGTTGTCCATTTCAAATAAAAGTTAGACACTTTCAGTGGTGTCAGCCACACCGCGCCTCAGATTGAGGCGGGGTTGACTTGTACACACCACAAATGACCCATGGATACATGTCCTAATGTATCAATAGTATCCGAATGCCTTTGGTCTGTTTTCCATATGTGGTTTTTTTACTTAAAAGCGCATCCATTTTAACCAAAAGAAAGACACTTTGAGTGGTACCAGCCACAACAGCCCTCGGATTGAGGCGGGGTTGACTCGTACACATCACATATGACCCATGTATCCTTGTCCTATAGTTTAAACAGAATCCGAATGCGTTTGGTCTATTTTCTGTATGCCAGTTGTTGTTTTCACTTAAAATCCTGTCCATTTCAAATAAAAGTTAGAAACTTTGAGTGGTGCCTGCCACACCGCGCCTCGGATTGAAGCAGGGTTGACTCCTACACGCCACAAATGTCCCATGGATACATTTCCTAAAGTATCAATAGTATCTGAATGCCTTTGGTCCATTTTCCGTATGTGGTTTTTTTTACTTAAAAGTGCATCCATTTTAAACAAAAGAAAGACACTTTGAGTGGTACCGGCCACACTGTCCCTTGGATTGAGGCGAGGTTGACTCGTACATGTCACATATGACCCATGGATCGTTTTCCTATAGTTTAAACAGAATCCGAATGCATTTGGTCTATTTTCCGTATGCCAGTTGTTGTTTTCACTTAAAATCTTGTCCATTTCAAATAAAAGTTAGACACTTTGAGTGGTGACGGCCACACCGTGCCTCGAATTGAGGTGGGGTTGACTCGTACACGTCACATATGACCCATGGATACATGTACTAAAGTATCAACAATATCTGAATGTGTTTGGTCTATTTTCCGTATGTGGTTTTTTTACATAAAAGTGCATCCATTTTAAACAAAAGAAAGACACTTTGAGTGGTACCGGCCACACCGGCCCTCAGATTGAGGCAGGGTTGACTCGTACACATCACATATGACCCATGGATCGTTGTCCTATAGTTTAAACAGAATCCGAATGCTTTTGGTCTGTTTTCCGTATGCCAGTTGTTGTTTTCACTTAAAATCCTGTCCATTTCAAATAAAAGTTAGACACTTTGAGTGGTGTCGGCCACTACATCAAAGCACATTTTCCATATCATTTTCCACATGCATACACATGAAATACATGGATAACTAAGAAATATAAGTAAAAAAATAGAAAAATGAGTATCACAATACCAAGGAATACTAAAGGTCTAGGTAGTAGACTAATCATACAATAAGAATCAAGTGCAAAAAACAGAATCCGAATGCAACGTCCCTATGAAGCAGAGGAAAACCCCAAAGTGGAAAACCATGTTAAAAAATAAAGAGTTATACAGAATTCAAAAATGTAATGGATCAATCTGCCTCTGATCACCATCACCATCACCACTATCATCATCAGCCTCATCCTTGCCACCATCTCTATCCTCGTCGTCATCCTCGTCATCGTCCCCATGCTCATCATCGGCCTCATCCTCGTCCTCGGCATCATCCTCACCATCGGCCCCATCCTCGCCCTCGACCCCATCCTCATCCTCTCCCTCTTCCTCTTCAGCATCCTCGTCATCACCAGGAACGTCATCATCTCGATCTCCACTAGAGATTTCACCTGGTGCATTGGATGACGCACCTATCGACGACATAAATGTCTGACAAGCCGCAATGGCCTCTGGTGGAAGTGATGAAGATAATTCTTTCATCAGTTTCATAAATTCTATGTCTCTTGTTTGAACTTGTACTTCCAACTCTGTGACCCTTTTATCAGAATGTCTTGCATGCTCCTTGACCTGTTCCAACTCGATGGTACTAGAATGGATACCTGGAGACGACCAATACCTCGTCGGGACTATATTCTTACCAGGTCGGCAGCGTACTCGACCAGAGTGCTCATCTCCCAAAACCTGATATAAATGATCATGTGGCCCAAAATTGTCCGGATCTTGGGCATCAAGAGCCTCTAAAGCAGCCTATAAAAAATATTAATAGATTATTCTATTTCAAATTAGATATTATACTTTGAAATAAACAAATTAAAACTTACAATCTTCTCTTGGGTTGGTTCATTTACCGCAGTTCCATATTTTTTTCTTCTACTCGAGCAAAAAAAAATTGCTCGAGGGATACGTCCTTCAATATTCATATTGTGCTTCTGTAATGACATTGAAACAATATAAAGTGAAAGTATAATAATATATTCATTATTCAATAAATCACATAATTTAAGTAGGATCCACTAAAAATGGAAAGTCCTAAATAAAAATTATAAAAAACTATATCGTACCTGCTGCCTCTCATGATCTGACATAGTTGTGCACCCCAAAGTGCAGAGGTATTGCTTTGAATCAATGTTTTTTTTGTTTTTTTCAGAAGACTCCAAAATAATGATTAATAATTAATAAGATTATATTAATGCAAAATATGAAAAACTCTCATTTAAATAACTCAATTGAGATTAATACCTTAAATTTGGAAGTCGCCCAATGGGTAATCATTTGGAGATATTGCTCTATCGGGCAATCATCCACGATAGGTAATGTCTCTAACTCGGTGCCCACTCTATCACACCATCCAACATACAGCTCATGCTTATAAGATCTCCAAAGCTCTCCTACCTCTTTTAAACGCGCTGGTCGTGGACCTTCGCCATCCGGGAAGTTAACCCGAAGCTGAAACCAAATTGATTAGTTAATTTAAATACAAAAATATACTACATTAAATCCAATAGATTTTTTACCCATATTTGTGGCCACACATTATCCTTGACTTCGGGTGGCAGATGTCTCCAAGAGAGAGGGCTGACCGGAATGATATTGGAGTATTTGGCTAGTGTTGCCAAAAAACCCCGACATTGCTGGCCAGATTTCTCAATCATTTGTCCATCAACATTGTATTCAACCATCAACTGTGTCTGGTGGTTCCATACCACACGCAAGTGAGTATGCCCCCTCCCCCGCCTCCTATCTGTAGATGAATTTGTTATTAAAGAAAAATAATATCAATACAAGTTATAATAAAAATAAATTTTGGTATAAAAATTTAATAGAGTTATATAAATATACCTGTGGTAGTCGGATCAATGGGTGCAGAAGCTGAAGGAATATCCTGTACAGGTGGAGTGTCCCTCAGTGTATGCTCCTCAGCCACATACTATGTCACAGTAGGAGTCGAAGAAGGTGGAATATAATAGCCCGGAGATAATGAACCAGAAGCAAAAGATGATGGAATAGACGTCTGGCCAGTTGGTAGTGTAAACATCAGAGGTCTAAATATCTCATATGTCCCTGAAGACACGCCAGGATCAAAATAGGGCATATAAGATACGTCTGTGGTAGTGGGTCGTCTAACTCTCACCCCACGAGCCCTCGTACCACCGGCCTCAGTACCGGGACCACTAGATGATCTTACGTCTCTGACACCACCCCCCCCCCTCGTACCACCAACCTCTCTACTGGGAGCAATATCAGGCTCCTCGTCAGATATCTGTCGTCTAGGGGGTGGATCCTGAAAAAAAAAGTTTGACATAAAAGTAAACACATGATATTATAAGTTATTGAAATATTTATATTTGAAATAAAATACTCACAATAGGGATGAGTGGAGGACACCCATCTGTACCATGCGACGATTATTATCTGTCATCTTTTTCCACTGCCTCTCTTCAATGGGTGTCATTTCCTGTAATGAAAACAAATATGGAAGTAATTAGAAACAGATAACTAATGTGTAACCCAAAAAACAAAATATAGAAAAACCATTATGATAAAAAGAACATAATGAAACAGAAGATTTATGGTGTTATGAAGGTATGTACTAGGATACACACTCTGAATGATGTAGGTGAAACATGTAGGTGAGAACACGACTGTATGATTCTATATATTTCCCACCACAACTTCGGGTTCACAATCAACTCTGACAATTGAGTTGTTGGGGTCATCATAAGTAATAAACGGATTGCTTCCAATTGCAGTAGGGATATTGTCAACTTCATCATCACCATCATCAAAAACATGTCTGGGATTTACTTCAATAATTACACCGAATTTAGGATGACGATGATCTTTGACATAAAAAAATTGTTTCACCATTGATGCCAATATATATGGTTCATCGGTGGCAAGAGTGCGAGTCATGTCAATAACTCGAAATCCAACATCATCAATAAAGGTGCCTTTCCTCGTCCTTGAATCAAACCATTGACATTTCATCATCGTGACTCGACCATGTGAGTAATAATCCAAAATTATTATTTTCTCCACGACACCATAATAAGCAACATTTTCAGAACAAGGTCTAGTGTCCGATGAACTGGCATAATAGTCTGTTGTGGCAGTTATCATAACACCATTATGTTGTGTTCTCATGTTTCTTGCTCGTTCAGTGATAATAAATTTGTATCCATTGATCACAAGTGATTTACAAGCACGAACCATGGTATTAGGACCAAAAGCCAAAGCTCTTATTTCCTTAGAAACAGAGTCTGTAGGAAAACTTGATACCTGAAATATAAACAAATAGTAAACTTAATTAAATATTATTTTTAATTAGTTATTACAGAAATATTTTTACCTTCAATTTCAACCAAGCAGAAAACCCTTTGCTATGCAAAGTCTCCTTCTTTCTCAAAGATAAAGAATGATTCTTTCTATATATCAATTCTTTATGTTACCTGTAGATAAAAATAATAATAGTTTAACAAATATTTAAAATTACAAGAGATAAGATAAGAGATACATGTACAATTAACTTACTTGATATACTCATCGAGCAAATCACAATTGAACAACATTGTGCGATGTGCCATCTCTCTCTCTGAAAGGCTTAATGTTGTCAATGTATATGATCCCAGAATTCCTCCTGTCTGAGGAAGTGATGGAAAACTGGGTTCAATTTTCCCATATTGTTCTTATTCATTTTTCATTGGTCTGTTTATTCTCGTAGTATGATTAGACAAATACATTGAGCAGAAATCCATACATTCTTGAGACAAGTAACCGTCCACAATAGAACCTTCGGGATAATTCCTATTCTGCACATATGATTTCAATGTGCACATATTTCTTTTAGTTGGATACATCCAATGGAAAGCAACTGGTCCTCCAAGAAGTATTTCGGTCGGAAGATGGACAGTCAGATGCAACATGTATGTAAAAAATGATGGAGGGTATATTTTCTCTAACTCACACAAAATTAATGGTGTCTCTGCCAACAATTTTTGCACGAGGGATTTGGACAGCCTCTTAGCACAAAGATCTCTAAACAAATAGCACAACTGAATAACTGAGACTCTAAAATTATTGGACAAGAGATTATGGATTTCTATTGGAATCAAATCATGAAAAATGACGTGATAATCATGAGTCTTCAATGATTTCGACTTCAACTCTTTTCTGTTGACCCGTTTTGATATATTTCTTGAATAGCCATCAGGAACTTTAATAGTCTCTAGAACTTCCAGAAATTGATTTTTTTCAGTAGGAGTCATCACATAAGAAGAACATAGAACTTGCCATTTATTTTCACTGATACAGATAGGATGCAATTCTGGTCTGATCCCCCAATCTACCAAGTCGCGCCGAGATCGTAAATCATCTTTTGTCTTCCCCTTGACATTTAGAAGAATCGAAAGCAACATTTCACATATATTCTTTTCAATGTGCATTACTTCTAAGAAATGACGTAACAAGTTGGTTGACCAATATGACAACTCAAAGAATATACTCTTCTTCTTCCAATTGTAACATGTAGCATTGGAAACATTTTTCCTCTTTCTAGATTTCATTACACTCTTCCCAAATGAATAACTGAAATATTTCAATTCATTAAGCACATCAGTTCTAGACATACGCTGAGGTGGATCGTCATTCTCCATGGTATTGTCAAATCTTCGACGATTGTTTCTATATGGATGGTTCATTGTCAAGAATCGTCGATGTCCCATAAAACTAAAACTACGATTATATTTCAGCCTTCTCGATCGAGTATTCTTCATACAAACAGGACATGACAATTTTCCTTTTGTGCTCCATCCAGACATCATTGCATAAGAAGGAAAATCATTGATAGTCCACATAAGTGCAGCACGCATCTGAAATATGTCTTTTGAACATGCATCGTATGTGGGAACACCCACATCCCAAATAAGTTTCAACACTTTTATTAAAGGTTGCATGTGTACATCTATATCATTGCCGGGATCAGAAGGGCTAGATATCAGTATACTCAAGAATGTGTAATGCTTTTCATACACAACCAAGGGGGAAGGTTATAAATGTGTATGAAAACCGGCCATGTGCTGTGCGAAGTAAGCATATTCCCAAATGGATTAAAATCATAACATGAAAGACCCAGTCTCACATTACGCACATCGGCTGCAAATTTAGGATATCGAGCATCAAATCTCTGCCATGCAAATCCATCTACAGGGTGAACCAACTCTTCATTATTCTTTTTTCTCTCGGTGTCATGCCATCACATTTTTACTGATATTTCATAAGAAATGAAAAGGTTCTGTAATCTGGGGATCAATGGAAAGTGCCACATTACTTTTTGTGGCACACGAGATGGTGTTCCATCATCTTTTGGCTTCCATCGGGAGGTTCCTCATTTTATTCAATTAATTATTTTAGAATTTTCCTCCCAAAATAAGCTTCAATCATTCGGGAAAGCATGAATTTTTTTTGAGAATCCAAGTTAATCAACCAACTTCCATGCCATATAGTGGTTTGAGGGAATATCTGCATCATCTGGCAGTAAGTCCTTCAAGAAGGTAAGAATGTAATCAATTGCAGTATTTGAAATCCCATACATAGTTTTCCCAGGAAACAATCGGATTAAAAATTCCAACTTTTTCATTTTATCACATTGCCGATATACTGGAGTCGTCGCAGCATCATTCAATTTTTTCACCCTATCAACATCATCATTTTCATTGGACACATCATGTGTTCTTGTATCGAAATCTTTATGGCTAGACATCCTTTCCTCCTCATGATGTCGAATAAATGGAAACCGATCATATATCAAACTCTCCAATTCAGTCCTATCATTTGGATCATCAACATTTTGAGATTCCATTTTCTCTCCATTGTGATACCCCACATAATAGTTTGTTTGGAAACCAACTTTGGTTATATGATAGATAACTGCTTCACGGCTCAACCAAGGTCTTCCAACACAATTAAAACATGGGCAGTGTATGCGACCACTATCTGAAGCCTTGTCAAATGCAAAATCTAGAAAGCTGTTCAAATTATTTTGAAAATCGGTTGAAATCCGATCAGTTTCGTACATCCAACTTCTATCCATTCTGTAAAAAAATTGCAATAAGTCATTTCAAAGAAATTCAATTATATTAATGTTTAATCAAAAAAATATTTACATAAATGACAATTGTTTACTCTATATAAAAGAATAACTGACACATTACTCTATATGATAATCATATTAAGAAATACAACAAAATACAGTGTATGTAAGAAAATAAGATACAAAATTTCTAATTCCTATATTCAAGGATTGACCAGTAAGATATTGGAAGTGGATCAAGGAATACATAATCTTTAAGGGTCCTGTTGGGAGTATATGAGTTTTATACTTTAACTACTTCAAGTATATCAGGATGAGGAGTAGGATGAGGATCGTGGGAGTGGCAGGACTATCCAGGGGTGGTTTGGCGTGTCCAGGGGGTGCGGGGTGTCTACGGGGTGGTGGGGCCGTCCGGGGGGTCGGAGGTGTCCAGGGGGTGGGGGCTGTCTAGGGGGGTCGGGGTGTCCAGGTGGGCAGACTGTCCGTGGGGGTGGTCAGGTTGTCCAAAGGGGTCGGGGTGTATAGGTATATTTATATGAAAAGAATACCCCCACAATAATCATGCAGCCCTGTCATTAGTCTAAACCCCTAGAACACATAAAATAAGCTAGTATGGAAATTTACTAAAATATTTAACACCATGCGAATGAAAATAAACTCTAAATATAGTTTGAGAGGATATAATGGTGTGTGTGAAAAAAATGATATTAAATCAATTTAAATGAATATGGAACAAATGAGGGTTTATAATACACTAAGAGTACCTCAAACAATCCAAAACCATTATAGCACCACATATTCAACTTTAGGAAACAGGACTTGGAAATATTACCTACGACTTTACTGATGACCACCTAATTGGAACACTCTATTTATGGTTCTGGAACATAAGGAACAAACAATGTTTGGTCTCTACCAACTCAATCACCCCCTTGTAGATCATAATCTTGTTTCCCCTTATACTAAAATGGTCTCACTGGAAGCTACTATTAATACCGGACCTAAACCATTCATTCTCCATAAAACAATGATCAAAGAACCATCTGAGGTATCTATCATATAACCACAACCATTTTATCTATGATGTAACGAAATTCAAAAGAATAACTTTTATTCAATAACCTTTTGGTATATAATTTGCATCAACAATGGTTCAATTATATGGTTCATCACATTCCAATTTATTAATCACCCATACATGATAAAAATTGAACATTTATTTTCATTTAATTATAACCATCATATTTCATTTAATTCTTAACAAGCATAGAATCATGGAAATTGGAATCTAATAACTTTAATTAGTCCCCAAAACTTTTTAATAAATTTAACATGAAAAATAAAACACTTTGAAATCTAAATAATCACTATGAAGTAACATGAGCTTGGAATTCTATTACACAAGTAAAAACACTCAACGATGGAATATATGAAAAGATTATTAATATAAATTATTGACACAAGATAATAAAGTAACTATGAATGTTAAAACTAAACATGTGATTGAATTTTATAACATATAATAAAAATTTCTTGATAATGAAACATGAAAGGCACATCAAAAAATTAGACAAACGTCTAATGCAATATATATGGGCTGGAATATGCATGGAATTTAATAAAGAACCAAAACATAAATAGGGTTGGAACATAAATTGGGTGGGAATATGAGAATAGAAATTGGTCTCATCCTAAAGAGAAACATATACACATCAAAATCGAAAATAAAAACTGAAAGTTAAAGAAAATAACTCACCTTGGATGGGATGGAGGAAGAGAACTGGAAGCACCTCCAAAATCGCCGATAGCTCCCGTTTAGGGCTCTGGATCGCGAATGGGGGAGAGGACGGGCTACTGCCAATTTGGGGGAAATTTTTACCAACGGTTTTTAAAAACCGTTGGTATATACATTCATCCCAAACCTTTACCAACAGTTCAATGAGAACCGTTGGTAAAAGGTCACCCAAATCAAACTTTTACCAATGGTTCTCAATAAACCATTGGTAAAAACTCCTCTATAACAACGGTTCATTACAACCGTTGGTAAAAGTGTCTATAAAACCATCTATACCAACGGTTTCTGAGAACCGTTGGTATAGATGGCTATTCCCAACGGTTTAGTAAACCGTTGGGATATAACCGTTGGTAAAACTAGGATTTCTAGTAGTGCATTCTCCTTCCTAGAGTTGATGGTATTACACGAGATTGAGCCTTAGCCTGTATAAGGGAATCTTCAATCTGCTGAGCGATTGAAGTAATGTCTCGAAACCCTCCTGTGTATTTCACAGGGATTAACGGCGTGCGTAATTCGTCACGTAGATTTTCCACACAGATTGGCAACAATTCTTCTTGAGGGAGTGGTAAAATCAAGGAATATGTTAATCCCTTCCATCGAGAAATGAAATCAGAGACCCTTTCATTATCCCTTTTCTTATAGTTTGTAAGATAGAAAACTGTTGTCTTTGGAAAAGTTGAGATGAACTGAAGGAGGATTTTTTGGTGAAGATCCTCCCATCTGGTAATTGATCGGGATTGCAAGATTGTATACCAAACAAAAGCTGGTCCTTGCAAGGTTCGCACAAAGCATATGAGTTTCACTGCTTCTTGCTGCTCCAGATTTCTCATCATAGGATTGCAACAAGACACGTCATTTGTCAAATGTTGTTCAGGATCGCCTGATCCATTCTAAATAGGGAATACAGGGTTCCCAAAACTGGATGGAGGAGAAATTGAATCTACCCATTCAGGGTAAAATTTCTTGCCTGGTTGAACTTGCGCACGCTTCCCTTCCATAGTTTCTAACCATGCTGTTAATGACTCAATAGTAGTTATTAACTTTTGAGAAACATTCAGTTGAACTTGGACTTGGGTAGGTGAAATGACTGGAGCTTGGACAGATGTGGCGATTGGCGCTGCAACTGATGGTAGCACTGCCAATTGTTGTTGCACATGACCCGTAGGATTAGACCTGTGAGGTTGTTCTGATAGAGGAGGAAATTCTTGATCCATCTCAGTAGCTGCAACAAATTGCTTTGGCTGACTGACTCCAGCATTCTTAAGAAGAAGACTACTCTGATGTAGTTCTGCATTCAACCTTCTTAATTCCTTCATTTCTTCCTCCTGTTATGAAAACCTCTGCTCTAGTGAGAGCGATTGACCTTCTCTAGAGGAAGGATATGTATCCTAGTTTTTTCCCTTCCCTTTGTTGGATCCTTTTCGGAGAGGGGGAAGTGGGTTACTCGAAGGATTACTTAAGTTCTGAGTAATCCTTTGACTTCGTGTACGCACACCTTCTTCATTTGTTTCGGTGTGTACATATTCTTGAGCAGGAACATCTTCATCTGAGTCCCCTGAGTGAGCCTCATCTGGTGGATCAGCAACAATGGCATTGATGACATTAATCGATGCATAACTCATCGCATCCCTTCTATCATCATTTCTGTGATATTGTCTTCTTCCATGTCTTTGATGAGACATTGCATTTTGTTGATTCAATACCTCAGGAACTTCTTGATGAATCATAATTTGGAGGGAATCTCTTGATAATTTGGCTCTTCGTTCCTCTTGAGTTTTCTTCCCCAACCGAGAAAAGACCGACTTTCTCTGAGGAGGGGATTGATGATTTGAAAAATTCCCCAGTCCAGTGGACTGGGGTTGTTCCTACTATTCTCGCTCAACTCCCCGAATCCTTTTTGTTGATTCTAGGGGTTGGTTTAAAAGAGTCCCCTGTCTGGCAAGCTGGGGTGGTTCTTGACATGCTATGTCTGAGAATTTCTTGAAAGTCCTCCGGATCTTGCGAACCTTAGTCTGAAAATTATGTGGATGCATTAATCTATATCCTCTTTTATCACCCGGTTCAAAAGACCGTTGGATGATTTCTGAAACTTCTGTCACTTGGTGACGTGCTTACACCAAACGAGAGGCCTGTTCAATATTATCGTTTTCTTGATGCAAGAGTAATTCGAAAACTTGTTCTCTGTATTCTTGATTTTGAGAGGAAATAGTTGAAGCCTGTTCTTGGGCACGCTTTTGATTAAAAAAAATCCCATTAACTATGGCCGGCCATGGGAAATAACATTGCATGAGACAATTTTCGGCGGGCTTCGCTGACTAGAGAGCACCGTGAAATGCAGTGCTCCATGAAAACCCCATCCTCTGACACGAATACCAGATGGGGAATTGGAAATTAACTGACGCAATCTTCTTAGTGCACCAAATCATGAACGTTGAAGGGCTCTCTGCTACTTTTCAGCCTTCGGATATCGAGAGACTGATAGAGACGCCAAATCAATCTGACATTGTAACCCTTAAATTATCTTAAGATGATTTTCATATTCATCAAAAGATAATACTTTCTCTTTCAACTGACAAATAGTTTTCCCTATGTTGAGTCGAATATCATGAATTTCATATTCCGTCAACATTTCTGGAATATTATACTGAGAGTCATCCAGAGGCCAAAACATGACTAGCACTTCACCTTTCGCCAGTTGTTTTCTCATATTCAGCATTTCCTCTTTATCATTTGATGAATATTATTCTACCTGATTTGACCAGAGTTGGTGTTTCCTTGTTGCTTCATTGGATTCAATATGATTGGTAGAGAAACCATTGATCAATCTAGAAGATGCATGAATTAGGGGTGGTTCGGAGAATGACCTACACCTTAGGCTATCTTCTGATTGAGAAAGTATTTCACCTGCTAGCGATGAAGCTTCAAAGATGACTGGTTTCGCATTTGCAAGTGCCTCAAGTTAAGAGGGATTTCTCGACACTACATTGTCCACTAGAGCATTTTTCGGGAAATGTGCATCACTACTTCGGAGAGGAATTTCGCAGCGAAATTCATCATCATGGGGAGGACCACCATAATGGGTTACAACAAAAGATGAGATCTCTTGCTCCTTGGTCTTCTGACCACACAGAGGGTTCCTGTGGCTCTCATCTGAAGATGAAACTTCAAGATCGACTGAATTGTCATGAAGCAAGCCTTCATGAGGAAGTGTCTACTGAAGACCTTCGGAATTAATGTTCCCACTATTGGGAACTGAGGGAGTAGAATATTGAATTCCAACAGATAATTGTCTGAGGGCTTCAAGAACTCCAGCATCGCGCAAGGCCTTATTACATATTGGCACTTGATCTCCTGATTGTGTTGGGAGGGTCTTTTTCTTGGACGACTTCTTACCCGCCTTGGAAACCACTTGTTGACGAAAGTGGCTACTCTGAGCAAGTATATGTGCCTAATCAGGAAAGATGGTATGGTCAGGCTGACGATCTCCTCTCGAATCCGGTTTATATGCCTGACTTGGTTGTCCGTATGATATGGGGGAGTATGCCCCACAACCCTCTTGGACTAGAACAGATGCGTGTGTCTATTCCAGAGTAAATTGTTGATGTATCACTCCACTGGTAGGGATAGATTTATTTTCCTTTCCCTAAGATGCCACTGAAGTTGTTATAATATCCTAGCAGGCATCCAGAATATGAGAAAAGATTTTCTTCTGCTCTTTAACCATTGATAGAATATTCTTGGCGACTTCAGCTGCCGGAATGGGAATATACGTTCATTTCGGGCTTGGAGAAGGTGTATGTTCCTGCTCCTATCCTCCTTTTCCTGTCAGTGAATCCTGACAGTACTCAAGTGTGGGGGAAGAGAGTTGAGTCTGCCTCCTATTTGTTGTCGGGGCTTTCCGACTAACTTCTCCGAATGCTGCCAAGCGAGGCTGTTGGTAGGTTTGATTAATACTAGCTGGTGTATGTTCCTGCTGATTGCACTTCGATAAACGTGGTTGACGAGATCCATCATATATAGTCAGACGAGCCTGCTGACTAGCTGATGATGTATAAACAGGTGTATGTTCCTGCCTATAGTACATCGCTGGAATTGCCAGGCGGGATTGGCGTGATGCTGCCAGACGAGTCTGCTGGATAGCTGGTTTAAAACGGGTAGGTGTATGTGCCTGCTCATTGATTGCCACCAAGTTAGGTTGGTGGACTTCTCCGGAGATAGCAGAGATGAGAACCTGATCACTGTTGACCGGATTCCGCCTCTGGTGGCTCGTCTTGCTTTCTCGGGTTAGAGGAACCTGAGCCGAACGCCTGGAGTCGGTAACCTCATCATGTTGAGGGCACACTGTCGCACGAGTTTGGTGGAGATTGTTGGTGGGAGCCCTCAGGAAGGACTCTTGTCTGTTTGAATTAAGGTCCAGAGGGACCTGATCATTCACCTCCCGAGAATAAGGGAGTGAATGGTGATTGCGTTCCAGGGATAACCACCAGAAACGGTTGGAGACGATAGTCAGCACCGCCTGCTTCTTGATGACTCGTCGTCATTGTCCGGACGACCGATGTGAATTGTTTACTTAGAGGGCTTGTCGGGCAGCCTCTAGAGTTGGGATGGTACCGTGTTGACGGTACTCCTTAACCAATGCATTTGATACCCAGCATTGAAGACACTGACTAGGTGATATCGTCCTAAGAGCGGATGACGATCCAGTTGGAGTAGAAGTAGTGGATTTTGCAGCAGCAGTATTCATAGGTGTGAACTTGAGAGCAGCCATTCTAGAAATGCAGAAGATCTTGGGAATAGAGTTCCTTAGATATAATAGACCTAATCAAGATAAATTTAACCACTAATTTTTTTTGGAGGAGCACATATGTCAATGATTGTTTTTGTTGGCCCTCTTATTGAGTTTTAAATAGGGGCCTAACAAATAGGTAAAACATCATTTTAACTTGGTTAAGGATTCACGTCGTGTTCACCATTTTTGTTTCCCTCGGAATCCGGGGATGACCGCCTTGATGGGAGGTTCAAACATTCCAATCGGTTTCTAATGGGTTTGGTCATAGAACCAGAAACATCCAATGATTCCACATCCATTCGGACCTACTTTCTAAAGGTAGGTGCTCATTAGTTTGTGGACTGATGAGGCTTAAGAATTTGCATTGGTCGAGAGTATGGGAGGTCAGACTCATCACACCTTTTTTAGGGGAATTATTGTCTACTCCGGGACTCTCTTTATAGATCTAAGTTATGTTCGTGAATCCTTATTACATTACCAAGTATAAAATGATCTTTCATTCAGATCTGACAATCAATGATTAAATATGTAGGAAATTTAGAGAATCTTTTGTATGTATTTTAGGTTCTTCATTGATAGAGAATAATCTGTATTTATTAGAGATTCTTGGACAATGGTACCCTTCGACACATTTATACAGAAGTCTCTTGGTCATTATGATAACCATGTTGGTTTTAAAGCCACTCAATGGGGAACTTGAAGTTTATTGTCATTCAGAAGGACATGGATTATTTTAGAGTTGGGATTGAACCCGTAGATGGGCTACCTAGGTATCCTTTGTTTAGAAAAGGAATCAGAACCCACGTATTTCGAATAAAGGAGTATGATGTTTATGATTGATGGCTCAAAGAAGGATGTCACAATTACTTTTACACTCTAAGCTCTTGTGAGTCATACTCTGTGTGAGAAAAAAGAGGCATTGGTAAAAATTTAGACAATTTTGCCATGAAATATGCAATCATAAGAAATAATGTGGGGATTATGTATGTATGACTGCCCAGATAAATGAAGGTTAGGATTTACTTTAGGGAAGAAATCCAGGAACAGGGTCTATAAAGGTATATATGCTTCATGGAGATTTTGAATACTCTAACTTGAGGCTTACTGTAACATCCCAAGTACGTAATGAATAATAGATATTTTTATCTATGTCTATTAATGAATTAGATAGTGTTTTAGAGGCTTAAAATGAAAATAAATCCAATCTTAAGCATGGAATACACTAATATTTTTTTAAAAGATTGTTTTACTGCCTTTTGATGGAAAAACATTTTTAAATCTATCTTTTGACAATTTTATAAGCTATTTTTTGTCAAAATAAACTTATTTTTTATCATTGGGACATCAAAATTTACTTTCTATGAATTTTTGGTATTTTTCTGACAATGTTCATTTTTTAATGAATAGTGAAAAATACTGCATTTTACATCAAAAATGCTTTTTAATATAATTTATTTATATGATTAGATTATATTTTGAATTGGTTTTAAAGTTAAATTAGAATATATTTTTACCATTTAATCAAATGGTGGTCATTAGGATTAATTTTACTTTGGAATTGGGCATAAACTAATTCCAAACTTTTCATAGATATTGTTTCAAAAAAACCCGCTATTTGTTTTGACAACGAGAATTATTTTTAAATCAATTATTGAAATTTCTGTGTTTGGAATTTGGTAAAATGGATTATATATTTGGAATCAGAAGTTCCAAATTATGTAATCAAGACTCTTTTGTTTTTGGACATTATGAATAGTAACGATGGTAATTATCTTTAATTATCTTGATTAATGAGTAATCAGGTAGTTAAGGATAATAAAATAATATCATAAAAACAACAAAATGACACCAACATGTGTCCTAATTCTACTGGTTGTCTCATGGCCGACCATGGGATTCCTTGTGCGAAACTTGGGGACCCCATGGAATCACTTTTGTGGAAAGTGACTTGTTATCTTTTTATTTTTTTAAAGAAAGTAAATATAACAAGAATGTATCACCTGATTAAAACATTTTTAATTTTGTCTATATAGATGATATTTTAGACTATAACTATTCATTGTAAAGATAAAAATATTTCCTACATCATAGTATTTTTTTTATAATTTTTAGACTTTAAATAAATTAAACTATTTATGACATCATGATGATGCAGCGATTACATCATTAATAAAGGATTTACATAAAATGAAATGTTAATGTATAATCTATGACCTAAACATGTCCAAACCCTATTGCATGGGTGGAGTTCGAACCCTTATCACCTTACCCTCGAATTATATCAATGTGGGACCTTTTAATCCGAAAATCATTTTCGAATAAAGTAACATTTCTTTACTTTCCAAGAGTGCCCCTCCTATCCTCTTATAAAAGGCCCCCACCTCTACCTCCTTACCCACACTCCCAAAGCCTTTGGCTCGGCCAACCCCTACCCATTTTGTCTCTCCACATCCCTCTCTTACTCCTTGAAGCCTCACTTTGGGCAGAGGTCTTCCCAAGGATTCCTTTGAGCTCAAACCAAAGGGAGTTACCCGATTTTAAGGTAATGTCTTCACTTGTGTCCTTTTGTTTTATTTTGCTTCTCCAACCCCCTAAACTCTTTTTATTCATTTATTTTGTAAAAACTAAATTATCTTCAATATACTATGATGTTGTTATAAGAAGGATTCGAGCTACACTTACAGACACCTACATCTAATGGTTAAAGGACATACTGTTTCCGTGGATGGTGAATTTATGCCTCCCGAAACGATGATTGTTCAACATTATTTTAACACCTTCAAAGGTGGCCATTAATATGTCACTATATTTTTATATGATATATAATATGTTTATGTTTTCCTTAAGATTCTGTATTTTTTATTTTGGGCATACATTTATGGTTTCCATTGTGGGTAAATGTGATATCTTCATTTAAGGAAGTGCGGACTACCAGCCCCTCTAAGTGATTTGATTCGTTAAATACCATATATGGGACGTATAAAGTATGGAACTATGATATTATATATGATATTATACTGGAATTATAATATAACTTTATATCATTATGATTCCATTCTATAAAATATGAAATAGAAATGAAAGTAGCATTCATGCGTACGTGCGGCTTACCGTCTCCATGAACGGTGCATTTCATTTCTTACCTCTAAATGATTATGTAATATTATAAAGGCATGTATATACTGGATATATATGATATATACATCATGATTATAATTCTGGATATAATGGATACATGAACAACTTGTAATTATAAAGGGTTTATTTTTGACTCAAGTACCAATGATTGTTAAAACGACCGTTATTAAATTAAATAATTACATAGTGTTCATGACATGGAAATAAGTGATATAAAAGGAATAATGAACTTGAAAAAGGTTCTTAAGCAAGTAGAAATTTACTCAAGTTTATTATTCAGGACATTAAAGAATGATCGAGTCAAGTCGGACCCGAGTTATGGGACGTCGTCTCAATCTCCTTTCATTGAGAAATATATTGTTTTATACACAACCTTCTTTTATATGGTGTATAAACCCTTTTGACTTTTACGTTTATTCAAAAGGAATCCTTTTTATATGAAGCGTTTACTAAACGACAAAAGGGAATGTTTTTGTCGTACGTATGTGGCGACAACGACTTCTCCGCTGCCGTGACCATTATTTGATTTCAGATTCCTCTACAAGACATACCTTCTGTTTAAAAGAAAAATAAATACCATGTTTTACTTTTCTTTTATTTTGGTATTGAAAATGGTTTTCATAATGTTTTTATATCAATGTGTTGTATTGATATCTTGTGATTGAAAGGTTGGAATGTTATGTTTCCTTTATGCATGTTTTATGTGATACGATTATGTTGAGGTTCTTGGGCATTATTATGAAGACGGGTGGTTCCGTGATAAACTATGGGCGAGTGAGCCCGATATAGCTCTCCAATGCATTGGGTAACACGAAGGAGTGAAACGTTAAGGTTTCTCCGAAGAGATTTAGGGAATATACTGTGATGGGTATTCCAAATGTAACCAAGAGGGTTACTCCCTACATAAGAATGTTATGAATGCCTCAAGTTACCTTTATGTCTTATGATTTCTATGATTTATTCATGATTTGATGAGGTATGTTAAAGTGCTTATGTTTTATAGGTAAAGTATGATTTCGTTCTTATGTATATATGTACCCATGTTTCCTTTCTATATATTTTTATATCCCTTACTGAGCTTTTTATGCTCATCCCAAGTTTTTTTTGAAATGTTTTTCACAGGTCAAGGGAAAGGTAAATGATATGATTATAGTGTCAAGGAAGTGTTAAGAAAGAATCCATGTTTTATTCCATTGATGGGAATGAAGAATACTATCTCTATGTAACCAATTTGTTTATATGTGGAATGTAATGCAAGTTTTATGATCTAATTCTCTAAAACTCTAAACCCGAAAAGATCCTCAATGTGTAATCTTGTAATAACTCAAGATTAAGTAAGGTTTAAGGCTGGGGCCTTATAGTTGGTATCAGAGGTCGGTTTAGATAACTTTAGGAGTTAGAATTCTATTAAATGATTATCCAAAAATATTTTTTTTATGGTCAAATTGAAGTGATATAGTTTTTGGAGATTACCATGTTGCTTCATCTAAGACATGTTTGTTCAAAATGGATTTCCACATAGGAAACAGGGAAGCAGTGCTAGGAAGGCATGCAACAGGAAATAACCTTCCGAATCAGCATCCTGAGATGGTCGGAATTCTAACTGAACAGTTTGTTGCAGTAATGGCACAGTTGACTCAAGTGATAAATGGAGGTGGTATCCATACACAATATCAGCTAGATCAACCACAGAGGAACATGTCAGTGGTGGAACATTTCATGAGGCAACATCCCCCATCATTCAGAGGATCATCTGACCATGTGCTAGCAGAAGGGTGGATTAAATCACTGGAGAAGATTTTTGATGTCATGGGGTGTTCAGACAATCAAAAGGTTAGTATTTCTATTTACCATTTGGAGGGTGAAGCAGATCAGTGGTGGTCGATGGTTAAAAATATCAGGGATGCTGATGAGATTGATGCTTTCGACTGGGATGAATTCAAAGGTATGTTTCTTGAAAAATAATGTCCTAAGGCTGTTCGACTTAGGATGGAAAAACAATTCTTGTAATTGAGGCAAGAGGAAGACTCAGTGGCTACCTATGAAGAAAGGTTCACTCGATTGGCAAGGTATGATCCAAATTTTATCTGAGACCTTGATAGTAAAATCAATCGTTTTTACTCAGGATTAAAGCCAAAATATCGAAGGTCATTAGCTTCTCATGAGTTTAAAAGTTATGAAAATCTTGTTCGATGTGCTTAGAAGGTGGAAATGGAGTTTTCCGATAATCAAGTGTTCTATAACAACCAGCAGAAGAAGAGACCAAGGTGGCAGGAGAAAGGGAAGAATTCTTCAAAAAAGTCTGATGGTAAGAAATCTAAGTTTCCAATTTGTGATAAATGTGGAAAAAGGCATGCTGGGGAATGTCTTCTGAATTCTGGAAATTGCTACCGATGTGGTAAGATGGGACATAAGGCTTGTGATTGTACTGAAAAAGATCAAGGTGAAGGTAAGACAAAATTTGATTTACAGTTAGTGAAATGTTTTAAGTGCAATGAGATGGGTCACTATGCAAACGAGTGTCCGACAAAGAGCTTGAGTGATGGGAAGCAGTTAGAATACAAGCAGAAAGGGGTGGTGAAATCCTTTGCAACTACTTCACCAGATGTCGAGCCATCAAATGAAGTTTTATTAGGTACATTGTTTGTTTTTTCAGATTATGCCAGTGTTTTGTTTGATTCGGGGTCTACACATTCTTTCATCTCTGAAAACTTTTCTAGTAAAATCGGAATACCATCTCAAGAAATGACTCCTGGACTTTTGGTAAAAACACCTGGGGGAAATGTTGAGGCAAAAAGGATTTATAAGAATCTTCTTATCCTTATCTGTGGAAATAACCTACTTGCAAACCTTATTGTTCTACCCCTAGTAGAGTTTGATGTTATCCTGGGTATGGATTGGCTCTATATTTACCATGCTAAGATTGACTATAGAGCTAAATAAGTTTCTTTTCAGAAAGACTTTCAGTTTTTGTACAAGAATGAACCCTTACTGTTTATAACTTATCAAGAGGCTAAGAAACTTGTAAAAGATGGAAATGAATATTACCTTCCACACATCGTTGAAAATAAAGGAACTGTTCAGATTAATGATGTGCCAGTGGTAAATTAGTATCCTGATGTTTTTCTTGATGAGTTGCCTAGAATAATACCAGATCGGGAAGTTGATTTTACTGTTGACTTAGTTCCTGATGCTAAGCCAATTTCAAAACCCCCTTATCGAATGGCTCAAATTGAACTTTTAGAGTTGAAGGAGCAATTGCAAGATTTATTAGAGAAAGGTTTCATTCGACCTAGCACATCACCATGGGGTGCTCCTGTTTTATTTGTTAAAAAGAAAGATGGTTCAATGAGACATGCATTGATTATATAGCCTTGAATAACATCAATGTTAAGAAAAAATATCATTTTCCTCATATCAATGATTTGTTTGATCAGCTCCAGGGAGCTCAGTATTTTTCAAATTTTGACTTGAGATCGGGGTACCATCAGCTGAAGGTAAAGGAAGCAGATGTTCCGAAGACCGTGTTCCGTACAATATATGGCCATTATGAATTTGTAGTAATACCTTTTGGGCTGACCAATGCACCTTCTGTATTCATGGACTTAATGAATAGAATTTTCCATGAGTTCTTGGATAAGTTTGTGGTGGTTTTCATTGATGATATTTTGGTGCTTTCTAAAAGTAAAGAGGAGCATGAAAGAAATTTAAGGGTTATCTTTCAAACCTTAAAAGATAATAAAATGTATGGAAAATTCAGCAAGTGTGAGTTTTGGTTGCAACAAATTTCTTTCCTTGGTCACATTGTTTCTAAAAATGGGATAACTGTTGATCCTGCAAAAACAAAAGTTGTGGAACACTGGCCAAGACCCACAAATGTAACTGAGATTCGTAGCTTCCTTGGTTTGGTAGGCTATTACCGAAGGTTTGTTAAAAAAATCATGGTTATCTAGTCCAATGACTAAGCTAACTCGAAAGGGTGTTAAGTTTATCTGGACAAAAGAATGTGATGATTGTATTCAGGAATTGAAAAGAAGATTGGTGAATGCTCCAGTTTTGGCACTACCTTCCAGGAATGGTGAGTTTATTATATACAGTGATGCTTCATTGAAAGGACTTGGTTGCGTCCTAATGCAGAATGATCAGGTAATTGCTTATGCTTCACGTGTAACGACCCAAGAATTCATGTTTCGTGTAATGATATGTTTCCCTTTAACTGGACCATCTTTCTATAACAAGAAAATGAAAATAAATGAAAAACCGTAGCGACAAGCATGAATGAAATACTCCTTTATTAAGAAACACCTTGACGATTACAACTCCCCACGATCAAAAAATCACTAACCAAAGATCCCAACCAAGAACCCAATTACAATAATGGGAAGACTTCTTAGAACTAGTAAGAGCCCGAGAATGCGGTTGGGATTTCGAGCATCCATCATAAGGAACATAAGTATGGCTGACGCCACCGCGACTGTGCTCAGCACCAAGGGGATCACACGAACCATCTTCCTTTATCTTCTTCGGTCACTTGGAGTAAGGGACACCGAGACCAAACCCTCTTTATAAGCATCCCGATATGACCGTTAAACACCAACGGATAAAAATGTAGCCATTGGCTCTCTCCTAATTTGTTATATTTAAGAGTTTTAATTTGCAAAACAATGGTATTTGACACTAATATTTCCACTATTTGTTATATATATATATACATTTAATTTGAGCAGGTAATTATTTGTTTTCTTTTATAAAAATGGTGGACTATACTGAATTTGGTGAGGTTTTACTTCTTTTACAAATATATATGTGCAAACTCTCGGTTTGTAGATGTACATGTATATATATATTTATGTTGTGACAAACTGTATGTAAAATGAATTATACCTATTTTCTAAATTATATATAAGTAATAATAATAAAAAAAAATTATAACTTTCTTTTATAATTCATATTTTGAAATTATGTCGATGTTTCGGTTTCTTGCTTTACAAATTTTGTGGTATAATGTTGAAATTCACTTTAATGCACATTAAATTTGCAATTTTGGAAATAACTAATAATGTTAAAATGTTAATATCTAATAGAATAATTAACTTTTCGTTCTTGCAACAATAATTGGTGATCATGAATCTTTAAAACAATAATAATGTTTGTAATTATCACTTTGGAAATAATTTCAAAATTTTAGTTTCTTTTGCTGCTTAATATGAACATTTAATGGTATGGTTCATTTAATGTTTTATAAACAATTTTAAAACAAAATATTTTATTTTGTGGGTTTAAGGTATTTAATATAAAGAAAATATCATGGGTAGAGATGAATTAATGCATAATTATATTAAACTAATCTTGACCCTTGTTCAAATAATAAAAGCTACAAATAATTGAAGTATAATTAATAATTAATGATGTGAATAATTGAATGTTAAATAATTATAAAGTTTTTTTTTGATAAGAATGATAAATTAAAAATTTTTTGTAGCAAAAAAAACAAATGATAAAAAAAATGGACCAGGGGGGGTAGGGGGAAGACCCGTGGGTGTTGTTTTTTCTTCCCTCTTTTGCGCCGCATCGCACCCCAGCCACCGATTCCTTCTCCTTCAATTTTAGTCGTTTGATGTTTTTTTTATCCGCATCAACTTCAGCCGTTGATCATGCCGCGCTTAATCTCAACCGTCGTTTTCTTTCCGCTCACTCCACGTCGCGCGTCTCTTCTTCCTCGCGCCGAACCAGCAGCAAGTTGCTGCGTTTTTTCTTTTTCTTCAATCCTTCCTCTACCCTTAGTCCAGCGGGTGGACCCGGTGGTGTCCTTATTTTTCCACACGGTAAGTGCGCTTTAGCCTCGACTTTCTGTCGTCTCCCTCACGCAAAGAAACCCCGTCGTCTTCTTTTAAGTCTTGGACCTCACCGAAGGAGATGATTGGTTCTGCACCGGTTGAGAAGGGTTTTGCACAGAGCTCTCTTGTTTGCCGACCTCCGATCCGGCATCGCCCCGCATCATCTCCTGTTTCCTTCCTCCTCTCCGTACATGTAAGGGTGTAGATTTGAAGTTTTGTTTCGGTTCATATTTGAGTTATGGTTTCTTTTATATACATATGTATATGTGTTTGGTATATATGTATACATCCGATGTGTATACGGCTGGTGCCACTAGCCTTGCTGCTCCATTCTCCTCCTCCTCGTCGAGTTTAGGTAAGGGTCGTGTTGCCCTTTTTTTTAAGTTTTGTAAACACCAGGTTATATATATATATATACAAGTTTATATGTATATATACCCATATGCATATACTCACCCGGTGTATGCATACCCGAATGATAGAGAAAACCCCTCTACCTCACTTATGTTTTGAAACAAAAACGCAGAAGACCAGATTTAAGACATGTTTTTACAATTCGGTTTATATATATATACTATGAGTGTATGTAAATTTTGAATATATGTATATATATATGTATACTTATATATGTATGTGTGAAGCAAACCAATTCGTTTTTGTTCTATGATTTACAGTTGATGATGCTCTTAATGTATGAAATACATGTAAGGGTCAAACTCAGTTTCTAAAGTTTTGGTTTTAAACTTCGGTCTTCATATAGATATATGTATATTCGGGTTATGTATATACATATGTGTATAACTTCAATGTTTATACCCCCGGATCCTCATGCCTCGTTTTCCAGATCAAAACTGTTTTTTTAATACACAAATTTAAAACAGGATTTATGGATGCCCAAAATATGCGTACTGCAGGATTTATGTGTTATGTTGATCCCCTTATGCATTTATAAAACCCTAACTACCCTTTTGCTAGAACATTTAAGTCCTTAAGAACATGTGAATCATGTAATTAACCATTTGAGTTTTATTTAATTAACTAATCCACTGAGACACATATACATAATACATGGCTTCGTGCAATTACATATGTACATAATTGTGGAATGATTGTCAGTATTTTAGAAAAATACAGTTAACATCATTTGGTGATTATTTTAATCCATTTCTAGAACTCCGAATAATTACAATAAATGACTCTTGCCTTGTTTAATGATTTTATTTTCTATCATATTATGGTTCCAAAAAGGAGATGTTTTAAAGATATCCTTAAGCCTGGAAGTGGCTCTTAGTAATAATGTTATTTTACCTGACAACCCATTATATTGAGTGTTTAAGTTATTATTTCTTGTGCATTAAGTTTGCTGTCTCCAATTCTGGTTCTTTATTTATGTTCATGACATGATCTGCTTCAATTGGTGAATATGTATGTTAGAGAGGTTTTGACTATGAATATATTAATGAAACCTAATGAACGTATGACCATGTCTAAATATGAGAGGGAAGTATTGGACTTACATGTTATGGACGGGTGCGCCCGAAATTATACAGCGCTCCAATGCATTGGGTAAAGGATGAGTCTCATCAGACGTTATGTGCTACAGTCTGGGCGGTTAGCCTCGGCTGGTGCTTCTATGGAAACGGGATTGGCGGTTAGCCTTGACCCGTATTAAGTTATGTTTTTACGGTCTTGACGCAAGGTCTTAACAAAGTCCGACATTATACTTTCCCTCCACATATGAAGATTAATGGTGAACCAGGGGATAGTTCAACTAACAGGACATCCCTAAGTGGGTAAATTCCCTTTGACTATGAGAATGAAAACATGAGATAAGAACTGAAAAACATGTTTTTAATATCATAAGAACTTTTCGTGCTCTTGTCTAATGTTATGAATGAATTCTCTTCTTACAGACTTTTAGAACTACTGAAATTTGGTTGTGAAATTATGCACATGCTCATGCCACTGATTTATGTCTGTCCTTAATGTTTATCTAAAGTACTTACTCCTTTGCGGTGCAAATGTTGTTTTTAGAATGTTGAATTTGCTGGTTCTAAAGAAAATTCAATTCCTTGTTTGATATAATGTTTTATCATTTTCTAAAATGTCTGCCTTGAAAGTAAAATTGTTTTTAAAGTTTTTTTTAAATAAAACCCTTACTGGGCATTTTCACTCACCCTACGTTTTGTTTTTAAAATTTTCAGGTGAGTTAGTGCTTAAGAATGTTCAGAGAAGCTGGTTTCCCAGAACCCTCAGCCTCACGATCTTCTGTAATGTGAGACATGATAGAATGATTGTAAAATAAATTTTTTGTAATGTGGTTGCATCATGTCTCATAAGGCTCCTGGGAATCGGGGTCGTTACAGTTGGTATCAAAGGATGGGTTCAGGAAACTCTGGAAAACCAGGTGATATAAATATATTGCTAAGACTAACTAAGTAAAAATAATTTTCAGATGGCTGATGTTCCAACCGACCTTTTTTCACTCCCCACCGAGGCTCTAGAGAACATTAAATCTCTAGTTAGCCGTGAAAACTTCCTGAACTATGCCCAAATTCGCATGACGTGTAAGCACTTGTACGATGTGTCAAACTCATCTAGGGTGCCTAATCTCCACCGGGGAATGGGGATGGACTATCTCCTAATGATGATGACCCAGTTTCCCTCCTATGCACTTCGGGGAAGGTATCACGAAGGACTCTTCCGAGTGTTTACAACTGGCGGGGAATTTGGCACAATGCTAGATAACCCTTTCCAAGAAGCTGCTGCTGCCGGAGATCTTCGAGCAGCTTATCTATGCCAGGTCCTACACTACGGCTTCTGGGGCCAGTTAATGGACTTTGGAGCGTTGGAAAATGAGTCCACACGAGTGTCTCTTAGGCAAGAAGTGTACACCGACGTTTCCCAACTCCAAACCCCTCACGCGAAACTCAAGAGGCGTTATAGATGTTCCCATGAGTTTAGTCCTGTATGTTCATCTTGTGTGTGGTTTGTGGAGTTAGAGAGTTTCGCCTCTCTTTGTGGTGTCCGTCTAGAAAACTCAGAATTTAATGTGTAAACATTAATAATTAAAAAGTTTATGATCCCATTCTTCTTAGTGTTGGTAAGTGACCTCTCTTGTATACTTTTTCTTCCAGATGGCAGGTCAGATTAACCTCTCGTCTCTACCTGACGAGTTAGTAGAGATTATCTTGATCAAAACTTGTATGGTGGACGTTCCCTCTTTTCTCCACCTACGAGGGTCCTGTCAACGTCTTCTGGACATAGCGAATAGTCCGGAAATTCTCCGCGCATGTCAGGAGAATGAACATGTGATTCACCTCCTTGCCACCACCCAGCTCCCCTACTATATGCGAAGGGGGAGATACCATGAAGGGCTTTTTCAGTGTTTCTCTATGGCACGGAACTTCTCCGCCAGATCTTTCTTTCTCATAGAAGCTCAAGATGGCCACCTCAATGCCGCCTACATGTTCCATATCCTGAACTTAATCCTTCTCAATCGTGTCATTTCCCTCGACTATCTCGAGCGTGTTGAAGTTCGAAGGGTTACTAGGGGGTTTGTCCTCTCAGACGTCTCAGATCTGTTTATTGCACGAGCCTCTCTGTGGAAGCCTGTGTGTAGTTCCCATGAGAAGGAGTACAAGTCTTATTTCTCAAAGTGTATCTGGGTCAGGGAATCAGTGGAGATGTGTACCAGTTTAGGGGTTCCGTTAACCGAGCCATGCCTTCAGTTTTAGTAATGATGTGCGACCGAGGTCATTTTCTTATCTTTTTATGAATAGAATTGCGAGGACGCAATTCATTGAAGGGGTAGATGATGTAACGACCCAAGAATTCATGTTTTGCGTAATGATATGTTTCCCTTTAACTGGACTATCTTTCTATAACAAGAAAATGAAAATAAATGAAAAACCGTAGCAACAAGCATGAATGAAATACTCCTTTATTAAGAAACACCTTGACGATTACAACTCCCCACGATCAAAACATCACTAACCAAAGATCCCAACCAAGAACCCAATTACAATAATGGGAAGACCGCTTATAACTAGTAGGAGCCCGAGAATGCGGTAGGGATTTCGTGCATCCATCATAAGGAACATAAGTATGGCTGACGCCACCGCAACCATGCTCAGCACCAAGGGGATCACACGAACCATCTTCCTTTATCTTCTTCGGTCACTTGGAGTAAGGGACACCGAGACCAAACCCTTTTTATAAGCATCCTGATATGACCGTTAAACACCAACGGATAAAAATGTAGCCGTTGGCACTCTCCTAATTTGTTATATTTAAGTGTTTTAATTTGCAAAACAATGGTATTTGACACTAAGATTTCCACTATTTGTTATATATATATATACATTTAATTTGAGCAGGTAATTATTTGTTTTCTTTTATAAAAATGGTGGACTATAATGAATTTGGTGAGGTTTTACTTCTTTTGCAAATATATATGTGCAAACTCTCGGTTTGTAGATGTACATGTATATATATATTTATGTTGTGACAAACTGTATGTAAAATGAATTATACCTATTTTCTAAATTATATATAAGTAATAATAATAAAAATGTTTATAACATTCTTTTATAATTCATATTTTGAAATTATGTCGATGTTTCAGTTTCTTTCTTTACAAATTTTGTAGTATAATATTGAAATTCACTTTAATGCACATTAAATTTGCAATTTTGGAAATAACTAATAATGTTAAAATGTTAATATCTAATAGAATAATTAACTTTTCTTGCTTGAAACAATAATTGGTGATCTTGAATCTTTAAAACAATAATAATGTTTGTAATTATCACTTTGGAAATAATTTCAAAATTTTAGTTTCTTTTGCTGCTTAATATGAACATTTAATGGTATGGTTCATTTAATGTTTTATAAACAATGTTAAAACAAAATATTTTATTTTGTGGGTTTAAGGTATTTAAAATAAAGAAAATATCATGGGTAGAGATGAATTAATGCATAATTATATTAAACTAATCTTGACCCTTGTTCAAATAATAAAATCTACAAATAATTGAAGTATAATTAATAATTAATGTTGTGAATAATTTAATGTTAAATAATTATAAAGTTTTTTTGATAAGAATGATAAATTAAAAAGTTTTTATAGCAAAAAAAAAACAAATGATAAAAAAACACGGACCAGGGGGGTAGGGGGAAGACCCGCGGGTGTTGTTTTTTCTTACCACTTTTGTGCCGCATCGCACCCCAGCCACTGATTCCTTATCCTTCAATTTTAGCCATCCGATGTTTTTTTTTATCCGCATCAACTTCAGCTGTCGATCAGGTCGCGCTTAATCTCAACTGTCGTTTTCTTTCCTCTCACTCCACGTCGCGTGTCTCTTCTTCCTCGCGCCGAACCAGCAGCAAGCTGCTGCATTTTTTCTTTTTCTTCAATCCTTCCTCTACCCTTAGTCCAGCGGGTGGACCCGGCGGCGTCCTTATTTTTCCACACGGTAAGTGCACTTCAGCCTCGGCTTTCTGTCGTCTCCCTCACGCAAAGAAACCCCGTCGTCTTCTTTTAAGTCTCGGACCTCACCGAAGGATATGAGTGGTTCTGCACAGGTTGAGAAGGGTTTTGCACCAAGCTCTCTTGTTTCCGACCTCCGATCTGGCATCGCCCCGCATCATCTCCTGTTTCCTTCCTCCTCTCCGTACATGTAAGGGTGTAGATTTGAAGTTTTGTTTCGGTTCATATTTGAGTTACGGTTTCTTTTATATATATATGTATATGTGTTTGGTATATATGTATACATCCGATGTGTATACGGCTGGTGCCACTAGCCTTGCTGCTCCATTCTCCTCCTCGCCGAGTTTAGGTAAGGGTCGTGTTGCCCTTTTTTTAAGTTTTGTAAACACCGAGTTATATATATATATATATAAAAGTTTATATGTATATATACCCATATGCATATACTCACCCGGTGTATGCATACCCGAATGATAGAGAAAACCCCTCTACCTCACTTATGTTTTGAAACAAAAATGCAGAAGACCAGAATTAAGACGTGTTTTTACAATTTGGTTTATATATATATACTATGAGTGTATATAAATTTTGAATATATATATATATATATATGTATACTTATATATGTATGTGTGAAGCAAACCAATTCGTTTTTGTTCTATGATTTACAGTTGATGATGCTCTTAATGTATGAAATACATGTAA
Organism: Viscum album; assembly: GCA_963277665.1. Classification (NCBI taxonomy): domain Eukaryota; kingdom Viridiplantae; phylum Streptophyta; class Magnoliopsida; order Santalales; family Viscaceae; genus Viscum; species Viscum album. The sequence goes on along the minus strand of OY728129.1, from coordinate 747,328,180 downwards.
GGGTCAAACTCAGTTTCTAAAGTTTTTGTTTTAAACTTCGGTCTTCATATAGATATATGTATATTCGGGTTATGTATATACATATGTGTATAACTTCAATGTTTATACCCCTGGTTCCTCATGCCTCGTTTTCCAGATCAAAACTGTTTTTTTTAATACACAAATTTAAAACAGGATTTATGGATGCCCAAAATATGTGTACTGTAGGATTTATGTTTTATGTTGATCCCCTTATGCATTTATAAAACCCTAACTACCCTTTTTCTAGAACATTTAAGTCCTTAAGAACATGTGAATCATGTAATTAACCAATTGAGTTTTATTTAATTAACTAAACCACTGAGACACATATACATAATACACGGCTTCGTGCAATTACATATGTACATAATTGTGGAATGATTGTCAGTATTTTAGAAAAAGACAGTTAACATCATTTGGTGATTATTTTAATCCATTTCTAGAAATCCGAATAATTACAATAAATGACTCTTGCCTTGTTTAATGATTTTAATTTCTAGCATATTATGGTTCCAAAAAGGAGATGTTTTAACGATATCCTTAAACCTGGAAGTGGCTCTTAGTAATAATGTAATTTTACCTGACAACCCATTATATTGAGTGCTTAAGTTATTATTTCTTGTGCATTAAGTTTGCTGTCTCCAGTTCCGGTTCTTTATTTATGTTCATGACATGATCTGCTTCAAATGGTGAATATGTATGTTAGAGAGGTTTTGACTATGAATATATTAATGAAACCTAATGAACGTATGACCATGTCTAAATATGAGAGGGAAGTATTGGACTTACATGTTATGGACGGGTGCGCCCGGAATTATACAGCGCTCCAATGCATTGGGTAAAGGATGAGTCTCATGAGACGTTATGTGCTACAGTCTTGGCGGTTAGCCTCGGCTGGTGCTTCTATGGAACGGGATTGGCGGTTAGCCTTGACCCGTATTAAGTTATGTTTTTACGGTCTTGACGCAAGGTCTTGACAAAGTCCGACATTATACTTTCCCTCCACATATGAAGATTAATGGTGAACCAGGGGATAGTTCAACTAACAGGACATCCCTAAGTGGGTAAATTCCCTTTGACTATGAGAACGAAAACATGTGATAAGAACTGAAAAACATGTGTTTAATATCATAAGAACTTTACGTGCCCTTGTCTAATGTTATGAATGAATTCTCTACTTACAGACATTTAGAACTGCTGAAATTTGGTTGTGAAATTATGTACATGCTCACGCCACTGATTTATGTCTGTCCTTAATGTTTATCTAAAGTACGTACTCCTTTGTGGTGAAAATGTTGTTTTTAGAATTTAGAATTTGCTGGTTCTAAAGAAAATTCAATGCCTTGTTTGATATAATGTTTTATCATTTTCTAAAATGTCTGCCTTGAAAGTAAAATTGTTTTTAAATGTTTTTTTTAAAAAAAAAAACCCCTTACTGGGCATTTTCGCTCACCCTACGTTTTGTTTTTAAAATTTTCAGGTGAGTCAGTGCTTAAGAATGTTCAGAGAAGCTAGTTTCCCAGAACCCTGAGCCTCACGATCTTCTGTAATGTGAGACATGATAGAATGATTGTAAAATAAATGTTTTGTAATGTGGTTGCATCATGTCTCATAAGGCTCCCGGGAATCGGGGTCGTTACATCATGACAGTTGAAAACTCATGAGGTAAATTACCCTAAACATGATTTGGAATTAGCTGCTATTGTTTTCGCTTTAAAAATTTGGAGGCATCATTTGTATGGAGTAAAGTCTGAAATATATACTGATCACAAAAGTTTAAAGTATATATTCACTCAGAAAGAGTTAAACATGAGACAGAGGAGATGGCTGGAATTAATCAAGGATTATGATTGTACAATTCATTACCATCCGGGAAAAGCAAATAAAGTAGATGATGCTTTGAGTCGAAAAAGTAATAATTCATTATCAATATTGTTTTTGGAACATGATCCTTTGGTTAAGGATTTGATGAACATTGGCATAGAAGTTTTTGGTGCAGGGAGTTCTTCTGTTTTGTTTCAGGTATCAGTGAGATCATCTCTATCAGATAGAATCAAGCAAGCACAGAAGCAAGATAGTGAGTTGCAGAAAAAGGTATAGCTGGTTCAGAAATGTAAGTTGCATTAATTCAACATTGATAATGATTGAGTTTTGAGATTTGGGAAGAGATTGTGTGTGCCTTGTGATTCACAGTTGAAGATAGAGTTGTTATGTGAAGCTCATAGTTCTCCGTTTTTAGTTCATCCAGGTAGTACTAAGATGTACAGAGATCTGCGGGAGTATTACTGGTGGGATGGAATGAAAAGAGATATTGCTGATTTTACTGTGAAGTGTTTGACTTGTTAGTAGGTTAAAGCAGAGCGGCCGTTACCAAAAGGGATGCTTCAGCCTTTACCAGTTCCAGAGTGGAAATGGGAGAATATATCCATGGACTCTTTTGTGGGATTACCGAAGACATCTCGAGGTAATAATGCAATCTGGGTTATTATTGATCGCTTGACTAAATCTTCTCATTTCCTTGCTATAAGAGATACCTTTTCCCTAGATCTACTTTCCCATTTGCATCTTAAAGAGATAGTCATGTTAAATGGAGTTCCTCTCTCTATTGTATCTGATCATGATCCCAGGTTCACCTCTAACTTTTGGAAAGACCTTCAGAAGTCGTTGGGTACTGAATCAAATTTTAGTACAACATTTCATCATCAATCAGATGGGCAGTCAGAACGAACAATTCAGACCTTGGAGGATATGCTACGAGCTTGTTCGATGGATTATCAGGGAAGTTGGGACCAACATATTTCTTTGGTTGAATTTTCATATAATAACAGTTTTCATTCTAGTATACAGATGGGACCATTTGAGGCGTTATATGGGAAGTGGTGTCGAACTCCAGCCTTCTGGGATGAAGTGGGTGAAAGGAAGTTGATGGGACCATAATTGGTTGAAGAGATGGCATAAAAAGTTCATCTGATTCAGAAACACATGAGAACAGCTCAGAGTAGGCAGAAGAGTTATGCAGACAACAGGAGGAAGGATCTAACTTTTGAGGTAGGTGATCATGTTTTTCTCAAAGTCTCACCATGGAAAAATGTGATGCGATTTGGTAAGAAAGGAAAGCTGAGTCCAAGGTTCATTGGACCATATGAAATTCTGGAGAGAGTTGGATCAGTTGCATACCGGGTTACATTACCTCCGAGTTTATCTCAGGTACACAATGTTTTTTTAACATTTCGATGTTGAGAAAGTATATGTCAGATCCATCTCATGTTTTGAGTCCAGAGGTAGTTCAGTTGGAAGAGAACCTATCTTATGAGGAACAACCGGTCCATATTTTTGACCAAAGGGAGAAAGTGTTACGAAATAAGGTGATTAATCAGGTAAAGGTTTTGTGGAAAAATCACATGATGGAAGAGGCAACATGGGAATTTGAAGATGCAATGAGGGATAAGTACCCCCATTTATTCGATAAGTAAATAAATTACGGGGACACAATTTTTTAAAGGGGGGAAGGATGTAACATCCCAAGTATGTAATGAATAATAGATATTTTTATCAATGTCTATTAATGAATTAGATAGTTTTTTAAAGGCTTAAAATGAAAATATATCAAATCTTAAGCATGGAATACACTAATATTTTTTTAAAAGATTGTTTTACTGCCTTTTGATGGCAAACCATTTTTAAATATATATTTTGACAATTTTATAAGCTATGTTTTTCAAAATAAACTTATTCTTTATGATTGGGACATCAAAATTTACTTTGTGTGAACTTTTGGTATTTTTCTGACAATGTTCATTTTTTTAATGAATAGTGAAAAATACTGCATTTTACATCAAAACTGTTTTTTAATCTAATTTATTTATATGATTAGATTATCTTTTGAATTGGTTTTAAATTTAAATTAGAATATATTTTTACCATTTAATACAATGGTGGTCATTAGGATTAATTTCACTTTGTAATTGGGCATAAACTAATGCCAAACTTTTCATAGATATTGTTTCAAAAAAACCCGCTATTTGTTTTGACAACGGGAATTATTTTTTAATAAATTATTGCAATTTCTGTGTTTGGAATTTTGTAAAATGGATTATATATTTGGAATCATAAGGTCCAATTTATGTAATCAAGACTCTTTTGTTTTTGGACATTATGAATAGTAATGACGATAATTATCTTTAATTATCTTGATTAATAAGTAATCGGGTAGTTAAGGATAATAAAATAATATCATAATAATAAAAAAATGACACCAACATGTGTCCTAATTCTACTGGTTGTCTCATGGCCGACCATGGGATGTCTTTTACCAAACTTGGGGACCCCATGGAATCACTTTTGTGGAAAGTGACTTGTTATCTTTTTATTTTTTTAAAGAAAGTAAATATAACAAGAATGTATCACCTGATTAAAACATTTTTAATTTTGTCTGCATAGATGATATTTTAGAATATAAATATTCATTGTAAATATAAAAATATTTCTTACATCATAGTATTTGTTTCATAATTTTTAGACTTTAAATAAATTAAACTATTTTTGACATCATGATGACGCAACGATTACCTCATTAATAAAGGATTTAAATAAAATGAAATGATAATTTAAAATATATGACCTACACATGTCCAAAACCTATTGGATGGGTGGATTTCTAACCCTTATCACCTTACCCTCGAGTTATATCAATGTGGGACCTTTTGAATCCGAAAATCATTTTCAAATAAAGTAACATTTCTTTACTTTCCAAGAGTGACCCTCCTCTCCTCTTATAAAAGGCTCCCACCTCTACCTCCTTACCCACACTCCCAAAGCCTTTGGCTCAGCCAAGACCTGCCCATTTTGTCTCTCCACGTCCCTATCTTACTCCTTAAAGCCTCAGTTTGGGCAGAAATCTTCCCAAGGAATCCTTTGAGCTCAAACCAAAGGGCGTTACCCGATTTTAAGGCAATGTCTTCACTTGAGTCCTTTTGTTTTATTTTGCTTCTCCAACCCCCTAAACTTTTTTTATTCATTTCTTTTGTAAAAACTTCAGTATCTTAAATATACTAGGATGTTGTTATAAGAAGGATTCGATCTACACTTACACACACCTACATCTAATGGTTAAAGGACATACTGTTTCCGTGGATGGTGAATTTATGCCTCCTAAAACGATGATTGTTCAACATTCTTTTAACACATTCAAAGGTGGCCATTAAGATTTCACTATATTTATATATGATATATAATATGTTTATGTTTTCCTTAAGCTTCTGTATTTTTCATTTTGGGCATACCTTTATGGTTTCCATTATGGGTAAACGCGATATCTTCATTTAAGGAAGTGCGGACTACCGCCCCCTGAAAGTGAATTGATTCGTTAAATACCATATGTGGGATGTATAAAGGATGGAACTATGATATTATATATGATATTATACTGGAATTATAATATACCTTTATATCATTATGATTCCATTCTATAAAATACGAAATAGAAATGAAAGTAGCGTTCATTCGTACGTACGACTTACTGTCTCCATGAACGGTGCATTTCATTTCTTACCTCTAAATGATTATGTAATATTATAAATGTATGTATATACTGGATATATATTATATATACATCATGATTATAATTATGGATATAATGGATACATGAACAACTTGTAATTTTAAAGGGTTTATTTTTTACTCAAGTACCAAGGATCGTTCAAACGACCGTTATTAACTTAAATAATTACATAGTGTTCATGACATGGAAATAAGTGATATAAAAGGAATAATGAACTTGAAAAAGGTTCTTAAGCAAGTAGAAATTAACTCAAGTTTATTATTCCGGACATTAAAGAATGATCGAGTCAAGTCGGACCCGAGGTATGGGACTTCGTCTCAATCTCCTTTCATTGAGGCATATTTTGTTTTATACACAACCTTCTTTTATATGGTGTATAAACCCCTTTGACTTTTACATTTATTCAAAAGGAATATTTTTTATATGAAGCATTTACTAAACGACAAAAGGGAATGTTTTTGTCGAACGTATGCAGCGACAACGACTTCTCTGCCGCCGTGACCATTATTTGAGTTTCAGCTTCCTCTACAAGACATACCTTCTATGATGGGTATTCCAAACATAACCAAGAGGGTTACTCCCTACGTAAGAATGTTATGAATTCCTCAAGTTACCTTTATGTCTTATGATTTCTATGATTTATTCCTGATTTGATGAGGTATGTTAAAGTGCTTATGTTTTATGGGTAATGTATGATTTTGTTCTTATGTATATATGTACCCATGTTTCCTTTCCATATATTTTTATATCCATTACTGAGCTTTTTATGCTCATCCCATGTTTTTTTGAAATTTTTTTCACAGGTCAAGGGAAAGGTACATGATATGATGATAGTGTCAAGGAAGTGTCAAGAAAGAATCCATGTTTTATTCCATTGATGGGAAAGAAGAATACTATCTTTATGTAACCACTTTCTTTATATGTGGAATATAATGCAAGTTTTATGATCTAATTCTCTAAAACTCTAAACCCGAAAAGATCCTCAATGTGTAATCTTGTAATAACTCAAGATTAAGTAAGGTTTAAGGCCGGGGCCTTATAATTACTCCTAAAAAGGAGGCCCAAATTAGGAGAAGACTTATGATTGGGTTTTACTCCTGAAAAGGAATCCCAAATCAAAGGTAAATTAGCATTGGTTAAGAGAAATTAAGACTGCGGCTTATTCCTGAAAAGGAGGCCCGGGTTAAGAGATTTGAAAAATTAAGGGACTTGGGGTATACTCTTGAGAAGGATGCCCAGATTTGCGAACTTTAAGAATTGTGGCTTACTCCTAAGGAAGATGACCATGTTAAGAATTATGACTAGGGATTACTCTTAAGGAGGATACCCATATTTGAGATTGGGGCTTACTCCCGAAAAGGAAACCCAGTTTAAGGATTCTCTCATCTTAAAGGATGAGGTTGAATGAATGAAATCTCAATATTTGGTGACATAAAGACATGTAAATCACTAGGTTTTGAGAGATATTCCACAGAATTCATTTCAGATAAGGAAGTCAAATCAAGAAATCATGCCATAAATGGCTTTGAAGAGTGTCTTGAAGACTGAATCTTGAATAGGAAAGGTGTAATGGCTTAAGAGGGGTGAAATGGGCAAGAAAGGCACCCAAAAAGGCAGGGGCGTGCAAGTCCTGGCAAGCGCGTAGGTACTGTGTGGGTGTGCAAGTCCTGGTCGCATAGGTATGCCTACGCGACCCATGGTGTACTTGCGCGATAGTTAACCAGCAGGGTAATACTTGAGTGACTCTTCATTAAATCCTTTAGAATCCTCTTGAGGTTCTTCCAGATGAGGGGCGCGTAAGATCTATTGAAGGAGTAAGGCGGCATGCAAGTGTGGCCCTTTTCCCTTAAGGGCTGGCCACTCAGGCGCGCAAGTGTTGATGAGTTTCAACACTTAGGCCTTCCTCCACCTCTTTAGATCTTCTGTTCTAGGTAATAAATTACTTTAGAAGTGTTTCGGAAGCTTTGAGAAGAGACTAGAGCGTCGGGAGCTCAAATCTGAGTTTCTGGAAAAAAATACTCCTCCAAATGGGGGGCCCACAGGGTCTATTTATAGGCAGGAGAAGACCCCGGGCGGTTATCACTTAGGTCGCTCAAGTCACTTGCGCGACCATAATGTGTCTCGCAAGTGGACTTTCATGACTATGATGAAACTTGCGCGACTTATGGGCAATCTTCTCCTTGTTTATCCCTTTATCGATTTTTGATATTTTCTTCAAAGGATGGATCAATTTGTGCTAAGTCATTCCTCTTTACATTCCTTTGGACTCTCTAACGAAAAAGGAGCGTCAACATCATTCCTCTTAATTCAATATATACGTAAAAAAATTTAGGACATGGAAACACACACACACCTCTAGGTGGTTTAAAAACTTAAGGAATTTGAATTTTGGTCTTTAATGAGGGGAACACCCATAGGGTTTGGTCAAAATGATGAATTTAACAAAAATAAATGTTGATTCATCAAAATCTAAGACTTTATTGATCCTAATAAAAAATTTAATTTATCTTATTAAAAATTTTAGAGGTGTCACTGGAGAGGTATGGCGCTTAGCACAATGGCCCAAATTATAAAAGAAATGAGAATTTATGGAAAATAACTAGACCATCTACCTTAGTCCCATAGAAATGTTCTTGTCCAATGTTTTACCTTGAATAATTCTGGAATATAATAAATTGGAAGAATAGATCAATTCCTTGAAAATAAGGAATATGATCTTTCACTGTCACGACCCGTCCTCGGGCCCGTGTCGTGACTACCCCAAGCCCGCCTTCCATAGGCCAGGGGCTGGCGACTAGCACCAAGGCGTAAATCCCAACAAAAAGGGAAGGCATTGCCTTTGAAAAGTAAACAAGCACCACAGAGCAAGCAAGCGGAAAATTAAACACTAAGTAAAACTGTACAAGCTGTGCTGAAAGTAAAAAAGGGGCCAGAAATACAAGCCCAACTGTAAAGTACAACTGAAAGGAAAAAAAGCAACTGAAAAGGGAAAACTGCAGCGTCGAGCCGTCCTCCGGAAGTCCCACCTGAAGGGTGGGTACAGATAGCATCCACTGCTCCTCGGGTCCACCTAACCGCTCCGAGTACGTCCCGCCCAGTGGTCCACCTCCAGGTACTGTCCTGCTCCGCACGCCTCCTCCAAGATCAGCGCTGTCCGTCGTCTGCAACCAACACCACGGAGTGCGGGCATAGCCCGTGCAGGGGTGAGTATAAGCTACTCAGTAGGGACCCCGAGACCCCCGAAGGTCTCCCGAAATCCACAAAGGATAATCCACAAAGGAAAGATACAATCACGAAGTAACATCTGACACGGCTTAGGTATATGCCCATACGTATACCTAAGTCTTCAATTCCCGTTCGGCTCCAACGTCCGAGCCCAAGCACAACCCAGTCCACACAGGAAAGCAAAACGTATACCCACGCAGGATAGAGCAACACAATCCACAAAGGAGAGTAATACAAGATTCAGCTCACACAGGTATACTTCTTAGGATGACGATAAAGATGATCACTGAACCATCTAAGTCGTCGGACCCACGAAGGATCGATAGGTACTAACATTGCAGTGACCCACACAGGATCGGGCCCACGCAGGACCTGTAGAAGTTGGCTCACACAGAACCGCTGAGAGATGACCCACACAGGATCGGGCCCACACAGGACCGGGCCCACGCAGGACCTGTAGGCGCTGGCTCACACAGAACCGCTGAGCGCTGACCCACGCAGGATCGGACCCACCCAGGATCGGGCCCACACAGGACCGGCAGCACTGATCCACGTAGGATCGCTGAGTGCAGTAGTCGTCGCAGTCCGCTGAGGATCTCTCCACAGTCGTCACCGCAGTCCCCTGAGGATCTCTGCACGGTCGTCGTCGGAGTCCACGGAGGATCTCTGCAAAGTCGTCGCCGCAGTCCACTGAGGATCTCTGCACGGTCGTCGCTGTCGAAGTAGCAGTCGCAGCCAGCACTAGGGTTCCCGCACACAGCAAGCTCGTTCGGGAAGGTCCGCTCCACGAGCCGAGAGGCTGATACATCAACTGACACGAAGTCCGAAGTTGATGTATCCAAAAGTTCCGTATCGTCAACAGGAAATCAACGTCGCAGACGGCGCGTCAATCGGACGCCCGGTCTGAGAGATATTGGCATTTTCGTCCCAGGGGCCCGGTTGGTTTTTAAGGCAAAACCAACCCGACCACACTCCACCTGCGTCCAAACCTCGGGCGGAGTATGCCAAAAGATCCGTCTCACTTAGAGGAATTCAACAAAGCTGACGGCACGTCAATCGGACGTCTGTAGCTCAAGATATGAGCGTTTCCGCTCCGAGGGCCCGGTTGGTCTCGTGTACGACCCAACCCGGCCGAACTCAAAGTATTCCGAAACCTTGAGTGCGATATACCGAAACGACCGTCTCGATCCAAGGATCGCGTTTCCGCTGACGGCGAGTCTTTTGGAGGCACGAAGCTCAAGATACGGGCGTTTGAACGAAAACGTCCAAAGATGGGGGGTACGGGCCCGGGCCGACCCGGCCCGACCCCCCCTGGGTCGGCCCGAACCGGGTCGACCCGACCCGGGTTCGACCCGGCTGGCCCGGCCCGGCCCGGCCAGGGCCGGTCCGGCTCGGCCGGCTCGGCTTGGCCGAGTCGCGCGGTTGGAAGCCGCGGGCGCTGACCCGCGGCTTGAGGAAGGACCGCGGCCCGCGTGCGGGCCGCGCAGGCGAGCCGCGGACGCGCTGAGCCGCATCCGCCCGGATGAACCGGACCCGCGCGCCGCGGGTCCGTTTGGCCGCCGCCGCCGCGGCTGAAGCCGTAGCGGATTTCGTCCGTCATCGACCGTCAAATCCGCACAAAACGAAGAACGGCGGAGGGTCGTCGGGTCGTGTTCGTTCGGCCCGCACCCTCCGCGTTAGAGATAAACAACCGGGAGAAAAACGATCAACACATGATCCAACAATTTTAATTAAAATAAAATTGTTCATTGAAAACCAGCTTTTTAATTTTCAAAAACGTTCATGAGAAAATTAAAAAGGGGTAATTTTCCAAAATGAATCCCTGCCTTGATGATCGTCGTGCGCGGGCGTTCTTCGCGGAAGAGACCGTCGCGGAAGAGATCGATCGTCGCGTCGTCGCGAGGAGGCATCGCGTCGTCGCGGATTCCGGCGTTGAGTCGGCGAGCTCAACGAATCAAGAACAACAGATTTAAATTATTAATATTTAAATCTGTGTTTCGTTTAAAACCAAAGAAAAGAACTTGAGAGGAAATCCGAAAGCACTCACCTCGAATGGTCGGTGATCGGAGATCGGAGATCGGAGATCGGAAGAGCGTCTCGGGCGAAGGCGTCGTCGATTTCCGGGTTCGGCGTTCTTCGCGTTCTTCGCGTTCTTCGCGTTCTTCGTGTTCTTCGTGAGGGAGAAGAAGTTTCGAGGGTTCTCCCAAATCTTCTCAAGCGCAAATAACCAGAGGTTAAGCGTTGGTCTTATTTTATTATTACGCCAACGAATTTGAAAAACTGGTTAAGAAACGATCCATCAATTTGTTGAATTAATTCAACGAAAGAAATGACCCATTTAATTCACGAAAGAAACAGCCCATTTAATTCACGAAAGAAACAGCCCATTTAATTCACGAAATAAACCGCCCAATTAAATGGTCTGTTAAGAATTTAGAAAACGCGTCGGTTGACTTTCATTAAGACGGGTTTTCACGGGTGCGTTTCTTAGCGGAAAGAAACGGCGGGGCTCGTGCGGGCCCCACCTCACAAATATCCTACCAAGGGGGTAGGATATTTCTGGATAGCATCCTATCCAGTTCAACTCAGTTCAAGCCTCCTTTAAGTGGCTTCAAGTGGCTTCCAAGTGGCTTAAGTGAAATAAAATAAAGCTGTCGCAAAATTATTTTATTTCTTAACTTTAAGCCCGAAAATTAAAAACCACACCCGAGCAAACGCAACTCCGGAAGAGGCGTTTCTAAGCGAATACCAGCGCTGCGATTTCATCGGTGCCCTCAGAATTCGATTCCGGGCACCGGTTCAAAAGTTAGAAAAACCCGCTCGTCCGTTCACTGAACGTACCCGAGCCAAACTTCAGAAAATGATTCCGGGCACACCGGGCCTCGGAATCAGGCGCCGTCAGAAACTGTGTTCTTGTAAAATTCCAAAGAAAATTAAGAAAAAAATTTCTTTGAAATTTACGGGTCTTTACATTACTCCCACCTTAGGACTTTACGTCCCCGTAAAGATACATCAAAAACTAGGGAAACAAATGTGGGTACTGAGCACGCATCTGAGCCTCCCGCTCCCAAGTGCTCTCCTGGAGGTTCCCGTGCTGCCATCTGATGCGCACAAGAGGAATCGATCGCCCACGTAGGACCCGCTCCTGTCGATCCTCTATCTCCACTGGGACCTCCGTAAAAGTCGCTCCATCATCCACGTCTAGCTCCCCATAGTCAATGATGTGCGTCGGGTTGTGCACGTATCTCCTCAGCTGGGATACGTGGAAGACATCGTGCACCCGGTGCAACTGAGGTGGCAGAGCCAGGCGATAATCCACCTCGCCAATTCTGCTGAGGACCTGGAAAGGCCCGATGAAGCGTGGAGACAACTTGCCACCTCGGCCAAATCTCCTCAAACCACGTCAAGGTGAGACCCGCAAGAAGAAGTGGTCACCATCCTCGAACTCTAGTGGCCTCCGCCTCCTGTCAGCATATGACTTCTGCCGGCTCTGTGCTGTCCTCATCTGCTCCGGGATGAGCTGGACCTTCTCTGTCGTGTCCCGGACCATCTCTGGTCCCACAAGTGCTGACTCTCCAGGGTCTGTCCAGCACAAAGGAGATCTGCAAGGCATGCCGTACAATGCCTCGTAAGATGCCATCCTGATGGTGGAGTGGTAGCTGTTGTTGTACGCGAACTCCACAAAGGGTAGGTGGTCCTCCCAGCTGCGACCAAAGTCGAGGACACATGCACGGAGCATATCCTCGAGAGTCTGAATGGTCCTCTCCGTCTGACCATCTGTCTGAGGGTGAAAGGCGGTGCTCAGACGTAGTCGCGTCCCGAACGCCTCCTGCAACCCCTTCCAAAGCCGGGAAGTAAAACGAGCGTCCCGATCGGAGACGATGGTCGATGGCACACCGTGAAGTCGTATAATCTCCTGAACGTAGAGACGCCCCAAGCTCTCCACTGTGCCCTGCTCTCGGATGGGTAAGAAGTATGCCGACTTGGTGAGTCGGTCAACAATCACCCATATGGAATCGTGACCTCTGGAAGTGCGTGGAAGTCCAGTCACAAAGTCCATAGATATCCCGTCCCACTTCCACTCTGGGATCTCCAAGGGCTGTACCAAGCCTGCTCGTACCTGATGCTCTGCCTTCACCTGCTGGCAGGTGAGGCACCGTGAAACGAACTCTGCCACAGCCTTCTTCATGCCCGGCCACCAGTGCTGTCGCCCGAGATCTTGGTACTTCTTCGCCACTCCAGGATGTACCGCCAACGGAGAAGTGTGAAACTCTCTCAGCACCTCCTCTCGTAAGGCGACTGGTACCAAGGTACGTCCTCTGAAAAGGACATCGTGCTCTGCTCCAAGGGAGAAACCATCAGGTTCATGTCCCGAGGATATCTGTGCACACCGCGTCTCACAGTCAACATCCACATGCTGTGCCTCTCTGACCCGCTGAAGAAGTGGAAGAGAGACTGTGAGAGACTGAAGGAAGGCTGCTCCGTCTCTATCCACGAAGGATATCTGCAAAGCGGCTAGCTGCTCTATCGCCTCCTCAAGAAGCTGGATGCCCGTCCTCCTGCTGAGGGCATCAGCCACCACGTTCCCCTTCCCAGGAGTATAGACTATTTCAAAGTCATAGTCCTGGAGGAACTCGAGCCATCGCCGCTGTCTCAGGTTCAGGTCCTTCTGATAGAAGATGTACCTGAGACTCTGGTGGTCAGAAAAGACTGTGAAGCACTCGCCCATCAGATAGTGTCTCCATGTCTTCAGGGCAAAGACTACTGCTGCCAACTCCAAGTCATGGGTAGCATAGTTCTGCTCATGAGGCCTCAACTGACGTGATCCGTAGGCAATCACGGCCCGCTCCTGCATCAGGACACACCCGAGTCCGGTCCCTGATGCATCTCAGTAGACTACGTAACCAACTCCCTCCTCAGGCAACCTCAAGATAGGTGCGCTGGTCAACCTCTGCCTCAGCTCCTGGAAGCTCTGCTGACATCTGTCTAACCACACGAAGGGTTTCCCCTTCTTCTTCAACGCTGAGAGTGGGGCCTCAACTCTGGAGAAGTCCGGCACAAATCTCCGATAGTATCCGGCTAGGCCCAAGAAACTCCGCACCTCTGTCACGCTCTTGGGTGGCTCCCAAGCCAGCACTGCCTCGATCTTCGCGGGATCCACTACAACTCCCGCCTTAGAAATGACGTGCCCCAAGAAGTGGACCTCACGTAACCAGAACTGACACTTCGAGAGCATACCATAAAGCTGGTGCTCTCGGAGTGTGTCTAGTACAACACGCAGGTGGTAGGCGTGCTCCTCCTCCGTCGTCGAGTACACCAAAATGTCGTCGATGAAGACCACGACAAATCGATCGAGGTATGGCTGGAAGATCCTGTTCATGAGGCTCATGAACACTGCTGGAGAGTTGGTCACGCCGAAAGGCATAACCAAGAACTCGAAGTGGCCATACCGACACCTGAAGGCCGTCTTCTGCACATCCTTGTCTCGAACTCTAAGCTGATGATAGCCTGACCTGAGGTCTATCTTCGAGAACCACCGTGCTCCCTTGAGCTGGTCGAAGAGATCATCAATCCTGGGTAGCGGATACTTGTTCCTCACTGTCACCTGATTCAGGTGACGATAATCGACACACAGTCGCAAGCTCCCGTCCGCCTTCTTGGCGAACAAAATCGGGGAAGCCTAGGGCGAAACACTGGGTCGGATGAACCCCTTGCCCTGCAAGTCCTCCAACTGTACTCGCAGCTCTCGAAGCTCAGCGGGGGCCATCCGATATGCTGGAGTGGATATCGGGGCTGTCCCGGGGTACAGGTCAATATAAAAGTCTACCTCTCTGCGAGGAGGTAGTCCTGGAACGTCGTCGGGAAAGACGTCCGCGTACTGATCCACCACTGCAGGGAAACTGGGACTCCGCACGTCAACTGCTCCCAGGATGAGGCTAGCCAACTGATGAGTGATGGGCTGACCTCTCCTCTGCGTGAGTCCATCCTGTGCTGCTAAGTCTCCCTTCTCGCCGGTGAAGGTGAACCTGCTCCCGTCGGTGCGCACACATCGCACCTTGCGCCTAAAGCAGTCAATCTGAGCATGGACCGTAGATAACCAATCCATGCCCAAAATGACGTCGTAAGGCCTCGACGCTGCTACAAGAAGATCCCAGCCAAAGCTCTCGCCTCCTAGAGTAAGCTCACACTGCCGGCACCAGTGCGTAATCGTCGAGTCTGCTCCCGTAGGAGTCTCTAGCCGCAAGGATCGAGCCAACGGCTCTGTCGGAATCTCCGAGCTCCGAACAAGGGAAGTTGCTATGAAAGAGTGACTCGCTCCTGTGTCTATCAGAACTGCAGAAAGGGTGGAATAGACACAGATCGTACCTCGAATCATCTCTGGCGCGCCGTGGTCGTAGGCCTCCGCTGCCTGGAGCTGAGCCTGTCTCTGCCCGCCAGCTCCCTGTGGTCGGGGTGGGCCTCCTGGTGGTGGTGGTGGCAGAGCCTCAAAGCGTCGCCCACCACCTGCTGCTCGGCCAGCTCCTCTGCCTCGTCCGCCTCCTCCCTGCAGACCGCCACAGTCGACCTTCTGCCTCTGCCTGGGTGGCCCCTCCACCGTCTGCTGCCCCTCGGTACGACGGGTCGGGCAGTCACGAGCCATGTGGCCCTGCCCGCCGCACTCGTAGCACTGTCTGCCTCTCGGAAGGCTGGCTCCGGGCCGGGTGCCCTGCACTGCTGAGCCAGCGTCCCGAGGTCGCCTGCCGGAAGGTCTGGTCCTCCTGGAACCCTGAGTCATCCGCCGGCTACCAGCTGCCGAAGACTCCGCTATCTGCCGCCCTGCGGTGGGTCTCGCTGTGGACTCAGCCAGGAATCTCTCGATCAGGAGGGCTCGCTCCAGTACCCCTGCCTGGGTCGGGATGCTGAGGGAGATCAGCGATGCCCTGATCTCGTGTCTCAAACCCTGCTCGAAGGTCCGGTCCCGGAAGAAGGGGTCCCGTACCATGTCTGTCGAGTACCGAGAAAGGTCGGTGAACCTCGCCGCGTACTGAGCGACCGTCAAGCTGCCCTGCCGCAGCTGAAGAAGCTCCTGGATGCGCACCTCTCGGAGGGTGGCCGGGACGAACTCTGAGCGGAAGAGGCTCTCGAAGTCCGTCCAGATGAGGGAGGCCTCATCGTGTACCTGGAGCATCAGGCTCCACCAGCGTCTGGCTGCTGCGTGCAGTAAGCTCGCCGCGAGGATCACCATGAGGTCTGCTGGCGTCCTCACTAGCCTGAAAACTCGGACGACCGCCTCCAGCCAGTCCTCGGCTGCCTGGGGGTCCGACTCCCCACGGAACCTGGGTGGTCGCTGGCGCTGGAACTCGTGTAGAGCTCCGAGGCGTCGTGCGTCGTTAGCTGCCAGTGCTGGAAGCATCGGGGGCTCGGCGGGTAAAGGTACCGCCGGTGCCTCTGCTGTCAACGGGCCATGTACCGAGGCCTCGTCGCTCGGCGGGCTGTCGTCGCGCCCTACTCTGGGAACCCTAGCTGGCTGCTGTCGTCGTGCCATCCTGAAAAGGAAACAAGTATGCCACGGTCAGAACAGTATACCTGGTGAGCTGACACAAGTAATCACAAAGAAAACTTGAAACACACATGCAAACAATGTTTTCGTACATTAAGTAAGGAATCAGAAGTCAGGGTCCTGGTGTATGGATACGTCGGCCGCCGCACCAACACTGGACTCCCTGGACTGATAACCACACTCAATACACTAAACACTTTTGCTTCACATATAAGAAAGATCAGAGTCTGCGGTAGAACCGACCACCTCTGATACCAATTTGTCACGACCCGTCCTCGGGCCCGTGTCGTGACTACCCCAAGCCCGCCTTCCATAGGCCAGGGGATGTCGACTAGCACCAAGGCGTAAATCCCAACAAAAAGGGAGGGCATTGCCTTTGAAAAGTAAACAAGCACCACAGAGCAAGCAAGCGGAAATGTAAACACTAAGTAAAACTGTACAAGCTGTGCTGAAAGTAAAAAGGGGCCGGAAATACAAGCCCAACTGTAAAGTACAACTGAAAGGAAAAACAGCAACTGAAAAGGGAAAACTGCAGCGTCGAGCCGTCCTCCGGATGTCCCACCTGAAGGGTGGGTACAGATAACCTCCACTACTCCTCGGGTCCACCTAACCGCTCCGAGTACGTCCCGCCCAGTGGTCCACCTCCAGGTACTGTCCTGCTCCGCACGCCTCCTCCATGATCAGCGATGTCCGTCGTCTGCAACCAACACCACGGAGTGCGGGCATAGCCCGTGCAGGGGTGAGTATAAGCTACTCAGTAGGGACCCCGAGACCCCCGAAGGTCTCCCGAAATCCACAAAGGATAATCCACAAAGGAAAGATACAATCACGAAGTAACATCTGACATGGCTTAGGTATATGCCCATACATATACCTAAGTCTTCAATTCCCGTTCGGCTCCAACGTCCGAGCCCAAGCACAACCCAGTCCACACAGGAAAGCAAAACGTATACCCACGCAGGATAGAGCAACACAATCCACAAAGGAGAGTAACACAAGATTCATCTCACACAGGTATACTTCTTCGGATGACGATAAAGATGATCGTTGAACCATCTAAGTCGTCGGACCCACTAAGGATCGATAGGTACTAACCTTGCAGTGACCCACACAGGATCGGGCCCACGCAGGACCTGTAGAAGTTGGCTCACACAGAACCGCTGAGAGATGACCCACACAGGATCGGGCCCACACAGGACCGGGCCCACGCAGGACCTGTAGGCGCTGGCTCACACAGAACCGCTGAGCGCTGACCCACGCAGGATCGGACCCACACAGGATCGGGCCCACACAGGACCGGCAGCACTGATCCACGTAGGATCGCTGAGTGCAGTAGTCGTCGCAGTCCGCTGAGGATCTCTGCACAGTCATCGCCGCAGTCCACTGAGGATCTCTGCACAGTCGTCGTCGGAGTCCACGGAGGATCTCTGCACGGTCGTCGCCGCAGTCCACTGAGGATCTCTGCACGGTCGTCGCTGTCGAAGTAGCAGTCGTAGCCAGCACTAGGGTTCCCGCACACAGCAAGCTCGTTCGGGAAGGTCCGCTCCACGAGCCGAGAGGCTGATACATCAACTGACACTAATTCCGAAGTTGATGTATCCAAAAGTTCTGTATCATCAACAGGAACTCAACGTCGCAGACGGCGCGTCAATCGGACGCCCGGTCTGAGAGATATTGGCATTTTCGTCCCAGGGGCCCGGTTGGTTTTTAAGGCAAAACCAACCCCACCGCACTCCACCTGCATCCAAACCTCGGGCGGAGTATGCCAAAAGACCCGCCTCACTTAGAGGAATTCAACAAAGCTGATGGCACGTCAATCGGACGTCCGTAGCTCAAGATATGAGTGTTTCCGCTCCGAGGGCCCGGTTGGTCTCGTGTACGAACCAACCCGGCCGAACTCAACGTATTCTGAAACCTTGAGTGCGATATACCGAAACGACCGTCTCGATCCAAGGATCGTGTTTCCACTGACGGCGAGTCGTTTGGAGGCACGAAGCTCAAGATACGGGCGTTTGAACGAAAACGTCCGAAGATGGGGGGTACGGGCCCGGGCCGACCCGGCCCGACCCCCCTGGGTCCGCCCGAACCGGCCCGACCCCCCCCCCCCCCTGGGTCGGCCCGAACCGGGTCGAACCGACCCGGGTCCGACCCGGCTGGCTCGGCCGGGGCCGGTCCGGCTCGGCTGGGCCGAGCCGCGCAGGTGGAAGCCGCGGGCGCTGACCCGCGGCTTGAGGAAAGACCGCGGCCCGCGTGCGGGCCGCGCTGGCGAGCCGCGGACGCGCTGAGCCGCGTCCGCCCGGATGAACCGGACCCGCGCGCCGCGGGTCCGTTTGGCCGCCGCCGCCGCGGCTGAAGCCGCGGCGGATTTCGTCCGGCGTCGCTCCAGTGGCCCATTTTCCTTCCCGTCTGCGCCGTTGCTCCTCCCAGGATCCGTTCTTTACTGCGGGATCGTCAACCGTCCGCTGCGGCACATTCCGTCGTCGACCGTCAAATCTGCACAAAACGAAGAACGGTGGAGGGTCATCGGGCCGTGTTCGTTCGGCCCGCACCCTCCGCGTTAGAGATAAACAACCGGGAGAAAAACGATCAACACATGATCCAACAATTTTAATTAAAATAAAATTGTTCATTGAAAACCGGCTTTTTAATTTTCAAGAACGTTCATGAGAAAATTAAAAAGGGGTAATTTTCCAAAATGAATCCCTACCTTGATGATCGTCGTGCGCGGGCGTTCTTCGCGGAAGAGACCGTCGCGGAAGAGATCGATCATCGCGTCGTCGCGGGGAGGCGTCGCGTCGTCACGGATTCCGGCGTTGAGTCGGCGAGCTCAACGAATCAAGAACAACAGATTTAAATTATTAATATTTAAATCTGTGTTTCGTTTAAAACCAAAGAAAAGAACTTGAGAGGAAATCCGAAAGCACTCACCTCGAATGGTCGGTGATCGGAGATCGGAGATCGGAGATCGGAAGAGCGTCTCGGGCGAAGGCGTCGTCGATTTCTGGGTTCGGCGTTCTTCGCGTTCTTCGCGTTCTTCACGTTCTTCACGATGGAGAAGAAGTTGCGAGGGTTCTCCCAAATCTTCTCAAGCGCAAATAACCAGAGGTTAAGCGTTGGTCTTATTTTATTATTACGCCAACGAATTTAAAAAACTGGTTAAGAAACGATCAATCAATTCGTTGAATTAATTCAATGAAAGAAACGACCCATTTAATTCACGAAGGAAACAACCCATTTAATTCACGAAAGAAACAGCCCATTTAATTCACGAAATAAACCGCCCAATTAAATGGTCTGTTAAGAATTTAGAAAACGCGTCGGTTGACTTTCATTAAGACGGGTTTTCACGGGTGCGTTTCTTAGCGGAAAGAAACGGCGGGGCTCGTGCGGGCCCCACCTCAAAAATATCCTACCAAGGGGGTAGGATATTTCTGGATAGCATCCTATCCAGTTCAACTCAGTTCAAGCCTCCTTTAAGTGGCTTCAAGTGGCTTCCAAGTGGCTTAAGTGAAATAAAATAAAGCTGTCGCAAAATTATTTTATTTCTTAACTTTAAGCCCGAAAATTAAAAACCACACCCGAGCAAACGCAACTCCGGAAGAGGCGTTTCTAAGCGAATACCGGCGCTGCGATTTCATCGGTGCCCTCAGAATTCGATTCCGGGCACCGGTTCAATAGTTAGAAAAACCCGCTCGTCCGTTCACTGAACGTACTCGAGCCAAACTTCAGAAAATGATTCCGGGCACACCGGGCCTCGGAATCAGGCGCCGTCAAAAACTGCGTTCTTGTAAAATTCCAAAGAAAATTAAGAAAAAAATTTCCTTGAAATTTACGGGTCTTTACATTCACCAAAATAACACAGATAATGGGAAGAGAAACAAGAAACTAAGGGAAAAGGATTAATGAGACTACTATTTCATATCCAACACACCCTATAGAGAAGAAAATATAACCCTTATAAGATAATGATTTCAAATTCTAATGATATGAGAAAAATGAGCTTCATGTTGGTGACTGTGGGAGAAAACCAAAGGGGAAAGATCATTTGAGGGTTAAAAACATTTTTGGGGGAAAATATTAATTTCAAAAACTTTTAATGGGGTGTACAGTTTGGATGCATGGTTATCCAAACTATGCACCATTCGTGCTCAAGGAACATTCCAAGGAAACCCCTTTCATGTGTTAGGTGCATGGTTTGACTAACAATGTGAGACCCGTATAAAATAGATCTATCAATAATTCTCTGTAACACTACATTGGTGTAAATACCCCCACATGAAAATTTAGACAAACCATGCGGCCTACTTCTAACCATTTATTCCCTGCATAATTAAGTTTCACATCTAGAATTAATCATGAATTATCCATATACTTACCATGAGACTCAGTTTGCCTCCTCAAATTCTAATTATTCGGGCTCTGAATGAGACTCAGACTCTCCAAGACCACTATTTATATTATTAAACACATTTTTATCATAAAAATATTGGTTCTAAACAATAACACATTTTTTTGTCTTTATAAAAAGTCATGAAATTATAACCTTCCCTCTATAAAACAACTTTTCCCTGAGTTTCCATCACGAGGGTGGTGAAGAGTCATCTAATAAAAGATCCAACCATTTGATCATGTACATCAGCCTCTTTCTCCAAGGTCTCACCCTATACATTGTAACACTAACATAACTCCAATACTATAGGAATTGACCATCCTTTAAGGAGCTTCATGCTCCGGTCAAAAATATGTATCAGATTATCCTCTAATGATGCATCCACCTACAACTCAATATCCTCATGATCAAATGAATGAGACATGTCATAATTATGACAGAAAAGTTGTGATATATGAAAAACACCATGCATGAAATGGTACCTCTGATGTAACAATAATTGATAGGATACCAGACAATCATTCTCCATGATCATGAAAGGCATGATTTAATAAGGAAATATAATTCACTATCCTCAAGTCCATATGTGAAACAATCTTGGTGAAACTCACACAAATACCCAATATCCCACCTTGTACTCTTGATGTCAATAGAGATGAATGTTATAAGAATTATTCTTGGACTGAGATGTAGCAATACAATTCAAAACAAATTGTAATTACCACAAAATCTACTGGATGAGATGAGCACCCAGTAATGATGCATCACCTTCCTTTAACCATCATAGGGGTGAATAGAATAGCCTACCCTAAATAGCCCCATAGAGAACCATTTAAATCATTTCTTAAAGACTATTATTGTAGTAAAGCAGAAAAATATGTATATGATTCTCCCAAAAACTACAAAATTGATTATAAATTCAAGGATAATTTCCTTCAAAATATTTATAATCCACTTAGACTTCCATTGGTTATGATGGTTATATGTTGTACTGAATATCTCATATGAACCCAGTGTGTTTTTCATCCCCTATTAGAAGAATTATGTAAACTGGGTTTCTTGGTCGTAGATAATGTAATGGGGAGTACCGTAATGTTTTAGAATCTCAAAAATATAAATACTCACAAGATCATAAATTTATAAGGTCTATTAAAGATTTAGGAAGTGCATGGCCCTTCTCAAACTATCGATGATCACCCATACTACATCACTACCACAAGGGGATATAAACAAGCCCATCACAAAACCTGTAGTGACATAATTTCATTTCCACTCATGAATGGATAGATTCTATAGAAGTATAGTATTCTAATAGAGATCATCTTTCACCTTCTAAAAAGTGGATCATTGAGTTAAAATATTTATAATTAGCCTCTTTAAACTTTACCACCAATACTGGTGATGTATGTCTCAATACATCATGGTATTCCCAAGGTGAACTACCAAAAAAATGTGAGATTCCTATATCAACTCCCCTCATATGTCTAAATGAACCTAGATATGCACATAGAAGTTTAGGATCTCATTATCATCAATAATCAAACAAGATGTTGTCTTATCACTTGAGACACACTCCCTTATGGAATGGCCCTTGGGGTTTGATAGCTGTCTCATCGACACCTATTCTATAATTGAGGGTGTCAATTCTAGAGATGCTAAAATAGGTTATCCATGAAAATCTTGTTCCTTCATGTGCATACTAGAAAATATATCAATCAACTACCACTAACTATTGGCCTCTTGGATGGTTTGTGTCAGATTTTTCTATCTCAGTATGTTAGCTACCGCATTACCATTCTTTAAGAAAGCACAAAATCAAAGGATTGTAGGTATTCTACCCACTTTTTATTCCAAAAATGAAATTCACTCTATTTAGATATGTATTTGAGACTTTTGTATCTACGTAAACAATGAACCTATCACCCTAACGATAATTCCACCAATAGTGTAAGACCTGTACCATGGCTACTAGCTTGTGGTTGTGCATAGTGTAATTATTCTCATGAGGTCTTAGCTGGAAGGACCCAAAGGCTACAACCCAATATCCCTACATTAGAACTAATCTAAACCTCATTCGTTAAGTATTATAGTAACAGGTATAGTTTATATCAGTCTCTAGAAGAATTAGTATTCGCACTGAATTCAGTCTCCCTTTCAATACATGAAAGGAATTCATGAATGACTGTAACCATAAAAATTTCACTCCCTTATTTGTAAATCTAATAATTTCAAAATCTATGAATGATAAATCCTATATTAATATCCATTAATATCCATACATCCCCAAGAAACTATGTATGCTATAGAAATTCTTGGGTTTCTACCATGAAACTACTACACTCACCTTCTCTGGATCAACAGATAGGCTTGCCTCTAAAATGATATGACCCATGAATTAAACCTTATTGATCAAAAAGTGTCATTTCCTAATCGTAGTATATAGATAATTCTATATTAGTATATTTATAATTATCTTGAGATAGTTGTAATGGTCATTTCAAGTGTGAGAATACACAAATATGTCTTCCACGAAGACTACCACAAATGAATCCAGGTATGGGTGGAAAACTAATTTATCAAGGACATAAAAATGGTGGGCACATTTGTAAGGCCAAATGACATTACCAGATACTCATACATTCCATACTTTCTTCATAATGTTATTCATGTTATGTCTAACTTTCTTAGAGGAACCTAATAGTAGCTCAATATCAAATCGATCTTAGATAAAATATTACTACTCATAGATAGTTGAAGAGGTCGTCTATTTGAGGTAGTGGTTATAGGTTACTCACCTATTGTTGGTTAAAACATTATTAATCCATGCAAAACATTAGGGTATCATCCACATTCTTGGAGAAAATAATAGGTGAATCCAATGGTGAGGTGCTAGGTTAAATAAAACATTTTTTCTCTAAGTCATCAAACTACTTCTTGAGTCCCTCGATCTCAGTAGGTTTAATTCTATAAGAAGGAACGGACACTAGTTATACTCATGGAACTATCTCAATGGTGAACTTCAACTCTCACATAGAACATAAACCAGATAAGTATTTAGGGAATACATCCCTAAAACAACCCACCATAGGATGAAATTATACCAGTTGTATTCCATGATCTCTCATAAAGAGGCAATCCATTTGGGTTTTCATGGTGTGCATCCCTTGATGCTCAGGTCCAGTTCGACTCACCTGTACATCCCATTGACCCTTGTAAATATAAATTTATCCTTATTTGATGTAAATAAAATCCTCTAACAATAGAAACCATCTTACAATGATTTTACACTAGTCATTCCATATCTATAATTACATTAAAACGGATCATCTTGATGATGAAGAAATTACAAAAGAAATGTTACCAACCTATCTCAAGGGGCACTCCTTACATAGGCATATAATTTTTTATTATACCCCTAATAGTGTCTTGAGATTCCTAACTCTATAAAAGTACTCTATCTCAAGGCACATACTTTACATAATTGACACATGTATAAATAAATGTGATTCACTTGTATCAAATAAGGAAGAAAATAAAATAAAGGATAATATAATCATACCTCATATTGTAGAAGCCCTTGGAAACTACTCCTTAGGTGTGGGTTGTACCACATATATGTTGCCTCAAACGTGGCACTAATATTCAACCTTACTAACCTAGGTAGGTCAAATTTTCTATAAAAACTCCTCAGAGGTCTGACTACCTCAACCATGACCATCGCCTTGTCTTGATCATCCAGTTGTAGACCAAAACCCTACCTAATGTGAATCTATTGACCCTTTACATAAATTCATAGTTGATACATATTCCATGTTACTAGGAATGTGAGTGAAATTCATGCAAAAACACTAATTTTGACCCATCCTTTTGCAATCTCAACACTCGATTAGGTTCCTTGTACACTGGGTCTTTTTATTCCCCCTCCTACCAAAATTATTTAACAACACATAGAAGTCGATTCATGTCATCTAGCTATAATTTTCACCATGTTCACCCTCATAATAAAATTTACTACAACTATAAAAAATATCCCCTTCTTGGAAGCTGAACCACCCTAGATATCATTCCCATCTTCCCTTATGTTCTTCTCTATAATGAGGGAAAAATTCCCTATCTCTGAAATAGTGCTCAGTCAGAAAATATTCTCTTATGATCAGATAGAATACACAATACCATCCTTAAATAATCTCACAGTCTTCAACTCAACATTGGATAGATTCGATAAAAAATGTCGAAGCTCAGTGAAATTAACTGGGTACTCCATCACTGTCATAGCTTCCGATTATAGATACATAAACTCTCTTATGTGGTTTTCTTCCAATTTCTAGGGGAAATTTTAATAATAAAAGGCTATTAAAAATCCATCCTAGATCATACCCTAATGATTTCTGGCCTGGGTGATGATATCCCATCAATGTTTAGAAGAATAAAAAATAATATAGGTGGTTATCCTGACTCTCCACTCTGGAGGCATCTCCAAATTCTCAAACATAGACAACATGGAATTGAGCTACGACTCAATATCCTGGGGACTACCATTCCTTAAGAAGGTGGTAAGATGCACTTGTGGGAATTCCCGCATCAATTCTTCCAAAGTAGGGGTATTTTGTGGGGTTCCATATAAAAACTTCATAAAATAGGAGAAGTTATCTCATTGTTGACCATTGGTTCCCAGTGGAAGATCTATAGGTGGTGCATCAGGTAGAACTATAAGAGGTAACACTTGTTTCCCAGGGCCCACCACCTTCAGATCATGGTCTCCACCACCCTCATGGTGTACGACTCAAGGAATTCATTGTATAATAGCTCTACAATTTTGAATCACATGCCTCTGATAAGATTTAATCCACAGATAGAAAATAGTGAAAGAGAGAAGTGATTGGTACAAATCTTTCGTATGAATTGGTCACACCTTTCTACCAATGCATAAAGCTAGGTCTCAGTGATGAAGAATATCACATAAGTGTCATGATACTCTTTATACTACCCACTAATAAGGATGAGTTAGGTCCAACGTCTCATACCACACTATAGAGGTTCAAAATATGAAGTTTCAATTGCAAGGTATAGAGGAAAACATCATTAGCTTTGTAATTGGAATACCCATTTTACAGTAACCATTTCATTTTGAAAGTTAAATATATCAAAAATTATTAATATTTACATGGAAATAGATATATAAATCCAGATAAATGATTTGTTATTCCCAATTTCTAAAATCCCATTCTCCTTATAAATTGTAATCAGTACATAAAGTAACTATAACATAGCCTTTGTATCTAGTATCAGGATGTAACAGGTCATGTGTATTGATTTTATTTAATTAACTTCCATTCTCAATTTATAGAATTAATTTATTAATAAATTGAAATTCAAATTCATCAATCAAAGTAACTAATATTTCCACCCTGAGAACAAGTAGTTCATGGCTCAACCATTAAATAATTTATTAATTAAGGTGTCTTCACCAATCTATGTGGGAAAACACCATTCTTATTTATGTAAGAATTTCAAATAATCCAATTATGTTATCCCTATAAGAAATTTTTTCATAATATAATATATAAAAGTAAATTCACTCACAAGAATAACATGAGATATAGTCAATTCACGTATAAAGTAAATATTGTTTGGATAAATACATGGAATATAAGACCTAAAGTGCCTATGATGATGTATGTGATGATACCTCCATATAATTACCATACAAGGAAAATAAACCCATAATAAAAACATCAATAATAATAATAATTTCATAATTCATGTGAAACTATCTATGGTGAAATCAATGAAACTGTAATCGGAATAAACAAGAACAAAAATAACTCATCCCATGTAATTTGGGTTTTCCCCTGTAAGTGGGTTGGCTAATCCTAGTAATTTTCTCATTACTAAATTTTTATGCATTCTATTAACCTATATAGTACACAAATAATAAGAAAAGGAAAAAATAATTTTATGTCACTTTGTACCCTCATGCCCCAGTATCCACTGAGTAGTTCCCAAAGAGGGTTAGAGACATGACCTAAAGTGTGCCTTTCTGTATTCCAGAGGCTACTGGCTAGAAGTGAAGGCCTAGGGTGTGTCCAAGGGGAGACAATTCCATCGTTAATTTGAGTGGATAATAGAAGTATATAACAAATGGGAATAATGAAATAAGTAATTAACAAATAGCATCTTAAATAATAATAATCATCCAAAAAATAACCAGGAAAAAGTTGAATCATAAATAGATACAAATATGATTATAGTGATCATTTCATGTAGCTATAAAAACATTAGGTACACAAGATATAGTGGAAATATTCATATAACACATTATATTCATAAAATACAAAAAATACTACTAGAATCAAAATAATAGGATTGATCCTTTGATATCATACTCAAACCTAGTATTATAAATAAAGCATCAGAAGCAGGATGCTTCCTTTATATACACCTAAAATCATGAAGCCTTATTGGATACCAACATAGGATCGAATAGGGTGTGAGATATACTTATTATTCCACCACAAATAGTGTATAGAATAATCAAGTTTGTGCATATAAAATGAACGGTGTTCCCATGATAATAAATTTTAGGAAATAACTAAATAAATTCATCATCTCAGGTTCCTTGTGGGATAATAGACTTGAACTACTAGCTTCATCCTAATATATATGAATCTGAACCAATTTGAACTATATAGATATGATATGGGAAAAATTAATGGGTCAATATAAATCTAGTTTCCAAAATAGAACAAACATAAGCATGTGATTTGTCTTGGCAGAAGTTTCCTTTGATTTAATAAATTATCATTTTTTGAATTTATATACAATGAATATATACAACATAAATAATAAAAATCCTAGGCCCATCCAAGGATATCCATATATAGGAACCCAAGTATCACACCAGGAGTACAATATATATTCAACACCATAAGTGTGTATCCAAGGTGATCCCTTTATGGAACCCCAAGTATCACTCCTAGCATGGTGTAAAAACAATAGCATCTATGATCATCCTTAGTATATAACAGAGGGGACAATGTATCACTCATGTATTTTTATAACCATATTTACACCAATCCCATCCACAGTGACTACCCTAGGGAACAAGTAGTACTCATAAAGAGGTAGAAAATTCACATGGCAAGCCTATCCACACAATACCAAGTATCACTACCAATGTATAAACCATTAATTGAAAATTTAAAATTATAAATCATAATGATCGTATACTAGGTGATCCTTAAATGTAATCCCATGTATCACCCTTAGCATGACATGAAGGTAAGATTTATCTATAATAAACTCATATCATTTAAAAAACATGAAAATCATAACACTTTTTCCATGTTCGTCAATTTATATTTCTCAAGCAATTCAAGATATGGCATATAATAAAAGATTATAATTAATTAAATCTATGTAATTCAATTATGAAATAAATTTTTGGGGTTTAACTCATGGAATATTATTCCTCTTAATATAGTTCATATTTCAAAAGAATTTATGACATGGAAACGTACACACCTCAAGGTTGTTTAACAATTTATCTCATGAAAATTGAGGCCTCTAAGGAACACCCATAATGGGTATCTCTCATCGATAAGTTTAACTAAAAATATTGATTCTCCATATGCTAGAACCATATTTATCATGGAAAACCATTTAATTTAATATATTAAACACTTTATTGATGTCTCCAATGAAAACTACCATGCTGCATAATGGTGCATGTTATAAAATCAACAAGATTATGGGTAAAATAGCTATACCACTTACCTTAGTCTCATAGATCTCTCCCATACATTGATTCCCCTTGAATCGAGCTAGAACAAGACAAATCATTAGAATGGATCAATGAACATAAAATAGTTTGTATGAGCTCATGTAAAAATATAACAGATAATGTAAATTGAAACTATAAATAGAAGGCATACGATTAGAGAGAATATAGTTGTAGATCTGACACACTAGAAAATGAAAAACACATATCCTAGATGATAGAACATATTCAAATCCTAATAAGAGAAGGATGAGGATATTCATATGGGTGGCTGTTTAAAAACAATGAAGGAGGATAAAGGTTTTATAGTTAAAAAATAAAGGGGAAATATTAATTTCAACCACTTTTAAATGGGTGCACGATTTGGTCTGATGGGTGGACAAACTGTGCACCAACCATGCTCAGGTAACTGCCCAAGGACACCAATAACATAGTCTAGGCACAAGGATTGACTAACCATCCATAGCCAGTGTGAAATGGGTCTATCAAAAAATAGCTTCAACACTAAAGGGGAATGCATCCTTTCGATCATAGTTTCAGACAAACCATGAGGCCTCTTGGTGGTCAACAATAACTCACATAGTTTCATACAAACCATGACACCCCCTACTGATCATTCCTACCTCACACAGTTGAGTCATATAGTAAACATTAATTATTACCTAAAAATTAGATACATAAAATAAAAAAAATTCAAATTTCCACAAAAAATATCAATTCATAATGAAATTAGGACTTACAATATAGTATGGATATAGTAGAGTTATAGGAACTATAATATGAGGAAAAAATTGAAAGATTCATGAATGATGACTATTTCTTCTTTGACAAACCTTCATTCTCTTACACTATAGGCCTTCTTAGGATAGACGTAGGACAAAAAAAGAGATAAATAATAAATTTAATAAAGTGTGGAAAGTGTGAAGGAATATATTTTTCAAGATGGAGTGCACATTTTTTGTAAATAAGGTTGTATATTAGGTTTCCATTTATAAGTGAGGGGAGGGACACACCTAGAATTTCTTAAAATATTTATATAATATAAAGTAACTTTATTATGAAAGTGTCTGCAAATGAAAAATATATAAAAGTTAGTATAAGATAAGGTTGAAGTATCTTCTACCAATAGTATATAGTCGTGTTTAAGTCTAATTTTACCATTATATCTTAGTTTAATATCTCCCTCCCACTAAACCCTTTCTAACCTTAACGGTTAAAAAAAATTACTATATTTTTTGTTAATTATGGCCAAAAATTAATTTGACCATATTTTATTATATTATATATTCTCATTGAAAATATCTGATCCATTTTATATGATTATATTTCTATAAAATGAGGAAATAAATTTTAAAATAAGTGTGAAAAGAAAAATCAAAACAATTTTTTTAGATAAAATGTATTTTTAAACATGAAAATGCTTTTATATTAATTCTATGCCATATAAAAACTGTTAGATGAATGTGAAAATATATTATTTTCTATATATAATATAAATTTCATTAAATTAATTAATAAATAAAGATTTATATAATTTATTATTTCAAAACTACAATATGAAAAGATAAAAATCATAGTTTTCTAAAAAAATAGATCCTTTTACCATCAAATTAATTTATCATTATTTCTAAAAAATTGAAGCCAATTAATTCATTTTAAATATGAGAAAAAAAATAATTATATATTATTAATATTAAAAATTAATTTTTAAAATATTATAATGTAACCCCTGACTAAAATTTATGTGATAAAAAAAATGCTAATAAAAAATATTTCAAAATAGTTATTTAGGATCAATTATATTTCTTAAGTCAATTAAAAATTATTTATGGTGATTATATTTCATCTAAATATCATATAATGTGATCAATAATATTATTTATAAACATTATTCTTATAATTTCAATTATTCATGAAATGAAATCTATCAAAAAATTTATATTATTAAATATAAATATATCATAAATTCTTGGGGTGTTACATTATACCCCATTATATAAATCTCATCCTTGAAATTCCATCACTAAGATTTAGAAAACTAAGGATAATTCTACCTCATCACATCATCTAATTTAGTCATATTTTCTTCAAATTTATGGTTTCTCCAAATAAACCTAGACTAGGTGAGTGGTCTTCTTCTATAAAACATTATCTCTTCAACCTAGAATCTCCGATGGTTGTTTCTCATAATATAGATCTTGGTCCAATGGTACAACATTTGAGTTTACCACATGTAAAGGATCAATAATTTGCTTCTTTAGTAGAGATACATCAAACAAATCATGAACATTAGAAAAATCTAGTTTAAGTTCCAAGGGATAAGAAACAATCCCTATACGATCAATAATTTCAAAGTGATTAATATATATAAGGCTCATCATTTCATTATTTAAAAATAATATAACCTTCTTCAAATTATATATTCATCATAATACATTGTAACTAACTATGAACCCTAGAACTAACTGAAAATTTTCAATATAAATTTCTTTTCCACTCTAAGATGCCTCGATGTGTTGTTAAATTACTCAAGATTTATCTTTAATTTCCTAAGCTACCTCAGGTCCTAGTTGATTCCTTTATCTAACTTCATCCCAGAACATTGGATTTACGAATTTATTCACATAGAGATACTTATATTTATCTATATGAATACTTGAGTAAAATCTATTTTTGTCAGAATACTTGACTTAAAAAATTATTGATCCTAATAACAATTTAAATCCACAGAAAATGATCTCAATATATATTTTAGTGTTTGAATAATCATCTTCAAATTTCTATCTATCCAAAAATGATATACAGTTCTAATTTTAAACTATATATTCAAATATTTATAAAAAACTATCTATAAATTCTAATAAACCTTGAGTCTTGATCTGATAAAATATATTGTGGGACTTTATTAAACTATACAAATTTATTAATGTGTATCTTCAAAAGTTCACTTGTAGTTAAATATTACCTTTTTAATGAAATGTATTTACTTTGTAACTCAATTAACTATATCCAGAATAGCATTATGGACATCATATTTTTTGGGGAGTCTTATTATGAAATCCATACTTATTTTTTCTCATTTCCATTCTAGTATGGGTAATATTTATAAGAAACCCTTAAAATTATGACTCTTAGCCATAACTTTTGAAAAAACATACAGATATATACTCTACAATAAACATTTTCATATTTTTACAATAAAAATAATCTTTTATATTCCTATACATCTCATAAATCTTGGATGGATATAGAATGATGAACAATGAGATTTATCTAACCGATCTTTGTTAAAAAAATTTATTTATAGAACTAAAACTCGGGTTTTAAAACTTTTAATTCCATCCCATTCATGGTTAAACATATGAATGTTTCTTACCTTATTTTTTAATTCCATGCCTTACTTAGGTTTCTTCTTAATCCACATGTGTATTCATGGATAAACATTCATCATATATATATAATGTCTTCCCCTTTCCTCATGATTTCAAGATCCATATTATATAAATCCATATGTATTGGATCTCTTTAGATCCTCATCATGGAAAAACTACTATGGTATTTCATATTCAGGGCATCATTAGAATCTTTGTATTATCCAAGGTGGTAATTTGGTGAGTAGTCATAACCTTTAATAAACTCCAACAATCTCCTTTAGTTCATATTTAACTATTTCTATGTGATATATTCTATAATATTTTATTATCAATATATATCACATGTTTCACCATTAAGATAATGTCTCAAATTTTTTAAAATAAAAAATAACTATTTTCAACTCCAAATCATGTGGCGGGTAACTTTTTCAATAATTTCTAATATTGACGAGGCTTCGTCTATTACTATATCATTAAACATTAGTAAGATTCATAATACATTATTTAATGCATCACTACAAACCAGAAACCCTTCACTACTATAGGGGTATGTAAACATAGGTTTGATTACCAACCATCATTTATACTCCTTAAAAGTTTCCTCATATTCATCTATAAAAGTAAACTTGGATCCCTTTTGATTCAACATGGTCATTTGATTAGATACACATGATAAATCCCACTCAAATCCTTAGTAGTATATAGTTAATGAATGAAAACTATGGATCTCGATCACCCTGGTTGGTCGAGACCATTTTTTAATAACTTCTATCTTTTAATGATCCAATAATATATCCTATCTTGTTATTATTTAACCCAATAATGAAATTTTATGTAACCATAATTCACACATATAGAATTCATGTTGTAGTTTCTCTTTCCTTAGGGTCTATAACACACTCTTATTATAATATTTATGCTCTTTCTTATTGAACCTCAAATGATTCACTAAATTTCATAATGAACATACCAAAATTCACTCCTCCATAAGGATATCATTTGAATTGGTAAGTGTAAATGGAATCACTAAAATTCATAATGACCATACCATGTAAGAAAGGATGTATTGGGTATATATTCCATATTGACCCTCATATGAAAGTCAACATTGAAAAATAACTAAGATCTATGTAGTTTATCAAATAATTATTTAACACAAGGAAGATTCTAATTATTCATTATAGTGATATTTAAAAGTTCTTGATAATTGATGGAAAGATGTATTCACCCATCTTCCTTCTTATTAAAATGAACCTGTACATCCCAAGGTGATCCCTAGGGTATATGAATTCCTTATCAAGATTCACTAGGAGTTACATCTTTAAAATATAGAAACTCATTTAGTTCCATTCATTATGTATTTTTTAAACAAGTTTACCAATATATATGAGTTATATTTAAAACTCGCCTTCATGATTTAAGAGAACACTAGGAAATTCATTTTGTAATAAATCAGCATCATCCCAAAAAAATAGGCATATATTCAATATTGTGTTTCTCCTTAACCATTTGATAAAAATATCCCTCATTAATAGATAGTAATACATATAAAATAAATGTAACATCCACTATATGTGCTTATTTATATGCATAGTAAACGATGATCAAAGGTTGATTATGAATATAAAACATGAATTCACTTCAACTAAAATTTATATGGGTTCTAAATATATAGACGTAATCTATTCCCAAACAAACATAAAATTATACTAGTGGAAGAATCAAAATATTTTCATGATGTGTGTTCCCATAAACCTCTTTAAGGGAGGAGATATAAACGTTATATGTGATTATCATACCATTAGTACTTTTTACTGTTAACATAACATCTAATAATTGAGGTGGTTAAGTGATAGCCTTAGTAAACTTTTTAGATATTAAATAGTAAGAAGGTCTAGAGTCCAATAATAAATTTGATGTTATAGAGTTGATGGAAATTTTACCTTTCACAACTTCTTTCTAATGACCCACTTTAACAGTTATGATAGAATGACTTTTCATTTGGTCTCTTGGCATAATAGGTTATTGACATTGATTATAATCATTAACCATTACATTTGTGCACTGATTAGTGTAGTGTCCATGATCCTTTCAATTATAGTATTATTGTGTGGTTGGAATATTCAGTTGATATTTTTTAAAAATGCATTCCATATACTAGCCTCTTCATATCACTTAAACATTCTTTTTCTCAATGTAAAACTTATCCATGCTTAAAAAATTTACTTAAAACCATAATTAAAATACCTCTATGATTGCTTTCAAAAATATAGAATAAAGAAAGATCAATTGTTTCCACCTGGTTTTTTATTATGAAAATTTCATCAAATTTACATCTTTCTATTCTTATAATAAAATCCATGACAATAATTAGGGCCCCCAAAACTAAATCAAACTTTAGAGGTCATAAAGTGATTTTATCATATCTATCAAATACTTTTCTATATAATTTATTTTGGATGCTTAGATTCAAGCCACTAAAGATCCAATTAATTTTTATTTTAAGTTTTGTGATAAAACTCAAATCATACCTTATAGGTGTTGTGATGTTTACCACATAAATACTAATAGATTTATCACCCTTACACTTTAGTTCCATTAATTCCCATTATATTTTTGTGTAATGGATTTGGAGAAAAATAATTATTAAAAAATACCTTATTAAACTCTCTCAATGTGATGGAGTCAATTTCCTCCACTTTCATTTAAATATTGAAAATATTCCAACATTAATCAGATTCACTGGAAAAATGATATGTTGTTTAATTTTTTTCATATTATGAGCAGTCGGAAATGAAAAATAACTTTCAAGCAGTACTATTTCATTGCTCATCAATTTTTAGATTAGTGGACACATGAAAATATGTTGGATGTTTCCTTCTGAAGGAATAACTGCTACATTATTTCCTATTTTCATTTTTAGAATAAAATCATGATTCGTATCTTGAGAAACTTTTATATGTATAAAAATAATATATTACATTCTATCTCACATAACATTTTGTTTTTCAGGAGGAAAATAATTACATTGTCTATCACATTATATATTAAGATGATTCTTCATACATCCAAACATTTAATAAAACCAAAAAAAATTGAGAAATAATTATCGTAGTGAGTAATCTCTAATCATGAAAAATCATTCATTGAATGTATAGATCATAACACCTTATTTTAAGTTTATGAAACTTTGTTTTTTATCCTAGTTCACTCATGGTCATTGTCTATGCAAATCCTTCATAATTTTTCATAAAGAATATTTGAATTAACTATTGAATACCCCCCATGACTGAAAATATATGTGTATAGTATTACTCCCAAACCATTTGTACCATTGAAAATCATGTTAATACTAAATTCACCCCATTTTATATTTTTTACCCCTAAGTACATATATTCCACAACAACATCCACATTCCAGTATCCAGAGAGGGATTTATTTTCTAGGAAAGCCACATAATCTATACTTCGAAAAATATTCATGATGTTATACTTCAGATATACATATCAACTATCTTTTCAATAATTTTCTCTATTTCTAATCTATAATAATAATGAATAACGGATCTGATATAAACATAAGTGATTTGAATATTTAAAACATATATATCACATCATTTTATATAAATATTCAATACATTTAATAATAATACACACCCCTAAACCATTAAGGTTTATTATATTTGGATAGTAGATACATAATTATCTAATTAAATAAACTATATTCAGTATCTCCCAAAACATTCTTCTCACATATTACAATTATTATACATAACCTACATAAAACCTTCCTTTATACACTGGGGAAATGAAACATAATAATTTTTTAACTCATATTATTAGTAAGGGTAAACATAATAGATATCGATCAATGATTATAAATGAGAATAAGATAAGGATAATCATATGAGAATAGGATTATAACTATTGAAAATCATACTCATTCATTAAAATATCATTAATCATATATTAGAATAAAAGGATTTTTCATAATAAAATAGATAATTCATAACTATATTTCTTCATCAATAATCAATCATGATATTTGAGAACAAATCATAAGTATAAGACATAATTTTCTAGTATAAACATAAAAACAGAAAATCATTTCCATAGCTAAATATCACTTCCAAGAAAATCATTGTGGATTGCATCCACTCTATATTCCATTATTTACATAGTCAATGTTCAATCCCAATACTATCATAGTGGATAGAGTTCCTTATTTAAATGGTTTCACTCACCCACTCTAGTACTTATTATCCTATAAGTTATCATTCATTACAAAACTAATTAGAATACTATATAATTTGGTGCCCGACTATCACAGAATTAAATCCATAAATATGTTTCCCTAAGATCATAAAACATTAAACATTTCATTATAGAATAATCCATGGGAAATAAACTAGTTTCTAAAAATTAATTCATTACATAATAATAATCCATCTAGAGATATAAATTTGGTGTTTTCATAAGAGAATTTATTATTTTATCATATATTAATTAACATGTGGGAATGAGTTGGGTTTAAATTCATCATCTAAGATCCTCATAATCATAAGTAATCTATAAATGTGGATTGAATCACATGATCATATCCCCAATGAATCATACCAATCACTGAAGAATGTTGACATAAGTGAAAAAAAATCCTTTAAAAACATTATAACCTTTCTTTGTAGACATGAGAAAATTATAATTTGATTTTTATAACATTTTAAAAAATTATCATAATATTTATAAAATTATCTATTTCAAAATTAATAAAATTAATGTAAAAAAATAATCTTCCAACTAACGAACCACCATTACAGTGAGAAAATTCATTCATAACTTATACATTAAAACAGAACATTCGTTTCATATTTTTCCAAAAGTCAAAAATGGGTTGTTTGGAAAATATTTTGTTAAAATATTTTGTTTACATAATTTAAAATTTAAAAAAAATATCCTTTTTATAACATTTAAAGTATTGGTGAAAACATCCAAAAATAATTTCTTAATATTATATACAATGAAGAATAATTTCTTCCACCAAAGGGAAAGTGAGGCTTCCTTTCCATTAAAAACATTTCCTCGATCAATTTTTGTACCAAATAGAAGAAAAATGTAAAATTTCATGAAAAATAGGGAAATAACCAGAAGATAATAAATTATATGGGGTTTAAAGGATATTATCCATATATTTTCCCTCAATATAAATATAGCATATATAATCATAAAAAGAAATGATACAAAAACATAAACCCTTACCTAAAATATCATCAATGTTTTTATGAATTCTAATCTCTTGTGTGATTAAAATAATTTTTTTATATATTTTAGAACTATATTCATACATAACATACTGATTATCATTCCTTTAAAATTTTCAATTATCCATTTATTAAAAATTACTTCATTGAAATAAATATTTAGTTGAATACATGCTTGTTTTCCATGCATGTTACAGTTTGATGGTTATGGTACTTATCCCTTGTTCATATTTTTTTAATATCCATAATGTTATTCATGAATAAATTTCATAGTTATTTATCATATAAACTTTTTTAATAAATTATATAAATATGTTATTCAAAATTAATTAAATCACATCATGGAGACGGTCGTCCATACATGCACATGAGTGATGTTTACACTTTTGGATGGATAGAATGAAATAAATATAAATAATAATTCACCTTTAATGAATCATTATTATGTCATAAATATCATATATATTCATCAAAATTATCCTTATTACCATCCATTTTAACAGGAAATTAAACATGAATCTTATAGCTTTGAGGGAGTGGTAGTCCCCACATACACACGGGCGATGTTATCATATTCCAAATGATGGAAAAGTAAGAAGGTAGATAATTTATTAAATTTACAAAATTATAGTTATGTAATAAATATTATATATAAAAATAAAAATTTTAATAATAAAAAAATGATATATGGTCATGGAAATGAATCATATCTTTTCATGAAGGTTGTAGTCCACATGTAAGGATAAGTGATACTTTTATTTCTCATTTGATTAAAATTAGGTGGAAAATTGATGTCCCATAACTGTAAGAACATATAATAATATTTATTATAATTTATTATTCATGCTAATAAATATGTAATATAATTATAGGATGTATAAAAGGGGATAAAATATGAAATAGTCGAGTAAGATGATTACCTCTTTTTTGAGACACCTCCCCTAGCATACCCCTTAATCCTTTATTGAATAGTCTTAGTGTAAGAACAGAAGCTAAAGAGTAATGGGAAAGAAAATAGGAACTTTTTTTACTTATTATATAATCTTGAGTGATCAAAGTTTTTCAATAAGGGAGTAAAGTAAGTGCCTTTTAATAATTTAGGGGAGGGACAGAATTGGAATTACTAGAAATTTATAAATAATATGAAGTTGGGTTTTTATGAAAGTAGATCAAAATGGAAAATAATTAAAATTTTGATATGATAAGTATGAAATATCATAATAAAATAATATTTAGGAATTTTATCTACCATTTTTAACTTTATATCTTACTTTAAGCACCCCTAATAAAACCTTTTTACCAGTAATTATCGTAAAAAGATTTAATGTTATTACTATTAATTATGAAAAAAAATTAAGATGAACCTATTAAATTATATTAATTATTTTGAATAAAAATATGGAATCCATTTTATAAGATTAAATTTCTATAATTTTTATAATTTCATTCTTAAATTAGTGTGTAAAACGCAATGAAAATCATTTTCATAAATATGAATTTAAAATAATAATAATACTAAGTTTAGATTTATTACATATAACATAAAAATTATTTAATTAATGTAAAAATATATATTTGAATATTTATTCTATATATTTATTTAAATTCATTTATTAATAGTGATTTACTTACTTTATTAGCATAAGAACACATTATGCACATATAAAATAAATTCTGAAAAATAGTTCCATTTACCTTAAAATGATTTAATATTCATTTATAAATAATTTATAACTAATTAATCCATTTTATATGGAGTAAAAAATATTATAATATGTTTTATACTCTGAATTATTTTTTAAAATAATATAATGTAGCCATTGAATAATATATACATGACAAAAATAATTCTAAAATACAATATGTTTCAATACAATTCTGTAGGGTTATTATCATGTCCTAAGTAATTTAGAAATTATTTTAGACAATTATATATCTTTTAAACACCATATAATGTGCTTAATTTTATAATTTATAACCATTATTTACATGAGTTTAATGTCTCATGTGATGTAAGTTATCGGAAACTTTGTATTTATTTAACAGAACTATATCATAAAATGTCACGGTGCTACAAAAACACTACCATATAATAAAGGAAGATAACATACACCATATGTCTTGGGGTTTGATTATTGAATATAACAAAATATAGAATTAAACCCCCATTTTTTATGATTATCAAATTTTTTTCCCTTGGTTTTGGATGATCCTCGCTTAAAATGTACTCTGATCTACCTTAGAATCCTTCTTTTGATGATCATAGTGGTTAACAGTTGGATTGGAAACATTATCTGGTCTCTTTTGAGTCTCCAATGGAATCATAAATGAGTACAAAGTCAAATAAATCCCACCCCCACCCCCAACCCCTCAAGCCATGTCAATCCGGACTTATAATGGTTTCTGTGAGTAGTTAATTAATTCATGGTAAAGTAGCATGGTTTTTATACCACATGGGAGCCATGTATTTTCTTTTGGAAGTGGTTTTGCATGAGGCACAGTTTCATCATAGTTTGTATAAAACATGATCAAATTTTAAAATCCATTCTACCTCAAATATTTGCTCTCGTATAGTTTATAATTCTGGGAACATGGTATACAAACCATAATTCACTTAAAGGTGGCCTATTTTTTCTCAAAACACCTCCAAAATATGCATTTATTTTTGTTAAATTACATATACTCCAAATACAAAAAAATGAAACATTTAAAAATGATAAAACAAAAATTATATAGTATATAAACAATTTTTAAATGAAAAAAATGATGTATTTTTTCACACATTCTTTATATCAAACTCCCAAACACATGAACTTTGTTTTCCCTAAATAAAACCTTGATAATCATTCCAAGGGGAACAAAAAAATAAACACTTATAAATATCATAATTTATAACAAAAACTCCCCCACACATGAAAATTTCTTTCCCTTGACAAAAACCTAAAAAAATATTCCAATGGGAGGATAAATGAAACCAATATAATGATCATAATTAATAAAAACTAAATGTACATTATTTTGAATGGAAAACCATTGAATGTTATAAATTCACTACTCACAAGTCTCTCATTTCCAAATAGAGTAGGAATACTAAATTCAGGATCTCTTTCAAACTTTTCATCTTATGTAATTTCTATTTCATTATGAAATCCCTCTTCTTTATTTTAAATAATGTAACCCAATTCTTATAAATTTTCTCATAGCCTTGGGTAAGATAAAAAATGATTTCATAAACATTAAATGGTGTGTTCTCACTTTTATAAGTTACAAAATCGTGTTTACATGTATATTTAATAGAAGATATAATGTATTCTTCATCATGGGAAAGATTTTTTAGATCTCTAGTTTTTAATTTATGTTAGATATGTATAAAAAAAATTTCTAGTCATATGTTTCCAATGACTCGAAAATATGAATTATTAATGAAATTAAAGATCTTAGGAAATTAATACAATGTAGAAACCAAATATGAAGCATCAAAAAAATCAAATAGTCACTCCCCCAAAATGAATAAGTAAGACTTTAAATTCTAGTTTATATTTAATATAAACTACCCTATTGAAATCCATACATAAATAGAATGTTTTAAGATAAAAATAAAAAATATTTTACATGACTTTTCCTATTAAAAATAAAAAATAAGTTAGGTTTATTAATCCAAACATACTTAAAAAGTCCATATGATTCACCCACAATCATTTATCATTTACTAATATTAAGGTTTGATATTTATTACAATTAGATAAATTTTATCTAAGAATTTTAGGTCATCTTTGTAAATAAGATTGGGAATGTTCAATGTGTGGTATATAGGAGAACCTACCCCACACATAAAAGGGTAGTTATTATTTTTGTTTTTTTCTAAATTATCTAATATGTAGAAATATGAGTGGAAAATGGAAATCAAACACAACCCTTCGTATATTTGTCTTATGAGAGGTAAATTTCCTTGGATGGATTTAAATTCAAGGTGAAATTCACTTTTAGTTTTTTGTAGAGATATTAATCATATTATGGTTTTAATTTATGAATTGTGACTATTGGATTCAATGGAATGAGTGAGTCTTTGATCTGGTATCACACAATAGCCCAACTTCAATCAAACTATCTCTCTAGTACGTAATTTTACTATAATTTAATGTTGGTAAATCAGTAAATTCAAGGAATAGAAGATCCAATTGTCATGGAAGCCCATTATCCTAATTTTATTTGTTTTATCTCACTCTTAAATCCTTGTTCTGGTAATTGAATGAAAAATATTATAGGAGCATTATTTACAATATAATACAAACACAATTTATAAATGATGACTCCATAATGTGATCAAAATCATGCATAAAATAACATAATCTATTAAATTTACACTATAGTTAAACAAAAAAAAGAATCCATGAATTAATGATATCATAATTTGGTTAGTGAATACCTCAAAATAGACAATCAAAACATATTTTCTATGGACATATGATAGCATTCCTTAGTTTGGGATGAGCCTAAATTTAAAAGCACTATATTCAACCTTATAATACTTCTTATAATGATAATTTATGGTTATAGTTGGGATATAAACCTTTTATGATCTCTTTTGAGTCTCATATAGTATCCTCAACGTTTTAAGTTGGATACCCCCTCCAAAAATTCGTTAAACCCATGTTAAAATGGTGGTTGGGGTGGGTACGTAATAAACGGTTAAGTGGTGTAGTTTTTCAACCATGAAGGATAAATTATGTTAATTCTAGAAGTTTTTTATCATTCTATATTATTTTAGAACAACTCTAGTAAACCATTGTTATATTGTTTAAGTGATTCTGCAATAAATTTAGTATCTTGTATAATTTCCAATGATGGGAACATGATTTACAAACCATGATTCACCTAAAATTGGTTTATTTTTTATTTAAAAAACCTAAAAAAATTATTTTTTCTTTATTAACTTCCATATATTCTAGATACTCCTAAATGATAAATTTAAGAAATATAAAACACAAATTAGATAGTATATGAACCATTTTTCTAGAAAATAAAATGGAAAATTTGTGCATAAATTGGGTACAACATAAATATCCTGAAATATTTTAACCATCTTTAATCATGTGTGATTTATAGGTTGACACTCTACCATTCATTTCTTATTTCATTTAGAAACCCAACTTTCACCCTATGGTTCATTTAAATTTAAATGAAATTACTAGATTCCAAACATGGATAGATTATATAGAGTCCATTTTAAATTACATGGCCCTTAGCTATCTCTTGTAATTTTAACTCTCAATGGCTTATTAGTTGGTAGTAGGCTCATAATATATAAATATTATTTCATCATCATTTTGCAGAAACAATCCATATATCATAGAATCTAAATGGATCCTACCAAACCATTGAGGTTCTGGTCTAACTTAAGTTGGTTCATCTTCTAAAAATCATTATGGAACCCTATCAACTTCAATTTCAAGAACATGTCATATTATTTGGTATTTAAATTCTATATGATTACCTTTCATCCTATTTACTCAAAAATAAATGTGTTTACATTCAATGAAAATAGTACATTGTGCTGCAAAAAACTTTTTTCATTGGGATTATTGAAATAATTTCTCATAGTTTCTTTATGATAACTAAAAAAATATTTCTTCATATTTATGGTTAAATTTACCAAATAAAAAACATTATTTTAGTGATTCACCGCCCTAAATACTCATAAAATACCTATTGGGGTTTTCAAAATCCTTATATAATGTGTTGTTTTTATGATTACTTTAGATGGAATGTGATAATGTAAAAATGTAGTGGTATCCAAATTATATCCTAAGAATGAAATATAAAGCTCACACTAACTCATCGTTGATTAAACATATCCCAAGAAAGAAATAGGGTAATATTACTCCTCTCTGAGAAATCAATTAGTTGTTAACTTCTAGGAGGAATAAGTTATAGAATAATTCCACAATATCATATATTATAAGTGAATTCCTCTCTCAAGAATTCACCAATGTGATCTTATTAGATAATTTGAACACTTTTTCCATGTTTATTTTGTACTTAATTTTAAAAATATATGAAATTTTTAAAATTTTGATACTTTTTTCCTATCATAAAAACATAACCATAAAAACTATATTCGTTGGTAAAATTTTTAAAGTACCAAAACTCACCACTTTCTTGAGTACTCATTGGTACTCATACATCGCTCTATATGATCCAATAGTCCATTATCCCATTCATCATTTCCACTATACATTATTTTTTAATTTTCCCTAATAAAAAAGATTTATAGTAATAAAATAATTTATAATCATATTTTTTCAACAATCCATATCTATATAGTCATTTAATGTTTTCAACATTTATATGTTAATGATGAAAATTGCAAAGCTAAGTGGGAATAAATTCAACCTTGTCCATGTTATTTTAAATTTTATAAAAAATATTGTCCATTACTATAATGTATAAACAACGTGGAATGTTTCTGATGTTTATATATATATCATTAATATATATTTATAATAACAATTATT
Source organism: Viscum album (assembly GCA_963277665.1). Taxonomy (NCBI): domain Eukaryota; kingdom Viridiplantae; phylum Streptophyta; class Magnoliopsida; order Santalales; family Viscaceae; genus Viscum; species Viscum album. The sequence goes on along the minus strand of OY728129.1, from coordinate 747,284,517 downwards.
ATTAATAACTAATGACAAACCCATCTTATCGAAAAAAGATACAAAAATCAAATTTATGTTTACTGATGGAGCATAATAATAGTTCTATAATTCCAAAAATAATCCACAATATTGATGTAGATCATAGGTTTTAATTTCAAATATATAAAATATTTCTCTATTTATAATACATATATCTAATTAAACCATTTTCAATGTAATCTCTATTTTATACTATGTTTATCATGCCAAATATTTTATGCACACATTATATTAATTACCCAAGAGTAAATGTCATTGAAGTTGATCTCTATAACACCCACATTCATAATATTATAATACTTCCCCTTGATAACACTTATCACCACTAGATTCCAATCAAGAATAGTTTTAAAATTCCTACATATAAGATTCCTCAAATGATAATCATTGTGAATTCCACAATAGACAACTCATATATATCTATGGGTGTGTATCAGGTTTTATATCCTTTCATCAAGTACTTTAATTGAAAGAACTCCCACTAAAATGATGAAATCATACTTCATTGGTATTAGTTGTCCAAGATCCATATTTCCCTATTCATTTATTATAGTTTAATTTTCATCTAAAAATAGAGCTATTTAGGTAGGCCAACTAGGGAATCATATTATATGTGACTTTTGGAAAGTTGGGTGGACATGTTTTTCCATGAATACATCATATGGATATAAACACAAAGTTATTCCACTAGTATCATAACTCTTAGGTTTTCCTAGATATTTGTTACCAAAATCCCATAGTTTCCTACGTTTTCCTATATATTAAGTTCATATATAGCTATGTTTTCTTACACAAGATAATCCATGGAGCCCAAATGTTTCATAAATCGGCTTGGTATGGTGATTGAGGTCTTAAAATTTTTTTCTTTGAATTAATTTTCAAAATTAGTATTTGAAGAGTTTTTTTTTGTTGTATTAATAATTTAATAAACATTATATTCATATTAAATTCAACACAATTGAATCATATACTGTATTTGTTATTTCATGTTTTATTCTTTTATGTATGATTACTTATAAAAATTTAGTTCCAGAATGTGTATTTAATACAAAAAATTAATATTTTTACAATATATTAATATGTAACTCTTTCCAAAATCCAAAATTTCTGTTACCCACCCAAAAATATAATTTAATCTTATTCACACGTATCCAAATGCTTCCTATACATAAGGTACACGTACCTTTCATGTAAAATTTTGAATTATATAATATTGATATTCATCACATGAGGATTCACAGAGTCATAGATAGACAATAGTCACCATTATAGAACAAGGAACAAGTCACCTAGAAAGTAGGATGTTTGACCCAATGTTCCCATACCTAGTGATACTTTACTCAAAAGAGATTACAATTTATCATTACTAAAAACCCTAATTTTTATATATTTTATTCAATAACTAAATACAATCAAAGAACATAAATTACACAAGGATATCAATGTAGATGAAAACTAAATATTATGTTATCTTAACTATCTTGTAATCCATTGAATAAAAATTTATACAATTAAATTTCTCTCATAAATAATGGCATATATAATATACACATTTAATAATCAATTTAAAACAGAAATGTTCAAGGAATAAAAAAATAAATAAATATTTAATTCATTTTACAAATAATTCATATGAATATGGTCATTTCATATTTTATTTAGGCATGAAAATAAATTATTTATCATTCCTAAAACTTATCTATTTAATAAATTTATAATCTATAATAATTTTTAACCAAAATATATATATTCATTATATATTTATTATATCATATTTTATGATATATTGAGGCATTATCTATCATAATTTGTGATTAGAGTCGAAGATAAATATTAAATTCCAATTATACAGAAAATAAAGGTTTCATATGTATGTGGTAACCTTTATATATCATATAACCCTTATGTAATATTACTAGCTTGTGTGAAAAAATTAAACTACTACTAATAGGTTATCTAATATATAGTTGTATCTATCAAAAAAAGAAAAAACATTACATATGGGGTCACCTATACATAAAATTTATTATCCCATAAATGTAAAACTCTTATGTTTGGGTTCTAAGAATGTAACCCTTGCACATCCAGTCATATTTGATGATATATAATATATCATCACTATAACACAATGCTTTTTTTCATGTATGAATATTAGTCATAGACTTTGACATCACTTATATAATATCTTATATAACACGAAAAAAAATCCATGGGATCTTGTTGTCACATACCATATGATAAAAACCAATTAGACCATATGACTATGAAAAAATAGAACAAACGATTATAATATCCTATACTATAAATCCAAGTTGACCGATCTAAAGGATAAAATTGATTTGCAAAAAATAATACACAATTATATGGAATCAAGAAGATTACACTCTTCATGTTCATTATAGAATCAATAACGAAACTTGATGAATTGTTAATGAATATGTTTCAGATAATACAGATGTTTTTCGATATATCATCATATGGTTAGAAAATTGAAAGAAACCCCGAAAGATGCCCAATCTATCATCAAAAACCCAACACATAAAATGAATAAAAAACTAAAATAACATAATTAAGGTGAACTAAATATCTATTGAACATTATATAGTTTTATCAAAAGAGAATATTGATAAGTAGTCATTGGACACTTGCCTCCATAGGTATGAGCAGGAATACTAGGATACTCATTCGTAATGAGGGGGAGCTAAATGTACGTAGTGTGATAATGCCTTCTTCCTGAAGATAAATGGTGAATAAGGAGTTAAGTTCATAGGTGTGATGATGTATCAATGATAAGGGATATTATCCTTGATATTCCATTTTAAAATTTATTCCTAAAATTATCGTATGTGATTAGATAAAGCCTTGATCCACTCTTTTAAATTTTCATCCATACATTTATGCAAATAAATAAATAGAACAAAAGGAATAAATGGTTTTTTGAAAGGTTTTACCATTGTGTAGGTGACTTCTCCATACATTATTTTGGTTGAGATTGGAAAATATATATTCACTATGTTATTCCAGTGAATACAAATGGGATATATTCTGAAAATACCTTAGTCTATCCTAATATGTTATTTATATTTACTCAATCTAGTTTACAGTCTCCTAAATGGTTATCTATACTAACTCACACAATTATACAATGTATCCTAATTGAGAAATCCTAAAAAATATCTTCAAGATGCTCTATATTTCACAAAAGTAACAATGAATGATATGCTCCCACACAAATAGTTATTTGACTACAAATCTATGTTCTTATGTGGTCTCTTTCTTTTCATCCCAATTCATTTCAAGACCCAAACCTAGAATGGTCAATGTGCACGAAAAGTGTTACATTATCTTATTCCTAAACCTTTTTCATTAGATTATACAATTTGAGTATCATAGGTCTTGTCTTTAAAAAATTTATTCTTCCACTCCTTCTTCCATGAATAGGCATATCACGTCCCATATTTCCTCGTATTCACTCTTTCATACTCATGAAATTATTCAAGAATACTACTTAAATTCTCAGAACCTCACTTCTCGGTTTCTTCCCCACTTTTTTTTTGTATTTAGAATCACATGAATATATTTTCATATTTATATATTTAAATAAAAATTTATTTTTTGTAGCATGATTTTCCCCTAAAAGTTTCATAAAATCCCCAAAAAATATATTCATTCAATATTCCATGATAATTAGGATTATACTTCTTCAATAATTCCATAACATTTATATACAGTTTCCACATATTCATGGAGGAATATCATAATGTTATTTTATATCATACCACAAAAAATTTATTTAGTTAGATCTTGCATGAGATAAAATATATTCAACCATGGAATGAATTTAACTTTTAATATATCATAAGAAAATATCTCAAATAAAATCCCTTTTGAAAACACAAATAACAATATAATTTCCTTATTTGTTTTTATATGACATGTTCTTCATTGCACCACGACGTAGTTGCGTGTTCTTCCTTAGACTGTTATAGAGTGTGGTCTTCTTCTCCAATTTATAGGTTTATCTCAATATTCATAACCATATTTGATTGATAGTTTCACAACCTTTCCTTCCCATGGATGTGAACTATGTTATCTAACCTCGTGGGTCTCCTGTAATACCTTAGCTTCCTTTCTAGCACACTATATTCTATTAACCAATGGGGTTATTTTTCAATCTAATTACTATCCCTATAAGATAATATATGTTATTTCAGTGTTCCTTGTCATTGCGTAAACACATCCTAAGAAACATCCCAAGTTCCCACCCATCCTTACACTACTCAAGGATAAGCATGCCTAACTATGGAGCTCTAATCATGTAGGGTCCTAAAAATAAAGGTTTTCCTTGTTTACATCGGTAGTATCATTTTGTATTGACTCAATTTTTCAGTGGAGTTACACTCTCAACCCATTTTAAGGAAAATTCCCTCATTTTGGACCCTATGTATCAAACTAGGAAGTAATAATGCACTTCATGCTGATAATTGGCTTGGATACAATTTATAAGGACATTACCTTACTTGGTCCATGAACCTGATCATTTTAACTTGTGAGTCCCCTATAATAACTTGGTTTCCTTCCAGCACAACAAATTATATTTACCACTGGGTTCACTTATCAGACTAATAGCTATCCCCATATTCCAAACATGTTATTTCACAATTATTTTTCCTCACAAAAACAAACCCTAATAAACATCCAAGTATTTCATCCATCTTGACACAAATTCAAGACAAGCATGCATAAAAATGGAGTTCTAATCATGTAGGCTCCCAATAAAAAGTTTCACATTTTATAAAAGGGTTGTATAATTTAGGATACAATTTCATTTGTATCCATGGGTGTTACACTCTCCCCCTGTAACCTTTAAAGAAAAATGGACTCATTGTGGACCCCATACCTTAAAACCAAGCATTACCTCTACACTTTCTACTGGGTATTGGCTCTAATACCATTTTTTATTACCCGAACAACCTTAGTCTAGGAACTAGGTCAACTAACCCCAATGGTATCCTATAATACATTGGTTTCCTACCCAACACACCACATAGAATTACCTATCAAGGTCACTTATCTTACTAATAGCTTTCCTCATGGTCCAATGCATGTTATTTCAATGTTTTCGTCCTCACCCATGCACACCCTAGGAAAATTACTAGGAGGTCACCCATTTAGACACTACTCTATGTCAAGCATACTTAACTATGGATTTATAATAATGTAGGCTCCCAAAAATACATTCCCCCTTATTTACATGGGTAGTATCATTTAGTCTATTACATCTAAATTTTCTAGGGGCATTACACTCTCCACCCATTTAAAGTATAATTCCTTCATTCTGTACCCCACATCCCAAGAATGAGAAGTTCCAATTACATTCAGGCTGATTATTTTATTTGCTACAATTTTATAATGAACCATATCGAGATACCCTCTAAATATTGGTACCAAATGTGATTTTATACTAACCCAAAGGGCAATTCATATCCCCATGAGATTTAAACTAAAAATCGTACATGAAACACAAACTTTTGAGAATTATTTTCCCAACCTAAAACAATATACATGGAATATATGTAAATTGAAAATAATATCATATAGAAAAATCATAATATTATATTCCATTAGTATTGAAAACCAATGGTACCTATACAAACTCAAAAGTAGTTAAACAAAACTCTAAGGTATAAGTCCCACAACCAAAAAAAGAAACAACTAATCCATGTGATATTTAGAAATATACCACCATCTCACCACTAGTTACCCATACTCAGCTAACTTTAACCATGTTGTCTCACTATAGTTCCTTGCCTTTTCCTACATCAAAAGACAATTCCAAGTCTACACACCACCAAAGGGGTAAATAAGGTTTCAGTAAAAAAAGGCTCAGCATAATCCCACTCTAGTGTTCTAAATTAATTCTTCATAATAATCTAATATGATTAATTTAAAAAAAATTGCATGATAAGTAGTAAAACATTTCTATATCCAAATGTTGGTAAACATTTTCTCTTTTTACATTATTTCAATATGAGATATATAAAATTGATTTAAAGAAAATTCTCCATAATAATATAAAAGTTTATCAAAAAAATTTAAATCAAATCCAAATCAGTAAAATTTAAAATCAAAGTGTTAAAAATACACAAAAGATTACTCTTTTTCAACCAATATAGGTTACTCATACATCAATATGACTCTTGCACACTACATGCCCCTAGATCCCATGATTCATTATTTATGGAACTGAGTGATGCCTTATAAATTAAACCCTCCTTGCATGTAAATAATGTCCTAGATCCAAATGAATATCAATTGATTAATGGAAGAGAAAACCAAAAATTTAACCCTATTATAGTATAAATATGATTCCCAATACTACACCTTCCACCTAAGTACTAAATCCACCCATATAATTCATTTCTAAAATCATTTAAAAGAGGTATACTCATTCTAGAATATAATTCAAACAATATTTTCCCTTAAATAAATTCTTTGAAAACACATTTCTCAAAATATTTCACAATGATTTGAAAAACAACTCTCTTATACAAATATCAATGGGAAACCCATATTTCCTCAAAAACCCATTTACCCAAAAAAAATCAACCTGCATCATATCATGTAAAATAATTTATAAAAAAATTATAAATTGAAGGAAATAATAGTTCAGCAGTCATTATCTAGAGATAGAATCACTTAACATAGTCTTGGGTCACACACCACCAGCAACATGGTCCACATACACTAGAAGTAACTTGGAGACAACTTAGAGGCTCTCAAGGAACACGCACACCACACCATGACCAAAACAAGGTTTCTTATCCAAGATAAAATTACACAATGGATATATTAGAATCAAAAAATAATCAACAAATGATCAATAGATTCCATTATCAGAGCCCAATACCGGTTCTAAAATAAAGGTAAATGAATAATAAATAAGGTCACACATTACTGAATAGAGACAACCATCCATAATGGATATTTAGCACCAAACAAAGTAACTCGAAAGAGAGGAGATCACCCAAAATATCTGGAAATAATACCTTGGGTTTTAGGGGAGGTTTCATATAGAATGAATAGTTTGTTACATGAATGGAGAATAAAACTTATTGGGTATGAGGGGTGTGCATAATAAATCATACTTTTGTGATGTGAATAATAGGATATTCATGCCATAAAATTGGTATTTATGATATATGAATCCTCATTCTCAAAATTTTGTATTCCCCACACATGTAAATCCTTTTTCATTCAATGTGACCCATCAACCTCAAATCCAAGGTATCCCTCCAAGATATTTTTATTGATCTAATTTCTTTTGAGTTCCTCTGCTTAGCATTCAATATTTAGTGTGGTTGGTTATCTCTCTTCAGGTAAGTGTGACCATTATTCTTCCTCACTGTTCATAGTTTCATCAGTGATGTTGGGATATATTTATTAGATATATTGATCATGTCTTGATTGCTGTTTGATCTATCTAGATCTGTTGTGACGTCTTCTCTAAGTGGTCAACCATTAGGTTAGTTATGGTTTTGTTTTTGTGTTTATTGAGGGCCTCCATAGTTGTCTCTTTGTTCCCTATGATTGGTTTGGATCCTCTTGTGGGTGGTGTAAAACTAGAGTTTAAGGTAGGTTGTTACATCTCTAGTATATGTCGGATGAACCATGATTTTTCTTTTTTATGATTTGTTTTATAAATAATTTTTCATGATTTTGTGTTCATGGATTTATTTGAGTGAATGTGTTTTTATGAAAATTAGGTTTCCCCTTATTTTTATAAAATAAATGTGTTTCTAAATTCATTACAAATAGTTTTATAAATAATTTTTCAAATTATATTTTTATGGAAAACGGGTGTTTGATTTATATTGTGGAATGTGTAGTCCCTTTTTAAATTATTTTAGCAATGTAGAAATTTGGATCCTTTGGTACTAAGGTGGAAGGTGTAGTGGTAAGACTCACCTTTTGATATTATAATGGATTTCACATTTTAGGTAGTTTTTACTTTTCTAGACTGAGATGAATTTATCTCTAGGACTTGATTTACATGTAATGAAGTTTCATTTTCTAGGGAATTCCTGTATTACCTAAACCATGATGCATGAGTTCTAGGTAAATGTAGTGGGAACTAGTCATATTGGTGTATGAGTAGCCCAGCTAGAAAACAATGAGGTATCAATATCATATATTTATCGATGTTATTTGAAAATTTTCTAATTTCTCATTGATATACCTTTATTGGATAAATTTGAATTGATTTTATAAAATTTGATTTGAAACTGTTTTGCCTATATTCATTTAGAATAGTGGAAAAGGGGGAACTATTTACCACACATTTGATATAAAACTATTTTACCACTTATCATGTATAAGTTTTTTTAAAATTTAGCATACTAGATTATTATATATAGTATTGATATGGAAAACATATATGATATCCAATCAAGCATGTTTATATCGCACCCTACACACAGATTTTTTGGTGTGCATACCTTGTATTTTCTTTTGATGTAGGAAAAGGAAAGGTGTTGTAGTGAGGCAATGAGGTTTGTGTTTGTTGGGTATAGGATGAATGTGGTTAGCTTGTTTAACATTTCCCACAAATCACATAGACTATTGTTTTTTTATTTGTGTTGTTGGATATATAACATGGAGTACTGTTTAGCTTCTTTCGAGTTTGTAATTCTACTAATTGTTTTCTTTCATATATATTTATGATTTTTTCATCCATTTTGTATATATATTTCATTTATCATATTTGTAATTGGAAAAAAAATTGTTCCATTTATCTTTTATTTGATGCTCGACTGCTAGTCCCCAGTCTATGGGGATCAAGAATACTATTTAGGTAAAGAATGAATCGGTTTAGGTACCAGTCTTTGGATGGTATTCCATGTTGGTTAATTAGAGTTTTAAAACTCTCTGTCGTATTATAGAAAAAATACATCATTGTGGAGCCCATATCTGAAAATATGGCTACCCAATGCCCTTCTAGCTGAGTATTGGATTTGATACCATTTTTCACGAACCAACCTTCCTCATTCCATGAAACTGACCATCTGACCCCATGGGTCTCCTCTAATAACATGTTTTTCTTCCCATCACACCATATCTAGTTACCCAATGGGGTCACTTAACTAACTAATGATAGTCCCATAGGCCGACACATGTTCCTTCAATGTTATTTTTCCCCACTCACCCACCACCTTGGTATATTATCTTATACATCGCCCATCCTGACACTACTCTAGGCTAAGCATGATTAACTATGTAGGTCTAATAAGGTAAAATCCAAAAAATAAAGGTTTAACTTGATGGTATGGGTGGTATCATACAATATTTTATGTCTTGATTTTCCAAGGGTGTTACAATCCCCCCCCCCCAACATCCACTTTAATGAAAAATGGCCTCATTATGGACCCCACGCATCAAACCCAGAAAGTGCCTCTACACTTTTGGTTGGGTATTGGATCTGATACCATTTTTCATGACCCAACCTACCTTATACCATAAACCTATTAAACTAACCACATGGGTATCTAGTAAATTCCTGGAATGCCTTCACAGCTCACCAAATTACATTACCCACCTGGGTCACATATAGGAAGATGGAATATACCCATAGGCCAACAATTGTACCTTAAGTGTGCTTTTTCCTAACTCACACATGCCCAGGGAAACATCCTTGGAGGTCCCACATCCTGACATTACACTAGGAAAAGCATTGTTAACTATGGAGTTAAAATCAAGTTGGCTCCCAAATAAAATTCACCATGTTTACATGGGTAGTATCATTTAGTATTTTATGTTTCAATTTTCCATGGGTGTTACAATATCAACCTATTTAAATCATAACACCCTTATTTTTTACCGCACATCTCAAATTCAGGAAATACCGATGAACTTTATGCTTATTATTAGCTTGGATACCATTTATCACAACCTAGCCTTCTCTAGACCATGAACCTAGTTATCTAACCCCATTGGTATCGTTAAATATATTTTTTACCTTCTTAACATGCCATAATCTATTACTCATCATGGTCAGCTATCTGACTAATGAATGTCCCCACTTGAGAACACATATTCTTTTAGTTTGTTTTTTCCTCACTCACTTACACCATGAAAATTATACCATGAGGTCACCCATCCTAAACCTACATCAAACCAAGAATGATTATCTATGTATTTATAATCAGGTAAGCTCTTGAAAAGAAATTTTCACCTTTATTACATAGGTATTATCATTTTATCTTTTAAGTATCACTTCTCTTAGGTTGTTACAGTACTATTATCCTTAGAAACATTCATAGTGTAATTTTTTTCATTTAAATAAACAAAATATTCTCTATTCATTAGCATCAATCACAGCTTAATCAAAATCCAATGATATTAAAGATTTTAATTTCAGCACAATAATGGAAGAGTTGTATTCTAGAACCATATTATGGAAATTATTCAACTTTACAAATATTTATTACCAAGAAACCATTATATAAGTATTTTTTCTATTATATATTACAAAAGGTTTTTTTCTTTTCTAAACCTTTGGATATCAAACATATACTCTTACATAATAAATATTTACTTTTATATACCTGTTGAGGGTTTATCATTTTATTTGATTTCCTCTCACTAATGAAACTTAAATAATATTTCTTACTCTTCCATATCTTGTTATGTCTATTTATTTTCTACATTAATTTATCTGAGTTCACATATATAATTATTTATCCTTCATCAAATATTGAACATGATTTGGAAAAATAACATCTTTATGCATTCAATTATTTTATGCACCATATAAGATTATTTCTATTGTAAGTTACATCGTACACTTATAATTTCAAACATTTTTAACTTTATTAATATTATATCACACATGTCTACTACATTATCTAATTCATCTAATATTCAGTGCTTCTACATGTGGATGCACAATAGTTTACATCTATAGGTTTTATCTTATAACTAATGGACAAAAATTTCCATAAAACTTCTTCTTCAACCGGTCATGTAAATTATAGACAATGACTTATGGTTAATATCATCTTCCAAGTACCATTTATATTACAGAAATATTATTTCAAAAAAATCTCTAGTAACCAAAAATGGATTCTCATAACCATCTTAAATTCAAATAAGGCATACTCACACTCATCAAAAACATCTTATAGACAGTGCTCACAAACTCTCGTAACATTTATTATGGTTTCATTTCAAGTTCCTCAATTTAATCAAAAAATGTGAAGGTTTATTCATAGTACCTATTCATCTATATATTTTATTCCACATTAATCCATTCACTTTAACAATGGTAGTACCATCATTAATCATTTGGATCTTCCTCCATCGCACAACTTTAGAATCTGTTGACATTACTCCTTATTAACATATTGATAAAAATAGAACTAATTTATTTTTATTTATCACAATTCAATTAGTCTCTTCATTCCCATCCTTTTAAATTTTATGTGTAATAGTTCTATTTAAAATGTCTATATTATTTTCTCCTTATTAACAATGAATGAAAAGTTATAGATATAAGGTAAATCCTCTACATTTTGTTCTTATTCCTGAGCATTGGAAATTTTATCTTCTTAACTTTATTATCCAACTTTTTATAAATAAATCATGACCTATTTGAGGGAATTATGGAATCAAATATCAATTATGAATAAGACAAAAATTACCAAACTCTATGTTGATATGACCAATTCTATGCATAGAAAACAACAGTGTTTAACTTGGACATTAAGTTTGTCTATAAAATATTTAATATTCGATATAATCTAAAATATATATATCTATGGGTTATACAATAAATTTACATATAAAAACTTTCACTCTTAGTAAATATTCATTTTAAAAATACTTAAGTTCAAGAATGTCTCTCCTCCTTTCAATACATCTTCCAGTATAACAATCACATTACCTTTAAACTCTAAATTGTTCTATTTTAAATAAAGTATGGGAAAAGTGGTCATCATACCATAACACTATAATTTTATCATTTTTGTATGAATTATATATTCACACACATTAATAAAAAATTTATAGCTTTTCCATCTTCTCATCTCCCATGCACTCCATCATTCTTTCTTATGGATGGTACAACTTGAAAATTTTGAAACTTTTCCTTTCCAGATTCTCCCAAGATGGATATATTCTCTTAATATATAGTTATTACAGAACTAATCTAGTTATATACCTTAATTCACCACCTTAAACCCTATACAAATAAACATAAACAAATAGATATTAAAATAATGAGCCACTACATTGATCTTTAGTGAGATCAACATGGTTAACAGTTTCTTCACAACCAATAACCTCCTTTATACCCTACTTGTACTTTCTAAGAATTCATTAGTACTATTTATATAATTTATTAAAATTATTTTCTATTAGTACCATGGTCATTATTCTAATTTCTATTTTCTACTTATGTGGGATCTCCTTCTTGACATGATCCATCAATAAACATGTATGTCTTGGTTCTTTATTTAACTTATTTAGAATCTCAAATTGAGTTGGAATTATTATCAAAATATATTTTGAGTAATTCTCCTTATTTTCCACTCTCATAAAACATCTAGTGTTATAAGACAAAAATATTTTTACATTAGATTTTATGAATAGTTAAAGACGTGAATATTAAATAAATATCTTATCACATGTTTTTTTCTTGTGTATAAAATGAATTTGATAATGTTATGGAGTATCTATCTCATTGAAAAAGTCATAATAGATTCCCCTATATGAAGAGAACCGTGATATGTAATGAATATGTTCTTAAACATATTCCAATAGTCATGTTTCATCATTTGAAGGTATATAGATGATATAGACAGTCGGGTATGAGTACTAATAAATCAATGAGACTCCACCTAATGAAGTTTACACTAGATAATCTCTTTGATTAAAGAGTATGAGGACATTCTAGCTAGTAAAAATTTTACATGATTTTGTGTCATTGGATATATATTTTTGGGAGTATGTGTAATGATCCATAGACTTTAATTATATCATTAATTCTTGTCATGAGTCACATTCTTAGATATATTATTATAAACAAGTATTCATAATGAATTTCAGAATTTTAGGTATGTCAATAGTGGTATATTATTAATAACGAAGTCGAAAAAGGATTTTTCTCTTCGATATTTATAAAATATTATTTCTCATCCATTTAATTGAAATAAAACTTTCAAACTAAATTCCATTTCCATGGTGTGTAGAAGGGTTCATTTCAAGATGTCAAAGAAATGTGTATCATCAATATAGGATAATTACATGGTCATGCAATATACGTAATGAAATATTTAGAAAAGAGATGATATTATATGGTAAAAATGTATTTGGTTTTCATCATAGTAATATTATCTTCTTTCACTTGGTTTCATTTATGTATATTTTAATGGTGATATCGCAATTCTAGACAGATTTCTTAATTAAAATGAGGGAGAAGCCTCTAGGGCCATACGCTTATTTGTTTTGTTGATCTAAGTAAAATATTATTTATATATAACATCAAGAATAAATATATTTTCTAGAAGGAAAAATAATATTTATTTACAATTTATATATTGAAAATACTAAATAAATATTTATTCTTCTAACATTGAATATAATATTTATTTATCTAATGAATAATATTTATATAAATATTTATTTTGGGGGTTAATAAATAATTAGTGTCACTAGAAAATATAGTATTCGGTCTGTTGATAAAAATTTATTTATCATAATATAAAATAAAATTTATCACTGCATGGGTTATTGAACACCCTATAGAAAAATAATTCTATTATTATATAATATGAAATGTGTCATTTTATGGTTTTAATATATTGTTAAGGGTTGTTTTCAATTAATAAAAAAATTGTCTTTAGCCCTAGGATTATAAATAGAATATTATTTCTATTATAGATACAACCCATTATACATACAACCCATTACAGATAAAATATGTTTTAGATATAACAATTATAGATATAACCACTATAAATAAAAATAATTTTAGATGAAATTCATTATAGATTAAATACATTATAGATAAAAACTATTTTTATGTAATCTATTGTAGATAAAAACGATTTTAGATATAATATATTTCACAAAACATTCTATAAAATATAAAATTATATACAAAAAAGAAAAAAAATGTATCTTTGGTTTCTCTGAAGAATGAGATAAGTGAACATTATCCTCTATTCTATCCTACTAGAGATATTATAATGGATTCTTTGATACCAAACTAACCATGGTACAGATCAGGGGAGAAGTGCAAGATGATTGATACCATTGTATTAGCACATAAATTATCCTTGGAGATGCTTCATGGTTAAGGGAAAATTTATGGATCACCTCTAGAGGGGTTCTATATTTGGATCCTCAAATTGAAATGAGAAATAAATTGAATGAAATTAATATGATCAAACTTTTATTTGATAAAAAAATCATTAGTATGATGCAATCTTCTTCCTATAAATTAATTATAAATATAATAGTAAAATATTCCCTCTTGGTTTTTGCATTATTTTTCAATGTTTTCTTTTTTTATTATTTTTTCATGAATATTATTTCAGGTACGTGTGGGATAATATATTGAATCCAACAAACGATAATTTTATACTGGCCTAAATAGAATCTTCCTATAACACCCAAGGTTCTATATATATTTCCGTTGAAATAAACATCAAGTATCTGAAAGCTTTATTTTCTGACAACTCTAACTCTAAATGAACCATGATATAGTAATACATTTTAACCTAACTATTGAATTCAATGGTATGAGTGGTAATAAATACATTATAAAAAAATACTTATAAAAAATTTAAATAATTCAAATTTATTTATTAATTTATAATAAGTAATTAGTCAAGTTTTAGTAAATCTACATTATTCTTTAAAAATATGTTTTCCTAAAAAATAGTTCGTATTGATTTTTTTCATGATAATTTTAATTAATTTATAATATTTTATAAATTTTTTAAATGAATATAATTTTATGAATCATTATCTCAATATTATTTAGGTGTTAATTTTGTGCTTTTTTTAAAAAATATTTATATTCCCTGAATTATGAAAAATACAGAGTTTTGTAAAAACTATGATTAATTTTAAAGTAAAAATATGATTATTATTTTATATTTATATTTAAATAAATATGTGTCTATTAATTATAAACAATAAAATAAATTACATAATTAACAAAATTATACTTAATTTTTTTATAAGTTTATTTTTTGGCTTAAAACACATTTTTTTAATAACATTTTTTATCTCTGCAGTATTTTTTATGTCAATAAATTAAATTAATAAATATTTATTAATTAATTAAATTAAATTTATATATTAATATATATATATATATATATATTAAAATTAGCTTTATGTTTTAATAAGACAAATAACGGAAGTAAATTCCGTTTCATGATTGAAAATACATTTTTATAAAATGGGGTATCGTTCCAGTTCATAAGGTTATTTAAAATGAAAATTTTCAAATTATAGAAATTAAATATATTAAAATGGATTAAATATTTTTAATCATCATAAATAATATATTTTAATATGTTCAACTTAATTTTTTTCATAATGAGTAATAAAAAGAGTAAAATTTTGTTACTGTGGTTATGGTTTTAACGAGATTGCTGGGGGTGTTAAATCATGTGATAAGGATAGTAATACAACCCACAATAATCTAATTATTATTTATTAAATATATTTCAACTTTTTATTATCCTAAATTCTATATTTTTCTATTTTTATCTGATTTCACAAGATAGTGACTTTAAATCATTGAAATCTTTTAACAACATCCATGTACGTCCCTCCTCTCCCTGATAAAAAAGGGTCACATATTCTCCCCCGTTATTCGAATAATTAGATACTTCTATATCATCAAAAAAACTAATAAATAACTTATTATATTCATTATCATCATCCTATAGATTATTTTATTCTCATAAATCCAATATTTTAACTCTTAAAGAGTAATCCAAAGTAGGTCTCACAAATTAGAGGCATAAACCTTAACCAACCTCTTTTAATATTATTTATTTTTATACTTACTCTAAACATTTCATATGAACAAAACATTATTATTCCATAATAATAAAAATAATAAGATAGTATTATGATGATTTCATAGTCATTTACCACCTTTTCTTAATCAAATTGTTAATTAAAGTGTTGCTTGTACGTAAGTGTGGACTATCACCTCCACGTAGTGATATGATTAATTTTTTATCCCCATATTTAAGTATTGGTTATTAAGTCATATGTAATGTAAATATTTGATATTTATGATATAATAATTTATCATTAATTGTGGATAATTACTTACCCTTCATTCAATCCATCGATTTAAAAATTGAAACACCGCTCGTGCATATATACGGACTAGCATCTCCACATAGTTATGTAATTCATTTTTCTTCATTGTATAATATGAATGGTTATAAATATGTATATAAAAAATATATATATGATATTTATATAACTATAAAAATTATTAATAATAAATTACCATGATCATAGTGCAAGTACCATAACTATTGATCAAAAATATACATGAAAAACGAATCATCTAACACCCAAAATGATAACAACAATAAAATAGTGTTAATGAATGGGTGGTAGAATGTTATAATTAAAATATGTATGCTATTATATATATTTTTAAGATAAATTTTTATAATTATAATAAAATAAAATTTACTATACATGATTATATATATCTTACTAATAAAGATGGCCTTGAGGTAAAAGTTTTATGTTACTATCTCATTTTTACCAGGATTATTTGTGCCTAAATTTATAATGAGGAATTTATATAATATATATCACCTAAATATTATGTATTCTGTTATCCTATATTTGTTTCTAGAGATTAAATTTTTTCCTCTTTCATTTCCATCTATTTATGTACTCAATAAACTTATAGAATATTTTTAAGGAAAATTAACTTCATTTCTCTCTTCAGTCAGGAATTTTTCTTTTTATATCCATATTTTTGTTAAAATATTTTCAAGAATGTTTTTAATATTTACCAAAGATTTATTGATGTAATTTTTACCCATGTTTCACTTTCTATAAATATATTTTAAAAGAATATTTTTTTTCATTTTATATGGATGGTACTTTTGATTTCTTACCAAAAATGTGAAAGGGGAATTTATTTCAACATATGCTAAATGAAAAGATTTCCCTTCTGTTAGAATTAATCTTTTCATTGAATATTACATTTTATGTTTCCTTGATTCATTTAAAATAAAAAAATTCTTTGCATTATGGATATTATTTATTTAAAATTATAGTTTTCAATATGAAAAGGATATTTTCTATATGAAGTGTTCTAGTGATCTTTTAAAGGTATTTTCATCTATAATACATCCTTTGATGTTTTTTATGATATACTAGATATATGATCAAATGTTACTATAATTTTAAATTATTTATATATTTAATGATTATAATGATGAAATTTTTATGAAACTCAAATTCTTTCCACGAGTTAGGATATAATGATATTAGGAATGTTTTATGCTCTTCTAGCATACATATGATGGTTTTAATTACATTAATTGTGGGACTAGAATTATATTGCCTGTCAATGCATTTGGTAATGATGGTTATCTCATGAGATAATAAGGACTGTAATGGGGAGTAAACCCATCTCATTAAGGTACAATTACCAATAATATTGTCTTGGATTGAACCTTTATTAAGGAAATTGTGGAATGGGGAGTGAACTCAGTCCACTATAATAGTCTTGGTAGTAATACTTGACCATAAAAATTATTTTCTATGCTTATGTGTATGCTAGAAAAATCATATATTCTTATGTTATGTTCTCAAGGATCATGATTGATTATATATTATATCCACACTCTTATTTTATATTTATTTTCTTGATAAAACATTAAACTATTTTTCAAGATTACATATCATTGAATGATTGGACATGAATATTGAAAGTCATGATCTTATTTTCATACCCTTATTCTTTATCTTATTCTCACATATTATCATTGTTTGATATCTGTTATTTCTACCATTTCTGAGAATCTAATCTCACCCTTTCATTTGTTTTACTTATTTGGGTTATAAATAAATATTTTTTAAGTATGATATGTCTAAGAAGGGTTTTAGTTGTGAAAAACATGTTGAGAATTGATGTATATATTTAATACATATGTTGTTTATGTATCCATGTTTCCAAATACATTGTAACATCATGGATTTTTTCAAAGGTATAAACCATTAATTTTCTATTTAAATTATTTTCCATGTACCAAATAATTTTTTCAAAGGGAGTCAAGCATGTATCTAGTGTTTTAGGGGCTTGTTGGGAACCTGGGGCACTAAAAACTAAAGAGGTAAACTGGGTTGGATGGTTAGTAGAAACCATATAGCCCAACCCACATAGTTTCCCTTAACTATGTAGTTTCAAACAGTGGGGTGTTGGGGGCTAGACTGTTTTTTTAACCATGCTACCCTAAGCACACATACATGCAGATAACTACAGGTTTTTTATAGTGTGTTTTTTCAGAGTTTTCATGTGATTATATAAATTGTGCACCTAACTGTGTGGATGACCCTTTGAATCAAATCATGGCGCACGGTTGGGGCATAGTTTTTTCAATCGTCCATCCAAACCTTCCACCCCTTACAATGAGGGTGATTTTACAATTTTACCCATGTTATGTTTTTTACTTTTAAAACCCTCTTCCATCCCCTCTTTTATCTGGTGGTTGATCCCTATCCTTCCACAGACGAAGCCTCTCATCCTCCTTCGTCGGTTTTGTGATATCTCCTCCATAAGAACTCTCTTTCTCTCACCATTATATCCATTGGAAATATCTCAGTCTGATCCTATATCCTCTACCTTCTATTTTATTTTATATTTCTCCCTATTTCACTATCTTAATGTAAGATCATTTTCCCAATTTTCAGGGTATTTGATGGTTTTTCCATTTTCTTTCATTATAGCTTGAGTTAATGATTTACACTATATGAGGGAAGAACTATGAGTCCAAGGTATGTGGTCTATGTATTTTCCATTTGTTTTATTCTATTATATGAAATGTGTTGTTATGCCATGAACTGGACCCATCTGGCAATGCCCTTATTTGATAAATAAATTAAATTGAAATTTATACTATGCCAAATACAAATTTAACTAGTGGAAAATCAACCCCTGGGGATGAACCCTTTTATTTAATCCCCCATAATGGCCATGCACCACCTTGAGGCTTAAATTTTCCATTCCCTCGGTAGTTTAAACATCCCTTGACATGTGTATCTTTGTAATTGATGCCCTGATAGTTTTAAGTTGGTTGAATTGGGTGATAATTCATGTGTTAGACCCCTATACCCTATTCTATAAATGAATTGTTATAATTAAATGAATTAGAAAAGTGACTAATGACTTAAATCTCATTCCATAAATATAACATTTAATAATTTTTCCTTAGAAATTATGAATTTTATGATATAAATGCTAGTATAAATTCTTTTAACTTAGTTCAGAGGGTAATATAAAGGATTCTGACTTAATAACCCCATGGACAAACTCTTTATTCTTTCTTGTTAGTATTTATTAATGGTTAGTAGTCACTCTAAAGGAGAAGCTAAATATTCCAGGGATAGGATCATTTAGTGTTATATTTTTTAACCTCTAGACTAGTGAAGTTGATTTACTAGGGGAGACCCCTTGGGTGGACTCAATGGCATGATGGATGTACCATTCCACGAGAGATACTCTGGCCTCTACATGTGATTCTAGGTACAAACTTAGAGGTTACTTATTAATTTCATCATATCATTCTTGGAGTGAAATGTGGAAATTAATTATTGGGTCGAATTGGATAGACACTATGGCATTGGATTTTTATTAAACCCATCGAGAGGTAGTTGGAAATTCCTTATGAATTTCCATGGATGGGTTCACAGTGAATGTAAGTATATATAACTTGGATAAATGGAACTAAATTGTAAATGAATATTTTTAAATGAGAAATATATTTTGGTTTTGGAAACATAGTGATGAGTCCACCAAGACCAAGCCTGAGCTTGGGGATAATCCATCTTCTTGCACATTACACCTCTCACCTTACGTTTGTAGGTTCCCTTAGTTCAAACTTTTTGGCCTAGGCCAAAGAAGGTAGTTTTGGATGAGAGTCCCCTTCAAACCCAGTCTAATTTATTTTTTATTTATTTAATTATTCTATTTTTCATTTATCATTGATGGAACGATGTTCATTTTATATTGCATTAAATTAATTGGCCTAGATACCAGGGGTGACGTCTTAGTGAGATTGTATCCCACACCCTTCATGGGAATCCTTTGGTATCCATGAAGAATTTATGGCTATAGGTATAGATAAGGGGAATCATATAACTCCAAATTCTTTTTTAAATATTCTAGGATAGTGTTCAAGGAAGTGGACCAATCCTATGATTGAGATTCAATTAATTGTAGTTTTTTTCATTTTTTTTATATTTTGTAAGCATGTGGTATATGCCTCTATACCCTTCCCCTTGCATACTCAATTTTTTAGAACATCATCACCTTCTATATTAGTTATCATTATTATTCATTTCTGGTTATTGTATTTCATATCTTTCATGATTATGTATTTTTTTCACTAATGTCCTCTGGTTATTATAGATTATGTTGTTTTATATATTATTTTATATCTATATTTATATTGTTGCACTCCACTGTGAGAAATGAGAAAATAGTCTCCCAATGGGCACACACTAGGCCCTCACTCCTAGTAGACATCCTTTGGCATTTGGGGAGGCAGTCTAGAGGTCTTTTGGCTACTGTCTTGGGGCCCAACTAAGTGGAATCTGGGGGTGTTATACTACAATGTGGAATTAGAGATCTTTTCCCTTTTTATTAATCTTTAGAATTATACAGGAGACTAGAACATTGGAATTTGGTAATCATCCTGTGTCTTGGAGTAACTTCCCTATGAACAGGGGAAACACAAATTTCATGGGTTGGGAAAATGTTTTCATTTCTGGATCTATTACTATTTCATGGATTTCACCATTGGGTGACTCAATTTATTTGTCATTTTATTACTGTTGATGGTATTAAAGTTGTTTTTTAGACATTTCGTGATGATATGAGGGTATATTAGAAGCATGAATCATAATAGGAACTGTAGGACATGAAATTACATGCATTATACTATGCCATATTTACTCTCATGAATGCATTTACTAGATTGAATGTTATTTTTTTTGTGTTACTTATTTGTTATGACCTTCGTTTATTTGATTATTATATATAGAAATTTTCTAACATTTACATTAGAACTCAGGAGACACAATTAAAACTTAATGTATTTATCTTAAGCTAATATTTTTTCCTATATAGGTTAAAACAGATACCTTAAGTATCAAATTGTGGCACATTGATTCATAAAACATTGGTTTCATGGGATGGAACATGTTGTGGTTAGGATTAAATAGCCACCACTATCCATTTAATAAGTTGTATGGTCCCTTATAAATTGTAGTTGGGGATTCATCTAATTCAACCACTAAAAGGGAGTTTAAATTCATAAATAAATCAAAAATAGAACAACCATTAAAAGGAAATGGTTTCCTTAAATGGGTAATATGAGACACTAACCCTAGCCCAACCATAGTAGACTATAGAAGGAAATGTCTCCTTTTTTCTTTTGTGACTTGTTATGATCACTCATACCTAGCTCCTCCAGTAGGATAATGGTTGTATCATGCTTATAAGTAGACCATGCACCTGTCCTATTCTTACCACATTCCCTATCTATTATAACATCCATCTGAGTTGTGTTCTTGGAAATTTTAGAATTATGACTTTATGTATACCTTTCATTTTATGCCAAGAGAGTGGATATGAGCATAATTTGGAGTTGGTGGGCTCTGAGCTATTAGTGATACCTCAAGTAGTTCCACCTGAGGAACATCCTCTAGATCTTCCATTGGGTGTTGTGGCCTAGTTCTATGATAGCTTCTTTCATCTCATGATAACCATTCTGAGTGCTCCCTAACATACCCCTTATATGGATGATATGACTTTTGAGTTCAAGCAGTATCATCCTCCCACCTTCTCAGGGTATGGAAAACCTCATGTTGTGGATTCATAGATTGAGGACATGCAATCAATCTTCAAGCATATTGATATGCCTCTAGATTTGTGGGGTAAATCTCACGACCTATATGCTATATGATTCTACCATGTTTTGTTGGGAAATTCAAATTCATTATGGTTTACATCAAGGTATGGCCTGGATGGATTTCCAGAAATCCTTCTTCAACTACTTGTTTCCACGGACCTTGAGAACTGATCATGTTTGAGAGTTTTTTAACAATCTGAAAGGGGACATGTCGGGGATGGAATATTAATTTCCCTTCACTGAATTATAGGTATTCTCACCATCCCATGAAGGTAATGAACTTACTACTATGTGTAATTTTGAGGATTGTCTTTTGTATGCTATCCACTCATAGGTGAATCTATTTTGGATAACCATAATTTTAGAGATAGTAAATAAGTCACTCCTCACTAATCAGAACATAGTAGAATCAGGAGTTGTGAAATAGTTCAGCTCACATTCAGTAAGAGAAGTGGATTATCTAGTAGAAGGAGAGATGTTACAAGGGGACATATGTGGGAACTAACAGTTTGGTGGAACATACAAATTTCCATTTGGTTTTCTAATAGTATGGAAAGTTCTGCCACAAAAATTCCATGAGTGTGAGGAAACTCAATTGAGAGTTTGGATTGCGGTAGGATGGGTCACCTTTAGTGTTTCCTCCCACCTTTTCCTATAGTTCCAAGTGATAAAGGTTTTATTCCATCATTGTATTTAGGTTCAGTATCATCAACTCCTCATTAGGTATGAAATTTTTCTTCTACATGCCATTCGGTCTGAGCATGTGGTCATGGATAAAGATTTTAGGGCTTATAGTTTCATCATCAGTAGAGTGGACCTTCCCAGTCTACTCAGGATTCATCTCAAGGCTACGGTTCATGCCATATCATTGTAGTACATCCCACACTAGTGTAGAGGATTCTAGGGCCATCTAGAGTTGGAGGTACTATTTTTGTAGCCTCCACTCTTTTTTTAGCACTTTTGGTACTGGTTCATCGCACTCTTTTCTATCTTCTGAAACTATAGGAAGTCTACGATTAATGATAGAGTACTCCATTTCCATTATGACCTATGAAATTCAATTAGGAGTTCAAGAAGAAGGTTTAATCCAGTGTAAGGAGTTCCTCTTTTAAATATGTGGGTACCCTTTTCTGTATTTTCTTCCACCTCAAGATGAACGGTTTCACTATCTTTCTTAGTATGGACTGGTTTGTTCCTTATTGAGACCAAGTGGATTGTTATTACTATCTAGTATCTTTCACATCACCCTAGAGAAAAATGCATATCCATAAGGTTGAATGGTATATCTAGGTGAATAGATATGGATCAAAGCATACTGGGCTCGGTGGAGTGACAAACCAGATGGCAAGTCTCTTTATGAGTGATCTGAGGATGCATCTTGGGGAATTCCTTCCTATGGTGGATCATTTTAGGGATGTATTCCCTGATGATTTTCTTGGCTTACCACATGTGGGAGAGGTCGAGTTCACCATCAAGATTTTTTTAGTTTTGGTACCTATTTCCATTCCCCCTTATTGGATGGAACCTATGGAGATCTAATAACTCAGTAAAAAGGTGGAAGATCTAGATTTTTAGGGTTTTTTCATACCCAACGCATCTTCATGGGGTTCACATGTCCTTTTCTCTAAGAAAGAAGATGATACCCTTATATTATTTTCATATTATCACTGATTGAACTAGATTACGTTGAAAAATAGGTATCCACTTCCACATATTTAATATCTCTTCGACCAAATGTAAGGATTTGTTGTTTTCCCTAAGATCGATTTTAGTTTGGGCTACCATGAAGTGTGAGTAAGATGATCAAACATACCACATATAGTGATCTAGAGTAGGTGTGGTCTGTATGAGAATCTATTCATGTTGTTCAAACTAAATAATTCACCGACAGTCTTTATGGCCTTGATGAATCTGGTGTTCTACCCATATCTTCATTCTATTATGGTGGTCTTAATAGATTACATCTTAGTATAATCGGGCACCAAACACGTCCATTTCAACTATCTTGATATCATGCTGAGTAAACTGAGAGATCACAAGATATATGAAAATTATAGTAAATGCCACTTTTGGATTAGAAAGGTTCACTTCATGGGTCATATCATATCTGATAAAGGCATATTAGTTGACCCAAAGATGGTGATCATCATGGTTTCCTAGGACCATCCCAAAAACATATTAAATATATGTAGCTTCTTGGGGCCATTTAGATACTATAGGAATTTAATCTAGTAATTCTCTTGCCTATCAGTGCTGTTTATATGCTTGATCAAGAAAGGTGTGAAATTAGAATGGACTAAAGTCTGTGAGATTTCATTTCAGGAGTTAAAGGGAAGACACACTTCATCACTGATCCTGATTCCTCATGATCTGGGTAGAAGCTGTATTGTTTACTATGATGCTTTATAAATCGGTCTAGGTGTAGTTCGGATGCAGGTTAATGGGCTTGTAGCATAGAGAAATTTTTAAATAAGACCTCATGAGAATAATTAGCCTACACACAACCTCAAGATAGTTGTTGGGGTCCATGCTTTTAACAGTTTGAGTCACTATCTTTTGGGAATGTGATTTGTTGTTTACATGAATCAGAATAGTCTAAAATACATCTCTTCTCATTAAGACATGAACATGGGGAAATTCATATGGGTGGAAACCTACAATCATTCGAATCAGATATTTCTTACACACCTAGAAAGAGAAATTCCATGGTTGATTCCTTGAGTAGTAATACATAAAATCAAACCATCACGGAGGCTAGAAGTGAGTGGTTGTTGATGGATCTGTAATTTGAAACTCATCTTGAGGTTTAGGAATAGTATGGGAAACCAATATTAGTATCTCTGGTAGTGACATCTTCCCTTCTAGAGAGATTCTAGATGAGGAATTTATCTTATTATGAGGGTCTCGTTTTGAGGGATAGTGTCATAGGAGAAAACCCATATCCTTGTTGGGTTATTTATGGAAGTTAAATTATACTCTTTTGTGATATTTTATGGGTGCTCTTAGATATAAGGGAAGTGATGATGAGGGAATAAAATTCCACTTTTTGATAAATTCATCTTGGGATTTGAAGGATGTACACCGATATACATCATTATTATTGTTGTTCATGTATGAATAGGAAGATAGTTGGTTTCATCACATGATGATCCAACTCTCACTAGGTAAAGATAGAGCACCAGCGACCTATCATACTCCCACATCCTTTATCAATTTCTTAGTGGAAAATTATTAGCTACATAATGGATTTTATGGAATTATTTCTAATATCTCCTCAAGGAAGCAATGCATTATGGGTTTTCATCGATAGGATGACCAAGGTTGGACACATTCTTCTGATCTGGGGGACCTTCTATATTGAAAAGATGGTAGGTCTATACATTTTGGAGATAGTGTGCCTTCATGTTGTACCCTATTATATTAGGTTATACTGAGATTCTTGGTTCACATTGTGATTCTAGAAAGGTTTTCAGAATGCATTGGGTTCACAGGTGTTTTGAGTACATCATATCACCCTCAAAATGATGGGTAGTCTGAGTGGACGATACGAGTGTTAGAGGATATTCTTTAGGACTGCATCCTTGATTTTTTAGGTTCCTGGGAAAATCATATCTCTCTAGTTTATATTTCATAAAATATAATTTTTTAATAAATGATTGAAATGTCTCTATATGAGGCCCTTTATGGTAGGTCATTCTGTTCACCTCTGTGCTGGCTAGAGGTTGGTGAGGTAGCTCTACTGGGTCCTCATTTTGTTCAAGAGACTTCAGAGAAAGTCCAAATATTTTAAAATTTTATTTCTAAATATAAGTCTAGGATGTATTCTTATACCGATCAACACCATATAAATCTGGAGTTTGAGGTGTGGCATAGAGTCTTTTTGCATGTATCACCTTGATTGGGTCATAGACAAATTAGGATACAGGGAATCTTATTACCTCAACATGTCGGGTCCTTCGAGATAGTAGAGAGGTTCAGGCTATAGCTTATCAATTATTGTGTCCTCATATGTAGCATTCCATTCTTTACATATTCTACATAAAATAGATTCAAAATTATCATCTTATCCCATCTCAATCATTTGACCCTGAGGATATTGAGCTAGAGTTAGATGCATCCTTTAGGGAGCATCCGATACGCATTATTAATCAGAGCACAAAGGCTCTCTAAGGTAGGTTAGTTCCTCTGGTCTAGGTGCATTGTGATTATAGACACATATAATATGATACATGGGATTTAGTGGCTTATTAATGTGCATAGTGGATATAATTATTCTCAGATGAAGTTCTACCACCCTCAAAAGGGAAACTCGTGATGAGTTTTCTTATAGAGGGTAGGTTGTAATGTAACAATTTTATCTAAAGATAGGGACCATATATTTTTTGTTTAAATTATTTTTTCATCCCTAATAATTTTTCCTAAGGGGTTTATTTATGTCTCACATGTGTATGGGGCTCTTTTAGATTCTATAGTCTGAAAAACTAAAGAGATAGACAAGGCTGCATGAATACTAGAAATTGTACAGCCTAGGCCACATAATTTCCCTAATGTGTGTGGTTTCTGAGAGTTGTTTTATAGGGGTCACATGATTTTTCTACAACCATTTGACCCTTGGTGCATTCCTATTCATCCAATTATATGTTTTTTACATAGCTTTTTCCAGGGTTTGTGCATGATTAAATAAACTATGCACCTAATCGTGTGGGTGCCCCTTTGAAGTAGATCATGGAACGCGGTTGGAAAATATTTTTTCCAACCATTCATCTAAAATGTGCACCCCTTACTGTGATGGTGGTTTTATGATTTTACACATGTTATGTTTTCATTTTTAAAACCCAACTTCCTCCCCTCATTTCTCCAATGGTTGAGCCTTCTCCTTCCAAAATTGAAGATCATCCTCCTCCTTCGTAATTTATGTGATATCCCCTCCATACGAACTCCATGTTTCTCAATGTTGGGTACATTGAAAATTTCCCAATAATCTCCTCGATATAATACATCCAATTTCAAGTTTATCTTCATTATTGTTGTTTTATCTCAATGTATGATCATTTTCTCTATTTTCATGGCATTTGATTATTTATCTGATTTCTTTTGTTCTAGATTGAATCAAAGGTCAATGCTAGATGATAAAAGATCTATGAGGCTAAGGTAGGTTGTCTAGGTCTTTTACCATTATATTTTTGTGCTATACAACATGATTCATTGTTCCTTAAGAAAGACCCATCCTTTGATTCCCTTATTTGTTAAATAAATTAAATTGAAAGTCTTATCATTCCAAATGTGACCTGAGCTAGTGGAAAATCAATGGCTTGGGTTGACCGCTTGATTTGAACCACTACTATGGGTGTGATACACAATGGGGATTAAATTTAACTTACCCAAAGTAGATTAAACATCCCTTAAGGGGTGTTTCTTTTTAATTGATTCGTTGATAGTTTTATGTTTGTTGAATTCAGTAATAAGTGATGTGTCCAGCCCATATTCCCCCATGCAATAAATAATGTGTTGGAATTAATTAAATTGCTCAAGTTCTTAATTATTTAAACCCCATGCCATAAATGGAACATTAAATATGGATTCCTTTTCCAACATGACCTTTATTATATAAATTCTTGTTAAAATGGTATTACCTTAGTGTTGAGGGTGATAAAATGGGTTCCGACTTAAGGACCACTTGGATGGACTCTTTGTGCTTTCTAGTTAGTATTTATTAATGGTTATTAAACATTCCAAAAAGACACCAGATATTCCTAGGATGGCTTCACTAAACATTATTGTTTTCACATAAAAACTAGTGGAACGAGTTCTCTAGGGGGCCTTAGAAGGACTTTATGGAATGATGGTTGTACCATGCCATGAGAGAGAATCGGGACCCTATGTGTGATGTGAGGAATGAACTTAGAGGTTATTTCATGATTCTATCACACCATGACAGTAATAACATGTGATACCTAATTCTTGGGTTACCTTAGATGGACTTCATGGCATAGGCTTTTTACTGATCCCCTTAAGAGATGCTTTGAAATTACTTTTTAATTTTCATGGATGGTTTTTGGGTGACTATTAATATTTATAATGCATTTAAATGGAAGAAATATGTAAATGAAATTTTATAAATGAAAAGGATCTTTTGGACTTTGAAATGTAGGGATGATTCCTCCAAGACCAAAAAAAGAATGGGGATAGTCCATATTCTTACACCTTATACCTTTCACCTTACCTTTGTAGGTTCCCATGGTTTAGACTCACTAGCTTAGGATGAACTAGGTAGCTCTGTACAAGTATCCAATAAGAACCCAGATCTTCTTTTTAGGTATGTTTTCCTTTTCTGGTCGTTTTTGAGAAAAAGAGGTTTTTCTGGAAATTTCTTAAGTACACACCATGTAATTTATGAGTACACACCATGTACTCTATTATCATAGGTATCAGAGTGTTGGTAGTGTCATGGCCTTGCGCACGACTGTGTGTGGTGACCTAGAGACTGCCTAACGTGGGGGCCAGTTAAGGAAAGTACAGGTCGTGTACTTTGAAAGTACACACCATGTAATTTATTTTTTTCATTAAATATACCAGGGTCACATCTTATAGATAAAACCATCTCCTTCTAGGTCTGGTTCGACTGAGACAAACTGTATGGTCTCGAAACTTATCTGAGCCCCCGATCAAGAACCCATTCTCTGAATTGACCGGGGTCGATTGTGTTGGGATCGCCTCGGTAAGCTCTTCCTTCTCCAATAGTTTCGTTTCCTGATTCCTCCCCTTTATCAAGTTAGCTTTAGTTTAGCGTTTTGATCATTTTTGTAGATCTACGGTGTTCTTGGGCGATTCAATGCCTGAGGTTCACATAAAATGATCCTACAACACTGAGGTAGGTGGTTTGTGCCTTTCCATAGATAGTTTTTGAGTTTTATTTGAAAAAGTTCCCAAAACCCATGAATGGGGTATTGCGAGTTTATGGTTTTAGCCCTATTGTTTTCCTGTTATGACCTAGTATGTTTGGATAGAGGTTATTGGTTGAGAATAGGGTTTACAATTCCATGTTATTGAGGTTTTCCCCATGTTTTCTTGTTTTGACCATTTTGTCTAGTTTTCTTGTTAGACTGTTTTTTATTTCCCTTTACTAGTATCATTAGGATGGAGTGATTGTTTATCTAACATGTTTTTATGTTGTGGACTTGTTAGGCAAGTAGTATTTGAGGTTTACTTTGAACGCTTTGCATCACTATGCTCGTTTGACTTTCAAAAAGATGTAAGAACCTCGTCTAGAAGATCATAAAGATAAGGGATTCCCCAGAGTGCCTGTAATTATTATCACACTGTGAGACCATAGGGGTGATTGATATTGAGTTCTCCCTTATATTATCTATAGTTATGTTGCGAGGACATAAGAGGAATTGATGTTGAGTTCTTCCTCAGAGCGTCTGCATGTTACAATTAAAAGACTATAGGGGTAATTACCAGTGATTTCTTCCTCAAAGAGTCTTTGATCACACTTGACTATAGGGGGAATTGATGATGAGTGCTTCCTCAGAGAGTCTATTATAAATCTAAACTTTAGGGGTGAGGTTGTGTGTGCTTCCCAGATGGTTTCTTGTGTTTTCTAGGTAGCACCAGAGGGGATAGGCTGTGACTACTTCTCAGAGGGTTACTTGTTTGTGATTATCTGCTTACTTGATATGTGATATTGAATTCTTTGAAACTGTAGGAATTTTTACTCTTGAGTACTTCCTAGTTTACTGAGTCTCTTGTTTATTACCTGCCATATATATTCACTAAATGTTATC
This sequence comes from Viscum album, assembly GCA_963277665.1. NCBI lineage: Eukaryota > Viridiplantae > Streptophyta > Magnoliopsida > Santalales > Viscaceae > Viscum > Viscum album. The sequence goes on along the minus strand of OY728129.1, from coordinate 747,254,516 downwards.
CACAGATCTCTTGGTGGTTTCCTACTAGTATTTAGTCTCACACCCTATTTGGGCCATGCTTTTGGGCCCAAACAGATTATATTATTACAGGTGTAGATTAGGGAAAACACCCTTCTACTACAGGTACATGACTTCTTTGGAGCTAGAGGGAATGGGACCAAGCTTTGTCTTGTGATACTATGGAGTTGTTTTATATCTATCTTGTACTTTGGTTTGGTACTGTATATCATCATTATGACTTGTTTGGATGATTTTATAGACATATGTATCATGTATCATTATATATGTGCTCTAGCTAGTTATTTATTCAGTCTTATTTTGTTTATTTTCGTATGGTAATATTATTTCTTCCATTATTTCTTTGTGTTTTACTTTTTCTATGTTAGTCTTCCAATGAGGGCATAGATTCCCCATTATCACACCCAAGGCCCTCGCTGCTAGTCGGCTGCCTCTGGCGTTTGGGTAAATGCGCTTGAGGCCATGTGACCAACCAGGTACGGGGCATCTCTGTGTGGCTTCCAGAATCGGGATGTTACAAAGTGGTATCAAAGGGAAGTTCTTTCCTTCTTGACTTACTGTTTAGAGCCTGTAGTCAGGGATAAGACGGAAATAGGTACGTGGTAATAAGTTGTGCCCGGGAGTAGCTAACTCGTGTACAGGGAAAATCTAATTTACCTTATTATTTTAATTTTCTAGTTTTAAAATTTTATCGTTGATTTGATTTCACTATTGGGTGATTCAAATGCTTTTTTCTATTATTATTGATATTATTGAGGTTCTGTTTCTTTTTCAACCTGATGAGATGATGGTATGCCATCTCATGCATCATATAGGCACTTGATAGAAATCACATGTCGTTCATCCTTGCCATGCCATTTAGGGTGAATTATTGATTACCTGTTGATGTGATAGATTTTGTGTTATATATGCATGTTGTTGTGATAAATTCCTTGATAAAGTAGTTGTTTGATAGGGTATTTATTTGTGTAATTTTTTGTTTGAATGAATTCCAAACTTTGGTTGTTGTGGTGTTATGGGTCCTTATGGATTGGAATTTGGTGGATCATTGCCTTTCTTTCTTGTATATGACATGTAAGAGTTGCAAAGGTTTGATTTGCGGGGATTATGGGCCCTCACAGATCAGAATTTGTCACTTTAATGTTCATTTCAGTGTTTTCTGGGATACCGAAGTAGCTTCTGAGGCTTACTGTCTGTAAAACCCCAGAATACACGCCTTGTAGTTTTGAATACACCCCATGCGTTCTTCTGTTTGGGAAGAAACTGTTTTTCATAAAAACACACCATGTAATCTATGTACACACCGTGTAGTCTCTAACCATGTTGTAGGCCATGTGGGCACAGACACGGGGTTAAGAAAATTTTTGGTGGGACACATCATGTACTGGACGTACACTTCGTGTGTTTAAACCATGTGTCTACCCGTGTGACTAACAACACGAATGGATAAAAATTTAAGAAATACACATCGTGTCAGTCTTGAACATATTGTGTAGTGTAGTCCCTAGAATCCAACTATGTAACTAACAACACAGGTCGGTGGAAATCATTTTGTACACATCATGTCCATCTGGAACATGTCGGGTAGTGTGAGTCGTGTATCCAGCCATGTCACTAACAACACGAGTCGGTGAATCTCATCAAGTACACATTGTGTCTAGCACAAACACACCTTGTAGTCTTGTTCTATGAGAACTATGTAGCTTAGTCCTGTAGAAGGAATCAGGAAGGGGAAGAGGATTTAAGTACACGTCATGTGTTAGGACCACTCTCCGTGTGTTTGGGGTGTTACACGACCAGTTTTGTCACAAGTGCATGCCCATGTGAAAGTATTTAGGGAACACACCATGTATTTAAGTATACATGACATGTATCCATGTTTTGTGAAACTTTAATGCTTTATTTCTCTTGATCCCTTCATACCCTTCCAGTTTTCAGTTCTTGATAGTCTTGATCAAAGGTGTGCATTTGACCTTATAGATTTATGACACTCAGACATCCTCTGATTGTACACTAGTTGTAGGGAAACGATCAGACACTGGAAATAGTTTATCAGGGTCTTCCAATATATCCTCTAGTCCTGCCAGCCTTGGCAGCATTCATTATTCTGGACACAGTTACCAACACATGGTTCCGAGAGTGCTTTATGAGGTTCATGCAGACCTTCTAAGAAAGCATCGCACCCCGCCCCATCTATGGCAGAGCTGACATGAGTTTTCTGGCAACAACATCCTCCCACTTTCTCGGGTTAAGGAGGACCATAGGCTGTAGAGTCATGGTTAGAGGCCACGCTAACAATCTTCGAGCACCTGGAGACACCTCTAGAGAGGAGGCTCAAACTCGCAACGTATATGCTTCATGATTCCACCAAGAGATTGTGGGGATGTGATCTCACAGGTGATATGCCAACATGATATAGCCTGGGATTAGTTTCAGTGTACCTTCTATGATTACTTCTATCTAGAGACCTTGAGGGCCGATCAATCCCAATACTTCATGAGTTTGGAGAAGTTTAATTTTTATGTTATGGAGTACTCTTCTCGCTTCACAGAGTTTCTGTTATTTGCACCCTTTCTAGAGGGATATGGTTTGTTCCTAGAAAGGAAGTTTGAGGATAGTCTTAGATAAGACATTCGGGCTCAGGTGAACATCTTTAGGTAGACTTTGATATCATCTATAGTCAAACAGACACTAATCCCATAACATAATTAGAGGGATTCTATAGCTATGAGCCAGGGCGATTCAGCATCCAAAGTTAGTTCTTCGCCGACTAATAATAGGAAGCACTGTAGGGAGACTACCTGTAGAGATCCGAGTAGGCAGAATGCACCTTCAGGTAGCCAGGTGGTATGCTACCAGTGTAGGAAGGTTAAGCATATAAGACCACATTGCCCGAGAGACCCAGGGGAGTGCCGATATTGTGGAACAATGGGTCATCTTCAGTGCTTCTGTCAGATATTCTCACTAGCATCTGGTGACAGGGGTTCTTCTTTGACTTCTCGTTTAGGAGAACCTCCACTAGTTTCTCCTTAGTATGGGAACTGATGTTTTTCTGGCCGTTCGGGCTGAGGTGGAGGTTGTGGTCGAGGTAGTCAGTCTCCAGGCTTTCAACGACTACATGGTGGATCCGCTAAGGATGGTCAGGCAGCGTCACAGGGCTATTGAAGAGGCCAGAAATTTGCAGTGGAGTACACCCTATAAAAGTAGGATCTTGAACCCTCAACCATTCGAGGTATGATTCTAGTTTCATCAGTTTTAGATTCTTCCCTTTTCGATAAAGGGGATTCCAATAGCTTTATATCTGTTGTTATTGTGGAGATCCTTGGGCTCTGTATCTTTTCTTCTAATTATATCATGAGGTTAGACACTCCATTGGGGGCTAGAGCTATTGGTGTACGTCAGTCCAAGAAGGGCCCTCTTGAGGTAAAAGGGTGTAACTACTTTTGGGACCTTTATGTCCTAGAGATAACAAGCTATGACATCATTCTCTAAATGGATTGGACAGTTCCCTTTAAGGCGGTTGTCGAATGTTATCGTCGTAGGGTGAGTTTCAAGTCACCAGAGGGTAGATTGTTTCTTCATAAGGGCGAATGGGATGTCTATGCGAGAAGAGAAGGAATCGAGCATCATGGGTTGGGATGAGTTACAAACCAGATTTCTAGTCAATATCTAGATGACCAAGGGACTTTATAGTTGAACTTTCCTCTAGTGGTGGATTGTTTCAGGGATTTCTTTCCAAAGGACTTCTCATGTTTACCTCCAGATCGAGAGGTAGAGTTTTCTATTGAGGTCATTCCAGGAGCGGCACTAGTGTCCATTCCTCCTAATAGGTTGGCTACACCAGATTTGCAGGATCTCAAGAAGTAGTTGGAGTAGTTTCATGAAAAGATTTTCATCTGACCAATTACTTCTCATTGGGGTTCGTCTATCTTGTTTGCGAAGAAGGAAGATGGTACCCTTTAGCTTTGCGTGGATTATCAGAAGCTGAACCAGGTGATAGTCAAGAACCGATATCCCTTACTGAGGATTGATGATCTCTTTGATTAGTTTTGAGAAGCTCGGGTGTTATCAAAGATTGAATTGAGATACAGTTATCATCAGTTGTGTGTTATACCATCTGATATACATCTTACAAGCTTTTGGAGAAGGTATGGTCTATACAAGTATATGATTATGTCATTCGGTCTCATGAACGCTCCTGTAGTCTTCATGATAATGATGAACCGATTTTTCCACCCACACTTGGTTTCCTTCATGGTGGTCTTCGTAGACGATATCTTTGTGTACCCCCACACTCGACACGACCATGCCACCTATCTTAACATCATTTTAAGTACAATGATAGAGAATTCATTATATGCTATGCTCTCAAAATTCCAATTTTGGATGGACCAGATTCACTTCTTGGGTCATCTTATCTCAGAGATCAAAGTATCATTAGACCCAAAGAAAGTGATAACAGTAGTTTGTTGGGAGCAACTGAAGAACGTATTTTAAGTACAATGTTTTCTAGGGCTGGCTGGATACTACAGGAATTTTATACAGGACTTCTCATGTTTACCATCACCACTGACGAGCCTGACTAAGAAGGGTGTGAAGTACTTGTGGTTAGGTTCTTGTGAGTCAGCCTTTCTGGAGTTGAAAGGGAGGTTGACATTAGCACCGATACTAGTATTCATAGAGCTGGGTAAGAGATACACTATTTATTGTGATTCTTCTAGTATCGGTTTGGGATCAGTGCTTATGCATGGAGAAAGAGTCATCGCGTACGGGTCTCGGCAGTTGAGGCCACATGAGAGGAATTACCCGACGCATGATCTTGAGTTGGCAGCAGTTGTTCATGCCTCATGTTGTTGGAGACATTTTCTTCTGGGAGAGCTTTTTTTTTCACGGGCCAAAAAAGTCTCAAGTATATCTTCACCCAGTGTGACATGAATTTGAGACAGCGAAGGTGGGTTGAGTACCTTAATTCCTTTGACTTTGAGCTCACCTATACGCCAGGTAAAGGCAACATTGTGGCTGATGTGTTGATCAGGAGGACTCAAATACAGGCAGTTCAGAAGGCCAGTAGTGAGTGATAGATTATGGATCTTCTCTCTAAGATTTATTTGGCGGTGCATGACAATTAGGGGAAAACATTTCTATCTTATGTAGTTGTTACCTCTACTCTTCTTGATCGAGTGCAAATGAGGAAGATATCAGATTCTAAAGGCCTAGTCCTATGAAAGAGTGTTTTAGGAGAGAACCTTATTCCTATATGGACCATAGGCGAGGATGAGATCTTGAGTTTCCAGGGGCGTGTTTGGGTGTCATCCGACATACGCTATGAGTTGATGCAGGAATTTCATTCCTCAGTTTTGGAAGTTCATCCTAGTGTCACCAAGATGTATCGTGATCTACACCGTCAGTATTGGTGGCCAGGTATGAAGAAAGATGTTGCTGGGTTCGTCATGAGGTGTTCTACCTATCAGTAGGTGAAGTTGAAGCATCAGCGACCCATAGGGCTTTTGCAGTAGTTACCCATTTTCGAGTGGAAGTGGAATGATGTTGCAATGGATTTCGTGACAGGTTTACCGAGGTCGCCTTGAGGGAATGATGTTGTATGGGTTTTCATTGACAGACTCTTGAAGGTTTCTCACTTTTTTCCGATCAAGGAGACCTTCATTGTTGATGAGCTGGGATGGTTGTAAATACACGAGATTATACGTTTACATGGAGTTCCACACTCCATTTTTTTAGACAGGGATGCCCATTTTACTTTTTGGGTCTGAAAAGGGATACAAAAGGCTTTGAGTACATAGGTACTTTTGAGTACAACTTACCACCCTTAGATAGATAGCTAGTCCAAGCGTACGATTCCGGTTCTTGAGGATATGTTGTGAGCATGCATCCTGGTTTATGAAGGTTCTTGGGAGAACCACATACCTCTTGTGGAGTTTTCTTATAACAATAGTTTTCAAGCAACTATTCAGATGGAACCTTATGAGGCTTTGTTTGGTAGGTCATACTGATCACCCTTATGTTGGATGGAGGTAGGAGAGGCAGCTATGTTGGGACATTGTCTTGTCCAGGATACCACATAACAGATATAGTTGATTTGGAAGAGGATGGATACTCCATAGTCTCGAATGAAGTCTTATGCTGATTAGAGGAGATGACCTATGGAGTTCTAGGTCGGGGATCGGGCTTTTCGGCGTGTCACACCAAGGTTGGGGAATAAAAGGATTATGAGATAGGTTAAGCTTTCGCTGAGGTACGTCAGGCTGTTTGAGGTTTTGGAGATAGTCGGGCCGGTTGCCTATCAGCTATAGTTACCTCAAAGGTATCAGGCTATGCACAACGTCTTTCATGTTTCTCAAATTCGACATTACTTCTCAGACCCATCTCATGTTCTTCAACCCGAAGAGGATGAGTTGGAGGTGGACAACTCATTTGAGGAGCATCCAATCTGGATTATTGATCACAGTACGAAGGTTCTCCTTGGACGGTCTGTTCCTCTGGTACGAGTTCTATGGCAGCATTGGCGAGTATGGGATGCGACTTGGGAGAGGGAGACCGATGTATGATCGAAGTGGCTGAAGATGTTTCCGGATTCTTCTTCTATGCCTCCTTGCAAGTAAAATTCAGGGAAGAATTTATTTAAGGGGTGAAGTTTGTAGGAACCTGAATCTTCTTTTCAGTTATGTTTTTTTCTAGTCGTTTTTGAGGAAAAGAGATTTTTTTGTAAATTTCTTAATTTCATGTCATATACTTTATGAGTACATATTGTGTACTTGGTTACTATAGATAGATGGGTGCTGACCGTGTCACGGCCATGCACACGACCGTGTGTGGTGACCTGAAGACCACCTAATGCGGGGCCCAGTTAAGGTAAGTACATGCCATGTACTTTGAAACCACACGCCGTGTACTTTCCTTTTTTCATTAAATGTACTGAGGTCTCGTCTGATGGACAGAACCATCTCCTTCTAGGTCTGGTTTGACCGAGAGATGTCGTATGACCGTGGAACTTCTCCAATCCCACAATCGAGAACTTGTTCTTCAAATCGACCGTCGTCGATTACATTGGGATAGCATCGGTAATCTACCCCTTCTCCTAAACTTTCGTTTCCTGATTCCTCCTCTTTGTCAAGTAATCTTTAGTTGATAATTTTGATCATTTCTGTAGATATACGGTGTTCTTGGGTGATTCAAGTCTTGATGTTGATGTAAAACGATCCAACAATACCGAGGTAGGTGGTTTGTGCCTTTCTGTAGATAGTCTTTGTGTTTTATATGCAAAAGTGACCAATACCAATTAATGGGGTATTACGCCTTTATGGTTTTAACCCTATTGTTTTCCTGATATTCCCTAGTTTTTTTGGATAGACGTTATTTATTGAAAATATGGTTTACTTGGCCATCATATTGAGGTTTTTACCATGTTTTCTTGTTTTGACCATTTGGTCTAGTTTTCCTATGAGGTTGTTGTTTGTTTCCCATGCCTAGTATCGCTAGGATGGAGTGATTGTTTATCTAACATGTTGTTATGTTGTAGACTGGTTATCCAAGTAATTCATGAGGTTTACTTTGGCCACTTTTTATCGCTATTATCTTTTGGCTTACACGGGGTTGTGAGAACCAGGTGTAGTAGACTATAGGGAGAACGGATGTAAGGACTTCTCCAGAGTGTCTGTAATTATTATCACGCTATGAGAACATGGTGGTATTTACATTGAGTTCTCCCTCAGAGTTTCTATAGTTACGTTACGAGTCCATAAGATGAATTGATGTATAGTTCTTCCTCAGAGATCCTGTAGGTTACCATTAAAAGACTTGAGGGGGAATTGACTATGGGTGCTTCCTCATAGAGTCTTTAACCACACTTTACTATAGGGGGAATTGATGATGAGTGCTTCCTTAGAGATTATATTCTAAAGCTGAACCAGAGTCGTGAGACTGTGTGTGCTTCCTAGAGGGTTGGTTGTGTTTTCTAGGTAGGACCATAGGGGATAGGTTGTTAGATCTTCCTCGAGGGTTATCTGTTTGTGATTATTTTATTACTTGATATGTGATATTGAATGCTTTGAAACTATAGGAATATTTACTATTGAGTACTTCCTTGTTTACTAATTCTTTTGTTTATTGCCTGCCATATATATTCATTGACTATTAGGCACAGATATCTTGGTGGTTTCCTATTGGGATATAGTCTCACACCCTGTTTGGGCATGCTTTTGGGCCCAAAATGATTCTATTATTTCATGTGTAGATAAGGGAAATCTACCTTCTACTACAGGTACTTGACTGCTTTGGAGCTAGAGAGCATGGGACCAAGATTTTTCTTGTGATGTTGTGGTGTTGTTTACTATTTTTATTGTACTTTGGTTTGGTACTATATTTCCACATTGTGACTTGTTTGGATGATTTCCTAGACTTATGTATATGCATCATTATATATGTTCAAGAGCTTGTTATTTTATCATTCGTCCACTGTTTCTTTTTGTATGGTAATATTACTGCTTCCGTTATTACATTGTGTTTTACTTCTACTGTGTTACTCTGCCAATGATGGCATAGTTTCCCCACTATCACACCCAAGGCCCTCACTACTAGTCGGCAGCCTCTGGAATTTGGGGAAATATGCTTGACTCCATGTGACCAACCGGGTACGAGGCGTCTTTGGGCATCTTCTAGAACCGGGACGTTACATGTCCTCTTGGAACCCAGACTAGTTTATTTATTTATTTATTCTATTTCTTATTTATCATTAATGGAACACTGTTCATTTTATATTTCATCAAATGGATTGGCCTAGACACTGTAGCTGATGACCAACTGAGATTGTATCAGACACCCTGCTTGAGTTGCCTTTGATACAAAAGAAGACTTTATGGATACGGGTATAGATAAAGGGAAATAGACAACTGCCAATGCATAATTTACGATTCAAGGATGGATTTTGGGTAGAGGACTATTCCTATGCTTGAGATGCTACTCGAATATTTTATTGGCCTTTTTTATATTTTGATAGCATGTTGGATATTTTTTTATCCCCTACCACATTCATACTTATTTTTATAAAACATAAACACCTTCTATATCAGTTTTCATTATTATTCATCTTCTTCTTATTCTATTGTATATCATTAATGATTATGTATTTCGTTCTACTATATTATTATGGTTATTAATACTTATACTATTTCTTAAAATATTATATGTGTGTGTCTATATATATATATATATTTCACTGAACAATGAGGTCATAGTCTCCCCACAAACACACCCTAATCCATTGCTACTAGTCTAAAACCGTTGGGATTCATTGAGGTATGCTTAAGGTCTTATGGCCACCGTCTTAGGGCCCAGCTAAGTGGAATCGAGGGTGGGATGCTAGAAAAAATATACATTTATCGATTTATCATGTTTGTTATTTATATGTAATTAATATTTTTTTAATAATATTTTGTACTTATGTATGTAATGTTTTGGACTCTATAGACAGTAGAAGATAAAGGTTTATTTACTTTTGGAAGCTATGATGTGAGAACTTTTTAAAAAACCCCTTAAGATAAGCCTAATTATATTATACCATATTAGGTTATGGTAAAAACATGAATTTGGTTATCATAACCAAATACATCCTATTATGAATTCAAAAATTTTATGTGGTTTAGACATAGATGAATCTAGTGATAATAACCATGAAAAGATTTGGTTGAGTATATCTTAGTTATTATTCTAGTACATGATGAAATGGATTTTACTATGCACCTGGTTTGACACTCTTGGGGGATATTCTTAGGTTAATACAAATTTTCATTATGAACCATTTTAGAGGAGTAAAATAGAATATAACCAAGTATAACCTAGTTTAAACATAAGGTTTCTTAGATTATTTGTATATTATCATTTATTTTTGAAGGATTTATCATGGCTATCTAATCCACTCATTGAGATTACTCAGAATGAAGTAAACTTCATTTATATATATGAATATGAATAATATTTCATTTAACTGAAGTGAAAGTTTGTCAGCGTACCAATGCTCACACTACCATACAATTGATAAGGGTTTGTAATTTATATTAATGTATAAAATAAAAGGTTAAATTGTGTTCCTACATAGAATGATATAGTGATATCTTATTCCCCACATCAATTGAAGTTTCATGAGAAGAATTACCTAACTCATGATTTGTTGTTGTAGTGGAAATATTTTTGTTAAATAAATGGTGGAATTACCTTTATTGATAAAGGTGTGATGTATATAATGATCATGAAATTTTAAAGTATATATTTACCCAAAAACAGTGGAATATGCACTAGAGAAGATGGTTGGGGTTTATTATAGATTATGAATTCCATAAACGTTACCACTCTGGGAAATGGAAGAAGTTCGCTGATGATTTAGGTGAAAAGGATCATTAAATTTTATCAATGGGGATAAAAACATAATATATATGGATTTATAGAGGATTGTTCTTGAAATCATGATGTATGGGGAGATATCTAATCTTTAACAAATGATTGTTCAACCATTTATCAATGTGATGGTTAAAGAGGCATAGAAGGAGGGTATTGAGATGAAAATGAAGGTGAGAAATATTACTGAGTTTAAAAATTATTGTGATTGAATGATAAGGTTTAAAAACTGAGTTCATGTCTCATAGATACATGCCCTAAAGAATTAACTATTGTATGAAGCTCACATCTAAACATTTTATATTCAACCTGGAAGTATGAATATGTGTAGATATCTGAGAGAGTATTTATAGTGACATGGTATGAAGAGATATATTAAGGAGTATGTATCTCGGTACTTGGTAAGTTAGTATGTTAAGGATTAGAGACAAAATTATAAAGGGAATTTACCACAAATACCCATATCAAACTGGAAATGGGAATAAATCACTATGGATTCCATCGTAAAACTCCCCAAAACATCTAATGAAAATAATGGTATTTGGTTTATAGTTTACCACCTTTTGAAGTCAGAACACTTCAATGTTCTTAGAGAATAATTAAATATTTATTTTAATGTCTTGATATATATAAATAAATTTGTAAGGTTTCATGTTATACCAAATTTTATTATATTTGATTGAGATCTAAGGTTTACCGTTATATTCCTCTAAAGTCGCCAACTATTTCTTGATACGAAGTAGTGTTTTAGTAATACTTATCATCCTCATACAAATTTTCAGTCTAAGTTGACTATTAAATACCTATATTATATTTTGACATCATGTCCTATATTTTTCAATGGTGGTTTGGATCAACTCCTTCTTCTAGTCGAGTTTTCTAATAAAAGTATCTTTTACTCAAGAATTCAAATGGATCTTCACGAATCCCTATATGGAATTAAATTTTGAACTTTGACAAACTAAGATAATGTGGAAAAATAAGTCTATTACAACCTGGAATAGTTGATAAAGTGGATGAGAAGATTATATCCATTCAGCATCATGTAAATGTAGCTTAGAGTATATATAAGATTTATATTGATAATTTTCAATGATATTTGGAATTAAAATTTGGTAGGAATGTTTTCTTGTGAATATATCCAAGGAAGAAGGCTATGTGACTCAAAAATAAATAAATGTTGAACCATAAGTATATTGGTTAATCTAATATTCTAGATTGTATGGGGGTTATAACTGATCATTAACAACTTCCAATGATCCTCTCTCATGTTCATAATGTGTTCCAAGATTATCTTTTGAGGAAGAACATACTAAATAATTAACATGTAATGAAAATAAAGTTTTTATTAATATATCATGATCATTCTTATAATGAAAAGTCATTAAAAATATTTGAACGTAGATACAAGGTTCTACGGAACAACATTACTCATATGGTTAATTTTCTTTAGAAGAATTAGAAATTTTAGGAAGCTACATGGGAACTTGAGGATGTGATAAAGAAGATATATAATTATTTATTTACAACATATTAACTTAACTGAAAGGTATAAATTCATTTTTTGAGGGTATAATGTAACACCCCAAATTTTTATATATATTTCCTTCGAAATAAACATGAAGTATTTGATAGTATTCTTTATATGCAACCCTGAGTCTAAATGCACTGTGATATAGTAAACCTTTATAACCTAGAAATTGGTAAAATAGATTCCATATTTTTAATAATCATAATTAATATAATATAATAGGTTCAACACGATTTTTTCCCTTAATGAATAGTAAAAACAATAAAAAAAATACCACACTTAAGGTTAAAACAGGTTTACTAGGGGGTAAAACCAAGAGATAAGGGTAGGATTTCCACCCAATCAAGATAATTCTTATTTCTAGAATATATTTAAATATTATATTATCATAACTTAGAATAAATTTCTATTTGGTTCCAATTGACCATGAAATGAACCCTATATTACTAAACTCTTTTAAATAATCCCTTTTGTATCCCTCCCATTACTTATAAGAGGATACTTTTCCTCCTCATTTATTCAAGACATTTGAGAATTCTAACTCAGTAAATTCATAGTAACAATACTTAATATATTCCTTCCATTAATCCCAGATTTTTTTATTCTTTAAAGATCAATCCTTCATGTTTTAAAATGTAAACCAATGGAGGACTCTCAAAGAAGATATACAAATCTTAGCCCATATATTTCAATTTTTTTACTATTTAACAACCTATAATCATATTATACTCTTAAAAATTACTAATACAGTATCATAAATATACTCTAATGACATTATGATTATTATACAACCATTTACCACCTATTCACCATCAAATGGGAGATGAATGGATCGCTTGTGCGTACATGTGGACTACCTCCTCATTGTAGAGATATGACTCATTTTCCATCCTCGTTTTTCAAGGTTCGTTATAAATATATATTTAATGTATATATATGATATTTTTTATAAATAATTTTTAAATAAAATGGAGTTATTATTTACCTTTCTTCCTTTCCAACCATCTAAATATAGAAACAACACCCGTCCATATGTACAGACTGTCATCTCCATGTAATGATGTCATTCATTTTTTATCACCTCATTGTATTAATGGATAATAATATGTTTATATTGAATATATATTATATTTATATAATTATTAAAAATTAGTAAATTAAATAACCATTATCAATTTTCAAGGAACATAACCACTCAAACAAAACATTCTTGAAAAATAAAGCAATTTACACCTAAAATGATAATAATAATGAAAGATTGTTAATGAATAGGTGATAAGATGTTATAAGTAAAAAAATATGTTATTAAAGGTATTATTATGGTTCTATAATAGAAATAAAATATATATAAATTTATTATAAAACATTTTACAGTTCTTATAAAGAAAGTCAGACTTGAGCTAAGGGTATTTTGTTACAATCTCATTTTCAAAAAGATTATTTATGATTATATTTTTAATGAAGAAATTATATAATCTATATCTCACAAATATTATTTATATTATTATAGTATGTTTATTCTTGTATATTACATGTTTTCCATTCATTTTACTCTATTTAATTACTCAAGAGGGTGAAAAAATGTTTTTAAGGAAAACCTACTTCATTTCTCTCTTAGGTTGGGAATTTTTTCTTATGTTTATTTTAAATTATTTTGAAAATATTTTTAATATTATGAAATTAATTATTCAATTAATTTTTTTCCCATGTTTTAATTTCTATGGAAGATTTTTAACATAATCTACCGATCATTTTATAATGGAGTTACATTTTACTTTCTACTAAAATCTGAAATTAATTTTTATTTTAACATACACTTAATGAATGAATTTCCCTACCAATGTGAATTATATTTTATTTGAATATTAAATAATAATTTTCCATGGTTATTTTAAGAAGAAATATTTTCCTCGTATTTTGGATATTTTTGGTATTAAATAAGTGATTTAAAATTATAAATTTTATTTCCCTTAAGAAATTGTTAACCAATATTTTAAAGGTATTTTCATCTATAAAAAATCCTTTGATATTTATTTCCTTTTACCAGGGATATGATCAAATGGTTCTATATTTATTTTTTTATCTAGATGTATTATGCTTATGATGATAAAATTTTTATGGAACCCATATCCCTTCTATGGGTTGTTATGTGATGATATGATGATTTTTTAATGCTCTAATGGAAAACATAAGTACACTTTTTATTATGTTATGAGTTAGACCAAAATTATATATCCCTAAAATTTATTAGGTTAATATAGATATCACATGATATAATAAGAACTATTATGTGTGTTGAAGTTAGTTTAGTAAGTGACATTGTCCAGCAAGATAGTATTGGGAGTGAACCTTGACTAAGGTAATGATGGAATGGGGAATGAACCTAGTCTACTATGATACTATTTACTATAAACCATGAAATATTAAATGATTTTATATAATTATATGTATTTCAAAAACTTTTTCCTTTCTCTTGTTATGTTCTCATGGAACATGATTTATTATCAATGATTTCATAAATCTTGTGTTTTATATATTTTCTTAGAAAAAAATCTATGCCATGTTTAATGATTGGAGGTCTTTGACTGATTAGGTATCATTATTTTACGTCATATTCATGTTATCATAACCTTATGATTATATTATACTCACTTATGATCATTTATTGATATCTTTTATATTTACCATTAATTGTCATCTAATCTCACCCTTTTTCATTTTTCACATATAAATGTTAGAAAGAAATTTTTTATGTATGATATGTCTAATAAGGGGGCTTGTTGTAAAAAACTTAATGAGAAATGATTTAGATCTTTTATGTACTTGTTAGTTATGTATAAAATATTCAAAAGATAATAAACTTTTATGGTTCTAAAATGGTTCTTAATTATATTGTAGGAATATTACTCTACTATGATGTATTATTTGTGTTTATAAAGCATGGGTTTATATATGTTTGTTACACCTAGAACCATCAAATGGTATTAGAGTGTTCATATTAAAATTTATAATTATTTATAAAAATTGATCAATTTATGCATTTATAGTTGGTTTTTTACTATCAAAATTTATTATTTAGAATTTTAATTTTTAGATCTTCTCTATTTATTTATTCTCACTTTATTATTAAAAATGGGTTAATAATAATAAAATAACTTCTGAATAACCTATCTATAAGATCAAAGTATTAGATATAGATATTATAAAATTGCATGGTGTGTATATTAGTTCATATTTAGTATCTATGAACATTAGGCCAATATGAACAAGGAGAAATTAGTATTTTCATGCAATAAATACATGTGATATGTATTAATACACCACATGTGTTGACCAAGCCATCCTATAACATGGTTTTTTCAGACATCATGTTATATAAATCACTTATAAATTTTTTATTCCATGAATTTTCAGGGCTGAAAACACAGATTCAAGGATGCATCATATATTTATACATGATGTAAGATGTGTTCCTCATTAATTTCCACAACAAAAAAATATGTATAGTCCCTTGGAATTTTTCACTCATAGATAAAAAAAATGAGATACACAATATGTATCTCATTGTGTGTGTGTTAAAAATATTATATATTTACACACACAAAACCTATTGATTACTTTTTTAAACATAATTAACATGTTTCTATATATCATTTATTAATAGTATATTTCATGTTATTGGTTATATATTTTATAATTTTTCAACTAATTTCTATTTCATTTTTAGAACTACATGTCATTTATATTACCCAAACACTATGTACTCCACATGAATTAAAAACATTACAGTCCATGAAATTAACATGTGTGTGTTTCATTTATTAGTAGCATACTCCATGTAATTATGTAACACATTATGTATGCTAAATGATGTGTGAGTAAATATTACATGATAATGACTATGATAGGCATTTTAAACATGTACATTCTATGTTATCTCCTTTATAAAAATTATTAACATAATAATTCATAATTAAATTATTTTAATTAATTTTTTTTAAATTACATTAGATTGGAGTCTCAATGAAAATTTTGATTACAATTTACGATTAATAAACTGATTAATTAATAAAGATAATTACTAGATTTGATTGTGTTTTATTATCATTAATAATAGTGTAACTAAATTCTAGTTTATTAAATGTGTAGTCATTTCATGCTTTGTTGATCATGAGCTTAGAAAATACTGTGAATAATCGGGATTTCATTTCATTTAAGTACAACATTATTTTTATGAAAAATATTATTTCTAAATTGAAATAATGGTATTTGTGTCATATTTACCACTTTATTATGTATATTGTTTTGTGCCCTGAGTTTATTTTTACATAGACCCCCTTTCTATTCCATTCACTTGCATAAAAATTAAATGCCTTATACAGATGGATCTCATAGGCACATAGAGTCAGTTCAAAATAGAATCATGGTAAAACTAACCTAGGTGATATATATGATAGACTAGTAATGACTCAACTCATGGAAAGACCGAAACAAGGTATTTCTCCCTTATGGTCAATGGTTTTTTTATTTCCCACTCAATTAAAATACCAGTAAATAAATCATCATGATCATTCCATATGCTTAGTTTTTCATATCCATAATTATTTATTTTATTTTATGGATGTTATGTGTCCATCACATAAATAAATGAATTAAATAACAATCATTCTCTTTTAGAAAATAAAAATTTCATTTTTTATAAAAATTGATTTTATCAAAAACATGGTTAGTAAATTATGATAAATACATATAATATTTAAAATATATGTTCATGTATAATAAAAACACTCAATAAAATAATATATCTGAAAATCCTTCTATCATCTGAATTATGATGCACCCATGGTTAATGCATTAGTTTAGCCTCTGTCAGTGGAACTTTTAATTATCAAGAAGGCATAACAAAGATACTGGGTAGATGTAACAAATTTTTATTAGTCTTAAAAACCTTGGTATATTCAATAAATTTTGAAGTAAATTGTTGAGGAAATATGTTTTGAGATTTATATAATGGGGATTCAACTCAATGGGTTATAGAAGTTCTTATTTTAATTTGGTAAGACAATCTACCAATATATATTCTTATAATTTTCATGGCCACTATCAAGATTATAAGAAAGGAAATAAGAATCTATGAAAGTATAATTTAAAAATTATTTAAATTTCTAATTCAATCATGAGGGCTATTTGGTTTAATAAAATATTGGGAGAATAATTATTATATTTATTTCATCTTATATATTTTCATAATCATATACAATAATTATTTATGATTATATTCTATTATAATTAAATAGAAATTTCATTGCCCTTATTTTCCCTCTAATCATTTTTAGATAATGAACATATCTATACATTTTCTAACTTTCAGGAATAGAATAGGATCTTATGCATTTTATGACACTAGTAAGGGAAGTATTAAAGGTTAGAAACACCATTGCTCGACCATCTCGGTACAAAGGTGAGTGATGAAGATCCTGTTGTCTATAAGAAACACTCAGATAATGACCATTATGTACAGTGTTTGATGATTTCATCCCTGAGTGATGTGCTCATAAAACCTCAATGTATAATAAAGGCTTATAGAATTATCAATCACCTCTATGATATTTATTAGGAGAAATATAAACATGATCCTTTTATTATTTTAATCGTTTACTTCATGAGAAAACTTGGAGAATTTGTGTCATATAGAACTAACATATTTGATTTCATTTCCTATATTGAGCATATTGGTATTTTAGGTTTTCAACTTCCTAAATAATTTTTCACTAATCTCATTCTGGAATCACCCCCTCCAAGTTAATCCACTAATTTTTTATTTTGAACATGTATAATATTGAGAATTCTCTCCAAGATATCCACACTCTACTTAACCAATGTGATATGGACATGAATCATGAAAAACCTTCTATTATTCTAATGAAAAAGAGGAAATGTAAAGTGGGACCTCTAATAATATCACTATCTCCATAGATTATTCATAATTATCATCCAATATAAGAAACCTCAAGAGAAAAGTAGGCCAATAGGATGTTGTCTGATTTGAATGTGGAAAGAAGACCCTCTAGAAATGTTCGGTAAGGTTCAGTCCCTCATTTCACTTACACCATTCCATTATGTTTTATAATGATGATTGAATTGAGATAAAATACCATGATACCATATATAATAAATGAAAACATTGTTAAGGTATTCTCTACCATAGTCTATGAAATGTTTGTTAAATTTTATACTAATTTTATTCAAAACCTAATTATTTTATTCCTTAAATTTATAAAAGTAATTATAATTATAAATCATTAAGTATAAATATATATATATATATATATTAAATTACTCAATAAAATTTGTGAATTATTAGTATCCATAACTTTATTTTACTAGAAATGGTCTACAGACCGCAGTATGAACCAAATATCAATTTATTAGAACAAATGAAATTAATCTTCTGATATCCCTTATTGCCAAAGGTAAAATGACTAAATCTCATTTTATTGAAATTGTTGCAACTAGTCCATTAAATATTCTCCCATGATTCATATCTACTACTATATTATAGTTATTAAAGAACTCAACCAGTTCTCTCCTTAATCCATAACCTTTAATTCCATACACATAAAAATAAACAAATAGACATTAGAATAAGGTTTAATTCCTTTCATTACTAGTGTGATCAGTAAGGTTGAGAGATGCCTCTAACCAAAAATATTGTGTTCCTTCTAGATTCAACATTAGTAGAATTATTTTTTCCATCATTTTAAATTCCCTATCACAAATTTCAATTAGTATCATGGTCGTCTTGTAGTTTTTTCACTATCTATTTTTATGGGATCTCTTTCATAACATTATCTATCAAAGAAATTGGTTCTTTATTTATCTTCTTTAACATCTATGTCTAAATTTGTATTATTATAAATCATACTTTTGAGTTCTGTCGAGCCTACTTTCCCCTACCTACCCCACACCTATTGATCTCCTTTAATATCAATTTAAAAAAACTCTCTTTATATTGAGGTTCTACATTTTAATTTTCAATAATGAATATAGAATATGAAATTTTTCTTCTTTCACATTCTTTACTTTCTAAAATGTTTCACAAATATCCATTTTTTATCTCTTTAATTGATGAAATCCTCTTATCACAGTTTATTTTGACTATTTATCAAAATCATATGACCAAAATTTCTATGTCTCTTTCTCTTACATAAATATTTATATCTCTAGTATTGTGTAAAGTTTTTCTGGGAAGTTTTTTCTTATATTATTCATCACAGTGAATGTATTTATCTCATACTCTATAAATTTCTTCTAAATAATTAAATCAATTTTGAGAAGTTAGATATACTAAATTTTCATATGAAAATTTATTCATAATAATTTTATTTATCCATTTCATGATGTTATTTATTCTATTTCCATAGTTTCTCTCACTCTATTCATTCTAATTACAAGGATGCGACAAGTTGTACTAGTAATTATAGAATTATTTCCTAAAGGTTCAATAACATAAATAATAACCATTAAATGTTTTTCTTCTAAATATTAATTCTACTATTGGTGAAAAAACCTGTTTTTTTAAGGTGAACTCCAACCTTTATTTTTCCTTTATATTAGATAAAATTTCCTTATCAAATCCCCATCAAATCATCTTCATATTAGATTAATGTTTCTCTAACTTTTTTCTTCCCATATAAGTATATATTTTGTTTCAGAACCTGTAATATTAGATAAAATTGATTTTATATCATTGTAATAAGTAGGAATAACTTTTAACTTATTCTTTTGT
Source organism: Viscum album (assembly GCA_963277665.1). NCBI lineage: Eukaryota > Viridiplantae > Streptophyta > Magnoliopsida > Santalales > Viscaceae > Viscum > Viscum album. The sequence continues at coordinate 747,234,771 of OY728129.1, read as the reverse complement.
GATGTTTTTCAAAATATATTTGGATGATTATTATTGAATATTTGTATCTTTATCACAATATTTGCTCTGTATCTTCATGTTATTTTACACATTAATATTTGTGGATTGTATATTATTAGACTCTTACTTCTTTGTAGTCAATTTGAAATCATGATCAATTGAATATATTTCTTAATATAAAATTCTCACATTGAGATTTTTTAATTTATTTAATATATTAATTCTCTTCATAATCATATTCTCTATTATCCTCAAGAATATTGATTATTTTATTGATCTTGGTATTTTATTCATGAAAAGATACAGGATTGTTTTTAAACATAAAATCAATATAGAAATCTTATTACTCCTCATCCCAACTATAAGTGAACTTTTAATCTTTAACGTGATCGATGAAGGTTCTTTTTTTTAGTGCTACCTCAATATTCTAACTCGCTACATTGTGATGAGTCTTTATCTTCTTATTCTGTTCGCATAATATTCCTTCTAAATATTCTTGGAATATTTTTCTTCCCAAAATCACCCTTTCTATATTTTTTGTATTTATTTCAAGGGAAATATTCTTCTTTCTCATCAATATTCTTTACATCTCTTTTTTTAGGAAAATGAACATTAAAATAAGGATTTTCAACAAAATCGAATCACTTTAGAGTAACCATAACTTTGTATTTTCATATCCCTCTTCTTTTTTTTTGAAATAGGGGACATGGTTATATAATTATCATTATTTATTTATTCATTACATTAAGATATAATAATGATTTATTCTACATTGCATCTAGATTGATACTTTTAATGGAATTAAATTCTATCTCCCCTTTATATTTTTCTTCAATTATGTATATTCCCACATCTCATAATAAATAAATATATTATGAAATTCATCAAGACATATATTATCTCTATTTTCTAGTGTAAAAATATTATCATCAAACCTGTTTGGAATTGCCCTCATCAGTTTCTTGAAAATTATTGTGTATTATATGGTTTCAATAAGATATATGATATTACTAAAAAAATTAAATTTTCCATTTTAAGGTAATCATTAATTTTCTCTTTATAATTCATTATAATATCTACAAACATTCATATAAAAATCTTTAGATTGTATTATTTCATCTTAAAATTCCCTTTAAAAGTTATCTCAATATAATCCCAACTTTATTTTTTAAATTTGAGCCCCATAACGTTTTTATAAAACATTTTAGATAAGGACATAAAAATTACATAAGTTCCTTTTTCATCAACATCAAAATTCCTTTTTTCTATAAATTCCAGAGGACAACCTTTATTAACCGCAATAAAAACAAATATAGTAGAATCCTAAACATCTTGTAGTTGAGGGATAATAAAACAAATCATCTTATTCTTCCAACTATGATAATTTCACCATCAAATGTTTGAACAAAAATGATATTATTTAAATTAATATTATCTATTTTCAAATTCAAAAACAATATGATCACTTAAAGGATAACTGGATTATCTTTAATACCAATGGAAGTGCCCAGATATGATGATTCATCTTTAATGATGGGGGATGAATATTTGATACTCCTTTTTATAATTTAGTCTTGATATTTAACACTTTTTTTGGTTAAATTCTCAATACATACATTTTTTATATTCTATCATTTTTATCTATGCAATGAAATAAAGTAATTTCAATGAACACAATGTTTTTTATGTTTAACCATAAATATTGGTGTATAATCATTATTTTTTTGGGTTGAATCTCAGAAATAGATATTCGAAATATTACATGATTAAATAAAAATTATTTATCTCAAAATCTTCCCTTATTTTCTCATAATGGGTTCTTTATATTGGATGTTTCCAATTTATAGTCTCCAAACTAGTTCTTAATATTATATCCCAATAGTGTACAATGGGTCCTCCCTACAAGATCATGTATAATAGTTTCAATCCTCTCTTTTTTTCTGTACATAAATAATGAATAACATCATTCCTTATAAACAAGACATCCATTTCATATTTTTCTTTTTTTACATTCAACAAAATGTAAACCTTATTACATTCAATAATCTAACCAATAAGAATCAACATGTATAAATAGAAACATGTTGTCTTCTTCCAAAAATTTGTACTTCTATTTTTATGAAATAGATATATAAAATGAAGGGTATTCAAAACAAATTCTTATTCATATCCTACTTCTTATTCAAAACACATGTCATTTTCTTCCTAGGTATTGGTACCTTTTCTCATTGATGTTATTCATATTTGTTAGGAATATAGTGTATGTTCTTAACACCTTTCTTATATTTTTCTTATTTATTTTTTTAATTAGATTAAAACTAAAATATTTCTATATTTTAATAATTAAATATCCATTCATTTTTAGTAGAATAATATCATCTTATATTTCTTATTCAACCCTAGTAAAATATCCTCATTAAATATCCCATGAGACTCAGGATTATCCTTCTTCAAAAAAACCTCAATATTTAGATACATTTTCTATGTATGCATATAGGAATGTCATCGGGGAATGAAATATCTTACCATGATGTAGAATCTTTTAGATATAACTTGTTTGATCTACTATAACTTCAACTACATCATGAATCGTTCTTCTAATTTCACAATGTGAAATATCTCAAATGAAATTCCCTTTGAAACACCAATGAAAAATATAATTTCCATGTTTCCTTTCTATGGTTTTTTATTTACTACAAGATTATATAGTTGGATATTCTTCCTTAGATTGATCTGTATTTTGATCTTCTTCTACATGGTGTAGCTTTATATAAATTCTAAAAACAATTATTTAATGGTATCTTACCTTCCAAATTATTCATGGTTTCATATTATTCTCTACTATATTAATATAATAATCTATATTATGTATCATGAATCATATATTAATGATTAATAATTGATATTTTTTATTTTATGTTTATCCTAACATCATGAGAGTTGTATTCTAGAATCATCTTCCAAATATTCTTTTCTTTCAAAAAAATTTCTAACTAGTTTACCATTAAATAAGGATTTTTAATCTTTTGTATTATGTATATATTTTTTTCCTTTTCAAAACATCATCTCTCAAATAGATTAAACTTATGTAATCACTTTTTACTCTTATGTACCTTAGGTAGGTTTCTCCCTTTACCGCATTTCCTATCACTAATGACCCTTGCATGATATTTTGTGAAAATTTCATATTCCATAGAGTTTTTTTGCTTACAATGTTTTTTATATAAATATCATTAGATAAATATTTTTTCTTTTTAAAATCACAAACATGTCTTGGGAAAAATCATTATGAATTGAGTATCTTATGTATAAAATAATAATGCTTTTTCCGTTGTTAATTTTACTATATAGTTTTAACTTTTGATATCTTGTACTTTATTAATATTTTATCATGGAACTCTACTACTCTATCCAATGAATTTAATAGTTAGTATTTCTACTTGAGGATGAACAACATTTCATATATTTGCCTTCTCATCTGGTAAATTATTAAAATTAACTTCCAAAAAACAATTTCTTCATCTCAACATTTATCTTCCAAAAACTGATTTCTAGATAATGTCACCATCGAATTACCATTTATCTTTAAAAAATAGTATTTATTGAAAAAATTTAATATCCAAAAAATGGATTCTAATATCCATATATAATTCGAATCTATTATACTCAAATTCATCAGAAGCATGATTTATAAATTTCTTATAGCCTTTATATCACTTGTAATTTATTAATTACAAGATCATATCCCCAATCATTACAAGTTTATGATGCTTCCTAGAATTCATTCATCTTGGTTTTATAATAAGTAGTAATATTTAACCATTCATATAAAAGACTAGTATTAAAATTTTCATAATATTGAGTCTTTATATTGGAATTCACATTATTAGGATTCAAAGAATATAATGGTTTAGAGATGCGGAGGTTTGGATCACAACTCTTACATAATAAATCCATATATTACAATGTGGACACTTCTATATAGTTTCCATTTATAACATTATATAAAAACATTAAAATGATACATGGTTTCTTTTCATGACTAATAATCATGAATTTTATCTTGAATTCATCTTTTTTATTACTCATCTTTAATCCCAATTAAAAGCACCTGAAAACATAGGATAAGCACAAAAATCTTAGTTAAGGGAAATAAAAGAAAGAAATCAGTAGGTCTATAAAAAAACATGAAACCCCATAAATTGTTTAAATATTTTACATTACTATTTAACCATATTAAATATGTAATATCCTCATAGAAAACACACTTTTTTCTAAAATAAAACTATTAGAATCCATACTAAGAAAAGATAAACCCTTATAAGAAAATTAGAGAACTATTTTTATAAAATATGTTCAATCATTTTAAAAATAATTGGATCTTGGATAAATACATAGTAGAAAACTCTCCAATTATATCCCAAATTATTTCTGTTGATTATATTGAACATTTCTCAATTAATTTCAGAGCTATATTAGGTTCACCAATCATATAAGATGTATCGATCTCACTAATCATATAAGTTGTATCAGGCTCACCCATCATCGTCAACAATTTCCAAGTATCATATCAAGATAAAAAATAGAATCTCACACCTTTTAATTATAATTCCCTTAAAACACATTTTGAATTCATAAGAGAATAAATTTTCATTTTTGAGTAAAAAATATACAGAAATATCATTTTCTTCTAAACATTCATTAAAAGGAACAATTCCCAAAAAAAATATGGATAAGATTTTAAATGATTGTAACCATTGAAACATGTAATGGAAGATTAAAATTAATTAAAATTATTGATTTAGGAAAGTATTTTTTATGATGTAAAATTTAAATCAATTATTACTTTCACACCTTTGGTAAAAGTACCTTTTTCCAAAAACGACAAAAGATTCCTTTTTAAACCCTGAAAATGAAGTCAAAGCTAGTTATAGATGAAATTTTATAGTATTTTATGTTTAAATAAGACCATTATTGAAAATTTTAAATGAATATATATATGGATGAAAAATATAACAAAAAAAAACTAAACTTTTAATATAAGGTTTTAAAGAGAAACCTCACACTTTAAATACCATTTGTTTTTGTACATTGTAAACATTAGAAATAATAAAACAATATTAGTTATTTAATTTATTAAGAACATTTTATTATTCATTAAATAATAATTTTTCCTTTAGGTCATTTATTTCCATTTTTATGTAGTTACTTATCAGTTAAGTTTATGTCAAATGTTTTTAAGATGTTCAGTTCATAATCCCAAAATAGATTCAACCAGTTCATAATGGTAAAAGGTGTAAATTTCAATCATATAAATTATATAAATAATGAAATTTTTATCTTTTTTATACATTAAATACAATTTTATAATTATTCATGAAATATTTACTTCAAAAACTAATAGCATTGCTTTATGTTTGCGGTAATCCACACATTAACATGAACGACATTATCATTTTCAACAGATGGAAAGTTAAGAACATAAATGATAAATTTTCATTATAAAATCATAATTATGTACTTGATATCATATATTTATTAATTAAATACATCATTAAACTCATCCCTTTAGGTGATAATGAAAAATAAAACACATTGCTATGCGGAGGTGGGAATCCATGCATATTCATGAGCGATGTTTTCATTTATAATAATGTTGAAAAGAAGATGAAAATGGGTTAAACTAAACTCGTATTAACATTTTAGTATGTGTAATATACTAATGTTATTATTTGTTCAAGGTTAAATAATATTTTACGATGGTAGAAGAGGAAATAAAGTTGAAATTTTTCATTTAGAACTTATACATTCTCCTATGATAACATTTTTCGCTTACACCTTAAGCCTTATTTGATTGGAATTTTTGTGAGAAAAACAACTCTAGGATATGTGGATGGATTTTTGACAAAAATTATTTTAGTTATTGGTAGAAATAAAGTTCAAATAATGTGTGAGTAAGAGATAATAAGTGGATCTCTTTTATAAGTGAGGATAAGGGAACCCTTAGAATTACAAAATGTATTAAATTAATATAAATAAATTTTTAAATTCATGTGTAACAAAATTGAAATATTTATAATATATGATAATGAATAATCTAAAAACTCTCATCCAATAAAATTTGTACAAGTTTATCTAATTTTTTCACCCTTATCTCTTAGTTTTAACCCCCTCTTTAACAATTTTGATTATTACTATGAAATCTATGATTTTTAATCAATAGGATTCAAGAATTATAAAATAAAAAAGAAAATTAACACATAAGTGTAAAATGGATAATATTTTCTACCATATCTCATTGAAGTAAATGATGATATAATTTTTATGAATTTTAAATCATTAAATAAAATATTATTTAACATAAATACTATTAAAGTAATTTTTTGGAATATTCACATAGTTTGAAATTAATTACAAACAATATAGTAATGTAATTCAAAAATAAAATTATAACATATCTCTAATATGTTATAATTATGTAAAAAATATTGGAACATAATAATTCATCCGAATTGTATAACATGAAATATTTTAATATCATTTACTTTATATTTCTATTGCTTGAATAATCACTTTTTCAGTGTTGTGTTGGTATATAAGGTAATTATTTCATAATCTAATATTAACTTTTTTATCCCTATGAAAAAATATTATAAATATTAAAACAAAGAGAGTGATATTTTATATTTATTCATTACGAAAAATGATATCAAGGTCATTATTAAAGAAAAATGTCACCATGTTTCAAAATACTAAAATATTGGATTAATATTTTTGAAATAAACTCATCAAATAGAAATATTTTAGGATTTTGATATATTTATAATGCCTTATCATATTAATTTCGACATTAATTACTCGATTTACACTTACCTAGGTGGAAAATATTTATTAATATTTTATTCATAATGTCCAAAAATAAAACAAAACTTCTTTAACAAATTAGGAATACAATATTTGAATAATGGGATTAGTTCTTTGATAATAAATCTCTATATGTTTTAGAAATAAATATTAATATAAATGCGTAAATCGTAAGAAAAAACTACATTTAGATAAATGTGTTTTAAATCCCAAAAAAGAAGTTATAAAAAAAATTAGGTATAAAGTGTATTAATATGTAATTTATTATATTATTTATAAATAAATGACAAGTATGCTACATTATGAATAAATTCAGAACATAAAGGTAATTTTAAATTAATTTAATTAATGAAAAGAAATGATACTTTTACAAAATTCATTTTTTCCACTATCCACAGAAAAATAAATCACTTTTATAAAAATTCTTAAATTTCAGCGCATGAAAGTTTTTATATATTGATTTCAAAATTTAATATAATTTTTAAAAATTATATTTATAAAATTTTGAAATTAATCATTTAAATAAAACCTTATATTATATAAATTCTAATTTTTTAAGTGTAAAACTATTTCATTTTTGTTTTGGAAAATTACATAATATTATTATAATGAATATAACTATGTAAAATTTTATTCATGAATATTAATAAGTTATAAAATTTATTTAATATTATCTAGGTTGTCCAATTACTCTCCCCTTTATGAAATTGCATCATCAAAATTTCATTCACCAAGTAAACATGTGTAGGTATTTTTATTTCATATAATTTTATGATTCCCATTTTTTCTTCTTTAGTCATATGGTTTATTTATAAAACCTTTACTTGGTGAATCAACTTATTCCACAAGTCCTTCTCTTTGGGATCAATAATTTAAACTATTTTCACTTCATATGAAATACCATATTTTAAATGTACTACTTTAGGGCTCAAAACATGAGATGCATCAAGAACATATTTACTTATTAATGAAACATTAAACACATCATGTACCTATAATAAACCTTAATTTTAAGGCCACTCAATAAAAATTAATCAAAAATTCTCTAAAATTTCATATAGTCCCATGAATCATAGAGATTACTTTCTATTTTTTCTAAATTTCAAAACATATTTCCTAGGAGATACATTAAAAAACATGATAACCTTTGTCAAATGGAATATCCTTCCATCAGTTATATACATAACACTTTTTCTACATTGAGATTCCCTTATATGTCATTGAATCGTCTTTACATTTTCAGGTATCTTTTTACTAAAACTATTCCCAAAAAATCATTTCACCTTCATCATCCCAATAATATGGATCTTGACACAACTTTCCATACAATGTCTTAAAAGGTTCAATCTATATAATGGAATAAAGAATATTATTACAAAAAAAATAAACCAATAAATGTTTTTGATCCTTACTTACCTAGTAATCCATTAAATAAGCTCAAATCATTTCTTCCAAAGTCAAAATCATTCACTCTAATTATTCGTTAGATTTAGGAATATATAAGTTGTACTAAAATTTAAATCAATACCCAACAACTTATTAATGCCTTCCCAAAAATTTGAAGTAAACCTAGTATCAAAGTTAGATACAATAGATATATAATCTTCATATAACCTGACTATTCCCTTGATATAAAATCGAGAAGGGTGATCTAAAGACTTGGTATCTATAATAGGAATTAAATGTGTAAATTTATTCAATAAATCATCAATAATCCAAACTACGTGGTTACCTCAAGATGTATATAAGTCCCCATCCTTAAGCATTATATAATCTTCGGTTTTAGTCAAGTAATTACATTTTCTAATAATGAGGAAGTTTTTAGGTTTAGAGTTTTAAATAATTATTCCATAAATTATACATAAAAACTATAAAAATACAAAGTGGACACTTTGGAATGTAATCCATAATCTAAAACCTTTAAAATAATACATGATTTCTTTTAACAAAACTCTTTATGAATTTTAACATGAATTATTCCAATCCTTTAATCACCCTTAAGTTCTATGAAAAACATTAAAAACATGGGATGAGAATAAAAATCACATTAAGGGTGTAAAAACCTGGAATTTCCATGTAAATTGTTTTTAATTAAATGGAAATTTTACGATTCCATGAAAATTGACGGCACGTGATTCTGAGGCCTGAAGTGCCCATAATAAATTTCAAAAGTTTTGTTCGGGTATATTTATTAAACGTACGAACGAGTTTTTCTAACTTTTGAACCGGTGCTCGGAATTGAAATATAAGGGTACCGTTGAACTCATAGTTCCGGTTTTCTCTTAAGAAGACTTTCACCTCAAAGGATGTTATTCGAGGGTGAAAGTTAGTTTTTACGTTTTTCGTGTATATAATAAAATAAAATAAACACTTGTTTTATTTTATTTTATCTATTATAACAACCCATGTGAAAGTTGGAGGTGGAGACCACCACACATTAACCTCCCATGATAGGTTATGGTGGTGGGGACCACCCGAGGCCTAAACCTCATCTTCATGTTTAATTGTAGTGGGGACCACCCGAGTTCTCAAAACATCCCAATTTGAATTTGGGAGCAGGGACCACCCGACCCCCCCCCCCCATTAATGGGGGGAGAGGAAAACCTCTCAACTCCTCTATTATCTAGAGGCTATTATTTAATTTTGGTGGAATTTGGTAGAGGAGAGATCTTTGGAGAAATAAAGTTCTCAAACGAAGAACTTCATCTCCCAACGAAGAACGCTCTCCCGACGAAGAACTCTCCACCGATGTAGAACGACCTCCTTTGACTTCTTCATCGGAAGCAACTTGCGAAGGAAACTGACATGGGACATCTTCGATGACTGACCTTCCCTCCTTATCTTCTTCAATGAACCGACGCACAATCTCAGAATTGGAGGTGTGTGGCCGACGCAATGAATGACGAAAACTTCGTCTTCTTCTTCGCAACTTCAGCGACGTATCAACCCGAGGTAGGGGTTTATTCATTATTTTCATAACACTTCCCATGTTCTTCCCTCTTTTTCCTTGTGGGGTTGGGAATTAAAATTAATGAGGGATTATGTAATTGAAAATATATTCCATCCTCATTCTTATTTATGTTCTTGGTGAACCTCATGCTACCGCTCTAATGCGGAGAGTGTGGGCCAAACTAACATGCTCCTTCCTCTCTGTAACCCTTGTGTTGAATTGTGGTGTTCTTAAAAATAGAGTAAGGTGACAACGGTGTGGAATGCGAAAAAGGTGACAAAGACAACAGTTGCACCACCCGCAGCCTCGGCAACCCGCATTGCCCCCGCGACGCTCTGGCGCCCCGGCCGAACCGCCCCAGCTGTAACACCCTGATATTTTTTGAGAAGTATATATTTTTTATGTCTTATGTTTTACGCAACATCAAAGGAATCTTTCATTACACACAACACTATCTTGGCTTGTTTTAAACGCAATCGCTACCTTCCACAATAGTGTGTGTTGTACGCAATACCGAGTTTCATTAAACAACGATATACTATGAAAATATTATATAAACTAGCCGTTATGAATAGTAATACCCACTTTTTGAAATTTTATAAATTTTATCTTTCAAAATGGAATTCATTTTTTGATTTGGAATATCGAAATTATCCTTGGGTGAAATTTTGGTATTTTTCTGAAAACTTTCAATTTTTGATGAATACTGAAAACACTGGGTTACTATTTAAAAACCGACTTTTTATTTAAATAATTATTTATTTGATTTAAATTTATTTTAGGTAAAAAAAATGATACTTAATTCCTATATAAGTTCAATGTAATTCATTGGAGTCATTTTATAATAAATTTAGATATTTAAAAATTTTATTTAACTTTTCACCGTCTTTTACCCACCTCCTAGGAGAATTTGAAAATTTACATAAAACTTAATTTTACCGCTTAAGTGAGTGGAATTTCGAAAATTTGAGAGACATAGTTAATATCAAGGAGTAAAATTTGGTTCAATAAGATAATAATAATTTTTGGTAAATAGTAACTTTTTACTTTTATTTACCACAGTTAAAAGTAAATATGGTAATTAAGGGTAAAAATGATATTATTATTACCCTAACATATGTCCTAATTCTATTGAGTAAGTTTAATTCGAACAAAAACAACCTTAGGATTAAAATATGACCCTTTAGGTCCACTTGGATTAGATTAGGACATTTATTATTATTTTATTTAAAAGAAGAGTTAAAAGCGTTAAAATCAATGTTTAATAACTAAAACATATTTAATATAGGGTAATACAAAAGATAAATTATACTATAAACATTAATTAGAAAGATAAGAAGATTTACTGCATAATGGTAATTTATTTATGATTTATAGACATTAAATAATTTAATTTATTTATGACACAATGATGGTGCATTAATTAGCTTATTAATGAAATATTAACATAATTGATATTATAAATACCCCAATAAATGTAATTTGAGACTTTTTATGAATTAAAATAATTTTATAGGTTAATATGACATGTTATTATTGATTTAATTAACTTTTTTATAACTAATAATTCTGTTATGAGTTTCAAAAAAATCAATTACTAAATAGTTTCAAAATTGACATAAAAAACGTTTTAAAACAAATATTATATTATTAATTTTTATTTTATTCCTAAAAATCTAAGGTTCATCCAAATGACTTATATAAGGATATATATATTAATAATGAACCACTTGGGGTTCTTTTGGCTTGTTATAGTAAGTTTATTAACCATATATTTTAAGAAAACAAGAAGACACGGTAAAAGTTAAATTATTTAACTTAGAGTTAAATCTAAATGATAAGGTTAAAATAGTAACCTAAACTTGAATAAAACCTATTTTTTGAGAGGATCTCTACCCATCCCATCCTTAGATATAAATAAATCAATTTTGAGCTATTAAAACCCGAATATGACTTTATTATAAAATAATATTTTAAGTTTTTTCAAAGGTGACCCTCTCCTCCCTTATAAAGGGGCACCTACTCTCTCACCTCCTCACAACAATTTTGAGCCTTAAAGCTCGTACCACTCCTGACCATTTACCTTATACACTTACCTAGAAACATACTAGAGGTCCTGGTCTTCTTAAAAGTCCAATTTTAGTGTCCTAAGAGGAGGTTTCAAAGAGGTGTGTCAAAGAAGAGGTAATATTCGTTACCGATTCTTTCAAATTTATTTCTTCTTCTACTTACTCTTATTTACTTTTTTCATTATGAAGTAATAACATCAGTATAACTCATATACTGATATGTTATTATAAATAATAAACAACCATATTTAACCTTCTAACCATCCTACGGAAAACGAAATCAGCGCGTGCGTACGTACGAGAATACCGTCTCCACGCCGTGGTGTAATTTGTTTTCCACCACCATCGTACATGGATGGGTATAATGGTGTAATATAATAACTATATATGATTATTTTAAATTGATATTTATTCTTAAATAGTATACATACACTTCAATACAATTCCATGATCATGGGGAATGATATCATCGCTCGTGCGTACGTACGAACCTAACCGTCTCCCACGATGTGATGTGACTCGTTCTACATGATATTCATTGAATAAATGATTATATCAATGACTTGAATGAATAAATATGATATATATTACACTAATAACATTCTATAAATGAGGTATCTATAACCTAAAAAGAATAAGAAGAATTTATACGACAAAACATGCATAAGAACATAAAGAAATGAACACCCGAGTAAAAAGTAATAATGAAATATTACTAAGAAGATAAAAATATGAACATATATTATATCATAACAATTAATATGATTCTGAAACAAGTAAATTACATTATATAAATAATTATAAAGGAGTTTTGGATACGTATGAAGCAAATCGAACCTAAGGTAAAAGAAAATATCGCAATCTCATTTTTATCTGAGATTGTTTATAATTCAGAATTTACTGGGGAATATTTATCATCCAAATCCATGTTTCCTCAATATATAACATTATTTATATACTCCTATAATTTTTTAAATCCAATTTCACCCATTGGTGAGTGTTTTTTAGTAAAATATATGAAAGGAATATTTTGTCGTTTTTAGTACGAGGTACATTATGACTTTTTCGGCCAAAGTATGAGAAGAATGTTTTTTTTAACTTATACGACATGAATGGATTTTTATGATTTCAGAGAACATTATTTCCATGAAGCTTCCATTATACGTTTTTAAGTTTATTTTTAATTAACTTATTTTAGTTTAAAATTGTATTACATGTTAGGAAAGGAAAAATGTTTTTGAAGTAGAAAGGATATTTTCCCTAAGAATGGATTTCAGGTGTTTTATCAAAATTATTTTCCATATAAGATAATATAGGTTTCTATTTCTATCCCTATTATTACATTGATTTCATTATGTTATGATGGAATTATTTTTATGAAGTCCTTTTATGGATTATGTTATGATGGCATGATGTTTATGAATCCCATTTTTATTATATGGATTATGATACGATGTATGATTAATGATTTTGTGGCACACATAAGAATGGTTTCATTATGAGATGGGTGGGACCTATATATCCCTATAATGAATTGGTTAAATATTTATATCTCATGAGATATACATGGCTGGAATATAAATTTCATCTGGTTCAGTGATACAAGACTAGAATGAGGAGTGAACATAGTTAAATAATGGACCTTGTCCACTATGATGGTCTTGGTAATGAGCCTTAACTAATATGAAATGATATTCTATGATTATGTGTGTATGCCACAAAGTTTCATGTTTTAAGTTATGATTATTGGGATTAAATTTCACTACTATGATTTATCCCATGTTATGATATTATGATCTATTTTTCAGGTTAATATTTTCAAAATGTTATGTTCTTATGAATATGATATGATTGATATTTCTTTTTTTAACCCATACTAAGAATTTGAGCTCACCCTTTTGTATGTTTTCTTTTTCCCAGGATAGTAAGAAGGGTATTAAGTAGTATATGCCAAAAGGGACTCTACATATGATGAAATAAACAGGAGACAATGTAGATGATTTATGAACCAGTTTTTTATGATTCATAGTTTATAAAGACACTATACCTATACGGTCCTTTAATGGTTTTGTTATATGTTGTAATAATAATGCTTCAATTTTGAAGTAATAACCATGTATGTAAAGTATAGGTCATTATAGTTGGTATGAAAGGAAAGGTATAGTCAAACTTTGGAAACTAGGATGTGAAAGCCTTACTAAGAACTCTAAGGATATGTCTAAACATAGAACACAATATTAGTGTTTTAGAGATGGCCATGAACAACCTCTGATAAGGCCTAAAGTGTGAAATTTTATTCTTGATTATGTGTTTTTTCTATTATGATTAGTGTTTCTCACACTATGCTTCTTGGTATTAATCAATGGATGGAACCCAAAGGAACCGTGTTAATTGTGAATGCAATGGGCAATGAAATGATTGTCCCCCTGAGCAACCAAACGTTAGGGGATCTGGAATGAAAAATCTTGTAGCCATGCTCACACAACTTTCTCAAGCTATGAATCATGCAGGACTTCCAAACGAGCAAAGGAAGGAGAAACATTCTGTTAAATCCTTCATGAGGCAGCGTCCACCTTCATTCAACGGGTATTATGATCCATTAGTGGCTGAACAATGGATCAGTACCACTGAAAAGATATTTTCAGTTCTATAGTGTTCAGAACATGATAAAGTCATCTTAGCTGTATATCATTTGGAAGGTGAAGCTGATCAATGGTGGAATCTTATTAAGAATATGAGGCAAAGGGGTGAAATTGAGTCCATGGAATGGGACGAGTTCAAGAACTTATTTTTCAATAAGTACTTCCCTCATATTCTTTGAACAAAGATGGAGATGGAGTTTCTGGAACTGAAGAAAAAGGATGATGAATCTGTTGGTACATACGAAGAAAATTTTACAAGAGTTGCAAGGTACACTTCCAGAATTATTATCCAACCTGAGTGTAAGGTCTATCGATTCTTTAGTGGCTTAAAACCAAGTCTTCGAAGGGTGTTAGCCATAAGGTACTTCAATAGATATGAGGAAATTGTTCGATGTGCTCTCAAGGTTGAGATAGATATTTGAGTAATCCATCAGTCATATGGGTTTGATAAGAAGAGGAAAATGGAATTCGAAGGAAAATCTAAAGACCACACTAAAAAGAAGATTAGTTTTCCCTTATGATCAAAGTGTGCAAAGAAACATAGAGGGAATTGTCTTAAAGGGACAAGTAAATGTTTTTAAGTGTGGAAAATAAGGCTATCGGGCAGTTGAATGCCGAAATAATGGGAAGAAGATGTCTAATGATGCGAACAAATAAAGGGATACACAGAATGCACCTCCTACACTTTAATGTTTCAAGTGAAAGTAAATGGGGCATTATGCCAATCAATGCCCTAATCCAATGGGTGTTGATGATGATCGACGTCAATAAACTCTTAAGTCCATAGACAAAGGAAAGTCACATGAAATTTCTATCGGTGATGTGGAGTATGATAACGAAGTGTTGAAATGTACACTTACCATCCACTCTAAAGTGGCAAATGTTTTATTTGATTCTAGATTCACCGAATCTTTTATTTCTGAAGAATTTTCTAAGGGTATCGCCATATTACCTCAGCAGTAAGATATTGATTTAGCTGTTACAACCCCTAATGGCATAACAGTCACATCAAAAGTTTACAATTTTTCTCCGATTGAAGTTTGTGGGAAAGTGCTTCCTAAAAATATTGTGATCCTTCCTATAGTGGAATTTGATGTGATTCTTGGCAGGGATTTGATTTCTTTATACGGAGCTCATATCAATTTCCAAATAAGGGAAATCACATTTAATATTTCCGATCAATCTACTATCATATATCAATGCAAGGATGAATATAACCTTCCAGTGGAAATTTCATCCATCTTATGGGTCTTGATTCCAATAAATGAAGGTTATTTATCTCAAATGGTTGGAGAAAAACTCATGATTACGAATATGCCCATTGTACGAGAGTTTGATGATGTCTTTCTGGAGGAATTGACAGGTCTTCCACCAAATCGTGAAGTTGTGTTTTCAATATAACTCATACCAGGTGATATGCCTATTTCAAAGTCACCATATAGAATGGCCCCAATTTAGTTGAAGGAATTGAAGAAGAAACTCCAAGATAATCTTGATGAAGGATTCATATTCCCTAGTGCGTCGCCTTGGGGAGCACCTGTTTTTTTTAAGAAGAAAGATGGATCAATGAGACTCTACGTTGATTATCGAGAACTTAACAAGATCACTATCAAGAACAAATATCCTCTCCCATGAATTGATGACTTATTTGACCAACTACGCTGAGCTCTATACTTTTCCATGATTGATCTTTGTTCAGGGTATCATCAATTAGGGGTCAAAAAGGAGGATATACCAAAGAAGGCTTTTCATACTGGGTATGGACACTATGAATTTATAGTGATGCCATTAGGTCTTACTAGTGCCTCTGATATCTTCATGGATCTGATGAATAGTGTCTTTAGATACTATCTTGATCAGTTTTTGGTAGTCTTTATCGACGATATTCTTGTCTATTCAAAGATTAAGTAAGAACATGAAGATCACTTGAGGATTGTATTAAAGACCCTAAGAAAGGAGAAGCTTTATGCCAAATTTACCAGGTGTGAATTTTGGCTTCAAAATGTTTCATTTTTGGGTCACATAATCTCAAAAGAGGGGATATCTGTGGATCTAGCAAAAACATAGGTCATTGAAAGATGGTCGAGACCAATGACAGTAACTGAGATCTGAAGTTTTCTTGGTCTGGCGGGATATTATCAACATTTTGTGAAATATTTTTCAAGGTTATCTAATCCACTCACCAGGTTGACTTGAAAAGGAGTTAAGTTCATGTGTATGGAGGAGTGTGAAGAGAATTTCAAAGAGTTAAAACGAAGGTTATCTAGTGCACCTATGCTCACACTGCCGTGTAGTGGAGAAAGGTTTGTGATCTACAGTGATGTATCCAAGAAGGGACCAGGGTGTGTTCTCATGGAAAATAATATGGTGATATCTTATGCCTCACGACAATTGAAAATACATGAGAAAAATTACCCAACTCATGATTTGGAGTTAGCCGCGGTAATCTTTGCATTAAAAATATGGAGGCATTATCTTTATGGTGAAAGTTGTGATATTTATACTGATCATAAAAGTTTAAAGCATATTTTCACACAAAGGGAGATGAATATGCTCCAAAGAAGATGGTTGGAGCTGATTAAGGATTACAACTTCTCAATTCATTATCACCCTGGGAAAGAAAACATGGTGGAAGACACATTAAGTTGACAAGACCATGCTAGATTATCCATGATGAGGATCACAAAAGATCCCATATTTATTGATTTACAAAGGATGGATATTGGGATTATAATGGAAGGGGAAAAATATTATCTTTCTCAAATGAATGTTCAACCATCTAATCATGTGAAGATTAAAGAGGCACAAAAATAGATTTAGAGTTACAAAAGAAGGTGAGAAATGTTCCTGAATTCAACCTTGATTGTGATGGGATAATAAGGTTCAGGAATCAGGTTTGTGTTTCTCCCATCCCAGAATTAAAGAAGGATCTACTGGATGAGGCTCATATTTCTTCATTCTCTATTCATCCTAGAAGCACAAAGATGTATAGGGACCTAAAAGAGTACTTCTGGTGGGATGGAATGAAAAGAGGTATTGCTGAATATGTCTCTCGATGGTTGGTTTGTCAGAAAGTTAAAGTTGAGAGACATAAGTCTAAGGGGATGTTACAACCATTACCCATAACCGAATTGAAATGGTAAAACATCACTATGGACTTTGTCACTGAACATCCTAAAACATCCAAAGGAAATAATGCTATCTGGGTCATAGTTGATCGTCTTACGATGTCGGCACACTTCATCTCTATTAGAGAAGATTTTTCTCTGGATCAGCTTTCCAAGATATATGTAAAGAAAGTGGTAAGATTGCATGAAGTACCACTTCACATTATATCTGATCGGGATTCGAGGTTTACCTCGAAGTTCTGGAGAAGTCTTCAGCATACTCTAGATACAACGTTGAGTTTCAGCACTGCTTATCATCCTCAGACAGACGGTCAGTCCGAGAGAAAAATTCAAACTCTAGAATACATGTTAAGATCTTTCTCTATGGATTTAAAAGGTGGTTGGGATCAACACCTAACTATGGTGGAATTTTCTTATAATAATATCATTCACTATAGTATTCAGATGGCTCCTTATGAAGCTCTCTATGGAAATAAATGCATAACTCTAACTTGCTGGGATGAAGTTGGGGAAAGAAAGTTATTAGGACCTTATCTTGTCAATGAGATGGCAGAAGAGGTCAGATCTATTCAACAGCACATAAGAGCATCTCAGAGTCAACAAAAAAGTTATGCTGACAACCGAAGAAAAGACCTAGAGTTTGAAGTGGGTGATAAGGTGTTCTTATGAATATCTCCTTGGAAGAGAGTAATGAGATTTGGAAAGAAGGGCAAGTTGAGCCCTAGGTATATCGGTCCTTTCAGAATACTGGATCGTGTTGGGAAGGTAGCTTACCGATTGGTGCTTCCACCGAAACTCTCTCAATTTCACGATGTGTTCCATGTATCTATCCTGAGAAAGTACATACCCAATCATTCACATGTACTAAGCTCAAAAGTTGTACCGCTGGAGTAATATCTTTCTTATAAAGAATAGCCGATAGAGATTCTGGATCGTAGCGAAAAAGTTCTATGGAATAAGACCACTCGCTTGGTGAAAGTTTTATGGAGGAACCACCAATTACAAGAAGATACATTGGAGCTTGAGGATACTATGAGAGTGAGGTATCCTCATCTGTTTGTTACGAAGTGACGAATTTCGAGGGTGAAATTCTTTTTAAGGAGGGTAGAATGTAACACCCTGATATTTTTTGAGAAGTATATATTTTTTATGTCTTATGTTATACGCAACATCAAAGGAATCTTTCATTACACACAATACTATCTTGGCTTTCTTTACATGCAATCACGACCTTCCATGATAACGTGTGTTGTACGCAATACCGAGTTTCACTAAACAACGATATGCTATTAAAATATTATATAAACTAGCCGTTATGAATAGTAATACACACTTTTTAAAATTTTATAAATTTTATCATTCAAAATGAACTTCATTTTTGGATTCATAATATCGAAATTATCCTAGGGTGAAATTTTGGTATTTTTCTGAAAACTTTCAATTTTTGATGAATAGTGAAAACACTGGGTTACTATTTAAAAATTGACTTTTTATTTAAATAATTATTTATTTTATTTAAATTTATTTTAGTTAAAAATTGATACATAATACTTATATAAGTTCAATATAATTCATTGGAGTCATTTTATAATAATTTTAGATATATGAAAATTTTATTGAACTTTTCACCGTCTTTTACCCACATCCTAGGATAATTTGCAGATTTACATAAAAAATAATTTTACCACTTCTGTGAGTGGAATTTTGAAAATACGAGAGACATGATTAATATCAAGGAGTAAAATGTGGTTCAATAAGATAAAAATAATTTTTGGTTAATAGTAACTTTTTACTTTTATTTACCACGGTTAAAAGTAAATAGGGTAATTAAGGGTAGAAATGATATTATTATTACCATAACACATGTCATAATTCTATTGGATAAGTTTAATTAGACAAAAAACAACCTTAGGATTAAAATATGACCCTTTAGGTCCACTTGGATTAGATTAGGACATTTATTATTATTTTATTTAAAGAAGAGTTAAAAGAGTTAAAATCATTGTTTAATAAATAAAACATTTTTAATATAGGGTTATACATAAGATAAATTAGACTATAAATATTAATTATAAATATAAAAAAATTTCATACATAATGGTATTTTATTTATAATTTCTAGACATTAAATAATTTAATTTATTTATGACACAATGGTGATGTAGTAATTACCTTATTAATGAAATATTAACATAATTGATATTATAAATACCCAAATAAATGAAATTTGAGACTTTTTATGAATTAAAATAATTTTATAGGTTAATATGACATATTTATATTGATTTAATTAACTTTTTAGAACTAATAATGCTATTATGATTTTCAAATAAATCAATTACTAAATAGTGTCAAAATTGACATAAAATAGTTTTTAAAACAAATATTATAATATTAATTGTTATTTTATTTCTAAAAATATAAAGGTCAGCCAAATGACTTAGATAAGGATATATATATTAATAATGAACCACTTGGTGTTTATTTGGCTTTTTATAGTAAGTTTATTAACCATATAGTTTAAGAAAACAAGAAGACTTGGTAAAAGTTAAATTATTTAGCTTAGAGTTAAATCTAAATGATAAGGTTAAAATAGTAACCTAAACATGTCTAAAACCTATTGGTTGAGAAATGTTCGACCCATCACCCCATTATCTTTGAAATAAATCAATTTGGAGATATTAAAATCGGAATATGACTTTATTATAAAATAAAATTTTAAGTTTTTCCAAAGGTGCCCCTCTCCTTCATTATAAATGGGCACATCCTCCCTCTCCTCCTCCTCACACAATTTTGAGCCTTAAAGCTAGTCCAACCCCTGAAAATATCCCTTCTCAACTTCCCTAGAAACATACTAGAGGTCCTGGTCTTCTTCAAAGACCAATTTTAGTGCCCTAAGAGGAGGTTTCAAAGAGGCGTGTCGAAGAAGCGGTAATATCCATTACCGATTCTTTCAAATTTATTTCTTCTTATAATTTCTCTTCCTTAGTTTTTTCATTATAAGTAATAACATAAGTATCACTAATATTCTGATATGTTATTATAAATATGAAATAACAATATTTCACCTTCTAACCATCCTACAGAAAATGAAATCACCACGCGTGCGTGCGTACGGAATACCGTCTCCACGTCGTGGTGTAATTTGTTTTCCACCACCACATTACTTGGATGGGTATAATGGTGTAATTAATAACTATATATTATTATTGTAAAGTGATATTGATTCTGAAATATTATACATACACTTCAATACAATTCCACGATCATGGGAATGATATCATCGCTCATGCGTACGTACGACCTACCGTCTCCACGATGTGATGCGACTCGTTCTACATGATCTTCATTGAAGAATGATTATATCAATGAATTGAATGAATTAATATGATATATATTACACTAATACCATTATATAAATGAGGTATCTATAACCTAAAAACAAGAATAATAATTTATTCGACAAAACATGCATAAGAACATAAAGCAATGAACACCCGAGTAACAAGTAGCAATGAAATATTACTAAGAAGATAAGAATATGACCATATATGATATCATAACAATGAATATGATTCTATAACAAGTCAATAAAATTATTTAAACAATTATAAAGGAGTTTTGGATACGTATTAAGCAAATCGGACCTAAGGTAAAGGAAAATCCCACAATCTCATTTTTATACAAGATTGTTTATACTTCAGAATTTGCTGGGGAAATATTTATCATCCAAATCCATGTTTCCTAAATATTTAATATTATTTCTATCCTCCTATAATTTTTTAAATACAATTTTACCCATTGGTGAGTTATTTTTAGTAAAAGATATGAAAGGAATATTTTTTCGTTTTTAGTACGATGTACTTTTTGACTTTACGGGCCAAAGTACGAGAAGAATGTTTTTTTAACTTATACGACATGAATGGAATTTTATGATTTCAGAGAACATTATTTCCATGAAGATTACATTATAAGTTTTTATGTGTATTTTTATGTAACTTCTTTTAGTTTAAAATTGTTTGACATGTTAATAAAGGAAAAATGTTTTTGAAATATAAAGGATATATTCCTCAATAATGGAGTTCAAGTGTTTTATCAAAATTATTTTCCATCTAAGATAATATAGGGTTCTATTTATATCTCTATTATTACACTGATTTCATTATGTTATGATGGAATTATTTTTATGAAGTCCTTTTATGGATTATGTTATGATGGCATGATGTTTATGAATCCCATTTTTATTATATGGGTTATGCTATGATGTATGATTAATGATTTTGTGGAACACATAAGAATGGTTTAATTATGAGATGGGTGGGACCTATATCTCCCTCCAATGCATTGGGTAATGATTTATATCTCATGAGAGAGACATGGCTGGAAGGGCAAGTTAATCCAGTTTAGTGATACAGGACTGGAACGGGGAGTGAACTCGGTTTCGTAATGGACTTTTTCCGCTATGATGGTCTTGGAAATGAGCCTTGACTAATATGAAATGATTTTCTATGATTATGTGTGTATTCCACAAAGTTTCAGGTTTTAAGTTATGATTATTGGGATTATATTTCACTACTATTATTTATCCCATGTTATGATATTTTTATCTCTTTTGCAGGATAGCATTTTCAAAATGTAATGTTCTTATGAATATGATATGATTGATATTTCTTCTGTTAACCCTTACTAAGAATTTTAGCTCACCCTTTTGTATGTTTTCTTTTCCCCAGGTTAAGAAGAAGGGTACTAAGTAGGATATTCCAAAAGTGACTCTAGATATGATGAAATAAATTGGAGACAATGTAGACGATTTATGAACCAGTTGTTGATGTTTCCCAGTTTCTAAAGACACTATACCTATACGGTCCTTTCATGGTTTTGTTATATGTTGTAATAAGTATTCTTCAATTATGAATCAATAACCATGTATGTAAAGAATGGTTTTTTATACCAGTGGTCTCTGCCCTTTCGGCCGAGCCACCCCAGGCAACGCCGCGCCATCCGCCAGCCAAACCAGCCATGGCCACTCTAACCTCATGGTGCCCTATGGGTTGAACTGGCCCCGCACCCACCGGTCAAGCCAGCCTCCAGCCTCCGAGCCGCCCCGGCCTCACCAGCCACCGGCCTCCCGAGCCCCCGAATGAACCTATGCCCTAGTGGCACCCCGGCCGAGCTGGCCTCCCACGCCCCTCGCAGCTCCCCGGCCGACCTGGCCTCCCGCGCCCCTACCAAGCCAGCCTTCCGTGCCCCTTGCGGCGCCCTGACCGAGCCAGTCTCCCGCGCCTCTTGCGGCGCCCTGGCCAAACCGGTCTCCACCCTCATGGTTCCCTCCAAGCCGAATCACCTACGTGGTGCCCTCCGGGTAGAACTTCCCTCACACTAACTCACGGCCGATCCATGCCCTCGTGGCTGGTCCGCGCCATCGTGGCCGATTTGCGCCCTCTCGGCTCTCCGCGACCCCTCGCGGCCTGCTGGGCTGGGCCCTGTGGGCCGAGCCGAACCCAACGGGCTGGCCCACCCAATAGGTCGGGCCATACCCAACAGGTCAGGTCTAATCAACCCAAACTAGGTCGACCCAGACTGGGTCGGTCCGGGTCGGTCCGACCGGGTTGGAAAGGACCCGGTCCCACTAAGACCCTTTACTTTCTTTTGGCCATACCTTTCAAACCGGACATTCGTTTGACGAACCATCAGTGGCGCTGGTAAGCTTGAAGCATTACAGTCCCTTTGAGCTAACCCTATTAGTGTTTGGGGTATAGTTGAGATACAATCAGGTTGGATCATGCACGAATCCAATTGGGCCCCTGGAACTAAAAGGTAAATAACTCACAGACCAGGCGTCTGATTGACGAACCCTATGTTGCGTTGTGACCCCTATAATGTGAAGGACCTTTGAGATACTTCTTCGTGGGACTTCAGGAAATTTTTATCATCAACCAGTAGCTTGTGGAGAAAATCTTCCAGAGACGGGAGAGCTTTTGTGCGGGAACCTAGTAGCTGGCTGAGACTTGATGACTACTGACTATTTGACTCGGAGTGACTTGACTAGCCCAGTGGGGACCACCTGGTTGTGGTGGCAGACCCACGGTGGAGGATCACACTTGGTGATGTGGCAGACCCATGGTACTCGACAGGAGGAGTACCTCTATAGGCTGTGAGGGGGAGCGCATGGATGTGGCAGCAGACCCACGGTGGGGAGCACCTCTGCGTGATGCAGTAGACCCACGGTACTCGATAGGAGGAGTACCTCAGCAGTCCAAGGTTAGTGGAAAGCATCTCTGTGTGACACGGAAGGCCCATTGTACTAAATTGAGGATGGGTTCTCCAGGAGCCCAGGTTTTAATAATGTGAATAAAATCATGGTTGATCTAGGTCAGTACTTTTGTGTTTTCCTCATGATTGAGATGGATTACTTGATAACTTAGGTATATGTATGGGCATATACCTAAGTAGGGTTATATGTTGTTTCCTTACTTTGTGGTTTATCCTTGGTGGATTTGTGAGACCTTGTGGGTCTCGGGGTCCCTACTGAGTATTGTTATACTCACCCCTGCACGGTCTATGCTCGCACCTTGTTGTGTTGGATGCCGACGATGGACAGTGCTGATTGAGTTGAGAGTACCAGGATTGGACGGTACACAGAGGTGGACCTTACGACGAGCCAGTACATAGAGGAGACTGACAGACGTGGAATGCTGAGGATTCTATTTGTACCTACCCTTCAGGTAGGAATCCCAAAGGATGACCCAACAGCTATTTTCACTTTCTTCAGTTGTACTTGTACTTCCAGTTCCTTGTACTTTACAGTTTGGAATGTATTTATGGTCTATTTTACTTTTTTGCATTCTTTTGTTATATAGTTTACCTAGTTTTTTGTATCTAGCTATGTGCTCTATTGTGTGCGCTTACAGGTTATAAAGTCAATGCGTTCCCAGTTTTAGGGAATTACTCTTTTGGTGCTAGTCTCCAGCCCCTGGGCTATGGAAGGCGGGCTTGGGGTAGTCACAGCACAGACCCCAGGGGATGGGTCCTGACAAATTGGTATCAGAGGAGTCGGTTCTAACACAGAACATATGACTCTGATCCTTTCTATGAAGGTATTGTGTTATGCGTAGTGAGTGTGGTTTTTAGTTCAGTGAGTCCAGTGTTGGTGTGGCGGTCGACGTATCCATACACCAGGACCCTGACTTCTGATTTCCGACTCATTGCACGAAAACACTGATTTCATGTGTGTTTTCAAAAGTTTTCTTTACATAAACTGACCAGGTCATCTCACTAGGTATACCTTTTTAACCATAGTGCACCTATTTCTTTTCAAGATGCCTCCACGTAGACATCCTTCTAGAGTTTAGAGAGTTGTACGCATTGATATCCCACCAACCGATGAGGCTTCAGTGCAGGGCACTTTTCCTACGGAGGCACCAGCGGTACCACTCCTCGTTGGGCCACTGATCCCACTAGCCCCAGCAGCTGACAATGCACGCTTCTTGAGCATGTTTCACTAGTTCTAGTGCCAAAGGCCACCCAGGTTCAGGGGAGAGATGGACCCACAGGTGGCTGAGGATTGGCTGAAGGCTGTGGCGGGAGTTTTCTGACTGGTAGGGACACCAGTCGATTTCATGTTGATCCTTGCTGCTAGACTTCTACAGGAAGCAGTAGGCAGATGGTAGATCTTGAAGCACCAGGTTCATGATACGATGACGCCTCTCTAGGAAGACATTGAGAGCCTATTTCAGGCATAAGTTTTCCCAGCGACTCTTCGTGCAGTGCGCATACAGGAGCTACTTCATCTTCAGTAGGGCAACATGAATGTAGCTCAGTACTCATTGAGGCTCACAGACCTCTCATGCTACTCCACTAATATGGTGTGGGACCCATTACTCAAGACTCGGACCTTCATGCAGGGGCTCAGACAAGATATTAGAGTTTTGATGGTCTCACTCAGTATTCCAACGTAGGTGGGGGTGTTAGAGAGATCCCTCTTGGTGGAGAGATTCCTTGCTGAGCTGTCTTTAGTAGTGAGATCCACCACCAGACGACATGTAGCGGTGTCTTCTACAGCAGGCAGCAGATAGATGTTGCAGAGATCCAAGAGGACCAGACCTACAGGTGGACGACCGCATGACTCAAGATCGGTTGGGCGGGGCACCCGAATCAGAGACAAACATTCCAGGAGCGGGTATTGTTACTCATGTGGAGGGCAGTTTCACATGGCTCGTGACTGTCCGACCCATCATACAGATGATCATCAGACGGTCAAAGGACCGCCCAGGAAGAGACAAAGATTCGATCGAGGTGGTCCACAGGGTGCAGGCGGACATGGAAGAGGAGTTGGTCATGCAGCTGGTGGTGGACGATGTTTCGAGATATTACCGCCACCACCACCATGAGGTCCACCCCGACCGCAGGGAGCAGGAGGAAAAGGGATAGCTCAACTCGTGGAAGCTGAGGCATACGATCATGGTGCTCTGTAGATGATTCAAGGTATGATCTGTGTATACTCCACCATAGCTATAGTACTTATAGACATTGGTACCAGTCACTCTTTCATTACAACTTCCCTCGTTTGGAGCTCGGAGATTCTGACGGAGTTGTTGGCTCTATCCTTATAGCTAGAGACTCCTAAGAGACCATATTCGATGATTATGCACTGGTGTTGGTAGTTTGATCTTACTCTAGGAGGAGAGAGCTTCGGCTGGGATCTCCTAGTACCGGCGTCGAGGCCTGATGAGGTCATCTTGGGTATGGACTGGTTATCTACAGTCCATGCTCATATCAACTGTATTAGTCGCAAAGTGTGGTGTGTCCGCACGGATGGGACCAAGTTTACCTTCACCGGTGAGAAGGGAGCCTTTTCAGCACCATATGGACTTTCTTGGAGAAGATTACAGCTGATCACTCATTAGTAGGCTAGCATTACCCTCGGAGCTGTTGATGTGAAGAGTCTGAGCTATCCTGTAGTGGTGGACCAGTACATGAATGTTTTCCCTGAGGAAGTCCAAGGTCTACCCCTCACCGAGAGGTAGAATTTTACATTTACATGTACCCCAGGATGGCACTAATATCTACTCTATAATATCGGATGGCTCCCGCAAAGCTTCGGGAGCTACGGGTACAGCTAGAGGACTTGCAGGGGAAGGGATTCATCCGGCCCAGTGTTTCTTCATGGGAAGCCCCGATTCTATTCACTAAGAAAGTGGATGGGATCTTGGAGATTTGTGTTGACTATTGGAACCTGAACCAGGTGACCATGAAGAACAAGTGCCCACTCCCACGGATTGATGACTTTTTTGATCAGCTGAAGGGATCACAGAGGTTCTTGAAGATAGACCTCAGATCAGGCTATCACCAACTCAAAGTTCGATATGAGGTTGTGCAGAAGATGGACATCAGATGTTGGTACGACCACTATGAGTTCTTTTTTATGCCATTTGGTGTAACCAACTCTCCAGCAGTGTTCATGGGACTCATGAACTGGATCTTTCAGCCGTACCTCGATCGCTTTGTCATAGTCTTCATCGATGGCATTCTGATCTACTCGACTATAGAGGAGTATCATGCCTATCATTTTTAGGTAGTATTGGACACACTCTGAGAGCACTAGATTTATGGTAATCTCTCAAAGTTCTAGTTTTGGATTCGAGAGGTTCACTTTCTAGGACATGTCATCTTGGAGGCTAGAGTTGTAGTGGATCTAGCGAAGATTGAGGAGGTACTTTCTTGGGAGCCACCCAGGAGTGTGACAGTAGTACGGAGTTTCCTGGGTTTGGTTGGATACTATCAGAGATTCATGCCATATTTCTCCAGATTTTCAGCACCACTATCAGCCTTGATGATGAAGGGGAAACCCTTAGTGTGGTTAGAGAGATTCCAGCCGAGCTTTCAGAAGCTGAGGATGAGGATGACTAGTGCCCCCATATTGAGGCTTCTAGAGAAAGGAGTAGGGTATGTAGTCTACTATGATTCATTAGGGACCAGACACGTATGTGTCTTGATGAAGGAGAGAGCATTGAATGCTTATGGTTCTCGACATCTGAGACAGCATGAGTAGAACTATGCTACCCATGAACTGTAGTTAGAAGCAGTGGTATTCTCCATGAATATGTGGTGACACTATCTGATGGGAGAGCATTTTGTTGTGTACTATGATCACAAGAGTCTCAGCTATATCTTATCCCAGAAGGACCTGATCCTAAGACAGCGACGTTGGCTTGAGTTCCTCCTGGTGTATGACTTTGAGATAGTCTATAATCTTATAAAGGGGAACATTGTTGTAGATGTACTCAGTAGAGGATCTGGTATACAGCTGCTAGGCGAGGCGACGGAGCAGCTGGCCGCTTTAAAAATATTCTTTGTGGATAGAGATAGAGCATCTTTTCTTTAGTACCTTACAGTCACTCCCTCATTTCTTCAGTGATTCAGGGAGGCATAGCATGGGGACACTGACTACAAGACACGACATGCTCAGATATCCACAGGTCAGGCACCTAATTGATTTTCTGAATGTGGGGAGCACGTCATCCTCTTCAGAGGACATACCATGGTACTAGGGTCACTTCATGAGGAAGTTTTGAGGGAGTTCCACACATCATCTCTAGTGGTACATGTAAGAGTGGTAAAGATGTACTAGGATCTCTGAAGACAGCACTGGTGGCTGGGAATGAAGAAAGCAGTTTTTGAGTTTGTCTCTCAACGCCTCACTTGTCAGCAAGTGAAGGCAGAGCATCTAGTACTAGCAGGCTTGGTTCAGCCTTTAGAGGTCCCAAAGTGGAAGTGGGATGGGATTTCCATGGATTTCGTGACTGGAATTCCACGTATATCTAGGGGTCACGACTTCATCTGGGTGATCATTGATCGACTCACCAAACCGGACCACTTCCTACCGATCAAAGATCATGGTTCATTAGAGAGCATAGGTCGCCTCTATGTATAGGAGATTGGGCGGCTACATGGAGTACCTTCAATGATTGTATTCGATCGTGACACATGTTTTACTTACCAACTATGGAAGGGGTTGTAGGAGGCTTTTGGGACGCAACTTCATTTGAGCACTTCCTTCCATCCTCATACGGATAGCCAGACTAAGCGGACCATTCAGACACTCGAGGACATGTTGCGCACTTGTGTCCTTGACTTGGGTCGTAGCTGGGAGGATCACTTACCTTTGGTGGAGTTTTTTTACAACAAAAACTATCACTCCACCACTGGGATGGCACCTTTTGAGGAGTTATACGGGTGACCTTGTAGATCACCTTTGTGCTAGACTGACCCAGGGGAGTCAACACTAGTGGGACCATAGATGGTATAGGCTACCACAGAGAAGGTGCAGATCATCCTGTAGTGGATAAGACTACAAAGAGCAGGCAGAAGTCATATTCTGATAGGCGACGGAGACCTCTGGAGTTGGAGGATGGCGACCACATCTTTCTACAGGTCTCAACTTGACGAGGTATATGGATATTTGGATGAGGTGGAAAGTTATCTCTGTGATTCATCGGACCTTTTCAGGTTCTCAGTAGAGTTGTAAAGGTGGCATACCGCTTAGCTCTTCCACCTCAGTTGCATTGGGTGACCGACGTCTTCCATGTATCCCAATTGAAGAGATACATGCACGACCCTTCTCACATCAACGACCAAGGTGAGCTAGACATCGAAGATGGAGTGACTTTTATGGAGGTTCCAGTAGATATTTAGGATCAACATGAGTGGGTCCTTCGTGGACAGTCGATACCTTTGGTGCGTGTTCGTTGGCAGCACAGGAACCTCAAGAAGAGCACATGGGAGCAGTAGGCTCAGATGCGTGCTCAGTACCCCCAATTGTTCACATAGTTGAGTTGTGGCTTATGGGGACGTAGAGCCCTGAGGTGGGGAGAATGTAAAGACCCTAAATTTAAATTTAAATTTTTTTCAGTTAAATGGAAATTTTACAAGTCCGAAAAAATTGACGGCTTGAGATTCTGAGGACCGGAGTGCATGGAATCAATTTCTGATGTTTTTTTTGGGTACGTTCAGAAAAAATACGAGTGGGTTTTTCTAAATTTGGAATCGGTGCTCATAATTGAAATTTGAGGGCACTGTTGAACTCACAGCATTGGTTTTTTCTTAAGAAGACTTTCACCTCGACGGTAGTTGGTCGAGGGTGAAAGTTAGTTTTTGGGTTTTTCATGGAAATAATAAAATAAAATAAACACATGTTTTATTTTATTTTATCTATTATAACTACCCATGTGAAAGTTGGAGGTGGGGACCAACACACCTTAACCTCTCATGAGAGGTTATGGTAGTGGGGACCACCCGAGGCTTAAACCTCTTCTTCATATTTAATTGTGGTGGGGACCACCCGAGTTCTCAAAACCTCCCAATTTGAAATTGGGAGCGGAGACAACCCGACCCCCCCCCCCCATTAATGGGGGGTGGAGGAAAACTTATCAACTCCCTAATTAATGTGGAGGATCCTCTTGAGCTTCCTCTACATTAATTATGCCAACCCATTAATTAAATGTGCCAAATTCCCCTAAATCAATTCAACCATTTCGAATATTATGCCAACAAATTAATCTATTATTTGGAGGATATTATTTTATTTTGGTGGAATTTGAGAGAGGAGATATCTTGAGAAAAATAATGTTCTCCAACAAAGAACTTCATCTCCCAATGAAGAACGCTCTCCCGACGAAGAACCCTCCACCGAAAAAGAACGCCCTCCTTCAATTTCTTCCTTGGAAGAAACTAGCGGAGGAAACCGACGTGGAACATCTTCAACGACCAACCTTCCCTCCTCATCGTCATCAACGAACCGACACATGATCTTGGAATTGAAGGTGTGTGGTGGATACGATGAACGAATACAACTCCATATTCTTCTTCGTGACTCCGTCGACGTATCAACCCGAGGTAGGGGTTTATTCAATATTTGGATAAAACATCCCATGTTCTCTCCTCTTTTTCCATGCGGGGTTGGGAATAGAATTTAATGAGGGATTATGGGAATTGAAAATATCTTCCATGCTTCTTCTGGTTTATGTTCTTGTGCTACCGATCTAATGTGGAGAGTGCGGGCCAAACTAACATGGAACGTCATATCCGTAACCCTTGTGTTGATTTGTAGTGTTCTGCGAAACAGAGGAAGGAAAAAATGTTGTTGAAGCGATGAAGGAAACGACTGCACCAACCATGGCCTATGCGACTCACGCCACCCCAGTGATGCTCTGGTGCCACGGCCGAACCACCCCTGTGGTCTATGCCCTTCTGGTCGCGCTTCCCCGGGCTGGGCCGCGCCTCCCTGGTTGTGTCATCCGCCAACTGAACCAGCCCAGGCCACCTCGGCCTCGCAGTGCCCTCCGGAACGAACCGACCTTGCGCCTGCCGGCCGCGCCCACCATCGGCATTCGGGTTGCCCCGGCCATGCTAGCCACCGGCCTCCCGAGCCCCCATCCAAACACACTCCCTCGTGGTGCCTCGGCCGCCCGTGCCCCTAACAGTGCGCCGGCCAAGCAAACCTCCTGTACCCCTCGCGGCGCCCCAGCCGAGCTAGCCTCCCACACCCCTCACGGTGCGCCACCCGAGCCGGCCTCCCGCGCCCCCTGAGTCGCACCTGCTGAGCCAGCCTCCCGTGCCCCCCTCGGCTCCCTAGGCCCCTCGCAGTGTGTCGTGATATCCAGCCTCCCGCACCCCCCGCTGCGTGCCGGCTGAGCCGGCCTCCTACGCCCCTCACAGCACCCCGGCCGAGTCGGCTTCTCGCGCCCCTCATGGTGCCCAGACCGAGCCGGCCTCCCCCTCCCCTTGTGGCGCCCTCCGGGATGAATCTCCCATGCGGCGATCTCTGGGCCAAACCGCCCTCATGTCGACCTGTGGCCGGTCCGTGCTCTCTCGGCTCTCCACGGCCCCTCCCGGCCTTCTAGGTTGGGTCCTGCGGGCTGGGCCGAACCCAACAGGCTGGGGCAGACCTAACGGGTCAGGCCGGGTCGGGCCGAGTTGGTCTGACCGGGTCGGACCGGACTCGGGCCCACTATGACCCTTTACTTTCTTTTGGCCATAACGTTGGCACCAGACGTCCATTTGACGAACCAACAGTAGCACTGGTAACATTGGAGCATGAAGGTCCCTTTGAATTTACCCCCCTAGAGTTTAGGGTATAGTTAAGATACGGTCAGGTTGGATCGTGTACGAATCCAACCGGGCCCCCGGAACTAAAAGGATAATAACTCACAGACATGGCATCTGATTGACGGACCCTTTGTTGCGTTGAGACCCTTATGACATGGTGGACCTTTGAGATACTTATTTGTGGGACTTTGGGAAAGTTGGAGCATAGACCAGTATCCTGTGGATTGGATCTTTCAGAGATGGGTTAGCTTTTGTGTGGGAACCTAGTAGTTGGATGAGACTTGATGACTGCTAACCATTTGACTCGGAGTGACTCGACTGTCCCAGTGGTGAGCGCATGGTTGTGGAGGCAGACCCATGTTGGACGAGTGCTCTTGGTGATGCGGTAGACCCACGGTACTTGACAGGAGGAGTACCTCTGTAGGCAATGAGGGGGAGCGCCTGGGTGTGGCGGTAGACCCACGGTGGGGAGCACATCTGTGTGACACAACAGACTCATGGTACTCAACAAGAGGAGTACCTCAGCAGCCCAAGGTTAGTGGGAAGCGCCTCTGTGTGATGAGGTAGGCCCACTGTACTCGATTGAGCAGAAGTTCTCTAGCAGCTGAGGTTTTGATAATGTGAATAAAATCCTGGTTGAGTTGAGTCAGTACTATTGTGTTAACCTCTTGATTGATATGGATTACTTGATAACTTAGGTATATGTATGAGAATATACCTAATTTGTTTTATCTGTTGTTTCCTTACTTTTTAGTTTATCCTTGGTGGATTTGTGAACTCTTGAGGGTATCGAGGTCCCTACTGAGTATTGTTATACTCATCCCTGCACGGGCTATGCCCACACCATGTTGTGTTGGATGCAGACGATGGATAATGCTAACTAAGGCTGATAGTATCAGGACTAGATGGTACCCAGAGGTGGACCTTACAACGAGTCGGTACATGGAGGATAAAGATGAACGAGGAGTGATGAGGAGGCTATCTGTACCTACCCTTCATGTAGGAATCCCATAGGATGACCTAGCAGTTGTTTTCCCTTTCTTCAGTTGAACTTGTACTTCCGGTTCCTTGTACTTTATAGTTAGGCTTGTATTTCCGGCCCATTTTACTTTTCATCACCCTTTTGTTATATAGTTTACCTGGTGTTTTGTATCCTGTTGTGTTCTATGTTGTGTGCGTTTACAGGTTATAAAGGCAATTCCTTCCCAGTTTTAGGTAATTACGCCTTTGGTGTTAGTCGCCATCCCCTGGCCTATTGAAGGCTGGCTTGGGGTAGTCACGACACGGGCCCCTGTGGACGGGTCATAACAAAGGGATATAAAAATAAAGTTAATATATCTCCATTGATATGAATTAAAACTCCTGAAAATAACTACATAAAAACATAACCTTTTACCCAAAGAGGGGAATATCATTCTTTAAAAAGTAGTATTTACATTACGTTTTTAAAAACAATCCATGAAAACTAATTATAAATATAGAAAACTCATGTAGTTACTTTGGGATATCATCACATTGAACCAATATAGAACCCTTATAGATTGAAATAACCATATTTTATACTTCAAATATAATTCTATAGAGAATATAATCATTTCTCAATGCATCGGAGCACTATCTGGGCATACCCATCATTTAAGATATAACGCGATCACCTGGTCCTATCTGGGAACACCCATCATTTATAATGTCCAATAACTACATCGTGAAATAAAATATTTCATCATTTGGAAAAATCATCTAGAAACATATCCAAATCACTATCAAATTCTAAATATATTTTTCTTTCAAAAATCCCATTTTCAATACCAAATACACTTTTATTTTAAAAACCCATTTTAAATACCAAAATATCCAAAAAATGAAATGTTTTTTTCATTTAATAAATCTAGAAATCTTTCAATGGAAGCCAAAAATAAAATAATGGCCACAATAGGTAAAAATTAATTGTCACTATATACGTTAATAATAGAACATTTCTTTTTTACATTTTCAAAAATGTTCCATATAAAATGTGTAAAAGGATCCCCTTTTGAAATTTTTATAATAAATTTCAAAATTAAAATAGAATTTTCTTTATGATAATATTTTATCTATATAAAAAAATATGTAAAATAATATCAAGAATATTGAAAGGAAATGATGAAATTGTTAAACATTAAAAAAATCCCATACCACTTTGAACATTTAAATCATAATCCTTGTGTAATCATAACATTTAAAAATAAATTAAATAATAATATAATTGAGAATATATGGATATTTAATTTCAAAGGGGATGTATATACACATTATTAAATATTAAATGTTCATATCATCTACAAATGTCTCAATAAAAATATATTGAGATGGAATTCGTCACCTTGAGTCTGCCTTATCACGTGGGTATTTATAATCCTGAATAATAAACCAATGTTAATTATATAATTTCTTATGAACCTTTTTCATGTTTATAAATAATTTTATTTAACCTATTAAAATGTTTTAAATAAATATTTAAATAATTAATTTTATATCATGTGTTTTGATCATATTCGCTTTATGCGTCAAAAACAACTTTGGTTGGTAAAATATGGTCAAATGGTTCTTGATATAAACATATACAGAATATAAATGATGAAATAATTATCATATTTATACATTTATACTATTTTAAAAATAAATCATGAATGATGGTTTTGAAAAATTAACCAAAGTTACAATCAGGGAGATGGTAGGTCGTACATACGCATGACTAATGTTCCCATTTTTCAATAATTGTTATGGTAAGAAGGTAAGTAAAAATTATCATTATAGAATTACCATTATATCATAAATACCATATTATGTAATCATATATACGTAAATATATAATTCTTGTGATGTAAAGGGAATCAAATCGCATCAAGGAGGCAGTAGTCCATAGGTCCACGAATGATGTTATCACTTTTTCAATATGTGAAAACGTGTTAAATAAACTGATATATTATATTTAAAGAAAGGTAATTATGTATTTAATTAAATAGAGATTTTATTTATATTAAATGTTTTTAATTAAAATTACCTTTAATACATTCCTCGTAGTGTGTGAATGTATCACATCGCTTTGAGGAGGCGGTAGTCCACACTTCCACAAATGATGTTATCATATTTCCAAAAAATGAAAAGCATAAAGTTATGTGTTATATAATAATTAAATAAAAATAAATATATATTAAATATCATATATATCATATATAAAAAAATTTCCATCATAATTACCTACCCTGATATGTGTTAGTGAAAAAAACGAATGACATCGTTTTGCAAGGTGGTTGTTCATCATACACATAAACAGTAAGTTTTTTACCTATTAGATGTAAGTGTGTGTGAGTGTATGTCAAAAAACTAACATAAGAAACTTATAAGTATATTTATGATACTTATTTTATTATTTAAGCATTGAATAAGATGAATTTATGTGGCAGTGAATGAATATAAATCAAAAGAGCTTCAGGAAGGATGTTATAACTTCTTTGGTCAACTCCTTTTGGATTGAACCAATATACTTACTTGGACGAATTTATGCCCAAAATGGGGATTATAGGATAAATTTATGTATTTTATAATCTTATTTGGGTAAATTTTGGTTTAAAAAAATGGATTTATAGGTGTGAACAAATGGTAATGGTGATAGCCTTTTATAGTGGACGAGTGTTATTATTGTAAATTTTTGAAAAGAGATTACCACCCATGTTTTTCCCAGACCAAGTGGCTCTAATAATGGTCCAAATTATATCCTAGGAAGTATAGGGTATAAATTTAAACATTTGTAAATTTCGGATAATTTTTTATTTCATTTAGGCTCTTAAGATTAAGGTTTAGTCTTTTGTTATGCTAATGTTTCTCTCAATCACTATACTTACTTTTAATCATTTTCACTAATATTTTTTATCAAAAACTATGTTTTACTTGTTTGAAATTATAAATTATGTTGATTCCAAATATTGAATCAATTTTTCCAATTTTATATCATACAATTTGTAGGAATTAATTTAAATTTAATCTCACAAATGGGATGACCAAGAAGGTTTTTAGAGAAAAAATGTTCAACTGTTTGCTAAATTTTTATATCTACATTTAATGTAAATTTTTTTTCTGATTACCTAAATTAGTTTAACTAAAATAAAATTGATCAAATTATACATTAAATCCATATAATAAACATAATTTTTACTATAAAAATAAATTAGGAGAAAAAGTATTTTTGAACTAAAGTTTAGTATTATTCACTGTTCATCAAAATGCTAATGTTCTCAAAAAAATTCAAAAAATACACACAGAGTAAATTTTATATCCCATTTTCAGAAATGATATTTATTTTTTCATATATAAATTATTAATTTATCATGAATTATATTTAAAATGTGGTCCCCATTAAATGTTTTTAAAACTTCCCTTTAAAAATGTAGAGCTTTTATGATTAAAATTATATTTATTCTTATTTTAATCCTATAAAACTTATTGGATGAATGTAAAAACATTTAATAAAAATAAATAAACATATTATAGTTTGTTATATTCATTCTCACTGACACAATGTATAGGCAATAAATACCACTTAAAATAATAATATGAACAATATATTATTTTTTAGTATAACTCAGCCTTGCGTGTAACATAAGATTTTGGAGAAACAGATCTTTTCATGTCAGGTGTACTATCAAACATAACATCCCCTTTCATGGAAAATTATGATTTGATTCATAGAAATTAATAAATATAAAAAAATACTTATTCTATCATTACATGATATGTTACATCCTCCCCCTTTTATAAATTGTTTCCTTAAAATTTTATTCACCTATCAAATAAGTGGGAATATTTTTACCTCATAGAATTTGAAGATTCTCATTTTTCTCCTTAAATATGTGGTTTTTCTATAAAACCTTAACATAGATAATCACATTATTCTTTAACACTTTCTCTATTCTTTCAAGAATATAAATTATTTGTTTCTCATAAGAAATATTCTCTTGCAACTGAACTACTTCAAGACTCAAAACATGAGTTTAATCTAGTAAATACTACCTTGACATTGAAACATGAAATATTTTCTGTACATAGAAAAAACATGGTGGTAAATCCACTAAGAAGAAAAATTATCCAATTTTATCAAGGATTTTATATGGTAACCGGAACTTTGGACTTAGGTTCCCATTCTTACCAAAACGAATCAAAATTTTCCATAGATAAACTTTTAAAAAGACATGATAACATACCTCAAAATAAAATCATCTCCTCTAGTTATTTATATACTCTTTTATTTACATTGATCTCCCCTCGTGTTTCACTAAATAAAATAAACATTCTCTACTGTTTCATTACCCAAATTTAGTCCCATCAACATCCATTATCCTATATAATCGAAAAATTCGGTGTCCAAAACCACATTAAATATAATTCCTCAAATGGTGTCATATATATACAAGAATAAAAAATATTATTACAAGAAAATTCACCCACTAAAAGATGTTGATCCAAACTTCCCTTGTAGTCTATTGATCAAGAACTAAGAATATTCTCCAAGATCTAAATCGTCTGCTCAGAATAACCATTGGAATGAGGATGAAAATCCATAATAAAATTTAATTTAGTACCAAATGACTTTTTAAGTCCTTTACAAAAGTTAGATGTGAACCTAGGATCACGATCAAATATAATATAGAGAGGAACTCCATGTAATCTAATAATATATTTTACATATAGTCTAGAATGATTCTCTAAAGAAATTATTTTTCAAATGGGAATAAAGTGTGTTGATTTATTTAATTGGTCAACAATAACCCAAATTACATTATTACCTTGATAATCCTTTGGAAATACTACCATGAAATCTTTTGATATATTCACTAATTTCTACTCCAATACTGCAAATGGTTAAAGCATACCCTTTGGTAACTGCTACTCTTCTTTAACCTACTGAAAAGTCAAACACATCATGGTAAATTCAGAAATATCTCTTTTCATTACACCCCAAAAGTAATACTCCTGAAGGTCTATGTGCATTTCAGTGCTGGTCGGATGAATTGAAAACTAAAAACTATGAGCTTCAGTCAATAATTCTTTCCCCAACTATGAATCACAAGTCATAGATAATATTTTTCCAAATCATAAAGAACCTTATTTATCAATATTAAAAACATGAAACTTACCATTATTTATATATTATATTGTTTCTTATAATGACTGATCCACCTTCTAAACCCTCTTAATTATATCTGAAAAAGTTAACTAAACTAATACCTGAAACAAAATAAAGGATTTCCAGGAATCCTCAAATTATATAAAAAAATCATCAAATCATTAACTAAAGGGTCACATTCCAAGTGTAACATTGTTAATGTAGGGTTACTATTTTGACTCGAAGCATAGACCACCTTGTTTTCTCTTCCTTGAAGATAATGAATCAAGTAATCATAATCATTGATTAGTTTAATATATCTTCATTTTCTCATGTTCAATTCATTATATGTGAATATATAATTCAAAAAAAATTATCAGTATATATTTCAAACTTTACTCTATACAAATGATGCCTACAAATTTTTAATGAAAAAAATAGTACCTAATTCTAAACCATGGGTGGGGTAATTTTACTCCTGAAGTATCAAATAACGTAAAGCATAAGAAATTAACTAATCATTTTACATTAGGTCCCAACTAGGTCCTTTAAAATTATAATCAATATAGATTAAAATTTCACCCTTTCTAGAAGGAAAATCTAAAATATGGGCATTCATCAATCGTTTTTTCAGTTCCTGAAAACAATCATTACATTATTGTTTCTAGATGAACTTAACTTCTTTTCAAATTAACATATTCAGTGGGATAGGAAATCGGGAAAATTTTTCAACAAATCATCAGTATTAACCCCATAATCCAAGAAAACTAAAAATCTCAGTGATATTTTTTAATCCTGGCCAATCTTCAATAACTTTATTTTTAGAAAGATCAATAGTTATTC
The DNA here is from genome assembly GCA_963277665.1 of Viscum album. NCBI lineage: Eukaryota > Viridiplantae > Streptophyta > Magnoliopsida > Santalales > Viscaceae > Viscum > Viscum album. Next base: position 747,196,027 of record OY728129.1, on the reverse strand, counting down.
CATCTTTAGAAACAATGCAATTGATAAATTTCTTGAAACCAAAATTTTCACTTTATGAATTTCCCATACATTTTATTTTATTTTATGTTTTGAAAAAAATACTTATATGTGATTAATTTTCTATTATATTTTTTAAAATATTAAAATTTCATAAAATAACACAACCATAAATTTTCCCCAAAACTAATGGAAACCATTATTCATAAGATCCATGAATATATAAAGTTCATTAGATAACCCAAATTTCATAACTAAAAATTTATATTGGCTATATCTAGTGTGAAATAAAGTCTTCTTAATGTTAGATTCCTTCACATTCAAATGATGGTACCCCTACCTTAGGCCAATTTTTGAAAAATAATGTGATCCTTGGAGTTGTTCAAATAAATAATTAATATAATAAAAAGGATGCTTATTATTAATAGTTATTTTATTCAAGGATATATAATAAATGAAAAGTACCATTGATCCGTATTTATTTTTAACAAACAATACTGAATCAGTCCAAGGTGAACTGATAGATAAGATGAAACCTTTTTCTAATAAATCCATAAATTTCTTTTTCGACACTAAAAGTTCCACTTGAGCCATTCGAAAAGAGATATTAGAAATAGGATTATTATTGGGTACTAAAAAAATAGTAATTTTAACATCTCGATCAGTAATAACACAAAGTAAGTCATCTAGAAAAACAGCCATGTATTCATTTACTACCAGAACATGACTAATTTCAATCGTTTCTTTATTTTCAATAATATAAGCTTTGTAAATTTCATTTCCATCTCAAATCAATGTCACATATTTTTGGTAAGTTGTCAAATGAATAAAATCATTGACCACAACTTTCTTAGCACTGTAATCTATCTTAGCATGAAAAACTGAAATCCAATCCATATAAAAAATAAAATCAAACTCTATTATGGCTTGTTCAATAAGATTTATAGGTAAGACCGTCCCACTGATAACAATAGGAAGATTCCTATAAATCTTTGTTGCTTTGATACTTCCACTAGGAGTTTTTACCAAAAGTTATATCTTACATTCATTATTTTATATTACCAATTTTGAAGAAAATTTTTCAGAAATGAAAGAATTCGAAGATATAGAATCAAATTGTGTATTGAAATAATTCTGAAACACAAGTAACATACCATTAACCACATAATTTAACAGCCCAAAGTCAACTATAGTAGTAGAAAATGACCTCGCTACACCTTTTTGTTTCCAATCATGAATATTTAGATTTTATGCAACTAACCTCATACATGAATTATCATAATGACATGCCTCATTGAAGCTAAAAATTTTACCATTAGATGGATATAAATTACCACATTATTTTATTCCTTAAGATTATTTTCCTTACATTAATGGGCTATGTGGCCAAACTTTCCACATCAGTAACACTTTCCTATCTATATAATACTTTATCCACAGTTCTTTTAACTACGATTACTACAATATTTAAACATCATTTTCTTACCTCCATATTTCATTGTTTCATATTTCCCCATAACCTTCCATCATGTACACTTCTTATTTTCATCATCATGAGGCATATAATTTTCTAAATACCCCATATCAATCTTTTCATTACAATAAATAAAATTTTCATAGATTTTGTGGATAAATATCTTCATAGACTTGGTTTCAATTCTGAGTAAAACTGATTAATTTTACTATTAGTGTCCTAAATAAAAAAATTTATATACTTGTCCAATTTTGTGAAGTTACCTTTATATGCAGCTATGGAATCTTTATTTTTTCCCTCAATTCTTGGAATTTCATTTCCATTCAGATTTTAACAATCTTAGGGAAATATTTCTCAATGAAATGATCCCTGATTTTTTTCCCTTCCATGGCATCAAGATCATATTTTTCTCTAGTATTCTCAACCAAATACCACTGTCGATCAGCTTCACCTTAAACATGATAAATGTAAAGGGTTACCTTTTGATGTTTTGATCATCCCATGACATCATATATATTTTCTAGAGCATTGATCTATCCTTGGGAGACCATTAGGTCAAATGATATGTTGAATGATGGGGGATGTTACCTCTTAAAATCCTCCACAAAAGGCATGATCCTTTAAGGTAGATCATGTTCCTCTCTAGAATGGATACCACCATCATTTATCACCTGATTCAATTTATCTATCACTATGAAAATATATTTTTTCCCATTATGACCTTCTAAGGATGCTGATATGGAAGGATACATTCCTCTTGGTTCCTTCCCAATACCACTTCTCTATTTCCTCTATGGAAAACCATTCTGAATGGAAAAGTTTTAGATGAAGAAACAAGGTTTTATTTAAATTCTATAACATTTTAACTTGACCATAAGGTAAAATATTATATGGTAAAGTTATTATTATTACCCTAACCTCTAAAGTTATCTAAATGGACCATTGATACTAATTATAAGGATCATTCCTTAAACATTGCCTATTTTTGTGTTTTAGTTAAGAAATTGATTTTTTCATATTGAGGGTCTTTAATGTTTTAGTTTTAGGTAAATATGACTTAAATTATACATAAAAACCTGATTAATTAAAAAATTGGGAACTTATGAATAGTATCCATAATCTAAAACATTGAAAATAATGCATGATCTCCTTTAAGAAAACTCTTCACGAATTTCAACATTAATTATTCAAAACCCTAATAATCAATATGTCCTATAAAAAACATTAAAATCATTATATGGGAATAAAAATATCATTAAGGGATATAAAAATAAAGAAACCTCTAGTTTATTAATAAACATTGAAATTCCTGAAAATAATTACTTGAAAATATAACCTTTTACTCAAAGAGGAAAATATCATTGTTTAATATGTATCATTTATTTTACCTTTTATAAATAAATAATTTTTGTGAAAAATAATTAACAAAATAGAAAATTAATGCAGACACCGTAGTACATCATCACATTGAACCCTTACAGAACACTTATATAATACAATAACCATATGACCACCTTCCAATATAATTCTCTGTATAATATAATCGTTAACCTAAAGTATTGGATGGTTGGCTAGGTGCACCCATGGTTTAAGATATAATGGGAACACCCAGAGCTATATGGGCATGCCCATATTTAATAATGTTAAAATACAAAAATATAAAATAAAATATTTCATCATTTTAAAAACTCATTTAAACTCTTATTCAATTCACTTTCAGATATTAAAATACCATTTTATTTCAAAAATCCCATTTTTAATGAAAAATTCACATTTATTTTGAAAACCCATTTCAAAAAAAACCCAAAATAAATAAATATAGTTTTCTTTTAAGAATGCATGAAATCTTTAAATGGAATCCAAAAATAAAATAATGTCCATGGTGGTAGAAAATTTATTATTTCAATGTACGTTAATAATTGTACATTTATTTTTTCTTTTGTCAAAATGTTCCATATAAAACCTGTAAAAATATTATTTTTTGAAAACATTTTAGTAAAATTAAAAATAGACATAAAATTTGATTTTAAATCCTTTTTATATATATAAAAAAATATTTAAAATAATATCATGAATATTGAAAGGAAATAAAAAAATTGTTAAGCATTCAAAGTGTCTCGTACCACTTTGAACATTTAAATAATGATACTCATGAAGTAATAACGTATAAAATTACATTAAATAAAATCATACTAGATAAATTACTTATATTTAATATAAAAGGGTTTTTATATACACTTTATAAAAGAATAAAGGTGCATATCATCAAGAAATGTCTTAATGAAAGGAGATTGCGATGAAATCCAGTACCTTGTGTCCAACTTGTTGTGTAGGTATTTATCTTCCTGAATAATAAAATTATGTTAATTATAAACTTACTTCAGAACCTTTTTAAATTTTATCATTAATTTTATTTCACTTATTATAATTTTTTAGAAAACTATTTAAATAATTATGTTTACATCGGGTGTTTTGACCATATTTGATTTTTTATGTCAAAAATAAATTTGGTTGGTCAACTATGGTCAAAGAGGTCATTATATAAATATATATAAAATATTAATCATAAATAAGTATCATATTTATACAAAAATAATTTTTTTAATACCAATCATGTAATATGGTTATGAAAAATGAATCTACGTTATAATGATGTAGACAGTAAGTCGTACGTATGCATGAATAACATTCCTATTTTTTAATCATCATTATAGAGAGAAGGTAAGTGATAATTTTATTTTAATAATTACCATTATATAATAAATACCATATTATTTAATCGTATATAATTATATATATATTTCCTTTTATTTAAAATGAATCACATCCCGTCGAGGAGACGGTAGTCCACACACCCATTAACGATGTTATCACTTTTTAAGTATGTGAAAATGTGTTAAAAATGATATATTATATTTCAAGAAAGGTAATTGTTTCATGAATATAATATTTATTTTAATTATGTCATATATTTTTAATTAAACCAATCCTTAATAAATTCCATGTAGTGTGTGAATGTATAACATCACTTTGAGGAGGTGGTAGTCCATACTTTCACAAATAATGTTGTTATATTACCACAAAATGGAAAACATAGTGTTATGTGTTATATAATAATTACATAAGAATAAATACATAATAAAGATCATATATATCATATATATCTTATAGATATATCATGTATATCATAATTCACAACCATGATATGCAGTAAAGGGAAAAATTAATGACATCATTTTGTGAGGTGGTAGTTTGTTGTGCACATAAATGGTAAGTTCATTACCCATTAGATGGAAGTTTTTATAAGTGTAGGATGAACCATTAACATAAAAACATATAATTATATTTAATATTTTTTTATTTAATCATGTAATAAAAATAATTTAGGTTATAGAGAATGAAAATAAAACAAATATCTTGAGGAAGGATTTTGCCTCTTCTTTGGGTAATTCATTTTGGTTTGCACCAAATATATTCCTTTTATGAATTTATACCAAAAGGGATGACACTATGATGAAGTTAGTTATTTTTGGGGATTATTTTAGAAGATTTTGGGAGATAAAAAAGGCTTGATAGGAGTGAAGAAATTGAAATGTGAGTGCCTTTTTATAGTGAAGGAGGAGTGGCATTCTTGTATGTTTTTTAAAAGGGAATTCCACTAACATTTTTTCCAGGACAATTCGATCCGATAATGGTAAAAATTATATCCAAGGGATTATAGGAACGAAATATTAAAATATAATGGATTTTCAAAAAATTTCTAAGTTATTTTGGCTCTTAAGTTTAAGATTTAGTCCTTTGTTAAAGTAATTTTTCTCTTGATAACTATGATTAATTTTAATCATTTTATTTGATATTTATAGTCAAAAATTATGTTCTAATTATTAAAAATTATAATTTATTCTTATTCCAGATATGGAATCCATTTTTCGAAATTATATTCATAGAACTGGAAAAAAATAATTTAAATTTAATCCTACGGTTGGAATGACCAAGCGGGTTTTTTATGTAAAAATATTCAACATTTTGCTATGTTTTTATATTTAAATTTAATGTGATATTATTTAGAACGATATAAATTATTTTAACTGATATAAATTTTATCTCATTATAATTTTAAACCAAATAAAAACATAATTTAACTATATAAATAAATTAGTTGAAAATTCATTTTGGAACTAAAACTCAGTATTGTTCGCTATTAATCAAAATGTGAAAGTTATCAAAAAAAATAAAAAATACACAAAAAGTGAATTTTTATATCCCACTTTCAAAAGTTAGGTTTCTTTTCTCATATAAAAATAATAAAATTTCTAAACATTATATTTAAAATGGGTTCTCCATTAAAATTAGGTGAATCTACCTTTAAAAAATATTGATCTTTTTATGCTTAAAATTGGATTTATTCTTATTTTAAGCCTATAAAATTATTGGATGAATGTAAAAATGTGAAATAGACATGTACAAACATAATATAGTTAGTACTATTAATTCTCATTGAAACAACATCTTAGAAATAACTACCACTTAAAATAATAATATTTACAATATATTATTTGTCGGTATAACTCAACCATGCATGCAATGTAAGATTTTGGAGAAACTCATTGTTGTGTGTCTAGTATTTTATCAAACATAGAATCCCCATTTTGGTATAATTACTATTTAATTCATCAATATTAATAAATATGAATAAAACTATGTATTCTATCATTACATGGGATGTAACAATGTATTTTGAAATCCCACAACCAACTCAATGGTCATATTTTTATATTTACATTCTATCATAGGAAAAAAATTATGTATTTATTTTGGTAATTGTGATTTGTATTTAACCAAATGATAATTAAAAAATCTCCAAGTAAAATCTACAAAGTCTTCCTTTATTCTATACCACTAATAATACTCTTGAATGTATCTATACATTTTTTTACTTATGAGATACACATAAAAAAGCAGGGTTATGGACTTCACATAACAATTTCTTTTTCAATTGGGATATAGTTAGAATAAAAAACATTTTTTCCAAATATAAAAACACCTTCCTTTTAAAATTTAACTTTATGTAACTTATCTTTGTTTACAATATCCTCCTTTTCATGAAAATCATGTTCTTCCTTCTGATATTTATTAATTATGTTTGGTAAATTTGACTTCACATAAACCACTATATAATAATGGATTTTTATACATTTACAATTCATAGCCCATAATTCATTAAATAATTTACTAAAGGATCATGTTCCAGTTGTCTCGTGGTTTATGATTCATTACATTATTGACTCAAATAATTGGTTACTTTGTTTACTTTTCTTGAATGGTAATGAATCAGGAAATCATGATCATTTATTAGTTTAATTCATCTTCTCAACATAATGTTCAACTCTCTAGGTGTAAATATATATTTCATAATTTTATGTTCATTATATATTTCACATTTTACATTATATAAATAATTCCTTCATATTTTAAAAGAAAAATAAAGAGTTCTTACTTTCAGATCATGTGTAGGAACATTTAGCTCATGATGATGCAATTGAAATGAAGAATAAGAAATTACCTCACCAATCAACATTTGAACACAACCAAGTCCCTTCAAAAAAACAATCACTATAGATGAGTAAGTCACTATTTCGAGGGGGTAGGGTCAAAACAGAATCATTCATGAGTCTTCTTTTCAATTATTAGAAATATTCATCACATTATTTCATCTTAATGAATTTAAATCATTTTAATTCTAACTTAGTGAAAGGGATAGATAACTACGCAATGTTTTCAACAAACTAATGGTAGTAACCTACACATCTAAGAAAATAATAAATTGTTATGAAATTTATACGTATTTTTATTCTTTAATAAATTATATTTTAATGTAATAAATAGTTTTACCATATTTAGAAACATAGTCTAAGAAGAATAAAATATTCAGTAAAAAAAATTTACATTTACTAAAATTTTCATATAAATTATTTTATTTAAAGGATTGAAAAAGAAAGATTTATAGTTTTCTTGTATAATCCTAATTAATATTAGAATATAATATAATATCATTAATAAGCACAGCCAAAAATTTATCCAAATATGCATGGAAAACTCTTTTCTTGAGATCAAAGAGTATATATGGTCCATTAAACAACCCAAAATGAATTACCAAAAACGCATAACACCTATATATAGTTTGAAATTCCATATTTGGAATATCTTCCTCATTCACCTTAAACTAATAGTACCCTAACCAAAGATCAATCTTTGAAAAATACTATGATCCCTTGAGCCGATTATAAAAATCATAATTATGAAATAAAGGATGCTTATTCTAGAATATTTTGGTATTTAAAGATCTATAGTATGTAAAAGAATCATTTATCTATATTTCTTTTCAAAAAAATAAAATATGATCACCCTATACTCATATTCTTAGGTGAATGGGCCCTTTATCATGAAAATCCATCAACTATTTTTTCAATTATAACATTTCTACTTTTTCCCATTTATAAGTTGGTTTTGAAATTGGTTTATCATCAAAAACTAATTCAATAGTAAACTAAACCTTTAGATCAGGAATAGTAACTAGAAAATCATTTGTAAAGACATACATATATTAATTTACAACCATCACATCACTAATATGAACAATTTACTTTTTTCAATAACCATTCTTAGGAAATATTCACGACCATATTTAATCAATTTCTATGTTTCATAACATGTTATAAAAGGTAATAAATCAAGGAATATAACTTTCTTTGATCTGAAATCTATGTTAGAATTATAAACTAAAATTCAATCTATTACTTGAATAATATCAAACATTACTTTGGGTATTTCATCAAGATTTTAAACAAATATATCCCATTGATACTAATAGGAAGATTAATATAAATCATGGTTTCTTTAACACTTTATCCATGAATTTTCACTAAAATTTTTACCTCCTGTTGATGAGATTATATTCCCATTGAACATGAAAATTACCTTAAAATAAAGGAATTTAAAGATATAGAAATAAAAAAATGCATTGTAATAATTTAAAAAAACAAGTAACATATCTATAACCACTTCATTAGATGACCCAACATTAACCATAGTACTATTAAATTATTTTCAAACAACTATTTTCTTTTAATATATATTATTTACACATTGAGTAACTATCTTTGGACACACATTAACATAATTCCATCATTCATTTCAATTAATAAATCTCACTATTCATGGGATATCTATTACCTTATTCATGGATTTATCAAGACTTATTTCCTTATAGTCATGATCTATATGACCAAACTTACCAATCTGGTAACATTTTTCTAGATCCTCAATAACATTCCATGAAATGTTTTTACTATACTTATATCATGTTGGTGTCTTACCTCCAAATTAATTAGTTATATTACTCTCTAGTTTTATCCTTCTTGACCACTTCATTATCTTGTCAACTTGAGGAACATATGTGTCATAAAAAACCATATTAACTTTCCCAGCACAAAAAACAACTTTATTATAACTTATAATTATACACAAGTAAAATTATCACTATAAATATTGTTCTAATATTTTGTAAAATCTATTAAGGTTACTTTTAATGCATTGAATAGAATTATATGCATACCTAGAAAAACATATAAAATTTTCTTTATATAAAAATACTAAATCCCTCATATTTTTCTTCAGTTCCAATAATTGTTCATTTATTTTAATTCCAATATTTATAGGGAAATATTTATATTTGAGAATATTCTGAAAAGTATAGCATTCCAGGTTATCAAGCTCTTATAATTCACGGGTATTATTAAATAATGACTACCATCGATCACCTTCACCTTTAAAACAATAAATGTAAAGAGTTACTTTATGACATTCTATGCATCCCATGAATTCAAATATATTTTCAAAATCATTGATCCATCTATCAATTACAACTAGATCTAATATACCACCATAGAATAAGGGTTTTGTTTCATAAAATTATTGACTATAAATGTCACGAACCAACCCAGGGAGACCCTGAACTAGTCACTTGAGTCGATCCATGACAATTCCAGATAGGTATTCCCAGTCCCCACGGGATGGAAAATAGTGTTGGGCATCAAAATAAAGTGTGTGGGAATGATGTTTCCCAAAAAAATGAAAAATAAAAAAAATAAACAAAACAATAAAAAATAAACTCTAACCGTGTAAAGAAACTAAAACTACACATGTACCTCCAGGGGACCTCATGGGTCACCTAAAATAGTAGGATCACACTCAATCCATGAGTGAACCAAAGTGGGAAATATTACCAAAAGTTAAAAAATGAAACTATGGGCATGAGTATTAAAACTCAATAAGCATTATCAAATAAACTATTCCCTATACCATACCATTAAAAATAAAACCAATTCATTCTAGTTTGAAAAAAAACCATATAAAAATATGGTTATTTGTTCTTTTCAAATTCAAATAAAAAACCTCTATTTTTAAAGAAAATCATTTTATATCCAAAACATGTCCAAAATATTTTTCAAGCAGGCATAGAAATTTCAAAATTAATGGAAAATAGTTTAGATTAAAACATGGTTTTCATAAGAGATAAAATATGCATGAAGCGACTAAAATGAAAATCACATCAAAAGTATCATGTCACATGTGACCACCATGATCAATTAATAAAGGTAACTAGCATAAGTGGGACTGTAGAAATCTCTTATCTTGGTGAAATGTGGTATAGAAACAACAACCCCAACATTCTCGTGCACAAGCCCCTATAAGGGAACATCTCATAGGCCTAGTGGTCTTTGTTCATATCACATGTTTAGTTAGTGTTGTAATCATAAATCATTATAGATGAATCCAGACTATGCCAATCCTAAGACAATTAGTATACTACTTCTAGTAAGTCCACATAGGTACCCAGGTTTCCCATGTGCTTTATTTCAAGTGGTGGTGTTTTTTATGAAACTAACATTCATGAACATCTCATTTTCTTTAATCAAAAATAAATCCAACCTCTTACCACCAATCTCAATTCTTGAGAGAATCCCCTTTTTTGTGTCACAAAACAATGCACGAGCCTCTTCACTAGGTATCTATCCAATGTTGATAAAATTTTATTAAGATGAAAAGTGGGGACGAGGCCTGAAACAGGTCAATGTGGCCGGAAGTAATGCAATTCTAAAGCATCTGCACGCACCAAAACCACTTCCCTAGGAACATATCACAAATCAAAAATTTATCAAACACTTCATATTTAAAAAACAAGGGGGAATACCTTAATATGTGTTTTACATTCCCATAAAAATTATCAATGTTCCAAATGAGCTTCATTATTTTAAAACAAATACTTTCACTTTCGAAAACACTATTGGTCAACAATTTTAGATTACAAAAACATTTAAAAAGGAAAATTGAAAAACAAAAGAACAACACATTTAAAAACAAATTTTAAAAATTATCTAATTAAATCAATCCATTTAAGAATGGAAATCACCATTTGAACTCAATTTCACACCAAAACATTTGAACCCTTCCAAATTTACAAAAATAAGAAATTTCTCTATTTTTAAAAATCACAGACAAACTCATTTTTATTCAAGTTAACTTTCACAACTATTTTACACAAAAAAAACATATTTGGAAATACCTAGTAAACATTCAAACCCATTTAGGAAACTACTTTTAAATTAATTTCATTCAAGACCAATTGAGATTTAGAAATACATTATGTTTTCCTAAACAAGGGGAGAGGCATTTTTCAAAATGAAAACCCATGTCGAAATAAAAGATAAATCATTAAAAAAAATACATAACCATTTATAACAACCAAAACCAGATTTCATGGCATATATATACTACATAAATATAAAACGTATTTTCAAAATAATCAAGTAATTATGAAATTAAAATTAAAGAGTTTAGAATAGGGAACTTACCTCAAACATGCCGCTTTTTTTCAATGACAACTTGAACTGACTCTTCTCACTTACATGCACATTAATTTATACATATATATAAATACCCATATCTTCATTGCACATATTCCCCTCTCTAGGAGGTAATAAGTATAAAGAGGTCATATGTATATATATATATTCATTAACCATGTGTTCACATGTATGTTTTGTTGACTCTCGCAGCTCAAAACCACACCAAAGATATCCAACACACTTTAGAAATTTTATGGGAAACTTAAAACCAAAAAAGCATTAATTTCAAAAATAGCCAATTTGACAGAATTGAAATCACCAACCCAAAATTGATGGCGGGTGGACCAAAATGGACTGAAATTCCTCTCCTTTGGAAGTGGATGTTGTGACACACCTTAAGTCTACTTGAGAGACCTATCGCACTCCCTAGAAATAAGAGGAACATCAAAAATCAGCCCCCAAAAACCATAGGGTTCAGATATGGAATGTACATCCTACATAAGAGGGAAAAAATAAATAGAAGGAGGAGAAGAGGGGGAATAAATTACCAGGGATGATCAAACACCAAAATGGGAGGAGAAGGGTCTCCAGAAGGAGGGAGGTGGAGGAGTATGATCATGAAGGGGAGCTCTGGTTGAGGGGGTCGTGTGAGCAAGGAGAGGGAAGGGGGAGGGCATCATGTGGGGAGAAATGGGGGACCCCATTGTGGTAAAAATATACCAAAATAATAATTATAAACATAATAATAATAATAATAAACTTAATAATAATAATAATATCATTACTATTATTATTAATAAGTTATATTTTAAATTATATTTTATTTTTAAAAATACTAGAAACTGTGCATGGCTTGGCCGTATGGTTCGTCAAATCATATGCCCATCATGTGCCTATAATAGAGGCCATGGAAAAATTGCATGGGAAATTACATGGATTTTCAAATCATCTATTTTTCGTGAGATTTGGATCTACCAAATTTAATATGTCATTGCATGATCGTTGCACAGTTTTTATTAACCATTAGGCAACTGTGAACCTAAGATAGAGACCCCCAACTTTAAAATTTAAAAATGGTTCAACCCTAAACTAAAAATAAAAACCCATTATATTTATATTATAAAAAATCATGGTAAGGGTGTGACAAATCTCTCCTCCACAAACACTTTTTTCCCTAAAGTCACCCAACCAAATGAGGAATCTTACTAGAGCATGAATCTAAACAAGAGCAAAGAAACGACGAACTTGGTGTGACCATTCACTCTATCAGTCACACTTGATAACTCTAAGAGAGACTACAATGAGAAGAACCATGATGAAAAAAGGAGGGTTATCCCCACCACAAGAACTCTATTATCACCATGGAACCACTATGGATCGGACAAATGTGGTAACTCACAACACAAAACAACCCTACGATTTACTACCTGAGCTACAAAATATCACCACTAGAATCATAAATTCCCAACCCGAACCAAAATCCATAATATAAGGAGAACCAATAGAGAAAACCAAATCCACCAAAAAATCAAAACAAGACTCATTACTTTCTCAAAACCTTAACATCCACATAGAAAGCATAATAGAGAACCCAAAACCAAAATTGATCCATCATTGCTAAGAGAACACCATAAATAACTACTAATCAGGGACTCATCTTCTAAAAAGAATACAATCACTAAAAATTTAAGATAAATTTTCCACAAAATTTTTACAGAAAATATAAAATTGAAAAAATCATAGAGACGACAAAAGAGAAACTCATACTAATCCCTCTATAATGATTCCCATACCCCAGAGAATTCCTAACATCGTTCAAGCATCACTTTGGGGACGATGGCTGGAGCTCGGATGTCTGAAGTATTCATTGCCTCATAATCAGAATCTGACATCCTTCGATCAGGACACCTTCTGATGATATCACTAGAATAACTTCTACAAGAAACCAAAATAGCCACACTGAAGGAAAGAATTCATAGGGTGATGATAAGAAGAAATAAATTTCCTAAACCGACCACACTAGAAGCAAACAAGATAGTGGTTCGATAGAATAAAAGATGCAACTAACAAGAATAATTTTCTGAAATAGTTTCCTCCAGTTCATTCTCCTTACCAAATGGGTAACCTTCTCAAACAACAAAAGGAATCAGTACTCGAACACTAGATAGAGACCCCACAAAAGAGGAGTTTTCAAATGATTTTTTGATACTACCTTTTAAGTAGAATGTGCCAAATCCTTGAAATTATCAATGTATTTCTTTACTGTCTATTTTCCTTCATGAACGCTCATGAGATCTAAAACATTCCTTTCCTTCACCTCCTAGGGTATAAACCATCAGATAAAAGTGATCTCAAACACCTCCGAATACATATCATCCTACAACGACATTAGGATGATCACCTTACACCCATTCAAAGTTGAAGTTTAAAATAAACCAAAAACAACATGAACTCTTATAGATTTGGGAGTTCCCAATATCCTGAAAACAACAATGACTTCATCAAGATAGTACAGTACTTTACATGGATCCGAATCACCATATAATATAGGGAAAACTAAGAAGAAATCAATCTCAGCACTCCACTAGGATTCTGGGTAGATCCAACAACTATAAGAGGCTCACTAGAAACCTATGGGACTTTTCTGGGTAGCACACTCAAAACAAGAGGTTCAAAGCTGAATCAAAATGCGTCATAAACCAAAATCCCACACTTCAATCACAAACAAAAACCCAAACATAAATCATGATTCTAACCACAATTCAGCCTTTCAAAACCAAATTCCCACAAAAAAGGATATCAAACATGAAAATAAAACACTTAACAACTACTCACATTCTTTTCAAAACATTGAAATCACACTTTTTGAAAACCATTGTTTATAAAGAAAAACAAATCAAATACCCACCATTGGTATTTCAAAATGACTCAAATAAATATACCCTTCTTCTATCTCAGTCACCCATCCACACTTACCACCAATTATCTAATTTCCATGCACATAAACCCATATATGTGATCATCATAGAAATACCAAGGGTCAATTAAAATCATTTCTCATTTCAAAAATATAAAATTCCCCTTAAGGTACAAATTTCCAACAAATTTTAAGTTCCCTACATTATTAGAGAAGTATAATTCCAAATTCTCAATCAACCTTCATTTCACATTCTAAATAGTATTTCCAAAATACCAAAATGATTTCCAAAACAGTTACCATTTTCCTATTTAAACAACACATTTCATTAAAATAAAATCATTTTTAGATATAATTGTCATTTCAAAAACCATTTTTTCACTCAAAATTTCATTTTACCTTTTGAAAAACCATTTTCTAAAAACCATTTTAATTTTTGAAATCCACTCACAGCAAAAAAAAACTAAACCCAAACATAACTTACATCAAAACTTCCAATAATAATCAACTAGTGGTTATGCCTAACCCGGAAACATGGATTAGCAGACCATACTCTTAGTGAGCATCAACCATATAATGTTTCTTGAACGGTACACCAATGCTTCACATGGGTCGCTACTCCATGGATCCTCATCATGTAACATGGGATCACTCCCATTATCATCCCTTGTCCACACACACCAAACAAAAGAAAACCCCAAATCCCAAACTACACCTGGTAACGGGAGGCTTAGGATGGGAAAGGGATTTTGAAATCCTTCCCACACCTACCTCTTAATCCACAACAGTCCTAACCTATAAACTACCTAACACCCCAGAAAACAAGAACCTCACCTGATATCATTTTTTCAAGAGCCAACCAGAGTCAACCTTGATTAGTTCACCTATGTTAGACCACAATAAGTCTCAAAGGATGTCCATGGTTCCCAGTGGCTGGAAACTACTGATGGGTATCAAAATAAATAAGTTGGGAATGATTTTTCCCATAAACAAATGAAAAATAAAAAAATATAAACAGAAAAATATAACAAAACTCTAGAAACATAAAGAAATGAAAATTGCACACATACCTTCCTATGACCTCATGGGTCACCTCTAATCATAAGATTGCACTTACCCCATGAGCTAACCAAAGCGGAAAGCATCATCTAAATATAAAATCAAAAAAACTATAGGCATGATTATTAAAACTTAGTAGGTGTGCCTGAATAAACTATTACCTATACCATACCTTTAAAAAGAACACCAAGTCATTTTTGTTTGAAAATAAAACCATATAAAAATATTGTTTTCTACTATTTTCAAATTTAAATAACAAGCCTCACTTTTCCATGCAAAAACATTTTCCTTCTAACACATCTTCAAAATAAATTCCAGGAATGAATATAAGTTTCAAAAAGAAAAAAAAAATTATATTATAACATGGTTTTCAAAAGAGAGAAAATAAGCATGAAGCATCTGAAATGATAATCACATCACAAGTATCATATCACAAGTGCAAACCATAGGAAATACCTAATGGTAACTAGAAAAAGTGGGACCCTATAAACCTCACATCTCAATAAAATTTGGTTTAGAAACCATAGCCCATTGTGTTCTCATGCACGGGACAATTGGATGGAATATCCAATGTTCCTATTGGTATCTTATCATATCACATGTTTAGTTAGTGTTGTAATAACAAATCCTCCTAGATGAATCCAGGCCATGACACTTCCAAGTCAACTAGTGTGAAAGTTCTAGTTAGCCCACCTAGGTACACAGGTTTTCCATGGGCTCAATTTCTACTTGTGGTGAGTTTTTATCAAAATAACATACATGAACATCTCATTTACTTTACTCAAAAACAAATCTAACCTCTCACCACTGATCTCCCTCCTTGAGCACTTCCCCTTTTTTACAACACACAAAAATGAATAGGCCTCCTCAATAGGCACATATCAAAAATCAAACATTTAATAAACACATCATATTTTTAAAATGATGGTTCATGCCATAAGAGGGGGTTTCCACTCCCATAAAACATTCTCAAAATTTCAAACATGCCTCATTATTTTAAAATAAATAATTTAACTTTATAAATCACTATTTCACAACAATTTTAGATTCCAAAACCATTTAAAAAGTCTAATTGAAAACTAATTCACTACATATTTAAAAACAATCCTGGAATCATGATTTAATCAAATAAATCCATATAAGAAAGGAAAAAACATTATTTAAACTCAAATTCACACCAAAACTTATACACCTTTCCAAACCTACCAAAATAAAGAATTTTTCCCTTTTTAATAATCACACATAAACTCATTTTTATTCAAGTTAACTTTCACAACTATTTTACACACACCAAACATCTTCAGAAATATCCATTACACATTCAAATGCATTTAGGAAACCACTTTTAAATAAATGTTATTTATGAAAAAATAACTGCTAGAAATACATTATGTTTTCCTGAACAAGGGCAGAATCATTTATAAAACATGAAAACCCATGCCAGAATGTTAGATAAATTATGAAAAACATATTTATAAAAATTTATAACCAACACAACCAGATGGACTATCATATATATAATACATAAATATATAACTTTTTTTTAAAACAATCAAGGAATTATGAAATTCAAATTAAATGGTTAAGAAAAGGGAACCTACCACAAAAATGCCATTTTTTTACGATGACCACTCAAACTAACCCTTCGTGCGAGAAGGGAGGGGGAAGGGGCGCCATGTGGGGGATAATGGGGGTACCCCATTGTAGTAAAAAAGTAACCCAAATAATAATTTTAAACTTAATAATAATAATAATAATATTCATAAAATAAATAATAATATTCATAATATTAATTATATTATCATTATTATTATTATTATTAGAGAATTTTTATTTAGCTTTTTTTAAAAATCCTAGAAACTACATGTGGTCAAATTGTGAACCTCTACTGGAGGCCCGAGACAAACCACGCGGGAATCCATATTGTTTTCCAAAACTATTCACTATACATGTGTTTTGGATCTATCAAAATTACAGATTCCCTTTCATAGTCTACACACAGTTTTTACTAACCATGTTCCAATCGTTCACCTAATCTAGAGCCCCCCAAATTTTACAATTTAAAATCCTTTTGACCTAAAAATCATAATAAAAACAAGATATAATTAAATAATTAATAAATCATGGTCGAGGTGCAATAATCAACATGTTCCTATATGGATAATTTGGTTTCTTTATAACCTATATTTCACCACTATTTTAGCCTAAATCAACTGAGCGATCACAATAATAAACTACCCAATTCCAATCCCAAGAATTCCAGCATTCTAATTTGGAAGGATATTTTCCTCTTGATACATTCATACATCAACTTCCATATTTACTCTATGAAAAAATATTCTGAATAGACATATGTTAAATGAAGGAACATGGTAATCATTAAATGTTATATCATTTCAACATAATAATAAGTTAGAATATCCTAATGGTTTATTATTAATATTATACTAGACTATAAAGTAAGATAGACCTTTCCATTAATACCAAATATAAGGATCCATTCATAAAACTTTACATGATATTGAATCTTTAGATATAAATTCAAATTCTTTCATTTCAAGTATTTCTAATGGTTATATTTTTAATTAATTTGTCCATAACTCTTACATACCAAACCCATATATTTATGATTGGAAACTTTTAATCAGTGTCTATTTTCCCCACAAATGAAACCTTTAAAATGAAATATGGTTTCTTTTTATGAAAAAAAATCATGAATTTTAAATTTAATTCTTCTGTGTTCTTACTTATCCATAAACCTTGTAGAACTCATTTGAAAACATGGGAAGACCACAAAAATATGATTAAGGGATATAAAATAAATAAATATTTTAATACAGTGAAAAAAATAAAATCCAGTAAAATGATTAAAATTTTTCCACTATTATTTTTTCTATGAAATAAATCATATCCACATGGAAGGAAAGATTTTCTCTCAAAGAAAACCCTTAAAACCTATAGAAATAAAATAGAAAACCTTATATTAAACATCAAGTGTTATATTCATAATTGGTGCTCATTTGTGTCAAAAATAACTAGCTCCAAATTAAATATATTGGAGAATCCTCACTGTATAACTCCCTACTTTTTTCCATTGATGATAAGGAGGATTACCCAAATTATTGGACATCTATGATCGGATCACCCATCATATAGCTTGTATAAAACGTACCCATCATATGAGCACTATCATGATCATATGTCATAATCTATAATTCTAAAATACTATATCATGAACAAATTTTTTTATACTTTTTCATTCTCATCATAAATCCCATGAAAAAACTCCTTTGAACACATAAGTAATAAGATTTTCATTTTCATATAAAAATAGAGAGAAATTCACTTTCATTTGAAAAATATTAAAAATAAAAAATTAAATAATTAATTTTATTTTTAAATAACCATGGAAACATGAAAATGATTATTTAAAGTAACTAAAATTCTTAAAGTTATAAAATTTAATTTTTTCCATAAAATTTAAGACAATGATTCGTTTCACAGCTTCAGTTTAAATACCTTGTATAGAAAACATCAAGAAAATTCATTTTTAAAACATGTAAATAAATATCGAGTTGGTTGAAAATGAAATTTTATAGTATTTTAAGTTTAAATAATAACATTATTGAATAATTAAAATGAGCATGTATGCAGGGGGAAAGTAGAATAGAAACATTAGAACAAATAAAATATGTTTATAAAGAAAAATCATATCCTTTAAATATTGTCTAGCGTCACACATTCATTAAATCTGAAATAATAAAATTATATATTAAATTTGATTTATTAATAATATTTCATTTTATGTATATTATAATTATCTCTTGTATGTCATTTATGTCCATGATACATTTTTTTGTCAATCATATAAGTTTACCTCATCTGTTTTGAGTACATTTATGCCATAATCCCAAACCCAATTTGGATGGTTGAACAAGGTCAAAGGGTTACATAATTAATAATATATAGAATCTTAATCATGATTTTATTATCATTTTTATAAATTAAATATAATTTTATAACCATAAGTTAATTTCATACATGAAAAATGAATCACATCACTTCATGGAGTTAGTAGTCCTCATGTACATATAAATAATGTTATCTTTTTTCAATAAATGGAAAGGTAAGAAACTATATGGTATATTATCTATAAAGATAGGTAATTATTTAATGAATTTCTAATATATTAATTAAATCCATCATAGTAACATTTTTTCTGATGTTGTGATTAATAACGAAATGCGTTGCTTCATAAAAGTTGTAATCCATATGTACACACAAGCGATGCTTTCATTAATTATATGATGTAGAAGGAGAAAAAAAGGTTTTGAAATGCTCATAATAAAATTTTTATATTTTTAAGACAATAATTTTAATATTTCATCATGGTTAAATAATATTTTATAGATTTAGAAGTGGAAATAAACTTAAAAATTTATGGTTATGACTTATATCTCTTCCTCAAATAACGTCTTTATCTTAAACCTTAAGCTTTTCAAGTTTGGTATTTTTGTGAGACCATTACCTATAGTATTGTGCATGGATATTTTGGATGGATTTGGGTAGGCCTAGTTGGATTGGAATTTCTTAGAATTTTTGAAGAAGAGAGGAGAGGAGTTTCCCTATTATAAGTGGGGGGATGGAAACCCTTAAAATTACTTAAATTATTAAATTAATATAAATTATATTTCATGTTAAAGTAAAACCTAGTTTACATATTTATAATATAGGAGTAAGATGATTCCAAATAATCTAATATTTTTATTGGTTTTGGTGATCTTTTCACCCTTGCCTCTTTGTTTTAAACCCTCACTAACCCTTTTGATGATTACATTGATATCAATGTTTTTTAGACTACAAGAGTCAAGAAATTAATATAAAATGATAAAAGACCAATAAAAGGAAAACATTTCTTATTATAGACCATATTTCATTAACTTGGATAAAGATACAATTTTTTATGAATTTTAAATTATTCAATAAAATAATATTTAACATAATGTAACGTAAAAGTCATTTTTAAACTATTTATATAGTTTGACATTAATGAAATAAAGATAGTAAATGAATTCAAATATAAAATTTTAAGTTATAAATAACGTGTTATATTTATCTAAAAAAATTTAAGATAATATTGTATCCCAATTGTATTACTTTTATTGTTTTTAATATCATTTACTTCATTTTTCTATTTCATTAACAAACACTATATTGATGTTTTGTAAGCCCTAATGGTAATTATTTCATAAATAAAATTTAAAATTAAATTTAATTGATAAAAACTTATTTAACATTAAAAATAATAATTTATATTGGTAGATAAAATCTTATTATCACTATGAAAAAATATTATCGATATTAGAAAAAAGAGTGTGATGTTTTGTATTTATTCTTTATTGAACAAAATATTATGGTAATTATCAATGAAAAAGGGAACCAAACTACCATATCATAGACGATTTGATTTTTATGGTCAAAATAAAATCATCAAATAGGAAAAAAATATCTTTTTATATTTTTAATGTCTTGTCACATTATTTCTAACTTTAATTACATGATTTATCCTTATCATGATGATAAATATTTACTATTGTTTCCTTTCATAATGACCTAGAATAAAATGGCCTATTTAGGAAATTTTATCCACCTGATTCCAAATATTTAATACATTTTTCATGAATGAATTTTAAGATGTGTACTAAACATAAAAATAAAAATGGAAATATTGCAATGAAAAACCTTTTTTAGAATAATAACCTTTTAATCCCAAAAATGAACTTAGAGAAAAATTAGGTATAATATTGATTCCTATGTAATTAATTTTATTTTTTATAATTAAAGGAGGGTTATTTTTAATTTATTATCAAATTAAAGAAATATTTTTACTTTTTGATGTCTTTATTTGATGAATATAAATTACAGTTTTAAAAAAATTAATATTTTCCACTATTTATTGAAATATCAATATTTTTAGAAAAATCACTAAATTTCACCCTAAGATATTTTTGATATTATGATTTCAAATATAAATTTAATTTTTTAAAATTATAATTCTAAAATTTATAAATTATTCTTCTAGATAAATCCTTATAATACATAAAAAATATTAGTAAGAATAAAACCATATCTCATTTGATTGAAAATTTACATAATATTATTATAATGAATAAATCTATATGAAATATAATTCATGAATATTGATAAGGAAAAAATTTATTTACTATTACCTTGTTTCCCATAATCCCTAGGGTATAATCTTAATCATTCATTGGGCCCTTCCACCATCACCCAACATTAGCATCTATTGACATTACTATATAATTAAATATTGAAAAAAAATAAAACCAATGTAAATTTCATCATCACAGTCCATTTAGGATCCTCGTGATGGAATATATATAATTGTTTAAGGATATAGGGTATCATGTACTTAAAACATGGGGACCACATCCCATTATATAGTCTCTCTTTATTCAATGAAGATAGTCAATCATCTGCAGTAATCACATTTAAGTTCTCAAGTGTTACCCATAATGTATGACCATTAGGATTTCATAATAATTTTGACATTTAAAAAGGTTATGTGTAACCATGAATGAATCAACCCATTAATATATTACCAAAATTAAGTTGTTATGGATACATTGAATAATTCATAGACTCGATATAATAATCCTATTGTAAGTTATGATTGAGGCATTACAAGCCTTATATGATATCAGTATATTAAAATCTATTATATGAAACATCAAGTATCATTTTGAGTGTTCCAAACATCGTACATTGATTCCCCTTAAGAATTATTCTCACCAAATGGTTGGATTGTGTGTCATTTTGTTCAAGTGATGTAATGATAGTGAAATTTATTTCTTTAAATATAAATAAACTATTTTACCATTTCATATGTCTAATGAATAAATACATTGAATGTAGACTATGTTTGGTATTTATTCATGTAATAAATCACTAGAGGGTACACATTCTGGACACATCACACAAAACATGTCACAATTAGGTTTAATTTAATTTTAAATTCAATTTATAATTTAAATATTAAAAATGTTTTAGTATAAAATTAAAATAAATAAATAATTTACAGTCACCTTCTATTTAGTTTCACTAGTGAGTTGAGACCACCGATCAAATTTTAGAATGAATGAATACTCTTCATGCCACTAATCCCTATGTTTTTTAGTATTATAGTGACAAAGATATTAATAAAAAAAATTTATTTCGTAGATGATATTCAAATTTTTCCATCAATTCATTGTGTATATTCGATAGGAAAACATTGATGTTGAGCTAACATATCTACTAGTGGCTCAGTGATAAATTAGTATTTTTGGATATGATGTATTTAATTTTGTTCAATTTCATGATAGACATGGTTACTCATCTATATATGGAATAGGTTTTCTATTTCATGCAGTTGTTAGATCAAAGGAAATGGGTGCATGTATGGAGGGATGCGCACACTGAGTGATGTAAATGAAATAGTGAATAATATATAGTGTAGTATGGATACTAATTATAAACTACTATAGAAATATTATGATTATCTATTACAAAATTTGTATCATGTATAGAGGATGTTTCTATATAGTATCTTGTTAATGGTCTACAAGTATCAACATCACTAATAAAAAATAAAATAAAATATCATTTCACTAGTATTTGTTAATATTCTTAAAATACTTTATGTTTATTTTTTTATGCTCCCTGTTCTTTTAGTGGGAATATTCATGGGTCCATAAGTGATATAGATAAAAATGTACCAAATTAAGGAGTTAAGTTCCTTTATTATTTCTTATTTTATGATTGATTTTATAATTGTAAGTAATTTTTTCTAGTTCTAGAATTTATTTTAAATAGAAAACATGTGTATAGAAGAGTAAAGCTATGTTAAAAACATAAAAAACAATTAAAAATTGTATTGAAATTATAGAAAAAAAATATTACATATTAGAGTTTGGAATTTAGAAACATACAACTTGTTATATTGAGTTTTGGTTTGGTCAGAATGATCAAAAGTAAAGTTTTGTTCTTTTAAAATTCGAAAACATGAGTGTAATGGTAAGAACAAGTAGATAACAGTGAATTTATATTAAATACTAGTAAAATGGTCGTTTAATAATAATAAGTATGTAGAAATATATGAAACATCAATTCAACATGTAGTGTTCTCTGAATGTCTGCAATTGAATTTTTTAATATATAAGTAAATTTAAATACATGAATTATACAATTAAAACCTATCAAATTTATTAATATTGTTATAAATTACCATTAAAACAATATTATAATAAGTTTTTACATCTAGTAATGTAGTAATATTTAATATGTGTTGAGTTTCCTGAGAATGGCCAAAATTATAGTGTCATTATTTTGAAATTCAATGTTATCTGTGTAATTCCAAAAATATGAAATACGGCGAAAAATTGGAATAAAATTTAAGTATTCGGATCTTTGAATAGTTTGTGGAATTTATGAATAATAAAAACACCAATATGATGTAAATTATGTTCTCAATGACCATAATAATTTTTTTAAACATATAATGTTTTTTTAAATATATGTGTGAGGTTTAAACCCCTAAAACCATGGATTATTTTAAAATCCCAGTAAAATGATCTTGAATTAATTCTTGACATGTGGAAATTGAGGTGACCCAAGAATAACAAACATAAATATTAAATCATTTAGATTAATATTAAACACATTTTGTAACACCCCAAAATTATATGAATTTTATTTTTTGAATTAATTTAACCTTTTTAATATTATGCATTTCACGCAACACAGAATATATATTTTTTTATATAAAATCACTATGTTTTTATTACATTATATACATCACAAAGTTAATATTTCACTACATGGAACACATAGATTAAATTATGCTATACGTAACAGTGTGTTTTCCTTGTGTTACAAATAGTATTGAGTCCCTTTTATAGCTTGTGTAACTCACAAGGCTATGTTTCTTCCATACTACAATATTTCTTTTAATATTATTGTTAAAATATTATTATATATTACACCAAGTTATTACAATGGAAGTAATGAATAATATTAAAAAAATTAAAAATATTATTCACACATGTATATAAAATAAATCTATTGGCTATCAATTTGTATAAGTGAATATAATAACTATTTGAAAACAAAGAAACAAATTATAACAAAACAACTTTTTTATGTACAAAACAATTTCTCAATAAATTAAACAAACTAGTTTTTATTATTTTTTTCAATAAAATTTAAGAATAATTTATTCAATGAATTTTTTTGATACTCATCCAATATATTTTATAATTATAAGATATGAATAAATCCAATTTTATGAATAAAAAGATGTATTCTTATAAAAATTGATTTTACTTTCTTTTAATGGAAACTCCATTTTAAACATTATTTTTGAAACATTTATATTTTTTATTTGAAAAAATAAAATTGATTTTTTAAATAGAAACAAAAAAAATATTAGGGTGAATTTTTGGTATTTTTTTTATGAAGTTTTATTTTTTTATGAATAGTGAATAATACTGAATTTTAATTCAAAACTAATTTTTAATTTAATTTATATATGAGGTTAAATTATTTTTTATTGGTTTTAAATTTAAATTAGATCAATTATAAATTATAAATCCAATTTTGGTAATTGGAATCAATTTCACATTGAAATTGGATATAAAACAAACGAAACTTTTGAACACTTTTACTATTAAAATCTTTTGTGTCGTCCCATCTGTGGGATTAAATTTAAATTAATTTCTGCCACTTTTGTGATTGGAATTTTTAAAAATGGATTAAATATTTTGGATTATAAACATATATATTTTCTAATACGTTCATCCTATTTTTTAACAACAAAAAAATAGATTAGTGACAGTGATTAAAATTAATTACAATGATTAAGAGAAAAATTTGCTTAACAAGAGACTAAACCTTACACTTAAGGTAAAATGACCTAGAAACTTGTCCAAAATCTATTTTATGGCCATATATAAACACTATATTTCATTTTATCTAATTTGTTTCATTATTTTATCCACTTTTCCTAGAAAATACATGGGTGGAATTCCCTTTTAAAAAATTTATGAGAATGCAACTCCTTCTCCACTATAAAAAGGAACACACCCCTACCACTTATTAACACATTTTAAACTATTTAGATAAAAAAACATACCTAAATATCCTCTTAAAATCACTCCATTCAGACTAGAAGCCTCACATTGTGCAGAAATTCATTCAAGGAACCCCTTTGGTGGAAACCAAGAGTAGTTACCCAAAAAAGAGGTAACATCCTTCAACAAGATCCTTTTACTTATTTTCATTCTCCACTACCTCAATTATTATTATTACATAATTATATAATAAAAGTAGTATCCAAAATATATTGTATGTTTTTTATTACAAGGGTTTTACTTTCACTTATACATACTTCCATCTAATGGGTAACGAACATACAATTTTTTGTGTACGGTGAACTACCGCCTGACAAAACAAGTTTTTTCATTTTTCATTTACCGCCTCTCATGGTTGGGAATTTTGATGGAAAATATGTTTTTATATTTTATATATTATATTTATTATTTATCTATACTTATTTAATTATTATACCTTCATGCATTCCATTTTTTGTAAATACAATATTTTTTTAGGGAACCGTTGGCTACCTCCCCCTCAAAGTGAAGTGATTCGTTCACACTCTACAAGGAATGTATTAAAGATGGGTTCAGTAAAATTATATAACATATATGAAATAATAATTGTAATTTTATGATATTATATATATATATATATAGTTTAGTTTTTCTCTTTTAATATAACAATAAAATGAAAACAACGTTCATGCGTGTGTATACCCTACTGTCCACATAAACAGTGTATTCCATTTCATAATTATATACTTTATATATTATATATATATATATAATATTATGTTTTTAAATATATATTATATTTATATCTTGTTTTACATTATTTAAATAATTAAATCATTTTAAAAGTAATATTATTAAGAATAATAAGTCAAAACATATATGATTAACAATGCAGATATTACCCGAAATGTAAAATTAACATGGAATTGTTTATAAATGCGTAATATAAAGTCATAATAAAATCAAAAAGGTTTTTATATATAATAATATTTTTATTTAATATATCTATAATAAACATATGTTTATTATACAGTAGTTTTGTATCTGTATGATGAGAGTTATGACATTAGGTGAGGGTTTTCTCGTCTCACTTTTATTCTCTGTGAGACACTAACCATGTTCAACTTCAACTTATTACATGTGTTATGTATACTACACATGGATGTATTATATGATAATTATAATTAAATATGTGGGTATTTCTCATATCCATTTTATTATCTTTCATTCGAGGGGTTTATTTTTTAAAAGTTACCAAATTTATACAGTAATTCTGTCTCAATTTTCCTTCATTGACACTCATGCCATGTTATGTAACTGTATTTTTATATTATGGGTATATATTTCCTTAGACATGTTATATAATGAATATACTTATTTTCATGATATTTTAAGATTCATTTAATGTTATTATTTCCATTTTATTATCATTCAAAGTTACCAAAGTGGTAATGTTTTCTTACTAAAATCTCATCATTTATCAAGATTACTTAAGATAATTCTTCCATTAATGAAATATTATGATCCATGTAAAAATAACTCTAATAAATTTTATTAAACACTTTTTATTCATGTTATATCCAAGTAACTGTACATTTTTTCTACTATTTTTTAATTAAGAAAACTTAAAAAAAATTATGAAAATTCAGCATTATTTCTCTTTTTAGAAGAAAATATGTGTTCTTTCAAATTGGTATTTTCTTAAAATGTGTTTAAAATTGTTTATTATTATCCTATGATTTGTAGAAGAACTTTTAACCCATTAATTAATGTTTTAAAATTCTTTTTTTAAACATGATCTTCTTTTCACTTTCTTAACAAGATTCTTTTCTAAACTTTTAAGGTGAAAACGGAATGTTCGGTGTGTGCAGACGTACCCACCATCATGAGAATCATTTACTCAGTGCTTCTTTTGTAAGTTTAAAATGTTATTTTTTTAATGAAATTTTTTACCCTAATGTTCTGGAAACCTTTTGATTTTAAAATGGTTTTAAAATAAAATGCTTCTCAAACACATTATGTTTAAAAGGTATTTTATATTATTTTCAAAGATTCCTTTATATGTTTTAAAATTTTTGTTTAAAAAAAGGATTTCAGTGATCCAAAATCTTCTTTTATAAGTTTTCAAAGTATTTTCAATGAAATGGTTTCCAAAACTTTTTTAATATTTCTTTATATGTTTTAAAATTATTTTCAAAGAATTTTTTAAAAAATGTTGTAAACCTTCTTTTATAAGTTTTCATAGAAAATGGTTTTCAAAACATTTTCAAGATTTATTTATATTTTTTTAAAGAAACATTTTTTTAAATTTTTTTCAATGTTTACATTATAAATTTTTAAGATTATTTTAAAGAAAATATTTTTCAAAAGGTTTTATGGATTTTTCAAAATAGAAAGGATATTTTCTTCAATAAATGTTTTAATAATATATTAAAAAACTATCTTCCATATAAGATAAAAAAAATTGTGTTACTTATTCCTTATCTAGGGATATGATCAAAGGTTTCCATTCATATTCCTTCTTGAAATGGTTTTTGTTTTAACGTCATGATTTCTATAAAACATGTTTCTTTTTCATGGGTTTTTATTTGATGAAATGATTTTAAAACCAGTATCTTTTCTATAGTTAATGATATGATAAAATGTTATGATACCAATTTTATTTCATGGATTATGATACCATTTTTATGAATCCCATCAATTTTTATGGGTCATTATATATTGAAAGTATTATTATCTTGTGGAACATGTATGTATGACTTTATTATGTGATAAATGGGACCTATATCTCTCTCCCATGCATTGGGTAAATATTTATATATTATGAGAAAACGATGGGATTAAAGTTTATGAACTTCATACACTATGTAAGATGGGGAAACTATATCCACTATGGGAATATGGGGAAACTCAATCTACTGTGGGAATATAGGGAAACCTAATCCACTATGGGAAGATGGGGAAACCTAGTCCCTCGCAAAGAAAGGACTATGATTGGGGATAGGGGTGTGTACCACCCAGTAGGTGTTTTCTCCATGAATTCTCTTAATAATTTCTAGAATTTCACCTGGACTTATAGTGAATGGTATTACATGTTTACGTGTAATCCATAATTCCATTTCTGACTCCTATATTATGATTTCATGGATTATGGTCATGATTTATTTATGATTCATTCCTTATGAACTATTAAACTTTATTCTATAATTCATATTTATGATCTTTGATATGAAAGGTATGATCTTTTAATGTTATAGTCACATTATCATACACTTATACTCATGTTTATGCTTATATATATCCCATGTTTACCCTTACTAAGCATCTGAGATCACCCTTTTTTATGATTCTTTCCTCGAGTTGAGAATATATATTTTATGTAAGATATATCTAAAAGGGGTTATAGTATTGAAGAACCTAGTTATAAATATTCTATCTAAATCATGTACTAGTGTTTAAATTTCCATGTTTCCATGAGCACTAAACTAATATGGTCTTTAAAAATTTATTTCTGTAATGTTTTAAGTATTTCGAAAAAATAATTTAATGCCTATGTATGTTAAGACTGGGGTTTTATAGTTGGTATCAGATCGAGGTCTATTAAACCATTGGAAACTAGGATGAAAAAACCTTAGTGAGAACTCTAAGTAATTTTTTAAGGTTAAGTCTGAGGGTAATGGAAAGTATAGAAAAATATCCTAGTGTTTTGGTCAAGGATAGAGCGAGTGGTTTGTAAGAAATACATCATTTTCTGGATACTACAAGTTGATATGGTCTAGGGATAGATATACCTATGAATAAATATTCTGACAATGTTTGTGGAACATAACTCGAGCATAACCTGGTCCATGAAAATGGGTCTTACTATACACCTGGTTGGACACTCATGGGGGATAAGCTTTGAGAATTCACAAAATATTCACAAACCTTCATAAAGGATTTAAAAATAAGTTGGCTATGAATAACCTATGATAAACCTAAGGCTTCATATATTAAAGAATGTATCAAAATTTATACATCCTATAATTGATTATTTTTGTTATATGGTTTCTCACTATGGAAATTGTTTTTACTCTATAATTTTTGGCTTAAGTAAATGGAAGGAGCCGATAGAACTAGGTAAATGATGAATGGGATGTAAAACTTTTGGATGAGTAGTAAAATGGGATGATGACTAAATTGATGGACGTTGTAATCACACCTAATCAATTTTCACAGAACATGATTAACAACGTGTACCTAAACCAACTCTCAGATTCAATAAAGAAGAGAAAGTAGTTCGACAAGATTTTGGGTAATTAATAACATGGACAAAGATTCATTTTCCTACATGTCTAGAATGTGGGAAGCACCCAAGTGAATGTAATAGACAACAAACAAGATGTTTTGACTACGAAGAAGAGGGACCTAGAGCAAGTAACTACAAAGGGAAAATGAAAAGTTTAGTTAATGAAATGTGTGGGAATATTATCCTCCATAAAACATCCTAAAGGTTAAATGTTTTAATTGGGGGATGAATGGTCATTATGAAAATTGAGATCCTTAGTTGAAAGATTAGGAAGAGAATCAGTAAGGTGGTATGAGTAATGGTTATACTATTGATGATGATTAAACTACAAGTGAAATGTGAAAGGAAAGAGGTGCTATGTAATACGATGAGGTAGCCATATTAGTGGATTATAGATGAAGTGGAGTAGCCTAAGTGTTTATTTATTTCGATTAAATAATTTTGAGCTATAAAATATATAAGGACTGTTCACTTTATGTTTTTCACTAATTATTTACAAGATTATGTTGAATTGTTTTGATGGAATAGAAACTTTATTTAATTTCAATGTGATATTCATGGGAAGCATGTTATTAAGGGAAATATATCCCTTAATATGTTCGTAATGTTAAGCTAAGGATGTTTGGATAAAATACATGTTGGATATCAATAAGTGAATTAAACGATATGGATTACCTAGTAACTGATAAAGGATTTGTTGAAAATGTTGTCTATGTTATCATGGATGATGTTTAAAACTAATTGTATTCAATGAATATATCCAATAATCTTTGTAATAAGGAAACATGCTTGTTTTTGAAAATTATTTATGGTAATTCATGTTATTACCATGTTTCAATATAATATATGATGAGGGTATTCACTGGTTTTTAATGTGAAAACCAAGAGAAACATTATGATATATGTAATATTAATGTTATGCTGGTCTAGTGGCCATGTTTCTAATGTTTTGGATTTTCATCTTTCGGAAGGGTTATGTGGTTAACCATTCATAGAAAATTTAAGTTAAACTTTATATGAAGTTTGTGGGATTAAAGTATTATCTCACCATATGAAGATTTATACATATTGGATAAACTATTCTAAAAACATTTTGTTGATGGTAATTGATGATAGATTTTATTACTTCTCATGTGTCTCATGATCTTTTAGTTCTTTAGGAATGAAAAATTCACATTTATTTTTTGAGAAATAAGTGAGGTGTAAATTGATCAAGGAAAAAGAAAGGGTGATATTGTACTTAATCAAGTAAGTATATCTTGTTATGAAAATTATTTAACTCTAGGGAAAGGATATTGAAACTGAAAAGGTTATCCTGGTATATTTTTTAAATGAATTAAATGTCCCCTTAGATCATCGCAGATTTATGGATTTGTAATTGTTAACCTTCACCTTACCTTGTTCCCTATCACTCTCTATCAAAACAAAATGGTTATATTTCTCTTCTATGTCTATGTTTTCACATTATATTAATTCTCTCACATGTAGAAACCTAGTTTTGAGTTACATTGGGTAACTGTCATGTTTCCAACATTCCCTTTTCAATGGTAGATTTAGTATTCATTTTTATGATGCGGGTTTCTATGAAAGGAAATTTCAAGTATTAAACCTTTGATAAACCTGAAAAAATTTGAGGGATAAATTTATTTTAAGGGGTTATAAAGTAACACCCTGATATTTTGTGAATTATTTTTTTCTAATTAATTTAATCTTTGTTATATTTTTAATTTCAGAAAACACTGAATATAGCTTCTTTTATACGAAATATTTGAGTGTGGACTATATTATATGCAACAAAAAATTAAATATTATGAAAAATTTAACACATATATTATCATTTAGTACATTCAATTTTTTTTCTTTTATGACACACAATACCAAGTCCCTATGATAGATTGTGTAACATGCAAGCCTGAGTTTTTATCAAACTATAATATTCTATTAATATTATTATAGCCACCACCTAGCCATTGGAATGGTAGTTACGAATAATATTAGATAAATTTTGAAAATATGATTTACACATGTATATAAGTAAATCCTTTATTTATCAATTATTATAATTGAATGTAAGAACTTTTGGAAATAAAGAAATATTTTTATGGTAAAGCAACTTTTCTATGTAAAAACTCAGTTTTATCTCAATAAATTAATAAAAACACTTCTAATTAAAATTTTCAAATATATATATATATAATATATTCAATAAATATTTTTTATACTCATCCATTATATTTTATAGGTATAAGGTAAGAATAAATCCAATTTTTTGAATAAAGACATATATTCTTCTAACAAGTAATTTTATAGCCTTTTAATGGGGAACCCATTTAAAATATGATTTTTTAAACTTATAATTTTTATTTCAAAAAATAAAATTAATTTTTTAAATCAAAACAAAAAAATAGATTATGTTTACTTTTTTTTATTTTTCTGTCAAGTTACATTTTTTGATGAATTGTGAATAATACTGAATTTTAATTCAAAACTTCATTTTCATATAATTTATTTACAGGGTTAAATTTTATTTTTTAAAGGTTTTAAAGTTAAATTATAAATATTAGACATTAAGTAATCCATTTTATGTCATTGTAATCAATTCCACTTTGAAATTGGATTAAAAACTTACCAAACTTTTGAACATTTTTTCTTTAAAATCTTGTTGTGTCGTACCATCTCTGGGATTAAATATAAATTAATTTATTTCACTTAGGTGATTGGAATTTGTAAAAATGTATTAATTTTTTTAAGAATAATTTATAATTTATAATAAGTTCAAATTAGTTTTTTTTATAAAAAATATTAAGGAAAGTGATTAAGATTAATTATAGTGTTTTAGAGAAAAAATAGCTTAACAAGGGACTAAACCTTACAATTAAGGGCCAAAATGGCCTAAAAACTTGTCCAAAATCCATTTTATGGACATAATTAGACACTATACTCTATTTTATATATTTTATATCATTATGTTATCCACCTTTCATTGGAAAAATATGGTTGGAATTTAATTTTCAAAAATTTACAAGAATTTCACTCCACTATAAAAAAATCAATCACCCCTCCCACTTATTCACACCTATAAATCCATTTGGATCAGAAAAAATATTCCTAAATAACCTCATAACATCACTCAATTAATCATATAATCCTTCATTTGGGTATAAAGTTACCTAAAGAATCTCATTTGTGCAAACCAAAAGGAGTTGCACAAAGAAGAGGTAGCATCCATCCTCAAGCTCTTTTATTTAATTTTCATTATCCATCACTTAAACAATTATTATTACATACTTATATAATAACATAATTTTAATAAACATAATTATATTTAGTTATTCTAATGTTTTGACATGAACTTACAAAAACTTCCATCAAATTGGTAATGAACTTACCATTTTTGTGTACGGTGAACTACCCCCACATGAAACGATGTGGAATATTTTTCCTTTAGCACTTATAATGGTTTATAATTATGATGTACACTCTATTTTTATATTTTATATATTATATTTATTATTTATTTATACTTTTATATATATTATACCTTCATTCCTTCCATTTTTTGTAACTGTGATAACTTCGTTTTGGGGAGTATGAACTACCACCCCCTCAAAGTGATGTGATTCATTCACACTCTACATGGAATGTATTAAGGGTGATTTTATTGAAATTATATGATATATAAAACGTAATAATTCAAATATAATGATATTATAAATATATATTTATAATGACTTTCATAGGTTATATAATTAATATCCTTCTTTTTATTACATTTTAATTTTCATTTTATTTTATTATTTCTATTTTATTATGATTCAACGTTACCAAAGTGGTAAGGGTTTTTTACTACAATATAATAATTTATCAGTATTTTTTAAGATTATACTTCCATTGATGATATATTATGATCCATATATCAGAACTCTCATAAATTTTCTTACCCTATAGTTATTTATGTTATATACAAGTAACTGTACCATTTTTCAACTCTTTGGTACTTAATATAATTTAAAAAATTCTTTTATGAAAATATGATTTTATTTCTCCTTTAAGTGGGAAATATATGTTCTTTTGAAACCTTTTTTTCTAAAAATGTTTTAAAAAATGTTTTAATATTATCTAATTATGTTTAAAGGAAATTTTTACCCATTAATTACATTTTTAATAAACTATTTTAAAAGGAATATTATTTTTATTTTCCGATCATGGAACTTTTCTAAACGTTTAAGGTGAAAATGGAATGTTTGATGAGTATGGATTTACATGTCATCATGACAGTCATTTCCTCAATGTTTCCTTTATAATTTTACAAGGTTAATCTTTATAAACAAATTTTGTTCCTAATATTATTGAAACTTGTTTATTTCAAAATAGTTTTAAAATAAAATGTTTTTTCAAAAAATGTTGTATGTTTAAAAGGTGTTTTAATTGATTTTCAAAGCATCCTTTATTTGTTTTCAAAATATTGTTTTCAAAGAAAAGGATTTCAATGATCTAAGATATTATTATATATGTTTTCAAATTATATTCATTGAAATGGCTTCAAATACTTTTCCAACATTTATTTGTAAGTTTTCAAAGTATTTTAAAATAAATGGTTTGTAAAATGATTTTATGATTCTTTTATAAGTATTCAAGGGAAATGGTTTTAAGTACATTTTGAAGATTTATTTATATGTTTTTTTGGAAGGAAAGGTTTTTCAACAAAAATTCAAATGTTTATTTAAAATTTTTCTAGTTTATTTTCAAGAAAATTTATTTCAAAATGTTATATGGATTTTTAAAATAATAAAGTATATTTTCCTCAAGAAATATTTTTAAAATATATTTCAAAACTATTTTCCATATAAGATAAAATTCATTGGTGTCAATCAATACTTTTATAGAGATATGATCAAAGGGTTCTATTTATATTCTTTCTCTAAATATTTTATGCTTTAATGGAATGATATTATTGAAACTTTTTTCTCTTTCATGGGTTATTCTTTGATGAAATGATTTTGAAAAATATCGCTTTTCTATAATTAATGATAAGAGAAAATGATATGATACCCATTTAATTTATTGGGTTATGATATGATTTATATGAAACCCAACCATTTTTATGGGTCATGATATGATGTAAGTTTTATGACCTTATGGAGCATTTATGTATGAACTTATTATGTGATGGGTGGGACCAGCATCTCTCTAAAATGCATTGGGTAAATATTTATATATCATTGTATAATGATTAGATTCAAGTTGATGGGAATGATTTACTATGGAAGGTGGGGAAACTCGATCCAATAATAGAATATGGAGAAACCTGATCCACTATAGGAAGATGGGGAAACCCGATCCACTATAGGAATATGGGGAAACCCGATCCAATATGGGAAGATGGGGAAACCTAGTCCCTTACAAAGAAAATGACTATGATTGGGGATGGGAGTTTGTACCAGTAGGTGTGTTCTATAAATTCATATTGACTTATAGGGAATGATATTAATGTTTATATGTATTCCACAAGTATATGTCTTACTCTTATGTTATGATTTCATGGATTACTCTCTTTATTTTATTTTGATTCTTGTCTTATGAACTGCTAAACATTATTCCATGATTTATGTTTATGATATTTGATATGAAGAGTATGATCTTCTAATGTTATGATCACGTTATCATACCCTTATGCGCATGTTTTTTCGTACATATATCCCTTTTTTACCCTTACTAAGAATTTGGGATCACCCCTTTTTATGTTTCCTTCCCTAGGTTATGAATATATATATTTTATATATTATATGTATAATATGGGTTCTAGTCTTAGAGAAACTAGTGAGAAATAATTTATCTCACTCGTGTACCAATTTTTATGTTTACATGTTTCCATAGTCACTGAACTAATATGGTGTTTGGGAATCTATTTGTTTAATATTTTATATATTCTGAAAAATGATATAATTTATATGTATGTTAATACTAGGTTGTTATAAATTTGACAATAATACATTTCTGAGGACCATAAAGGTTTATCTTATTGAAAAAATATATACATAATCAAATTATTTCATAAAATATATTTAACATCTACCATAAATTACTTCACTTAAAGTAACATCCTTATAAAAATATTACTTAAAATCATTCTTCCAAACCTAGGGGAAATGGAAACATAAGGAAGGGTGATAAAAGATTATCAGTAAGGGTAAACATGGGATATAACATTTGTTTATCATACGAAAGAATAAGATAAGAATAATGGTATAAGATCAGGATTATAACATAAAAACGTCAAACCCAATCTGTTATAGATCATAAATCATAATTCTTGTCATAAGTCTTTATCATTACAAAATACATGAGTAAAAAGAGTGAGGAGTCATAATTTTTTGATCTTGAGCCCTAAGAGGATATAATAAGCATAAGAACATGTTATAGTATTTTTCATAATCATAAGTATAGAATATCATTTCATTAATCATGTTTCACTTCCATAACTATCATAGTTGAAAAATTACAATAGTGGATTGAGTTCACTCCTTATACCTCTATTTCCTTAGTAAAGGTTTACTCCCATGACAATCATAGTGGGTAGAGTTTCATACTGAACTAGATCTAGTACCCATTATTGTCAATATTTTATTATTAGATATCAATAATTGTGAAATTAATTATAGGTATTTAACAAACCACCTTATCACATAATTAAAACCATACATATTTGTTCTATAATATCATAATGACATTCATCAATTCACTGAAGCATAACCATGGAAAAAACATGTTTCAAAAAAATTTCATCATCATTTGATAAAAATATATCCAAAGAAATAACAAGAATGGTATCATTAGATAATATCCTCAGTTAATCATAATAATAATCAATGGATATTGAAATAGATTAAAACCACCTTTAAAATATCATTTGAACATTTCTTTGAAAACAAAAGAAATGTTATTTTTCTTTAGTATCTTTTAAAGAAACAAAATCCAAAAAAAATAAAAAATATCATTGAAAATAAATTTTAAACATTCAAATGAATCTTCATTGTACATAATTATCTTTATAGTGGAAAAATATATTCATATGGTAAAGGTTAAAATATAGATTATATTCACATATTAAGTAAAATATCAAAAACTACCATATCTGAAAAATGAAAATATACTTATTTTTGAAACTTTTAATAAAATTTAAAATATAGACGAAAATTCCATTATATAATCAAATTTTCATATAATAATACATTCTTTAAAACCATTATAATAACATAAACATGAAAAAAAATTAATCGATCAAAGAGGAAATAATGTCGACTTTTGTTAGAAATATTTTCTCAAAATTTTATATACAAAAAAGTGGAGAATGAAAAAACCTTAGAAATATCTATATGATAATTAAATATGTGGGTTTAAAGGATAAAGGTCATATTATGTTCCTCAATTTGAATTTTACATGGAAATTTTCAAAAAGAAATGAGATTGTAACATAAACCATTACCTCTGGTCCATTATTTCTTTGTATGAATTTTTAAACTCTTATATAATAAATTTAAATTTATTATAAAAATATACCATAAATATATTCATAATTTTCATAAATTATAACATTCCCTTGTTATTTTTATTTATCTATTTATTTATAATTGTTCATTAAAATCAAAATTCGGGTGAAAACATGTTTGTTTTCCACGCATATTTTGCTTCAATGATTCAATTCCTTGAACCATATTTATCTTTTAGTAATATAATTAATAATAATAATGGTATAAGAATTATATTTATTCAATATATAAACTTTTTTAAGTATTAATATAAGTTGGTGATAAAAAATGAATTACATAACTTCTTGGAGACTATAGTTCAAACGTACACAAGAGTGATATTTTCCATTTTCAATTAACAGAAATAAAGAAATTTAAATAATAATATATATATATAAATTCAAAATAGTATCATTAATATCATATATATTCATTAAATTCATACATATTACCATCCATTTATGGTGAACATGAAAATTTAATCACATCAATTAGTGGAGTAGGTTGTCCACACATACGCATGAACTATGTTATGATTTCTCATAAGATAGAAAAATATAGAAATAGATATAAAATTAACATTGAAATATATTATTATAGTAAGTATACTTATTTTATCATGTTTATATGGTTTATATAGATTTATAGGAGGTAAAAGAAGAATGAAACTTGAATAATATCAGTAAGAACATACACCTATTCTTTAGGTTTCCTCATTTGAAATCACTTTAAGGATTCACGGATGGGTATTTTCAGAAGCCCAAAAACTAAAGGTCATCGATAATGGTTTTGGGAGAGTATTTGGGTATATATTTTCCAAACTATATGGATCAAATATGTGAAAAATGGATGAGAGGGGGTTCCCTTAAAATTTATTTGGGTGGAAGAATTTTAAATACATAAAACATTAAAATATAATCAAGTCATATTCAAGTTAATGCTTCAGAAAGGAAACCAAAATTACAAGTTAATATAATTTAATTTCAAAATAACTTCAAATAAAAAAATTTGTCATGTTTAAGTGATATTTTAAACCTTATTTTTTAGTTTAACACTCTTGTTAAACCTTTTAAACCTCAACTGAAGTGAAAAATTTGTACCATGATTACTATTTATTATGACCAAGAATAAAAGTTTCATCAATAAAAATGGAAATTATTATTCCAAA
This sequence comes from Viscum album, assembly GCA_963277665.1. Classification (NCBI taxonomy): domain Eukaryota; kingdom Viridiplantae; phylum Streptophyta; class Magnoliopsida; order Santalales; family Viscaceae; genus Viscum; species Viscum album. The sequence goes on along the minus strand of OY728129.1, from coordinate 747,157,518 downwards.
TATAGAAACCATTTTATCAAATTAAATTCTTATAAGTGGTAGAATTTTATTTTAAAATAATCCTGAAAAAGAAAATGCAAATTTTTTTACAAAAAATACATTTTAAGTATAAAACCGAATTTATTATCACTCGTTGCCTCGTAATAACCATTAAATAAATTTCAATATGTTTTCTTTAATTTTTTTTCCATAAAATTCATTATAAACATCCATTAGTAGGGATTAATTTAATTTATTATGCCAAAAAACTATTGCATGAATACAACCATTTTTCAGAAAAATATACTTTTTATATTGAAATGCTTTTTTTATCATTTATAACCAGTTAACAACCAGTGAATTTTTTTTAAACGTGTTTAAAAAATAATTTTTCATATTTTTTTAGTTCTTATTCATACCCTTTAGTAAAATTAATAATAAATAATATTCATATTTAATCATAATATTTCAATGGTATATCATGGTTTATTTAAAATATGTGTTGTGTGTAACGTAATCTATCAAAGAAATCAAACATATTTAAAAGAGAAATATAACATAAAATATCATGGTGTTACATTATACCCCTTATAATAATTTTTTCCCTCAAAATTATATCACACTAATACAATAAATTGAGGGCAATTCCACTTCATTACATACTCTAGTTCACACATAACATCCTGAAATTTAAAGTCTCACCACAAAACCTTGAACAGGTGAGTGGTATTATTCTAAATCAATACCTATCATCAATATATAATATCTAATGGTTTTCAAACATAATAAATATCATTATCTAATTGTATTCCCTATTTGTTAAGTACATGAGATGGATCAGGTTTGTACTTTGTTTAGAAAGATACATGGAACACATCATGTACTTGAGAGGGATTTGGTGGAAGCACCATGAAATAAGAAAACATCCTAATACAATCAAAATTTTTAAAGGGATTGATATGTCTATGGAATATAATTCCATTAATTATATATTTCCTAACCCCCTTATAAGGATATATTCAAAATAATTCTTTATAACCAACATCAAATTCTAGATCACACTGATGATTTTCAATGTAATTTTTATTTTGAATCTAATTTTCCATTATGTTCAACTGAATGTCTCTAAACTCATCTACTATTTCCTCATCTACCTCAGTAACTAATACCTCTAATTTTAAAACATTATCCCTACACACTCTAGTTATGCACTTACTTCCATAGAGGTATTTATAATGGATCATCTGGATGCTTGAGTGAACACTATTTTAATAAGAAAACTCAACAAGAGAATGAATTTGATCCCAAAAAATCCATATATTATGCTCTCAACATTTCTTCTAGGGTTTTAATGGTCCTTTTAGACTATCCATCTATTTAAAGATGATATAAAGTACTAAATTTAAAATCTATATTCAAATATAGTTGAATAATTTTATATACCATTGAGGTAAGCCTTATATCTCGATCAGACATGATTGATAGTGGTACTCCCTGAAACACTACCACTTCCATAATGTATATCCTAGAGATCGGGATAAAATATAAATATTATATATAACAATAAAAAATTATTTCATAAGTATATTGATTATAACCTAAATATCGTTTTTCCATTTAGAAGACTTGGGGAGTCCCATGATGTAATATATGGTGAGGTTATCTTATTTACACTCATGTATAGTTAGTGGTTTTATTATCCCCTTATATATTTGTCTCTTATCCTTTACATGTTAGGGTACCAATTATCAAGATACGTACTTTTAAAATATCCCTTATCATATTTTCCCATTATAAATACTCTTTAAAATATCTATACATATTTATACTTCTAGGATGAACAGAGAATAATAAACTATGAGAGTCATCCAAAAGTTATTTATTTAAATATGGTATTGATGGGACAAAAATATTGTTATTTAACTTTATCATTCGATCACAATCATGGAGGAACATTAGAGCATTCTTCAACTTCTTCTACAATTCCACATCATCTCTTTATGACTCAGCAATACTCACATAGATGTATGGTTGAATATTAATCTGAGAAATATATGATATTTCTCCTTTTCTTATGATGTCAAGGTCCATCATCTATATAACTTTTAGTATTGGATATATTCAATCCCCATAATGGAAAAACTAGCATGGTCCTTCTAACATTGTGCATCATCCTCCTTTTCTTCCTTCCTTTCATATTAATGTATTAAGGAGTCGTAATCTATAATATACTCTAACTGACTCATTTTTCTTATATTTAAATCTTTCTATGTGAATATATACTTCATTATTTTATGATCATTATATATATCACATTTTATTCTCCATAAATAAAATTTTGTGATGTTTTTAATGAATTAATTACCTTTTCTAACTCCAAATCCGGATTCATGTAATTTTACTCATGAATTTTACATTAGCATGAGTCATAATCAACCACCATATAATTATGCATGAGAAACATTCAAGTACCTTATTTGAATAATCCCTATATATCATGAATTCTTTACCACTGCATGGTTGTGTCGGTATAGGTGCACTAACAAACCTTCTCTTTAATTCCATGAAATTTGTATTTTATTCATATATCCACGGGAATTTAGATCCCTTCTGTGTCAACTGAGTTATGGTACTAGATAACTTTTAGAAATATCTCACAAATCATCCATAGTATCCAAGAAACTAAATAAAACAATGAATATCAATCATCATGGTTGGTCTAATCCATTTCTCAATAACATTTGTAACACCCCAACATTCCATGATATGCTTCTCTTTGAATAATACAATAGCATGCGTTGTACGCAACTTTGAGTTCTAGCACACCATGACCAATATAACTATTTATTATGTATAGAAATACACACTTTTTGAAATTTTATATATTTTATTTTACAAAATATACTTCATTTTTGGATTTGGAATATGAAAATTAGCTTAGGGTGAATTTTTGGTATTTTTCTGAAAACTTTCAATTTTTAATGAATAGTGAAAAACACTATGTTGCTGTTTAAAATCGACTTTTTATTTAAATAATTATTTATTTATTTAAATTTATTTTAAGTCAAAATATATACATAATATCTATATCATTTCAATGTAATTCATTAGAGTCATTTTATAATAAGATTAGATGTATAAAATTTTATTGAACTTTTTAATGTCTTTTACCCACCTTCTAGGCACATTGGTAAAATTACATGAAACCTAATTTTACCACTTCTGTGAATTGAATTTCAGAAATACGAGAGAAATGGTTGAAATCATTAAGTAAAATTCGGTTCAGTATGATGAAAATAATTTTTGGTGAATAGTAACTTTTAGATTTTATTTTCCACGGTTAAAATTAAATAGGGTAATTAAAAGTAAAAATGATATTATAATTACCCTAACACATGTCCTAATTATATTTTATGAGTGTAGTTAGACCAAAATCTACCATAGTAATAAAATATGATCCTTTTTGATCCACTTGGAATATATTAGGACATTTATTATTATTTTATTTAAAGAAGGGTTAAAAGTGTTAAATTCAAATTTTAATAACTAAAACATTTATAATATAGTGTTATAAATAAGATAAATTAGAATATAAATATTCATTATAAATATAAAATTATTTCCTATATAATGGTATTTTATTTATAATTTTTACACATTAAATTATAAAATTTATTTATGACACAATGATGATGTTGTAATTACCTTATTAATGAAAGATTAAAATAATTGATATTGTAAATATAACAATAAATTTAAATTGAGACTTATAATTCATTAAAAGAATTTTATAGGTTAATATGACATGTTTGGGTTGATTTAATGTATTTTTTTATAAGTAATCAAGTATTTTTGACTTTCACAAAAACCAAATACTAAATAGTGTCAAAATTGACATAAATGAGTTTTTAAAAAAATAATTTATTATTAAATGATATAATATTCCTAAATATATAAGGTTAGGACAAAGAACTTATATAATTATATATATTTCATTAATGAACCACTTTTGGTTCTATTGGTATTTTATAGTAATTTTATTAACCATGTAATATAAAAATACAAGAAGACATTGTAAAAGTTAAACTATTTAACTAAGAGTTAAATCTAAAAGATAAGATTAATATGGTGACCTAAACTTGTCTAAAACATATTTTTTGAGATTATTTAGACCCATACCCACCTTATCCTTGAAATAAATTCATTTTGATCCATTATAAATAGATAATGATTTTGTAATAAAATAATATTTCAAGCTTTTCCTAAAGTAACCCTCACCTCCCATTTAAAAGGGTACTCATCCTTCTCTCAAAATCACACCTCCAAATCAATTTGTCTTGGCCTACCCCTACTCAAATATCCTACCAAATACCCTCACTTAAACCTATATTCTTTAATTTTATCAAAAATCCAACCTAAATAGCCCTTTTGATCAAATCAAAAGGAAGCACCAGAAGAAGAGGTAATAATTTCATCACCTCTTTCAAAGTTCTTTTCTTCTTCCACTTCATATTTATTTATTTTTTCCATAAAAAAATAATAACTCATGTACCTTATATATACTGTGATGCAATTATAAATATGGTACAACCATATTCATTAATCTATCCATCCTATAAATGAAAAAGTCACTATATGTGCATACGTATGGCTAACCGTCTCCACGTCATGGTGTAGTTTGTTATTCAACACTTAATTATTTGGATGGGTATAATAATTAGTATAATTGATGTTAATAATAAATATAACATCTTAATTATTCTGTATCTATGATATACCATCCAATTAAATACGATTTTACCATCAATAGAATGATATTATCGCTCGTGCGTATGTACGGATTACCATCTACACAAACACGATATGATTCATTTCCCCGTCATAACCATTCAATAATAGTTTTCATTTTATGATTAAAAATAATATTTAAGAACTTAATATAATTATGTATATGAATCAAATACATCCAATACATAACAAACATTACTTACATAACAAAACATATAATGGAAAACGAATCAGTTAACACCCAAAATAATAATACTACTGAAATATTATCAACAAAGAAATTTTAGAATATCATATATGATATCATATTTTTGTATGTAGTTATTTTATACTTTAATAACAATTATTTAAAAATTATATATGAGGTTAATTTTTCCTTTACTAAGTAAAAGTACAAGGTAAGGGTTAAATTTCACAATCTCTTTTTTATCCGAGGTTGTTTATACATTAGTATCTACTGGGACTTTTTTCTCATCGACATCTGTGTTTCTTAAAAATGTATTTCAAAAAAAATTTAATATTTATTAGACTATGGTTTAAATTTATTTATACCCTTGTTTTAATTTTTATAAAATGTTTTGAAATTAATGCTTCCATAATTTTCCAAATAAGTTACTTTATGACCTTTTCAAAAAAAATAAGGAAAGTATGTTTTTTTGAACTTATACGGCGGGTGCAGCTATTTTCCGCCATTATAACACCTTAAAATCTTCCCTTACAAGCTTATAATAATATTTTCAAAATAAATTTTTTCTTTTGTAATAATGTGACTTTTAAATTATTTCAAAATAGAAAGAGATATTTCTCTCAAATGGTTTTGATTTCATCTATGTCAACATCATTTGATGAATTTTACACTTGTTTGGAGTTGATTTATTATTATACAATCTTCCATATTGAATTAAAGGTTTTGTGATATATTTGACTAGGATGTGTTATTTTTATGCCATTCATGGTTTATGGTTAAAGTATTAACATTTCATTTTCTAGTTTTAATATGAATGTTTATGTTATGTTTCAACCTTTTCATATGAGCAATGCATTGGACTTAGTAAGTGATGGGTGGAACCCGCTATAGTGCATCGATGAATAGGTAGGTCTCTTGAGACAAACTCATTTCTTCGCACAAGGCCTTGAAAAAATCTTATTTTTAGTCTTGGAACGAGGCCTTGATTATGTGGTTGTGATGTACGACATTATGCATTATATCATTATGAAATTACCTATTGATATTACATGTGATTATTTGACTAGTAGAATATCCATGTGAATAAGTAAATGGAATTATTTGATTTATCTTTTCCATATTATGCTAATGTTTACTTTTTAAATGCTTGTGTTTTTTTATACATTGCCATCGATTTTTATGCTTATTTATTAATGTTTCCGCAACATTTTTGTCCTTACTGAGCATCTGAGATCACCCCTTTCTTATGTTTTATTTATCCCGGGATGTGGAGAAGTATATTATGATTTGTTTTTAGGGATAGGCTATGGGATATGAGTGTGTTCAAAGAATAAATGATGTCTTTTTTCATTTTATAATGTAATGTAAAACTTATGTATGTATCTAGTACTTCCAAGGATACTAAACTCATCAGTCTTTCAAGACATGATACCTTCTGATCATGACAATGTTATGTAATAATGCACCAACTATAGGTAACTTGTGTCAGGGTGTTATAGTTGGTATTAGAGGCAATTTATTACAAACCTTGGAAATTAGATTTAGAAAAACTTTGATTATATAACATTACCCTAAGATAAACTTTGAGGATTAGTATAGAATAAATTCCTAGAATTTTGGTAATGTAGATAGTTTTTTAGTTTTACAAGAAATGTATCCTTGTCTAGATATGAGAAGGTAGAGGTGGCTCTAGAACGGATATAGCTAGGAGTGAAAACTCCGACATGGAGTTTGGGCTTTACCCGGGGTATCCTGGTACACAACAACGGGCATTGCTGCACTCTTGGTTATAACACTTCTGGGGGATATGCTTAGGATAATTCAAATTTTATTTATAAGATATTATGAAGGATTTATGAGTCAATAATTTTTCAAAGAAAACATTTTTATGATTATGGGTTATATACATAAACTGTTCAACTTATTTTAGGTATTTTACAATTTTGGAATTATGCATTGTGAATCATAAACTAACCTAGTGTATTCCATTTTTTAGAAATGGATCCTAGTGGAAGGAATGTAAATCGTATCAATGCACGTAATCTATGTAGGGATTTCTCTCCTACTCAAGATAATTTTAGTAGGGCTGGTGATGCAACTGGTGTTGAACATCTTATAACAATATTGTGACAACTCACTCAGGTTGAGAATAATAACCTTACTTATATAGAGAACCCTAATCCACAATGCAGAGAATCAATGTTAGACTTATTCATGAGGAAACAACAAATAACATTCAATGGGACTAAAAATCCATTTGTAGTTGGGAAATGGATAAGTTCCTTAGAGAAAATATTTCATGATTTAGGGATTAGCGAAAGGGAAAATGTTTTCATGGAAGTTTGTTTCCTCACAGGAGATAAAGATCAATGGTGGTCATTAATTCAAAATACAAAGATGGATGAAAAAGTATCAAATATGGAATGGAGGGAGTTTAAATAAATTTTCTTATAAAATTAATTTCCTCATTACCATCAAGCGGATATGAAAAGACAATTTCTAAGTTTAAGGAAAAAGGAGGATGAGAATGTTGCAAAGTATAAGGCTAACTTTACAAGGTTATCAAGTAATGCTGAAGATTATATATGTAACCCATGGAGTAAGATAGATCGATTCTTTTATGGGTTAAAACCATTTCTCCATCAAGCATTAGTCTCACAATCCATCTCATCATACAAGGATATTGTCTCATGTGCTATCAAGAGAGAAAATGAATTCTCTTATTTTTACGAGTTTAAAGTAAAGTAAGAGAAGAATAGATCTACTGAACACTCTAGAAATGGAAATAATGGGATGAAAGAAAATGTTGAATTTCCATCTTACAATAAATATGGGAAGAAACACCCTAGTACTTGCTTTAAGGGAATAGAATTCTGTTACAAGTGTGGAGAAAAAGGCCACCAAGCTTTTTATTTCAAAGGGAATAAAGGGGTTGTCAATATTGAATGCTTCAGTTGTAAAGAATTGGGTAATTATTAAAATAAATGTCCTAAGCATCAAGGAAACTTATCTCAGAAAAGGCCAAGGGAGCAAGGCCAAGCTTATGAAATCACTACTATTGAGGTTGAAGCTCCTAATGACATGGTGGTAGGTACTTTAATGGTTTCCTCAAATTTAGCCAATAATTTATTTAATTCTAGATCATTGCATTGTTTCATATCTTCCCACTTTGATATGAAAATTAGATATTTTCAATTTGATTTAACAAGGGATTTTTCAGTCAAAACTTCTAATGGAAGTATCATTACAACAAAGTATTGTGAATCAGTTACCATTAGGGCATATAAATGTGCTTTATATAATGATCTCATCATCATAACTATGATTGAATTTCATATAATCCTCAATATAGATTGGATTTCGGACCATGATGTGAAAATTTATTATAAAAAGAAGGAGGTTACAATTTTTATTGATGATATGAAATACTTTATCTTTAAAATAGAAACATCACCATCTGATTCTCATCTAGATCCACCCCTAGTAGCTCTACTAAATTCAATTATTGGGGAAGAAGAGAGTAAAATAACTATGGGTGAGGAAATTAATTTTTAAATAGAGGACGCACCTATTGTGAAAAAATATGTTGATATGTTTCCATAGGATTTACCCAAACATCCTCCAGAACAATAAATTGAGTTTTCCATTGATTTAATTCCTGGTTCAAGGCCCATACCAAACACCCCTTATAAAATAGCCACTTTGGAATTAGTGTAACTAAAGAAACAACTAAAGGAATTGAGTAATAAATTATTTATTCTCCTTAGTGTTTCTCCATGGGGATCCCCTATTCTTTTTTGTTAAGAAGAAAGATGGATCTATGAGGTTGTGCGTTGACTACAAAGAGATCAATGCTTTAACAATAAAAAACAAGTATCCCCTACCTCTCATTGATAATTTATTTGATCAACTTCATGGATGTCAATATTTTTCAAAGATTGACCTTTGATCTGGATATCATCAGTTGTGTGTGAAGAAGGAAGACATTTCAAAAACTACATTTTGAACCAGGTACGGGCATTACGAGTTTACAGTAACACCTTTTAGACTAACTAGTGCAACCTGTGTTTTCATATATCTAATGAATAAAGTTTAAAAGGAATATCTTTATGACTTTGTAGTTGTATTTATTTATGATATCTTGGTATACTAAAAATCTATGAAGATCATGAAAATCACTTGCATGCTATTCTAAAAACCCTCAGTGGAAATGAATTCTATGGTAAGTTTAGAGAATGTGATTTTTGGCTTCAGGAAATTTCTTTTCATGTCCATATTTTCTCTAAGGATGGAACCTCTGTCGATCCTCTAAAGAACAAGGTAATCCAAGAATGTCTAGCACCGACAAGTATAACTGAGGTATGTAGTTTTATTGGTTTAGAAGGTTATTATCATCATTTTGTCCAAAATTTTTCCCAATTGGCTAACCCATTAACCAAGATCACACGTAAAGGGGTTAAATTTGTTTGTAAAAAAGAGTGTGAAGAATGTTTTGAAGAATTAAAGAAAATATTAGTCAATTCTCATATCCTGGCTCTACAATCATGGAATGATGTGTTTGTTATTTATAGTGATGCTTCAAAGAAAGGAGTTGGTTGTGTCCTTATGAAAAATTATATAGTTATTACTTATGCATCACGGGAGATAAAAATTCATGAACAAAAATATCCCACTCATGATCTTGAGTTAGCTTTTGTAATCTTTTCTTCGAAGATATGGAGACACTATCTATATGGTGAAAAATGTGAGATATATAATGATCAAAAGAGTTTGAAGTATATTTTCTCACATAAAGAACTCAACATGAGGGAAAGGAGATGGCTTGAACTACTCAAGGATTATGATTGCACTATACACTACCACCCAAGGAAGCCAAATATGGTGGAATATTCTTTATGGAGAAACGGTCATGGAGTTCTGAACAAGATGAGAGTTGAAATGGATCCTATGTTCATAGAACTAGTAAATATGGATATGGGAATAATAATGGAAGGTGAAACAATAATACTTTTTCATATGGTTTCCAAACCATCTTTACTAGAAATGATAAAAATTTCTTAGATTGATGATGAGAAGTTTCAAAAGAAAATTAAAGTTGTGAAGGATCGAAGATTGATTGAATTTGTATATGAAGATGGAATTTTGAAATTTGGGAATAAACATTGTGTTACTGATATACCTGATCTAAAAATTGAATTTTTTGATGAATTTAATGGCTCTAATTTCTCTATAAACCTTGTTAAAACTAATATGTATAGATATTTGAAGGAATATTTTTTGTGGGACAACATTAAAAGGGAGTTTTTTTATGTGTCAAGATGTATGGTTTTTCAATATGTTAAAACTAGAAGACAACATCCAGGAGGAGTCATGCAACCCCTTCCCATACTTGATTGGAAATGGGATGATATTATGATGGACTTTTTCATGGGGCTACTAAAGAATCCTAGAATGAATGACGCAATATGGGTCATTGTTGATTGTCTTACCAAGTCATCACATTTTCTTGTTATAAGAGAAGATTTAAAACTTAAACATTTAGAAAGACTATATATTAATGAAGTTGTAAGACTTCATGGTGTACCCCTATATATTTTTTGTTTCTAATCATGATCCTCATTTTACATCAAGATTCTAGAAAAGTCTTTAGAAATACTTAGATACTAAAATTCATTTGAGCACTACCTACCATGCACAAACTGATGCACAATCAGAACGGACTATTCAAACCTTAGAAGACATGTTGAGATCTTTCTCACTTGAATTTCAAGGTATGTGGGATTAATATTTACGTCTAGTAGAGTTTTCCTATAACAAAAACTTCCATTCAAGTATTCAGATGGAACCATATAAAGAATTATATGGAAAGAGATGTTGCACACCAACTTTTTGGGATGATGTTGGTGAAAGAAAACTAATAGTCTTAGAACTTGTTGAGGAAACAATAGAAAAGGTGAAGATTATCCAAACCCACATCAAATTAGTTCAAATTATGTAAAAGAGCTATGCAGATAACTGAAGGAAGGATTTGGAATTTCATGTAGGAGGTCATGTTTTCTTAAAGGTATATCCATGGATGGGTGTTATATGATTCGGTAAGAAGGTTAAATTATGTCCATGGAACATCGTACCTTTCATAATTATAGAACAAATTGGAGTTATATCTTACCGTTTGGCAATGCCTCTAAGTCTCTCCAAAGTTCATGATGTGTTCCATGTATCACTATTGAGAAAATACATGTCTGACCTAATGCATGTACTCACCTATGAAAAAATAGAACTGGAACTTGATCATTCATATTGTGAGAATCCTATCAGGATTCTTGATACCAAAGAACAAGTGTTGAGAAACCTGATGACTCATCTGGTAAAAGTTCTACGGAGAAACCATACGATGGAAGACGCAACGTGGGAACCTGAGGAACATATGATGAAGAACCACCCAAATATTTTTAGGTATTAATATTCTAGAAATTTATAGGATGAAATTATTTGGAGGGAATAATGTAACACCCCAAGATTCCATAGTATGCTTCTCTTTGAATACTACAATAGATTGTGTTGTATGAAACTTCAAGTTCTAGGACACCACGACCAGTCAAACTAGCCGCTATAAATAGTAATACCCACTTTTTTAAATTTTATAAAGTTTATTTTTCAAAATGGACATCATTTTTGGATTCAAAATATCAAAATTATCTTTGGGTGAATTTTTTTTATTTTTCTAAAAACTTTCAATTTTGATGAATAGTGAAAAACACTGTGTTATTGTTTAAAACCGAATTTTTATTTAAATAATTATTTATTTTGTTTAAATTTATTTTATTTAAAAATAGATACATAATATCTATATTAATTTAATTTAATTCATTGGAGTCAATTTATAAAAATATTAGATGTATAAAATTTTATTGAACTTTTCAAACGACTTTCACCCAACTTCTAGGCACGTTAGAAAATTTGAATAAAATGTAATTTTACTACTTCTGTGAATTTAATTTTAACAATTCAGGACACATAGTTGACATAAGTAAGTAAAATGTGGTCCAATAAGAAGAAAATAATTTTGGTGAATAGTAACTTTTTGGATTTTATTTACCACAGTTAAAAGTAAATAGGGTAATTAAAGGTAACAATGATATTATAATTACCCTAACACATGTCCTAATTATATTGGATAAGTGTATTTAGACCAAAAGAAACCTTGTAAATAAAATATGATCCTATTTGATTCACTTGGACTAGATTAGTACATTTATTATTATATTATTTAAAGAAGAATTAAAAGTGTTAAATTCAAATTTTAGTAACTAAAAAAATTTAATACAGGGTTATACATAAGATAAATTCGACTATAAATATTTATTAGAAAGATAAAAAAATTTCCTACATAATTATATTTTATTTATAACTTTTAGACATTAAATAATTAAATTTATTTATGACACAATGATGATGTAGTAATTACCTTATTAATGAATGATTAAACTAATTGATATTATAAATAGAAAAATAAGTGTAAATTGAGACTTATGATGAATTACATGAATTTTATAGGTTAATATGATATTTTATGATTGATTTAATTTATTTCCTTCAAAGTAATTAAGTTGTTTTGAATTTCACAAAAACAAAATACTAAATAGTGTCAAAATTGACATAAAATAGTTTTTAAAACAAATATTATATTTTTAAATGATATAATATTCATAAAAATATAAGGCTCATACAAAGGACTTATATAATTACATATATGTCATTACTTACCCACTTGGGGTTCATTTGAAATTTTATATTTAGTTTATTAACCATGTAATATAAAAATACAAGAAGACGTTGTAAAAGGTAAACTATTTAACTAAGAGTTAAATCTAAAAGATAAGGTTAATATGGTGACCTAAACTTTTCTAAAACCTATTGGTTGAGAGGATTTAGACCAATCCCTACCTTATCCTCTAAATAAATTCATTTAGATCCATTATAAACCGAAAATTATTTTATAATAAAATAATATTTCATGCTATTCATAAAGTAATCCTCACCTCTCTTATAAAAGGGTACTTACCCTTCTCTCAAAATCACACCTCCAAAGCCATTTTGATCGGCCAAACCCTACTCAAATATCCTCCCAAATACCCTCAAGTCAACCTAAAGGAATTACTTTGATCAGAACTCCAACATAAGGATCCCTTTTGTTCAAATAAAAAAGAATCACCTGAAGAAGAGGTAATAATTTCATCACCTCTTTCAAAGTTATTTTCTTCTTCCACTTCATCTTTATTTGTTTTTTCCATAAAAAAATAATAAATCTAGTACCTTATACATACTGTGATGTTATTATAAATATGGTATAACCATATTCATTATTCTATCCATCCTATGAATGACAAAGTCATCACACGTGTGTATGTACGACTTACTGTCTCCACGTGGTGGTATAGTTTGTTATTCAACACTTCATTATTTGTATGGGTATAATAATGAGTATATTTTATGTTAATAAAAAATATAAAATATTAATAATTTTTTATATATGATATACTATCCAATTACATACGATTTTACCATCAATAGAATGATATTGTCGCTCGTGCGTACGTACGGATTACCATCTCCACGAACGCGATAAGATTCATTTCCCCATCGTAACCATTTAAGAATAATTTTCATTTTATGGTTAAAAATAATGTTTAAGAAATTAATATCATTTTGGATATGAATCAAATACATAATATCAAACATGACTTATGTAACAAAATATATAAAGGAAAATAAATCAGTTAACACCTGAAACAATGATACTACTGAAATATTATCAACAAGGAAATATTAGAAGAACATATAAGATATAATATTTATGTATGTGGTTCTTCTATAATATAATAATAATGATTTAACTATTATAAAGGATATTAATGTACCCTAGACTAAGGAAAATTACAAGGTAAGGTTTAAATTTCACAATCTCTTTATTATCTGAGATTGTTTATATGTAAGTATCTTCTGGGTCTTCTTTATTATCCACATATGTGTTTCTTAAAAATTTATTTCGAAACATTTTTACTATTTTCTAGACTATGGGTTAAATCCATTTACACCCTTGCTTAAATTTTTATAAATTTTTTTGAAAGGAATCTTTCAGTCTTTTTCCAAACAAGGTACGTTATGACCATTTTAACAAATTAAGGAAAGAATGTTTTTTTAAATTATATGGTGGGTGCGGCTATTTTCCACTGTTATAACACCTTTGAAGCTTTTCATAAAAGATTATAAGAATATTTTCAAAATAAATGTTTTCTTTTATAATTTTGTGACCTTTAAATGATTTCAAAACAGAAAGAGATATTTCTCTCAAATATTTTTTATTTCATCTATATCATCATCCTTTGATGGATTTTACACTTATTTGAAGTTGATTTATTATGATACAATCTTCAGTTGTGTATTGAAGGTTTTGTGATATGTTTGATTATGGATGTGTTATTCTTATACCATTCATGGTTTATGTTTAAATTATTAACATTTTGTATGCTAGTTTTAATATGAATGTTTTTGTTATGTTTTAACCTTTTCATATGGGTAATGTATTGGACTTAGTAAGTGACAGGTGGGGCCTACTATAGCTCCTCAATGCATCGCTAGGTCTCATGAGATAAAATAGCATATAGGCACAAGGCCTTGACAAAATATTATTTCTAGTCTTGGCATGAGGCCTTAACTATGTGGTTATGATGTCTGGCAATATGCATTCCATCATTATGAAATTAGTTATTCATATTACATGTGATTATTCATATAGTAGAATATCCATGTGAATATGAAAATGAATTATTAGATTTATCTTTTCCATATTATACTGAAGTTAAATTTTAAAAGTCTTTCATTTTAGTCTTATACATTTCCTTCAATGTTTATGCTTATTTATGAAAGTTTCTGCTATATTGTTGTCCTTACTGAGTATCAGAGATAGCCCCTTTATTATGTTTTATTTTTTCCAAGATGTGAAGAAGTATATTATGACTGTCCTATAAGTATAGGATATGGGATATGAGTATGTTAAAAGGATTCACAATGTTGTTGTTTTTTCATAATGTAATGTATAACTTATGTATTTATCTATTACTTTTAAGGATACTAAACTGGTCGGTCTTTCGGTACATGATCCCTTATGATCATTACAATGTTATATAATAATGCAATGACTCTGGGTAACTAGGGATGGGGTGTTACAACATTTTTCATTAAATAATCCACCAATAAAGCCTCATTTGAGATTATATTACCCAAGAATAAAACATTTTGCAGCCACAATTCGCACTTTCAAAATTTGGAATATAGTTTCTCTTTTCAATAGGTCATCGACACAATCAAAAAATAATATCAATTCTCTTATTTACTCATAGAATATATAAAAATACCATCTATGAAGACTACCACAAATTGATCATGGTAATCTATGAAATCATTATTTATATAATCCTTGAATATAGCAGGGGAATTTTTATATCCAAATGGAATCAATATAAATTCATAATGAACATACATAATACAAAAGGTGGTATTTGGTATATCCTCCTTCTTGACCGTCATTTGATGTTATCTATAATGAAGTTAAATATTATAAAAGTATTTATCTTTTTTAGTTGATCAAATAAGTCCTCAATATGGGGTAGAATAAAAATATTCTTGATAGTAATCTTATTTTGTTTGAAATAATCAATGAAAAGATGAATTGAACCATATTTATTATTCATAAAAAAAATAGGTGCACCTCATGGTGATTAACTCAATCATATTAATACATTTTCTATATTCTCTTATATTCTCTTCTTCATTTCTTGAAACTCAATTGGGGATATTCTATTTAGATTATTTGAAATAGGTGTACCACCAGGTATCAGTTATATTGAGAAATAAACTTCAAAATTTGGGGGAAGTCTAGGAAATTATTTAGAAAATACATTATCATATTCCCAATATATATATATATATATATATATCTTCAATTATTAGTTTCTCCACAACCATTTGAAATAAAAATCCCTCATGAATAGGTAGTAATACCCAATAAAAATAAGTAATCTCTATTAGAATTTCATATTCCTCCTCAAAAAAAGATAATCATAGGTTGATTAAAAATATTAAATGTGAATTCCCCTCCATGGAAATTGATATAGTATCTTTATAAAGAATCTAGTATATTCCAAAAATAACACCTAATTCAACTAGAGGAGGAGTCGTAAGATTTATAAGAATCATATTCCCATAACATTATATCATAGATTATCTATAGACTTAGAATATTTTCATTATAACATAAGGATTTTTCATGATAAATTAAATATATAATCACTAAAGTGGTGATATATAAACATTAAAAAATTATTCAGAAGTAAAAAATGTGAGTTTATTTAGAATAAAATAACACATTTGTAGTTATATAGTGGATGATAAGTGTACATTTCACCACTTTGTTCTCATGGACACTTATGGGGTTGTGATTATAAGATGTTTCCCATTATCTATTATATTAAGAGGTTTCCAGTGTCTATTATTGTCTTTAACCCATAGATTTGGGAATTAGTTTCCATTACTCCCATACTCCTTGTAAATATAGTATTGGGGTGTTGATTTTTCATTAAATGATATTTCATCTCATTATTTTCCATTGCTTTATTCTTTATATCTCTTTGGAATCCACTTCTTCAATGGAAATCAATTACACACTTGAAATATTTACCATTATGTTGGAGCTAATCACACCCATGGTTTTTTTATACATCTAGGAAATAAAAAGATTCATTTTGATTCTTCCATGGGTTTTATTATCTGAATATCCTCAAAAAATATATCTATATATTCTTATAAAAACCATCATAATGATGGAAATCCTTACTCTATATTTCTACCTTAATAGCATAAAGAACTATTTTATTATATTTACTAATTTCCTCTATGGTTAGTGCCATTCAGAGACTTTGATGTGGGCTACTGATGAACCTATAAATTTTTCCTTTAGGTTAGATGATATGCCTAGAATCACACCATGAAATTCTGGTAAAGTTTTCCTCATATGTATAAATAGATTGATCATCCTTATACTTAAACACTTAGAATTACCTTTCCATATTCATGAAAAGAATTTCGGAAAAATACATATTATGATATTCCTACTTAGACTAATTAATATCCATAGATTCAATTTCTTCCTATTTTCTATTGTTATTAGAAAGATTCCACCAGTAGTTTATCTCACCTTTCAAATGATACAATTTTAGGAAACAAATCATCCTCTAGGCACTGTATAATGTAAAATATCTATTTAGGGGTACTAATCCATTTCTCAGAAACTAATGGATCATAGGAAAAATTAAAATAAGGTGGTTGTTGCCTCATGAATGACTAAATGGTGTGTTTCTATACCTGTTTATCATTTGGAATCTCAACACGAATCATGTGTTGAGAGAGTTATATGGGAATAGAAACAAGGTTTTAAATTCGAACTCTCTTGTCATTCGGTTCGTCAAGAGGATAAACATTTCATTATCCACCACATTCATTGTTAACTTAATTCATCATAGGTCCAATGATTGGAAAAAACCAATAGGAATAGTGTATTAATCAAGATATAATAATTATAGTGAGAAATTAGAAAACTATGTAAACAGTTCCTAATATTTCATAAATTCTAACAACATGTTATAAACTCATAAAAATTTTAGTTTCACTCTATATCACATTCAGTTATTCATATATTGCCTGAATTTGTATCGTTATATTATTTGTAACCAAAAATTTAAAAAAAAACTAAAACATCCATTGATATGAACTAAGGTAACCCACTTAATACATATATAAATATTTCCTCATTTTTTACAAATATTCAATAGATTTCATAATAATATAAACCTCTAGGATAATAAAGGTGTAGCTTCATTCGAAAATAGATAAATAATAAAATTATTTCATAAAATATCCTGAACATATTCCAAAACATTTTTCACTAAAATTAAAATTATTATACATTTCATACATAAAAAACTTCTATAAAACATGGGGGAAATGGAAACATAAGAAAGGGTGAGCTCAGATTCTCAGAAAAGGGTAAACATGAGAGATGAAAATTTACGATCATAAGAAAAAATATATGAATAAGGGTAATTAATCACAATTATAAAATAATAAATTCATCCCCAATATTTCATAGATCAAAACCCTAGATTCATGGAATAATGCATTATAATATCAAAAGACATTGGCCATGGAGTGAGGAATCATCATTAATAAATCATGATTCAGGAGAGTATATTATAAGTATAAGAATTTTTCATTATAATTATGTCACTAACATAAGAATAAACAATAATATCATTACTCAAGGTTAACTTTCAGGACTATCTTAGTGGAAAAATTCCCATGGTGGATTGGGTTCACTCTTCATAACATCATTTCCTTAGTCAAGGTTCACTCACAAGACTATCATAGTGGACAAAGTCCCTTAATAAGATGGTTTCACTCCACACTCTAGTATTTTTTATCTTATTATATATAAATCATTAACCAATTAATTGGATGTATTTAATGGAACCACTCACTTCATAATGAACACCATATATATTTGTTCTATAATATCAAAAAACATTCATCAATTCATTATAGCATAAGCCATGGAAATAAATTGGTTTTCATAATCATTTCACCATCACCTAATTTTAATGCATAAATAGAAATATCATGGATGATATAATTATATAATATACCCATTTAATCATAGTAAACATCAATATATGTTAATATAAATGAAAAATACCATTAAAATAGAATTTAAACATTTCTTTGAAACAGTGGAAAATATCCTCTTTCTTGTGTATCATTAAACTAAAAATTTACAAAATATTGAGGAAACAAAGTTCTTTGAAAATATCCATGGAAGATTTTAAAGTAAAATTCAATGTATATGATGGTTATAACAGTAGTAAAATCCGTTTATGAGGTAAACATTAAAACAATGATTCATTTCACACTTTAAATAAAAATTCCAAAAGTACCTCCTACAGAAAAAAATATTCTTTTTAAAACATTGAAATGAATGTCAAGTATTGTTATAAATGGATTAAAATAATAATTTATCATGTAAAGGGGAATTCAATGAAACATTTAGAAGAACATGGACAAGGAAGTAAAAGTTCATCAATCAAAGAGAAAATAACATTGACATTTCTTAAAAATGTTTTCTCGGCCGTTTTTTGTAAAAAAAATAGAAGAACTAAACTAAAACATGAAAATTATTTAATTAAATATATAATATTAATATCAATTATTTTTAAATTATAAGGAACATATAATTTCCTTCAATTAATGTTTTAGAAAAACAATCCCAAAATAAAATGAGATTGTAACCAAAACCATTTCTTTAGGCCATGTAATAATTTATACACATTATTAAACTAATTAATAATAAATATATATTTATTATAATTTTATAATTAATAATATTCATAATTTTAAAAAAATATATCATTTATTATGATTTTTTTACCCATTTATTAAAAATAATCATCAAAATCAACATTCATGTGAAAATTGGTCAGTTTTCCATGCATGTTTTGGTTTGATGGTTCTAGTCCTTGAACTTTCATTATGGTTTAATCATATAAATAATCTTAATAATTTAATAATTATTATATTTATTCATTATAAACACTTTTATGGACATTCATATATATTGGTGATGAAAATTTATTTATATAACTCTGTGCAGACAGCAGTCTGTATGTGTTCACAAGTGATTTTTTCATTTTCCAATGAATGGAAATAAATAATGATAAATTATAATATATATTTATAGAATCATAATAATATAATTGATATAATATATAATTATTAAACTCATATATATGACCATCCATTTATGGAGGACATGAAAAACTAATCACATTACTTCATGAATGTGGTGGTCTATATGTAAGCATGAACGACATTATCATTTACCATAGGAAATAAAGAATGAATAAAATGGATATAAAATTAAATTAAGAACATATAATTATAGTAATGATGCTTTTTTTAATCATGCTGATATATTTATATAATATTTTTATGTGGTGTAAGAAGAATGAAACATGAAAAGGATCCGTAATAACATATAATTCTTCTTCGGTTATCCCCTTTTGAAGAGCATCTTCGGCCTTCTTGGATGGGTGTTTGGGGAACAATATAGCCTCAATATAATGGAAAAAATGTTGGGAGATTTTTTTTAGATCTTATTAGAACAATATGGTTAAAACATGTGAATAAGATCGTATAAGAGGTACCCTTTTATACGTGAGGTAGGTGGAAACTTGTAAATAATTAAGACACTAAAATATAATAAAGTAATATTCTAGTAAGAGTAGAATAGTGGAAATTTAAATTTTAAGATAAGATAATTATAGGTATAAATATAATTATAAAATAAATTTTAAAAGTTTTTTAGGATATTTTAAATATTATTTATTAGTTTATCCCCATTTTTGAACCTTCTTAACCTTAAATGAGTAGAAATATTTTACCATTGTGACCATTAATTATGATTAAATTTTAAAGGGGAATAATTATCAAAATTTTAAATGATTACTCCGAATACGAAAAACATTTTATCAAATTTAGAAATTATAAATTTTAGAAATTAATTTTAAAATAATCATGTAAAACACAATGAAACCCGTTTTTAGAAAACTATTGTAACATCTTGCCCCCGAAAACCTGAAGCCAGTTCATTATTTTATTGCATTGGCTTGATTACAATGAATCAAAACTCAAAGAAACAATCATTTTAGCAGTCTTGGAAATCTATGTTACATATATTATTCCCTTAATAAATTGTGAAACAATAAATAAAAACATGATACACCATAAAATGAAATACACTACGTCTTTGAATCATTATTTAAAGATTTCATCTTTATAACTTGGGGAAAGAATCATAATAAGGGTAAGATAAAATGGTCATTAAGGGTATGTAAAGAGGAATAAATAATTAATTAATAGGAATAAATAAACATAGCAAGGTAAATAAATAATAACACATGTCATTTAAATAACTAGATAACGTAATATGAGTATAGAATGGTAAGAAATTGTACACATTCCATTTAAATCAATAAACTGAAAATGAAATGAATCTATAGATATGTAAATGAAAAATACCATGGAAAATAATAAATGATTTCTCAATAATGGAAATGCCTAATTATTTAACATCATGTTTCCTAGACACATGATACCTTTACCATCAGGTGATAGTTTAAACTATTTGGCCAACTAATTCTCCTCATGAGACTATTAATGAATCGATGGTCTTGTATTAACCGGTCCCCATCTCGTTTTTTGGACTTAAATAGTCCCCAACACATTTATTTCATGTCCAAATAATTCATCATATATTGACTAAACAATTTTTCTTATAAAAATATATCTGTATTGAATATAATATATGTATTTAACAATAATTCACAGTAAATCAAATAACCATCAAAGTGAACACTGCATGTAAAATGATATACAGATTAAGAAATAGTTATATCCATTATGTGAGAATATGTATTTTCAAGGTAATTTTCAATGAAAATGATTATAATAAAGTGATTTTTTATGATAAATTTAACAACCACAAAATAAGTGAGATTTCATGGATAATCATTAATAACATTCTTGTGGAGAATAATCATTAAACATTCCAATGTATCACATACCACTATGAAATATTTTAATAATAATCTAAAGACATGTATGACATTAAATTAAACTTATAATATCATTATAATAATTGGATTCATTATATAACATGAAAAATGTATTATATACACCAAATAAAAGTGAATTGGCACATAATAACAAATAAATCTCAGTGGAATGTAAATTGAGATGAAATTTGCATACCTTAATCTTCCATTTGTTATGTGGTATTTATCCACCTGTATAGTGGTTCAAATATGTTACTAAATTATATCAAAATCATAATCGTGTTTATAATATGATATATTATCTTCTTATAATATTTTAATATCGATTTGTTAACACTAAGTCATTATTTTCACTACTTTGGGTGTTAATTGCCTAGTTTTTTCAAGTATGTTTTCACTTGTTTTTTTATTCTCCTATTACTTAGATCATGATTTCATAATCTACATAATGTAAACCATTAATTAATTATCTTATATATTCATTAAATATGAATTTATAGTAGTCCATAATATTTGGAGATAAGAAATTAAGTGCACCATTCATGGAAACGGTAGTCTGTACATACGTATGAACGCTATTTTCATTTCTTTTTCATATTAAAATAATGAAAAATAAATGATACACATGTATATTATAATTTTAATATCATATATATGTTATATATTTTACATATTTTTATTAAAATCATCCTTACTGTGCTCCATGTATAGCATGAACGAATCATATCGCTTCGAGGGGGTGGTAGTCCATACTTCCTCAAAAGAAACTTGTTCATTTCTCCTTTACCACCTCTCATGGTCTCCATTATGATGGATAATATATTTAAATATGATATATATGATATTTATTATGTATTTATACTTCTTTAATCCATTTATAACACATACCTTGAATCATAATCATTAAGAACATTATTGAGGAGAATAATCTTTAAACATTCCAAAGTGTCCCATACCACTATGAAATATTAAAATCATAATATCCAGAAAGTTATGAAATTAAATGAAACATATAATATCATAAAAATAATTGGATTTGTTATATAACATGAAAAAGTTAGTATATAATCCAAATAAAAGTGAATTAGTACATAATGACAAATAAGTCTCCAAGGAATGTAAATTGAGATGAAATTCCCTTACCTTAATATTAAATTTGTTGTGTGGTATTTATACATGTGTATAGTGGTTAAAAATATGTTAATAACTTATAACAGGACCATAATAATTCTTATAATATCATATATTATATTTTAGTGATATTTTTTTTTAACACCCTTTCATTATTTTCACTACTCTGGTTGTTAATTGCCTAGTTTTCTCAAGTATGTTTTGAATTGTTATTTGATTTTATTATTAATTTTATAATAATTTCATCATATATAAATTTTAAAACATGACTTAATTATCTTATATATTCATTAGATATGTATTAATAATAGTCCATAATATTTGGAGATAATAAATAAAGTGGATTGTTCATTGAGACGGTAGGTCGTACATACACTTGAATACTCCTTTCATTTCTTTGTCATGTTAAAATAATAAAAAATAAATGATAAAAAACAATATTATAATTATAGTGTCATATATATGTTATATATGTTACATATTTTTATAAAAATCATCCTTAATACATTCCATGTGTGGCATGAATGAATCACATAACTTCGAGGGGGCGGTAGTCCACACTTCCTAAAACGATGTTATTACATTAATGAAAAATTAGAAGTATTAATGGTATGTGTTATAAAAGTATTAAATAAGTATAAATACATAATAAATATCATATATATCATATATAAATTTAATTTCCATCATAATTTCCACCATGAGAGGTGGTAAATGAAAAAATGAACAATCCTCATTTCGTGAGGTAGTAATTCGTCGTACATAAAAATAGTATGTTTGTTGCCCATTAGATGGAGGTGTGTGTAATTTTATTTATAACACTTTAAATTAAAAAAAAAACTTTTTAATTTATTATACTATTTTTTCTATATTATCACTGAATAAAGAGATTTTAAGGGGTGTGTAATGGAAATGAGACTAGAGATCTTGAGAGAAGATGTTTCCTCTTAATTAGGTAAATTCTTTTGGTTTTTTTCAAAAGGCTTCCTTGGATGGATTTCATAAAAAAAGTGTGAATTCTTGTATTATTGAAGTTATATTTAGGATCTATTTTTTGGATATTTTTCAAGCCAAATTAGGTTGATAGGTGTGAGTAAGTGGGAGGAGAGGTGGCCTTTTATAGTGAAGGATGAGTGACACTCTTGTAATATTTTGATAAAGGAATTTCATGCACGTTTTTCATGTTTCTAGTGGATCCAATGATGAGAAAATTTATATAAAATATAATATAGGGATTATATATGTACATAAAATCAATTTTGGAAAAGTCTATAAGTCTTCTTAGGCCTTCAATTTATGATTTAGTCCATTATTAAGCTTAATTTAACCTTAATCATTGCAATAAATTTTAGTCACTTTTACTAATATTTTTTATAAAAAACAAATTTATTCTTATTATAAATTATAAATTATAAAAATTATAATTATATAATTATTTTATTAAAATTACAATCACATTAGTGGAAGAAATTAATATAAATTTAATCCCGTAGATAGGATGAGAATGTAGGTTTGTAAGGTAAAAACGTTCAAAAGTTTGCAATGTTTCTATAGTCAATTTCAATTTGACATTGGTTCCAATGAACTAAATTGGATTAATTGATAAATATATGATACAATTAAAATTTAAAACCAATATAAAACAAAATTTAACCTAATAAATACATCAGATGAATAAGCAGTTTTGAACTAAAATTCAGTATTTTTTACTATTCATTAAAAAATAAAACTTCAGCAAAATATAAAAAAAATACCCTAACCTAATTTTTATGTTTCAAATCAAATTATTCAGTTCATTTTGACATATTAAATTTATAAATGGTTAAAAGTTCGGATTTAAATTGGTTTTTCCACTAAAAGGTGGTAAAAATGCCTTTATAAAAATATAGGGTTTTATGTGTGAAATTGTGTTTGTTCTTATCTTATTACTATAAAACCTAATGGATGAATATAAAAATTATTTTATTGAATATATAAAATATATATTTCATTAAAATAATTAACTAATTGCAACTAATTATGTTTATTAAGGCAAAACTCATCTAGAATCATAAAAATAATAATATTTCATTTTATATTCAATTGGTTCTTATTTTTTATTTCTTAGTAATTGGTAACCAATGAATTCATTTTATATTTATATAAATCATAAATTTTAATAATTTAGTTAATAATATTTATAAACTCTAACATAATGTCTTGGTTATATCATATTATATTAAATAATAATATTTTAATAATACATTATTATTTGGTGAAACTCGGTCTTATGTGTAACGCATGCTATTGTGGAAGGATGCTCTTGCATATAATGCAAGCTAAATCTGTGTATTACGCATTAAAAAATATGGAAAATATTATATTTATTTAAAATAGTAAATATATTACAATTTACCAGTTTAATATATTCCCTTTATACACTTGGTATTATGTGTCACACATGCTATCGAATGTAAAGTTGTAATTTAGAATTTCAGAATGTTACATTCTCCCCACCTTAATTAAATTGAATCATCACAATTTAAAATTTATCTTAGTAATCAAGGGGTTGATATTTGAAAAAAAAAATTGAAAACCCACATCGTAAATAGGGTTAATAATACATCTTCTTAATAAGAGAGAAAGTAAAGTAAAATGTTCTGGTAACAATGTTTCCTAATAGGAGAAAATAGTTGTGAAATGAAAACATGGATATAGAGGAAAAATATAGCAATCATGTTCTGATGGAGGGAGATATATAACATATTTATATGAATGTTTTTATCCATAAAACCATAAACCATATGTGTGAATAAAGGTCATTTATATTATAAAAAATGATGATAATAAGAAAATATGTTTGTTTCAAAACCATTTTATTTAAATAGTTAAGTAATTATTTCACTCTTTGAGAATATAAGTAAATATATATAAACATAATATTTTACATTGGTTATTCCATGAACAATTTCCAATTTATATCTTTGCATAAGATGTATCCCATATTGAATTAATACCTTAACTTCTAAAATCTCATCAAAAGATCAAATTAATCCATTTTATAAATGGTTAAATTTTGCAAAATATTATGATCCAATACTTTGGAAGGAAGGTCACTAAATTTCCAAAATGAACTTTTCATTATCCTTTAACAACATAAAAAACTCTAAATTTTCGCATTCCAAACATGTGAATAACTTCATCATATATCCTCTTAAAATATGGTAATAACTAAAATTACCATAAAACATTATTAGAAACATGTATTTTTACTTATTCAATAAGTAGGAAACTAGTTATTGGATATATTCCTTAAATTCAAAAGTGTTGTAAACACCCTCAATGATAGCATAGACCACTTTTTCAAAAAAAAATTAATCAAATATAAGGTAGTCATAACATATCAAAATAAATAATTTCTTCATCATTATATCAACATCAAGAACATATTAAGGGTTGCATTTCCCTCAATCATTGTTTTCCAAAAAGAGTAACTTTCTACTAAATAACTTGTATTCATACCATTTAGTATATGATCTCAAATCCTTAATGAAAAAGTATTGCAATACAATCTCATATATTTCATAATTCTTATAACTAGTACATCACTTGTAAAATATTAAAATGACATAGTTCTTGAATCCAAGTATATATAAACCTCGATTATTACACTTTATCCTTAAGCCATTAACAAGGATACCTCATCGTATTACTTAATACCTCTTTCCTTTCACATTTCACCAGTAGTATCATCATCAGAATCAATATATTTATTACTCATATGACCTTTTCGATACTCTTCATGAGATCTTCACTTGGAACATATATTTGAATAATGACTATTCATTATACACTTAAATTATTTAACCATTGAGGATGTATTAGGGAGGCCAATATTCCAATCCATTTCATCAATAGAACTCTTAATTTTTCCTTTGTGTTTAATTGATTTGTGTCCTTCTATTACACATTAAAATTATCTTCTTGAACCATTAATACATTCACTTGAGTGATTCTTTCTACATTCTTGACATAAAGTAAAATGAATATTCATTTTTCTATGGTCTCTATTACCCAAACTCTCAGTGGAGTCATTCCTTCTCCTCCTTGGTGAGTCCAATAGTTGGTTATGATATACATTGTAAATCATGTTCTATGAAAGATGATTAGTAATGATCAAAACATTATTCACTCCAGTGATCATTCCATTTAACTTCTAATCAGTAATTTTTTCATCACATTCAATGTTAACCCATTTCCTTCTGGTTCCTACCATTTACTAAAACACGAAAGAATAGTGTGAGCAAAACTTATAAAAATAGAAAACCACATAGTAATGAAAAATTACTTATTATATTACTAAATCATGGCTCCTGATTCTTTAATATATGACACCAAAAGTTTATCCTAGGTTAATAAAATTCATCTTCTACTTAAATCCTTATTAATGGTTAGTAAGTAAAATGTGAGTTCTTATAAACATATCCCCCAAGAGTGTCAAACTAGGTGTGTAGTAAGACCTATTATCATATACTAGGTTACTTTGAGTTAGGCCTTAGAAACCTTATCAGAGTTGTTACCCCTAGGTACATCTGTTCTAAAACCACATCCCCATATAATATCCAAATAGGGATGTATTTCTAGGAATTCCAACATAATCACTACCTTAACAAAATTAGAGGATAATCTTATATACTTATTATCAATGTATATCTTAGTGTTGTACTACCTAATCTATGTTTTCTAAATCTAGTTTTAAAATTTTCTTATAAACTTACTTTGATACCAACTGTAATACCCTAACCCCAGAAACTTAGAGTCGTTGCATTATTTTATTACATTGGCATGATTATAAAGAATCGAATCCTGAAGAACTAATCAGTTTAGCAGTTTTGGAAAACCATATTACATACATGATACCAATAATACAATAGTAAATAGTAAATACAAACATGATACATAATAAAATCAAATAAACTACATTTGAGAATTCGTATTCAAAGATTTATTCTTCATAACCTGGGGAAAGAAACCTAATAAGAGTGAGATAAAATTCTCAGTAAGGGAATTTAAAGTAGAAGAAATAATGAATCAATAGAAATAAATTAATATAGTTAGGTAAATAACTAGTAACACATTCCATTCAAATAACTATATAAGAAAATTTTAGTATGGAAAGTTAAGAAACAATAACACATTCCATTTAAATCAATGAACTGAAAATTAAAAGCATCCATAGATATATCGATGAAAAATATCATGGAAAAATAATAATTAAATTATCAATAAATGAAATTTTTTATTATCATATCTCATGTTTCCCAAAAACATGATACCTTTACCATCAAGAAATAGTTTAAACTATTTAGCCAACTAATTTTCCTCATTAGACAACTGATGCATCGAGGGGCTTTCATTAACCATTACCCAACCTATAGGGATTTCCTTAAATGTTCCCCAACCCATGTATTTCATGTCCAAATCATTCCTCAAATATTGAATAAACAATATTCCTTATCAAATTGTATATGTATTGAAAAGAAGATACAAATTTATCATTGGTTCTTTGTTTGTTGAATAATTATTAATGTGAACATCGTATGTAAAATAATATATGACTTAGGAAATAATAATGTCCATTATATGATAATATGGATATTCAGGGTAATTTCTAATAAAACATTATTACAATAAATTTATTATTTCAAAAGAAATTTAATAGTCACAAAAGGAAGTGATATTTCATATATAATCATTAGGATCATTCTTGAAGAGAATAATCTTTAAACATTTCAAAGTGTCCCATACCACTTTAAAAATTTGAATAATAATAGTCAAAAAGTTATGAAATTAAATGAAACATATAATATCATGAAAATAATGGGATTCATGATATAATGTAAAAATGGTAGTATATTCACCAAATAAAAGTGAATTGGTGCGTAATGACAAATAAGTCTCAATGGAATGCAAATTGAGATGAGATTCCCTTACCTTAATATTTATTTTTTGTTTGGTCTTTATACATTTATATAGTGGATGAAAATATGTTAATAACTTATACCAAAACCAGAATCATTTTTATAATATCATATATTATCTTCTTTTAATATTTTATTACCTATTTGTTAACACTCTTTCATTATTTTTACTATTTTGGCCATTAATTCCTTAGTTTTCTCAAGTATGTTTTTACTTGTTATTTTCTTCTCTTATACTTAGACCATGATTTCATTATCTCTAAAATGTAAAAATTACTTAATTATCTTATATATTTAGTAATTGTGTATTTAGAATCTTCCATAATATTTGGAGATAAGAAATGAAGTGCACCTTTCATGGAGATGGTAGCTCTTACGTACGCATGAATGTAACTTGCATTTCTTCATTGTTATAAAAGAAAGAAAAATGTATGATACATATGTATATTATAATTATATTATAATTTATATGTTATATATATTACATAGTTTTATTAAAATCATCCTTGATATGTTTCATGTATAGTGTGCACAAGTCGCATTGCTTCTAGGGGGCGGAAGTCCACACTTACTCAAAAGATGTTACTGTATTAACACAAAACTGAAAGTATTAAATGTATTAGTTATAAAAGGATTAAATAAGTATAAATAAATAAATAATAAAATTAATATATAATATATAAACATATTTTCTATGTTGACACTACCTAAGAATAAAAAAAGACTATGAAGATAGCCATACATATTTCAAAATCCCAAGGAAAGGTTTGAAGAATTCAAAGGAACGCCAAACCCTCCAAAGGGATGCGTGGAAAACCAATGTGGAAGAATTGTGTGATAGAGCTATGTGAAAAACCTACACGGTAGAATAATTTCTGTACACCTACGCAGCAGACCTGTGCAGAGGACCTGCATGAAGGATCTGTGCGGACAACATCCCTTCGACCAGGCCCCATATATGCCTTTAAATAAGACCCTTGGGCTCCCCATTTCAAGAACTGAAAGAGTTGAAAGACTTCCTGAAGCTCCCATTGCGTATCTATTTTGTCCAGATCCCTCAAATTGTCTTGGGTAGCGCTCTAAAATGCCAGAGAAGAGATAATTAAATGGGTTAAGCATGTTTTGAAAGTCTTTCACAATTTTTTTACATAGGCTTGGTTCCCCTATGTGAAACATATTCTTTAGTCATCATAGAAACATGCGTAGTACAACTTCATGGTATAGCTGCATGGTACAGCTGTGTGGCGCATCAATGTGGGGTACCTACACGGCACACTTGCGTGAGGTACCTACAGGGAAAATCTTGGTATAAATCCTACATACCAACTTATGTACCCTCTTTAAATCCATTCATGGTAGTTTATATCCTTACATGGTTCCCTTATCTGAAAGAGACTAAGTTTAATCCTCCACCAAAACCTCCTCACTTATCAAAAACTTGGGAAAGGCACATTAGCATGTCTCCTATTTGGGTTTGTATTTATGCAGTAATAGGTTTCCCACATTTGTTTCACATTGGGGTTAGGATTCATGGAGTGTCTTCGGGTTTGTATATACGCAGTCACATGGACCTTTCTCCTAGAAACAGTTTTGGGAAGTTCTCATTTTTTTAGAATTAGGGTTTAGGGCTCGACCACTCCCTTCTCAAAGAGATAGAACCTTAGATCTCTAGTAGGGAAGGTAAAGTTCATACTTGCTTTTTGATGCAAGCAAAAGAAAAATCTCCCTCCCCTACCCTGATCAATTTTAGGAAATCTATACTAGTATAATCCCCTAACCTTCATCCCTTATTCCTTTCATTGGACCCTTTTCCAATGTAAAGGGAATAGAGGGATGGCTCATCGCCTCATCCTCTTATAGGGTCTCCTTGACATCGTCTACCCTGGCCACTGTAGGTGTGCCCTCTTCCACCAGTGGAATAGGAAAATTGTGTGTCATTGTTGAATCTTTCACATCCTCTTGTTTATCAAATAGAGAATGACTCACATGGTCTTAGAGATTTGTGATGATTACAACATTTGTAAAAACACCCATGATGAATGAACTATGAGAACTCTTATTCCCACCATAATTGGGATACATAGGAAGCCTTCTCAGGGCCCTAGATCACGGGATATCCTCTTCAAAAATCCAACCCTAATTCCCTTAATTTGGGCATCCTTCTTAGGAATATGCCCCAAATAAAACCCCCAAGTCATCAAATCATCTTTTTTTGGGAATTAATCCCAAAATAATCTCTCTCAAAGGACTATACTCCCCTATGAGACTTATCAAACTATGTGGGATTTGATTCCCATTCACATGGGATACGTAGGAAGCCTCTTTAAGGTCCAAACCCGAAACCTTAAATCAACCCTGTTCTCATTGGTCTATATTCCCAATAAGGTATAATATTACTTAGAAAACCATATTCTTTCTAAGTTCCTTGGGAGGCTTAGGTATAAGTCCCACACCAAACTTTGACTAAGCACATTTGTCTTATATTTACTTACTACATAACAATAAACTATATGGTTAGGTATTATCACATGAACTTAAAAAGGTACGATGTGTCCCATTAAGCAGCACCGAACTATGAGGGTTATGATTCATTTCACAAGGATACGTAGGTACCCCATTTATTGGGTACGATCCCAATATCAAAACAAACCTTTGTCTCCCTAGATGACAATAAATTCCAGAGTACCTCACTCAGTGGCTTAAAAACCATTACCATCATAACGATGATTAAAACAATCTTTAAATAGTATATGAGAGGATACCATAGATGGAAAACCTTGAATACATATGGATATATCCATTAATGAAGAACCTTGAATACATACTGATGATTCTAAATTTTACACATGTTAATAAGTGATTGAAAATTCTAAGGGAAACTTATGTTATACTTGGTCAATTAATAAGGATTCATGAAAATATATTAAATTTACAAAGAGAGTCCTAAAGAAGACAATAATTCCACCCAAAAGGGTGTGATGAGTCCAAACTCCCATCATCTCGAACAAATAATATTTTTAAGTATTTTAAAGTTCAAACGTAATGAATGTCTGCCTTTAGAAAGAAGGTCCATTTTGAATAAAGAAATATTGGAAGTTTCTGGTTCCAGGAATAAATCCAATGGAAACTGCCTAGAAGCAGAGATTATTAAAACTAGAACACATGTTTCAAGGCACTATGAAACTAAAATGGTGAACCCAGGGTGAATCGTTCACCAAGTTAATAATGTTACCCACCTATTAGGACCCTATAAATTGATAAAGGAAGGCCATACGAAGGGATCAATCATGCATGAATCCATTTAAAATATGTCACTTTAATGGAGTTTATTGTTGTTGTTTTAAAGTTTTTTTTCTCTCAGAACCCCCTTCAGTCCAAAATGGTTTTCTTTATGAAGATATCTGTGAACTTACTGACCACTGCTCAAGTTGTATTCTCATCCACAATAAGGACGCCATATCCTAACCAGCATCTTCAACATTGGGTCTCCAAAGTGTTGGTAAAGAAGTATTGTCATCATGGTATAATCCCAACTTTGGAGGCTACCCAATAGGCCCCCCAGGTCAATAACAAACCCCGATCATCCGGCCAACAACAACTGATGATCAAGAAGCAGACGGTGCCAACCACAATTTTCAACCGTTTTGGGCCCTTATCCATAGAATGCAATAACTAGTCCCTCTTTTACTATAGGTAGGTCGATCAAGAGGTCACTCAGGGCCTCAATTCAAGGATGTAGGGGTCCTTCCTAATTACTCCCACCAATAATTGCCGCCAGCAGAATTGTGCAGCAATGAACCCCCAACATGATTGGGGTGTTGCCTCCAGACATTTTACCCAGGTCTCTCAGATCCGATCATGAAAGAAGAATCATCAGGGACAACGTCTATTCAACAGGGAGTAGGTTATTACCTCTTCCCCCTCCAGAGAAATCCATCAACCTAACTTTATTTCAAACAATGAGCAGGCACATACACCGGTCCGTCCTAATTTTGATGTCCAACAGACTTATCTAGAATAACCCCACCAATCCCACAAGATAATTTTTTTGGAGTACTGTGAACAGGTACATACACCTACTTACAAGTTATTAACCAATCAGCAAGCTTGTCTGGCTACATTTAAAGAAGCTTGCCAATCTAATGTGGTGGAAACTGGTAAACAGGAACATAAACCTACTTACAATCCCCAATTCTTCTAGTAGTCTCATCTTTCAGTATTGAAGGAAGTAATTCAGCCACACTTGACTAGAAATAGCCATGAGGCACATTCACCTTCTAGTGTTCATCAAGCTTTCCAGTAGTTTCATTTGGAAGCACTCATAGAAGTCAGTCAGAAAGCTCCTATGACAAATCTGGGGTAGACCCAATTCTCTGCCCCCATGCATGAGTACTGTCAATACCCATTGATAAGAAAACGGGGGACATGATCAGGCACATACACCTAATCCATATATGGAATAGACGTATATTCCCATTCCATCCTGTAAAGTCACCAAACACATCTTATCAATGGTGAAATGGAATACGTAAATCCCTACTCATATTCTAGAAGCATGCTAGGATATTATAACAACTACTTCTATAGTACCAGGGGAACAGACACATAAATCTATCCACATACATGGGATGACACATCAAAATTCCATCCTGGAGTAGATACACACCTCTTTTCCAGTCCATGAGTATCATGGGGCATACTTCCCCATACCATACGGACAACATGATTGGGAACATACACCCTTTCCAATTGGAGGTAATCAGTCCATTCTGATAACCGCTCCAAGGAATACACATACTCATGACCATGATAACCAATTCTCCAAGAAATTGGTCCCAACTAAATGTAAGAGAACATCCAATAATAAGTCTACTCAAACACGGTTGCAAAATCAAGAGTCAAGATGTAATTAGTCTCCTCTTAATGTTGGAGTTCTTGAAGCCCTCAGACATTTATCTTTTGTAGCTCAAGATCCTACCTTCTTGTTATCAAATTATGGGAGTGGTAGTAGTAATTCTGAAGTTCTCCATTGGTCACTTCATCATGAAGTCTTACTTCATGAAAATTAGGTCAATCTAGAGAGCCTATCTATAGATGAGAGCCACGAAAAATCTCCATATTGATAGAATACCAAGGAGAAAAAGGATTCATCCCTTGCTATAATACACCATGGTGGTCCTCCCAATGATGGTATTCTCTAGGAAAATCCTCTCCGCCTTAGTATTTCGCATTTTCATGATAGTTATATAATTAAAAATTTAGCAATGAGAAAACTCTCTTATCTCAAGGCACTTGCAAACACAAGACTGGTCATATCTGATGCATTGTCATTGATGGGTGAAATAATTTGTCAACCATAAGACATCTTATAGAAATGTTCATTCTCCAAACCTCCCTTAGGTTATTTATCTTCTAATATAGAGTGTCCACTTTGGTTAGACCAAGTGAATAAATCTCTAGTGAAAGAGGATGAAGATATGTTAAACATGAGAAAACAATTGGATAAAGGAGAAATACCAGTCATGTTCTAGATTTGGAAATTTCTCAGTATAAAGTTCCAGAATTGATGGTAGAATATTTCATTCATGATATCTGCCTCAACATATGAAAGACTCTTAGTCATTTTAAAACCAAAGAATTACCATATGATAAAAATTAAAATCATGTAAATTTAATTAAAGGGTTGCAATGCCAAATTGGTTTGGAATCTCTCTTAGTTTCCCAACATCCAAAGGTTAAAAAACAGCAGAAAACCCTTCAGCATGCATAGCATAATGTTCTAAAGAGGCTACGTCAATTTATTTCTGATTCCCCATCTGGTGTTCATATCATAGGATGGGGGCACATGGAGCATTACATTTCACTACCCTCCAGAATCAGAAAACTCTACCAAAAGTGGTCTCATGCAATGTTATTTCCCATGATTTTCCAAAATCAACAGATTTTGTATGTAATAAAATGTATTCTCAAGAACAGGCCTCAATTAGCTCTCATCAGATTCAGGTCTAAAGAAAATATTTTTTTGAGTTACTTTTACATCAAGTCTCTAAGAATTTTGAGAAGGTGTCTTGTTTAAAGGATGTCAGCCATCAAATAATTCAAATGTCTGAAATAGCACTGTGATCTTCCAAAACAGGTTATTTGAGTGGTTGTCGTATAATGCACCCTGCTAGTGTCCAAACCAAAATTTGTAAAATTAGAAGAACATCTACACAAATCTTAGCCATATATGTTCAATATCCACCCCAGGTTGCAGAGTTGGAGGCTCATTTAATTCATCCTTCAAATTCATTAAACAAAGTTTATAAGTTTGAAGAAGAAGAAGAACAGGAAAAACCCCAGCCTACTGGGCTGGGGGATTTTTCACATCTATAATCCCCTCCCTAATGGAAGTCATTTTTCTCCCAATTAGGGAATAATCCACAAAGAAATTGCACAATTGAACTATCATAGGATTCATGACAAGTTACTTTCTGTCAAACAGCTCCTGAGAACCCATTATATAGGAGAGATGAGTATTATGGAAGATACAGAGGGAGATGATCTTACAAAGATACTAATAGAATTCCATAAATGCATTATACATTAGTAAATGTCATTAACATCATTACAGAATATCCTATAGAAAATGAGTCCAGTTTAGGGGAATCAGAAGATGAAGTTATTATCCATAATATAGTACACACTGATGAAAATGAAGAAGGTGAACGCACCTGAAATCAAAGGCTTTCCCAGAATATAGGTATGCCTTCAAATAACCAACTCCCACCCCTTTGAAAGGCATCTAATAAAGGAGAAGGTAAAATATAGATTACATATCACTTTTCCACTAGAGAAGGTGAATCTATTTAACTTAAAGAGTGATTTTCGTATCAAGAAGAGGAGATGAAAGAGTTGAAAAGACTCAATACAGAGTTACTTCAAAGTAGCATTTCTTCTAGACATACTCCCCTGGAAGATCCTCAACTTGCACATCCTATAGTACCTTCTCAGAAAATAGGATTTGTGGTAACTACAGATGTGGATAATGAATTCCCTCCATTGGGTACATAGTCAAGGAAGGATCAAACACATCCTAATAATCTTATTACCATGGGTTATCCAAGGAAAATACCAGCACCATCACAAGTGGTTTTGCCGGTCATTTCACCAGCTCAAGATCCACTTATTGTACCAGCATAGGTTTCAGTTCATCTTGATATTCCCCAAATGTTTATGAACACAATTGAGGCAGTAAATATTCAATTGAAAGTTATGGATGAATGATGTGCGCCAGTTCGTCTGGAAAAGAAAGATTACCCCGAGTGGGTGGACCTGATTACTCCCCCACCAAATTTTCTGAATACTACATTTCCAATATTTAATGGTTCAGAAGATCTAAAACAACACTTAATGCATTTTGTTTCTCATTGTAATCCCATGATGGGAACTCCTCAACAACAAGAAGCAGTAAAGCTTAGGTTTTTTGTGCAGTCATTACAAGGACCAGCTTTTGTATGGTATACATGTTAGCAATCCCGATCAATTACTGGATGGTAAGATCTCTGACAGAAATTCCTTCTTCAATTCAGCTCAAAAAAACTAAAGACAACATTTTTTTATCTTATAAATTGAAAACAAAAGGATAATGAAAGAGTTTCATATTTCATTGCTTGATGGAAAGGATTGATGTATTACTTAATTTAGGCACTCTCGCATGAAGAGTTGTTGCCGATTTGAGTGTAAAATCCACATGATGAGTTACACATACCACTGATCCCCGTAAAATACATAAGACAGTTTCGATACCTTAATTCAATTTCTCAATAGATATAAGATTCTGTTATAAAAACTAAGGCTAAAACTCATGTAATTCCATCAGCTCTTGGAAGGAGAATAGAGAAAGAATAGGTTGCTACCGTTACACTCAAGCAAACACATGTACCTACTTCTACTTCAAAACCTTTATCGTATCAAAGGGATCTGCCTCCATAGCATCAGCAGCAATAACTGCCTCATCAAGATGATCAAATAGATCAAAGGCAGAAATAGTTTGAGGAATTAAAGAGAAAATTTTATTCCTTCTAGAATGAACAAGTTTTTGGTTACTTCATCTCAACTCTGGAGAACAATTTGGTATAGTTGTTGAGGCCGAAGAAACCAAACAAAGAAGGAGATGAAGATCTTTTGAATTATTGTCCCTTTCACCAGATTTTGGGGCATCCCATTCTTAGGTGTTTTGTTTTCAAGTCTCTCCTACAAAAAATGGTAGACTCTGGACAAGTGAAACTGAAATGTTTATCAGCTCAAGTATTATGTGTTACTACTACTGATCTAGAAGAAAAAGGGGAATAGGAGGAAGTAAAAAATAAAAATGTATAGAAATATAATGATTGGATGATCATGAAAATGATCAACAGAACTCATGA
This sequence comes from Viscum album, assembly GCA_963277665.1. Taxonomy (NCBI): domain Eukaryota; kingdom Viridiplantae; phylum Streptophyta; class Magnoliopsida; order Santalales; family Viscaceae; genus Viscum; species Viscum album. The sequence continues at coordinate 747,120,341 of OY728129.1, read as the reverse complement.
CATTATAAAAACACAATTGAAACAACTGATTGTGTCTTCTGCCACTTCTACCACAGCAAAACAATCTTCATAAAAAGTTCAATCCTAAAAAAAGAAATGTGATCAGAAAGATATAGAGTAGTTGGAAGAATATGAGATTGTGTTATGGCCAAAGTTGTCCTTGACCCTGGAATATTTTATTATATCTACTTTAAAAAGCATGGGCACCCCCCCCCCCGCTGCCAAATGGCACAACCTGTCGGGCAGAATATTTATCAGATGAAGAATTAATCATTGGTTCTATCAACGTCATCCACTTAACGAATCCATATTCCAATGGTGGTTGTGATTATAATGTTCCTGAGTTCCATTTACCTAATTGGGGAACTAGAGGAAGAGTCCAAGGTCGAGGATATAGAGAAAGAAGTGGGTATTCTAGAGCCACTCTTTTAACTCTACCCCTACTCGAACTGTGTATGTGGCAGATACTCGTGGAAGATACCTTCATTGGGCTCAACGAGAACAAGGAGAATCTTCCACGCAATACAAGTTTGGTCCTGACATGATTGTTTTAGATGACCAATTATAAGTCACACCATATTCTTATCAGAAGGTAGATAGACCTAGTCAGTCTAATCTACCAAATCTAGGAGTATTTCCATATTTTTCTCTAACATAGGTTACATCCACATCAGGAGCATCAACTTCCAAGGTACTTGCAAAACTGCATTTTCATGCTGGGAAACGCGGACCTTTGGACCAAAATTATGATTTCTTGAAACAATTGTCTCATGAACTGGACAAATTTTTCAATTTTGGATTCCTTAATTCTGTCAAAAGATCTTCAAGAAGCACTTATTGAGGCTTTTTTAAGACCTCAAGAGTTTGACACTGAAGTTGCTGTTGTTGAATTTTACCATATAGAAAATGATCCCACATAATGTAATGTGGTGATATCTTTTATAGTTGATGATGAAGATGATGTTGTACATGGACATATTAGACCCTTGTATCTATCTATCAAGGTCAATTACATAGACATCCAACGAACCTTCATTGATAATTGCTCTAGAGTCAAACTCACTCTTGTTCGTACACTTCATCAATTGGGCCTTACTGAATCTGACTTATCTCCTTATACTTTAATATTTCAAGGATATGAAAAGAATGAGAAAGAAACTCTTGGAGATATTACACTTAGAACTCAATTTGGAGATCTTGTATCTAATTTATATTTCATGGTTGTTCTTCAAGACACAGCCTTTAACATTCTTCTTGGAAGGCCTTGGCTACATCAACACGCGGTCATACCTTCGTCATACCACCAATGTCTTAAGTATTGTTTCAATGGTCAAATCGGGACATTTTATGGTGACAAGAATCCACTTAAAATGTTTGAATCTCAATAAATTGAGGCAAAGTTTTTTCACACAAAGGGAATGAGGTCCATGACAAAGGTGGTAACTATATTTAATGCTCTTAATGGACTGGAAAAGATCCTAGCAAACCCATTCATACATTTGAGTACAGATTATATGTTACCTATTAATAAAATTGAAAAGATAAACCCAAATCCAAGAACTCACCCAGGAACTTCCATAATGTCAATCACGACAATAGAGCCTAACAGCATGGGAGAAATTATTGATTCACCAAGTAGTGATGGAAGATTAAATGGAGATGTCTTCATTTCCCCCATTAAACTATAGCAAGTCTCTACTTCATAAATCATAATAGTAGAAGTTGTAGCAATGTTATAGGAAGAAAACGATGTCGATTCTCAATCCATAATCTCCTATTTATTACCCCAAAAATACCGTTCTTCATCAGTAGGGTCATAAATGGTGGCATCTTCTTTAGGATGTTCAAATACTGACACCTCCCCTAACTCTGGAAGTTTTTTTCATCTTATACTATGAAAATAGAAACAGAAGAAGTAACATGTAATGAAAAATAAGAGGAAGATCTCAGGGATGCTTCTCTAGCATTTGATGAAGGTGTCTCTACCACTATGGATGTGCTCAGAGAAATAACTTTGGGTACATAAGAAGATCCATGCTCCACTCTAATTAGTACGACCATGACTTTTGAAGAGAAAGAGGTGTATAATTCATTTTTAAAGAAACATCGAGATATATTTGCTTGGAATTATACAAAAATTCCAGGACTTAATCATGATGTAGTCACCCATTATTTGGGTTTTCCAGAAGAACATTACGGATTCAAGCAGGCAGAAAGAAGAACACACCCAACTCAAGATTCTAAAATTGAAGCTGAAGTTGATAATATTATAAAGGCTAAATTTGTTAGGGAAGTTCAATATACCAAATGGCTGGACAACATTGTCCCAGTGAAAAATAATAATGGGAAAATCAGAGCTTGAATTGATTCTAGATATCTTAATCGTGATTGTCCAAAAGATGATTTTCCAGTTCCAATCAGAGAGCTTTTAATTGATGCAACAAATGGATATGAAGCTCTCTTTTTCATGTATGGATACTCTGGGTATAATAAAATCTATATGTCCCTAGAGGATGAAGAATCTACAGCCTTCAGATCCCCTCAAGGTGTGTTTTTCTATTGGTTGATTCCCTTTGGCTTAAAGAATTCAGGTGAAACATATCAACGTTTCATGCACCATATCTTCAAACCCTTCTTAGGGAAATTTGTTTAATGATATGTGGATAATTTGGTGTTCAAATACAGACAATGTTCCAATAAATTGGTTGATCTGGAGAGCACATTCATTAAACTTTGGCAACACTATTTGAAGATGAACCCCTTGAAATGTTCTATTGGGGTAACCTCAGGAAAGTTCCTTTGATTTGTTTTACACCATCATGGTATCGATGTGGATCCTGAGAAAAAAAAATCAATACTTGGGATGTTACCTCCTCTAAATTTGAAATAATTAAGAGGACTCCAAGGACACTTTGCCTATATTTGGCCCTTTATCTCCAATTTGGCAGGAAAGTGTTTAACCTTAACCATATTAATGAAAAATGGAGTCACTTATCAATGGAATGAAGACTGCTAAGAATCATTTTATACCCTCAAAAAATATCTCTTGAGTCCACTAGTATTAATTCCACTTGTTTAAGGAAGACCACTTATTATCTATGTGACATCTTCAGAGCGATCACTGGGTGCCATCCTTCCCAAAAGAATGATGTTGGGAATTAGAATAGCCTTTACTATCTCAGTCAAACTATGATTGATGCGGAAACTCAATATTCAAGTATTGAAAAGTGTTGACTGACATTAATCTTTGCAGTTCATAAATTGAGACACTACCTGTAGCATCATGAAGTCTAATTGGACTCTCGTAATAACCCGATCAAATTTATCTTCAGTCGTCCAATGATTACAGGGTGTATGGCACGGTGGGCAGTTATCTTGCAACATTGTGATATCCAGTTTGTGACCCAAAAGGCAACAAAAGGCCAAGATCTAGCTAACATCCTTGCTGAACATCCATCTGCGAAAGATACATCATTGAATGTTGAACTTCCTGAGGAAGAGGTCCTCTCTATTCAATATAATCCCCAAACATGGGAAATGTACTTTGATGGAGCCTCTAGAATTCCAATAGTAAAGGGAATGAAAAATCCTAAACTCAACAAAATTTGGGTTAGTAATTGTCCTTATTTCCCCAAAAAAGGCACTATTGCCTCGCTCCTTCCTGTTATCAGAAGGCAATACCAACAATGATGCAGAATATCAAGCTCTCATTATAGGATTGGAATTGGCACTTCAGGTGCAAGTGAGTCACTTGAAAGTGAAAGATGATTCAGAATTGGTAATCAAATAGATAAATGGGGAATATTCTATCATAAAAGAAGAGTCAATCCCTCTGTGTGATTACGTTATAGAATTAATGGCTGAATTTACCTCAGAACCGACATTGTCTTATGTCCCGCAATCACAAAATGCCAAAGATGATGCACTGACTAATCCAGCTACAGCCTTGTAAAATCCAAATCGGGAAGAGATAGTCATCAACATAGCTCATAGTATTATGGTCTCACCTTTTGTTCAAACCATAATGGAAGAAATAATGAAATTAGCCCTATTTCTGGTCCATATGGTCATACCACGGGATGGAGAACTCCCATCATGGAATATCTTTAAAATATAATACTCCCACTAGATAGTGTTGAAAAAGAATAGATTTGATGATGAGAGGTCCATTTTACTCTTTATGATAGTCCAGATCACTATAAGATCCTCTACAAATGAGGATTTGATTGAATCCTCTTCAGATGTATTGATGGAGAAGAAACTAAAACTATCATGAAAGAAGTAATTTCATGATCTTGTGGTGCTCACCAGTCTAGGCTTAGGATTTCTGATCAAATCTGAAGGCTTAGATACTTTTGGCCTTCAATGATGCCGGATTTCATAGATTTCACTAAGAAATGTCATCCCTTCCAAATGCATGCCAAATTCATTCATCAACCCCCGAAGTTTCTATATATAACTAAATACACTTAGCCATTTCCACATGGGGAATGGAATTTGTAGGACCTTATCCTCTAGCTATGGCTAAGAAGTTCAAGTATATTCTTGCTGCTACTGAATTCTTTTCTAAATGGGATAAGGCAGTTCCTCTCAAAGAATTTGGAGCTAAAAGAATTGTTAATTTAGTCAAAACTAACATAATCACTAGATTTTATGTCCCTCGTACTATATTAAAGAACAATTTCACCAATTTCTATTATTTTGAGGTAAATAAGTTATATCAGTAGAACAATATCAAGTCCAACCATTCGTCTTTCTATCATGCAACGGCCAATGAACAGATAGAGTATTTCAATAAGACCTTATCAAATATTCTCTAGAAGATGGTGGATAAATATAAGAAATATTGGCCTGATAAACTTTTTCATACTTTATGGTATTATCGGACTACTATCTGTACTACCACCCATGAAACCCCTTATTCATTGGTATACAAAACAGAAGTAGTTTTTCCAATTGAAATGCAATTTCCTTAACTCAGAGTTGCAATATTTGATCAGTTTTCTACAGATGAAAGATCTTAGAAATAGTTTAATGATTTAGAATGATTAAACAAAAAAATATTTCATACTTTTAATCATTTATAAGTCTATCAAAACAGAATAGCACGATATTTTCACAAGAAAGTTTTCCTCTCTTCATTTCTTTAAGGAGAATTGGTATTGGTCCTCAGGACTTCAATGATACCACGAAAGAAACATCCAAATATTTAGCCAAATTGGTAAGGACCTCATTTTATACATAAGGTCTACTCAAATGGAGCTTATGACTTAATTTTAATGGATGGAGAGCTTATTACAACTCTAACCAGTGTGAGATTTTTGAAGAAATACTTTGTGTAGTTGCACACATCGTACTTGCTGCAAGACTAAAAACTGAATACCCTCTAACATCCTTACTATAAGACTTAAAACTGCATAGTACAAAGTCCTAGTTACAATAAATTAAACTTCATAACAACCATAAGCGTCTATTGATCGCATATCAATTCACTATTCAATTCCACCCTTACACCGCTGTTTTAAACTATTTTTGTAATGAATATTCAAAATACAATAATAAATTGAACTTCATGTTTTATTTAATGAATTAATTTCTATCACTGCTAAAAAGGGAAATTATACTCCTTTTGATATTTTCATTGATGGTAGAGATCATTTGGAGGCTCGGAGATCATCTAGAATAAAAATGGGTCAAACTCCATGGAATCCCATGGACATCTGTTCACTATTTTGAATATTAAAAAAATTAAATGCATAAAAACGGGATGAAACTTGGCGGGAGTATCCAAAACATCTTGGGATACAACTCTAATTAAGAAACTGAAGCCTAATTCAGCAATTTGGGGGCCTATCCAGACCATTCTATCCAGGGGACATAATCTGCCTGAATTCAAAAGTTTGTTTCGATATTTTGACTATATCTCTTAATCCACTTGTCTAATGACCATAAAATATAACTGGGATATATTCAACAGGCCTACAAACCACTATTCTCTTTTCTTAAAGTTGTGATATGACTTTATACTTTTCCAAAACTGAGACATAAGTGGCATCTCAAAAACTGGGTTCCCAAAACCATGTCGCATTTTGGATATAAAAAGGCACCATGGGAACCTCATTATAGAGTTCGAACCAAGAGCCAAGATCTACCATTTTGTATTCCTAGAGGATTCTTTTAATTATACAATAATTTCTGGAGGCCCCTACCCTCATAGGCGGATCAAGGATGAAGAATGAGTTCCACCCGAGCCTCCTCCTCCTCTCAACGGCGAGCTAAGCGGTGGGTGATCATTCTGAAGGATCTACTCACATGAAGAGGGAGTTCTAGCACATAATTATCTACTTATTTGGTGTATATTTCAGTTCTAATTGTTCTTTAATATGTATCTTAACTTGTTCTGAGGCATTTAATTGAAACACTTTTTATTTCAAAACCGATTGGTGTGCGATTTTAAGTGTGTGTCTTGTGTTGTTCTGATTCGACAACATAAGAACCCTTTTCTTTCCCAAACATTTGATATTTAAATTTTCCTTTACAAATATTAATCATGATAAGGGTCTGTAACTTGACTACATGATTTTTATGTCAAGTTTTAGTTCTAATCGCATCATTTTAAGAGGCTTGTGGGTACCCAAGATCTTGGTTAACCCTCAACCAAATGATTACACTAAAACCTAATAATCAATTAAGAATGAGGAACTCTTAAAGTGTTGTAATAACTTAGAAATTATCACTTATTTATCTCATATTTTTTCAAAATCCACTTCTTCTTTCAACTTTATAACTCTTTACGTTAAGTTACTATCTTAAAATTGTTTACAAAATCACCCCCTTATTTGTTCTTCTTATTAAAAATAAACACTCAAAACCTATCAACATTTATTAAGATATGACTTAGGGTCTTCCCTATACTAAAAAATATTCTTTAAAATTATAATCAATTTGACATGTCACGATAGCGCGTTCAAATTTTGGCATTGTTGCTGGGGAGAACTTTGGTTTTTAGTGCGTATTTTTTATAATGTTTTTGTAATTTTTGTGAATATTTATTTGTTTAATCTTATACATTTTCATTCCCTTTTTGTTCTAATTTATTTTTTATGTAGTTTTGGTGCATGACGCGTTCTAATCCAGGATATTTAGCTCATTTTGAAGCTGAACCAGAGAGGACCCTATGTCAACGACACTGACACACACAAGACAACATTTTGAAGGAGGAAACAACACACATTGAAACTCTTCTTCACCCTTCATCTTCATCTAGAACTATAATCAAAACTTAAATAAACTTGTATAACATAGCTGAAAACCATAGAACACTAAAATAACTAACCACACCAGATATTGATATCCATCCCACATCCATTCAATTACAAGGCGAGGCACCAAATTTTGAACTAAAATCTGGTTTAATTCATCTAATACCAAGATTCCATGGACTTCCTGGAGAGGATCCACACAAGAACTTATAAGAATTTCATATTTTTTGTTCAAAATTAAAACCTACTAATGTAGATTATGAATAATTAAATCTTAGATCATTCCCATTTTCTTTAGAAGACACTGCTAAATATTGGTTGTACTATGTTAATTCACTAATAAGAGGTTGGGTAGACATGAAACTCCTTTTTCGTGAAAAATATTTCCCAGCCTCTCAAACTACAACAATAAGGAAAGAAATTTGTGAGATAAGACAATCTCAAGGGGAAATAGTACATGAATATTGGTAATGCTTTAAAAGTCTTTGTTTATGTTTTCAACACCACCAAATAAGTGATCAACTTTTAATTCAGTATTTATATGAAGGTTTAATTCCAATTCATCATAACATGATTGATGTTGTTGTAGGTGGTGCACTAGTATAAAAAATCCCAATATCTACAAGAACCCTAATTGAGAACATGGCACAGAACACACAACAATTTGGTACATGGTCTAGTGTACCCGTTTGAGGTGTCCATGAGGTGCAATGTACTGAATTTGAGAAGAAGGTGGACACAAAGTTTGAAGAGGTAAGTACTCTTTTACAATAACTCGCTCTCTCCCAAGGGAAATCTCAATCTCCTCCTCACATCCATTGTGGAATCTGTTCTTCTGATACCCACTACTCTGACCAATTTCATCAATTGAGAGAAACTTCTGAGATTTGTGAGGCAATATTTCCAGGCCACCCTTATAACCAACCCTTTAGGAAAGAACCATACTATCCATCCCAACTTGGGTGGAAAGAAATACAAGACTATAGAAAAGGGGGTATTCAAACTAGCCTCGTCAACCATGGAACCAACAATGGTAGAGTAGTCATCCAACACCAGCACCCAGAAATCCTCAACCACCCCAAAGGCCTTCCCAACTGCCCCTCCCAAACCCAAGCCTAGCCTAGAAGATATGATGAAACAAATGGCTACCAACAATCTCCATTTCCATAAAACCACCCAAGCTTCCATACAAGACCTAAAAAACCAATTAGGCCAACTAGCTAACTTGGTGGTGGAAATTCAATGTCATGGGTCGGTTAAACTACTCTTTCAACCAGTAGTTAACCCTAGCGATAAGGGAAATGTTAGTGCCATCACCCTTAGGAGTGGGAAACAACTTAAAACCCAAATTAATCCTCTATTAGATTCATCCACTCTATAGGAAACCACCATCCCAACTATTGAAAATGCTCCAAATATTGAAAAACCATGTCTTGATAGAATCCATTTCAAAGGAAAGAGTGTGTATGTCAATGAGTCTCTTATCCCAACCATTCCTCTTCCATTTCCCGAAAGGGCCACCCAACCTAGGAAACAAAAGTAAACTGAACTAGATAAGGAAATATTATAAACTTTCCAAAAAAGTGCAGGTAAACATCCCCTTGATTGATGTTGTGAAACAAATTCTATGATATGAAACGTTTTTGAAGGAGAAGTGTACACATAGAAGGCGACTTCATGGTGATGAGAATGTGATCTTGGGGAATAATGTTTCAGCGTTGATAGAGCAATCACTTCCCACCATGTGCAATGATCCTAGAACATTCTCAATTCCGTGCACCATAGGGGAGTATTCTTTTTCTAATGCTATGATTTATTTAGGGGCCTCTATAAATGTCATACTTCACTCTATTTACTCTACATTTCAGGTCGGGGAACTGAATCCCACTGGAATTTTTGGTCAACTGGCCAACCGGAGTATCGCACACCCCTCTGGTGTGTTAGAGGATGATCTTGTGATGGTTCAAAATTTTATTTTTTCTGCTGAATTTTATGTTCATAAAATTGAGGTTGATAGGATGAATGGACATGAACCAATTATATTGTGGAGGCCCTTCTTGAAAACCTCCAAAACCATAATTAATGTCCATAATGGTACATTATCTATGGAGTTTGGTGGTGCGTTTTCCACTTCAACATCCTCAATTCCATGAAGCACCCATCATAAGAACATTCTTCTCTCTATTAATTCAATTTATGTACTTCCTTCCCATGAAAAAACAACATTTATTTCCCTCAATCCCCTTTCTGAGTTTTCTTCATTGATTGAAATTCTAGGTAATGAATCATGCATTTATTGTTGTAGTGGTCTAGAAAAGTGTCATGAATATTTATAAATTGATAATTTCTTGAACATCGAGGATCCAATGACCACCGATAATATTGCTAATATTGTAAAATCTCATTCCTCATTTGAGGATGATACCATTGTGCATTTAGATGAGACCAGTGACCTCTCACTTTCACATACACTCCAATCAATCCAAAATCCACCTGAATTGAAACTGAAACAACTGCCTCAAGATTTAAAATATCCATATCTCGAGAATGGAAACAAGTTTCTCGTCATCATTACTAGTTCACTCCCTCCTGAGCATGAATTGTGACTGCTTGAACTTTTGAGGGGGTATAAACAATCTTTGGGATGGACACCAGATGAAATTTCTAGTATTGGCCCATCAATTTGTACACATCATATTTTTTTAAATGATGAGGCTAAACCAGTGAGGAAAGAACAACGTCGACTGAACCCAAAACTCCTAGAAGTTTTGAAAAAGGAGGTAACAAAATTATTGGCTTCTGGAATCATTTACAACATCTCTAAAAGGAAATGGGTCAGTCCGGTTCAAGTAGTTCCTAAAAAACTGGCCTTATAGTAATCAAAAATGAAAACAAAGAATCGATTCCAACTCATGTGCAGAATAGTTGGTGTGTCTATATAGACTATCACCTACTAAACCAACACACTAGGAAGGACCATTTCCCTTTTCCATTCATTGACCAAATTCTAGAGATACTAGAAGTTAAGTCCCACTACTATTTTCTTGATGGGTATTCTAGATACTTTCATATCTATATTTCCCTCGAGGATCAGGAAAATACCACCTTCACTTGCCCCTTTGGAGAATTTTCCTATATAAGGATGCCATTTGGTCTATGCAATGCTCTGGGTACTTTCCAACAATGCATGGTCAGTATTTGTTTCACTACTGGAAATTAGATCTTTCCCAACGCTTCTATACCAACGGTTTGAAAAAACCATTGGTATAGGTCCCCTTTCCCAACGGTTTGGCCAAACCGTTGGGAAAGGCCCCCAAATTGGCCACTTTTCCCAACGGTTTGGCCAAACCGTTGGCAAAGGCCCCCAAATTGGACCCTTTTCCCAACTGTTTGTCCAAACCGTTGGGAAAGGCCCCCAAATTGGCCCCTTTTCCCAACGGTTTGGACAAACCGTTGGGAAAGGTGGACCTATCCCAACGGTTTGGCCAAACTGTTGGGAAAGGTCTCCAAATATGCCACTTTTCCCAATGGTTTGGCCAAACCGTTGGGAAAACTGGACCTTTCCCAACGGTTTGGCCAAACCATTGGGAAAAGTGGGCCAAAAATTCAACATCCTACACAGAATGAAAATCACAACGAAATACATATACCAACGGTTGTTAAAACCGTTGGTATAGGTCTATACCAACGGTTTTAACAACTGTTGGTATAGGTACTTTCATTTTTTATCAGACCTTCGTACCGAGAACATTATATAAATCAAAATTTAAAATATTTATGAGAATACAGATATATATTTATGTAATTATGATCACAGAAGTCATGTTAGGTTAGTGGTTGAGTCGTTCAATTATAAACGAGGGGCCCTGGGATCAAATCCCAGCGGATGTTTTATTTTTAGAATTTATATACCAACGGTTCCATTACCATTGGTATAGATTTCATATTACCTATACCAACGGTTTCCAAAACCGTTGGTATAGGTCTATACCAATGGTTTTTGGAAAACCGTTGGTATAGACCTATCCCAACAGCTTACTTGGCTACGGTTCTCCAAACCGTTGGTATAGGCTATACCAACGGTTTGGAGGCCTATACCAACGGTTCCAAACCGTTTGTAAAGGTTAGTTTTCCAGTAGTGTTTGGATTACCTAGAGAATTTCATGGATGTATTCATAGATGATTTCACTATTTATGGATCCTCTTTTGATGAATGTTTGAGTAGTCTTTCTTCAGTCATACGTCACTATATTGAAAAGTATCTCTTATTAAATAATGAGAAATGTCATTTCATGGTGCGACAAGGTATAGTTTTGGGGAATGTAATTTCTGGCGATGGTATCCAAGTAGATAAATCAAAAGTGGATGTCATTTCTTCCTTACCATTCCCCAATAATGTACGGTATGTGCGGCCTTTCCTAGTTCATGCTGGATTTTACCATTGTTTCATTGGTGAATTTAGTAAAATTTCACTCCCCTCTCCTAATTACTCCAAAAAGAAAAGGAATTTTTTTGATAAATAATGTGAGGAAGAATTTAATAAGTTAAAATAGAGTCTCACGTTTCCCCCAGTAATCCAACCACCTTAGTGTGATTTACAGCTGGAGCTCATATGTGATGCCTCTAACCCTGCAGTTGGGGAAGTCTTGTCATAAAGGGTAGATCAAGCTCCACATGTCATTGCCTATGCCTCACATACTTTGGACGCTGCCCAAGAAAACTACACCACAACAAAAAAAATAATTCCTTGCCATTTTATTTTCCTTGGAAAAATTCAGGTCATACCTTTTGGGGTCCAAAGTCATTGTGTTCTCAGACCATGCAGTCATCTGATATCTTTTTAAGAAACCGAAAGCCAAGCCGCATATCATTCATTGGATGATCCTCCTACATGAATTTAATCTAGAAATTAGAGATAAAAAATGAGCATAGAATCTGGTGGCTGACCATATCAGTAGGATTCCACCATCCTCAGACATTGACTCATCCCCCTGTATTCCAATAAATGATATGTTTCTCGATGAGAAATTGTACTGAGTACAAGATGATATTCCTTGGTATGCTAAAATTGTAAATTATTTGGTAGAATCTTGCATTCCTACTGATTTCAATAAAAACCAAAAATAGGCATCTAAAACATGAGTCTCGTTGGTAAATTTGGGACAACTGATACCTCTGGCACACATGTAGTGATCAAGTCCTTAGGCATTGTGTTCCCGATAGTGAGTTTCAGGATGTCCTTAGATTTTATCACACGCTTGCTTGTGGGGGCCACTTTGGTCCCCAACGTACTTCTTGCAAGGTCCTTGATTCTGGCCTCTTTTGGCCAACACTTTTTTGGGATTCCCATGATTTTTTCAAATCTCATCCTCATTGTCAAAGAATGGGGAATGTCTCTAAAAGAAATGAAATACCACAACAATTGTTGCTCTTTCATGATATTTTTTGATGTTAGGGGAATTGACTTTATGGGTCCATTTCCCAATTCATTTGGAAGCTTGTACATTATTTTGGCATTTGATTAAGTGTCAAAATGGGTAGAGGCACGAGCTACAAGGACTGATAATTCTAAGGTAGTTGTAGAATTTTTGAGAACCCAAATATTTGGTAGGTTTGGCTTACCTAGCTTCATCATCGAAGACCAGGGTTATCATTTATACAACCAAACAATGTAATCAATTTTGCGTCGGTATGGGGTCAGTCATAGTGGGTCTACTGCATAGCACCCACAAACCAATGGTCAAGCTAAGGTGACAAATAGAGAGGTAAAACATAATCTTGAAAAATCGGTTCAACCAAATAGAATAGATTGGAGTCTTCGACTCAATGATTCATTATGGGCCTACCATACTTCTTTCAAAACTCCCATTGGAATTTCATCATATCATCTTGTGTTTGGAAAGAGTGGTCACATGCCTATTGAGATTGAGCACTGGGCCTACTGGGACATCAAACAATGAAATTCTGATCTTTCTGGTGTAGGTTCTCAAAGGAATTTTCAAATTAAATAGTTGGAGTAAATGAGAATAAATGCATATGAAAACTCCAGGATTTATAAGGAGCTAACCAAGCCTGCCCACGATCGTCTTATACTTCATCGTCAGTTCCACATTGCGCAGAAGGTCCTCCTTTATAATGAATATTAAAAATACAATAATAAATTGAACTTCATTTTTTATTCAATGAATTATTTTATATCACTATTAAAAAGGTCAATTATAATTTTTTTATATTTTCATTGAAGGTGTGGATGATTTGGAGGCCCAGAGACCATCTAGAAGAAAAATGGGCCAAATTGCATGGAATCCCATGGACATCTATTCACTATTTTGAACAGTACGAAAATTACATGAATTCAAATGGGATGAAACATTGTGAGAATCTCAAAAACATCTTGGGATACAACTCTTATTAAGAAACCAAAGCCGAATTCAGCCATCTGATGGCCCATCCCAACCATTCTTTTCAGGAGACAGAATCTGCCTGAATTCAAAAGTTTGTTTCAGTATTTTGACCATATCTCCCAATACAGCTGTCTAATTGACTCCAAATTAAATAATAAGACATTCAATATTCCGGCCAATAACTCTTAGCTTTTGTTCAAGTCGTGATATGGTTTCTACTATTCCAAAACCGAGAAATAAGTGGTATCTCAAAAACATGGTTCCCAAGACCATGTGTCATTTTGGCTATAAAAAGGAACCATGGGAACCTCATTAGAGAGTTTGAAACCAGAGCCATGATCTGACATTTTTGAGACCTAGAGGATTATTTTCATCATCCTAGAAGTTTTTGAGGTCTCTATACTCATAGGGGGATCATGGATTAATAAGAAGTTTCACCTGAGCCTCCTTCTCCTCTTGATGGTGAACTAAGCGGTGGGTGATCATTGCGAGAGAGCTACACACTTAAAGAGGGAGTTCCGGAACATAATTATCGACTAGTTCGGTGTATATTATAGTTTTATTTGTTCTTTAATATGTATCTTAACTTTTTTGATGCATTGAATTGAAACACTTTTTTATTTCATAATCGATTGGTGTGCGATTTTAAGTGTGTGTCTTGTGTTGTTCCGATTGGACAACATAAAAACCCTTTTCTTTCCAAAACATTTGATATTTCAATGTTCCTTTACAAATCTTAATCATGCTAAGGGGGTGGAACTTGACTAAAGGATTATTATGTCATGGTTTAGTTCTAATCGCATCATTTTAGGAGGCTTGTGGGTACCCAAGATCTTGGTTAACCCTCAACCAAAGGATTATACTAAAACCTAATAATCAATTAAGAATGAGGAAATCTTAAAGCGTTGTAGTAACTTAGAAATTATCACTTCTTTATCTCATGTTTTTTCAAAATCCACATGTTAATTTACTTTATTAAAATTGTTTACAAAATCACCCCCCTCTATTGTTCTTCTTATTAAAAATACGCACTCAAAACCTATCAATGCTCTTTGAGAGACGACCTAGGGTCTTCCCTAGACAAAAAATATTCTTTAAAATCATAATCAATTTGATGTGTCATGAAAGCGTGTTCATCCATGCTGCATGATGTTAAAATTCATAGCATCTTTGTCTTCGTCGCACGACATTAAACTGCATGAAACCATTTTTCCTCGTTACACGACATTAAATTGTACGGTTAACGTCTTCACTACTTGACGTTATGAGCTTCCATAAGTAAGTATCATGGACATAATTTATACTCCTTAGTGGCAGATGAGTCCCTCTCTTCCCTATATCTATGTCAGATATTCATAGGGACCTTATTTCAGGAACTATGTGTGACTTGATTCTAACCTATTTGAGATATGTATAGATGCCTGGATCTCCAATCATGGTCCCAACTGCAACAATAAAAATTTTATTTTACTTTTTCTTCTCCTTTATATGAACAAGATCTATACAGAGTTCACTTTTAAGATACATGATTTTATTTCCATACAATCTTGTGTCTAAAATTTAATCATTCTACTAAAATGTGTCCAAGCCCCCCTTCTCTAATGTCAAAGTCAATTGGAGTGAAAATTATTTTTTTAAAAACTGTGTATGGCTTGATTATCATCTATATGAGATATGTATGGACACCTAGATCTTCAATATTGGTCCCAGTCATGATATAAAAAAACAAAACCCCTTTATTCCTTATATAAGAATCAAACCCGCATTGGGAATGTTTAAAAAACTATGTATGCATTGATTCTTTCCCCTAGAAAGACACATAGTGAAACTTGGGTTTTATTCCTTATTCGAGTTACAATATGTCTTTCTTTTCATATTGAATCATCTTCATCCATACTGTGTGACCTTAAACTGCATGGAAATATAACACCCTTATTCTTCACTTATGTCACCTTTGTGTTATAAAAAAAACTCTTACTACTCCTTGTTTCTCACACTGAGCATATCTAATGTCGGATTAGGAATTGGGTTAAAGGATTATTTTTATAAATAAGGTGTCTCAATTTCTTATGGGGTTATCAATGTCCTTAATGCATGACTTAAAACTGCACAGTATAATTTCCTCACTGCATGACTTAAAACTACATTGTATAATGTCCCCACTTCATGACATTAAACTGCACATCACAATGTCAATTCAAAAGGGAATAAAGAAAGTCTCTATTTTAAATATGAGTTAGATCTATGTAAAGGATTTCTAACTCATGGACAATATTAATTCGAATATTTCTTATGTGCATTGAGCATAACCCCCTTCTATATTGCGCACTCTTAATCTTGAATGTTTCCATATATTCATTATCATTTTTACGATTCTTGGTGACATAGTTTCTAATACCTGAGAACTATTTTTCCTGACTATGTAGAATATTCCCTTATGTGGCCTTGCATAAGTTGCTTACGTAACGGTCATGTCAGTCAAAAGATTCCATTATTTGGCCATGCAGCATATGCCCCAGTTGGCCCTACATAATACAGCCCCCATAACGGGTTTTCCAAATGATGGTAATTTCATTATTGGTTATATTATCTTTGTGACCTTCAATATTTAATGACAATATAAAAGAATATCTATTTTAAAACATTCATTTTGGTATATTTTTTCCATTATCTTTCTCTTGATCTAAAAATCTTAAAGACTACGGTTTATACATTTCCCTCTCCATGTGTTCAAAGCAATAAGAAATAACCTTGGAATCACTTGTCCACATATCATATATTGTTTCCATTTCTGGTCCTAGTTGTATGACCTATGAACTATAGACAACACACCTCCTACGTTTGGGTCGGACCTTCATAGAAGTCCTATTTCTTTAATTCTTTAGAAATCTTGGTCGGAAATACCTTATCCATATTCAGGTACCTTTCTCTATAAACAAACTTTGTGCATTGGAAAATCTGAATCTCCATAGACTTTCTTTGGATTTTAGAAATAGTAAAATGTCAAACTTCTAAGAGCTCATTTTTTGACTATGCAGTATGTGCCCTTAGGTGGTCTTGTATAAGTTTCTTACATAACAGGTCTATCAGTCAAAATATGTCACTATTTGGCTATGAAACATATGCCCCAGTTTTTCCTGCATAATACAACCCCCATAACTAGTTTTTTAAATAATTTTAACTTCATTCTTGGAAAATATTTCTTATAATACCTTTATCCCTTTTCCCATATCATTCTTCAAATCCAGAAATTCCCAAATCACAGTTTACAATTTTCCCTTCCATACCTGAGTACGGTAATATGTTTTCAAAAAAATTATCAAAAAAATTGGGAGATTCTCATACCTTTAGTCAAATCAAAATACCTTAAATTAAAGCCACGCAATTTCCTCACTGAATGAATTAAAACTTCATAGCACAATGTCCTCACTGCATGACTTAAAATTACATAGTACAATGTCCTTACTGCATGACTTAAAAATGCATAGTTTTATATCAGAAATTCCCTTTTCTGATAAATTTTAACTATTCTTCATACACCATATTTTTATATGAGTGGTTTTCCAATTAATGGTATATGTCGACATAAAATATCCCTTTATTATTAAAATCCTCTTTCTTGGAAAAACCACTCACTGTGGTCTTGAGCCACCCAAATATTATTATCCCTTGTCTATCAATAGTAAAAAATTAAATTCTTAATAGCTCTTTTTCTTGACTATGCAGTACATGCCCTTAGGTGGCCTTGCATAAATTTCCAACATAATGGGCCTATCAGTCAAAAGATCCCACTATTTAGCTATATAGCATATGCCCTAGTTGGCCCTGTATAACACAACTCCCATGACAGTTTTGTCAAATAATGGTATCTTTTTTCTTGGAAGAGACTCCCCTTATGTTGATATAAGTTTTAAATTTGGTGACCATAAAAATCATGGATCAAGATTCTCCTTGGAAATATCTAAATAATAATAAAGAAATTCTTAGTCAGTGAGTATTTTTTGGGATCTAATTTAAAAATGTATGGTTAGAGATATTTTGACCATAAACATTAGCCCTTTATAGTCCAACATGCATGACTCTAAAATGACAACAACAAAAGACATAGTACTCACCATATTGAGAACCCGCAAAGGGAACTCTGAACAAAATTCGAGTCCTAGCTCAGTAAATGTACATTTTGTATGATTTAGGTAATGTTGAGAAATAAAAAGTCAAAAGATACGAAGTTTGTGGGGTTGTCCATATAACCCTAGAAAAAATAAAACTATGCTCATTAGTCCCATCAACTTAATAAGAAAATTCTGAGCACCACCATTCTTTTCATTGTAATAAGGATTATCTGACAAGAAGGGTTGATGTTTAAAAAAATTCATCATCATCATTACCTTTAATATTTCAATAAAAAAACAAGAATGAGAACATATATGATTGAAGACAAAATTTCTTTCATTCATATGAAATCAAAGGGACATCCAAAAAATGGAGCCTCTCCATCATGTTTTAAAATAAACTCTCAACATGAGTCCTCATTTTTTGAACAGCTTAATGAGCCATATCAGTTGCTTGTTGAAGTTGAGATAGTTGAACAACTCTAGCCTCCTCGGATTGAAGAAGTGCATCCTTAGTAGTTTAAATGGTGATTATCCCCTCCAATTGGGTTTATACTAGTGTTTGGTTCATTTGCACAAGTTTTTTATGAACAGCATCCAGTTTTTGTTAAAGATATAACGACTCTTCATGGATTCTTTAATTAGTTGGCTGATTTTGATCGATTTCTTATTTTGATCTGCCTATGCCTCAGCTACTAAAGCTTATAAGCTCTCAATATTGATAATTCTTTTAGCCTTTTCAAAATCCTTCCACAATTTAGGCTTCTTCTCCCATCGGTGAATGGTCTCTTTCATTGAATCTTAGACTATTCTATAATTAAATCCACCAAATCTCGATACACAGAATAATGTTTGGAGTTTAAAAAAATGGGACAACAGTTCATCTAAAGAATTCTCAGCAATTATGATTCATATATGTTGCCATGTATTCTTACGTGCCAGGGAAAGAGCATATTTCATGTCTGAGTCTAAATCTGACTCACTACCATGAGGTAAAATGTACTCTGGAAACATGTCACTTAAAGAGATGCCCTGTTCTGCTTCTCTCGGAATAGTAGAAGCTTCACCTTCTACTGATGCCTGATCTAACAAGGAAGCTTCACCTTCCGATCTAACTATGGGAGCTGATAACCCTAAAAGATAAATCATGGTCATTGCCAGTTTTAGAAAAATGGTAGAAAACAGAGTATGATTCAAACAGCCGATGAAATTTACCCAATAATAAGTCGGCCACTTGATTAGATTCGTCCCTAGTATTCTCAACTTCAGCATTTTGAGTAGATGTTTCCTGAGAAGGGTTACTCTCCTGAGTTTTCCTAGTTGTCATAATTGAAGTCTCTGGAACATCTCTTGACTGAGGGTCCTCTATAGGTGTTTCTCCAGCTCCAACTGAAGAAGGATAGAGTGGAATGCCCCATTCCTGAAGATCCTTTGCAACATTTTCTAAAGATAAAGCTACATAATGTGAACATTGATGTAAATTATCAATTAAAGATGAAAAAATGTGTATGGAAAATTCAATAATAAGGAATTACTTCCTTGCAATTCCTCATGAAAATCTCCAAACTCTTTGATGGAACCTATAATATCAATATGTAGATTAATGGATTCCATCATTTTAGTGTTTGTGTCTTGGAATGTTATATCATCCTCACCATTTAAGGTATCCAACAAACGTTGGTTGATACCCAAATTGGCTCTAATGACATTTTGTTCCATTGGATCTTCAATTTTTACAACATCATCAAATCTTTCCAGGTTTGGTCCAACATCAGCATTTATTTCAGATTTCCCTGGGTCTCCATTCCTTTCTTCTGGAGCAATAGGAATATCAGCATTGGTTATTGCAAGATCCATTGGCAAAGGAAACTGATATGAGATATTTTGAATAGAATAATATTAGTAGTGTTTGTAAATATTCATGAGAAATTTATTTTATCTTACCATGGATTTTCTATATCTCAGTAAATCCGGGAGCAGGTACAAATGAATCTTTTGATGATTTATCTACTAAGGTAGCAGATTCATCAACATAAACTTGGGTTTCTCCTGGGGTTTCTTTCTATGGTCTTTAAGAATCAGCTCTTAGTCTTTTGAAAGAAGAGAGAAAAACATATCCAACATGAGGATAAATGTTATTACGAGAGTGTATTGAGAAAATTATAAATCCCTTAGGATAGTACAAATACTTACTCCTCCTACAAACAATTCGGACCAATCTCATTACTCTCTTACGATTCTTTTCATAATCTTGGGGAGAAATCGAAACACTCCTCTTGGTAAGACAAACTTGAGGAAATGGATGATGATTATCCGTCGCCATTACCCCAATCATGATTATCGCTCCTGGAGAAACTTCTAGAGACCTGGGAGGATCATTTTATGTATTGATAAAAGAGCATGTAGACCCATACTTTGGTGATTCAAGAACCGGTCCAGAGTTTCCTTTCCTACATTCAAGCTGCATAAATGCATTTTCATCAAGATTAATGATGATGAATGGTAAACTAGAGTTGATACAATGGAAAAGGAAAATATATTCTCAGTATTAACATAATTATACCACTCCTCCTCGGGGTCGATAATTAACCCTTTGTGTACTCCTAAGTCCATAATATGAGATACTCATTTAGAGGATGGGATTTTTTCAACAGTTACATATATAAAAGCCTTCAACTCTATAATATACTCCTCTACTTCAGCCAGGTTATTATTTGGATTTCAATTAGAAGGTGCCTTAATGTCACCCACATCTAGTATTCGAATGTCATGTTGGAGGAATTCCCATGAATCCCTAAGATCATGGGCCACACACTCCAAATAAAAAATGGCTGAAGGTCGCACATAATTCAATATCGGTATGGTTGATTATAGAGGAGATTCAACACCTTCTGAATGGTGAGCCTCTTCAGGCCTCCCTTCTTATTCAGAGAGTTCAACAGATGGAATAGGAACCTCTTTTTGATGGTGGTGACTAGATAGACTTGGATTTAGAGGTATTTCTTCTCTACCCCTGGTCTTCCTGGTATAACTCATGTGAGGATGTTTTTAAGGCTCTGAAACCTCTAAAACTTATACATCATCTCTGGCCTTAGACTTATTACCACTTTTTACATGCACAACAGTCATTGTAGATGCCACTCGATACATTCCTTTAATCAAATCCCCTTGAGTATATGAAGAAGCCCAAGCTTTGGCATATCCAGCTTCCAGTCTGATTTATAAATCTAGTATAGGTAATGTAATTGACAATTTGGATGCCTCTAAAGCTGTTTGAATCTATAATTGTATCACTACCATTGGGTGTTTCTCGTGTCTAACATACATGGGTGGTAAAGTGTTTGATTGATGGAGACATCTGAACTGACGAGCAAACCTATAAGGGACGTAATCCTCATAGATAATTTCACCATCAATCCTAGTTGATAATACACCATCCCTAAATTCCATCATATAATACCTCAGTTCATAATTATTTTCTTTACTATCATCAATAAATGTTCTAGTTGGTGGGTTACCAAAAGGAATAAAACTGATTTCTCATAAGACATTCAATGCCTTTTGTACTACATCAGGTCTCAAATTTGGAGGCTAAATACCAGAAACTTTCTGTAAAAATGGGGTGAATCGTCCATTGGGGACTCTAACTAAATTCGAAACTGAGTACGAAGAAAAGTGTGTTGTAATCCATCCCCACAACACTTAGAATGGCCCTAAAATTCTAAATGGAGCCTTCCCATTGTATAAATGAAGTAGGGAATAGTAAATTATTTCCAATACAGGAATTTCTAACCGAATATACTTTCCCTCTACTAATTTAGATATGATAACAAAAGTTCCTGACCTTACACCGCCTCTGGACTCATGAACTAGAAGCAAGTAAATGCTTAGACACATGGAAATGAAGTAAGAAAAGCATATATTTTCATCAATATCATATTTGACTTTGTAGCCCCAGTTCTTATAGTCACCTTTCTCCAATGTAGGCCAATATGTGCCTGAGCTACCTCGGTTATCAGTAGAAGGATAAACAGTAGGAAGTCCACTGGTGGGACCTTTCTCTATTGTTGGTTCTAAAAAAGCTTCCATCCACACCCTAGCATGAATATCTTTCTTGTTTTTGGGTAATTTCATTACTATTTTGAATATTTCATGAGCCAATGGCGGTGTTCTGGTAACATCACCCCATGTTGTTACTGGCAGAATAAACTTGTCATACATTTATCTGAGAATGGTAACCCTAGTTATTTGGTAGATATCCCACAAACTAATTCCAACTTCACCATGCGTCAAATGGAAATAATTCACTTGCGAACTCCATCGGCTCAGAAATTGAGGAAAGAAATATTTTTAATAAAAAAATTTCTGTCATATCCAGATAGATTCATAAAAATAAACATCTGATAACTCTTTTCTGAATTCTACACAAGTCCAGCACACCCAAAATGCCCACGTCCATTTAAGTTTCACAACTCCTCCAGAAATAAGATCCCAGTCTTCTTTCCAGCCATTAGACTAATCTTTCTAGGAAGTCCAAAAAGTTGAATCACAGCAATGTGGCCTTGTATTGATAACATGATCCTTCATATCAGGAGTACAACCACTGTGATGCAGGATACAACCAATAGGTATTGTTCTTTCATATACTAGGACCCCCTCGCACTAATATTCATCCAGTTACAGTTGGATAATTGAAGAAACCAATTCTTTGGGAAGTACTCTTTAACAGATGGGACATGGGAATCTTGTAAAATCCCATGCCTATACAAGGGTAGGTAAGTACATTTGTATATTAACGTTGATACATAATTAAACCCTTCCATATTATAGGAATATTACTTTCAACAACGTCATAGTAGTCAGTTCTGACGATCTTCATCATTTCATTTTGATGAGCCTTAACTACTTTAGTAGAGGTTATAGAATGAGCCATTTTTCTATAAAAGAATTATGAAACTCCACCTATTAGGTTGGGATTTTGACTTTAATTTCAACTTAAAGGAAAAGAAAAACAAAAAACATTAAAGGAAACTATTCACATAGGTCATTCGACGAGTTCTGTCGCATAGGTCCTTCGACAAGGATCCTAGAAAAAATGCTTCAACAAAGTAATTTCACATAGCTCCATTTCTAAAGTAGTTTCACCTTGAGAAAATTTCAAAGAGACTACACGAGATCACAATAATTTGATGCTAGATGAACGATCTATGCAACGAGAGTTGGAAAATTTGGAGGCATGGATGAAGAAAATCGCAAAGGATCGAACCTAATTATCGCCAGCTGTGAACCTACATGGCATACCTATGTGAAGTAGCTACGTGAAAAACTTGTGCTATCTAGTAATTAATCCATAGTCTTTTACCATCAATTTTACCTCAGGACTTGACCCTCTTTCTAATCGGATCCAATCTGAAGGGGTTCTTTTTTTGAAACTATTTAAGAATTTAAAAATACTATGAAGATAGCCCTAGATATTTAAAAATCCCAATGCGAGGTTTGAATAATTCAAATCAATGCCAAACCCTTCAAAGGGCTGCGCAGAAAACCTGAGTGATAGAATTGCACGACTGAGCTACATGGAAAACCTGTGTCGTAGAATAATTTATGTACACCTACGCGACAGACCTGTGTGGAGGACCTTCATGGAGGATCTATGCGGACAACATCCCTTTGACCAGTCCCCATACATGCCTATAAATAGAACCCTTAGGCTCCCCATTTTAAGAACTAAAAATGTTCAAAGACTCCATGAAACTCACATTGTGTAGCTCTTTAGCCTAGATCCCTCAAATTGTCTCATGTAGCTCTCTAAAATGTGATAGAAGAGATAATTAAACGGGATAAGAATGTTTTTAAATTATTACATAGTTCTTTTACATAGGATTGGTTCCCCTATGTGAAACATATTCTTTAGTAATCATACAAACCTGTGTGATACCCCTGTGTAGTATAGATGTGCGGCGCAGCAACGCGGGGTACCTACGCGGCACACTTGTGCAAGGTACCTACGTGGCAGATATTGGTATAAATCCTACATACCAACTTAAGTACCCTATTTAAATCCATTTGTGGAAAGGTATCTCCTTCCTTGTTTCCCTTATTGGAAAGGGACTAAGTTAGAGCCTCCACCAAAACCTCATGACTTATCAAAACCTTGGGAAAGGCACATCAGCGTATCTCCTATTTGGGTTTGTATTTTCGCAGTAATAGTTTTCCCACATTTGTTTCACAATGGGGTTAATATTCGTGGAGTGCCTGGGGATTTTTATATCCACAGTCACATGGAACTTTTTCCCAAAAATAGTATTGGTAAGTTCCTGATTTAGAGAATTAGGGATTAGGTCTCGACCTCTCCCGTCTCAAAGAGATAGAACCTCATATCTCTGGTAGGGAAGGTAAAGTTCATGGTTTCTTTTCCATGAAAGAAAAAGAAAAATCTCTCACCCCTAATAGGATCAATTTTGGGGCATCCATCCTGGTGTAATACCCTAACGTTCATCCCTTATTCCTTTCATTAGAACCTTGTCGAATGTAAAGTGAATAGAGGGAGGGCTTGTCGCCTTGCCCTCATCTCGGGTCACCTCAACCTCATCCAGTATGGCCACTATAGGTGGGCCCTCTTCCACCAACGGAGGAGGAAAATTTTGTGTCATTGTTGAATCTTTCACATCCTTTTGTTTGTCACACTGAACATGACTCACATGGGATTATAGATTTTTGATGATTACAACATTTTTACAAATACCCATGACAAATAAACTATGAGAACTTTGATTCCCACTATAATTGGGATACGTAGGAAGCACTCTCAGGGCCCGAGATCACTGGATATCCTCTTCAGAAATCCAATCCTAATTCTCTTAATTTGGGTATCTTACTTAGGAATAAGCCCCAAATTAAACTCCCAAGTCATAAAAGTGTCCTTTTTTGGGAAGTAAGACCAAACTCATCTCTCTCAAAGGATTGTACT
The DNA here is from genome assembly GCA_963277665.1 of Viscum album. Taxonomy (NCBI): domain Eukaryota; kingdom Viridiplantae; phylum Streptophyta; class Magnoliopsida; order Santalales; family Viscaceae; genus Viscum; species Viscum album. The sequence continues at coordinate 747,095,593 of OY728129.1, read as the reverse complement.
CTCCTATGAGACTTATAAAACTACATGGGCTTTGATTCCCATTCACATGGGATGCGTAGGAATCCTCCTTGTGTTTCAAACCTGATAACTTAAATCAAACATGTTCTCCTTGGGTCATATTCCAAAAAGGGTATAATCTTACTTGGAAATCCATATTCTTTCCATGTTCCTTGGGATTCTTAGGAATAAGTCCCAAACCAAACATTGACTAACCGCCTTTCTCTTAGAAGTCCTTACTACATGACATTAAACTGTACTGTTAGGTCTATATCACATGACCTTAAAAATGTATGATGTGTCTCATTAAGTGGTACCGAACTACAAGGGTTCTGATTCCTTTCACAATGATACGTAGGTAACCCATTTCATGGGTACGATCCCAATATCAAAACAAACCTCTGTCTCCCAAGATGATAATAAATTCTAGAGTGCCACACTGAGTGGCTTAATAACCAATATCATAGAAACGATGATTAAAAGAATATTTAAATAGTATATGAGAGGATAAAATTGATAGAGAACCTAGAATACATACGGATGTCTCCATTAATGAAGAACCTTGAATACATACTGATGATTATAAATTTTACACATGTTAATATGTGATTGCAAATTCCAAGGGAAACTTATGTTATACTTGGTGAATTAATAAGGATTCATGAAAATATATTAAATTTACAAAGCGAGTCCCAAAGTAGATAATAATTCTCCCCAAAAGGCTGTGATTAGTCTGACCTCCCATCATCTCAACCAATGCACATTTCTAAGTATTGTAAATTTCAAACTTAACAAATGCCTGCCTTTGGAAAGCATGTCCCTTTTGGATAAAGACCTGTAGGAAGTTTCTAGTTCCATGAATAAATCTAATGGAAACTGCCTGGAAGAAGTGATTATTAAAACTAGAACACATGTTTCAATGAACTACTAAACAATCCATCATAATTTCCACCAAGATAGGTGATAAAGGAAAAATGAACAATCATCATTTTGTAAGGTAGTAGTTCACCGCACATAGAAACAGTATGTTCATTACCCATTAGATGGAGGTGTGTATAATTGTAGGTATAACCATTTACATAAAAACATCCTAGTATATTGAATATTTTCTTGTTTTTATATTATCAAGGAATAATAAGATTTGAGGGGGTGGTGAATGGAAATGAAACTAGATATGTTGAGAGTAGACGTTACCTCTTAATCGGGTAACTTCTTTTCGTTGTTACAAAAAAGGATTCCATATATGGATTTATACCCAAGGGGAGGATTATAGGATGAGGGGAGGTATTTTGAGGATATATTTGGGTATATATTGTTCAAAAAAAATATTCTTAATAGTTGTGAGTAAGTGGGAGGAGAGGAGGGATTCTCATAATGTAGGAGGAGTGGAACTCTTGTAATATTGTGACAAAGGAATTCAATGCATGTTTTGTAGGTTGAAGGTGGATCAAATAATGATAAAATTTGATCCAGGAGATGATATTTTTCATATATGGTCTTCCAATGGATATTTTACAAGTGTATAAGTATTTTTAGGTGTTTATTTTAAGTTTTAGTCCTTTATTAAGATTAATTTAACCTTAATTGTTGTAATTAATTTTAATCACTTTCACTAATATTTTTTGTAAAAAACAAATATGGTCTTATTATAAAATAAAAATTATTATGATTAAAAATATGGAATCCATTTTTTAAAATTCCAATCAATGAAGTGGCATAAATTAATTTGAATTTAATCCAGAAGACAGAATGACAATACGGGTTTTTAAGGTAAAAACATTCAATGATTGTTGTGTTTTTATAGTCAATTTCAAATTGAAATTGATTCCAATGACCTAAATTGGATTAAAAAATAAAATTATTATCTGATTAAATTTTAAAACTAATATAAATCAAAATTTAACCTTATCAATAAATTAGATGAAAAAGCAGTTTTGAACTAAAATTCAGTATTTTTCACTATTCATTAAAAAATGAAACTTCACGGAAAGATACTAGAAAATTTATCTAGCCAAATTTTTATCTTTAATTAAACATATAAAGTTTATTTTCAAACTTTATGTTTATAAATGGTTCAAAAATTGTATTTAAAATGGGTTTTCCACAAAAAGGCGTTAAAATGCCTTTATAAAAATATAGGTTTTTATGTGTGAAATTAGGTTTGTTATTATCTTATGCCTATCAAACCTAATGGATTAACATTAAAACTATATTATTGAATATATATAAGATATATTTCATTGAATTCATTAACTAATTTTAATTAATTATATTTATTAATGAAAAACTCCTTTGGAAGCATAAAAATAATAATATTTCTTTCTATATCAAATTGGTTCTTATTTTTATTTATCATTAATTGGTAACTAATGAATTAATTTTATATTTATATAATACATAAATTTTCATATGTTATTTAATTATATTTATAACCTCGAACATAGTGGCTAGGTTATATCATATTATATTAAATAATAATATTTTAATAATATATTTTTATTTGGTGAAACTCGGTATTGCGTGTAATGAAAGCTATCATGGAAGGTCACTCTTTCGTGTAACACAAGATAAATTAGTGTTTGATGAATTAAATGCTATATAAAATATTATATTTATTTAAAATATGAAATATATTATAATTTAACAGGTTAATATATTCCCTTTTTACACTTGGTGTTGTGTGTCGTACATGCTATCGAACACAAAGTTGTACATTAGAATTTTTTATTGTTAAAAGTACAATTTTAATCATAAAATGGAATTTATTATCATTAATTTCACATTAATAACCATTAAATTAATTTTAAGACACATTATTGAATATTTTAACAAGATGTGATTTTATTATATATTTATCGTTAAATAAATTTCATTGATAGCTTGCTTTGTACATAGCACCGATTTAAATGAACCATTATAACCTATTAGAATATTATTGTGTGAATGTTATATCATTTTTTAATTCATAATGTAAATATTATATTATTCTTAAATTTAGGTATTTTTCTGAAAATATTTATATTTCGATAAAGACTGAAAAATACATATTTATTTAAAACAATCATTTATTTTAATTGAAAATATAGATAATTCATTGAAATAAATTTCAAAATAACATAAGACACATTTAGTATTAAATTTTATATTTAATTATATTTGAATAAATATTATATGATATTATAGTATATGTTCATTTTTGGACTTAAAAACACATTTTTTTCTTAAAAAAATTATTTTCATTATGTTTTTCATTTTTAACTTAAATTAGTTTCAAAAAATTTGTGAATTGAATTTGATAAATTTGATTATATATTTTTAATTATGAGGATTATATTTGGTAAATAGTTTCATTTTACTTTTAGAAATTAGAAATAATAACCCTCGTGAAATTTATAACCTCAGTAATGGGTAAGTTGAGTAATTAAGATTAAAGATAAAGTGATAATGTATTAAAAATATATCCAGAACTAAAATTTGTTTAATTGTATGAGTCTTCTTCACCCAAAATCCTAAAAAATCACAAATATGAAGTTTTTTACATATATCTTGGACTACGACCTTTATATTATTTAAGTTAATGACAAAGTCAAAAATATAATTCTCTAATTTTAAATAACTCTAATATGTTTCCATAAGGATAAGAAGTTGTTATGTTTTTTCTTAAATTTTAGTACGAAATAAAAAAATATCATAGAAATTTATTTTAATTTTAATTGATCGATTAATTAGAAAAAATTATTATGCAACACCAACATAGTATTTATCTAATTATTAAAAAATAAAATAAATGATTTTAAAAATATTAAAAGTAATATTAATTGGCTAAATTTCAGTTTTCCACGAATTTTATAGATACATTTGAAATTTTAGGGATGTTTTAAAGGATTATATTTTACTTATATCTTTTTCTTGATGTATTTAAAGTAAAATTAAATGAATAGTGTCAAAATGACATTATGATATTTAATAATAAATAATATTTTATTACATGATTTAAAATTAAAAAAAATCATATTTTCATATAAGGTAATGAAATATGGTTTAAAAAATCAACCATTTATCATTTATGGGTCTTTTCCCCTCTAATGGTAGCATTCGTGACAATTAATGTGTAGAAAACATTAATATTGTGGTAATTGTCAAAAGGTTTAATGCTTGGTTAAAACTAAAAGATAAGGGTGAAACATAAACAAAACTTGTAAAAATATTATTTTATGATATAATTTAGACTCATCCTAATATTATATTTTATTTCTATGAATCTTAATCCATTTCTATATGAACAATACTTTATATTAAGTAAATTTTTTTAGAAATTCCAAGAATGACCCTCCCCTCACTTATAAAAGTGAACTCGTTCCTTCTTTTATTTACATCACTTTGAGAAACCTATATCAAACAAACCCTACCCAATTCTATTGTAAACACACTGATAGAAGCACTAGGGGTTTTGGTATTCCAAAAATACTAACCCTAGTTCCCATAAGAGGTGATCTGAAGGAGCTCTTTAAAAAAATATGTGATCATCTCCATCGAGTGATTTCATTTGGTATTATTATTTTACCAACTTAAATTATATATTAACCATTATAAAATAACAAAAATATTATCTTCCATATACTAATATTTTATTATGTCAATTTCATAACATTAATATATCTGATTCTCTATCTAATTTGTAACAAAACCATCGTACATATGTATGGCGGACTATCACCTCGTGAACCGATGTAATTTTTTCTCCATTACCTCCTCACATAGCTTTTTATAAATATATAAATAATGAATATATATTATATTTAATAAATAATTATGATAATTTAGTTATAGTATCATTTTTACCATCTTACTTTTCAATTCATTAGAAAACAGTAATGGTGAACGTTCGTATGTGTGGACTACCACATCCACAAAGTGATGTGAATCATTTTTCATTAATGATTTAAATGGATGGTAATAAGTATAGATTTAATTAATATATATAATATACATATGGTATAAAAATTTTCCTAGATATTTAAATTATTATTTACCTTTATTTCATTCCATCCTTTAAAAAGTGAAAACAACATTCGTACGTATGTACACCCTACCGTCTCCAGGAATGGTGTAATTAATTTTTCTATATCTATCTTTTATTGATGATTATAAATATATATATATATATATATATTATGTGATATTTAAAACTTGAATAAAATTATTCAGATAATGGAATAGTTATCAAGTCATAAGGACTAAGATTACTGAATCAAAACATATATAAAAAACAAAGCAATTAACACCTAAAAAATGATAATAAATAAATATTGTTAAAAATATGTAATAAAATGTTATAAATGGTTATTATATAATATTTTAGATATTAATATGATTTATTTATGTATATATAATAATTTTAAATTTATTATACAAGATTTTAGAGCACATATAAGGAACGTTTAACTTGAGGTATGGGATTTCATCTCAATTTCCACTTCATTGAGACATATTTGGCATTGTACACCCATTTTTGTTTATGTATTGTATACTCTACCAATTATAGTAATTTAAAATTAATTTATATTTTATTAATTATGATTGATTATTCAATTTAATTTATTCTTTAAATAGTAATGTTTAAAATAAATTGATCTTCTTTTTCTTTTGATCGGTTATATATTTCTTTCATGCCTATATATTTTTAATGGTGTCCTTAAAAAGTTATTTTTCTTTACTAAGATGATTTATCAAGGAAATTTTATTTTATCATTGAATTTTTTAAATTTTTTAAATGAATATTTATAATTTATTTCAGAAAACGTTTTCTTCAACTATTTTTACAAAAATCGAAAGGAATGTTTTTTTAAAATATACTGTGTTAAATAATTTTTCAGCCACTTTAACCATTTTATATTATTCATCTTATTCTAAAAATTTTCAATAGTTTTGTAAATAAAACTATTTAATGGAAAAAAAATTAATATTCATCTTTAATTTCCCAATATACTTTATTTTACTAAAAAATAAATATTTCTAATTAACTCAAATTCATATTTCATTAATTTTTTGGTCATTCACTTTATCTTGAAATTTTCACTTTATTATGGTCATTGTAAATTACATGTCTCTTAAATATATATATAATTTTTATCATGGATATGATCATTTCCTAAAACATATTAAATTTCAACATATGTTTTTTTATGAAATATATTTTATTAACTGGGGAAATATTGATATTCTGTAATATATACTCAATTACCAACATTTATTAATATGGTATATTGTTTATGAATTGAATTGATCATCCAGTATATGAGAAATTCATTAGAAATTTAGTGATGGGTGATTCTCAGTTATATATAGTCGCTCGATGCATCGACAAGTCTCATGAGACAAATCAATTGGCCAAATTAAATGGGTTTCTCCTGTATACATACCCATCAATTAAATTGGCTTGGAATAAGGATTTGATGGTATAAATTCATGATGTCTGAAATGATGACATCAAATATTAAACATTTACTTTATTAAGAATTTTTTTTATTATGAACCATGATATTACTAAATGGATATTATCCAGGAATTAATTTTTAGATCATGTTATTTATTAAATAGAAAGTTTTTTTATTATTTAACTTTCCATATTTTTTATGCCTTATTGATTCTAGATAGCTTCTGTTGTATGTAACTCTTACTTAGAATATGAGATCAATGAGTATTTGTTATAATTTTTCTAAGGATATGAATAATGATATTATGAATAATACCACAAATGAAATACTTTTTTATGCTATTTATTTTATATTTTCAATGTATCAAGGAAATTATTTATATATCTAGTTATTCAAGACTAATAATCTGGTCAGTCCTGTGGGATGAAAACATTTGTATATTATACCAATTTATTAAATTAGAAAATATATTTGGCTTATAAGATTTCAGTTTTCTATAAATATATTATCTACAAATTTTGTGAAAATCTTTCATCAAGAGTGTTTAATTTTAATTATTAAAGTAAAAAAATTGCATACATAAAAATTGGTTTTTGCACAAAAAAATATATTTTTTACATTAAAATGAATATATTTTAATTTTAACCAATTGATATCCAATTAATTCATTTTATAAATGTTTAAAAGAATAATTTTTCTTAATATATTTGGTCTTATTCATACCCACAAGTCAAACGGCTATTCGTTAAGTGTATTATTTAATAAAAAACTTTATAATATATAACAATTTATTTAAACATGATGTTGTATATAAAGAAAAATATCAAAGTCAACAAAATAAATTAAACAAAAATATATCATAAAATATCATGGTGTTACAGAAATATATGGATCATCATTCTTGATTTTTGGTTTTATGAAAATGAATCAAAGTTCATCTTTCAAAAGTTTAAAGCATTCATGTAATGGTAAAAGCATAATAAATGACCAAAAATATACATAAAATTGTAGGAAAATGGTTTTTAATAATATTTTAAATGTAAAAGTATATATAATGTCAATCCCATGTATGATGTTCTTGGAATGACTACAATTTCACTACTAAATATAAAAATATTTTTTAAAAATAAGTATAGTGTCAACGCCTAAATAATAGAGTATGATTTTCATGAAATCCTAAAAAAATATTACAGATTAATTTTTTTACATTTATTAGTAGAGAGTCTTTCATTACGAGTTATGGTTTACACAAAATGATTAAAAGTATAGTTATATTGTTTTAAAAGTCTAAAACATGCATCAAATGATCAAAACCAAGTAAACGACTATAAATTATTGTGAAAATTTGGTAAAATGATTGGTGAATAATTTTTGACATGTATAAATATATTTTAAATCAATTTGATATACTATGTTCGAGTAATGACTAGAAGTATATTATTAAATTTATAAAATTCATTAAAAATGTATGTCATAATCTTAAAACCTAGAATATAACCTCATATTTTTTTAAAATCATTTAGAAATGATCATTTGTTAATTTCTAACATGTATGAATAGACCTCATGTAAATTCTACATATCGTGTGGTAAAAATAACATAAAAAGGTGTTTTAAATTATTTTAAATTCATTTAAAAAGTCCATCCAAGAGTCTAAATCGAGTAACCAAGCTCAAATTATTTTGAAATAATAATAAAATTGATATTGTTTAATTTTTAATGAATTAAAATTGAACACATATCATAATAATGTATGGTTTGGTCAATATGATAAAAGATCAGTTTTACAATAAAAATTGATTGAGAAAAAATTTTATAATCAAAAACTATAAAATTTCCAAGGATTATTATAATATAATATGATAATTATTGATTATTAATTTATGATATGTATGAATGGGAGCACATTAATCCAACTTTCATTTGTCTCCAAATAAAAAATTGTGAATATTTATTGATTTAAAAGTAAAAAATGTAGGTTAGGTTAAAACCCTATAAAACATCTTATATTTCCAAAAAAATAGAGGGCAATGATCTTTAGTTATCTTTTGACATGTACGAACTGACTGCATGTGAATTTGACATGTAGTGTCATCAAAATGACCAAAAACTGTTCCATTATATTTAAATGTTTTTAAAAATATGATCCAATTTTTCAAGTCCTATAAAATGTACTTATATTATCATAAAAGCATAATAAAATTAGAAAAATATAATTTTTTAAATTATGGAATAGAATACACATCTATACAACTTCAGGTTTTATCAAATTGAGAAAAAGTGTTTTTTTATTGATTTATAATTCATAAAACAACTGTCAAAGGATCAAAATATTGAAAATGGAATTTTAATGTGATGAAATTATAGGAAAACATCCAAGTGTTTAATTTTATAAATACATGAAAATACCATATGTCATTCTGATGTATTATGTGGCCAAAATGATCAAAAAGTGTAATTTTACATTAAAAAATGTTTAAATTCATTTTATATGGTTACAGAAATGACCAAAAATTATCGTAAAATCATATATTATTCATTTCTATTTAATATGTGAAATTTATGAATAGATATTACATCAATCCAAGTTATATGTTTTCCAAAATGACCAATACTATGTTTTTATTTATTTAAAGACCAAAAAACATGCATCAAAGGGTTAAAACCTTGAAAATGAACTTTAATTTTCATGAAATTATAGGAATATGTATTTTGATTCATTTTTTAATTTATTAATAGACATCATGGAAATATAAAATGTGGTGTCTTCAAAATAAGTTAATTTTTTTTATTAGATTTAAAAATCTTTAAAAACATTTGTTAAAGGGTCAAAACCAAGATAATGACCCTGAATGTTCAAGAAATCAATGGATGGCCACTATCATTTGATTTTTGATATGTATAAATATATTTTATATCATTTTGTCTTAAAATGTTTAGGGATTTGATAAAGAATTTTTCATTGATTCAGATGTTAAAAACATGTTTTAAAAGTGTAATAATATGTAGAGCATTCTCAAATTTTCATTCAGTCATAAAAATAAATTTTTATTAGTTTTTAATTTTTAGGAATATCCTAAACATAAATTTTATGTGCAGTAGGGATGGAAAGATTAAAAAATAATTTTTTAATATTTAAAAGTGTTTAAAAATGAATTAAAGCGTAAAACCTAGAAAACCACTTTAAATTGTTTTAAAATCATAGAAAATATATTTTTGAATAATTTTTGACAAGGAGGAATAAATAAACTTTTAATATGATATGTGGTTATATCATAATGACCAATAATGTTTTTAAATATGTAAAGATATAAAATGTGATTTAAATTCATAAAATCTAGTAAACAAACTCATATTTTTTAAAAACACTGTGAAATTACTACTATATAATTTATAACATATAAAAATAGAATAAATTTCATTTTGATGTATGGTTTATTAAAAATAAGTAAAAAATTATTTTTATAGTAAAAATTTATTAAAATTAAATTATATAGTAAAAACTAAGAAAACACCCTCACTTTATCATAAAATCATTTCACAATGACCAATGATTAATTTTTAACATGTAAGTGTATATGATTGTCAATCTGAGTTACATTTTTCTTAGAAATTCCAATATTATGTTTTCTAATGATCTAAAATCACAAAACATCACTTTTATAGATAATTTAATATTTTTTGTATAAAATTACTATTTTTTAAGTAAAAGATAGCTTTACATAGTTAAAAAGTCAAATGTGTTAAATTTTAATTTATTTTTTGTTATTTTTTATTAAATAAATATTTTTTATTTTTTATTTTATTGGATTTTATCTATGAGATGATGGATGGGACTCAAAAAATGATTTGATAGTGGTTAGACATTAAATTATTTTAGACAATTTAAAATAATGCTTATAATTTAAAGATATAAGGAAATTTTGTAATTCTAGGGGTTATTTAATTTGGATTTTAATTATTTTTTTGATGGGACATGAATTATAAGTTAATTTGATTTTCAAAATTAATTACCCTTAGTGATCATAAAAAACTATTTCTAAAATCTACTCTCTATGGCTATAGCAATTGCCAAAACTAGTCACTCTAGGTATTGTAAGTTATCTTTTAAAAACTATTATAAGATTAATGATAAATTCTTCAGAGACTAAGAAATAAAGACCTATAAAATTATTCATTAATATCCATTATTGTAGCATAGGTACCAATTCTAGTAATGAAAATTGAAGGCTAGTAAAGAAATACGCCAAGAAAGGAACTAGAAAAAGATTGCATAATATAAAAAATTGAAATTATATTTGGGGAGAGATGCTAATGAAAAATGGTTATTCAATCAATATAAATGTAAAAAAATATTTTAATAATTTTGTTCATTAACGAAAATAAATAATAAGGTGAAAACAAAGTGATGATGAATCAAACATCAAGATGCAATAGAACAATAAAGAAATTTTAATAACGTAAAGAGCATCGGTATGAAATATGCTTCAAACTATGTTGGTTCGGTGTTAATAAAAATAAAACCACCCCAAGATGTCTCTATTATATAATTAAAAGTAGAGAAAAATAATAGTATTTTAACATAAAGATAAAGAAAATATGCTCCAATAGAAACTATTCGAGCATGGATTATTTTCCAATCTAGGAGCTAGCGATTACATTAGGCTTGAGGATGGAAACATTTACTTATGAACTGGATGAAATCACTCACACACATAGGGTATGGGAATAAAAAAATTAAATAAAATATATAACCGAAGAATAAAATAAGAACATTCTTAAAATCTTTAGAATATATCCAGATCGTGAGTGTAAATAGAAGGAAGGTATCCCAATACCAATAGATTAGAAGTCTTTTGAAAGAAAACATCATCCTCCCCAGAGATCCTAAGGATTAACCAATACCATATAAAAAACCTACAATGTAACATCAATGTTCATCATAAATACATACCTCTAGATCAAGAACACTCTATCTCAAAATCAGGTAAATATAAAAATTTAGGAGACCAAGGGATCTCTTAAAGGAAGGAAGGGATGTAGTAATAATGGAATGGTTGACACCATGTCATAATATTATAAAAATTGGTATATGTTAATGATGTACTAGGCATAAAATATTCCCAAAGTTTTAAATTGAAACAAATAAAAACAACCCTAAAGATATATAACATAATATAATAACATAAGGGCTCGGTGACTCAGATCGCATCAATTACTAAAAGTGATAAAGCATAAAAACACACCAAAAACCCTTCCAGGACCATTCGATATGGCTAATCAATGGAAAAAAATCATACAAATATATGTATATCAATAAAAAAATAGAAAAATAATTTCATATTAAAATAACTACAGTGACAAAATAAATCTACAAAATCAATGGCACTTCATTAGGTGAAACACAACACCAACAATTGATTAAGTACCAAGTCTTGTAAGATCCAAATCCTCTCACATGTAAGAGTGAATCAACCCAAGAAATAAATTTTTAATATGAAATAAAACGTATAATAAAATTAAATAAATCCATTCATAATCTAATTATAATAACTAAGAATTATATATATAATATTACATGTTTCTTCACATAAAACATTCATTAAAAACCCATAAATATAGAGTTTTAGTGTATTTAGGATATTATATACATGATACCTTAAGTTAAAATAAATGAAATCATCTTTATTTCAATATCCATGATGTACTCCTATATTCCATGAAACTTCTATAAATGTATAGTTTATCATGTCCACATACATTAGGGATAAGGGTGTGAAAATAATCTCAATAAGGAGACAAAACGATAATGAAGTCAAACATATGAGTCAAGAGGAATAACATGATAACATAGAAGTGTATGGTAATATATTGTAACATGGAATAATGTGAAAATATATATGATATCACAATATCTTGGTATCATAAGAACATGTTGAAAACATAAAACATGTCATCATTAGCTTAAGTCAAGTCTCACTACCAACATAACATTGTGTTCTAGGATAATTACCCATGAACTATATATGGTATTCCATGAGATGAAAGTATTAACCAAGTCATTATGGGATATATTATTCTAGTTTCACCCATAAATTTATAGTAAAAACATGTATATGTGTTCCACATATAGAAACTAAGTCACTCATAAAGCATAATCTCGAGAAAACCCATAAGAATGAAATGAGATACAAAATCATGTCTCAAAGAATAACCAAATGATATATCATAATGTTTTCCCACAATATAAGGGAATAAAGAAATTTGGTTTTTTATAATAGATAAAATAATTCTAGTTCATGACTAATAAGTTCAGGTGAAGGGAACTCATAAGAATGAAGTGGGTAGTCGGTATAGAAATCAATCTCTTAAACAATGTTTTAAGGAATGAGTAAAGAACCTTTAAAGAATGTAAGAAATATATAATTCCTTAATTACCAAAATAAAATAGCATGGTTTTATATAAAATAGATATAATTTTGTGAAATCACAAAGTATAAAAGTCTTTAAATGATTGATTTATGAAATTGATTATGAATATATAATATCCCTTTAAATTAGGTTTTCTTTAAAGAAAAAAGAAAGAAGGGAACTATAAAAAAATATCCCTAGAAGATAAAGTTAAGATCAACTTATTAAATATGTAATAAATATGTATACATAATATATAATAATTATTTATGAAGAATAGGGAGTTAAATTGAGAAAAAGAGAGATAAATCATAACCCCAAAGAAAAGGGGGTGGTTTGGGAGTACCCATTCCTCAGGTCCAAACATACTTGGTATGTGAATCTAAAATTTTGAATAAAAAATTAATTTTATTAAATACATTCTTCAAAACCTTTTTAATTCATACATTATTTTTTAAATAATATTTATGATTATGTTTTATTCATTTATTATATAGTTTCTTCTCACGTCGACCACATGGGTTTGTTTGGTCAACTTCCCCAAAACTGTTTTGGTATATTTATCATGGTCAAAAGAGTTGTAAAATATTTCCAAAATCTATAAAATTTAACAGAGATATATTCATTATTATTTAATTTAAAAAAAATTATAAATATTAATATATGGACAAAAATAGTTTCATATTTTAATAAGTGTCCCAGTACACTTGATTTAGATGGTTAAATTTACCATGATAATTTGTTGACAATATATTTTATATAATGCACAATTCATCCTTAAAAAATATTAATATTTTCATAAATATGATATTTGTTTATTAAATATATATTTAAAACTATCTATGTAAGGTGGTAATAGATGTTTTATAACAGCATTCATATAGGCGGTTAAAACTATCCATCCCAAGAAGAGTGTTATAAACAACTGTAAAAATTAATTGTATGAGTAATATGATTATATAATTCATATTAAAGTAGAATTATTTTCTGAATTGTATGATTTAATTCATTTTTATGAAAATTATAAAGATTTTATAGTGTTAATAAGGAAATTAAATTGAATGTTTGCAGGAATAGAAATCGTAATTTATAACTTTTATGTGGTTCCCTTGGCTACACCATAAGCCTTCATAGATTGGTATTTTGTTGAGATAAAAACATATAAAATGAATATAATAGTGTTTCTGTAGTATATAGGTATATTATGCTAATGGAAAGGAGTTTTTTAATAGAAGATTAATGATCAGAGGAGGGTAATATAAATAAGTGTGGTGAGTAGAGTTTCATGGAATAAATTATCGAATATTTTATTTTTTATATTATATTAAGTACTCCAATACTCCCCATAGATCCCAATTTCATCATTTAATACTCCACAATAGTTTTAAATTCAAACATTAGGTAAATGGAACTTTCTAAGATATTTTATTCATGTTTTCATATATATGATTTCATATTTTATGTATCTCACTATTTTTATCATATATTTCTTTTTAAAAAAAATTAACAAATTTCACCCATTAAATAATTTTTAAATCCTCATTATAAATATGTGATCCATTTTATCATATTAATTCTTGAATAAACTAATTTTGGTCAAAAATACCTCAAGGTAACATTGAAGCATTTTTTGTTTGATTGTGTTTGTTGATAAAGAGAGTTTTCATGGTGAGTTTTCAAGTTAAAGAGGTATTATTGACCATCAATGCTGAAAAGGAATGATGATAAAGGAATAAATGATCTAGAGGTGTTACAAAAATAATATATACAAGGTGGAACCATTTTCCAATGTTGGACAAATTTTTTGGCCTCAGAATCAGAAAATGGAGAAACATGTTTTTGGAAAAGGAAGTTACACGCAAGATTGAAGGTAATTTGGAAACTTGAACACAAGGCATGTTTTGGGATCAGAATGTCGAAAAATGTAAAAATCATGGTGTTCATGAAATATTTGTAAATGTGTGTGAAATATGAGGATACACGAAAGAAACTTGGGAACCCAATGTGATTCCAAATGGGGTTTTGTGCACTCGAGTAGGATCTTGCACGACACGTCGAATATTTTGTATAGGGGTTAGTGAAGCTTATAAATAAAGGTGAACCCCATAATTTTAGGTATTTCAACACTTAGAGAAAATATAAACATAGGATCACATAAGAATTCTTCAAGCTAATAAATATGTGAATAATATTTGAGTTTCACGTAAGATTGAAGTTGTGAATAAGAGGTGTTTCACAAAAAAAGTGCAATCTTGAACATAAGGCATTAAAGTTGCATGTAATAAGTAGTAAGGATTGAAAGAAAGATTTGGAGTTTCCCAATACATCTGTGGTAAAGTGGTATTCATTAGTGTATTAAAGTGGGACATGAAAAGAGCATCTACATATAGTGGAGGATGCATTCTTAGTGATAATTAAGGGACCTGAAAGTATATGAACTGTTAGTGGATATTCTAAAGAAGCAGTGAGAACACTTCAGTTGAGAGAGCAGTGAGCTATCAATTTGTGATTGGTTTTAAACCATGAGGGACAGTGACTCCACTCTAAACTTTGTAAATAGAAGTACAATTTTAGTGGATTTGGTACATCATCACATTTATTTTTTATACTCCTTGAACGTATCCCACTAAGGGTGAACCAAGTAAAAATTGATGTGTCTCATGCCTGATTTAATTGCTATTCATACTTTTGTGTGGGAAATATAGAGAAGGGAGTTTTTTTACAAAGAAACATGATAAAAAGGGGTATTTGTTTTAATCTGACATACCTTGAATCACTCCCCCCCTAGAGTATTTTACCTACTTGACCTAAGAATTGATATCTTAGGGAAAGGTTAATATCAGTGTTCTCTCTCAGTGAAGGTCATCAATAATACAGGGATTCCAATCTTCAATAAGAATAATTTTCACTTATGGGGGAATCGGATGCCACACTACTTATAATCTTTGGTAATGGATGTGTTTACATCAACAATCTATGGTATTTCATCCAATATCAATAGTGGTGATTTTTCATAAGATGAAAGAAAGAAATTGGATGATGAAGCCAAGGGAATCCATCCTTTATTTTGAGCTCTATCCATTGCAATTTATACAAAGGTGATGTCATCCAAAACATCACATGCAACGTGGGAAAATATTTTGAATATATATGAAGGTGATTCAAAGGTCAAAGAGGCAAAGATGTAAGTTCTGTAGAACAGGTACGACGATCTACGAATGAACTCAAATGAGTCTGTTGATGCACTCTTTGATAGGGAAAACATTGTAGTGGAAGACATATGTGTTCTTGGAGAAATCATTAAAGACATAAATATTGTAAAGTGTATATTAAGGAAACTTCCACCATGATTCAATCCAAAAGATTCAGTATTGGAAGATAATATCTGAAATAGATCACACTAGATAACTTTCATAATACCCTTATAGCATATGAAATGATAAATTATTATAATGATGTTGTGGAAAAGGTAAAATCTAAGGAGGTTAAATTAAATTCCATAAAGAATCTCTACATTCAAGATTCTCAATAAGAAGAAGAGACAAATGAGGTGATTTTATTCCTTTACTCAAATATACAAAGAGGAAAAGGAAAGTTCATTGGGAAACTTCCACTTGCTTTCTTTAGATGTGGAAAGGTTGGAAATATCATAGAAAGATTCCCCAAGAAGATATAAGAAGATGATGAGGATGAAGTTGAAATACCTATTAAAAAGTATTTATCCTATGTGGAAAGGAAAGAAAAATTCTAAGAAAATTTTATTTAATAAAAAAGAATCTTCTTTCACAATAATGTAACGGTTCAGATGAATATGAGGTTAAATAAGTTGAAGATATAAAAAACTATAAAGATCGTGGAAAAATACTATGGTGGAGTTGTAGGAAGAACTTAGAAAAGGGAAGAGAGTGAAACTGATGAAGAAGAAGTTAAAAGAATAATTGACTTGGAAGCTGAATGATAATCTCCTCTTGAAGAGATATATGTTTGGAGATCCAAGACTAAGAAAACCAAAAAAGTGGTTCATGATGCCAAACTCTAGGTCAACTAGAAAGATGGAGAGAAGTTTGAGTTAATAGACGAGATTAAAAATCTCAAGTCTTAACTACCAGCAGACTCAAAAATAGTCGGTGAGCAGAAACTCAAGGTCGAAGAAATGTAAAGGGAGATCTATGTCTTAAATAACACAGTGAAAGATCAAATCAAATATATTGAAGAACGTGAAGAAGAATTCATCGGTCTGCGAAGAAAATTTTAGGATAAAGAAAAACTCTTGACCACTAATGTGACATTGGGAATGTAGATCACTCGAAAGATAGAAAAGTTGGAAGTGGAGCATAGAGTTCCAGCAAACCAAAAACAACATAAAAATCTAAATGATAACGCTAGTATGGGGCTTGATCAAAAATAGAAAGTTATCATGGTTTAAGTTAGACCGCAAGCACCTGCTCCAAGATTGAAGGTTCATTTTGGTATAAAGAAGAATCTGAAGATTTAGATAATCCAAGGGACACCCAGTGGTGTAGAAGTGACACATATAAATTCACCCTACATCAAGTTCTATTGGTGTGGAAGTATGATACATGTACAAAATTTGTGTTTCATAGCCAAGGGATAAATAAGGGAACAAGAAAAATAGTTGCATCCAAAAAGAGCCTGATACTCTATAATATCATTCGAGGGAAATTTTTTTAGGTGTATATTATTTGGGCACATGGATAGATATTGCACATCAACCATTCAAAGGAATGTTCCAAAGTAGAATCATAGTAGTTACAAGCAAAAAATCAAATAATCAATAGGTGAGATGAAAATTCAAAATTGCTATGTAGTCTTTAAGGATGAAGTTGGTCCACCATAATCTAAGGTATATCAAGACCATAAATCTATACTGATTATGAATTCAAAAACATGGATTAATTAGAAGAGAGATGAGAAGGCAGCAGTTTCTAAAATTTCCCTTACATCATCAAATCATTCAGGTGTATGGATCCTTGATAGCAGTTGAACATTCCATATGATAGAAAATAAGAATATTTTTGAAGTCCTGAAGATAATTGGTTCGAGGAGGTTCGGGTTTGGGGTCAAATAAATGAGACGTGTTAATGTCTTAGTAGTAGAAATTATAGTCATAACTTTCTTGGCGTCAGTAAACTATGTGAAATAGAGAATTCTATAAGATTCACAAAGAAGAATTGAATCTTTAAAGTAAGAGATGGTGCAATTTTTCTACAGGGAAAAAGGACAAAAGGAAATCTATACCTTGTAAGTGGGGAAGAAGATATGTTCTTTTTTTCAGAGATGAAGAAAACAAGTTGTGGCATAAAAAAACATGGTCATCTATACCAACCATCCCTATAAGATCTATTAAAGTGTGATGAATCTAGAGACCTCCCTAAGATATCACGTGATCGTACTCATATGTGTGATGCATGTCAATAAGGGAAAATCATCAAAAAAGCATATAAGGAAAAAATAACAAAAGTAAACGAGAGTTCTTGAACTTGTGCATGATGATGTATTTGGACCTATCTCACCAAGATAAATTGATAGAAAGAGATATTATGTGCTTTTCATTGATGATTATAGTATAATGGAAGGGTTATTTGTCATTCCCCATTAGTCCAATGTATCCATATGTATAAAATAGTATTGGAGGGAATATGAAAGGATTCTTGGGTAGAAGGTTTTGTAATAATAATGGTACAGAATTCACAAACATTCAAGTTGAATACTATCTCGAGAAACATGAGATATGGAATCAATTTTCATTAGTGATAAATCCTCAACAAAATGGAGTGATTGAGAGGAGAAATCAAGTCATCAATAATATGGCCAAAATGATGCCTATTGAAAAAGACCTACCAGTTAAATTTTGTAAGGGTGCTATATTGGCATTAGTATACATCTCTAATAGGTATATGTTGTGTTAGAAGGAAGGGAATACTCCATATGAAATTTGGTATGGAAAGAATCAAACATTAAAATACTTTTTAATATATAGAAGTAAGTTCTTTATTCTCAAAAAAGAGAACCACATGAAGTTCAGGTCATGAGGATATGAAGGGATATTCCACAGATAATAAGGAAAAAGAAAAGCATATAAGTGCTTTAATAAGAGGCTGGGAAAAGTAGTTGAGAGAAATGATGTCACTATAGTGGAAAATGAAGGGAGTATTCAATAACATAATGAACAGTTTCCTGATGAAAGTGATAAGGAGGAAAGAATCACAGGGGTTAGAAGTGGTAGATGTATATTCAGAAGAAGACACTGATAATGAGAAGGATTAATTCAAGTATTTGTCTATGAAGAATCCAAATATTCAAGCTGAAATTGATAGGTAAAATATCATTGGTGATCATACAGTTCTTGTTCAAACAAGAAGAATGAAGTCATTACAGAAAGCATCTTTCTTATCTCAGGTAGAGCCTAAATGTTTTTCTGATGCATCTAGAGATGAAACCTAGGTTCAAGAAATGAATGAAGAGTTATACTAGATTGAGAATAATCAGATGTGGGAGATTTTTATAAGGCCAAAAGATAAGAATTTCATCAGGACTATGTGGATATTTCTCAACAATGTGATTGAAGATAGCATATTTATTTGAAAAAAATCATGAATTGTTTGAAAAGGTTACTCCCAGATAGAGGGTATCAATATTGATAGGAAATTCACACATGTGGCAAGGCTAGAGAGAACTAGACTATTCTTGGCCATTACAGTGCAATGGAAGTTCAAAGTTTTCCAGATGGATTTCAAGTCCGTATTTTTTAATGGGGTTTTAGAATAAGAAGTTTATATTGATAATCCATGTGGTTTTCTCATTCATGAAGATAAGAACAGAGTTTGTCAGCTGAATAATGAATTATATGGTTTGAAGTAGGCACCAAGAGTGTGGTATTCGAGGCTTGATTAGTTTTTGAAGAATCTTGGTTTCCATCTTGGTAGAGTTGATTGAAATTTATATATAAATAGTGAATGTAATCAAAGGATGATGTTGTTGGTATATGTCGATGACATAATCTTCGATGGATCAAATAAAGTTCAGTGTAGATATTTTTCTAAATTCATGACAAATGAGTTTGAAATGTCAATGATTGGTGAGTTGACATGTTTCCTTGGTTTTCAGGGGACATAAGAAAGAAATGGAACATTAATTTTTTAATCTAAATATGAAAAGACGATTTTTAGAAGGTTTGGAATGGTCAATTCCAAGGAGATGAAGACTCTGTTGGCTACCCATATGAAACTATCATAGGATGATGAAGGCATGGCAGTTAATATCAAAGAGTACAAGTAAATAATTGGAATCCTATTATACTTGACAATGACAAGACGTGATATTGTTTTTTCCACATGCCAAGAGGTAAGATATCAATGTAATCCCAAAGAAATCCACATGCTTACAATGAAAAGAATACTTAGGTATATCAAGGTAAATGTGGATTTCAGTTTGATGTATAATGAAACATCTTGGCCAGATCTATTGGGATATACAGATGCAGATTGGGATAGTTCAAAAATGATAGGAAATCAATGTTAGGTGGTAACTTCAATCTTAGTGGATTGTTTATTTCTTGGATAAGAAATAAACAAGATTTAATTTCATTGAGCAGAACAAAATCTAGGTATATTATAGCCACTCAATCGTACATGTAGTTATTGTGGATGAAACAACATCTTGATAACATGGGAGTAAATGAGAAGTCTCTAATTGGAATCCACTATGATAATTCAAGTGATATAAATATTAACAAAAATCATATCCATCACTCAAGGACTAAGCACATTGAAATATAATATCATTTTATCAAGGAGAAGGTAGATCAAGGGCTTCTAAAGTTGTATTATGTGCCCACAGATCTATAGGTTTCAGAAATTCTGACAAAGTTATAACATAAAGAAGTGTTTGAGAGGCATCAACTAGCTCTGGGATTTCAGTCGACTCCCCGCACTTGAATTATTGTGGATGTGGGAACCCCCCTATCCCGGAGGTATGGTGTGTTTTTTCCTAATGTGATGATATGTGTTCATTACTCTGTTACAGACCACAAAATACTGACCTTTGGGTTCATTGACAAAGGGGGAGAAAGTGTGACTATTCAAGGGGGAGAAATTGTGGCTCAAGAAGGGATAAAATTTCTCTGTTAAGACACGGTGAGAAGATGGTTGGTAGAGCAATGAGATAGGGGGGCATTGAGATGGGGGAAGCAACATGATGATAATTCTTCAATATTCGAAGTGATCAGCCAGAGCATTTCATGGAGAACACAAGAACCCAAGAGGTAAAGAAGGATGAGTTTTAAATCTAATGATTCTAGTAGTGATTGATCAATGAAAACAAATCATGATAGATGAGGTTCATGATGAATGTAGTTTATTGGTTTCAAGAATTGGTGTAAGGAATGAAGTGATTCATTGATGAACTTTTAATTATACTCTTGTTTCTCATGTTGATCATTGCTCATGTGGGATTTGAGTATGTGTTGAGTAATTCCATTATTACTATCTAAATCATGAGAGGTTATTGGTGGTAGAATATGGATGAAGTTATAAAAAGGTATCCTTTTATGAAATATTTTTCAACAAACCCAAAGGGGATATTGTTGGGAAAAAATCTCACGAGGTAACATTGGAGAATTTTTGGGTTTATTTTTTTGTTGAAAAAGAGGGTTTCCATGGTGAGATTTAAAGTTAAATAGGTATTGTTGACTATAAATTTTGAAAAAGAACCATGATAAAGGAATGGATGATCTGGAGGCAGTAAAAAAATAATAGATACAATGTGGCGGTGTTTTCCATTGTTTGACAAATTTTTGGGCCTCAAAATCAGAAAATGGAGAAATATGTTTTTGGAAAATAAAATTGTGTGAAATATTGAATGTGATTTGGAAACTTGCATTCAATACATACGTTCAGGATCAAAATTCCAAAAAAAATGGAAAATTCATGGTGTACATGAAAGATTTAGAAATGTGTACGAATTTTTAAGTTTCATGAAAGAAATTTGTGTGCTCTATGTGACATAAAATGTGGTTTTGCATGTTCAAGGAGGATATTGCATGACACGTTGAATCTTATGAATAGGGGTCGGTGATGTCTATAAACAATATTTACCCCTCCTATTCGAGGTAGTTCAACACTTAGTTTAAACATGAGCTTCGAATCGCGTAAGAATTTTATACAAAGGGATTTTAATGAAAGATTTTGTATTACATGAAAGTTAAGAAATTTGTGTGTAAGATTTGAGTTGCGTGTAATATTGAAGTTACGCATAAGAGGTTTTTCCTGAAAAAAGTAAAATCTTGCATGCAAGGCATTAATGTTGCGCACAAGAAGCAGTAAGGGTTGTGCAAAAGATTTGGATTTCCCCAGTACATCTATCGTAAAGTGGTATTCATTAGTTGATGAAAGTGGGACATCAATAGACCATCTACATACAGTAGAGGATGCATTCATTAGAGATAATGAATGGACCTACAAGTCTGTAAACTATGATTGGATCTTCTGAAGAAGCGGTTTGTACACTTCAGTTGAGAGAGTAGTGAGCTTTCCAATTATGATTGGTTGTAAACCATGAGGGATAGTGAGTCCACTCCAAACATTATAAACCATATTTCACTTTTATTGGATTTGGTACATTGGCATATTTCTATTGTATGATCCTTGAATATAAACTAGTGAGGTTGAACCAATTAAAAATCATTGTGTCTTGTGCATGTTTAATTTTGATTCATTCTTTTCTATGAGAAAGAGAAAGAAGAGAGTTTTTTTAACAAAAAAACAAGATCAAAAGTGGAATTTGTTTTAATCTGTCATACCCTGATTCTCCCCCCCCCCCCCCTCTTAGGGTATTTTACCTAGTGGACCTAATGACTATATTTTAACATTGATATAAGGGTGATACATTGGAAAAAATGTGGTATTGGAGTAAACTCTAGTTCATTTATAAAATAATTTACAATCTAATACTACTTAATTCTTATATACATAACATTTTAACACAAAAAAATAACCCATAAGGGTAGCATATAAAATTTTGGCACTTTCATGGCGTTTTTTGTCCAACATTGGTCTGGTAGTGATTTCCACTAAC
Source organism: Viscum album (assembly GCA_963277665.1). Lineage (NCBI taxonomy): Eukaryota > Viridiplantae > Streptophyta > Magnoliopsida > Santalales > Viscaceae > Viscum > Viscum album. Next base: position 747,072,653 of record OY728129.1, on the reverse strand, counting down.
TTGAACTTCTCAAATAAATGATTTTTCTTGAATGTTAACTATTAATGTTATACTTGTGATTGTTCAAGGTAGAACCCCATAGATGCTAAATTATTCCCATGATTTCATATATGACCTTCCTAATGGATTTTCCTTCAGTAAGCTTCTCGGCACAGCTCTGGTAAACACCCCGGTTAGTCCCGCTCACAAATCTCTTCTTCCTACGGGTCCTCCTAGGACTCCGTCGAAAGGCATGTGGTCTGCATAAGACACAAACATGTGCCGAAAAAGCCCATGCAGGGGTGAGTATAAAAATACCCACTAGGCACCCCAAAACCCCCAAAATAAAAAGGAGCAACTGAAAGGAAACAATCAGCTCATCCCAGCCATAGGGAACCCAAACGAGAGAGAAACTCCATCTCGAGACCATCCTCTGCTAAACACGACTAGTCAGCTCATCCCAGGTGTATGTCCATACATACACCATAAACATCCTCTTTGTTATATGATCATACATATATTATGAACAACCAGATACACTCATTTCATGCACCAAGAATCATGAAGTTCTGATCTCATCACCTGTGATAGGTACATAACTAGGATAATACACTCCATGAGCTCTGTCATCCTAGATAACCCTCGTCCGAGAGATACACTCCATCGGGTCTCACACCAACATCTCATACACCCATATGAGAGATCATGCTCATCAGATATCGTCACTGAGAACATCATGTTGAAACAACAGAAACACCAAACTTCTTCGGTAGGGGATCACTCCTAGGGTCTGTTAGGGGATACAAGAACTCACTCTGGTATCTCGAAGATCTCACAGATAGGGGATCACTCCCAGGATCTTCTGGGGGACACCATAACCCGATCTAACATTCCTCAGTTCACATCATTCATATAGAAGATCGTCGCTCGTGTGAAGATGGTCATGATGATGCCAGAAACCCCATATAGTATAACTGGTGAAGTAGGGGATCAAACGGATGATGCACTAATGCTACCGAAACCACACGCTGAGTAGGGGGTCGTATAACAAATGATTCTACAACCCTAGTGAAACCATGCGCAGAGTAGGGGATCATATACCTGACGATTCCATAACCCTACTATGCACAGCCCACTACGTAGGGGATCATATTCCCAATGATTCCTCAAACCCTAAGGGTTTGACCTTCTAGATATGGGATCGTTGTCCATGGATAAACGGTCACAGCGATACCAAGAAACTGATTAAGAGAAGAAAAGCTGGAGGATCCCACTCTGAGCCCACCGAAGGGATGCCACAACTCTATCAGAAAAACATCATATCGTGGGGATCACAAACTCATAGTATGGTTGTAATTCCACACATACCCTCATAGGAACGAACCAAGGGTGTACACTAAACCATTTCTGGTCCAAACGTCACTAACCCAATCAACCAGCATCATCGCTACACTTCACACCTCCTTGGCCCAAACTGAGGCCACCACCATGTTCTATGTGAAAAAACACACAGGATAGGCTATTTACTCGCCCGAAACGGACAACCGGTGAAAAGGTATTATTCACTGTAGAAAGCCCAAGTGGGGCCCACACCTCAATCCCAAAACTCATCAAGTGGATTGAACCATTGTGATCCCCACAAAAAATGCATGAGATCGACTACTCATTCATCCAAAACAGACACCTGAGGAAAAAGTCATGTTTCTCTGTAAATTCCCAAAACCAGCCCCGTAGAGCCCACACATTGATCTTTGTCCCAGGGCCCTGAAACAATCCTAAAAATTCCTCCTAACTTTCAGGATCACAATATCACTAACAGTGCATCAATCAGACGCTCTGTGCAGACGTTACAGCGGGTCGAAGAAGAATAATAATAAAATATAATTATTATTTAAAAGTTTTGTAGCCCTAGGTCACGAACCAGACTCATAAAATTTCCAAAGTGATTTCAAAAGTTCCGGATCGATGCAAGAAACATGTCGCCACAAATGTCTCTAAAATCGGAGTTTTGTTTTACAAGTTATGGGGGTTTAAAGAACCCCGGGAAAAATCTCGGCCGTAATACCGACTGCCTCGCCGAAAACCACCACGCCGCCGCTAGAAACCGCCGCGCTGAAGCCGGAATCCGCCGCACCAGAGCTGGAATCCACTGTTACGCCACCACGCTGCCACCATCCTATCCAGAATCTTCCATAGCCACCACCAAAAACGTGGTTATATACTGGAAAACTTCAAGGAACACCCCGGTGCTCCAAATTTAGATCTGAAACATATTCTGGAAAGCTTGGGACCTGAACTAAACAACCCATACAAATATTTGAAGAAAAACAATGCATAAACAAGATATGGGATTTTATAACATAAACATCCTACCTTTTTAAAGATCATCAACACTTGCACACTCTGCTGCTGTTGTTGCACGATCCAAGAGCATCCACCATCAGAATTCGAGCTCGTGGGTGCTTCGTTTGATCAATTTGGTGGATCGATGACAAAGAACGGAAGAGGATAGGATCTTCCACGGTTCCTTATAGTTGCGCCCAATGTGAGAGGTGGGGGTGGATTGATTTCTTTTTTTATTAATTATTTAATTAATACCACCATCGCCCACACCCCTAAAAAAACCTCCCAGCATAGAGAAGTTTAGGTCACCCCTTTGGTAAACACGGCGTTCGGAACTCAATCGCGCACTCAGAATTTTGATTTGAGACATTGTTAGGTATTTATTCATGGAAACACCCTTAAATAAACTTTTCCATTTATATACAAAAATGCCCCTAGTGTCTTTTTCCATAGCAAGCACGTGCCAGCAAATTTTACACCCCGCCTAGGGTAAACAGCACACTCCTGATGCAACTGTGCCCTTGGATTTCTGATCTAAGATATCGTTTAAGATATAACTTTTTCCCGCCTCATGCATAGTAAATAAATACTTAATAGTTTTATAAAATTAATTTTGGGCACATCAGGCCTCGGAATCACACGCCGTCTTCACGCCTAGCTCTGGAAATATTTGTTAGAATATTCCAAAGTCTGACAGGGACAAAAACTAAGTCGCTACATCCTCCCCACCATAGAACTTTTCATCCCTAAAAATCCATAAGAATAAGAAAAGAAACTAAACTCTCAACTGTGTCTCCCATGCCAATAAGTTCTCCAACACACACCCCTGCCCGAATGTATAAGTCAGAGGGACTTTTCCACCACACCTCGACACTATCTGCTTTGGGAGGCACTGACTCACTCACACTGTTTTAATCACATCACAAAAATGCATCTTGGTGGGGGAATGACCCCTCTTCCTCATGAATTCTAAGCACATCGGAAAACTCCCACAAAGGGTCTTACTAATTACTTGAAGAAAACTCTATCAAGAAATAGAAAGGAAAGAGTACCACTAAATAGTGTCTATCAAAACTACTACAGAAGTAGAAAGGACATAGATCGTACCTCAATACACCCGAAGATCCTCTAGTTGAAAAAACTCTAAGTCCAGCAGTTGTCCTTACCCTCACCCTCCAGCTCCCTGAGCATGGCGTGGACCACCTAGGGTGGTGGTGGTGGCATCTGATACCACATAACACCTCCCGATGCTGCCCCAGCTTCGTCGCCACGACCACTGCCCTGTGATCCTCTATACTCGAGATGCTGCCTCTGCCAAGGTATTCTATCAACTGATTCCCTCTCAGAAACATGACGGGTCAGACAATCTCGAGCAAGATTTCCCTGATCGTCACAAGCGTAACACCGCCTCTCCTGTATTAGACCAAAACTGGCTTGAGAGCCCTAAGAGTCCTGAGCTTCAGATCCTTCAACATGAGGTCACCTCCTAAAACATCAGGCACGTCCAAACGCATGCACTTTTCATCGACTCCCAACTGCTGATGTCTCAGTTTCCATGTGTCCAACACAAACAGGCTTAATCTGCTCATCCAGAAAGATCTCCACCACCATGTCTCACTCCAGTACTCCAACATAGGTGGGAAGGCACAAGGAAACCACACCTGTCTGGATGTCCCAACATAGAACCTACCCTAAGGTCTGATCCCAATAGCATGGGTCTCTAACCATATCTAGAGAGTAGTCTAATAGGTCTGTAAACCTCGATGAGTACTCTGACATAGTCATGCCCTCCTGCTGAAGTTGTATAAGCTCTTGGATCCACACTAACCTCAGCGTCACCAGATAGAACTATTCTCTGAAGATCCTCTCAGTCTCTGTCCATGTGAGTGTCTCCTCATTGTGGGACTGTGACACCAAACTCCACCATCTCCTATCTGAACCATGCATAAGGCTCGCCGCTAGGACCACTATCTGATCTGGAGGTGTCCTCATTAGGCAGAATACTCAGGTGACTGCATCGACCCAGTCATCAGCTGCTTGAGGGTCTAGATCGCCCTGGAACTTTAGAGTTCACTTCCTCTGGAACTCATGAAGCACACTCAACCTCTGCGCATCCTAATTCTACACTACTGGCACAACAAGGTGATCGATAGGTGGTGGATCAACTGGCAGACCACTCGGAGGTCCAGCCTCAGAACCTCTACCGTAGTACACAACCTCTACATGGGGAAGATCTTCACCACAATCCCGCTATGGATCCCTTGCTGGTTTTCATCATGGAGGCACCCTAAAATAAAGTCAAGACACACCATAGTCAAAGAGTATATCTGGGGATCTAACTCAAGAATGACAAGAAAAACCCAAAACCCAGTATTATATGATGCATGTACCATAATGTCCCCACAAATAGTGTCCTAATGTCTCGAGTCAAAAGGCAGATTATCAGAGTCTTGGTGAATGGATACATCAGCCGCCGCACCAACACTGGAGTCCCTGGCCTAAAATCCAAACTCAAAACATCCTAACACTGCTGTTATACAACCCAAACCAAGCTCATATCTAGACCAAATATGCTCTGAGATCCCAAAGGTTGAACCTCCTCTGATTCCAAATGTGACAACTAGGTCCCGGTGATAGAACAGTCACCCCACCTTAACATGATCGTCGGGTCCTGGCCCATGAAGTACCACCAGTTTCCCCGCAGACATGTGGTCCCCATATTGGGGACCACCCACATTCCTGAACGGGTTATCTTACTAATGATTTTCCCCACAGGACAAAACATGTCCTTTCTAGTGTGTTTTTTTTCTCACTCACACACACCATGGGAAACTTCCCATAAGGTCACACATCCTGATCACTACTCTACGCCAAGCATGCTTAATTGTGGAGTTCCAATCAGGAAGGCTCCTGAAAAGGAAGGTGAACCTTATTGACATGAGTCATATCATTTATTCATTTAACCCTTTATCATTCTGGGGTGTTACAATCACCCCCCCCCCTAGAGCACATCATCCTCATTGTGGGCCCTAAATCTCAACCCAGGAAGTGAACCGCACTTAATGCTGGGTACCACCTCTGATAAGGCTCTGTCACGACACAAACCAATGAGGCTCGATCTGCGACTCCCCAAGCCTGCCTCCAATAGGCTAGGGGTTGGAGACTATCACTGAGTAGGCTATCACAGTGATGGGAGGTAATAGCCTAAGGTACCGTTACACAGGCACCCACATACACATCCATACAACAGTGCATAAATATATAAAACGGAAAAGAAAATGCATGCATACATCTATCCCAAACCAAAGTGAAACAGAACTAAAAAAGGGATAAAATAGGGCCCACCAAAAGAAAACTAAAAAAGCGTCCAACCTGCTAAGAAGGAGGGGATCTCTATCCAAATCACCCAATGGTAAGCTCCTCAGCACAGCTCTAATAAACACCCTGGTTAGTCTCACTAACAAAGTTTTTCCTGCTCTATTTCCTCCTAGGACTTCGTTGAAAGGTATGTGGTCTGCATAAGACACAAACATGTGTGGTAAAATCCCGTGTAGAGTTGAGTATAAAAAAACTCAGTAGACACCTTAAAAACCCCAAAATAAAAGGGAGAAACCGAAAGACAACAGTCAGCTCATCCTATCCAGAGGGAACCCAAATGAGAGAGAAACTCTATCTCAAGACCATCCCCGGCTAAACACGACTAGTCATCTCAACTCAGGTGTATGACCATACATACACCATGAACATACACTCAGGTATATGCCCATACATATACCATGAACAACCAGATACACTCATTTCATGCACCAAGCATCATGAGGTTCCAACCTCATCACCTGCGATATGTAAATAACGAGGAGAACAAACTACATAACCTTTGTCATCCTAGATGACACTTGTCTGAGAGATACACTCTATAAGGTCTTACACCAACATCCTAGACACCCTTCCGAGATATCACACTCGTTGGATATCATCACTGAGAACATCATGCTAAAAAATGGAAAAACCAAACTTCTCGGATAGGAGATCACACCTAGGGTCTGCTACGGGATACACGAACTCACTCCAGTATCTCGAAGATCTCATAGATAGGGGATCACTCCCAGGATATACTGAGATATACCACAACCCAATCTCACATTCCTCAGTTCACATCATTCAGATAGTGGATCACCACTCGTGTGAAGATGGTGATGATGATTCCAGAAACCCCATTTGGTATAACTCGCGATGTAGGGGATCGAACCGATGATGCACCAACCCTACCAAAACCACGGACTAAGTAGGGGATCATATCACCAACGATTTCATAACCCTACCGAAACCACGTGTTGAGTAGGGGATCGTATACCCGACAATGCCACAACCATGCTATGAATGGCCCACTACATAGGAGATCATATTCCCGAGGATGCCTCAAACCCTACGAGGTTAAACTTCTAGAGAGGCGATCTACGTCCATGGATAAGCGGTCAGAGAAATACCAAGAACTCGATCTAGGGAAGCAAAGCTAGAGGATCCCACTCTGAACTCACCAGAGGGATGCCACAACTCTATCATAAAATCATCCTATCGAGGGGATCACAAACCCATAGTAGGGTTGTAATTCCACACAAACCCTCATAGGAATGAACCAAGGGAGTACACTAAACAATTGTTGGTTCAAACGTTGCTAACCCAAGAAACCAGCAACATCGCCACACTTCGCACCTCCTTGGCCCTAACTGAGGCCACCACCGCATTCTATGTAAAAAAACATACAGGATAGGCTATTTACTCGCCTGAAATGGACAACCAGTGAAAAAGGTACTATTCACCATAGAAAGACCAGGTGGGGCCCACACCTTGATCTCGAAACTCATCAAATAGATAGAACCATTTCGATCCCCACGAAAACAACACATCAGATCAACAACTCGTTCGTCCAAAAGGGACACCTGATGAAAAATTCACGTTTCTCCGTAAATGCCAAAAAATATCCTCGTGAGGCCCACACCCTGATCTCCATCCCAACACCCAAAAAAATATCTTGAAATTTTCTCCATACTATCCGAATCACAATGTCACTGACAGCGCGTCAATCAGACGCTCTGTGCAGATGTTACAGCGGGTCGAAGCAGAATAGTAATAAAATATTATGATTATTTCAACATTTCCTAGACCCAAGACATGAACCTGACTCATAAAATTTAAAAACTGTGTTCAAAATGTGTGTCTTGGTGCAAGTAATGGGTCGCCTCAAACGGCTCACAAATCAGAGTTACGGTTTGCAAGTTGCGGGGGTTTAAAGAACCCTCGGAAAAATCTTGGCTGGAACACCATCTGCCTCGCCGGAAACCACCGCACTGCCACCGGAAACTTCCATGCCGGAGCTGTAATCCACTATGCTGCCACCCCATGCCACCACCCTCTCCATAATCCTCTATATCCATCACCAAAAACTGGTTTTTCCACTGGAAAACGTTCAGGAGCAACCGGGAGCACCCTGGTGCTCCAAATTCATATCTGAAACATGTTTCGGAAAGCTCGGGACCCGAACTACATAACCCTTATGAAGATTTGAAGAAAAAAATAATTAACAAGATCTATGATTTTAAAACTCAAACCTCCTACCTTTTGGTAGATCACCGACACTTACACTCTCTGTTGATGCTTCTGCACGATCCGGGAGTGTCCGATGTCAGAATCCAAGCTCGTGGGCGCTTCATTTGATCAATTTAGCGGATCGATGACAAAGAACATAGGAGGAAAGGATATTCCATTGTTCCTATTATTTATGCCCAATATTATAGGTACATAATAATGATAACACACTCCACCAGCTCTATCATCCTAGATGAAACTCGTCCGAGAGATACACTCCATCGGGTCTCACGCCAACATCCCAGACGCCCATCCGAGAGATCACACCCGTTAGATATCATCACTGAGAACATCGCACTGAAACAATGGAAACACCAAACTTCTTAGATAGGGTATCACTCCTAGGGTATTCTAGGGGATACAATAACTCACACTGGTATCTTGAAGATCTCACAGATGGGGGATCACTCTCAGGATCTATTGGGGGATACCACAACCTGATCTGACATTCCTCAGTTCACATCATTCAGATAGAGGATCATCGCCCATGTGAAGATGGTCACGATGATGCCGGAAACCCCATCTAGTATAACTCACAATGTAGGGGATCGAATTGAGGATACACCAAGCCTACCAAAACTATGCACTGAGAGGGGGATCATATAACCAATGATTCTACAACCCTACTGAAACCACACGCTGAGTATGGGATCTTATACCCGATGATGTTGTATGATCTAAATGATACTGATTTTAGCATTGTAATAATGATTTAGATGCTCAAAATACAATAGGGGGTGAATTATATACTTTAAAAAATCCTTTGGAACTTTTTAAAGATGGAAATGTTTAATAAGGTTAAACAAGGTAAATTCACAAGACCTATTATTTTAGGAACTTGCTTGATTCTGAAAAAGTGATTCTGAAAATGAAACTTAACAAAATTTACAAAGATAAAGATTCTACCTTGAAGAGTATAGAATCTTACTAATAATATTACAAGTATGAGAAAGTATAATATAGTTATACTTTCCTCAACAATCAAAATGCAGTGGAAAACTTGAAATAATACTTGTAACAAATAGTAAATCTTTTAACCCAAAGAGAAGGGTATATAATAACCTTGGATAAAGGTCCCTTGATTTATACTATCAAGAAATTCTGTCTTACCCACACTAGGGTAAGCCCTCGAAATTAAGATCGGAGTCTGTCTTGTTATCCCTGTAATCCCTCAACTTCAAGGTAGTCGACACCTCTGTATTCCTATCTCCGGAAGCCCTCGAATGTACTCAGCAACATTCAGAGTCACACGAATCAATTATGAACAAGATGTTCAGTACACACAAAGCATGAAAGTCTCTCTCAAGAAATCACTTCAGCAGCATGTAATATCTAGAGTCATATAACAGTTTTGATATCATTCAACTGAGCTTCTATTTATATGCACATCTTCAATGATCGGTTCCCTCCTACAACAATCATATTTTTCCTTGAATTTTGGAGGGACCTATACATGTGTCACTCAAACAATGTTTGGATAGAAATAGAAATCATGACATCGTTTTTTAACCATAATAAGAGTAAGAAAAAATATGATGCTTAACCAAATTCATTTTTTGGAGTCTAAGGAAAAAATGAATGTTTGGAGTCTAAACAAAAATCATTCGGTGTTTATAATATATGAATATTCATATTCTGTATTCAAAAGAATTCAAAAAGTAAATTCTATAGAATTCGGAGTCTGAATGAATTTCAAGATAATTCAGAGTCTGAACTCATAAGAGTTGGGAGTCTGAATTCAGAGAACTCGGACTCTGAACTCATAAAATTTTAGAGTCTGAATTCATAGAACTCAGAGTCTGAACTCAAAAAAGTTTGGAGTCTTAATTCAGAGAACTCAGAATCTGAACTCATAAAAGTTTGGAGTCTGAATTCAGAGAACTCGGAACCTGAATTTAGATCCTGAAAACAAAATGATTTATATCTAAGTGTATATATGATTCCAAGGTTTTGAATATGAAATCAAATTTTATAATTAGAATATGAACAATGCAAACATGGTAAGGATAAATTTTTTTGGGGAAGGAAAATTTTCCTTATGAAGATAAAACATAGGAAAATTAAATTTTCCTTAAGGATATGTTTTTGTGATTTTCAAAACATGAAGGAATAGAAAAGTCATAAGGAAACTTTATTGACTCAACAATCTCCCCATTTTTGTAAAGCACAAACGTCCTTAGAAAAAACAATATAAGGAATTAGAAAATATTTTTATAGAAATTAAAAAACTTATATCCCTTAACACATGGGCAATGATGAATACGACTAACTCCCCCTTAGGATTTGGAACCACTAAGGATCATATTCTGATTTCCTGAATGATATTTTTCATTATCTTGAAAATGGAAATATTTATAATGAAAACTCCCTCTAACTTGGGCTTAGTATTCTTTTTGACATTCCTTTCTCCCCCTTTGTGATTTTCAAAAATGATTAAAGGGAATGGAAAAGAAATTATGGTACCTGAAAAATTAGTACAAAACATCCAAAAGACAAGTAACCAAAAAAATTCATTATGACGGGAAAAAGAATTAAAAGGAATACAAAAAAATGTCGGAATTGAACAAATTTATCCTTCCTTCTCCTTGGGAATTAGCTTCTTCACTATTGTTTTATTATTTTTGAGCTCCTTATGATCTTCCTCTGCTCACTTAAGAATCTGATCATGATCCTATGCTTTCTTCTCTAAGGCTCTGATCTTATCTTCCTGAGCCTTGAGAGATTCTGCCTGACCCTTCAAGATTTCTTCCTACCTAGCAAGCTTCTCCTCTATCTCTATCCTGAGATCTCTTTCTCTCTTACAAATTTGGGAAACTAAATACAGCTTTCCATTCAGATCTTTTACTTCTTGAATCTGAGAATTTTGTTCCAGAGTTAGTTTTTTTCTCAAAACTATTTGTGAGTTCCTTGATATTACTATCTTCGGTGTCAAAATCATCCTTGGAACGTTCTTGGAATCCATCAAGAATCTTAATCTCTTAAATTGTTTTCTTTGACCAGCTATTCATCTTCTTGAAAGATCTTTTGTGGGCTTCGTATTTTATGAAAAATGATTTGAAGTCTACCTCCAACTTGACACACTTATCCATCACCATGGATACTAAATCTGATTTTTGATTTAGGGTGTTTTGAAGCATCTGGCATCTCGAATAAATTCTTGGAAATATAGGAATGGTCCCAAAAATCTTCTTCAGATACTGATCAAAGAAATCATATCCAAGGGATGATGATTCTGAATTAGAGATTTTTCTTGGTGAGGGGTCTTTCTCTAACTCAGCAGCTTTCCTCTTTGATGATCCACCAGATTCCTTCTTCACAATAGCTTTACTAGTTTTATCAACAACCACCTTTTTTCCCTTATCAAACTTCGGAATATCTTCCTCTTGGTTAGGGGATATATGTTCATTGTCAGATAGTTGAACAATTATATCTTCATCAACCTCTTCCCTCTGAGCTCCTGCCTCAGTATCTTCATGATGAATAAAATCATGATTAGAAATTCCTTCTTCAGACAGCTTATTCACTTCTTCTTCAACCTTCTTATTTTCACCTTTCTCATCTTTCCCATGGGTAGCAGGCTTTGAAGATTCTTCTTCAGAAGTTCAGATTGAGAGCTTCTCAGATGGACTTTCATTATCATGGAAATCTTCTACTCGCTTAATCAACTCTACGGTGTCACCACTGCTTTCTTATTATTATTCAACTTCTTTTACTACTTATACTTCTTTTTCTTTGACTTTTTCTGGAGTTACGAATTTCTTTATAGGGGTCTCTAGTAAATCTTCTATCAAGAAAGATTTTGGTACCAGAATGTTTTCGGAAGCTATCTCTGCAGCCTTCATAAGGGATTGCACAATCTATGTTTTAGTCATCTTCTTCTTTCGTTTCTTTTCTTTTGCTTGCTTTTCAAGATCATCCACAGTCTTTTATTTTAATGATTTTTCTTTAGAAAGATCCAAACCAAATATAGGAACTCCTCCTTCTTGGTCTTCTTGTCTTCCCTCCATTTATCTACTACCTCATCTGGATAATCTTTTTGCTACTTAGGTTTTGGAGGTGCGGATTGGATTTCTTTAGGCTCTGGGGTTTCTCCTTCCTCTTCTACTTCCTTCAACTTAATCTTCCTTCCAGCCTTTTTAGACGGTTCAGCCACCTCCTGTTTCTCTGATATGGCTTCAGCTTCTTCTTCTATAAAGTCATAAAATTCTCCAGATTCCTTAGAAAAACTGACTTTCATCCTTTTCAAGGTATCATCACTAACCAGCGTGACTTTTCAATTCATTGGCTTTGAACTGCAATGAATTTTTAAATACTCTAAGCATCGAACAATCAGATTTGAAAGAATGGCTGGATACATAATTATCTGAGTCTTCAGATTTCTATTCTTTATATTCTCAATCATAATCAGAATATGTTTAACCAAGTTGATCTTTCTCAAGGTTTACCAAAAAATCCAAAATATACATGTCACTCTTCTTTAATGTATCCTTGTCACCTTTTCTTGATATGACGAATCCTTGAACCCATAATTCGAGAATCCATAAATTTGTTGATAGATGAGGAATATTTGGAGTATTTACTTCAGAAAGTCCAAGTCAATCCATATCCTTAACCTTATTAAAACTTCCTTGATTATCAGGAAGCTTATAAGAACAAAACTCATCTTCTCCTTCATATGGAATACCAACTATACTAGCGGTCTTGGTGTATGAAAGAGCATAAGTATTCCCGTAGGTCTTGAAAGAGAACATATCTCTGCCTTCATCCTTGAAAAAACTTACTGTTTCATAAAATTCAACTAGCAAATCTGGATATACTAAATCTTGAGCTCCTGGTTTTGATATGCAAACATTGTCCCATCTATTGATCTTGATGTTCTTTGAGATGAAGGAATCATACTTGGGGAAGAAGTTTGGATGCACCAACATTTCTCTATAAACCTACCACTATGAGATTGGCTTGATAGTTGACATGTCTTTCGGAGAATATTCTTCGACAGACATTTGGATTTGAGAAAAATATGAGAAGTTCGGAATGGGATTAAGTAGAAGGGCAGAGCTTCGGAACGTGAATGCTTGAGTTTTGATGTGGGACAACCATCGGGGGGTCTTTATATAGACAATTTAGGTGACCTTTTAACTTCCTTGATAGATCTAATGGCTGAAAAACTTCTTGATAAGATCTGACGGTTGAGATGATAGCCGTGAGGAAATGTTTGTAGAATCTGATCTTTTGAGGTTTTAAAGGAAAACATTCAGATTTAAGGAAAATATAATCTGAAAAAAAAAATTAAAAAACAAAATGAAAAATACCAACAAGTAAAAGATGATTATGAAAACTCAAGAAAGAATCATATCTTTTAAATTACAAGGAAGATTATTCGTAGTGAGGAAAAATTCTTCTTGAAGAACTTTTGATTCCGAAAAATTGATTACGAATTTTTTTGAAAAACTAACTATGATTTTTTTAGAAAATCTTTGTTATGAAAAACTTATCAAATATTCATTACAAAAATTTAGAAAAAATTCATTACAAAGATTTATAAAATCTTCATTACGAAAATTTAGAAATCCTTCATTAAAAAAATATATAAAATATTCATTTTGAAAATTTAAGAAGGAAAAAAATTTGAAAGATTTATAGACTACGAATAATTTTATACTACGAAAACATTTTTTAAATCTAAAAAACAAAAGTACCCCCCCCCCCCTATGAAAATGAGTTTGTTACTATAATGAGATAGGTTTCAACAAGATGTTAATAAGGAAAATTACCTTACAGTTATCATTATTATCTTTTGTTTAATGTATTCAAATCTATCAGATGGAAAATATTTTGTGAAAATATCAGCACGTTGATCTTGAGTTCCTATGAATTTAAGAATGATATCTCTTTTTTGTGTGTAATCCCTATGAAAATGATGCCTAATATCTATGTGTTTTTCATTAGAGTGATGTGCAGGGTTTTTACTTAGGGCAATGGCACTAGTATTATCACACAAAATTTGTGTTTTGGTAAAACTCATACCATAGTTTGTGAGTGTGTGTTGCATCCGCAACACTTAAGCACAACAACTTCCAGTTTCTACATATTCAGCTTCAACAGTGGAAAGTTCTACTGAGTGTTGTTTTTTACATGCCCAATAAACTAATGAGTCTTCTAAGAAATAACAAGTTTCAGATGTACTTTTCTAATCCATTCTATATCCACCAAAGTCTTCATCCAAAAAAAATTTCAAGACAAAATCATTTTTAGAAGTATAAAAGATTCCAAGATCCATAGTTCCATTTTAGTAGTGAGAAATTCTTTTTACTGCCATTAAATGAGATTCCTTAGGATTGGATTGATATCTTGCACATAACCATACCGAAAACATTAAGTCTGGATGACTAGCTGTCAAGTAAAGTAGACTTCCTATCATACCTCTAAAAGATGTTTGATCTATTAGTTTACCAGCTTCATCTAGATCAAGTGAATTTAAGATACCAATGGGAGTACTTATACTCTTAGTGTTGTTATATCCATACTTTTTAAGAAGATCTTTAATATACTTATGTTGGGATATATAGATTCTTTCTGGTTTTTGAGAAATTTAAAAACCAATGAAAGATGTTAACTCACCCATCATACTCATTTCAAACTCATATTTCATTAGATCCACAAATAAATTAGTTAAATATTGTTGAGTTGAACCAAATATAATGTTATCAACATAAATTTCAAAAATCATAACATTTTTCTTATCTTTGTTTATAAAAAGGGTAGGATCATCATTCCCCTTAACATAGTTATTTTGAATCAAAAATTCTGTAAGTCTTTCATACCAAGCTTGAGGGTCTTTCTTAAGTCCATACAAATATTTGGTAAGTTTGAAAACATGTTCATGATGTTTTGTATCTTCAAAACCAGGAGGTTGTTCAACAAAAACTTAGTCTTGAACATAACCAGTAAGGAAATCACATTTAACATCCATTTGAGAAAGTTTAAAATTGAAGAATGCTGCAAAGGAAAATAAAATGAGAATAGATTCAAGTCTATCTACTAGAGTATAGGTTTCTTCATAGTCCATTCCTTCTTTTTGATTATATCCTTTAGCAACCAATCTCTCTTTATTTATTAAAATGATTCCATTTTCATCACACTTATTTCTGAAAACCCATTTTACTCCAATAACAGAAGTTTACTTAGGTATTTCAACCAAGGTCCAGACTTTATTCCTTTCGAATTCATTTATTTCATCTTGCATAGATTTTATTCAATCATTATCACAAAAAGCTTCATCGGTGCTTTTTGGTTCTAATTCAGAAATAAATGCTAGATGTTCTACTTCATTTCTTAAGGAACTTCTTTTCCTTATAGGTTGATTAACATCACTAATGATATTATCACTGGGATGATTCTTAAGAAACAACTGATTTGGGTTTTGTAAAACCTATTTATCAACATAGGGTAGGAAATCTTCTGGGGTAAATGTTTCAGAATTATCTTCTTGGACATTTTCCTTATCAGAAGGATCTTCTAACAAAGGTTGATAATCAGTTTTTGAAAACACATCCGAAGATGTAGGTTGAGGTTGTTTAAAAACAAAATGATTAGTTTCATCAAATTTGACATGTACTATTTCTTCAATAGAACAATTATTTTTATTAAAAACTCTATAAGACTTAGAAGTTGTAGAGTAGCCTAAGAAAATTCCTTCATCAGATTTTGGTCTGAATTTGGGTAGATTATCTTTAGTATTCAGAATTAATACCTTGCAACTAAAAACCTGGAAGTAGGAAAGTCTAGGTTTTCTACCATTTTATAACTCATAAGGGGTTTTATTTAGAAAAGTTCTAATCAAAACATGATTTATAGTATAACAAGTAGTACATACAGCTTTAGCCCAAAAATTGTTGGCTACAGAATACTCACTCAACATGGTTCTTGTTATCTCTTGAATAATTCTATTTCTTATTTCAACGACACCATTCTATTGAGGTGCTCTAAGTGCTGAGAAGTTATGAGTAATTCCTTTTCTTCTACAAAAAGTTTCAAAATCTGAATTTTGAAATTCTCCTCCATGATCACTATGAATATTTATCAAAGGAAGGTTTTTCTCATTTTTATCTTGGGCTCTAAAATTTTTGAAATAAGAAAAATCTTCATATTTCTTTGCTAGAAAATAGACCCACATAAATCTAGTGTAATCATCAACAAAGACAAATACATAGTATTTGCCTCCAATGCTTCCATTTTGTGTTGGTTCAAAAAGATCCTTGTGTACTAACTATAATGCATCAGTGGTTGAGAATTCACCGAATGATTTAAAACTTGATTTATGTTTCTTTCCAAGTTGAAAAAGATCACAAACTTTTAAAGAATCAAATATAAGCTCTATTAGATCCTTAACTAGTCTTTCTTAGAGAGTTTTCATAGGTTACTACGGTTACAGTGTCCTAGCCTTCTATGCCATAACCATGAATTATCTTCCATTGCACTAAGTCAAGGTAAGTCTTGTCTCCTAAGGTGTTGTAAGTTTAGTGTGTATACATTCTCTTGCCTATGGGCAGAAAGAATAAACTCGTCCTTGAAATTATGTACTAAGAACTTGTCATTCCAAAAGTTCACAAGGTAACCCTCATCACATAATTGACTTATGATAATGAGGTTGTGATTAAGACCTTTAAAAAAACATTTCAAATCAAAGTTTTTCCAATAAGAACAATGTTACCTATACCAATAATTTCCCCCTTACCATTATCTCCGAAAGTTAATTTTCCTCTTTCCATCATGATAATCTTTTCAAAGAAGTTTTTGTTACCATACATATGTCAGGAACATCCACTATCCATGTACCATGTATTTCTATTGGTACCATTTTTATTTTCCTGAAAATAAGAGTGTTATACTTTTGGAACCCAAACTTTCTTGGATCCGGAAATTTCAGAAATCAAAATTTTAGGCACCCACATTTTCTTTGAAAAATAAGCTTTATGAAATCCTAAATACTGGGTTTTGTTTAAGGAACAACTTTTTTCCCAGTGTCCACCACACTGACACTTAGTGCAGAATGGAGTACTTTGGAGAACAAAATAATTGTTACTAAAAATCAGTTTTGAACTTGTATAACCAAAACCAGAATTATTCTTAAGAGGTTGGATTTGAGAATTAATCTTATCAAAATTTTCCTACCTAAGGTAAACATTGACAAACACTTCCTCAAGGGAAATATTTCTAATTTTAGTCTAATAACTAATTTATTGTTTTCCAAAACATTAGTCTTAGAACTAGAGTTAGGATCGAAAACATTTTTCTTAGAACTTACATTTTCTAGATCCTTAGAAATTTTATCCTTCTCATAATTTACTTCCTCAATATTTTTTGAAATACTTTCAAAATCAAGGGTTTTTTATCAAGATATTTAGAAAGATATGATATTTCCTTAGTAAGAATAGTATTCCTATAATTTACCTTATCAAGATTTTTCTTGAGTTTTGAATTCTCATTCTCAAGAAGCTTAGCAAACCAGGAAACTTATTCATAGGTAGGTAAAGTATTATCTTCATTAGAAGAATATTATTCATCATAAGAGTTATAATATTTATCATTACTATAATTATAATTCAAAGAAATATTGGGAATGGATTCATCATTATATTCCTTAGCCATTAGACAATGATTTTCAATAGGTAGTCTGGTTATTAAACCAAGATTCTTCTATCTAGAAGATTCATAATATGATGATTCATCCGAAGAGTCTCCACCACTGGCACTCTAAGTGTCATTAACTGTCAGGACATTATTAGCTTTTGATTTGTATTACTTCTTTCTGTTTATCTCATAATGCTTTTCCTTTCATTCATTTCTCTTAAGCATAGGAAAATCTGGTCTTATATGTCCAGCTCTTTTGCATTCATAACATGTGACTTCTAAATATTTCTTATCTTTCCTTTCTTTCTTCTTGTATCTGGATTGAAATTTCTTCTGTCTAAAAATCTTGTTCATCATTCAAGCAAGATTGGATAACTCATTTTTTGAATATTCACTTCCACTAGATTCGGATTGAATAACAACCTTCTTAGATTTAGATCTTGTAACTCTCTCAGGAGTCTTGGCTTTCATATGATTTGAAGTTGTTGTTAAAGAAACACTGTCATTCCTATTATTTTTCTTAATATTATAATCATATCCCTTAATTCTAGTCTCATGTTGAAGAAGATTTCCAAAAAGTTCATCAAGCGAAATCTGAGTAACCATTCTATTCTCATCAATAGCAGTTCTCTTGGATTCCCACTCATTGGGCATGATTTCTTTGATTTTTCCCACAATAGCTTCGTCATATAATCTTTTCTCACCCATAGATTGTAAACTATTAACAATATTCATGAATATATATTGCACTTTACATATGGGTTCTCCATAAGGAAAGAAGAAACCATGATATTCATCTCTGAGCATGGATATTTTAGTTTCAATAACTTTGGAAGTTCCATAGTGTGTGACATCAAGCTTCTTCCAAATACAATTTGTTTCTTTACAAGAAGAAATCTGTCTATATATATTTCTAGTCATATAATAAAGCAATGTATTGTGTACCTCATAATTCAGTTGATATTCATTCTTTTCCTGGTTGGTGAAAGTACTAACTTCTTTGTTAGGGATTTTATATCCTCCAGTAAGCATAAAAAAATTATCTACTCCAGTATTGATAATGAATGTCTTCATACGATCTCTCCAATATTCTTATTCATTCCCATCAACAATAGGTGGTCTAGTAGGATTTAGGTTGTCTATGGAACCAATATTCATTCCTGTCATCTTAATAAAAACACTCTCTACACAAACTTGTTAGTAATAAAGTTTGTAAACAAGGATAATAATATCCTAAGCAAGGAAATATAGAACAATGAAAACTTGAGCAAGAAAACTTATATGTGAATATAAGTATTTCAGATACCTTCTCTGATACCAATTATAGGATTGAAATGATACTGATTTTAGTATCTTAATAATGATGTAGATTCTCAAAATACAAGATGGGGTGAATTGTATACTTTAAAAAATCCTTTGGAACTTTTAAATATGGTAATGTTTAACAAGGTTAAACAAGGAAAATTCACAAGACCGCTTATTTCTACGAACTTTCTTGATTCCAGAAAAGTGATTCTAGAAGTGAAACTTAACAAAAGTTTACAAAGATAAAGATTCTACCTTAAAGAATATAGAATCTTACTAATCAGAGTACAAGTATGAGAAAGTATAAGATAGTTATACTTTCCTCAACAATCAAAATGCAGTGGAAAACTTGAAACAATACAAGTAACATGTAATAAATCTTTTAACCCAAAGAGAAGGGTATCCAACATCCTTGGATAAAGGTCCCTTGATTTATACTTTCAAGAAATTCTGTCTTACCAACACTAGGGTAAGCCCTCAATACAAATATCGGAGTCTGTCTTTCTATCCCCGCAAGCTCTCAACCTCAAGGTAGTCGGCACATCTATCTTCCTATCACTGGAAGCCCTTGAATGTACTTAGCAACATTCAGAGTCGCACGAATCAATTCTAAACATGATTTTCAGCAAGAACAAAGCATGAAAGTCTATCTCTAGAAATCACTTTAGTAGCATGTAATCTCTAGATTCATAGAACTGTGTTGATCTCGTTCAAATGAGATCTTATTTATAGGCATGTATTCAATGGTCAGTTCCCTCCTCAAACGGTCATATTTTTTCTTGAATTTTGGAAGGACCTATACACATGTCACTCAAACAACGGTTGGTTAGAAACTGAATGCATGAAATCATTTTACAACCATAACAAGAGTAAAAAAAATATGATGCTTAACCAAATTCATTTTTCGGAGTCTAAGGAAAAATGAATGTTCGGAGTCTAACCAAAAATAATTCGGTGTTTATAATATATGAATATTTGGATTCTGTCTTCAAAAGAATTCGGAACTCGAATTATATAGAATTCAGAGTCTAAATTTCAAGAAAATTCGGAGTCTGAAGTCATAAGAGTTCAGAGTCTGAATTCAGAGAACTCAGAGTCTCAACTCATAAAAGTTCGGAGTCTAAATTTAGAGAACTCGGAGTCTCAACTCATAAAAGTTCAGAATTTGAATTCAGAGAACTCAGAATCTGAACTCATAAAAGTTCGGACTCTGAATTCAGAAAACTTGGAACCTGAATTTAGATCCTGAAAACAGAATGCTTTATATCGAAGTATATATATGATTCTGAGGTTTTGAATATGAAATCAAATTTTATACTTAGAATATGAATAAGGAAAACATGGTAAGAATAAATTTCCTTGGGGAAGGAAAATTTTCCTTATGAAAATAAAACATAGGAAAATGAAAATTTCCTTAAGGAAGAGTGTTTGTGATTTTCAAAACATGAAGGAATGGAAAATTCATAAGGAAACCTTATTGAATCAACAGATGCCAAAACCTTACTATGCATGGACCACTATGTAGGGAATCATATTCCCGATGATGGCTCAAACCCTACGGGGTTAACTTGCTAGATAGGAGATCGTCGTCCATGGATAAGCGGTCATAGTGATACCAAGAACCCGATCTAGGGAAGAGAAGCTAGAGGATCCCACTCCAAACACATCAGAGGGATGCCACAACTCTATCAGAAAAACATCTTATCGAGGGGATCAAAAACCCATAGTAGGGTTGTAATTCCACAAAAACCCTCATAGGAACGTGCCAATGGAGTACACTAAACCACTGATGGTCCAAACATCGCTAACCTGAGAAACAAGCAACATCACTACACTGTACACCTCTTAGGCCCGAATCGAGGCCAACATCGTGTTCTATGTGAAAAAACACGCAGGATAGGCTATTTATTCTCCCGAAATGAATAACTGGTGAAAAAGGTACTATTCACCATAGAAAGACTAGGTGGGCCCTGCACCTCGATCACAAAACTCCTCAAGCAGACTACACCATTGTGATCCCCTCAAAAAATGCATGAGATCAACTACTCGTTTGTCCAAAATGGACACCGGGTGAAAAATCATGTTTCTCTGTAAACGCTCAAAACCAGCCTTGTGAGGCCCACACCCTGATCTCCATCCCAACACCTAGAAACTATCCTGAAAATTCCATCTTACTTTCAGCATCACAACTTCACTGACAGCGCGTCAATCGGACGCTCTATGCGGACGTTACAGCGGGTTGAAGCAAAATAATAATAAAATATTATTATTATTTCAACGTTTTGTTGCCTTGGGTCATGAAACCAACTCATAAGATTTACAAATTGATTTCAAAAGGTTCGTCTCAATGCAAGGAATGCATCGTCACAAATGGATCACAAATCAGATCTACAGTTTCCATGTTACGGGGGTTTAAAAAACCCCCAGAAAAATCTGGGCCGGAACACCATCTTCCTCGTTGAAAACCACTACGCCCCCGCCGGAAACCACCGCGCCGCCACCAGAATCTACCACACTGCTACTGTTCCACCTCCTCCCTCACCGGAATCCACCATAGCCATCACTGGAAACCGGGTTTTCAGCCAGAAAACTTCCTGGAGCACCCCGGTGCTCCGAATTCAGATCTCAAACATGTTTCAGAAAGCCTGAGACCCAAACTACACAAACCATACGAAGATTTGAAGAAAAACAATGCATAAACAGGATATAGGATTTTAAAACTCAAACTGACTACCTTTTTGAAGATCATCGACACTTTTCACTATCTACTACTGCTACTGCACGATCCGGGGAGCGTCTGCTGTCAGAATCTGAGCTCATGGGCGCTTCGTTTGGTCGATTTAGCGGATCGATGACAAAGAACGGAGGACAAGAGGAGCTTCCATGGTTCCTCTTAGCAGCACCCAAAGTGATAGGTGGGGGTGGATTGATTTATTTTTTATTAATTAACAAATTAATACCACCACCATCCACGCCCCCGACCAAACCTCATGGTGTATAAAAGTTTAGGTCGCCCCTAGGGTAAACGCGACGTTCTAAACTCAACCGCACACTCATAATTGTGATCTAAGAAACTGTTCAGGAGTTATTCTAGGTGATTCCCTTAAATAAACTTTTCTATTTATTTATGAAAATTCACCTGGTGTCTTTTTCCACAGCAGGCCCGTGCCCGCAAATTTTACACCCCGCCTAGGGTAAACGGCACGCTCCGGACGCAATTGTGCCCTTATATTTCCAATCCGAGATACCATTTAAGATATAACTCATTCCCACCTCATTCATAGTATAAAAATACTTAATATTTTTATAAAATTAATGTCAGGATCATCTGGCCTCAGAATCGCACGTCGTCTTCACACATAGCTCTGAAAATATTCATAGAAATATTCTAAAGTATGACAGGGCAAAAACCTAAGTCGCTACAATTCTATGAAACTTTAACACTTCTTTTATTTATGTATTTTTAATTTAATCAAGTCATATTTACACTATATTAAAGATAAGGTGATCAATATTTTATGATGATCCACAACAGCCCATATAGATATATTTTCTTTGAATGTGTTTGTAATCCCCCTGAAAAAAATCCATAGTGATGTTTTCCTATTTCCATGTAGGAATGGGTAATGGTTCTATCATCGTTTTATAATTTTTCCTTTCAACCTTCACTTGTTGGGATACCAAACACTTTGAGGTATATTCAGAAATATTTTTATTCATATTGTACAATCATGATGAATATAGAATGTTAATCTATAAAGATTATCTAATAGATCTTTCTTTATCATGGGATATAATTTTATATATAATCATGTACCAAATATAATAACTCCTTTATCAATGTTCAATTATATAGCTTTATCTTTCCTTATTGAATCCAGCTTCTTTTGTATCTCTATATCCTCCCACTAAACTTTGTTATTGATTTATAGAATGGATGGTTGAGAAATCATATGTGTAAGGTTGGATATATTTCATTCCTTTATAATTCCCATGTTCATCCTTTACATGTCTAGTAATATTAGATCCTTATTAATCCTCATTCTTGATCAGTTTGTTAGATCTGTTATAATTATATTATCTACCACTTTATTCACCTTTAAAGGATGGTAATGGAATGAGTAGTAATATTCCTTGATCAAATCCACCATCTTCATTGTAACATGTTTAACTCCTCTTGTTTTAATATGTACTTCAATATTTTATGATCTCTATAGATTTCACACATCTCTATATAGAGATAATTTTACTGAATTTTCAATCTAAATATTACTATAGTCAACCCTTTATCATTATTTGGATACTTTTTCTCATGAAACATTAAATATTTTGAGGTATATGATTTTAATTTATCATTTTTCATAAGTACACAACCCTACCCCTTATTTTATTTATCATTTTATATCACAAATCCTTCACGTCTTAAGGGTAGTTTTAGTACTGGTTCAGTGAGTATCCTTTTTTAAATTCTTTATTATTTATTCACATTCATCAATATATAATAACTTAACTTACTAAAAATCTAATTTTGTTGTTGAGTTTTAAAACCATGATAATTTCCTCATAAATCACTAATAATACCATGCTAATCTGAGGAAGCAATTGATATCTATTATGTATTTGTAATGGACCGGACCTCTCTGGCCCATTCCTTTGTCAAAAATAAGGTCACGAAGTATTCTGGACGGTAAAATGGACTTTTCCCACACTTTCCAGAATTTTGAAACTACACGCCGTGTAGTCTGAGTGCACACCGTGTACCCCCTTGCCGAGTATACCCCATGTTGAATGTCATGTCCTTGCCGTGTGCAATAAATGGGTACATGTCGTGTGTCCAGTACTACATGCTATGTAGTCCTTCCCTGTGTACGCGTTGCCAGTCAATGGCTGTGTGCCGTGTTGGAGCCGTGTCCTTGACGTGTGTAATAAATGAGTACACGTCGTGTGTCCAAAATACACACTATGTAGTCCTTCCCCGCATATGCATTACCCTCAAACCATGTATTGACCAGTCAACGGCCGCGGAGCCATGTTGGAAGCCGCGTGGAGGCCGTGTGAAATAACCGAGTACACGCCGTGTACCATAAAGTACATGTCGTGTAATTTTTCTTTTCTCGTCTATAAAAGGAGGGGCCCCTCCTCCTTTTCAACTCACCCCTCTCCTCCCCTTTCCTCTGAGCAGAGTTCTCCCAAGAGACTCGAAGGCTCTTTCTTCCATAACGTCTTCGTCCGAGCTCCAATTTACGATATGTCAGCGGTCACGAGATCGTAACGACGAGGCGGAACTTCTGAGCTTGGATCCATTGTCTTTTCATCGGCCTCTCCTTTCCGACTTCCACCCGAGGAGGTTTTTCCAGGACCCGACAGAAGTGACGAACACCGACGGACTTCTTCTAAGGATGATCTGGGGGAGTGTTGCGATCAGAACCTGTTGAAGTAGGGATCTTACCTTCATCTCTCTAATTTGTGTATCATGCGGGGTGGGTGTCCTCTTGTTTTCATGAGAAACAGTTGAACCATTAAATAAAGATAATAACTGGTTAAAGAACAGGGATGGGAAAGTTGTTATGTTTATCTTTGTTTATCCTATTGATATGTTGTGAATTGAATGAGCTTCTGCCTACTAAAAATCATGGTCATTGGAGGCATTTTCTTGTGCAATTAAATGTTTCCCTATCTTTATAGACCATTTTGTGGATGGAAACTTTGTGGAATGTGGAAATTGGTTAATCACGTAAAGTTGGCTGTTTAAAATCTGGAACTCTTGTGTGATCACCCCGATTAAACAAAATGGAATAATAAACGTGTGGGTTTTGTCTTGGTTATTGGTGTGTGAAAGGGAGGGGGAATCCTGGGTTGTTACAAATAGAACAGGCAGTAGGGTTGTGGTAAATGATGTTAAAGGGGCGATGATGTGGCATGAACCTTGTTTTGTGGGTTGTTGTGGATCAGGTGGGCAGCGGGGCTGCGATAAATGGTATTAAAGGGATAGTGATGTACGGTGCGGCTGTGGTTATGGTGGTTGGCAGTGGGGCTACAGGGTTGGGTTTTAACGTGAACGAACTATGGGTTGTGAATAATAAATAAAAAAGTGGAAGAGTTAATGAATTGTGGGTCATGGTAATGGAGCAGGATTAATAATCAATGGGTTGGTTGGTTGATAAGAAGAACTTGGTTGTGTTGCTTGTGTTTTCCTAACTTGATTTGTGGATGGCAGGGATATGTTTTATGAACGATCGATGTGGTTTGTTGTGGATAGTTTCCCAGTAGTTAAGGAACTAAATAAACTAATTCTACTGAAAAGTGAAAACCTAAATGGGGTTGGGGTTCTTTGTTGTACGCATGCTTTGTAGTAGTAGTGTCGAGGCACGTGCTCAGTTTCTCTGTTTAGAAGCCATAGGTTGGGTTGTGTGTTTGTTATACATATATATATCTGTATCTTTTGTGTTTTATCGCACCCCACCCATGTTGAGCAATTAGTGTCAAACACTCCCATTTCATGGGAGAGGGTGTTTTCCCTTAGTTACTAGCTCCTTCATGGTCCTTCTCTCCTAGGCTGTGATGGCTTGAGGCGAACTTACACCTAAGACTCTTCGGGTAGGTTTCGATTGGGGTGGTTTTAGCCCAAGACTCTTCGGGTTGGTTCTACTGTTTCCCAAGAATATTCAAGATGAGGCCCAGGTTTGTGAGGGCAGGATACGTGGTTGTGAGGCCCTGGTGTGTGTGGGAAGGATACGTGGTTGTGAGGCCCAGGTGTGTGCGGGCGGGATATGTGGTTGTGAGGCCCAGGTGTGTGCGGGCGGGATGTGTGGTTTGTGAGACCCAGGTGTGTGCGGGTGGGGAGATTGTGGCAGCATCAGGACATTCTCTGTTAGGAAGAGCATCTAACTACTGGGAAATGGTTCGGGGTACCCGATACTCTTGTTCTTATATACTACTAGCTGTTGTGATTGTGTTTTTGGTGAGTGTGGCTGGTGATGTTGGGTGGTTAGAATTCCTTGCTAGGTTTCTTCTGTTGTTCTCACGGGACATTAGTATGTCTCCCCACTTGTGCACGAGAGATTTAGGTTTCCCTACTGAGTATACTTGTATGCTCACCCTACGTTTACTTTCAGGTTTCCAGGAGGACTACCTGGGCCGTGCGGGACCCTACTAGTCAGACGGTTGGAGTTGTTGCTATTGTTGTACACTTGTTTCTTTTGGTATTGTACTTGGAGCTTTCTTGTACTTGCACCTTGTTATAAAATTGTTTAAACATGCATGTGGGCTTGGTTTGGGTTTATTTCTATACACTTGTTATTTTCCTTTTTGGTGGTTGACTTTTCCTATTTCTCAATCTTAAAATAAAAAAAGGGTAATTCCTCCCATATTTGTGAAAACTCATACCCTTGGTGCTAGTCACCAACCTGGGGCCTACTGGAGGTGGGACTCGGGGGGATCATTATCTCCCTTTCACTATTGCCAGCTCAGGAGGGGCATCTATGGTGGGAGGGGGTCGTGACAGAATGGTATCAGAGATTATGGTTGAGAGATAGGATGGAGTCTGGAGTTAGGCACAGTGAGGATTGCATGGGATGGTAGGGCGATAATGTTAGTTAATCTTGGTGCGTTACATCAGCAAGGTAAGACATCTAGGACACGGGATTTTAGGGCCCCTCGTGATCTGATGCAAGGAATCTGAGCCTACCAAATGACCAAGTGAGACTACATTGATTGCAGGGTAGAGACCCTAGGGAAGGTACATGCATCATCATGATTGTGTTTTACTTGATTTGGGTGTTATGGGAAAGAAATTGAAATAAAATGATAAAATAAAACCTTGAGTTTTTCCTTACTACTTGGGTTTAGGCGATCCTTGTTTACCATACATCTATGGCACCTGGACGACATCCCCAGGTGGCTCAAATGGATGAGGCCCAGTAGATTCAGGCGGTCGATCAGTTGAGGATTGACCGAGAGGAGGAAGATAGCCAGTGGTAGAAGACTCTACGTTCTTTTCAGCGGCAGACCCTCGAGAAGTACGAGGGAAGTACTTTGGATATGGAGAAGGAGGGGTGGCTTGAGGAGCTAGGGATCGCTTTTACCTTGATCCATGCTCCGAGGGAGTACTGGTTTCCCCTAGCAGTCAGTCAGCTGAGGGGTACAACACGACAGTGGTGGACGCTCTACCTCAGAGAGAGGATAGAGTCAGAGGTTTTGTGGGCTGACTTTGAGAAGGAATTCCGAGAGGAATTCCTTTCTTCCATGATCATGGTGGAGAAGCGGCAGGAGTTACTCTCCCGTTAGCAGGGGAGTATGTCAGTACGAGAGTTGGGGATCAAGTTCAAGGATCTCCTACGCTTTTCTCCGGATCTCTTTCCGGATGAGGAGTCTCGGGAGAGACGTTTGGAGGAGGCGCTTCGTCCTTCACTCTAGTATGTTGTCACCCCCTTCACCCTTCCGATGTACTTGGAGGTATAGAAGAAGGCAGAGGTTGTAGAGAGGAAGCACTCACTGGGAGGTGCACCACGAGAGGGGATCCATCCAGGCTCGTCGAAGGGAAAGCCAGTCAGTAGCAGGTCTCCTACGATGGGACCTTCAAGGTTCAGGCCAGTGGGGAGCAGGCCCCAGCAGTTCCAGTTCAGATCTTCGGGTCCTCGTCCATTTTTCACGGGCCCAGGACCAAAGTGTTTTTCTTGTGGAGGTTTCGGGCACGTTCAGAGTTGGTGACCGACCCGAGATCAGTACGGTAGAGGTGGGCAGGTTTAGCACCCACTTCAGCAGCACCGGTTGCCGGCGAGGCCCTTCCAGCAACAGCAGGACCATGCTCCTCCGAGGGAAGACTTTGTGGGAGGAGGCCGACCTCAGGGTGCTCATCAGGGACCTCGACCAGGGCATGGTCGGGGAGGTGGATGACGTCAGAGAGGCAGAGGAGCTGGGCGTGGATAGTTGCACGTAGCATAGTTTATAACTCTAGTAGGACCAGAGGTGGTGCGAGGTACGATTTGTTTGTTCAACACTCTTGTTTATGCTTTTTTCGATTCGGGAGCTTCGCACTCTTTTGTTGCACCTGGTCTAGCCCATGATTTGGGACTAGACGTAGATAGACATTCCATACCACTAGTGATGAGTACACCAGTTGGAGGCCAGACCAGCATATCTTGTGTTTTCCGGGGATGTGGGCTGACGTTGGGACCACATCGATCTAGTGGGGACCTTCTTTTGTTACAGATGCAGCCATACGATGTCATCCTAGGCATCGACTGGTTGTTTTCTGTTAGTGCCATTATCGACTTCTTCCGGAGAAGAGTCGTGTTCTCCAACGTGGATGGGCAGCGCGTATCTTTTGTTGGCGAGAGGAGATATCAGGTAGGAAGTCGTCATGTGAAGCCTATCATTTCCTTGTTAGGTGGGTCATCAGTGGTTCCAGCTGATACAGAGATGATGGATGTCCCGGAGGTTGTTGGGGGAGTTCCTCGATGTCTTTTTGGAGGAGTTTGTGACTCTACCCCCCCCCCCCCCCCCCCGACGTGACGTTGAGTTCGGGATAAACTTACAGCCTGGTGCTCGTCCGATTTCGATGGCCCCTTATCGGATGGATCCTTCGGAGTTGTGGGAGTTGCGGATTTAGATTGATGATCTAATGGAGAAGGGTTTTGTTCGACCCAGCGTATCATCATGGGGTGATCCAGTTTTTTTTGTGAAGAAGGTAGATGGTGGTCTCAGGCTATGCATAGACTACCAAAGGTTGAACCATGTAAAGGTCAAGAACCGTAACCCCCTTCCAAGGATAGATTATCTCTTCGACCAACTGAGGGGAGCAGGTTGGTTTTACAAGATTGATCTATGATCTGGATATCATCAGCTGAGGTTAAAGGACAGTGACATCTCGAAGACAGATTTTAGGTGCAGTTATGGGCACTTCGAGTTTGTAGTGATGTCGTTTGGAGTTACGAATGCATCGGCTATGTTCATGGGACTTATGAAAATTTTCTTCCGAGAGTTTCTGGACCAGTTCATTGTTGTGTTTATCGATGACATCCTGATCTACTCAAGATCATAGGAGGAGCACGTTGAGCATCTCAGGGAAGTCTTGGAAGTCCTTCGACACCACCAGCTTTATGGGAAATTGTCGAAGTGTAAGTTCTTGACGCAAGAAGTACACTTCCTTGGGCACGTGGTGTCTCAGCATGGAGTGTCCGTGGACCCGTCGAAGTTGGAGGTAGTTGTTTCTTGGGAAGCACCCAAGAGTGTGGAAGAAGTTCATAGTTTCCTGGGGTTAGCAGGTTACTATCGGAGGTTCATTTCGGACTTCTCTCAAGTTGTTGCTCCATTGAAAGATTTTACTAGGAAGAACCAGGTCTTCCTATGGAGCGAGCAAAGCCAGAAGGCTTTCGACTACCTGAAGTAGAAGTTGGTCAGTGCTCCCGTACTCAGGTTTCCAGAGGAAGGGTTGTTGTATGAGGTGTTTTGTGATGCTTCTGGCCTTGGTCTGGGGTGCGTGCTGATGCAGAAGAAGGGATTGATCTGTTATGGGTCTAGGCATTTATTCCCTCACGAGCGTAACTATGACACCCATGACCTAGATCTTGCAGCAGTAGTGTTCGCACTGAAGTTGTGGCGACGTTACCTCTTTGGGGAGCACTTTGTGGTCTTCTAAGATCACAAGAGCCTGTGTTATAT
This sequence comes from Viscum album, assembly GCA_963277665.1. Taxonomy (NCBI): domain Eukaryota; kingdom Viridiplantae; phylum Streptophyta; class Magnoliopsida; order Santalales; family Viscaceae; genus Viscum; species Viscum album. Next base: position 747,043,085 of record OY728129.1, on the reverse strand, counting down.
CTTCTCCCAGTGTGACCTGCACTTGCGGCAGTGGATATGGGTCGAGTTTCTCCAAGACTATGACTTCGATATCTCTTACACTGAAGGTAAGGGAAAAGTTTTGGCTGATTCCCTGAGCAGGAAGTCACATAAGGAAGTGTTTCAGGAATCCATTGATGCTTGGAAGGCGATGGGAGAGTTGGCTGCCCTGCACTTGGATGCTAGGGTAGAAGGTGTTAGAGGCTGTTTGATTCAGATGACGGTGCAGTCCTCCTTGTCGCAGCAGGTGGAAGAGTCTCAGTGGGGGGACTCCGTGGCGGAAGTGATGCGGGATCATGTCGATCAGGGGAATGATCCAGGAGGATGGTCAGAGGACAGCTGACATCGGATTCTTTTCCATGGAAGGTTGTTTGTCCCAGAGACAATGTGTGAGGGAGTTCTCCGTGAGTTCCATAGCTCACCCTTGGCGGTACATCCAGGAGTTTAAAAAATGTACCAAGTCCTGAGGGAACATTTTTGGTGGCCCGGGGTGAAACGGACAGTAGCGGAGTTTGTGGATAAATGCCTAGTGTGTCATCAAGTGAAGGCTGAACACCATGTTCCCAGTGGTTTGTTGCATCTTTTAGATGTCCCCGAGTGGAAGTGGGATGACATCTCAATGGACTTTGTCACAGGACTACCCAAAGATCAGGGTGGTTATGATGCAATCTAGGTAGTGGTGGATCGACTGACGAAATCAGCTCACATATTAGCAATTAAGGAGTCAGGCCTGGTGAGTACCTTAGCACAGAGGTACATAGACGAGGTGGTGCGTTTTCATGGAGTTCTAAAGACCATCATCTCAGATCGGGATACTCGGTTTACCTCACGAGTCTGGAGGGGGTTACAGCATGATTTTGGCACCCAGCTACGCCTTAGCACTTCTTTCCACCCCCAGACCGATGGGCAGATAGAGCGGACTATCCAGATCTTAGAGGAAATGCTGCAGGCATGCGTTCTGGATTTCGGAGGATCATGGGTACGACACTTGCCTTTAGTAGAGTTTTCCTACAACAACAGCTTCTACTATACTATTGGCATGGCACCGTTTGAGGCTTTGTATGGAAGACCATGTCATTCACCCATTTGATGGGCAGAGGTTGGTGAGACAGGTGCTCTTTGGCCAGAGGTAGTGCAGAGCACCACATAGAAAGTCCAGCTTGTACGTGAGTGGATGAAAGCGGCTCAGGACTGACAAAAGTCTTATGCTGATCGTCAGAGGAGGCCCTTGGAGTTCGAGGTGGGGGATCATGTGTTCTTGAAGGTTTCCCCTCGACGGGGGAAGCGGAGGTTTGGGAAAGGGATCAAGCTCTCACCTAGGTTCATCGGACCTTTCGAGGTGCTAAGTCGAGTCGGCGAGGTGGCATATCAGCTAGCCCTCCCACCTCAGTTAGATAAGTTTCATGAAGTCTTCCACGTCTCCCAGCTTCGTCGGTACTTACATGACGACTCCCACGTTATCGACTGGGGAGAGTTAGATATGGGAGACGATGCGACCTTCGAGGAACGACCAATCAGAATCGAGGATCATAAAGAGAAGGTGCTCCGTGGATGAACCATTCTATTGGTTTGTGTGTTGTGGAGGCATGGCGGCCTCGAGGAGAGCACTTGGGAACAAGAGACCCAGATGCATGCTCAGTACCCGGAGTTGTTTTGACTTGTGTTTTCCCTTGTTCTTCTGAGCTTTTTGTTGATGTTGTACTCTGTACCTTTGATATATGGAATGATTGGCTTTTCGGTTGTGAGACCTTTTGTTTCCTTGTTCACTGGAAGTGTGTAGCATGTCCGGATGTGTGGAAAAAGGGAAAAACCTGACTCTTAAACGAGACGCATTAATGAGGATGCGATTGAACCTGTGCGGGAGAGTCAGTGCCGCCTAAAGCGGATAATATCTCGACATAAAAGAAATAATTTTCCCCAAACCACGTGTTCGGGAAATGTGTGGGTTGTACGGTGTTAGGGGCAGTGTAAGTTGGAAAATTCTAATGTATGAAATTTGGAAGACCCAATTCTTAATCGAGACGCATTAATGAGGATGCGATTAAACCCATGCAGGTGAGTCAGTGCCACCTAAAGCGGATAATATCTCGACATAGGAGAAGGAGTTCCTAACACATATGATTAGGGTTGTTGGTTGGGTTCCTGTTATAACGAGGACCCTAAGAGGTATCTTGTTGGGTTCCTCTGGGTTGGTTTTTGAATTCTCGGGGATGAGAATGTATTAAGAGGTATCTAATGTAATGGCCTAGACCTCTCCGGCCCATTCCTTTGTCAAAAAGAATGTCACAAAGTGTTCAAGAGGGTAAAATGGACTTTTCACACACTTTCCATAATTTTGAAACTACACGCCGTGTAGTGCGAGTACACGATGTGTACCACCTTGCAGGGTATACCCCATGTTGAAGGTCGTGTCCTTGCCGGGTATACCCCGTGTTGAAGGTCGTGTCCTTGCCGTGTGCAATAAATGGGTACACGCCGTGTGTCTAGTACTACATGTCATGTAGTCCTTCCCCGCGTACGTGTTGCCAGTCAATGGCTATGTGTCGTGTTGGAGCCGTGTCCTTGCCATGTGCAATAAATGAGTACACGCCGTGTAGTCCTTCCCCGCGTATGTGTTACCCTCAAACCATGTGTTGACCAGTCAACGGCCGCAGAGCCGTGTTGGAAGCCGCATGGAGACCGTGTGAAATAACCGAGTACACGTCGTGTACCATAAATTACACGCCATGTAATTTTTATTTTCTTGCCTATAAAAGGAGGGGTCCCCTCCTCCTTTTCCACTCACCCCTCCCCTCCCCTTTCCTCTGAGTAGAGTTCTCCCAAGAGACTCGAAGGCTCTTTCTTCCATAACTTCTTCGTCCGAGCTCCGATTTACGATCCGTCAGCAGCCACAGGATCGTAACGACGAGGCGGAACTTCCGAGCTTGGATATGTTGTCTTTACTTCGGCCTTTCCTTTCCGACTTCCACCCGAGGAGGTTTTGCTGGGACCCAACCGAAGTGACGGACACCAATGGACATCTTCTAAAGTTGATCTGGGGGAGCGTTGCGATCAGAACCTGTTGAAGTAGGGATCTTACCTTCGTATCTCTAATTTTTGCATCATGCGGGTTGGGTTTCCTCTTGTTTTCATGAGAAACAGTTGAACCATTAAATAAAGATAATAACAAGTTAAAGAACAGGGATGAGGAATTTGTTATGTTTATCTTTGTTTATCCTATTGATATGTTGTGAATTGAATGAGCTTCTGCCTACTGAAAATCACGGTCGTTGGGGGCCTTCTCTTGCGCAACTAAATGTTTCCCTATCTTTCTAGACCGTTTTGTGGATGGAAACTTTGTGGAATGTGTAATTTGGTTAATCGCGTAAAGTTGGCTGTTTAAAATCTGGAACCCTTGTGTGATCACCCCGGTTAAACAAAACGGAATAATGAACATGTGGGTTTTGTCTTGGTTACTGGTGTGTGAAAGGGAGGGGTGAATCCTGGGTTGTTATGAATAGAACAGGCAGCAGGGAAACGGTAAATGATTTTAAAGGGGCGATGATGTGGCACGAACCTTGTTTTGTGGGTTTTTGTGGATCGGGTGGGCAACGGGGTTGCGATAAATGGTATTAAAGGGATAGTGATGTACGGTGCGGTTGTGGTTATAGTGGTTGGAAACAGGGCTGCAGGGTTGGGTTTTAATGTGAACAAACTATGGGTTGTGAATAATAAATAAAAAAGTGGAAGAGTTAATGAATGGTGGGTCATGGTAATGGAACGGGATTAATAATCAATGGGTTGGTTGGTTGATAAGAAGGACTTGGTTGTGTTGGTTGTGTTTTCCTAACTTTATTTATGGATGGCAGGGATATGTTTTACGAATGATCAATGTGGTTGGTTGTGGATAGTTTCCCAGCAGTTAAGGAACTAAATAAACTAATTCTGCTGAAATGTGAAAACCTAAATGGGGCCGGGGTTGTTTGTTGTAGGCATGCTTCGTAGTAGCAGTGCCGAGGCAAGTGCTCAGTTTCTCTATTTATAAGCCATAGTTTGGGATGTGTGTTTGTTATACATATATATATATATATATCTGTATCTTTTGTGTTTTATCACACCCCACCCATGTTGAGCACTTAGTGCCGAACACTCCCATTTCATGGGAGAGGGTGTTTTTCCCTTAGTTACTAGCTCCTCCCTGCTCCTTCTCCCCTAGGCTTTGATGTCTTGAGGTGACCTTACACCTAAGACTCTTCGAGTAGGTTTCGATTGGGGTGGTTTTAGCCCAAGAATCTTTGGGCAGGTTCTACTGTTTCCCAAGAATCTTCGGGATGAGGCCCAGGTGTGTGCGGGCGGGATACGTGGTTGTGAGGCCCAGGTGTGTGCGGGCGGGATACGTGGTTGTGATGCCCAGGTGTTTGTGGGTGGGAGACATGGTTGTGAGGCCCATGTGTGTGCGGGTGGGATGTGTGGTTTGTGAGGCCCAGGTGTGTGTGTGGGGGGAGAGTGTGGCAGCATCAGGATGTTCTCCGTTAGGAAGAGAAGATAACTACTGGGAAATGGTGTAGGGTACCCGATACTCTTGTTCTTATATACTACTACCTATTGTGATTGTGTTTTTGGTGAGTGTGGCTGGTGAGGTTGGGTGGATAGAATTCCTTTCTAGGTTTCTTCTGTTGTTCTCATGGGACATTAGGATGTCTCCCCACTTGTGCACGAGAGCTTTAGGTTTCCCTACTGAGTATACTTGTATGCTCACCCTACGTTTATTTTCAGGTTTCCAAGAGGACTACCAGGGTCCTGCGGGGCCCTACTAGTCGGACAGTTGGATTTGTTGCTATTGTTGTACACTTGTTTCTTTTGGTACTGTACTTTGAGCATTCTTGTACTTGTACCTTGTTATAAAATTGTTTAAACATGCATGTGGGATTGCTTTGGGTTTATTTCTATACACTTTTTCTTTTCCTTTTTGGTGGTTGACTTGTCCTATTTCCTGATCTTAAAATAAAAAAACGGTAATGCCTCCCATCTTTGTGAAAACTCATACCCTTGGTGCTAGTCGCCAAACCGGGGCCTACTGGAGGCAGGACTCGGGGGTCATTATATCCCTTTCACCATTGCCAGCTCAGAAGAGGCATCTTTGGTGGGAGGGGGTCATGACAATATTTTAGTCTAAAAATCCCCCAATCATATTTACCTTTTAAAGATCCATATATATCCCCTTTCTTGTGAAAAAATTAACCCAACAGTGTTACTATATCTATTCAAAAATTAAATCTTCTACAATTTTCATATAACTTATGCTTTCTATAATTATTTACCATTTTACTAAAATTATCTTTGTGTTCTACCTTTCTTTTGGAGTATATGAGAATATAATTTATAATGATCATTAAAAATTTGACATGGTAATCTCTAAATACTCAATTTATCAAGTCTATAAAAATTATTGGAGAATTTATGAGTCCAAATGAAATCACTATGAACTCATAATGTTTATACCATGTATCATAGGAAGTATTGGTAATATCTTCTTTACTCACCTTTAATTGGTCATATCCTTCACAAAGATTTAATTTAAGAATTCCTTAACCCCTCATAGTTGATTGAATAAGGAATCAACCTATAATAGAGGATAATTTTTAATTATCATCCTCTTATGGATTTCATAATAATCAACATAGAGATGCATTGGCCCGAAATTCTTCTTGAAAAAGAGGGCCAAAACTCCTTATGGTGAAGCACTTGGGCATATTAAACACTTTTCTAAATTCTCAGGTAATTGCTTCTTCAGTTCTTTCAATTAAATAGGGGATGTATTATAGGGAATCATGGATGTGGGTACAGATCCAGATATAAGTTCAATAGAGAACTCAACCTCTCAATCAATAGTAATATCATGCCATTATTTGGGAAATGCATCAACATATTACCTTATAATGGTCATGTATTCAATTATTATTCTCTCATTTGTCTCAATATTTTATAATTCATGTGCTTTGTCATAAGGAAATGATATATATGATTGATAATGATTTTTTAAAAGTAGAATCGTCATTATCCTTGAACTTGTGTAGAATTGGTGGATAATTTGGGATCAAAAACGTGGTTTCCATATCTTATTAGTTGATATTATATTTATATAAATATATAAAATTTATACGCAATATAGCATAAAATTCTACTAAATGGGGTATAACAAGTTTTTATATAAGATTATTCCCATGAGTGTTAATTTTGGAAGAGTTATATACTATAGATGCAAATTTTTTGACACTCAGTGATTTCATCAATAACTCAACCTCTATGACATGATGTGGTATTTCAATATTTCTACTAAACATACATGATATGAAAGAATGTATAGAAACATAGTCACATAGTACATTCTATATTAGTGGATGAATAACAAAAGTACTAGTCTAAAATTCATTTTCATAGTCCACATCACCAATGGGGATAGAAAAATCACATCATTTTTATTCTTTCCATGGGGTTGTTGTCTTTGGTTATCTTCAGTGACCCCCATCTTAGTGCACTAACCTCTATAGTGTGAATGTTCCTCATAGTTTCAACATTGTACCATGAGTGGAGAATTGAGAACTACCTTATTTTGTTCCATCATATTAGTTCACTTGTTCATCTCTTTTAAAAATTAATTATATTTATTCCCTGCATTTCCACACACAATAAATCTCATTGTTCCTTTGAGTTAGTTTTTCAGATGCCTCTTCACACACTTATAAAATGTGTGAATTTGGGTTTTATACCCTCTATGAGATTTATCTATTGGTATTCAAAAATTATACTCCATTATCCCCTTTTTATCTCTATTCACATGAGGCCATTAGGAATCACTAATTTGCATCTCAACATTAAGACCACATTGGACTATTTCCTCATAACTATCAAAGTCTTGATTTGATAAATCATTTTAAAGACACAGATTTAGCCCAATAATGAAGAATTCAGCATTATATTCAGTTTCAAAGACACATCTAGAGGTATACCATTAAAACCATTTAATTTTTTCATCATAATAACCAATTGATTCATCCTTTAATTTCTTGAGTCTGGGGAACTCCTTGTTTTAAGATAGATAGTGAAAGGAAATATTTTTCTTCAACTCGTCTAAATTAATTGATTTGATAGATTACTTGGGTTTTTGTTTCTCGATTATTATCTATAACTGATCTAATTATCCCTCTAAGCGATATAAATCCTATATAAATTTCTATCTCTATCGTCATTATGGAGAATATATTAATTTATCAATGAAATTAATCTATTATTCTATAATTAGGGGATAATAAGATCACTTAAAAGTGGGATGCCTTTGTCACATAAATAACTCTATTATAACTTGTTCTTTCTTGGGTGAAGGTTGTTCCACATGATTTAAGTAATTATTTATAACTTGATTTATTTAAGAAATTACATCTAGGAGGCTCTAAACTCCCACTCCCATCATATAAGCTATAATGTTTCAGAAATCATTAGGTTGTCCATCTCATTGGTTTTTGTGATGGTTTCCTTTATATCTAAGTATTTACTAAAAAAATAAAAATAAAGGTTGATATTACTCAAATTAATAAGAATATAAAATTAAAGACTATGAAAATAGAAATAGTAACTCCTAAATGGAATGATTGTAAAAATATATTAATTTTTAAGTTTCAATATTGGTAATTTATAGTGTATTTACTATTAGGTTCACTGAAATAATTACCAAAAATAAATGAAAATTTATATGATACCAACTATAAGAATATGAGATTCATATATATTTTATTAAAATATACTTATCATAAATATTTCATAAAATAAAACCTATAAATATATAGGTTTAGTTTCTTTGAAAGATTATATTAATAATACATCAAGTTAAAATAAAATACATCTTTATTTCAAAATATAGGATTTTATCTTAAATATCATTGAACTTATATTATTGAATAGGATACCTTCGGGATATACATGAAGGAAAAGGATGAAATAATAATCCTTATAATAAAGAAAATATGATAATGAAGTAAAGTATATCAGTTAAGAGGAATATGTAATGTTAAGTGTCTGTATGGTCTTTTGATGCACAAGAGAAATTTTAATTTTTAAATTAGTGCATTGGATGGATTTTGAACTAGGATTCAAAATGTAATTTTTAGTGTTCCATCATCCTTATAAATTATTTTTTATGTGGAATGTGGACCAATCGATAACGTATAGGGCTGAGGGAGCATCAAACATAGCTTAGGGTGGCTGTGCCATAGAGTGGTGGTAGTCTACAGCCACTAGCTAGCTAGTGGGATATCTAGGTACACAGTTTTTTTCTTGGGAACACTAGTCCTCTGTGTCTGTAAAAGGGGGAAAATGATTAATTTTTTCCCTTAAGTTTTTTAGGGGGTATCCCATATCTTTCCCTATCCCTTGTTCACATTGATCAAGAGGGTCCTCCCTTCTAGGTTTCTTCCACCCCTTGATTTAGGAAGTAGGTTTTTGGAATTTACTTTGTTAGATCAAGGTAATAACTCCTCTACTCTCTCTTATATTTCTTCTCCTCCCCCTACATTAATTTTTTTTATATATCTTGGGCATTGATGTTGATTTAACTGGATCATAGTAGAATCGACCAATAATGAATGGGCTTCCACCCTACCAAATAAGAGGACATCCCAAGATACCATCTACATGTAGTCTCATAATGTTTTTATAAGGTATATTCTCTTGGTGATTTTTAAAATTGTTACTCATTAAATGGAATTTAGTTAATCCCTTAATTGATTTCATGTGATATTGTTTCATCTTAAGATAAGGTGGTGGTTCTACTTCAAACCTCACATGGGTTGTTGGTCATGGTTTTAATGTGATGGGGTCATTAGTGAGTGAATTGAATACTATTCCTCTTTTGGAATAACTTTTTCAATTATTTATAAATGTTATAATTAATTATTTATTTATGCTTTTTCTAAGTTAGAAGATTGGGATTCGGAATAGACATAGAGTGGAAATGGACAAGACTTGATAGTTTGGGGCTACAACTTATAGACTATGGAATTTTAGGAAAACATTCGATTTGAGTTTGGTGGTCTTAGTACTTTACCTATATAATTTATTCTTTCTATTATATTCATGTAAATGTGTGGTATGAAAATGATGGTCTTTCCCTTCTTTCATCATTAAATTCACTATTTATGATTAATATAAAAAATGAAATTAATTTATATCATGACTTGGATGAGGGGCCTAGACTACTTGGTTCTACTACACTAGATTGATGCCTCAATCGCTGATGGCTGAGACTCAAACTAATATGGAATCCTATGACTCTCAACTCCATTGAGGTTTTTTAATTAAATGATATAGATTCATTATTTCATAATAACCCTTGTGATGTGACTTAAAAAAGGTTATCCTTATAATGTTATGGTATAACCATTATGATTACTTAGAGACATTAGAGACATTAAGTTGATTTTTGGGTGAGTGATCCATTCCTGTTTGACGTGACATGGATGGGGTGGATGAACCATATGAATATTGTGATTGATTTTAGTGATCAGACTGACCTAGTGTGACGTTGATAACTAATATAGTTCATGGGAAATATTTTGAACCTTTTCATTTATGAAGTACCTTCTATATGTGGATATGTTGGGTCAATAAAATGAAAATTATATGAGATGTTATGTCCTAGAGCATTGGGTATTGACCTCAGACCTTGGTCAAGACCAAAGACCCACAAGAGGATACCTATGATATATAGTGATTGATGGGAGGCTAGTGGGTGCTAAATTGATAGGTTGGATTAGAGTGGGTGCGTATGGACATGGGTAGATATTGTATTGGGTGTCTCTCGAGAACCCATACCAGTGTTTAAGCTCGGTGGTGATGTAAATAGAGTGAAGAGGATGAGTGTTCTACATATCAACATTTTACATGTATATTTTAATATCAGACACATTTTTTATATAATTAAACTCATTAATTGTTATGGTATTAAATTATTCCTAAATATAGGGTAGGATTCTATTTGTGGAATAAAACGAGTGTAAAAGTGATGAATTCCACATGAAGATCATGTCATGTGACTAATGATAGAAAAAAACCAAGTCCAGTGCTTGAAAATGATGAACTAGGATAAAATGGATTTAAATAATCTATAAAACATCAATTCACATCATGAATGTCATTCACGATGTGAATCTTGAAGAAATACAATATGTAAACCAAATAGTGAAGAAAATAGGCAACTGTGGTGATGAAATAAAAAGTCAAGGTATGACACATATGATCATACCATGACATATCCACGAGTGACCCAAAAATAATTCAGAACATTAATGAACCCATGAAATGTGTGTTTCCACACATTACATAGTGTGAAAACACTATTCAGGATATCAAATTCCTTGATGGACCCAAAATAAACCTAGTTTGACATAAATAATTCTGAATTCCCTAATTGTTTACCTAGGACCACCAAGAACCCTCGAGATTGACCCAAAATATTTTATTTGGGAAATTATAATGCCTCAGAAATAATTTTTAACTCTATAAAAAGAGGGTCTGATGGGATTGAAATATGATTGATCGGAGAAGGGGAAGTGATGGATAAGAAAACCCTACTATTGTGTTTCTTTTCTGATTTCTTTTATTTTTATTTCATTCATTTTCTTTTCATTCATGTGATGCCTTCCTCCTCCCGCACCAACTCAATTACCCCATATATGGAGGGTAGTTCATCTGAGTGATTTGGAAAGGAGAGGTTGGACCAAATTGTGATGCCTGAGTTTTTAGGCTTGAATTGAATAAAAAAAATTCTTTCTTTTTATTTATTATTTCAAATTATTAATTCAATATTTAATTATGAATGATTATGTGTTATAGTTAGATTAATTTTAATAAATTTCCTTGGCCAATGATCCATACCTCCCTTTACCCGATTTCCATATATTTACTATGGAAGAGAATAAGGTTCGGTGGTGAGTATTTAGAAATCACCAGAACATGTAAGGAATTACGAAATGAACTATTTTTAATTATGGGATAACAATACCGAATTGGGTTTGCTCTTAATATTTCCATGATTGGTATGGATAGTCTAGGAGACATTAATTTCTTAGTAATCCCATGATTTTATGGTTTATATTTTAAAGTTAATGAGTTTGAATGAGTAAAATGGGGAATTGAATAATTAGAAGAAATCATACGATGTTATTTTCAATGAATCAGCTTTAATTTAATTAGTTGGTTTTGGTAAATGAAATTTCTATATCATTTTCAAATTTTTAATTTCTAAAATCTGTTTGGATTGATTTGTTATTATTGTATTACATGAGTGATTATACCAAATTCAAATGTTCCATTGTTGATTGGATTTATAAACCAAATACTTGTTATATTAACTTGATCATATTTCTTAAGTGAGCTTTGGGCATGCCACCTGCTAGAACATGAAATGGAACTAGTCAAAACATTGTCTTTGCAAAAAACATTTAATATAATTGAGTTTTTTATCGTTAATCCCTTATCATTAGACAACATTTTACATCAACCCTTGGGTATCTTTTAGAAGTCATTAATGAACCAACTATGAATGAGCCACATTACAATCCATTTTTATCCATTCCTACCATGTTTTATTTATACTCCATGATATATTGAATTTTAAGTGTATGGGTACAGGAAGTCTTCACTGTAAGGATGTATTATGTTTTATTTAAAAGTTATGGTGGTGTTATTTTGTGAATTGGTAAAATATCATGTTACATACATTGTACAAATCATTTTACCTTCCTAAAATAAATATATATTTTATAAAATGAAAAAAAAAGTTGTATTTTGGTAAAATAAAAAATCATCATTATCAAAATGAAAATATTTTGATCGTATGTGGTAAGGAGGTGTATTTGAGTTTTTTTCCAAGTATGACTTTAAAAAATAAAAATAATAAAGAATACAAATCTAGAAGGTGAAATTATTTCATTATATTTACATTGATCATGACCATACTTTGAGATCTTGTAAGTGGAAGTTTTCATTTTTTAGAAGAGATTTTCATTTCACTTTACTTTATATTTTATGTAGAATGTTATAGATATAAACCTCCTTTTTCTCCTTAATATTTTGAACATCAATCCCTACCAAACTTAAACCTTAAATTAATCATAACCTTATTTTCAAATTCCTCATGATTTTATGTGAATGTTTTATTTAAAAAGTAGAGAATGTAGATCTTTTGCAATCTTATAGAGAAAGTGCATGTACTAGTGATAAGATAATTGCATGACTTTAATGTGTTCCATGATTATTAAAAGAAAATATACCTTTATAGTTAAATAATTACCTAGAATGCTTGAGAATAATGAATTATGATGTTTGAATAAATTAAAGAAAATGATCCACCATTCTGAATATAAAAAAAAATTAAAAATAGTTGGTTTGATTGGTTTCTTTAAGGAGTGTAAAGTTGAATTGATGTTTTTATGTGAAAATAAAGTGGTTGATCCCCCATTTACAATAATTTGACTTAATTGTATTTTAATTTGAATATTGGTAACATGTGGTTTCTCTTTTATATTTATTGAGATTACTTGATTGATTACAAGTAGTTTCAAAGTGAGGAGGAATTAACACAGAAAAATTTTACATGTATATTTTAATATAAAACAAATTGTTTATGAAATTTAATTTATTAATTAAAATGGTATATTATTTTTTTGTAATTATGGGTAGTATACCATGATATATAGAAAGAAAATTTAAAAGTTATGAATTCCGCATTATGATCATATCCCGTGAAAAAGTATAAAACATTAACAATTTACAAGTCTTAAAAATAATGAACTTAACTGAAATAAATAAAAATATTTTAGAAAAATCCATTTCATTTTGTGAATTTTATTCACAGTGTGAATCATGAAGTAATAACAAATGTGAACCAAAGAGTAAATAAAAATAGGAAACTGGGGAATGAAATCACAAGTCACAATGTGACACATAAGGTCACAACATGACATATCCATGAGTGTCCCATTAAATTTTTAGAACAAGAATAACGTTGTGATAAGTCCCTACCCACACATTACACATCATGAAAACACATTTCATGTTGTGAAATAACCTAACATACCCAAATTTTACATGGTTTGATGTAAATAATGGCGTACATCCTACTTTTTGACCCATGACCACTAAGAACTCCTAGGATTGACCTGAAATCATTTATTTGGAAAATAATGATTCCTCATGGAAACTTTTTATCTCTATAAATAGAGGGTATAAGGTATTAAAAATGATTAATAAGAAAAGGGGGTGTTTGGGATGATTAAACCCTAATAATGCGCTACTTTTCAGCATTCTTTTATTTTTGATTCTTTTATTTTCTTTTCATTCCTTTGATACCTTCTTCCTCTTGCATCACCTCTCTTACACCATCCATGGTGGGGTAGTTTTTATAAGTGATAATGAAAGGGATGGCTGGACCAATTTTCACTGTTATAGTATATAATATTTAATTAAATAAAAATCCTTTCTTCATTCATCTTACCAGTTTCAAGGTTTTAATTTATATTTTTAATTTTGAATGATTTTATGTGGGGGTTAGATTCTATTTATTTTAATTTCCATGGTTTAAGATCCATATCTCCCTCAACCCAATTCCCATTTATTTTCTACATAATAGATTAGGGTTGGCTGGTGAGTGTTTAGTGATTTCCATCATGTATAAATAATTGTGACAAGAACTATTTTTAATTAATGTATAATAATACCCAATTAGATATTACCCTAATTTATCAATAATACCTACCACAATGCTACACACATATAAAGGATGGTAGGATGATTTGAGAATTAGATTATGGATATCCTCAATATCACAATCTGTACATGGGAGAGAGATGAATCAATAAAGGAATCTCTCTCTTACCAGCTAGTGGAACAAGAATTGTTAAAAATTATAAATTGTGATAGCATAACAATAGGTCTAGCAAAACTCAAATCTATTACTATTTCTCATCAATTTTTTTAAATAATTAATTAAATCAACTTTCTAAAAATAAATAAATTTTCAAATAAAACTAATTAGAAATCAATTTTCCTAAAATCAAAAAAAACTAAAAACCTACTTTTGTGTGAACTCCTATTATAGAGATAACTCTATGTTAACCACTATACTATATATAGGTAATAAAAAGTTTCCATGACCCATGAAAAGGGTGTATTAGAATTCATCCATCCTTTATTTTCTATTTATTTATGTTCATGCATGAAGAAATGTGGTTACCCAAGGTTCCTAGAAATCGATCGTAGGCCCTATAATTGATTTGATTTTATAGGATTCATAGGAATCAAAAAATGATATGGAAGAAACTTTAGGATGCCCTATATGTTTGGAATCTAGTCTCAGAATATATTGGGAGGGAATTACTAGTCCATCTAGCAAAAAATATTATGGTTGATATTAGAGTGGATTCCTAGTTGTGGTACCTTGGATCTAGCATCAGAACTATGTGATTTCTCACATACAAGAATGACTAAGATATATGGGATTCCTTTAATACAATGACACCATTGGGAATAATTGAGAACCCTTGGATTTGAATGGAATCTCCATTATACTATTTTGAATTATTGGGATACCTAGGGTTCAAATGGTACTATAAGATTTCAGGTGGGTGTATATCCCCGATCACACATGTTGGATATCATGAGGGTGAATAATGGAGCCACTAAATTGATGCTTAGGATTCCCCCTAGGATTAGGTGGATGCAAGAGTGATGGATTGTCTGAGGAGCTACAAGATATTGAATTCTGAAGAGAGTGAACATGTATTCATTAAGGGTATTCCCCATTAAATTTCTTGGGTCACCTATGAATCATTCATTCCTAGATATAGAGGATCACCTAGGGCCTCCCTATCCTAGAAAATAGATTTTTCTCTAACATTGAGAATGCCCAGGTACCATTGTGGGGTTCATTGTGGGGGCTTGAAGATTATGGATTCCTAGTGAGGCCCTATGATCCAATAATTTCATGGGGTGGTTGTTCCGACATAAATCGGGTTTTTATTTACACTAACATTGATTTATTGAATAAAAATTTTTATTTTAACCTCAGTTATAGAAGTTCTATTTGGGGTTGGTTAAGTGAAAACCCCAGTGATTCTATATCCTTCTTGATCTCAGGTAAAAGAGAATCATAAAAGATGTTCCAACTATTTGGGGATATGATTTATTCTTTCTTTATAAATCAAATCTTGTTATTACCCATAATATAAACTATTTTAATAGACTCTTTATAATGGAAATATCACTAATTTATCAAATATCTAATTGTTATAATTTTCAATGTTCATAATTCCCAGTGGTTATGTATTTTTTATACATGTTATAAATTCCTCTTACATTCTTTACCCATCATTACCTTCAATACCTCTCAAGGTTATATTCTTCATTTTAAAAAACATTGATTACATTACTAATATTTTGTTTCTTTTTTATATTATTGTTTAAAATTATGATTATTCTAGGAAACCAGAATTATCCAAAATTTTCAATTCTGTTTATTTTAATTTATTTTTTTATTGTCACATTCAAATATTTTTAATTTTATTGGGTATATTTATTCTCTAAATTCAATTTTCTAAATTGTAAAATTGTTATTTATTTTTACTATGTGTTGCATTTGTTTTATACAACATTCATAAACATAATGTTTATTCAAAATGATAATTCAATATTCAAAAGTTTAGTCATTATAATAATCATAAAATAATATAACAAATACAATGCATGGAAATTATATAAGCTAAATGGAAATATTCAATATATAATCCACAAATTTAAAGGAAATAAATTAATTTTTAACATATAATGAATCCAAAAAAACACCACCTTAATAATTAAAATGTATTCTAAACATAGAGATATTATTACAAACCTAATATATGGGTATTTTTTATCTAATAAAAAACCCCGATCTCTATCAGAATCATGTTAGTCTAATTATCAACTGTGAGTGTTCCACAGTGGAACATTGTTTCCCATTATAACCCATATAAAACTATCAACTACTAAATATAATCATAAAAATAACCTATTAAAAGTTAAACAAATGTTACTGAACCCATATACCTGAGTCTCCACTTGAAGTTATGTGTTTGAAATCTCCAAATGAATCATGATAAAACTAAAAATCAACACACAAAAAAGAGAATAACCTTCATTGATAGTTAAAAAGGTTATCTTAAAACTCCAAAAATCAAATCCTAAATATTTAATTAGTAATGTTGCTGATAATAACATAGAATGTAGTCATAGACAGTCGATTTGAGACATGTCTCAACCTAGATATAAAAGAGAACAAGACACCCATCATAACTCACACCCTTACTTAAAACCTAGGGTCCCTAAAAATCACATGTTGAGCCAGCGTTAGGATCAAAAAATAAAGAAAACCAAGAGATACACCTAACACTACTCTAAGGGATTCTAAAAAAGATCTATAGAATATCAGCACTATTGAAACTAGGGTATACTATATTGTTCTGGGGAAATATATCCCTAAGATTATTATCCGGATAATATCACTTATTGTGTCTAGTCTTGTAACACTAATGGAACTCAAAATTTATAAACTAACTACCACCCTATTTATCATTTATATAGTTCTTCAAATGAAGACTAACATTCATCAAATAGGGTATAATCATAAACCCTCTATCCTTCACCTCCAGAAAATGGATATGAAGATCCATATAAAACATTGAAACCTTTTCTTCCTCTAAAGTAATAGACTTCATACCATATGTCATTGAATCTATCAAATAATAATAAAATTATCTATGGAGTTTAAGAAATGGCAGTCAAGTATTTTTCACTAATCATAACATTTATGTTTTCTAAATCAATCAAGACTTTATTAAATTTATCTAAATGTAAATTAATAGAAGTACCATGAAAAATTATAAAGTTATAAAGCTTCATATTCTTCTAAAATGTACTAAATATGTATTTACCAAAGTATAGATGTTCAAGTTTTAGCCAAATAGCTTTAGCAGTGGCCTTATATGAAACATCACATAGGTCCACGTCTCCTAGGGTCAAAAGTACCTTACAATGGGATTTTCTTTATAATTCTATGGTTGACATCAGTATAATTAGTGGTGCTATTTACATTAAAAATAATAAGGTTTAGAGTTTTCTTTATGCTAAATAAGGCATCAATAATCCCATTTTAGATGAGTAGAACATGCATCTTAACACTACAAAAATTATAATTATTTACTTCATTGAACTTCTCGAAATAAAATTTAATAAAATAGAATATTAAACTAAAAAACAGGCTCAGATGCTAATTTTGGGTGGAGAGATACCTTTCAAACATGGCTCTCTACTCAAAAGAGGTATACTAATTTTTTATTTTAATAAATTTCTTTGTAAAATAAAATAAAATAGGAAGGTAAAAATAGAGTAATGAGGAATAAAGAAACAATATGAAATGAATCAGTAAATAAAGTGAAGTAAAGTAAACAACATGAGTATTTAATATAAATCAAGTCATGTTTTCCTTATGTGCATGAAAAGAACACCACCCCAAAATTCCTTCATTATGATGTGAAATTAAAAAAATGTAGGGTTACAATAAAGAAAAAGAAAGGGAATGACCAAAAAAATTATCCAAGCATAGAGTCCTTATCACTCTAAGATCTATTGATCACTTAGGAATTAGGATAGTAACATTTTCTCCCAATCTAGATGGACTAACTCCGTACCATAGGGTATGGGAATAGAAAAAGGATATATAATTTAAAACTAAATATGAAATCATGAATGTGATTACAATCCTATGTATACTCTAAAATCTAGGGTGAAAATGGTGGGAAGGAATCTTGAAATTGTTTGCATCAAATTACTCTAAAATAAATAACCATTTCACATATAAATCTTAAGGATCAAGATATATACCAGAATAGAACCTCCAAAGGGACAAGTGTGAGAAGCACTAACACGGACCTTTAGATCAATCTCTCTCTCTACCAAAATCTCATAAGCTCAAATTAAAATTTTAATGAGTCAATGAAAGATCCATGGTAAAGGAATGGATATATTAATAATTTTATGGTAGGTTCCTTATCAACCTATAGTGAAAACTTGTAAAATTTTATAGTAGTGTGACAATGGAATATTTTTAAAGGAGTCTGTTGAAACAATTATAAACAGCATTAAGTTCATGTAACATTCTATAAGAGGATGGAGGTTGGATATCAGGGATCATTCCAAATATTGAGAGTGAGAAATAGTAGGAAAACCCACACGAAAACCACTCCATGTCTATTCAATCTATATAATTGATTATTAAGATCATCTAAGGAGCAACATAGGATTGACATCTAAGACAACTCATGTAACACCCTAGTCCAGATGTCACTCAATAGTTCTCTAGGGTAAGGAGATACATGGCCTCAGGAATGCCTTTTAATATTACAAATTATATCAATTAATGGTGTTATCCTAATTAATATAGTGGGAATATTATACCCTTGAATAAAAGTGACAAAAACAGGATCATATAACCAAAACATCAACAAAAAATTATCAAAGTATATGTAAACGAAAATAAAAATTACTATAAAATAGGTCTCATATGGAAGTATACGGTCATACATAACACTAATTTTCCAATGGTATAATTACATATACAAAAATAAATGGTCATACTACCATCCATGGGCCTCAAAACCCCTATCTATATATACCCATGAGCTTCTCTAGCCAGATCCATTGCACATCCTGTACTCAACCAAAAAAAATTCATAAAGTCTGCAGGTGCACCAGAGTTCCCATAAATGGTGTGAAAAATATATCTTAGTAGTGTCACACTAATATCCCCTAATATACACCATCATATGCATATATTCATGAAGAAAATAAATATGTCATGAAAGAACCTTAGATGTCATGTTCAAACCAAGCCACCATGAATCTATTTACATCGATTCATCAAGTGATAACAAGTAATCACCCCAAGATACTAAACTCATAACCTAGATCCTTGCCAAAAAATTATGGTATGGAGTCTACTATGACTTGAAATCTACTAGAAGGAAAGTATTAAGGTCCTATATCTAGGTCTTAAATAGCCCCTTATTAATCAAGGTAGGTTATCTATCAACCCATTTCAATATCCTATAACTCAAGGTATGTCCTCATGCTCATGTACCGACTGCTAACATATCACTCAAGGTATATTACATCATCCAAATATTATATTCAAATAACAACTATAGTAGCCTTCTCATTGAATATTTTTTGTTACCCTTAAACATTACCCTCTCACTCATGTCCACAGAAACACATTTTCACTCAAGTTAAAGCCAAATAGTATCAAGATTTACCTTCTCAATCATGGTAGGCTGGAAATTTATTCATAACTAGGGTCTCATATCACTTATAGAGATCCTTCTAGTGTTATTTCACTCATTTTTTGGATCAATCCATAGGAACCACATCACCCATAATATAATCTTACACATATCATGAGCACATATCCAATCATAAACATGAAAAATAAAATAGGGCTCAAAGCTCATCACAAAAGATCACCATATCTCTATCTAAGTGGTAGTGACTTAGAACAAGACCCACACCTCAAAGAACATCTCATGTCTCCCATTAGGGAATCCACTAGGGTACTTTAAATCTATCCATATATTTACCCATCAACTCCATCTCATACTCGTCACTACTTAATGACATTATATCATGTTACCTCAACCTAACTCTATCCTAAATAAGTAGATTCTAAACCTTATTTGATCCTTACAATGGTCCCATATTGTATAAGTCATGAAAGATATATCAACTCATAATTTAAAGGAAACCCATCTTTGTCACACCCCATCTCATCATAAAGTACTCAACCCACTCATAGCATTTTACAAGTCTTAGTACAACCTTGGGAGGGAGTCACTCACTTGGAATGAGATAAAAAATTACATCACCCTTTCTAACCAACAAGATTAAGGAACTTATCCTTAGATAACTACATTATATCTTGCATCATGATACCCCCTAGGTATCTGATAACATCATCTGTAACCTTCACTCTTTAGTGAAATAAAATCCAGTGATCCCAACCCAAAAAAGTGTTAAAAATAACTTATTCTAAGCCCTCAAGGCCCAATGTCATCGTATATAATTCTATAAGGAACTATATATTCCTATTAATCTACATAGTCCCATGAATAATTCATTCAAGAAAAAAATCATGTATAAATTTTTTTTATATATTTGTATTAAATGGTTCTCTTAACTTAATGCCAAATCAAACCCCTCACCAAGCTCTATAGATCGTAGACCAAGCATGTCTATTCCTCATATAAGATTTTATTCTTATCTCACCCCAAACGACACAAATAAAATAAATAAAATAATTTATAATTAATTATTATAATTAAACCAACATACATAATCATCAAAAAAATCATCAAGTATCACCAAATCACCAAAACCACTTGAAAATGCATACGTTCAATCTTTTGAAACCTCATCTTACCACTACATAAGAAATTCATAACATTTCATATGATTTTCACAATGATTGAATAGAAATTTTCAATAAATCCTAACCAAAAATACACTAAAATTATTGGTCTATAATGATTGACATGAAAAAATGAAGGAACAAAGTGGTGTGCCCATAGAAGACACATTCCAAGCCCCTTCATGGGGTTTAATTACAGTGCAACCCCTAGGGTTGCAGTGCAACAGCCCCCCTAGTACTTGGTTGTGGTGTGAATAAATGATTTATGTATAAATCTTCCTTGATGTAAACTTGATGACCCACCTCTTGGGGATCCACATTGCATATCCCATTCAAGATTCACCATATTCTTCCTCGACTTGGGCCACACTATAGTGTATCCCCTAGGTTATGTTGAAACTTCCCATGAAGGGGTAGGGAATCAAACCTTGAGGTACACCCATCTATGGTGTGTCCCCTTAGGATTTTTTGTATGGAACTCAACCTATGTAACCCCACCACACATATCTTCAAATCACCACCAAACAACCTTGTTTCAACTCTAAACACAATACATGCTTCCACTGTGAAAATATAAACAAAAAAGCACATGATTAATTTAAATTCAATTTATCTTATTTCCATCTTATCCAACACTTATATTTCTCTCACTACACCCATATATCTTAAGACACCACTATGTATTCAATAAATCCATCCCAGTACTTATGGTTCTCCAAACCATAAGGGTCTATTCAAAAAGATTGATTATGTATAATAGTTTATTTAAATAGATGTATTTCTTATTGAAAATAAATTCTTAATATCCCATTGATACACTCAATGTGGTTTTAACATAGTCACTCCCAATTCCACATGAAAACATTGGGTTTTCCTCATTTGGAAGACCCCACCCAAAAACACTAGGCCTCAACTATCAGCACATTATCACATAGCCTAATCATGATCTTTAACAATTGGAGGCATCATAAAACTTCCCAAGATCCCACAAGAAACTCTAAACCAAACACTCAGTCTAATTACATGATACGAATACCAACCAAACAAATAAGTTGTCACTCTCTCACTCTGAGTACTGACACACCATCAATTTGAATAACATTCAGATCACCTCAACTCTTACCTGATCCCATTACTGATATGAAAACTACACCTAGAACCATGACTAAATTAAAAAATATAGTATTTACTAGGTAGCCTAATAAAATTTGATCTATTTATGTATCGTAATTCTAGTTATACCTTAAACATCCATTGACTAGTCTGAACATACCCAAGGCCCATATAATATGAGGGAAATATTCCCACAACCTATATGATTCTCTCCACTATAAGGGTATCATTGTCATTTCCCTAATAAGAAAAAATAATGATCTATGTACCCCTCCCTCTACTTAGTACTAATCTTAAAAATTGAACATGGATATATAACCCACACCTGAGCACCAACACGAAACAACAACCGCTACCCATTTCCAAATCACTTGAAACAAAATCCTCTCCATTCAATAATCAATTTATAATGAATATAACACCCTATAATATATAATAGTGTGATACCCACCAAATAGATTCCCTTAAAATGCTCCTTGATCATAACACCCAAAAATCTTCACTATATCATGTGTACTGATCACTCAATCCATGTTCATCCATTCTTATAACCACTATCATGGATAAAAGCCTCAAGCTTCCATTCCCATAAGTATCTAATCGATCACATCGATTCTCGATCCACACACATCCATTCACTAGTATGAAAACCGAATAGGCATTGTGTGTAACCAATGATTACTCAACCTTAGACACCAAGACTTATTTTTAAAAGATATACCATCTCTCATTATCCTCTTCAAGGTAGAGTGATCCATCAACAACCCTCCTATAATTTCATACCTATGATCAACATTAAGATCACCTGATACCAATGGGTGTATGATCTTGTAAAACCTTATAGCACACCTTGACTCATGATATAATGAGATTCATCCCCATGAATCTATCTCACATTCCTAATCCACTAGCCAAGCTCTAAAAAATTAAAATATCATCCAATAGACTCAAGGCATCTCACTCATTCCAAGGCCAACCACACTGTCACTCGCCAATTGGTCATCATTCAAAATCCTTAAGTGTACCCCTATGATTCATTATACCATTAAATGAGAATATTGAATCAGTAAGATTATGAATCCAACTAATCCTACCCTCTCACATGACATGAATCATGGTATCGAGGTTATGTATCTATATAACTGTCCATTATAATTAACTAGGGTGCCACCAAGAAGTTATGTGGGAAAACATCTATAGGTTTTTGTTGAATATTTTAATTAACTAAGGACATGTCCTTAATGAAACTAATACCCACCCTCAAATAACCCCTATCTAATACAATTCATGCACTAAACCTATCATGGTTCCATCACAAAGGTAATAAATGAATGCACCAACTATGGGAAAACACCATATAAGTTGTATTTGACACTTTAAACAACAAAACCCTTATCATTAATGATTTAAATCACATGAAAGACCACAAATTTCATGTGAATCCTACATGAAAACCATAATTCATGTAATGGTCATATTTCTAATGGGATAAGAGACAAAACCTTATATAAAAACCTCTAACAACACATAATATTTAATAAACATCTCAACCATAGTAGAAAAACCCAAGAAAAACAATATCATACTCCTAGTAACTAAAACATCACATCAAAATGGGATTCATGACTCACTATTCTGAGGTCCATCGCAATCTTTAACACATTCTTGGATGACTTTTCTATCATATCACTAAATATTAAAACAACGTAAAACACCTTGATACTAATTTCTAATACCCCACTTTGGAGGCCACTCAAATGTACCTCAGGTTGAAGAGATATGTGACCTTAGGCACAACTCCA
The DNA here is from genome assembly GCA_963277665.1 of Viscum album. Lineage (NCBI taxonomy): Eukaryota > Viridiplantae > Streptophyta > Magnoliopsida > Santalales > Viscaceae > Viscum > Viscum album. Next base: position 747,019,625 of record OY728129.1, on the reverse strand, counting down.
AATATGATAGATCCTTCCAACAATCAATGAGGGCCTAATCAAGAAAATTGGGAGACTATGATCTTGAAATATATTTATATAGTTGTAAAAAATAACTACAACATATACAACAAATAATCATAGTATTCATAAATAATAAACAAAAATGCTACAACAAATTTATCATACATTAGAATATTTGTCATACATTACATTGATCACCCACTGGGTTGATAAAATATCCAAATAAAAACAATACATAATGGAATTATTACCATCCTTGAACCAAAACAACCTGGTCTCTAAAAAACCTTAATCTACTCTAGTTAGATCCACTACACATCTCGTTCTCAAATTTTAATCAAATACTAGGTATGAACACACACTTGAGTGCTCATACAGGGTGTGAGAAATACATATAAGTAGATTATCATTAAGTTACGCTCATATAAAGCTTCATATTAATGTTTTCATAAGTAAAAAAACATGTAAACTAAGAATTCTATATGTCATGTTCTAACAACGCCACCACAACTTCATGCACATCAAGTCAACATCTTCTAAATTGGACACTATGATTCCCAATCATGTATACTTCAACACCATGCTATAATTACCATTATCACCTCATGCTACCAAACTAATAACCCTACCTATACATGAATACTCAAGGTATGGCATCCACCAAGCCTTGAACACTACCTAAAGGAATAGGGTAAGGTCCTATGTCAATGTCTTGAACCTTCCTTACCACCCAAGGTAGTCTATCCATAAACTAAGGTTGCTACGTTATCACTCATGGTAGGGCCTCATTTATAAATCCAAACATCAACCTTATCACTCAAGGTATGGTTCATTATCCATGTCTCACATCACATTACAACTCAACTAGTCTTGTCACTCATTATTTTTGTATACCTTTGACCACTAATTTCCCACTCATGTAAATTTCCAAGGCAACACCTTATCACTCATGGGGAATCTATCTAATCTCAATACATACCTTATCAATCATGGTTGGCCCAGAATTCATGCACAAATAGAATCTCATCTCACTCATGTAGACCCTCCTAGAATTATCTCACTCATGGAGGGTTCAAGAATAAAGATTCATATAACACAAAATTGAGTAAATTTATTATCATAATAACACAACCAATCACACACATGTAATAAAAATCTAGGCCCACAACCTGTAACACAATATCAGTGGCTCTCCACCCAGGTTACATTCACTTAGACTTAGCCCAGTACCTTGAATAATATCTCAAATTTACTATCAAGGCATAAACTAGGGTCCTCAAAACCCATCTTGGTATTCATTCATCAGTACCATCTCATACCCCTCACACCTTAACATAATTGCAACCCACCGGATCAACCTGAACCTGGCCTCAACATGAGGGTTCCAAACCACATCCCATCCTCACTCAGGTCCCATCTCACATCACTATTAGAATCTCTATCAATTCACTACTCATGGGAAAAAACTATCTATCGAACCCCATCTCAACCCAAATTAATCATCTCAATCAAAGAATTCTCTTAGTCTTAATCAACATTCAGGAGGGTGTCACTCACCAAATATGAGTTGAATGTCCACTTCACTCATCTTGTTAGTTCAAAGACTCACCCAATGACTTAACTATATAATAGAACACATATTTGGTTAACCAAATGTCATATAACCTCTCGATACCCCTTGAGGTCTCTCATCAAATCTCCCAAAACCTCCACTCCTTGATGAAAAAGTCACATAGAGATCCCCACCACTTAAAGTCATAAAGAGAACCTGTACAGAGAAAAGGTGTCCCAATTCCATCCTATCCATTTCTATAGGGTTATCTCAGTCCCTATTAATCTACGCAATCTTATACAATATAAATTCAGGAAATAAATCATGCATAAAAAGGCATATAGTTTTGAACTAAAGGAACCACTTACATTGATACTCAAATTTAACCCCCTTCTATGCTCCACTAAGCATATACATGCCTATTCAATGATTTTATAACCACCAAAGGTCTTATATCACACCATGTGAGACAAATAATTAATTATAACAATTTATAATCAATTATTAAAATTAAATTAATGAGATATAATCATCATAAAAATAACTTCTAGTATTCATGTCACATAAACCACTTGAAACCTCATGTGTTAACCTTTTTATACTCTTATATCCACTAAAGATTAAATCCACATCATTCCAAAAAAAAAATACATCATGATTTGGTTGAAATTTTCAACAATACCTAACAAAAATCCCACCAAAATTAAAGAGATGGAATGAGAGGAAGTAGTTGAGGAAATAATGGAATAACCTACCCGAAATCACAACAAAAATGCCACCAAAATAGCCCATATATGGGGGTAAAAGGGTAAAAGGAGGATTATACTAAAATGGATATCATTAAATTCCTAACTAAACTAAAAATGAATGGGGTATGAAAATTATAGTTATGTATCTCTAAAATAACTTGGTTATGGATCCCTTGTCACATGTTCATATGGTTCAAAGTGAAATCCCACTACTTTGAACCACGTTATGGTGAAACCCTAGTGGTTTTAGTGAAATAGACCTCCCTCAGTCACCAGGTGTGGCATAGAGAAAGCCTCTATAGTGTATATCACCTCAAGGGGAATCCTGATGACCTACCTTTTGTGAACCACTATTGTATAACCCTTATGGATTGTTCCATGGTATCTCTCAAATAGGGGAACACAATTGTGTAACCCCAAATTTACAATGTAGACATATGTTAAGGGGGCCATACATACAAACCTGAGGGTCTCACCTTCGTGGCATGGCCCCTAAGGTAAAACCATAGGGAAATCACCCTACAAAATCCCCCCCCCCCAATGGTGCAATTTCTAGGCTATGGAATGGTGCTTCCTTGAAAGAACCACCATGGTGTGTCCCATCAATTCTATGATGTGTCATCCTTAGCAATAGTCCCCCATTCAAAAAAACCCTGCATTTCACTTTAGTTTCTACCTATAGATGATATTTCAAGAGGTAGAGCCACCTTGAATATTATTTCACCATTAACTTGAGCACCCAAATAACCATCCTATCCATGTTCTATATCTAAAAACATCTTATTGAAATGTTACAAATCTATAATTAAAAAACTGAACCCCAATTCACCCATACAAAACCAAAATTTAAATATCCTTGAAAATAAAGGCCCATAGAATTTGTAGGTCATTAAAACTATTGTCATATTAAAAAACTACTATATTATAATCAATCTACCAAATAAAAGGAAATATATAAAATGAAACACAACCCCTACTTCTAATTAAGTTTCTCATATAATATTAAAATCCCCCAAAAAAATAATGAATCAGACTAAAAATTACTTATATAAAGTGCAATGAAACTCATATAATAATAAAATAAAGTCATTCACAATACAATTATAGAATAATATAACAAATATAATGAATAGAAATTATACAAGAAACATGGTAATATTAAAATTTTATCTGTAAATTAAAAGGCACAAATTTAATTTGTAACATATAACAATTCCTAAAAAATAATATATAATGAAAACTATTAAAGAAAATTAGACATAAAAATTAAAAGTTTTCATTTATAAATAATTGAAAAAATCACACAAGATGTGTACTAGTACATATAAGGCCTTTAAAATCACTAGAAAACTCTTATTTGTTAAAAAAATCACTATAATTTTAAACGCTGATAAAATCTTAAAGCCTTTATCAGTGCTTAAAAAGAATAGACAAAGTAATCTTTTATCTGTACTAAAAAAGGATTGGTAAAGGGGTTTTTGTCAATGCATTTTTTAGAATTTATAAAATATTATTTTTTTAGTTTTTTTAGCACTGATAAAATTTTCTTTAATCAATGTTACACCTAGAACTGATAAACTATAATATCAATAATCATAGAGTTTTATCAGTTATATAAATATCACACTATAACAGTTAATCATCATCATTTAATTAATTTATTTAAAAAGGAATAGGATCCATAGATAATACAAATAGAATGCATGTAGGGGGCTAAAATAGTGAAGGCCTAGGGCATCCCTCTAATCAGACTGACCCCCTCAGGTTTCAAGATATGCCCATTGTGAAGATAGATGTTCTCCAAAACTGGTACATCAAGTGAAACAAGGTGGTCCACAACTTTGTTACTCTCACACCAAGTGTGAATGACTTTGATGTTATTGTTGATCAAGCCTCTTCACTTCCTGATGATGTAGTTGGTTGACCATGTAATAGGGCCCCTACCATGTAAGGTGTTGTAAAGGATCTTTGAGTCTGTTTTTTCCTCCAAGAGATCAATCTTCCTCTAATTACATAACGGTAAACCTAATAGTGGGGATTTTTCCTCTTCCTGAAGTAAGGAGCCTTGTCCTAGGCGGGACGAGAATTCCAAAATGATAGAGCTAGTGTGGTCATGGACAACCCCACCCTTATGGAGGGTCCCTATAGAGCAAGACCTATCATTATTGAGTTTTAGGCCCCTAGAGGGGGGGTTCTAACATACCCAATGCCCATGGATACAGCTCAAACTAGGATGGCCATCTTGATAGTTATTCTAAAGACAGTGGAGAGTGAGAACCTCTCACCATTTGTCGATGAGCCTAACCAGATTGATAAGAAGGTTCTTTATTCTCTAAATGAGGGAATATACTATAGCATGAAACCCTTCATGTACAACCTTATTGTGGGCTTGCCAGATACTCCCGCAGCTTGCATAAAGATCAAAGGAGTGAGCCAACGTCTCGGGACCCCGCTCACACGTGCCATGAAACCACTGGTCCAGGAATGGCCGATCATCCATATTAGGATTATAACACACATTGAACACCCTGAAGTAACCCCACACCTCCCTTTCCCAGTCCCCCTCAAAGAAGATATGTCCAGAACTTTCCTCCTGGTTGTTACTACAGTAGGGGTAACAGAAAACAAGTGGGATGCCACACCAATTGATGTTCTTGTCTGTGGGTATAGCTTTGTTTCTTATCCACCACAGAAGAAAATTTTATTTTGAGGGAATTCTTTGGGACCAAAGTATATCATCCCATATTTCAGCATGGACATTCTCCTCAATAATGTGCCAGAATTATCTTGAGGAGAAAACCCCTGAGGAAGTGGGGGTGAAAAAGCATTGGTCAGGATCCAAACTTAGATCAATGAGGTCAAATATTTCACATTGGCACTCGCTCAACACTGCCTTGATGAGTACCAGATATGAGATAGCCTCCCTAAAAGAGATCAAGGTGGTGGGATAGTATGGGAATCTAAGGACATCCCCAACCCAGTTCTGATGCTAGAAGGAAATTTCACCCTTCCCGATGATCCAATGTGAGTGAGGAAGAAGGATCTAGATCATGGGAGAAATGACATACTAGAACGGAGATACATGGGAATTCCCTATGGACACATTTCTAGAGTGGTAGTTGTGCATTGTTGAGCCCCATAACAAGCACCCCTCCAGGACCTCCCACGCCAGCTTTGTGTGCATGCAAATAAGGGTGGATTCAAGACTCCAAACATTGATTCCACCTTCACTGGCTAGCCTAGCCAACATGTTCCAGGAAGCCCAGTGATGTTTCCCCTTAAACATAGGGTCCCATATGAAACCGGCCAATAAGTTAAAAATAAATAATCATATATTTTTCTAAATTATCATGACAATTTGAATGTTTTTTTCTTTGTTTTGAGTATGGGGTACATGTTTTTAACCAAAATGTCACTTTAAAACAAAAAATATTAACTTTCAATCATACTAGACATAACCTATGTCAAATTTATGTGATCCTAATTATTATATGTTAAAAATGGATTTTATATACTTTTACAAAAAATATTAAGATAACCTAAGTGAGTTTTCTCAGTATTGGGTATGTGACTTACATTATGAAATTAAATGTCACTTTCAAATGAAAACACTCACTTTCAGTCATAATGGACACACCATATATTTTATTGAATTAAATTTAATTCCTATGCATTGTAAATTAATTTTGAATTATTTTCCTACACTATAAAATCTATGTTTTTTACTTTTTTTTAGTACATAATGTGTGTTTTGAACTAAATTCTCACTTTTAACTAAAAACATACACTTTTATCCATACCATACATAATGTGTATTTAATATTTGTGACATTAATTCATAAATTTAATAGATTAATTATAAATAATAATCCTATAATCTTATGAAAATCCAATTTCATTTTCTCATTTTTGACTATGTGTTACTTGTTTTGAACTAAAATGTAACTTTTAAATAATAACACACATTTTTAGTTATAATGGTCCCATGTGTTATATTGAAATGAAATTTATTCAAACACATTGAAAATGAATCCACGATTTTTTTTCCCAATAATTTATAATGGTAATCTGAGTGTGTTGTCTCATTTTTGTGTATGTAAATATCATTTTGAACTAAAATGTGTTTTTAGGTCTACCTCTAATACTTTTAATAAGTGAATTTATCATTAAGATTACCTTATTAAGAGGTGAATACATAGGCCATATTTTAACATGTAAAAACCATCATAATATAGTCTTATTCATCTACCCACGTAAAGCATCCAATTTCTTACCTCAAGCATATATGATAACTTAAAAGGTGTTGGTTATTGATCCTTCATAGGACTCTTGGTTATTCACATATGATAACTCCATTTATAAGTCAATCTTATTTAATATATATTATAATTCAATATTATATAATTCTATTTTCTAATATATATATATATATATATATATATATAATTTTTTCTATTACAAGGCAGAAGAAATAAGAAATAAAAATCAAAGGTCGGACTAATATAAGGTATGGTTTCCTTCTTTCAATTTAGACAATTTATTTATTTCTATAGTGTTATTTTATGGATTTGATATAGGTTTTTTTGGAATCAATGTTGGATCATTATGGGTATCCTGATCACCAATGTAATTTTGGTGATGCACCACCACAATCATCTAGTGATTATGATCACTCGATTGAAAACCAAGGAGTACATTGGTGTTAGAATGTTCCATGCCCAATTGTTCTCAGAATATGGTGTCTTGAATTATTAGTTACTATTTCTATTTAAAATTTTTATATTAATATAATAATTTAATCCATAATATTTGGATTCAAATATAAATTATAGAATAAAATATTATAGACCATTATAACTGATTTAATAATAAATAGTATATTAACCAACTCTTCTTGGTCATTGTGAAAGAAAATACAAAAATGTGATAGGAAATAAACTATTTATTATATATATATGAATTCTAGAACCATGTAATCTTCCCATACATAACTAAATAAATATACTTCCTCTTTTGAATATATGGTTTTTTATAGTCCTAGTAGTACTGGAAATTTTTTAATAAAAAATGGTTGATAAATATGTAAAATGAAATTGTTATTACATTCAAGATACCGCTTTATGAATGCTAGTCTGTGGATAAAATATGATATCATTCATAAATTTATATATATAATAACAAAAATCATTATCATTTCCTTTTTTAATTTACTATATAAAATTTTAGAATAATATTTAGTTTATATATATATATATTGATATAGTGAAATCTTATTATATATTACTTAATAATTATTTATTTTTAGAAATCCATAGGCTTCATATGCATATTATTCATCACTATACCATGGTTTTTATTGTAACTAAATAGAACCCTATCATATAAAAATGGATTTTATAACCATATATAAAACATAAAAATATGATTTTTAGAAGTTTAATTTTAAATTCATTGAATTATAAATTCATAAGGGACATTATGTGTGGTCTATTTGTTGGATATCCATGATTTAAATCCAAAAAATATATATTTAATGTATCCAAATAGATTGTAATGATAATTTAGTGATTCATAAAAGTAAAAGGGATTCAATAATTGGAATAAATGGAAAATATATTTTATATGATTGGAATGTAGAGTTTTATCCCTATATAGTAGGTATTAATAAGATCATGTTGTCTGTTATTTTATTTTTCAACATTTTGTCTATTTGGTGTAATCTTACTAAAATATCATTGTTTCGCACGGATTTCGGGGATGAACTCCTGGACGGGAGATTCAAACATTCCGATCGGTTTCTAGTGGGTTTGTTCGTAGAACCGGAAACATCCAATGATTCCACATCCGTTTGGACCTACTTTCCAAAGGTAGGCACTCATTAGTTTGTGGACTAATGGGGTTTTAGGAATTTTCATTGGTCGATAGGATGAGAGGTCAGACTCATCACACCTTTTTGAGGGGAATTATTGTCTACTCCGGGACTCTCTTTGTAGATTTAAGTTATGTTCGTGAATCCTTATTACATTACCAAGTATAAAATGAGCTTTCCTTTAGTTTTAACAATAAATGATTAAATATGCAAGAAATTTAGAGAATATTTTATATGTATTCGAGGTTCTTCATCAATATAGAATCATCTATATCTGTTTAGATATTCTTGGTCAATGGTATCCTTCAAAACATTTATATAAAAGTCTCTTGGTCATTATGATGACCAGGCTGGTTTTAAAGCCACTCAGTGGGGCACTTCAATTTTATCGTCATTCAGAAGGATAGGGATTATTTCAAAGTTGGGATCGAACCCATAAATGGGCTACCTACGTATCCTTTGTTTTGGAAAAGGAATCAGAACCCACGTAGTTCGAGTAATGGAGTATGATGTTTATGATTGATCGCTCAAAGAAGAATGTCATAATTACTTTTACACTCTAAGCTCACGTGAGTCATGCTCGGTGTGAGAAACAGGAGGTATTGGTAAAAATTAGACAATTGTGCCATGAAAGATGCAATCATAAGAAATTGTTTGGGGCTTATGTATGTATGACTGCCCAAATAGATGAAGTTTTAGGATTTACTTTTAGGGAGAAAATCCAGGAACAGGGTCCATAAAGGTATATGTGCTTTATGGAGATTTGAATACTTTAACTTGGGACTTATTCCTGAAAAGGTAACCCAAATTAGGAGAGGATTGATAATTGGGTTTTACTCCTGAGAAGGAACCCCATATCAAATGTAATTTAGGACTGGTTAAGAGAAATTAAGGGGCTTGGGGTTTACTCCTAAAGAGGATGCCCAAGATTATGACTGGGACTTACTCCTAAAAAGGAGGCCCAGGTTAGGAATTAAGGTTTGGGGCTTACTCCTGAGGAGGATGCCCAGATTAAAGGATTTATAACTGGGGATTATTCCTGAAAAGGATACCCAGGTTAAGGATTCTCTCATCTTAAAGGACGAGGTTGAATGAACGAACTCTCAATCTTTGGTGACATAAAGATGTATAAATCACTAGGTTTTGAGAGATATTCCACCGAATTCCTTTCAGATAAGGAAGTCAAATCAAGAAATCATGCCATAAATGGCATTGAAGAGTATCTTGAAGACTGAATCTTGAATAAGAAAGGTGAAATAGCTTAAGAGGGGTAAAATGGGAAAGATGGGCACCCAGAATGGTAGGGGCGCGCAAGTCTTGAAAGGCGCGCAAGTCTTGAGTGGGCGCGCAAGTATTGGTCGCACAGGTATACCTTGCGCGACAGATGGTGTACCTGCACGATTTTCAATCGGAATTGAAATACTTGAGCGACTCCTTTTTAAACCCTATAGAATCCCCTTGAGGTTCTTCCAGAAAAGGGATGTGCAAATTATATTGAAGGAATAAGGCGGCGTGCAAGTATGACCAGTTCCCTTAAGGGCTGGCCATTCAGGCGCGCAAGTGTTGATAAGTTTCAACACTTAGGCCTTCCTCCCTCTCTTTAGATCTTCCGTTCTAGGTAAGAAATTACCTTAGAAGTGGTCCGGAAGCTTTGAGAAGAGACTTGGGCGTCGGGAGCTTCAATTCGAGTTTTTGAAAAAAGATCCTCTCGAATGGGGGGCCCACAGGGTCTATTTATAGGCAGGAGAAGACCCCGGGCGGTTACCGGGTGGTTACCACTTAGGTCGCGCAAGTCACTTGCACGACCAAGAGCGTCGCGCAAGTGTACTTGCGCGACAGTGATATAACTTGCGCGGTGCAGTTGTTGTTGATCCTTTCTTCCTGCCTTTGTCGATTTTTGATGTTTTCTTCAAAGGATGAATCACTTTGAGCTCAGATATTCCCTTTTCCGATCTTTAGATTCTGTGACGATAGGAGCGTCAACAAAAGTCCCCCCTCAGAGTTGGATCCGGAGAGAAATGAGGATTTGACTCTGAGTAAATCGAATCCTATCCAAAGGAAAAGGGGGCGCGCAAGTCTTCAGGGAACAGAGGGCGGCGCGCAAGTGCGCATCGCATAGGGATACGGCACTCAGTCGCGCAGGGTACGGCACGCAGGGTCCCGGCCGCGTCTATAAATAGAGGGCCTCACTTTCTTACAAGCATCCGGATTTCCAGACTTCATACCTTCGAGCTCTCGCCGCGCAGGTCATCTTAGCCGCACAGGTTTGCTCTGTTTTCCACAGTTTTCCTTGATGTCGCACTCCTGTAAAGGTATTCTTACTTGCGCGGTTTATACTTGCGCGTCAAAAACTAGCGCGGCACACGAATACTTGCGCACCATGTTTAGACTTGCGCGCCTTAATTCCTTTGCCATTGTTTTCAAATTTATTCACAAATTTATGAAAAATAAACCCATTTAAGAGTTAGTTTATTCATCTTTTGTGCAGATTCAGTGGTTCCCAAGGGAATTGGAATGGCTGATGAACTAGCTAGAAAGTGGATTGATGACATGATGAACATCATTGGCCATGATTACTATGATATATGCAATAGCACTCTCCCAGATTTGGCTAAGTACTTGAAGAAATATCATCCTAATTTTCCACGGAGCATCCATCTGCCTCTGTGTGGTCATTGTCATCTGCAAGGAGTCAATGTTCCATATGAAAACAATTATACACCTGAGATGCAGTTGCACTGCTACTCCTCTATTTCGGTTATGCTGTGCATTAAGAGAAACAACAATTGTGTGAACTATCATGTTCTTTCTCTATGTCATTTCCTTGCAGATATGAAAATGGAAAACCCATGGGCTGAAATGTTTTCCACTAATGGTTGGTGGGGAGAAGACAAACATGGTATTAGAGAAATATCTGAAAAGAGTACTCTCTCCAAATGGCTCTTTACTTCCAATGCTCCATTCTCAAATCCATGTACCCATCTTTCAAGCCTCTTGGAAAAAAACAGAGTCACTGTTTGATCAGCATGAAATTTTCTCAAACCGCACTCAAGAACATCCTTTTACAATTGTTCCAAGAAGAGCTGGTATCACTACATCTCTTATTGTATCCAGTTGAATGAATGAATTCCAGGTGGTTTCTGATGAAGCTCGCGATGCCGTAAATCAAATGAAGTGTTATGTTGACAATCTTCTGTAATTCTTGAAAAAGAGAAGAGACTCCAGTCTGTGGATGTCTTTCTATCTCTTGTGTATCAATGAAAAACACTTTCGTCTTCAATCATTTGTACCTGCATTATTTCACTACCTGCTTCAAATTTACTTAAGCCAATGGGCCCAGTAAGTATAGTTTGATTTTTTCTAGGATTATTACAAATAACCCTACAAACTTTGAACCTTTTAATTTCTCAATATTACCTAAATCATACAAAAAATGTATATTTAGTGAGCTGGAACTTGACTTTTATTCAGAGTTCCTTTGTCTTTTGTGGGCAGTTTAAAGTCATGCATGCCGGACATAAAGGGGCTAATGTTTAAGGTCGAAATAGCTGTGACCGAAATGTACTAAAATTGATTCAATTCCTTGACAATTTATCTGAAAACATATTACCATACTCGAGTATGAGGGAAAAAATGTAAACTATGGCTTAAGAATATTTGAATCTGAGGAATGATATGAAAAAGAGCTAAAAGGCATTAGAAGAAGTAGTTTCCAAGAATGAAGTTACTATTATTTAACAAAACCCGTTAGGGGGTTGAAATATGCAGGGCCACCTAAGGGCATTGGCTGCATGGTTAAATAAATAGCATCTTTCGGCTGACAAGTCTGTTATGTGGACTGTTTATACAAGGCCACCTATGGGCACGTGCTGCATAGTCAGGCGAAAAGAACTCTCAAAAAGTTACTTTCCTAGTGCTAAAAGCCAGTGAAAGTTTATGGAGATTCAAATTTTCTAAAGTATAGAGTCTGTTGTATGGAAAGAGGTACTTGAATATGGAGAAGATATTTCCAAACAAGAATATCGAAGAACTGGATGAATATCACTCCTACGAAGGTATGACCCAAACGTAGGGAAGAAGAATAAACCGTAGACTTGAATACTTTCAGATCATGAAAAAGGATATGGGACAAATATGTTAAGGATGGATATTTTTTTGCGGATACCTACATACTGTCGTTTAAGACAAATAAGGACAAAAGAGGCATTCTTCCCAAGAATGAAGTTACTATCATTTATCAAACCCGTTAAGGGGTTGAAATATGCAGGGCCACCTAAGGGCATTGGCTACATGGTCAAATAAATAGCATCTTTTAGCTGACAAGTCTGTTATGTGGACTGTTTATGCAAGGCCACCTATGGGCATGTGTTGCATAGTCAGGCAAAAGAATTCTCAGAAGTTTGACATTTTGGTGATTAGAAGTCATGAAAAGGGTTATGAAGATCTGAAAATATTTAAGGTTAGGATTATAACACATAAAGATGGGTATTGTCCAATGTATATAGAGATACATAGGTCAATGAAAACCATAATCATGTTGTGGCTGGGTCCTGAATTGAAATTTTGGACTTTACTACGTATCTCATAAGAATGAGAATCAAGCCATACGTAGTTCTTGAAATGCAGTTTAACGTCATGCAGGACGAAAGTATGAGTGATCTTAGTTTAGGGTCATAGAATTCGGACCATAATAATGAATACACAGTGTGTGTTTTCATGAGGACTTTTCATCCAAGGGACTGAAAGTGAAATTTGGGGTTAGGACCAAAAGACTTGGGACTGGATTCGAGGGATACTCGAATGTTCTTACGTATCCCATATGGATGGGAATCAAGTCCACGTAGTTCTAGAACTACCCTTTGTACAAATTTGGTTCGTACATGTGAAGGGTGAAAGGGGACTTTAGTGCAATGATGGTTTAACCTGAGATAAAAAATTTAGGCATTACCATGTATGCACGTAGTTTTTTTTTAAATGAAACATGATTGAAAAATCAATGTCAATAATAGTTCTCTCTCAAGTGAGGAGATCAAAGAATATTATAGTTTATTGTCGTACCGGACAAAAGTGTTGTATAGTTTAACGTCGTATAACAAGGAAGAAGGTAAATCAATGTAAAAATATTGATTCTAGGGGCGGTTTCACAAATCAACATCATATGAGATGGTGGTGAACCGATGTGATGAGATTGTTTTTGGGCTTGAACCTTGGGAGGCTGCCTACATACCCAGCCTGGAGGGCAAGGATCAAAGTCCGTGTAGTTCAATTAAAGAATGAATTAATGATCAAGTTGTTCTTGGGGACAACGATCTAATTAAAATGTTGTTGGGACTTACACATGGTTAGGGGCCCAAAGAGAGTGTTATGGTTGAGGTTTTCTCTAAGATCACGTGAGTCATACTCGGTGTGAGAAGAAAGAGGTAATAACAACCTTAACGATGCACAGTTTAATGTCATGTAGGACATATTCAGGGACTATGCAGTTTAAAGTCTTGCAGTTAGGACTATTGGTGCTGCACAGTTTAGTGTCATGTAGCAGGGACAAAATAACAGTTTAATGTCATGTAGGACATATCAAGGACTTTCTGTACAGTTTAGCGTCATGTAGTTAGGACGTCACAGTTTAATGTCTTTCTGGACGTAAGGGACTTTTATACAGTTTAGCGTCATGTAGTTAGGACGTCACAGTTTAACATCTTGCTGGACGTAAGGGATTTGCAAATAGTTTATGGTCATATACATGGACCAGGGATGATGCAGTTTAAGGTCATGCTAGACGGTTTAGGGAACTTTTTCACAGTTTAATGTCGTGTGGGACGAAGTTGCAGTTTAAAGTCATACTGGACCATTGCTGTATAGTTTAACGTCATATAGCAAGGACGAACTGGTGCTGCACAGTTTAGTGTCATGTTGCAGGGACATCTTCTTTTCTACAGTTTAATGTCATGTTGGATGAAAAAAAGGAAACTTTTTAACAGTTTAATGTCATGTAGGACAATTCAAGTAACTGTTACAGTTTAACGTCATGTTGGACAATAGAACATTTATACAGTTTAACGTCATGTTGGATGATAGAACATTGCTATACAGTTTAAAGTCATGTAGCTAGGACTAAGGTGAACCAATATGAGGATATCAGTTCTGGGGACTTTTTACAGTTTATCGTCATGCTGGACGATGAAAGTGCCACACAGTTTAATGTCATGTTTCTAGGACACAATATAGTTTAATGTCATCTCGGAAAAAATATAGTTTAATGTCATCTCGGACAAAATAAGGAACTTCTGTACAGTTTAATGTCATGTAGATAGGACATAATATAGTTTAATGTCATCTCGGACATAATAAGGACCAATGTGACTGTTTTAGCTCTGGGAACAATATTTTGTGTTTATACAAAGTACTTCTTCAGAAATCTGGCATTAGTTGGAGTCGTGATGTGTTCTCTATCCATTGAGATTAGAGAATACGCTCCATTGGAGTAGACCTTATGTATTGAATAAGGTCCTTCCCATTTTGGTTCATGATTGGGAGGCTTCTTTCCTGGTATCATTGGTGCTCTGAGAACCAATACCAATTCTCCCAGAATGAATGAACAAAGACGAACTTTTTTGTTAAAAGCTCGTGCTATTCGATTCTGATAGATTTCCAAGTGGTGTAAAGTGCACAATCTTTTCTCATCTAATTGTTCCAATTCATTAAACCGATTTTGGGATTGCTCATCTGTAGATAACTGATCACAAATGGCTATTCTGAGTGAGGGCAATTGAACTTCAATTGGCAAGACTGCTTCTGTTCCATATACCAATGAATATGGAGTTGACCGCGTTGCATTGCGAGTGGTAGTCCGATAAGCCCATAAAGCATGAAAGAGTTTATCAGGCCATGACCTCTTATCTTTATCCACCATCTTTTGCAGTATATTTGAAAGAGTCTTGTTGAAGGCTTCTATCTGGCCATTAGCCGACACATGATATCGAGATGAATGGTTGGACTTAATGTTGTATTCTTGATACAATTTCTTTACCTCTGAAGAACAGAAGTTGGTGTCGTTGTCCGTCAATATGGTATGAGGGACACCAAATCTAGTAATGATGTTAGACTTGATGAAGCTAACAATGCATTTAGAACTGACTTCTTTGAGAGGTACTGCCTCTGCCCATTTGGAAAATAAATCAGTAGTGGTAAGAATGTACTTAAACTGCTTGGCCGTAGCTGAAGGGTTAGGTCCCACCACATCCATTCCCCATGTGGAAAATGGCCATGAGTATTTAGCTGTATGAAGCAACTCTGGAGGTTGATGAATGAAGTTGGCATATACTTGGCATGAATGACACTTCTTTTTGAAATTAACACAATCTTGTATCATTGAAGGCCAAAAGTATCCAAGCCTTCGAATTTGATCAGACGGTCTATGTCTAGACTGGTGGGCACCACAGACTCCTGCATGCACTTCTTTTATGACAGCCATTGTCTCTTCACCATCAATACATCTGAAGAGAACTCCATCAAAACCACGTTTGTAGAGAATTTTCTCGAGGTGGTTTGGGCTATCATAAAGAGTAAAATTGACCACACGTCGCCGGATTTGTTCTTTCTCGGCTCTATCAGGTGGAAGTGTTCCATTTTGAAGGTATTCCCTGATAGGTGACATCCATCCTGTAGTATGACCATACGGTTCAGGAATGGGACTAATTTCATTAATTTCCTCTGTTCTGACTTGAACATAAGGTGAAATTTCATGACGGTGGGCAATACAGATGGTTGTCTCGTCCCGATTTGGATCTGCTAAAGCTGTGGCTATATTAGCCAGTGCATCAGCTTGATCATTTTTTGATCTTGGGACATAAGAAAATGTTCGTTCTGAAGGGAATTCCGACATTAACTCTCTGACGTAATCATACAAAGGGATTAATTCTTCTTTTCTGATGGCATAATCCCCATTGACTTGTTTGATTACCAGGTCTGAATCACCTTTCACCTTTAAGTGATTCACTTGTGCTTGAAGAGCTAACTCCAAGCCTGTAATGAGAGCTTGGTATTCAGCTTCATTATTGGTACCACCTTCCCACAACAAAAGGGAATAAGGTAACACTGCCTTATCTGGAGAAATGAGCACAATTCCTAAACCAACTTTGTTGAATTTAGGATTTTCCATTTTCTTCCCCGTTGGACTTCTAGAAGCACCATCAAAATACATTTCCCATGTTTGAGGACTCTCTTGAATAGAGAAAACTTCCTCATCAGGGAGTTCGATATCTGAATACGTGTCTTCCACTGAAGGATGTTCAGCCAGGAAATCATCCAGAGCTTGGCCCTTAATTGCCTTTTGAGACACATACTGAATGTAGAACTGCTGTAGAATAACCGCCCACCTTGCCAGACGTCCTGTAAGCATTGGACGACTAAGGATGAATTTGAGCGGATTATTACGAGATACCAATTGGACCTCGTGATGTTTCAGGTAGTGTCTTAGTTTCTGAACTGCAAAGATTAATGCTAGGCAGCACTTTTCAATACTTGAATACCGGGTTTCTGCTTCATCATAGTTCTACTGAGATAGTAGAGACTATTTTCATTCCCAGCATCATTCTTTTGAGCGAGAAAGGCACCCAATGATCGCTCTAAAGCTGTCACATAGAGGATAAGCGGTCTACACTCAACTGGTGGAATAAGTACTGGTGGACTCAAGAGGTATTTCTTGAGAACATCAAATGCTTCTTGACATTCTTCAGTCCACTGGTAAGTGACTCCTTTCTTCAATAATTTGGTAAAGGGTAAACATTTTCCTGCCAAATTAGCGATGAAACGCCGAATATAGGCTAAGTGTCCTTGAAGTCCTCTTAATTCTTTCAAATTCTGAGGAGGTGACATACCAAGGATTGATTTGGTCTTCTCAGGATCGACTTAAATACCACGATGGCGTACAACAAAGCCAAGGAATTTTCCTGAGGTTACCCCAAAAGCACATTTTAAGGGGTTCATCTTCAAATTATGTTGTCGAAGCTTGTGGAATATGACTTCCAAATCAGTCAAGTGATTAGAACGTTGTTTGGATTTAACCACCAAAACATCTACATAGCATTCAACAAACTTCCCTAAAAGAGGTTTGAAGATACGATGCATGGCGCGTTGATATGTTGCACCTGCATTCTTTAAACCAAAGGGCATCACCCGGTAACAAAACACACCATGAGGAGCTCTGAAGGCTGTATATTCCTCATCTTTTGGGGCCATTCGAATCTGATTATATCTGGAATATCCATCCATGAAAGAAAGTACTTCATATCCAGCCGTCGCATCAATTAAGAGTTCTGTAATTGGAACTGGGAAATCATCTTTAGGACAATACTGATTAAGATCTCTGAAATCGATGCAAACCCTAATTTGTCCGTTCTTCTTCTTTACAGGGACAATATTAGCCAACCACTTGGGATATTGAACTTCTCTGACGAAGTTGGCTTTGATCAGCTTATCCACTTCAGCTTCAATTTGGGAAGCATAGGTTGGGTGTGTTCTTCTCGCAGCTTGATTAAAACCTCGATGTTCTTTTGGTAAACCCAAATGATGAGTAGCAACATCAGGATCAAGCCCAGGAATTTCTGTATAATTCCAAGCAAAAATATCTTTATTTTTATTTAGAAAAGAAATATAGATCTCTTGCTCTTCAAGGGTCATGGCCGCACTAATTAAAGTGGGGCGTGGATCTTTCTCTGTACCTAGATTTACTTCTCTGAGTTCATCCACAGTGGTAGAGATACCCTCTTCAAATGCTGGAGGAGCATCTCTAAGATCTTCCTCTTCCTCTTCATCATGTGTTATTTCTTCCGCTTCTACTTGCAAAGTAGATGAAAAAACTAAATTCTCATGATCATAAGAGATGTCAAAATTTTCACATTTTGAAGAAGAAGCTTCCATTTCCGACCCTATTGATGATAAAGGGTCTTCTTTGGGAAATAAAGAGGAGATGATGGATTGAGAATCGACATCATTATTCACCTCTGGTGTTGCTATAACTTCTTCTGGCCTGATTAGCGAAGTATAGACTTGTTGGACTTCAGCAGATGAAATGAAAACGTCACCACTTATGCTTTCATCACTGCTTGGTAGGTTACAAATTTCTCCCATGTTGTCTGGCTCGATCGTCGTAATTGACATTATGGATCTTTCCATAAGAGTATTTTGATTTGGGCCTATTTTGTCAATTTGACTGATAGGTAACACATAATCTGTACTCACATGTAAAAATGGATTTATTGGAATTTTCTCCAAACCATATGGAGCATTAACTTTGGTAATTCCCTTCATTGTAGATTTTTCTATTCCCTTCATGTGATAAAATTCCGCCTCAATGTATTGAGACTCAAATGTCTTGAACGGGGCCTTATCACCATACAATGTTCCAACTTGACCATCGAAACAGTATTTGAGAAATTGATGGTATGATGAAGGAATAGTTGCATGCTGATGTAGCCAGGGTCTTCCAAGAAAGATATTGAAAGTTGAGTCTTGATCAACAATCATGAAATCCGAATTGGATACAAGATCTCCAAATTGAGTTCTGAGTGTAACTTCTCCTAGTGGTTATTGTTCATTTTTATCATATCCTTGTAACATCATGGTAGAAGGAGATAAATCAGATTCTTTGAGGTCCAATCGACGAAGTGTACGAATGGGCATGAGGTTGACTCCTGAACCATTGTCAATGAAATCGCTTCGAACATCTACACCATTGACTTTGCCAGATAAGTACAAAGGTTTTATGTGCCCATGAACAACATCATCTTCATCTTTATCAGTAAAATATATCACTGCATGGCATTCTGCAGGATTATTCTCTATGTGATAGATTTCAGCTGCAGCAATTTCAGCTTCAAACTCCTGAGGACTTGACAAAGATTCGATGAGTGCTTCCCAAAGATATTTTGACAGATTCAAAGAATCCAAAATTGATAACTTGGCTGGTACTTGGGCCAAGTGTTTCAATATATCATACTTTTGATCTAGAGGTCTGTGTTTCCCAATAGGAATATGCGGTTTAGTAGGTACCTTGGAAGCAGATGCTTTGGAAGCTGATGAATCTTGTATTGAAGTTGGCAACATCCTTGGTTTTGGAAGATTAGACTGATTAGATCCATTTACTTGCTGAGATAAAGAAGATGGAACCTTTAATCGGTCTTCCAAAATAACTGTGCCAAAACTGAGTTGGCCATTGGTAGAAGAACTTGCTTGTTCTTTTTGAGCTCGCTGAAGGGCTCTACCACGAGTTTCTGCTGCATATACAGTGCTAGCAGGGGTAAAATTAGAGTAGTGGCTTCGGAAATATCCATGTCTTCCCCTGTATCATGAACCTCTAGAACCTCCTCGGATTCCCTTATTTGATACAGGGAATTCAGGCTCATCAAGACTGAAATATGGATCTGTTAATTGAATCATATTAACAGAACCAAAGATTAACTCTTCGTCTGATAAAGACTCTGCCTGGTTAGCCTGTTTAGGCTGTGCCGTTTGATGGGGCGGTGCCTGTGGATTTGAAGTAGATGGCATGAAATCTTCCAGAGTCAAAGACAATTTAGGCTTTGATACATACTCATCTTCTCCTGATTCCTCTTTCTTCTTTGAATTGCGCTGTCCTTTTGAGGATTTGTCTTTTGATGGAGGCTTTACTGCAGATTTTGTAGGAGACACAATTGGATTCTTCAATTGTGTTCGCAAAATGGAATGGGTCCGATTGATTATCTTTCTGACCATCCAATCATCATATTTTTTCGAAGTTTTTCTTTTGACTTCCTGTCACTCGCCTCCTTCCTCTGTATCTGTAGCGGTAATACACGCTACATGAGCTGAAGAACCCTTCAATTTGACTTGTCCCAAGTCGACCATCTTTTGCAGGAGGTCTTTAAAAACAAAACACTCCTAGATGGGATGCCCCAACATTTGATGAAAGGGACAATAATTGGGACGGTCTTCATCTCCTTCCTTGTTTGGCCTCTTGGGCACTGGTAATTGAACCAAATTATTTTCCAGAGCTGGAATGAAGTAACCAGGAACTTGCTCACTTTGGAAAGAGTATGTTTTACTCTTCAAATCCTCAAATTGTTTTCGCCGTTGATCTCTTTGATCATTTGGACGAAACAACCTTTGTGGTTGGCGTTCAGGAGGTAGATCCCTTCGAGAAGATGAAGGTTTTGAAGTAGAAATAGGTACAGGTGCTTGTTTAAGCATAACTGTAGCAGTTTCCGCTTTACCCATTATCCTTCCTGGAGATGATGGAATTATACGAGATTTGACCTTAGCCTGTATAAGGGAATCTTCAATCTGTTGAGCGATTGAAGTAAGGTCTCGAAACCCTCTTGTGTATTTCACAGGTATCAATGGCGTGCGTAATTCGTCACGCAAATTTTCCACACATATTGGCAACAATTCCTCCTGAGGGAGTGCTAAACTCAGGGAATACGTTAATCCCTTCCAACGAGCAATGAAATCAGAGACTCTTTCATTCTCCCTTTGCTTGCAGTTTGTAAGATCGAAAACTGTCATTTTTTGCAAAGTTGAGCTAAACTGAATAAGGAATTTTTGACGAAGATCCTCCCATACGATGATTGACCGGTATTGCAAGCTTGTATACCAGACAAAAGCTGGTCCTTGCAAGGTTCGCACGAAGCATCTGAGTTTCACTGCTTCTTGCTGCTCTGGAGTTCCCATCATAGGATCACAACAAGACATGTAATGTGTCAAATGTTGTTCAGGGTCGCCTGATCCATTTAAAGTAGGGAAAACAGGGTTTCCAAAACTGGATGGAGGAGAAATTGAATCTACCCATTCAGGGTAAACTTTCTTTTCAGGTTGAACTTGCGCCCGTTTCCCTTCCATAGTTTCTAACCGAGCTGTTAATGACTCAATAGTAGTTATTAAATTTTGAGAAATATCAGGTTGAACTTGGTTTTGGGTAGGTTCAATGAATGGAGCTTGGACAGACGTGGTGGTTGGTGCTGCAACTGATGGTAGTGCTGTCAACCGTTGTTGTGTTTGACCCGTAGGATTAGACCACTGAGGGTGTACTAATAAAGGAGGATATTCCTGATCCATCTCAATAGTTACAAAAAATTCCTTCGGCTGTCGGACTTCAGCATTCTTAAGAAGAAGACTACTCTGAAGTAGTTCTGCATTCAACGTTCTTAATTCTTTCATTTCTTCCTCCTGTTTTGCAAACCTTTTCTCTAATGAGAGTGATTGACCTCCTTCAGAGGAAGGGTGATAAGTAACCTGATTCTTTCCTTTCCCCTTATTGGATCCTTTTCGGAGAGGGGGAAGTGGGTTACTTGAAGGAATACCCAGATTTTGGGTAAGCCTTTGATTACGTGTGCGCACACCTTCTTCATTTAGGTCTGTGTGCGTAACTTCTTGAGCAGGAACCTCTTCGTCTGATCCCTCTGATTGAGCCTCATCTGGTGAATCAGCAGCAACGGCATTGATGACATTAATGGATGCATATTGCATGGAATCCTTTCTATCAGCATTTCTGTGATATTGTCTTCTTCCATGTCTATGATGAGACATGGAATTCCGTTGACTTGATCCCTCAGGAATTTCTTGGAGAACCGTCACTTGGAGAGAATCTCCTGATAGCTTGGCTCTTCGTTCCTCTTGAGGCTTATTCCCTAATCGAGAGAATACTGACTTTCTCTGAGGGAGGGATTGAGGATTTGAAAAAGTCCCCAGTCCGGTGGACTGGGGATGTTCCTGCGGCTTCTGCTCAACTCCTCGAATCCCATTTGTTGACTCTGAGGGTTGGTTTAGAGAAGTCCCCAGTCTGACAAGCTGGGGTGTCTCTTGACATGCTATGTCTAAGATCTTCTTAAAATCTCTCTTGATCTTGCGAATCTTAGTTCGGAAATTAGCTGGATGCATTAACATGTATCCACTTTTATCACCTGGTTCAACAGACCGTTGGATGATTTCCAAAACTTCTGTCATTTGATGACGTGTTTGCTCCAGACGAGAGGCTTGTGCAATATTCTCACCTGCTTGATGTAGGATAAATTCAACAACTTGTTCTCTATATACTTGATTTTGAGAGGAACTAGTTGAAGCATGTTCTTGAGAAAGCTTTTGATTATAAACAAAGCCCATTGACTGTGGTCGGCCATGGGCAATAACATTGCATGAGACCATTTTCGGCAGGCTTTGCTGACTGGAAAGCACTGTGAAATGTAGTGCTCCGTGAACACCCCATCCTCTGATATGAACATCAGATGGAGCATTGGCAATTAACTGACGCAATTTTCTTAGTGCGCCAAGGCATGAACGTTGAAGGGTTCTCTGTTGCTTTTCAGCCTTCGGATACCGAGAGACTGATAGAGATGCCAAATCAATCTGGCGTTGTAACCCTTCTATTATCTTAATATGATTTTCATAATCATCATAAGATAATACCTTCTTCTTTAATTGACAAAGAGTTTTCCACATGTTGAGACGAACATTATGGATTCCATCATCCGTCAACATCTTTGGAATGTCGTACTGGGAGTCAGCCAAAGGCCAAAACATGACTGGTACTTCACCTTTTGCCAGTTTGTTCCTCATGTTCAGCATTTCCTCTTTATCATTAAATGAAGATTCTTCTACCTGTTTTGACCAGAGTTGGTGTTTCCTTGTTGCTTCATCGGATTCAACAAGATTGGTAGAGAGATCATTGATCAAACTAGAAGATGCATGACTTAGGGGTGGTTCGTAGAATGACCTACACCCTGGGTTATCTTCTGATTGAGAAAGTATTTCACTTGTTAGCGATAAAGAATCAGACATGACTGGTTTCGCATTTGCAAGCGCCTCAAGATAAGAGGGCTTTCTCGGCACTACATTATCCACTGGAGTATTTTCCAAGCAATGTGAATCACTACTGCGGAGAGGACTTTCGCAGCGAAGTTCATCATCATGGGGAGGCCCACCATAATGGGTTACAGCAAAAGATAAGATCTCTTGGTCCTTGGTCTTCTGACCACACAGAGGGTTCTTGTGGCTCTCATCTGAAGAAGAAACTTCAAGATTGAACGAACTTTCATGAAGCAAGCCTTCATGAAGAAGTGTATATTGAAGACCTTCAAAATTAATGTTCCCGTTATTGGGAACTGAGGGAGTAGAATATTTAATTCTGACAGATAAATGTCTGAGGGCTTCAAGAACTCCAGCATCGAGCAAGGCCTTGTTACAGATTGGCCTTTGATCTCCTGACTGTGCTGGGTGGATCTTTTTCTTAGATGCCTTCTTACTCACTTTAGAAACCACTTGTTGACGAAAGTGGTTACTCTGAGCAGGTGTATGTTCCTGATCAGGAAATATGGTCAGGTTAGGCTGATGATCTCTACTCAAATCAGGTGTATGTGCCTGACTTGGTTGTCCGTATGATATGGGGGAGTATGCCCCATAACCCTCTTGGACTGGAATAGATGTGTGTGTCTGTTCCGGAGTGAATCGTTGATGTGTCACTCCACTACTAGGGATAGATTTATGTGTCTGTCCCTGAGATGATGCTGAAGCTGTTATGATATCCTGGAAAGCATCCAGAATATGAGCAGGAATTTGCTTCTGCTCTTTCACCATTGACAAAATATGTTTGGTGACTTCAGCCGCCGGAACGGGGATATACGTCCATTCCGGGCTTGGAGTAGGTGTATGTGCCTGCTCCTGTCCTCCTTTTCCTGTCAGTGAATCCTGGCAGTACTCAAGTGTGGAGGCAGAGAGTTGAGTCTGCCTCCAGTTTGTCGTTGGGGCTTTCCGACTGACTTCTCCATGCGCTACCAAGCGAGACTGTTGGTAGGCTTGATTAGTATTAGCAGGTGTATGTGCCTGCTGATTACACTTCGCCAAACGCGGTTGATGAGATCCATCATATGTAGTCAGACGAGCCTGCTGACTAGCTGGTGATGTATAAGCAGGTGTATGTTCCTGCCTATAGTACTCCGTCGTAATTGCCTGGCGGGATTGGCGTGATGCTGCCAGACGAGTCTGCTGGACAGCAGAATTAAAACGGACAGGTGATTGTGCCTGCTCGTTATTTGCCACCAAGTTAGGTTGGTGGACTTCTCCGGAGATGGCAGGGATGACAACCTTCCCATTGTTAACCGGATTCCATCTCTGGCGGTTCATCTTGCCTGCTCGGGTTCGAGGAACCTAAGCTGAATGCCTGGAGTCGGTACCCTCATCATGTTGAGGGCGCACTACCGCACGAGTCTGGCGGCGATTGTTGATGGGAGCCCTCGAGAAGGACTCCTGTCTTTTTGAATTAAGGCCCGGCGGGACCTTCTCATTCACTTCCTCAGAGTAAGGGAGTGAATGGAAATTGCGTTCCGGGGATAACGACCCGAAACGGTTGGAGACGGTAGTCAGCACCGCCTGC
The DNA here is from genome assembly GCA_963277665.1 of Viscum album. Lineage (NCBI taxonomy): Eukaryota > Viridiplantae > Streptophyta > Magnoliopsida > Santalales > Viscaceae > Viscum > Viscum album. The sequence continues at coordinate 746,995,053 of OY728129.1, read as the reverse complement.
TTCTTGATCGCTGGCCGCCGTTGTCCGGACGACCAGGTAGAGTTGTTAACTTGGAGGGATTGACGAGCGGCCTCCAAAGTTGGGATAGTACCATTGCGACGGTACTCCTTAACCAGTACATTAGAAACCCAGCATTGAAGACGTTGAGTTGGTGATGTCATCCTCAGAGCGGACGACGTTCCAGCAAGAGTAGCAGCATTGGTTTTCACAGCAGCAGACCTCACAGTAGAGGTGTTCACAGCAGCAGTATTCACAGGGGTGAATTTAAGAAAAGCCATTTTGCAGAAGATCTTGAGAAAAGAGTGCATGTTCCATATAACAGACATAATCAAGATAAATTTGGCCACTGCATCTTTTGGATGAGAACATGTCAATGATTGATTTGATGGCCCAAGGGGCCTAACAAATAAGAAGAACATCACTTTAACTTGGTTAAGGATTCACGTCAGGTTCACCATTTTTTGTTTCGCACGGATTTTGGGGATGACCTCCTGGACGGGAGATTCAAACGTTCTGATCGGTTTCTAGTGGGTTTGTTCGTAGAACCGGAAACATCCAATGATTCCACACCCGTTTGGACCTACTTTCCAAAGGTAGGCTCTCATTAGTTTGTGGACTAATGAGGCTTTAGGAATTTGCATTGGTCAAGAGGATGAGAGGTCGGACTCATCACACCTTTTTTAGGGGAATTATTGTCTACTCCGAGACTTTCTTTATAGATTTAAGTTATGTTCGTGAATCCTTATTACATTACCAAGTATAAAATGAGCTTTCCTTTAGTTTTAACAATCAATGATTAAATATACAATAAATTTAGAGAATCGTTTATATGTATTCGAGGTTCTTCATCAATAGAGAATCCTCTATATCTGTTTAGAGATTCTTGGTCAATGGTATCCTTCAAAACATTTATATAAAATTCTCTTGGTCATTATGATGACCAGGCTGGTTTTAAAGCCACTCAGTGGGGCACTTGAAGTTTATCGTCATTCAGAAGGATAGGGATTATTTTAATGTTGGGATCGAACCCATAAATGGGCTACCTACGTATCCTTTGTTTTGGAAAAGGAATCAGAACCCACGTAGTTCGAGTAATGGAGTATGATGTTTATGATTGATGGCTCAAAGAAGAATGTCATAATTACTTTTACACTCTAAGATCATGTGAGTCATGCTCGGTGTGAGAAACAGGAGGTATTGGTAAAAATTAGACAATTGTGCCATGAAATATGCAATCATAAGAAATTGTTTGGGGCATATGTATGTATGACTTCCCAAATAGATGAAGGTTTAGGATTTACTTTTAGGGAGAAAATCCAGGAACAGGGTCCATAAAGGTATATGTGCTTTATGGAGATTTGAATACTCTAACATGGGACTTATTCCTGAAAAGGAAACCCAAATTAGGAGAGGATTGATAATTGGGTTTTACTCCTGAGAAGGAACCCCATATCAAACGTAATTTAGGACTGGTTAAGAGAAATTAAGGGGCTTGGGGTTTACTCCTAAAGAGTATGCCCAAGATTATGACTGGTACTTACTCCTAAAAAGGAGGCCCAGGTTAGGAATTAAGGTTTGGGGCTTACTCCTGAGGAGGATGCCCAGATTAAAGGATTTATAACTGGGGATTATTCCTGAAAAGGAGTCCCAGGTTAAGGATTCTCTCATCTTAAAGGATGAGGTTGAATGAACGAACTCTCAATCTTTGGTGACATAAAGATGTATAAATCACTAGGTTTTGAGAGATATTCCACCGAATTCCTTTCAGATAAGGAAGTCAAATCAAGAAATCATGCCATAAATGTCTTTGCAGAGTATCTTGAAGACTGAATCTTGAATAGGAAAGGTGAAATGGCTTAAGAGGGGTAAAATGGGCAAGATGGGCACCCAGAAAGGTAGGGGCACGCAAGTCTTGAAAGGAGTGCAAGTCTTGTCTGGGCGCGCAAGTATTGGTCGCGCAGGTATACCTTGCACGACACATGGTGTACTTGCGCGATTTTCAATCGGAATTGAAATACTTGAGCGACTCCTTTTTAAACCCTTTAGAATCCCTTTGAGGTTCTTCCAGAAAAGGGACGCGCAAATTCTATTGAAGGAATAAAGTGGCATGCAAGTATGACCAGTTCCCTTAAGGGATGGCCATTCAGGAGCGCAAGTGTTGATGAGTTTCAACACTTAGGCCTTCCTCCCTCTCTTTAGATCTTCCGTTCTAGGTAAGAAATTACCTTAGAAGTGTTCTGGAAGCTTTGAGAAGAGACTTGGGCGTCGGGAGCTTCAATCCGAGTTTCTGAAAAAAGATCCTCTCCAATGGGGGGCCCACAGGGTCTATTTATAGGCAGGAGAAGACCCCGGGCGGTTACCGGGCGGTTACCACTTAGGTCGCGCAAGTCACTTGCGTGACCAAGAGCGTCGCGCAAGTGTACTTGCGCGACGGTGATATAACTTGAGCGGTGCAGTTGCTGTTGATCCTTTCTTCCTTCCTTTGTCTATTTTTGATGTTTTCTTCAAAGTATGAATCACTTTGAGCTCAGATATTCCCTTTTCCGATCTTTAGATTCTGTGACGATAGGAGCGTCAACAATCATCTTCTTCCATTGATGTATTTTTAAATATAAGTGATGTGAGGACTAATAAATCCATAATTTTCTTCACATGATCTTCCCATTATATTTGTGTGATATAAACAGCTATAAAAACAAATATTATTTAACATTATTTACCATAGTAGATCAATTATTGGAAAAATAGATTATTAAAATGTGCCTTGTTTATGTATTCACAACAGATAATCTCAACTATTCATGCTTAAGAATATCATTTATATTCTCATATCCAATCATTTCATTATTATAGTCTTTCTATATTTTTTCATAAAATTTAAAGTATATCATATTTTTATCTTAAAATGTTTTATTTTCATGGATTTTGAATGATAATAAATTTTTCACTGCAATTAATAAGTTAATTGTACTCTCAAAAGTTCCTTCCAATTCTTTATTTGATCCTTTAGTTTGTCTTAACTTGACCTTCCATTTCACCTTTTATTTCTCCTTTTGTAACAATATTCTTTAGTTCAATAATTTTCTCTTTAACTATAATGGTTTTTTCATATAAAATAAATTTTAAAGGAAAATCTTCATTATAATTAAGTATCCCTATAGGATTAAATGGAAATTATACAAAAATTTTAATTGAAATTTTGAGCATGTAAATATTAAAATCATCAAGAGGAATAGATCTATTAGTGCTTGACTTGTGAGATATGTGAATCTATACTCATAAATTATCTTTTAGATGTTGTTTATTGTATAGAATAATTCCTAGGATATTGTACATTTTACCTCTCATAATAAGAAAATGAGTGAGTTCTCATAGATTTAAATCATAATCAATTTCACCTTGGAAAAGTTTAGTATAATAAATGTATCAATAGTTGTTAGATTCGCAATTTGAATAAACTGTTATAGAAAATAGAGTATCTAGAGTAAGGTTATCCTTTGAGGGTAATATATGGAATTAACTATGGGGGTGCCTCTTCATGTCATAGTGGATGATGCGTTGATTCTTCTCATTAATTCCATTAATGAAACTGGTTTATCACATTATCTTTCCAACTAACATTTTATTTTAGATCATCTTTATTTACATTCATGTTTTACATTTTATCATCTTAATCTTATTTTGAATTCTCTTTCTTGAAGTATGCTTAGGGTGAAACTCAAAAACCTTCACCTATAACATGGATACATAGTTCTGTCCACTTTAAAGTCACCGAAATTAGTTTTTAATTGGGTACCATATATGAATATTATTATATGTAAACCAGAAAAAAAAAGTATTCATTGTTATGTAATATTATTTTAAAGTAGAAAAAATTATATTATGTCAATCTTACACCTGATTCCTATACTTATTATGTGTTTTCATAAAATATTTTTCCAATTATATTTACATTATTCTCCTTCTATAATATATTTTGTGGGATGTAAGTGTATTGAGATTACAATTCATCAACCTTAAAATTAAAAAAGGTAAAAAAAATATTTTATTGTATCATATAACATAACATTTTTAATGCTAATTTAAATTGTATACCTAGTTTTATTCAAGTAAAGCATACCCCACCCTTGCTTTATGGTATGGGTACATTGGATTATATGCATTTTTTTTTATCTTTTTCACTCATTCATTGTTTTATAAATAAACAATTCTAAACCAAAGTGATTAAAGTATGTAATTTAAAATAAAATAATTCGAATTATTATATAACTTAAATGAATCCTCTCATTACATATAATAAAATCAACCTAGTTTTCTTAGTTTATGATGTGTGATTGTATAAATGGTGGTTGATTTTTTTCTTTCCCCTCAATATCCCTAATATTTTATTTCGTAATAAGTGTCTGAAATTCTTTATGATAATTTCTAGAAACCATCACTCTGAGTTTTATCTATAATTATTTTAAAAAATATATACTATGAAAGGAATAATGAAGAGTAAATAAGGGATTCATTATTTAATTGTTTTTGTAAAATAGAGAAATTATATCATAATGTTACCCTAATTTATTCCTATGTTATTATCTTTAATGTAGGTACAACATTTTTCCACATATTTATATCAATCGGAATATGAATTCAAGTAATAAACTCAATGTTACCAATGAAAATGGACTAACTTGGGTTAATATGTTGACCGAGTTCATTTCATCCAACCTCAAATTTAATACCTTTAATTTACACCTTAATAATATTTTTTAACATTGGAATGACATGTTGCTCTTATGTCATTTCTATCATAAGTTCTTCACCTTATAGTATTTTCTCGATTTTTATATCATGTTGTTCATTAACAATTGCAGAATCAGCATGTGAAAAAGCCATTATATACACAAGTAGTTAAACATTTAATTTATATTACATAAATACAGTAGTAAAAAAATATTATTATAAGGAGACACATTGTATATAAAAACTAATAAAAGACAAATGGCCTTTTCATTTAATGCAATTTTTTATTAAAATTTGAAGGTATTTTTCACCTCAATAATGTATCAAAATCCCTTACTTATAGTCCATTATGAAATAGAAAACTCCATTTATATTAGGAATCCCAGAAAATGATTATGATATTTTAATGAAAGGGTCATCCTTAATAAAATTTTCAATTGACCCTAAAGTTATTTTATTCAAAATTAAAATAATAGAATAAATTTTTTTATATAATCTAGAGCATAAAATACTTTTAATTCCTATGATTCTATTAAAAATGGTAGATCCTTTCACACTACCATACTGAAATTTACTTTTATGATTAGCAATTCAAAAAATTTAATTAAACTCTTATTATAAATAGATTTTCATCAAAAAGTTGATATTGAAATATTGTTTAATCAAAATCTCATATTTTTTCAATGATTCCAAAGTATTAAATATTCATATAAATTTGAATTATCTCTTTGGTACAAGATATATTCATTTATTTTGTTACAACAATAACTCTGCTATTTTTAATATTAGTGCATTAATAATTTTTCTTTCTATATAATATATAACTATTAATAACATTATCATTGTATTTTAATGCCTGTTCAGTTGGTCGTTTGGCTAAAATTTAACAAAACTATAAAATTGAATTCATATTCATAGATAAATTCATAAAAATGTTGTCTATAAATCATATTATAAAATATTTCTTATATATATTTGATATCTAACTTTCAGACCTTAATGGATTAAAATGACTAATAAATACATATGCATTTTCATCATATGGTAAAACCTCTATACTATTATATAAAAGACTAATTGTGGTAAGAAAATCTATAATTCACTTATTATGATATCAATTTTGTTTTATATAGTTGGAAACTTATTTAAGATTATAAATTTATTTCATATATCTTTAATAATGAAGCAAATCCCAGTTAGGAAATTTTTAGATAGAATGAAATGTAAATAAATTGGTATTAAATATCACATAAAAACATGATAAACATTTAATTTTATCCTTTTAACTTAAAATCATTCATCCACATGGTATTATTTATATTTTATTAATACACCTATTAAACCTTCACACTATTAAGGAAGTTGAAAAACTAAAATATCTCTTACATAGAATCATTGTAAGAAAATAGAGAGAAAAAATTTCACCCTTCATCCTTTACTAGCACAAACTCTTACCTTATCCACTTATCAATCATTTCCAACCCAAACTTAATGTTATATTTTTTTTTGTTGGGTGAATTTAGTAATGTGTGAATGACACTATCACAAGAATTTTTATTTATGTCAATGCTAGTAAGAAAATGTATGATGTATAAATGAATGATTTTAAACTTTATATAAACAATTTTAAGAAAATTAATATTACACAACATAGGGTGGATGAAAATTAGTGATTATAATGAATAAAAATGCTTAAATATTTAATTTAATTCAAAACAAACTTACATGATTACAATTGAAAACACTTAAAGTAATTGAAAATAAAGAATAGAGGAATGTTATCTCAAGTAGAAACATGATTTTTTTAATGTAATAAAGTGCCTTTAGAAAGGATACGGTTGTGGCAACCTATCCTCTTAAGCTCTAAAATTTTAACCTCTTACAAGGAGAAGAGGGATATGAATTTATAGCCAAAGGTGGTGGATTATTTTCAATCTAAAACTACCCTACAAGTTTTATCAACCATTTTTCCACTTAGACAGCCAAATATATAGAAAAATTATTCATAAAAATTGTAGATATGGATGTGGATAGTTCACCATCTATATTTGGTAGCCATTGGACTTTTTATCCAATGTTATGGCTATTTCCCTAACCCATGTGTTGTTGTCCAATTTTGAGTCGATTTTTACCATAGTCTAAATGTTATTTCATTTATGGATATAAAGATACCTCCAAATAAGAACCACATATTCTAAAAATTTAGGATCTTATATATTTGATTTTACACCACAAAATATAATCTCAATTTTAGGATTTTATTGGGAGAAAGGTCAAGAATGTTAGTATATTTTCAAATATTTCATAGAATTGTGGGTTGGACTTTAATGAATCAATTGGGACACTTTTTATTGATTTTGGACTTATAATTTTTATTTAAGATTTAATATAATTTCCCTGAACTTCTCATGGAGTATCCATGAATTTGGACTTCTGTATTGATCCCATAAAATATAACATCATAAATGATCTGGTTTCATTGATAGATTCCTTAGGCATTTTTTGTGGTCCATATGGCCCTAAAAATTAATGAATTATAAAAATATCCTATTGAATGATTTGTAATAAATTGAATTATTAACCCTAAAAAATAATAATCGCACAATTTGGATAAGTGGGGTGATATTTATGATTAAAATAGTAAGATTACTCGGATCGGGATTAACTAAGATAATAATAAAAAATTATATTCAATATTAAAACATGTGTATTTCACACTCATGATTCACATTTCCCTGAAAATCAGTAAAAAGAGTAGATAAAATGTTTTGAGTAAATTAATAACATCAATTCCCCCACACTTTTTCTTTTTCATGTCCTCATGTACATCAAATATGAAAACATAACTAAATAATTTTTACTCACCAATGAATATTAAAAAAATCTCTAATCAGGGGGTCTAGACTAGTTCACTCCTCAATAATTAATTACACCAAATAAATACATAAACAATCTTCTATAAAAAATTAATTTTTCAGGATAAAATTTATAAATGGAATATTTAGGCACTCTGAACTCACTCTTCTCAATATGATAAAAATTTATTTATGAAGTTTCACTCATTCACCAACAAAAATTAAAAATCATAGAGTTTGTAAGATATGTCATCTTATATTTCCTATCCTAAAGTTAATATGAATCAATAGTTATTTTAGGGGTTTTTTGGTGACTATGGGATGGAAGGAATATAATGTTCAAAAGATGGGAAAATAAGGGCAAAACACCAACATGGAAAAATCAATGCATAATTTTTAATATAAGAAATGGAAGGAAATAGAAACACATATTTACAAGGGCATGAATTTTTGAAGGAAGACATGAGAGGAATAAAATTGTAAGGGAATTAAATGATGAAATACGTAAAAAAACAAAAAACATCTTTCAATGTCACAAGAAAATACAATTCAATTGTTCTCTTTTCTTCTTCTTTTTTCTTTTTTCTTATTTTTTGGATTTGTACTTGAAAAAAATATAACAATCATCTCTAAAAACTTGTTTGATATCATCATGACACTAATTGTAACAGTTATAACAAGATAAAATGTCTAGGAAGAGTTATTTTTACCTACCTAAGACACAACCCATTATTGTTTCATATTTTTTGTCATATTTTTCATTATTTTGATGACTTTTCAATAACATGTATAAAATTACATATACATTTATTTATTCCCAAAACATATCAAATGATAACCTCTCCCCCACACTTAAATGTATGTTTCCCTCAAGCATATTATAACACATTAACAATCAAGGAAATGGTGCCGAAAATAAAATTCATTCCCACACACTTAAATTTCAATAAATTTTGCAATGTAAATCCATGTAGATGTTGGGTGGGACAAGATTTCTGGCTTTTAATGTGCCTAAAAAATGTTTTCATAGGCTTGAAGGGCATTTCAAAAGGAGGATCAATGTAGGGAGGCTATTTAGCTATTATAATTCTCATGTGGTCTACAAAATACCTCTATCATATTAATGTAAACCAAGGTATAAAATTCAGATTTAAGGTATACAAACTCAATACTCACAATCTAGGGGGTGAAAACACACAATATGATAATATTTCCATAGGTAACATTAGCATGAAATCTGACATTATTTCTCATGTTTTCAGTAAAAATATTTTCCAAATCCAAAATTGTGCATTTAAATTTTATTTTTCTTGAAACAAAATTCCTTATCAAAGTTTTTGATAAAAATAAAAAAAATGAGAAGATAAAAAGTCTTTTGAATCTATAAAATGGTTTGAAATTTTTTCAAAATTTAATGTTTAGTAATTGTAACTACCTTTTTGTATTTATTTATTTTTGTTTTTTTTTTGTTTTTTCTTGTTTTTTATTAAAATACACACCCATGCAAAGAAAGTTCAAAAAATGTTTTATAAAAGAAAGTTGTGAAAAAAGGTGATAATGATAGAGGAATAAGAAGAAAAAGAGAGACAGTGATAGATAGAGATAGAGATAAAGGATGAGTAAGAATAGAGGGAGAGGGAGTTAAAAGGAAAGAGGTTCCCCTTGGTTTGGATTTGGTGATTTTTCCTCTCTATCCAATGGTGGAGATAATTTAGTAGTTTGGGACCCAGTATAAGTTTATGTATTTCTAGGGTTGTGTGTATTCTCATGGTGATGATTTAACTAGTGACCATTAATTGTGAATGTCCTTTTGGAAAAGGGTCTTTGACTTTCACTACACCAAATGGGTAAACATTAGTAATAATAAACAGACTATCCCAATGGGAATTAAGATTACATGGGTGAAGCTAAAATCAATAATTGAAGATAACTAACTTTTCACCTATATTTAATACCTTTAATAGGATGTGTTTTTCATGGAGTACCTTATATTTTTCTTTCTAGATATTGTAATTCTCATAAGAATCAAGTCGAAGATCCTCCAATTCTTTCAATTACAACAATCTCTCTTCACCTGATTTTCCAAAACCAAAATTACAATTTTCAATAGCCCAAAAAATAATATGTTGTATTTAAAATGGTAAATGAAATTCTTTACCAAAAACTAGCTTAAAATGAGACATACTAATGGGTGATTTATAGGCAATTTGATAAGACTAAAGATATTTAATCAGTCTTTCAGGCCAGCCTTTTCTTATGGGATTACCAATTATCTCAAGATCTATTTTTAATTATCAGTTAGAATTTTCAACCATTCCATTTTTTGGGGTGATATGAAATTGATGTTTATAAAAAACCCTATTCTTTTTCAAAAGATATATCATTTTTTGTTTATAGAAATGGGTTCTTAAGTCACTAATCAAGGCACATTATGTTCTAAATCAGTGGAAGATATAGGTTTTAGGAACTCCCTAATAGTATGTGAGTCATCCTTTCTAGTGGTTTTGTCCTAAACCCTACTAGAAACATATTCAATCATATGAATAATTTAAGATAATCTATTAGAAGGGGGAATGGTCCCATGAAATTGATGCCCCAAACATCAAATATCTCAAATAATATTAATGTATTTCAGGGAATTTTATTTATTTTTGGAAATCGTGCCAAACTTTTGGAAAGTAGGATATGATTTACAGATTTCATGTGAGTCCTTAAATAGTGAATTCTAGAATAATCTCGGGTCAAGGACCTTTAGGGATGTCCTTTTTGGTCAAACATGGCCACCATAAGGCATTGAGTGGCAGAATTATATGATAGAGGAATGTTCATCTTCATCAAAACATCTTCTAATTACTATGTTGTCACTAGATTTACAAAGTTTGTTATCTTCCCAAAAATAGTATTTAGAATCACTTTTCAACTTGTTTTTTATTCTTTTGAAAAAAATCAGGAAAAATATCAGCAACCAATTAATTTACAATTAAGGAATACCATAGTAACTTTAGATTTAGAGATGACATGTGTTCAATAGGAAATTCGGGATCAATGATTTCAGAATGAGAAGAATTATAAATTCAAATCAAATGACTTTCCACAAGGTTTTATTTTCTAGTTTTATTCTTTATCTCAGGTTCAAACTCTTAGATTATTAGGATTTATCTTATTAGCCTTAGTTTGGAATGAAATTTCTTGAGTGAGAACTTTAATGTTGAATGGTCAGTAAAGATGATGATTTTGGAACCTAATAGATAGGGCCTGAATTTTCATAAGGAAAAACCCATATCTAAAGCTTTCTTTTCAGTGATAGTGTAATGATATTGAGTTTCATCTAGTTCTTTTGAACCATAATAAATGATATGAGTATTTTTTTTCTCTTCTTTGACTAATAACAACCCTAATGTCCCTATCAGAAGCATCACACATCAATTCAAAGGGTAAGGACCAATATGGGGTTGGATTATTGGGGAATATTTTAGAAATTTTTTTACTTCAATGAAGGATCTCTTACAGTCCTTATTGAAATGGACTCTGACATCATTTTGAAGTGTCTAAGTGAGAGGAAGGGAAATCCTACAGAAGTTATGGATGAATTGTTGATAGAAACTGGCATGACAAAGGATGAATAGATTTCTCAAGTTGATGTAGATCCAGAAAGTGATTATATCACCTCAATTTTGGAAGGACTGACATGAATACCATCTTGTGAAATTATATTCTCTAGAATGATCCTATTAGTATCCATGAAGTAACATTTTTTTAAATTTATCACAAGGTTACATTTGAAACACTTTTGAAGGAATAGAGGGAGTGAATAAGATAAGGGTTCTAATAAATCACCATAAATGGAAAATTCGTCCTTGAATACCTCCATGTAATGATCAATGAGTTCAGAAAGGATTCTCATCATACACCTTTGTAATTTTTTCGGAGTATTAAAAAGGCCAAAAGGCATCCTCGTATATGTATTAGTTCCAAATGGGAAAGTGAATATAGTATTTTCTTGGTCATGAGGTGTGATTGGAATTTGGAAGTAGCCATTGTATCCATCAATAAAGAAATAATGTGACATTTCATCTAATATTTCTAACATTTTATCAAGGAATAGAATAGGGTAGTGATCTTTTCATGTTTCATCATTTAATTTTTAATAATCAATTCACACAATCCATTTTCTTTTTACTTGAGTTGTAACCACCTCCCTGCATTCATTTGTGACAACAGTTATCCCACCCTTCTTAGTTACCACTATTATCATACTAACCCATTCACTATCTAAAATTATGTAGATAATACCAACTTGAATAATATTTTTGATCTCTTCACTAACTACCTCACGTATGAGTGGATTTATTCTTCTTTATAGTTGTATGTTTGGTTTGGTTGATTCTTCTAGATGGATATAATGCATGAAATGGGAAGGGTTGATTCTAGGTGCATCATATAGGTTCCAACCTAAGGCATTTTTGTTTTCCTCTAACACCTAAACAAGTTTATACTTCTCGGATTCAAAAAGTGCAGCATAGATAGTGATGGGATAAGAGTGAGCATGGAAAGGAATACATATTTTTGAAGCATATGAAAAGTTTTTAGATCAGTGAAGTCCTTTATTTTTGGGATAAACAACTTAGGAACAGAGGAATCGCTTTCAGTTGGTTTTGATTCCATTTCCTCGATATTTTCTAAGGAGGAGCAGTAGATATCAGAGTTGAGAGGGGATTCAAGAGAGTTTTCAAGATCCTTTATATTTATGGAGTCTATGAATAAAAATTCAAAATTAAATTCTCCATATATGAATTGATCATTCATGGTGAAAATTTAAAAAACTCCTCTCTCATTATAACATGATAAAAATGATGGAATGGGGGTGAATCCACTCTCAGAAGTGTCCTCATAAAAATAGAAAAGGAATTCATAGTTATCCTCTAATGGGTATTTCATGGATTAACTTCACCATTAGGTCACAAAATTAAATGGTTAAGATTACACCAGGAACATAAATCTTAGTTATAGTTATCATGAGAAAATTTCTTCCTAAAATTAGGGGATATTAAGAAGAATTCATCTCACCTTCCATGTCAAAGAAATAGAAATTAGCATGGAAGATAAGACCATTGATCCAGACAAGGACATCCTTGATTATTCCATCAATACTGGTAGGGCATCAAATGGATAACTAGATGAAAACCCCCATTAGGTATAAGAGACCTAGAACATGGTTAGAGAATATGGAATTGGGCATGATATTTATTGAGTCTTCTAGGTATATGTTGTGAATCATCAAATTTGGAACTCCCTGTTTGTCTTGGAACCGTAAAGGTCCCTGGATCATTTCACTTTATGGATATGGACTGCTGGGTTGAAAAATTTTCAATGGTCCTATATTGTCTCTTATGGGTGCAGAATTTTTGAAGAAACTTTTCATACTTAAATTTTTTTTGATTTCATCTAAGAGGTTAATGTTCACTTCATCATGACTAAACATGACAAGAATTTCATAATCAGCTTAAAAGGGATTCTTTATCTTAGATACATATTGAGGAAATGGAATTGGATTCTTTAAAGGAATGAAAGGGGTGAGGGGTGGCTTCACTTTCTTTTTCTGGTTTAATTTCCTTTTATTTATCCATCTCAATATTTAAAGGGGAGTTAGAGGATTCATTATGAGTCATAACAATTTTATTTCCAAATTGAAGTGCAATTTCACTTACATTTCTCATGGGGTTTGAAAATGGTTGATCAAGGAGTTTGGAAGAATTGGTTTGTTTTTGTTTAATTAGGTGGGATGTAAGTTAACCAATATTTTATTCAATTCTTTTAAATATAAAATGGCTAAAAGAGGAAAGATCTTCCACAATACTTTCCCATGGTTTCTGGGAAGAATAGGATTTCCCCGAATTAGGATTTACATGATTTTGGTTATTGGAAAATTGATTATATTGGGTTAGGAATTGGTAAGGATAACTAGTATAGTGGAATCTAGGAGGTTAAAGGGGATGATTTATCCTTTAATATTTAGTAACAAATAGATAAGGTTATTGAAAGTCACCACCAGCTTGACAATATTGGAATTGGTTTGAATTTTGAGCAGGGAATTGAGGTGGTGAGAGACAATATTAACATACCTCAAGCCTAGTTTATATGTTGAAGTGAAGGGATCATAGTGGTTTTGGTTGGATTTTCTAATTAACCAACCTGACAATTGAGGGTTGGTGTTCTGATAAGAATATGCAACATTGAGATCAATTGGTCTAGATGAATCTGATGGATCAACTTGAATTTGTGGAAATTTATCAGTTGGATGATATGGTGAACTTTATATTCCACAAATTTTTATAGGTCCAAGGAATATTGTTTGTGGAGAAGATGAGGTTGGAGATTTGGCGGCCATAGCTAGTCGACACACAAGACCTATAAGTTTACTCATCCACTCAGTCACCTTTTTGGGCTTTATTTATTAATTATACTGTACTTGTTTTACTTGATAATGTTCTTGAGTAAATAATTTATATGTTTTTGTATCCATATTGCTTAAGATATCTCATGTAGCTGTAGGATTTTTTCCAACAAGAGCACCACTACTTGCGGCATCAATGAGTGTTTTCTCCATAGCCAATAAACACTCATAAAAATATTGGATCAGGATTTTGTTATGGATTTTGTGTAGTGGAAATATTTCCATAATATTTTTAAACATCTCCATGTACTCATGGAGGGATTAATTAGGGAACTAGTGGATACCATTTATTTCCTTTCAGATAGAAGAGGTTTGATAAGTGGGAAATAATTTCTAAAAAAATAGATGCTTTATGTCAACCCCTGAGTTTATGGAACCATGAGGGAGGTAGTAGAACCATTACTTGGCAAATCTATATAGGGAGAAAGATATTTCTTAGAGTTTTATTTGTTCTTTATAAAACCCTTGAGGCTTTATTGTACAACATACCACTTGGAACTATTTGAGGTGAAGATATGGATTCTCACCAGATAGCCCATGGAAATGAGGTAGAAGATGAATCAAACCTGATTTTAGTTCAAAATCAACTTCAATATTTAAATATTGAATAACAAGGGGTTGGTAATTTATATCAGGGGCAATGAGTTATTTTATGGTTTTTTTCTATTGTATTGTCCATATCTAGAACAATTGTATAGTCAATTAATGGGTCTTGATTGATTTTATTATCTTTAATATTCCTCTTTAGTTAGAAAAAGTTTGATTGATTCTTGTGTTAAAAAAATATAATAGATTTTTTGGGAGGCTATGGGGAATTCATATAAATTTATAAACGATAAGAAGGTGGGTTTTTCTTTCTATTTTTTCATTTATTATTTTTATGGGAATATAGGTTTTTCTTTGGGTTTTTTCCATATATTTTTTTTTTGTTTTTTTGAAGTTTTTTGTTTTTTAATAAAGAAACCACTAACTAATAGTTAAATCGTCCCTAGAAATATATCCATTTTAATCATGGATGATTTTTGCCTATCAACTATTCAAAGTTCTGGTTCTTCCTAACTATTGAGGATTTAATCCAAGGCTTAACTTAACTAGGGTTATAATCTCAAACAATTATTTTTATAAAATTGTACTTATGGTTACAATAATACATGGAATCTACATGTTAAACAAAACATTCTATTAATCCATGACAAGTTAAGTTTAATATACACAATGTTAACCTAAATAATATTTAACAAGAAAAAGATCTCAATCACTTGATGTCCCCAAATTATGACTCATCCAAATAGATAATTTAATCATCCATTGAAATAGTTATTAATAAATTTTATGATTGTTATGTTGATGAGTTATAATTAGAAGAAAAATAATGGGAAAATAATAGATTAATGTGCCGAACACACACACGAACGATGAAGAAATTTAAATGTGGAATTTTAATTGAATGTGAATGGAAGAAAAGTGAATTATTTTCAAATTGATTTAAAAAAATAAGAACATTAATATTACAAAATATTAGTTCTATGAGAATTAGATATTAATATGAAGAAACATTATTTAATATTTAATTTAAATGAAAACAAATTTACAATATTATAATTTAAAACACTTGAAGTAAATGAAAATGAAATCATGAAGGAATAGTATCTCAAGTATAAATTTGAGTTTGAAAGGTCCTCCAAATAACTTTTCAAGGTTATGGTTGTGAAAACCTATCCAACTAAGCTTTTAATTTCCTACCTCTTCCATGGAGAATAGGGGGATGAATTTATAGCCAAAGGTGGTGGACAAATTTAAATCTAGAACTGACCTCCAAGTTTCATCAACCATTTGGCCACATAGAGCTGAATATGGAGAAATATTCTGATTTAAAGTTTTATATATGGATTTTAGAAGTTCAGAATATTCTTATTAATATTTTCCTGATCTTTAATAGAAGTTTTGGCATGGGATTCTCCAACTTGTGGATTAATTATCCTAGTTATGATCACATAGTGACCTAATCCTGGAATAAACACATGCATGGGAATGCATGGAAGTGTTTACAAAACAAATGAAGGAGTACCAGGGAGGATCTTTGGGTGTGGGTTAGCAATATTCCTCCTTCGACATGTTACATGGATATAATAAAGGAGGATATTAAGAGTTTAGAGTCTAGTTTGTAATTGGAATAGAATGAATGTACGTTTGGGGAGTGGGCTTCTAAAAAGGGGGAAATGGTTGGAATGTTATTAAGGGAGTAATGCATTTCTTGTGATGATTCGAGTGTTAGATGGTTGTGTGAGGGGGGCTCAATAATACATATTTTCATGCATGCATCAAGGAAAACCAAAGTTTCACTCATCCTAACATACAGATGGAGGACAACTCCTACAAGAATGATTAGGATACTATTGGTGGTTTAGTGGAGACCTTTTTTAGGAACCTTCTTGGAGGACCAAACCCCCATATGGTGGAAGGTTATCTAAGAAGATATGAATAAATAACTGACGATATTCCCTGGGTGTTTTCTAGGCATGATAATGATATGCTCAAGGCCATTCCATTTGAGGAAGAAATCTTAGGGGCTTGGAATAATCTTAACCCAGAAAGCACCCCAGGTTCTGATGGGTTTCCAGGTTCCTTATTATGTTCCTCTTGGAGTATGATTAAAGACAATGGTGTGCTCCCTATAGTGACCCTCTCTTTACAAACATTAACATTACATATTTTTTTTCAGAATACATAAACATTATACAAATATATGTGAGAATACCGTACTAGTCTAGTTCCTTTGGAAACATGGAAACATAAACATTAGTATATAAGTGAGCTATATTATCACCCACTATGTTTTTTGTGACTATAAACCTTCTTAGACACATAAAACATAATAAAAATCATTATAACTTGGGAGAGAAAACAGAAAAATGGGTGACCTCAAATCCTAAGTAAGGGTAAACAAGGGAGACATGTAAGCACAAACATGAGCATAAGGGCATGAGAATGTGATCATGGAAATAGAAGATCATACCCTATATATCAAAGATCATACACATGAATCATAGAAAAAATCTAGATAGTTCATAATACATGAATCAAAAGGAAGTAAAGGACATAATCCATGAAGGCATAACATAAGAGTAAGACATATAATTGTGCAAACACATAAGCATATAATTATTTTCATATTAGCCAAGGCATCACTGCCAAGACCATCTTAGTAGTCATTGTTCATTTCCATGGCCATCATAGTAGCATAAGTTCACTCCTCATACCATCATAGCAGTCATGGTTCACTCCCATGGTCATCTTAGTAGTCAAGGTTCACTCCCAAGACCATCTGAGTAGCATGAGTTCACTCCTCATACCATCATAGTCTATATCATGAGATATAAAAGTTTATCCAATTCATGAGAGGGAGATATATGTCCCACCCGTCACAAAATGAAATCATGCATACATATTTCACAAGATCATAAATGAACATATCATAATTGATGAAATGAAATGGGTACCATAAAAAAGTAAAAATATCATAACCTGTGAAAAGATACCGGTTTCATAATCATTTCATCATAAACATAACCTGTGAAATGAAGCAGGTTTCAAAAGCATATAACTCGTGAAAGAGAAACGGGTTTCATAACATCATACCTTCAAAACATAATAACTTCAAAGAAATAATATGAATAGAGACATTTAATAACTCCCAATAAAGTAATGAGTAACAAAAATGGATGTTATCTTAGATGGGAAATAATTTTGAGATATCTTCTAAAACATTTCTTGAATAAAATATCCTTTCTTCTTTAAAAATTATTTTTATTCCATAAAACCTTTTGAAAACCTTTTTCCTTGAAAATAGATTTGAAAAATTATAAATAAAGATTTAAAAAAAATTGAAATCCATTTTTCCTTGAGAATTATCTTCAAGGATATTTTGAAAACATTTTTGAAAATATGGTTTTTGAATAAAATATATTTCTGACCAAAGAGATAGGTAGTCAGATTTTACTAAAAATATTATCTTAAGTACCAAAGAGTGAAAAAATGGTACTAAAAAATTAGGATATCTTAAATAAACATAGGATAAGTATAATCATTAATATTCTTGAATTTTTTATCATAATATTTCATCAAAGGAAGCACAAACATAAACAATTTCAAAAAAAACAAGGAGATTGTCTCAATAAACTCTTCTAACTTGGTGGCTTGGGATCATAGTCTCCATGTAAGAAATGAAATTTACAAGAAGATTAATATATCATGAGAAGAATTATATTCATGATATAACATGTAAAATGGAATTATATACACCTTTAAGAAGAGTTTATGTCCATAAAGAAATAGGATTCTCATAGAAGGAAAATAAAGACAAAATAGTTTTACCGATTTCGTAACTTTTGAAAGTTAAACCCCGTGAAAGGAGAATCACAGAATGGATATGTGAATACCCATAAATTTAATTACATGATACATAGAATAAAATCATGGGTAGTAAATACACCACACAAAATTAAAGAGTGGTGAACATATCTTGTATCTCAGGGAAATTAATCATGAGATGAAAATCCCTTTACCTTATGTCATTACTCTCTCTGTACCCATACAAGATTCACAACTGACTAAAAATTAACTTTTTTATTATCAAAAAACTTTTAAGGGGAAAGTGATAAACCTCAATGTCCAAAATTATAACCAAAAATAACCATAATAGAATAAATCTAAAGAAAAATACAGGATCTGCCACTCCCCAGCAACTACCTCATGTACAGACCCTTGTCAATGCATGACCACTCGACTATATGTCCTGCGCAAGGATGTACGGTCTCGGAACCAATGGTATAGCCATACCCTATCAGACTTCCAAATACAAATGGAATGCATTGTTAATGGATTATTTCTCCAAACCCCATCTAAAGAAGATCCAAGTTAAAAAGTTGGTTGCATCACATCAAACTTCACTTCAAAAAACACATGGATAAATAATCCAAAAACATACTGAAACTGAACCAAGAAACCTCCCAAAACAATAAAAACTACCACCAATTTTAACCAGAGTCATCGAAGAGTAATTTAAGATTAAAAAAATCCTTTTCCCTAAAACATTTCCATGAGATTGATATTACCTAGATGTTAGGTGCCTCTGTCACCAGATTTTCAAACTCAGAGGCAAGATGGTCTCAGGACTGTATATACTCCTCAACGCTAATCTTCCTTTTATTGAAACCTAGACAAGAATTAGGAACTTTTTTTCAACCCAAGAATATTTCTCCTCATTAAGGGTCACCCTTAAAGACCTCCCCATCATTTTAGCTGCCTCCTCCTCAGAAGCATTAAGTAGCAAGACCTGCTCTACCACTTCTTCCTCAGAGCTTAATAGTAATTCTAAGGGTTGATCACCCTGGACTCCTGGTCTCTGATGGATCACATCCTTAGTGTCAACCTTTTTGATGTTTAACATCCTAGAAGGTCGAGTCTCTAGAGGAGGTTTTATGGAGGATCAATCCTTCCTACCCTTCCTTTTCCTATTACTCCTATTACTCTTCAGGCTTGAAACTTTGCCTACCGAATGGTTGTGTTCATCTCCATTGCATTCATTCATCTCTTATTACTCCTATTACTCATAAAAAAATTCTGTATAATAAATATAAGTTTATTATAAATATTTTAAATTATAATATTCTTATACATTTTACAATATATGGTTTGATTATGACATTATATTAATCCCTTGTTATTGATCATATGTTAAAGTTTCACTTTGGTTAATATTCACTTTGTTCTTCACATGTGTCTTAATTCGTTATAGCATTGGTCATTATACCTATATCATGATTATAAAATATTTAAAATTATATAAATATCATGTATACCTATTATATGTACATTATAATATTTTATAGCATAATTAATTATGAAATGTAATACCCCGTTCATGGAGACAGTAAGTCATTCATATGCATGAATGATGTTCCTATTTTTGTTTCCATATTGAAAGAAAGTATGTAAATGACATATGTATATATATATATATCATTATCACAGTATCATGATTATATTATATATATCATATAAGTTCATTAATATCATTCTATGTGGTGTGTGAGCGAATCACTTCGCTTTGAGGGGGTGGTAGTCCACACTTCCTCAAATGAAATTATCGTATTAACACCAAATGGAAGGTAAAAATATTTGTGTTGTAAAAGGAATAAAAAATATTAAATAAATAATAAATATAATATATTACATATATAAAAAAAATCCATCATAATTTACACCATGATTGGTGGTAAAGGAGAAATTAATAATCATCGTTTAGTGAGGTAGTAGTTTGTCGTACACAGAAATAGTATGTTCAACATTAATTAAATGGAGGTGTGTGTAAGTGTAGTACATAAAATTTGCATAAAAACATCATAGTATATGGAGGATACTTGTTTTGTCACACAATAATGTAATAAATATATTAGAGGTGGTGGATAAAGATAATAAATTAATGGATCTTGAGAGAAGATTTTACCTCTTAATTGGGTAACTCCTTATGGTTTGTGACAAAAGGTTTCCTTGAGAGGGTTTGTTAAAAAATGGAGGGTTCAAGGTAGAAGGGGGATTTTTTGGAATTTTATTGGTTGTTTATTGGACAAATATATAATTTGTGCGAGGTGTGAGGAATGGGTATAGGTGGTGTCCTTTTAAGGGGAGGGAAAAAAGACTCACATGGAATGTTTAGAAACAAGTTAGGTGTGCACATGTTATTACCTAAAAACATTCTTCGAAAACCAACAAAAATAAATAATATATTTTTAATGGAAAAAATATGGGAATCCAATGAGTGTTGGAAAGTTTCTAGGTCATTTTCCCCTTAATTTTAAGGTTTAGTCCCTAATTTATCTTAATTTGGCCTTAACATCTATGATTAATTTTAATCACTTTTACTAATCATTTTTGTCAAAAATTAACATGGTATTATTAGACTCCAAATATTAGATAGAACAAAATTTTGTATGTAGTATATTTTAAATTCACTTCATAGAATTGGAAAAAATATGGTTAGTTATAATACCACAGACGAATCAAAATAACGAGGTTTTAAAGTAGGAAAAAGTTCAAAAGTTTTTTAATATTTTATATTCATTTTCAAAGTGAAATTGATCCTAATGAATTTAATTTTATTAGTAGATATAATATTTATATAATTTTGCCATATAAAATTATAATATCATTTATAATTAATAATTAATTATAAAAAATGCAGTTTTTAAGAAAAAAAGATGTATTTTTTACTATTCATCAAAAAAATGAAGTTTCTCAGAAAAATCCCAAAAAGTATCCCTAAGATAATTTCAATTTTATGAATTCAAAAAAGAATTATATTTTATCAAATTAAATTTTTGAATGTATTTGAAATTAATTTTATTATTAAAATTGGTTCATTCGAGAAAACAGTTTTTTAAAACATAAAAGACTACCAAAAATCATATCTTTTATTACTAATATGTTTTATTTATATAAAATAATTATAAAAAATATTATCAAAGAAGTTAATGCTATTAATATAAATAAGTTTAACAACTAGGTTATAATTATCTTATTTAAATAATTATAATAATAAAAATAGGTGTTTCATAGAAACTCAGTGTTGCGTGTATCGTACGCTAACTCAGTGTTGTGTGTAACATACAAAAAATCAGTGTTGCAAGTGAAAGGAATATTTGACTTAGTTTATTTCAATATATAAATGAAAATTTAAATTTATTCAAGAAAAATAGGTCTGTAAAAACCTTGGGTGTTACATTCTACCCCCTTAAAATTAATTTCTCCATCAAAATTCATCACTCAGGTAAAAACAAGTGGGGATACCTCTGATTCATCATATCTTCACATTCCCAAATAGCTTCTTCTAACTAGTGATTTCTCTACAAATAAGTTACTAGGAGAGTTTTTTGGTTTTATAGAACTTTCTCTGATCAGTCCAAAATTACAACAGGTTTCTCCTCAAAAGAAAGATCATGCTCCAGCGGTATGACCTTTGAGTTTAGTACATGTGAAGGGTCTTGTATGTACTTACTTAGGAGTGATACATAAAACACATCATGTAATTGATATATATATATGTGTGTGTGTGTGTGTGTGGAGGAAGTTCCAAGTGATATGATGTTATCTCGATACGATCAATAATTTCAAAGCGACCAATATACATAGGGCTTAGTTTCCATTTATTCCTGAATATCGTAACTTTCTTCCAAGGTGAGATTCATAGAAAAATATTTTCACCAAAATCATACTCTAGATCACACCGATGGTTATCAGCATAACTTTTCTTCCAGCTTTGATCTACATTGATATGCTTTTGAATGGTTCTAACCTTCTTGGCCATTTCTTCAACGATCTCAAGTCCCAATAGATTTCTTTCACCAACCTTATCCCAACATGTTGGAGCTGTACATTTCTTCCCATATAGGGATTCATATGGTGCCATCTAAATGCTCAAGTGAAAGTTATTATTTTAAGAAAAATTGACTAGAGGAAGGTGTTGATCTGAACCACCTTTGAAATATAGAGAACAAGATATCAATATATATTTTAAGTTTTGAATTGTTCTTTCAGACTGAGTATCTATTTAAGGATGATAAGCAGTGCTAAAACTCAATTCTGTGTTATGTTCTTTCTAAATACTTCACCAGAACGTTGAGGTAAACCTCAGATCCTGATATGATACAATGGAACTTGGTACTCCATGAAAATTTGCCACAACATTAATATAGATCCTAGAAAGATTATCAAGAGATAAATCTTATCTGATAGAAATAAAGTGTCTTAACTTAGTAAGGTGATAAACTACCAACCATATAGCATTAAACCCTTTATAGGTTTCGGGTAGTCCAACGACAAAATCCATAGTAATGGTCTCCCATTTAGATTCTGGTATGGTTAATGGGTGAAACATCCCTTTAGAATTTTTTCTTTCAAACTTAACTTCCACGTGTACCAAACACCAAGATACAAACTCCGTGATATCTCTATTCATTCTATCCCACAAAAAGTATTCTTTCAATTCTCTATAAATATTCGTACTTTCAAGATGAATAGAGAATGAAGAACTATGAGCTTCCTCTAATAGCTCCTTCTTCAAAAATGGAATGGAAGGAACACATATGTGGTTCATAAACCATATCATTCCATCTTGATCAAGGTTATACTCTGGAAAATTTAAGACATTATTTTCCAGCTCATCATTATCCTTTTGCACCTCCTTGATCTTCATTTGGATATAGGGATAAACATTCATTTGAGAAAGATAATATCTTTCCCCTTCCTTCAGGATTTCTTGTTCCATCCATTGAAAATATAGAAATATTGGATCTTTTTTATCCTCATCATGGATAAGCTAGCATGATCATTCCAACTCAAAGCATCTGCCACCTTGTTCGCTTTCCAAGGGTGGTAATGTATTGAGCAGTCGTAATCCTTTATCAACTCTAAACATATTCTCTAGAACATGTTCAAATTCTTCATATGTGAATATATATTTTATACTTTTATGATCAGTATATATATCACACTTTTCCCCATAAAGAAAATTCCTCCATATCTTTAATGTAAAAATTACCACTACTAACTCCAAATCACGAGTTGGGTAATTTGTATCATGAATATTCAACTATCATGAGGCATAGGCTATAACCATGTTATTTTTCAAACAAAAACATCTCAATACCTTGTTTTATGCATCGTTATAGATTAGGAATCATTATCCATGTCATGACCCGTCCAAGTGGGGCCCGCATCGTGACTCCCCAAGCCCGCCTCCAATTGGCCAGGGGCTGGTGAGTAGCACCGAGTAGGCATATTACTAACATGGGAGGCATTGCCTATGTACCTGTACACACGCACACATCTCTAAGCCCACAAATGCTGAAATGTAAAAAACCACTGAGGAAAAAGAATGCATGCATACAACTAAACCCAACCAACAGAGTATGACGAAAGGTAGAGTACTGTAAAAGTAAACTGGGCCAAAAATACAAGCCCACCAAAAAGAAAACAAAAAAGAGTCTGAAACTGCAAAGTCCAAACTGTAAGCACAAAAGGTACTAGGATTGTCGCTCTTATTTGTAGGAACGCCTCCGCATGTAGGGAACTCAGAAAGATCGGTCTTGTCCTGGTCCGCCTTGGACTCTTTCAAAAGGCTGCTTCTCTGCACAAGACACTAGACGTGTGGGAAAAGCCCGTGTAGGGGTGAGTATAACAATACTCAGTAGAGGACCCTGAAAACCAAAAAGCAATACACAAAGTAAAGGTACAGTTAGCTATGCACAGTATATATCTACGGAACATATAGAACAAACCAGATATACTCAAAATCCAGACTCGTGGTCTAGTGACAAGTCACACAACTGCATACCCCTGTAAAGGATTCTGTTCGAAGATTCTGTGATGCACTCAATTCTGGGAGAACACACTCCACGAGTCTTATAGCTCTGATGACGTCTGTCCTAGAAGTGCTATTCATCGGGAACTGTCACGAGAGATAGCTACACTCATTATGGGAGACACACTTCTGAGTGGAAAGGTTACGATAGATAGAAGCACTCATTACTGGAGACACACTCCTGAGTGGGAAAGATCATGATACACAGATGAGGATCACTTCCAGGGCCATGGCGGATACCACGACTCATCCGAATTCACCAGTTAGGTGATACACTAGCTAGGTAGATGATCAACTCCTGGTAAGTTTGGTCACATTGATGCCTGACTCTACCTAGGGTCAAGAATGGATAGAGGATCTTGATCTGGGCCTCTCGGATGGATGCCTGACTATATCACAGAATGTACTACTAAAGGGATCATACTTCTGAGTAGGAAATGATGCTTGACCTTTAGGGGAATGAGAAGAAGGGGCACTAACCCAAATGAAATATGTCCAAGGTACGGTGAATGAAAGGACCATGTCATTTTCCAAAAAGAACACGGCGTGTAGAAATGATACACGCTGTGTTGTCTGACCCCAGGTACTACCCATGTACAACGGACCGTGTCATAGGCCGGTCATGTAGGGAAAAAAAACTAAGTACATGGCATATAGTACGGTGTACACTCCGTGTCTAGGTAACTAGGGTTGGCTCCGTGTACTCTGGCCATGTGCCCGTACACAGTCATCAACTCGTGTACTCCAACCCGTGTAATCCGCACACGGGGTGACCCGCGCTGCTGGCCTCGCCTGGCCATGCGATGGAGTACACGGTCATGTAATCCATCCCGTGTCCGCGTATTCCTGAGATGCACGCTGAGTCCTACGTAGCCGGTTCTGCCAATTTGTACACGCCGTGTCGCCTGAAGCTGTGTAGATCATCCCGTGTCTGTGTACTACCCAAAGTACATTCCGAGCTTCGGGGAAGGTCCAACATGCCGTGTGACCAGGTTCACACGCCTTTTCATTCTTCTCTGACCCCGAAACCTTAGCTGCCGCTTCCAGTACTACACGACGTGTTCTTCGGAAGTACACGCCGTGTATTCTGGAAATTTCCAGAAACGGCGCTCTTCGTCGGCACACCTCCCGTGCTGCTCTGATGTTGATCCATCCATCCGATCACCACGAAACCTTCAGGTTTTGGTCTCCCCAATGCCATGAAGCCTCTTCTGGTGTTTTCAGACCTCCGATCGGCTCCGAAAATGTGTTTTGATCTTCCCACATGAAGAGTGCTCTTTCCGATCCAGTCCGATTCGTCGTCCTCCATCGTCGCCGCACCTTCACAAGGTCATTGCGGTGTCGAACCTTTGATTTGGGATCATTGCGTCGTAGAACGGATGTGCAACGTTCCGTTATTTGTCGCCCCGCGAAGAACGCGAAGAACGCGTGAGGAAAGAAGGGGGAAGAAATCTAAATAAACAAATTGAGGAATAAACCTCCGCTGTCATTTGCCACGGAGTTGATCCACTCCCGTTAATAGGATTAAAAGTAGTAAGAATCAACAACAACATAAAGCATAGATCAATTCCCCAAAACCATCCCAAAGAAATCCCTCTCGCAAGAACGCACGAATCCGCGGATCAACTTGTTCGTGGTTGATCTGCGTTCGTGGTTTAAACTCAAAAACGGCGAAAGGGAATTGAAATAACAAACCCCTAACTTTTGAAAGGATCAATCATTGACTAAGGAATCGCGTTGCCATTGTCTTCGAGATCCTTCAATGTTGTTGGCGTAGCGATTCTCGACTTCGATCCATCATTGTTCTTCACCGAGAGTTTGCTCCAACATGCCATGGATTCGTCATAGGTTCCTCTCAAATGTCGCCAACGATCAACAATTGTCCACCCCTTTAAAAAGGGAAACAAGATTGGAACTTAATTACGTGGTGATATTAATGACTCCTACTTGCCTAATCTTGAGTCATTATGATGCGCCATTAGTTAAGGAAACAGACGTCCCGTCGCTGCGTATTAAAGAGTCCAACTTTCCATTTATTTTCCATTATGACAAAGCATTAAATTGAAGAAACAGCTACCCTTTTAACGCGCTGCAATGGTTGTTTCCATAAAATAAAATAAACATTTATATTTTTATTTTATTTTATTTTATTATTAAAATTTCCGCAAATTAACTTTTTCCCTAGACTCGCGCCGGTCGAGGTTAGCCTCATTCTTAGGTAAAGTCGTTTTCCCGGATGCAACGGTGTGCTCAGATTTTTAATTCGGGCATCTGTTTGGAAACTGCAACAACCACGCACAAGTGCCGACTCACTTAACTTGAAAAGTTCAAACCACCATTCCAGGATCACTAGACCTCGGAGTGATGTTCCGTCTTCACTCTCGGTCTCGAAATAATTCCATATAATATTTAAAAATAATACATGAAAAATCTGAGACATTACATTCACCCCACCTTGGGGCTTTACATCCCTGAAAATCCAAAACAAGGGCTACTCAAAAAGATGTGGGTACTAGGCACGGATCTGAGCCTCCCGCTCCCACATTCTCTCCTGAAGATCCATGTTGCCACCAGACGCGCACCAAGGGAATCGATCGCCCACGAAGGATATTCTCCTGCTAATCCTCGATCTTCACCGGGTACTCAGCAAAGGTCACTCCATCCTCGATGTCCAGCTCTCCCCAGTCGATGACGTGCTATGGGTCATGCACGTACCTCCTCGGTTGCGACACGTGGAATACATCATGTACACGATGCAACTGTGGAGGTAGAGCTAGACGGTATGCCACCTCTCCAACTCTGCTCAGAATCTGGAAAGGTCCAATGAACCTCGTAGATAGATTTCCACCTTAGCCAAATCTCCACAACCCTCATCAAGGTGAGACCCGAAGAAAGATGTGGTCTCCCTCTTCGAACCCTAAAGGTCTCCGACATCTGTCAGCATAAGAATTTTTCCGGCTCTGGGCAGTCTTCATCTGCTCTCGGATGATCTGCACCTTCTTTGTGGTAGCTCGCACTAGCTCTGGACCCATGAGTGCTGACTCTCCGGGGTCGGTCCAGCAAAGCGATGACCGGCAGGGTCTCCCGTACAAAGCCTCGAACGGTGTCATACCAATGGTGGAGTGGTATCTATTGTTGTACGAAAACTCCACCAGGGGTAGGTGGTCCTCCCAACTATGACCAAATTCTAAGATACAAGCTCGCAACATATCCTCCAGAACCTGAATGGTTCTCTCCATCTGACCATCCGTCTGGGGATGAAATGATGTGCTCAAGCGTAGTTGAGCCCCAAAATCCTCATGCAATCCCTTCCACAGCCGGGATGTGAAGCGGGCATCTTGGTCTAAGACTATAGTCTATGGAACCCCATGAATCTGAACTATCTCCTGCATGTAGCGGCGTCCCAAGCTCTCTACGGAACTCTGCTCCCTGATAGCTAAGAAGTGGGCCGACTTGGTGAGTCGTTCAACGATCACCCAGATGGAATCATTCCCCTTGGATGTCCATGGTAATCCCATCATGAATTCCATCAATATTCCATCCCACTTCCACTCTGAGACTTCCAGGGGGAGATAATCCCACTGGAACCTGGTGCTCAGCCTTCACCTGCTGGCATGTGAGGCATCGAGAAACGAACTCTGTTACTGCCTTCTTCATGCCTGACCACCAGAACTGTCATCGGAGATCCTGGTACATATTTTCCACTCCAGGATGTACTGCCAAAGGGGATGTATGGAACTCCCTCAGGACCTCCTCCTATAATTCCACTGGTACAATAGTGTGTCCTCTGAAAAGAAGTGTGTGCTCCCCACCTTGTGAATATCCATCAGAAGCATGTCCTGTGGATAACTGAGCATGTAAAGCCACACAGTCAACATCCCCAAGTTGTGCCACCCTAACTCGCTGTAAGAGTGGAGGGGTGACAACCATCAACTGTAGGTAAGCTGTATCCTCTCCATCCACGAAGGATAACTGTAACGTGGCTAACTGTTGTGTCACCTCACTCAATAGATGTGAGCTCGACCTTATGCTAATGGAATATACCACCTTGTTCCCCTTTCTAGGAGTATAGATGATCTCAAAATCGTAGTCCTGGAGGAACTCTATCCAATGCCTTTGCCTCAAATTTAGATCCTTCTATGAGAAGATGTACTTGAGGATTTTTGTGGTCAGAGTAGACAATGAACTGCTCGCCCATAAGGTAGTGTCTCCACATCTTCAATGAGAAGACTACCACTTCTAACTCGATATCATGGGTCATATAGTTCTGCTCATGTGGCCTAAGCTGGTGTGAACCATAAGAAATCACTGCAAGCCACTGCATCAGGTCACAGCCGAGCCCGGTCCCTAATGTGTCGCAGAAAACTATGTACTCGACACCCTCCTCTGGCAATCTCAAGACTAGGGCGCTCGTCAAACTTTGTCTTAGATGCTCAAAAGCATGTTGCAACTTTTCTGTCCCCACGAAGGGTTTCCCCTTTCTGTTCAAGGTCGTCATCGGTGCTAATATCCGGGAGAAGTCAAGAATGAACCTCCGGTAATATCCTGCCAATCCAAGGAAGCTTCACACCTCTGTCACGCTCTGAGGTGGCTCTCATGCTAACACAACCTCCACCTTGGTTGGGTCCATAGCTACTCGATCTATTGAGATGACATGTCCCAGGAAGTGGACCTCCTGAATCCAGAACTGACACTTTGAGAGCTTCCCATAAAGCCAATGCTCCCAAAGTACGTCCAGAACCATCCGCAGGTGTCTCGCGTGCTCCTCCTATGACGTCGAGTACACAAGGATGTCATCGATGAAGACCACTATGAACCGGTCCAAGTACATCTGAAAGATCCGGTTCATTAGTCCCATGAACTCTACGGGGTCGTTTGTCATGCCGAAAGGCATCACCAAGTACTCATAGTGACCGTAGAGGCATCTGAAATCCGTCTTTAGTATATCCTCATTCTGCACTCGTAGCTAGTGATAGCCTAATCAAAGGTCAACCTTCGAGAACCACTGTGACCCTCTTAGCTGATCTAAGAGTTCATCCATCCTTGATAGTGGATATTTATTCTTCACCATCACCCGGTTCAGGCGCTGGTAATCCACGCATAGTATCAAACTCCCGTCGGCCTTCTTGGCAAACAAGACTGGGGCCGCCCAGGGTGAAACGCTGGGTCTCACGAAACCCTTTCTCTGTAAATCCTCCAACTGCACCCTCATCTCACGAAGCTCTGTGGGATCCATCCGATATTCCGACGAGGAAATCGGTGCCGTCCCAGGGTGTAAGTCGATGCAGAAGTCGATTTCCCGGTGGGGAGGTATTCCTGGAACATATTCGGGAAAGAAGTCATCATACTCCGCCACCACTGATGGGAACTGAGAGCTCACAAAATCTACTGCTCCGAGGGTAAGGATAGACAACTCATGAGTGATTGGCTGCACCCTCCTATGCATGACCCCATTTTTTGCTGCCTGGGTTTCCTTTTCTCCGACAAAGGAAAACCTCATTCCATCACGGCGGATACACTGCACCCTTCTCCTAAAACAGTCAATCTGATCATGGACCGAAGATAACCAATCCATACCGAGAATGACGTCGTAAGGCCTCGACGCTACCGCCAAGAGGTTCCAACCAAAACTCTCACCTCCAAGGGTAAGACCACATTATCTACAAAGGTGTGTGATCATTGAGTCTCCTCCTGTAGGTGTCTCTAAGACTAAAGATCGAGTCAACGGTTCAACCGGAAGCTCGAGGTTTTGAACAAGACAAGTGGCTATAAGGGAATGACTGGAACCTCTGTCTATGAGTACGGCAGCTAAGGTAGAAAATACACATATCATACCTTGAATCATCCCTAGATCCCCTGGGTCGTATGCCTCGACTGCATGCAGTTGTCCTCATCCCTGTCCCCCAGCTCCCTGAGCTTGGTACGGACCTCGTGGGGGTGGTGGTGGAAGTAAGTCGAAGCGTCTGCCACCACCCACATCTCTCTATGATCCTCTTCCACGTTCGCCACATGGCGGGTCTGCCTGCTCTGTCCTCTGCCTCTGCCTTGGTGGCCCATCCACCGCTTCTCTGTTAGCAGCTCGACGGGTCGGGCAATCTCTAGGGAGATGTCCCCTACCATCGCATGTGTAGCATCGCTTCTCCCTAGGCTGACTGGATCCATCCTGAGAGCCATGGACTGTTGATCCCCTGTCCTGGGTCCTCCTATGACATTTCCCACATCCAGATCCCTATGCCTGATGTCGGCTCCCTATTGCTGGTGTCTCTGCACCTGTCTGCCTGCTGCTGACTGTCGGCGACTGTCTCTGCTCCGCCAAGAAACTATCGATCACCAAGGCTCACTCGAGCACTCCAGCATAAGTGGAAATTCATAGAGGCACGACACTAGCTCGTATGTCACGCTGTAGACCTCATTCAAAGGTCCGAGCTCTGAAGTACTGATCTGTGACCATATACATCGAGTACCTGGCGAGGTTGGTGAACCTCGATGAATAGTCAACTACTGTCATACTGCCATGATGGATCTAAAGAAGCTCTTGGATGCGCACAGCTCTCAGTGTAACCGGAAAGAACTCCTCCATAAAGAGTCGCTCAAACTCCTTCCACAAAATATTCTCCTCTTCGTGAGTCTGCGTGGTCAGACTCCACCACCGTCCCGCCGAACCCTGAAGAAAGCTCGCTCCTAGGACCACCATCTGGTCTACTGGTGTCCTTACAAGACGGAAAAGTCTGGTCACCGCCTCAAGCCAGTCCTCAGCCTCCTGGGGGTCGGGCTTGCCTTGGAACCTGAGGGTTCTCTGTCTCTAGAACTCATAGAGCGCGCTGAGCCTCCACTCTTCTCCGGTCAGTACCGCGGGTACCACTGGCTGCACCACTGGTGGTGGTATAGCAGGTGCACCACCTGGTGGAAACGCCTGGGGAGCTGGTCCCTGTATCGAAGCCTCATCACTGAGGGGGTCATACTCATGATCGTGCTGCTGAATCCTAGCGGGAATGCGTCGCGGAGGCATCCTGTAAACAAACAAGATGTACTATGGTCAATGAGTATATCTGGATAGCTGACACAAAGGGCATGGAAAAAACAACCCATTCCTATATGATGTATTTACCTTTTTATTTCCCCGCAACCAGTGTTTTCATGAACAGAGTCGAAAAGAGGGTTATCAGAGTCCTAGTGTATGGATACGTCGGCCGCCGCACCAACACTGGGGTCCCTGGCCTGAAATTTGAACCTAAAACACTTAACACTATTTCCCCAAACTAAACTCACAGAATCTTGGTCCTAAGGTAGAACCGACCACCTCTGATACCACTCTGTCATGACCCGTCCCATTGGGACCCGCGTCGTGACTCCCCAATCCCGCCTCCAATAGGCCAGGGGCTGGTGGCTACCACCGAGTAGGAATATTACTAACATGGGAGGCATTGCATATGTACCTATACACACGCACACATCTCTAAGTCCGCAAATTCTAAAATGTAAAAAAGCCACTAAGGAAAAAGAATGCATGCATACAACTAAACCCAACCAACAGAGTACGACGAAAGGTAGAGTACTGTAAAGTAAACAGGGCCAAAAATACAAGCCCACCAAAAAGCAAACAAACAAGAGTCTGAAACTGCAAAGTCCAACCTATAAGCACAAAAGGTACTGAGACTGCTGCTCATAGCCGTAGGAACGCCTCATCCTATAGGGAACTTAGAAAGCTCGGTCATGTCCTGGTCCGCCCTGGACTCTGTCAAAATGCCGCTTGTCTGCACAAGACACCAGACGTGCGGGAAAAGCCCATGCAGGGATGAGTATAAAAATACTCAGTAGAGGACCCCGAAAACCACAAAGCAATACACAAAGTAACGGTACAGTCAACTATGCACAGTATATGTCTATGGAACATATAGAACAAACCATATATACTCAAAATCCAGACCTGTGGTCTAGAGATAAGTCACACAACCACATACCCCTGTAAAGGATTCTGTTCGAAGATTCTGTGATGCACTCAATTCCGGGACAACACACTCCACGAGTCTTATAGCACTGATGACATCCTTCTGAGAAGTGTTGTTCGTCAGGAACAATCGCGAGAGATAGCTACACTCATTACGGGAGACACACTCTTGAGTGGAAAGGTTACGATAGATAGAAGCACTCATTACGGGAGACGCACTCCTGAGTGGGAAAGATCATGATACACAAATGAGGATCACGGCTAGGGCCATGGCGGATACCGCGACACATCCGGATTCACCAGTTATGTGATACACCAACTAGGTAGAGGATCAATGCCCGGTAAGTTTGGTCACATCGATGCCTAACTCTACTTAGGGTCAAGAATGGATAGAGGATCTCGATCCGGGACTCTCAGATGGTTGCCTGACTCTATCATAGAAAGTCCTGCTGAAGGGATCATACTCTTGAGTGGGAAATGATGCCTGACCTTTAGGGGAATGAGAAGAAGGTTCACTAACCCAAATGAAAGATGTCCAAGGTATGGTGAATGAAAGGACCGTGCCGTTTTCCAAAAAGAACACGACATGTAGAAAAGATACACGCCGTGTTGTCTAACCCCGGGTACTACCCGTGTACAACGGCCTGTGTCATAGGCTGGTCATGTAGGGAAAAAAACTAAGTACATGGCATGTAGTAAGGTGTACACTCCGTGTCTAGGTAATTGGGGTTGGCTCTGTGTACTCTGTCCATGTGCCCGTACACGGTCATCAACCCGTGTAATCCAACCCGTGTAATCCGCACACGGGGTGACCCTCGCTGCTGGCCTCGCCTGGCCATGTGATGGAGTACACGGTCGTGTACTCCATCCCGTGTTCGCATATTCCCAAGATGCACGCTGCGTCCCGCATAGCCGCTTCTGCCAAGTTGTACACGTCGTATCGCCTGAATCCATGTAGATCATCCTGTATCCGTGTACTACACAAAGTACACGCCGAGCTTTAAGGAAGGTCCAACACGCCATGTGACCATGGTTACATGCCGTGTGATTCTTCTCTGACCCCAAAACCCTAGCCGTCGCCTCCATTACTACACGGAATGTTCTTCGAAAGTACACACCGTGTATTCTGGAAATTTCCAGAAATGGCGCTCTTTGCCGGTGCACCTCTCGTGCTACTCCAATGTTGATCTAGTCGTCTGATCACCACGAAACCTTTAGGTTTTTGTTGCCCCGGCGCCACGAAGGCGCTTTCAGTGTTTTCAGACCTCCGATCGGCTCCGAAAACGTGTTTTGATCTTCCCGCATGAAGAACGCTCTTTCCGATCCGGTCTGATTCTTCATCCTCCATCGTCGTCGCACCTCCACAAGGTCGTTGCGGTGTCGAACCTTCTATTTGGGATTGTTGCGTCGCATAACGGATTTGCAACGATCCGTTGTTCGTCGCCTCGCGAAGAACGTGAAGAACGCGTGAGGAAAGAAGGGGGAAGAAATCCAAATAAAAAAATTGAGGAATGAACCTCTGCCATTATTTGTCACGGTGTTGATCCACTCCTATTAATAGGCTTAAACAGAGCAAGAATCAATAACAACATAAATCATGGATCAATTCCCCAAAACCAACCCAAAGAAATCCCTCCCGCAAGAACGCATGAATCCATGGATCAACTTGTTCGTGGTTGATCTGCGTTCATGATTTAAACTCAAAAACAGGGAAAGGAAATTGAAATAACAAAACCCTACCTTTTGAAAGGATCGATCATTGATGAAGACGTCGCGCTACCATTTTCGTCGAGATCCTTCAACGTTGTTGGCGTAGCGATTCTCAACTTCAATTCGTTGTCATTCGTTGCCGAGAGTTTGCTCCAACGCGCTACGAATTCAGTAGAGGTTCCTCTCAAACGTTTCCAACGATCAAAAATTGTTCACCCCTTTAAAAAGGGAAACAAGATTGGAACTTAATTACACGGCGATATTAATGACTCCTACTTTCCTAATCTTGAGTCATTATGATGTGCCATTAGTTAAAGAAACAGATGTCCCATCACTGCGTATTTAAGAGTCCAAATTTCCATTTATTTTCCATTATGACACAACATTAAATTAGGGAAACATTTTCCCTTTTAATGCACTGCAGCAGTTGTTTCCATAAAATAAAATAAACATTTAGATTTTTATTTTTTTTTATTTTATTATTAAAACCTCTGAAAATTAACTTTTTCCCTCAACCTACAGCAGTCGAGGTTAGCCTCATTCTTAGGTAAATTCGTTGTCCTGGACACAATGGTGTGCTTATATTTTTAATTTGGGCATTCATTTGGAAATTTCCATAACCGCGCACAAGTGCCGACTCACTTAACTTAAAAAGTTCAAACCACCATTTCGGGCTCACTGGACCTTGGAATGATGTGCCGTCTTCATGCCCGGTCTATAAATAATTCCATATAATATTTAAAAATAATAAACGTAAAATCCGAGACATTACAATCCACTACAGGGTAGTGTAAGAATGAGTGCACTGACCAACCTCCTCTTTCGTTCCTTGAAATTTCCCTTACATTCATTTGTCCAGAGAAACTTAACACCATTATGAGTTAACTTGGTTAGAGGATTAGATAGTCATGATAAATTCACCACAAATCATTGATAATATCCAAATAAACCAAGAAAACTACAGATCTCAGTCACTATGGTTGGTCTAGGCCATCTTTCAATAGCCTCTGTCTTTGATGGATCTACTGTTGTACCATCTCTTGATATTATGTGACCCAAAAATGAATCATTTTTCATTCAAAATTCACACTTTGCTAATTTTTAATAAAAATTATCCTTCATTTGGGACTTTAGTATAATTCTCAATTTCTCTTCATTCTATTCCTTTCTCTTTTAATAGATAAGAATATCATCTATAATGACTACCACAAACTTGTCGAGGTAATATATAAAAACTACATTCATTAAATCCATGAAGATATTAGGTTATTTAGTAAGACCAAAAGTAATCACTATATATTCATAGTGACCATACCTTGTATGGAATTTCATCGTGGGTATATCCTCCTTATTGACCCATAATTGATAATATCCCGAATGAAGGAGAATCTTGGAAAAGTATTTATCTCCATGAAGTTGATCAAAAAAGTCATCAATATAGGGAATAGGATAGTTATTCTTGATTTTGATCTTGTTCAACTCCTGATAATCAATGCATAGTTGCATTGATCCATATTTCTTCTTCGCAAAAAGAACTAGTAAACCCCAAGGTGACACACTTGGCTGAATGAATCCCTTATCATGGTTTTCTTGGAGTTTCTTCTTAAATTCCTACAAATCTATTGGGTCCATTATATAAGGATTCTTTGAAATTGGTGTGGAACTAGGTATAAGTTCTATTGATAACTCAAATTCATGTTTTGGTGGAAACTATGCAAATATTCTAGAAATACATCCAAAAAATCATGAACAACACACATATCATTGATTTCGATCTTTTCCTCATCCATTTGATATAAACCCATTTGAATAGGGATTAAGACCCATACACTAGATCAAATATCCACAGGAATTTCAGACTTATCATCACATTTATGGATGATCATAGGAGGGTTTGAAATATCAAACATAACTTCCATTATGTGATAATAGATGTGGTATTTATTCAAATAAAACTAATACATGCCTATAATAACATCAAATTTGACCAAAGAATTAATGATAAGATTTGTAGGAAGAACATTCCCACAAACTTCTACAGGAGAGGAATCATAGACTTGAGATTCAATCATCGTACCATTAGGGATTTTCACTGCTAATTCCACATCTAACAATTTTGGTGTAATCTTAACACCCTTATCAAATTGTTTAGATATGAAAGAGTGGGTAGGTCTAGAATCAAATATGAAATTAGAAATTATAGAGTGGATGGTAAGTGCCTTTCATCTTGTCATTATCACACCCCTCATTAGAAATAGTGATTGCATGAGATTTTCCCTTGTCCCTCGGCTTAAGAGGTTACTGATGTTGATCATCATCACCAGCCCTTGGGTTTGGGAAGTAGATGGAATAATTACCATTCTCCTTACACTTGTGGTACTAAATTGTGGGAGGTTCTTTTTTTTGTGGATTTCTCTCCATTAGCATTTTGAGTAAACTTATACCCATCACTTTGACAAAAAATTTCCCAATGGCCTTCCCTTCCACACTTAAAACATTTATTAGTCCCCTTAAGGAAATTTCCTCCATGATTATTACAACACAAAAAGCATAAAATAAAGTTCATATTCTTTTCAACATGGTTTTTAGATTTTCTTTTAAACTCCATATTTCTATTATTTCCAAAGCCATTAGATTGATACATGACTCCTACCTCTATTTCCACCTTCATTTCACAACTCACAATCTCTTCATAGAAACTAAAGTATATTATGTCCAATGACCATATGAGACATGAATTTAAACCACTAAATAAACAATAAAATTTAATTTCAGGTTGGCTGATAATTCCTAAAGTGTACCTCGCCAGTCTCATAAATTTATCCTCATAGGTACTCATAGATTCATCATCCATTTGATTCAACTCAAGGTACTATTTATTTATCTTGGTAA
The DNA here is from genome assembly GCA_963277665.1 of Viscum album. Classification (NCBI taxonomy): domain Eukaryota; kingdom Viridiplantae; phylum Streptophyta; class Magnoliopsida; order Santalales; family Viscaceae; genus Viscum; species Viscum album. The sequence goes on along the minus strand of OY728129.1, from coordinate 746,958,043 downwards.
GAAAAATTTGAGGAAATTACTTGTAGAAAAATAAGTTCTTAAACTCATCCAAAACCATGGATTAAATCTCATCATGTTTCCTCATATTCTTGATTAGATTCCACCACTGATCTGCTTCACCTTAAAAGTGATAAACCACTAGAATGACTTTCTCAATCTCTGAACACTGAAGAACATAGAATATCTTTTCATTGGTACTAATCCATTATTCTGGAACAAGTGGATCAGGAAACCCTTTGAAAGAATGTGGAAATTGCCTCATAAAAGACTCAACAGAATTTTGTTCCCTCATTTTCTAATTTTTAATTCCACCATGATTCATAACCTGAGAAAGTTGTGTGAGCACAGAAACAAGTTTTTACATTCCATCTCTAATAGCATTTGGTTGCTCTAGAGGACAATCATTTTATTTTCTATCTCCATTTCCATTAACATGGTTCGTTCGGGTTCTATCCATTGATGAAAACCAAAATCATAGAGTAAGAAATAGTTATCATGTTGAGGAACCACATAATCATGAAAAATCACTTTTAAGATGACTAACTTATGACAACTTTCTCAATCTATGACACCTTAGGATTATCTTAGGCTATTCATATCCAACTTATATTTAGATCCTTTATAATTTTTCATGAAGATACTGTGAATTCCCAAATAATATCTGTTGGGAGTGTCAAACCAGGGGTGCAGCAAGGCCTTTTGTCGTGTACCAGATTAACCTGAGTCAACACCGGAACATATTGTCAGAGTTGTTACCCATAGATACATCTATTCCAGAGCCACATCCACTTTTAGTATCCAGATATGGATGTATTACTTGGAAACCACTCACTCTATCCTTTACTAAAATTCAAGTAAATTTTCTTATACTTTGACTCAACCCTATACTTATCCTTAGACATGCCTTTAGTGTTCTCACCAAGTTTTTATCATCCTAGTTTCCAAATGTTAACTAAACTTTTCTTTTGATACCAGCTATAGTGAAACTCACTTTACAAACATTAACATTATATAAATTTTGCGAAATACATAAACATAATACAAATAGACATGAGAATACCGTACTAGCCTAGTGTTGTTGGAAACATGGATATATAAACATTACTACATAAATGAGCTACATTATCTCCCACTAGGTTCTTATTGACTATTACCCTTCTTAGACACATCAAACATAATACATATATTCATAACATGGGGAAGGAAACATAAAAAGGGGTGATCTAAAATACTTAGTAAGGATAAAAATAGAGACATGTAAGAATAAACATGATCATAATGGTATGAGAATATGATCATGAAAATAGAAGATCATGCCCTGCATATCAAAGATCTTACACATGAATCATGTAAAAAAGATAGGTAGTTCATAAGACATGAATCAAAAGGAAGTAAAGGACATAATATATGAAATCATAACATGGGATTAAGACATGGAATTGTGGAAACACATAAGCATATAATTATTTCAATAGTAGCCAAGGCATTTCTTCCAAGACCATCTTAGTATTCATTGTTCTTTTCCATGGTCATCATATTAGCATGAGTTCACTCCTCATACCATAATAGTAGTAATGGTTTACTCCCATGGCCATATTCATAGTCAATTTTCACTCCCAATACCATCTTAGTATCATGAGTTCACTCCTCATACCATCATATTCTATCTCATGATATATTAAACTTTACCCGATGCATTGGGGGAGATATATCTCCTAATCATCACATAATGAAATCATACATACATGTTCCACAAGATCATAAATGAATATATCATACCCCATGAAATTAAAATGGTATCATAAACATGTAAACATATCATAACCTGTGGAAATATATAGGTTCCATAATCACTTCATCATAAACATATCGTGTGAAAAGAATCAGGTCTCAAAAGCATATAACCCATGAAAGAGAAATGGGTTTCATAACATCATGACATCAAAACATAATCAATTCATAAAAATAATGTGAATGGAGAAGTTGAATAATTCCCCCATAAAGTCATTAGTAACACTAATGTATGTTATCTTATATTGGAAATAATTTTTAAATATCTTATAAACATTTCTTGAGGAAAATATCCTTTCTCCTTTGAAAATTGTTTTTTATTACATAGAACCTTTTTAAAACGTTTTTCATTGAAAATAGATTTGAAAACTTATAAAGTAATATTGTAAAATAAGAAAACATTTTTTAAATCCATTTTACCTTAAAAAGTATCTTCAAGTATCTTTTGAAAACATTTTTGAAAACATAGTTTTTGAATACAACAGATTTCCAACCAAAGAGATAGGTGGTTAAATTTTACTAAAAACATTATATTAAGTACAAATGAGTGAAAAAAATGGTACTAAAAATGATGATATATTTAATAAACAAAGAAAAATGAAACTTGTGAATATTTTTTAATTAATTATCATAATATTTCATCAATGTAAGTATAAACATAAACAATCTCAAAAAACGAGGAAATGGTCTCAATAAACTCTTATAACTTGGTGACTTGGGATCATACTATCCACATAAGAAAAGGAAATTACATGGAGCTTAAGATATCATTAAAATAAGTATATTAATTATATAACATGTAAAATGGAAGTATTTACACCTTGGATAATATTTTGGTTTCATAAAAAAATTGGAATCTCAAAGAAGGCAAATTGAGACAAAATTGTTTTACTGATTTGGTAACTTTTGAAAGTTAAACCCCATGAAACAAGGATCATAGAATGGATATGTTAATACCCATAAATTTAATTATAGTATACATATAATACAATCATGGTTAGTATATACACCATTAGAAAGGAAAGAGTGGTGAACATGGCTTGTATCTCACAAAAATTAATCAGGAGATGAAAATCCCCTTACCTTGTATATTGACTCTTTTCGTACTCATAAAATATTCCTATAAAATAAATATAAGTTTATTATATATATTTTAAATAATAATAATATTATACATGATATCATATATTATTTTATTATGACCATATATTACCTGAGTGTTATTGATCCTATGCTAAATTTTCACTTCGAGTAATATTCGCTTTGTTCTTCGCATGTGTCTTAATTTGTTGTAACATTGATCATTATACTTATATAATAATTACATAATTTATAAAATGATATAAATATCATTTATACTTATTATATTTACATTGTAATATTTTATATCATAATTAGGTAAGAAATAGAATACATTGTTCTTGGATACAGTAATCTGTTCGTACGCATGAATGTTATTTCCATTTTTATTGTCATATTGAAAGAAAGTATGTTAATGAAATATGTTTATAAATATGTATATACATATATATAATTATCATAGTATCATTATTATATTATATATATCATATAATTTCATTAATCCCATTTCTTGTGGTGTGTGAACGAATCACATCACTTTGAGGGGGCGGTAGTCCGCACTTCCTCAAACAAGATTATCGTATTAACACTAAATCGAAGGTAAAATTATGTGTGTTGTAAAAGGAATAAATAATATTAAATAAATAATAAATATAATATATTAAATATATAAACAAATTTCCCATCATAATGTCCACCAAGATTGGTTTTAAAGGAGAAATGAACAATCATCATTTCGTGAGTCAATAGTTCACCGTACACAGAAACAATATGTTAAACATCCATTAGATAGAGGTTTGTGTAAGTTTAGGTCAGAAAAATGACAGAAAAACATCCTAGTATATTATTTAAACTGTTTTCTTCACTCAAAAATGTAATAAAGAGAGTGTAAGAGGTGGATAAGGAAAATAAATGAAAGGATCTTGAGAGAAGATGTTACCACTTAATCGGGTAACTCCTTTTGGTTTATGCCAAAAGGCTTCCTTGAGAGGGTTTATTACAAATGAGAGGCTTAAATGGATAATTTAGGATTGTTTTTAAGTGTATTTTTTAGGTATTGGATGAACATAAAAGGTTTTAGCAGTGTTAGGAATTGGTAGAGGTGGTGTCCTTTTATAGGGAGGGAAAATGACTCACATGGAATTTTTAGAAACAAGTTATGTGTGCACATGTCATTATCTAAACAAATTATTAAAAAACCATAAAAATAAATAATGGAAGGTTTATAGAAGAACTATGGATTGAAAATGGTTTCTGGACAAGTATAAAGGTCATTTGGGCCATTAATTGTAAGGTTTAGTCCCTAATTAAGCTTAATTTGGCCTTAACTATTGTGATTAATTTTAATCACTTTTACTAATCATTTTGGTAAAAAATTAACATGGTATCAGTTAGACTCTAAATATTATACCTAATAAAATTGTTTATGTCTTATTTTTGAAATTCACTTCATAGAAGTGTCAAAATTAAGATTAGTTTCAATTTCACAGATGGGTCGAAATAACGGGGTTTTAACGTAGGAAAAAGTTCAAAAGTTTGTTAAGATTTTATATTCAGTTTCAAAGTGAAATTGATCCTAATGAATTTAATTATATTATTAGATTTAATATTTATATATTGTGACCTTAAAAAAATTTATAACATCATTTATCATTATTAATTAATTAGAAAAATATGGTTTTTAACTAAAAAGCTGTATTTTTCACTATTCATCAAAAAATGATGTTTCTTAGAAAAATCCCAAAAATTCACCCTATGCTAATTTATATGTTATTAATTCAAAAATTAAGTTTATTTTATCAAATTAAATTTATAAATTTGTGTAAAATTAATTTTATTATTGAAATGGTTTATTCGAGAAAATGGTGTTTTTAAACATAAAAAGGACTTTACCAAAAAATCAAATCTTTTATTATCAATATGTTTTATTTATATAAAAAATTGGAAAAATTATTTTAAAATTAGTTAATACTATTCTTTTAACTATTTTTAACAGATATTTTATAATTATCTTATTTAAATAATTAAAACAATAAAAAAAGATATTTCATAGAAACTCAGTGTTGCATGTATCGTACGACAAATCAGTGTTGCATGTAACATACACTAAGAAGGTATTGCATATGAAATTAATATTTGACTTAGTGAATTTCAAGTTATAATTGAAAATTTAAATTTATAAAAAAAATAGTTTCATAAAAACTCGGGGTGTTACACTCGCCATCTAGGATTTTTTCTGAGGTGGGATCCTTCCTCGTGCCCCCAGTGCCACAACTGTGGTTCTTATTCCCAAAATCAAGGAACCATTTATCCTCTAGCATTATCACCCTATGAGAATGTGAAAATTCACATATAAAATCCTATATTATATCATCAATAATAAGATGATCACTCATCTGACCCAATGGATATCTCTGGATCAGCATGGCTTTGTGAAGTAAAGGTTTATCCAATGGGATATCATGCTGACCCAAGAGCTCATGGATGACATTAATACTAGAGTTCATGGTTCTAATATGGTGGATAATCGGGATATGGAAAAAACCTACAAAATGATCAAGTGGGCGTTTATCGTCAAGGTCTTGATAGGAAAGGGATTATCTTCTTGGGTTGTTGATCTGCTTTTCTGGTGTTTCAGTTCTTCGTGGCTGGTTGTCTGCTTCATGCGTAGGAAATATGGGTTTTATAAGGTAGTTCATGGGATGAGGTAGAGGTATCCTCTATAGCCAAGACTTTTTGTTATCTCTCAAGATTTTCTCAGCTACCTCATCAACAGGGCCACCATGTAGGGATCTGTCAGGCCTTATCCGTGTAATTATGGTACATGCAATATCTCCCATCTTATGATACTATTATCTTTATAAATGCTACCTTGGGGTCTGTTCATGGGATTTATAAATTCTTTTCTGATTATTTTCAATGGATTAGATAGGTTTTTAATTATAATAATAGCACCTTCTATGTACCAAAATGTTGCATGGATGGTAGAGAGGATTATTTGATAAGGAAGCTTGGCATGCAGCACAATTCTATCCCAATGGAGTACCTTTCTGCTCTAGTTTCTCCTGGTAAGATGCATATTCATCACTTTGATCACAACATTAGGAAAATTATGGGGCATATTCATAGTTGTAAGAATCATTTTTTGTCATTCAGAGGTAGAATCACCTTGGAAAATATTGTTCTAACATCCATTCCATACCATGCACTCTCAACCTACAAGGTCCCAAAGGGGGTGATTTCTAATATTAACTCCATTATTTCCTCTTTTTCTGGGATGGGCATGAGGAGGTGAAGAATCAATGGGAGTCATGTAAGAGGCTTTCAAGTCCAGTTCAAGAGGGTGGAATTAATGTTAAGAGTATTTTTGATATGTTTCATGGCATGCTAGCGAAGTTAGTATGGGAGCTTATTGAGGCTCGTACCCTATGGGGCAGTTACATGGCCACATGTATAAGTAGAGGGGTGATCAGATCCTATGAATTCTAGACATAACTTTGATTGGTTGTTGCCTCCCACATATAATCTATTTATCCTCACACCATATGGATTTTGGGTGAGGGGAACATTTCCTTTTGGCACCATAATTGGGTTGGTACTACCCTCGGCTTCCCTAGCTGCCCAGCCACCCACAAAACCTTTAAATAGGAGAGTAGGTATCCATTGTTTATGATTTTCATGTTTGATAGTAAACAATGTATAAACTATGATATGATTGATCTCTTGGATGAACTGGATAGATGTTCTTTTACTGCATCATCTTCCAGTGTCTTCTCTTCAAAGGACTATAGGAGGGTGTCTACTAGCGCTGCCCAATAGGACTATTGGGGTTCAGACTTATGGGTTAAATAGGTCCCTAAAAATATTAATTTTCTTTTTTGGAATATTAGGAATAGAGCATTACATATAGATGATAATTGGAGACATTCAGGTACTAGTGTGGCCTCTCACTGCCTGTGTTGTAGGGACTCTAGGGGGAGAGTTCTCCCACCTCTTCCTCAGTAGTGTGTAGGTGTTCCATGTGTGGAAGGCCTTTAGAGACTTCACAGGGTTTTCTATCAAGTCTCTATAGGACCTATCCTTTTTTGACTGATGTTTCCATGGTGCGGGGAATGGTGGCCCAGAGAGGAAATCCCACACCATCATTCCTACTTCTGGGTGCTGGTGTATTTAGATGTCTCAAAACAAATCCAGACATGAGTGGATCCATTGTTATAGTAGATATTTGGTGGCCATAACCAACTTTCTTCTCCTAAACAACATTTGAACATGCAGAAAATGGCGTGAGGCCCTGATGTTCTTGACTTGTGTATACGTTTTCATACATTTCATTCAGCATTAAAACATGTTTTTAGCGAATATATGTTTTTTTGGAGATAAAATTATTTAATTCGGTGACCGTGATGATTCCTCAGGTGTTTAATATCCAAAGTCACAAATCAGGAATGATCAAAACAAAAGTTCACAAATACACAGTTTTTACTTTGTATATGCATGTCTTTTACCTTTCTATAGACACGGATCGGCCAGACTGAGTACACGCCCTTCTTATCGTCCAAATATTTCTCACTATTTAATTCACTATACACATCGTGTCCACCCTTCTATAAGTAGTTGGTGGATAAATATGAGACTACATTCCATTTGGAGAGGCGATACATGTCGTGTACTCCCCACCAATCGACCACTGATGGCTTCAAAGTCAAGGGCAGTGTGGTAGATCACCTACCGGTGGAGAAAGAAGAGCCAAGTCAAGTTGACCTAACAAAACGCTGTGTAATTTATAATACACGCCATGTAGTTTTAGGAACTACAAATAATAGGAAAAACACTCCAAATTCAAAAGAGAGAAGTATGGGAAAAATAGAAATACCAAATGGGAGAAGAAAGGAGGAAGAAGAAGAGATAGAAAGAGAAAGAGGGAAGGGAAGAGAGGAGGTGACGCTACTCTACCTTCCTGAAAATCTTCAATCAGAATATGCTGAGATGTTTATTTCATGTACTAAGAGTTTTTTACTCATTTTCTAATCCATGTGTATCAAAATCCCCCATGTGTTGGGGTTGCGGATGATTATGGTTCGTTATTAATCAATTATATTATTTTATTTTTTGTTGTTTATGTTTCTTTTATAATCCCTCTAAATATCTTGCTAAATATCACAAAAAACCCCATATCATACTAGAAATAATATTTCTAGGGGTCTTTAGAGGAATTATGAGAAAGAATAGCCATGATCATTGTGTGTACTTATTATCTCAAAAGGGCCTATAATTAATAAAATTAATAGGAATGAAATTCTAGACCACTGTTGATTCAAATGAAACTCACCTGACCAAGGGGGTTCTGTTATATTTAAAACCTAGAGATGTGATTTATTATGACCAACACAACATGATAAGAAAATAGATTTATTGATGACCTTAAAAATTCTATATCCCCAGAACATTCTTCTCATTTATCATTAAAATAAATTTTTCTTTACATCTTTCTTTCTCTTAAAGAAATTCATTAAGAAATAGAAGAATCAGTTACTTTATCATTGGAACAACAAACATCAACTCTAAATTTCAGAAATCTTTACCTAATTAATCAAAAACTAGAGAAACAAAATGTAGTGACTCTCTCTCCTTGTGGATCGACCCCATACTTTCACTATACTAGTAATAAATCTGGGTATTTCAATTTGGGATTCCAAATGTAACACTTTGGTTAAAATGACACAAAATTATGGCTCTGTTATTTGGGAAGAAAAATTTAATGGTGTTTTTGAAAAATTTAGTTTTCATTAATTAAGTGAAAATAAAAAATCACAAATTCTAAAAAAAAATCTTAGTCTCATTTATGTTTTTTTATTATTTTTTGTCTTCATATTTTATGTTTGGTGTGTGTTTGGTGTTGTGCAGAATAGAATGTGCACGAGTGGTCGAATCACTCATTCCAAGAGAATTGAATCATCATAATTCCTTCCAATTGATCTAGAGATCGAACAAATTATATTGAGGCAACATCGGTCACTTATGGGTGAGCACAACCAAAACACACCCACGGTGAACATAGAAGAGGGAGAATCAGCTATTTTCCAAGGCGTTGGACATCAGATCATGCTTGATGAAAACCGAAATCTAGAGCTCGTTGTTGAGGATGAGTATAACCATCTTCCACCAAAAAATATCATGGAGTTCATGCCATGGAACCAGCAAAGACAGTATGCTCAATTTATTATAGTTTATATCCCACATCAACCCCAGCAGTACTATCCACTAGAGGATTTTACATATGTACAACTAGGTTAGGTGCCTTATTTTTATCATGAGAATCAATTTATTCCCCCAACTCCTTAAGAATAACTTCCCCCACATCATACCCTTATGAAGTACGATCTTCCTTCTATCCATAGACCAGATACAGGCAATGTCAGACCACCATTGAAAGCCCAACATTTGATGTCAATCCTTCCATAATATAGCTCATCCAAAATAGGGTTCAGTTTATAGGTTTACTAAGTGAAGACCCCAACACTCCTCTCTACAATTTTCTAGATATTTTTGACACATTCTGTTACCATGGGGTGTCCTAGTATTCCATTCACCTTTTCTTATTCCCCTTCTCATTAAGGGATAAATAAAAGGTTTGTATTAAAGGATTACCTTAATGTTCCATCCTCACCTGGGAGGCATTGGATCATGCATTTTTGTCAAAGTATTTTCCACCCTCTAAGATGGTGATCTTACAAAACGAAATTCACAACTTTCAGAAACATGATTCAGAGTCATTTTATGAATCCTTGGAGCATTTCAAAGAAATGTGGAGGAAGTTCCTTCGTCATGGCCTTCTATTGTAGATGAAAGTCCAAAATTTCTATGGTGTTATTACGATAAACACTAAATCAGTGGTGGATGCAATTGTAGGATGCATGGTGATGAGGAAATACTCAGAGGAACTCTTCAACTTTCTATAAGATATGTTAGTAAATAGATTCCAATGTCACTCTGACCTGGGTACTCAAATGTGGGGAATGCATAACATTAATGCCACTATGAATCTTGCTTCCCAAATCTATGTTGTGTCCAAGAATATTGATGTGTTGAATCTAAAAAACACATCTCAATTTCAAGAAGTAAACCACCCAGCATCCAGTGAATGTGGTGACAACCACGCCATGGGTGAATACCTTGGGACAAGTGTCGGTCCTTTAACAAGTTATGTAAGCTATGTTTCTTAGAACAGAGGTCCAAACATTTACCCTCAATACCAAAACTTGTCTTAGCAAGATAACATGAACATGGAATGGGGTAGTAATAACAAAACTCTCAACCCCACCCCCAAAGGATGACCAATTATGGTCAACAGTAGTATCAAAATCCATATCCTAGACAGAAATATGGATCCTTCCAGCCGTAAGGGTATCAAAACCCTCATCTAGTGCAACAACTGATGCAGATACAACCTCAAATGGCTGCACAACAACCTCAGTATGAACCCCCATCAAAGCTAGAATAAATGATGTCAAATTTTATTACAACTACTAATACATGATTTCATAATCAATATGTATTTATTAGAATCCTTGAGAATCAAATTGGGAAGCTTTCTAATAAGATCTCTTCAAGGAAACCTAGTACACTACTAAGTAACACTGAGAAGAAACCATGGGAGGAGGCCAATTCTATCATTTTACAAAGTGGGAAGGAGATACCCCAAAAAAACAACTGAAAATCAAGGTGAGTCCAAAAATACAGCTTTACCTACACCCTATTTAGATCATGAAGCTGAGATCAAGGAGTACCTCTCAATACAAGTCCTATCAAAAGATAAGGAGGCCACAAATGGTAAAGTAAAAGAGGTGTTCAAGCCTTATGAACTCACCATACCATTTCCCACATGAATAATGAAGAGGTGGTTGGATCAGTAGTTTGAAAAAATTATAGAGGTATTCTAGAAACTTTACATTAATATTCATTTTGCAGTGGCATTGACCCAAATTCCAACATATACAAAGTTTATAAAGTAAATCCTCTCAAACAAGAGAAATATAGAGGATTTGGGAACCATTCCTCTCACTAAGGAATGCTCAGTAGTGGTTCATCACTATCTTCATCCAAAGCTCCCATATCCAAGAAGTATTACAATCCCTTCATAATCAGATCTTGTGAGTTTTGGAAGGACCTTTGTGATTTAGGAGGGCTAGTGTCAATCTTATTCCCTTTTGAGTCTTTAAGATGCTGGTGTTGAATGATATAAAACCAAATCAAGTGGCATTATAGTTAGAAAATCGCTCCATTAAATATCTTAAAGGGCTACTTGAGGATGTTTTAGTGAAGGTGGGAAGGCTGGTTCTTCCTACTGATTTTATCATACGTGACATGGAGGACGACCAAGATGTACCTCTTATTCTGGGAAGATCCTTATTTTATACTAGGAATGTTTTGATTGATGTTCACAAACTCGAATTGATCTTAAGATTATGATATTAAAAGGTGTCCTAAAACATCCTCAAATCTATTAAGAAAGTGTCAATTATGGAAAATGAGAACTATTATGCATTGAAAATAGTGGACAATCACTTTGGCCACATATAAGATGACATGAAAGGTTGTTTTATCATATATGAACTAGTAATCAAGAAAATCCAGCTTGATTATGAACTAGGGGATCTTTAATTCATCATATGATAGGGTAGTAATTATTGGAAGAATACACTTGTTCTGGATATTCTAGAGCGAGACAAGGAAGAACCAATTTTGCCCTTAGTTCTAAAATCCCCGCAACATGAACTAAAACCTCTCCCATATTCTTTAAAATATATTTACATGGTAAATAAACACATGATTCTAGTTATACTCAATGCATATCTCTCACAAGAGCAAGAACATGAACTTATACAGGTTCTAAAGAGAATAAAATAGGTTATTGGGCTGACAGTTGCTGATCTTAAAGGGATCGTCCTGACTATTTGCACTCAGAAGGTGTTACTTTAGTAAGGATACAATCCCTATCAGCAACCACAATGATGGATAAACCCTCCAATGAAGGAGGTTGCATAGAAATCAGTAATCTAACTATTAGATTTAGGAATCTTCTACCCAATTTCCGATAGCCCATGGATGAGTCCTTTGCAAGTGGTGCCCAAAACGAGGGTATCACCATGATTAACAGTGATAAAAATGAACCCATACCTACAAGAACGGTAAAGGTATAGATAGTGTGTGTGGAATACCAAAAGATTAATGATTCCATATAGAAATATCACTTGCCACTTCCTTTCATGGATCAGATGTTGGAGTGATTGGTGGGGCATCAGTTCTATTGCTTCCTACATGGTTATTTTGGCTATAACTAAATTTCTATTGTCCCTGACGACAAAGATAAGAGAACTTTCACATGCCCATATGGAACTTTTTCATATATATAGATATCTTTTGGAATGTTCAATGCTCCATCCACCTTCTAACAGTGCATATTGGTGATATTTCATGACATGGCAGAGCAAATTCTGGAATTCTTTATGGACTATTTTTCAATAAATGGAAAATCATTCAACACCTGCTTGAGAAATCTGGAATTTGTCCCATAATGGTGTGAGCACAACAATCTAGTTTTGAACTATGATAAATGTCACTTTATGGTATAGAATGGTATCGTCTTAGGCCACTGGATTTCAATGAAAGGAATTTAAGTTGATCCTGTGAGGATTGATGTCATATCACAACTTCCCATTCCAACTTATGTCTGAGAAATCTGTAGTTTTCTTGGGCATGCAAGTTTTTATAGAAGATTCATTCGTGACTTTTCAAAGATAGCTCAACCACTAACCAACCTCCTTTTAAAATATGTTATCTTTGAATTTGATGAAACATGCACTGAGGCCTTTCATCTCTTGAAGCAACGATTATTTGAATCTCCTATCATGATTTCCCAAAACTTGGAGGAACATTTTGAAATCATGTGTTACATAAGTGATTATGTTTTAGGAGCCGTTCTTGGACAATGACTCAATCATATCTTCAGGTCGATATACTATTCTAACAGATCCCCAAATGAATCACAAATTAACTCCACCACCACCGAGAAGGATATGTTGGTGGTGGTTTTCACATTCGACAGGTTCCTCTCTTATTTAGTGCTATCAAAAGTTGTTGTCAATGCTGACCATGCATCACTTAAATATTTATTGAATAAGAAGGATGCAAATTCATGTCTCATTCATTGGGTTCTTCTACTCCAAAATTTTGAATTGAAAATCTGTGACAAGAAAGGAAGTGAGAACGTCATCGCTAATCATCTCCCCCGATTGGAATTGCCTCATTTGGAAAGAGTGTATGATAGAGAAATCAAGGATGAATTCCAAAATGACCATCTTTTCTAAGTTGGAGTTACACCTCACCCATAGTATGCCAATGTTTCCAATTACTTGGTTACTGAATTCGTTCATCCTGATCTTACATTCCAACAAAAGAAACAGTTTATGTCTGAAGTAAAAAATATATTTCTGGGAAGACCCACTAATCTTCCATTCATGTGGAGACGGAGTGATCCATCGCTGCATCCCGAAAGAAGAAATTCAAGGAATTATGGTGTTTTTTCATTCTTCCCCAGTTGGGGGACATCATAATACAGACCAAAAAATAGTGAAAATTATACAATATGGATTTTTATGGACTACCATGCACAAGGATGATCGCTATTTTGTAGCATGCTATGATAGGTGTCAGCGGACTGGTAACATGGGGCACCGAGTTGAAATGCATCAACACCCCATTCTTGAGGACGAGGTCTTCAATGTATGGGGTATTGATTTCATGGGCCTCTTTCCCCCATTATTTTAAAACTCATATATTCTAGTTGTTGTGCATTATGTATCCAAATAGTTATAAGCTACTTCTATGACACACAACATAGTAAAGGTCATTGTTGCCTTCTTGAAGAAGAATAATTTCATTAGATTCAGTGTTCCATGGGTTTTGATAAGTGGTAGAGAGATGCATTTTGACAATTCATTGATGCAGAATGTTCACATGAAGTATAGAGTGAGGTATAACACAGGGACACCTTATCATCCCCAATATAGTGTCCAAGTGGAGTTATCCAACTGAGAACTAAATCAAATCCTAGAGAAGATGGTGGGAGCCTCAAGGAAGGACTGGTCCAAGAATCTTGATGATGCCTTATGGGAATACCAGACTTCCTTCAAGACACCTATAGGTATATCCCCACTCTATTTAATCTATGAAAATCCATGTTATTTACTGGTGTAACTTGAGCACAAAGCCTATTGGGCTATGAAGGCCTTGAATTATGATCTAAAGGTTGCTGAAGAGAAATGCAAGTTTCAACTGATGAAGCTCAATGAAATTATGTGGGAGGCATATGAGAATTTCAAACCATATAAAGAAAAGAAAAAGGAGGTCCATGACTGCATGATCACTCGGAATTTGTTCAAGCCTGGGGAAGAGGTACTACTGTTTCACTCCCATTTGAGATTGTTTCTAGGAAAATTGAAGTCATTGTGGTCGGGACCTTTCCAAGTGATCATAGTCTTCCACCGTGGTGCGGTGGAAGTTGCTAGAGCAGATGGTAAACCATTTAAGGTGAATGGGAAGTGTCTCAAAAACTATCTTCACATGGATGACATGGTGGGTATTATATCCACCATGAAATTTGGATAGCAAGAGGCTCAGGTATGGTGGAGCCAAAGACCTAAAAAAAAGGAGCTTCCTTGGAGGAAACCCAGAGACTACACATCATGTATCACCTTTTCACATAGTGTGTAATTTCCTTTTTAATTTATATTATAATATAACCAGTAGTATAAGTATATATTAATTAAGTTAGTAAGTAGGGATGATGCCTATGCCGATTGTAAGGTCACCAGAATGTATCTGAGCCATCACTAAATCGAATCACTCCATACTTGCCTTCAGTATAGGGTTCATCCTTTTTGAATATGTGTTTAATTAAATTGCATGTAAGGTATTTTCAAAACAAAATATAAGTTTTTTCAAATAAAATAAAACTCATGATGGGGATAGACTGGCTGGCCAGGGTCGTAAACCACATATCTAAAAGAAACGGGTTCGAATCCAGACAATTAACCCAGTTCAATCATTATTCATATTAATAAAAACACATGGAATGGATTTCAATATACATCGTGTGTTCCATATTTTCATTCATAATTAAAACGGTTTTCAAAATAATAAATTGCATGAGGGTGATGTTGGATGATTGGCAGAGTCTCGGCTCTATATTCAAAAGACCTGGTTTCGAACTCAGGTAATCTCCCGCATTCATCACAATCATTCAAATTCAAACCACATGCCATGTGTTTTCTTCATACCATGTAGAACTGAACCTATACTTTAATTATTAAAAGTTCATAAAACCATACAGCACTACAACCTTTGCTCCAATGGTTGAGGGATTGCATTTGGAATGGTCGGTCGCTGGTTCAAATCACGCCCCGAGCACCGGAACGAAGGTTGTAGTTATCTTTTTTAAATTTTAGATAACACGAAATGTCATCCTTGATACACTATGTGTATAGGTTTATTTTATTTGATATATATTTAATTTTTATAAATATTATTTTATAATAAAAAACATATACACAGCGTGTGGGACCTACGACATGTTGTGTGGTTCAGGTTTAAAGGTTGTAAACCCTACTCGGCCTAGCCCTGTGTCGAACACCCCCCCCCCCTTCTTCTCCCATACACTTCCATCTACCTCCATCCTCCCAATCCCCCATTTTTCTACATTTCTGGTCTCAATTTCTTCAGTATTTTGATCCTCACTCAAGGTACGTCGTTTTCCACCCTTTATTTCAATGTTTAACTTGTTTTTAGGGTAGATTTTCATTCGGCCAACCATTCAACTTCAACCCACAGTACATTGGGTGACTAATGACAACATGCCATGTGCATCCTTTACCCAGCCACATTCTCACATTTTTATAAATTATAAATACACATGGCGTGTATGTTTGGTACACACCGTGTACGGTGCCTATGTCTGGCCTCTAGGAGCTACCTGTGTACTGACCCACACGGACCTAAACCTATGTCTTTATACACGGTGTGTATGTTCGAGACACACCATGTACCCTATTCATCAGGAGCTTTCCCTGTGGAGGGAATACATAGTTTGTATTCCATGTTCTCACACACGTTGTGTTGTTCTGACACACAGCGTGTCCTTTCTTCTTTGGCCCCTTCACACCAAACCTGTATACGGGTACTCACACAGGTTTCACTCCATTTTATTCCACACGGCATGTATTCTATATGACATGATGTATTCTATCTTTTTCCCAAACACATGCCCTCTCAGGGAGTCTATCCAGAGTACACAGGTTTTACACCAACTCACACTACACGTCGTGTACATTGGATCTACACACCATGTACTTTTATTTTTTCTAATTTTCAACATTTTCATTCTTATTCTTATTCATTTTATTTTTAATATTTTCTTTTCTTTATTTAAGCTATGGAAAGTGATGATCATATGAGTGGGAAGTGGCTTTCTTCTATAACTAAGGGCGAGAGACCCCCTCACCATCAGATTCGTCTTCAGTATTCTGACAGACCAGCATTCAATTTCCCAGTTTTCCATCCACCAGCATTGGCATCGTTGCCTCCTATTCTATTGGTGCCTCCATCAGTGACATCCATTGTTTAGGTAGATTTAGTGCCACCCCCTCCTTCCACCGTTGATCCACTTATGGTTGTTACCACACCATCCACCATAGTTGAGAGCTCAGGTGCCGCATGTCCCTCTTCTAGCTCTATACCTTCAGATTCGAACACTACTTCAGCAGACCCACCTGAACCAGCTCCGGATTCAGCTGCTCCACCTCCAGCGACCACTACTGGCCCAGACACACCAACAGATACAGCCCCACCTCAGCCCACTCTAGTTGTTGCCCACCCTCAGCCGCATCCCTGACTGATTTTTGGTGAGGGCCTCTCTATTGTAGATTGGTTGTGGCTCTTTTCTTGGTGGACGATCTAGTTGAGAGGCCACTTTCTCGACATCATCATTATGTAGTGTATCAGCATCTCGAAAGAGATTGAGGAGATCCTTGGCCATAAATATCTACTTGATATACTCCAAGTCATCACTCTGACCTAAAGATATTTATTTTTAGAGTTTATCTCTGCCTTCAAGTTTTATGGGACCTCCTACCACCAAACGCCCACTGATACAGCCACCTCAGTTAAATTTCGGCTGGGCAGATGCCATTTTTTTCAAACCATGGCTGATTTTGGCTAAGGGTGTGGCTTCTACCCCCAAATTTCCACCCCACCTCCTATATCCACCCTTACTAACCTTGAGTGCTCTAACCTCATTGTTATGTGGTGGGAGATTATTGAGCCTAACCATAGGTACACCCCCACATCCTAGAAGAGAACACTCATCATTTCCCCTCCCCTTCATTTCTTATATCAGTGCTTTAGCCCCATTATTTTTTCCCACCATGAGGATATGGGTGTCGCATCCAGGAGAGACATGGAGATTCTCACCTATGTCGTCCAAAATGATTACCCTAACCTCCCCTTTCTTGAGGACACCTATTTTCATTCAATGATCCATGTCCATCAATGCAACTAGAACGATAGATTCTATGCCACCCGCTTGGCACACCACCTGGGTTTTTTTGAGCTCTCTCTCCATCACAATCCCTTAGAATCTCCTCAGTGTCTTGACATCATCATTTTTATCCACATGAGGATGGTCAAGTGTAGGGTCGATGGTTATGTACTTGTAAAAGATGCTCCAGATCTAGTGGGGGTGAGAGATGACTCAACTTCTCTCGATGGTGTTGTTGAGTAGGTCCCACCCCATCCACCAGCATATGCTCCTTCACCACCTCGCCCCACTTCCTCCTACCTTCCCTATTCTTCCACCATTACCTCTTCTTCTATGCCATATGCATCCACACCTCCCCATGTACCCTCATCTGATCTCCATATCACCCTCTGCCTGGCTGTGATGGAACACTATCTAGATATACTTAAGCACTAGAAGACTACCATCCTGTAGTCCCAGATGCAGTATGAGAAGATGTTGTGGTTTCTTCTTATGAAGCATGGTCTTCAGTTACCCCCCATCACTTATTCCTCTATTTTCTACTCTGCCTTCCTCTACGCAGGCCCCAATGATGTCACTGGCCACCGATTCGGTTCTCCTATCCACTATTGGCACAGAAGATCCTACTATTGATGCCCACTAGGATGTGTTAGTAGATCCTTCCATGAAGGATGTCGAGATTGTGTCTCCAACTACTATTCCTTCTACTTTTGTGATAGATATTTCTGTTGCACCTTCCACTCAGAGCACAGTGTAGGTACCTCTAGTTTCCACTGTGGTTGATCCTCCTCTGGTAGATGCTGCTATTGCCGATGACGCCTCTTCTATGGCCAACCCATGACTGGTTTTTGGAACATTTATTTTCATTATATATATATCTTGTGTTCTATACATGTGCTATGATGATGTATGTATCTGCAAGTTTCTTTTTCTTTTTCGTCACCAGTCATAGGTCACGTGGAGCTTTGCTTGGAATTTTTCTTATGCCTACTTCTCATAATTATCGACTCACAACTAGGGGAGTATTATTTCAGAGTTTGTTTTCCATTTTTTTCTTTTTATTTACTTATTTTACTGCCTCCCCTTGCCCTGACCACCCATGTGTCCCCACATTCTCTCATCTACCTTGTTGTTGCACTTTTTGGAATATGTGTTGTATTAATTGTGGGGGAGAGTCATTGACTACACTAGTCTTTAACCTTGAACTGGTCTAGGAGACATTATTAATAGTTTAAATATTTTAAAATGTGGAAATTTTTTGCTTAATTATAATTATAAATAGTATATACATAAAAGAAAATTTTAAAAGTTACAAGTTTATTTTAAAATTTAAAGTATTTTTAAATGATTGTTGATATAGTTTGATTATGGATTTAAAGTCCTAGACATTTACATTTATTAGATTGATCATTTATAATCATTTAATGACCTGATAATCCTTTTATTTTTCCTAATTCCCAAGAGGTATTCTAATCCTTTTTGATATATTCTTTCTTATACCCTATTTCTTAAAAGATTCTTGGAATATGCATAAATACCAGAACTGGCTAGTCTTTCTCTTTAAAACATGAATATTTTTTAATCACATTAAAATGATTGAGGCATTTTATTTTTTTTAGACCCTTTGAACTTGATACCTACCCTTCATTTGATCTTCATAATATTCTTAGAAACCATGAACTTCCTTGATAGGAATCCACATTACAAGCCTATTTACCCTTCCTACCCTAATTCTTCATAATTTTTCATGATTATTCATTTGATCTTTAGATGGGATTTTTGGATATTCATGGTAAATGTTTGTGAGAAACCATGAAATTAAGTGTGGGGGAGAGTTCCACTTGTTCATTTGTGAAAAAGGCTTTCAAAACCACTATTCATTGTATTCTTGGTGGCCTTTATTGAAAAAAAAGTATTGAAAATTTTAAAAGAGGGACCAAATTCATTCAGTACACATTATTGATGGTTTATGGACCCATGCTTTTAATGACCCGAAATTTTGAATAAATCTAGTTTCCTAATTTTGTGTGTTATTTTATTTTTTATACTCAACAAAAATGTTTCATTTGATAACATGAGTATAATTAAAATGAGACCGTTGGGTTTTGACTGTTATATGACCATTGGTCAATATGACCGCTGGAAACTAAACGTTTTGATTATTGTCACTAAATACAAGTAATCTTGGTTAATTATTATAGAAAGAAGATTCGATGGCCTCACCCAGTAGTCTTGGACCGATCGAAGCCCATCTAACAGAACTTGGGAAGGAGGTAGCACCACTGGGCTTTGCTCTGGACCAAACCCAAGCCAAACTTTATCGTGTGAAGCTAGAACAGAATCGCCTTCACGAGAAGTTTAACCTGATAGAAATTACTACTCGTGCAATGTTGGCCGAGCCTCCCTCAGATTCTCTCACCTTAGCACACCTTACACTTAGGTCCTATGCTGGTGTGATAAGGGGCTATGTAAGGAGACTGTAACTGCCTTGTGTAATCCTTTGTTTTAAATAAAAATTTGGATTTCTTCTTATGATGAAGTTTATGAATTTTCAAATGTCCGGATAAATATAGTATGCATATTTTTGATGAATTTTAGAAAAAGGATATATTAAAAATGTTTAGGTAAACCTTAAATAATTAAAAATGTGTAATGATTTTCAAAAAACGATCTTCTACAATTATGTTCAATACGAAATTTAGAGTCTAATAAGATCAACTTAATTTTTGATGAATAGTAAATTATGAATAGTGATTTTATGCTTAGGATTAGTAATGTGACCAAATGGATTATTAATCTCACTTAAATAAAGTATTAATATAATCTAGGCACCTTGATTAAGTAATGTGATTCAATAAAATGGTTAAATAACGGTTTCATAAATTATTATTCAAGTATTAGTTTTTTCGGGTGAATAGTATTTTTTAATTAAAAATTAAATTAAAAATATTTAGAAATTTATTTTTATAAAATGGACTTTATTTTTTAACTCAGAGCATCGATATTATGTTATGGTAATTTTTGGGGCTTTTTCTGGAAAAAATGAATTTTCGGTGAATAGTGTTTTTATTTAAAAAATAAATTAAAAATATTTAGAAAATTATTTTTATAAAATGGAGTTCATTTTTGAAATCAGAGCATTGATATTTGGTTAATGTGAAATTTTGGGATTTTTCTGAGAAAGTTGAATTTTCAGTGAATAGTAAAAATACAGTTTTAGGGTTTCGGTATGTTTAATGACATCATAATTGTGTCATGATGATTCCATGAGATATTTTATTGGTTGTCCAACCAAAGGTGATGAATTATTGTATTGGCGGCCCCATGTGGCCTAACTTCATGGGAAATATCTTCGAAGAGCACATGGTTTTGAGAAACCCACTTATGAGGTGTCCCTTGGCCATTAATGCCTTGTCCCCTCACTTTCCCTATAAATACCAAGCCATTATCTCATCCTTTGGACTCCAAAATAATTCTCAACGAAGTTCTGGTCTCCTTACCTCCCAAGGAGTCCTCCCAAGGTTCCCCCAAGCCCTCAAGGTCCCAACCTTTGAGTTTTAAGAGTTACGTTTTAAGGTAAGGGATCTGACCTCTCTCTTTCTTTTCAAGAAATCTCTTTTATGTAATTTCTTTTATGATCCATGTTATTATGTTAAAGGATATTCTTTTATACTCCTCTTAATTTCCTTTTAATGTTCATATAATTATAGATCCCCTCTTACTCTCATTATTTCGTTTTATGAAGTTTTAAGTGGCGTCGTTAGGCTGCCGAAATATTTGTAACGGATTCTTTCTCCCTTCTCATTTTTTAAGATCTATTTTCATGTAAAGTATTTCAAGTTTCTTTTTATTATGTTGGGGTATGATCTCTAAATTTATCATACTGATCTTTTATGATCATATGATGAGAGACCCCATTTGATCTCTTCAATTCATTATTTTGAAGTTTTAAGTGGCGTCGTTAGGCTGCCGAATTTTTAAGTGGTTCTTTCACCTTTCTCCTTTTTCAAAGTTCTAATTCCTTGTCAAGTCTTGCAAGTTCCTTTTTATTATGTTGGGGTATGATCTCTAAATCTGTCATAATGATCTTTTATTTTCATATGATGAGATACTCTATTTGATCTCATCAATTCATTTTTGTTGAAGTTTAAGTGGCACCGTTAGGCTGCCGAATTTCTAAGGGGTTCTTTCACCCTTCTCGTTTTCATGATCTACTTTCATGTCAAGTATTTCAAGTTCCTTTTTATTATGTTGGGGTATTATCTCTATATCTATCATACTGATCATTTATTTTCATATGATGAGAGACCCTATTTGATCTCGTCAATCCATTTTTGGAAGTTTTAAGTGACGTCGTTAGGCTGTCGAATTCACATAAGAGAAATATTATTTTTGTCTTCCTTTCAAGTTCTTCGTTTCATATGGTATATCATTCAAATTTCATTACCATTTTCTTAAATACTATATATTTTGTTCCCCTATTGTTTTATGTATCATTTTTTAGTGGGTGAACCATGTCCCCTCTCTTTTCAATGTTTTCTAAAACCATGTATCGTAGACGTTATGCTGCATAGTTTTCATCTCAAAATGCATCCCTCTTTATCTCAAAATTATTTTATGTTATTAAGTGAATACTAAAAGCTCTTATTTATATAGTTTTATTCACATATATATCAAAATTTTCTATTTTAAATTCTTGGATTTACATACATGAAACTCACTTTCCCTTTTCCGTGGGTTTAAAGTGACATAAAGATCTTGTCTTTAAAGCAGTTTTTAAAACGTTATGATTATGAAATGAAACCTATTTCTTTTATGCTATATGGGTTGTTTATGAAATGATTGATGATGATATATGTGGATAACATGATAATAAATACATGTCAAGGGTGCGCCCAGATAGCGCTCCAATGCATTGGGTAAAGACTTAATCTCTAGAGAAGACTTTTTAGACTGATACCTTGGTGAATAACCTTGGTAATTTTTAATGACACCTTGGGGATGGACCTTAGTGAAACGAAATGAATGTCAATATTAAATGTTGTAGACACATCTTCAAGTTATGAAAAATTTTATTATTATTATGATATATCTCATGATTTCTTTCTCATTCCTTAAAGTTCTTTTCATGACATTGTTGATGTATCCCAAGTTCACATGTTAAATGTTTCCCCTTGTTTTCCTTACTGGGTCTTCTGCTCACCCTTTATTTTGATGTATGTCCCTAGGTTTGAGATGCAATAATGAACCTAGGATGAACATGAGGATAATCCTTTCAAGTGTTTAACAAGAATGTTTTATGTTTTCATGTTTTAAGTTCCTGGTTTCCAAGACACTAAACCTTAAAGATCCTCGGTTTTGTAAAATGTAATGAAAGTTTATGTGATAAAAAGGCGGGATGTTATATGCTTAGTAAGGTAATACCATGATGATGATACCATTTTAGAGATATTGATTATGGATTTATTTTCATTGACCTCTATTTTTGAATATCATGCATTTTTTATTTAACAATTCAGCCTCCTTTTTCAAAACTCTTAGATTATTTTTCACATCATTACCTACCTACCTGAAGCCTCAGAATTATTTAAAACTTATTGAAAGACCTCATGATTTTTTTTATTTGAATTCTTATGTGGATAATTATAACACTTTAAATCCTATGGATATATTGAATATTCATAAGTTTGATCATAACTCTAATTAAATGATATTGAGTGATGAGTGTAGTACTTTTTGGTGAGGTAAATCATCTAGTGGTATGTTTATTTATTAAAAGTTGAACAATGTGGATGAAAGATGATGAAAATATTTAATTTTACTATATAATAGGCATGATTAAAATATCTTTGGAATTGAAATATGTTTTATAACTTTTAAAATCCTCTGATATGGTTATAGTATTTATAAGTATAATTAGTTGAATGCTTCTCTTTTTAGAGTACGGATTCTTTTAATTTGATGTTGAGAGTTTTCTTGAGGGAAAGAAAATGACTAAGTGTGGGGGAGTTTCACATTTCCAATTTGTGTATACATTTTCATACATTTTATTCAGCATTAAAACTTTTTTTCACTAGATATATGTTGTTTTGGAGATAAAATTCTTTAATTCGGTGATCATTATGATTTTTCAAGTGTTTTACAACCAATGTTGCAAATTGGGAATGATCAGAACAAAATTTCACAAATACATGGCTTGTACTTTATATAAGAACGTTTTGTATCTTTTTCTAGACACGGATAGGCGAGACTGAGTATATTCCCATGTTACAAGCTAGATATTTCACGCCATGTAATTCAATATACACATTGTTCCCTCCTTTCTAGAAGCATTTGGTAGCTAAAGAAGAGACTACCCACTATGTGGGGTGTTGATACATGTTGTGTACCCCCACCAACTAACCGTTGATGGCTTTAAAGTAAAGGGGGTGCGGAAGATCGCCTATCGGCGAAGAAAGAAGAGCCAAGTTAAGTTTACCTGAGTACATGTCATGTATTTATGGTACATTCCGTGTAGTTTTAAAAACTATAAATAAGAGGGAAAACCTCTAAATTTAAAAGATAGAATGATGGGACAACTAGAAATACCAAATGGGATAAGAAAGAGGGAAGAAGAAGAGAGATAAATGGAAAGAGGGAAGAGAATAGAGGAGGTTATTCCACTCTACCTTCCCAATGATCTTCAATCTGAATATACTGCGAAGTTTATTTCATGTATAAAGAGTATTCTAGTCATTAGCTACTCCATGTGTAGCTAAATCCCCCATGTTTTAGAGATTTGGATTATTATGTTTCATTATTAATCAAATGTCTTATTGTATTTGTGTTGTTTATTTTTCTCTCAAAGTCCCTCTAAATATCTTGCTAAATATCGCTAGAAACCCCATATCAGACCAAAAACATAATTTCCTGGGATCTTCAGAGGAATTACAAAAAAAGTACCCCCATGATCATTAAGTGTACTTATCATATCAAAAGGTTCTATAATTAATAAAATTGATAGGAATCAAATTCTAGAAAAAGGAATTGGTCTCTATTGATTCAAACAAAACTCACTAGAATAAGGGGGTCCCATTATATTCAAAACCTAGATATTTGAATTATTATGAACAACACAACATGATAAGAAAAATGATTTATCGATGACCTTGAAAAATCCACATCCCCGGCACATTCTTCTCATTTATCATCAAAATCAATTTTTTTTACTTTTTTGTTTTTCTTAAATCAATTCATCAAGAAATAGAGGAATCAGTTACGATATCTTTGGAACAACAAACATCAACTCTAAATTTCAGAAATATTCACCCAATTGATCACAAACTAGAGAAACAAAATGTGGTGACTCTCTCTCCATGTGGATCGACCTAGTACTTGAACTATACTAGTAATAAGTTTGGGTATTTTAATTTGGGCTTCCAAAAGTAACACTTTGGCTAAAACGACACCAGGCCCCGTCTCTCAGACTGCTTCAGGTGGGCTTCATTGAGGTTCGTTCCACTAACCCTGGCCATTTGGTTAGATGGTTCTTACATCCATTCGGTTTGAAGGTCAATTTTGATGGCTCATGCTCCATGAATGAAATGAAGGGTGACGATGTCGCTGGGATCCCATGGAATGTGTTATCCTTGATTTCCATGCTCACATTGGTAGAGGTCACTCCCTCCTAGCTAAGGTTTTGGTAATGCTTATGGGTCTCTATCTTTGCAGGCATCGAAGTATTTTTCTTACCATGATCAAAACGGATTCTCTTATCCTTTGTGGCTTCATGCATGATAAGTGGAATATCCATTGGTCCTTATCATATGTCCTAAGAAGGTGAAATATTTTCATCAGCGATCATATTTTCATTTCATATATGTGGGGGGAGGGAAACAAGGTGGCTAATAATCTGACTTTGATCGTGTCACATGGAATTTTTTTTTCTTCCCCCTAATGTGAACTCTTTCCCAATTGAAGGGAATAACTTGATTATAGGGGATTCTCTAGGTATGAACTACTTCAAGCCTTCATCGTTTCCCCTCCCCTAGGTGGCATTTCCTTGTTTTCTTTGGACCTTTGTTTTGTACTCTTCCCTTTTATCTAATAAATAAATGATGATGATGATGATGATGATAGAATTTACCTAAACTTAAGATGGAGTATCTATAAATTTGGACTTCTATATTGATCCTAGAAAATATAACATTATAGATGATCCAGATACTTTGATAGATTCTTTGGGCCTTTTGTGTGGTCTATATGGCCCTTAAAATGGAACAAATGGGCAAAGATCCAATTGAATGGCTTTTATTATAATGAATTTTTATCCTTAAAAAACAATAATCACACAATTTGGATATGTAGGGTGATAGTTTTGATTAAAATAGTAAACTATCTCAAATTTGGATTAATTCAAATAATACTCAAAAATTATATTTAGTATTAAAACATGGGTATCTCGTACCGATGATACACTTTTCCATGAAAATAAGTAAAAAATATATATAAAAAGTTTTTAATAAATGAATAACAACAATAATCAATTAAAATATGGTAATTTAAAAAAATCTAATTTTCAAACATTTTTTCATAAGTTATTTCAATAAGGGTTTACCAAAAACATTGAAAATATCTATTACATTCTAGAAATGTCTATCACCTATTAATGGATAATGTGTTGTACCTTCTTCATAATTCCCATTTAATTTTGTTTTCTAATATCATTATTTATATCATTGAGGTAAAAAATTATTATTTCCAAGATTAACTATCTTCATGGAATATTTCATCCTAACTGACTGTGTACCTTCTTCATAAATGAGACACCCTAACATTAAATTAATGATATATCATAATAAATTTCCAAAAGCATGAAATTAATTTATCATTCCAAACAACACGGATCTAGATGTGAACATATCATTTATATGAGAATCACAAAATGTAACACCTGAAACACACATCAATTCTAAATCTTCAATCAATGCAGAAAAATAAACATAAATATCATTACTAGGTCATTAAGGCCTTGATATAAGCATAGAAAGAATAATTTACTTGTTATTAAAGAATAACCAGAGAAAATTTATAATTTACTATCATAATTAGTCATGTACTATAGGTTCTATATTGTATACCAAAATGATTCATTCCATCTATAGATAGGACAAGATAAATGTATTTTATATCATTTCAAAATTCTAGATACTCGTGATAAATTTTCATCCATTGGGTATTATTATAGGTAACAATGTTTACCATATTGAATTATTATATCTATGTGATGTGTTAATTTTCATTTAGTCTCCTAGCTTCCATATAGCCATCAAACTATTGAATGATTGGAAAGTACCATACATCTTTTGAAGGACATAATTTATCATTCATGTATTTAGCCGCACTATACTTAGGATTTTTTTAAGCGATTCATGGTCTTTATGAAGCAATATATAGTCATTTAGACAAAAATGTTTTATTTTATAAATTATTCCCATTGAACATAACATCTGTATAACAATGTATATTTGAAAATAATTTCATTATCTTTGAGTAACATATCATTCAATAGATAGTTCTAT
Source organism: Viscum album (assembly GCA_963277665.1). NCBI lineage: Eukaryota > Viridiplantae > Streptophyta > Magnoliopsida > Santalales > Viscaceae > Viscum > Viscum album. The sequence continues at coordinate 746,931,019 of OY728129.1, read as the reverse complement.
GAAGTTATAGGTACTCCATATTTTTTTATCTTTCAAATTATATATCTTAAGGAAGGTTAAAATTTTCATATATTTAGTACAATATGTATACATGGGTATCTTTGTATAACTCATTAAATTCATAAATACTATTGGAAAATCATAAGGGTTGTCATCAACTATCATTGTCATTTCCTCAATATAATATCCATCACTCTTTATGGTTGTGCTCGTATCAAATTATCTATAAACCATAGTTTCACCCTCATCACTAGCTATATTTGGTTCTTACCTATGTTTTTCTAGCATTTGTAATTGTGATCTACTTCATGGAAGATCAAGTGTTCTTCTAACTGATTTGAACAAATTCATCTTTAAAATAAATGTCAAAATTGAAAATGATTTTAGAATGATCATTTACATGATCGATTGCAATCTTGATGAACTATTTAGCCCCATCCTCCTACTCTTTTTTCATATGATTATAATACGACCATTTTTTATTTATATTCATCCCATTTGGTTAAATAATATTCATAATTATCAATCAATAAATAAATAAATACATGGAATGTATGATCTTATAATCCTAACAGGAGATTCTTTATATATGAATATATATACAGTTATAATATTTGATATGAATTGTTACTACACCAAAAACTTGTTAGAATATATGGAGATGAATAATTATATGAATAAAATTTATAATAATACTTAATTTTTACCTCAAGAAGGCACATATCATAATTCATTTTGTTTTTTAGAATGGATTTATCAAGGGAAATGATGAAATACATTATTATAAAAAAATTAATATCAAATTTTTTAGTCTTTTAGTTATTTATGTTTTTCAACAACATTAAAATTTTAGATTTTTTATATTATTGTGTATCAATTTTATTTTCTTAAAACATATATTTCATAATAATATATTTTCAATAGAATCATTCATAATTAAAGTTATACCTAATTCATTATTATGATAAAAGAAAATAATAACTATATTTTCAAACCAATTAAAAATATTATATTATAATAAATAATACATAACATATTTAATGAATAAATTATTCTATGTTTGTTATGATTAATTTTAAAAACAATTTCTCAAATGATTTACTTTTCCATTATAACATCCCTCATAATACATATTTTAAAATAAAATCATAACGCTTTTAAATTGACATAAAACTACACAAAACTAAACATGTGAAATTAATTTATACACAACATAATTCCAAAATCCCATTATATAACAACATTGAATAATTTTAAAAGATTAAAATAATCACAAAAATACCACAAAAAATCTATACCATACATAACTAAATCCAGATTATTGTGATCCAATTTTATAAAATTAATAACATTATTAATGACAATTAAATAAAAATGATAAAGAAATTTCAACAATGGTAAAACATTGCATAGTTAATTGATAATTGAAAAAAATAAGTTGTGTTTCTTTTAAAACTTCTCAAGGGGTGGGCAGTGGGAAATAATGTGAGATGTGTTTTCAGTATTTAGTGTGATTAATGACGATGAGTAACGGTATAGTGTAGTATAGATCATGATATTTTGAAAAAATAAAGTTGGGGTTTTGTTCAGCAGTTATTTTAGTAAAATCAACAAAAAACGTAAAAAAAGCATACACAATTAGTTGATAAATCCTTAAAAACAAGTTATGAAAAACATACCTTCAATTTTGAGGGTATGTTCATCCAAAAATTTTGAAATATGATGAAAAAAAGTTCTAATTCCATGAGATATTGAATAGTGAGGAGGAGAAACACAACTATTAGGGTTCTTTTAAAAACTGGGAAAGGGTTTTATCAATTATAAAAAAAACACTGAGAAAATTAACCTTTATCGGTGCTAAAATAATAATATCTAATAAAGAAAACGTTTATCATCACTATATTAAGAACTGATAAAGTCGTGGATTTATCAAAACTAAAAAAGAATTGATAAAAGTACATTTATCTGTAATAAAACATTGATTACTAATACAAGTACCTTTTATCAGTGATAAGATAATAATTGTAAACTTTATCAGCATAAAAATTAGCACAAATAAACAACTAATACATAAGAAATTTAATCAATACATACGGTTTTTTTATAACACATAAGGTTTTTTCCTTTTAATAAAAATCAATACATAATAAATATTAAAAATTAATCAAAACGAATAAATAAAATTTTAAAAATGAATAAATAGTATTATTTATATATATGGACAAGAGATCTTATTCTCACTTAATAAATGAAATGAAAGTGCAAAAACAATGGAGGGTTGAGAGATGCGAGTATAAACATCACTAGCCAAGTTCGAAACATGTAAAGGTGTAATATCATTAAGTAAATAAATATCCAAAGGGAGACTATTATTTCCACCACCTTTTTTGAAAGTGCATTTGTAAATATATTGCATTCTTTGTAAATGTGAGAAGCAATGACATGAATCTATGACATCTAAGATAAACAGGTATTATAATCTAAAAGAAGTTTTCATGGAATATTACTGTATTTATGTATGATCAAATGAATAAATAATCAAAAAATGTCTAAGGTCAATCCCCTTTTATTAAGGAATGGAAACCACTTTTTAATTGGGTTGAGAGAGAACCCTTACATGACCTAAAGGTCGAGGGACACAAAGGCCTTAAATACAAGTCTGAAGCCACAATGGCCATGAACCCATCACCATGTCATGGCCATCTATTCCTACACCATAACACCCTATTATGCATGCCTCCTTCACCATGGTGCACCCTCCTGCATCATAGTGCCTTGAAAACCATGCCCACAACATTCTGTTATGTCGTAACCCACCCTCCTACTCTGTAAAACATACCTTGCCTTGTGATCACTTCCCTTGCGTCATACTGACTTTGGGAAATACCTTCAAATTGGGGGTGTTAGGGTGTGAATAAAATATAAATACAAAAATATTTGAATAAAAATGAATATATATTAATTATATTAATTAAAAACTTATTATAAATATTAAATATTAATACCTTAAAATGTGTAAAATATTAAAAAATGAATAAATTTCAAAAATATTGTATGAATAAATATTAAAAAGGAATAAATTTCAGAAATATATAAAAATAATAATTATTAAAAATTAATACGTAATATTGAATGAATAAAAATTAAAAATGAATAAAATTTATTAAATAAAAATGAATAAATTATAAAAATATTTAAAAAATGAAAACATAATATTAGTTATATAAATAAAAAATATTAAAAATGACTAAATATTGAAAATTAAATTTAAATACAAAAAATTTAAAATAAATTTCTAATTATATAAATGTATATAATATTAATTATATATGCATAAAATTTAAAATAATTATAAATAAATATTTTTAATAATATTTTAAAATTTTAATTAATTATATTAATAAAAAAATATTTAATATTGAAAAAATGTATTGAAATATTATTAGTTATATTTTTTTAAAAAATATTAATTATATAAATGAATAAATATTTTACCCTAAATAAAAGCATATAGTTATATTTATAGATATTATTATTTTATTGTAGTTAAATGAAAAATATTCTCAATACATTTTACTAACTAAAATATAAATCTTAAATTTGTTATCAATTGTATTTAAAAAATATATTCTATTCATTATTTTTTTATTTTAATTATAACTTTTATAAAAATTATAAATTTCATATACATATATATATATATATTATTAAAATGTATATTTATATAATTATATTAATTGTATTTGAATAACTTTAATTATTAGTATTGTGAATGATGATATATATATAATATTTTTTAAAAATTGATAATGGGCTAGTTGTGGAGTGGATCAACCCTTGGATGGGGGGTGTGATATGTCCTTGTTGGCTCAGGGGTGTGTATGTTGATTCATTTCTTGTAACCTCTAAGACCTTAAATAAATTAATTATATTAATGATATTATTTTAAATGAAGTATAAATTTATATTAATAAATATATGTATTCTAACTATATGTATAACATACATATATATTATTATCTAGACCCAAATGTGTCTGATTGTGCGTGAGTATAAGTATATGTAAATATATTTATACTATAATGAGATATAAGAAATTGAAAACACATATGATTTTTTATGTTATATAAAGATGTATTCATACACATGCACAAACATACACATGCATACACATACACAAACAAACAGTTTCACATACACATACATGCATACACATACACATACATACATATACATGCACATACACATACATACGGGTACATACACATACACAAACATACGCATACATATACAAACACATACATACACCCGCATAAACATACAAATGTATACACATTTATACATACATATACATACACATACGCATACATACACACACATACATACACAATTTCATGCATACACATATATATTGACACACATACATGTACATACACACACACACATACATACACGTACCTATACATACACATACACATAATTCATCATTCACATACATGTATGTATACATACACATACACAGACATACATAAGCATACACAAACATACACATACATACACATGCAGACACATGTAGACATATACATACACATATATATGCATACACACACATACACATACATTCATACATACGTATACATACATATAAATATGCTTACACATACATACATACACATACACATACACATACACATACACATACACATACACATACACATACACATACACATACACATATATGCTGATACACATACATACATACACATATACATACATACAACTACATATACACATAGATATATACACATACATACATACAAATATATACATACACATATACATATATACACATTCATACACATACATACTTACATACATACATATACATGTACAAAAATATATACACATACACATGCATACACATATACATACATACACATACATTCACAAACACATACACATACATACACTTACATACACAAATATATATATATAGATATACATATAAACAAACATATAAACACATAAATATACATACATACACATTCATATACAAATATACATATATATACATACATACACATATGCATACATACATATGCATATACCGATGTACACACATACACACACACACACATACACACACACATACATACATATATACATATATTAACACATACATACATAAATACATACATACATACACATACATACATACATACATACATACATATATACATATATAAAAAATTATATACATACATATAGTGAATCCCCATTTTTATAATTTTTTTCCTTTCTCAAACTATAGTTGTTCAGGCCCTATAAAAACAGGATTCGCATCAAAACACAAATAATTATATTCATATATTTATTTATTTATATCTACATATATTAATATAAAAAATCATAATTATTTAATTTTGGAAGAAAATCCCATTTTAAGGGTGTTTGAGACTAATATTTTGGAATAATAAATGGCCACATATCATATTATTGAAGTGGAAGGAGGTGATGTAAAGAGTTCTCTAACAACATGTTTCATTTATTTTTAAATTTTTGATTTGGAAGGAGATTATTATTATGATTTAAAAAAATTATTATCCTGATTTGGAAGGAATTTTTTTCAAACATGGAAAGAATCAATTTGACATGTTCCATTTTTACAGTGGTTTCTCATTATGAAGGTAAGCGATTGTTTTTAAGAAAAATTAATGAGTAAAATATTTTAAAATTAAGCATAATTTCTTCTGTAAAAAGTGGAGAATCTATTTTGAGAATAGATAAAAAAATATAGAAAGAAAATTAAGATAATATAGGGTATAGAGAGAAGTGTAAATTCCAATTATCTTGTTGGAAAGGAGAAGAAGAAGAAGAAGGTGATTTAGGAGATGCACTTGTTGGAAGTTCTTATGGAGTTCATGAAGAGGAGGAAGGTGAAGCATATTTCTACACTGTCATTGATGTATTTTTCATTTATCATTCCTTTAAGGAGAATATCGTTACAATACGAGTAGTGTGTTTAATATTTTAAGTAAATTAGTGATATTTCCATTATTTTTTGTTGAAAACCATTAGGTCCAGTGCAGCCACTCTATAAATTATAACAGAAAATAAGTGTGATTTTGTGCTTTAGGTCCATATCAATGCATGCTCCATAGATTTTCACATTTGGGTAAACTAACAAAAAATAATCTATGTTTCTATTTTATTGATTTTATAATCTAATTATCATTTTCAAGAGATAAATAAGATAGATAGGTGTTTCTAATAACTATTGAACATGATCATCAACAAGGGAAAAATTAAATTTTCACATAACCTAAGTCACCCCCTAGGATATAAGAGTGGTTGGGGAAAATAAGTGGTATCAGAGCCAAGGATATGATGTAGAATTATCTCTTATTAAGACATGGAAATAGTTTTAAAACATAAAGGAATATCCATATTTGAAGTCTATAATTTTCAACTATGGAAGAACTGAATATAGTATTACATTCAATCATTAGGTATAGATATTCACACGGTAGAAATATATGTAATCACGGCTATAATAGAGAGTAGAGTACTTTTGAATATATATCATAGGTATATTGATGTGTATTATAAGATAATTAATACATTAGGGGTAGATTTGGCTAACCCTATTTATAAAAAAATTGATTTCATGAAATACTAGACATGAATTGTGGGAGAAGCTTCTGAATACCTATGAAAGTGAAGTAAATAAATTTTTCAATTTTTTGGATTATATTTTGGAAGATATGTGTAGTCTCAAGTAGATCATTTATGATAAAAAAATTCTAGAGAATCCTAATAATACTACCACCTTTATTCAATCAAAATTATTTGGTTCTTCAAGATAAATACTTGAAGGATTTAATTTTGGATAACCTATATAGTATTATTGTTTCCTATAAAATGAGAAACAATTAAAATGATACTTTATAAAATGGTAATTATTAGAATATATAATTCAAGGCTATTAAGAAAATAAAATTGAGATATGACCCTAGGAATGGTGAATTTTAAGAGATTATGTCCTTTATTTCTTCCAATATTAAAAGAGGAAAAGGGAAATTTGAGGGAAAACTTCTACTTTATTTTTTCAATGTGGGAAAGTAGGGAATCTTGAAACTATGTGTATTGATAAATTTCAAAATTATGATTAGGAAGAAGAACCTATGAAGAAAATTTTCAAATTGAATAATAGAAAAAGTAAACCTCAAAATAAATTCCTTAATATGAATAACTTATTATCTAAAAAAGATGATATCTCAGGTTAACTAGAAGTATAGGAGGTAAAGGAATGTAATGATATTGAATAAATAGTATTGTTAAATGTTGTAGAAAATCCAAAATATTGGTATAGTGATGAATAATATACTATAATTGATTGTAGATTTGATCTTGAAGATGAAATTGAAGACACCCTTGATAAAATTGATATTTAGAGGGATAAATAAAAGGAAGTGATAGTTCAGTTAGTTTTCAAGGAATGTACACAAAGGAGAACATCAATCTTATTGATGGATAATAGGATAAGTTCATATTTTTCAGGTTAGGGTAAACTCATTTATAGAATAAAATGATAAGCTATTTGATCCAAAAAAAAATTTGAGAATATGGTAAAGAATGAAGGTTCCCGATATATGCCTAAGAATACTCGTGATTTAACACATACATGTGATAATTTTCAAAAAGTGAAGATTGTTTGAAAGGATTAAAATCAAACAAATATGAACTCAATAAGATTTCCTGAGATAATGAAAATGGGTGTGTTTTTGTGTGTGTGTGTGTGCAAGTGGAATCCAAATCCATATATGGGAAAAGATATTTTTCATTATTAATTTATGATTATAGAAGAATTAAATGACTAATGGTAAGTTATTACTAATATGATGTGTTATAGTGCATCACTAATTATTGGAGATTCATAGAGAAATATTCTTAGACTGAAAATTCAGAAGTATCAGACTAATAATGGTATATAGTTTACTAATAATAAAGTAGAAGATTGCCTCAAAAACTATGGAATATTACATCATGTTTCAGCTATAACAACTTCACAAAAAAGTAATGTTGTTAAAAAAAGAAACATTTTTCTCAACAACATGTCTTGGAAAATTATTCTTGAAAATAATCTACCAGAGATGTATTAGAAAGAAGTATTAATTACATTAGTGTATATCTTCAATATATCTATACTATTTTTTTAATGAATATAACCCCTATGAAGAGTGGTATGGGAAGAAGAAAATACACAAATACTTTCGAATCTTAAAAATTACATGTTTCATTCTCAAAAAAAATCACCATATGTTAAAATATAGTAGGGATGAAGGTATATCTATTGGTTATTAATCTAAAACCAAAACATATATATACTATAACAAAAGGATTGGAATAATTTTAGAAATTAATGATGTAACCACTGTTAAGAATGAGATAAATTTTCAAACTAACATGAATATTTTACAATAATATATTGAAGAAACCAAGTAAAAATTGATGTTGAAGTGAGTGTATTAGGTAGATATCAGGGGGCTATAAAAGACATAGAATAATAATCTGAAATTGATGAAACTAAATTGAAAATAGAAATTATTTACATGAAATACACTGGATCATAAACCAATGCAAAAAAAAAATTGGAGACTATGAAAACACTGTTCAAACTATAGGAAAGAAAACTCAAAAAAATAATCTTTATTAAATTATGTAGAACCTAAAAAAATTTAATATCCTACTAGATAAGATAGTTGGTTCATGTATATTCATGAAGATCTTGATCTAAATTAAAATAATGTGATGTCGAATGTTGTTCCAAGGATAATGAATACAAATATTATCAGAACTAATTTAGTTTTTTAGCATAAAATCAATGAATATATAGACCTGATAAGGGAAAAAGTATTTATAGTGTGAAAGAGAAATTTACAAATAGAAATAATTGATACTGATGGAAAATTTTCACCAGTGGCCCGATTATAACAAATATAACTATTTTTTTCTATGTCAATTTAAAGGGGATTTAAAGTATATCAACTGGATGTTAGATCTATATTCTTTAATGGAGTCCTTGAAGTGGAATTTTATATTGAAAAAATATATTAGTTATCATTTGTGAATATGGTAATTAAGTGTACAGATTGAAAAAGGATTTTTATAACCTAAAGCAAGCACCAAGGGTTCGGTATTTTTGGCTTGATCAAAACCTGAAAAGGCTTGGATTTCAATGAGGTGGTGTTGATAATTGACTCTATATTAATAAGTGTTAGAACCAAGGTTGTTCATTGATGTAAATGGAGTATGGGTTGTGTTTTTTTCAATCTATGTTGGTTTGATCAAGGATTTTGTAAGAAATGTGGTCTTACGATTGTGGTTGAAAGCAGTATTGAAGGTGGTGAAGTTTCCTAGTGTTTTCCAAATTCTTGGGCCTCAAAATTAGGATTTTGTTTTTTGTAAAAGGAAGAGTTATAGTAAAGGAATCATGATTCATGAAAAATTTTCCAGGAAGAGTTCAAATATTATGAATTTTGGTACATGGAATGGTGAACCGCGAACCACGAAACGAGAATGGTATCCAGACTGCGTAGGAGGAACGATTCGTGGAGCGGAGAAGGTTCATGGTGAAGACTTGTAGTTCACAAGGAGGTATGTATATACATGGAATGAATTTTGGTTTTTGAGATGTCTTGTTGTTTGAAAAATTGGGGTGAAGATTTGAGAAACCGTGAAGGGTGTAGTTTGTGGAAACGAGGTGGTGATTTGTGTCGCCGTGTAGGGAGAATGGAGGTACAAGGACCGCATGTAATGACCCAGTCATTTATGAATAAAATTCCCTTTATTTTAATGTATTATGGATATAGAAAACACATGAACTCTTTTTTATTATTATTGGGTTTAAATGACTGTTAACTATCATTATTGTTGATAATATAGTCGTTGAACAGTGATCACACAACTGATATAAATATAAGGTTTTTAAAAAAAATCCTTTCGACATAGATAAAGGAGAGGATGGCCTCATCAAATAGACTCAGGTCCTACGAAGCTCATTTTTCAAAGCTTGAAAAGGAGGTAGAATCACTAGGATTTGCTCTTAACCAATCCCAATCTGCACTTCAACATGTTCAGGTTGAATAGAAGCGCCTACAGGAGATGTTCAAGTTAATAGAGATTACCACCCGGGCGATGTTATCTGAGCTTCCCCAAGAGTCTCTCACCATCACATTACCTTACCTTTAGGTCATATACAGGTGTTATAATGAGTTATGTAAAAAGTTATTATTTACTTATTATGTAATTCCTTTTTATAAACAAAAGGCTTATTCCATCAATTCCTTTATGAGAATAGTCTTTCTTAAAAAATAATGAATTTGATCAATTAATTCTTCGGATAAAAATTGTACTTTTGATAAATATATACATTATCATATTAAAATATAGTTTTTATTAATAATATTATAAAAACAATTCTTATAAATTATGATTATATCAATTCCTTATCTATAAATGATTAAAAAATTAGTTTGATAAGAGTTATATTTTATACGATAAAACAGAAAGTGTATTTTTTAATTAAAGATTTTTTTAAATAATTAATGAATTTTTGAAATAATTAATATTTCACTAAAATATTATTATCAAATGAATTTTATTAATAATAAATGAGTATATAATTTTTATGAATCCAAATGTAATTAATATTAAGGTTTGAAAAGTGTTTTGTTTAAAACCCATGAATTTTCAATAAATGTCAGTTTTCATTTTAAAAGTGAAAATTCGCATATTTAGAAAATTATTTAGATAAAATGAATATTATTTTTTGGAATCAGGATGTCAAAATTATCCGATGGTGAATTTTTCATAGTTTTCTCAGATAGAAGAATTTTGGGGTAAAAATTAAAAACCGTATAAATAAAATATGTGTTTTATGGCATCATAATGACACAAAGATTATGTAATAAGTACTGTAATGGATATTCTAGGCCCAATATATTTTATCCAATTAAATTAATGTTATTTTATATTTATTTTAATTATTTTATAAAACCTCAGTGAATCCTCCAAAGTGTATAATAGATTTAATAATTTTAGATTCATTTATTTAATAATCTGACTCACCTCCACATAAGAAAGGATAATATTTTAATATGTTCAGTAACTGGAATTATTAAATAATGATTTCTAATCCTCTTTGTCAAAAAAAATGGGTAAAAACCATGGGAAGGTTTGTGTTTTTGAATATTTAACTATATAGATTTGAAAACATAAGTTTTTGAAATATTAAAAAATTCCCCTCTCATTTCTCATACAAACCCACCCAACCTCCCACTTATCTTCACTCAAAATACTCATAGAACGTACATAATTTGTCCTCCACTCTATAGAATCCCCCCAAGGCACCTCATTCTCTCAATAATCCATTATTCAATCTTTTGAAGTCACACAGTCAAGTAAGGGTTTCCTTCCTTTCTCATTTTTATCCAAGTTTCCTTATATTGTTACACCCTTTTATTTTCAATTAAAAATGGTGGGGTATGCTTTCTCACCTCCCCCATATTGCCCTTATTATTTTTTTATTATAGGATACCTCTTTCTCTCTCATTAATACCTCCCATGTACACCTATTACCATGCCGAAATTTCGTAAGAGTTATTCCATTTTTCCTATTTCTTCATGTTTATTTAATATGTTACACCTTATATTTCCAAATTCCTTGTGTCGAGACATGTATTTATATGAATCCCTTAATTTCAATTTCATTTATATATGAATATATACCCTTTTTTCTTTCATCAACCATTTTTATGAATTTTTATGTCACGTTGTTAGGATATTGAAATTGTACTATGATTTTCCATTCCAAAATCATCATGTAGTGAATACCATGCCCATTTCTCAATCAAGGGTATTCACTTTTATGCACAAATATACTTATTTATTATAGACTTTCATATATATTTTACATGTTCCTTTTTCTTAGATTAAATTATGATGTTGCATGAATCCATGTTATATGATATATGTGGAACACTTAAGCATGAGATTGAAATGATTAAGAAGGGTGAACCTTGAAAGCGCTCCAATAAATTGGGTAATTTTTAGTATCATGATAGGTAATGTTGGTATATTGGTTTACTTGATTAATTTTAGGATATTTTTCCACCATGTTGGGACAGGGGTTTACCTGATTCCTTTTTGTAAATTTGTCCACCATGTTGGGATAGGGGTTTACCTGATTCCATTATGTTAATGATGCAGTGTTTCAATTTGTTGCCACGTTTCCATGTTATGATAATAATGATATTTCATGCCTTTATGTTCATGTTTCTCTTATGATCCATTGATATTACTATTTCATAACATGTATTTTATTCATCATATTATTCCTTGTTTACTCCCTTACTGGGATTTATAGATCACCCTATTCTTATGAGTGTCCTCAGGTTATCCCATGCAATGCTAAGTATAAAGAAATATTGTGGTCATTTCAAATATTATTTCAATAAATATGTTGTATTTTATGTATTAAATTGCCATGTAATGTTCCTAAGCCCCAAATACACTAGACCTATCAATCTTCTGGGCTATATTAAGAGCAATTTTATGTAATAAATCATGTCTAAATACAAAATAAAGTGAAGTGTTATTATAGTCGGTATAAAAGGATAGGTTTAGTTATTTTTGGGATTTTGCTTATAAAATTCTAGTATAAACCATTATTAAGGGAGAAAAAAATCCCACAAGAATATATGTTAGGAAATATATCATGGATAACTTATATTGAAGCCTATAAATTCATAAGTTAAGGAAATAAATGTAATTTATAAGTTATCTCTTTTTTTCATTGGATTCCCCTTTATTTGTTTAATAGTTTAAAATACTTACCCGTAATTTTACTTTTATTCTATCCAATGTCTGGTAATAGGAGGACTTGGGCTAACAATCGATACAAAGATCAATGTGGTGATTGTTCTGATCAGATGCCCAATCCAATGGGAGTGGGAATCGAAAACTTTGTCATAATAATCTCTTAGTTAACTAAAGTTTTAAATTAAAACATGGATCAATAGGAACATCCAACCCCCCCCCCAAGAAAAAACAAGTCGAAATAGAGAGATTCATGAGACAAAGGCCTCCTACTTTCAATGGATCATCAGATCCCTCAATCGCCGAACAATGGCTCAACTCCATTGAGAAGATCTTCTCCATACTTCAATGTTCTGAACAAGATAAGGTTCTTATGTATGATTATTATATGGAGGTAGAAGCTGATAAATGGTGGATATTGATCAAAAATACGAAGCCTAAGGAAGAGATAGAGGAATTGGATTGGAAGGATTTCCCGAAAATATTTTTCTGATAAATATTTTCCTCACACCTGACATAATATGGGAAGGGACTTCCTTTCCCTCTAGAAAAAAGACAATGAATCCATTATAGCATAGGAGTAAAATTCACAAGTCTTTCACGATATTCCTCCAGAATTGTCATTACCCCCGAAATCAAGGTTTATCGCTTCTTTGGTGGGATAAAAACTAGAATATTAAAAGCCCTAGAGATCCGTGACTTTGATATCTAGGATTAAATTGTTTGATTTTCCCTCAAAGTCTAAATGGATAACGGTGAATCTCAGGGGTATGATGGGGATAAGAAGAAAAAAGTGGACTTTAATTCTGGTGGTCTGATGGATAAATCCAATGGTGATAATAAATTCTAGCACACCACTTTCCAAAGGTGCAGAAAAAAGAACCCCAAAAATTTCCTGAAGGGGGTTAGGAAATGCTTTATGTGTGGAAGAGAAGGGAACATGGATAATGATTTCAGATAAGAAAAATATGCTACTGCTACAGAGGAAAGAAACACAATGTTAGATCCTCAATTCATTTTTCATTACTACAAATACAAATAACTAGGACACATTGCAAACCAGTTCCCTAAGCCAAGGGTTTTCGAAGGCAACCTAAAATCTCCAAGGTAGAAAGGGTGATATTTTTCCATCATTACTGCTAAAGTGAATCCTAAAAATGAAGTGGTGATAGGTATGATATTTATCCATTCAAGTATAACAAACATACTTTTTTATTCTAGTTATACACATTGTTTTATATCCAAAAAGTTTAGTAGAACAATCCAAACACCACCACAAATCATGGAAGTATAGATGTTAGTGAGAATAGAAAATGGGGAAATTATTGTATCCCATGAGTATTAATCCTCCCCTGTCACAATTTTTGGATTGAACTTCCTGATGAACCACATCATACTCCCTCTAGTGGAATTTGATGAAATTATTGGCATGGATTGTCTTTCCCTATATAGAGCCAACATAAATTTTCGTGAGAGATAAATCACTCTTCATATGGTGGATTGACCCCCGATTCTATACAAATGCAAGGAGGAGGATGAATCTTATTTAGAACCATCATCTTAAGTATGGATATTACTTCCCTATGATCATGCATATCTTTCTCATATGATTGAGTCTAAGGAAACATCCTCTAAGACATGTGTATTGTGAGGGAATTCGCTAATGTGTTTCCGAAGGAATTTTCAAGTCTTATTCCTAGAAGAGATGATGAATTCTCAATTGATCTTATACCTGGGACGTTTCCAATATTCAAGACTCTGTATAGAATGGATGTTTTGGAGATTGAGGCTCTAATGAAACCACTATATGAGAATCTAGATAAAGGGTTTATACATCTAAGTGCTTCACCATGGGGTGCACCAGTCCTCTTCATCAAAAATAAGGATAGGTCAATGCACCTTTGCATTGATTATCATGAGTTCAAAAAAATCATGATAAAGAATAAGTATCCATATCCACAAATTGATTAATTATTTGATCAGTTACATGGATCATAATACTTCTTTAATGTGGATTTTTGGTAGTGATATTACTAAGTAAGGGTGAAAACGAAAGATATCCTCATTACTGATTTTTTTTACAATATATAGGCACTATGAATTCATCGTAATTTATTTTAGACACACTAATTCTCTAGAAATATTCATGGACATGATGAATAGAGTCATTAGATATTACCTTGAAAATTCTTGGTGGTATTTATAGACAATATTCTAATATACTCTAAAACCTAGGAGGATCATGATGAGCATCTAAGAACTATACTAGAGACCTTGTGAAAGGATAAGATCTATGAAAAGTACATCAAGTGTGAGTTCTAGTTGAAGGAAGTCTCATCCTTAGGTAATATCATCACAAGCAATGGGATAAATGTAGATCCATCCATGAAAAATGAAATTGATGGATGGTCGAGGCCAACATCTTTGATGGATATCCGTAGCTTCCTTGGGTTAGCTGGATATTATTGCTGATTTTTGAGAAATTTCTCATGATTTTCAAAACCTATTACCAAGATAACTCAAAAGGGAGTCAAGTTTTCTTGCAATGATGAATGTAAATAAAGATTCATGGAGTTCAAAAAGAATATTATCACTCTACCCGTGCTCACACTACCTACAAGTGGAGAAATTGTTTTGGTATTCATTTTTTCTTCGAAGAAGGGACTGAGTTGTGTGTTGATGAAAAATGAAATACTAATTGCATATGCATCAAGGGAATTAAAAAATCATGATAAGAACTATCCAACACATGATCTGGAGTTGGCTGTAGTGATCTTCGCTTTGAAAATTTAGAGACATTACCTATTTGGGGAGAACTGTAAAATATATACAGATCACAAAAGTCTCAAGTATATATTCAGACAGAAAGAGTTGAATATATTCCAATGAAGATAGTTAGATATAATCAAATACTATGACTACACAATCCATTACCACCCTGGTAAAGAGAACAAGTTAGAATATTCTCTAAGTAGAAAGGACCCAGCAATTCTATCATTGATGAGAATTGAAAATGATCCAATCTTCTTATATTCAATGAAGATATACATGGGAATCATAAATAAGGGAACATCATCAATCATTTCACAAATGATTGCTCAAACGTATATTTTGGAAAGGTTAAAGGATGATCAAAAATATGATGTGGGAATTTAGAAAAATGTAGAAATAATCATAAAATGGAAATCCACATAGTTCAAAGTTAATGAAGAAGGAATTGTGATATTTGGGTCAATACTATGTCTTCCATAAAATCTAGAGTTAAAGAAAGAACTTTTGTATTATGCACATAGTTTGAATTTCTCCATTCAACCAGGAAACACAATACTGTATTGGGGTCTCCGAGAGAATTATTGGTGGGATAACATGAAGAAGAAGATCATCGAATATACATCAAACTGCCTGGTATTTTAGCAAGTGAAGGCTAAGATATAGAATTCTAAGGGTATAATGCAACAATTACCCATGCCAATATTAAAATGGAAGAACATCGCCATGGACTTTTCCACCATACTTATGAAGAAATTCAAAAGAAACAATGTTATTTGGGTTTTTTTAGATCATCTTACAAATACTTCACACTTCATTGCGATTAGAGAGGATTTCTCATTGGATCAACCAGCATAGATATACATCAGAGAAGTGGTAAGGCTTCATGGAGTACCATTATCGATCGTATCCTATCAATATCTAAGATCTTCTGGAAGAGTCTCTAACACGCTCTGAATACTGAGCTGAACATGAGTACGGCTTATCATCCTCAAAATAATTTCCAATCTGAAAGAACTATCCAGAAACTTGAGGACATGTTGAGAGCTTTCTCAATGTACTTAAAAGGATTATGGGAACAACATCTTCCTTTGGTGGAGTTCTCTTACAACTAAAGTTTCCACTCAAGCATCCAAATGGCTCCATATGAAGCCCTTTATAGGAAGAGGTGAAGAACACCCACATATTGGGATGAAGTTGGGGAGCAAAAACTTCTAGGTCTAGAAATGGTCAAAGAAATGGTAGAGAAGGTTAAGACCATCCAACGGTATATCAAAGCTACTTGAAGTTGAAAAAAAAAGTTATGCTGAAAACCATCGACAAGACCTAGAGTTTGATGTTGTGGATATAGTTTTCCTCTACATATCTCCCTGGAAGAGAGTGATGAGATTTGGTAAGAAGGGAAAGCTTATTCCAAGGTACATCATCCCTTTTGAGATCCTTGATCATATCGGAGCAGTGGTAGATCGACAAGAACTCCCACCAAACCTATCTAAAGTGCATGATGTATTCCATGTGTCACTCTTGAGGAAGAACATACCTGACCCATCTCATGAACTCAATCCAGAGGTGGTGCCATTGGAGAATAACCTCTCCTATAAGGAGAAGTCGGTGAAGATATTAGATCATATAGAAAAAGTTCTATGAAATAAGATGATGCCCCTCGTCAAGGTGTTGTGAAGAAACCAAAAGTTTGAAGAAACAACATGGGAACCATAAGAAGTGATGAGGTAGAGTTACCCTTATCTATTTTATTGTGGAAAAAGGAAATTTTGAGGGAGAAATTTTTTAAGTGGGGAAGGTTGTAATTACCCGATCATTTATGAATAAAATTTCCTTTATTTTAATATCTTATGGATATAGAAAACAAATTCAATATTTTTTTATTATTATTGGGTTTGAATGGTCGTTAATTATCATTACCAATGATAATATATCCATTGAACAATGATCACACAACTAATATAAATATAAGGTTTTTAAAAAAAAACCTTTCAACATAGAAAAAGGAGAGGATGACCTCATCCAATAGACTTGGGTCGTATGAAGCTCATTTATCATAGCTCGGAAACGAGGTAGCATCACTAGTCTTTTCACTTGACTAAGACCAATCTGAGCTTCAACACATTAAGCTTGAATTGAATTTCCTATAGTAAAATTTCAAGTTAAGAGAGATTACCACCCGGGAGATGTTGTCCGAGCTGCCCCAAGAGTCTGTCGCCATCACACACCTTACCCTTAGGTATTATACAGGTGTTATAAAATTTTATGTAACAAGGTATTAGTTACTTATTGTGTAATCCTTTTTTATAAATAAAAGTCTTATTCCATCAACTCCTTTATGAGAATAGTCTTTCTTAATAAAATGATGAATTTGATAAATTGATTAATTGGGTAAAAATGGTACTTTTGAGAAATATATACATTATTATATTAAACTAAGGTTTTTATGAATGATACTATAAAAACAATTCTTATAAAAAATTAATATATTAATTCCTTATCTATAAATGATTATAAAATCAGTTGGATAAGAGTTATATTTTATATGATAAAATAGAAAGTGTGTTTTTTAAATTTAAGAATTTATTTTAAGTAATTAATAAAAATTTAAGATAATTAATATTTTAATAAAATATTATTATAAAATTAATTTTATTAATAATAAATTATTATATAATTTTTATGAAGTCAAATGAAATTTTTATTAAGGTTCCAAAATTGTTTTTGTCAAAACCTGTAAATTTTCAATAAATGACGGTTTTAATTTTAAAAGTAAATATTCACATATTTAGAAAATTATTTAGATAAAAAAATATTATTTTTGGAATCAGGATGTCGAAATTATCCAATGGTGAATTTTTCATAATTTTCTGAGACAATCACATTTTTGGGTAAAAATGTAATACTGTATAAATAAAATATGTGTTTTATGACATCATAATGAACCCAAAATGATGTAATAAATACTATAATGGGTATTCTTGGCCCAATATATGTTTTCTCATTAAAATAATTTCATTTTATATTTGTTTTACTTATTTTATAAAGATTTTGTGAATCCTCCAAAATGTATAATATATTTTATGATTTTAAATTCATTTCTTTAATAATGTGACTCACCTCCACATAAGCAAAGATAATATTTTAATATCTTTGTATATTAGCCTTATAATTTAGTTTTTTCCATTCCACTTTGGAAAAACCCATGGGAAAAACAATGGGAAGGATTTTGGGTTTTTAATATTTAATTATAAAGATTCCAAAACCTATGTTTGTGAAATATTAATGAATTCCCATCTCATTTCTTATATAAAACCACACAATATCCCACTTATCTTCACTTAAAATCCTTGAATAATGTACCTACTTTTTTCTCCCCTCTCTATAATCCCCCCAAGGAGCCAGAATCTCTCAAGAATCCCCTCTTCATGCTTTTGAAGTCACATACTCACGTAAGGGTTTCCTTCCTTTATCATTTTTATCCAAGATTCCTTATATTGTGACACCATTTTATTTTCAATTAAAAATGATGGGGTATGTTTTCACACCTCCTCCATACTTCCCTTATTATGTTTTTATGATGGTAGACCTCTTTCTCTCTCATTAATCCCTCCCATGTACACCTGTTACCATGTTGTAATTTCATAAGAGTTATTCCATTTCTCCTCTTTCTTCATATTTCGTTATTATGTTATAACTTCTATTAAAAAATTCCTTATGTTGGGTCATGTATTTATATGAACCACTTTCATTAAATTTAATTTATATATGGTGAGATACCCCTTTCTCCCTCATCAACCATTTTTATGAATTTTTATGTCATGTCGTTAGGCTGCCGAAATCGCCCCACGATTTTTGATGCCAAAATAATCGTGTAGTAAATATCATGCCTATATCTATATCGAGGGTATTCAACTTTATGAAAATATACTTATTTATTATAAACTTTCATATATTTATTCCACATTCCTTTATCGAGTAATAAATGATGATGTTTAATGAATCCATGTTATATAATCTATGTGGCATACTTAAGCATGAGATTGAAATGATTATAAAGGGTGTGACTTGATAGAACTACAATGAATTGGGTAATGTTTAGTATCATGATACATCATGTTGGTATAGGGGTTTACCTAATTCATTTTAGGAAATTTGTACACCATGTTGGTATAGGGGTTTACCTGATTCCTTTTAGGACATTTGTCCACTATGTTGGGACAGAGGTTTACCTAATTCATGTATGTTAATGATGAAGTGTTTTAAGTTGTTTCCAAATTTCCATGTTATGATAATCATGCTATATCATGACTTTATGTTCATGTTTATCTTGTTCTCCATTGATATTCCTATTGGAAAACATGTATTGTATTCTTCATGTTATTCCTTGTTTACTCCCTTACGGTCTTTATAGGAAACCCTTTTCTTATGTATGTCCTCAGGTTATCCCATGAAATGATAAGTATAAAGGAATGTTGTGGTCATGTAAAATATTTTTTCAATAAAGATGTTGTATTTTATGTCTTATGTTATCATGTAATGTTCCTAATCCCTAAATACACAAGACCTCTCAATATTCTGGGTTGTATTAAGTGAAATTTTATGTATTAAATCATGTATATATATGAAATAAAGTGCAGGATTGTTATACCATGTAAGGAAAGTGGTTTGTGGGAGATTCACGGTATGTGGAACAGATCGTGTTACATCTAATATTTAGTAAATATTGATTGGGTGGATTTTTATGATCTGTTTTCTGATATAAGTAGAACTAATTCCTTCATTAAGTGTAGCTCTAAGATTAAAAATCCCAAAGGAATTTGGTGAAATATAGAAGTAGTTCATGGGAAAATAACCCCACAAATAATATATTTAATAATATAAAAGGAATTCGGTGGAGCCCAAAATAGTTCATGGAAGATAGTATGTGAATAAAGAAGGCCGGTTTGTGGGAAGACATTTCCACATAGAAGATTCAGTTGTAGAAGAAAAACTCAATCCATATATTTCTTATAGTGTGAGGAGAGTAAAAACATACAGTCTTCAGAGTGGAGATGGTTCATAGAGTGGAGATGGTTCACAGAGTAGAGGTAGTATGCGAAGTAGCGGTTATTCATGGAAGGCAGTTTCTAGAGGCAGAATGTGAAGGTGGATCGCAGAGGTGGTTCGAGATGGTAGGATACTTAGCTGGTACATGGTACACATGTAGTACACGGTGTAGTACAGTATGTGGAGGAATAAGGTCATCTCATGGAGGAGCAATTCACGAAATATCAGTATGCGGAAAAGTGAATATCATTAGTGTGTAAAAATGAAACTTCAACAGAGCATCAATCTAAAATTTAGGATGCATGATTTAATTCCATTCCATTGAATCAACCATCAAGTTGATAAACTGAGTTCATATTAATCCCAACGCAGTTAGAAAGGGGGAGTTAAGGGAAGTGATCTGAGGAATGCACTGTGTTGTCCCTAAAATCTTGTAAAGGCAGTGTGCCTGTCACAGAGTGATTGTTCTAAACTTTTGTACTCTACAACTAGTGAATATTAGTGAACTTTTTTACTACCAACAACATGTCATCATATTATCCTTGGATGTATCCCTTCATGGTGAACTAAGTAAAATTTTTGTGTCTTTACTTTGCATGTGATTATTTGTTTTCTACACTTTCTCATCATACAGGTTTAACAAGTTCCTACCAATGTGGGAACAATATACTTTAATTTAAAAGAAAAAAGTTGACACCCTCATTCACCCCTCCCCACTTTGGGTGTTCTTGGGTCCTTTAGGTGGTATTAGAGGGTAAAGGTTTTAGGTGTTAAATACGCCCTTAATTTCAACAATGGAGAATATTGTAAATGTTAGGGGAGTACCCATATTTGATAGAAGAAACATTAAGATATGGAATAATAGGATTAAATCACATCTAAGATATCATGGATTTGAATTCCTATTTGTGACTACACAATAAATACAGGTCACTGATCCAACTGGGATGTCTTTGATTAATACAGATAGGAAAATGATTGATGCAGATGCAAAAGTATAGAATTCTCTCATTGTAGGTATTTTTTATTATATATATCTAAAATTTATGAGTTTTATATCATAAAAATGTATGTGGGAAATATTAGAGAATGTATATGAAGGAGAAAATAAAGTAAAGGAGTTAAAACTCCATGTTTTTCACAACAAGTTTGATGATTTAAAAATGAACCCAAATTAAAATGAAGATGTGTTTTTAATCGAATTACTGATGTTATTGGAGAAATATGAGGACTTGATGAAGAAATCATAAACATTGATATTCTAAAAAATTCCTGATAAGACTTCCACCTATTTATAATGCAAATGTGTCAGTACTTGAGGAAAGGGATCTCTCTAAACTGTCTTTGGATGATCTTCTAAGTAGTCTGGTGGCTTATGAAATGAGATTCAAACTTGAAGGTGCAATGACTCGTGTAAGCAAGGAAATAGAATTAAAATACATGGACAAACTAGAAATTTCAGAGGATAGTGCTGATGAAGATAATGAGGAAAAATAAATTCTTTCTCTCATTACCAAGAAATTCAAGTAAGGAATAGTGAAATTTTAAGTAAAGTTACCATTGGCTTATTTTCATTATGGAATATTTGGGTACATTGCCTCTCAGTGAACAAGAAATTTTAATGATGAAGAAATCAAAACTAGAGACATTCAGAAGCCTCATAAAAGGTTTTTCAAAATGAGAGACTTCAAATTTGGAAAGAAATTACAATGAAAGAGTTTTTTTGTGAAGAATATGATGATGATAATGAATTATTTGAGTAATAATAAGCAGAGTTTAAGTCTAGAAACCATGCTTCCATGATGGCTACAATTTAAAATACAGAACCATCAAAATATAATGCTGAAGATAATCAGTTGACCACTAACTCTAATCCCATGTTACAACTTAATGATGACTTTTGTAAGCTTTAGAATCAATGTAGGAGATTCAATAAGTGCATAAAAATTGTGAAAGAATCTTTAGAATATGATGATCAGATTGATGATGAAATTTAATGACTGGAAGAATTTTTGAAAGTATAATCATCAATCCTTGAGAGCATAGAAAGTGTAGTGGAACTAAAACTCGGAATTGAAGAATAGGTAAAGGTCATCAATGACATTACCTCTAGAATGGAATATAATTCCCAAACTGTTGAATGTCTGTAGGACGAATTTGTTACTCTGAGGAGTAAACTCAAAAGTGAATCAATCTCAAAATAAACAAATAGTGAAATATAGTTCAGAAAATTATAATATGTTGAGTTGTTGTAGAGAGATAGGCATGGTTTTGATGGATTTGAAAAAAAATTGAATAACCAAATACCTAAATGCATGGGTAATAGTGGAATATTTTGTGATTCCAAAATATTGAATGTTGGAAATAAAATGAGTCAAAATAAAGGCAAACTAAATGTTGGACAGGTTGAAAATTCACCTGAAGTGATGGTGGATAAACCATCAATTCAAACTGAAAGGAGAAATAAAAACTATTCTCAATCATCATGAGATTATAGTAAGTCAAACTACCCTCCTAATTAAATTGAATTGAGAAGGAATATAAGTGAAAAGACATTCTCACTTATGAAATGTCAATTATGCGGCTATCTGGGACACACCATGTCATACTGTGAAGAGAAACGAAGATACTTAAATAAGTAAGATCTAGGAAGTAAATAAAGGATAATAAATTCATATCATAATTCTTATAGAATAAAAATTTTATATGTATGTTGTTTTCAATGTTCCAACTTTTTTCATAAAACTGTTGATTGCAGGTAGAGGAATAGTAGCAATAATTTGTACAATACTCATATACAATTCAATAATCGTTAACCAGACAGTGTTGTTCTTTCAAACAGTTTTTGTCCTCTCAAAGAATAGTACGAGTATGTACAACTTACTCACATGGAAGATATATTTGAATGTACATCTTTTTCCTTCACTCAATCTAATATTTAATGGAAGGAAAAAATAAAATTGAAAAATCCAACCTTGCTGAAGTAACTCTCAAAGCTACCAAGAATAGTAGCACTTGGATTCTATATAGTGTATGGTCATCCCATATGATGGTAAATTCATACCTATTAATGAATATAAAGAAAAAGGTTGATGGAACAGTGAGATTCATTAATGATGGTGCTTTAAATATCAAAGGTAATGGAAGTACTGAACTGGTCAATGGTGAGCTGAAGAAGACTGAAGTTCTTTATGTGGACGGGTTGTATCACAGTCTTTTAAGTGTGATCCAACTCTGTGACTCCTGAATTATGGTGAAATTCAATCAAAAGGGTGCACTATAAAAGGAAGAATAGGGAATTCTCTCATAAAGGGATGTATAATATAAAGAAACTTAAATCAGGTTGATAGTAAAGAGAACAATTTTTGGCACAAAATCTTGGGTTACATCAATGAAAAAGACATGGAAAAGATATCTAAACTTAATATTTTCATGTTTATCCCAAATCTAAAGTGTGAACAGAAGAATACTTGTGATTCTTGTATACGAGGAAATTTGGTGTGTAGTTCATATCGTCCAACGAAGAAAAGAGAATCAAATATTCTTGATCTCATTCATATAGATGTATGTTGTCTGATAAATGTTTCTAGAAAATATAGAGAAAGGTAATTTTTCTTTTTCATTTATTACTATAGTTGAATGGGTTGTGTGATGGTAATACACAGGAAACGACAAGTGATTGATTGCATGAAAAATTATCACTGAATAGCCAAGAATGATACTAGAAAGACAATAAAAGTTTTGTGGTTTGACAATAGAGGGGAGTACACATCCATTGAATTTAAAAATTACCTAGAGAAAAATGGAATGAAACATCACCTGGATTATTTGAGAACCCCATAGAAAAAATGGAGTTATTGAGTGCCAGAATAAATAAGTGAATAGTATGTCCAGAACTATGCTGATTAAGAGTTTTATCTCTCGCCATTACTAGAAAGATGTTGTTCAAGTTGTAGTTTATATTCAAAACCGAATAGGGATTTATATGGGGGAAACAAAGACACCCTATAAGTTATGGCATAGAATAAATCCCACATTGAATTATTTCCATGTTTTCAGAAGTAAATGGTTTATCACAAACAAAGAAGGAAATCAAGGTAAGTATGGTTATGCTGCAGATAAAGGAATATTCCATGAATATTAAATGAATAGAAAAGCCTACAAATGTTTCAATAAATGTATTGAAAAAATTGTGGAAAGTAGTTATGTTAATATCATTGAAGATGAAACCACAAATTCCTCAAGAAATTCATTTCATGTTGTGATAGAGGATGAGGAAGAATCTAAAAATGGAGAAAAATTAAATATAGAAGTAGAGGAAGGCGTCAAAAACACTCAAGAATCACATCATGACGTTTAATCAGAATAATAATCAGAATACGAAACCAAGGATAATGAAAATTATCCTGAACCTCATAGAAAAAATCAAATATTATAAATTTATCAATAAAACATTATTAGGTATTGGAAAAATCCCACGCAAATAAGGATAATGAGGAATAATGCACAATTCTCATTCCTATTAGTTGTAGAATCATACTCATTTGAAGAAGATGCAAAGGATGAATCATCAGTTAAGGCCATGAATGAAGAATTGGATCAGATTGATAAGAACCAAACATGGGATCTAGTTAAGAGACCCTAAAACCACAATGTGACTGGAACAAATCATATTTTCAAAAATAAATTTGACTAGCATGGAAATATTATTAGAAATAAGATATGGCTGGTGTGTAAAGGCTATTCATAGATTGAAGGTGTTGATGTTGAAGAAACATTCTCTTCGGTGGCTAGAATGGATTCGATCAAACTATTTCATGCCATGAAAATTCAAAGAGGATAAAAAGTGTATCAAATATATGCCAAGAAATCTTTCTTAAATGGTGTTCTTAAAGAAGAAATCTACATTGAAAACCCAGTGGGATTTCTTCTTGGTAATGATGAAATGAATGACTGCATATTAAATAAGGCTCTTTATGGTCTAAAGTAGGAACCTCGATCATGGTACTCTCAACTAAATTCTTATCTAAAGAAGATAAAATTTAAAAGAGGAGGATTTGATCAAAATCTTTATGTGAAAAATTATTAAAAAGATCAGTTCATGGTTCTGGTGCATGTAGATGAAATTATATTTAGGGGAAGAAGACATGGATCAGTGGATGAATTTTCAAACACATGAAATAATAATTTGAAAATTTTATGATTGGTGAACTCACATAATTATTAGGGATTCAAGTGATTCATAGGAATGTCTACACTTTCATTTCTCAGGAAAATTATTCAAGAGAGTTGCTGAGGAAATTAAATACGCATGATTCTAAACCAATGACAAATCTGATTGCAGTTTGGATAAAACTAGGAAATCATGAATATGGGACATATGTAGATCCCATAATGTATAAGAGAATAATTAGATACTTATTTTACTTGGCTTTGACATGGCCAAATATTGTCTTTGCAACATGATTAGCGGCCCAATTTTAAAGTAATCTGAAGGAATAACATATGTTAGTAGTGAAAAAATCATTAGGTACATTCAAGGAACTCAGAATTATGGCTTATACTTTACTGTATAAAAATATAATGAACTTTCATCATTTTCTAATGTTGATTGGGATGAATATGTGGTGGATATAAAATACAAAAGTGGTGGAGCATTATTCATTGGAATGAAATTTTTGGGCAAGGTGATTAAGAAACAGGAAAGCACTTCTCTTAGTACTGCTGAAGCTGAATATATATACGCTATAAAGTATTTCACTTAACTACTTTGGATGAATCAACAACTAACTAATATTGGTGATGAGGTGAAATAGCCAATGGTGATTCACTATGATAACAATAGTGAAACTGATCTTACAAATAATCATGTCCAGCATTCTCATACAAAACACAATGAAATCAGATATTACTTCATGAAGGAAAACGTGGAACAAGGAATGATTAAAATGGATCATGTTGGAACAAATGATCGAGTGGATGAAATAATGAACAATTCATTTTTAGAACATGTGTTTGAGAAGCATCAGTTGAACCTCAATGTTCAGCCACCTCCTTGTACATGAGGAGGTTATGAAGTCCCATCTCCCCAATTTTTTTAACTATTTCAATCTATTTGCGATAGTGATGCAGTTTTATGGGGAGATACGATCTAAGGGGAGTGTTATTTGATATCTACAAGTCAAAATTTAGTTCTATGGGTTTATTGACAATGGGGGAGAATGGATAAATTCAATAGTACAGAGAATGGAGAATGGATAAAGGAGGAGAATGTATTTTTTTCGGTTTTACAAGAGAAATTCAATAAGTTACAATAGGGGAGAATGGGAATGAAAAAAATAAATTTGGTGTTATGAGAAAATTGTAAGAGCTTACTTAGAAATATTTAAAGCATTACAAGACCTGAGAATCCAATTCATTCTAACCCTCTTACCTTCTACAATGATAATTGGTCATTTAGACTTAGAGTGTTGTTGGATGAGTTATTGTTTGTGTATCATTTTTTTATAGGTCTTTCATCGGATTTATTTGTGGATTTCAAACAAACTCAAAGGGGGGTATTATTGGAACCAAGGATTTTCTTTGTTGGAAATAGAGTATGGTTTGTGTTTGTTGTTAATCGACATTAGGTTGATCAAGGAGTTTGCAAGAAATATGGGTTTTGACTGAGGCTCAAACTAGTATTGAAGGTGGCATAGTTTCCCAGTGTTTACCAAATTTTTGGGCCTCAAAATCAAGAGTTTTTTGTTAGGTAAAGAAAGAGTTCCGACAAATGAATCGAAGACCGTGAAAAATGTTCCGAGAACAATTCACAGATCACAAATTTTGGTATGTGGAATAGCGAACTGCAAACCACAAAGCTGGAATGGTATGTGGACTGTGTAGGAGGAACGGTTCATGGAGTGAAGAAGGTTTGCAGTGAAGACTTGTTGTTTGTGGAAAGGATTGTTGTATGTGGAAGGCATGATGGTTCATGGGATGGCTTGTTGTTTTCAAAATCAAGTCAGTGTTTTTAGAAACCGCAAAGGTTGTTATTTGCGGAAATGAGGTGGTCAATTTTGATGCAACATAGAGAGAATGGAAGTACATGGATTGTGTAAGGAAAGTGGTTTGTGGGAGATGCATGGTTTGTGTAATAGGTGGTTCTATATTGAAGATTCGGTAAATCTCTATTTAGAATATTTTTCGGATCTTTTTTCCTATATAAGTAAAACTAATCCCTTAATTAAGTGTGGATATAAGATTAAAAATAAAATAGGAATTCAGCGAAATCAGGAAGTAGTTTGTGGGAAGAAAATCCCATAAATACTTTAATTAAAAATCTAAAAAAATTGGTGATGTCCAGAACATTTCACAGAAGACAGTATACAGAAGAAGAAGGTCAGTTTGTAGGAAGACATTTCTGCTTAAGAGAGCCAGTATGAGAAGGAAGAACTTGGTCCATAGATTTCTTGCAGTACATGGAGAGGAAGTGGAGATAGTCCACTGAGTGGTGATGGTTCGTGAAGTAGATAAGGTTTGTAGAATGGAGGCATTACACGGAGGAGGGGATATTTGCTGAAGGAGTTTTTTGGAGGCAGAATGCGAAGGTGGATCACATAGTTGGTTCACAAAGGTAAGATACTAAGCTGGTACATAGTGCACATGTAGTACGTGGTGTAAATTAGTATAGAGAGGAAGAAGGTCAGTTCACAGAGGAGTAGTTCATGAACTATCAATATGTGGAAAAGTGAACTTTATCTCTGAGTAAAAATGGAACTACAACAATGCATCCATATACAGTTGAGGATGAATGATTTAATTCCAATCCATTAAATCAACCTTCAAGTTGATAAACTGAGTTTAGATTCTTCCCAACATAGTGATCTAGGTAGAGTCAATGGAAGTGGTTTGAGGGACGTAGTGTTTTATCCCTAAAATCATGTAAATGCAGTGTTCCTTGAATAAAGTGACTATGTTAAAATTTTGTACTCCACAACTAGTGAATATTAGTGGACTTTGGTATGACTGAAAACTTATTTGAATATGCTCCTTGGACATATCCCTTTGTTTTGAACCAAGTAAAATTATTGTGTCTTTTCTCTGCATGTGATTGTTTGTTTTCTACACTTTCTCATTAGATGAGTTTAACAAGTTCCTACAAACATGGGAACAAGATCCTTAAATTTAAAAAAAATGACACCCTAATTCACCCATCCCCTCTCGGGGTGTTCTATGGTCATTCAATAAGAATATTGATCAATTGATGGTAGTGATTATTCATGTAGATGAAATCATTTTCATAGGATTAGATATTACACAATGCCAGAAGTTTTTACAATACATGAAGTGAAAATTTAAAATTTCTTTGATTGGTGAATTATTATTTTTTAGTGTCTTATAGGTGATCCAAATAAAGGATGGTATATCAGTTTATCAAACCAAATATAATATGGTGGTGTTAAAAAGTTTTGATCTTTTAAATGGTTTATTCAAGGCCAATGAAAACTCTTATGGTGACCCAAATGAAGTTGTAAAAAGATGAGGATAATAAGAAGTTATATATGACACTCTATAGGTAGATATTTAGAACTTTTTTATACTTGATATCCACTCAACCTTATATCATATTTTAAATATGTCAAGATTCCCACTATCAAAGTTTACCCAAAGAAATTAATTTTGATTTAGTGATATTATTAATCTATTATATAAACCAAGTAATGGAATTTTGGTTATTTTATTATATCACTTCATAGTTTCAACTCTTGTGCTATAAATATTTAGATTAGGAAGGTTTCATTAATTTCAAAGAGTAAACCTATAGAAAATTATTTTATATCATAGGTTATAGTTTCTATTGGCTCAAAATGAAGTAAGATTATATCCCTTTAATCATATCTAAGTAAAAATATATGTTAGCTACTGATGCTTATATAGAGTTTCTATATATGAGAAAACAACTTGAAGATATTGGGTTGGAAGTGGAATTTAATTTTCCAATCAAGTGTGACAACATAAATGTTGTAAATATTAGAAAAATCCCATTCAACATTTAGGGACTAAGAACATTGAAATTAAATATCATTTCTTTAATATGAATGTGGCGCAACAAGTTATGAAGTTGAATTGTGTTTATATCAAAATAATGTGGATGATATTATGACCAATTAACTACCCAAGGTATATTTTCAAAGGTATCGGATGGCCCTTAGATTCTAAATAAATCCATCTAAATTGATGAGTTTGAGAATGGAGCCCCACTACACATGGTGATTGCTTTCAAAGGAAAGGTATGATATCTCTCTTATATTAAGTTATTGAATTTATAACCCATTTTTGTGAACATTAAAGGGAGTGATATTTGGGTTCACTGAAAAAAGGGGTAGATGTTATTCATAAGTTATAAGGAGAAGGTGTTTTCATAGTGTGCTTCCTATTGAGTAAATGGGGAAACATTATGTTGGAAATGGGGAGACTTAATGAATGACAAATTAGAGGGCACAAGTAACTTTTAAAATATTCCTAGAATGTTTTGAACGTCATATATTTCTATGAGGTGTTCTTATGATGATAATTTCATTTATCACTTGTTTATAACATCAATATTAACTCACATTATATTAGATTTTATTCTATGTGGATAATTGATATACACCTTGAAGAAAATGGGGTTAAATTGGGGGTATGTTCATATCTGTTTAGTTATGAAATTTATCGAAGGATTAAGTGATAAATCTGTTATAAATTCCCAACAGACTTAAAGGAGATATTGTTGGTAAAAATCTCATTATTGTGTTTTTTGGGTAGCATCTGTTGAAAATGAAGTTGATGAAATCTTAAATATAGTCTTTATCAGTGATTAGAATTATTTTCTTAAAGGGTTAAATAAGTTAAGAGGTTTTTTGAATAAATTCTATGAAAACTTATTTTGTTCATATTTTTAGAAAACTTTTATGGCCCTATGTACACATCATCAATGGGTCAAATATGAGTCTCTAAATTTGTGTGTATGTGTTAATCAGTAGCAGCGTATGAGTAATTCTTCTTAGAATCATGAAATTTATAAAAGGAAATAATTGGGTGTGAGTCATAGATCATTTTCATATGAATCAACAACCTGTTTGTACGAGACATTAGGTAGTGTATATCAGTCGTTCATCACGTGTGTATGAGTCTTTTTAATTTGTGTATTAGTGATTAGTGTCTGTATACAAGTCATATAGGCTGGGTAGGAGTGTTTTGGACTTGTATACGAGTCATCTCCCTCTATGTATGAGTCATCTAGGACTTTAGAATTTTGTAAGGAAAACCAGAATCAAAATTTTGAATACATTTTTATTAATCCTAAAATTTGATTTTTAGCATAACATTGAGTGAAGATAATCAAGTCAAGATTCAAGGGAAAATCAATCCATGTTGTTTTTGTAACGACCCCAAAGTTCACTATGTATTTCATTCAAGTAAATATTAGGTTAATAGATTATTCTACAAAAAAAATTAAACCAAAAAATGGTGATATTTTATAGTAAACTTTTACCATTATAATATATTTCTTAAATTAATGGGTATAAAATTACGTAACCATATTATGAAATCAACAAACAAAAAAGAAATAAATCGAATCGGGTAGTAGTTAACTCCATTATGAAGGTCAATTATTCATGTTGGGAAAATAGCTAAATTATATAAGGATTTATCTATACCAAGCCTAAGCTGAACTCAAAAAAATTATGGTATGATTGAAATCCTATGTGAGATAAATTCAAGCTCTAAAAAAATTCTATGAGATCTATATTAGTGGAATCACCACCCCTGATTGCTACCAGATAATACTTTTTGGTGAGATCTTATGAGAATATCTTTATCGGATACTCAACTAAATATTAGTATGATATAATTAGGTGTTTATTAATGTAATAATTTTTTTATCACATGTATTTTACATATTTTTCATTTTTACTTCTAAATAAAAAAGAGCGTTTATTTTTCTAAAAAAATATTTTTTATTTATAAAACTTATTTTAAAGAAAAATCTAACAAATTTTTAATTTTAATTTTATAAAATTGAATTCATTGTAAAATTAATCATGTAAATACTATCTTAATATTAATTTTTTGGATTTTGTAGAAATTTTTTATTTTTATATAAATAGTGAAAGAGTATTGTTTCTACTAAAACTATAACTTTTATGACTTTATCATTATATAATAAAGACATAAAAGTTTATATAACCTTTTAATTTACTAAATATTTATTTAAAGAGTAAAAAAATTATTTTTAAATATCATTTTGAACAAATAAAACCTATGTTCAATATTTTATAACATAAGTAACATTTCATTCTAATGTAAAATATGTTTTTTTGTGTTTTATCATAATTAAACATTTTAATGGTAATATTAAGTTTTTTATTTATTTGGAATCCATATTAACAATATTTATTTCATAATAATTTAATTTATATCATTAAAATTAATTAAATTATTAAATTTATTCTACACATAAATTTTAAGCTTAAAACACACATTTTATAAAAATAGTTTTTATGCTTTATGTGCACTAATATTAAAATTAACATTTATAACCTTCATAAATTTTATTTTATAAAATTATTTCATATTTAATAATTTTTAATAAGTTGAAGGTAATTTTTACTCATAAAATTAAGTTACCAAGGAAAATATTAGTTACTCCGATAAAGCGTCTATTTTCAAAAGAATGATGTTTTTCTAAATATTTTGTATTTTTAAAATTAAATGTATCAATTTTAAATTAATATTATAATTTAAATTTTAAAAATATATTTAAATTAATTATCACTCATTCTCTTGGTAATAAAAACTAAATATCATTAATAACACATAATGGTGAAAATAACTTTTTCTCTACAAAATAGTTTTTCAACATATAAAATGTTTTAGTTTAAAAGTTAATTTTCTATTATTTAGAAATTTAATTAGATTAATTATAGATTACATTTAGGTCAATAAAACATATATTTGGTAATAAGGTTTATTTATTTTTGTTATTAAAACATATATTACGTAATTCGAAACTAGTTACCAAGGTAAAAATGAAAATGGTAAAATGTAAAACTTAATGGAAAATGACTTAAAATATGTTTAAAATATGTGTTAAAATTATAGGTAGAGGATTTATAAACATTATTCCAAAAAAATACCATTATTACTCACGTTTTTATCTTTTTCCCTCGAATAATATCATTCTATTATTGAAAAATAATGGGTGTTTACAAAAGTTCTATTTTCATTATTTATAAAAGGGAACACATAAACCCATCCATACCACAACCATTCATTAGAATTTCTTCCTAAAAAAATTACATTTTAATCCTCATAGAAAAATATCTTATGTTTATAAGCCTATATAATCAATAATTATCCTATTGACTTCATTTACAAGGATACCTTCAAGCGGATTTTCAAGGTACCAAAGAGGTTAGAGTGCATTCGGCTAAGTGGGAATACTAAGTAATGGTTTATTATCTCAATTTTCACACATTGAGACATGTTTGACATTATATTCCATGTTTTATTTGGAATTTTTTATCTATTGAACCTTTTCTATTGGGTATCATTATTATCTAATGTTTTTTATATTTAATGTTCAATTCCGTGTTCTTTCTCTTGTGGGGTGTTGACTCAAAAATTACAAAATCTATAAGGGTTTTTCTTGACCATACTTATTTTCTAGAGTCATAATGATTCATTTTTTAATTTGTTTTTAAAAGATGAAATTATTATATTCTATGATGATAATATAACTCCTCCCCTCTATAGGAAAATGAAATTTTTAATTCAAATCATTACCTTGATTAATTTATTTCTCAAAAGTGTATCTCTATTGAGAATAATTCTCATCTGATTTAATTATTATTTCTCCTCCTTTTTTATAAATACCTTTCCCACCAATTTTATCTTTTTTATATAGAAAACAAACTATTTTTTGTCTAATTTTACCCTCATAGTTTCCTTCATCTATTTAAAAAATTGTTTTGTTACTATTTTTATGATGTGGCTTTCCAAACCAAGGTATTTCAAAATATATAAAAAAGGGTTTTCCATCCTTTAAAAATAAAATATTTTATCATCCACTAAATAATTTATCTATAAAACCATTATGTATTTTTCTAGAATCTATAATGGGATATTTAATAAAAAATAATATTTTAATATATCTCAAAATATTTATTTCCAACAATCTTAAAAATACTTTTTCCATAGTAACAAGGGACTTTGTTGCAGAGACTTTCTTTATAAAAAAAATTAAATTATTATCACAATAATGGATTTCACATCATTTTTAATATTCTTTCCCAAGTTTTATATTTTTATAAAATAAATTATTTTACTATTACTTTTTGAATTTTATTTAAAATGGTTTTCAACGATAAAAGTTCATTTTCATCATAATTTTCAATATAAAATTATACTACTCATGTATTTTTCATATTTTAGATTATTTTTACCTATGTTTTCCCAAATAATAAACATTAAATATTTATAATGGAAATGATATATCCATCCCTTTTTCTTTACTAATCATATTCTATGTACAACCATAATTTTTATTCTAATACTTTTCTTCTATGAATAATATATGTTTGATTTATTTGATTAAATGGTATTCACCTAGATTTAATACAACAATTGATTGGGAAAATTATTTATTTAACAATTTACCCTTTATATATATGGTGTAAATGTCACATGTTTTATCTTAATTGAATGATATTTACCATGAAAATTACTTGATGTCATTGGATGCCCATTTATTTTCTATGGTTTTATAATGTTATGACTACTTGTATATTTATGAATACTCCCTTATGTAAATCAATTTTGAAAAGGATATAAATCCAATTTTGTTTCCATAGGTTCTGTGTGATTTGTTGAATGAATTATTTCAAGTTTCACTCATATGTATAGAGTAATGACAAGTGAGGTCATATGTAGACCCCCAATTCATTGGTTAATGTTTTATATCTCACGATATAATACAGCATGATCCTTCTAGATAAGCTCAAAAACTTAAGGATGATACTTCTTGGATATACTCAAAAAAAAGGGTGATCCTTCTTAGATATTCTCACAAACTAAAGTATTTTACTTCTTTTATATGATCATAAAATAAAGTGTGGGTATAAAAAAATGGGAGTGGATCCACTCCTGACATCGGTGACCTACCAACCTCTCCCAATGGTGGGCATGTCACCAGCTCTGGCCTCTAGAATGGGTAATTTTAGTGTGTATTTGTTTTTGAGTTGATGATCCCAGCACTATCCTTCCTTCAAGAGCTTCCTAGGGTTACTTCAAAACATTATGTCCTTCCATGGAGATCTCGTCAATCATTCCAATACAGATCAACCTGAATACTCCTTTTCCTTCAAGAGTTCACCAGAATTTGGGATATCAATAAAATATTTCCATGATACATCCTGTATTCATGTTCATACACTCATAACCAGATTTGTTTCTAATTATCCATCATCAAAGTTATTTTAATAGTACATTAAATTGACCTAGAATCTGAGGTTTCTAACTACTTTTGGGGTTCTCAATAACTATAATTTCAGTGTAAATATTCACTTGGATAGTGATTTTAATCACACTTGGGCATAAAAAACCTTATTTTTTTAAATAATGGGTGTTTTTTATTCTTTTTTGGATTGTTTATTTCAACAAAGTAAGGGATTGAAAAAGGGAACTAGTTTGGTTGTGCCTACCATGGTTACCACCCTTCTATAATTTGGTTGTTCTCAATGGAATTATGGATTTTCTTATCTTATTCCTTCTTATTGATTACCCAACCCTATTACTGAAGAATTTTTGTAGGGGTAGAATGTGTGTTTAGATGGATATCTTGATTTCACTCCCAAAGAGGCTTTGTCTCTCGGTTGGTGAAAAGTAAGGCTTATGGAATTTGATTTAGTATGATGGTAAGTTTGGATACTTGCTTTTGTGTCATCATCAAGTACATTGGGATCATTATTGTAGGAATTTAAAACTTGGAGGATATCAAATCCTGTAAGAGTATTCATCTCCTGCTCCACTCGGGTATTCGGCTTCTAGCCCAAAGTTACTATCCTTGAGAGGATTTTTTCTTTCTGATGTGGGGATCTAATAGGTTATGGCTCCCTCTTCCTAATCTAATCTAGGATTCGGTGACCCTTTTATTCGAGTGGAGGTGGCAGTTTCCTATCCCTCCATTTTTTGATTTTGGGTGCCTTCTTTTCATACTCAAGTGGATAGAGGGGGTTTTTATATTTAATAAAGGTGTTGGATTTCCTCTCCGGATCCACACTCATCTCCTTTGGAAGTGAAAGGTAATTATATAGAGAATAAAAATAAAAACAACCCATTTTTGATATATATGTCTTCACTATCTATTAAGGTAGAAATCCAAAATCATATAATCTCAATAGAAATACCCTTCATGGGGAAGCTAAGCTCAAAGTTCTCATAATTTCACTCTTTTATATTATTTTATATATAATGAGATAAAATAAAAATCTTGTAAGGATACTAGTTTTGGTAACATCATAATTGGTAATATTAAGGGGTGGAAGGATGTATCAGTAGGAATAAGGATAATTGTTTGATGGAAATCAAGAACTCGTCGTCTATGATGGAAGTAGAAGCAATCACTATGTAATGTGTTCATGAGGAACAACTTGATACAAGTTAGTATAAGGGCATTAAGGGAGTTGAGACATCAACTTTATGTAATGTGAAATTTCTATCCCCGTTATGTGACTTTAACCCACCAGTTACTAGACCTAAGTGTATATAACATTTTTTTGGTTTTTTTCTTGTAATTTGGGTCATTTGGGGAAAGTTGGTTGTGAGGGTGCACGCTTAGCATAAATTTTTTTATCTTTATAAAACAAAAAACATTATTTAGAGGATTAAAGCATGGGTCCTCTTGGATATTCTCACAAACAAAAGAATGGTTCTTCTTAGATATGCTCACAATATGATGATACCCTATGTTTGTGTCATATTCTTATTATTATACTTATGGTGATGTTATTCTCTCATGGAAAATGTTTATTTACTAACATTTACATACACACTTGATTCATTTCTCATTTTATTCCATATTTTATGTTATGACTCATGTTTTATAATCTATGGTTTTTTTGGTATGCTTTTCTTATGCATCTTGATTTTACAAATATGTGCATGTTTTAATCACATGGGATATTTGATTTTTATCACTTATGTTTACCCTTAAAGATCATCCATGTTCATACCTTAATTATGTTTCCATTTATCTATGTTATAAATAAATGAAATATGTATTTTTTTTCTAGAAGTGTATCTTGTGTGGAGATTTTGTGGGAAATTTTAAAGCCTTTTTTGGGTTACGTTGTTGTTTATATAGTGGGAAAATGTCCATTATTTGAAAAATACCCAAGTTTTGTTAGTTAATATTTTTTAATATTTCTATAAACCTAAAAAATCTTGGGTATTTATTGTAAAGAAATGTTTTCTTTAAGTTATATATTTGAGATAGCCACATATTTGGGGTGTCATAGTTTTGATTATTTTAAGGGTGTTTGAGGCTAATTTTATTAAACCATAACTAGCCAAGTTGTACATAATTGAAATGGAATAAGGTGATGTAGATAGTATTATAATAGAAATATTAATTTACTTTTAAATAGACTATTTGGTAGGATATTGTGGTTGTGATTTAAAAGGATTATTTTCCTAGTTTGGAAGGATTTTTTATGGGGTGTGAAAATTGGCAAGTTGACTTGTTCCATTTTTACAATGGTTTATCATTAAAAATATAGGGGTTTGTTTTTGATAAATAATAAGAAGGAAAATAATATAAAATTAATAATAATATATATTTTTAAAATATGGGGTCTCTTTTTAGAATATATAGAGAAATATTGCAATAAAAAGGATGATAAGAGAGGGTGTGGAGAGTAGTAAAAATTCTAGTTCTCACATTAAAAATTAGAAGAAAAGGAATGGGATCTAGGAGTCTCTCTTGATGGAAGTTCTTATAGAGTTATTTGAGGTAAAGAAATGGAAGCATATTTCTACAACATAGTTGGTGTATTTTTCATCGATTGTTCATTGAAGGAGAAGTAAATTGCAATAAGATTATTTTTTTCTATAAAATAAGAAGAGTATTAATAGTTTCATTGTTCATTATTTTAAAAATTAGGGTGAGTACATCTGATCCAAACATTGTAACCAAAATGGAGTGAGCTTTAGTGCTTTATGTGAATAGGCTCATTTCCATGCATGCTTCTTGGATTATCTCACTTGCGTAAACCATGTAAAATCACATGTGTCTCTATTTTTTTCCAAATTATTTTTTTATTTTCAAGAGTGAATTAAGTGAGATAGGTTCTCCCAATAACTATGGAAAAAGATCATCAGCAATGGTAAAATTAAAATTTAACATTCACTAACTCGCCCCCCCCCCAAGGAATAAGTCTTCTTTAGGACCAATATTTAAATAAAATTTTAATATATTATATTTACATATATATTTTTAATGTATTTAAAAACATTATTAAATATTTTTATTAATTAATAGAACTTTCATAATGTTTTTTCCCGTAAATTATTAAAATAATATTGATAATAAATTTCTTTAATATGAATTATATTTTTAAATATAATTTTCATATGAAAAAGTATTTCAATATATTATTGATATATTTTATCATATATAATCATATATTTAAATATATATGTAAAAACACACATATATATTATCATAAATATATATGTATATTTGGATTTATATGTATATTATAAATTATATAATGTGAATTTAAATATATAAATTTATATATGAATAATATTTTCTATATTTATATATTTATATATATAGTTCATATCATTATACTTCTATATATTTATATAATTATATATAGAAATAAAAAAATTAAAAAAAATATAAGTAAAATTATAATGATTAAATAATATATAATGTAACGGCTTTGGTTTTTAGGATTAGACCCTTTGTATATATTAAAAAATAAATTTTTGGATCTATTTGTAGAGTTTGTGTGAAGTTTAGGGCATTGTGTAGCCTTGGTGTTGATATATTAAATATACTAAATATATTAACTCCTGTATAAGAATAATTTTAGAAATAATGGATTTCCTCCTGAATGTATTCTTATACAGGGAAACACAGACTTCCTTTGGATCCTAAACATGTGTTTTACCCTAGCCATGATATAATTTTTTTTCACATTGAATTATGTGACAGTGTAAAATAATGGGAACATTAAATAGGGGATTATTTAATTAATTTTTTAATTAATTGGTCAACCTAGCTAATAACTAATTAAAACCTTTCTAATGACTCATTCAGGTTTAGCCACATAACCTGGAGGGAGTCTTATGAGATGATTCATGGTGGAAACATTAGTGGACATGCTTGGAGTCGGGGATTAATCATGAATGTGTTTGAGATCACCCGCATCATTGATAAAAATGATTCAAGCTTCCCCTTCATAAATGATCAATCAAATTATAAGTTAGGTAATTTTATTTATTAATCTACCCCCATATTTGATATCATTTCAATCTCAGATTATTCTTTTTAAATATTCAGTCCATGATTAACCTTAGAATGGCCCTGTCATCAATTGATTTTTTATTTAAATTTAGGATAATGATTAATTGGTTTTTGACTTATGATTAATACTTTGTATTTTATGTTCATAAAAATATATTATTATCCATCATTCGTGATCACCATTATCAAATTTATTTTGGTTTTTGAGAATTCACTCTCCATTATTCACATTCATCATCGGATTTTTACTATTGGTCAGTGATTCAACAAATAGAGATATGGTTTGAATTACTATCAAACTATGATCCACGATTTTTTGTGGTTTTTATTGATGAATAAGAACCACTAGTGAATAGAATACTCATCGAATGATGGATTTTGTCACTAAAAATGCTAAAAACCCATTCTCGAGTGAGGCGCGTACGTGAGACATAATAGATAAAATAGATCATTTTTTATAAATGGTGGATGGAATCCATCCTTTCACAATTAATTGATCATAGACAATGATTTTTTTTGTG
This sequence comes from Viscum album, assembly GCA_963277665.1. Classification (NCBI taxonomy): domain Eukaryota; kingdom Viridiplantae; phylum Streptophyta; class Magnoliopsida; order Santalales; family Viscaceae; genus Viscum; species Viscum album. The sequence goes on along the minus strand of OY728129.1, from coordinate 746,891,236 downwards.
TTACATAGTAATAATATAAATGGGGATGAAAATGGAGAATATTTTTGGAGAATATGATTTTTTTGGGAAAACCCAACTACATGGCATATAGTTTGGAAGAACAAATGTTATGTTTCAAAGTTATTGTGGATATAGTTTTTATAGACTAAGTAAATATCACATGGTCATGTGGATGGGATAGCATATCTCATGAACCTAGATGGACAGATCAATGTATACATAGAGTTCATTCCTAGGGAACTTGGTTAGCTAACAAACTATATACCCCATAGCTATACCTCATATACTCCTAAAGAAATGAGGCATAGAAAATGTGATATATATCAATTCCCACTTTAATTTTAATAATTTCATGTAAATTATCACATTCCATGTATATATACTTTACACTCTTTGATAATTGGATGAATATGGCTAGGTTGTTGACTTGGGTGACACCTCATGTACACCAAGGACACATTGTGTACTTTCACTAAGATTAATACATTCGAGCGATCATTTCATAGTAAGGGTCCTTATAGGATGTTTTGGTATATTATATGATCCCCCTAGATATGGTTAGGTATCCCACTCAACTACTCAGGTTGTTTGATCCCTTGTCTATAGGAAGATCACATATAGAGTCATGTATCCCCATATAGGGCTTGAGTCCATTATCATCTATTTTTTACTTATATAGGATCAGGTGTCCCATCATCTACACATCTGGGGTGTGTTATCCCCTATTATAGGATAGTGCATATGGGGTTAGTTATATCCCTTTATACTAGGTCATAATACTCTATTTATGAGTTGAAATTCCTCTTCTGAAGTGTCTTCTAGTGAGTTGTGTATTTCCATTGTGAATTTCCTGAACTATCTCAAGGATCTATTTTCAATAAGATGACTTCATGTAGTAGAATGATTAATGGTTATAATTTTACTTTCTATAAGGCCTTATACCATTATGGATTACTTTTATTATTCATTGAATATATGTGGGTTCTTTATTCTTTACCCTATAGCTTGTGGATTAGGGTTGACACACTTTTGATGTTTTACGTTATAGTAATTTCTGGGTATCCTACTATTTATGAATATACTCACCATCTCATGGTATATTTCCAAATGTGTAATATATTATACATATGATAGTTTGTTTTATAGTTATATAGGTGTAATTAGTGTGGTTATTATATAGGATTTCTTGGAAGCTATAGTAGTAATACCATTGTCAGACTTTGGGGGTTTCTTGCAAGAATAATATTCTCACTAGTTGTCAGGATGGACCTACTTTCTAGTTGTTGGGCCTATATTTTACCTTTTTTAATTTCATTATATATTTTCCTAATATGTTAAGGTATATTAGAGGTTGTACATATATTTATTATTTTGGTTTTTTATTTCTACATTACTATGGTGTGTATAGTTATTTGTGCGTGTGTGTACCGGTATATTTGGAAAATGTCTCCCATATATAAGATATGCCTAATAAAGGTTGGTAACTTGAACTGAGCCTATGGGAGGTGGTCCTTAGGTTAGACTCTTGACTTACCACTAACCAGGTGGGCCTCAATGAGTCAGTTCATGTCAAAGTGGTATCAAATACTAGGTTTCCCTAGGATGGATTTTAGAGATAGATTAGTTGTGAGGATTGGTTTGTGATTTAGGAAATTGTTGTTGATTTTTATCAATATTAATTCTAAATATACAGACCCTAGTAATGGTGTATAATCTTATGTAATCCCTGTGATTCTATAAAAATATTTTGATGACTACGATTATAGTGGTGAGGCCTCGGTTTAGGGGCCTATATATAATGTTTTTCCTTTGGGTTGGTACTGATCAATACTTCCACCCATCTTACAGTGAGTAAACCTACCCCCCATAGTGCATGGAGAATTTTTTCATCATGATTGGTAACATATATTGATAATTGTATAAGATGATGACACACATAGGTTGATCATACTTAATGAGTTCTAGAGACAGAGGACACCTGAGTTCTATGGAAAGATAGACCCACAAGCAGTATAGGACTAGATAAATTTGATGGTTTGAGTACATTTTATACTTTAGAACCCTATATTATATATGGTAGTTCTTTAATCTAGCCTTATTCATGGAATGGAAAGATATTAGTGGATCTTGGAGAGTCAAACTCATGATGAGATGACTCTTCCCTAGACCAAGTTCAATCACCTCTGTTTGTAAGAGTAATTCCCCGAAATTCTATATTCAATGTGCATACAGAAGCTCCTCAGTTTATATCATGGAATCATTTCTATGAAAAATTATGCATTGAGGTTCACCGACCTCACATGATACTATATTTACATAGTTTATTATGGGAACTTCTAAGAATGGATGTTCATTATTGGTATTTAAATAGATGTTTTATCTGGAGTGGTGCCTATTTTTATTGCAACCTATGTTATGGTAATGAATCATTCCCTATTGTTATATCCCTTTTAAGTGAATTAATAATAGTCATAAGGTTTTGGTAGTGTTCATCCATGAGTATAGGCCTTATTATCATGTTTCCAGGAATGGACTTCAAGAGAAAGACTTTCATGTGCAGTCTCAAACCATAAGATTAGTGGTTGAAGGTTCATATAGGGGATATACTCTATAGAGTGGGAGGAATTGCATTTATTTTAATGGGTGAGGTTATATTTATTTGGACTAACCTACCCATAATCTGAAATACAGAGAGTAGTTAATGGATTGACCATCACATCAGAGGAAGCAACACAACCAGGGACCTCCTTGGGGAAGTCTAGGAGATACTTAGGGAAGCAGTCGGAGAAGAGGAGATATAGGAGGTGGTTAAAGTTATGACTTGATATCACCACCACTACCTCATTTTGGTACACAATAGGGTGAGATAGATGGTATCTAGTGGATTAATAAGTTAAATGTAACTTAGTCTTATTACCTAAATGCTTGTATGATGATTCAAGGTGTGATATGTGTCTTTTCTACAATAGAATCAGTTTTGGTAGACACAAGTGAGATACATTACTTTCTAGACTTATCCCTTGTATGATAAATATAGATTCTAGTAGAGCCTCTTACCTAACCCTTATAGTTGGGTACACCTACTGGATGGGATTCTACGATCGCATTGTTCTGTTAGTGGTGTTACTTATCTCTTTCATGGGATAATTTATCATGATATATCTTTGTTTTAGTGATGAGTCCATATTATTTCATTCTTGGAATAGACTATTATCTACCATATATTCCCAAATTGATTGTTTTTTATAGAGGATGTAGTTTACTTGGTCTGATGGTTGAGATTTTCCTTTACTAGAAAGAAGTAATTCTGGTCAAAGCATGTTGGGGTCATGTATATGATATTACAACTAATTTCCCATAAATTGGATAGCTTTAAAGTCGTTATAGTAGACTCAAAAAATGTTTGGTTCCTTAATAGAACATCCTTATGAATTTGATTATTTTATTCTAAAAGTAAATTTTATTAAATTTATAGATTTATAATTTAAAACTAACTATGAAATATTTTAATACTCTCTTTTATGAATTATGTGATTTTTTTTCTAATAAAAATGATTTCTAGATTATAAGTTGAAATTTATTTTATAAATATTATTTCTATTTTCAAAGGTATATTATTTTATTGAGAAACATTTTTATATTCTTTGAATAAATGGATTTATACTTTAATATTGATATTTTCAAAATTAATATGGTACCTTTTAATGTTATAAAATAGAATTTTTCTTAAATAAAAAAATATAGTAAATTATTAAATTATTTAAAAGAACATTTAATATAAAATTTTATTTTTAAACTATATTACTTTTAATAAAATTGTATTTAAAATTAAGATAATTTTAAAAGTGTCTTTATTTATATTTTTCAATACATTATTCTTTTAGCATATAATAACAACTAAATAGCTTATTATTTTTAAACTTATGATAATTGTAAACTTCAATTAATTGTTAAATTGTTTTGAAAAATGAAAAAACAATATGATTATTAAAGTAATAATATTTTAAAATAATTAAAATCCTTATTGTGAAACGTTTATTTGGTACTTTATTTTTAAATTAATCAGTTTAAAATTGTAATATTTACTTACATTACAATTTACAAAAGAATAAAAATTACTTAAAAGAAATAATTATTCATATTACTTAATATTTTAGAGTTTGATAAGAAAATTATGGATAAACACTAAGAGTTAAGACCATGGGAAACCTTTTGAGACCCATTAGGGGTCAATCATGTTCAGGAGGCATCAACCTTGGCCAGCCCCATATGGCAGAAAGGGGATGCATCAGTTGAGCATATCTCCCACTAAGAGTGAACTGACCTATGTATAGGGCCCAAGTCGTACATATGTTAGGAAAAATTCTATCATGAGCTCGTGTATATGGTCTCATAGGTTATTAACCAATTATAAGATTTTAGAAAACTTAATTCACCACTTAGATTATATGCGAGTGGTTAAGATTTCAAGGTTTCTGTGTGGGATCAAAAATCACGTGCAATATTTACACGTTTAAAAATAGCCTCATAAAATGCAGTCTTCTGATTGATCAATTGTGAGCCATTTGATATACCCCATTTTTTCTTCCTCCTCATGACTTCCCTATACCTAAACTATTCATAACATCTCCTAAAATCTATGTCATGCCAGCCATTTTCATCATCCTTCCTAGTTCAAGTTGTCTTCTTCTTTTCCATCTGATGAAAGGAAACAATAGTGAGGGAGACATACATAAAATGTTCTAACCTTTCTAATTTATATGTAAAAGTAAATATAATAATTTAATTTAACACAAATATATATATATACTATCAAACAAATACATTGCCACATCATGCCCCACAGGCCACAAATTCGAGCACTAGTGGGTTCAAAGCCTCGAGGTAAGATTTTGTTCATTGTGTACACCATAATTTTTTACTTTCACCTTCAAATCCAAAAATCTATATATATATATATAGACACAAACATAACCTTATAGATTTAATGCCCCTCGACCCTAGAAGAAGAAGAATCCCTCTCCCACTTTTCCCTCTCCTTACGCCTGGTTCGAACACCCATTTGCCAGAAGGAGCTACCCATTTCCATTTTCAGTAAGGTAAGGGTGTATATATATTTATCTATATATATATATATATTTCAAATTTCAAGTTCATTATTATTAAAAATTATAATTATTTAAGGATGTAATTTTAAAGTTCTATTATGTTAAGGGATTTATGTTATTTTTAAAATTTGTAAGAGTGACTATGTCCTTTCAAACTTATGATTTTGTTTATATATGTGTATATATATACACATATATACAAACAAATTTTATTATTATTACATGATTTTAATGATTAATAAATTCATTTATGAAAATGTTTTTAATTTTAAATGAAAATCTTACACAAGTTGGTTATGCAAGGATGGAATGTTTTATTTAAAATGTTATTTCTTAAAATTTTATGTGTGTAATATAATTTTTTTTTCAAAATTATATATTATGGGAACAATTTCTTATGATTTATTTATGAAAGAAAATATATATATATTATTAAGATTATTATTTTATTTGAATAGTAATTTTATAATTACTATTATTTTAAGTGTGAAGGATTCATACATTCATGTGATTATTTTATGTATAAAATCAAATTTTGAATTAAGTAAATAAGTATATAATTTATTTATTCAATGATTAATTTTAAATGATAATATTTATCATTTTATATCCCATTTAAATAAAATATATTTTTTGAGTTTATAAATGAAAAATTAAATAAATAGCTGTTAATCATTACTTTATTAACAACCCATGCATATATAAAAATAAAATTCAGTTATACCAAATTTAGAAAGTGATTTCCTATGAAATTTCATATTTATATATATTTATAAAAATATAAGTGTGTATATGTAGTAATTTATTGTCATGTTTTTAATAAAAAAACTCCAATGAAATATAAGGAAAGATCAAAATGTTTTTATAAAATTAGGTACTTGAACTTTGTAAAAATGATATAGAATTAGGGAGTGAACCCATACCTTCATAATTGGATTGGTCTAGATAGAATTTAATGTCTCAAGTGGCCCCATGGTTTTTCTTCCAAATATTGCATAATATTTTTTGAAAAATCACTTGATTATCTTATTAAGGAACTAATTTTCAAAGTGTAATTATTTTTTAAGGTGTTATATCATTTTAAAATAGTAATTATTTTAAAATTTATTATATTATTTTCAAATCATAAGTATTTAAAAAAAATTTATGATACTTTTAAGGTGTAAGTATTTTTAAATGAATTTTCAAAATCATGTTTTCAAAGGATTTTTAAAAGTATTTTCAAAGTTATTATATTTTGAGAAATAATCAAAATAGTTTTTTCCAACTTAAAAGTATTTTAAAAGGGTTTATAAAAGTTTTTTCTAAATATATTTTTTTAAAACCATATAAATTATAGTTTTTGAAATGTATATATATCAAATATTTATATTGATATAAAGAAAAATGTTTTCAAATGAGTTTTCAAAAGTATTTTCAAAAAGTTTATTCACTGGTTTTTAAAAAATATCTTACTAAGAAATTATGCTCACCCTGTATTTTTAAAAATGTTTTTAGGATCATTAAGAATTTTTCAAGGAGATTATCTATGATATGAAGATATTGAGAGAAAAGTAAAATATATGCCTTTTTATTGATTAAACTCTTATAATTTGTAATATTAGTCATTTTCCTCCAAATCACATACCAAAAAATATCCTCATATTTATAATAGTCTATATATTTTAAGTTTCTTTTATAAAAAAATATCTAGCATTATTTTTGTACTGGATCTGGAAGAGAGAGTCTCAGACCCTTACACCAATATTGGTAGAGTTCCTAGATGTCGACCCTAAAGGCATACCTTGTTTACCTCACCATTGTAAGGTTGAATTATGTATTGTAACTCCCTAACCTAGAACATGTTGGAGATGGAGTGACATATAGCCTCATTCATTCCTATTTATATACTGGAGTATACTGAAAAGTAGTGAGGGACAAATACATAAAATGGGGAGACTATGTGCAGAAATAAAAGTCATATAATAGTGGTAATAACCAATCATTAAAAAAATATCATATTAAATAACATAAATAAACACAGTTAATGATATACGTGATGTTGTCACACAAAACATACATACACTGATCACTCATCAGACCAATCCTAAACAAAATAAAAAACATGAACCCTAGAACTACTTCCATCCTTGTTCATAATTCTAATATCATGATACCTTTGAGATTTCTCATTCCAAAACTATGAATAGTTTGTGCTCTGACCTGAAATGAAGATAGAAGGTCTACACATGAATTGGGATGTTTTTCTAAGATGTAATAATAACACTTAGTAGGGTCTCACCAAGAACCAACTATATTTGTTTTCATACTCTAAGAAAAGTAAAAATATAAATAAAATTTTCTTCAATTAATCATATGTTAACCAAGCTGCCATGACACCCGAAGTGTTTGTGCACCCATCAGGAAATTGCATGCTAATTTGGATAATACGGTTCCCGAATGTACCAACTTAAGTTCCATGCCAGAATCCACTTTCCACCTTATACTATCTTACTGATCCTTGAAATGTACCCATAGAATCAGGGTATGGTGGAATCCAAAACCTCAACCTAGTACTCAAAGACACTGAGCATAGTCACACATCCATTATCCTTGACCCATTAATCACTCTATGGAGGTCTATCAGTTATATTTCACAACATTCCATGACCCAACCCTAATTTTAATGCTCTAGAATGACCCATGAAAATATTTTCAAGGTCTAATTCATGAAAAATTACCCAATACATTCATGTAAAGGTACTTTGTTGATAACCAATATAACATGGGAAAGAATTCCCACTAACCTATTCTGCATCTGGAAAGGTAATGGACCCAATAACCTCTCTATGACACAGTAATTGAACCAATCCATTCTAATAGACACTGGAAAGGTCCTTCACACTATCCCTTCATTATAAACTCTTCGGATTCTATCACACCAACCCATCCCCACAAACATTGGGGAGTTCATCAAGAACATGAAAGCACATGTCATATCCCTTCACATATCTCACTATATTATCACACCCATGCCTATCCCCTAGCTATCCTCCCATTCCCAAACACATTATATATCATCCCTCAAAGAATCCACTAGGACCTCCACACCCATCACAGTATTTTCTCATCAATAGCAGCTCGCATCGTTCACTGACTAGTTTCATCATAGCTCGATATCCCACCCAAAACCAGACTCCAAGTTTGGTCCAACCTATCCAAAGTTCCTTCATCAGTTTTTCTCTCACAACCTAGGTATATTTTGAATCTATCATGTTCCACCAATCACAAACCTTTTAGGTGGGTCAAATTTTGAAGAAAATAACCTTGGAATGATGATTCCAAGTCTCAAATAACTCCTAAGACCTTGACTCAGGAAAATTATTACATATCATAAGGGAAATTCATCAACCCATCAGGAAAAATACTTCTCCATACTATTCTAATACCTTATGGAAATATCCCCCTCACCTTATACACCAAGACCCCACTCAAATATCAGAAGGGAGTTCCCATCATCTACAAGATAGCCAGAGATCTCTCCAATCATTATATATCCCCAAAGACACCCATACCTACCCACTATCTCTAGGTAACCCAATCTATGAAATCCATATCTCAAAACACACCCTGAGACCCTAACTAGGTCTCATGTAATATCAAACAATAAACTCATACCTTGGAGACCAAGTCGATTGGAAATACCAAATCATCTAAGTGATCAAGATCACTTATTCTAAGTAGAGGAGGCCCAGATCCATACAATCTCATCCACCCATGGAACCATTGGTCTCTAAAAATCATGCATAGACCCAATGTAGTATATAGTCATTCAAGATCATTCACAAAAAAAATATAGGGTTTTTTATTATAGGGTACATCTTCCCCGAACATGGAGTTAAACCCTCAGTGAGAACTGTCAAGCCACTTCCATGAAAAACAAGCATCTCTTACACTCTAGGACACCTTTTTCATGCTAATAGACATCAAAAAATAAGTATAAACTATTTATAATTAATTTAACCATTTAATTTAAAAATTAATAATGCCTAAAAACTCATAATTAATCAACTTCTTGTTGTAATCTTGATTAACCAGATGTGGTCTACTCCCAATGCACCCCTAGATCTTGTCTTCCCAAAATCCAATAATATTATGCCTAATTTAATGGAATATTTTTCGTGAAATCACTAAAACCCCTAGAAAAATATCATTTTAGGAAATTTATTCATCAAAAAGGATTTGAAAGGAATGAAAATAGAATCTTGGGATGTCATCTATGGAAGCTGATCAAATTACCCATCCATTTCAGTCAATTCTATCATGATCTGGTGGAATTGACACTGAAACCCTAACCAAATCATTCAAATTTGAGAGTAATAAAGTGAAAAATGAATGGAGGGAGGATATTACCCATATTGATTTCTAAACAACACCAGAACCATCCCCTATCAAGGGGGGAACCAAAGTTGAGGGAGATTTAGGGCTCATATCACCTAGGTACACTCCAACTAAGAACAAATGAGGCTTGAACCCTTTTAAAAAAATGAAAAAATAATTTTATGGAATGACCAAGAATTTCACACCATGAATCACCTTGGAAGATGGATTGGTCTACTATCATGAAAATTCATCTCATGATTCTTGATTCACAATATAAATGGACTACAATAGGCCCCTACTACACCCCATTTGCTCCATTCCTCTTCTGACATTCCCCTAAACCCCTGGGTCACTACCAGATTCTTAAATAGTATCTAAAAATACTTTTTTGGGTATTAAATCCCTAAAAATAAAATTTTAAGTCATGTTTCTCAAAATTAACCTTCCACCAAACCAAATTTTAAACTTCTACTCAAAATTTAATGACCCAAAAATCCTTATGGAGTTACAAAATATTAACCATAATACTTACCATCCTCTAGAAGTTGTGGTTGTCCTGAAACCACATATATTGACATATCATGGTCAGTAATTCTCTATCAATTGGTCATATTCCATATCTGAACACCAACCACGTTTCTACTACACAACTCTAAACAATGGACACACTATTTACCAGAAGTTGTGACACCCACTCACTACCAATTCCATCATTGAGATGGTTCTAACTTATATATATCCCTCCAAACACACCACGGTGTCAACACTAATTAAACCAAAGGCTTATAGTTCTTCCCATCATAACACTTTCTAGGCCAAGTCTGATACCAAACCATAGTTCTTCCCACCATCAGAATCGATGGATAAAAATACATTTTTGGTGGTCTATCAACCCGCCAACTATATCCCAAATTAATTACCCAACAAGGTTCCCCTATCACCATATACAACCTCAATTGTGAATGCCTATCAGACCCCCTTTTTATGACTTTTCCCAAAATTCATGATCATGCCCGATGACATGCCCTAAAAATAAGTAGCTTCCTCCAAATCAGTGTTTCTACAACCAACCCTATATGTGGGGTCCCACTCATACCTTGATCCATTACACCAACTCTCCTTACCTCTTAATAATTTTCACCTAAAATGTAACCTTCAAAAAAATTGTTTTCTAATTCACAAACTAAACTATGTGTAGAAATTGGCTTTCACCTCCTCAACTATGTCATGAAACTATTTCCCCCCCTAATCTATGTTACAAAATGAGGTCCCCCCCCCCTAAATCATATTATGAACCATGAATAACCCCTAAATCACATCAAAAATCATGGGTCACACCATAAATCACCCTGGGATCCAACTGAGATCACCCCAATACTAATGAAAATGTATCGACTACAAAAAACACTAAATCTTTATCTTGACTCTTATATTTACCAAGTAACCAAATATCATGTGATCTTATCACACATCAGTAAATAAAAACCACCTCGATCATCCCCTAACCAGTCTCACCACACCTAAAAGCCTTCCAACACAAAGTTCATTTACCTTGGATGAATATGATGCACCCCACTATAATAGTATCATTATTGAAACTCCATACCCCACATTTATATTTACACAGTCCATACATTTTCAATTTTCAAACACTATGATGGTACATGGTGATTCTGGTCTTACCTAAGCACCAACACTAAGAACCAACAACCACCATCTGATCTCAACTCACCAGGAATTGAATTCTCTAACAGCCAATGGTGTGCTTCCCACTATATATATTTTCTTACAGTTCTCCTCAAGTTCCAAATCAAATAGGTCCCCAAACCACATGCATGTCACTCCTCTCGAGCCATGCTTATGTATCCATAACAATGCCCCTTTCAAGGTTCAACATGGATTGGCCATGCCACCACACCAAATAATTTTTCTGACATCACCCCTCATAAAGAGAGACATGTCCAATTTCACCAATATCTAGGCTTCCACTCCCACAATCGTCCCACTAAATGAACCAGTCACTTCACCCTAATAGGGACTCTAAAATAAAATTACCACCATGGTACCACCATAGAGAATTTTGGGTTCATCCAAAACCTGATCAATTTTTACAATGGGCCTAATCACAACCCGTTCAATAATCTACAAACCAACTAGGAACCAAGCATACCCAGTACCCACCTGACCTCGCATAGCGACATTTTTACCAAAATTATCATTAACATTCACTCTCCTCTTACCAATTCACAGTGATCCACTAAGAACCACCTCATGGGTTCTTGTATACTATCTATCCTGATATCAACTAAACCCAAAGGATGTACTCTCCCATAATACATGATTGCACAACTAGACTCATCTCCCCATGAGTCTTGTCCTATCTATTCCTAACTCATGTGGCTAACACAATGACTATTCCCCCACACGTATGTCAGAATCAACCAACATCTTAATGCATCTATTATTCTAAGTATATCCACATAACCACCCACCACATAGGTTTCATCTTGAGAACCACAAGAATTGATCCACACTCCCACTATGCTATCCAAAAGTGAATCTAAAACCATTGATTTAGGAACCTAATAGGTCCTTCCCCCAAAAAACAACCATGATAATACAATGTTATAAGAATTTTTCAACATAAATCACAATTCATCCATATGAATTTACATAAATACTTAGTTTGGTTAACTAAACACATATTCTTAAGGACATTTATGCCCATACTTAGATCGCCTCTCAAGAATAACATGACCTAATTGAGATTTCACAAGGGCATAAAATGCATGTACCAACCAATGATGGGCCTCATTTCATCCCTTTATTAAGTGACTATATTTTTATCACTAGAAAACATTCTACACTAGGATCTATATAGACTTACATTGGAATAAAATACATCACAATCTAGCTAATTAATATTTCATCAATAAGTTATATAGGAAAAAATAATATATAACTTTATTTACTCCTTAAATAGTTTCACCTCTAATAAGAAAAACATATGGAAGAACACATGTCATTTGAATAATATGTTTCAAATATGATGCATTAACACTATCCTATTCTCATTGTGCCAAGATCTCAATGTGGGCCTATTGAAAACCTAATAAGACCCAAAACACCATAAATCATAAACCTCAAAATCCATGTGAGTCACCCAAGGTGAAATCACATAACCATTACAACAAAAATTGTGAAAACAAATCTCGTATCATGATAACCTGGACTTCTTAATAGAATGATTTTTTTGATGAACCAATGTGGTATCCATAAGATGCTTTGAAACATCCTTTAAAAATCTATCTACTATTTTTTCAACTCATATAATAATAAAAAATTTCTAATACAACTTTTTATTTACCTAAACAAAAACCCATCCAATACAAAGTGTCACATGGGCTCAAGCACACCTCCCTATATGTAATAAGCTACTAACAAGAAGTGAGGGCATAATCCATACAAAGGGGAGACTATGAACTTGAATTATAGTCATAAAAATTTAGAAATAACCATTAATCAACTACATTATATCATAGTACACATCATAAATAATCATGGGAAATAACATACATTATTTTTTCATATAAAACATCTATACAATGATCGCCCACCCGACCAATACCAAATAAAAAATATTAAAAAATATAACTTGGGAACCATAAACCCTAATTTCATCCTTGAGTCTCATACCAATCTCAGAATACATTGAACATTCCTCACCCTAAAATTATTCATAACATGTGCTCTAACCTGAAATGATGTCATAAGTTTTTTATGCACACTAATATTCTTTTATAGATGTAAGAATAAATATCATTTGGGTATCACTAAGCATACCTAGTATAGGCCATCATAGGTGTGTTTATTATTAATGGAAACAAATAATAGAAACAAACATGCTTATCATGTTATCGTACACTCACTAGGATTTCATGACACTCAAAGAGTACAAATTTCCTTCAGGAAACTGTGTACTAATCAGGACACCATAGTGTCTAATCATACCTACTTCAGCACCATACCATATTACACCTGTTGACTCATTTTATTATATTTATGTTTGACCTATACCCATAGAATTGGGTTAGGGTGGAATCCAAAACCACTACCTGATACCCAAACACATTGGGCATGGTCACACATCCATCAGCCTCGACCCATCCATAATCAATCTAAGGAGGTCCATCGGTCATCCATAAAAATGTACAATGAACTATATCCTAAGGCAGTATTTTACCATGCCCCAATCCACTCCTAACAATGTCCAATTCATATAAAAAAATCCAATACATTCGTGTAAAGGTATATTATCGATATCTAAAGGAACATGGAGTAGATTTCCCACCAACCTAAGCCACATCAAGAAAGGTCCTGGACCCAATACTCTCATAAGGTCATAGTCATCACACTAACCCATACCAATAGAGAGTAGGGAGTTCCATCACACTAGACCATCCCCAAAGACTCTAGGTATTCCATCACAGTGACCCATCCCAAAATACACTAGGGATATATTTAGTAATATGTAAGAACATTGGGCCGCAGCCCTTCACATAGCTCACCAACTTAAAAACCTAAAAATATCCCTCAGCTAGCCTCCCATTCCTCAATTCATCACATACCACCACTCAAGGCATCCACTAGGTCTTCAAAAACTATCACGATATCTAATCTTCAATAGAACCTAATTCTCTTCATCTAGTGATGTCATCTCTACGAAAAGACCCACCCTAACTTAGACTCTAAATCATGTCAAACCAATCCAAATCTCCCTCATCCCTCCTATTCTAACTACCCATGGACCATCCCAAGCTTTCACATTCCAATCGAACCTAACCTCATAGGTGACATTTAATCCCCATGAAAATCCACCTTGTCATGACAACTCCAAGTCCCAAATAACTCCTGAGACCCTAACTTATGTATATTACCGCATATCCAAAGGTAGATTACTAAACCCATAACCTATATAAAAACCATTCCACCATCCTATTCCAAACCCCAAAGAACTAATACCACTCACCTCATACACCAAGACTCCTCTCTAACCATGTGAGGTAGTTCTCATCATCTATGAGACATATAATACTCTCACCCATCATAATCTAGACCCTAATCCACCCATTTACTCCCACTAGCTCTAGGTAAACCATCCTGGGATATAAACATATTAACACACACAACCTGATACCATCCCAAAGTCTCATATCAGCTCAAATGATACACTCACCCGTGGGAAACTAATTCATCAGGCTATCCCAAATCATGTAATTTCTCAAGAGTAGTTATTCCAATCATATGAGGCATGGTACCATCCTATATCATCCACCCAAGGAACTTATTATCCTAAAACCTCATTCCCAAACCCAATTCAATATTTAGTCATGCACTCTATTAAATATAAAAACATATAGTTTTATATTATAGGTCTTACTTACCATGAACATGGAGTTAAAACCTCAGTGAGCTTCGTAGAGCCTCATCTAAGCCATCCAAGCATCGACATCACTCCTAAGCACATGTATCATTCTAAGATATATAAAAAATTAATCATAAATAATTTATAATTAATTTATTCATTTAATTTAAATATTTATAATGTCTAAAAACCCACCATGCATCAACCGATTTCTATAATCATAAGTAACCAGATGTGGTCCACTGCTGATGCACCATTATATCTAGGTTTCAAAAAAATTCTGAATCTGATGCCTAAATCAATGACTGATTTTAACTAATTTTTTTGAAAACCCTAGGAAAAATCATATGGGGATGTACATTCACTAAAACAACATCTGGAGGCATGTGGATAGTGATTCAAGACTTTCTTTATGAAAGTTGAGAAAATTCCTCATTTATTTGAATCAATTTAACAGTGATATGGTAGAATCAATACAAATTAATCCAAATCACCTCAAAACACCACCAAAACCATCCCCTCTCAAGAAGGGTGTAAGACCCTGAACCTAGTAGCCTATAGTCGTGTCTACTTTATTACATTGGAACTAGATACAAGTGATCACATTCCAAAGGACAAAAATAGTTTATTAGTCTTGGTAAACTATATATATACTTTAAATTCACATTTTATTTTAAATTATGAAATACACAAAGTGTTTTATACAAGAATGTCATTATTCCCCTTAGTAGATCCCATCATATCAATCATAAAATACTTCCTGGTATCCTAGGGAAATTAAAACATAAGAAATGGGTGAGAT
The DNA here is from genome assembly GCA_963277665.1 of Viscum album. Taxonomy (NCBI): domain Eukaryota; kingdom Viridiplantae; phylum Streptophyta; class Magnoliopsida; order Santalales; family Viscaceae; genus Viscum; species Viscum album. The sequence goes on along the minus strand of OY728129.1, from coordinate 746,875,539 downwards.
CATATGAAAATTAAGGGAAAGTGTATAGTGGAAGCTATCATGAATAAATAATCATGATCAATATGAAATGGTAAATAACTAAAATGTATTCCATTCAAAAAATAACATGATTATAATATTCGATGAATAAATAATAATCAAATAAAGTCATATAAATAATAAAATGAGATTGAACTTATCCATGGATATTATAACTAATTGAATAACTCATAATAACGGAGTGCATAATGTTAGACATCTGAAACATATTATCAAGACCTTTAACGAGATAATTTAAAACTATGGGTAAAAAACTTGTCTAATTTGGCCAACTGATTTGTCTCATGAGACTTGTAGATGCATAAAAGGGAAATAAATAATTGTACCTAACTAATAAATTAATAATTAGAATAAATTAATATGGGAAATACAAACTCAAAATAAAAATTCATATTGAAAAAATAACTTATGAAATGATAATACTTACCCCCAATAAAATGAACATAATCATAAACCATCCAGATTAATTTTGTGAATGGTAATAAAATTGTGCATCCTAAATAAAAATTATAATAAACCATAAAAATAAAGAATAATGATGATATAAATAAAAAATATCCCTACTGGATCATAATTACAATATAGGGTTATGTTATTGATGAGTATAAATACCATAAATATGTTATTAAAAACATTCTAGAGGAAAATTAACTTTTCCTTTGAAAATATTTTTGAAACAAAAGGTTCAAAACATATTTTGAAATTAATTTTATTTAAAAATAACCTATTAAAACTTGTAAAATAATCTTCTAAATATTTAGTGCTCATGATGGTTGAAAATCCATTCATGTTGTGCATGTTAAAACAAATATTCCATTCATATTTTTAGTAAAACCGAAATGGGCTTTATTGGGAAAATGACATGAAGATTCATTTAAAAACATTTTTTAAAAATAAAAACATGTGAAAATTTATTTAATAAATAATTTAGAGAATGTTAAAAATATTTTTGAAAACATTTCCAGAAAATACTATTTTGAAAGAAAATGGTTTTTTGATCAAAGAGAGAAATGAAGTCAGATTTTATAAAAACATTTTCTCAATAATTTTAAGTGCCAAAAAGAGGGAAAATGGTAATATTACTTGAAAATATAATTATTAACCAGATGATAATGAAATATATTGGTTTATTATATAAATATAAAATAATTACACCAAGGTATATTTAACATAAATAATCACAAATAATGATGAGATTGTTAGATAAACCCTTACCACTTTAGAAATTTTTGAATCATAAGCCCAATGAAAGAAGTAAACTCAAATTAAAAATTAAATACCATGAATATAAGTATATTAATTATATAAAATATCTAAAGGGGTAGTATATACACCACAAAAAAGAAATAAGTGGTGAATATGAAATAGGTCTCATAGAAGTAAAAGTGAGATGAGAAACCCCTACCTTAGGTATGATTTCCTTCATAAATCTTCACACCTACTATATAATAAATATAGATTTATTATAAATATATTAAATAACTTTAATAAAATATATTATACAATATATTATTTACTTATAAACTCTTATAACATGTTTATTAACAATTATTTATTAAAATCATTGTTTCCAATGATAATTACTTCATTTTCATGTATGTTTTTGTTTAGTAATTTTGGTCATTTTACTTTGATCATGGTTCCATTATCTCCATAATTTTAACCATGGTGTAAATATCATATATATTTATTATATATGTATTTATATTAGTCTATAAATTTTATATATATAAAATGGATTACACCGTTCATGGTGATGGTAAGTCATACATACGCATGAATGTTGTTTCCATTTTTTCTTAACGGATGGAAATAAAGGGAGGTAAATAATATATCAACATTAAAAATTAATTTTAATTTAATATATATCACATATATTAGTTAAATATATCATTATTACCTTCCATTTAAATTGTATCTGAAAAATGAATCACATCACTTCGTGAGGCGGTAGTACGTCGTACACTAGAGCGATATTAATGTATCATCCATGAAATGTAAAGTAATAAGTTATATGTTATATAATAATTATATAGGTATAATTATGTTAAATATATAATTTATATTTATTTAATATATCCTTATTAGCATCCATTTAAAATAGAAATGGGAAAACACATCACATCGGTTCGTGAGGTGGTAGTTTGTCTTATACATGAGCGACTTTGTTATTTTCCAATAAAATGAAAGGTAAGAATTTTGATGTAAAATTATAATTATTGAATTATTTTAATACCATAAATATCATATAAATATGTTAAATATATCATTATATCTATCCTTTAAATGTGGTGATGGAAAATAATTACATCAGTTCGTGAGGTGGTAGTCTAATGTATAAATGATCGACAGTTTCATTTCCCATTTCATGGAAGAGGACACGAATAATGGTCATTAACTTAAAATAATAAAATATCAGTATTTTTAATATACAATTTTTATTATATAATCGTGTTTTAAAAATATTTTAATTATATGGAAGATGAAATAAAATAAAAACACTCATTTAAGAATGTTACCTCTTCTTGAGAAAACTTCTTTAGGATTGCACCAAAATCCTTCCTAAATTGGATTTATGATAAAAATATGTCCTATATGATCTTTTTAATGGATTAATTAAGGTATTTTGGTAGGTACTAGATTAACCAAATATTTTTTTTAAGTTTTTATAGGTGGGGGGCTTTTATAAGTGGCAGGGAGGACCCGCATGGAATTTTTCAAAATAATAAATTTTACCCATGTTTTTCAATCAAAAAGGCTCAAATACGTAAATTTAAAAATTAATAGAGGTTATAAGGTCTAAAAATGTCCATAAAATGGGTTTTTTACAAGTTTTAGGTCATTTTTATCCCTTATCTTCTTTGTTTAACCCCAGTAAACCCATTTTTACCTTAAATGCAGAGATTAATTTTTCTTATTTTTACTATTTATTATGGTAAAAAATTAAGTGAAACATAATATATAATATTAATTTTTATTATTTCACATATTGAATTCATTATTACAAATTAAATTCATAGAAACGATAGAATTTAATTTAAAATTAATCCTGCAGACGCGTCGAAAAATGATTTTTCCAAAAAACAATTCCAATGTTTAAATACCATAATTCAAAATGAAATTGATTCAAATGATTGAAATTAGTTAAATTATAATATAATTTAAATAATTTAACTTTAAAACTAATTTTATATATAATTTAACTTTGTAAATAATTTAAATGAAAATTCAGTTTTCAAAAAAATTAGTATTTTTTACTATTCATCAAAAAAATTTAACATGTCAATAAATTATCAAAATATCACCCAAATATAATTTTTAAATATATATTTAAAAAATTAGGTTTATTTTTTAAAATAAATTATTTAAAAATGATAAAAATTAATTTTAAATTATGTGTGCAAAGCACGACTACACCGCCTTTTAGAAAAATATAGTTTATCATAAAACATTTCTTTTCCATTCAAATGGATCTGATTTTATGTATAATAAATATATAACCATTGAAATAATTTTTTAATGTGTAAAATATATATTTTTTATAATTTAGTTATTTTTATTCATACCCTCCAACTTAACATCTAGGTTATAGTGGCTTGTTTAAAAAATAATATTTGAATAGAGTATCACTTTTTGTTTAAACTCGGTGTTATGTGCAATATGGGATTTAAAAGATATTAAATTTATTTAAAAATAAATATATCATAAAGTATTGGGGTGTTACATTATCTTATAATTTTCGTTTTTCATTTCATATATTCTATCAAACACGATGTTCCTTTTTAAAATCTCAAATTTTACATTCTACACCTTTAAATAAATTGTGTACTCATAATTTAATCTTGATTTCAGTAATCAAGTGTTTAACATTTAAAAATTCCTTTTTTGGAAACCCACATTATAAAAAAAAATTAGTTAAATTTTCTCTTGATAAGGTAGAAATGGAAGTGTGAATGTCATCTATAATATCATATTATTAGGTTTCTATGCAGGAGAACATTGGTGGGAAATGAAAACGTAGATATGGAAGTGAATACTAACGTCCAGGTATTAATAGATAGTGATAGAGAACATGGTCATGAAAAAGTTAACCACCATAAAACCATAAATATTTAATTAGTTAAGGTACCATTTGGTTCATCAGAAATAAAGGTATAATGATAACCTTTTTTTCCAGATCCTTTTCTAAGAGTTGAGTAATTAATTTTCCATCGAGGATGAGAACATATGAAAATATACTTACTTGATATCTTTCTATTTAATAGAAAAAATATTCTTATTTTTTTATTCTTTGGTCAATTACCACTTCAAATTTTACGCTAATAAAAGAATATCTAATAGGAATTCTTATGCCTGAATCAGTACAATTAACATTTTACAGTTCATTAGAATAATAAAAGAATTAAAATTCATTCCTCCTGTATCAATATATTTTCAATAACCAAAATTATTTACACAAGTTATCCAATATAATTCATTAATTTAAATATTAACTCATATAATTAAACTTAATCCATTTCATAAATGGTTATCTTTAGGACTCGTCAAAATATGTAATGACATGAACTATTATAAATGAAGTTTCCCTTTATGATTTAACTAAACGTATTATCATGTAATGTGTTTATAGGAAACAAATGAAATTCCTTGGTTATATATTAGGATTTAAAATACTGTTAATAATATTATCATTGTTAATATAGCCATTAAACAGTGATCACATGATTAATATAAATATATGGCTTTAACAAATCCAATTGTCACAGATAAAGGAAGTGATGGCCTCATATAGTAGGATTCTACCCTATCAAGCCCATTTCTTAGATCTTCTAAGGGATATAGAATCACTAGCCTTTTACCTTGACCAATCCCAAGTTGTGATCCAACAACTTAATCATGATCAAAACTTTTTAAGGGAGAAGTTCAAGCTCATCGAGATAATGGTCCAAACCATGTTTGTCGAACGACCCCATGAAAGTCTCACTGTTGTGCACCTTAGTGTTAGGGAATATGATGTTGTAAAAAAGTTATATGTATCAAGACCTTAATTATATGAATATGTACGTTGTATATAGTAATGAATTTATTTTCATTTTTTTTTTGTTACTTTATAAATGATTTTAATTTTGGTTCAATTAAACACAAATTGTATATTCTCATAATATTCAAATTCAATTTAGGGATTTATTTTGATGAATTAGAGGATTTTTTATATAAATATTATTTTATAAATAAGTTATTATTCAATAATATTTATTAATTATAAATGGTCATATAATTTTTATAAGGTAAAATATATTTTTTAAAGGGCTCAAAAACTGTTATTGTTAAAAAAAATAATTTTTCAATAAATGTCAAATGTTATTTTAAATGTGAAAATTAATATATTTATAAAATTATTTAGATAAAATGAATATTATTTTTGGAACCATAATTTTTAAATTATCCAACAGTGAATTTTTCATAATTTTCTGAGACAGCCGAATTTTCGGGTAAAAATTAAATACTGTATAAATATACGGTGTGTTTTATAACATCATAATGAACCAAAGATGATGTAATAAATACTATAATGGGTATCCACACCCAAATATATATTTACCTTTAAAATAATGTGATTTTAAGTGTACTTGATTAATTTTATTAAGCCTTTATGAATCCTCCAAAACATTTAATATATTTTAGAGTTTTAAATTTATTTATTTAAAAGTATGACTTGCCTCCACATAAGCAATGGAATTATTATAATATTTTCATCCCTTTTCCTAATAAAATAATTAAAACCTATCCAATTTGGAAAAAAGCATGGAAAAATCTGGGGGAAGGTTTTTGATTTGAAATATTTTATTTTTGTAGCGTCCAAAACCTAAATATTAAAGAAATATCTATATTTTCCTATATAATCCCACCCAAGATATCACTTATATTAAATAAAAATACTTTTTGAATAGACTTAATATTCCCTAATCTCTTTATAACCCTTCCAAGGTTCCCCAAAACTCTCAAGAATCCCCTTTCAAGCTTTTGGTGTCACACCCTTAAGGTAAGGGATCCTCTCTTTCTCTCTTTTATGCACGAATCTCTTATATGTTATAACCTTATATTTGTTAATTTCTAATGATGGTGTATGTTTTGTAAAATCTCCCATACATCCATTATTATGTATAAATGGTGATATATTCCTTTATCTCATTAATACCACCTAAGAACATCCTCTACCATACTGAAATTTTGTAAGGGTTCTTTTCTTTCTCATTTTTATTAAAGTTTCTTTATCTTGTTATTACCTTTAATTTTATATTAATAATGATAGGGTATGATTTTTAACCACATCCATACTTCACTTATTATTTTTAAATGATTACATACTTGATTATCTCTCATTAATCCCACCCATGTATACTCGTTACTATGCTGAAATTTCATAAGCATCATTTCCTTCTCTTTTTGTTCATTCTTATATATTATAGTATACCTTATTTTTCTAATTATAAATGTGTGTACATGTCCTTACATGTCCCTATTACTTTTCACTTCCTATAAAAATGATTATAGACTCATTTCTCTCATATAAACCCATTTTATTAATTTTTAAGTGATGATGTTATGCTGCCGAATTTTCACTGTGCTTTTTCTATGTAAAACCAATTGTGTAGTGAATGTATTACGTATTTCCTATAAAGGGTGTCCACTTTTATGTACATATAAATTTTAATTTTGGACTTACTTGTATATATTCTACACTCCATTATCATGTAGTAAACTATGATGATGAATGAATCCATGTTTTATGATCTATGTGGCACACTTAAGAAAGAGAATTATATAAAAGTGAAGGGTGTGCCAAGAATTACATAGCACTATAATGCATTGGGTAATGTTTAGTATCATAATACGTTATGTTGGGATAAGGTTGTACCTGATTAATTTATGTTACTATTCCCGCCATGAAGTCTTGGAAGTTTATCCTTGACTTATGTTTATGATGCAGTTTTTAAAGTTGTTGCCACATTTCTCATGTTTTTATTATCATCGTATATAATTCCTTATTATTTATGTTCCTTTATTCCTCATTGATATTCCTTTTATAACATGTATTATTATATTCATGTTATTTCATGTTTATCCCCTTATTGTCCATTATATCTCACCTCTTTCTTATGTATTTCCCCAGGTTATCCAATGTTGTTTTAATCTCAAGTATGTTAAGGAAGTTTTCAATAAAGATGTTGTAATTCAGGTTTAAAGTTGTAATGAAATGTAACTAATTCAAAAATACACTAGATTTATCTATAATTTAGGTTTTATTAATTTTAACTTTATGTAATTAAATCATGTATTAATGTGTAATAAAAAGAATATTTGTTATAGTTGGTATCAAAGTAAAAGTTTAGTTATTTAGGATATTAAGATTAGAAAACTCTAGAAAATCCTTATAGATGAGACTAAGTATAAGAATAAATCCATAAAATTTTGGTGAGTATATATTAAGTGTTTTATCAATAAAATACATCCATTTTTTGATAATACAAGTGGATGTGGTTCTAACACAGATATACCTAAGGGTAACAACTCCGATAAGGTGTTCCGGGCCTAACTCGAGGTAACCTGGTACATGAAAATAGGCCTTACTACGCACCTAGTTTGACATTACCAGGGTATATTCTTTGATAATTAATAAAATCATTACAAACCATTATTAAGAGATAAAAAAGGTGCACATAATAGTATATGTTAGAAAATATATCATAGATAACAAATATCGAAGCCTATAAATACATAAGTTAAGGAAATACATGTAAGTTATAATTTATCCCTTTAATGTAATTAAATTCCCATTTATGTGTTTAAAAGTTAAGATACTCATACTTAATTTTCCATTTATTCTAGATAATTGCTGAAAATATGAGGAATTTGGTAAATAATCAATGTGAAGAGTAATGTGATGACTGCCCCAATGAGATTCCCAACCCGATGGGAGCATGAATCGCACACTTCATGGTGATACTCTCTCAGATGAATCAGGTTTTTAATAGAAACCAAGATCAGGAGGAGTATCCAAATCCCCCCAAAAGAGAACGAGCCACAATAAAGAGCTTCATGTGAAAAAGACCTCCAAATTTCAATAGATCATCTGATCCCTTAATCATCGAACAGTGGATCAACTCCATTGAGAAGATCTTCTCCATCCTTCAATGCTCTAAAAAAGAGAAGGTTCTTTTGGTTGTTTATCATATGGATGGTTAAGATGATCCATGGTGGAAATTGATCAAAAATAAAAATACTAATTAAGATATCGAAGCAATGGTGTGGAAGGATTTTTGGGGGGAAATTTGATAAATATTTTCCATACACTCTACGTCTTAAAATAGACAGGGATTTCCTTTCCCTTAAGAAGAAAATGAAAAATCTATCATGGTGTATGAGGAAAACGTCAAAATAATTGAATAGTACACCTCTGAATTTTTCATTACCCTTGAATTCAAGGTTGACTACTTCTTTAGTGTGCTAAAATCTAGCCTACAGAAATCTCTGGTGATCCGCGACTTTGATAAGTATGAGGAAATTGTCTGATATTCCCTCAAAGTTGAAATAGAGATTAGTGAATCTTAGGGGTGTCATGAGGATAAGAAGTGGAAAGTAGAGATCAATTATGGTGGTCTGATAGAGATATTTAATGTTTCTAATAAATTCCAACACCCCACTTGTCAAAGGGTTAGAAAGAAGCAACCCAGGAATTGCCTAGGGGGAAGAGGAAATGCTTTTGGTGTGGGAAGGAAGGGAACCTAGTGAGTGATTTCCAGCAGGAGAAACCTGCTACTAAAATGGAGGGAAAATTTTCTCTGGTCAACCCTTAGTGTATTTTTCATTGCTACAACTATAAGGAACCAGGGAATTTTTAAAACCAATACACTAAGACAAGGGTTTTTGGGGAAAACCAACAACCTCCAAGGTAGTAAGGGTGATATTTTACCATCACTACCGCCGAAGTGAATCCCAATAATGAAGTGGTGATAGGTGCACTAGTTATTCATTCAATAATAGAGAATTTAATTTTTGATTCTTCTTATACGCATTCTTTTATATCACTAAATTTTAGTATAATTATTCAAACAACTCCAAAAATCATGGAATTAGAGAAATCAGTGAAAATGGAAAATGGGGGAATTATTGCATCCCAAGTATATGGTTCCTCCCCTGTCAATGTTTGTGATACAAATTTCTCATAAAACCTTGTCATAATCTATTTAGTGGAATTTGATGTAATTTTGGGCATGGATTGGATTTACCTATATAGAGCCAACATAAATTTCCATGAGAAGGAAATCAATCTCTGTATTTCGAATCATTCTCAGATTCCGTACAAATACAAGGAGAAGGATGATTCTTATTTAGCACCATAATCGAAATAATGGATGTTATTTCCATATGATTAAATATATCTAACACAAATGATTGAGTCTAAAGTAAAATAACCCTTGAGTACATTTATGTTGGGAGGGAATATGATGATGTGTTTCCAGAGGAATTGTTTGGTCTTCCTCCTAGCCGAGATGTTGAATTTTCAATCGATATTACACCTGGAGTGTTACCATTATCCAAGACCCTGTATAGAATGGCTATTGTAAAACTTGAGGATCTAAATTAAAAACTATAGTATAATCTGGATAAAGGTTTCATATGCCAAAGTGCTTCACCATGGGGTTCACCAGTTCTCTTCATTAAGAATTAGGATGGGTCAATGCGCCTTTTCATCGATTATCATGAGCTCAACAAGATCATGATAAAGAAAAAGTATCATATTCCTCATATTGATGACTTTTTCAATCAGCTATGTAGAGCATAATACTTTTCCAATGTGGATCTATGGTTGGGATATTACCAAGTTAGGGTGAAGAATGAGGATATCCCCAAGACTTATTTTCTTACATGGTATGGGCACTATGAATTCATAGTAATGCTTGTCAGTATCACTAATGATCCAACAATCTTCATGGACTTGACGAATAGAGTCTTTATAGATTACCTAAAAAAATTGGTAGTCTTTATAGTTTATATTCTAATATAATAAAAAAGTAAATAGGAGCATGAGGAGCATTTGAATATTGTGCTAAAGACATTGCGAAAGAAAAAAATTTATTTCAAGTATAGAAAATGTGAGTTATGGTTGAAGGATCTCTCTTTATTAGGGAATATCATCATAAGAAATGGGATATATGTGGACCCTTATAAAATAGAATCAATTGAAGTATGGAGGAGGCCAACATCTATGAAACATATTTTTAGTTACCTTGGGTTAGCTAGGTATTATTGATGATTCATGAGGAATTTATCGAGACTGTCAAACCCTCTCACCAAACTAACTCGAAAGGGAGTTAAGTTTTCTTGGAATGATGAATGTGAGGAAATGTTCAAAGAGTTGGAAGAGAGACTTATCACTATTCATGTGATCACACTACCCATAAGTGGAGAGATTTTTTTGGTATTCTATAATGTTTTGAAGAAGGTCCTGGGAAATGTGTTGAAGAAAAATGACAAAGTCATTACCTATGCTTAAAGGAAGTTGAAAGTTCGTGAATAGAACTACCCAACACATGATCTGGAGTTGGATACAATAATTATCTCTTTAAAAATTTGGCTCCATTATCTCTTTGGGGAGAAGTTTGAAATATATATGGATCACAAAATTCGCAAGTATATATTCACACAAAAAGAGATAAATATGCACCAACGAATATGGTTAGAGCTGATCAAAGACTATGACTTCTCAATTCACTACCATCTGGGGAAAGCTAATAAAGTGGTAGATTCTCTAAGTAGAAAGGATAATTAATTCCATCATTGATGAGAATTGATAGGTATCTGATCTTATTATAATTGGAAAGGATGTACATGGGAATCATAAAGGAAGGAACATTATAAATCCTTTTACATATGATTTTTCAACCATCTATTCTAGAGAGGTTAAAGGATTATCAAAGAGTTGATATGGGAATTCAAAAGAAAGTGGATAATATAGAAAAAGTTAAATCCTAGGAGTTCAATGTTAATGATGAATTTCTTGTGAGATTTGGTTCGAGACTATGTGTACCATCAAGTCATGAGTTAAAGGAGATTTTGGATGATGCACATAGCTCAAACTTCTCCAACCACACAGTAAGCACAAAGATATATCAAGATCTATAAAAAAACTATTAGTGGGACAATATGAAGAAGGATATCATAGAATATATATCAAGATATCTTTTATGTTAGAAAGTGAAAGAAGAAAGGAAAAAAATCCAAGGGGATGATGCAATCCTTACCCACACCTACATAGAAATGGGAAAACATCACCATGGACGTTGTCACTAATCTTTCAGAGACATCAAGAGGGAATAATTCCATATGGGTTATGGTGTATCATCTTATAAATACTATACACTTCATTGTTATACAATAGGAATTCTCACTAGATCTAGTTGCACGGATATACATTATGGAAGTGGTCAGGTAGCATGGAGTACCACTATCGATTGTATCTGATCAAGATAAAATATTCACCTCTAAATTCTAAAAGAGTCTCCAAAATTCTCTAAATACTGATTTGAACTTCAGTACGGACTATCACCCTCAAAATAATTTCCAATCTAAGAAAACTGTCCAGACACTTGAGGACATGTTGAGATCATTCTCAATGGACTTCAAAGGATGATGGGATCAACATCTTCCTCTGGTTGAGTTCTCTTGAAACAATATTTTCCATATGAGCATCTAAATAGATCCCTATGAATATCATTATGAGAAGATTTATAGGAAACCTGTTTGTTGGGATGAAGTTAACGAACAAAAACTATTAGCTCCTAAAATGGTCGAGGAAATTGTGGAAAAGGTTAAGACTATTCAGTAGCACATCAAGGCTACTCAGAGTCGGTAAAAGAGTTTTGCTGACAATTTTTGATAATTCCTAGAGTTTGATTTTGGATACATGATATTTCTCCACATATCTCCATAGAAGAAAGTGATGATATTTGGGAATAAAGGAAAGATTATTTCAAGATACATCGGCCCATTTGAGATCATTGATCACATCGGAGCAGTGGATTATAGACTTGCACTCCCACCTAACCTATCTCAAGTTCATAATATATTCCATGTATCACTCATAAAGAAGTTCATACCTAACCCCTCACATGTACTCAATCCATAGGTGGTACCATTAGAGAATGATCATTCCTATTAGGAGAAGCCAGTGAAGATCTTACATCATTGAGAAAAAGTTCTACGAAAGAAGGCAATACACCTTATCGAAGTACTATGGAGAAACTACAAGTTTAAAGAAGCGACGTGGGAACTAGAAGAAGTGATGAGATAGAATTACCCTCATCTGTTTCAAGGGGTGAAATGAAAATTTTGAGGGTGAAATTTCTTAAGGGGGGAGATTGTAACGAACCGAAGTGTTATAAATGAATTTTCCCTTTATGATTTAACTAAATGTATTATCATGTAATATGGTTCTAGAAAACACATATACTTCATTGGTTATATATTTGTATTTAAATTACCATTATGAATATTATAATTATTAATGTAGACATTAAATATTGATCTCATGATTAATATAAATATAAGGATTTAACAAATCCAATTATCACAAACAAAGGAAGTGATTGCCTCATCTAGTTGTATCCTATAGAGCTCATTTATCAAAGCTTATGATGGAGACAGAATCACTAGTATTTTACCTTGACCAGGCCCAAGATGATATCATACAACATAATCATGATCGAACCCATTTACTGGAGAAGTTCAAGTTCATCAAGATCAAAGCCCAAACCATGTTTGTCGAACAACCCCATGAAAGTCTCACTGTCACACACCTTACTCTTGTGGAATATTCCAGTGAAATTAAGAGATATGTATCAAGACCTTAATAATATAAATATGTATGTTTTGTAAAATAATGAATTTATTTTCATTTTTTATTGCTACTTTATAAATTATTTTTATTTTGGTTCAATTAAACACAAATTATATTTTCGAGAAATATTTAAATTCAATTAAGGTATTTGTTTTGATGAATTAATTTATTTTTGTAAATCAATATTATTTTATAAAAAAAATTATTAAATAATTTTTTAATTATAAATGGTCATATAATTTTTATAAAGTGAATATATACTTTTTATAAGGGCTTAAAAATATTATTGTTAAAAAACACAGAATTTTTTAATAAATGTCAACTATTATTTTAAAGGTGAAAATTACCATATTTATAAAATTATTTAGACAAAATTAATATTATTTTTGGAGTTAGAACATTGAAATTATCAAATGGGTAATTTTTTATAATTTTATGAGACAGTCAAATTTTCAGGTAAAAATTAAATACAGTATAAATATACATTGTGTTTTACAACATCATAATGTCCCAAAAATGATTTAATAAATATTATAACGGGTATCCTCATCAAAATATAAATTCCCCTTAAAATAATTTTATTTTAAGTTTACTTGATTAATTTTATTAATCTTTTATGAATCCTTTAAAACATTTAATATATTTTAGAGTTTTAAATTCATTTATTTAAAAGTTTGATTTACTTACACATAAGTAAGGGAACTATTTTTATATTATTGGACCTTTTAATAATGAAATAATTAAAACCTCTCCCCTTTGGAAAAAACTATGGGAAAAACCATGAGAATGTTTTTGGTTTGAAATGTTTTATTTTGTAGAGTCCAAAACCTAAATATTAAAGAAATATCTCTTTTTTCCTACATAAACCCACCCAAGATCCCACTTTTATTCAATAAAATTACTTTTATCATGACCGTACTCTACCCTAATCTCTCTATAATACTACCAAGGTTCTCCCAATCTCACAAGAATCACCTTTAAATCTTTTGTTATCGTACTCTTAAGGTAAGGGATCCTCTCTTTCTCTCTTCAATTCAGGAATCTCTTCTATGTTATGACATTTTATTTGTTAATTCCTAATGATGGGGTATGTTTTCTCACCTCCCCAATACATGAATTATGATTTATAAATGGTTATATACTCCTTTCTCTCTCATTAATACCACCTAAGAACACCTATTACCATGCTGAAATTTTGTAAGGGTTCTTTTTTTCTCATTTTTATCAAAGTTTCTTTATCATGTTATGACCTTTTACTTTGAATTACTAATGATGGGGTATGATTTATCACATCCTCCATACTTCCCTTATTATTTTTAAATGATTAGATACCCCTTTCTCCCTAATTAATCCCTCCCTTGTACACCCTTTTCAATGCTGAAATTTCACAAGCATCTTTTCTTTCTCTTTTTATTAAAGATTATTTAATATAATATGCCTTTTTTATAATTATAAATGTGTGGATATTCCTTTACATGTCCCTATTAATATCCAGTTAATATCCAAATGGTTATAGACCCATTTCTCTCTCATAAAACCATTTTATTAATTTTTAAGTGACACTGTTATATTGCTTAATTTTCATCGTGATTTTTATATGTCAAACCAATTATAAAGTGAATGTCGTACCCATTTCCTATCAATGGTGCTAAATTTTATGCATAAATAAATTTTTATTGGGGACTTACATGTATATATTACACACTCCTTGATCATGTAATAAACTTTGATGATGAATGAATCCATGTTTTATGATCTTTGTGGCACACTTAAGCATGAGAAATTATATGAAAGTGACGGGTGCACCCAAAATTATAGAGCACTCCAATACATTGGGTAATGCTTAGTTTCATGATACGTTATATTGGGATAGGGTGTAACTGAATCATTTATGGGCCTTTTCCACCATGAATTCTTGGGGGTTTATCCTTAACTTATTTTTATGATGCAGTGTTTTAAGTTGTTGCCACATTTCCCATGTTATGATTATCATGTTATATCATGCGTTATTATTCATGTTCATTTATGCCTCATTGATATGTATTTTATAACATATATTATTATCTTTATGTTATTACATTTTTATTACCTTACTAGGATTTATAGATCACACCTTTCTTATGTATTTCTCCAGGTTATCCAATACAGTTTTAAGCTTAAGCATGTTCAGGAATTTTTCAATAAAGATGTTGTGATTCATGTTTAACGTTGAAATGCAATGTACCTAATTCCCAAGGACACCAGAATTCTAGATCTTTCAAT
Source organism: Viscum album (assembly GCA_963277665.1). Taxonomy (NCBI): domain Eukaryota; kingdom Viridiplantae; phylum Streptophyta; class Magnoliopsida; order Santalales; family Viscaceae; genus Viscum; species Viscum album. Next base: position 746,860,337 of record OY728129.1, on the reverse strand, counting down.
TTGTATTAAGTGTAATTTTATGTAATTAAATAGTGTATTAATGTGTAATAAAAATAAGGGTTATTATAAAATATTTCATACCAAATTCAATGTCCAAAAAATTATAAGGTAGGTCACTAAATCAACATTATATTCCCCATGTAATATAAAGTGGGTCTTAATTTCACATTAAAAATATTTTATTACCTTCATCAGCATAAAACCTTAATGAAAATATTTATTCTTCCAAAACTAAAATCTCATATTGTCGAATATATTCTATAAATTAAAGATTTTTGTAAACATAAACCATCGAATCACTAACCAATTTCATGGTCAAAAACATCTCATTATTAACTCAACATCGGGAACATATCAATGGTTAACCTCCTTCAACCATGGGTTTCCCAAGAAGATAAACTTTCCAATGAATCACTTTCCCTAGTTATTGGTACCATTCAACATATTCTCTCAAATTATTTATGAAGTAGTACCATAGTACAATCCTTATATATTTCATGATTCATATAGATAGAATATCATTAATAAAATAATCCTATAACATAATTCTTGAATCCAAAAACAAGAACATTAATCATTCCACTTCATCTGTGGTAATATCATAATATTAACCTTGATCCCTTAGCTTCTTTTCAGGTATATTCCCTTAATCATTGGGGTATTCATTTGTGTAGTGTTCTACCTCCTTACAATTGAAGCATAGAATATTGGAATATTATTTTTTTCCCGTTTCAATCATGAGAGTGGTGTTATTTTTCTCTACACTTATAGAAAACTCTCACTACCTTAAACAAAGTATCGTGGTGTTTCTTTTGACAATTATCACATATGGAAAACCATTCTTTCCATTCTCCATTTTTTTCTTAGTTTTCCTATTCTTCTCTTGCTTCCCTCAAAATCCACAATACCTATATAATTATTTATTTATGTTTATTTGGTAATTTTTATAAATCCTTCATAATGGTTTATAATTAAAATGTGAATTAATCCAAGAATATCCCTCACGAGTGTCACACCAAGTGCATAGTAAGGTCGGTTTTTTATTTCTAGGAAAACCACACAATATCTACCATACCAAAAATTTAGGATGTTATTATCGAATTATACTTATACTTAAATTAATTCCAAGGAATATATTCCCTAATCTATGTTTTTTAAAATCTATTCCCTAAGTTTCTATTAAACTTTCTATGATACCAAATATAAAAACCCTAACCCCAATAACCTAGATATGGTGTCTAATTTATTACAATGAAACTAGATACAAGTGATCAAATCCCAAAGGAATGAATAGGTTAGTGGTCTTTATAGACAAGATACATACTTGAAATTCACATCACATTTTATAAAATAAAATAAAAGTGTTCTCTTTGAGAATTCCATTATTCCCCTTATCATATCTTTCCATATCAATCAAAAAACTTCTTAGTATCATGGGGAAAATAAATCATAATAAAGGGTAGAGTTTAGATTCTTAGTAAGGGTAAGAAAATAGTGGAAGATATCATAAATAAATAAGAATAATAAATATGGAAAGATAAATAACTAAAACATATTCCATTTAAAAAATAACTTAAGCATAGTCTAGAAGCAATAAATAATGATAAAATAAATCCTTATAAATAATCATATGAGATTGAAATTATCCATGGATATTCTAACTAATTGAATAATCACATAGAAATAAATAACTGATCTCGTAGTTAGTGAATGAATAATTTCATACATATGAAATATACTTTCATGACATTTCATAAGATATTTTAACACTGTTAATAAAAACCAATCTAATTTTCTCAACTGATTTGTCTCATGAGACCTATTGATACATTGAGGGCCTCTCTATAATTGGGTTCCACATTTCACCTAATAATTCCAATTCATTCCTCATATTAAATTAGTGAAATATAATCAACCTAAAAATTCTTATTTAAAGACAAACATATGAAATATTAATACTTATCCCAATCAAATGAACATAATCATAAACCATCCATAGTAATATGATGAATAGTAATAAAATTGTACATCCTTATCCAATTTGATCATAAACCATTCAAAGAGATAATAATTATTATATCAATACAACATATCCCTAGTGTATTATAATTATAATAAATGGTTGATTTCATTGATGAAAATAAATAACATAATGATTCCATTAAAAACATTCTTGAGGAGAATAACATTTTCAATTTAAAAAATATTTTTAAAAAAAGTTCAAAAAATATTTTAAAAATATTTTACTTTGAAAAAAAACAATTAAAACTTTTAAACTAATATTTTGAAAATTGAGTGATCATGATGGAAGAAAATTTTTTACATGTCGAACGCGTTAAAACAAATATTACTTTCACATTTTCAGTAAAAGACAAACATGAATTGTTTATAAAATGACATGAAGATTCCTTTCAAAAAAATTAAAATTGAGACATGGGTAAAAATTTATTCACTAAATCCGTTGGATATTGTTACAAGAATTTTAAAAAAAAATAGAAACCATGGTTTTCGAAGATAGAAATGAAGTTGGATTTTCTTAAAAATAATTTCTCAATACTTTTAAGTAACAAAGAGATAGAAATGGTACTATTGATTAAAAATATATTTAATAACCATATTATAAGGAAATATATTGGTTTTAATATAGAAAATCATAATAATTCTTCTAAGGGATACTTAAACATAAACAACCCCGAATAATGATGAGATTGTTAAATAAACCCTTACCAATTTGGTAAATTTTGAATCATAAACCCCATAAAAGAAGTAACTTCAAATGAAACATTAAATACCATGAATATAAATAGATTCAATATATAAAATATCAAAAGGGGAAGTATATATACCATAAAAAATAAATAAGTGATGACTATGGAATATGTCTCACGGAAGAAAAGGTGAGACGGGAACCCCATACATTGAGTTTGATTTCCTTTATATGTGTATGTAACTCTGTTATAATCAATATATATTTATTATAAATATATTAAAGAACTATAATCAAATATATAATACCATATATTATTTACTTATATAATTTTATGACAATATTATTTATAATTCTTTGTTATAATCAATGTTTCTGGTGATAATTACTTTGTTTTCATGTATATTTTCATTCAGTAATTTTGGTCCATATAATTTGATCATGGTTAAATAATCTCCATAATTTTAAATATGTTTTAAATATCATATTTATTCATTATTTATTTTTTTAGATTAATCTATAAAGTATAGATATAGAAAATTTATTACAACATTAATGGAGATAGAAAGTGGTACAAACACATGGATGTTGTTTCTATCTTATCTTGTCGGATGGAATGAAATCAAGGTAAATAATATATCACCGTTAAAGAGACACTATTATTCCATATATATCACATATATTAGTTAAATTTATCCTTATTACCATCCATGTAAATCTTAAGTGAAAAATTAATCACATCGCCTCGCGAGGCGGTAGTCTATTATATACATGGGTGACCTCATCATATCCTCCACATAAGTAAAGTAAGAAGTTATATGTGATTTAATAATTAAAAAGGTATAATTATGTTAAAAATATTATTTATATTCATTAAATATATCCTCATTACCATCCATGAAAAATGTAGATTGCAAAACACGTCACATCAGTTCACGAGGCGGTAGTCCTTCGTATACAGGAGCGATGTTATCATTTTCCAACATATTGGATAGTAAGAAAGTACAGGTGATATCATAATTCCATAAGTATATTGATATCATAAATAAAATATAATTATGTTAAATCCATCATTATATATATTCTTGAAATGTGTTTATGGAAAATGAATTACTTCATTTCGTGAGGCAGAAGTCTATCGTACACATGACCGATGGTTTCATTTCCCATTTGATGGAAGAGTACATGGATATAGGTAATTCTTTAAAAATAATAAAATATAAGTATAATTAATATAATAATGTTACTATATAATAATGTTTTAATAATATGTGAAGGATGTTGAAGAAGAAACAAAATAAAAACACTCATTTAAGAACGTTACCTCTTCTTCAGACAACTTCTTCAGGTTTGCACCAAAAACATTCCTAGGTTATATTTAAGATCAAAAAAAGGGTTCTAGGATGTTTTTAGAGGATTAAGGATGGAATTTTTTTAGTTATAATATAATAAAATTTATTTAGAATCTTGAAAAGGAGAATAGGGGTGTAGATTTTTATAAGTGGGGGAGAGGACACACAAAGAATTTTTAAAAAGAATAAAGTTTACCCACATTTTTCACATGCCACTAGGATAAAAAATACATCATTGAAAAAACTTATAGGTTATAATTTATTTATATTTCTATAAAACAAAATTTTGATATGATTTAGTTCATTTTTAACCATTATCTTCTTAGTTTAACCCCCCGATAAAGGTATTTTTACCTTAACTATGGTAATTCATTTTTACTATTTTCACTATTCATTATTCTAAAAAATTAATTTTAAATTATTATATAATATTAATTATTATGATTCAAAATATTTAATCTATTTTTCTAAATTCAATTCATATAATTGGTATAATTTTATTTAAAATTAATCTCACATACATGTCGAAAAATAGGTTTTCCAACAAAATATTTTCAAATGTTAAAAATGTTTTTAAATCAAAAATCAATATGAAATTGATTAAAATAACATAAATTAGTTAAATTTTTGAAAAATAACTAATTTAATTTTAAAAACAATTTTATATATAATTTAACTTTAAAAATAATTTTAAAAAAATACAGTTTTCAATAAAAAACAGAACTTTTCACTATTCATCAGAAAAATTAATATTTTTAGAAAATTATCAAAAATTCACCCAAAGATTATTTTTTTCATTTATATTTCAAAAATGAAATATATTTTTTAAAATATATTATTGATGAATGTTAAAAAACAATTTTAAAATTTTTGTTCAATGCACAACTAAACTGTCTTTTAGAAGAATAATGTTCTTCAGAAAACATTTCTTTTTATTTCAAATGGTTATAATTTTATTTATAATAAATATATAACCATTTAATTTTTTTTATACCTATGTATATTATATAATTTTCATAATTTATTTACTCATATTCATATCCTCTAACTTAATGGGTAGGTTATAATGGTCATGATTAAATAATAGTATTTTAATAGAGTATCTCATTTTGTTTAAACCCCGCATCGCGTACAGCACAAGGTATTAAAGAGATTGAATTTATTTAAAAATAAATATATCATAATGTCTCAAGTTTTTACATTCTCTTCTAATATTTGTGTTTTATGTCATATACTCTATCGAAAATGATGTTTCTCTTTTAAAATCTTATGGTGTTTTAGGGGTAGCCAAATGGGAGGGTGAGATGGTCGCTTGGATCTCCCCAGTGTGCTCTGGCTAAGGAAAAAAGGATATCAACCCCTTTTTTAGTCTAAAACATCCTTTTAAGATGTGACCAAAATTGTCACTCCATTAATCCGCTTGGAAGGAGGGCTCGACCCCCTATCTTAAAAATTCACACTACGAATCGTGATCTACGGAAATATGGGCCTATAATAGGCCCCTATTTCACCCTGAACACTTTTTCAACCTCTAAAATTCCCCCCAAACCCTCATGTCACTACTGAATCTTTAAAACTTATCTGAAAAATCTATTTTGTGATATTCAAACCCCCCAAATCCATTTCTAAATCTTGTTTCTCAAAACAACCCATCCACTAAAACAAAATTCAAAATCATACTCAAGACATAAAGAATCGAAAATAAATAGGTGTTACATCATTTTATTTCATCCTAGGTTCACTTTAATATCTTTAGTAGAATATCACATGGCCCCTACTGAGCTTCATGAGATAAAGGTGCAGTTGGAGGACCTTTAAAGGAAAGGATTTATCATCCCAATGTCTCTCCCTGGGCTGCTCTAATATTATCTTCTAAGAAGGTGAATGCAGGCCTCAGGTTGTGTGTGGGTTATCATCACTCAAACCAGGTGTCCGTAAAGAATAATTTTCCACTACTAAGAACCAAAAAACTATTCAACTAGATAAAGGGTGAGAATTGGTTTTAAAAGATTGACCTCGGGATAGGTTATCATCAACTTTGGGTATGTGAGGAGGATATACTGAAGATGACATTATGATGTCACTACAGTCATTATGAGTACCTGGTGTTTCCCTTTGGATTAAAAATCACCCCCATGATTTTTTTGGTATTCATTAACTTGATCTTATAACCTTTCAAATATTGTTTTGTGGTGGTCTTTATTGATTAAATTCTTATTTAAATGGAATCAGAGGCTAAACATGTAGAGCATAAGAGGATGGTCCATGACATACTTCAAAAACATCTTCTTTATGGGAAACTATCAAAGTTTCAGTTCTAGATTATATAGATTCACTTTCTAGGATATTTTATCTTATAGTAGTAAGTATAATTGGACCCAGTGAATATTGTGGCAGTGTTAGCTTGGGAACCAACCAAGTGCATGATGGATGTGTGAATCTTCCTTGGGTTGGATGGATATTACTGAATATTCCTATTAGATTTCTATAGGATTGTGACTCCCTTAAATTCCTTGACTCAAAAGGGGAATCCTCTTTTATAGTATAAAAATTTTCAAAATTCCTTTGAGGAATTATGATGGTAGTTAGTAAGTGCTCCTCTCTTGAGGTTTCCAGAAGTGGGGGTTGAGTACATAGTGTTATGCAATGCCTCTATAGTTTGAATTGGGTGTGTTTTAATTAAGAGGTAGTTGGTGATATCTTATAGGTATATTATGATGTGACCCAATGAGAAAAAACCATGAAACCCCTAATTTAGAACTAGAATAAGTGGTTTTCACCCAGAAGACTTTGAGACACTACTTTTATGGTTGGTAGTTTATCCATTATTATTACCATAAGAGTATTAGGTAAATCTTCACTCAAAGAGATATAAATCTGAGATAGTTTCATTGGTTGAAGTTATTATATAATATATGAATTTTATGTAGTCTATACTCTTGTAAATGTAAAATTGGTAGAATAATCTCTTAGTAATAAATTGTGTGTATGGTTGTTAGGAAAAGCATCAAATCAGTTGGCCTCATTGAAGTTATCCTTGGTGGATGAGGGAGGATAAACATACATATTATCAGGTTTTTTTTAACCATATAATTATAAAATGATTGAGGTAATCATATAATTTTTATATTTATTGTGAGTACTTACATATCCACATATTCAAAGGACATGATTTTGATGGATTCTATGAAGGGGTAGAGCATTTCATCCTCTTTTAAAGAAGGATTGTGGTTTCAGTCATGCTTTAAGAGGAGGGGCTAAGATAGTTCTATAAATCTTTATTATTGTTATATATTATTATGGAAAATATGTATCAGAATAATAGATGAAGATATATTTTCTATAGATAAATAATGACATTGCTAAGGTCATCTCTCGATGTATCAACTGTTAGTAGGTGAAAACTGAATATCAGGTTTATCCCAGCTCCTAGAGGTACTAGAATTGGGATGGTATATCCATGGATCTCATTATGGTGATTATATGGATGGTTATAGAACACAAATCAATCTAGGTGATCATAAATTATCTCACTATGTCATCTCACTTCCTCACCATTAGGGACCATATTTTGGTGGGAATATTGGGTTACTTGTATATGTAAGAGATCATCCAATTTCTTGGAGTTCCCTTGATGATTATCTCAGAACATGATCATAATTTCACATATTAGTTATATAAAGGTTTTATGAGGATTTTTAGACCCACTTTTTTTTCAATACATTGTTCCATTCTCAAACGGATGGTTAAACTGACTTGACCAATCATGTCTTGGAGGACATACTGCAGAAATGCTTGTTGGGATTTTTTCGAAGATGGGAGGATAAACTAACCTTAGTGGATTTTTTATACAATGGTATTTATTAAACTAATATTTTAATGGTACCTTTTGAGGTACTTTATAGGATTTCTTTCATGTCACCACTATGCTGGTCAAATTTATGAGAATCAACACTTATAGAGTCAGAGTAATGAGAAAGATGACAAATAAAGTGTAGATCATCCAAGAAAAGATGAGGAAAAAAGCCATCAGAATTATAACATAGACTAATGATGGAGGCCTTTATAGTTTAGTTAGGGTGACCAAGTGTTCCTTAACTTCTCACTTCAGTATAGTTTGTGTAATTTTGGTTGCGGTGGAAAACTATATCTAAGGATCCAAGGTCAATTTCAAATTCTACATAAGTATGGTGGGGTTGTGTACCACTTGGATTTACCTCTATAGTTAGAATAAGTTTAAAAACCATCCATTTTTTATATATAAGAAAATACATACATGATATATTTCATGTTATTGAATGAGGCAATCTAGACATTGAGGATGGATACACCTTTATAAAATACCTCATGATGGTCAAGGATCAATAATAGTATATACTTTTGAGTGAACAATTCCCCCTTGTGTGTGTTCTTTAGCAGCATGGGAATCATCAGGAGTGATCATGTGAGTGAGAGAACTAGATGTGAGATTAGTAACCTCACCTTTTTTGGTAGGACCTACATGATATGTATTTTGGAAGAATACATATCGTGTATCATGGGTGATGTGGCACTAGGGTTTCTAGACTGAGTAAAATATTGCTTGGTTGTTTGGATTAGTCCACATGCACTGTAACCTTGGAAAACCATTTTGGAATGTATAGGGTTTCCATGCTAATGAAACCAATATATCCCTCATGTCGTGTACCCCAGATCTACACCCCATGTACTCTCAATGAAACACGACACTAGTAGGGTGATAAACTCCAAGTACCACTTTTATTCATACATTCCATGTGCATTATTTAATCGCATGTATATAGAAATTGCATTCCATGTTGACCGGAAGACTATGAAAAGGTTTTCGACTTAGGTTCCACCCTATGAACCCCCTTGGACACACTTTGTGCTTTCCTTTTGCTTGTATTAGGATGTTTGATCATTCCTTTATAAGTTGGTTTCCTTATAGGATATGGGGGTAAAGTATCTGATCCCTATATATAAAGTAAGCTATCTCACCTTGTTACTCTAGCTATGAGATCCCTTGTCTATGGATCTATCATGGATTGGTTCATGTATCCACCTATAGGTCTAGTGTATTTGATCCTTTATTCTATTTTTCCCTTATTACGGTCAGGTATCTCATCACCAATATCATGAGTGTTTGATCCCCTCCTATGGGATAATTTAGATGGGTTTAAGTATCCTTCTATAGCTTGGGTCATGATCCAATATCTATGAGTTAAATTTCCTCATTTATCCTATCTTCTAGAAAGGCATATATTTCATTTGGTCATTTTATAAGAGGTCTCGAGGATAAATTTTCAATAGTACAACTTTGGTTAACTTCATGAATAATGATAATAGTTTGAATTTATGTGAGGTTTGAGACCTTACCATTTAACTGGTATCCATTTGTGAGAATATTTAGGTTATATATTTTCTACCCTATGGTTTATGGGTTAGACATGAATATATTTGGAGGCTTTACTTCATAGTGATTTCAGGGTGTTCTATGGTGTATTCATATACTCACCCTTCCATGGGCTCTTCCAATACATTTCATGACTTATGCAGATGAAAAAATAGTCTAGGAAGATCTATATGGTTCTATTATGGGAGGTGCATAGAGGTTATTGGTGGTTTTGGTAGTGGTATCATGGTCTCGCTTTGAGTAACATCCCCTCCCAACCCATTGTCATAGTCTGGGTTGGATATGATACTAACCTTAGGTGACATTCCTTAGACACCAATGGTTGGAAAAAAATTCAATTATTTGACACAATAATTGTAGGAGTGGAACATTCTACCATTAAACACATGCACACAACAACACACAAGAAAATAGATTAATATAAACATATATACAATGAAAGACAAAAATATATAATGTTGTATGAGGTAATATCCAACAACTCAAAGGATCAACAAAACAATATCATAGTAACAATGAAATCAAATAATTCATAATATCTAAAAATCCAAAATAGAAACCAACTCATGCACCATGTTGGAACCACTCTAAACCCCAATACATGATCATGCACCAAAGACCCATCTCTAATAATTCATGATATCAACTACCAAGGTTCTCCACTAGAGAAGTATGAGACTTTTCTCTTACTTTTATCACAAAATACAATGTCTGTATATGCATTGAATTTCACATGAAGGGGTAAGTATAAAAACCCTATAGGAAACCATGAGATACTTTTACCAAAAGATACTAAGTCCAAGGTCATGTTAGATAATAGTTTTATAAAAAAATAGGATTATTAAGAAAAATAATTGCATAAAATTTAATATAAGTATAAATATAATAACTGATTTTAAAAAAATAACTCGAAATAAGAAAATAGGTGATCAATACGGTTTCTTTTATTTTAAAAAATCTCATTATTTTAAAATCAGTATAACGATTTTATTCAAGAATATTAGAATATTAATTCTATGATTCCACTCAAACACTCATGAAAACCCATACCTCTGAAAATAGTCCTTTGATCATGGTAACTTATGTCCATGATCCATTCATAAATAGTTTATTCAAAACAACTTTTCATGAAAATTCCATGTATCCACACAAACACACACACAACCTTGGATAAACTGGACCTTCCAAAAAGGTGATGTGATCATGGTAACATTCATCCATGATCTATTTTCCTAATTCACAAGAGCACTCACAACCCAACCCATTCTATGAATACCCATAAAAATAAAATTTTATTTACCAAAATTTTCCTATTTTAAAAACCGTTTTAAAATCCCATATTGTGTCACCCTCATTCAAAACCCAAAAATGATAACAAAAAAATGAAAAATATAAGTGATTTAGTAGAGTTTCTGGAAAATGATTTTTTTCAATGGGAAATAATCATTAAAAATAATAGAATCTTTCACACTCTGTGAAAAGTGAAAGGGAGAAACCACATATCTCAAGTCTATTTGAAATAATGATTTTTAAAGGTTCTTTTAGATATAAACCCTTATATTTTTCCCTTTCAAAACCCAATAATGCTTTTAAAAACTCATTCAATTCCATGGATCCAGATACAAAAAACACTAATTTATATTTCTATTATACAATAAAAAATAATATCCAATATTGGAATGGATAATGGAGTCTTAACCTTTAATTTACAAAATCAACCACTCTAAAAATAATTAGAATTAGAGTTTAGCCATTGATTATTATCAAAAGTATCCTACTGGGAGATTAGAAATAGATATCATAGGTTATCAGAGGAATAATGATACTTTTTAGCAGGTTTTGATTTAAAAAGAAAATTTTGTACCATTTATTTCTCATCCCATAGTCAGGCTACATAGTTTGAAAAACCATGTGGTAATTGTGAAAAACATATCTATCCTAAAAACCCCCAAGATTCATATTTATCTTAATGATTTATTCAAATCATTCTCCAATATTACACATATATAGAGACCCTCAAACTCCTCACAAGGTTATTAGGAGACATGAGCAATGTTTTTACTAATCATGCTCAAACCATGAACCTTAAAAAATGAATCCAAAACCTTCTAAAACCACCTAGAAACTTCTTGAATCTTAAATAAAACATTTAAAAAATTAAATAATCCCCAAAATAGATAAATAATTCAAATAGGGGTGTCATATTCTCCCCAACACTAGGTTTTTCATCCTCAAAAATATTTAATAGTTTTGGCCCTAGTCTCATATTATCTTCTCTTATTCCCAAGTATCTTCATGAATTTAACCATTCTACCATAATACTATTACTAAAGGAATATATCTACCTCAAAAATTATTCTCCTACCTACCTATAATTTAGACCATTTCATGGATAAATTTCACATCTGGATCAAGCATAACATGATCCAAACTAATCACATAACTAGGGTCTGGATGATACTTCTTTAGTTGAAAGACATGAAACACATTATGGACATCTCTAGATCTAGACAGTGATTCCAACCTATATGAAGCATCACAAATTCATTCTAGAATCTCAAATGGTCAAACATACTATGGAGATAATTTCTCTTTCTATCACAAGTTATTATGACCAATTCTTAGTGACACTTTTAATAATACATGATCACTCACATTGAAATTCAAAGGTCAGTGATAATGATTTTCATATGATTTCTATCATCCCTAATCTATAACCATGTGATTTTGGATTATTTGGATAATTTCTATAGTATCATGGATAAGGATAGGTCCAATTACTTAAATATCACTCGTTTTCCACCAAACAAAGTGGAGAATAGAAAGGACAAAAAATGCATAGAACGGTTCCATATGTATCATGGAATGATAACTATTTTTATATAATAACTCCACTAATGAGAGATGATATTCCTAAGAGGCACAAAATTCTATGAAACATTCCTAGAATATATCTTCCATTGTATAAATCATTCATTTTTATTTTCCTTCCATTTTAGGATGATATATCATTCTCATGGCCAATTGAGTTCTGAGAGCTTGTTACAAGGAGCACCAAAACTAAGAAGTGAATCAAGGATCCCTATTGGAGATAATCAGAACCGGTATTCTATGCATCTTGAAAAATTCTCAAATATATAAATTTTCTAGATCATATATAATATTGGACACTTTAATTGGGATAAAGTGTGCCAACATGGTAAGTTTATCCATAATCCCCCAAGTAGAATTATGTTTCTAAAGCATTTTTGGTAGATCAGAGAAAAATTACATTACAATATCCTCCCATTTCTAAATAGTTATATACATATATTATAGTATACTAGCTAGTTTTTTATTCTAATACATGACTATATGAATAGTTATACATTTTATAACATAATTTACACTCTTTTTTTCTTACCCATCCACCAGAAATGAGCATTCATCGCTGTGTACATTTTCTGAATTCCCAGGTGAATAGTATATTTTTAATGATGATATGATGAAATAATTTTTTCATAGAAATATTCAGGAACCATAATTAAGTATCAAAAATTAAATATTGATTTTGGATCATATATCCAATTTTCCATGGTCTTCCCACCGTTTAGGATTCACATAATGGTGATGAAAAATACAAGTGAATTAATCAGACCGAAGAGAATGACCACATATTCCTAATGACCATATCAACTCTGAAATTATGTCTTCATAATATCGTATTTCTTAACTATGATTTTATGGTATGCCGATAATATATCAATAAAATAGAATCACTTGGATCCATTTAATTGATAAATAGTTCATCAATGCGAGAAAGAGAATATTGATTCTTGACCGTAGCTTGGTTTGGTTTATGATAATCAGCACATAATAGAATTGAACCATATTTCATCTTTATGATTAGAATTAGAGTAGCCAAAGGTGATTCTCTAGGTCTGATGAAGCACTTACATTCTAATTATTCATGTTGGGACTTTAATTCCCAAGGTTCCATTGGATCCATTTTGTATAGTGGACTTGAAATAGGACTAGTTATTAAGAGTATATTGATAGTAAATTTGATTTCCCACATAGGTTATATCCTTGAGAAATCATTTGGAAAGACATCTGGGTATCGGTCCACTATAATAGGAAGAGTATAATTCTTAGTTTCTTTTGAAATTCCCAATTTTAGTGATTCCATATGGCCAGACATGGTTTCAACTACTGTTACTAAACGTCATACTCTACCAACGTTAATATCCCAATCCTCGTTGAATATATGAATGGTTCCATCAAGTAAAATTCACATTTCAAGAATATAAGTAAATTTTATAATTAAATTACAATAACCAATCCATTAAAAATATTAGATAAAAACCATCCATATCTATGATGGAAATCTCCCAGAGAAACTATAAAGCATCAATGGAAACAGAACATGCCAAGAACTTGAATACTCGGCATTCCCACTAACCGATAGGTGCCTTTATACTCATGATGTGTGGAATGATCTCAATGGAAAACCCCAATTTTTTAACCACATTAGAAGCAATAAAGCAATGTGACTCACTAAAATCAATAAAAATGTGCATCATAGCCAAGTTTAAGTGGATAGAACCTCACATCATGGATGGACTTGGTTGTTCAGTTGGAATATTCTTCTTAGCTATATATAGCTCTCGATCATTCCCCAAAGAATAATGTTTTCTCCTCTATTGAGGTGTCAACTTGACCACTAATTTTTTCTTAAATTTATCTAGGTTCACCTGATTCTTGGGAGTAGAACTATTCTAAAGAGATTTTTTTGTCTGAGAGTATTAGTCCTGATGTTGAGTCGATCCATCTCCTCCCATTGAATTCGGAGGAAAAATGAATTAATTTTTAAGATTCCTTTTATTTCCAAAATTTAGGCACTTATTTAGTTGTTTGGTGTAATAATTCTCCCCATGTTTAAAATAAACACACTATAAGCATCCAAGTTCATTGCTATGATGGGGTGGATAATTGACTCATCCAGTAGAGTGGTTCTTCGGTTCCCTACCTCATTAGGAGTAACCCTATCTCTTATGTTTATTTCATACATTGGAGTTCCTATTGTATCTTAGATAACAAAATATTTCCCCTCTATTAGTATTTTATGCTATATATCTCTCTCCAACCAAAAACTTGTTCATACTTTTCAGTATAACCCATAATACAGACCATAACTACATTAGAGCATAACTCATGTCATAGTTCTACCTCAAATATCTAGGACTTCAGTAATTCCCTATCTTATACCTGTTGTGTGAAATTAACCAATATAGTGAATTTAGAATCATATTAAGTCATTTACATATTTCTATATTTTATTTAGAAGAAAATATTCATCTTTTCCCTCTAGAAAATGGATGGATAAATCTTTTGGATGAACAGGTCCCCAAACCCTTTAGAAGTAAGGTTATGATCTAAATTTTATTAAATGGTTGAATCCCACCAATGTGGTTCTATATCCTCTTGAATGTACATTGATATCCTGAAATTTATCTCTATTGGGGTTCTGTGGAATTCAAATATTTTTTTTATCCATCTCAGTAATACTTCAGTTTTTTTAGGACCTGAATCACCTTGGGATGTTAGTGGATTCATCCTAGGGGAATTTAATGAGTGGTTCATGTGAGGAATTTCCTCTTCCTAAGGTCACTAATAAATGTACTAGAATTACTATGAAATAATCTAAAGTAACTATTGGTTCACCTATGGTTTTGGTGGAACATCATTCTTGGTTTTACCCTTTCTCTAGTTTCTCATTCTCCTCAATGGTGGAATTTTTATTCTAAAACCACATAAATAATTTTAAATTAATTTATTTTCAATATTTTTATATTGGGTTTAATCATATATATCTTGTAAAACTAATAACAATATCAAATTAAAATAATCCAATATCTTTTTGATAATTTATTCCTAGTGGTAAGTCCCTTCCCAAATTCATGATACCTAACACTCATTGGATAAACCCATGATTATGAGTTGATAACACACCCAACAGATTTTTAGAACACTTGTCTTCCCACCCTAGTAACTTGAACTTAAGAATAAAAATTTTATCTACATACTTTTATATTATACATTTAAATTCCTAATACCTATTATCTAATTACTACCTTCCCAACTCAAGGACCGACCAAACCGATACCATTTGTAACATCCCCCCCCCCCCAACCCATTGGCTTGAGCTGGGTTGGAGATGATACTTACCTAAGGTTACATTCCCCAAACACCAAATATTGGAAATAAATATTGATGGTTTAACACAAGAATAAGATGATGGGAATGTTTTACGATAAAATATACACACACAAAACTACACACAATAACCAAGATGAAGAATAAAATAAAAAAATCGTGTGAAAATTGTAGAATGATGCATGAGATAAAATCTAACACCTCAAAGGATCAAAAAAGAATATTTGAGTAACAGATAAATAAAATAAACTAGAAAATCTATGAATCCAAATAAGAAACTGACTCAAGAACCAAGGTGGAACCACTCTTTACTACAATACATGACTATACACTAAAGAACCATCTCCAAACATCAATGATAACCACTAGCATGGTTCTCCACTAGATAATTATGTAACATGTACCATTACTGTATTATAGAATACAACATCTATATATGCACTAAGGTTCATATACAATGTAGAGTATAAGAACTAAGTAGACAACCCCAATAGAATTTACCTACATACTATTAAGACCATAATCATGTTAGATAACCATTCTATAAAGTATTGGGAGGAGAAAGAAAACTAATTTCAAAAAAGTTTATACAAGTATTAAAAAATGATTAAATTTTACCAAAAAATATAAACTAAAAGTCAGGTGATCAATATAGTTTATTTTATTTTCAAATATACATTATTTTAAAATTACTTGAACCAATTTATTCAGACATATTAGCAATTAATTCAATGATTCCACTCACACATTCATGAAAACCTGGTGTAAGGACCCAAACTTCTCATACATAAATATATAATCTTAATATATGAATATTCATTACATAGAATAATGATCCACACTAAAATAATTTAAGTATAGTGACTTTGGAAACATGGGAACATAAACAACTTACCCATAAGGGAGATACATCATCTCCAACTATGTTCTTTATAAATAGAACCCTTATTATACATATCATATATAATACCTTTCTATATAACCTAGGGAAAGGAAACATAAGTAAGGGTGATATCAGATGTTCAATAAGGTTAAATATGGGATATATAAACATATCATGAGCATAAGGGTATCAGAACATGAGAATAACAATTGAAAAGTATACCTTGTATAACATAGATCATAAACTTAGTAGTTCATAAGACATGGATCATAAAGTAATCAAAGAAAATGATCCATGAGAACATAAAATGGAATAATACATAGTTTTGTGTCATTAACATACATATAGAAAATATTAAATCAATAAAAATCACAAAGACATTCAAAACATGTTATGCATGGGTAACCACTTTTGTACCTACTTCATACTTGGGATAATCTTTATTGTACCTTATTTTGGCCTTGGGATAACCTCCCGTGTAACCTATTTCAAGATTGGGATACCCTCCCATGTAATCTATTTCAAGGTTGGGATAACCTCTCATGTACCTTATTTAGGGCTTATTATAACCTCTCATGTACTCTTTGAGCTCATATAACATTAATCATTACCAAATACATTTGAGGCAAATATAGGTCCCACCTGTCAAATAATGAAAATCATATATACATGTTCCAAAAGATAATAAAACAATAATCATATCATAAACCATGAGAATAAATGAGTTTCATAAAAATTTTATCATAGAATAACCTTTAAAATGAAACAGTTTTCATAATCATTTCATCATGGAATAACCCATGGAAAAAGAAGCGAGTTTCATAAGAATTATATCATGGAATAACCCATGTAAGAGAAATAGGTTTCATAAAAAAAATCATCATAAACATAAAACATACAAAGAAATAATAAGATTATTACCTTTATATCACATCCCCAGTAAAGAATAAGTGACATCGAAGGAAGTCATCTTAGATGGAAAATGATTTTGAAAGAAAATTCACTTAGAAAATTTCTTGAGTAAAATATCATTTATTTGATAATATTTTTTTAATTAAAAATTCATAAATTATTATTAAAATACTTTTATTTAAAAATAAACTTGAAAACTTATAAAGTAATCTTTAAAATATGATTTTTCATGATTGTGTAAAATTTTATACATGTCATACACGTTAAAATAGAGATTCCTTTCACATTTTTGGTAAAATCCAAAGAGGACTTATTTGGAAAACAACATGAAGGTTCTTTTAAAAAAATTAAAAAATAAAAAATGGGTAAAAATTTCTTTAATAAATCATTTTTAGAATTTTCAAAAAATGTTTGAAAACATTTTTAGAAAACATTTCTTTGGAAGAAAAATCATTTTTGACCGAAGAGAAAAATAAAATCTAATGTTCTTAAGACAATATCTAGAACTCTTGAGTACATAAAGAGATTAAAATGAATAAAAAAAAGTGTGTTCTCATGAAATAACTGTATGATAATAAAATACATGTTTTTATGTAGAGATACATCATAATATTTCATAATAGGATTCATAATCATGAACAATACTGATAAACGATGATATTGTAACATAAAACCCTTACCAATTTAGTAACATTGAATTATAAGACCCATAAAATAATAACATTACATAAAACTTATAATATTATGAGAATAATTAAATTAATGATATTACATGTCAATGGAGATTTGTATACACCTCAAAATAGAATATATGTTCATAACATAACATATGTATCAAAGAAGGCCAATTAATACAAAAATCCCTTACCGATTTGGTAACTTTTGAACTATAAACCCCATGAAAGAGATATATTAAAATGGATATGTAATTAAAAATAATTTTAAGAATAATAATCATAAAATAAATTCCTTGGAATTATATATATGACATAAAATAAATAGGTGGTGACTATGGAAGGTGCCTCATTGAAGTAAAAAGTGATAGGAAAATAACATACCTTAAGTCTTAACTTCATTCATACATGTTCGAAACTCCTATATAATAAATATAAATTTATTATATATATATTAAATAATAATAATAATATGTATCACTCCATATATTATTTACATGTGACCTTTTATTCCCCGTTTACTAAAAATTCCTTGTTAAATTTACGTTTTGGGTAATAATAACTTTGTTTTTCATGTAACTTTTAATTTGGTATTTTCGATCCGCTTACATTGATCATGGTTCCATAATATAAAAAATTTTAACCATTATATAAATACCATATATATTCAGTATATATTAATTTATATTAATCCATAATATTTATAGATTGAATGTGAAATACAATATTCATGGAGATGGTAAGTCGTACGTACGCATGAACATTGTTTCCATTTTCTCAAAGGATTAAAAAAGTGAAAGGTAAATAATATATTACCATTATAGAATAATTTTTATGTCACATATTTAAAACATTTTTATTTTATCTTGTTCTTATTACCTTCCATTTAAAACATATTTGAAGAATAAATTTCATCGCTTCGTGAGACGGTAGTCTGCTTTACACACAAACAACGTAATCATATTCCCATATAATGGAAATAATGAATTGGTATGTGATATAATGATTATATAAGTATATTAATATCATAAATATCAAATATAAACAATAAATTCATCATTATTTCCAGCCTTTATAGGTGGTTATGGAAAACTAATAACATTGGTTTGTGAGGTGGTAGTTAGTCATACACACAAATGATGATTTCATTAACTATTTGATGGAAGAGGATAATTATTTAGGTTATCAAATTAACATAATAAAATATAAATATATTTAATATTATTTTTTGATTATATCATCATGTTCTAATAAAAATTTAAGGAGATGGAGGAAGAAATAAAATAAAACGCTTGGTTAGGGACGTTACCTCTTCTTCAGAAAACTTCTTTTAATTTTCACCAAAAGGATTATTAGGCTGGATTTATGAATAACATATGGAATAAATGATGATATAATGGGATTAAGTAAGTTAATTATGTTTTTATTATCCAAACCAATGGGTTTTGGAAAGGTGACAAGGAGAGGAAAGGGGGTGGCCTTTTATATGTAAGGTGAGTGGCACACTTCTAATTTTTGAAAATAAAAACGTTTTACCCACGTTTTTCACATGCCACCTAGATACAAAATGATCCATAATATAGAACAATAATATATAAGGTATAAATATGGCCATAAATTGGTTTTGGAAATTTTTTGGGTCATTTCTAACCCTTATCATTTTAGTTTAACCCCCCGATAATTAACTTTAACCGCAGTAAATAATTTCTATTGTTTTTACTACTAATTATGGTCAAAAATTAATTTTACCATATTAAATAATATAAATAATTTATATAAATTATATTGAATCCATTTTACCAAATGAAATTCAAAAAATTTGAAATTTAAAATTTAAAATTAATCCCGTAGACGCGATGAGAAAGAGGATTTTCAAAGAGAAATATTCAAAAGTTTACAATGTATTTATATTAAAAGTAAATATAAAAATTATTAAAATGAACTAAATTGGATTAATATATATATTATATAACTAATTTTACTTTTAAAACCATGTTAAAATAGTTTTTATGTTTAAAATTATTTAAAATAAATGAAAAATATTAATAAGAACCATTATTTTTCACTATTCATCAAAAAAAATATCTTTTCAGAAAATTCTAAAAAATTCACCAAAATATATTTTTGAAATATAGATTTAAAAAATTAATTTTATTTTTTAAAATAAATTTTTTAAATTTTTTAAAAATTTATATTATTATTATTATTCATAAAAAGTATTAAAAAATATTTTTCTAAGATAATAATATTTTTAAAACATTAAGACTTTTCTAAGATTAAGTAATTTTTTATTAGTGTGTTTTCTTTATATTAACATATTACACTTGATATTTAAAAATTATATATTATTATTCATATCTCTAATATTGACGTTTAGGTTATAATAATCATGTTTAAATAAAATTATTATTAATATATCACGGTTTGTTAAAACTCAGTGTCAAGTGTAACGTAAGCTAAACTCGAATTTGCATGTAACACAAGTTCAACTCGATGGTGCTTGTAATTAAATATATCAAATAAATTTAACTTATATAATAATTATTATAATTGTTCATTAAAAATCATGGTGTTTATTCTACCCCCCTTAAATTGATTTTCACCCTCAAAATTTGTCACTCTCATAAAGACAAATTTGGATACTTATACCTCATTATTTTCTTAGGTTCCCACATACATTATTCAAACTGGTGGTTTATCCACAAAACTTTGACCGGGTGAGTGGTATTATTTCATATAACATTGTTTATATGATCCAAAATCTTTACTGGTTTTTCCTCATAAGAAAGATCATGCTCTACCGGTATAACCTATAAGTTTAGTACATGTAAAGGATTAGGTATATACTTCCTCAAAAGAGATATATTGACCACATCATTAAATTGAGAAAGGTTTTATGGATGCACAAAATTATAAGATACTTTCCCAACATGATCAATTATTTCAAAAGGAACAATATACCTAGGTCTTAGTTTTCTCTTCTTTCATCCATGGATAAATTCATAGAAACGCCTTCTCATAAACTTCAAATTCTAGATCACATCGATGATTATCATCATAACATTTACATCATATTTTTTATATTATTATGTGTGGATGAATGGATATAACCTTCTTTTATATTTCATTAGATAACTCAGGTCTTGATAGCTTTCTTTCTATAACATCATTCCAGTATGTTGGAGTTCTATAATTATTTCCATAAAATGGCTTCATAAGGATCTATCTAAATGCTTTACTAAAAGATTTTTTCGTATGAAATTTAAACAATATGAAGTTGTTGGTACCAACCACATCTGAAATCTATATAATAGGATCTCAGAATATCATCTAGGGTTTGAATTTTATTTCATATTGATCATCTGTCTAAGGATGATACACAGTGATGAAACTCAACTCCTCATCAAGATCATTATGAACACTTTACCAAAACTTTGAGGTAAAATTTATATCCCAATTAGATATAATTTAATTTCATACTCGTTATAGCCTTTATACTAACTTAATTTTTATTCTAGAAAGTGTATCTAGAGATAAATATTCACTAATAAAAGTAAAGAGTGTTGAATTCATAAGGTGATCAACTACAACCCATAATTACCTAAAAAATCCAAGATAAGATAAACCCTAAAGGTTACTAGTACCTTTAATAATATGTCAACAAAGTTTAACGGAATTACTCCTTAAATAACTTTATTACTAAAACATATAAAAAACCAAAGGGTTTTATTTCCATAAATGTCTCTGAAAATATCCTTAATCTTGATAAACTCCCATCACATAAAACCTCAAAATGGGTGTTAATGACTTTGAACTTATGATCAACCTTAAACTCATAAACTAATTATGGTATCCATAACTCTTAATTTAATCTTAAATGGATACATATACACTTAAAAAATTAATTTTACCTTTATTCATTATATAATATCTTATCTTATACAAAAACATTCTCATTGGATTATTTGTTTCATCATTGTATGGGTAGAATATAAAATGTGATATCACTACTCAAAATTCCATGTAGGGGGAGAAAATAAATGTTCAAAATCACATTAAATTTCTATAAAGGATGAACAATAATATTCTCATATGTCTCATTCATACCAAATAAAAAATGAAATTTCCAACTAAGGAGGGGAGGATAATGTTCCTTAATCATCATGATTCACCTCACCCATTATGATTGGATAAGATTTAGCTTTATCATTATTCTTCATAGGTTTTTGTTTCTTATCATCCACATTATCCCTTAGCTTAGGGAATTGATTTTCATAAATACAAAACTCCTTGCACATGAAACACTAGAGTGGGGGTGGTTCATTCTGTTGATCTTTATCTCTATTAATTTCATTGACTGGGATTTTCACATCAGTTATACATTATTTTCTTGATGATTAAGCTTACAAAACTTATAACACCCTCATGTTCCTCTCAATAATTCACCTGATTTCTTCTTCTCACATTTATGGCATTTAAGGGACTAAAATTTCTTTCCACCATGTGATTTATTCAATTTCTTAACAGACTTAGGCTTCCTTTTCTTATCAAGACCATGGGAATGTTTGGAATCTCCAATTTCCATTTCTACCTTTAGTTTACATCTATTAACTTTTTCGTAACTACTAAAGTCTCTTATATACTACACATTTCAAAGTCTTGGTCTTAGGATAATAAATAACTGATCAATTTTTCTTTCCAAAATCATTATTCAACCGGAAGCTTACCATAAAAGTCTTGTAAAATTAGCTTCATAGGTACCAATAGATTCACCATCCTTCTCTTTTATATCGATAAATTCCTTCTCCATCATTATTTGTATAATATGAATGAATTAATTAATAAAAATATCA
The DNA here is from genome assembly GCA_963277665.1 of Viscum album. Taxonomy (NCBI): domain Eukaryota; kingdom Viridiplantae; phylum Streptophyta; class Magnoliopsida; order Santalales; family Viscaceae; genus Viscum; species Viscum album. The sequence goes on along the minus strand of OY728129.1, from coordinate 746,837,348 downwards.
TCTTAAATGCATCCCATTCCATGGATTCAATTTCCTCCTCTTTACTCGTATCTAATAAGTTTCCACCAATGATTAGCTTCGTCTTCCAAATGATAGACAAAAAATGAATTTTTCAAGATCAAAACACTAGAGGATGAAAAATAACTTTTCAAGGGTATTAATACATTACTTAGTGACTAATAGATCTTTAAACCTTATAAATTAGGGTAGATGTTTCCTCATTAAAGACTTAAAATAAATCCATTACCTCCTTTTCTAATTTGGGATTTCAACATGATTGATGGCTTGAGAAATTTTCATGAGCATAGAAACGTGATTTTTCATTCCATATCCCAAAAATTTTGGCTAATTATGAGGAAAATAATTGCATTATCTATTAAAATTAGCATTAATACAGTTTATTCGAGTTCTATCCATTGACTAAAACTAGAAATCATAGCGTGTGAAACACTAATAATAGTTTAAAACCAAATAATCATAAAAAATAATTTATAAGATATCGAAATCATGAATTATTATTTTCAACATATGACAACATAGGCTTAACCTATGTAATTCAGGGTCATTATTCAAATCCATCATGATGGTTCATAAATATTTTGTGAATTTCCAAAGCATATACCTCAAGAGTGTCAAAACATGTGTGCAAAAAGGCCCATTTTCATGAACTAGGTGAATATCGAGTTCAACTAAATGTTCCCTTTTTTGAGTTATTACCCATAGGTACCTCTATTACATAGCCACATCCACTTATAGTATCCAGACAGGGATGTAATTTCTTAGAAACCACTTTCTCTATCCTTTTCTAAAATTCCATGACATTTTATTATACTTTGACTCATTCTTGGAATAATCCTTAAACATTTCCTTATAAATCTAAATAAAATTTTATCAAATAAGTTTCCAAAGGTTAACTAAACCTTTCTCTAATACTAACTGTAAGGACCCAAACTTCTCATACATAAATATTACATCTTAATAGATGAATATTCATCAGATAACATAACGACACATGCCATAATTGTTTAGTTCATGTACCTTTGGAAACTTGTCAACATAAACAACTAATACATAAGTGATATATGTCATATCCCTCTAGGTATAATATAACTTGAATCCTTCTTAGACATATCATACATAATACCTTTTGTCATAACCTGGGGAAATTAAACATAATAAAGGATGACCTTAGATGATTGGTAAGGGTAAACAAGGGAGATATCAACATATCATGAGAATAAGGGTATAAGAACATGAGAATAATATTTGATAACCATATCCTTCATATCATAGATCATAAACTTGAGTCATGAAATAAATCTTGGTAGTTCATTGGACATGAATTATAATATAATCAAATAACATGAGCCATTAGAACATAACATTGGCATAAGAAATAAATTTTTCGCATACACAAAAGATTGTAAATTATTATGTGAGGGATACCCACCAAGACATCCATAACATGTTAGGCTTAGTATAACCACCTATGTACCTACTTTAGGCTTGGGATAACCTCCTGTGTACCCTCTTTTTGGGTTGGGATAACATCTTGTGTACCTTTTTAAGGATTGGGATAACCTCATGTGCACCCTCTTTTGGGATTGGGATAACCTCCCTTGTACCCTTTGATCTTATATAATATTAATCATTACACAACTCATTATATAGAGATATATATTCCACCCATAACATAATAAAAATAATACAAACATGTGCCATAAGATCATAAAACACTCATCATATCATAACCCATAAAAAATGTGTTTCATAAAAATTTCATTAGAGAATAAACTATAGAAAAAAAGAGGTTTCATAGTCATTTAATCATTTTACCATAGCATAACCCATGGAAAAATATTTTGGTTTTATAAGAATTTTATCATAGTAGACTTGTGGAAGAGAAATGAGTTTCATAAACATATTTTCATCATAAACATAAAACATCTAGAAAAATAATAATAATGGTATACTTGGATCATATCCCCAGTAAAAAAAAGTATGTTCAAAGTATTTTATCTTAGATGGAAAATTATTTTGAAAATAAAATAACTTTGAATGTTTCTTGAGAAAAATATCATTTCTTTGAAAATAACTTTTTTAAATTACAAATTCATAAAATATTTTGTAAATACTTTTATTTGAAAATAAAATTCAAATTTTATAAAGTAATATTTAAAAAAATTAGTGGTCATGATGGAGGAAAATTCCATACATGTCGTACATGTTGAAACAAATATTTCTTTTACATTTTTAGTTAAACAAAAATGAGCCTTGTTTGGAAAACGAAATGAATATTAATTTAAAATCATTTTGTAAGAATTAAAACATGAGTAAAAATTTCTTCAATAAATAATTTTAATAACGTTAAAACATTTTTTAAAATATTTTTATAAACCATTGTTTTGGAATAAAAATCATTTTCGGCCGAAGAGAGAAATAAAATCTTATTTTCTTAAAAAATATTTTAAACTCTAGAATTCATAAAAAGAGGAAAATAAATGGGAAATTATTATCTTGAAATAAAAAAGGATAAAAAAATAAATGAATTTATTGAGATATATATTATAAAATTTTATCGTTGGAAAGATAATCATAAACAATACCGATAAATGATGAGACTGTAACATAAAACCCTTATCAATTTGGTAACATTGAATCATAAGCCCCATGAAATAATAACATTAAATGAAAATTATAATATCATGATAATAATAAAATTCATGATATTATATGTCAAAGGGGTCATATATACATCTCATAAAAGAATATAGGTTCATAACAGAACATATGTCTCAAAGAAGGAAAATTCAGACAAAAATATATTACAGATTTAGTAAATTTTGAACCATTAAACCCATGAAAGATATATCTTCAAATGGATAATTAAATCTCCATAATTTTCAGAATAATAATCATAAAATACATTCATGGTTATTATATACACCACATAAAACAAATAGGTGTTGAATGTGGTAGGTATCTCATAGAAGTAAAAAAGTGAGACAGAAATCCCATACCTCAAGTATCGACTTCTTTCATACAAGTTCGAACCTTGTTTATAATAAATATAAGTTTATTATAAATATATTATAGAACCATAATCATAAAAATAATTTTATAAATTATTTACTTGTAACCTTTTACTACCCTTTTATTAATAATTCCTTGCAAAAAAATATATTTCAGGTAAAAACTACTTTGTTTTTCATGTAAATTTTGATTTGGTATTTTTGGTACTCTTACTTTGATTATGGTTCCATAATATATAGATTTTTAACCATGATATAAATAACATATATATTCATTATATATTTATTTATATTAATCCATAAAAGTTATGGATAGAAAGTGAAATACACTGTTCATGGAGACGGTAGGTCGGGGATCGGAGAGGATATACACTCACGAACAAGAATTGCTGGTGAGAGAGAAAATTGTTGTCTCAGTGGTTCTAAAGGATGGTTCTCTTTTTCCTACATCATCTCTAGTGATATTTGATCCAGGATCATCTGAAACTCGACATTCTCTAGTCTTAATTGATTCAGGATCAGTACCAAATGTTGTTCCTTCCCCAAAATCATTTAGATATGTTCTTTGTGACAAGGCTCCATCTTCTTTTCTTCCATATTTCCCAAAAATTTATATGTCTCAGCCAAATGTTACTCGTGAAGGTTCATAGATATATATGTAATTTCCATCATCAATATTTGAGGATGCTACGGATTTCTTATGATGGACGTCGGTTTCCCATTTTGGGGGTACGCAACCACCTTCTTCTGTTTTTTAACAGATTGTATCTTCTTGGGGTATTCAATTTATAGTTCATATTTTCTCAATCCACTTGCTATATTTTTATCATTTTATTGGTTCTTGGGAATATTTTATTCAGGAATGGTGTTTTTCTCCATGTTCTGTTGGCTGGTGGAACTTTAGCTTATCTAGAAGGTCTTTGGATGCTCATTGTGGCAAGGAGAGCTCGACGGTGGAGGTATGGGCCAATCTCCTAGGAATTCCCCTTCCTTTCTAGAATGAAGTATTTTTTAAGAGTATTAGAGACTCTCTTGGAGGTTTATTATGCTCGGATATCAGGACTAAATCATGTGCGGATATCTTGGTGGCTCGAATATGTGTGGAAATGAATTTGTCCCAGTTGGTCCCAGAAAAAATTGTTCTACAGATGCAAGATTCCTTTTCTTGGAACCAAGATATAGTGTATCCTATTTTTCCAAGATTTTTTTCTAATTGCCTCCTCCAAGTTCATTCTTTTCAAACATTTTGCTGAAATCATCTAGGAAGGATACGAAGGCATATTCAGGGTGTTAGAATTAGAGGATATAACCAATCTTTTGATCTTGATGTCTCCTCTATAGGGAAATTGGAAGAGAATCAGGTCCTTGATGATGTGACTCATGTATCTCCTTTTGTTATATCAAACAATCACATTCCAAAGGCTAGGGTGTTCTGTCAGGATTTTTTTCCATATATTTCAGGACCATTGACTAATTTTTATGTTGATGTTTGTTTCTATATCATTTTCAAACGTATTTTATCTACAAAGTTTTGTTATATGGATCGAGTTATACTACCTAGATACCATGTACCTCTATTGTTATAACACATTGAAACCCAAGGTAATTCTAGTAATAAGGATGAAACTTTAGAAATTTTCCTTTCATTGGTTATCTTTTCATCAGATGATCTTCCTTCTTCTCCTACTGCATCTTGTTTGAAGGAAATGGTGGTACAATATTATTCTAATAGAATATGAGGAGTTTCTTCATTAACCTTGGGTAGGATAGTGAGATCTCATAATCTTAATTCATCCCCTACTTCATTGGTTTTTCCTCCTAATGATAATAGAGCTAGAACCAGTTCACAGTCTAAGTCCTAGAAGGTGAGGTTTCTATCCTATTCTGAGAAGGTGACAAGTTCTCAAGCCAATCCCAGAACTATTTCTTATCAATTATCCATGTTTTCATATGGAATGCTCAGGGTATGGGAAACTAGGTTAAGACTGATTTCATTAGTTCTAAATTGATTGAACACAAGATTGTAATGGTTGGTATTCTTGAACACAAGCAACACCTAGACATGGTCAGTGATTTTTTTAGAAAACTTAAAATGAATGGATTCATGAATGAAGACCCAGTTAATCAAAATATAAATATCTTTTCACAAAGAATTATTAAATTGGATCACATTAATTTGGGTGATCAATTAATCACTATCAAAGTGAATCAAGATGATCACACTCTTTTTATCTCTTTCATTTATGGGAGTTTTGATCCTCAACATAGTTTTCTATTATGGAATAATCTCAATTATTTTGATCCTGGTAATATCACATGGTCTATTAGAGGTGATTTCAATATTATTACTGACCCAGATCAGAATAAGGGGATAGGTCCTTTTCCTGGATGGGATAACAATGACTTCAATCAATTTATGACTGGAAAAGGGCTGTTGGATCTTAGATATTATGGAGACAAGTTTACGTGGTGCAATAATCAAAAGGGTGCTAATAGATTGTGGATTCTCCTAGACATATGTTTTGGAAACATACATGTTATCTCCACATATTCTAATAATAAATTTGAACACTTGATGTGAGGGGTTTCGAATAATTCTCCACTTTGGATCACTATATCTTTTAGAATTGATAATTATGAGAGATTCAAATATTATTCCCACTGTAATGATGATCTGTCCTTTGATGATTTGGTGAGGCAATACTGGGAAGAATATATTCAGGTCTATACATGGAATTTTGTCCAAAATAAACTTAGACTATAAGGACTCGGCCTTAAACCTTAATTAATATTGAATTAAATTAATAATTCAAATTGAGGATCTTTTCAGGTTTAGAGTTTTATATAATTAGGACATAACTATTACATCTCAAAAGATTACAAAGTAGACACTTCTATACAGTTTCCATTTTTTACAAAACATGAACTCTTGAAAAAAAGAGTCATGTCTAGTTCCATTTTTAAGATAGCATTACTTTTCCTTGATCTCATCCTTGACCCTATTCCACATTATGTCTTGTGAAAAAAATTTCAAAAACTTGGGATGAGCATAAAAAAGCTCAGCAAGGGATACACAAAGAATGAAAACTATTAGTTTTTCAAAACAACAAGTAAACCATGAATACATTAACATAAGTAATACTTTTCACCTTTATGAAGTAGTAAATACTCTTCACTGAATAAAAGATCATTACTTACTCTTTTGTAACCAAAATATTACCATAAAACCCATATAAAAAAAACAAAACATATAAAGGTAACTTGGGACATAAACATACTTAAATGGAATAACCATACGGTCAACTTACACACATGTCACTAAATGGAATAGCCATACGGCCGACTTCCATACCCAATGCATTGGTGGTTATAACGTAACCACCCGTCCTGGTATTCACGGCACCACCCGTCATTTGGTTTATCACATAACCACCCGTCAAATTTCCAAGTACCATTATAAATTCATAACACATAAAACAATTATAAAGGAAAGAAAACATTTCCACATTTCAATAACAATATATCACTTCAATATATTGACATAAAAATCCATTATCAATACCATTTTCAATACCAAAATACATAAAAGAGTATATGGTATTTATTTACTTTTAAAAACATTACGACTTGTTGAGGAAGCCAAACATCAAATAATACTCGCAGAGGCGGAAAAGGTCATTATCACCGCTTATGTTAAAAGAAACATTCCTTTTTGTCCTTTAGTAAAAATTTTCATAGAAAAATATTCCCTTTGAAAAGTCAAGGGTGTTTATACAGTGTAAAAAAATAAAGTCTTGTATTAGAACAAAATATGCCTCAATGAAAGGAGATTGAGACGAAGTCCCTTACCTCGTGTCCGACTTGACTCGATTTCTCTTTAATCTCCTGAATAATAAAATAAAGTTAATTTATACTTGCTTAAGAACATTTTTCAAGTTTATTATTCATTTTATATCACTTATTAACATGTTATAAACATTATGTAATCATTTAAGTTAATAATGTTCATTTTGTCGATATTTGGTACTTAAGTCAAAAATGGACTTCTTACAATTACATGTTGTTCATGTGGTCAAAGGTTCATTATATCCAAAATGATATTCATGATTTTGATATCATATATATCATATATATCCAGAATATACATTTATTTATAAAAGTACATAATATTTAGAGGTAAGAAATGAAATGCACTGTTCATGGAGACGTTAATCCGTACGTACGCATGAACGCTACTTTCATTTCTATTTCGTATTTAATGGAATGAAATCACAATGATATAAAGGTAAATTATAATTCCAGTATAATATCATTTATAATATTATTAACTCCATCCTTTATACGTCCCACATATGGCATTAACGATTCAAATCACTTTGAGAGGGCGGTAGTCCACACTTCCTAAAATGAAATTATCGCGTTTATCCATTATGGAAACCATAAAGGTACACCATAAATGAAAAATAAAGAGGAATAATGAAAACATAAACATAATATATATCATATATAAATATATTTACATCTTAATGGCCACCATTAAAGGTGTTAAGAGAATATTGAACAATCATCATTTTTTGAGGCAGTAATTCGTCATCCACAGAAATAGTATGTTCTTTAACCATTAGACGGTGGTGTGTGTAAGTGTAGCTCGAATACTTCTCATAAAAACATCCTAGTATATTTAAGATACTGTTTTTGTTAAAATATAAAGAAATAAAAATATTTTAGGGGGTTGGAGAAGCAAAATAAAACAAAAGAACATAAGAGAAGACATTACCTTTAAATCGAGTAACTCCCCTTGGTTTGAACCAAAAAAGTTTATTGAACATATTTCTTCCTAAAGTAAGGCTTCTAGAATGAATAGAGGGATATTGGGAGCATATTTGAGTAGAGTTTGGATGAGCCAAAGGGCTTGAGAAGTGTGTGAAATGGGTAGGAAGTGGGGTCTTTTTATAAGGGAGAGGAGGGGATCTTTTGGAAAGCATGAAACTATTATTTTATTATATAATGATTTTAGGTTTCTAAAGGTCCAAAAATTAATAAAGTCAAATATAAGGTGGAACATGTTCGAAATAAAATCATCCAATAAGAATTTGACAAGTTTTGGATATTATTTTAAACATTATCTTCTTATTTATTTAAATCATTCATTAATGACTTAAAGATTGCATCATCATTGTGTCATAAATAATTTTATTCATTTGATGTCTAAAAATTATAATAAAATTAACATGTTGTAGGAAATATTTTTATATTTATAATGAATATTTATAGTCAAATATATCAATTATATAACCCCATGTAAAAATTGTTTTAGTAAAACAATACATGTTTGTGACATTTTTATTTTTACTTTAAATAAAAGGTATTAATGTCATTATCTTACCCAAGTGGCTCCATGGGGTCCCATAAATTTACCCATGGATTTTATTGGTCGGCCATGACTCATCCAATAAGTTTAGTACACGTGTAAAGGTGATTTCATATTATTATAACATTATTTTTACCTTAAATTACACTAATTACCTTTAATCGCGATTAATAAAACTTAAAAGTTACTATTCACCAAAAAAATCCATCCTATTGAACCAAATTTTACTTAATAATGAATACAATGTATGTCGGAGTTTTGAAATTCAATTCACAGAAGTGGTAAAGTTTCATTTAAACGAAAAATCGGTTTTTTAACTACCACTTAGTGGTTTCACTATTCATCAAAAATTGAAGTTTTTCAGAAAAATACCAAAAATTCACCCTAAGATATATTTGATATTCTGAATTCAAAAATGATGTCTATTTTAAAAAATTCAAATCATATAAGTTTAATTAATTGATTTAATAATAAATTTTCGTTGTCAAAACAAATAGCGTGTTTTTAAGAAACAATATCTATCAAAAGATTGACACTTGTTTAAGTCCAATTTCAAATTGAAATTTATCCCAATGACCACCATTGGATTAAATGGTAAAAATATATTATAATTTCACTTTAAAACCAATTCAAAAGATAATATAATCATATAAATAAATTCGATTAAAATGAGGTTTTGAATTAAAATACAACATTTTTCACTTATTCATTAAACATTAACTTTATCGGAAAAAATAACAAAAATATACACAAAGTAAATTTTGATGTCCCTATTCTAAAGAAGGATTTTATTTGGTCCAATAAAATGTATAAGAGTGACCAAAACTATTTTTAATGAGGGTTTTCCATCAAAAGGCGATAAATCGACCATTTAGTGAATATTAGAGTATTTATGCCTAAAATTGAATTCTTTACTTATTTTAAGCCTTTTACTTTTATTGTATAAATGTAAAAACATTTAACAAACATATATAGTCATATTTTAGTTATTTCTATTCATTCCCACCAATACAATGGCTACGTTTTAACTACCATTTAAAATAATATTATTATATTACTGGTGTGCAACGTAAGATTTCAAAGAAACTTGTTGTTGCGTATCGGGTACGCTATCGAACATAGCAACCCATTTAAAGTAAAATTAATATTTAATTCAAAAATATTAATAAATATGAAAATGTTTTATTCTTTATTTACCTAGGATTTTACATCCTTCCCCCCTTTTGGGAATTGTGTCCTCGCAATTTTATTCACTTATCAAAATAAGTGGGGGTATTTATCCCTCATAGCATTTTCAGATTCCCACGTTGCCTCTTCAACAATATGGTTTTTTCATAAAACCTTCACCTAATAAATTACCTTATTTCACAACACTTTCTCTCTTCAGTCAATAATCTGGAATGGTTGTTCTTCATAAGATATATTCTCTTCCAACTGAACTACCTTTGGGCTCAAAACATGAGATGGATCTAGAATATACTTTCTCAACATCGAAACATGAAAAACATTGTGTACCTGGGACAAACTTGGAGGTAATGCCACTCTGTATGCAATTGATCCAACTTTCTCCAAGATTTCATAATGTCCGATGAACCTCAGACTCAATTTTCCCTTCTTGCCAAAACGCATCACACTTTTCCATGGAGAAACTTTGAGAAAAATATGATCACCTACCTCGAAAGATAGATCCTTCCTCTGGTTATCCGCATAACTTTTATACCTGCTCTGAGCTGTTCTCATGAGCTTCTGAATCAACTGAAATTTTTCTTCCATATCTTCTACCAATTCTGGTCCCATCAGCTTCCTTTCCCCTACTTCATCCCAAAAATCTTGAGTTCGACATCATTTACCATATAATGCTTCAAACAAAGCCATCTGTATACTAGAATGAAAACTGTTGTTATAAGAAAATTAAACCAAAGAAAGATGTTGGTCCCAACTTCCCTGGTAATCTATCGTGCAAGCACGTAACATATCCTTCATGGTCTTAATTGTTCGTTCTGACTACCCATCTGATTACAGATGAAAATTTGTAATAAAATTTAATTCAGTACCCAATGACTTCTGAAGGCCTTTCCAAAAGTTAGAAGTAAACCTAGGATCACAATCAGATACAATGGAGAGGGGAACTCCATGCAACCTGACTATCTCTTTAACATACAACCGAGAAATTTGATCTAGAGAAAAAGTATCTCGAATAGCAAAGAAATGAGCAGATTTAGTCAATCGATCAACTATAACCCAGATTGCATTATTACCCCGAGATGTCTTTGGTAATCCCACAACGAAGTCCATGGATATATTTTCCCATTTCCACTTTGGAACCGGTAATGACTGAAGCATCCCTTTCGGTAACTATCGCTCTTCTTTAACCTGCTGACAAGTCAAACACTTCATAGTAAAATCAGCAATATCACTTTTCATTCCATCCCACCAGTAATACTCCCGTAAATCTCTGTACATCTTAGTACTGCCAGGATGAACTGAAAACGGGGAACTATGAGCCTCACATAACAACTCATTCTTCAACTGTGAACCACAAGGCACACATAATATCTTCCCAAATCTCAAAACACAATCATTATCAATGTTAAATTCAGGCAACTTACCTTTCTAAACCAGATCTACCTTTTTCTGCAACCCACTGTCTTTATTCTGCGCTTGCTTAATTCTGTCTGATAGAGATGATCTCACTGACACCTGAAACAAAATAGAAGAACTTCCTTCACCAACAACTTCTATGCCAAATTTCATCAAATCAAAAACCAAAGGATCTCGTTCCAAACGTATCATGGTTAATGAAGCATTACTTTTTCGACTCAAATCATCATCCACTTTATTTGCTTTTGTCAGATGGTAATGAATTATACAATCATAATCCTTGATTAATTCTAGCCATCTCCTCTGTCTCATGTTCAATTATTTATGAGTGAATATATTCTTTAAACTTTTGTGATCAGTATATATTTCACACTTTACTCCATACAAATGATGCCTCCAAATTTTTAGAGCAAAAACAACAGCAGCTAATTCCAAATCATGTGTTGGGTAATTTAACTCATGATTTTTCAACTGATGTGAAGCATAAGCAATTACCTGATCATTCTGCATAAGGATACAACCAAGTTCCTTCAACGAATCATCACTGTAGATAACAAACTCACCATTTCTGGAAGGAAGTGAAAAAACTGGAGCATTCACCAATCTTCTTTTCAATTCCTGAAAACAATCATCACATTATTTTGTTCAGATAAACTTAACACCTTTTCAAGTTAACTTAGTCATTGGACTAGATAAACATGAAAAAATTTCAACAAGCCTCCGGTAATAACCAGCCAAACCAAGAAAACTATGGATCTCGGTTATATTTGTGGGTCTTTTCCATTCTTCAACAACTTTTGTTTTAGAAAGATCAACAGTTATGCCATTTTTTGAAACAATGTGACCAAGGAAAGAAATTTGTTGTAACCAAAACTCACACTTGCTGAATTTTCCATACAGTTTCTTTTCTTTTAAGGTTTGCAAGATAACCCTTAAATGACTATCATTCTCCTCTTTACTTTTAGAAAATACCAAAATATCATCAATGAAAACAACCACAAAATTATCCAAGAACTCATGGAAAATTCCATTCATTAGATCCATGAATATAACAAGTGAATTGGTTAACCCAAAAGGCATAACTACAAATTCATAATGACCATATCTAATACGAAATGCAGTCTTCGGAACGTCTGCTTCTTTTACTTTGAACTGATAGGTACCTTGACCTCAAGTCAATCTTCGAAAAATATTGAGCTCCCTAGAGCTGATCAAACAAATCATTGATATGAGGAAAAGGATACTTGTTCTTAACAGTGATGTTATTAAATGCTCTATAATGAATGAAAAGTATCATTGAACCATCTTTATTTTTAACAAACAAGACAGGAGCACTCCATAGTGATGTGCTAGGTCAAATAAAACCTTTATCTAATAACTCTTGCAACTGCTTCTTTAACTCTAAAAGTTCAACTTGAGCCATTCGATAAGGGGGTTTTGAAATTGTCTTAGAATCAGGAACTAAGTCAACAGTAAATTCAACTTCTCGATCATGTATAATACTAGGAAACTCATCAGGAAAAACATAAACATACTCATTTACCACTAGCACATCATTAATCTGAATAGTTCCTTTGTTTTCAACAATATGTGCAAGGTAACATTCATTTCCATCTTTTACTAGTTTCTCAACTTCCTGATATGTTATCAAACGCAAGGGTTCATTCTTGTACACAAACTAAAAATATTTCTGAAAAGAAACCTCTTTATCTCTACATTAAATCTTAGCATGATAAACAGAAAGCCAATCCATGCCCAAAATAACATCAAACTCTACTAGAGGCAAAAAAAATAAGGTTTTCAGGTAGATTCTTTTCACACAAAAGGGTAGGAAGGTTCTTATAATTTCTTTTTGTCTCAATTTTTCCTCTGGGTGTTTTTACCATAAGTTCAGGATTCATATCTTGAGATGGAATTCCAAATTTGCTAGAAAACTTCTCAGAAATGAAAGAATGTGTAGACCCTGAATCAAACAACACATTGGCATAATCTGAACAAACAAACAGTGTACATGATACTACTTCATTCGATGGTCGAACATCTGCTGAAGTAGTTGCAAAGGATTTCACCACCCCTTTATTCTTGTAGTCTCGATACTTTCCCTCAGTTGAGTTCTTCGTTAAACACTAATTTGCATAATGACCCATTTCATTACACTTAAAACATCTTACCGTTGGCTTTTCATTGCCTACTTTATCATCTTCCTTACAGTTACGAGCAATATGACCAGACTTACCACATAGAAAGCACTTTCCAGACTTGGATAAACATTCTCCAGGATTCATTTTACCACACTTCTCATAGGATGGATATTTGGTTTTCTTACCTCTAGAATTATTTGATGAATTCGTTCCCTTTACCTTCCAACTGGACCTCTTATTCTGTTGTTTGTCAAAGAACACCTGATCATCGGAAAACTCCATTTCCATATTCTCTGCACATTGAAGAGGTTTTTCATAACTCTTGAACTCACGAGAAGCTAAATCCCTTCGATACTTTGGCTTTAACCCTGAGTAAAAAACGGTTGATTTTACTATCAAGATCTCGTATGAAATATGGACCATACCTTTCCAGTCAAGTGAACTTTGCTTCATAAGCAGCCACTGAGTCATCCTCCTGCCTCAATTCTTGGATTTGTTTTTCCATCCTAAGAAGAACCACTATAGGAAAATATTTCTCAAGAAACATACCTTTGAATTCATCCCAGTCAAGATCATCAATCTCCTCACTATCCCTGATATTTTTCACCATCAACCACCACTGATCAGCTTCACCTTCAAAACGGTAAACAGAAAGACTAACCTTTTGATGTTCTGAACACCCCATGACATCAAAAATCTTTTCTAATGCTTTAATCCACCCTTCTGCTAGCACAGGGTCAAATGATCCTCTGAATGATGGGGGATGTTTCCTCATGAAATGTTCCACCACTGACATGTTCCTCTGCAGTTGATTTGGATGATCTCGTGCATGGATACCACCACCATTTATATCCTGAGTCAATTGTTCCATCACTGCAACAAACAATTCAGTTCTGATTCCGACCATCTCAAGTTGCTGATTTGGAAGGTTGTCTTCCTCCTAATGTCGTCCCAACATAGCTACCCTATTTCCTCTATGGAAAATCATTCTGAACACAGAAATATCTTAGTTGAAGCAACATGGTAATCTTTAAATTCTATATCAATTCAATCATACCATAAATTAATTTACATACGTGAATTTAATAATTTTCTAACTCCTAAAGTTGTCTAAACCGACCTCTAATACCAACTATAAGGACCCAGCCTTAAACCTTACTTAATATTTAATTAAATGAATAATTCACATTGAGTATCTTTTCAGGTTTCGATATTTAGAGAATTAGGACATAACTATTACATCTCAAAAGATTACAAATTAAACACTTCTACACAGTTTCTATTTTTTTTTACAAAACATGAACTCTTGAAAAAAAAAAGTCATGTCTAGTTCCATGTTTAAGACAGCATGAATTTTCCTTGATCTCATCCTTGACCCTATTCCACATTATGTCCTATGAAAAACATTTCAAAAACTTGGGATGAGCTTAAAAAATCTCAGTAAGGGATACACAACGAATGAAAACTGTTAGTTTTTCAAAACAACAAGTAAACCATGAATACATTAACATAAGTAATACTTTTCACCTTTATGAAGTAGTAAATACTCTTCAATGAATAAAATATAATTACTTACCCTTTTGTAACCAAAAGATTACCATAAAACCCATATAAAGAACACATAACATATAAAGGTAACTTGGGACATAAACATACTTAAATGGAATAACCATATGGTCAACTTCTACACATGTCACTAAATGGAATATCCATACAGCCGACTTCCATACCCAATGCGTTGGATTTTATAACGTAACCACCCATCTTGGTATTCACGGCACCACCCGTCATTTGGTTTATCATGTAACCACCCGTCAAATGTTCAAGTACCATTATAAATTCATAACACATAAAACAATTATAAAGAAAAGAAAACATTTCCACATTTCAATCACAATATATCACTTAAATATATTGACATAACAAATCCATTATAAAAACCATTTTCAATACCAAAATACATAAAAGAGTATATGGTATTTATTTACTTTTAAAAACATTACGTCTTGTTGAGGAAGCCAAATATCAAATAATACTTGCGGCGGCGGAAAAGGTCATTGTCACCGCTTAGGTTAAAAGAAACATTCCTTTTTGTCATTTAGTAAAACACTTTGTAGAAAAATATTCCCTTTGAAAAGTCAAGTGTGTTTATACAGCATAGAAAATAAAGTCTTGTATTAGAACAAAATATGCCTCAATGAAAGGAGATTGAGACGAAGTCCCTTACCTCATGTCCGACTTGACTCGATCGCTCTTTAATATCCTGAATAATAAACTAAAGTTAATTTCTACTTGCTTAAAAACCTTTTTCAAGTTTATTATTCCTTTTATATCACTTATTAACATGGTATAAACATTATGTAATCATTTAAGTTAATAATGTTCATTTTGTCGATATTTGCTACTTAAGTCAAAAATGGACTTCTTACAATTACATGTTGTTCATGTGGTCAAAGGTTCATTATATCCAGAATGATATTCATGATTTGGATATCATATATATCATATATATCTATAATATACATGTATTTATAATATTACATAACATTTAGAGGTAAGAAATGAAATGCACCGTTCATGGACACGGTAAGTCGTACGTATGCATGAACGCTACTTTCATTTATATTTCATATTTAATGGAATTAAATCACAATGATATAAAGGTACATTATAATTCAAGTATAATATAATATATAATATTATTAACTTCATCCTTTATACGTCCCACATATGGAATTAACGATTCAAATCACTTTGAGGGGGCAGTAGTCCGCACATCCTAAAATGAAATTATCACGTTTATCCATTATGGAAACCATAAATGTATGCCATAAATGAAAAATATAGAGGCATAAATAAAACATAAACATAATATATATCATATATAAATTCAGTGACATCTTAATGGCCACCATGAAAGGTGTTAAGAGAAGATTGAACAATCATCGTTTCGTGAGGCAGTAATTCTCCATCCACAGAAACAGTATGTTCTTTAACCATTAAACGGAGGTGTGTGTAATTGTAGCTCGAATACTTATCATAAAAACATCCTATTATATTTTCGATACTGTTTTTGTTACAAGAGAAAGGAATAAAAATAGTTTAGGGGGTTGGAGAAGCAAAATAAAACAAAAGAACATAAGAGAAGACATTACCTTTAAGTCGGGTAACTCCCCTTGGTTTGAACCAAAAATGTTTCTTGAAGAGATTTCTGCCTAAGGTAAGGCTTCTAGGATGAAGAGAGGGATATTGGGAGCTTATTTAAGTAGATTTTGGATGAGAAAAAGGGATTGATAATGTGTGAAATGGGTAGGAAGTGGGGTCTTTTTATAAGGGAGAGGAGGGGCTCTTTTGGAAAGCATGAAACTATTATTTTATTATATAATGATTTTAGGTTTCTAAAGGTCCAAAAATTATTAAATTCAAAGATAAGGTGGCCCATTTTAGAAATAAAATCATCCAATAATAATTGAACAAGTTTTGGATATTATTTTAAACATTATCTTCTTATTTATTTAAATCATTCATTAATGACGTAAACACTGCATCATCATTGTGTCATAAATAATTTTATTCATTTGAAGTCTAAAAATTATAAAAAAAACTAACATGTTGTAGGAAATATTTTTATCTTTCTAATTAATATTTATAGTCAAATATATCAATTATATAACCCCATGTAAAAATTGTTTTAGTAAAATAATACCTGTTTGTGACATTTTTATTTTTACTTTAAATAAAAGGTATTAATGTCATTATCTTACCCAAGTGGCTCCATGGGGTCCCATAAATTGACCCATTTATTTTATTGGTCTTCCATGACCCATACAATAAGTGTATGACACGTTTCAAGGTTATTTCATATTATTATAACATTATTTTTACCTTAAATTGCACTAATTACCTTTAATTGCGATTAATAAAACTTAAAAGTTACTATTCACTAAAAACAGTTCATCCCATTGAATCGAATTTTACTTAATAATGAAAACCATGTATGTCAGATTTTTTAAATTCAATTCACAGAAGTGGTAAAGTTTCATTTAAACTAAAAATTAGTTTTTTGACTACCACTTAGAGGTTTCACTATTCATCAAAAATTGAAGTTTTTCGGAAAAATACCAAAAAATCACCCTAAGATATATTTGATATTCCGAATTCAAAAATGATGTCTATTTTAAAAAATTAAAATCATATAATTTTCATTAATTAATTTAATAATTAATTCCTGTTGTCAAAACAAATAGCGTGTTTTTAAGAAACAATATCTATCAAAAGATTGACACTTATTTAAGTCCAATTTCAAATTGAAATTGATCCCAATGACCACCATTGGATTAAATGGTAAAAATATATTCTAATTTAACTTTAAAACCAATTCAAAGGATAATCTAATCATATAAATAAATTCGATTAAAATGAGGTTTTGAATTAAAATACAACATTTTTCACTTATTTATTAAAAATGAACTTTATCGGAAAAAAAACATGCACAAAGTAAATTTTGATGTCCCTATTCTAAAGAAAGATTTTATTTGGTCCAATAGAATGTATAAGAGTGAAAAAAACTATTTTTAAAGATGGTTCTCCATCAAAAGGCGATAAATCGACCTTTTAGTGAATATTAGAGTATTTATGCCTAAAATTGAATTCTTTACTTATTTTAAGCCTTTATCTTTTATTGGATAAATGTAAAAACATTTAAAATACATATATAGTCATATTTTAGTTATTTATATTTATTCCTACCAATACAACGGCTATGTGTTAACTACTATTTGAAATAATATTATTATATTACTAGTGTGCAACGTAAGATTTCAAAGAAACTCGTTGTTGTGTATCGGGTACGCTATCAAACATTGCAACCCCTTTAAAGTATAATTAATATTTAATTCACAAATTTTAATAAATATGAAAATGTATTATTCTTTATTTACCTTGGATGTTACACAAATGCCTTAATAATAAAATAAAGGTATGGTAAAAGAATATCCTTCCACCTAAAAGAGACTTGTATGACACCATGCAAGAGGTTGATCGTATTGAATTATATTTTAAGGAGGAATGGGATGATCAGGTCTTTGAGGATCTTAACTATAAAAAAGATTATTTAGAAGATTTTATTCTTAAATAGGAGCTTATTCTAGAGATAAAGAAAGTATCAAATGGTTGCAAGAGGGGGATAAAAATACAACATATTTCCAAACCTCTATCAAGGAAAAGAAAAGGTTTATTAAACCTAATATTTTACTTGAGAATGGTTCTTTTACAAATGATAGAGACATTGTTGGGGATCTGTCTTATTCCCATTTTAGTGACCTTATCACTGGTACCAATGTCAAGATGCTTAATGGATATCCAAGGGTACCCATAGATCTTTTCGATGTCATCCCACAGTGTGTTTCGACCAGTGATAATGATGATATGGGATCCCTTCTTCAGGAAAGATATATTTTTGCTACTATGATGAAACTCCATTAAAAAAGTGTTGATGGGCCTGATTTTTTTTCCTGTTGCTTTCTATAGATCCTCATGGGAGATTATTAAGGGTGACCACACTGAAGCGATCCATGATTTTTTCAAGGGTGGGAAGTTATCTCGTGCTACATGTGCCACTACTGTTGTGCTTATTCTCAAGACAAGGAATCCTACTTATATCCTCCATTACTGTCCTATAAGAATATGTAATGTGACTTATAGGATTATTACCAGTATCATTAATTCTAGGTTGTCCATTTATCTACCTCGATGGATATCTCTAGAGAAACACAATTTTGTAAAGGGACATACTATTTAGGGAGCTATAGACTTGGCTTAAGAAATGGTCAGAGAAATTAACCTTAAAACCTGGGGTTCTAAGGTGGAAATTAAACTTGATATGAATAAATCTTATGACCATGTGGAACAGGGATTCATCAAAAAAGTTATGGAAGTTATGGGATTTTCTTTATGGAACATTGATATACTTTTTCATTATTATTGTTTTGTATGGTTGGTAGTATCTTTTATGGGGAAAACATATGGTTTCTTTAAATTGACATGAGGTATTCAATAGGGTGATAAATATCTCCAAGTATTTTCATTATTATTCAGGATGTTCTCTATCGAATGATTCATAGGATCTTGAATCGTGGTGTTATTTTTTCTTATTGGCGTATGATGAGATCCCCTTTGGTGTCTCATCTTATGTTTTTCGATGACACCATTACTTTCATGAATGCATCAAGTAGTTCACTGCATGGTTTTAATAAGGTCTTGGATGAGTATTGCCTTTAGAGTGGTCTAGTCATTAATAAGAGCAAGAGTTGTTTTTTTATATCCAATACCTATACATTGGGACATGTTTCTATTATGGGTCACATTCTGTACATGTGGAAGGGGAACTTCCTTATGAATTATCTGGGGGCACCTCTATCTTTTGGGAGACTTTGGATTCATGATATTGACACTCTAATCAGCAGGCTTATGGCCTGGATTATTAACTAGAAAAATATTTATCTATCATTCGGGGGCTGAATAACTTTAAATAATATTGTACTTCTTGCTACTCCCATTCATGGTCGATCTTTTGTCAAAGTTCCTAAGGGGGTGATCAAAAATATTGATAGAATTCTTACTAATTTTATATGGGATCCTAAGGTTAAGGGTAATATAAAATGGGAGTCATGGAATAAAATGGATCGTCATGTGCAAGAAGTTGGGATTAATGTCTGAATCCTTAAAGATACTCTTAGGTGTATGTAAGCAAAGATGGCATGGGAGGTTCTGAAATGTCACACGCTATGGGATAGAACTATTCATGGTAACATAGTGGGAGATAAGATTGTGTTGGATGGACATGGAACTTCTTTTTAGACTGATATTGGTTCCATTGTTAATAACCTTAGGCCTTATTCTCAATGGATGGTTGGGAAGGGTGATATCTTGTTTTGGCATCACAACTAGAGTGGTGTGTTAATTGGTTATTTGGGATGTCCTACTATGAACATATCCTTCAAGTAATCCTTTCAATATCCAGATTCTACTAGTGTAGTATTGAACATCAATCAATAGTACCTATTCAACCTCATTGTGTTATCCTCATAATCTGATAAGTGTGTTTTTACTTCTTCTTCCTCTAGCTCCTTCATAATGAGGTACTACCATAGGATCCTTAACATGAAGGTTCCAGTGAATGCATAGAATAATATCCTTTTAGTTAAGGCTATTCCCATGAAATATAACTTCCAATTTTGGAGGATTTGTAATGGAGCTGTTTCTATTGATGAAAATGTTAAACGATGTGGGATTTTTATTATTTCCAGATGTGTTTGTTGTAATAGGAATAAATAAGAAAGATCTGATTATATTTTCTTTGATAGTGAATGGGATCATGAAGTATGGTTTTCTTTTAGTGAGTTACCTGTATTTTCATCTTCATACAAGTCCAATTTTTCTTTCCTTGAACGTTGGTTTCATGGATCAGTTTTGGGGAGTATTGAAATAATGGCACATTCTATGATTTTACAGACAGGTTTTTAGTGCATGTGGCAGGCAAGAAAGAAGTATCTTTATGAGGGTACAGTTTCAAACGGTTGGGGGATTATATGTAGGATAAAAAATATTCTTACTAATTTTATCAAGGCATTAGGTAATTGGAGGGAGGTTCCTTCATTGAAGAGACTTGTTAGAGCTCGGATAACTGGTTATGTTACTCATCATCAGGGAAAATGGGTATGCAGGCACCCACCTTCAATGGGCCTGAAATTTAACAATGATGGATCTTCTATTTCAGGATAGAGTCATGGAGGAGGTATTGTCCATGACAGTGGTGGGTCGACTATATTGGAATTTTCTATCAGTCTAGGTCAAGGTAACTCGCTTTATGTTGAGGTGATGGCTATGCTTACTGGATTGAACATTTTCATGCAAAGGATTTTAGATATTATTGTATCTTAAATATATTATATGCTCTTATATAATGTTATTCATGGGGAGGGTATAGTTCCTTGGTCTATATATTATATTTTTAGAACATGCAAAAGCATCATGGGTGTTTTTATCAAAGTTTCCCATATCTAGTGGGAGGGAAATAAGGTTGCGGACCATCTTTCCTCGATTTATATTCTTGGTATGGAGAATTTTTTTTTCATGACTTGTATAGTTTGAAACCATAAGGTGTTAATATCATTAGTGGATATTCCCTTTCTCTACAATATTTTAGGCCCCCTTGATTATTCCCCTCCTATTGGTCTGTCCATACAGACCTTTGTCTTCTTGTACTCTTTTTCTTTTCATTAAATAAAAATTACATGATTTTGTAATGGAGACGGTAGGTCGTACTTCTGCATTAATGTTATTTCCATTTTCTTAATGGATTAAAAGAAAGAAAGGTAAATATTATATTAACATTATATAATAATTTTTATTTCATATATATCACATCTATTTATTTAAACATGTCCTTATTATCTTCTATGTAAGATGTATATGAAGAATGAATCGCATCTCTTTACAAGGTGGTAGTCATCTATACACACGAATGACATTATTGTTTTCTCTCATAATGGAAAGTAAGAAGGAATATTTTATATCATGATTCTAGAATTATATTAATATCATAAATATCATATATAAACAATAAATCCATCATTATATTCTATTAGGACATGTGGTTATAGAAAATGAATAACATATGTTGGTGAGGCTGCATTCCACCATACACACGAATAATGATTTCGTAACCCATTTGATAGAAGAGGATAAGGATATAGGTTATGAAATTACCATAATAACATCCCAATATATGTAATATAATTATTTTATTATATCATAGTGTTATAATAAAAATTTAATGAGGTAGAGGAATAAATAAAGTAAAATGCTCGGTTAGGGACGTTACCTCTTCTTAAGATAATTTCATTTGTTTTTCACCAAAAGTTGTATTACGTTGTCTTTATGAAAAAAATAAGAATTATTGGATGAGATGATGTAACTAAAAAAATTATTTTGTTAGAAATTAGCTAAATCAATGGGTTTTTCAATTGTGAAGAGGAGAGGATAGGGGTGGCCTTTTATAAGTGTGGTGAGTGGCACACTTGTAATTTTTGAAAATAAAAAAGGTGTACCCACCTTTTTCACATGTGAGAAGGCTAAAAAATGGGTTATTATAGAAACTGGAAAAAATAAGGTCTAAATATGGTCATACAATGGGTTTTTTAAAAGTTTTTGTTTATTTTTAACCCTTATCATTTTAGATTAACCCCCCCCCCAATAAACCCATTTTACATTAACCATGATAAATAATTTTTATTGTTTTTACTATTAATTATTGTCAAAAATTAAGTTGAAATTAGTATATAATATAAATTTTATGATTAAAAATATAGAATCCATTTTTTTATATTCCATCCATATAAGTGACAAATTTTAATTAAAAATTAATTCCGCAAGCGTAACGAGAAAGAAGGTTTTTAGAGAGAAATGTGTCAAAATTTTATAAAGTTTTATATAAAAATTACATATTAAAATTATTCCAATTATCTAAACTGGATTAATAGATATATAATTGAAAAAAAATTCTTTTAAAATCATATTAAAATAGATTGGATGCTTTTAAAATCTCTAAAATAAATGAAAATTCTTAATAAAAATTAGTATTTTGCACTATTCATTGAAAAATTTATCTTTTAGGAAAATTATCAAAAATGAACCCTACGATAATTTTGACATGAATATTTCAAAATTTTGAACTTTATTTTATAAAATATATTTTCAAAAAAATTCAAAAATTACTTTTATTGTATTTTCAAAAAAAATTATAAAAACATTTTTTTTAAATAGTATTTTTGAAATGTATAAATATTTTTACAAATATTAAGTACTTTTTTATTACTATGTTTTATTTATGTAAGACCATTATACATAATATTTAAAAATATGTTATTACTATTTATATCTCTATGTTTAATGTTTAGGTTATAACTGTTTCATTTAAATAATAATATTAGTTTGTTAAAACTCAGTGTCACATGTAATGCAAGATAAACTCATACTTGAATGTTTTAACAGAAGTTAAAAACATTGTTTCATTCAATGAAAAATATCAAATAAATTAAATTTAATAAAAAAAATTAATAATAATTCATAAAAACTCAGGGTGTTACACTTGGACCTTCCAAAACTATCATGTGATCATGGTAAATTCCATCCATAATCCATTCATAAAGAGTTTATTAAAAAACATATTGGCATGTAAATTCCATGTATCCACACAAAAAACACAAACCCATTCATAATATGGACCTCCAAAAATTGTCTTGTGATCATGGTAACTTCTATCCATGATCCATTTTTATGATGCACAAGAACACATTTAACCCAACCCATGCCAAGAACACCCATTAAAAATAATTTTAATTTACTAAAAGTTTTATTTTTCAAAAACACTTGTTTTAAAATCCCATATGGTTTCACCCACATCTCAAAACTAGGAGTGATAGAAATGAGATGAAAAAACAGTAGAGATTTATCATATTTTTGGTAATATAATTTTTTTCAATAGGAATGAATCATTGAGAAGCCTCAAAGCCATCACATTACAATAAAATGGAAGGAGGGAAAACCACCTACCTTGGATATATTTGGAATAATGTTTTTTAAACGATCTTGTAGATATGAACCCTTATTTCCATTTCACTAATAAAACCCAAGAAAAAAAGATCAAAACTCATTTGATCCCATTGATATAGATAAAAAACTATGATCTAGAGTTTCGACAATACAAGAATATTCAAGATATGAAGGAAGAACGGAGTTATAACCTTTGATTTCCATGATTAAATGCTCAAAGAATCATTAGAATAAATTTTTGGACATCTAATATCATCTAAATTCCCCTAAAGGATGATTTAAATTGAGAGTTTAGGTCAGAATAGTTTGAATGAGACTTTTCAAGAAAGTTTTGGTTCAAAATTCAATTTAAATAGAATTTATTTCTCATCACACGGTTAGGCTGCATAGTTTGAAAAACCATGTGCTAACCATTAAAATATATTGTGTCCCAAAAAACCTCAAGTTTCATAGTTTACCACACAACTTTTTTAAACTATGTGCCAACTGATTTCCTACCTGTAGATAATTAAACACCATCCACTGTTACCTGGATATTTGATTGTGGTTTCTAATAACTATTTTCAAAACATGTACCTTAAAAATTACATCCAAACCCTTCTAAAACATTCCATAAACCAATTAATTCTTATCTTAAACATTAATTAACTTAAAATAATCAATAAAATAGAGAAATTCCTCAAATAAAGCATGTTACACTTTTGGGATTGCATATTGGGATGGTATTATCACCAGTTGTTAGGTTGGACTTACTTTCTAGTTTTTTGCCTTTATTTTTTCTTGTTTACTTTTGTTATGTACTATTATACTTTTTTTAGGATATTATAGGTTTTGAATGCATTTAATATTTCATTTTTTACATCATCATTACTGTAGTGTGTATGGAGATACATGTACATGTGTACAGGTACATTAAGTTAAGTGCTCCCATATATGTGTTATGCCTACTTATTGCTGGTCATCAGCCCATGGCCTATTGGAGGTGGACTTGGGGACACTATTGGCTTACCATAAGCTATGTGGGCCCTATTGGGTCGGGTAATATCATATAAATTATATATATATATATATAATATTGTTTTATTGTTATATAAATCATATATAATAATATATAAATAATTAGATATAAAATATTTTATACAAGGTTCCCTTTATCAATGTTATTTAAGCATTGATAAAGGGAACACTTTTATCATCACTAAAAAAATGCTAGAAAAGGGTTCCATTTTATTAAGACTAATAAAAATATACCCTTTATCATGGTTTATATTAGAATTTATAAAATCAAGTGTTTTCTTTTAAGTTATATATAGTAATGGTGGTTTAATTTTTTGTATCTAATATTATGTTACATAATAATTATTATATAAATTAATTTTATTTTCATTAAAAACCAAATATCAATAATTTAAATTCCATCCAATTTTGTCTCATATCCATTCATTCAATTAAGAAATTTAAACAAAATAAATCATTTGAAACTTATTCTCTCTGAAAACTAATTATTGTAATTTTTTAAATAAATAATTATTTTCAATCATGAAAATCCTGGTTTTTTATTTATCACTTAAAAATTTTATACAAACACTAAAATAGATCTCTCTTTTATTAGTTCCATAAATGGATTTTATCTTCACTAAAAAGTGATGATATTATGGGTGCCTTTAAAATATGATTGATTTTGTCTCCATTAGATAAATCACTGATAAATTAACCCTTTACTTGCAATTAAAAAACACTAATAAATGGGGCATTTATCGGCTCTTTTTTTAGCTTTCATAAAGGGTGTATTTATCGGCTCTATGAAAAGTGATTATAAAATAAAAATATATATTTTCAAGTTATTTTAGGTATGTTGCTCCCACCAACCACCACCCCTTTATCAGTGATCCCCCCACACCCTTCCCCTACCCACGCATGACGCCAAACAACCCTTTATATATACTCCCTCTGATAATCAGCCACGTGCATGACTGATCCAACATTCAATTACCCTTACCATTGTTTCATATTTTTTTCTTCAATATTTTTATGATATAGCTATTTATTTATATATTTATATACATATTTTTTATCCGTATATTTATTAATATATTTATATATATTTACATAATTGTTTTTAAATACATTGATAAAATATGTTTATCTTTGTGTATTTATGTGTGTGAATGTATGTGTATATGTATATATATATTTGTATATTTATTTATTTATTTATTTATTATCTATTAAAATGTTTGTGTGTTTATATATATACATATATTATATGTTAATTTTTATTTACATCTATTAGAATATATATATAAATATATATGTGTGTGTTAATATAAAAGCATATATAATTAAATATAAATATTATATATACATTTTTATAGGTCTATACAGATTCATACATTTTTATAATATAAATAAAAATGATAAATTATTATAAATAAAATTGATAATTATTTCTTATTTATATATGATTCATATTTTTTAAAAGATATTTTACATGTAATTATGTTTTAATATTTATTTATACAATTAAATTTTTATATATAAATATTTACAAATATTTATAGATTAATATATTTAATTATAAATTACTCTAAAATATGAAAAGGAAATAAAATTTAAATTCCTTAATCTCCATAAGAAATTAATCCCTAGGAATAAATTTGGTTTCCACAAAAAAATATATAATAATACCCTCTTAAATAAATATTAAATTTCATCGAATATTCAAAAATTAGGGTATCCTAACTAAAAACACAGTTTTGAAGGTCTTCTGGACCATTTTGAACATGAACAAAGAGGGTTCAAGGATACCCTATAGACAAATAGCATATATATTTTTGCAAGATTATATTTTAAATCTTAAAGATCCTAGACGGATACCCAGACAAATATTTATGGTTGTTTTAAGTTCATTCTCTATTTTTAACATTTCTTAATATCACATTTATTTTATTAATTTTTTTATCATGAAATTGTTATTAAATTTATATTAGTCAATATTAATTAGAAAATTATTAATTAATATCAATTATTAATTATTTTATAAAATATTTTCATACAAAAATATTATATATTAAGTAAACATACATATTTAATATCATATAAATCGTATTTAAGTAAATAGCAGTTGAGAGATTTCTTAAGTGATAAAGTCACCCCATAATTCTGTATATAACTAGGGTTCAAACCCTAACATCCTCCCTTGGGTGATTTATGGGCCATATATGACGACTAATTTAGGTAGTGATGTAGGTGATAACGCATGCAAGGGTGTAGTCCTAGGTATGATTTGGCACAACATGGGACGTAAGAAAGGGCATTTCGGCCATAATGAAGGGGACACTAGGGCATCAAATATGGGGACTTCATGATATAAAACTGTAATGGGTCAACTTTATAGTGGGTTAACCCTTGGAGGGGGTGTTTCACATCCTTGTTATCTTAAGGATGTGTGATTTGTTTCATTTTCTTAAAAAACTAAGACTTCAATAATATATTTAATCTAATATTATATATATATATATATATATATTATAGAATCCCAAATTTTACATACATAAATAATACATATTATTTGAAGAATTTTCATTACATATCAATATGATCCTTTCCAAAACTATAAATGTATAGTGTCTTTAGAAACTTGGATGCGTAAACAATAGGTAAAAAAATATCTACGTCATTTCCCATTAAGTTCTTCACAACTAACATCCTTCTTAGACATAGCATACTTAAAACCTATCTTCAAAACCTAGAAATGGAAACATAAGAGAGGGTGAACTCAGATGCTAAATAAGGGTAAATATAATAGATATAAAAAATGATCATAAATGATCATAATATAAGCATAAGGGTATGTTAACATGATAATGACTTATAATAATCATACCCATTCAGTCAAATATGTTTAATCATGAATCATGGTGTAAGGTTTTTTCGAACAAAATAAATAAGACATATGAGTGTGGAAATATTTAATAATAAAACATGGTCCATGAGGAAATAACATTATAATAGTGAATAAGCTTATGTCATACACATAATCATAGAAAATTATTTCCTTGGTCAAGGCTTACTTCTAAGGCTATCCCAGTGGATTGGGTTCACTCCTCATTCTATCATTTCCTTAGTGAGGGTTCACTCTCAAGACTATCTTATTGGAAAAAGTCACTTAATGAAATGGGATTACTCCCCCATTCCAATCATTATTATCTTATGAGATATCGATATTTAACCAATGTATTTTAGATCTATATAATTTAGGTCCCACTCATCACATAATTAAAATCAAACCTATGTGTGCCACAATATCATAAAACATTTATCATATCATCATATCATGACCAATGTAAAGGATACGGGTTACATAAAAAATCATTATCAAAATCATAAACCATATAGGGAAAGTATAAAGATGCTAAAAATAGATTATATCTCTATAAAATATTAATAAACATCAAAGGATTTTGTTTTACATGAAAATACCTTTAAAACAACACTATAACATTTCTTGAGGAAAATTACCTTTTCGTTTTGAAATCACTTATTTAAAATATACAAACCAAAATATTAAGGAAAAGTTTTTCTTTGAAAATAACAAATGAAACTTATAAATGAATATTCAAATAAGATATTATTCATTAAGTTGAATAAAGTTGTTCATGTAGTGTATATAAAAAAATTCCTTTCACATTTTCGAAAAATAATAAAATTACCTACTTTGGAAAATGACAAGAATAATACATTAAAAAATTATAGAAAGTGAAAAATTGGAAAATTGACATCAAATAATCTTTGGATAATATTAATATCAAATTTAAAAATATTTTAAAATAAATTTGTAAATAAAATAAAAACTTTCCTGCTGAAGAGTGAAATGATGTTAGTTTTCCTTAAAAAATTATTTCAGTCTATTGAGTAATTAAGGTTAGGAAAATAAAATAAAAACATATAATATCTAGAAATAAACATAGTAGAATAAAATACATATTATTTTTGAGAGTTATATCATATAATTTTATCATTATAAAATTAATCATAAACAATTCTAGTAAAAATGAGATTATAACATAAAACTCTTACCTCAAGTCCATCTTTCTTCATGATCACTCTAACCTCATGTATAATAAATTTTAATTTATTAAAATTCAATAAAACCCATAATAATTCTTATAATACCATAAAATTTTTACTTATATCATCTTATCAACCATTTATTAACAATATTTCAATATTATCATCATTTCATGTGTTAACTACTGTATTTTTCATGTATGTTTTGGTTTGGAAGTTATGGTCCTTTAACTTTTATCATGGTTCTATTATTAAAAAAATTTAATTGTAATATAAATATCATATATATTCATTATATAAATATTTATAACAATTCGTATAAAGTGTTTATTAGAAATTAATTTCATCACTATGTAGAGATGGTAGTCTATACATACTCATGAGTAATATTTTCTTTTTTAGATGGATGGAAAAAATGAAAGGTAAATAATAATTCAACTTTAATAAACCATTATAATATCATAAATATCATATTTATATATTAAATCTAACATAATAACCAACCATTAAATATGGGTAAGTAAAATGAATCATATCATTTCATGGAGGCGATTGTTCACACGTACGCACGAGTGATACCTTCATATCCATTTTATAGAGAATAGGTAGTAAATAATTTTTAAATAATCATAATAACATATACATATATTTATGATACTATATTCATTATTTTTTTATAGATAAAAAAAATTAGATAATGTAGAAGAAGAAATTAAATTTAAATAGCTAGGTTAAGATTTTTACCTCTTCTTTGAGAGACCACATTTCACTTACTCATTAAGCCTTAAAATATTAGTCATAGGAGAATAAAAAAAGATATATGATGAAGTTAAAAAATCTAGGAAGGTTTTTTAGTAGTTTTTTTCCAATATATAAGTCTCAAATTGTGTGAATAAGGTAGGAGAGAAGGTTTCCTTTTATAAGTGAGGGGAGGGAGACACATGGACTTTCTTATATGATTTCAATGATATAAGGTCACTTTCTTGAGAAAGTGGATCAAAATTGAAATTTATTAATATAAGGTTCAAATATATTCAAAAAATAATAATTAGATATGTGTTTCTAGAAATCCTACCCTTATCACTTGGTTTAACCACCAACCCCCCCCCCCCAGTAAATCTGTTTTAACCTTAACCATGGTAACAAAGCTATATTGTTTTTACTATCAATTGTGACCAAAAATTAAGTTGAACATATTACATTATATTAATTATTATTATTAAATATATGGATTCCATTTTACCATATTCAATTTCTATAAGTGGAATCATTTAATTTTAAATAATTGCACAAATCGTAACGAAAACTCATTTTAGAAAAATATTTTTCTAGCATAAAACTGAATTTACTTCCATTACTTTCTTTTAAAACCCATAAAATTAATGTTAAAATATATTATTGAATATATAATACATAAATTTCATTAAAACATTAATTAATAGTGACTAAGTTAATTTATTAAGATAAAAAATCATTGCATGCATAAAAATAGATTTTAGAAAAAGGTCTTTTTAATCACAAAAATAAACTTAAACCAAAATAAATTATAGTTTTGATTCATATATAATTAATTATATTATTTATAATTTAATGATAATTATTTAATTTCAAGATCAAATTTAAAACAAAATGGTGCTTTTATTTGAAAATAAATTACAGTTTTTATAAAAATCTATATTTTTCATTGTTTATAGAAAAATAAATATTTTTTAAAAAAACTGAAAAATTCCCCCTAAGATAATATTGGAATTAAGATTTCAAAAAAATGATATTAATTTCCTCACTTAAAATTCATAAAAATTGTAGAAATTAATTATAGTGTTCGTGCACAAAATGTAATAAATACCTTTTTGAAGAAAACATATTTTTGAAGCATAAAATGTTTCTACTGGAAATTGGGTACTTATTTGTTAGGTATTATTAAATACATTTTCATTAATCAAAACCTTTATAAATATTTTTCATAATGTGGTTATTTCTATTCATGTCTTTAAATTCATTGTCTAATTTATAAATAGTTGATATATCATGGTTCTTTTAAACTCAAGGTTTCATACAAAACAAGTTATCTAATACTTCAAATTTATTTCAAAGGAAATATTTATATCAATATAAATATATTTCTATATTAAAATATGATTTTTAATAATATTTTTTTTATAAAGTTTACCTTTTATCAGTGCTAAAAAAAAGTACATTAGCAATAATAAAGTTCATTACTTTAAGATAAATGATAAAAACACTAATAATGGTTACCTTTATCAGTGTTAAAAAAGAGTTGATCAAGGGTGGTCTTTATTAGTGCTAAAAAATGGTGAAATGGCCATCTTTTATCAGCACTATTTTTAGTACTAATAAAATGTTCCAACAAAATAAGTGCAATTCAATAGTAGTTAAATAATTATGATATATAATAATTCATTTATTTAGGGGGTTTAATGTGTTTGTTTAGGGTATCAAAGATAATTTATATATTGAAAAGTAGTTGAAACATTTTTTCAATGAGATTTTTTAATTTTTTTAATCAAATGGATGAGGGTTTCTTTATTTTGGGATAATGGGTTTGTCAAGTATTAAATTAATTTACATTTTTACAATATCAAATGAGAGGGTCAATTCATTTGATTCTCTTGACCTATTTTTTTTTTAAAAAATATTTTTTTCATTATATATATATATAACAAAATTTAAAGTAGTATTTAAAATATTGTTCTTAAAATTTTAATTTTAATTAATTTTTTTTATATAGTAGTATATGGGGGAGAGAAAGAGCTCCATATAGGCAATAATGGTAGATAAATTGTGTATTAGGGATACATACCTTAATGGTGTTTCCTTACGACCTTGAGCTTAATCTCCAGGTGGGGTGTGGTAACCCCACTAGCACTTCCAAAAAGGTTGAATCATTGAAGGGGATGAATTATAATGTATAAGATCCCACATAAAGAACCATATATATATAATTGGATAATCATTAACATGTTTTCTCCTTTAAGTATGGGATTATTGAGCATATCATCAAAATTGGAAGCATTGAATATAACCTTACATATCAAGATTCCATTATTTCTAGGTTCAAAATATATTTATTTTCATTAATTTTCAGAACTGTATTGTCATCGGGTAATATGATTTAAGCATTAGATTATTTGAATCATCAAATTTATTAGGTTTGGGGCTTTAAGGTTGGTAAATTCATTCCCATTGGGTGAGGTTAGTTTCATTTCTTATTCCCCTCAAAAGAGATAAAGAAGAGGTTATGAGGTTATGGTAATGTTTCACTTAAACCAAGTACTCTTTCTATCTCAGACTTGGATAATAATTTTAACCCTTTAAATGATAATAATTCTATATCCCTATTATATATTTGTATCTTTTTTTTGAATCGTATTCTATGGAACGTGATAATATTGTTTGGAATTTCCTCACTGGTTGGAGACCACAACAAAATGGACAATGCTACAGAAGTGGCCTAGTTTGGATACTATGCCTATTTTCTTATTGAGTTTGATCTCAATACAATGTCAATTGATAATATTATTCTCTACATATTAGATATTGATCTATAATTCAATACCTCTTATGATTTTTTGCCTTCTTACTACTTCAGATGATAGATGATTGTGCATTTAAAAAAACTGTCAGAAGGATCGAAAGAAAGGAAATAAGGCATCTATGTGCAAACAGGGCATAGACCTAAACAAAACTAGGTTTCTACTGGTCGGGTGGATATTGTTAGGGAATCACATAAGGAAATTAGGTAGGGGATGTTTAGATATAGTGAATCAAATGAAACTACTTGAGGGAACTATTTTTAATGGTATTAAAAGGAATATTAGAAATGTGGTTAATGAAGTGGGTTCTTCTAGGAGAATTGAGTGATCAAATAATTCAGTACCTCAAGCAACTATTGTTGGTACTTCTTCTCAACTTGTTGGAGGGAACAAGATGGTGCATGGGGAGGGAATGTGGGCTCACTCCTCATAGATACCTAATGCTGATAGTCAAACTATAGTGGATGTGGGTGAGTCTACACATAAGGGGGAGGTTTTAGATACTTATAAAGTTTCTCCTATCATGTAGGGAAAGGGATAAAGGTTATGGGATGACATTATGGATGAGGTCCACCATGAAGTGGTCAATGACTTTGGTCAGTCCAAAGTGAACTATTCTGAATCAAATGATTATAAATAATCTGTTGTGATTGTCGCTCAAGTGATTTATAATCTGTGGTTGAGGTAAGAGAAAATGATTTCTTCATGAGATCTCAAAGGAAAGAAGAATCTTGATGTTGAATCTCAAATAAGGATTAAGTCTATAGAAAAGTATCATCTTATTGAAAAGAAATATAACATGGGGACTCGACTCTAATTCTTAGAGAATTATGGAATATGGAAACATAAAAAAACTAATTTATAAATTATTGATTAGTTTTCTAGCTTGGGGTCCTTGAGGATGGTTTCAAGGTTTTCTCTTCTTACCACTTTTATGTCTTCAAAGGATTCATCTCCCTTACTTGATGTGCAAAAAGAATCTTAGGTTATAGAAATGGTTTTTGATCCTCTTAAACTCATTGATTTTCCATGGGGTTCTCCACATGCTTTGAGTAATGCTGATATTGTTAAAAAAATCCACAAAAAGGTTATGTATCCTTTTTATATAAGGGACATAGATTCTAATTCATTTATTGTGTCTAATTGGGAAATTTCATCGAGATGAAAGGTGAAAAGTAAGGTTCTTATATCTAACATTTTGGACCATTTTTTCACTCTTGATGCTCCAAATTTCTAAGAACCCCTATTAGAATATGGAAGGAAGAAGATTGTGAATAATAGTGTAGTTCTTATGGATTATAGGCTATTGAGGATAATTTGGGTTATGTTGTATCCCCCAAAGAGGAATATTCTGATGATAGATCTTTGAAAAAAAATAGAAATGTTGGGGATAAGGATAATGTCCATGTGGAAGAGGGAATCATAGTGCTTATCATAATATGATCCTCTAATCTTAGACTCAATATCTAGAGAGCATCATCATGCACTCCAATATACATGGCCAAACTCTTCTTGGAAGGCCTTTATGAAAATTTTCCTATTTTTGTTCTCAATATGAGAGAAAATCTTTCATATCTAGACCCTTCTCTCCTCTAAATTTTTGTATTTGTTTAATAAAAGGTATTTATGCCCCAACCCATTAATCCATATATATATATATTCAAATGGTATTTAGAATACTTCTTTTTTATTCTGAATTATTAGCATTTCAATAATTCTATAATATAACTAAAAACCCCACTCATGGATTCCTTTTATAGGGGAAGGGACATTGACACCACTTATTGATTTTCTATGTGGGAATCAATTTCACTTTTCCAATATTACAATAATAGTATATTAATAATAATAATACACAAATAATAATATATAATTAAAATAAAACTATTTAAAATAAAGTATAATTAATACGAATAATAAATAATGTTATAACTACTAAAAAGTAAAAAAATAATTAATATGGAAAATAATGATTAATAATATAATTATTTATTAATAATATTATTAATAATTAATAATATAATAAATAATTATTAATATTTTTAATATAATTAGTATGATAAATAATAATATAGTTTACAAATTAATAATTAAAAATATAAATATTTATATAATTAATAAATAATAATATAAATATAAATAACTAATAATATAATTAATAATTACTAGTAGTTATTAATAATAAGTAACAATATAATAAATAATTAATCATATGATTAATAATTAATAATATAGTTAATTGTTAATAATAAATAACTAAAAAAAATAGAATGAACAATATTATTAATATAAAAATATGATTAATATAATAAATTATATATTATAAATAATAATATATATAATAATAAGTAATAATATAATTAATAATTAATCATATGGTTAATTATTTATAACAAAATCATATTTTTAATTATTATTATTTATATTATTATTTATTATTCATGATTATCATTATTAATTACATTATTAATTAATAATCATGTTATTAATTATTTATTATATTATTACTTATTATTTTTTATATTATTATTATTATTATTTTTAAGGTTATAGGCAAATCTCATTTATTAAACGCAAAATCATGAGTACAAAGGATAAGGCCATACAATAAAATATGTCCCTTAATGCTTACAAAGTGATTGTAAACCCATATTTTTAATGATTGCAGCCTAAGCATAAATACTTTTGTTATGCCAACCCCCCCCCCAGTTAATTCGACCACATTTTCACCCTCTACCTCTTGGATGAAGGCAACTCCTCCATGTTTTAACTTGTTTCCGATTCTCTAGGGTCTCCATCCTCAAAGTTAGATTGTACAACCACTACCTATACCTCGTTTTAAGGGGTCTTCAAGCGAGATATTTTTTTTACCCTTCTCTATAGGGGTCTTCCTCTCATTATTTGGGACTTTTTCCTCTATAGAAATTTTTCCAAGGTTAGTAGATTTATTTTCTACCTCTCAATTATCTAGCTCATGACCTTATCAGTCTTCATTCATCGATTCTAACATTCTAAATAGGTTGGACATATCCACTTATTCCACATTTAAATGTCCATGTGGTGTTTGATCAAATACACCCATACCCTACTCAATTATCTACATCCTAGGCCCAAAAGTATATTTTATGTTAGTTCCTTGGGAGGCCACCAATGGAATTGGTATCCTTAATTCATCAAATCCAGTCCCCTTAGAGTTGTAAATTTACCCCTCATTAGGTTTGAGTGAATTAGTTTCGGGTCTATTCCTTTTAACCGTGAAAGGATAATCCACTTTCATTTTACCTATTCTTACTTCTATAATATTTATCCTATTTTTTTTCAATGTTTAGAATTGGGTTGTAATTGAGAATCTAGCTTCAAATCAAATTCAGCATTATGATCATTATTGTGATCTTTGTTTCCTGATACAAGAGCATCACAAAATAAGGAATCATCATTATTATCTTCCTTTCCTATTACAAAATATGGGCAGTTGGTATCATGTTAAACATCAAGATCCACTGCCTACATCCCAATAGTAAGTAATGAGACATTCTAAGATTCCCAAAACCAGCCGAAGTATTGGAACATTCCCTCTGTACATGAGGTGTCTTATCTAAGGGAGTATAACTACACTCATTGGGGATATATGCATAAAGAGGTTCATTATGACTATCCCCATAATGAACATCTAGACTAGAATGATGATATTTCAAATTTGAAGCATTTCTAGGCTCACAGACACGTACATTTCCCTCTGAGTTCAATTAATTTTTCATTCCTCCATCCAAAAATTGACATTTCCCAACACTTTTAGGATCACCAAGAGGAGTGGATTTCAAACTCCTATTATTTTTAAAACAAAAACACTCATCACATCCTTGATATTAGAAAAAAATAATGATTAAAAATATTTTTCCATTAAATATTTCATTTATAATAATATTACAATCCATACAAAATTGAGGGATATTTTCATACTAAATTCTTAGGTCAACTTAAACATATTTAGTTGAAAAAAAATTGTTACACCCCGACCTCGGATACTCCATTATTTTATTATTTTCTTGATGTTGGATCATTTGGTTGAGGTTCGGGTTGATTTCCCAATAAAATTACTTGTTTTTTGTGGTTTTTTCCTTTTATAAATATGATTAGTTATTGTTGTTGGTATTGAGATAAATTTGCATGTTGGGGAGTTTGTGACACCCACGGTGTCACTACTTTGTGTTTAAAACATTCAAAGATATTTTGGTGGGTCTTCCCTAGTGTTTGGGGTGTCATTTAAGGGTTTTGACCCATTTTTTAGGTTACATGGTTTGAGCACCATTTTCCCAAACCGTTCAACCTATTACTACAAAGTAGCAGAAATTTTCCAGTAGCCCTCGCACGGTTTGCGCACAGTTTACAAAACTATATAAAAAACTATACAGACACTTATGGGCTTAATAAATGTTATCCCAAAAGTAAAATTTGGGTGATTACACCTCTCAAATGAATCCCTGGGTGTTGGCTATCGACCATAGGTCTCTCCTCCTTTTTCTTGCTTCGATTTGGGGAGATTTGGGGGCGATTTCTCAAGAAAGGTTGGAGATTATTCATGTTTCATTCATAAAATCTTCTCTCTTTCTCTTCCTCTATTTTTTCTAGGGTTTTATTTGGGGGTTTTCTCCTATGGATTAACCCTAATGTCTAGGGATTAAGTTTTTTTAATTTTTCTTTGGATCTAGGGTGTGAAGATGGTTTGTGGGGCTTAGATCTCTCCTGCCTTGAAGTTTCATCACATCTTCACGCTGTTAAGGTGGGTGCTTCCATGTTTGTCCTTTCCGATGAAAACCATTGGTGCTTGAGTGTATTAAATTTATTTTTCAATGTTATTTTAATACTTATAATGGTCTTGGATAGTCTATTGTGGTGTTTCCTTGTTGGTATAATTTGAACAAAATGGTTTTCCAAGGGTTTTCTTTATTATGCTTAGAAATGCATGCCCACAAGTTGTTCGATAAAATGACTATTGTTTTATAAACATTAAATTGAGCTCATGTGGTATTTTTTGGACTTTTTTTTATATATTATATTCATTTAAACATGAATCGGATCATGAAATGTGATTTAGGCGCCTATTTATGGTTTGATGATTTACGGTGAAATGTTTTGGAAAGGTTTCTTGGGTTTTTAAAATGTTTGTGGGAGATGTTACAATTGTATTGGTTTAAATATAAGTATTATTTCTGGAAAAATGTTTTTGGGTATTCTTATGGATCTTAAAAGGGTTTTATTGGATGTTTTAACATCCATGGGTGCACTAAGTGCACACATGGATGGGAATTCAAGTGAAAATGACACTTAAAAATGATGTTATACATGAACCTTGATTTCTCAAATGTTTTCTCTTATCTCTCCCATTATATTCCTTCTAAAATGTCTCTTTGTTTTCTATATATTGTGTTTGTATTTCATGTTCCTTTAAAATTATTTTGAATATGTTCTTTAAAATTTGAAACATTGGGTATCTTAGAACATAGTTGGTTTCTAAATGGTTTAAAAGATTGTTTGTCATGGAATACTTGGAAATGGTTTTAGTAATGATTTTGGAATGTTTTGGTAAATGTATTCATGGGTGTAAACATAAAGGCCCATTTGGAATTGTACTTTTAAAGGTGATGTTTATTTTATAAAATATCATGGTTCAAAAGAGATGAATGCCTGATTGGAAACTTAAAGAGTTTTACAAAATGGTTTGAATGCATATGTGATGTGACATCCCGGTTGGAAATTTGATGACGTGACATATATATATATATTTATATATTTATATATTGTGTGTGTGTGTGTGTCTGTATGTATATATGTATGTATGTATCTATGTATGTATGTATGTATGTATGTATGTATGTATGTATGTATGTATGTATGTATGTATGTATGTATGTATGTATGTATGTATGTATGTATGTATGCATGTATGCATGTATGCATGTATGCATGTATGCATGTATGCATGTATGCATGTATGCATGTATGCATGTATGCATGTATGCATGTATGCATGTATGCATGTATGCATGTATGCATGTATGCATGTATGCATGTATGCATGTATGCATGTATGCATGTATGCATGTATGCATGTATGCATGTATGCATGTATGCATGTATGCATGTATGCATGTATGCATGTATGCATGTATGCATGTATGCATGTATGCATGTATGCATGTATGCATGTATGCATGTATGCATGTATGCATGTATGCATGTATGCATGGATGCATGTATGCATGGATGCATGTATGCATGGATGCATGTATGCATGGATGCATGTATGCATGTATGCATGTATGCATGTATGCATGTATGCATGTATGCATGTATGCATGTATGCATGTATGCATGTATGTATGTATGTATGTATGTATGTATGTATGTATGTGAGCACCTCTATAGGATGGATTTTCTTTCATTGGTTATCGTATAGGGTGTCTGTGTTTGGGGTAGGAAAGTGCATTGAGATGATTCATGCATGTGAGGGTCTCCTACTTACATAGTATTACTATTACCACCATGGGTTCCTCGGCATATTTTAGATGATAGAGTGACAGTTGCTTATTAGCCCCAATTAGACGGGTTTGTACCCTCCTGGAGTTGTGGATAGGCCATAAGGGCTTTTCCACTAGTGAGGTTGTGAGAGAATTTATTTGGTTATATACATAGGGGCTTCACTATACACCAGTAGGTGGTTCCAAACCGAGTACGTTCAGGGGTCTTCTAGGGATGTTTAGGATTTCCCATGGTTATTATATGTATTACTTGTTTTCCTTTTGTTTTATTGAATGTTCATTTGTTTAGTTTATTTATTTTTAGTATATCCCTAATGTTTTTTATTTATATTTTTATTTAAAATGGAAAATATATTTTGAAAGTGGAAACATGGTGTGCATAGTTTGGAAAAAGGGAAAGAAATGTGTTTATTTTTTAATAGAAAAAAATCTATTTTTATAACCTTATTTACAAAATGATGTTAATGGATTGTTTTGAGAAAGAAAACACATGGACTCTTTGGTGATTTTCTACTGAGTTTTCTAGATCACACCCTACTTGTACCATTCAGTGTTGGTAGACCTGAGCTATTTTTCATGTTCATCTTTTCTTTAGGTTCTTCTGGTTCGAGTTATCTCTTGGATCAGGGTGGCCTTATGGTTTGCGGTGACCAAGAGGTCACATGGGGATCGTGTTAGTAGCTGGTTGTTTCTATTTTATTATTGATTTTGGTTCTTTCAATGTTAGTTTTATTTAGTTGTATTTTTATTTAACCATATTATTCATTTATTGACATTCAGTTGTGGTTAGCTTTGATGTGTTTTCAATTTTTTATATGTTTATCCTATTTACCATTGGTCTAAATCTTTACCTATTATTTTATTTTGATTCCCATCACTAGTTTCCAACCTGTGGGGATCAGGGACACCCTTTGGGCCATGTCGTAGACTAGTTCGGGTGTCAGGTCAGATAGAGTCCGAGCTTGGTTCATGACAAAATGGTATCAGAGGAGATTCTTGTTATTTAGGGTGTCTAGTAGTTTAATATTAGGATTGTTGGGACTCAAGAGATAGGTATGGGAAGGGTGTCATGAACCCTTGCTCGTTATGAACCTCAAGTTACCAGGGTTTGTTTGGGATTTGAGTCTTTTGTTCTTGTTTTGTATTGAGGAATGATAATGAAGACAAGACGACATCACATTGTAACCCCATAAAGAGTACTGACTCGTGTTTAGTCTAAGTGTCCAGTTCAAGTTCCTCCTAGTTGTTATTTCATACTTGGGGCATGGCCTACTACCATGTCACTGGGTTAAGCATAACTACTATTTCCTCATTCTAGTGGTTTTGTGCAAGTTGAGTCTTGTTTAGGCTCAGGTTAATGTGAGTATTATTGTAAAATGAAAAAGGGTTTTAGAAATGAAAATTCTTTCTTTTGAATGGTTTTAAATTGGTAAAGTTGGTTTTTTAAGAGAAAGGGGTTTATAAAAGGAAAATGTTTTCTTTTAATTGGTTTTGAAATTTTTATGGTAGGCCTTAAAGGAAATCATTTTGGTTTGAAAAAAATTTGGTGATTGTTGGGAGTTGTTAAAGAAGTGGATTTGTGTGACCCTTGTTATTTCTTATGAACATTTTCACATGTGAGGCTATGCATGTGGAAAGTAAATATTGGCACATGTGGATAGAAGTGGAGGAACACATATGAAATGGTTCATGGGATTCCATGGGTGTGCATTTGATAAGGCTTGGCCTCATTTTAAAAAAAATGATTTTTGAAGGAGGAAAATGATTCTGGGAATTGGTTTTTGTCTTAGAATATGGATTTTGTTTTGTGAAAAGTGATTTTAGGTAATTGGAAAGTGACCTTAGGAGAAGGAGGTTTTGAATTTTAAATGAAATGGTGGTCTTTTTGGAAAATATGAATTTTGGATGTTTTTGTATATGTTTGGTTTGTGATTAATTTTTTTTATCTTTATATATTCCTTCTGACTGTGCTGCATTCTGATGTTGGTTTTGGTTTTGTGTCTTTCATGGTTTTCAGAAAATGCCACCCAAAAAGATTCCCAAATTTTCTAATGAGTCATGCTTAGTTTATGATTCCTCAATAGTGTTACTTATCTTTCATTGTGATTTAGTATCTTTAGAGGTGATAGAGTGGCTTAATGAAGTAGAGCATGTCTTTAGGTTATTGGGAACTCCTGAGGTTGTTAGAGATCATGCTATCTTGGGGTTTATTGAGGGTCCAGCCTTGGACCAGTGGAATCCGGTCATCCCATCATCATTGGAATTTGGGATGACATGGGAAGTGTTTAAGTTCACCTTCATCCAAAGGTTCATACCTGAGGAGGTGAAGTTGAGGAAGGTGGTAGAGTTGCGGGATGTTCGGCAGGGCCAGCGGACTGTGAAAGCTTATGTTGATCAATTCAGAGATTTGGATTCTTACTCTCCAAAGGTAGAGTTAGAGAATCAAATAAGGGATCCAATTTTCATTTGGGGTCTTCATCCAGAGATTTTAGAAAGGGTGCTCTCTTCTGGAGAGACCGGTTTTGAGAAGTTGGTGGACGAGGTGTTCCTAGTGGAGTTAGTTTATGGATCTCAAGTGTTTGGCAGTCTGGTGTCTCTTTTTTATTGAAAAGGTTCCCCATCTAGAAATTATTTCATTCCAAAGGAACCTATATCTAAGTATTTCCCTTCGTTGGTTCTGGAATCCAGTTGGTTAGGCAATTTCCTTGTGTGTTATCAATGTGGTCATCCCGAGCATTCAAAGTCATCTTATCACATCCCTCAAAAGACTTTCCATCATTATGGTTGTTTGGGTTATCTGGGGAAGTTCTTTAGGAAGCATTTATCAAAGAAGGATTTGTGACTAGAGGATGCATGTACCTTACTGTGAGTCAGGATATGCTTTATCCATCAGAGCCCCATCCATAGGCCTCAGGGTGAATCTCATGCACAATCAAGAGTGATGGGGGGTGTGAAACCCTAACCTAGTTTTTCTTCATATGTTGGGATGGAAATTTTTAACATCTCCATGTTCTTTCTTCTCTAATTTTGTATGTTTACCTTTTTTTGTAATTTTATGATGAACTAGATCTCTTGTAACCCCAGCAGTTGAGTCTATTTGAATGTGGCTTTTGGAATTATTGATTCCCTTTTAAGGTGTGTTTGGCATTTTGTGGGTTCAGCTCATATTGGAGGTTCCTTGTTTAGGTGGTTGTAGTGTCCATATTGAATATGGATTTTTGGGTTTGAACCCAGTCAAGATTTTTTGTTTTTGTAGTTTTCAGGAGAATTTTTTAGGTGAATCATGGTTACCACAAGGTTTTTCGAAACTGTGTGGCCCTAACCATGTGGGCAGAACCAATTTGCACGACCAGAGCATGGCCATGCAGTAGGTCTTAGGTAACCATGTGGCTTGGTGTTTTTTCGGGCAGTGGTGTTTGGCATGGTTGGTGCACGGTTCTGAAACCATGCAGCCAAGCCATGTGGGATACCCCCCCCCCCCTTCTTTCTAGTGTCATGTTAACGGTTGGTGCACAATTTGGAAAACCATGCATCCAAACTGTGTGTGGTGCCCAAAATATTTAAATGTTAAAGTCTATATTTCTCATTTAAGTCTTGGTGGTGTGTTTGGACCCTGATGTTTCCCTTCTAGTTGAGTTCTTGTGGTGGGATATACCCTCTCATGTTCTCCCCTCATCCTCATTCATGTTTTGTGCTTTCTTCTTGATCGGTCAGGTGTGACTTGTGGAGTGAAATTTCACCCTGAATATCATGTTTTCATTGGTTTTGATCAGTCATGAACTCTAATTTTAGATATCTTGTGACTTGGTGACTTTTGGGGGGTAGAAAGTGTCTGTGGTGGAGAGAATTTTCACACCCCGACCTCAGATACTCCTTTATTTTATTCTTTTCTTGATGTTGGATCTTTTGGTTGATGTTCGGGTTGAGTGCCCAACAAAATTCCTTTTATTTTTATGGTTTTTGTTTCCTTTTATAAATATGATTAGTTATTTGTGTTGGTATTGAGATAAATTTTCATGTTGGGGAGTTTGTGATAGTTACAATGTCGTAACTTTGTGTTAAAAACATTCAAGTATATTTAGGTTGGTCTTCCCTAGTGTTTGGGGTGTCATTTAAGGATTTTTGACCCATTTTTTAGGTCACATGGTTTTAGCATGGTTTTCCCAAACATTTCAACCTATTACTACAAAGTAGAATAATTTTTTCAGTACCCCTTACATGGTTTGTGCACGGTTTACAAAACCGTGCAGCCACTTACAGGCTTAATAAATTTTATCCCAAAAGTTCAATTTGGGTGATTCCACCTCTCAAATGAAGAACTAAGTGTTTTCCATTGACCATAGGACTCTCCCCATTCTTCCTTCTTCGATTTGGGGAAATGTTTGGGTGATTTCTCAAGAAAGGTTGGTGATTCTTCATGTTTCCTTCATCAAATATTCTTTCTTTTTCTTCCCCTCTGTGTTCTAGGGTTTTCTTTGGGGGTTTTCTTCCATGACCAAACCCTAATGTCTAGTGGTTATGTTTGTTTCATTTTTATTTTTATATAAGGTGTGAAAATGATCTGTGGGGATTAAATATCTCCTCCCTTGAAGTTTCATCGCATTCGCACACCGTTGAGGTAAGTGTTTCTAGTTTTTCTTTTCTGGTGCAAACCATTGGTGCTTGAGTGTCTTCAATTTTTTTTTAAATGTTATTTTCATCCTTATAATGTTCATGGATAGTCTATTTTGTTGTTTACTTGTTGGTAGAATTTGAAAAAAATGGTTTTCCAAGGGTTTTCTTTATTATACCTATAAATTCAAGCACACAAGGTGTTCGATAAAATTCCTATTGTTTTATGAACATGAAATTGAGCTCATGTGGTATTTTTTGGACTTTTTTTATATATTATATATATTTAAACATGAATTGGAGCATCAAATTTGATTTATGTGCCTATTTGTGGCTTGGTGATTTATGGTGAAATGTTTTCAAAAGGTTCCACGTATTTTTAAAATGTTTATGAGAGATGTTACAATTGTGTTGGTTTAAATGGAAGTAGTATTTCTGGAAAAATGTTTTTGGGTATTCTTATGGATCTTCAAAGGGTTTCATTGGATGTTTTAACATCCATGGGTGCACTGGGTACACACATGGATGGGTATTCAAGTGAAAATGACACTTAAAAATGATGTTACACATAAACCTTGCTTTCTCAAATGTTTTCTCTTCTCTCTCCCATTATCTTCCTTTTAAAATGGCTCTTTGATTTCTAAATAGTGTGTTGGTATTTCGCTTTAAAATGATTTTGAATGTGTTCTTTAAACTTTGAAACATTGGTTATCTCAGAACATGGTTGGTTTCTAAATTTTTTAAAGGACCATTTGGCATGGCATACTTGGAAATGGTTTTAAAAATGATTTGGGAATGTTTTGGTAAATGTATTTGGGTTTTTAAAAATAAAGGACCATTTTTCAT
This sequence comes from Viscum album, assembly GCA_963277665.1. NCBI lineage: Eukaryota > Viridiplantae > Streptophyta > Magnoliopsida > Santalales > Viscaceae > Viscum > Viscum album. The sequence continues at coordinate 746,792,969 of OY728129.1, read as the reverse complement.
TGTACTTTTAAAGGTGGTGTTTTGTGTTTATATTATAAAATAGCGTGGTTTGAAAGATGTGAACGCCCGATTGGAAACTTAAATAGTTTTATAAAATGGTTTGAATGCTTATGTGATGTGAAGGATCGGTTAGCACTTTGATGATGTTCCATATATATATTTGTGGGGGGTACCTCTATAAGAGGGATTTCCCTTCAGGGGTTATCATATAGGGTGTTCGTTTTTAATTTAGGCAAGTGCGGTGAGATGAGTCATGCATGTGAGGGCCTCCTACTTACATAGTATTACTATTACTACCATGGGTTCCTGGGTGCCTTTTAGATGATTGATTGACGGTTTCTTATTATCCCCGATTATATGTTTTGGTACCGTCCTGGATTTGTGTAAAGGCTATGAGGGATTTTCCACTGGTGAGGTTTTGAGAGAATCTAGTTGGTTATAGACATAGGGGATTCACCATACGTTGGTAGTTGGTTTCGAATTGAGTATGTTTAGGGGTCTTCTAGGGATGTTTAGGATTGGACAAAGTTATTATCTATATTACTTGTTTAGTTTTTTCTTCATTGGATATTCATTTGTTCAGTTTATTTATTTTCAGCATACCCCTGATGTTGTTGATTTGGATTTTTATTTAAAATGGAAAATATATTTTGAAAGTGGAAACATTGTGTACATAGTTTGGAAAAAGGGAAAGAAATGTGTTTATTTTTGAAAAGGAATATAACCTATTTTTATAACCTTGTTTACAAACTAGTGTTAATGGATTGTTTTGGGAAAGGAAATATGTGGACTTTTTGGTGATTTCCTACTAAGCTATCTAGCTCACACCCTTCTTGTACCATTCAGTGTCGGTAGACCTGAGCTATTTTTCATGTTTAGCTTTTGTTCAGGTTCTTTTATTTTGAGTTATCTCTTAGAGAAGGGAAGTCGTGTGGTTGGTGGTGACAAAGTGGTCACATGGGGATTTTGTTAATAGATGGTTGTTTCTATTTTTTATAGCTTCTGGTTTTTTAGTGTTGGTTTTATTCAGTTGTATTTTTATTTGACTGGATTGTTCATTTATTGAGATTTATTTGTGGTTATCTCTACTGCGTTTTCAATTTTTTATATTTTTATCCTATTTATCATTTGGATAAATTGTTCCCACTTGTTTTATTTTGATTTTTGGCACTAGTTTCCAGCTTGTGGGGATTGGTAAAGCCCTTTGGGCCATGTCGTGGACCAGTTCAGGTGTCGGGTCAAATGGCATCTCAACTTGGTTCGTGAAAAAAACCCTTGTCATGTAAGATGTAATTCAAGTCCACTTCAAAAAGTAAATGATCATATTGTATGAATCTATCTACCTCGGTTTTATTTTCCATTTTAATAAAGATGCCAATATCCATTGCAATGTCATGAAATGTTTTCTAGTGCAAAAGTATCTAATTAATACCATATATCATGACCCATAATTGAACATGGGTGATACTTACCTACATTGGATTAAAGTTTCGATCCCAAACGATTGGGGACATGCACTAGCCCTTTTTGGAATTGAAAATGAATTTGGTTTCAGTCTGGAAGATTACTGACTATAAGATCATCCTAATTGGCATGGGATATTTTCATCTCCTCTTTAAAACCATCAACGACCTATCAAGATCTTGGAAAATTTGAAATATTAACCTCAAATCAAGAGTCTTATGGATTTCTCGGTGGGATATTCACTTCAATCCATGTCTACAAAGACACATTAATGTGTAGATTTGGATCAGGATTTATGGGATTGATTGGTTTTTTCAAATCCACAAATTTTGAATGATCTCAATAACTGTGTTGGAACTCCATTGAAAATAAAATAGATAACCTAGGAGTGAAATATTGGGAATTATTCCCAACTTTTTATCATTTCTAATATAGAGGAATCCATTCCAAAAGAGGTTACCCTTTGTATTTAATGTAAAAAATTATAGGTGAGCAGGGAAGGTTCTATGAAAATTATGGAGGAAAGGGGTGAAACATTTTATCTTGTAAATTTTAGGGTTTTATCGGTTATACATGGTTTGGGTGTTATCTTTATCTCTATATAAATTTCACCATCTCAATAGCCCATAAGAACAACTTTTACTACTTCTAAAAATGAAGCAGTTTCATTACCTATGGTACATGCTTCCTCTAGGGATTTGGGTTCCAATACAAGTTTTTTGATGGCATCAAATTTTCCTAATGTTATTCTGGGTTACCATAATTCCACATTAGGTTATGTTTATCTTACTAAAGGGGCATCTGGTTTGATAGTACAAAGGTTGTGTAGTGTTCATACTGCTATGGTAAGTTCATCATCTCTACAGTCCATAGGTCCATAGGGGATTACATATTTCAGTTATAATTTGGTAGGTAATGTGAAAACTCCTTATGATGGGTAGGCCAAAGAAACCATTAGGGATCAATAATCTAATCCTATATTGGTTAAGGTAAATATAAAGATGGTGGATGATAAGGTCTTTCAAAAGTTTCTCTCTATAAAATTCAAGTTAGATCAGGTTGAATTTTCACCTACTAATGTGACTCCTCTTTAGGTGGAGTTTCCAATGGGTATCCCTCCTTGCAAGATAGGGGCTGGTGATGGACCTTAGATGAAGGATTCTCCGAGGGAAACACCTATTCAGACCAATTGATTCACTATTTAGGATATGTAGATAGGGTTGGTTGTTTTGGATGATGCTTCTAATAATAAAATTTTCCCCCTCGCTTTTTTTGAGGCAATGAAATCCATTTATGACATTTTTAGTACAGCCATAGAAGAGGAATATGATGAGGCAAGGGTTAAAAATTCTATCCTCAAACCATTGGTGGATATTGAATATGAGAGGTTGCCCTTGGACCTCAATGATGACTTAGAGGATTTATTTGAAATTAATGTTGAGTAAATTTATGAAATAAAGAACCTAAACCCTTTGGATATAAATGCTACCTTGCAGTCTTGGATTTTATATCCTCTAGCATTTATGACACTCATTGATCCAACCTAGAGTTATTGATTCTGGATTTATCATGGAAATACATTATCTAATACATTTCTATGTACAATTCTGATATTCCTTCTGATGATTATATCAAACCCCAGAAACACACCAAGACTTTGAGAAGATTTCATTGTCCATAGGGTAAATTCAAACCTAAGCATATGGGCTCTAGAGGGAAAAATTAACATATTTTATATGAATTCTAAAATATTTCTCCCTCTGGTTATGCCTTTTGGATGAGGTTAATGTTTTCCATGTCTAGAGGATTATGCATTGAGGATACTCATAGTCTGATAGGGAGAGAGCTAATGACAAGTATGATTATGAAAATAATTTGTGGTATTATGATTCCTTAATCTTGTGTTGTCTTTGATCTTGGTTGAGAGTAGGTTATGTTGTCTGACCTCATCATTTCTATTGCTTTTTACTTTTCATTTCTTAATATCGGGGAAAGGTTGATTCATCCTATTCTATTTCTCATATCATTTATAATAATCAAATAATTATTTATTTATTTAAAATCTTGGAGTTAAAAGTAATGGAAACAATACACACACCCCTATACTGGCAAGGAAAGACTATAATCCCCTCGAAGGGTTAACTCACTCTATAGTTGACCTATTAAATCAAGTGGTCCAAAGGTTTAGTGGCCCAAAGGCCTTTTTTGTGTTTCCTCCCTTGACCATGTTGTGGTAAATTAATAATATTATTTCATTATTAATTAATAATTATATTATTAATTATTAATAATATTATTAGTCATTATTATTTATTATTTAAAAGTTTTATGGGAATTCTCTATTTATAATTATTACTTATTATTATTTATTATTTTTCATATTAGTTATATTTATAATAATGTTAAATTAATAATATTTTAAATTAATAATTAATAATTTTATTTTATTTTTAGCTATTTATTATTAATAAGTAATAATATCATTAATAATTAATCATGTGATTAATTATTAATAATATTATTACTTATTATTAATAATTATTAATTAGTTTATTAGTTATTATTATTTATATTAATTGTTTCTCATATTTTATTTTTAACTGTTTATATTAATAATTATCACGACCCGACTCAACGGGGCCCAACCTGTGACTACCCCACACCCACCTCCAATAGGCCAAGAGCTAGATACTAGCACCAAGTAGTCATATCACACACATGGGATAAATTATCCTAATGTACCTATACACACACACCCATCTCCAATTTCATACTATTAACATCCTTATTTTAATGAGAAAAAAATCATGATTCTAATTATATAAATGAGATCTATGTTTTCTATAAGTGTCCTATATTTTGAGATAGGTGATGAAATTTTTTAATATGGGTCACCACCAGTCACTGGTATGGACGAGACACTGTTGTGACTGACACCACTAACTTGAGACACTCTTGTCCATGACTCACCATCAGCATGGAAATCTCACTAAGTCTAAGACACTGCCAGACCAAACATTACCAGTTGAGACACAGCTAGCGAAGTAAAATTTAAGCTAAGTCTAAGACTCCACCAGAGAAACATATTGCTATAACATCATACCGTCAGACTCTGAGACACCATCTAATCGATGCATTGTTTGACTAATCCACCACCACCATTTTTTCTTAACATACTTATTTTGAATCATTACTAATGGTTGTATTATTGAAGTTAATTCCAATTATTATTTTAATGATTGCTTCTTAAATGTCTGATAGAACTCATTGAAGAGGATGTCAGGAATTCTTAACATGGAAGCATAATATTCAGATGCACTTGGACATTATTCTTATTGTTGCTAATAAAAATTAGACTCTCTTGTGTGATATAGATGATGATACATGTAAATAAAATGGTCAGTGATCTGAGATCTTGTTTTTACTGAACACTCCTAGAGCTAAAGAGATGAACTGCTGCATCCTATGAACGTTTGAATAAGGAAGAAAAATATCATTCACAACCACTACTTTTCTATAGTCAGGGACAAGAGTATGTGACACTCTGTTCTTCATAATTTTTTCAAGAGAGCCCAAATCAATCTTCACTGCTTAATAAAATCAAGAGTCACAAACTTTATTGCAACAGACCAGGATTTTCTAAACTCTACACTTTTACATTGCTCCATTATTTTATATTTAGTATTTTTTGAGAAGTGTGTGTTATACCCTATTTTATATATGCACATTGTCTCGTGTACTGAACTTGAATATACCAGGACATATTCTCATCTTTTCTGACATGTACTCCCACGAATAATAGTGGTAGAGGTCCTTGTGTGGCCTATTCATTTTTACTCCCACGTATAACTATGGAAGCAGTCATGTGTGACCTGGAAAGTTGTATACTATTGTAAAAACCTGATCTAGGTTATGGATTAGCTTTTTATTTATATAAACTTCTTGGTGGAAGGTTATCACCAAGTGGAGAGGACTAAGTCTCAACTTGAGACTGAACCTCTTGTATTCAATATTTTCATTTTGTGCTTTAATTTTTTTTACTTTATTTCATCTTTAAAACTAAAAATTGTTTTAACTATAAACAAAATATATATACTTTGATAGTTTATCATAATTTTTTTCATATAGTATTTTAATCGATTAAATTAATTTCAAAGGATCAAATAATATTGTATATTATTCATCTGAGACCTAATAAATCTTTAGAGAAATCTTCAGAAAGATTAAGATATATATAATACTATATCTTTTGGTAAACTGGGCCATTTAAAATTATTTGGTGGATTTCAAATTAATCCATTTTAAATAGAAATTTTTATTGGGTACTCAATTCACCCCCTCTAGAGATACTCACTTTGGTCAAAATTTGGTATCAAAGTAGTTTTTTTGTATTAAAGTTTTCAAATTATTTTTAACTATTATTGTATTTAAGCTTTAAAGATCTTAATTTATATTATTTCTAAATTTAGTTCTTTAAATGGATAATCATAAAAAAGGGTCTTCTACTAAAATACCTCCTTTATTTAATGGTACAAATTTTTTCTAATGGAAAATTAAGATGATAATACATATAGAGAGCATGGGATTTAACATTTACTCTACTATTAAAGATCAATATATTATTCCTAATACTGCTATAAGTACTTGGGATGATGATATTAAGCTTTAATACAACTATAATTGTAAAGTAATGAATTTTTTGTACTATTCACTAGGAGATGTAGAGTTTGATAGAATATCTGCATGAAAAAAACTGATTATGATATTTGGGATACTTTTTCTGTTTCCCATGAGGGAACTTAAAATGTTAAAGAGGTGAGGCTTAATGCTTATACTATTAAGTATGATAATTTTAAGATGAATCCTGATGAACCAATTTCTGACATGTATCTTAGGTTTAATGATATTTTCAACACTATGAACTCACTTGGAAAACCTATCTCTAATAAGGATAAAATTATGTGACTAATCAGATGCCTACCAGAATGATGGGGAGGCACATCAGTTTCAATCTGAGAGTCTTGTGATTTTATTAAACTACCGATCAAGGAGCTTATTAATAAACTTATGATGTATGAAGAGGAATTAAAAGTAAACCATAAAGAAGATGATTAGTGTAACAACCCGAGATTTTATGAGAATTATTCTTTTTAATTTATTTGATGTATTTTTTTGTGCTCTATACGCACACCATATTATCTTGCAGTATACGCAACACCGTATTAGCTTGCAGTATATGCAACACTATTATTGGATCTTGTTACACACAATTTCAAGTTTGTTTGATAGTAGTTATTTTACGCAACATTGAGTATATATATATATATATATATATATATATATATATATGTATGTATATATGTATATTCAATGTATAAATGAAATATGGTTGGATTTTTTTTATATGTAACAACAAAGGAGTCTTGCACTACACGCAACCCTGACTTGTCTTTCATTACATGCAATCGCGACCTTCCTCGATAGCGTGTGTTGTACGCAATACTGAGTTTCACTAAACAATGATATATTGTTATAATATTATTATGAACTAGCCGTTATTAATAGTAGTAACTACATTTTAAATTTTATGACATTATAATACATCTTACACATTTTATAGAACATGGTATGAGAACAAAATAAAATTTTCAGTTAAAATAAGTATTTTTCAAAAAATGCAGTTTGGCCACCTTTTGATGGCGCACCCACATTAAAGTTAATTTTTGAAAAGTTTATAAGTTCAATTTTACAAAATAAACTTCAAATTTTGAATTAGAATATAAAAATTTATATTGGATAAAGTTTTGAAATTTTTCTAACAACGTTCTTATTTTGATGAATAGTAGAAACACGCTAAATTTTACTTAAAAACAACTTTTTTTCATCGAGATAATTTATATGGTTAAATTATAATAGTAAATTGTTTTAAAGTATAAATAGAATATATTTTTACCATTTAATATAATGTATGTCATTATCATTGATTTTACATTGAATTCGTAGGTTAAATCAATTCAATCTTTTGCAATGTTTTAAACAAAAACCCATTTTTTTCGACAATGAGATTAATTTTAAATTAATTACTACAAATTTGGTGTTTTGAATTTTGAAAAATGGATTCAATATTTGAATTCAGTGGGTACAAATTATTTTAATAGGCTAATTTTATTTTTTTGATATTATGAATAGTAACTACGGTACTTTTTATTTACTGCAGTTAAAGGTAAATCGGGTAATTAAGGGTAAAAATAAGATTATAAAATTACCCTATCACCTGCCAAAATTCTATTGGATGACTAAAAGTAGACCCATATCACCTAAGGGTCGTAATAGATTCATTTTATGAACTTTTTAACATGAAAATAATTTAATTATTATTAAAACCAAAGAAAGTGACAACATGTCACTCTCTTAAATCTTATAAGTATAATAATTTTAATTTAGTGATAAACTTCATGAAACATAGAACATGAATAGTCTCCAAAAATATACTAAAACTATCTACATCATGTGAGTTTATTTAGAATTTTTAGGGATTAAATAATTATCATTAAAGGTGACACAATAGTGATGTTGAAATTATTTTATTGATTGAAATATCAAATAAATGGTTTTAAAAGTTTTAAAGTAAATATTATATGAACTATTTAATATCCTACACGAATTTTATAGATAAATATGACATGTTATGAATCTATTAAATATTTTATTTCGAACATATCTTCTGTGTGGATTTTATTTAAATTCAAATAAATGAATAGTGTCAAAATTGACACTATTGTTATTTTATAAAAATAACATAATATAAAATTGTTTAAAAATAACAAAATTATTTAAAATTTATAAATTAAAATTTATATGGTCTAAAATTTCATAACTTATCCAATTGTGGACATTTCACAACACATAAGTAATTATTTGTAACATTTTAAAATTTAGAATCTTATTACCACAAATAAAATTAAATAGATTAAATAAGGATAAATCAAGTTGATAAGGTTTAAAATAAAATTAAAACCTATCTAAATTTTATTAGTTTATTATATTAAAATCATATATCATCTAATATTCTAATATGAGTCATTTTTGGAGTTTTTTAAGTGGTTTTTGATTTATTATAAATTAATATTTTTTAGGTTTCCAAAGGTGCCCCTCTACTCCCTTATAAAAGGGAACCTCTTACCTCTCCTCTTTACACAATTTTGAGCCTTCAAGCTCATAAAAACCCTACCCATTTCTCTTCTCCACTTCCCTAGAAACATTCTGGAGGTTTTGGTCTTCTCAAAGGACCAACTCTAGTCCCTTAAGAGGAAGCTTAAAAGAGGTGTGTCGAAGAAGAGGTAATATCTTCTACCGATTCTTTCAAGTTTATTTCTTCTTAAACTTATTATTCTTTAGTTGTTTCATTATAAAGTAATAACATCAGTATAACTAATATACTTATATGTTATTATAAATATTAAACAACCTCATTTCACCTTCTATCCATCCAACGGAAAATGAAATCATCGCGCGTGCGTACGTACGGAATACCGTCTCCACGCTGTGGTGTAATATGTTTTCCCACCACCACCTTACTTGGATGGGTATAATACTGTAAATAATAAATATATATGGTTATTATAACATCATACTGATTCTAATACATTATATCATTCACTCCAATTATATTCAATAATTATGTGAACGACTCATTTCTCGTGCGTACGTACGGACTACCGTCTCCACGAACGCAATGAGATTCATTTTCCATGATTAACCATTCAAGTATGATTATAAATTATATATAATAAATAATCATGAAATATATTACATAATAATGATACTGGATTTATGTACATAAATGTTTCATTTACTTAATTCCATTTAATTCAATAAGGAAACGAAAACAGCGTTCATGCGTACGTACGGCTTACCGTCTCCATGAACGGTGTATTTCATTCAATTTATCAATCTATCATATATATTTATATGCTGAATATATATTATATATAAATAATTTTTTACATTATGGAATTAAGTAAATCAGGATATAAGTAATAATATCAAGAACAACAAGTCCAAAAATGTACGATAAATGAAATGATTTTACCCAAAATGCTGCTTTAACATGGAATTGACAAAAGAACGGGTAATATAAAGTCATAAGTGAATCATATAGGATATCATAAATATTATTATGGTTCTGTTACAAGTTAATAATATGTTTAGAACTACTATACAGGAGTTTTGGACACGTACGGAAGAAATTGGACCTAAGGTAAGGGATAACTTTTCCAATCTCGTTTTTATCCGAGATTGTTTATTCGTAAGTATTTACTGGGGTTATATTTACTATACATGTCCTTGTTTTCTAAAAATAGTTTCATGTATGGTTAAAGTCCTTTTTACCCATTTTTTACTTTTACTACATGGTATGTAATGAATCTTTCTTTTGTTTACCATACGAGGAACTTTTTGACTTTTCCGGTAAAAGTATGAGAAGAATGTTTTTTTAACTTATATGGAATGAACGGATTTTTACAGTTTTTATAATGCCTTATTTTCATGAAGCTTACTATACAAGATTTCATGACTATTTTCAACAAAATTCTTTTCTTTTAAAATTGCATGGAATTTTGTGAAAAGAAAATGATTTTGAAGAAGAAAGGATCGTTTCCTCTAGAATTCATTTCTAGTGTTTTATCAAAACCATTTTCCATCTAAGATGACATTATTTCATATGTGTATTTTTCAAGTATAATGTCTCTATGATTTACATGGTTTCACGTTTTTTCATGATGAAATTATATCCATTTGTTTTATATGGATTATGTTATGATGGAATGATGTTTATGAAACCCATTTTTATTCTTTGGGTTATGATGAATGATTTATGTTTATTTTGTGGCACAAGTAAGAATGATTTCATTATGAGATGGGTGGGACCCATATCTCCCTCCAATGAATTAGGTAAATATTTATATCTCATGAGATAGACATGGCTGGAATGGAAAGTTAATCCGGTTCAGTGATACAGGACTGGAACGAGGAGTGAACTCGATTCAAAAAGGGACTTTATCCACTATGATGGTCTTGGCAGCAATGTCTTGGCTACTATGGAAATCATATCATGTTCTTAATTTTTTTCCACAATTACATGTTTTATTACCATGATATTTTATTATGGTTAATGTTCTTTTATGATCTAAGCCTTATGAACTGCCAAGAATTATGTCATTACTCATGATTTTGATGTTTTATGTTCTTGTTCTTACATTCAAATGTTTAGGGATTGTTTTATGTTCTCCATGTTTAACCTTACTAGGAATTTGGGATCACGCTTTATATGTTTTCTTTTCCCCAGAATATAAAGAAAGGTTTTAGGTAATAAAACAAAAGGGGAAGATCTTTATGGGATATGTTGAAGATCTTTCACCATGATTAGAAGATTTTGTTCCGAGTTTCCAAAGACACTAAACTATTACAGTCCTTGTGTGTTGGTTTTTTTGCTATGTATTAAGTATTCCACAAAAGTAATTTAATGTCTATTTACGTCAATCTTGGGTCTCTATAGTTGGTATCATAGGGAGTTTTAGTTAACCTTTGGAAACTAGGATGCGAAAACTTTAGTGAGATCCATAGAAGATATTTCTAAGGTATGTCTAGGGATGTCCCTAATGTTATGTATAAGTATATGTTAAAGTCCTAGAATTACGTTAACGATCATAAAATTTAACCTAAGATGTTAGATATTAAAGGTACTCCCCCTTGATTATGATTTTTGCCTCTCACGTTATTCTTTTTGGGTTTTAGAAAATGGATGGAAACAGGAAGATTCATGATAATAGAGGATATGATGGACAATGGAATGATATTCTTCCTGAGAATACAAATGAAATGGGATTTGGAAGGCGAAACATCTTTATTATGCCTAATCATCAATCTCATAATATAATCAATAATATCAACTTTGGTAAGTTTCCTGACTCGGCTAATAAGAGAAAGATGGAGTTTCATGATGATCATAGAGGAAAGAAAGTTCAATTTCCCTCATGTAAATCATGTGGGAAGAGGAATCCAGGAGAATGTTTCAAAGGAACTAGAAGATGCTTTGGGTGTGGAAAAGAAGGACACAAAGCTAGTAAGTGCAAAGTAAAAGGTTTAGTTAACACCATGGACAAGGATAATGGTATTTCTACGACATCAATAATGATTAAATGTTTTAAATGTGGAATGTATGGGCATTATGAAAACTAATGCCCTAAGGGAAAAACTCTTGAAGAGAATCAGCATGGTCGTATGAGAGGTATTTATGTTGATGATAATGAAGAAACTACAAATGATATATGAGATGAAAGAAGTGTTGGGGAATAAAATGATGAAGCTCGGTCAATGGTTTAAGAAAGTAGTGGAATGATTGCATATTTATCAAGAGTAATGTTGTATAAGTAATTTCATGGCACTCTGGAATAAATAAACATCTAAGGATTGTTACACTATTGTTTTTACTTAAGTTTTTTGAAAATATATGTTGAATGGTACTAGTAACCATGAAAGGTTATTCATATATTTTTGGAAAGTAGATAATATGTGCATAATGAAGGGATAAGGAGATAATGAAATGTTTGATAATATTAATGAGATCATGACTGATATAAGGACAAAGTGATATCATGGATTGAGTATATATAAATTCTGGGATCATTCATGTTTTCACAAAGATTATATAGTTATACATGTTTCAAGAGAATACATGATTAAGGTATTCACATGTTTGAAATGCGATCAACAAGATACATCTTATGATATATGGGGGATAAATGATGGTATTAATGTGCTTGTTATGTGACCTTTCAAGTAATCGTTTTCTTTATACTATGAAATTGGACAGATGGATTTTGGATAAGTCTAAAGATTATAATGGATTATGTTGGACATAAGATATTATTATTTAAGGATAGAACTTGTTTTTAGATATTATTTCTGGAATGTTATAATCGTGTAGTATTAGAAAAAGGACAACCTACATGATGGGTGACAACCCGTCGCGTCGGAAAAGGTTGCAGGAATCGAACCCACAACTGAAGTGCGACAGGCATTTATCGCCTACCACTGGCCTACAGGAAGTCCCTGGTTAGTAGAAAGTAGTTTTATTTTATTCAGTAGGATGTTAGATGAAGTATAAGTCCCTTTTAGGAACCATATACGATTAATATCACTATAGATGGACTTATGTATATTTAATACGTTTTCCTAACTTTTTGTTTGAGACGGATGGAATGACCTATAATTATATCGCATGATCTTTTAACACTTCATGAAAGAAAAATTCATCTTCATTTCTTTAAAAGATGAAATGGAAATTGTTCAATGCACGAGAAACGGTGAGATTGTACCAAAATCAAATAAGTATTTCTTTTAAAAATTATTCAACATTTGGAAAATGATATTGAAAACCAAAAATGTTGTCCTAGTGCCCTCATATCTGATGAATCATATGGTACCTTAGATCATCACAAATTTATGGTTTTGTGATTGTTGGTTTTTTCATAGCCATGTTCTCTACCACTCTCCATCAGAACTTGATGGTTAGATTTCTCTTCCATATCCATATTTTCACCTATGTTCTCCTATGTGGAAACCCAGTTATTAGTAAATTTGGGTAACCGTTACGTTTCATACTTTAGTTTTTAAAGTTAGGTTTTGGTATTCATTTTTACGATGTGGGTTTCTATTAAAGAAACTTTCAAGTAGAAAACCATTTATAACCCTGGCGAATTTCGAGGGAGAAATTAATTTTAAGGGGGGTAGAATGTAACAACCTAATATTTTATGAGAATTGTTCTTTTTAATTTCTTTGATGTCTTTTTTTACGTTACGCCAAGATTATCTTGCGCTATATGAAACACTGTATTAGTTTTCAGTATACGCAACACTATTCTTGGATCGTGTTACACACAATTTCAAGTTTGTTTGATAGTAGTTATTATACGCAACATTGAGTATATATATATATATATTCAATGTATAAATGAAATATGGTTGGATTTTTTTATACGTAACAACAAAGGTGTCTTTCACTACATGCAACCCTGACTTGGCTTGCATTACACGCAATCGCGACCTTCCTCGATAGCATGTGTTGTATGCAATACTGAGTTTCACTAAACAATGATATATTGTCATAATATTATTATGAACTAACCGTTATGAATAGTAGTAACTAAATTTTGAATTTTATGAAATTATAATTCATCTTACACATTTTATAGAACATGGTATGAGAACAAAATAAAATTTTCAGGTAAAATAAGTATTTTTCAAAAAATGCAGTTTTGCCGCCTTTTGATGGCACACCCACATTAAATTTAAGTTTTACAAGTTTATATGTTCAATTTTAAAAAATAAACTTCAAATTTTGAATCAGGATATAAAAATTTACATTGGATAAAGTTTTTATATTTTTCTGACAACGTTCTTATTTTGATGAATAGTAAAAACTTGCTAAATTTTACTTAAAAACAACTTTTTTTCATCGAGATAATTTATATGGTTAAATTATAATAGTAAATTGTTTTAAAGTATAAATAGAATATTTTTTTACCCTTTAATATAATATATGTAATTAGAATTGATTTTACATTGAATTCGTAGGTTAAATCAATTCAATCTTTTGCAATGTTTTAAAGAAAAACCCATTTTTTTCGACAACGGGATTAATTTCAAATTAATTACTACAACTTCTGTTTTTGAATTTTGAAAAATGGATTCCATATTTGAATTAAGTGGTTCCAAATTATGTTAATAGGTTTCTTTTATTTTTTTTATATTATGAATATTAACTATGGTAATTTTTATTTACTGCAGTTAAAGGTAAATCGGGTAATTAAGGGTAAAATAAGATTATAAAATTACCCTAAAACCTGCCAAAATTCTATTGGATGACTAAAAGTCGACCCAAATCACCTAAGGGTCGGAATAGATTAATTTTATGGACTTTTTACCATGAAAATAATTTAATTATTATTAAAACCAAAGAAAGTGGCAACATGTCACTCTCTTAAATCTTATAAGTATAATAATTTTAATTAGTGATAAACTTCATGAAACATCGAACATGAATAGTATCCATAAAGATAATAAAATTATATATATCATTTAAATTTATTTATAATTTTTTAGGATTAAATAATTATCATTAAATGTGACACAATAGTTAAATTATTTTATTGATTGAAATATCAAATAAATGGTTTTAAAAATATTAAAATAAATATTATATGAACTATTTAATATTCTCCACCAATTTTCTAGATAATTATTACATGTTATGAATCTATTAAATATTTTATTTCGAACATATCTTCTGTGTGGATTTTATTTAAATTCAAATAAATTAATAGTGTCAAAATTGACACTATTGTTATTTTAAAAAAATAACATAATATAAAATTGTTTAAAAATCACAAAAATATTTAAAAATTATAAATTAAAATTTATATGGTCGAAAATGTCATAATGTATCCAATTATTTACAATTCACAACACATAAGTAATTATTTATAACATTTTAAAATTTAGTATCTTATTACCACAAATAAAATTAAATAGATTAAATAAGGATAAATCAAGTTGATAAGGTTTAAACTAAATTTCCAACATGTCTAAATTTTATTTTTTGATGGTATTACAACCCTATATCATCTAATATTCTAATATGAGTCATTTTTGGAGGTTTTTAAGTGGGGTTTGATTTATTATAAATTAATATTTTTGAGGTTTCCAAAGGTGCCCCTCTCCTCCCTTATAAAAGGGAACCTCTTCCCTCTCGTCTTTACACAACTTTGAGCCTTCAAGATCAGCCAAAACCAGCCCATTTATCTTATACACTTCCCTAGAAACATTATTGAGGTTCTGGTCTTCTCAAAATACAAACTCTAGTCCTTTAAGAGGAAGCTTAAAGGAGGTGCGTCGAAGAAGAGGTAATCTCTTCTACTGATTCTTTCAAGTTTCTTTCTTCTTCAACTTATTCTTCTTTATTTGTTTCATTATAAAGTAATAAAATCAGTATCACTAATATAATTATATGTTATTATAAATATAAAACAACCCCATTTCACCTTCTATCCATCCTATGGAAAAAGAAATCAGTGCGCGTGTGTCCGTACAGAATATCGTCTCTACGTCGTGGTGTAATATGTTTTTCCACCACCACCTTACTTGGATGGGTATAATGGTGTAAATAATAAATATATATGGTTATTATAACATCATAATAATTCTGATACATTATATCATCCACTCCAATTCTATTCAATAATTATGGGAACGATATCATCGCTCGTGAGTACGTACTGACTACCGTCTCCATGAACGCGATGAGATTCATTTTCCATGATTAACCATTAAAGTATAATTATAAATTATATATAATAAATAATCATGAAATATATTACATAATAATGATACTGTATTTATGTACATATATGTTTCATTTACCTAATTCCATTCAATTCAATAAGGAAATGAAAACAGTGTTCATGCGTACGTACGGCTTACCGTCTCCATGAACAGTGTATCTCATTCCATTTATAGATATATCATATATATTTATATGATGAATATATATTATATATAAATCATATTTTACATTCTTTAATTAAGTAAATCGGGATATAAGTAATAATATCAAGAACAACAAGTCCAAACATGTATGATAAATGAAACGATTTTACCCAAAATGCTGCTTTAACATGGAATTGACAAAAGAACGGGTAAGATATAGTCATAAGTGAATCATATACGATATCATAAATATTTTTATGGTTTTTTTAAAAGTTAATAATATTTTTAAAACCACTATACAGGATTTTCGGAAACGTACGGAATAAATTGGACCTAAGGTAAGGGATAACTTTTCCAATCTCATTTTTATTCGAGATTTATTAGTAGTAAGTATTTACTGGGGTTATATTTACCATCCATGTCCTTGTTTTCTAAAAATTGTTTCATGTATTTTTAAAGTCATGTTTACCCATTTTTTACTTTTATAACATGGTATGTAAGGAATCTTTCTTTTTTTTACCATACGAGGAACTTTTTGACTTTTCCGGAAAAAGTACGAGAAGAATGTTTTTTTAACTTATACGGCATGAACGGATTTTTACAGTTTTCATAACGCCTTATTTTCATAAAGCTTAATCTATAATATTTAATGAATATTTTAAAAAAATCCTTTTCTTTTAAAATTTAATGGCATTTTGTTAAAAGAAAATGATTTTAAAGAAGAAAGGATATTTTCCTCAAGAATTCATTTCAAGTGTTTTATCAAAACCATTTTCCATCTAAGATGAAATTATTTCATATGTGTATGTTTCAAGTATAATGTCTCTATGATTTACATGGTTTCACTTTTTTTGTGATGAAATTATATCCATTTGTTTTATATGGATTATGTTATGATGGAATGATGTTTATGAAACCCATTTTTATTCTTTGGGTTATGATGAATGATTTATGTTTATTTTGTGGAAAAAGTAAGAATGATTTAATTATGAGATGGGTGGGACCTATATATCCATCCAATGAATTGGTTAAAGATTTATATCTCATGAGATATACATGGCTGGAACGGAAAGTTAATCTGGTTCAGTGATACAGTACTGGAACGAGGAGTGAACTCGATTCAGAAAGGGATTTTGTCCACTATGATGGTCTTGGAAGCAATTCCTTGGCTACTATGGAAATCATATCATGTGCTTAATGTTTTTCTACAATTACATGTTTTATTACCATGCTATTTTGTTATGGTTAATGTTCCTTTATGATCTATGCCTTATGCACTGCCAAGATTTATGTCATTACTCATGATTTCGATGTTTTATGTTCATGTTCTTACATTCAAATGTTTAGGGATTATTTTATATTCTCCATGTTTAACCAAACTGAGCATTTTAACTCACCCTTTATATGTTTTGTTTTCCCCAGGATATAAAGAAAGGTTTTAGGTAATAAAACAAAAGGGGAAGATCTTTATGGTAGATGTTGAAGATCTTTCACCATGATTAGAAGATTATGTTCCTAGTTTCCAAAGACACTAAACTGTTATGGTCCTTGTGTGTTGGTTTTTTTGTTATGTATTAAGTATTCCGAAAAAGTAATGTAATGTCCATGTACTTCAAGATTGGATCTCTAAAATTAGCCTAAAATAAATTCAGTATCTTTAAATACAACTACCTCCATGAAATAAACGGAAAAATATAAAGATAAAGTATAACCTACCAGTTCCAGTGATAGTGAATCACCTCCTGATAGTGATGAGGAGATGGCTCACCTAGCCAAAAGATTCAAGATATTTTACTGAGAGAAAAATTTATTTAGAAAATAAAACTATAAAGTAAATTAGGACAATAGAAGAAATTGGAGGAATGATTGTAAGAAGGATGATGATCTAAAAGAAGTTGTTTGTTGTGAATGTAAGAGTAAAGGACACATAAAATCTGATTGTCTAAAGATTAAGTAAAAAATTAAATATGAGGATAAGAACAATAGATATATAAAGGTCATGAAGGAAATATGGAGTGCTTCATAGGATACCTCTACTGACTCTGATGCATCACCTGAAGAGAATCCAAACAGAGAAAATATGTGTTTTATGGCCAATGTCAGTGAGGTAACAGTTTTACCTAATGTTACTAATATTCTAGAAACACATTATTCTAATGATTATAACAATGAACAACCTGATGATAAAAATATTTCAAAAGAATAATTATTCAAATACTGCAACATTCTATAGGATACCATTAATGATCCTAAAGATAAATATAATGTTTTAAAAATGTGGTATGATTTATCTTAAAATATAAAATCTGAATTGTCTATTGAAAAAGAGAAAATGATCAATTTCTCAAGGAAAATATAGAGCTTAAGTTGTCTAATGATAAACTAAATAATGATCTTTAAATGTTTACTAATGGTAGAGAGATTCTCACACAAATTTTGGGAAAGAAATTTACACCAAAATATGTTAGTGGAGTTGGATATCAACCTGAGGAGAGGAAAATAAAAAAAATAACCTTTTTTCCTAAATATAGACCAAAAAGTTCTTCTTACAATCATTTTTTAAAAGTTCCTAACAGAGTTTTTAATTAAAAAAGTTTTAAATCTATTTATAGGAAACCTATGAGGCAATTTTGGTTTCCCAAATCTCTAATTTATAACATTTATGGACCTAAATAGAATTGGGTACCAAAATCATTCCTTGCATAAAATTTGTTTTGTAGAAAAAATTATTGAAGGACTCTAGTAGAAGTTTATAGTACTTGGACAATAGTTTTTTAAGGAATATGAGATGATATTATTCATGCTCCAAGAGCCTCATAAATTTTTATGGTGTATATGTAACCTTTGGGGACAATTCTATTGTAAAGACCACTGGACTAGGCTAGATTGGTAACAAAAATTCAGTTTTGATTTCTAAAGTTTTATATATTGATGGTTTAAAATATAATCTGATAAGAATTTCTCAGCTATGTGATTATTATTTTTATGTTAATTTTGAGAATGATGCTTGAAATGTTTTTTATTCTAAAAATATTTTTTTTATTTCTTTGAGAAATGATAATGTTTATACTGTTGATTTAAATTATTTAGTTTCTAAAAATGTTTCATGCTTAAGTTCCTCTCAGAAGGAGTTGTTTATTTGGAATAGGAGACATGGCCATTGAAACATTCAATCACTTAGAAAGTTAACTAGGAAAGAGTTAGTTAGGGATCAGCCAAAGATTGATTTCCCAAGTGATAAAGCCTGTAACCCCTACCAAAAAGGGAACAATGTAAAGTTTCTTTTAAATCAAAGAAAGAAGTGTTAACTTATCAACCTCTTGAGTTGGTTCACATGGATTTATTTGGACCATTTAGAGTTTCAAGTATTAATGGGAATCACTATGTTTATATTCTAGTAGATGACTATTCTCGGTATACTTGGGTATATTTTCTAGCTCACAAAAGTGAAGTCTGATATTACTTTACCTATTATTCTAAGATTGTAGAAAATATAAGTGGACTTAGAATTAAAACCTTAAGGAGTGATCATGGTTGTGAGTTTAAAAATCAATATTTTGAATTATTTTTCTCACAAAGTGGCTACACTCATAACTTATCTACACCTAAGACACCCCAGTATAATAGATTTTTAGAAAGGATGAATAGGACTTTACAAGAGATAGCCCTGACTATGTTGAATGAATATGACCTACCTATTTATTTTTGGGAAGAAGTTGTGAATATAGCCTATTATATTATAAATAGATTTTTTACCAGGCCTATCCTTAAGAAGAGCCCTTGTGATTTGTGGAATAATAGTAAACCTAAGGTTAACTGCTTTAATGTTTTTGGTTGTAAATTCTTTATTTTTAACACTAAGGATAATTTTGACAAATTTTCATCCAAAAGTGATGAATTAATTTTCCTTAGTTATTCAATATCTATAAAAGCCTATAAAGTTTTCATTAAGACGACCAAAATTGTAGAATAATCAATTCATGTCAAATTTGATGATATTGATACACATGAGCCTAATACCTCCTTATAAAACCTTGAAGATGATTTATCATCTCTGAAATTAAATTCCAAACTATTATATTCTACTGTAAAACAAGAATAAAAATCATCCAGTTTTGAAGAATTTCCAGAACTTCTAGAACTCGAACTTGAAAATCCATAAGTGAACATTCCCTCTTTCTCAAAATCTTTTAGAAATCTTAAATATCATTATTTAGATGATATTTTAGGTGATCATGATAGAGGAACACATACTATAGATTCTCTTAGAAACAAGGTTGAACATAAAGCTTTCTTGTCTCATCTTTAACCTAAGAACATTAATGAAGCTATTAATGATGAATTTTGGGTAATATAAATGCAAGAATAATTGAATCAATTTGAAATAAAAAAGTGTGGGAGCTTATAGATATACCCAAGGACACCTTGACTATTAACACTAAATGCGTATTTAGGAATAAATTTTATGATTCATGAACTATATTTAGAAATAAGGCTAGAATTGTTACACAAGGTTGTGGTTAAGAAGAATGAATTGATTATGAGGAAACCTTTGAACCTGTAGCCAGACTAAAGTCCATAAGAATCCATCTTGCTTATATATAACATCTAGATTTCGAACATTATCAAATGGATGTCAAGATTAAATTATTAAATGGTTTTATAATTGAGAATCTTTTTGTATAACAACTCCCTAATTTTCAAAATACCCACTTTCCAAATCAATTTTTTAAATTAACAAAATATTTATATGGTTTGAAACAGGGTCTTAGAGCATGGTATGATTGGCTCAGTAATTTTATTATTTAAAAAGGATTTTTAAAAAGCATAGTTGGCCCTACTCTTTTTATAAAAATAATTTCAAAAGATATATTAATAGTCCAAATCTATATTCATGATATTATTTTTGGATCTTCGTGAAATTATCTTTGTACTGATTTTTAAAAAATAATGCAAAATAAATTTAAAATGAGTTTAATGGTTAAAGTCAAATTATTTCATGGATTTTAAATCTTTCAAAACAAAGAATTAATTATTTTAAGTCAGATTAAATATAAAAAAAGATATTTTAAAATGTTTTAACTTGGGTAGCACTAAGAGTAGTGATGCTCATTTGAGTAGCACCTATAAATTGGATCTTGATGAAGCTGGGAAACTAGTGAATCAAACTAGTTATAGATGTATGATTGGAATTCTTCTCTGATTGACTACTAGATGACCAGATATTATGTTTAGTATATATATGTGTTCTCTTTTTTAAGAAAACCAAAAAAAGAGTCACATTTAAATTTTGTAAAAATAATTTTCAAATACCTCAAGTATAAAACCAATTTAGGATTATTTACCCAATAATACAAGAATTTGATTTAGTAAGTTATTATGATGGTAATTTTTATGGATGAAAGTTATAACAAAAAACACCTCTATAACGTGTCACTTTTTGTGCAAGTATCTAGCTTTATGGTGTAGAAAGAAACAAAATTGTGTTGCTCTATCAACTGCTGAAGATGAATACATTGTTGCAGGTAGTTTCTATGCACAAATTTTGTGGATGAAATGAACTTTACTAGACTACAGATATCAATTATAACATGTCCCCATAAACTGTTATAACACAAGTGAAATGAATATATTTAAGAATACAGTTTATCATTCTAGAACAAAACACATTGATATAAGACATCACTTTTTGAGTGATTATTTTTAAAAGGGGGATATCACTCTTGAATTTATTGGCATGAAACATCAGTTATCTAATATTTTTACTAATCCTTTACGTTCTAAGAGAATGAACTATATTAAAAATTATTTAGGAATAATAAATTTTGTTTAAGTATAATTTTAGGTGACATACCGCTGTGGTTGACACACCATTATGGTGTCATGTTGTTGGTTTGTCATGTAGTTTGCTTGTAATTTCACTACCTTGTCATGTCATTGGATTGTTATACCATCATCTTTTCATACCATTGGTTTTATGCTTTTGTGGATTTTTCTATTTCCCAATATTTTGAACTACTGGTTTAATTTCTTCTGGTTTATGTTATTTTCATAACCCAATTCGTGTTTTCTTATGAGTTTTAAATTTTTAATTTCTTAGTATCATTTTGATTTCATTTTTAGAATACCTAAAAACCAAAATGATATGAAAAAAACATTTTTTTTGTTCCCAACGCACCTTGATCCTAGCGTGATACTCCCATATCTTTCTCTCTCGATCCCATTGAAACCCTTAGCCTCCTGTATTTCAAACCTTTGCCTTACCCTCAGCCGATATTTCCAAACAAAGTCTGCATGATGAGAACGAAGTCACCTTTAGAGTCTTCACCTTCAAATTAAATATCTTTTAATAACCATATGTAATAACCAATTGTGCCTATTTCAGTTGCAATAGTTAATCCTGATATTTCCAACAGAGTTGTTGTTGTAGAAAGAGAAATTGAATCAGATTATATTTTTTTATAAAGTATCTTGTACTCAAGTTAATCTAGAACCAAGGATGGTTATATTGGTTTTCTTCAAACAATATACCCTTCCACACTAGGTTGTTTTATGAATTCTATCAGAATGTAGATTTTTCCTTTGATCAAGATGGAGCTAATTTGGTTAGAAGTTGTGTCAAAGGATGCTTGATATGTTTTTCTTCAAGAAAATGGGATAAATGAATGTAACCCATAAATGAATGTATGACGATTACCAATATACCATTCTTGAATTCGGTGATTTGTTTGTGTATGAAGAGACTTTGTCATAACTAACATGAGATGGAATAACAAGAATACCTGTTACATCATAGCTTGATAGAGAGTGTAGGATTATCTTTAAGTTTTTGCAGCGCATGCTTTTCCCAAGAAAGGGTGATTTAGTAACCCTAAAGTACCAAGATGTTTATCTTATTTATCGTATGAAAGAATGTCATAAGATAAATTTATATAGATATCTCATGGTGAACATGTATGAGATAATAAATCCATCCTCCAGATCCAACTCATTGATTTTCTTGAAGTTTATTTCTTCCATGTTGAAGGACAAGGGTATAATAGATGGGGATGAAGAAACAATTACAAATTGTGGTGGTTTCTATCCTTTGAGATCTACTTATTCAATAATGAATATTAGATGTAACCCCTGGAAGATACAGTGGATAGGATATTCTGATAAGTTATATGCTAATTATAACCTAGTTGATCATCCTACCAGACCAAGGGATGAAGTTGATCCAAGATTTGAGCCTGATGAAGTAGTTGAATACTATGATGAGGATAAAGAAGAATTTTTTGTTAAAGAATAAGAAAATGAACCTTATATTGATGAAGGGAGTGGTCCTGATTTGTCTCCCAAATATTCTCCCATTTTATTTGGACCTCCTAGCCCTCCTAGGTTACTGCCAAAAACAGAAAAAATTATGAAAATTGATGAAGAAGAAATAAAGGTTTCGGGAGAAGATCAATTCAAATGTAGTTCAATCATGGATAATGAAGATGATAATGGTGATGAAGAAGAAAGTGGTTAACATGGTAATATAAGTGAAAGGGATACAGATGCTAGATGTGATGATGGTGATGACTCCGACACAAATGGTGCTAGTGGCCAAATTAAGAGTAAGGAAGTGGAGATGACTCTAGAAATTTAGGATGCACTTGTTGAGGGGGAGAAATCCCCATCTGTGGAGATATTTCATGAAGCTTCAGTGGTTGATTAAGTTGAGGCCAGCTCTATTTCCACTGGTCAAATAGATTCAAATTCTACTCTGATGGAATAGTTGAGTGTGATTGCTATTGTAGAACAGCATGTAGCTGAGAAAGATAATATGGAGATGACATCTTCTGATCAAGGCAGTGATATTTAGTTAGTATATTTGGATGATGATAAGCCTCCAGCTAATAGTTTTATAGAAGTGAAATCTACATTTGATGACCAAAAGTGTGATGCTTAGATGATAGTAACACCTTATGCTGATAAATAGAAAGAGGGTGAACTCGGTGCACCTGCCAGTGTTAAACACACCTTAGTTGCATAGATTTTAGATGAATAGAGGAATCTCGAAGTGTCAGTTGTACTAGATGTTGTCGTACTTTCTTCCACTGAATCTATTTTAGTTTTCTTTTTAGATTGATGGATTGGTCCTATGGAAGAAGAATGGGGAAAGTACTTCTGTGTTGTAAGGATTCCACCAAATAATGGTGGAACTAAGGTTCAAAGTGAAGAATATCCTAAGGGATCTATGATAACTCAAGTTAAATTTGAAGTTTTATTGGAAAATTTTGCTTCTGTCAGAACTCCAGCACCTGAAACTGCTCCTTCCCCTAGTTTTAGTTCTACTATTCTAGTTGAATTAGTCACAAGGAGTGACTTGCATGGATTTGGTGAAAAGTTAATTTCATACTTCAATGACATGTTGAGAAATAAATATCCTCTTATATCCAATCTTAGTGAATAGAAATCAAAATATCTCTTTGAGTTGGTGATCCAACATATCCAAACAAAGATGATACATCATATATAAGAAGATGATATTGAAAGTAAAAAAATATTGGAAGTGAATTGGAATTTGTCAAGGCTATGATTTAATAATTGAAATAAACCTTTAATACCTCCATGGATAGTATCTTGAAATGTCTTGAGGATACATCTTTAGATACATCTACTTTTTCTTCTCCTATAGTGTATGTTGATCAATTTAGAACATTTATCATAGAGGAAGTTGAAGCTGCCTCCAGTGGACCCTCAAGTGGAGAACATGTGCTACCATTGGAAATTCTGAGGAAGTTTTAGCAAAGTAGAGAGCATAAACACATGATGATTGGATCCTAGGATAAGGATATGAATTATTCCAAAGAAACAATTTCCTAGGCTATCAAGTATTACCTATCTAGGATTTACACAAAGCACACTATCGAAGAAAATTTAATGTTCTTAGCTGAATATTTAAGGATGCCTCTAGTTTTCCATGCTTTGAAAGAACAAGTTAAAAATATTAAGAAGATGAATCTAGTGTTGAGTCAGTTTATGGAAGAGAAAGGTGACTTCTTTAGTGCCA
The DNA here is from genome assembly GCA_963277665.1 of Viscum album. Lineage (NCBI taxonomy): Eukaryota > Viridiplantae > Streptophyta > Magnoliopsida > Santalales > Viscaceae > Viscum > Viscum album. Next base: position 746,767,918 of record OY728129.1, on the reverse strand, counting down.
TATAGATATTTGTATAAATCATTATGGATTTTATAAATCTAATTAATCTATTTCTTCATGTTCATCATCAAGTTATAGTCGCTCAGGAAGCCATTCCTATTACTCCATAAGCTTCTCTCAGACCAGGTGTTACCCGAGATCCCAGAGAAGCTCTACCTGCTCAGTTTCAACCTTTTCCCATGCATCCTATCCAATCTATGAGACAGCTCCATCCTATCATTATTCTAGAACCTCTCCCTCCTCGAGCCATTATTGGAATTCCCACTAGTGTACCCAATACCCTACCTCAAGCTCCATCTGAATTGGCTGACCCTTCTACCTCAAATCTTGAAAAAGTCAAAGATAAGAGAAAATAACCAATGAACCCCTTTAAAACAACTTGAATCTTTTTTTGTTGTTGGATTAGACTGTATGTCTAAGATGGGACTTTCCTTTTAATAATTTTTTCTAATATTTTGAATATCTTTCATACCTATTGTTCTATCTATTTATTCTTACTACATTTACTATATATATTATGATCATCTTTACATTTTTGATAATCCCAAAAGGGGTATAATTCTTATGGCATATTTTTTTTAGTTTATTTTAGAGAAATGTATAGAATTTTTTATTTATTACAATAATTTTTCTATGTTTCCTTTGATATTATCTTTTGTTAATATTTTATATTTGATGCATTACCTTTGATAATTACTATTTTTTATTTATCTTTGATACTATATGTATATACTATGAATGTTATATCATGATTTATACAGTCTTTGATGACCTATTTTTACATTTATAATATTCCTTGATGACATGATTTTTTATCATAAAAAGGGGTATACTTTTTACCTCCTTATTTTAATGGTCACAAAATGATGATTATGATGATATAAATGAGTTATATGTTTTCTGCAAGTATCTTATATTTTGATATAGGAGATGAAATTGTATAAATATGAGTCACCACCAGTCACTACTAAGGATGAGACATCGTTGTGACTGACACCACCAACTTGAGACACCATTTTCCATGAATCACCATCAGCATGAAAATCTTGCTAATTATGAGACACCGTCAGACAACACACCATCAGGATGTCATACTGTCAGATAGGATTTTGGCTAAGTTTGAGCTACCTCCAGATGAGGAATGTTTATCTGAGACACCACCAGTTTCATACTTCTATCACAGAATTTCAGATAAGTCTAAGACCAGACACCACCATTTGAGACACCGCTAGTGAAGTGAAATTTTGGTTAAGTCTAAGACAGCACTAGAGAAACATACTGCCAAAACAACATACTGTCAGACTCTAAGACACTATCTGATTGATACACCACCAGACTAATCCACCACCACTATTTTTTCTTACCTTACTTATTTTTAATTATTAATAATGTCTATATTATTGAAGTTAATTACAATTAATATTTTAATTTTTTTCTTAAATGACCGAAATAACTCATTAAAGATGATCTCAAGTGTGCTGTATAAGGAAGCATTATATCCAGATACATGTGTACATTCTTCTTAAAATTGATGATAAAAAAGAAGAGTCTCTTGTGAGATAAAGATGATGATATGTGTGAAGAAAAAGATCAACAATCAGAGATATCACATTTACTAAACACACATAGAGCTGAAGCGTTGAACTGTTAAACTGTTGTATCCTGTAAAAATCTGACTGAGGAAGAAAAAGCACACTCACAACCACTTATTTTCTCCATTAAAGAACAAGAGTCTGTGACACTCTATTCTTTAGAATTTTTTCAAGAGATCCCGACTCAAGCTTCACTGCATAATCAAATCAAGATTCACAAGCTTTATTCCAATAGACCGAGATTTTATAAACTCTATACTTTTAGAGTTCTCTTTTTTATTTATATTTATTACTTTTTGAGAAGTGTGTGCTATACTATATTTTATATAAACTCACTATTTTCTATACTAAACTGAAAGATACTAAGACATCTCATCTTTTCTTACTTGTACTCCCATGGATAATAGTGGTAGAGGTCTTTGTGTGGCATGTTCATTTTCACTCCCACGTATAACTATGGAAGAGGTCGTGTGTGACCTAGATAGTTGTAGAATGTTGTAAAAACCCAATCTAGGTTGTGTATCACATTATTTATTTATATAAACTACTTGGTAGTAGGTGATCACCAAATAGAGAGGACTAAGTCTTGACTTGAGTCTGAACCTCTTGTATTCAATCTTTATCTTGTGTGCTTTAATTTTGTTTTACTTTATTTCCACTTTAAAACTAAAAAATGTTTTAACTATAAACAAAATATATATACTTTTATAGTTTATCTTAATTTTTGTTCATATTGTATTTAGATCGGTTAAATTAATTTCAAAAGATCAAATAATATTTTATATTATTTATCCAATACCTAATAAATATAGAGATAAATCTTTAGAAAGATTAAGATATATATCATACTACATATTTTGGTAAACTGGTTCATTTTAAATTATTTAGGGGATTTAAAAATTAATCCATTTTAAACAGAAAAATTTATTGGGTACTCAATTCACCCTCTACCGAAATACTCACTTTGACTAACACATACTGTTGGTCGGAGTGGATACTCAAGAGAGGGGGGTGAATTGAGTTTCAATTAAAATTTATGTTAAAAACTTTATGTTAAAAATCCACCAATTAAAAATAGCCCAGTCAATTTAGGCAGTAGAGATATAAATTTTTAATTGGTCAACAAGTTTCTCAAAGGGTGATTAGTCCTCAGTTTAAATAGTGAGAAAAACTTTTCAAACTTTTTAAAAAAGTTTACTGAATCAAACAAATACACACACTAACCAAAACTAACTATAAAAGTGAAACCAAAACATTTTTATGTTTTAGATAATATAAGCAGCAGATAATATCAAAACAAAGTATAACTAATTAAAGTACTCAATGAAGTAAAATAAGAGGTTCAGTCTCAAGCTGAGACTTAGTCCTCTCCACTTGGTGATCACCTACCACCAAGAAGTTTATATTAACAATAAACTTGATACACATCCTGTATCGGGATTTGCAACAGTTTTCCCAAACTGTCCAAGGTTCACACCCTCTTCCACAGTTCTTCGTGGAAAAACAAGTAGCACAGACCACACACGGTCTCTTCCACAGTTATATGTGGGAAACAACTGTAGATGAAGTTTGATGTGAGGATATTTAGTATCCTCCACTTTAAGCACAAGAGATAGTGTGTGAGAAAGACAGATACACACACTTCTCAGAAATGTAAAAAGAAAGAACACAATTATTCTAAGAAAATAATATTGAGTTTAGAAAGATATATGGGTTTGGAAGTTCATATCCTGACTCCTTAGAGTGAATAATTCTATTTTGGAGTCTTTCTCTGAAACTTGTCTTCAAAACAGAGTGTTGAAACTCTAAGTTCTAGCTTTCAGTGTTCTGTTTCTGGTGTTGATCAAGAGTTGATGCAGCACAGAAGGCAGAAGTAAATTTATCTCAGAATGATCTTCGTGATGATTGAGGATTCAGAGTGTTAGTGCTGGATGGTTCTGCTTTTAATTTTCAAGCAAGTTCTGTTTCACTTTGTATGCAACACTTCTTTTTGTGCACGTATGAATCCCCCCTTTTTCATCTTTCGTGGTCTTATCCTTTTTGTATTTGAGGTCCGACAATCAGGAATGAGTAGATCATGTGAAATCTTTCTCGTACCACGTATTGTCCCATGTACTGTGTCCTGAAACATTTACAAGTAGCATTTAATAATTTCAGAAGCATTTAATTTACCAAATATGACCGTTAGGAAAATATTGAGAAATTGACAGAGTAAGCATCGGTATACTGGTAACGGTAGCCTTTATATCGGTAGGCTTAAACCGTAGGTGCACATCAGTAATCTCCAACTATAACCTTCTACAATGGTAACTTTGTATCGGTATCCTTGTAACAGTAACCTTGTAGTTGTGACCTTGAAGCGGTAACCATATAACGGTGACCATGTAACGATAACCTTTTAACTGTGACCTTGTAATGGTAACCTTGTAACTGTGACCTTGTAGCTGTGACCTTGTAGCTGTGACCTTGTAGCGGTGACCTTGTAGCGGTAACCATATAATGGTGACCATGTAACGGTAACCGTTTAATTGTGACCTTGTAATGGTAACCTTGTAACTGTGATAAATTATGCACTGTAATCTTAACCAATCAAGCAGTGAGATTGATAGAATATGAAAATTACTCTATAGAAACATGAAATATTACTGAAACATAATTAGCATAGAATGAAAACATGGTTCTTGGGATTATTAAAACATGATTTGGGATTACTAAAACATGATTTGAGATTATTAAAATAGGTGAGTCCAACAATCTCCCCATTTTTGATAATCACAAATTATGTCATTGAATCATTAGATTTAAAAGTTTTGAATCAAGGTTAAACACATCTGCTAATGCCATCAGTGATGTGATCATGCACAAATTTTTCTATATTTAGGCCAGAACATATAAACTCATATAAACACTTCCCCCCCTTGGGGTAACTGAGAGAGTTCAAAGAGAAAAAAGTGAAATATAAGTGAAATATTTTCTCCCCATTTGTGTTTAACAAAAAGCGTGGATAACAAAAATAGAGAAAAGATAGTGTTGTATTAATGAAACAGTATTACAAAAGACAAAAATAATACATCAATCCCTATCAACTAAGATGGTCTGCACTCAGTCCACATCAGAGATGTCCATTAGAGCTTTATCTTTGGAAGGTGAGGAAGAAGGTTCTAAAGGTGGAGGGATAGGCCAAGGGATGGCAGTGATCATAGTAGGAGGAGAAGCCACCAAGGCATCAGTAGACCTATAGTGAGTAGATCTATGAGGAATTGAGGGGGTAAATCTTCTGATGGCTTGGGTAGGAGTCATCAAAGGAGAAGCACTGGTGGAACCTGAAGCAGCTGAAGAAGCAGGCAGAGCAGGAGAAACTATGATTGGAGTTCAGTCCACATGGAGGAAAGGAAAGAGAATATTCCTGAAGTCCACAATGATACTGCCACCTCTCTCCATAGCAGAAATAAAATCATTCTTATTATCCATGAATTTTTCCAAAGCAGGAGTCAATTCCCTAAGTCTGCTAACCTGATCCTTAAAGGCCTGAGTGACAAGTGGGATCCTTAAGTTTTCCAATAGAAAATTGAAGTGGCCATCTATCAGATGCTTAGTGTAAACCCATTTTTAGTAAAAGTCAACTTGATCTTTTATGGAATTATGATCCTAAGTAGCTTCCTTTAGATAGTCTCCCACAAGCTTATGAATTTCCCTGGTAATGGAAATGACCTGAGAATCTGAGGAACTGCCACCAGAAAACTTTTCCACTTTTTCTCTGAAAATGGTCCTTAAAGTTTCAATGTCAACTGGAGGAGAAGCCGGGGTGGAAGTAGATGCAGCTAAAGGAGATAGAGAGAAAGCAACTATCTCCTTGAAAGATTTGGTCAATCCACTGATCAACCTTTTGACATCATCATCTTTTCCTTTCACATGTGTTTCCATAGATTTCTTGAACTCCTCAAACATTGTAACCATTTGCTGAAACACACTTTTGAAATATGCAAGGTCTTTATCCACCTGAGCCCTTGAATCCATGTAAGCATCTAAGCTGAAAATAGACTGTATCACTGAAACCATAGACTCTGCCAACTCACTGATTTGAATTTGGAATTTCCTTACTTCCTAGAGTAGAGTAGATTGAATACTAGAGTGAATTTTTGCTAAGTCAGATGTTATTTTCTCATGAGCTAGAGCAATAGCCTTTTCCACCTCTGAGGACCTATCCCTGGACACTTTTTGTAGGTTGGATTTTAGGGATTCAAGATCTGCATTTCTGACATAGTCTTGAGGGAAAGAAGTTTATGGAGGGAAAAAAGTGAGTTTTGGCACTGAGGGTCTTCTGTTGGGCCTCTCGTATTCTGAGTAATCATTGTCTAGACCCAACACCATAAATCTGGGGTCCTCAGACCATCCCTCAATCTCATATACAATAGAAACTGAACTTGTAACAGCAGGTTCCTCCCCCTCAATGGGAGAAATCTCCTGATCATCCATATTCATTTCCTCCAGACCTCCTTGATCAACTGCAACATCAGGAATGTTCACTTCCACTTCCTCCTCAGAATCCTCAACTACCTCCAAAACAGGTCCAGTGTCAACTGAATCAGTATCTTCTTCTTCTCCACTTTCTACCCTTTCTGTATGTCCTATTAAAGAACTAAGAATTAAATATTCCTCTTCATTTTCAGAAAACGTTGTCTCAAAGTCAGCATGACTTGATTCAGAGTCCTCATCCTCATCTGAGGTATTTCTAACTTCTCTTAATACAATTTTAGCCCCTTCTTCTTCATTGGTTTCCTTATCACTATCCCTTAGGATATTCTCCCTTCTAGGAAATATCTTTGGTGGTCTAGGCTCACTAAAGGATACAGTATTAACACGGGTATTTGAGAGAAGGTTAGGATCACTCCTGTCATCTATAGGAGAATCCTCTCTTTCTTGCACAGCAGCAACTTCTTCATCTTCATCTGAATAAGCAGGCTCTACTTCATCAGGCTTAAGACCAGGGTCTCTCTTATTCTTAGGTCTATTAGGATGAGTCACAGGATTAAACTCTTCATACACCTTATCCTCATCATTCACCCATATCCTCAACCATAGATTCTAGTTAATCTTCATCAGCTTGTAGATCACTTTGGTGATGCAATGGTTATCTTATACAACAACAATTTCCTCCTTATCTCCATCAACTCCTTTCACCTTCAACATAATGGGTATCAACTTATAATGGAATAGGGCATTGGATTTGGAGCTAGGATTGTTCATATATTCTAGTTGAATCATCAAAATTCTACAAAAATTAATCCTATGTCCATGCTTTAACAGATACAGGAGAAAGACATCCTGATATTTTAAAGTTGCAAAGTCCCCTCTCCTGGGACTTAAGACATGTTGAACAAACTTGAAAAGTAGTTTATCCTCTCCTTCCATTTCAGTAGCAATTACTTTCCTAGGAATTCCATTCCCTGTTAGTTCACCTAATTCATCTTCATAGCAGAAGAAATCACTAGTAGGAGGCATCAATTTTGAGTAAAAATCAAAAATCCCTTCATGTGGATCCTCAAGAATTTAGCCCATTCATCATAGGAGAATCTCACACTTGCTCCATTTACTCTGAAAATCATTCAATACTAATCCTTGGACTATTCAAAATTAAGGTACTCATAAAATTCCTTTACTAGCTTCGAGTAGTAGGGTTTATTATTGTTTGCAAAACATTCAACCCATTCCTGAGCTTCTAGTGCCTTAAGCACTAATGACCGGCTTGACAGCAGCCACTCTGAACTTAACTCCTTCTCAGCTACTATCTCCCTCTTGGATAAATGTGGGTTCTTCACCTTTTCTACTATCTAGATTCCACTACTCAACTCAACTATAGGTCTCTTAGGATCAAGCGCATCTCTTTCATCACTGACCAACTGCCTCTTCAATCTAGCCATCAATCTGGAGCGGTTCGAGGTTTCAGTAGAGGTTTAGGTTTTGAGATTTGAGAGCAAGAAGTTCGAGAGAGGGTTTGATGTGGATTAAAATTCGGTTTGTGTTCTATTTTTACCATTTAGGGATAGAAAAAGTAAAATGGATAAAATAAATAAGTAATATCAGAAAACATTTTAGATTCCGGTTGAGAGCACACAAAATGAAAAGTCCCAGAATTTGAATGTCTATCAGTAAGGAAGTATCGGTAAGCTCTAATGGTGAGGTCCTATCGGTAAGGTCTAACAGTGAGGTTCTATCGATAAGGTCTAATGATGAGGTCCTATCGGTAAGATCTAACGGTGAGGTCTTATCTGTAAGGTCTAACGGTGAGGTCCTATCGGTAAGGTCTAACGGTGAGGTCCTATCGTTAATGTATAACGGTGAGGTCCTATCTTTAAGATATAACGGTGAGTTTATATTGGTAAGGTCTAATGGTGAGGCTCTATTGGTAAGGTCTAATAGTTAGGTCCTATCGGTAAGGTCTAACGGTGAGGTTCTATTGGAATGGTCTAAAGGTGAGGTCCTATTGGTAAGGTCTAACGGTGAGGTCCTATCGTTAAGGTATAACGGTGAGATCCTATCGGTAAGTTCTAACGGTGAGGTCCTATCAGTAATATTTTATCATACCTAACTCATGTTTGATGTAATTTAACCTCTCAGAATTCAAAGTCTTTGTGAATATATCCTCCAATTGGTGTTCAGTACCAATGAATTCAAGAGTGATATCACCTCTTTGGTAATGATCTCTCAAGAAGTGATGTCTTACATCAATATGCTTTGTCCTAGCATGAGATACCGGATTTTTAGAAATGTTAATAGCACTTGTGTTGTTACAGTTTATAGAGACATGTTTTAACTGATATCCATAGTCTAGTAAAGTGTGTTTCATCCACATAATTTGAGCACAACAGCTACCAGCAGCTATATATTCAGCTTCGGCAACAGATAATGAAATTGAATTTTGTTTCTTACTACACCATGATACTAGTGACTTTCCTAACATGTGACATGTTTTAGAGGTTCTTTTTCTATCTAACTTACAACCAGCAAAGTCAGCATCCGAATAACTTATTAAATCAAATGACTATCTTCTTGGATAAAAAAGTCCTAAGTTGGGAGTATATTTAAGATATTTGAAAATCCTTTTAACAGCATTTAAATGATATTCTTTGGTATTAGCTTGAAAGCGATCACACATGCATACACTGAACATAATGTTAGGTCTGCTAGCTATAAGGTAGAGTAGACTCCCTATCATACCTCTGTAGTTGGTTTGATCCACTGGTTCACCAGTTTAATCAGCATCCAACTTACAAGTGGTACTCATAGGTGTATTACTACCTTTAATACCATTCAAACCAAAACTTTTTAAAATATCCTTAATATATTTACTTTGATTCAAAACAATACCATCTTTAGTTTGAAAATTTTGAAATCCAAGGAAAAATTTAAGTTCTCCCATTAAACTCATTTCAAATTCATTTTGCATTATTTTTGAAAAATCAGTACATAAAGAATTCTTAGACGATCCAAAAATTATATCATATACATAAATTTGTACTATCAAAACATATTTGGAAATTATTTTAATGAAGAAAGTAGGATCAGCAATTCATTTAGTAAAACTTTTTGAAATAAGAAAATAACTAAGTCTATCATACAAAGCTCTTGGATCTTACTTTAAACCGTATAAAGATTTTGAAAGTTTAAAAACATGATTTTTAAAATGGGGATTTGTAAAACTAGGGGTTGTTCAACAAAAACATCCTCAACTATGTACCCATTTAGCAAAGAACTTTTGACATCCATTTGATAAAGTTTGAAATTCAGATGATCCGCATAAGCAAGTAGTATCCTAATGGCCTCTAACCTAACTATAGGAGCAAAGGTCTCCTCATAGTCTATTCCTTCCTCTTGACTATATCCTTGTGCAACTAACCTAGCTTTGTTTCTAACTATATTTCCAGACTCATCAACTTTGTTCCTAAAAACCCATTTAGTGCCTATGGTCAAGGTGTATTTAGGTCTGCCTACTAATTCCAAAACATTGTTTCTTTCAAATTGATTCAATTCTTCTTGCATAGCTATTACCCAAAATTCATCATTGATAGTATCATTAATATTTTTGGGTTCAAGCTGTGAAAGAAAATATTGATGTCCAACCTGGTTTCTCAGAGAAGCTCTAGTTTGTGTCCCTCTATTTAAATCACCTACTACATCATATAAAGGATGATTCTTGAGAGTTCTAATACCTATAGAAAGAGTTGAACTAGACTCCTCATGGTTGTTTACAGGTTCAGACTCAACAGATGCAAATTCTAGAGGAATCCCAGAACTTTTTACTTTTAAAGGAGGTTCACTATCATTATCATTAAGGTCCAGAATTGACATATCTTCCTCTAGATATTCAAGAGAGGTTTTAGGTTCATGTGGATCAGTCTCATCAAATTTGACATGAACTGAATCTTCCACACATTTGGTTTTCTTATTGAATACTCTATAGGCTTTACTCGAGATTAAGTATCCTAGGAAAATTTCTTCCTCACTTTTGGAGGCAAACTTATCAAGATTGTACTTAGTGTTAAGGATAAATACATTGCAATCAAAAAATCTAAAGTTGTTAACCTTATTCTTCCTATTATTCCAATTTTCATAAGGGGTATTCTTAAGAAAAATTCTAATCAAGACTCTATTGATGGTATACCAAGCTATATTTACAGCTTCAGCCCAAAAGTAAATAAGTATATTATACTCACTAAGCATAGTTCAGAAAATCTCTTGAAGTGTCCTATTTCTTATTTCCATGACTCTATTCTGTTGAGGTGTTCTAGGAGCAGATAAATTGTGACTATAGCCATTGTGTGAGCATTAAGATTCAAACTCCTGATTTTCAAACTCCTGATTTTCAAACTCACGGCCATGATCACTTCTCAAGGTATTAATTCTAAGTCCACTAAGAGTTTCTACAGACTTGGAGTATTTGATAAAATAAGAACAAGATTCACTTTTGTGAGCCAGAAATTATACCCAAGTGTACCTAGAAAAATCATCTACAAGAACATAAACATAGTTCTTCCCATTTAAACTTAAAAATCTTGATGGTCAGAATAAGTCCAGGTGAACCAACTCAAGTGGTTGAGAAGTAGAAACTTCTTTCTTTGGTTTGAAAGAAACTTTGTGTTGTTTTCCCTTTTGACAAGGATTACACACTTTGTTAAGAGGGAATTCCAATTTAGTTAAGTCTCTAACTAAACCTTTCCTAGTCAGTTTGCTAAGTGAGTGCATATTGCAGTGTCCTAGTCTTCTATGCCACAACCAGGATTCCTTATGAAACGCATTTAAAAAAGAAACATTTTGCTTAGTTAAAGAATCTAAATCAACAGCATATACATTCTCATTTCTGAGAGCAAAAAATATTAAATAATTTTTATAATTAAAAACATTACATGCATCATTTCCAAACATGAAATTAAAACCATCATCACACAATTGAGAAATACTTAGCATATTGTATTTTAACCCATCAACAAAAAGTACTTCTGAAATTAATACAGTATTAGGGTTACCAATCTGGCCTAGGCCGACGATTTTCCCTTTAGCATTATCACCAAAAAGTTACATGTCCACCATCAACTTTGATTAGGTTCCTGAATCATGAGTAGTCTCCTATCATATTTCTTGAACATCCATTGTCCAAGTTCCACAAATATTTATAGGAACTCTTTAGGCAATATCCCTGCAAAACAGATTAGGCATGGGGTAACTTTGGTACCCATATTTTCTTGGGTCCAGAGAGGTTAGCAAGTAAAACTTTGGGAACCCATATTTGCTTCACAGATTTCCTATAATCAGCAGATATGTTTTGAGACATAAACACTTTGTTTGTTCCTTTAGAGAATTGTTTTTCAATAAATAGTCCAGAACTTGAACTAGCTGTGAATTGTCTAGATTTTGGAACAAATTTAGTTTTAATAAACATTCTATGTCCTAGTTGATATCCTATACCCGTTGTATATTTTGGGGAAATCTGTTGTCCTAGAAACTGAGTCAAGGTATCTCTACCAATAGTAAATTTTTCCAAATCACTTTTTAATTGATCATTTGATAATTTGATTTCAGTATTTTCTTTTAACAACTGAGCACATTTTTCTTTTTCAATATCCAAATCAGACTTGTAATTAGCATTTAAAGCATGTTTTCTCTTTAATGATTTATATTTTTCCTTGATTTCATTAAAGGTATCCTCAAGCATTCCATGGTATTCAAATAGTTCATCCTTAGTAATATTTTCATTATTGTTTGATTCACCTTCATTCCAAGAGTAATAATCATTAGGCATGGGAGAATTAGGTGTTACCTTAGATGTCTCTGTCATGAAACATAAGTTTACATGGTTGTTCTGTTCACTATCAGAAGCATCAGATCCACTGGAGCAGTCTTCTGAAGCACTCTAAGTAGATTTCATAACCTTTTTATAACCCTTGCCCTTATCTTCATATTTCTTCTTAAATTTAATCTTGGGACAGTCTGCCTTCACATGAACTTTTCATTTTCACTCATTGCAGATTATTTCATTTGAATTATCATTCCATTTTTTGTCTTTCTTCCATTGTCCTTTACTATCATACTTTCCCTTGTAGTTTGACTTCCTAAAGAATTTATTCTTTCGGTATAATTTTTTGAACCTTCTAGCAAGATGAGACATCTCCTCATCACTATATGAGTCTTCACTTGTGGAAGTATCTACAGGATCTTGAACTTTTTCTTTATCCTTGTTCTTTGAGGTAGTGGTCTTGAATGCTACAGATTTCTTCCTCGGTTCATCGTCTACTTATTGATTCACCTTAAGTACTTCTTCGTACATCATAAGCTTTCCAATTAGTTCCTTAACTAGAAGTTTTCCTATCTCATAAGATTCTCATATAGAAATAGAGGTTCCTCTCTATCTGTCAGGTAGGCATCGAATCAGTCTCATGATTTGATCCTTATTGTCCACGGGTCTTCCAAGTAGACTCATAGTGTTCACTATTTCAGTGAACCTAAGATACATTTCAAAAATAAGTTCATCAAGCTTCATTTTAAAATTATCTTATTTAATAGTATATGTATTTAATCTCATTTCTTTAACATTGGTTGTTCCCTCATGAGAAATATCTAAAGTATCCCAAATTTCATATGCAGTTTTACAAACAGATATTCTATTGAATTCCTCATCACCTAGAGAATAGTAAAAGGCATTCATTTCTTTACAATTGTTATTATATGTAGCTTTAATCAATTGAGACCATGTGTACCTAGTAGTAGCAGGTAATGTATGTTGTTCCTCAATTGTGTCCCAGATTTCAGGTCCCATGCTTTCTAGATACATTTTCATTTTTAATTTCCACTGAGCATAGTAATTTCTATTAAAGAAAGCTGGTATGTTAGTAGCAGCACCCTCAACTCTATTTTCCATTGTAACTTAGAATTTTAAAGAACTAAAAATTTAGTTATGATAGAAATTTTAAGATCTTTAAGATACAACTAAAATCACAGTTGAAAATAATTTGAAAACTAGAAAATAAGCCTCTTATACCAAATTTTGGTCAGAGTGGATACTCAAGAGGGGGTGAATTGAGTTCCAATTAAAATTTCTATTAAAAACTTTATGTTAAAAATCCCCTAATTAAAAACAGCCCAGTCAATTTAGGCAGTAGATATATAAATGTTTAATTGGTCAGTAGGTTTCTCAAAGGGTGATTAGTCCTCAGTTGAAATAGTGAGAAACACTTTTCCAACTTTTGAAACAAGTTTACTGAATCAAACAAATACACACACTAACCAAAACTAACTATCAAAGTGAAACCAAAACAGTTTTATGATTTAGCTAATATAAGCAGCAGATAATATCAAAACAGATTATAACTAATTAAGTACTCAGTGAAGTAAAACAAGCGGTTCAGTCTCAATACGATACTTAGTCCTCCCAACTTGGTTATTACCTTCCACCAAGCAGTTTATATTAACAATAAACTTGATACATAGCATGTATCGAGCTTTAAAACAGTTTTCAAAAAAATTCTAGGGTTTACACCCTCTTCTACAGTTCTTCATGTAAAAACAAGCAGCACATACCACACATGGTCTCTTCCACATTTATATGTGGGAAACAACTGTAGATGAAGTTTGATGTGAGGATATTCGGTGTCCTTCAGTTTAATCATAGGAGACAGTGTGTGAGATAGATAGACACATACACTTCTCAAAAATGTAAAAGGAAAGAACACAATAAATCTAAGACAATAATCTTGATTTTAGAAAGCTCTATGTTTTTTTAAGTTCAGCTCTTGACTCCTTAGAGTGAAGAATTCGATGTTGGAGTCTTTCTATGGAACTTGTCTTCAAAATAGAGTGTTGCAACTCTAAGTTCTAGCTTTCAGTGTTCTATTTATGGTGTTGATCAAGATTTGATGCTGCATAGAAGGTAGAAGTGAATTTATCTCAGAATGATCTTCGCGATGCTTGAGGATTCAGAGTGTTAGTGCTGGATGGTTCTGCTTTTAATTTTCGAACAAGTTTGGTTTCACTTCGTATGAAACACTTCTTTTTGTGTGCATATGAATCCCCCCTTTTTCATCTTTCGTGGTCTTCTCCTTTTTGTATTTGAGGTTCGATAATCAGGAATGAGTAGATCACGTGCAATCTTTCTCGTACCTCATATTGTCCCATGTACTGTCTCCTGAAACGTTTACAATCAGAATTTAATAATGTCATAAGCATTTAATTTACCAAATATGACCATTAGAAAAATATTGATAAATTGACAGAGTAGGCATCGATAGACTGGTAACGGTAGCCTTTATATCGGTAGGCTCCAACAGTAGGTTCACATCGGCAATCTCCAACTGTAACCTTCTACAGTGGTAACTTTGTATCGGTATCCTTGCAATGGTAACCTTATAGTTGTGACCTTGTAGCGGTAACCATGTAATGGTGACCATGTAACGGTAACCTTTTAAATGTGACTTTGTAACGGTAACCTTGTAACTGTGACCTTGTAGTTGTGACCTTGTAGCTTTGACCTTGTAGCGGTGACCTTGTAGCGGTAACCATATAATGGTAACCATGTAACGGTAACCTTTTAACTGTGACCTTGTAATGGTAACCTTTTAACTGTGATAAATTCTGCATTGTAAGCTTAACCAATCAAGTAGTGAGATTGATAGAATATGAAAATTACTCTATAGAAACATTAAATATTACTGAAACATAATTAGCATAGAATGCAAACATGGTTCTTGGGATTATTAAAACATGATTTGGGATTACTAAAACATTATTTGGGATTATTAAAACAGGTGATTCCAACACATAAAATACTGAAATGTAAAACAACTAGATCCAATGCATGCATGCATCAATGATTTCATAATAAGATTATGTCAATAAAGTATTGAAAATGATAAATAGGTCTAAATACAAGCCCAACCAAAAACTGTAGTGAGTCCAGCCTACTCTAAGGGAGAGGAAACCAATCAAATTCAACCACTTGGGAAACACCTCAATCAGTAAAACTCAATATATACTCAACCAGCTCCCTATCCTCCTAGGACACCATCAAATGGGTATTATTCTATATAAGACATGGCATGTGTGTCTAGATCCTATGAAGGAGTGAGTATAATAATACTTGGTAAGAAACATCAAAAACAGCAACCAAAAGGCATCAAGAATAGTCATCTCATAACAATGATATAAAAATCAATGCATAAAAACAACCCATATATACTCAATAAGGACATTGTGCCTCCATGCGGTCACAAGAAAATTTCCATCCACAAGATTCTACTTGAAGAAATGCTCATTCCAAGAGAATCCACTCTATAATACATGTTATCACCAGAGTCACTCATATAAGATTTAATGATCATTAGGGACCACCAAAGAAAGCTCACTGGTCTCTGAAGACACCGATACTTAGATAGGTAATCACACCTAGGACCGCTGGAGGACACCACTAACCTAATCTGGATTAAACCACTATGTAGAGGGTCATACTCCAAGGATACCATGAACACTACTAAAATGGAATTTTAGATGGAGGATAAATTCCCTACTCAAGGAGGTTATGTCGATTCCAAAAACCCCACCTAGAGGATAAAATGGCATAGGATTACACTTAGGTCTCATAGAGGGACACCAAAAACTCTATTTGAGACTCATCCTATAGAGGATATCACAATCCATAAATGTGGATATAATTCCCCATAGTACCCTTGAGGGGATGGAACAAAGGAAAATTCTCAACTGATACTGATCCAAACTGAAGAAACGAAGGGATACAAACACCCTCCAATAGGGTACACAGTGTGTACCACAAACCCCTAGTCTACCTATGTGATTCTGCCTCACATAAAATATAAATATCATAACAAACGGTGTGTAAGTGGACATACATTATGTGTGGAGATCACTCAGCACACTTCCCATTCCATCTGGTTTTGGCTATGTACACCAGACCATGTCTGTACCTTAGTCATATCCATGTACTTTATACTTCTCATGCTCATGTATCCTTCGACTTACACATCGAGCCAGCTAGAATGAGTCGCATGGCATGTGATAGGTTCACACATAATATGTTATTGAACTCTCTGTAGAAACCCTAGCATCGTAGATAGGGGTTCCACACATCATGTGATCCCAGATGAAACGATGTGTAACCTAGAAAGTTCCAGATCTGACGAGATATTCTTCATGATATCCTCCACATCACTGAAGCCACTAATCTAACTATAATCAACAAATCTATGGTTTCCTGACCTCGTTGTCACCTTCTCTCTTAATTCTTCTCTCGATCCTCTTGGAAACCGATCTTTCGAGTCGTTCCATCACCACATCAAGCTGACATTGCAAGAACAGAACCCTCAGTCAGATCCAGTACCATTCCTCCTCAAATAATTCACCATAATTTTTTATCCTCAAATCTCAACATTCATCACAAGTTTTACCCATGGTATTTATCCATTATGGTGAAAAATGGTTGTGAAATGATCAAATATCGGGCAATCATCAAACCACAGGCCAAATAAAATTCTTACAATGAATGTGAGAAGAAACTGGGGAGAAATCCATAAGACATAATATGTGAGGAATGAATGAAAGAGCACTGTCGTGGGCGCCCTCAAATGATTAGTGTGATTTTGGGGTACTTAGGTGCAGCAGAGTGGCTGACCAAGGTCGTCTCTCAAAGGAAGAAGTGGATTAAAACAACTTTTCAGAGGTATTCTAGAAACAAAATAAAAGGGAATAAAAACACTACTTGAAAGGATGGGGGTGGTTGTTTATAGTTTATGAATCTAGAAGAAGTTTTCTGGAAGAAGATTTCATTTTTTTTGTTTTTAATTTTGAAATGAAGTTTCGATTAGAATGAAACAACAAGAAGATGTTTTTTAGAAATCTATTTTAAAAGGCGTAATCGATCTAACTATACCTCTTCAATCATTTATTAATCATTATCATTTAAATTAATATTCACTTAATTATGATCCCTTAATTTTTTAAATCCCTAACCCTATGATAATTAACTTTACCACGAAGATTGAAGTGAATTTTAACCTTAGGATAACTTCGGAACATGCAATCGCGACACCCTGCTTTGATTGATGCTCTAAAATTATCTTATGGTCAGTGGTAAATTAAGGCACATAACCACTCTGGAAATGAGGATTAATTGAGTTTAGGGATTATATTTGAACTCTACAAATTGATCCCATGTGGTTTTGAATTACCGGTTAAGGTTGCGCTCTCACAGTTCACACAATTCCCGACCTCGCGTGTTTTGTGTTAACTATTCAATTGCTTGATTAGTTTCATTTAAATTAAAAACTCAATTAATAGATCATAATATGTGAATTACAGTATCTCATTGATTCAAAATAAATGAATGAAGAAGGATAGAGGTCGATCGATTACTAAAAAGAACTACTCTTCCATGGGTGGTGTAGTCATCGTGGAGACGTTTTGCATAAGCAAGGGATTGAAAGGTTAGAACCCAATCTTGTCTCCACTCTTGATTCCAACCCAATTAAGAAGATTAAGATAAGAAGAAGATGGATGAACACAGAATATTATTTGAAGAAAAATTCAAGAAACAAACATGAAATAAAAGAAATACAAAGAAGAGGTGAGAGAGGAGAGCCTTTTTGGAAGAGAGGTTTGCACAAAGGCTTACTTCTTCCAAGAGTTGTGAGATTGGCATGGGATTCAAAATTCAGCGTACTTTGCATGAAATTACTAAATATTTGAACTTGAAACAAAGTCATTTCAGCATTCATTTAAGCTTAGTTTCAAGGGGTAAATTGTTTCACTTATTGATATGAATTTAAAAATGGTGATGAGAATCATTTCAGCTCAAAAGTTTCAAAAACACACAGAAAATTGTAAAATAAACACACAAATTTTGAAAAACACACAATTTTTTTTTTGGTTTTTTTTTTAACAGGAAAACAGTTGAAATTACTAAACTAAAAGGTTCCCTCCCCCACACTTAAAATATTGAATTGTCCTCAATGTGAACCCGTGAAATGATATATGCACATGAAATTCAGAATTTTTAAATAGGACAAATAATATAAAAGTGAAAGGGTTAGGAACAGCCTGATGTGATCAAGTGGTGATGGGGTCATGCAGTGTGATAAAATCCACTGCATCAGTAGGATGTCCCTCAATGTATCTCTTCAAAAGTTGCCCATTGACTGTAAATCTCCTTCCAGTGTCCTCTTGTGTGATCTCCACTGCACCATAAGGAAAAACATTAGACACAATATAAGGACCTAACCATCTGGAACGCAACTTACCAGGCATCAACTTCAGTCGTGAACTATAGAGAAGGAATTTCTATCCAACATGAAACTCCCTTTGTTGGATCATTTTTTCATGAGCTACTTTTGATCTTTCCTTGTAGAGCCTTGAGTTCTCATATGATGACAATCGAATCTCTTCAAGCTCTTGAATTTGCAACTTCCTTTGAATTCCATCTTGGGCCAAATCCATGTTGCATTTCTTTATAGCCCAATAAGCCCGATGCTCGACTTCCACTGGGAGATGACATGCTTTCCCAAAAACAATACGAAATGGGGACATACCAATGGGGGTCTTGTATGTTGTTCTATAATCCCACAATGCATCATCCAAGTGCTTGCTCCAATCCTTCCTATTTGGCTGCACGGTTTTCTCCAAGATTTGTTTCAACTCACGATTTGAAACCTCAGCCTGGCCATTTGTTTGGGGGTGGTATGGTGTTGATGTTTTGTGTGTCACCCCATACTTTCGAAGGAGGGAAGCAAAATTCCTATTGCAAAAGTGTGTCCCTTGGTCACTGATGATGGCCTTTGGTACTCCAAACCTGCAAAAAAATTGTGCTTTGACAAAGTCCACAACAACATGAGAATTGTCAGTCCTGGTGGCCTTGGCCTCCACCCATTTACTCACATAATCAACAGCAACCAAAATGTACAAAAATCCAAATGAACTAGGAAAAGGACCCATAAAGTCGATGCCCCATACATCAAAAATCTCACAAAATAGTATGGGTTGTTGGGGCATCTCATGTCTCCTAGAAATGTTCCCAGTGTGTTGGCAACGAGAGCATGACTTACAAAACAAATGGGCATCATGGAACAAGCTAGGCCAATATAATCCAAAGTCTAAAACCTTCCTAGGTATCCGTTGGGGTCCAAAGTGTCCACCACAAGCAAGTGTATGACAAAAATGCAAAACAGACTCAAACTCATGATCGGGAACACACCTCCTAATGACTTGGTCACTACACATGCGCCAGAGGTACGGATCATCCCAAACATAAAATCTTGACTCACTCTTTAACTTTTGGACTTGATGTTTCTTCAAATTTACTAGGATTTCAGAGCCAACAATGTAATTAACTAAATCAGCATACCAAGGATGGTTACTTGAGATGGTATAGAGATGCTCATCGGGGAAAGTGTCCCGAAGTGGTACCTGGTCCAAGGTGTCACCCTCTAGTGTGTGAGTAAGCCTACTCATGTGGTCCGCCACCAAGTTTTCTGACCCCTTTTTGTCCTTTATCTCGATGTCAAACTCTTGAATAAGGAGCATCCAACGGATAAGTCGCGGCTTTGCATCTGGCTTCTTCAGGAGGTACCTCAAAGCTGCATGGTCAGAAAAAACAACTACTTTAGAGCCCAATAAATATGAACGGAATTTATCTAAAGCAAATATGACAGCAAGAAACTCTTTTTCTGTGGTTTTTTAATTTGATTGGGCTGAATCTAGTGTCCTTGATGCATAGGCGATCACATGTGAACGTCCTTCCACCCTCTGAGATAAGACAGCTCCAACCGCGAAGTTGGAGGCGTCACACATAAAATCAAATGGAAGGTCCCACTGTGGGGGCTGTATGATAGGTGGAGTGGTCAGAAACTTCTTTAGCTCATCAAAGGAAGTCCTACAAGAATCATCAAACACAAAATCAGAATCTTTTTGAAGTAATTGTGACATAGGAAGAGCGATCTTACTAAAATCTTTGATGAAGCGCCGATAAAATCCTGTATTCCCTAGGAATGATCTAACATCACGCACACATGAAGGATAGGGTAAGGATGAAATAATTTCTACCTTAGATATATCAACCTCTATCCCATGTTTTGACACCACATGCCCTAAGACAATGCCATGATCTACCATAAAATGACACTTTTCAAAGTTCAGGACCAGATTCTTCTCAATACAACGATTCAACACATTTCCCAAACTACTTAGACATTGTAACACCCGAGACTTTTATGTTATATAAATCATCAAAGGAATATTTTTCTACACAACACTTGCTTGGCTTGCTTTACACGCAATCGCGACCTTCCTCGATAGCTTGCGTCGTACGCAATACTGAGTTTCACTAAACAACAATATGTTATTAAAACTAGCCGTTATGAATAGTAATAACCACTTTTTGAAATTTTATAAATTTTATTTTTCAAAATGGACTTCATTTTTGGACTCAGAATATCTAAATTAGCCTAGGGTGAAATTTTGGTATTTTTCTGAAAACTTTCAATTTTTGATGAATAGTGAAACCACTAAGTGGTAGGTTAAAAACTGAATTTTGCATAAAACTTAATTTTACCGCTTCTGTGAATGGAATTTCAAAAATCCGAGAGACACGGTTAATATCACGGACTAAAATGTGGTTCAATGAGATGAAAATAATTTTTTGGTGAATAGTAACTTTTTACTATTTTTACCACGGTTAATAGTAAATAGGGTAACAAAGGGTAAATATGATATCAATATTACCCTAACACATGTCCTAATTGTATTGGACAAGTGTAATTCGACCAAAAACAAACTTAGGAATAAAATATGACCATTTAGGCCCACTTGGATTAGATTAGGACATTTATTATTAATTTATTTAAAGAAGGGGTAAAATAGTTAAAATCAAAGTTTAATAAGTAAATAATTTTAAATATGGGGTTATACATAAGATAAATTCGACTATAAATATTAATTAGAAAGATAAAAAGATTTCCTACATAAGGGTATTTTATTTGTAATTTTTAGACATTAAATAATTTAATTTATTTATGATACAATGATGATGCAGTAATTATCTTATTAATGAAATATTGACATAATTGATGTTATAAACACCAAAATAAATGTAATTTGAGACTTTTTATGAATTCTACTAATTTTCTAGGTTACTATGATATATTAATGTTGATTTAATCAACTTGT
Organism: Viscum album; assembly: GCA_963277665.1. Classification (NCBI taxonomy): domain Eukaryota; kingdom Viridiplantae; phylum Streptophyta; class Magnoliopsida; order Santalales; family Viscaceae; genus Viscum; species Viscum album. Next base: position 746,746,610 of record OY728129.1, on the reverse strand, counting down.
TTCGAACATATAATTCTGTTATGACTTTCACAAAAATCATATATCAAATAGTGTCAAAATTGACACAAAATAGTTTTTAAATAAAATATTATATTATTAATTGTTATTTTATTCCTAAAAATCTAAGGTTCGGCAAAATGACTTAGATAAGGATATATATATTAATAATAAACAATTTGGGGTTCGTTTGGCATGTTATAGTAAGTGTATTAACCATATAGTGAAAGAAAACAAAAAGACACGGTAAAAGTTAAATTATTTAACTTAGAGTTAAATCTAATTGATACGGTTAAAATAATTCCCTAAACTTGTCTAAATCCTATTGGTTGATAGGATTTCGACCCATCCACACTTTAGCTTCGAAATAAGACCCTTTGGAACCATTATAAACCGATTTTGACTTTAATATAAAATAATATTTTGAGATATTCCTAAGGTGCCCCTCTCCTCCCTTATAAAAGGGAACCTCCTCCCCCTCCTCCTCACACCAAATTGAGCACTCAAGCTCGGCCATACCCTGCCATTTTCTCCTCTCCACTTCCCTAGAATAATCCTAGAGGTCCTGGTCTTCTCCAAAGACCAATCTTAGTTCCTTAAGTGGAGGATTCAAAGAGGCGTTCCAAAGAAGAGGTAATATCCATTACCGATCTTTTCAATTTCTTTCTTCTTCAACTTCTTCTTCTTTAGTTGTTTCATGATAAAGTAATAACATCAGTATTACATACATACTGATATGTTATTATAAATATCAAACAACCCTAATTCACCTTCTATCCATCCTACGGAAAAATGAAACTACCGCGCGTGCGTACGTACGGAATACCGTCTCCACGCCGTGGTGTAATCTATTTTCCACCATCACCTTACAAGGATGGGTATAATGGTGTAATGAGTAACTATATATTATTATTATGAAGTAATATTGATACTGAAATAATATATATATACTCCAATACAATTCCACGATCATAGGAACGATATCATCACTCGTGCGTACGTACGGAATACCGTCTCCACGATGTGATGCGACTCGTTCTACATGATCTTCATTTCATAATGATTATATAAATGAATTGAATGAATGAATATGGTATATAATACACTAATACCATTCTGTAAATGAATTACCTATAACCTAAAGATAAGAATAAGAATTTATTCGACAAAACAAGCATAAGAACAAAAAGTTATAAAGACCCGAGTAACAAGTAACAATGAAATATTACTAAAAAGAAGCTAATAATATGACCATATATGATATCATATCAATATGTATGATTCTGGAATGAGTCAATAACATTATTTAAACCATTATACATGAGCTTCGGACACGAACAAAGCAAATCGGACCTAAGGTAAGGGAAATATCACAATCCGAGATTGTTTATTCGTAAGTATTCACTGGGGTGTATTTTATCATCCACATCCATGTTTCATCAATATGTAATATTATTTCCATCCACCTACAATTGTTTAAATCCATTTTTACCCTTCGGTGTGTTTTTAGTAATATGTATGAAAGGAATATTTTGTCGTACGAGGTACTTTTTGACTTTTCCGACAAAAGTACGAAGAATGTTTTTTTTAACTTATACGGCATGAATGGATTTTTAAAACATTGTTTCCAAGAAGCTTCCTTTACAAGTTTTCAAGTTTATTTTTAATCAACTTATTTTATTTTAAAGTTGTATGACATGTTATGAAAGGAAAAATGTTTTTGAAGAAGAAAGGATATTTTCCTCAAGAATGGAGTTCAAGTGTTTTATCAAAATTATTTTCCATCTAAGATAATAAAAGGGTTCTGTTTTTATCCCTATTATTACATGGATTTGATTATGTTGTGATGGAAATATTTTTATGAATTCCTTTATCTTATATGAATTGCTTTATGATGTCATGATGTTTCAAGAATCCCATTTTTGTTACATGTGTTATGTGATGATGTATGTTTTATGATTATGTGGCACACATAAGAAAGGATTCATTATAAGATGGGTGGGACCTATATCTCCCTCCAATGCATTGGGTAAAGATTTTATATCTCATGAGATAGACATGGCTGGAACGGAAGGTTATTTCGGTTCAGTGATACAGGACTGAAACGAGGAGTGAACTCGGTTCAGAAAGGGACTTTGTCCACTAAGATAGTCTTGGCAATGAGTCATGACTAACAAGAAATGATTTTCCATGATTATGTGTGCATGCCACAAAGTTTCAAGTTTTATGTTATGATTATGGGGATCTCATTTTCACTTCTATGATTTATTCCATGTTAAGATATTATGATCTCTTTTGCAGGTTTTGATTTTCATAAAGATATGATATGATTTTTATTTCCTTTATTTGCCCTTGCTGAGCATTTGGATCACCCTTTTATGTTTTCTTTTCCCCAGGTCAGGAAGATGGATATTAAGTAGAATATGCTAAAAGGGACCCTAGATATGATGAAATAAATGGGAGACACTGTAGAAGATTTATGAACCAGTTGTTTATGTTTCCAGTTTCTAAAGACACTATACCTATACAGTCCTTTATGGTTTTGTCATATGTTGTAATAAGTGTGCTTCAATTTTGAAGTATTAACAATGTATGTAAAGTGTGGGTCGTTATAGTTGGTATCAGAGGAAAGGTATAGTCAACCTTTGGAAACTAGGATGTGAAAGCCTTAGTAAGAACCCTAAGGATAAGTCTAAGCATAGAACACAATCTTAGTGTTTTAGAAATGTCCTTGAATAACCTAGGATAAGACCTTAAGCATGAAAATTTTATTCTTGAATTATGTGGTTTCCTATTATAATTAGTGTTGCTCACACTATTCTTCTTGGTTTTAGTCAATGGCTGGAACCCGAAGGAACCGTGTTAATGCGGAATGCGATGGGCAATGCAATGATTGTACCCCTGAGCAACCAAACGATATGGGAGCTGGAATGCAAAATCTTGTAGCCATGCTCACCCAACTTTCTCAAGCTATGAATCATGCAGGATTTCCAAACGAGCAAAGGAGGGAGCAACATTCTGTTGAATCCTTCATGAGGCAGCGTCCACCTTCTTTCAGCGGGTCTGCTGATCCATTAGTTTCTGAACAATGGATTAGTACTACTGAAAAGATATTTTCAGTTCTTCAATGTTCTGAGCATGATAAAGTCATCCTAGCAGTGTATCGTTTGGAAGGAGATGCGGATCAATGGTGGAATCTTGTTAAGAATACGAGGCAAAGGGATGAAATTGAGTCTATGGAATGGGACGAGTTCAAGAACTTATTTTTCAATAAGTACTTCCCTCGTATTCTTCGAACAAAGATGGAGAAAGAGTTTCTTGAACTGAAGCAAAGGGATGATGAATCTGTTGGTACCTATGAAGCAAATTTTACAAGACTTGCAAGGTACGCTTCTGGTATTATTATCCAACCTGAGAGTAAGATCGACCGATTCTTTAGTGGCTTAAAACCAAGTCTTCGAAGGGCGTTAGCCATAAGGGACTTCAATAGCTACGAGGAAATCGTTCGATGTGCTCTCAAAGTCGAGATGGAGATTGGAGTAACCCATCAGTCGCATGGGTTTGATAAGAAGAGGAAGATGGAATTCAAAGGAAACTCTAAAGAGCACACTGAAAAGAAGATGAACTTTCCCTTATGCTCAAAGTGTGGAAAGAAACATGGAGGGAGTTGTCTTAAAGGGACAAGTAAATGTTTTAAATGTGGAAAAGAAGGTCATCGGGCATTTGAATGCCGTGATAATGGGAAGAAGATGTCTAATGATGCAAACAAAGGAAGGGATACACAGAATGAACCTACTACACTTCAATGTTTCAAGTGCAAGGAGATGGGGCATTATTCCAATCAATGCCCAAATCCAAGGGTTGATGATGATGGTCGACGTCAACAAAATCTTAAGGCTAAAGACAAAGGAAAGTCACATGCAATTTCTATCAGCGATGTGGAGTACGATAACGATGTGGTGAAAGGTACACTTACCATCCACTCTAAAGTAGCAAATGTTTTATTTGATTCTGGATCCACCCACTCTTTTATTTCTGAAGACTTTTCTAAGGGTATCACCGTATTACCTCAACAATTAGATGTTGAGTTAGCTGTGACAACACCTAATGGCACATCAATCGCATCAAAAGTCTATAATTCTTCTCCGATCGAAGTTTGTGGGAAAGTGCTTCCTTCAAATCTTGTGATCCTTCCTTTAGTGGAATTTGATGTGATTCTTGGCATGGATTGGCTTTCTCTACATGGAGCTCATATCGATTGCCAAAGAAGGGAAGTCACATTTCATATTCCAGATCAATCTACGATCGTATATCAATGCAAGGATGAACATAACCTTCCAGTGGAAATTTCTTCCATCTTATGGGTATTGATTCCACTAAATGAAGGTTATTTATCTCAAATGGTTGGTGAGAAACTCATGATTAAGAATATGCCCATTGTACGGGAGTTTGATGATGTCTTTCCGGAGGAATTGTCGGGTCTTCCACCAAATCGTGAAGTTGAGTTTTCAATAGAACTCGTACCGGGTGCTTTGCCTATTTCAAAGACACCTTATAGAATGGCCCCAATTGAGTTGCAGGAATTGAAGAAGCAACTCCAAGAGAATCTTGATAAGGGATTCATATGCCCTAGTGCGTCACCTTGGGGAGCACCTGTTCTATTTGTTAAGAAGAAAGATGGATCAATGAGACTTTGCATTGATTATCGAGAACTTAACAAGATCACTATCAAGAACAAATATCCTCTCCCACGCATTGATGACTTATTTGACCAACTACGCGGAGCTCAATACTTTTCCAAGATTGATCTTCGTTCAGGGTATCATCAATTAAGGGTCAAAAGGGAGGATATACCAAAGACGGCTTTCCGTACAAGGTATGGACACTATGAATTTATAGTGATGCCATTTGGTCTTACTAATGCCCCTACTATCTTCATGGATCTAATGAATAGAGTCTTTAGAGACTATCTTGATCAATTTGTGGTAGTCTTTATAGACGATATTCTTGTCTATTCAAAGAGCAAGGAAGAGCATGAAGATCACTTGAGAATTATATTGAAGACCCTGAGAAAGGAGAAGCTTTATGCCAAATTTACCAAGTGTGAATTTTGGCTTCAAAAAGTTGCATTTTTTGGTCATATAATCTCAAAAGAGGGGATATCTGTGGATCCAGCAAAAATAGAGGTTATCGAAAGATGGTCAAGACCAACAATAGTAACTGAGATCCGAAGTTTTCTTGGTTTGGCTGGATATTATCGACGTTTTGTAAAAGATTTTTCACGATTATCTAATCCACTCACCAAGTTGACTCGGAAAGGAGTTAAGTTTGTCTGGACAGAGGAATGTGAAGAGAATTTCAAGGAGTTGAAAAGAAGGTTATCCAGTGCACCTGTGCTCACACTGCCTTGTAGTGGAGAAAGGTTTGTGATCTACAGTGATGCATCCAAGAAGGGATTGGGGTGTGTTCTTATGCAAAATGATATGGTGATAGCTTATGCCTCACGACAGTTGAAAATCCATGAGAAAAATTACCCAACACATGATTTGGAGTTGGCTGCGGTAATCTTTGCATTAAAAATTTGGAGGAATTACCTTTATGGTGAAAGGTGTGATATTTATACTGACCATAAAAGTTTAAAGTATATTTTCACACAAAAGGAGTTGAATATGCATCAAAGAAGATGGTTGGAGCTGATTAAAGATTATGACTGCTCAATCCATTACCACCCTGGGAAAGCAAACAAGGTGGCAGATGCATTAAGTCGACAAGACCATGCTAGTTTATCCATGATGAGGATCACAAAAGATCCAATATTTATGGATTTACAAAGGATGGATCTTGGAATTATAATGGAAGGGGAAAAATCTTATCTTTCTCAAATGAATGTTCAACCATCTATACATGTGAAGATTAAAGAGGCACAGAAAGAAGATGCCGAGTTACAAAAGAAGGTGAGAAATGTTCCTGAATTCAACCTTGATTGTGATGGGATAATAAAGTTCAGGAATCGGGTTTGTGTTCCTCCCATCCCCGAATTAAAGAAGGAGCTGCTGGATGAGGCTCATAGTTCTTCATTCTCTATTCATCCTGGAAGCACGAAGATGTATAGGGACCTGAAAGAGTACTTCTGGTGGGATGGCATGAAAAGAGATGTTGCTGAATATGTCTCTCGATGCTTGGTTTGTCAACAAGTTAAAGCTGAGAGACAAAAGTCTAAGGGGATGTTACAACCATTACCCATACCCGAATGGAAATGGGAAAACATCACTATGGACTTTGTCACAGGACTTCCTAAAACATCCAAAGGCAATAATGCTATCTGGGTCATAGTTGATCGTCTTACAAAGTCTGCACACTTCATTCCTATTAGAGAGGATTTCTCTCTAGATCAGCTTGCCAGGATATATGTAAAGGAAGTGGTAAGATTGCATGGAGTACCACTTTCTATTATATCTGATCGGGATCCGAGATTTACCTCGAAGTTCTGGCGAAGTCTTCAGCATACTCTGGATACAGAGTTGAGTTTCAGCACTGCTTATCATCCCCAAACAGACGGTCAGTCTGAGAGAACAATTCAAACCCTAGAAGATATGTTGAGAGCTTGCTCTATGGATTTCAAAGGAGGTTGGGATCAACACCTACCTTTGGTGGAATTTTCTTATAATAATAGCTTTCACTCCAGTATTCAGATGGCTCCTTATGAAGCTCTCTATGGAAAGAAATGCAGGACTCCAACTTGCTGGGATGAAGTTGGGGAAAGAAAGCTATTAGGACCTGATCTCGTTGATGAAATGGCAGAAAAGGTCAGATCTATTCAACAACACATAAGAGCAGCTCAGAGTCGACAGAAAAGTTATGCCGACAACCGAAGAAAAGACCTAGAGTTTGAAGTGGGTGATAAAGTGTTCTTACGAATATCTCCCTGGAAGAGGGTTATGAGATTTGGAAAGAAGGGGAAGTTGAGCCCTAGATATATCGGTCCTTTTGAAATACTGGATCGTGTTGGGAAGGTAGATTACCGATTGGAGCTTCCACCGAATCTCTCTCAAGTTCACGATGTGTTCCATGTATCTCTCCTGAGAAAGTACATACCAGATCCTTCACATGTACTCAGCTCAGAAGTTGTACCGCTGGAGCAAGATCTTTCTTATGAAGAACAGCCGATAGAGATTCTGGATCGTAGCGAAAAAGTCCTACGAAACAAGACCACTCGCTTGGTGAAAGTTTTATGGAGGAACCACCAACTTGAAGAAGCTACATGGGAGCTTGAGGATATGATGAGGGAGAAGTATCCTCATTTGTTTGTTGCAAAGTGACGAATTTCGAGGGCGAAATTCTTTTTAAGGGGGGTAGAATGTAACACCCGAGACTTTTATGTTATATAAATCATCAAAGGAATCTTTTTCTACACAACACTTGCTTGGCTTTCTTTACACGCAATCGCGACCTTCCTCGATAGCTTGCGTCGTACGCAATACCGAGTTTCACTAAACAACAATATGCTATTAAAACTAGCCGTTATGAATAGTAATAACCACTTTTTGAAATTTTATAAATTTTATTTTTCAAAATGGACTTCATTTTTGGACTCAGAATATCGAAATTAGCCTAGGGTGAAATTTTGGTATTTTTCTGAAAACTTTCAATTTTTGATGAATAGTGAAACCACTAAGTGGTAGGTTAAAAACTGAATTTTGCATAAAACTTAATTTTACCGCTTCTGTGAATGGAATTTCAAAAATCCGAGAGACACGGTTAATATCAGGGACTAAAATGTGGTTCAATGAGATGAAAATAATTTTTTGGTGAATAGTAACTTTTTACTATTTTTACCACGGTTAATAGTAAATAGGGTAACTAAGGGTAAATATGATATCAATATTACCCTAAAACATGTCCTAATTATATTGGACAAGTGTAATTCGACCAAAAACAAACTTAGGAATAAAATATGACCATTTAGGCCCACTTGGATTAGATTAGGACATTTATTATTAATTTATTTAAAGAAGGGGTAAAATAGTTAAAATCAAAGTTTAATAAGTAAATCATTTTTAATATGGGGTTATACATAAGATAAATTCGACTATAAATATTCATTAGAAAGATAAAAAGATTTCCTACATAAGGGTATTTTATTTGTAATTTTTAGACATTAAATAATTTAATTTATTTATGACACAATGATGATGCAGTAATTATCTTATTAATGAAATATTGACATAATTGATGTTATAAACACCAAAATAAATGTAATTTGAGACTTTTTATGAATTCCACTAATTTTCTAGGTTACTATGATATATTAATGTTGATTTAATCAACTTGTTTCGAACATATAATTCTGTTATGACTTTCACAAAAATCATATATCAAATAGTGTCAAAATTGACACAAAATAGTTTTTAAATCAAATATTATATTATTAATTGTTATTTTATTCCTAAAAATCTAAGGTTCGCCCAAATGACTTAGATAAGGATATATATATTAATAATAAACAATTTGGGGTTCGTTTGGCATGTTATAGTAAGTGTATTAACCATATAGTGAAAGAAAACAAAAAGACACGGTAAAAGTTAAATTATTTAACTTAGAGTTAAATCTAATTGATACAGTTAAAATAATTCCCTAAACTTGTCTAAATCCTATTGGTTGATAGGATTTCTACCCATCCACACTTTATCTTCGAAATAAGACCCTTTGGAACCATTATAAACCGATTTTGACTTTAATATAAAATAATATTTTGAGATATTCCTAAGGTGCCCCTCTCCTCCCTTATAAAAGGGCACCTCCTCCCCCTCCTCCTCACACCAAATTGAGCACTCAAGCTCGGCCATACCCTGCCATTTTCTCCTCTCCACTTCCCTAGAATAATCCTAGAGGTCCTGGTCTTCTCCAAAGACCAATCTTAGTTCCTTAAGTGGAGGATTCAAAGAGGCGTTCCAAAGAAGAGGTAATATCCATTACCGATCTTTTCAATTTCTTTCTTCTTCAACTTCTTCTTCTTTAGTTGTTTCATGATAAAGTAATAACATCAGTATTACATACATACTTATATGTTATTATAAATATCAAACAACCCTAATTCACCTTCTATCCATCCTACGGAAAAATGAAATCACCGCGCGTGCGTACGTACGGAATACCGTCTCCACGCCGTGGTGTAATCTATTTTCCACCATCACCTTACAAGGATGGGTATAATGGTGTAATGAGTAACTATATATGATTATTATGAAGTAATATTGATACTTAAATAATATATATATATACTCCAATACAATTCCACGATCATAGGAACGATATCATCACTCGTGCGTACGTACGGAATACCGTCTCCACGATGTGATGCGACTCGTTCTACATGATCTTCATTTCATAATGATTATATAAATGAATTGAATGAATGAATATGGTATATAATACACTAATAACATTCTGTAAATGAATTACCTATAACCTAAATATAAGAATAAGAATTTATTCGACAAAACAAGCATAAGAACAAAAAGTTATAAAGACCCGAGTAACAAGTAACAATGAAATATTACTAACAAGAAGCTAATAATATGACCATATATGATATCATATCAATATGTATGATTCTGGAATGAGTCAATAACATTATTTAAACCATTATACATGAGCTTCGGACACGAACAAAGCAAATCGGACCTAAGGTAAGGGAAATATCACAATCCGAGATTGTTTATTCGTAAGTATTCACTGGGGTGTATTTTATCATCCACATCCATGTTTCATCAATATGTAATATTATTTCCATCCACCTACAATTGTTTAAATCCATTTTTACCCTTCGGTGTGTTTTTAGTAATATGTATGAAAGGAATATTTTGTCGTACGAGGTACTTTTTGACTTTTCCGACAAAAGTACGAAGAATGTTTTTTTTAACTTATACGGCATGAATGGATTTTTAAAACATTGTTTCCAAGAAGCTTCCTTTACAAGTTTTCAAGTTTATTTTTAATCAACTTATTTTATTTTAAAGTTGTATGACATGTTATGAAAGGAAAAATGTTTTTGAAGAAGAAAGGATATTTTCCTCAAGAATGGAGTTCAAGTGTTTTATCAAAATTATTTTCCATCTAAGATAATAAAAGGGTTCTGTTTTTATCCCTATTATTACATGGATTTGATTATGTTGTGATGGAAATATTTTTATGAATTCCTTTATCTTATATGAATTGTTTTATGATTTCATGATGTTTCAAGAATCCCATTTTTGTTACATGTGTTATGTGATGATGTATGTTTTATGATTATGTGGCACACATAAGAAAGGATTCATTATAAGATGGGTGGGACCTATATCTCCCTCCAATGCATTGGGTAAAGATTTTATATCTCATGAGATAGACATGGCTGGAACGGAAGGTTATTTCGGTTCAGTGATACAGGACTGAAACGAGGAGTGAACTCGGTTCAAAAAGGGACTTTGTCCACTAAGATAGTCTTGGCAATGAGTCATGACTAACAAGAAATGATTTTCCATGATTATGTGTGCATGCCACAAAGTTTCAAGTTTTATGTTATGATTATGGGGATCTCATTTTCACTTCTATGATTTATTCCATGTTAAGATATTATGATCTCTTTTGCAGGTTTTGATTTTCATAAAGATATGATATGATTTTTATTTCCATTATTTGCCCTTGCTGAGCATTTGAGCTCACCCTTTTATGTTTTCTTTTCCCCAGGTCAGGAAGATGGATATTAAGTAGAATATGCTAAAAGGGACCCTAGATATGATGAAATAAATGGGAGACACTGTAGAAGATTTATGAACCAGTTGTTTATGTTTCCAGTTTCTAAAGACACTATACCTATACGGTCCTTTGTGGTTTTGTCATATGTTGTAATAAGTGTGCTTCAATTTTGAAGTATTAACAATGTATGTAAAGTGTGGGTCGTTATAGACATTCATCAAATGAAGACCCATACACTGTAAAATCATCCATAAATACCTCCATGCAGGTCTCAATAAAATCAGAAAAAATACTCACCATACATCTCTGGAAGGTACCTGGGGCATTGCAAAGTCCAAATGGCATCCTCCGGTAGGCAAATGTGCCAAAGGGACAGGTGAATGTAGTCTTCTCCTGATCCTATGGAGCTATAGGAACCTGAAAATATCCAGAAAATCCATCCAAGAAACAATAGTGTGTTTTCCCAGCTAGTCTCTCGAGCATTTGATCAATAAATGGGAGGGGGAAATGGTCCTTGCGAGCGGTCTGATTTAGTTTCCTATAATCAATACACACACGCCAACTGTTTTGAACCCTCATTGGAACTAAATCATCTTTCTCATTTTTAACAACAGTAAAACCAGTTTTCTTAGGCACAACCTGAATTGGACTTACCCACTGTGAATCTGAAATGGGAAAGATTATACCTGCCTCGAGCAATTTCTCAACTTCCTTTTTAACAACTTCCAGGAGGGTGGGATTGAGTCTCCTTTGTGGTTGTCTCACCAGTTTATCCCCATCCTCCAATAGAATCCTATGCATGCAAATGGAGGGGCTAATACCTGATATGTCAACCAAGGTCCACCCAATCGCCCTGATGTTCTCCCTCAAAATATTCAAAAGCCTTTCTTCATGTTCAAAAGGGAGATTGTTAGCAATGATAACAGGTAATCTCTCACCATTCAACAAGTATGAGTATTTCAGATTTGGTGGCAATGGATTGAGTTCTAATGAAGGAGGGTGTAGTATGGATGGAGACATTGAAGGAACTGAAATATGTTCACAAAGAGCATCAGTATCAGAATAGACATCATCAAAATCATAGAATAAAGCATCAAATCCATCAGCATACTCAACAGCCATTTCATAATCAGAGTGAACATGATCAAAATCAGAATATGAATCCACATAAAAATCAAATCTTAGAGTCTTGTTCATTAGAAATAGGTGTGGAAGTTCTCTTAGTCATTAAACCAGAACCAATACTCATAATCTCCCTAAGCATAGGACAATCCAATTCCATGATGTTTTTACTTGGTGGTTCAAAATGGGAGATAACAAAAGAAGAATGGTCCTCTGAGGGGTACTTCATGGAATCCATAACATTAAATATCACAACTTCATCTCCAAACTCCATGGAAAGTGTACCCTCATTGACATTTATGATAGTTTTCGCAGTTTTGAGGAAGGGTCTACCTAAGATAATGGGGGCATGAGAAATTACCTGATCATCCTCCATGTTTAGAACATAGAAATCCGCTGGAAAGATCATGTCTCTTACCTGGACAAGTACATCCTCAAGGACTCCCGCTGGATATGTCGTAGCTCTATTCGCCAATTGCACCACTACTCTTGTTGGCTTCAACTCACCAACCTGCAAGGAAGAGAATACAGAGTGAGGCATCACATTTATGGAAGCACCTAAATCACAAAGTGCATGAGAAAAGTGCAACTCCCCTATGGTGCATGGGATGGTGAATGTCCCTGGATCCTTGCACTTTGTTGGCATTTCTAGAGTTGGTGAAATGAGTGCTGAGATATTCCTTCCAAGGTTTATCCTCTCATTTCCCTTGATCCCTCTTCGATTGGTGCAGAGTTCTTTTAAGAATTTGTCATACCTTGGGATTTTCTTAATGGCTTCAAGTAGAGGAATGTTGATCTCCACACGCTTGAATGTGTCCAAAACCTCCTTTTGCATTGCTTCTTCAGCCATCTTCTTGGTTTGAACAACCCTGTTTGGAAAAGGAAGGGGTTTAGGAGGAACATCATCAATATTTTTCTTACCTTTATCTTTCTCCTTGGATTGTTCATCAGTTGGTATGGAATGCGGCTTCTCTGAAGTTGAGGTGAATCCCGGTGGAATGGTAGGTGCAGATGTACTGTTCATTTGCTTCCCACTTCTCAATGTGATGGCACTAACATTCCCCTTTGGATTTGGAGTGGGTTGGGAAGGTATATTTCCAGAATTCTTACTCACAAGTTCATGGAGGGCGGTGGCACTCTGACTCATTTGAGTCTTCAACTCTCTCAGCTCCGAACCTTGACTCTTCAGCTCATTCTGTTGATTAAGAACAATTTTTTTCAAAAGATCATCAGTGTTAGAGTCTACCTTGTGTTGGATATTCCCTTGTTGCTGACTCGTTGATGTTTGAGCTTTGAATCTCCTTTGGGGTTGTTGGAAACCCTGTTGGTAAGGTGGAGGCTGCTGGAAGTTTGGTTGAAAAGGGGGCCTTTGTTGTTGTCCAGAGTCATACCTCATGTCCGCTAGATCTTTCCACCCTTGGTTGTATGTTCGATCAAACTTCTTTTGGGGATATGGTTGTTGTTGTTGCTGCTGAAATGGTCTCCCAGGGAACACTGCTGTACAATCTTCTGTTTCTTGGAGTTGTGGGCAACAGTCAGTTGGGTGGCTTGTCTCAGTGCAAATACCACAAGGCCTTGAAGGAGGGGGTTGGGATGTCTTTTGAGCCAATGCAATCTGCCTCACCATAGTTGTCAATTCTTCTAACTTAGTATCAATCAAATGACTTTCAAGAGAAGAAGGACTTACTTGATGTACTCCTCGAACATGTGGTGTACCTCTATCACCGAATTGTTGGGAGTTTTGGGCCATCTTGTCGATCAACGCACGCGCAGCTACTGGTGTCTTGTCCACCAATGCTCCTCCAGCTGCAGCATCTACCATGCTCCTCTCCATGGGTGTGAGTCCTTTGTAGAAGTATTGGATGAGGAGTTGCTCACTGATTTGGTGATGTGGGCAGCTTGCACACAACTTCTTGAATCTCTCCCAGTACTCATACATTGACTCCCCTTGGGCTTGCTTGATCCCTGATATCTCCTTTCGAATGGATGTGGTCCTTGATGCTGGAAAAAATCTCTGCAAGAAAAGTCGTTTCAAATCGTTCCAACAAGTTACATCTTCGGGTTGTAAATAATACATCCAATCTTTCCCAGCTCCATCAAGTGAGAATGGGAATGCTCTTAGTTTGATTTGATCTTCAGATACATTTCTAGGTTTTAGGGTTGAGCAAACCACATTAAATTCTTTCAAATGTTTATTGGGATCCTCACCAGAGAGGCCATGAAACTTTGGAAGTAAGTGAATTAACCTAGATTTCAGTTCGAAGTCCGATTCGAGATTTGGGTATGCAATACAATTTGGTTGATAGTTAATATCAGGTGCAGCCAATTCTCGAATGGTTATATTAAGTTCATTTCCATTGTTTCCAGCCATTGGTTCTTGTTTTATGGTTGAATTTGAATTGCTTCCAATTTCAATGTTCTGATATTGGAGTAATTCTCCAACTGGTTGAATGTTGAAACTTCCCGTAGACTGAGAATGTCTGATTCGTGCCCTAAGGCTACGTTCAATCTCAGGGTCAAGATCTAAGAGATATTCGGGATTAGTTCGTGTCATCAATCAATGAAATATGAAAAGAAGGAATGTGGACCATAGTAAAATAAAAATTAGAAGTTTGAGTTGATGGTCCAGAAAGAAGTAGAAAGAGATAAAAGAAGAAGAAGAAAAAAAAAATCAGATTGGGTAAAGACGGAAGAAAGAAGAGAGGAAGAGAATTAAAATGTAAAATAAAATAAATACCTCTAATTGGTTGAAATAATTACTTTCCTCCCCGGCAACGGCGCCAATTTGAAAGAGCACTGTCATGGGCGCCCTCAAATGATTAGTGTGATTTTGGGGTACTTAGGTGCAGCAGAGTGGCTGACCAAGTTCGTCTCTCAAAGGAGGAAGTGGATTAAAACAACTTTTCAGAGGTATTCTAGAAACAAAATAAAAGGGAATAAAAACACTACTTGAAAGGATGGGGGTGGTTGTTTATAGTTTATGAATCTAGAAGAAGTTTGCTGGAAGAAGATTGCATTTTTTTTTGTTTTTAATTTTGAAATGAAGTTTCGATTAGAATGACACAACAAGAAGATGTTTTTTTAGAAATCTATTTTAAAAGGCGTAATAGATCTAACTATACCTCTTCAATAATTTATTAATCATTATAATTTAAATTAATATTCACTTAATTATGATCCCTTAATTTGTTAAATCCCGAACCCTACGAGAATTAACTTTACCACGAAGATTGAAGTGAATTTTAACCTTAGGATAACTTCGGAACATGCAATCGCGACACTCTGCTTTGATTGATGCTCTAAAATTAGCTTATGGTCAGTGGTAAATTAAGGAACCTAACCACTCTTGAAATGAGGATTAATTGAGTTTAGGTATTATATTTGAACTCTACAAATTGATCCCATGTGGTTTTGAATTACCGGTTAAGGTTGCGCTCTCACAGTTCACACAATTCCCGACCTCGCGTGTTTTGTGTTAACTATTCAATTGCTTGCTTAGTTTCATTTAAATTAAAAACTCAATTAATAGATCATAATATGTGAATTACAGTATCTCATTGATTCAAAATAAATGAATGAAGAAGGATAGAGGTCGATCGATTACTAAAAAGAACTACTCTTCCATGGGTGGTGTAGTCATCGTGGAGACGTTTTGCATAAGCAAGGGATTGAAAGGGTAGAACCCAATCTTGTCTCAACACTTGATTCCAAACCAATTAAGAAGATTAAGATAAGAAGAATAGGGATGAACACAGAATATTATTTGAAGAAAAATTCAAGAAACAAACATGAAAGAAAAGAAATACAAAGAAGAGGTGAGAGAGGAGAGCCTTTTTGGAAGAGAGGTTTGCACAAAGGCTTACTTCTTCCAAGAGTTGTTAGGGGCTCCCAAGAGACACCCTTTCGGCCACACCTTCCCAAAGCCTTGAACAGCCCTCTCAAAGAGTTAAAACCCCCTTTAAATAGAGTTTGTGAGGGCTAGGGATACATAACTTTTTAAGTGTGAAATGAAAATCTCGGCTAAATATTTTATTCCAACTTTCACCGCCACTTTGACCTCCACAACGCGTGAATTGACCGGCCTTCCAGAAGGATGATTTGTGCCACATCATGTACCCGAGCTTTCCTCAAACTTTGGGCTCAATCCAAGTCCGCATGTAGAGGATATGGCCCAAATACAGAACCTTCTTCATTCTGGCGAGCCCAGCCCAACTTTGACTTCATGGCCCAATTTCAACAACCAAATGAACTGTTTAGCTTTAGTGTCCTGAATAAAGGTTCTAGATAATTAAGTTAGGAACACTGTTCCAAAATTTCAAATTCAAATAATAAATATAAAAATATTTATCTTCGAAATACTACAGTGCACTATTAAGGGTAAAACTGGAATTTTCACCAAATTTTCAAATGAATGATCAAATCCCAAATATTTTATAAATAAACATGTTTAACACAATGTGAGGAAATTATATAATTTATTATAAATAAAATATTCAATAAAATAGTGTTTTATCAACTCCCCCACACTTACCCTTTTTCACACCTGGGCAAAACCTCATATCAAGTAAACATCAATATCAAATCAAAACCAATTTTAAAACACATATCTTTAAGATCAATCAATTTCACACAAAGAATAAAAAAGATATCATGCCTCATAAAAAACCTTATTTCAAGTTCTCCATTTATATCATTCAATATATTTCCACTTCATTTATCCGCCCATGCACAAAACACTTACCTCGCTTGAATTTTCTCTCATCACTAAATATCAATTTTTTTGCAATGTCTTTCTCATCCAAACTCATACAAGGGTCACCATAGGCTTGATAGATTCCTACATCGCTACCCGATGTGAGTCAAGGACATATGTTTATCATGAGTAATTTTCAGGGTTGTTCTGTGGCTTTCGGTTGGTAGGATTAAGATGTGAAAAACTCTGAGGCTGAATGAGGAGGGCTTGACTCTTTTAAAGCAAAATTGCATTAATCTAATTTTCACTTAAATATGGTCTTCTCTTAAATCCCCATAGTATCAATTCAGCTCCATCATCATGAAAAGTCATGAAAGGTTTACACCATTCATAATTTCAGCATAAAAAATGCCAATCTTCTAAAACATGATTTTCTTGAAAGCTCCAGATGGGCACAGATTTCCACCTCAATTAGAAGCTCCAGAAAAGGCACAGCTTCACTTGTCATGTAAGCTCCAGAAAAGGCACAGATTTCAATATAATTACTTTCTTTAGCAGCAGACACATCTCTTCAGAATTTAATTTTCCACTCAAAGTATCACATAATGTGGTGGCACAACACAAGACAGCTTCCCCCACACTTAAGCTCAACTAGATTATGAAATTTCACTTCAAGAGTTGGTTGGATAGGGAAAATTGGCTTGTAATGTGGCTTAACCTAACAGGCTGTGCATGGCTTCTAAGGGCTACAAGGATTAAATATTCAAGGAAGGCCATTATAAAAAAGGATTCTTTGAAATAGGGGTTTTAATACCAAACAAATGCCTCAATCATTTAAACACAAGTACCTCAAACCCTCAAGTTTTGACAGGAATAGATCAAATTCTGGTTAAATCAAGTATGGTTTGGTTCTCTCAAGAAGTGAGGTGAATGTAAAGAATATGAAAATAATGGTTTAGAAGCCTCACAGGAAAGTGATTTCAAATATAAAGACAGTGAGATTGTGATGGGATTCAAAATTCAGCGTACTTTGCATGAAATTACTAAATATTTGAACTTGAAACAAAGTCATTTCAGCATTCATTTAAGCTTAGTTTCAAGGGGTAAATTGTTTCACTTATTGATATGGATTTAAAAATGGTGATGAGAATCATTTCAGCTCAAAAGTTTCAAAAACACATAGAAAATTGTAAAATAAACACACAAATTTTGAAAAACACACAATTTTTTTTTTGGTTTTTTTTAACAGGAAAACAATTGAAATTACTAAACTAAAAGGTTCCCTCCCCCACACTTAAAATATTGCATTGTCCTCAATGTGAACCCGTGAGATGATATATGCACATGAAATTCAGAATTTTTAAATAGGACAAATAATATAAAAGTGAAAGGGTTAGGAACAGCCTGATGTGATCAAGTGATGATGGGGTCATGCAGTGTGATAAAATCCACTGCATCAGTAGGATGTCCCTCAATGTATCTCTTCAAACGTTGCCCATTGACTGTAAATCTCCTTCCAGTGTCCTCTTGTGTGATCTCCACTGCACCATAAGGAAAAACATTAGACACAATATATGGACCTAACCATCTCGAACGCAACTTACTAGGCATCAACTTCAGTCGTGAACTATAGAGAAGGACTTTCTCTCCAACATGAAACTCCCTTTGTTGGATCATTTTGTCATGAGCTGCTTTTGATCTTTCCTTGTAGAGCCTTGAGTTCTCATATGATGACAATCGAATCTCCTCAAGCTCTTGAATTTGCAACTTCCTTTGAATTCCAGCTTGGGCCAAATCCATGTTGCATTTCTTTATAGCCCAATAAGCCCGATGCTCGACTTCCACTGGGAGATGACATGATTTCCCAAAAACAATCCGAAATGGGGACATACCAATGGGGGTCTTGTATGCTGTTCTATAAGCCCACAATGCATCATCCAAGCGCTTTCTCCAATCCTTCCTATTTGGCTGCACGGTTTTCTCCAAGATTTGTTTCAACTCACGATTTGAAACCTCAGCCTGGCCATTTGTTTGGGGGTGGTATGGTGTTGATGTTTTGTGTGTCACCCCATACTTTCGAAGGAGGGAAGAAAAATTCCTATTGCAAAAGTGTGTCCCTTGGTCACTGATGATGGCCTTTGGTACTCCAAACCTGCAAAAAATTTGTGCTTTGACAAAGTCCACAACAACATGAGAATCATCAGTCCTGGTGGCCTTGGCCTCCACCCATTTACTCACATAATCAACAGCAACCAAAATGTACAAAAATCCAAATGAACTAGGAAAAGGACCCATAAAGTCGATGCCCCATACATCAAAAATCTCACAAAATAGTATGGGTTGTTGGGGAATCTCATGTCTCCTAGAAATGTTCCCAGTGTGTTGGCAACGAGAGCATGACTTACAAAACAAATGGGCATCATGGAACAAGCTAGGCCAATATAATCCAAATTCTAAAACCTTCCTAGCTGTCCGTTGGGGTCCAAAGTGTCCACCACAAGCAAGTGTATAACAGAAATGCAAAACAGACTCAAACTCATGATCGGGAACACACCTCCTAATGACTTGGTCACTACACATGCGCCAGAGGTACGGATCATCCCAAACATAAAATCTTGACTCACTCTTTAATTTTTGGACTTGATGTTTCTTCAAATTTACTGGGATTTCAGAGCCAACAATGGAATTAACTAAATCAGCATACCAAGGATGCTTACCTGAGATGGTATAGAGATGCTCATCGGGGAAAGTGTCCTGAAGTGGTACCTGGTCCAAGGTGTAACCCTCTAGTGTGTGAGTAAGCCTACTCATGTGGTCCGCCACCAAGTTTTCTGACCCCTTTTTGTCCTTTATCTCGATGTCAAACTCTTGAAGAAGGAGCATCCAACGGATAAGTCACGGCTTTGCATCTGGCTTCTTCAGGAGGTACCTCAAAGCTGCATGGTCAGAAAAAATAACTACTTTAGAGCCCAATAAATATGAACGGAATTTATCTAAAGCAAATATGACAGAAAGAAACTCTTTTTCTGTGGTTGTGTAATTTGATTGGGCTGAATCTAGTGTCCTTGATGCATAGGCGATCACATGTGAACGTCCTTCCACCCTCTGAGATAAGACAGCTCCAACCGCGAAGTTGGAGGCGTCACACATAAGCTCAAATGGAAGGTCCCACCGTGGGGGCTGTATGATAGGTGGAGTGGTCAGAAACTTCTTTAGCTCATCAAAGGAAGTCCTACAAGAATCATCAAACACAAAATCAGAATCTTTTTGAATTAATCGTGACATAGGAAGAGCGATCTTACTAAAATCTTTGATGAAGCGCCGATAAAATCCTGCATGCCCTAGGAAATATCTAACATCACGCACCCATGAAGGATAGGGTAAGGATGAAATAATTTCTACCTTAGATCTATCAACCACTATCCCATGTTTTGACACCACATGCCCTAAGACAATGCCATGCTCTACCATAAAATGACACTTTTCAAAGTTCAGAACCATATTCTTCTCAATACAACGATTCAACACATTTCCCAAACTACTTAGACATTCATCAAATGAAGACCCATACACTGTAAAATCATCCATAAATACCTCCATGCAGGTCTCAATAAAATCAGAATAAATACTCACCATACATCTCTGGAAGGTACCTGGGGCGTTGCAAAAGTCCAAATGGCATCCTCCGGTAGGAAAATGTGCCAAAGGGACAGGTGAATGTAGTCTTCTCCTGATCCTATGGAGCTATAGGAACCTCAAAATATCCAGAAAATCCATCCAAGAAACAATAGTGTGTTTTCCCAGCTAGTCTCTCGAGCATTTGATCAATAAATGGGAGGGGGAAATGGTCCTTGCGAGTGGTCTGATTTAGTTTCCTATAATCAATACACACACGCCAACTGTTTTGAACCCTCATTGGAACTAAATCATCTTTCTCATTTTTAACAACAGTAAAACCAGTTTTCTTAGGCACAACCTGAATTGGACTTACCCACTGTGAATCTGAAATGGGAAAGATTATACCTGCCTCGAGCCATTTCTCAACTTCCTTTTTAACAACTTCCAGGAGGGTGGGATTGAGTCTCCTTTGTGGTTGTCTCACCGGTTTAGCCCCATCCTCCAAGAGAATCCTATGCATGCAAATGGAGGGGCTAATACCTGATATGTCAGCCAAGGTCCACCCAATCGCCCTGATGTTCTCCCTCAAAATATTCAAAATCCTTTCTTCATGTTCAAAAGGGATATTGTTAGCAATGATAACAGGTAATCTCTCACCACTCAACAAGTATGAGTATTTCAGATTTGGTGGCAATGGCTTGAGTTCTAATGAAGGAGGGTGTAGTATGGATGGAGACATTGAAGGAACTGAAATATGTGCACAAAGAGCATCAGTATCAGAATAGACATCATCAAAATCATAGAATAAAGCATCAAATCCATCAGCATACTCAACAGCCATTTCATAATCAGAGTGAACATGATCAAAATCAGAATATGAATCCACATCAAAATCAAATCTTAGAGAGTCTTGTTCATTAGAAACAGGTGTGGAAGTTCTCTTAGTCATTAAACCAGAACCAATACTCATAATCTCCCTAATCATAGGACAATCCAATTCCATGATGTTTTTACTTGGTGGTTCAAAATGGGAGATAACAAAAGCAGAATGGTCCTCTGAGGGGTACTTCATGGAATCCATAACATTAAATATCACAACTTCATCTCCAAACTCCATGGAAAGTGTACCCTCATTGACATTTATGATAGTTTTTGCAGTTTTGAGGAAGGGTCTACCTAAGATAATGGGGGCATGAGAACTTACCTGATCATCCTCCATGTTAAGAACATAGAAATCCGCTGGAAAGATCATGTCTCTTACCCGGACAAGTACATCCTCAAGGACTCCCGCTGGATATGCCGTAGCTCTATTCGCCAATTGCACCACTACTCTTGTTGGATTCAACTCACCAACCTGCAAGGAAGAGAATACAGAGTGAGGCATCACATTTATGGAAGCACCTAAATCACAAAGTGCATCAGAAAAGTGCAACTCCCCTATGGTGCATGGGATGGTGAATGTCCCTGGATCCTTGCACTTTGTTGGCATTGCTAGAGTTGGTGAAATGAGTGCTGAGACATTCCTTCCAAGGTTTATCCTCTCATTTCCCTTGAGCTCTCTTCGATTGGTGCAGAGTTCTTTTAAGAATTTGGCATACCTTGGGATTTGCTTAATGGATTCAAGTAGAGGAATGTTGATCTCCACACGCTTGAATGTGTCCAAAACCTCCTTTTGCATTGCTTCTTCAGCCATCTTCTTGGTTTGAACAACCCTGTTTGGAAAAGGAAGGGGTTTAGGAGGAACATCATCAATCTTTTTCTTACCTTTATCTTTCTCCTTGGATTGTTCATCAGTTGGTATGGAATGCGGCTTCTCTGAAGTTGAGGTGAATCCCGGTGGAATGGTAGGTGCATATGTATCGTTCATTTGCTTCCCACTTCTCAATGTGATGGCACTAACATTCCCCTTTGGATTTGGAGTGGGTTGGGAAGGTAGATTTCCAGAATTCTTACTCACAAGTTCATGGAGGGCGGTGGCAATCTGACTCATTTGAGTCTTCAACTCTCTCAGCTCCGAACCTTGACTCTTCAGCTCATTCTGTTGATTAAGAACAATTTGTTTCAAAAGATCATCAGTGTTAGAGTCTACCTTGTGTTGGATATTCCCTTGTTGCTGACTCGTTGATGTTTGAGCTTCGAATCTCCTTTGGGGTTGTTGGAAACCCTGTTGGTAAGGTGGAGGCTGCTGGAAGTTTGGTTGAAAAGGGGGCCTTTGTTGTTGTCCAGAGCCATACCTCATGTCCTCTAGATCTTTCCACCCTTGTTTGTATGTTGGATCAAACTTCTTTTGGGGATATGGTTGTTGTTGTTGCTGCTGAAATGGTCTCCCAGGGAACACTGCTGCACAATCTTCTGTTTCTTGGAGTTGTGGGCAACAGTCAGTTGGGTGGCTTGTCTCAGTGCAAATACCATAAGGCCTTGAAGGAGGGGGTTGGGATGTCTTTTGAGCCAATGCAATCTGCCTCACCATAGTTGTCAATTCTTCTAACTTAGTATCAATCAAATGACTTTCAAGAGAAGAAGGACTTACTTGATGTACTCCTCGAACATGTGGTGTACCTCTATCACCGAATTGTTGGGAGTTTTGGGCCATCTTGTCGATCAACGCACGCGCAACTACTGGTGTCTTTTCCACCAATGCTCCTCCAGCTGCAGCATCTACCATGCTCCTCTCCATGGGTGTGAGTCCTTCGTAGAAGTATTGGATGAGGAGTTGCTCACTGATTTGGTGATGTGGGCAGCTTGCACACAACTTCTTGAATCTCTCCCAGTACTCATACATTGACTCCCCTTGGGCTTGCTTGATCCCTGATATCTCCTTTCGAATGGATGTGGTCCTTGATGCTGGAAAAAATCTCTGCAAGAAAAGACGTTTCAAATCGTTCCAACAAGTTACATCTTCGGGTTGTAAATAATACATCCAATCTTTCGCAGCTCCATCAAGTGAGAATGGGAATGCTCTTAGTTTGATTTGATCTTCAGATACGTTTCTAGGTTTTAGGTTTGAGCAAACCACATTAAATCCATTCAAATGTTTATTGGGATCCTCACCAGAGAGGCCATGAAACTTTGGTAGTAAGTGAATTAACCAAGATTTCAATTCGAAGTCCGATTCGAGATTTGGGTATGCAATACAATTTGGTTGATAGTTAATATCAGGTGCAGCCAATTCTCGAATGGTTATATTAAATTCATTTCCATTGTTTCCAGCCATTGGTTCTTGTTTTATGGTTTAATTTGAATTGCTTCCAATTTCAATGTTCTGATATTGGAGTAATTCTCCAACTGGTTGAATGTTGAAACTTCCCGTAGACTGAGAATGTCTGATTCGTGCCCTAAGGCTACGTTCAATCTCAGGGTCAAGATCTAAGAGATATTCGGGATTAGTTCGTGTCATCAATCAATGAAAGATGAAAAGAAGGAATGTGGACCATAGTAAAATAAAAATTAGAAGTTTGAGTTGATGGTCCAGAAAGAAGTAGAAAGAGATAAAAGAAGAAGAAGAAAAAAAAATCAGATTGGGTAAAGACGGAAGAAAGAAGAGAGGAAGAGAATTAAAATGTAAAATAAAATAAATACCTCTAATTGGTTGAAATAATTACTTTCCTCCCCGGCAACGGCGCCAATTTGAAAGAGCACTATCGTGGGCGCCCTCAAATGATTAGTGTGATTTTGGGGTACTTAGGTGCAGCAGAGTGGCTGACCAAGGTCGTCTCTCAAAGGAGGAAGTAAACAACTTTTCAGAGGTATTCTAGAAACAAAATAAAAGGGAATAAAAACACTACATGAAAGGATGGGGGTGGTTGTTTATAGTTTATGAATCTAGAAGAAGTTTGCTGGAAGAAGATTGCATTTTTTTTTGTTTTTAATTTTGAAATGAAGTTTCGATTAGAATGACACAACAAGAAGATGTTTTTTTAGAAATCTATTTTAAAAGGCGTAATCGATCTAACTCTACCTCTTCAATCAATTATTAATCATTATCATTTAAATTAATATTCACTTAATTATGATCCCTTAATTTGTTAAATCCCGAACCCTACGAGAATTAACTTTACCACGAAGATTGAAGTGAATTTTAACCTTACGATAACTTCGGAACATGCAATCGCGACACCCTGATTTGATTGATGCTCTAAAATTTGATTATGGTCAGTGGTAAATTAAGGCACATAACCACTCTGGAAATGAGGATTAATTGAGTTTAGGGATTATATTTGAACTCTACAAATTGATCCCATGTGGTTTTGAATTACCGGTTAAGGTTGCGCTCTCACAGTTCACACAATTCCCGACCTCGCGTGTTTTGTGTTAACTATTAAATTGCTTGCTTAGTTTCATTTAAATTAAAAACTCAATTAATAGATCATAATATGTGAATTATAGTATCTCATTGATTCAAAATAAATGAATGAAAAAGGATAGAGGTCGATCGATTACTAAAAAGAACTACTCTTCCATGGGTGGTGTAGTCATCATGGAGACGTTTTGCATAAGCAAGGGATTGAAAGGATAGAACCCAATCTTGTCTCAACTCTTGATTCCAACCCAATTAAGAAGATTAAGATAAGAAGAATAGGGATGAACACAGAATATTATTTGAAGAAAAATTCAAGAAACAAACATGAAAGAAAAGAAATACAAAGAAGAGGTGAGAGAGGAGAGCCTTTTTGGAAGAGAGGTTTGCACAAAGGCTTACTTCTTACAAGAGTTGTTAGGGGCTCCCAAGAGACACCCTTTCGGCCACACCTTCCCAAAGCCTCGACCAGCCCTATCAAAGAGTTAAAACCCCCTTTAAATAGAGTTTGTGAGGGCTAGGGATACATAACTTTTTAAGTGTGAAATGAAAATCTCGGCTAAATATTTTATTCCAACTTTCACCGCCAATTTGACCTCCAAAACGCGTGAATTGACCGGCCTTCCAGAAGGATGATTTGTGCCACATTATGTCCCCGAGCTTTCCTCAAACGTTGGGCTCAATCCAAGCCTGTATGTAGAGGATATGGCCCAAATACAGAACCTTATTCATTCTGGCGAGCCCAGCCCAACCTTGACTTCATGGCCCAATTTCAACAACCAAATGAACTCTTTAGCTTTAGTGTCCTGAATCAAAGTTGTAGATAATTACGTTAGGAACACTGTTCCAAAATTTCAAATTCAAATAATAAATATAAAAATATTTATCTTCGAAATACTACAGTGCACTATTAAGGGTAAAACTGGAATTTTCACCAAATTTTCAAATGAATGATCAAATCCCAAATATTTTATAAATAAACATTTTAACACAATGTGATGAAATTATATCATTTATTATCCATAAAATATTCAATAAAATAGTGTTTTATCAACTCCCCCACACTTACCCTTTTGCACACCTGGGCAAAACCTCATATCAAGTAAACATCAATATC
Organism: Viscum album; assembly: GCA_963277665.1. Classification (NCBI taxonomy): domain Eukaryota; kingdom Viridiplantae; phylum Streptophyta; class Magnoliopsida; order Santalales; family Viscaceae; genus Viscum; species Viscum album. The sequence goes on along the minus strand of OY728129.1, from coordinate 746,721,029 downwards.
AAATCAAAACCAATTTTAAAACACATATCTTTAAGATCAATCAATTTCACCCAAAGAATAAAAAAGATATCATGCCTCATAAAAAAACCTTATTTCAAGTTCTCCATTTATATCATTCAATATATTTCCACTTCATTTATCCGCCCATGCACAAAACACTTACCTCGCTTGAATTTTCTCTCATCACTCAAATATCAATTTTTTTTGCAATGTCTTTCTCATCCAAACTCATACAAGGGTCACCATAGGCTTGATAGATTTCTACATCACTACCCGATGTGAGTCAAGGACATATGTTTATCATGAGTAATTTTCAGGGTTTTTCTGTGGCTTTCGGTTGGTAGGATTAAGATGTGAAAAACTCTGAGGCTGAATGAGAAGGGCTTGACTCTTTTAAAGCAAAATTGCATTAATCTAATTTTCACTTAAATATGGTCTTATCTTCAATCCCCATAGTATCAATTCAGCTCCATCATCATGAAAAGTCATAAAAGGTTTACACCATTCATAATTTCAGCATAAAAAATGTCAATCTTCTAAAACATGATTTTCTTGAAAGCTCCAGATGGGCACAGCTTTCCACCTCAATTAGAAGCTCCAGAAAAGGCATAGCTTCACTAGTCATGAAAGCTCCAGAAAAGGCACAGATTTCAATATAATGACTTTCTTTAGCAGCAGACACATCTCTTCAGAATTTAATTTTCCACCCAAATTATCACATAATGTGGTGGCACAACACAAGACAGCTTCCCCCACACTTAAGCTCAACTAGATTATGCAATTTCACTTCAAGAGTTGGTTGGATAGGGAAAATTGGCTTGTAATGTGGCTTAACCTAACAGGTTGTGCATGGCTTCTAAGGGATACAAGGATTAAATATTCAAGGTAGGCCATTATAAAAAAGGATTCTTTGAAATAGGGGTTTTAATACCAAACAAATGCCTCAATCATTTAAACACAAGTACCTCAAACCCTCAAGTTTTGACAGGAATAGATCAAATTCTGGTTAAATCAAGTATGGTTTGGTTCTCTCAATAAGTGAGGTGAATGTAAAGAATATGAAAATAATGGTTTAGAAGCCTCACAGGAAAGTGATTTCAAATATAAAGACAGTGAGATTGGCATGGGATTCAAAATTCAGCGTACTTTGCATGAAATTACTAAATATTTGAACTTGAAACAAAGTCATTTCAGCATTCATTTAAGCTTAGTTTCAAGGGGTAAATTGTTTCACTTATTGATATGGATTTAAAAATGGTGATGAGAATCATTTTAGCTCAAAAGTTTCAAAAACACACAGAAAATTGTAAAATAAACACACAAATTTTGAAAAACACACAATTTTTTTTTTGGTTTTTTTTTAACAGGAAAACAATTGAAATTACTAAACTAAAAGGTTCCCTCCCCCACACTTAAAATATTGCATTGTCCTCAATGTGAACCCGTGAGATGATATATGCACATGAAATTCAGAATTTTTAAATAGGACAAATAATATAAAAGTGAAAGGGTTAGGAACAGCCTGATGTGATCAAGTGATGATGGGGTCATGCAGTGTGATAAAATCCACTGCATCAGTAGGATGTCCCTCAATGTATCTCTTCAAACGTTGCCCATTGACTGTAAATCTCCTTCCAGTGTCCTCTTGTGTGATCTCCACTGCACCATAAGGAAAAACATTAGACACAATATAAGGACCTAACCATCTCGAACGCAACTTACCAGGCATCAACTTCAGTCGTGAACTATAGAGAAGGACTTTCTCTCCAACATGAAACTCCCTTTGTTGGATCATTTTGTCATGAGCTTCTTTTGATCTTTCCTTGTAGAGCCTTGAGTTCTCATATGATGACAATCGAATCTCCTCAAGCTCTTGAATTTGCAACTTCCTTTTAATTCCAGCTTGGGCCAAATCCATGTTGCATTTCTTTATAGCCCAATAAGCCCGATGCTCGACTTCCACTGGGAGATGACATGCTTTCCCAAAAACAATCCGAAATGGGGACATACCAATGGGGGTCTTGTATGCTGTTCTATAAGCCCACAATGCATCATCCAAGCTCTTGCTCCAATCCTTCCTATTTGGCTGCACGGTTTTCTCCAAGATTTGTTTCAACTCACGATTTGAAACCTCAGCCTGGCCATTTGTTTGGGGGTGGTATGGTGTTGATGTTTTGTGTGTCACCCCATACTTTCGAAGGAGGGAAGAAAAATTCCTATTGCAAAAGTGTGTCCCTTGGTCACTGATGATGGCCTTTGGTACTCTAAACCTGCAAAAAAATTGTGCTTTGACAAAGTCCACAACAACATGAGAATCGTCAGTCCTGGTGGCCTTGGCCTCCACCAATTTACTCACATAATAAACAGGAACCAAAATGTACAAAAATCCAAATGAACTAGGAAAAGGACCCATAAAGTCGATGCCACATACATCAAAAATCTCACAAAATAGTATGGGTTGTTGGGGCATCTCATGTCTCCTAGAAATGTTCCCAGTGTGTTGGCAACGAGAGCATGACTTACAAAACAAATGGGCATCATGGAACAAGCTAGGCCAATTTAATCTAAAGTCTAAAACCTTCCTAGCTGTCCGTTGGGGTCCAAGGTGTCCACCACAAGCAAGTGTATGACAGAAATGCAAAACAGACTCAAACTCATGATCGGGAACACACCTCCTAATGACTTGGTCACTACACATGCGCCAGAGGTACGGATCATCCCAAACATAAAATCTTGACTCACTCTTTAATTTTTGGACTTGATGTTTCTTCAAATTTACTGGGATTTCAGATCCAACAATGTAATTAACTAAATCAGCATACCAAGGATGCTTACCTGAGATGGTATAGAGATGCTCATCGGGGAAAGTGTCCTGAAGTGGTACCTGGTCCAAGGTGTCACCCTCTAGTGTGTGAGTAAGCCTACTCATGTGGTCCGCCACCAAGTTTTCTGACCCCTTTTTGTCTTTTATCTCGATGTCAAACTCTTGAAGAAGGAGCATCCAACGGATAAGTCGCGGCTTTGCATCTGGCTTCTTCAGGAGGTACCTCAAAGCTGCATGGTCAGAAAAAACAACTACTTTAGAGCCCAATAAATATGAACGGAATTTATCTAAAGCAAATATGACAGCAAGAAACTCTTTTTCTGTGGTTGTGTAATTTGATTGGGCTGAATCTAGTGTCCTTGATGCATAGGCGATCACATGTGAACATCCTTCCACCCTCTGAGATAAGACAGCTCTAACCGCGAAGTTGGAGGCGTCACACATAAGCTCAAATGGAAGGTCCCACCGTGGGGGCTGTATGATAGGTGGAGTGGTCAGAAACTTCTTTAGCTCATCAAAGGAATTCCTACAAGAATCATCAAACACAAAATCAGAATCTTTTTGAAGTAATCGTGACATAGGAAGAGCGATCTTACTAAAATCTTTGATGAAGCGACGATAAAATCCTGCATTCCTTAGGAAAGATCTAACATCACGCACACATGAAGGATAGGATAAGGATGAAATAATTTCTACCTTAGATCTATCAACCTCTATCCCATGTTTTGACACCACATTCCCTAAGACAATGCCATGATCTACCATAAAATGACACTTTTCAAAGTTCAGGACCAGATTCTTCTCAATACAACGATTCAACACATTTCCCAAACTACTTAGACATTCATCAAATGAAGACCCATACACTGTAAAATCATCCATAAATACCTCCATGCAGGTCTCAATAAAATCAGAAAAAATACTCACCATACATCTCTGGAAGATACCTGGGGCGTTGCAAAGTCCAAATGGCATCCTCCGGTAGGCAAATGTGCCAAAGGGACAGGTGAATGTAGTCTTCTCCTGATCCTATGGAGCTATAGGAACCTGAAAATATCCATAAAATCCATCCAAGAAACAATAGTTTGTTTTCCCAGCTAGTCTCTCGAGCATTTGATCAATAAATGGGAGTGGGAAATGCTCCTTGCGAGTGGTCTGATTTAGTTTCCTATAATCAATACACACACGCCAACTGTTTTGAACCCTCATTAGAACTAAATCATCTTTCTCATTTTTAACAACAGTAAAACCAGTTTTCTTAGGCACAACCTAAATTGGACTTACCCACTGTGAATCTGAAATGGGAAAGATTATACCTGCCTCGAGCAATTTCTCAACTTCCTTTTTAACAACTTCCAGGAGGGTGGGATTGAGTCTCCTTTGTGGTTGTCTCACCGGTTTAGCCCCATCCTCCAAGAGAATCCTATGAATGCAAATGGAGGGGCTAATACCTGATATGTCAGCCAAGGTCCACCCAATCGCCCTGATGTTCTCCCTCAAAATATTCAAAAGCCTTTCTTCATGTTCAAAAGGGAGATTGTTAGCAATGATAACAGGTAATCTCTCACCACTCAACAAGTATGAGTATTTCAGATTTGGTGGCAATGGCTTGAGTTCTAATGAAGGAGGGTGTAGTATGGATGGAGACATTGAAGGAACTGAAATATGTGCACAAAGAGCATCAGTATCAGAATAGACATCATCAAAATCATAGAATAAAGCATCAAATCCATCAGCATACTCAACAGCCATTTCATAATCAGAGTGAACATGATCAAAATCAGAATATGAATCCACATCAAAATCAAATCTTAGAGAGTCTTGTTCATTAGAAACAGGTGTGGAAGTTCTCTTAGTCATTAAACCAGAACCAATACTCATAATCTCCCTAAGCATAGGACAATCCAATTCCATGATGTTTTTACTTGGTGGTTCAAAATGGGAGATAACAAAAGAAGAATGGTCCTCTGAGGGGTACTTCATGGAATCCATAACATTAAATATCACAACTTCATCTCCAAACTCCATGGAAAGTGTACCCTCATTGACATTTATGATAGTTTTCACAGTTTTGAGGAAGGGTCTACCTAAGATAATGGGGGAATGAGAAATTACCTGATCATCCTCCATGTTAAGAACATAGAAATCCGCTGGAAAGATCATGTCTCTTACCCGGACAAGTACATCCTCAAGGACTCCCGCTGGATATGCCGTAGCTCTATTCGCCAATTGCACCACTACTCTTGTTGGCTTCAACTCACCAACCTGCAAGGAAGAGAATACAGAGTGAGGCATCACATTTATGGAAGCACCTAAATCACAAAGTGCATCAGAAAAGTGAAACTCCCCTATGGTGCATGGGATGGTGAATGTCCCTGGATCCTTGCACTTTGTTGGCATTGCTAGAGTTGGTGAAATGAGTGTTGAGACATTCCTTCCAAGGTTTATCCTCTCATTTCCCTTGATCCCTCTTCGATTGGTGCAGAGTTCTTTTAAGAATTTGGCATACCTTGGGATTTGCTTAATGGCTTCAAGTAGAGGAATGTTGATCTCCACACGCTTGAATGTGTCCAAAACCTCCTTTTTCATTGCTTCTTCAGCCATCTTCTTGGTTTGAACAACCCTGTTTGGAAAAGGAAGGGGTTTAGGAGGAACATCATCAATATTTTTCTTACCTTTATCTTTCTCCTTGGATTGTTCATCAGTTGGTATGGAATGCGGCTTCTCTGAAGTTGAGGTGAATCCCGGTGGAATGGTAGGTGCAGATGTATCGTTCATTTTCTTCCCACTTCTCAATGTGATGGCACTAACATTCCCCTTTGGATTTGGAGTGGGTTGGGAAGGTAGATTTCTAGAATTCTTACTCACAAGTTCATGGAGGGAGGTGGCAATCTGACTCATTTGAGTCTTCAACTCTCTCAGCTCCGAACCTTGACTCTTCAGCTCATTCTGTTGATTAAGAACAATTTGTTTCAAAAGATCATCAGTGTTAGAGTCTACCTTGTGTTGGATATTCCCTTGTTTCTGACTCGTTGATGTTTGAGCTTCGAATCTCCTTTGGGGCTGTTGGAAACCCTGTTGGTAAGGTGGAGGATGCTGGAAGTTTGGTTGAAAAGGGGGCCTTTGTTGTTGTCCAGAGCCATACCTCATGTCCGCTAGATCTTTCCACCCTTGGTTGTATGTTGGATCAAACTTCTTTTGGGGATATGGTTTTTGTTGTTGCTGCTGAAATGGTCTCCCAGGGAACACTACTGCACAATCTTCTGTTTCTTGGAGTTGTGGGCAACAGTCAGTTGGGTGGCTTGTCTCAGTGCAAATACCACAAGGCCTTGAAGGAGGGGGTTGGTATGTCTTTTGAGCCAATGCAATCTGCCTCACCATAGTTGTCAATTCTTCTAACTTAGTATCAATCAAATGACTTTCAAGAGAAGAAGGACTTACTTGATGTACTCCTCGAACATGTGGTGTACCTCTATCACCGAATTGTTGGGAGTTTTGGGCCATCTTGTCGATTAACTCACGCGCAGCTACTGGTGTCTTGTCCACCAATGCTCCTCCAGCTGCAGCATCTACCATGCTCCTCTCCATGGGTGTGAGTCCTTCGTAGAAGTATTGGATGAGGAGTTTCTCACTGATTTGGTGATGTGGGCATCTTGCACACAACTTCTTGAATCTCTCCCAGTACTCATACATTGACTCCCCTTGGGCTTGCTTGATCCCTGATATCTCCTTTCGAATGGATGTGGTCCTTGATGCTGGAAAAAATCTCTGCAAGAAAAGACGTTTCAAATCGTTCCAACTAGTTACATCTTCGGGTTGTAAATAATACATCCAATCTTTCGCAGCTCCATCAAGTGAGAATGGGAATGCTCTTAGTTTGATTTGATCTTCAGATACATTTCTAGGTTTTAGGGTTGAGCAAACCACATTAAATTCTTTCAAATTTTTATTGGGATCCTCACCAGAGAGGCCATGAAACTTTGGAAGTAAGTGAATTAACCCAGATTTCAGTTCGAAGTCCGATTCGAGATTTGGGTATGCAATACAATTTGGTTGACAGTTAATATCAGGTGCAGCCAATTCTCGAATGGTTATATTAAGTTCATTTACATTGTTTCCAGCCATTGGTTCTTGTTTTATGGTTGAATTTGAATTGCTTCCAATTTCAATGTTTTGATATTGGAGTAATTCTCCAACTGGTTGAATGTTGAAACTTCCCGTAGACTGAGAATGTCTGATTCGTGCCCTAACGCTACGTTCAATCTCAGGGTCAAGATCTAAGAGATATTCGGGATTAGTTCGTGTCATCAATCAATGAAAGATGAAAAGAAGGAATGTGGACCATAGTAAAATAAAAATTAGAAATTTGAGTTGATGGTCCAGAAAGAAGTAGAAAGAGATAAAAGAAGAAGAAGAAAAAAAAATCAGATTGGGTAAAGACGGAAGAAAGAAGAGAGGAAGAGAATTAAAATGTAAAATAAAATAAATACCTCTAATTGGTTGAAATAATTACTTTCCTCCCCGGCAACGGCGCCAATTTGAAAGAGCACTGTCGTGGGCGCCCTCAAATGATTAGTGTGATTTTGGGGTACTTAGGTGCAGTAGAGTGGCTGACCAAGGTCGTCTCTCAAAGGAGGAAGTGGATTAAAACAACTTTTCAGAGGTATTCTATAAACAAAATAAAAGGGAATAAAAACACTACTTGAAAGGATGGGGGTGGTTTTTTATAGTTTATGAATCTAGAAGAAGTTTGCTGGAAGAAGATTGCATTTTTTTTTTAATTTTGAAATGAAGTTTCGATTAGAATGACACAACAAGAAGATGTTTTTTTAGAAATCTATTTTAAAAGGCGTAATCGATCTAACTCTACCTCTTCAATCATTTATTAATCATTATCATTTAAATTAATATTCACTTAATTATGATCCCTTAATTTGTTAAATCCCGAACCCTACGAGAATTAACTTTACCACGAAGATTGAAGTGAATTTTAACTTTAGGATAACTTCGGAACATGCAATCGCGACACCCTGCTTTGATTGATGCTCTAAAATTAGCTTATGGTCAGTGGTAAATTAAGGCACATAAACACTCTGGAAATGAGGATTAATTGAGTTTAGGGATTATATTTGAACTCTGCAAATTGATCCCATGTGGTTTTGAATTACCGGTTAAGGTTGCGCTCTCACAGTTCACACAATTCCCGACCTCGCGTGTTTTGTGTTAACTATTCAATTGCTTGCTTAGTTTAATTTAAATTAAAAACTCAATTAATAGATCATAATATGTTAATTACAGTATCTCATTGATTCAAAATAAATTAATGAAGAAGGATAGAGGTCGATCAATTACTAAAAAGAACTACTCTTCCAGGGGTGGTGTAGTCATCGTGGAGACGTTTTGCATAAGCAAGGGATTGAAAGGGTAGAACCCAATCTTGTCTCCACTCTTGATTCCAACCCAATTAATAAGATTAAGATAAGAAGAAGAGGGATGAACACAGAATATTATTTGAAGAAAAATTCAAGAAACAAACATGAAAGAAAAGAAATACAAAGAAGAGGTGAGAGAGGAGAGCCTTTTTGGAAGAGAGGTTTGCACAAAGGCTTACTTCTTCCAAGAGTTGTGAGGGGCTCCCAAGAGACACCCTTTCGGCCACACCTTCCCAAAGCCTCTACCAGCCCTCTCAAAGAGTTAAAACCCCCTTTACATAGAGTTTGTGAGGGCTAGGGATACATAACTTTTTAAGTGTGAAATGAAAATCTCGTCTAAATATTTTATTCCAACTTGCACCGCCAATTTGACCTCGAAAACGCGTGAATTGACCGGCCTTCCAGAAGGATGATTTGTGCCACATCATGTCCCCGAGCTTTTCTCAAAATTTGGGCTCAATCCAAGCTCTTATGTAGAGGATATGGCCCAAATACAGAACCTTCTTCATTCTGGAGAGCCCAGCCCAACTTTGACTTCATGGCCCAATTTCAACAACCAAATGAACTCTTTAGCTTTAGTGTCCTGAATAAACGTTGTAGATAATTAAGTTAGGAACACTGTTACAAAATTTCAAATTCAAATAATAAATATAAAAATATTTATCTTCGAAATACTACAGTTCACTATTAAGGGTAAAACTGGAATTTTAACCAAATTTTCAAATGAATGATCAAATCCCAAATATTTTATAAATAAACATGTTTAACACAATGTGATGAAATTATATCATTTATTATCAATAAAATATTCAATAAAATAGTGTTTTATCAACTCCCCCACACTTACCCTTTTGCACACCTGGGCAAAACCTCATATCAAGTAAACATCAATATCAAATCAAAACCAATTTTAAAACACATATCTTTAAGATCAATCAATTTCACACAAAGAATAAAAAAGATATCATGCCTCATAAAAAAACCTTATTTCAAGTTCTCCATTTATATCATTCAATATATTTCCACTTCATTTATCCTCCCATGCACAAAACACTTACCTCGCTTGAATTTTCTCTCATCACTCAAATATCAATTTTTTTTGCAATGTCCTTCTCATCCAAACTCATACAAGGGTCACCATAGGCTTTATAGATTCCTACATCGCTACCCGATGTGATTCAAGGACATATGTTTATCATGAGGACTTTTCAGGGTTGTTCTGTGGATTTCGGTTGGTAGGATTAAGATGTGAAAAACTCTGAGGCTGAATGAGGAGGGCTTGACTCTTTTAAAGCAAAATTGCATTAATCTAATTTTCACTTAAATATGGTCTTCTCTTCAATCCCCATAGTATCAATTCAGCTCCATCATCATGAAAATTCATGAAAGGTTTACACCATTCATAATTTCAGCATAAAAAATGTCAATCTTCTAAAACATGATTTTCTTGAAAGCTCCAGATGGGCACAGCTTTCCACCTCAATTAGAAGCTCCAGAAAAGGCACAGCTTCACTTGTCATGAAAGCTCCAGAAAAGGCACAGATTTCAATATAATGACTTTCTTTAGCAGCAGACACATCTCTTCAGAATTTAATTTTCCACCCAAAGTATCACATAATGTGGTGGCACAACACAAGACAGCTTCCCCCACACTTAAGCTCAACTAGATTATGCAATTTCACTTCAAGAGTTGGTTGTATAGGGAAAATTGGCTTGTAATGTGGCTTAACCTAACAGGCTGTGCATGGCTTCTAAGGGCTACAAGGATTAAATATTCAAGGTAGGCCATTATAAAAAAGGATTCTTTGAAATAGGGGTTTTAATACCAAACAAATGCCTCAATCATTTAAACACAAGTACCTCAAACCCTCAAGTTTTGACAGGAATAGATCAAATTATGGTTAAATCAAGTATGGTTTGGTTCTCTCAAGAAGTGAGGTGAATGTAAAGAATATGAAAATAATGGTTTAGAAGCCTCACAGGAAAGTGATTTCAAATATAAAGACAGTGATATTGGCCTGGGATTCAAAATTCAGTGTACTTTGCATGAAATTACTAAATATTTGAACTTGAAACAAAGTCATTTCAGCATTCATTTAAGCTTAGTTTCAAGGGGTAAATTGTTTCACTTATTGATATGGATTTAAAAATGGTGATGAGAATCATTTCAGATCAAAAGTTTCAAAAACACACAGAAAATTGTAAAATAAACACACAAATTTTGAAAAACACACAATTTTTTTTTTGGTTTTTTTTTAACTGGAAAACAATTGAAATTACTAAACTAAAAGGTTCCCTCCCCCACACTTAAAATATTGCATTGTCCTCAACGTGAACCCGTGAGATGATATATGCACATGAAATTCAGAATTTTTAAATAGGACAAATAATATAAAAGTGAAAGGGTTAGGAACAGCCTGATGTGATCAAGTGATGATGGGGTCATGCAGTGTGATAAAATCCACTGCATCAGTAGGATGTCCCTCAATGTATCTCTTCAAACGTTGCCCATTGACTGTAAATCTCCTTCCAGTGTCCTCTTGTGTGATCTCCACTGCACCATAAGGAAAAACATTAGACACAATATAAGGACCTAACCATCTCGAACGCAACTTACCAGGCATCAACTTCAGTCGTGAACTATAGAGAAGGACTTTCTCTCCAACATGAAACTCCCTTTGTTGGATCATTTTGTCATGAGCTGCTTTTGATCTTTCCTTGTAGAGCCTTGAGTTCTCATATGATGACAATCGAATCTCCTCAAGCTCTTGAATTTGCAACTTCCTTTGAATTCCAGCTTGGGCCAAATCCATGTTGCATTTCTTTATAGCCCAATAAGCCCGATGCTCGACTTCCACTGGGAGATGACATGCTTTCCCAAAAACAATCCGAAATGGGGACATACCAATGGGGGTCTTGTATGCTGTTCTATAATCCCACAATGCATCATCCAAGCGCTTGCTCCAATCCTTCCTATTTGGCTGCACGGTTTTCTCCAAGATTTGTTTCAACTCACGATTTGAAACCTCAGCCTGGCCATTTGTTTGGGGGTGGTATGGTGTTGATGTTTTGTGTGTCACCCCATACTTTCGAAGGAGGGAAGAAAAATTCCTATTGCAAAAGTGTGTCCCTTGGTCACTGATGATGGCCTTTGGTACTCCAAACCTGCAAAAAATTTGTGCTTTGACAAAGTCCACAACAACATGAGAATCGTCAGTCCTGGTGGCCTTGGCCTCCACCCATTTACTCACATAATCAACAGCAACCAAAATGTACAAAAATCCAAATGAACTAGGAAAAGGACCCATAAAGTCGATGCCCCATACATCAAAAATCTCACAAAATAGTATGGGTTGTTGGGGCATCTCATGTATCCTAGAAATGTTCCCAGTGTGTTGGCAACGAGAGCATGACTTACAAAACAAATGGGCATCATGGAACAAGCTAGGCCAATATAATCCAAAGTCTAAAACCTTCCTAGCTGTCCGTTGGGGTCCAAGGTGTCCACCACAAGCAAGTGTATGACAGAAATGCAAAACAGACTCAAACTCATGATCGGGAACACACCTCCTAATGACTTGGTCACTACACATGCGCCAGAGGTACGGATCATCCCAAACATAAAATCTTGACTCACTCTTTAATTTTTGGACTTGATGTTTCTTCAAATTTACTGGGATTTCAGATCCAACAATGTAATTAACTAAATCATCATACCAAGGATGCTTACCTGAGATGGTATAGAGATGCTCATCAAGGAAAGTGTCCCGAAGTGGTACCTGGTCCAAGGTGTCACCCTCTAGTGTGTGAGTAAGCCTACTCATGTGGTCTACCACCAAGTTTTCTGACCCCTTTTTGTCCTTTATCTCGATGTCAAACTCTTGAAGAAGGAGCATCCAACGGATAAGTCGCGGCTTTGCATCTGGCTTCTTCAGGAGGTACCTCAAAGCTGCATGGTCAGAAAAAACAACTACTTTAGAGCCCAATAAATATGAACGGAATTTATCTAAAGCAAAAATGACAGCAAGAAACTCTTTTTCTGTGGTTGTGTAATTTGATTGGGATGGATCTAGTGTCCTTGATGCATAGGCGATCACATGTGAACGTCCTTCCACCCTCTGAGATAAGACAGCTCCAACCGCGAAGTTGGAGGCGTCACACATAAGCTCAAATGGAAGGTCCCACCGTGGGGGCTGTATGATAGGTGGAGTGGTCAGAAACTTCTTTAGCTCATCAGAGGAATTCCTACAAGAATCATCAAACACAAAATCAGAATCTTTTTGAAGTAATCGTGACATAGGAAGAGCGATCTTACTAAAATCTTTGATGAAGCGCCGATAAAATCCTGCATGCCCTAGGAAAGATCTAACATCACGCACACATGAAGGATAGGGTAAGGATGAAATAATTTCTGCCTTAGATCTATCAACCTCTATCCCATGTTTTGACACCACATGCCCTAAGACAATGCCATGCTATACCATAAAATGACACTTTTCAAAGTTCAGGGCCATATTCTTCTCAATACAACGATTCAACACATTTCCCAAAATACTTAGACATTAATCAAATGAAGACCCATACACTGTAAAATCATCCATAATTACCTCCATGCAGGTCTCAATAAAATCAGAATAAATACTCACCATACATCTCTGGAAGGTACCTGGGGCGTTGAAAAGTCCAAATGGCATCGTCCGGTAGGCAAATCTGCCAAAGGGACAGGTGAATGTAGTCTTCTCCTGATCCTCTGGAGCTATAGGAACCTGAAAATATCTAGAAAATCCATCCAAGAAACAATAGTGTGTTTTCCCAGCTAGTCTCTCGAGCATTTGATCAATAAATGGGAGGGGGAAATGGTCCTTGCGAGTGGTCTGATTTAGTTTCCTATAATCAATACACACACGCCAACTGTTTTGCACCCTCATTGGAACTAAATCATATTTCTCATTTTTAACAACAGTAAAACCAGTTTTCTTAGGCACAACCTGAATTAGACTTACCCACTGTGAATCTGAAATGGGAAAGATTATACCTGCCTCGAGCAATTTCTCAACTTCCTTTTTAACAACTTCCAGGAGGGTGGGATTGAGTCTCCTTTGTGGTTGTCTCACCGGTTTAGCCCCATCCTCCAAGAGAATCCTATGCATGCAAATGGAGGGGCTAATACCTGATATGTCAGCCAAGGTCCACCCAATCGCCCTGATGTTCTCCCTCAAAATATTCAAAAGCCTTTCTTCATGTTCAAAAGGGATATTGTTAGCAATGATAACAGGTAATCTCTCACCACTCAACAAGTATGAGTATTTCAGATTTGGTGGCAATGGCTTGAGTTCTAATGAAGGAGGGTGTAGTATGGATGGAGACATTGAAGGAACTGAAATATGTGCACAAAGAGCATCAGTATCAGAATAGACATCATCAAAATCATAGAATAAAGCATCAAATCCATCAGCATACTCAACAGCCATTTCATAATCAGAGTGAACATGATCAAAATCAGAATATGAATCCACATCAAAATCAAATCTTAGAGAGTCTTGTTCTTTAGAAACAGGTGTGGAAGTTCTCTTATTCATTAAACCAGAACCAATACTCATAATCTCCCTAATCATAGGACAATCCAATTCCATGATGTTTTTACTTGGTGGTTCAAAATGGGAGATAACAAAAGCAGAATGGTCCTCTGAGGGGTACTTCATGGAATCCATAACATTAAATATCACAACTTCATCTCCAAACTCCATGGAAAGTGTACCCTCATTGACATTTATGATAGTTTTTTCAGTTTTGAGGAAGGGTCTACCTAAGATAATGGGGGCATGAGAACTTACCTGATCATCCTCCATGTTAAGAACATAGAAATCCGCTGGAAAGATCATGTCTCTTACCCGGACAAGTACATCCTCAAGGACTCCCGCTGGATATGCCGTAGCTCTATTCGCCAATTGCACCACTACTCTTGTTGGCTTCAACTCACCAACCTGCAAGGAAGAGAATACAGAGTGAGGCATCACATTTATGGAAGCACCTAAATCACAAAGTGCATCAGAAAAGTGCAACTCCCCTATGGTGCATGGGATGGTGAATGTCCCTGGATCCTTGCACTTTGTTGGCATTGCTAGAGTTGGTGAAATGAGTGCTGAGACATTCCTTCCAAGGTTTATCCTCTCATTTCCCTTGAGCCCTCTTTGATTGGTGCAGAGTTCTTTTAAGAATTTGGCATACCTTGGGATTTGCCTAATGGCTTCAAGTAGAGGAATGTTGATCTCCACACGCTTGAATGTGTCCAAAACCTCCTTTTGCATTGCTTCTTTAGCCATCTTCTTGGTTTGAACAACCCTGTTTGGAAAAGGAAGGGGTTTAGGAGGAACATCATCAATCTTTTTCTTACCTTTATCTTTCTCCTTGGATTGTTCATCAGTTGGTATGGAATGCGGCTTCTCTGAAGTTGAGGTGAATCCCGGTGGAATGGTAGGTGCAGATGTATCGTTCATTTGCTTCCCACTTCTCAATGTGATGGCACTAACATTCCCCTTTGGATTTGGAGTGGGTTGGGAAGGTAGATTTCCAGAATTCTTACTCACAAGTTCATGGAGGGAGGTGGAAATCTGACTCATTTGAGTCTTCAACTCTCTCAGCTCCGAACCTTGACTCTTCAGCTCATTCTTTTGATTAAGAACAATTTGTTTCAAAAGATCATCAGTGTTAGAGTCTACCTTGTGTTGTATATTCCCTTGTTGCTGACTCGTTGATGTTTGAGCTTCGAATCTCCTTTGGGGTTGTTGGAAACCCTGTTGGTAAGGTGGAGGCTGCTGGAAGTTTGGTTGAAAAGGGGGCCTTTGTTGTTGTCCAGAGCCATACCTCATGTCCGCTAGATCTTTCCACCCTTGGTTGTATGTTGGATCAAACTTCTTTTGGGGATATAGTTGTTGTTGTTGCTGCTGAAATGGTCTCCCAGGGAACACTGCTGCACAATCTTCTGTTTCTTGGAGTTGTGGGCAACAGTCAGTTGGGTGGCTTGTCTCAGTGCAAATACCACAAGGCCTTGAAGGAGGGGGTTGGGATGTCTTTTGAGCCAATGCAATCTGCCTCACCATAGTTGTCAATTCTTCTAACTTAGTATCAATCAAATGACTTTCAAGAGAAGAAGGACTTACTTGATGTACTCCTCGAACATGTGGTGTACCTCTATCACCGAATTGTTGGGAGTTTTGGGCCATCTTGTCGATCAACGCACGCGCAGCTACTGGTGTCTTGTCCACCAATGCTCCTCCAGCTGCAGCATCTACCATGCTCCTCTCCATGGGTGTGAGTCCTTCGTAGAAGTATTGGATGAGGAGTTGCTCACTGATTTGGTGATGTGGGCAGCTTGCACACAACTTCTTGAATCTCTCCCAGTACTCATACATTGACTCCCCTTGGGCTTGCTTGATCCCTGATATCTCCTTTCGAATGGATGTGGTCCTTGATGCTGGAAAAAATCTCTGCAAGAAAAGACGTTTCAAATCGTTCCAACAAGTTACATCTTCGGGTTTTAAATAATACATCCAATCTTTCGCAGCTCCATCAAGTGAGAATGGGAATGCTCTTAGTTTGATTTGATCTTCAGATACATTTCTAGGTTTTAGGGTTGAGCAAACCACATTAGATTCTTTCAAATGTTTATTGGGATCCTCACCAGAGAGGCCATGAAACTTTGGTAGTAAGTGAATTAACCCAGATTTCAGTTCGAAGTCCGATTCGAGATTTGGGTATGCAATACAATTTGGTTGATAGTTAATATCAGGTGCAGCCAATTCTCGAATGGTTCTATTAAGTTAATTTCCATTGTTTCCAGCCATTGGTTCTTGTTTTATGGTTGAATTTGAATTTCTTCCAATTTCAATGTTCTGATATTGGAGTAATTCTCCAACTGGTTGAATGTTGAAACTTCCCGTATACTGAGAATGTCTGATTCGTGCCCTAAGGCTACGTTCAATCTCAGGGTCAAGATCTAAGAGATCTTCGGGATTAGTTCGTGTCATCAATCAATGAAATATGAAAAGAAGGAATGTGGACCATATTAAAATAAAAATTATAAGTTTGAGTTGATGGTCCAAAAATAAGTAGAAAGTGATAAAAGAAGAAGAAGAAAAAAAATCAGATTGGGTAAAGACGAAAGAAAGAAGAGAGGAAGAGAATTAAAATGTAAAATAAAATAAATAACTCTAATTGGTTGAAATAATTACTTTCCTCCCCGGAAACGGCGCCAATTTGAAAGAGCACTGTCGTGGGCGCCCTCAAATGATTAGTGTGATTTTGGGGTACTTAGGTGCAGCAGAGTGGCTGACCAAGGTCGTCTCTCAAAGGAGGAAGTGGATTAAAACAACTTTTCAGAGGTATTCTAGAAACAAAATAAAAGGGAATAAAAACACTACTTGAAAGGATGGGGGTGGTTTTTTATAGTTTATGAATCTAGAAGAAGTTTGCTGGAAGAAGATTGCATTTTTTTTTGTTTTTAATTTTGAAATGAAGTTTCGATTAGAATGACACAACAAGAAGATGTTTTTTTAGAAATCTATTTTAAAAGGCGTAATCAATCTAACTCTACCTCTTCAATAATTTATTAATCATTATCATTTAAATTAATATTCACTTAATTATGATCCCTTAATTTGTTAAATCCCTAACCCTACGAGAATTAACTTTACCACGAAGATTGAAGTGAATTTTAACCTTAGGATAACTTCGGAACATGCAATCGTGACACCCTGCTTTGATTGATGCTCTAAAATTAGCTTATGGTCAGTGTTAAATTAAGGCACATAACCACTCTGGAAATGAGGATTAATTGAGTTTAGGGATTATATTTGAACTCTACAAATTGATCCCATTTGGTTTTGAATTACTGGTTAAGGTTGCGCTCTCACAGTTCACACAATTCCCGACCTCGCGTGTTTTGTGTTAACTATTCAATTGCTTGCTTAGTTTCATTTAAATTAAAAACTCAATTAATAGATCATAATATGTTAATTACAGTATCTCATTGATTCAAAATAAATGAATGAAGAAGGATAGAGGTCGATCGATTACTAAAAAGAACTACTCTTCCATGGGTGGTGTAGTCATCGTGGAGACGTTTTTCATAAGCAAGGGATTGAAAGGGTAGAACCCAATCTTGTATTCACTCTTGATTCCAACCCAATTAATAAGATTAATATAAGAAGAATAGGGATGAACACAGAATATTATTTGAAGAAAAATTCAAGAAACAAACATGAAAGAAAAGAAATACAAAGAAGAGGTGAGAGAGGAGAGCCTTTTTGGAAGAGAGGTTTGCACAAAGGCTTACTTCTTCCAAGAGTTGTGAGGGGCTCCCAAGAGACAACCTTTCGGCCACACCTTCCCAAAGCCTCGACCAGCCCTCTCAAAGAGTTAAAACCCTCTTTAAATAGAGTTTGTGAGGGCTAGGGATACATAACTTTTTAAGTGTGAAATGAAAATCTCGGCTAAATATTTTATTCCAACTTTCACCGCCACTTTGACCTCCAAAACGCGTGAATTGACCGGACTTCCATAAGGATGATTTGTGACACATCATGTCCCCGAGCTTTCCTCAAAATTAGGGCTCAATACAAGCCCGTATGTAGAGGATATGGCCCAAATACAGAACCTTCTTCATTCTGGCGAGCCCAGCCCAACTTTGACTTCATGGCCCAATTTCAACAACAAAATGAACTCTTTAGCTTTAGTGTCATGAATAACCGTTGTAGATAATTAAGTTAGGAACACTGTTACAAAATTTTAAATTCAAATAATAAATATAAAAATATTTATCTTCGAAATACTACAGTGCACTATTAAGGGTAAAACTGGAATTTTCACCAAATTTTCAAATGAATTATCAAATCCCAAATATTTTATAAATAAACATGTTTAACACAATGTGAGGAAATTATATCATTTATTATCAATAAAATATTCAATAAAATAGTGTTTTATCAATGAACCTTTTTCTTCATTCACCCTCAATCCACTTTTGTATATTTAGACAAATGAAGAGGAAATTAACAACATACAATTTAAATCCATCACAAAATAAATCAACCAATAATGTGGGAATCAATTCTTGTTTATGGAATTATTTATCATTATACACAGGATAAATAATGAGATGTAAATCATAAATCAAATATTTTACGTGGATTTTTGATCAATCGTTGATCAAGAAAGGTCATGTGTTTCTATAATTAGAGAGATCCATGAAATTTGTTGGCACGCGAACCTCAGTCTAATGCAATCCAACATCATCAGCCAAAGATCCTTCAAAGTAACCTCCCCAATGGTTCCTATTAATCCTAGTTTAGGTAGATAAACCTAAGGTTGAGGCATAATTGTGTTTAAATAGAAGAGTTTATTCATTGTGTTAATGAAAAATAAAATTAATCGATTAATTGATTAATTTTTTTAATTTCATGTCCATGATAACTTTTTAAAAAATGCCTGATATAGAAAAAGGTTATGTCATGCCTAGGGTAAAACCTATGTTCTGAACTCAACGGTGCCATCTGATTTCTAATCCAGACCCCCATTCGGGGGTTATTAAACTTTTTCAAGAAAACTGCATGTGTTTGTCATTAATATATTTAATATATTTCAAAAATTATTTCTGGGCACACCAAGCCTTGGAATATCATGTTGTATTAGCACTTGGATACAAAAATAATCCATATAATATTATAAATCAATACATGGAAAAATCAAATCCATTAAATTCTCTCTACCTTAGGGATTTTTATCCCAAAAAGAGAAAAACCTACTCAAAAAGATGAGGGTACTATATTCTCATTTGGGTATCCCAATCCCAAGTGATCACTTAAGGATTCATGTGCTACCACTAGACATGAACTAAGGGAAATGATTACCCATGAAGGATCCTCTCCCATTGATCCATGATCTCCATCGTGTACTCAGCAAAGGTATCTTCATCCTCAATGTTCATCTCACCCTAGTTGATAACATGTGATGGGTTGTGCACATACCTCCTCATCTACGACATATGGAAGGTGATGTGTACCCAATTTAACTATAGTGGTAAGTAGTAAACTGCCTCTCCAAATCTATATTAAATCCATAAAAGGATAATGAATCTTATATATATATTTTCACCTTGTCCAAATCTCTATAATATGCATCAATGTGAGACCCTCAGGAACGCATGATCTCCATCTTCAAACTCCAGAGATCTCTGTTGTTGGTCTTCATAAAACTTATGACAGTTATATGCAATCCTAATTTTCTCCTAGATTATTTGCACATTATATTTCATAGCTTTCACTAACTCTAGGACCATGAGTTTTAACTCACATGGATCAGTTCAACAAAGTAGTGACATGTAGGTTTTCCCATACAAGGCCTTTAATGGTGCCATACCAATGGTGGAATGGTATCTATTGTTGTATAAAAACTCCACCAATGGTAGATGATCCCCCCAAATATGGAAAAAATACAACATAAAAGCTCGTAGCATGTCCTCGAAGACCTGAATAGTCTTATCAATCTATCCAACAGTCAGGGGGTGAAATGTTATGCTAAAATGTAACTGATTCCAAAAGGCCTCCTAAAATCCTCTTCATAATCATGATGTGAAGTGAGCATCATAATATAAAATGATCATCGATGGGAATCCATGGAGTCAAACTATATCATGCATGTACAAGAGTATAAATCTCTCTAATGATCTCTGCTCTCGAATAGATACAAAGTGGGACGACTTGGTGATTTCGTCTAAAATCACCTAGATGGAATCGTGTACCCTAGATATATGTGGAAACCCCATCATGAAGTTCATGGATATCTTACCCACTTCCACTTTGGCACCAAAAGGAGTTGACATAAACCCTCTAGAACCTGGTGCTCAGCCTTCACATGTTGAAAAGTGAGGCATTGAGAGAAAAACTCTAAAACACAACCTATTAGGTATGGCCACCAAAACTACCATTATAGGTCCTAGTAAATATTTTCCACACTTAGATGTAACACTAAAGGGGATTTATGAAACTCCCACATCATCTCCTCCCACAATGTCAAGGGTACCATCGCACATCCTCTAAAAAGGATAAAATCCTCCCCACCTCCAAAATATCCATTAGGAGTACATACAGTGGATATCTGAGTACGTAAGGTCTCATATTCAGTATCTACCTATTGAGATTCCCTAACATGATATAAAAGTAGTGGTGTAACAACCATTGATGGGATATATAAATCACCATCCTTTTCCACTAAGGACAACTATAATAAGGCTAACTACTTTGAAGCCTTAGCCAATAACAAATAATGATATCTCCTATTAAGAGAATCTTCCACCATGTTCCCCTTCCCAAGAGTATAGATAAAATCTAAGTCATAGTCTAGAAGGAGAATTATCCATTTCCTCGGTCTCAAGTTAAGATCCTTATAAGAGAAGATATATGTGAGACTCTTTTTTCAGAGTAGATAATAAATTATTTTCCCATTAGGTAGTGTCTCTGCATATTCAGTGCGAAGACTACTACTGCTAACTCAATATAGTAGTTTATATAGTCCTAATAATGTGGCCTCAAATCATGTGAACCATATAAAATCACTACCTACCTCTACATTATAACACAACCAAGCCTGATCCCCAATGCATCATAGAATAATACGTACTCAACATCATCCTATTGAAATATCAATATGGGAGTACTCGTCAACCTCTATCTCAACTCCTGAAAGAACTGATGAATCCTTTCCATCCATATGAAGGGATTCCCCTTTTGGGTGAAAGTTATCAAGGGTGTTTTTACTCTAGATAAATAGGGTATAAACCTCTGATAATAACTAGAAAACCCAAGAATCTCCACACGTTAGTAACACTCTTAGGAGGATCCCAAGCTAGAGCTGCCTTGACCTTCAATGATACCAATTCCACTCCTACCTCAAAGATGATGTGTATCAAAATGTGGACCTCTCAAATAAAAAAATTGACTCATAAAGATATTTCCATAAAGATAGTGATCTCAGAGTGTGTCCATGACCATCCTCAAATGAATCGCATGCTCCTCCTCAGGCACCGAGTACACTAAGATATAATCGATGAAGACCACCACAAACTAGTCTAGTAAATGATGAAAGATTTGAATCATGAGTCCCGTGAACATTTTTGGGGTGTTCTTCATGCTGAATGGAATAACAAAGTACTCATAGTGATGGTAGAAACATCTGAATGTTATCTTAGGTATATCCTCATCTTGTACTCACAACTGGTGATAGACTGATCTAAGGTCACTCTTTAAGAACCATCATGCCTATATAAACTGATCAAAGTGTCCTTCAATCCTCAGTAGTGGATATGTATTGTTTACGGTCACCTTGTTAAAGTATTTTTAATCAACACATAACCTCAAGATCTCATCTTCCTTCTTGGAGAACAAAACTAGGGTTTCCTATGGGGGAAAACTAGGTCTTGTAAATCCCTTCTCCTAAAATCCCTTTAACTGCACACTCATATCAAAAAGATCTATGGGAGCCATCCAATATACTGGTGTAGATATTGGTGTTGTCCCAAGGTGCAATTCAATGAAGAATTCTAGCTCACGATGGGGAGGTAAGCCTGGAATGTCTTCAGAAAAGATGTCCTCATACTCCACTTCCACAAAAGGTGTAACACCCCAAGCTTCCATGGTACACTTCTCTTTGAATAATACAGTAGTGTGTGTTGTACGCAACTTCGAGTTCTAACACACACCACAACCAATCAAACTAGCCGTTATGAATAGTAATACCCACATTTTGAAATTTTATACATTTTATATTTCAAAATGGACTTCATTTTTGGATTCGGAATATCGAAATTAGCTTAGGGTGAATTTTTGGTACTTTTCGGATAACTTTCATATTTCTATGAATAGTGAAAATTACTAAATTTTAATTAAAAACAACTTTTTTAATCGAAATAATTAATAGTGATAAATTATGAATTTTAGTGATTTTAAAGTATATTTAGAATATATTTTTACCATTTAATACAATTTTTTTCATTGGATGTAATTTTACATTTAAACCGGACATAAACAAGTGTCAATCTTTTGATAGTTATTATTTCTTAAAAACACGCTTTTTGTTTTGACAGTGGGAATTAATTTTAAATTAATTTCTGCCACTTCTGTGTTTTGAATTTAGAAAAATTGATTCCATATTTAGAATCAGGAGTTCCAAATTATGTAAATAGGTAACTTTTATTTTTATTCATTTTGAATAATTACTTCGATAAATATTTTATTTACCGTGGTTAAAGGGTAAATCCGGTAAATAAGGGTAAAAAAATAATATTATAATAATAATAAATTACCCTAAAACGTGTCCTAACCCTATTGGTTGATACATTTCCGAACATGGTCATCTTTGGGTCGATTTTGGGACCCCATGGATCCACTTGTAAGTGATAATGAAACTTTATATTAATTAAGTTAAAATAAATACAAAAATGACATAAGCATATACCTTTTTGAAAAACAATTTTTACATAGGGATATATAAGTTATATTTTCGACTATAAATATTAATTAGAAATCTAAAAAAAATTCCAACATAATGGTATTTTATTTATAATTTTTATACATTTAATAATTAAATTTATTTATGACATAATAATGATGCAGTATTTTCCTTATTAATGAAAGAATCAAATAATTAGTATTATAAATGTTAAAATAAATATAATTTGAAAATATTGATTCCATAAAAGAATTTTATTGATTAATATGACACTTTATTATTTCTTAAATTAATTTTTTTTGAATTAATAAAGTTTTTAAGACTTTAAAAAAAACAATTATTAAATAGTGTCAAAATTGACACAAAAGAGTCTTTAAAACAAATATTATATTATTAATTCATATTCTATTCCTAAAAATCTAAGGTTCAGCCAAAGGACTTATATAATGACAGGTGTATCATTAATGGACCACTTGGGGGTTTCTTGGAAGTATATAGTAAGTTTATTAACCATATAATATAAAAATACAAAGTGACATGGTAAATGTCAAACTAATTAACTAAGAGTTAAAACTAAAAGATAAGGTTAATATAGTGACCCAAACCTGTCTAAAATCTATTGGATGAAAGTATTTCAAACCATACCCACCTTATACTTTGAATAATCCACTTTGGAGCCATTCTAAACCGAATATAAATTTATTATAAATTAATACTTTAAGTTTTTTCTAAAGAGCTCCTCCTCCCCCTTATAAAAGGACACCACTTATAACCAATTATTCATACCATAAAAGCCTTTTGGTTCGGTCAAACTCTGCCCAAATACCCTCTCAACTATCCTACCTTAATCCTAGAGGTCTTCCTTTAGTCATAAAGCCAACCTAAGGAGCCCTTTTGATCAAATCAAAAGGAAGAACCTGAAGAAGAGGTAATGTTTCCACCACCCTCTTTCAAGTTCCTTTCTTCTTCAACTTCTTATTTCTTTGTTATTTCCATTATAAAATAATAACTCTAGTATATTATATATAATTTGATGTTATTATAAATATGGTACAACCACATTCAGTATTCTATCCATCCTTTGAATTACATGTCACCATACGTGCGTACGTACGGCCTACCGTCTCCACGTCGTGGTGTAATTGTTATTCAATACATTATTATTTGGATGGGTATAATAATGATATGTAATTCATGTAAATAATAAATATAACATGATAATTATTCTGTATATATGATATACCATCCAATTATATATTATTTTAATATCAAAATAATGATATTGTCGCTTGTGCGTACATATGGATTACCGTCTCCACGAACGCAATGAGATTAATTCCCCATAGTATCCATTCAAGACTAAATTTTATTTGATGATTAAAAATAATTTTTAGAGACATAATATCATTCTGGATATGAATAATATACATCCCATCCATAACAAATATGGCTCGCATAACAAATAATATAAAGAAAAATGAATCCGTTAACACCTGAAACGGTGATAATACTAAAATATTATTAACAAATAAAAGTTAAAAGATCATATATGATATCATATTAATGTATATGATTCTTGAATAATTTAATAACAATTATTTCACCATCATACAGAAGTTTAACCTACCCTCAACCAAGGAAAAGTACAAGTTCAGGGTTTATTTCACAATATCTTCATTATCTGAGGTTGTTTATACGTAATTATCTACTAGGACCTCTTTATCATCCACATCCATGTTTCTTAAAAAAATTATTTCAAAAAATTCTTACTATTTTATAGAATATGTGTTAAAGTCATTTATACCATTTTTTGACTTTTTATAAGATGTTTATAAAGGAATCTTTCTGTCGTTTTCCAAACAAGGTCCTCTTTAACCTTTTCGACTGAATTAAGGTAAGAATGTCTTTTTTTAACTTATACAGTGGGTGTGGCTATTTTCTGTCATTATAAAATCGTCAAATCTTCCCTTACAATCTTATAAGAATATTTTCAAAGTAAATGTTTTAATTATGTGGATTTTAAATGATTTCAAAAAAGAGAGATATTTCTCTCAAATAGTTTTGATTTCATCTATGTCATCATCCTTGGATGGATTTTAAGCTTATTTGAAGTTGATTTATTATGATACAAAACCTCCATATAGTATTGAAGTTTTTGTGATATGTTTGACTGTGGATGTGTTATTTTTATACCATTCATGGTTTATGGAGAAATTATTGACATTTCGTATGCTAGTTTTAATATGAATGTTTATGTTATGTTTAAACCTGTTCATATGTGTAATGCATTGGAATTAATAAGTGACGGGTGGAGCCCGCTATAGGTCCTTGATGCATCGGTAGGTCTCATGAGACAAACTAGTGTCTTGGCATAAGGCCTTGACAAAATCTTATTTGTAGTCTTGGCACAATGCATTGACTATGTGGTTATGATAGTCCGGCATTATGCATTCTATCATTATGAAAGTGGTTATTAATATTGCATGTGATTATTAGACTAGTAGAATATCCATGTGAATAAGTAAAATGAATTATTTCATTTTATTTTTGCCATATTTTTCTGAAGTTCAAGTTTAAAAGGCTTTTATTTTAGTTATACATTGCCTTAAATGTTCATGCTTATTTATGAAAGTTTCCGCTATATTGTTATCCTTACTGGGAATTTGAGCTCACCCCATTCTATGTTTTATTTTTCCCAGGATGTGAAGAAGTATTTTATGAATGACCTGAAGGGATAGTATAAGGGGATATGAGTGTGGAGACAAGATGTTGTTGTAGTTTTCACTTTATGATGTAATGTAAACTTTATGAATGTATCTAGTGATTCCAAGGCTACTAAACTAATCAGTATTTTGAGACTTTATATTTTGTGATCATACCAATGTTATGTAATAATGCACCGACTATGGGTAACTGGGGTCGGGATGTTACAGTTGGTATTAGAGGGAATTTTAGTACAAACCTTGGAAGCTAGATTTAGACAAAATCTGATTAGAGCACATAGACCTAAGATGGACTTTGAGGATTAGTATAGAAGAACTTCCTAGAATTTTGGTATTGTATAGATTTTGTGAGTTTTCTAAGAAATAAATCCTTGTCTAGATACGAGAAGATAGAGGCGGATTTGGCCCAGATGTACCTAGGGGTAAAACCTGAAAACACCGCTTTGAGCTAGACTCGAACGGGAACTGGTGCACGACAATGGGCCTTGCTGCACTCTTGGTTACGACACTCCCGAGGGATATGCTTAGGATAATTCTCATTTTCTTTACGAACCATTATGAAGGGTTTATGATTATATACTTCCTCAAAAAAACATTTTTTTATGATTATGGATTATATCTATAAATAGTTCAATTTATGTTAAGTGTTTTATAAGTATGGAATTATGTATTTTGATTCATAAACTAATCTAGTTTATGCCATTGTTTAGAAATGGAACCTAGTTGAATGAATGGAAATCGTATCAATGCATACACCCCCTGTAGGGATTGCCCTCCTACTCAAGATTATTATAGTGGAGCTGGTGATGCAACTGGTACTGATCAGCTAATCACTATACTAGGACAACTCACTCAGGTTATGAATAATAACCTTACCCGCATGGAGCACCTAGATCCACAGCATGGAGGATCAATGTTAGATTGATTTATGAGGAAACAACCACCAACATTCAATTGGAGTACAAATCCATTAGTAGCTGGTCAATGGATAAATTCATTAGATAAAATACTCCATGCCTTGGGGAGTAGTGAAAGGGAAAAATTATCATGGAAGTTTACCGCCTCACTGGAGATGCTGACCAATGGTGGTCATTGATTCAAAACACAAAGGAAGATTATGAAGTATCAAATATGGAATGGAGGGAGTTCAAAGAGATTTTCTTATAAAAATACTTTCCTCATGACCATCGAGCAGATATGGAAAGGAAATTTCTGAGTCTGAGGAAAAAGGAGGATGAGAATGTCGCAAAGTATGAGGCTAACTTTACAAGGTTAGAAAGGTATGCTGCAGATTATATACATAACCCAAGAAGTAATATTGATCATTTATTTTATGGGTTAAAACCATTTCTCCGTCGAGCATTAGTCTCATAAACCTTCTCGTTGTACGCAGATATTGTCTCATGCGCTATCAAGATAGAAAAAGAATTATCTAATTCTTATGACTTTAAATCAAATCAAGAGAAGAAGAGATCTGCTGATCACTCTGGGAATGGAAATAAGGGGAAGAAGGGAAAAGTTGAATATCCATCCTGCAGTAAATGTGGGAAGAAACACCCTAGTACTTGCTTGAAAGGAATGGGAGCCTGTTACAAGTGTGGTGAAAAAGGCCACCAAGATCGTGATTGTAAGGGGAAGAAAGAAGCTATTTATGTTCAATGATATAACTATAGGGAGATGGGACATTATGAAAATGAATTTCCTAAGCATCAGGGGAAATTACCTCAGAAAAGGCCAAGGGATCAAGGCCAAGATTGTGTTATCACTACTACTGAGGTAGAAGCTCCGAAAGATGTAGTGACAGAAAATTTAATGGTTTCCTCAAGTTTAGAAAATGCTTTATTTGATTCTGGATCATCGAATTGTTTCATATATTCCCAGTTTTCTAAGAAAATTAGATATTTCCAATTTTATTTAACAAGGGAGTTGTCAATTAAAACTTCTAAGGGAAGTATCATCGCAACAAATTTTTGTGAATCTGTTCCCATTAGAGCATATAAATGTTCTTTATCTACTAATCTCATCATCATAACTATGATTGAGTTTGATATAATCCTTAGTATGGATTGGATTTCAGACCATGATATGAAGATTTATTGTAAGAAGAAGGAGGTTACTATTTTTTATGATGATGATAAGGAACACCTTATCTTTAGAGCAGAATTGTCACTACCTAATTTTTATCTAGATCCACCCCCAGTAGCTCAAATAAATTCAATTATTGGGGAGGAAGAGAATGAAATGATTATGGGTGTGGAAAGGAATGTTCAAATAGAGGATGTACCTATTGTGAGAGAATATGTAGATGTGTTTCTAGAAGATTTACCTGGACATCCTCCAGAAAGAGAAATTGAGTTTTCCATCGATTTAATTCATGGATCAAGGCCCATATCGAAGACCCCTTATAGAATGGCCAATGTGGAATTAGTTGAACTAAAGAAACAACTAGAGGAATTGAGTAATAAGGGATTTATTCGCCCTAGTGTTTCCTTATGGGGAGCCCTTGTCCTTTTTGTTAAGAAGAAAGATGGATCTATGAGGTTATGTATTGACAATAGGGAAATTAATGTTATAACAATAAAGAACAAGTATCCCCTACCTCGCATTGATGATTTATTTGACCAACTTCATGGAGCTCAATACTTTTCAAATATTGACCTTTGATCTGGATACCATCAGTTGTGTGTGAAGAAGGAAGACATTCCGAAGACAGCATTTCGAACCAGGTACGGGAATTATGAGTTTACAGTAATGCCTTTTGGGCTGACTAATGCACCCTCTGTTTTCATGGATCTAATGAACAGAGTTTTCAAGGAATATCTTGATGACTTTGTAGTGGTATTTATTGATGATATCTTGATATACTCCAAAATCTACAAAGATCATGAAAATCACTTGCGCATTATCCTGAAGACTCTTAGAAGACATGAATTATATGGGAAGTTTAGCAAGTGTGAATTCTGGGTTCATGAGATTTATTTTCTTGTCCATATTGTCTATAAGGATGGAATCTTCGTTGATCCTTCTAAGACAAGAGCAATCCAAGAATGGCCAGCACCGACGAGTATAACTGAGGTATGCATTTTTATTGGTTTAGCAGGTTATTATCGACGTTTTGTCCAGAATTTTGCTCGGTTGGCTAACCCATTAACAAAGCTCACACGTAAAGGGGTTAAATTTGTTTGGAAAAAAGAGTGTGAAGAATGTTTTGAAGAACTGAAGAGAAGATTAGTCAATGCTCCTATATTGACTCTACCATCGGGGAATGATGGGTTCGTTATTTATAGTGATGCATCAAAGAAAGGACATGGTTGTGTCCTTATACAGAATGATAGAGTTATTGCCTATGCATCGCGACAATTGAAAATTCATGAGAAAAACTATCCTACTCATGATCTTGAGTTAGCTGCTATAATATTTGCCTTGAAGATATGGAGACATTATATCTATGGTGAAAAATGTGAGATATATACCGATCAAAAGAGTTTGAAGTATATTTTATCACAGAAAGAACTCAACATGAGGCAAAGGCGATGTCTTGAACTACTCAAGGATTATGATTTCACGATACACTACCACCCGGGGAAGGAAAATAAGGTGGAAGATGATTTGAGCAGAAAGGATCATGGAGTTTTGAACAAAATGAGAGTTGAAAGGGATCCAATTTTCATGGATTTAGTAAAGATGGATATGGTAATCACCATGGAAGGTGAAACATCAATACTTTTTCAAGTGGTTGTTAAACCATATTTACTAGAAAGGATAAAGAGTTCTTAGGCCGATGATAAAGAGTTTAAAAAAAATATTAAAGCTATGAATGATGGTAGATTGAGTGACTTTGTGTATGAAGATGGAATTTTGAAATTTGGGAGTAGACGTTGTGTTACCGATATACCTGATCAAAAAAGGTAATTATTGGACGATGCTCATAGTTCCAATTTCTCTATACACCCTGGGAGCACCAAAATTTATAGAGATTTGAAGGAACATTTTTGGTGGGATAACATGAAGAGGGAGATTGCTACTTTTTGTGTCAAGATGTATGGTTTTTCAACAAGTGAAAGCTGGAAGGCAACAGCCTGGAGGAGTCATGAAACTCTACCCATACCTGAGTGGAAATGGGATAATATCACGATGGACTTTGTCATGGGACTACCAAAGACTCTTAGAAGGAATGATTCAATATGGGTCATTGTTGATCGTCTTACCAAGTCAGCACATTTTCTTGCTATAAGAGAAGATCTACCAATTGAATGTCTAGCAAGAATATATATTAATGAAGTTGTGAGACTTCATGGAGTACCCATATTGATTGTTTCTGATCGTGATCCACGTTTTACATCAAGATTCTGGAAAAGTCTTCAGAAGGCCTTGGATACTGAACTTAGTTTGAGCAATGCTTACCACCCCCAAACCGATGGACAATCAGAATGAACTATTCAAACCTTAGAAGACATGTTGAGATCTTTATCACTTGACTTTCAAGGTATGTGGGATCAATATTTACCTTTGGTGGAATTTTCCTATAACAATAGCTTCCATTCAAGTATTTGGATGGCACCATATGAAGTGTTATACGGAAAGAGATGTCGCACACCAACCTGTTGGGATGATTTTGGTGAATGAAAACTCGTAGTCCTAGAACTGGTGGAGGAAACGATGGAAAAGGTGAAGGCAATCCAAAACCACATCAAAGTAGCTCAAAGTAGGCAGAAGATCTACGCTGATAACCGAAGGAAGGATTTGGAATTTCAGGTAGGATAACATGTTTTTTGAAGGTATCTCCATGGAAGGGAGTTATAAGTTTCGTTAAGAAAGGTAAATTGAGTCCCGATTACATCAGACCTTTCGAAATTCTAGAACGAATTGGGGTTGTAGCTTACCGTTTGGCAATGTCTCCAAGTCACTCCAAAGTTCACGATGTGTTCCACGTATCACTATTAAGAAAATACATGCCTGACTCAACGCATGTACTCACCTATGAGGAATTAGAACTGGAACCCGATGTGTCTTATTACGAAGAGCCCATCAGGATTCTTGATACCAGAGAACAAGTGCTGAGAAACTGGACGACTCGACTGGTAAAAGTTTTATGGAGAAACCATAAAATGGAAGAGGCAACGTGGGAACCTAAGGAACTTATTATGAAAAACCACCTGAGTCTTTTTAGACAGTAATATCCTAGAAATTTCGAGGAAGAAATTATTTGAAGGAGGGGAGAATGTAACACCCCAAGATTCCATGGTACGCTTCTTTGTGAATAATACAGTTGCGTGTGTTGTACGCAACTTCGAGTTCTAACACACACCACAACCAATCAAACTAGTCGTTATGAATAGTAATACCCACTTTTTAAAATTTTATACATTTTATCTTTCTAAATGGACTTCATTTTTGGATTCTGAATATCGAAATTAGCTTAGGGTGAATTTTTGGTACTTTTCGGATAACTTTCATATTTCTATGAATAGTGAAAATTACTAAATTTTAATTAAAAACAACTTTTTTAATCGAAATAATTAATAGTGATAAATTATGAATTTGAGTGATTTTAAAGTATATTTAGAATATATTTTTACCATTTAATACAATTTTGGTCATTTTACGTAATCTCACATTTAAACCGGACATAAACAAGTGTCAATCTTTTGATAGTTATTATTTCTTAAAAACATGCTTTTTGTTTTGACAGCGGGAATTAATTTTAAATTAATTTCTGCCACTTCTGTGTTTTGAATTTAGAAAAATGGATTCCATATTTAGAATCATGAGGTCCAAATTGTGTAAATAGTTATCTTTTATTTATAGACATTTTGAATAATTACTTCGGTAAATATTTTATTTACCGTGGTTAAAGGGTAAATCTGGTAAATAAGGGTAAAATAATAATATTATAATAATAATAAATTACCCTAAAATGTGTCCTAACCCTATTGGTTGATACATGTCCAACCATGGAAATCTTTGGGTCGATTTTGGGACTCCATGGATCCACTTGTAAGTGATAATGACAGTTTATATTAATTAAGTTAAAATAAATACAAAAATGACATAAGCATATACCTTTTAGAAAAACAATTTTTACATAGGGATATATATGTTATATTTTCAACTATAAATATTAATTAGAAATATAAAAATATTTCCTACATAATGGTATTTTATTTATAATTTTTAGACATTTAATAATTAAATTTATTTATGACACAATAATGATGCAGTATTTTTCTTATTAATGAAAGAATCAAATAATTAGTATTATAAATGTTAAAATAAATATAATTTGAAAGTTTTTATGCAATAAAAGAATTTTATTGATTAATATTACATGTTAGGATTGCTTAAATGAATTTTTTTTTAATTAATAAAGTTTTTAAGACTTTAACAAAAATCAATTATTAAATAGTGTCAAAATTGACACAAAAGCGTTTTTAAAAAAAAATATTATATTATTAATTCATATTCTATTCCTAAAAATATAAGGTTTGTCCAAAGGACTTATATAATGATAGGTTTATAATTAATGGACCACTTGGGGGTCTCTTGTAAGTATATAGTAAGTTTATTAACCATATAATATAAAAATAAAAAGTGACATTGTAAATGTCAAACTAATTAACTAAGAGTTAAAACTAAAAGATAAGGTTAATATAGTGACCCAAACCTCTCTAAAATATATTGGATGAAATTATTTCGACCCATACCAACCTTATACTTTTAATAATATAATTTGGAGCCATTATAAACTGAATATTAATTTATTATAAATTAATACTTTAAGTTTTTTCTAAAGAGCCCCTCCTCCCCCTTATAAAAGGACACCACTTATAACCAATTCTTCATACCTTCAAAGCCTTTTGGTTCGGCCAAACTCTGCCCAAATACCCTCTAAACTATCCTCCCTTAATCCTAGAGTCCTTCCTTTAGTCATAAAGCCAACCTAAGGAGCCCTTTTGATCAAATCAAAAGGAAGAACCCGAAGAAGAGGTAATGTTTTCACCACCCTCTTTCAAGTTCCTTTCTTCTTCAACTTCTTCTTTCTTTGTTATTTACATTCTAAAATAATAACTCCAGTATCTTCTATATATTGTGATATTATTATAAATATGGTACAACCATATTCAGTATTCTATCCATCCTTTGAATGGCATGTCACCATACGTGTGTACGTACGGCCTACCGTCTCCACGTCGTGGTGTAATTGTTATTCAATACATTATTATTTGGATGGGTATAATAATGATGTGTAATTCATGTAAATAATAAATATAACATGATAATTATTTTTTATATATGATATACCATCCAATTATATATTATTTTAATATCAAAATAATGATATTTTCGCTTGTGCGTACGTACGGATTATCGTCTCCACGAACGTGATGAGATTCATTCCCCATCGTATCCCTTCAAGAATAAATTTTATTTAATGATTAAAAATAATTTTTAGATACATGATATCATTATGGATATGAATAATATACATCTCATCCATAACAAATATGGCTCACATAACAAAGAATATAAAGAAAAATGAATCCGTTAACACCCAAAACGATGATAATACTAAGATATTATTAACAAATCAATGTTAAAAGATCATATATGATATCATATTAATGTATATGATTCTTTAATAATTTAATAACAATTATTTCACCATTATACAGGATTTTAACCTACACTCAACCAAGTAAAA
Organism: Viscum album; assembly: GCA_963277665.1. Taxonomy (NCBI): domain Eukaryota; kingdom Viridiplantae; phylum Streptophyta; class Magnoliopsida; order Santalales; family Viscaceae; genus Viscum; species Viscum album. The sequence goes on along the minus strand of OY728129.1, from coordinate 746,687,846 downwards.
GTACAAGATAAGGGTTTATTTCACAATCTCTTCATTATCTGAGGTTGTTTATACGTAATTATCTATTAGGACCTCTTTATCATCCACATCCATGTTTCTTAAAAAATGTATTTCAAAACATTCTTACTATTTTACAGAATATGTGTTGAATTAATTTATACCCTTGTTTTACTTTTTATAAGAAGTTTATAAAGGGATCTTTTCGTCATTTTCCAAACAAGGTCTTTTTTAACCTTTTCGATAGAATTAAGGTAAGAATGTCTTTTTTTAACTTATACAGTGGGTGTGGCTATTTTCAGTTGTTAAAAAATCTTTGAAGCTTCCCTTACAAGCTTATAATAATATTTTCAAATTAAATGTTTTAATTATGTGGCTTTTAAATGATTTCAAAAAAAAGAGATATTTCTCTCAAATAGTTTTGATTTCATCTATGTCAAAATCTTTTGATGGATTTTAAGATTATTTGAAGTTGATTTATTATGATACAAAATGTCCATATAGTATTGAAGGTTTTGTGATATGTTTGACTGTGGATGTGTTATTTTTATACCATTCATGGTTTATAGAGAAATTATTGACATTTCATATGCTAGTTTTAATATGAATGTTTATGTTATGTTTAAACCTGTTCATATGAGGAATGCATTGGACTTAATAAGTGATGGGTGGAGCCCGCTATAGCTCCTCGATGCATCGGTAGGTCTCATGAGACAAACTAGTGTCTTGGCACAAGGCCTTGAAAAAATCTTATTTGTAGTCTTGGCACAAGGCCTTGACTATGTGGTTATGATAGTCTGGAATTATGCATTCCATCATTATGAAAGTGGTTATTGATATTGCATGTGATTATTCAACTAGTAGAATATCCGTGTGAATAAGTAAATGGAATTATTTCATTTTATTTCTACCGTATTTTGCTTAAGTTCAAGTTAAAAAGGATTTTGTTTTAGTTATACATTGCCTTAAATGTTTATAGTTATTTATGAAAGTTTCCGCTATATTGTTATCCTTACTGGGCATTTGAGCTCACCCCTTTCTATGTTTTATTTTTCCCAGGATGTGAAGAAGTATTTTATGAATGACCTATAGGGATAGTATAAGGGTATATGAGTGTGGAGACAAGATTTTGTTGTAGTTTTCACTTTATGATGTAATGTAAACTTTGTGAATGTATCTGGTGATTCCAAGGCTACTAAAATAATCGGTATTTTGAGACTTGATCTTTTTTTATCATGCCAATGTTATGTAATAATGCACCGACTTTGGGTAACTGGGATCGGGGCATTACAATAGGGATCTGGTATCCCATATCATCATCTACTATAGGATTAATACTATCCAACTGGTGAGTAATTGGCTACACTCTACCATACCAAATCCTATCATACTCCACCAAGGTTTCCTTTTCACCCACAATGGAAAACCTTGTCTAATCACTATGGATACATCACATCCTCCACCTAAAATAGTCAATATGGGCAAGATCTATGGATAGATAGTTTATACCTAAGGTGACATAATAAGGCCACATTAATGCTAAAAATAGATCCTATACAAAACTCTCACCTCCAAGCATCATATATCACTATCGGAAAAAGTGTGCAATCATTGAGACGCAACCTTTCGGAGTCTCCAACACAAGGATCGAGCCAAAGGATCAACTGGAATCTCCAAGTCTCTAACCAAAGAAGTGGAAAGAATGGAATGACTCGCACCTATTTCTATCAATATAACATCAATGGTTGAAAAGACAAGGATCATACCCCATATCATCCCTATAGCCTCAGGGTTATAAGCATCTATAGAATATAGTTGGCCTTATCTCTAACCACCAACTCCCTAAGCCTAATGTGGACCACCTGCAGGTGGTGGTAGTAATAGGTCAAACCTCTAACCACCTCATACTTCTCTACCGGCCCCTATACTACATTTGCTACATTTTGAACCACCCTACTATTACATATGTCTCTACCTCAGTGGTTCCTTGACCATCTCATGATAAGCTATATGAAAGTTCTGATAATCTTGTGCCAGATTTCATCGACCAGCATAGGAGAAACACTGCCTCTCCCTTAGCTGACTCGAGCCATCTAGAGAACCTTGCATTGTTAATCCTCTATCCTGGGATAATATCCAGAAGCGTCTGGAATTCCTGGATCTCTACATCTTCCATCAACTACCTGCCACTGATGTCTTAGCTTCTAGGTGCCCACTACCATCACCCACTATCGGTTCCTTCTCTACCAAGAATCTCGTCGCCACCAAGTCCCTCTCAAGAACCCCAATAAAGGTGAGAATGTAGATAGATATCACTAAATCCCTGATATCCCGAAATAAAACCTATTAAAAGTTTCATTACCAAATGAACTAACCCTGCACTATATACATAGAGCATCATGGTAGATCATTAAACCTCACCTAATACTCCTCCATGATAAAACTTCCATATTGTAGATGCATAATCTCCTAGATTCATATTTATCACAATGTGGCTGTCTAAAACTCCTCCCAGAAGAGACGGTTGATGTCTAGCCAAAAGAGAGTTGTCTCGCCATGCGACTGAGTCACTTAACTCCACCATATCCCAAAAGATCTTCAAATAAGAATCATTGTGAGAACCTCCATCTAATTTTCAGGCAACCTCATGAGGTGTAAAACTTGATTAACAACCTTTATCCCGTCCTCATCCACCTTGGGGTCTGGCTCACCCCGAAACCTATGAGGTTTCTACCTATGGAAATCATGCAATGAAATCATCATGTGTGCATTATCTATTGAAATTTCTTATGATAACCACTACTCTAAGGCTGGTTGTATGGATGGTATACCACCTGGAGGTTATATATCTGGTACAGGACCTTGTACTAAAGCCTCATCACTTTGTAAAGTTACCCAGTCAGGATCCAAGTATCACTGAGAGGGGAAGGGGGTGAATTGGTGATGTATTTTCTTTTTATGCTTCCTTTAAAATAAAACAACCTTTGTCTCCTATTAAGGATCTCCTTACCTTCTAAACACAATCCAAACACACATCCACAGGAATACAAGAATTTACAGGTTTCACTACTCAATGAGTGTATCTAGTCTTTGGTATGGTGCGGAGATAATCATGTACCACACAATCCACTAAATATATAATCCTTTATTGTATAATAAAATGACTAGGGTATTCCCTTTAACTTGTTTAGTACTTGAGAGATAATCCTTAAGTGTATGTGCACCCTATTAACACAAATAGGGTAATGAAATATCTCTATGCTTCTTGACAAACCTTTACAAATCTGATCGTTGAAACAACTCTTCTCTTTCCTATCCAGAAGCTAATAGGAACTAAGTGAACTATGTAATAATACTTAGTCCTATACCCCATTAATATCTTGATCCAGTTGAAAGCACTTCTCACTTAATTTGGGTACTCAAATCTTCATCTTGCAGAGCTCCTTCGCGAAGCTCCTAGCTTTGCAAAGCACTCTAGTTTGGAAATCTATCTAGTTCACAAATCTCACTAGATCAAAGAACTCACTATTTTGCAAAGTATAAATTGGTCTTTGTGAAGTTCACTTCTTTCAAAAATCTCAACGACTTTCCACGAAGCTCCTTTTCTTCACAGATCTCACTACCTTCGCAGAGCTCGCTTTCTCGGCTAACCTTATTCATAATTTGAGAGCTCTAAAATTCTCTTTAAGTCTCTATACATTTCTCTAAGGGGTAGAATCATATTTATAGAAGTTTCCCACCAACTCTAGAACCTTCTAGTAACCTTAGTGACACATCATCACCAAATCACAGAGCTCTAAAATTTCCACTGAAATTCACTCTATTTCACGAAGCACCATGGCTATTTTTCGGATTCGCAAAGATCATCGTAATCACAAATCATTCCTTCAAATAATTTGTGCCACCATAATGATCCTTCTTCTTTTGAACCGCTATAATGCTACTTCTTCCTTTGAGCCATAATTCTCACCTACAGTTCTCCTTTCCTCGGCCATTCGTAAAGCTTGTCGTAATCCTGAATAATACAGTCAACATTCTTCATGTCTTCGCGAAATCTACTTCATGAATCCCATATTCACAATATTAATGCATTTTCCATATTTTGATGTGATCTTCAAGGAAATCCCCTTTTTTCAATGTTATCCCAACTCTAAATTTTAGACCCCAAAAATTTGGTAAACACTAGAAAATTGTGCCACCTTAAACACCTACTTCTCCAAGACCAACCATACTGATTGAAATTATCTTTTCTCCCCCTTTCCTTCATGAATCTTTCATCACAAGTTCTCCAATAAAATTATGATATTTTTGAAATACAGATCAAAAAATCATCATTATATTTTTCCTGGAAAGTATTATAATTATTCTGTCTTTCCTCACCCACTTATAAAAAGTTAAGGGATTTCCTTTCTTCCCAAACTTCCTTGACAACAAACGATAATACTTCATACATCCAAAAACTTCATCAGCCAACTTGGTCCCAAAAATCTCCCCATTTGTATTTTGTTTTCAAATAAGATTTATAAATCACTGATATTTGAAACCTCAAGAAATGGGCAACTTATCAACAATTCTAATTCTACGTGAGCTAGATCATTGTAGGAAATAAGAATTATTGACACCAAGACTATGTTGTCCAAAAGTAGTGACTATGAAACCACATCACATCATATTTCTTCCTCAGCCTTCTTCACTTCATCTACATTCCTAGAATAAAAAATATTTTTTCTTACAACCACTCTACAACCATTCCAATAAACATTTATAATAGTTCACACACTTATATGCTGAATTCACAGCTTACCCGCAACTCCCCCTTTTTGCATGCCTCCATAAGGATAGATTTATGAAAATTATCCCCCTTAACAACACTATCCAAAGGTAAGATGAGAGAGGGGATAGAAACACGTACCACAACCTTGATGATAAGAAGGTTGGACACCCATGTTCAACCTCAATTTTTCAAATGGTTACTTTAGTAAAGGTTTTGTGAATATATCAGCAACTTGTTCCGATGTAGGAATGTACTCTGGATTTAACTCATTCTTCTCCACATTCTATTTAATGAATTCGTACTTTATGTCAATATGTTTTGAATGAGAATGTTGTACCAGATTCCATGTAAGATTGATTGTATTTTGATTGTCACAACCCAAGAGCAAAGATAGCTTTACTTCAACAAGTAGATCTTTCAACTGAGTCTTCATCCACATTAGTTGGGTAGCATCTTGAGTATCAGAAACATACTCATCTTTAGTTGTGCTAATATTTACAAAATTATGTTTCTTTGTATGCAAAATAACATAAATATTTTCTAGAAATAAAACTCCACTAGATGTAGATCTTATGTCATCAACGTTTCCTTCCCAATCAGCATCTGAATACCCAAATAGATCAATATTCATTGATCCATAATACCTTATTCCAAAGTTTTTTGGGACTTTGATATACCTAAGAATTATTTTTTCAGAAGTCAAATGTGATTCTTTAGGAGCACTCTAAAATTTTTCACATAAGGTAACAACATAGACTATATTGGGTCTTGAGGCAATCAGATATAATAGACTTCTAAACAGACTTCGAAACTCTTTTTGGTTAACTTCCTTACCTTCTCCATCTTTAGAAAAATTGATTCCCAATAAAATTGGTGTAGAAACTAGTTTCGAATTTTCAATACTAAATTTCTTCATAAGTTCTTTAGCATACTTTTCTTGAGACAGAAAAATGTGATTCTTATTCTGTGAAATTTACAACCCAAGAAAGTATTTCATTTCTCCCAGCATGGACATCTCAAATAACTTCTTCATCTCCTCCGTAAATATTTCACATGATCTTTCATCATTCCCAGCAAAGAGAATGTCATCGACATAAAAAATTATGATCAGAGAGAACTCTTGACATTCCTTTATGTAAATATTGTTATCAACTCTTCCTTTCTTGAAATTCATTTTCCTCAAGAAAGTATCCAGTTTTAAATACCATTCCCTTGGTGCTTGTTTTATCCCATACAAAGCCTTCTTCAAACTGCACACATAAGTTTCTTATTTTCCAATAACAAAGGCACAAGGTTGATCAATTTAAACTTCCTCGTCAAGATCACCATTAAAGAATGTGAATTTCACATCCATCTGAAAGATGTTGTGGCCTCATTGTGCAGCAATAGCAAGAAAGATTATGATTGTTTCTAGACTTGCCACTAGAGAAAAGGTTTCATAAAAATAAATGCCTTAAATTTTTTAATACCCTTTTCAAACCAATCTTACTTTGTTTCTTATCACTTCACCATCTTCATTTATCTTGTTTTGGAAAACCCACTGTGTACCAATAATGTTCTTGTTGTCTGGATTGGGTGTAATATCCTAGGTATCATTATTATCTGTCTAATCAAGCTCTTCATTCATAGCCTAAACCCATTCTGGATGTTCAAATTCTTCATTCACATCATTTGGTTCAACTTTAGAAAAGAGTGAAGTGTGTGTAATATCATTTGTTGTTCTTCTTGTTTGAACCCTATGATGTTGATCTCTAATAATGTCCTGAGCCTCCACTTGTTTCCTCCACATAGGATGAGCTATTTGAATTTCATCCTCATCACTTGTGATTGTTGATTCTGATTCCTCTTCTTGAGTAGGATTAACATAGTATACAGTATTATCAGGATTGTTAACAAAATATTCTCTATCTTACTCAACTTCCACATCAGCACTTGACTTCTTTTCTTTCTCAAAATTTTCAACAACTTTCATATATGTAGAATCAATAATTATTCATATTTATTTATTGAGACATCTATATCTTCTCACTTCTAGAGAATATCCAAGAAAAATTCCATCATCTCCTCTTTGATCAAACTTTCCAAGGTTTCCACCTTTATTATTTATAATGCATGGACTCCCAAAAACTCTTAAGTGTTTCAGACTTGGAGTTTTTTCATAGAACATTTCATATGGAGTCATATATGAATTTGTCCTATATAAACATTAGTTCTGTATATACACATTAGTGCTCGTAGCTTGCCTCCAATAGTAATGAGAGAGACCATGTCCAAGTAACATAGTTTTCCCCATGTCCACCAAACTTCTATTCTTTCTTTCAGCAACCCCATTTTGTTGAGGTTTGTATGGTGAACTAAATTCATGTCGAATTCCATGATTCTCAATATGATTTTAAAATTATTCATTGTTGTATTCACCACCATTGTCGGTTCTCAACTTCTTCGCTGAATACTCACATTCCTTCTCATCTTTCCTTCTGAAACTTTTAAACATTTTCAGAGAATATGACTTATGCCTCATATACATAAAACATGTAATGCGAGTAAAATCATCAATTAAAGTGATAAAGTACTTATCTACATTTTTTTATTTTTTTCTCATTAGCCCATAGATATCATAGTGGATGAGTTCCAGAGGCCGTTTTGAACAAATGTCAACTTTCTTGTGCACTGTATTTGTGGTCTTCCCTTTTTGAAAAATAGTGAAACAACTATCTCTTCTTGTTGATAAATCAGGAATGTCTCAAACACTATCTCGTGTTGATAATCTTATCATGTTCCTTTGACACATGTGTCCTAGCCTTTTATGTCACAACTGATTTTCATCCACCAAACCCATGTAACAAGAGTTCTTAACTTCACTAACTTGGAACAGGTTTCCTTTTGTATGTTGGCCTCTTGTAACTACCTTTCCATCATCTTAATTTTTCACAACAAATCCATCTTTTCTAAAGATGAATTTTTTTCCCTCATCACATATTTTGACACACTTAGCAGGTTGTGTTTCATCCCATCAACATATACTGTTTTCTTGGATTTCATATTTTCTTTTCCAATGATGGCTGATCCAACACCTTTGATCCTTAAAGATTCACCATTTCCAAATTTCACTATTCCTTATTTGAAATATTTCACATTATTTAACAAATTTAAGTCTCCTTTCATATAATATGAATAGCCACTATCAAGGATCCATGGTCATTCTCCTTTAATAGCTTTCAAAACCATTTCAATAATAAGAGAACTTATGGTCAGAAGAGTTCTAGGTCGATCATATCTTTCACAGATAGTTTCCATTGGTTGGAACTTATTCTCAACATTCACACCAACCTTAAAAAATTTCTTCTGGACTTTCTTTTGAGGTTTTTTCTTTTGAAAATATTGAATCCCCTCTATACTTGTCTTTCAAAGCTTGTGGAATGGTAGTTATGTTGTTGGTTGAACCAATGCATATTTTTCATGTGTCTGAATCCACCACAATACCAGCAGTATCCATAAAATGAATATTTCTATTTGAAACTTCCATACTGATCAGAGTTATTAACATGCTTCTCAAAAAAATTATTACTATAACTCTTCTGACCATCAGCCTTTATATTTTCAATTGCAACTTTCTTCTTCAGGTCATATTTCTGTTCAGACTTACCAGAACTAGAAGTAGTAGAAATCTTTCTGGACTCAGGATTTTCAGATTCTTCTGATTTTTCAGTATTACTAACTTTGACCACATACGTATCCTTTCCAGCATTTTTCTTATTAAAACTAGTTCCATATTTATTTTCAACCTTTTAAGGTAACTTTTTTTATCCTTCTTAAGTTCATTATTATCATAACTTTCACCAAATTCTGTAACAGAGTTTTTGAACCTTGTGTTTCTTTCCTTAGTTTTAGAAAGTTTATGTTGGAAAAGTTCTAACTCATCTTATTTTGCCTTCATCTTTACTTCCAGACAATCATTAAAATTATTTTCAATCTCAATATAATTTTTCATATCATCAATATCCTTTTCAAATTTTTATTTCTTATCAGAAAAACCTTCTTGGTCATTTGATGAAGAGTTTATTTTTCAATTTCCAGTTTTCCTTCTCAAGCCTTCTAATCTTTCTCAAACATTCCTTCAGATCTTCTTTTAGATACTGTTCAAGTTGAGTTTCCTCTTCTTCAGTAATATTTCTCTCATAATCTTTGTTATTCACTATTTCAAAAAAGTTACTCTCTCTATCTTTCTCAACAACATATTTTTCATATTTGGTCTCGTTATCATCATCTTCTTCATTTTTTGAAAAAAAAACTTCTTCTTTTTTATCTGAAGAACTTTTTGTTCTTACCTATACCGGAATATTTATCTTTTTCACCCTATTTTTTCTATGACCTTCTTGGTTTTATTTCTTCTTCATCACTATCTTCATCTTTCCCTTTTTGAGGGAAATTAGCCACAAAGTGTCCAACAGCTCCACATTCATATCATTTTAAAGGGATTTTCCCTTTGTATTTCCCTATTTCTATTTTCACATTTTTAGAAAATAAGGATAAAATTTCATAAAAATTTTGACATAACTTGTTTTTGGATTCGAATTCACCAGCTTCTTCAATAATAATTTTCTATCACTTCTCTTTCTTTGCATCCTTAAAAGAAATTTCTCTATCATCTTTTGGTTTTCTCTTTATAGTCTTCTTTCTTCTCATTTCATATGTGATAAGAGTACTATGAAAATCATCCTGAGATAATGTTTCAGGGTCTCTGTATTCTAGTGATGAAACTTTAGCATAAAATTTGTCTGGAATAATTCTCAAGATCTTTTCAACAACTGTAGAATCCTCCAAATTTTAACAAAGACATCTAATTGTACTAATAATGTCATTTATCCTGGTAAAGAAGTCCCCAAAAAATTCATGCTCACTCATCTTTAAGTCTTCATACTTCAGCATCTAGATTTGAAGTTTTTCCTTATTCACTTTTTTATTTCCTTCATAGATGATTTTCAATTTGTCCCAGATTCCTTTAGTTGTAGCGACACCTTTCACTATTATAAATTCACTCTTAGAAAGATATGAGAGTAATGAATTTTTATCTCTTCTATAATCCTCAAGATTATTATTATCGGTATGATTAAGAGGAACTTTAAGAACACAGATCTTCTTTTCAAGTACGCCTTTCCTTTTTCTGGTGTTTTTGAGAAAAATGGAGTTTCTGGAAATTTTCGAAGTACACGTCATGTACTTTATGAGTACACGTCATGTACTCTCTTCCCGCTCGAAGCCGTGTGTTGTCTGTGTCCGAGAAACACACACGGTGTGTAGGGATGATGTGGATGTCGATTTTAATGGAGTATGGAAAAACCTAGTACACGTCGTGTACTTTCTTTTTTTCATTAAATGGACCGGGGTTGCGCCCGACGCACAGAAACATCTTCTTCTATGTCTCATTCATCCAAGAGTGCCAAGGATCTGCGAATCTTCGATGAGCCCCCTCCTCTCTGTCTGTTCTCTGATTCGAGCACTGTTGATTGTGTTGGAATCACAGCGGTGAGTTCTTCCTTCTACTTGATCCTTGTTTTCCAATTCCTCCTCTTTCTCAAGTTATCGTGGTTTATGTGTTTCGGATGTTTTCTCAGATCTACGACATTCTAAGGAAAATTTGTCATCGTTGTTCACGTATATCGATCTCCTAGGATCGAGGTAGGTGGTTTATGACTTTCTGTAGAAAGTCTTTGAATATTTTGTGAAATTACACCAATTACCTTGAACGGGAATTGTGCGTTTTCCTGTTTTTCCCTTGATTGATTGCCTACTTGCTTGATTGTTATAGTAGAGGTTTACGCTTGTGAATAGAGTAGTTTTTTCTATACTCTGGATGTTTTCCATGCTTGTTTTGCTTGTTTGGAATTTTCCAGTTTCCATGCCTAGTTATAGGATAGTGGAACTGTTATACTGTTATGCTTTTGTGCCCTAGAATGATAGCCAAGTAGTTCTTGAGGTTTACTTGGGTGATACATGCACGCTAAGAATATTAATTTCACACAAGACTATGAGAAACTAGTGTAGTTGACCATAGGGAGAATGGACGTAAGGGCTTCTCCAGAGTGTCTTTTAATACGATGCAAGACCACAGGGTGAATTGACGATTAGTGCTTCCTCAGAGATTTTGTAGTTCCTCGACACGGGCTACAGGGGGAATGAGACGTTGAGTGCTTCCCCAGAGATCCTTTAGCACGATACGAGACTATAGGGGGAATTGACGGTGAGTGCTTCCTCAGAAAGTCTACTCTTAGCTGAACTAGAGGGGTGATACTGTGTGTGCCTCCTAGAGGGTTGCTATTACTTATAAGTTGAACCATAGGGGTTGGGCTGTGAGAGCTACCCAGAGGGTTACCTGTTTTCTTCTTGTTGTTGGTTGTTTACATGTGTACTTTATATGCTAGAACTGTGGATTGTAGGTGTTGTGTGCTTTTCTGTTTACTGCTTCCTGCACTCTTACTTGCCTAGTATTCATTGACTGTTAGGAACAGATCTTTAGGTGATTGTCTACTGGTATTGTATCTCACACCCTATTTGGGTCATGATTTTGGGCCCAATTAGACTTTGTTGTTGCAGGAATAGATAAGGGAAAGATCCCTTCGACTTTCGGTACTTGATTTCTTGGAGCAGGAGAGCATGGGACCGAGCTTTGGCTTGCGATGCTGAGAGGCTATTTACTTTTCTTTTGTACTTGTTTTGGTACTGTGGTGTTTTCAGCATTATGACTTGTTTGGCTGTTTTCTTAGAGTTGTATCTTGCATCATTTCATATATACCTATGTGCTCCAGTTTTTTTATTTAGTTTTCCACTGTTTATTACTGTTGGTTATTCACTGCTTCCTCTATTTCATGTTTATCTATTTCCACCGTGTACTCTGCCAATGAGGGCATAGTTTCCCCACTATCACACCCAAGGCCCTCGCTGCTAGTAGGCAGCCTCTGGCGTTTGGGGAAATGCGCTTGAGGCCATGTGACCAACCGGGTACGGGGCGCCTCTGGGTGGATTTTGGAACCGGGACCTTACAAAGTGGTATCAGAGGAAATACCCAGCCGAAAGTGCTTAGGAACTGCCTGGGTTTGAGGCTTGGGGTCCACAATGAGGGTGTTGTTCTTTAAAGGGGTGGATAATGTAACACCCTTGGAAAAAGTGAGACTTAAAAGGCTAAATGTTACTACCCATGTCAACAAGGTGCACCTTTCTTTCAGGATCCTGTCTGATTAGAACTCCACAGTTAAGAATGCTTTTCCTGGAGTAGTAATCAGGATGGGTGACCTTCTGGGAAGTTTCCCAGAGTGTGTGTGAGTGAGGACAAAACACACTGAAAGAACATGTGTTGTCCTCTGGGGACAGTCATTAGTCTGATAAGCGACCCTAGTGAGTAATAGCCTATGGTGTCCTGGGAAGGAAACCAAGGTATTTCAAGAGACCCATGGGGTAAGATGATAAGGAACATGACCCGGGGAAGTGGGTCGTGACAGGAACCTTGTCATCAATATCATGAAATCCATCTATTGTAGTTTCAAGAACTTCATATCCAAGAGACATAAGATAAGGCATCATTCTATATTTCTAGATATGATAATTCTTCCCATCAAATATCAGAATCTCCTTACTATTCACATAATTCAGATTCTCCATCACAATTTCTCTTCAAAACTTTAGGAAAGAATAAACGAAGGGAACCTATCCCTTTGATACCAATTGAAGTTACCCTGTCAGGATCCAAGTATCACTGAGAGGGGGAGGGGTGAATCAGTGATGTATTTTCTTTTTATGTTTCCTTTCAAATGAAACAACCTTAATCTCCTATTATCCTTGAGTAGGGAATTGATCATATATCTACTAGGATGTTTCAGTAGGGTTCATGGTATCATTGGAGTACGATCCCTTAAATAGTGGGTTGACCTAAATTAGGTTCGTGGTGTCCCCCAGTGGTCTTGGGTGTGATCACATATCTACGTATCAGTGTTTTCAGAGAACAATGATCTTTCTTGGGCGAGGCCTAATGACCATGACCTCTTGGATGAGTGACTTCAATGACATCATGGATCGCGAAATGGATTCTTCCAGAATAACCATTGCTTCGAGTATAATTATATGGCTAGCAGTTTTGTTGTGACCACATGGAGGTGTGTTGTCCTTCCTAAGTATATCAGGGTTTTTGTTATGATTAGATTTCTATATCATTTTTATGAGCTGACTATTATTGATACTTCATGTTTAGTGTTTTCAGGATGTCCTACTTGGTATTGTAATACTCACCCCTACATGGGATCTTCTTGAACATGTCATGTATTATGTAGATGAAAACCCATTTGATGGTGTCTTGGTAGGACAGGGAGCTGATGGAGCATAGCTTGATCTTGACTAACTGAGGTGTTTCCTGGGTGGTTGAATTTGATTTTAGACATCGCCCTTGGAGCAGTTTAGACTCTGCAATTTTTTGTTGGGCTTGTATTTTTCCCTCTTTATTAATTTTAGTACTTTTCTGTCATCCTCTAATTGTGGGATATTATTTTTTTTTTAAAATATTGGGGCTGAAGCCTCAATTTATTATTTGAAAGCAAAGACCTCTTTTTAAACTGGGTAGAGGGAGACCCATTACATAGCCCGAAGGCCCAAGGCCAAGTGGCCTGAAACAAGGCTTGAAAGCCCATTTAAATGGCCCAAAGGACCCCTCGGTGAACAATACTGCTACAGTACCCACCCTACTACAGTACCACCACCGCTACAGTGTCTGCTACAGTCCCTCCGCCGCAACAGTGTCGCTGCTGCTACAGTACTGCTACAGTACCTATGAAATTCGCCCCTGCCCGGATTTGATCCTGGGTCATTTGGATGCCAAGCAGGAGCCTGTACCACTAGGGTACAGGCTCGTTGTCTGGGATCTTATATGTGTAGATTCATTGTTTCCAGTTGTTTTATATTTTAGCATTTTATGGGCTTGGAGATGTGTGTGTGTGTGTGTGTGTGTGTAGGTACAATAGGATGATGACTCCCATGTGTATGATATTCCTATTCGGTATTGCTCTCCATCCCCTATCCTATTAGAGTCAGACTTGGGGTAGTCATGGTTTGGGCCTCGTTGGGCCGGGTCATGACAGAGACATGAACCTCAATCTAATGTGATCTGACATCGCCTTCCAATGATCATCCATCGACTCCTCTTCAATGGTTCCTCTCAGTACTTGGTTGTATAGATAACCCTAAGGTTGAGGCATAACCATGTTTAAATAGAATAAATAGGTCATAGCATCAATGAAAAATAAAATAAATCAACTAAATTATTAATTTTATTAATTCCGTGCCTGCGAAAAAAAATTTACAAATGATCGATGATGAAAAAGGTTATGTCGTGCCTATGGTAAAACTCTATTTTGAACTCAATGGTGATCTCATAATTCTTATATGGGCCCCTATTTGGTAATTATTCAACTTTTTTAGTAAAATCACACACGTGTGATATTATTATATTTAATATATTTAAAAATAATAATTCCAGGCACACTGAGCCTCGGAATCTCACACCATCTCAGTGGCTAGCTCCGAAAATAAGACATATAATATTATAATGCAATACATGGAAAATTAAGAGTTTTTACAATAATATTTTTAATTATTAATTATTTTATTAGTTATTAATTATATTTTTAATAAATGATTATATTATTAATTATTATTTTTCATATTAATTGTTAATAATTTTAATTATATTATTACTTTTTATTACTTAAAATACTTTTTATTAATCATATTATTGATATATTAATTTAATTAGTTTTATTTTTAATTATATGTTATTATTTATATATTATTATTTATAATATATTATTATTATAATGTTGGAAAAGTGAAATAGAATCCCACATCGAAATTTCAAAAGTTATGTCAAGGTTCCTTCTCCTATAAAAGGGAGTAATTAGTGAGATTATTAGTTATATTTGGGAATTAATTAAATTATGTAAATTCCCAATAAAAAGGAAATATTTTAAATAATATAATTTAAAAAAAATATTTTAAAAATAGTTTTATATTATATATATATATAATAAAAGAATTAGAATTATTTTTTTTAGAAAAAAAAGGACCAGGTGCATCAAATGAATTGATTCTCTCGATCAAGATTCACTAATACAGAAATGGTCATAGTTAGAGCTAAATATGGGATTTTTTTAGTGATAAAAAGCACTAACAAGCTAAGTGCACTAAATAGTTAGTGGTCTTCGTTAGTGCTAACAAAATCACTGATAAATGTCACCTTTATCATCACTAAAATTAATGGCTGATAAAGGTGGTTGTTATCAACATTTTTCTAACGCTGATAAAGGTCATACTATCTGCTACAGACTAGTATCCTTCAGTATCCCCAGCTGAAAACCATAAATTAGCAAGAATATAAGAAAATAAATTTAAATATTACAGTTAAACACAATTTCAATGCAAATATTATATTTCATCATCATTTAAATTCAAAATTTACATTAAATAATTTCATAAAAAATATTTATATTGATATATAATTATAATTAATCAAAAAAATTACAACCCAATACAAAAATAAAACTCTTATAGTAGGATTTTTCCAATGATCGAACAAACTCTATACAAAAGTGAGTCCCTTCAATAAAACCAATGATTATTTTAGTAATAGTACATAAAAATAAACAAATTATAATTATAATGTTATATAATCCACATATTATAAATTATTTTGTTAATTACTATATATATTAATTATATTAATAGTTATACTATTAATTATATCATTAATGATTATATTATTAATTATATTATTAGGTATATTGTTAATTAATAATTATTTATAAATTATTAATTACACTATTAATTAATTATCTATATAAATTATATTTTTAATTGCTAAATATATTGATGATATTATCATGAATGGTGAAAACCATGGATTAAAACCCATGGTCCTAAAAATATGATTATTAAAAAGAAATTACATAAACAAAGAGCATGATGGGTTGGAAGGTTAAAAATTTGCACTAAAAAACGCCACCAAAATCATAAAATCATACAGAATTCACCTTATTTTATGTCTTCTACCCCTTTCTCAAGAGCTTCCTTGACCTCTTAGGTGTCTGCCTCTATTCTACTATTTATGAGTCTTCCAAGTATCATATTGGTCATCCATGCCTGATGATTCATCCTCCTCATCTTGAGGCTCAAAGTCTTGACCTCTAGTGGGATCATTTTTTGATATAAAAAAGATCCTTCTTGAGTTGAGATATCCTCCTTAGGTGTGAAATCATTAGGAGGAGGCCTATCTCCTAGAATTTCATGAGTGGCATGTGAGGAATGCCCACAATGGGAATCAACCAAATAAATATCCTTTTGGTGGCATGTATGATCAACAAAGGAGGAGATATAGCATTAGATTCAAAGTTTATCAAAATTATGGTACTTTTCCTATTATGAATCTCAATATAGATCACATCAAAATTCATTTTTTTGATGGATTTGAGAATTGTGAAGAAGATGGGTGGAGAAAACCCATTTTTCCACTACTGTAAACCTCAACGATTTATAAGCTCTATCCAAAAGAAACATCCCCTGTACCATGGACCTGACCTCCATTTCTACAAGATTACATTACATCCACTACCTATGCAACCTTCATCACTGGAGAAACAACAATGGAGGCAACCAAAGTTGGGTCATTCCCAGGCTTTAGAACATCCACCTAGTGGAAGAAACATCCTTTTCACATTAATATGGTTCAGACTCCATAGCCCATGTGTCCCCTGATGCAACCTCATTCTGGTTCACATCCACATTTTTGTCTCATCATCATAGCATTTTTCATCTTTGTATTCATAAAAGAGAAAGTTCTTTTATATTGTAGTGTGAAAACAACAATCTTACCCTTCGAAATAGATTACCCCACCATTAATATAGTGGATTCCACTTCAATATTTCTCAAAAGGTCCTAATTTTCAAGTCATTCTATCATGTCACCCCATTTTTAAAGAGAAACCTCTCCTTGCTACATTATGTCAGCATGATACAAGTCCTGACTCTTCAGTGCATGATTGAAGATTTAGTGTCAACCAGGACCCCCAACTATCTCAATCTGCTCGCTTTTATCCCTGCTTTATTCATCCATATGAGTTCCAAGACCAGTGCCTTTAGAGACAACAATAGCATCTAGTGATGCTAAATTTTTTTTAGAACCAGACTTTATATTGGCACCAACAACCACATCAACAAAATAGGCAGCATCTTGACCTCTATTATCACTAATATCTAATTTAGGGCTAGATTTTTCACTCTCACTCATAGGCCTATAAAACTTACTTCCCATAAAGTCCCCCTTCTTGGTTGGTAGAGGAGTAGCACCAGTCCCCTTGTCTTTGATCCTTCCCACACAATCCTTCCATCTTTCTCATTATAGGAACTCTTCTTCCTATCCATGACCATATAATACATGTAAATTGATGACTTAATTCCATCGGTAATGGGTAATTTAAAATTTTATATTTCAAACTGATTCCCATATTTTTTGTAGTTAGAAAATCTCAAAACTCTATTATAGCTCTCTCTAACATGTCAAATTCATAAAAAATTGTAATAAAATTTAGGCACATGTTCATACTCAATTGTAGGCTCAAATTTAAAATCACTAGCAACCAAATACATAATTTCAATAAGTGTTGAACTAAGATATAACTCAGCCAAAATTATGTTGTAATTCCCATACCTTTCCATCTTGGTATCCTTTTCAAATTTAATTAGAATACCTACATCCAAGGAAACATCTTAAAGAATATTAAGGTGCCAAAAAACTAGTTCATTCATTTTACACAAATCTAGGACTGAGTATTATGGAGTTTTTGGCCTAAAATGATTCAAATTAAGGGTATCAATACTAAAATATTATAACCCATAGTTTTATATATAAAAAAATTGTAGCTCCACACCTTTAACTTGAATTCCTATGAATGGAATGTAATATAAAAAAACCCATGCTAATTGACACAATGTGTCATTCATTGAAACCCCAAACCTGCAACATCTATTTCCTTAGATCCTCAAGTTCTAGGAATTTATCCAAATTTTTGTGGTGAGTTTCATGATAAATGAATGATTTCATACATCCATACACTCTTCAAAGATATTAATGTTTGATTCAATGAAAGTAAGGGAACTGTTCGTTGAGATTTTTTTGTGCACGATAAACATGGTTTACACCATCTGTCGGGGGTCTCCATGCACACTTCTTGAGACTCCTTTTGAAAAATATGGATCATTTTCAAAAAAATTAAAAAAAACCGGGTTTTTTTCTTTTTTTGACAATGTGACACGTGTTTCAATCTAAAATGACACTTTTATATTGAAAACATGTATTTCTAGTCATGCCAGCCACATAGTGTGTCAGAATGACGTGCAGTCAATTCCTACATGCCATAAATGAATTATGTGCCATTTTCCTAATGATTCAAGATAATGAAAGCTCATTTTATCTATTTTGGATATGTGAATCACATTTTAAACAAAAATGACACTTTTATATTAAAACATGCACTTTGAATCATGTTGAGCACATCATGTTTCGGATTTGTGTGTGGTCAATTGTTACACAAAAAATGAATTAGGGATCATTTTCATAAAGTATCAAGATAATCAAATATCATTTTATTTTTTTTGGATCTATGAATTGTGTTTTATATTAAAATGATATGTTTTTATTGAAAACAAGCATTTTGAGTCATACCATCCACATTGTGTGTCGGATTTATGTAAAGTTAATTCCTGAATGTCACAAAAAAATATGGATCACTTTACTAGATAATTAAGATAATACAATATCATTTTCTCAGTTTTGGATATTTGAATTGTGTTGTAGACTAAAATGATACAATTATATTGAAAACAAGAATATTGAGTCATATTGGCCGCATCATGTGTTATATTGATTTGAAGTTAATTCCTACACATCAAAAATAAAGTATGAATTATTTTCCTAATGTATAAAGTTAAACTGATAACATTTTCTCTATTTTCGAAATGTGAATTGTGTTTTAGACTAAAATGAAACTTATATTGAAAACATGCACTTTGATCCATAGTATCCATTTCATGTGTCAAATTGATGTGAATTCAATTCATACATGTTAAAAATGAATTATGGATTGTTTTCCAAAAGTATCAAGACAATACAAGCATGTTTTCTCAGTTTTGACTATGTCACTCGTGTTTTAGATTAAAATGACTCTTTTTACAATGATAACATGAATTTTAAGTCATACTAAAAACATCATGTGTCGTATTGATGTAAATTTGACTCGTATATGCCAAAAATGAATTAAGTATCGTTTTTATAAATATTGAAGACATTCAGAGCTCGTTTTCTCATTTTTTTTCTATGTGAATCAGGTTTTGTACCAAAATGAAACATTTATATTAAAAGCACACACTTTGAGTTATAATGGCCACATCATGTGTTAGATTGATTTACAATCGATTTTTACACCATAAAAATGAATTTTGGATCATTTTCTTAAATTATAAAGACAATATGGGATCATTTTCATAGTTTTTTATATATAAATCTTGTTTTAGACTAAAATTAAACTTTTATATTGAAAATAAGAAATTTGAGTTATATTGTCCATGTTGTGTGTTGGATTGATGTGCGATCGATTCCTACACAATAAAAAATGAATTATGGATCATTTTCCTAAAGTATCAAGACAATATAAGCTTGTTTTCTTGATTTTGGCTATCTGAATCATGTTTTAGACTAAAATGAAATTATTATATTGAAAACATGCACTTTGATTCATACCAGACACATCATGTGTTATATTTATTTGTAGTTAACTCTTACATGTCAGAAATGAATTATGTGTTGTTTTCATAAAGTATCAAAAAAATATGAGCTTGTTTTCTTGGTTTTGTTTTTTATAAATCACATTTTAGACTAAAATGACACTTTTATATTGAAAATAAGCACTTCGAGACATATCGGTCATGTCGTGTGTCAGGCTGACATACGATCAATTCCTACACATCAAAAATGAATTGTGGATCATTTTAAAAAATTATCAAGAAAATTCAAACTTTTTTGCTTGTTTTTGTCTATTTGAGTCGTGTTTTAGACTAAAATAATTCTAATATATTGAATACATACACTTTGATTCATACCGGCCACATCATGTGTCATATTGATGTGAAGTTGGATTATTGAATGTCATAGAGTAATTATAAATAATTTTCCTAAACTATCAAGACAATTAAAGCTCATTTTCTTGGTTTTGACAATGTGAATCTCATTATAGCCTAAAATGAAACTTATATTGAAAACATGCACTTTGATTCATATTATCTACGTCGTGTGTCAGATTAAATTTTGGTCAATTCCTACACCTTAAAAAATTAGGGATTGTTTTACTAACGTATCGATATAATCCAAGATTGTTTTCCTTATTTTTTCTATTTGATGCATGTTTTATAGTAAAATGACAATATTTTAATGTGAAAACACACACTTCGAGTCATATGGGACACATCATGTTTTCGATTGTTGTTTTGATAATTTTTACACATCAAAAATAAATTATGCATCATTTTTATAAATTATCATGAGAATGTGAGATTTTTTGCTCAGTTTTAGCTATGTGACACATGTTTTAGAGTGTGGTGATACTTTTTAAATGTGAAAACGAACACTTTGAGTTATACCGACCCTGTCATGCATCAAATTTATGTGTAGTCAATTCCTACATGTCAAAAATTAATTATGGATCTTTTTTATAAAGTATCAAGACAATATGATACCATTTTCTCTATTTGGGTTATATGATGAGTGTTTTAGATTAAAATGGAATTTTTTAATGTGAAAATACATACTTTGAATCACACCAACCACATCATGTGTCATATTTACATTCATCAAATTTATATATGTTATAAATTAAATATGGATTGTTTTCCAAAATTATCAGGATACTCTAAGCTCTTTTTCTCAGATTTGGATATGTGAATCACATTTTAGACTAAAATAACACTTTTATATTATAAAAAAATAACTTTGTATCATAAGGTCACACCATATATTTGATTGATGTGAGTTAAATTCATACACTTCAAAAATTAATTAAGAATATTTATCCTAATTTATCAAGACAATACAAGATTTTTTTCTTGGTTTTTGGAAATGTGAATCACATTTTAGACTAAAATAAAACTTATATTGAAAATACACCATTTTAGTCGAACTGAAAATGCCATGTGTCAAATTGATGTGTGGTCAATTTCTATATATCACAAATAAATTATGGATCATTTTATAAATGTATCAATACAATATGATCTTGTTTTTTTATTTATTTGGCTATGTGACACATGTCTTAGAGTAAAATGACACTTTTTCAATGTTAAAACATGAAATTTGAGTCATACCAACCACATCGAGTGTCTCATTGGTGCGTTTTTTATTACTACCCATAAAAAATTAATTATGGATCATTTTTCTAAAGTATAAAGAGAATAAAATCTCATTTGGTTGGTTTTGGCTATGTGATTTTCATTTTGGACTAAAATGACGTTTTTTATTATGAACACACACTTGGAGTCCTACCAGTCACATCGTGTGTCAAATTGAAATTATGTAAACTCGTCATGATATTTTTAGAATAAAATAAAAAATAAAAGAAAAATAGGTAATCACCTCAACTTGATGTCGGAAAACATTCTGATACCGTGTACTCTTCCTGCTCATCTCTAAGCCAATATACTTCTTCTTATGAGTATGTAGACTATAAAAAATCCTAGTAGTACTGAGAAAATATATACAAACAAATGATTAACAAATATTTTAAATGAAATTATAATTACCTTGAGAAAATACTTGTTTAGGGATACGAGTTTTTTTATGGTATATGATATCTTTCATAAATTTTCAAACATAATATGCATAATTATCGTCATTATTTTGTTTCAAACACTATAGAAAAATTGAAAAAATAAGTACATTGATTTGAAATATGTTTTGATTGTTAAATATTACTATATATACCTTAATATTCTCCCATTTTTAGGAATCCATAGGCTTTTTTTTCATTCACCAACCTCATACCTTAAATTATATGATATTTATAAATATCCCTATCATAACAAAATTGTCATTAAAACATAAACTAAAATGTATAATTTGAATATTATCTATAAAATGTTGATTCTAGTATATTATAAATTCAAAATGGACATAATGTGTTATTTATTTATTGGAAATTCATGCTTTTTATCTAAAAAATAAATATTCAAGGTATCCAAATTGAGTGTGATGGTCATACAGTGCTTCCTAAAAAAATAAAAACCAATATATGATGAAATAAATAAAAATATATTTTATATTATTAGATTGTAGGGTTTTACCAATGCATTATAGGCAGTAAGAAGATAAATTTTTATGTTATTTTCTTTTCAAACTCCACTCTTAGTTTATCTTTATTTTTAATTTCTCCATTTTCAAATTGTGTTCTGTTGAAAAAATAATAGAAGGATTATTGTGTCCAAAATTTTATTCATAGGTTTTTCCCTTTATATAGTAGTAATATATATTCCAGTACAAAATATGGATAGTTTTTAACTATAATTAACATAATATATCATTTTATAGACAAACATACTTTGAAAATTTACATTAAGTCTTCATTCACAACTGAGACTCCCATCCATTCAAACTTGATAATTTTTTTACACTCGCAAGACCAATTGAGTATTTATTAGAATATCTAAATATTTATTCTTCATATTAAATATAAGACACATTTTTATCTTTAAATATTGTATCTTCATGAACATATAATGTTAATATATTCATAAAAGTAACTAGTGGGGTGAAAGCCCTCTTAGAAGGTCCTTTTGATTTTTTGCTTGATCTGCTAGTTTTTTTTGATCCAAACTTCCATTCCACCTTAATTTTTTCCATCTATAATACCATACCTCATTTTAGACCTTTTCCTATCAATATTTAATGATTTTTTATTTGAAAAAATAATTATGAAGTGCATACCTCATTATCTCTATGTTCTTTTAAAATATTAAATGATCATGGTATGAAAGTTCTAATAGCATCATTGATCATGTTGAAATAAAGATCATCAAGTGGAATAGAAAACTCGACACTCGTCTCATGATAAACTTCAATTCCCACTCTAATGTGGTCTTTTAGGATTTGTTTATCATGTAGCATGTCTTTGTGGATATTTTATATTATACCCCTCATAACAAAATAATTGGTGGGTGTTGGTAGATATAAATCACATAAAATTTCACCCTATATAATTTTAGTAATATAAAGTTATTGGTAATTTTTTTATTCACATTTAGTAGAAAGTTTTTAAAAAAATTATTTCCTCAATTAAGGAACATGGTTGAGGGGAATGGTTAGCCTCAAAGCTAGTGGGGTGTGGATCTTCATAAACTTATTTTTTTTTCTACAATTGGTTTTCTTTGACCCTTTCACATATAGTGGCCTTCCAAACTAGTCTAAACACTAATATATTTTAAATAATCTATTTTATCTCACATATCATAAGTTATATAATATGTATCTCATTGTGACTTTGTCTTCTCAAAATATGATTGAGGTGACACTCCAAAACATGGAACTCTAACATGGCCATATTGTTTTGTTTGTTTAAGAGCTACTGAAAGTAGTTTTTATTTGGGTACTTATGATAAATATTCTTGTGTATAAATTATATAAAAAACATAAATTGATATTTTTATATAATACTTTTATAACTCATAAAAAATTACTATAATTTCATACTTATACATGATTCTTATACTGGTTATGTATTTTCATCTACTAGTTTTTTTCCTCTTCATTTAAATGTGTCTCCATTCATAGCAGATGATGTGGTATAGAAGAGTCTTTGAATTTCGATTCATCAATATGAATTTAAAAAAAGGAACATATTTTGTTTCATATCACATAAAACTTTTAATGTATATTTAAAATACCTACCATTTTCTTTTCAAGTGAAGCATAACCCATAATTTATTTATAATAAACGTGCATTAGTTTTGATGCATGATGTTTATTTAAATCACTCCTTTAATTTTTCATAAATTAGAATTTTTGAATCAAAGTGGATAAAATAAATAATTTCAAATAAAATATTATTAATTATAATTCACCTGAAATTATTCCTCATAGCAACAACTACTAAAATATTTCCATTTTTCTTGGTTTAAAATTTGTGAATATATAGATAGTGGGTAGGGGTTTACTTTCCCTTCAATATAATTGAGATGTTTCTTTTTCATAAGTGTCTAGAAGGGTTTATGAATTTTTCCAGTGACCATTAATACAAATTTATTATGAAAATAATCTAAAATTAATGGACTCTGTAAGGGATAATAAAAATAAATCAACATTTCATTATATAATTTTTCAGTAAAATAGAGAAAGTATATCATTACATTACCCTAATGTATTCCTAAATGATTATCTTCAATGTAAACAACAAGCCTATGCCCAAGTGTTATAGGATCCTATTTGGCATCCAAAAGACCCAAGTTCAAATTTGGATAGAGGTGAATTTTCAGAGTACTATAGTAGTTACTATAGAAAGTACTATGCGGTACTGAATCAGAAGAGATTATTCATCTGATTTTGGAATTCAGGACACCAGTTTGGGCCTACGGGTCTCAAGGATTTCATTCCACCAATGTCCTTTGGGATATAGGTTCTACGGGACACCATAGGACTTTGGGCCACCAGGCCTCCAAGACACTATGGCCTTCAGGAAATCGGGACTCTAGGCCATAAAGGATAAGAAGAAACCCTAGAAAATCACATAGGAGTAGGCCTTAGATGATAATTCAGTGCAAGTAACATCCACCAGAGTAGAACTAACCATATTAGAAGGATGATAGGTTATGAAAATTACAATCGGTACCAGGAACTGTGCATCTCTGCATGGGGAAATGCTAACCAATCATTCATGTGAGGTGGGGATCTAGACGCCTTCAATTATGTAGATATTAAGGAGGGGTAGTTCTTATGTTGTAGGGTATTGGACCTTCAGGTTATGTAGTAGGCATTGTGCATTGGTCCTTTGGGTCATGTAATAGGCCTTATTCCACTAGGCTTACGGGCTATGTAAGGGTTCCGCCTCAGCCCATAAAAGAGGGATTATCCAAAAATAAATAAAAATTTCAAAGTCCTTCGAGCTGGGTTGACCACTATTGTCTTCAAGGTAGGCATGAAATTATTCCACACATATATATTAACTAGTACATTCATTCGAGTTGTGACCCCAAAGTATGTAATGAAAATTGACTTGTTGGGTTCAATAGGTTTTCCGCATTGATTCCATATAACCTAAAATTTTATATCCTTGATTTTTACCTTGATAACTTTAGTTAACTCAGTGATGCTACCTCGCTCTTGTTTTTTTCATCCACATGTTTTTTATCCCATAAAAATTCCTCAGTTTTAGCATTGATAGTGGGATCTTCCTCAAGATTGGTAACATTAGTGTGCAGACAAGTCCTTATGTATTCGATTCATTAAACATTTAATTTATATTATGTAAATGCAGTAGATGACACATAATATTTTGAGGAAAAGAATAGTATATTAAATAAACATTAACTTGTTCATTAAACAATCTTGTTTTTATTTAAAGTTTGATAGTATTTGAATCCTCCATCAAGTATTTATATTACCTCATTGTGGTCCCCTCTAACATAAAATAAACTATCTACATTGATGATAACATTAAATGATTGTGATTTCCCAATAAAAGGGGCATCCTCAATTGATTTATCATCTGACTATTCTATTGTTTTATTCACGAACATAACAATTGACCAATTTATATTTGTATGATTTGGTATATAAAATAATTTCACTACTTTTATTCCATCATGGGTCATTAATCTTTATAACCTTATATATTGAAATTAATCTTCATGAATCCCAGTTCATTGATTTTATATGCACTCTTATTATCAACCCATTATAATACAACTTGTATATTTATTCGATGATAATAAAGCATGATATATTCACATAAATTGATTTTTTATCCATGAACAAAGATATGTACATCACTTTGGCCAAAATCATAACTCACTATTTTGCATCATACTACATTCATCTTATTCCTTCATATAGAACATATGACCATTAATCACATAACCAATATAAGATAATGCATTTCAACTTAGTCTTATAGATATCCATCAAAGTTATTCAATAATTGAATTCAAAATTTCAAAAGGATCCATAAAAATTTTATATAAAAAACATTATAAAAACTATTAATTATGTGTATTTGATATTCATATTTTAGCCTTTTATGGATTCAAATGTCAAAGAATTACTTTGCAGGATTAAATATAAAGATAAATCTCTACACTGTTATGTAAAATGTAAAGGTGATATTTCTCTCTCTGTGTAATAGCAATTGTATCAATATCTCTTTCAAAAATACCTCCACCCATAAGGCATCCACTATACCGAGATTTTGGGAGACCAATGTTGTAATCATTCAATAGGTAATCAATAAAGAATAAAATAGTTTTGTTTATAATATATCGCACTTTAATACAACCTTACATGAAACTTCAATTCTTATCATATCCTTTCAAAATATTTATATATTGTTTAATGGGGTGAATCAATCTATAATGTAAAATAACACATAGTTGAGTCTATCTATCCAAGTGAATCATAAGTTAGACCATTATACCAAGGAATGATGGTGGAAATAACATCTTTAATTCACATAATATGAATGAAATATCTTTATTCGTGAATGGAAACTTCACTAGGTCTATAACTTTATTACATATGTATTTTAAAAAGTATAACATTTGGGTTAATGCATGTCATATTTTTTAGGAATAATGCAATGTAAAGATACGGGCATTAAATCTTGCATTAAAACATGACAGTCATGTGATTTGAGACCCTTTTTTTCAAATTAGACATTTACATGACATTATTGATATTTAATGAATACCCATATGGGACTTTTATACCATTAAAGAAGTTTTAAAATTTAAGTTTTCCTTTTCTAGATAGAGTGTAAACTTCTGGAGGAATAATATTTTGTCATTCACTACATGTGGGGACATAGTGGAGTGGTTTTGGTTGTGGCACCCTGACCCCGAGGTTCTGGGTTTGAGTCCTCGCAAGACAATGCCTGAGATTCCTGATTAATAATTGCTCCTGGACCCTCTACCCCATTAGGGAACTAGCCCAAACTCAAGGTTTTCCACTTTGGGCCTTGTTGGGGACATGTGGTGCGTAGGTGGTGATGCCAAACCTATACCTCGTTATCCATAATAACATTTTTGACTACAGGGGAATGGTGGAGTGGTTTCAGTTGTGGCGCCCTGACCCCAAGGTTCTGGGTTTCATTCCACGCAAGTAAATGCCTAAGATGCATGATTAATAATTTCTTTTGGACCCTCTACCCCATTAGGGAACTAGCCTAAGCCTAAGGTATTCCACTTTTGGCCTCACTAGGGATGTTTGGCACATAGGTGGTGAGGTCACACTTATACCTCATTACCCATAACAACACATTTTCTAAATTGGATACTTTGGAACCCTAGGATTCTACATAACATTGCAATGGAGATTGGGGTTCCAATAAAAATGGATAAAGAAACTGAATTGGATAGATTTAGTCACTTTGTGCACCTTCTAGTTGAGGTATATTTATGTTCTATTTTAATTGAAAATATCTTTCATGATACTGATGATGATGATATTCCACTAAGTATTTAATATGAAATGGTTCCTAAATTATATAGTGAATGTAAGGTCTTAGGATGTGAGATATTGAATTGCAGAAGATTGACGGTTTGTGAATTTTGTTCTTCAAGAGGGCATGATTCCAATCCATGCTCTAAAAAATCTAAAGGCTTAACTTCCAATAATCAAAAGGCTCCTAGAAAAGTGGTCTTGATAGGATGTGGGAATGCTAGTAAGTCTGGGCAAGAGGGGATCTTGCTGAACAATGTTACCGGTGATGTGCCTGTGCAGGTTGGTCACACTGTGATGCCAATGGGGGTTGTTTCAAGTCAAAGGGATGGTACTAGTGGGTCTGTCCAGCATAATCTCGGAGGTACTCGTATGAAGGATCCCAAATCTTGGGCACATATTATTGAAGCAGAACAATTGGAATCTGTTAATGGCATGACCAAGGTTCCAGATGAACTTTGGAAAATATTTTTTTATTCTGTGACTATTTTCGGTGCTATCACTTAGCTGGAAATAGGATATGTTGAGGAAAATTCAGTCTTTGGATTGCATGTAGGTGCATCGTTCACTCCCCTAGTGCGGGACGAGCAGGGGAGTAGACCCTTGGGTATGGATCAGGGTTATGGGGAGGTGAAAAAAATTTCTCCAACTCCAAATATGCATATCCCAAATTGCAACCTAGGAATGATGCAGAGTGCGCTGCAAGAGGCCTCCCAGCACAATGGAGGAAGTCCAACAATTCACCTTAGTGTGCATGCACCCATTGAGAAAGAAGGTGATACCCCATTTCAAAGTATGACCCTGAATCACAGGATCACATTGCTACTGACATTGAGTCTGATGGATTGGAGCATGCTATTCAAGATGAAGTTGACATGTAATTGGCCCAATAAAGAGCTTTGACACCTTATAAGACAAAGGGTAAAGCTAAGTTGTCCTCTAATCTTGATATGAATATTGCGGTGAATGCCTATGATTCCATGGTGAAACAAAGGTATGACATTATATTTGATGTCCCTTCTGTTAGGGAAGTGTCAGGAGGGGCTTGGAAACATGCCAAGACTTGGTAGAGGGGTCGACATCCAAAAAATCGTGGTCGAGGACGTGGTCATGATGAATTGGCGGTTGGGCGTGGTTGGTCTACCAGATCCTCTTCTAAAAGTCGCACCCTGGAGCAGCAAAAAATCTAGAAAAAAATACTCTATTCTCTTACAATAAAAGAACTCTCAATTAGAGTGGGAAAATAATAATGATGTTGATGACTCTGATTATGATGATGGGAATGATCATGTTGTGGACTTGTAGTTGTCTTTTTTGGATGAGGCCATGTTTCTTTATATGCCCCTGTTTTTTCCTTTTTTTCTGCCATCTTTATATTTTTAATAAATTTTTAGGAATAGGCTCGCCTGTCTCCTGAACCTTTTGGATATTTTTTCTTTCACCCTTCACTGGTGCTAACTCTTCTCTTATCCACATCACAATTTTTTCTAACCTGGCCTTAATACTATTTTTTTCTTGTGCATTTAGTAATGCACCAATAACACCACCACATTAAGTTTTTCTACAAGCAAGATATTAATAAAATTTTTGACTTATAAAAAATTATAGTATGGTAATTCAAAGAAAATTGATCTCTTTTTCCAACCATATTTTATAATGTTTTTAAATTTTTTTTACCAAAAATAGCATCAATATATTTTACTTTCTAAAACTGTTTATCACCCATTTTTTGAGATGGTGTTGTACCTTGTTCTATATTTCCATCAAATGATGTTGTTCGTGATTTTTATTTATATCATCGGGGTAAATATATGTGTCATCCTAAAAACACAATCTTTGAGGAATGTTTCAGCCTAACTAAGTTTATATCTTATTCCCAAATGGGATACCCCAACATTCTTTTAATGTTATAGCCTAAAAATTTTCTATAAGCAAGAAAGTCACTTATCGTCTTCTATAACCTGGCTCTCAATGTTAACTCTTCACTTCTATGAGTATTATACAATGTAACACATGTATCCCATGTAAATTTCAGATCTTCAATTAATAGATCCAAATAGACATCAATATCATTACTATATTGTTTTTTTCTAGATATAAGAAAATAAAATATAATGTATTTATGCTTCATGCATAACCATAGTGGCAAGTTATAATTTACCAACATATTTGGCCATGTGCTATGAGTACTATTTTAAACACTAAAAGGAATAATTCCATCTGTAGATAGCATAATATGGAGGTTTCTCAGCTTGTTTCCAAATTTAGGATACTCATAATCAATTTTTTTCCACTAAGGAGAGCTTTTTGGGTGATGAAGTTTCTCATCTTCAATTCTTATATCTATGTGCCATGTCAATTTTCTAGCGATTTCCTGACATTCATATAGACATCTAAACCTTTGAATGATAGAAAAGTAACATAAAAAATTTTAAGGACTTGAATCAGATTTCTTATATCAAGCTATTCCTCACTTAGGGCATTTTCTAAGTGATTTATGGTCCTTGCGAAACAATCTATAATCATTTGGACAAGCATGTTGTTTTTCTAAGATCATGCCCATTGAATGTAGCATTTTTTTAGCATCATATGTGTAACATCCCAGGTAAATAAAGAATATGAAATTTTCATATTTATTAATATTTGTGAATTAAATATTATTTTTACTTTAAATTGGATGTTATGTTCGATGGCGTACCCGACACGTAACAATGGGTTTCTCCGAAATCTCATGTTGCACACAAGGATGAGTCATACTGAAAAATAATAGTATAATATTATTTTAAATGGTAGTTAATGCCTAGCAGTTATATTGGAGAGAATGAAAAAAACTTACTAAAATATTATTATTTATCCAATAAATTTTAGAGTCTTAAAATGAGAATGAATCCAATTTTAAGCATAAATACTCTAATATACTTTAAAAGGTTGATTTACTACCTTTTGATGGCGAACCCTTTTTAAATATAGTTTTTGTCACTTTTATATTTTCTACTTAATAAAATAAAATTCTTCTTTATAATTGGGACATCAAAATTTACTTTGGGTAAATTTTTGGTATTTTTCTGATGAAGTTAATTTTTTAATGAATAGTGAAAAATACTGCATTTTAATTCAAAATTGCCTTTTCATCTAATTTATTTATATAGTTAGATTGTTATTTTAATTAGTTTTAAAGTGTAATTGGATTATATTTTTACCATTTAATCCAACTTTGGTCATTATAAGGTATTTAACTCTTAAATTGGACATAAAAAAGGTCAATCTTTTGATAGTTATTATTTCTTAAAAACATGCTTTTTGTTTTGACAACGGGAATTAATTTTAAATTAATTTATGAAACTTCTGTGTTTTGAATTTGGAAAAATTAATTCTATATTTGGAATCAGGAGGTCCAAATTGTGTAAATAGGTAACTTTTATTTTTAGACATTATGAATATTTATTTCAGTAAATATTTTATTTACCATGGTTAAAGGGTAAATCTGGTAAATAAGGGTGAAAATAATATTATAATGATATTAAATTACTCTTACACTTATCCTAACCCTATTGGATGATACATGTACGACCATGCACATCCTTGGGTCTATTTTGGGACCCCATGGAGCCACTTGGGAGTGATAATGACACTTTATATTAATTAATTTAAAGTAAGGACAAAAATAACATAAAGAAATATATTTTAGTAAAACAATTATATATGGGGTTATAAAAGTGATCTATTAGACTATAAATATTAATTTGAAATATAAAAATATTTCCTACATCATGGTATTTTATTTATAATTTTTAGACATTAGATAAACAAATTTAATTATGACACAATGGTGATGCATTAATTGCTTCATTAATAAAGGATTCAAATAAATGATATTAAAAATATTAAAATAAATTTATTTTGAAACTTTTTATGACATAAAATAATTTTACGGATAATAATTAATTGTTATATTTTAATTAATGAAGTTTTTTAGAAATAATAAAGTTGTTATAGATTTTTTATAAGTCTTGATATTAATAGTTTATAAATTGACATAAATGAGTTTTTAAAAAAATTAATGTTTTATTAAATAATAAAATAATTCTAAAAGTCTAATATTAGGAAAAGTAACATATATAATGTTACAAATATCATTAATTATCCATTTTGGGTCGATTTAAATTTTATAGTAAATATATTAACCATATAGTATGAATATATAAGAAGGCATGATAAAAGTTAAATAAGTTAACAAAGGGTTAAATAAAAAAAAGATAAGGATTATAAAATATCCAAAACATGTAAAATTATTATTTGATGGTTTTATTTAGACTTATATGTACCTTATCTTTG
Source organism: Viscum album (assembly GCA_963277665.1). Classification (NCBI taxonomy): domain Eukaryota; kingdom Viridiplantae; phylum Streptophyta; class Magnoliopsida; order Santalales; family Viscaceae; genus Viscum; species Viscum album. Next base: position 746,655,960 of record OY728129.1, on the reverse strand, counting down.
AATTAAATAAGTTTTGGACCTTTTGAGACCAAAAATAATTTTACAATAAAATAATACTTTCAAACATTCCTAAAGAGCCTCTCCTCCCTCTTATAAAAGAATACTACTTCTAAACCATTACTCACACCTCTCAACCCCCTTGTATCATCCAAATTCTACCCAAATAATCTTCCAACATCTCTATCTTCCTTATATAAGCCTTACATTAGGCATAAGGCACTTCAAGAAAGCCTTTTGGTTCAAACCAAAGGGAGTTACCCGATTTAAAGGTGATGTCTTCCCTCAAGTTCTCTTCTTTAATTTTACTTCTTCACTCCCTGTGCTCTTCTTATTAATTTTTTAAATAAAAACACAAGTATACTCAATATACTAGGTTATTTTTATGAGAATTATTCAAACTAAACTTCCACACACCTCCATATAATGGATACGAACATATTGTTTCTGTGAACGACGAACTACTGCCTCACGAAATGATGATTGTTCAATCTTCTCCTACCACCTCTTATGGTGGATATTAAGATGGAATTGTATTTATATGTGATATATATATTATATTTATATTTTCTCTATTATTCTTCATTTTTAATTTATATCATACCTTTATATTTTCCATAATGGGTAAATGTGATAATTTCATTTGAGAAAGTGCGGACTACCGCCCCCTCAAAGTGATATGAATCGTTCATGACATACATGAAACGTTTAAATGATGGTGTTAATAAAATTATATATGATATTATACTGGATTTATAATATACCTATGTATCATTATGTTTTCATTCCATTAAATATGAAATATAAATGAAATTAGTGTTCATGCGTACGTACGACTTACCATCTCCATGAACGATGCATTTCATTTCTTATCTCCAAATGTTATATACTATTATAAATACATATATATACTGTATATATATATGATATATATGATACCTAAGTCATTAATATCATTATGTAGAAAATTTAATTTTTACCACATGGAAAATTTGTAATTATAAGATGTTCATTTTTTACTCAAGTACCAAATTTCGACAAAATGATCGTTATTAACTTAAATGATTATATAATGTCTATAGAATGGTAATAAGTGATATAAAAGAAATAATAAACTTTAAAAAGGTTCTAAATCAAGTATAAATTAACTTTATTTTATTATTTAGGAGATTAAAGAATGAATGAGTCAAGTCGGACACAGGGTAAGGGGTTTTCATCTCACATTTTATTCCTGTGAGATTCATGTTATATTTTCCACTTTTTCCTTTTGTGTGGTGTATTTACTTCCCATGATTGTATTATTTGTGTAATATACTTTAATTTATGGTTATTTACATCTTCATTTTATGCTTCTTCTTTCATGGGGTGTATGTTTCGTAAGTTACCAAATCGGTAAGGGAACATTTCACCCTCCTCTTTTAATAAAAGACTTATTTTATGTTATGTATTTTAAATTCAATTTTCTATGTTGGTATATGTTCTTATATATCCTTAATATTTTACATTTTATGTCCATGTTATGAGAGACCCTTTTCTCTCTCATAAACTCATTTTATGAATTTTAATGTGACGTTGTTAGGCTGTCAAATTTTTGTAAGGGACTTCATCTCAATCTCCTTTCATTGAGCCATATTTTGATTTATACATGGCTTGATTTTATATGATGTATAAACCCCTTTGAATTTTCATTTAATTAAAATGGAATCTTTTTCTATGTAGCGTTTTACTAAACGATAAAGGGAATTTTTTTTTAACGTACGCGGTGACAACGACCTTTCTGCCACCGCGAGTATTATTTGATTTTTGGATTTCTTAACAAGCTATAATGTTTTTGAAAGGAAAATAAATACCATATAATCTTTTACGTATTTTGGTGTGGAAAATGGTTTTGATAATGGATTTGTTATGTTAATGTATTTAAATGAAATATTGTAATTGAAATGTGGAAATGTTATCTTTCCTTTATGTTTGTTTTATGTGTTATGAATATGTTATGGTTGTTGGGAATTGTTTATGTATACGGGTGGTTCCATGATAAACCTAGGGCGGGTGAGCCCGAGATATCTCTCTAATGCATTGGGTAACGTGACGGAGGTAAATGTTAATGTTTCTCCTAATAGATTTAGGGAATATACTGTGATGGGTATTCCAAATGTAACTCCCTACGTAGATTTGAAAGCTACAATGTAAGTATGAAATGGATGTCACAATTTACCTTTATGATTTATTATTTTTATGTGTTATTCATAAATCTTATGATTTTGTGAGGTATGTTAAAGAGGTTATGTTTTGAATGTATTAATGGACTAATGATTTCTTTATTTTATAACCCTTACTGAGCTTTTTATGCTCATCCCAAGTTTTTGAAATGTTTTTCACAGGGTATAAGGCAGGGTAAGAGAAAGGGATAATTCAAGAAGATTTATATCAAGAAAAGAATTATTGTTTTCTTTTAAGAATTTTTATTTTATGAAAAAAATGGATGCTGAGTAGAAGTGTCTACTTTGTAATATTTGAGATGTAATGTAATAGTTATGGCCTAATTCTCTAAAACTATAAACCTGAAAATATCCTCAATGTGAATTATTAACTTAATTCAATATTATGTAATGTTTAAGGTTGGGGACTTATAGTTTGTATCAAAGGTCGGTTTAGAAAACTTTAGGGATTTGGAGTTTTTTTTAAACACATGGTTAGTCTCTATGTCTATTATTTCAGTTAAATACTTGTTTTATAACTTTTTCAGATCAAGGAAAGTCGGTTACAAATGGAAGTAGGATGATCTCAAAAAATATTCTTATCTCTTCCTGATGGCATGCTTGAAATAATTATTTCCAAATCATGTTCATATAATTGTGAAAAATTTTCTAGCATACAACTCACTTGAAATAAGTTGTTTGAGATATCAAACACCTCCACTATACCTCGATATCATCGTGGATCATGGGTTGTATTTAATCAAATCATATTTTCACAATATTCTCATATTTTCAATAAAGGTAAATATTATCAAGGTGTTTTCAAATATTTTACGTTATCACAAGATTTTGAATCATATTATTATTTTAAAAAAGGTACTGAAGAAGGAGACCCTTGCGCAACCTATTTATATTTTCTTTTACAATATAGTCTCTCAAAACATACTTATGGTATTTTAAAAGGACCATCGATTAAAAGTTTCAACTCAAACTCGGTCCAACTGTTTTATAAAAATCATGTTTTATCAGATGTTTTGAAATTATATGTCATACATGATTATTTTATGAAACAATTTTTCTTTGAACACCCATATGACCCAAGTTGTACAAGGTGTATTTGGATGAAGGAAGCAAATGATTTTTAAGGATCTATAAATCATTGTTTTAATGCATGGACCTTCTACCTACATGAATAAGATGATGATGATGAAACCATATAGACACCATGATCAAGGTATGATGTTTTTTATATTGGGAATAGTTTTATTTTATCATATGGAGGTGAAAAAAATGAAAATATATAAGATATTGAGGTCTTAATGTATTAGGATGAAAATGAAAGGTATAAGAAAACCTTTGAGGTTAAAACATTTTAGGGTTATTTTTGAGTTTTATAAAAAGAAAAACTCGTAATATGGGTGACAACTCGTCGCGTCCAGCAAGGGCGTAGGAATCGAACCCACAACCGAAGGGCGGAAAGGGTGCATCTCCTACCACTGGCCTATGTGAAGTCCCTGGTTAGTATGACTTATTCTTTTTAGTTAAATGGTTTTATGGATCAAGAATAAGTTGGTTTTTGGAACTTATGTTTTATCAAATGGATATCCTTAATATAGGAAAATTATTTGGTGATTAATTGATAAAGTTTATTTTTGAAGACTTTTTTTCTTTTGGGGAAACACTATATACCTAAGGAAAATAGAATACTATGGGATTTCATTTGTGAAGTAATGGTTGAAATTTTATTTTGGGAGAATCTATGTTTTTATTATGGACATATGACAATTTGGGTTATTTATGTAAATGACTAACCTATCATAGAGAATATGTGATTAGGTTAATTAATTTTTATTATGAGACTTTAAGTGTAACCGATGTTATTTAGAGATAAATGGTAATATTTTTGTGGAAGAATATGTGATCAAATCATTCTGATTTTTAGGTTTCAATTTTAGTTGGATTATTTTGAAGAATTTTTTTAAGGACGATTGTGTATTGAATGGTATTTGTTGATCTTTGGGTATTGTTTGTTCAATTTTAGAGATTAAGAGTAGTATTTATTTTTTATAAAAGATTTTCCTTTTTGGGTATTATCTGATCTTGTACTAACCTTTTTGGTTTTGGTTAATGTCTAAAGAAATGGGAAATATATGGTTTATCTTTTGTGGATCATGTTATTATCTAGAAGTTGATTCTAGAGCTTCATGTGTGACCAAGTCATCTTGAATACTCATCGTTTAGAGAAAATATGAGTTTTTGGTAGAAACTTATTAAAAGATGAAATTCTACTTGAAAAGTAAGTATATTTCCATATGTCCTTAGTCAATCTCATAAATAAATTCTCTAACTTTTCTAAATGAAACTTAAAAAAATGTTGTCTGTTTACTTTTCCTACTGGGAAACCAAGACCATTTAACTTATCACGCGTTTTTTGTTTTCTGGTGATTAACTTTCTTCTAATCATGTTTTCTATCACTCTCCACCATAACTTGCAACTTAGTTTCTCCTCCATATCCATTTTTTCATGTAATCCTGGTATGGGTTATCTCGGGTGATCTTTGTACTTCTCTTTCTTTATTTTAAAGTGATAGTTTTATTGACTCTTTTTCTGATGTGAGACTTTCAATGAATTTTCTGAGCCCAATTTTAAAATTTTGTGGACGCAATTTCCAAAAGGGGGGAAGGATGTAACATCCCAGGTAAATAAAGAATATGACATTTTCATATTTATTAATATTTGTGAATTAAATATTAATTTTACTTTAAAGGGTATTCTATGTTCGATGGCGTACCCAACACGCAACAATGGGTTTCTCCGAAATCTCATGTTGCACACAAGGCTGAGTCATACTGAAAAATAATAATATAATATTATTTTAAATGGTAGTTAATGCCTAGCCGTTGTATTGGCGAGAATGAACAAAACTAACTAAAATATGATTATACATATTTTTTAAATGTCTTTACATTTATCCAATAAATTTTAGAGTCTTAAAATGAGAATGAATCCAATTTTAAGCATAAATACTCTAATATTCTTTAAAAGGTCGATTTACCGCCTTTTGATAGAAAACCCTTTTTAAATATAGTTTTTGTTACTTTTATATGTTCTATTTGAAAAAATAAAATTATTCTTTATAATTGGGACATCAAAATTTACTTTGGGTAAATTTTTGGTATTTTTTGATAAAGTTAATTTTTTAATGAATAGTGAAAAATACCGCATTTTAATTCAAAATTGCATTTTCATCTAATTTATTTATATAGTTAGATTGTTATTTTAATTAGTTTTAAAGTGTAATTGGATTATATTTTTACCATTTAATACAATTTTGGTCATTAGAGTTAATTTCACTCTTAAATTGGACATAAACAAATTTCAATCTTTTGATAGTTATTATTTCTTAAAAACACACTTTTTGTTTTGACAATGGGAATTAATTTTAAATTAATTTCCGCCACTTCTATGTTTTCAATTTGGAAAAATTGATACCATATTTGGAATCAGGATTTCCAAATTGTATAAATAGGTAACTTTTATTTTTAGACATTATGAATATTTACTTCAGTAAATATTTTATTTACCATGGTTAAAGGATAAATCTGGTAAATAAGGGTGAAAAATAATATTATAATAATATTAAATTACCATTAAACTTTTCCTAACCCTATTAGATGATACATGTATGACCATGGGCATCCTTGGGTCGATTTAGGGACCCCATTGAGCCACTTGGGAGTGATAATGACACTTTATATTAATTAATTTAAAGGACAAAAATACATAAACATATATCTTTTAGTAAAACAATTATATATGGGGTTATATAAGTGATCTCTTCAACTATAAATATTAATTTGAAAGATAATAAGATTTTCTACACCATGGTGTTTTATTTATAATTTTTAGACATGAAATAAACAAATTTAATTATGACACAATAGTGATGCAGTAATTTCTTCATTAATAAAGGATTCAAATAAATGATATTATAAATTTTAAAATAAATTTATTTTGAAACTTTTTATGAAATCCAAGAATTTTAGGGATAATAATGACTTGTTATATTTTAATTAATTAATTTTTTTTGAAAAAATAAAGTTTTTATATATTTTTTAGAAGTCTTGATATGAATAGTTTATAAATTGACATAAATGAGTTTTTAAAAAAATTAATATTTTATTAAATGATAAAAAAATCATAAAAATATAATATTCAAAAAAATGACATATATAATGTTAAAAATATCATTAATGATCCATTTTGGGTTGATTATCATTTTATAATAAATATATTAACCATATAGTATGAATATATAAGAGGACATGGTAAAAGTATAATAAGTTAAAAAGGGGTTAAATAAAAAAAAGATAAGGATTAAAAAATATCCAAAACCTATCCAATTATTATTGGATGATTTTATTTTGACTTATATGTACTTTATCTTTGAATTAAATAAGTTTTTGACCTTTTGAAACTGAAAACCATTTTAAAATATAATAATACTTTCAATCTTTCCTAAAGAGTCCATCTGTCCTCTTATAAAATGACACCACTTATAACCCATTACTCACACCTCTCTACCCCCTTGTCTCATCCAAAATCTGACCAAATAAGCTCCCAAAATCCCTATATTCCTCCTATAATCCTTACCTTAGGAAGAAGGCACTTCAAGAAAGCATTTTGGTTCAAACAAAAGGGAGTTACCCAATTTAAAGGTAATGTCTTCCCTCAAGTTCTCTTCTTTTATTTTACTTCTTCACTCCCTGTGATCTTCTTATTAATTGTTTACATAAAAACACCAGTATCCACAATATACTAGTTTTTTGTTATGATAAGGATTCTAACTACACTTTCACACACCTCCATCTAATGGATACAAACATATTGTTTCTGTGGACGGCGAACTGCTGCCTCACGAAACGATGATTGTTCAATCTTCTCCTACCACATCTTATGGTGGCCATTAAAATGGAAATGTATTTATATGTGATATATATATTATATTTATATTGTCTTTATGATTTTTTATTTTTCATTTATATCATAACTTTATGGTTTCCATAATGGGTAAATGTGATAATTTCATTTGAGGAAGTGCAGACTACCGCCCCCTCAAAGTGATATGACTCGTTCATGCCATACGTGGAAAGTATAAAGGATGGTGTTAATGAAATTATATATGATATTATACTGGATTTATAATATAACTATGTATCATTATGTTTTAATTTCATTAAATTTTAAATAGAAATGAAAGTAGCGTTCATGCGTACGTACAGCTTACCGTCTCCATGAACGGTGCATTTCATCTCTTATCTCTAAATATTATGTACTATTATAAATATATATATATATATATACTGGATATATATATGATATATATGATATCTAAATCATGAATATCATTCTGGATATAATGGAATTTTGACCACATGGACAATTTGTAATTATAAGATGTTCTTTTTTGACTCAAGTACCAAATATCGACAAAACGACCATTATTATCTTAAATGATTATATAATGTCTATAATGTGGTAATAAGTGATATAAAAGAAATAATAAATTTGAAAAAGGTTCTGAAGCAAGTATAAATTAAATTTAGTTTATTATTCAGGATATTAAAGAATGAACGAGTCAAGTCAGACACGAGGTAAGGGGTTTTCATATCACTTTTTATTCCTATGAGATTCATGCTATATTTTACACTTTTTCCTTTTGTGTGGTGTATGTACTGCCCATGATTGTATTATTTGTGTAATATAATTTAATTTATGGGTATTTACATCTTCATTTTATGCTCCTTCTTTAATGGGGTGTATGTTTCGTAAGTTACCAAATCGGTAAGGGAAATTTTCACCCTCCCCTTTTAGTAAAAGACTTCTTTTATGTTATGTATTTTAAATTCAATTTCCTATGTTGGGATATGTTCTTATATATCCTTATTGTTGTACATTTTATGTCCATGTGATGAGAGACCCTTTTCTCTCTCATCAACTCATTTTCGAAATTTTAATTTGACGTCGTTAGGTTGCCAAATTTTTGTAAGGGTCTTCGTCTCAATATCCTTTCATTGAGGCATATTTTGATTTATACATGACTTGATTTTATATGGTGTATAAACCCATTTGACTTTTCATTTCATTCAAAGGGAATATTTTTATATGCAGCGTTTTACTAAACGACAAAGGGAATGTTTTTTTAACGTACGTGGTGACAACGACCTTTCCGCGGCCGCAAGTATTATTTGATCTTTGGCTTCCTTAACAATCCATAATGTTTTTAAAAGGAAAATAAATACCATATAATCTTTTACGTATTTTGGTATTGGAAATGGTTTTGATAATGGATTTGTTATGTCAATATATTTAAATGATATATTATGATTGAAATGTGGAAATGTTATCTTTTCTTTATGTTTGTTTTATGTGTTATGAATGTGTTATGGTTATTGGACATTATTTACGTATACGGGTGGTTCCATGATAAACTTAGGGTGGGTGAGCCTGAGATAGCTATCAAATTCATTGGGTAACGTGACGGAGGTAAACGTTAATGTTTCTCCTAATAGATTTAGGGAATATACTGTGATGGGTATTCCAAACGTAACTCCCTACGTTGCTGTGAAAGCTACAATGTAATAATGTTATGGATTCTATAAGTTACCTTTATGATTTATGATTTCTATGTGTTATTCATAAATCTTATGATTTTGTGAGGTATGTTAAAGAGCTTATGTTTTGAATGTATGATGGACTAATGATTTCTTTCTTTATTTTATAACTCTTACTGAGCTTTTTATGCTCATCCCAAGTTTTTGAAATGTTTTTCACAGGGTATTAGGAAAGGTAAGAGAAATGAAGAATTCAAGAAGATTTATATCAAGAAAATAATTATTGTTTTCTTTTAAGAATTTTTATTTTATGAAAAAAAATGGATACTGAGTAGAAGTGTCTACTTTGTAATATTTGAGATGTAGTGTAATAGTTATGGCCTAATTCTCTAAAACTCTAAACCTGAAAAGATCCTCAATGTGAATTATTAACTTAATTCAAGATTATGTAATGTTTAAGGTTGGGGCCTTATAATATGTTTGACAAAGAAGATCATTTTCTTTTGGTATCATATCATTCAGGAGACCAAGAGGTTCTGTAAAGCTAGAATGACTTTATCCGCTACCAGCTTTCAAATTAAATAGTTTCAATACAGCTGACAATGTAATATATTTAGTACAACTAATATTTAATGGTGTCTTTACATACCTCTTTAACATCTCAAACAACATTGGAAAATCATGAAGGTTGTCTTCAATTTTCATTTTCATTTATTCAAAAATGATCAACATTATCCTATAAACTATTATTCATATCAAATGATCCATAAATCGTAGTATCATCCCTGCTAGTATGTACATTCTGTTTTTCCCCGTGTTTAGTCCAACATTTATAGCTTCAATCTATGTTGTGAAAAATCAAATGTTCTTCCAACTTTTCTGGAAAAATTCATCTTGAATAACAACATAATCATGGAAAGAGGATTTGAGAAGGGTCGTATACATGCTTCATTGCAAACTTGATGAACTCTTTAACCTCATATGTATACTCCTTTGGCATATGATTTTCATTCATCCATTTTTGATTCATATCTATCCTATTAGGTTCAACAATATTCATTTTAAACAAAAACAATACACACAAGGTATGCATATAATGTATATATACATTGATATGTAAACAAAGTATCAAAATTTAAGTTTAAATATATAATTAAGTATATATATGTGTGTTTAAACATATTTGTGTGTAAATATATAAATCTTGTGTTTTAAAGATGTATAAAATCTTGAAAATCAAGGGAGAAATTTATTGGTACTTTTAAAAAAATTGATTATTTTTCTAGGAAAAAGTCATACTCACTTTGGACACTCAAGGATGAAATGAAAACAAAAGTTGTAATGACAAAAAGAGGTAAAAAACATTCATTTTTATCATGAAATGGTGTCATATCATTATAATAAATAGTTTTGTGATGTTATAGTTTAATTACACAACCCTTAATAAGCTTAGTTATATATATATATATATATATATATATATATAAATTCATCTAATTTTTTTATTTTATTATATATTTGTTAATATATACATATATACTTATACACATAAACACGCACAAGAACCACCCTAAAAAATAAAGTGAAGGGAAACCCAAAATATCAAAACCAAGGGAACCCTAGAGATCCAAAGTGAAAACACATTGGATCTAGGAAGACCATTACTCAACACACATTGCAAAATATTATTTAAAAGAGGGATTCAAATATAGGGTTTCAAAGATCAATTACAAAAAAAACACGAAACAATGAAAGATCGATTAAAAAATGAGTATAAAGAATCGCATACATTCAGTTTTGGGAGAATTGATCGTCCAAGAAATTCAAGGGAGAGCGGCATCAAAGGTCGAGTTTTGTGAGAGCTTGAATAGCGCGAGCAAGCGGGCTTTCTGTTATGGTTAAATTTAAAGGTCGAAAAAGGTTTTATCAGTGCTTTTCACTGATAAAAACTTTTTAAAATAAATTACAAAAAATATTAAACAAATACATATTAAAAATTAATAAATTATAAAAAAACGTAAAAAATAATTAACATTATTAATGAATACATAATCTTAAATGCATAAAATGAGTAAAATTTAATAGTTAAAAATGAATGAGTTTTATTAATTATATAAATTATTAAGAAAATTAAAAATGAATATATATTAAAATGAAAATGAATAAATATTAATGATGTACATTACAACCATATTAAAAACATTAATTGTTAATGAATAGATGTTTATAAATAAATATTAAAAATGAATAAATTACAAAAAATATTAAACAAATATATAAATATTAAAAATGAATAAATTATAAAAAAATAACATTTTTAGTGTCTAAATAACATTTTTAGTGACTAAATAACATAAAATGAATGAATGTTAAAAACAATAAAATTTTATAATTAAAAAATTAATAGATTTAAAAATTATTAAAATTTTGAATAAGTGTTTTAATTGTATAGATTATTAAATAATATAAAAAATGAATTTATATTAAAATGAAAATGAGTACATATTAATTATATAAATTACCACCATATTAAAGATGTTAAATATTAATCAATAAACATGTATAAATAAATATTAAACATTGATAAAATTATAAAAAATATTAAATGAATAAAAATAAAAAAATGAATAAATTTAGTAATATTAAAAAAATAACTAATATTATTAATGGAAAAAATATTAAACAAGAATGAATTAGAATAAATATGAAAAGGCAATAACTAGTATATATTAAATAAAAATATAAATAATAAATAAAATTAACAAATTAAAAATATAACATATTAAATATATTATGTTAATAAATAAAATTATAAAATGAATATTAAAAATCAAATAAATTATATAAATATTGTGTGTCTGTGTGTGTGTGTGTTTCTAAATAAAATTACATTAATTACACACATGTGTGTGTGAAATTAATGTATGTATATATATATATAACACGAGTTTGATATATGTCAAATTGAAAAAAATGACATTTATATAATATGTTATTAAACGCCTATTAACTCAATACTAACTAGTCAGTATTTTTAATTAATGTTAGTTTTTAATTATTTTATAAACTATTTTTCACTAAATATATGACTTATTAAGTGTAAATACACATTTTATATTATATAAATCCTATTTAAAGAAATATTATATATCGATGTGTGTGTGTGTGTGTGAATATGAATATATTTCTAGATGAAAAATATTAAATATGTAAATCAATATTTATGTATAAATAAATATAAAAAATGAATAAATTATAAAAAAAAAAGTAAAAAAATGCTTAACATTATTAATGAAAATATTAATATTAAATGAATGAATGAAAAAATGAGTGACCTATAATTAAAAAATGAATATATCGAGAAAATATTAAAAAACTGAATAATTTTTTTTAATTATATAAATATAAAAAGAAAATTAAAATGAATATATATTAAAATTAAAATGAATACACGTATTACAAAAAATATCAACAATTTATTAATGAATACACGTATTATAAATAAGTATGAATAAATTTATTGATGAATACACGTATTAAAATTAAAATGAATACACGTATTATAAATAAGTATGAATAAAATTACTAAAATTTTAATCAAATAAAAATAAAAAATGAATAAGTTACAAAAAATATTAACAATTTATGGATGGAATAAAAAATAACAAAAAAGAATAAAATAAAAATAAATTACATATTAAATATTTATAATTAAGAACCTAAAACGACAATATTAATAATTTATTATTTGTTTATGTGTGTTTGTATATAAAATTGAATCAATTTCGTACATGTACGCTTGAAATTAATGTACGACATATATGTCAAGTGTAAATACATATTCAGTCAATATTTTAAATTAATAATTAAACGGTAGTCATTTAATATACAAATCAAATTGAAGAAAAATGACATTTATTAAAAAATTTATTCATATTAATTAGTTAATGTTTTTAATTAATGTTAACTTCTAATTGATTTTACAAACCATTTTTTGCCAAATATATGACATATTAAGTGTAAATACATCATTATTTAAGAAAATGTTATATATATATTAATAATGTATAATTTTTTCTATGATGATCACACTTTTATGAGCGTCGATAAATGTCACTATTATCAGCGTTAGATAAAATCATTGATAAACACGACTTTTGTCAATGTTAAAAAAAAGCACGGATAAATGTGATGATTTTATCATCATTTTTTTTTTAACGTTGATAAATATAATCTTTATTGGCGTTTTTATCCATCGTTAAAACCACCCCAATACCAATAGTTGTGATATGCAATTGTCAATTCATTTGACGTTGGACAAACCCATTTTCCAAAAAAAAAAAAACCCTAACCCATTTAATTTAAAAAATAAAAGATGACCACAATTTTCTAATATTTTTAATAGTTTTGTAAAAAGCTATATTTTCAACATAAAAAACCATTTTCCCCAACAAGACATACCCGGATCTGGCCACTTAGGATATGCTGAATTGATAGGCATGCAGGGTAGGTGTGTGGGCAACTATGTCCCCTCAGTGAGATCAAGATTGAAGGTTTGAGCTGGGCGGCAGGCTTTGGGAATTTTCGAAGGATCCAGACTCCAATTCCAAAGAACCCTGTAAAATTCAAAAAACACTCCCCTCTTGAGGACACTGGTTTGAGTTTGTGAAAAGGTGAAAGATTACAAAAAAGTGACGCAGAGAAGACAACGGTGTGGGTTTTAATAATGCTATAGCACCTACTCATCCCATCATGATTATGATTACAACGTTTAATTACCAATTAATATCAAATCTATGGCCAGGAGGAGTGGGGATTCGTGCATCTCCTGATATTTTATCATTTTTGATGCATACAAAGCAAACTGTTGACTCGAGCATTTTATCACTAATGCCTTGTCTGTTTCGGTCAAAATTTCCTTTTACAAAACCTAACCCTAAATTTGGGAAGATAAATGTACCAAATAAGGAGATTCCAGTCATGAAATACAACATATATTTATAGGTATAAAAAAACAATACAGTGATATTGATTCCTTCCCCTTTACAGGTCCCTGTCATTGTGCTCCTTCCCCACATTCTTGTGGTTCCAAAGGAGATGGGCCACAGTGTCTCCACTGCCGAATAGATATAGATATAGATTCTGCTAACCCACCACCATCAAAATTCCCTTCCCCGCACTTTATAAGCTTCTCCCTCCTTCACCGTGGTTCCCACACAGACCCGCCGCCTGATCTTCATGGCCTCCACTTCTCATGCCTCCGGCTCCTCGTGGACGTCGAAGCAGAACAAGCAGTTCGAGAAGGCTCTAGCCCTCTACGATAGGGACACCCCGGACCGGTGGCACAACGTGGCCAGGGCCGTGGGGGGGAAGACCGCGGAAGAAGTGAAGAGGCACTACGAGGTGCTGGTTGAAGATGTGAAGCGCATCGAATCGGGTCGCCTCCCTGTTTACTGTTGTGGGTGCAACAATGGTAGTCAGGAACGTAGGTAGTTTCTATATATTCTCTGCCGCAGCTACTCCAAAGGGCTCACAAGGGAAGACCCTTGTTTCGTGGATTGAAGCTGTATCTTAGAGTGGCTTTCCATGAATACTCTGGGCGCAAGCCTTTCCCACTTACATTGGGTGACTTACAGTGGTGTTAGAATAAATAATTTATGGTTTAAATAAAAACCTCCACTTGCTTTTATTTTTTGCTCTTTTCTTCTCAGTGACCTAATTTATATTTGCTGTTTCGGAATGGTGTTATTAAGGAGTTTTTTTCAAATGGGTTTTTTCAAAAAATTAAATAATTTTAGGCTTAAACTATTTTGAAAAATAAGCGACAAAGTCGTTAAAACCCTTAACATCTTTGGTCTTTTTGGACGCAAGACCCTTAATGCCATTGCCAGAAAGTTCGGCCTAAGGCATTATGGGCCTATATTTCCCCGAATGAAAAAAAAATACTTATCTTAAATATCCATATCGGTATATTTAAAAATTTTATATTTATTTTGTTTTGTTTTGTTTATACACTACCACAAAATGAGGCAATGGAAGCACCTTGTTTTATCAGTACCAAGCAAAAAGCACTGATAAAGGAGGGCCTTGTAAAAATTTTAAATAATAATTTATATAAAATTATTATATTTATATTCAAAAATAATGTTTATTTGTGTACATTACATGAAAAACGCATGTTTATAATTAATATATATGGATCATGCATACATATATGTTATAATTTTATAATATATATATATATATATATATATATATATATATAACTACAACTATAAATAAATAAATATTTATTATAATTTTTAATTACAAATAAATATATATATATATATATTTATTAGTTATAAATATAAATAAATATTTATTTATTTAAATAATTATTAAGTTATAAAAAATATATTTATTATTTTCATATATAATGTTATATATAATTAAATAAATATATTTATAAATATATTTATAAATACATAGAGATATTGATAAATAAATACAAATATTTATAGTTATAGTTATAAATAAATTCATATATTTATATTTATAGTTATAAATAAATAATTATAAATTTAAATAATTATAAAATTATAATAAATATATTAATTGTATATATTAATAAAATTATAAATATTAGAAATAGAAATTTGTTATAATTTTAAAATTATTTAAATATATATATATATATATATATTCATATAAATAATTATAAAATTAGAAGAAATATAATTGTATATATCTATAATCTTATAAGTATATATAATTAAAATATTTATATTATATATATTTCTAAGATTATAAATATAATAAGTATATTTCTTATAATTTTATAAATATAAATATATATATAATTATAATTATAAATAAATAAATAATTAATTATCATATATGTAATTTTATAAATATATATAATAATATAAATAAATTATTAACATTATATCTTTATCAACACTATATTTTTTAGCACTGATAAAGGGCTGATAAAGGATTATCTTTATCAGTGCTAAAAAATGTTGATAAATGAATGTTTTATCAATGCTTTTTATCTAGTACTGATAAAAGTTTCACCGAATTTTATAAAGAAATCCTAACGTTTTCCTCCTTCCTCACACCCCTCAAACTCTCGCAGAAACTGATCCCTATTGTCGCCACCTCCTCCTCCTCCTCTCTCGTCGACTCCTCCATCGCCGCAAATCCCTCCGTCATGAACCCACCTTCACCACGTGCCTCTCCTCCGTCGTGTGCCTCTCCTCTGTTGCACACCTCTTCTCTGTCAGAGGACTCCTCCATCGCTTACCTCTCCTTCGGCACGAACACACCTCTGTCGTGCGCTGAACCACACCTTCGTGGTGAGTTTTCTCCTCTTTCTCATATGTTTTCTCTTGTTATTTCCCCAGAATTCATTGCAACGTTGCAGTTTTGCTTGAGTTGCATGTTTAGGCAGTGTTTTGATAATCTTCTAGTGCAGAATAGGTTGATTCACATTTCTAGTGGTGCGGTTGTCACGTGCAGGCATCCTACTTTGCCCTGCAGTACACGAACGAGTTTAAAAGTTTTCTTGAGGTAGGGATTCTCCTTCGTTTCTCTTTGTTTGTGTATAATGTGGGAGGGATCTACTCTTTCTTTCCTACGGTTTATAGTTGTGCCACACCAATCAAAGATAAAAACTTGATAATTAAATATAAATGGGTAATGGGGTTTGTTCGCATGTTATTATAGTTTGATATTAATGGTGATGTTGTGAATTGTATGGGCTAAACGCCCCACTGAAAATAGTGGTCGTTGGTGGTCCTTGTTTGTGCGCTAAATGAATTGCATGTTGGTTGGTTCCCATTGATACAAATGAAGGCCTTAAGAATTTAATAACATATTTTTATCAAATCATATTTTCTTCTCATCATAATTTTATATCTAAATATATAAATTATTATTTTATAACTTTAACAAATTATATGAATGAATTAATAACAATTGATATTCAATGTTATGAAGTGGTCGTGACATTTAGGTTGATGCATCCATCAAAGGTACCTAACCTAGATTTTCTTTATGAAATTTTCTTTAAAAGGTTCTATACTATTTTGGGACTTGATGTTGTTAACTTTGTGAATGAGTTTTGGAGAGGTAAGAATTATCTTGAGACTTATAATGATACTCTCATCACTTTGATTCTAGGGGTTACTGATATGAGTTCAGTTAAGGATTTTAGAATGACTAGTCTTTGTAATGTCATTTATAAAGTCTTTTTGAAGATTTTAGAAAATAGACTATGGAAAATCATACCATCTATTAGTTTAGTACCATAGTTCTTTTCTTGCGTTAAAGAGTTATATGATATTGTAATCTCCATGAAGTAGTCTTCAAGCATGAAAAATATTTGGAATGTGAATCCTTGCTCATTTTTTGATTAATTCAACCAAAAATATAGGCTCTAGAACATAGCCTCAATTTTTTTCTATAGGAAGTAGTTAGTGAAATATCTTATAGATGCGGTAATTTTGAAAGATATGTTTTT
The DNA here is from genome assembly GCA_963277665.1 of Viscum album. NCBI lineage: Eukaryota > Viridiplantae > Streptophyta > Magnoliopsida > Santalales > Viscaceae > Viscum > Viscum album. The sequence goes on along the minus strand of OY728129.1, from coordinate 746,638,644 downwards.
TAGAAGTGGATGGTGTAATGGTAAGTAGTCCGCAAGTTATGAATAGAGGTTGTGGTTTTTTAAATATGGGGTTTTTAATGGTGATATGTTAAGTTATTCTCCTCATTGTATTGAGAAAATGTTTTTGGAATGTAATATTCATTCATTGAAAAGCAAGAGTGACATTAAATATTCATCAAAATTGAAAGGTTTTAGCTGGACATGATACAGGTGTTAGAAATTCCACATGTTAAAGTGGGACAACATACACAAGAAACATGTGATAGAGGTGTTTTTGGAATACTCATTGAGAAGAAAAAGCATTGAACAAGAATCTTTGGAATATGAAATTAGAATTTTATTATGGTGAATTTGTTAGGGGTTCACTTTTATTACCAGAGGGTCAGTCGGGATTCTTCCTGATTGGAAGCACTAAGAATACCTTAACCTTAGATGTTCATGATAGATCCTTCTAAGATCTTAATGTGAGATTGATGAAAACATCAGTCTTAACCAAAAATGATCTAGGTAATGAGTATGCCTTATATTGTGATGTATCAGGAGTCAGGATTTGAACAGTTCCAGCCCATGATGGTCATGTGGTTGCTTATGGGTCCAGACAGTTAAGAACACATAATAGAAACATCCCAAATCCTTTTCTAGTTTTGGAAATTGCGATGCTTTATATGATGTGTTATTGGAATACACTAAAAAGTGTTTGAAATATATTTAATCACAAAGTGAAATGAACCGTTGATAGAGGAGAAGGTATGAGTACCTATAGTCCTTTAACTTTGACTTAATGTATACCCTCAAGAAGGGGAACATTTTTTTTAATGTACCATATTGGAAGGATCAATCTTAGGTAATACATGATTCAAGCATCAAGTGGAAGATGGTTTCCCACTTTGAAGAGATATAACTTTATGTTCAAAAGTATCATTGTCAAGTGACACTTATGTTTTTATCTATCAATTATTCACTCCTTAGTAGTATTACGAGAGTAAACTATAGGATTCATACTATTTATTCATGAGAGACATGTTAAACCTTTTATGGCTTTATATTTTATAAAATGTTGGTTATTTTTTATTCATGTATCCTTTGCAAAGTGCCTCTCTTGGTATTTATGTCTTTGTGAAAATGCCTAAGTGGCTCTTTTAAAATGATTCAAGTGTTTTGAAATGTTTCTTAAAAAATTATATGTGTTCAACGTACCTTTTTTTTTGTTTTAAATGCCTTTAAAATGATTTATACACTTGGCATGGACTTAGGTTGCATGCCAAGTGTTTGTCAACTCATCTGATTGGCTTTCAGAATGGGATGTGAATGTTTTGAAAGTGTGTGGAATGTTGGTTTCATTTTAACAAGGGGTGTGTGAATTTTTAAATGAAAATTTGCAAAATATAGAGGGTTGTCATTCATTTTAAATGATTGAGTTTGTTGGGTTGTGAAGTTTCCTTGACTGCATTAAAGAAAGGAATTGGGGTTTTGAGAAAGAGTGTTTGAAACTAATTGGTTTATTTTAAAAAGGGCATGTTATTTTAAGGAGTAATTTATGTAAATGGTTGGTTTTATAATGGTATTTCAATTGTGATTTGATAAATAGTTTTCAAAGAAGAGTTGATGTCTATATATTTTTAGCCTTGGTTAATTTTTATATCAAAATTTTGTTTATTTATTTTGTTAAATACTAATATCACCGAATCAAATAAGATGAATATGAATAAAGAATGGATGGATGACAATCATTTGACAAAAAAGTATAAAGATCGAGTGAAAGAGTTCATCAAGTTTGCAAAAGATCATGCATATGACCCTTCTCAAATCCTTTGTCTGTGTTTACACTGTTTTTATTCAAGACAAGTTAGTCCAGAGGAGTTGGAAGAACGCTTGATCTTTCATGGAATAGATCGAAGTTATAAATGTTGGAATAAACACGGGGAAAAGAGAATATAGCTAGTGGGTGGGATAACACTGTGTTTTATGGATCATTTGATATGATTACAAGTGTGGACAATGAAGAAGACTATATCGAGGATGTGATTACAGATGTGAATAATGATGATGATTGTATTGAGGAAATGACAAGGACAATTGAAGATGAACTTTGTGATTGCCCAAAATTGTTTGAGCAGATAAAAAGTTGTGAAAAGACGTCATTGTATGGTGGTTGAACTAAATATATATCATTTCTAGTCATACTAAAGCTGCATAATTTTCAAGAAGGCAACAGATGAAGTGACACCAGTTTTACGAAACTACTTTCTCTCTTTAATGATATGTTCCCATAAGATAATGAGCTCCCGAGCTGAACATACAACGCGAAACGAATGCTACACTCGATGGGTATGATCTCTAAAAGAATACACATCTGCTCGAATGACTGTATACTATTTCATTGGGACCAAAAATCACTTAGAGAATACCCAAAGTGTGGTGCTTCTCGATACAAGAAAGATGAATCTGGTCCTATGAAAGTTGTATAACACTTTCTAATCATTCCATGGTTTAGGCGCCTATATAGAAGTGAGGAGACTGAAGGAAAATTGACGTAGCACATAGACATAAGAAATAAAGATGGGAAACTATGTCACCCACTAGACTCTCATCAATAAAAGAAAATTGATCATGAGTATCCTGACTTTGAAAACGAGCTGAGAAACCTTTGTCTTTCATTATCTATAGAAGGAGTGAATCCTTTTGGTTTTCAAATCAAAACTCACAGTACATGGCTAGTTATGTTGGTAAATTATAACTTTCCATCATTGTTATGCATGAAATGAAAACACATCATTTTATCTATGATTATATCAGGAACAAAACGATTGGGTAATGATATTGATGTTTATTTGGCTCCATTGATCGAGGTTTTAAAATTATTGTGGGATTCAAGTGTTACGTTATATGATTCATACAAAAATGAAGATTTCACTCATGTTGTATAGAACGATAAATGAATTTCTTACTTACGGAATTTCTTCAGGATATAGCATTAAAGGAACTCAGGGGTGTCCCATCTGCGAACAAGGTACACCGTCAATTAGGTTGAATCATTCATTGAAAACCATGTTTCTAGGACATCACAAATTTCTACCCTGATGACATAAATATCGATTTTGGACAATATCATTCAATGGAAGTTTGGAAGAACGTACAACACCATCTCCACTAACAAGTGATCAACAGTCTGAGAAAGTAAAATATGTGGACACTACTTTTGGTAAACTGTTTTTGAAAAACCTTACAAAAACCAGTTGGAAGAAGATATCAGTTTTTTTAAATTACCATACTAGAATTGTCTGTATGTTAGAATCTTTCTTGATGTTATGCATGTTAAAAAAATGTATGTGATAGTGTCATCGTCATGTTTCTAAATTCACCCAACAAAACAAAGGATGGAATTAAGGCTAGGTGGGACATGGTTAATGTGGGAATACGAGAAGAATTGACACCAATGAAGGGTGAAAAACGAACTTTTCTTCCTCTAACTTCTTACACTCTTTCCAAATAGGAGAGATATTAGTTTTTTAACTTATTTAATGATGTAAAGGTTCCAGATGGATATTCATAAAATATTGAGAACATCTTGTTAATGACCGATTTAAAGTTAAAGGGTCTGAAATCACATTAATATCATGTTTTGATGCAAGATCTAATACCTATATCTTTACATTGAATTTTTTCCAATAATTTCCATCATAAATTAACCAATCTCTATTTCTTCTCCAAAGCTACATGTAGCAAAGTTATAGACCCGGTGAAATTACCGAGTATGGAAATAGAAATTTCTGTCATATTTTGTGAATTGGAAGTGTTCTTCCCACGAAAATTCTTTGATATGATGTTTCAATTTATGGTTCAATTGGTGATAGAGATTCGACTATGTGGTCATGTAAACTATAGATGGATTTACCCCATTGAACGGTATATGAATATTTTGAAAGGGTATATAAAAAATCGAAGTCGGTCAGAGGGTTGTATTGCGGAGCGGTATATTTTTGAGGAAGATGTTGAATCCTATACTGAATACCTATCCAATGTGGAAAGCATTGATCTACTAAAATCTCATCACACTGGGAAGCTTACAGGGAAGGAATTTCTGGAAGAGATGTTATCACAATCAATATTACAGATCAGGAGCAGGACCACCTTTATGTTTTGCATAACAGTTTGGAGGTTTCCCCATATGTTGAAACCCACCAAAAAATTCTTAGTCATTTGAATCCATAAAAGGATAAAATATGGATATTAAATACACATAATCAACAGTTTATAGGATGGTTTCAAGACCATATTTTAAAATAGTCAGATGAAAATCCTGACTCAATTTCAGAATGACTTTGATGGCTAGCTGAAGGAACAAGTGTGTTTGTATTATCTTACAAAGGTTATGTAGTTAATGGTTATATTTTATATATAAATGAGTATGATGAATACAATACCATAAAAAAGTGGAGTTACACTCGTGGCTGAAGCGATGCATGTTTCTGGTACTAAGGATACACTGGTGGAAATCCCACCTATACCAACACAATGTTCCCAACGGTTTAAAAAACTATTGGGACAAGGCTATTATACCAACAGTTATGTAGAACTGTTGGTATATTCTTATGTTTTTTTTTGTTTTCTCAACAGTTTAAGGAAACCATTGGGTATAGTGTTGGTTAATATTTTTTTCCCAACAGTTGTAAACCATTGGGATAACATTAATTTCCCAACGGTTTTTTAAAACCGTTGGGAAAGAAAATCCCCAAATATCGAAGCATCCTGGGATCTCGAACTCCAAAGATCTCGAAATTTTTTCCCTAAATGAGAGCTCGACGTGCCATCTCAAATATTTTTCCCAAAAACTCGACCATCTCGAATATTTGTCCCTAAATCTTGACGCAAACCCTACTTCCCAGCACGACAGGTCTGGTTTCCCAACGATTTGTTCTTCCTCTTTAAATCGGTATGTGTGAGATCATTTATTTTAGATTTTTTCATTCCATTTCATTGCAATGTAGTATGTATTATGATCCCCTTACGAACAGAATGCATATATCATTTTAGGTTGCGGTTTGAACCCTACTTCTCAACCTGCTCTTGAGGGTGCTAACTCTAATTTCCAACCGGGCATCTATCTTTGATTCAAGTAATTTTTGTTCTTCCATTTTAAATCGGCACGTGTGCCTTCATTTATTTTATATTTTTTTGTTCCATTTCGCTGCAATGTACTGTTTATTATGATACCCTTATGAACACAAGCAATATATCATTTTAGTTTGTGGTTTTGTTGTGATTTATCTATATAGAATAATTTTGATTAATATTGAAGAGGTCAATATGATCCTGAGTTATTTTATCCTTCGTTTATTTTAAATTTAAGGTCTATTGACATGATTTTGTTGGTTAGACATAAATATAGTTATATAATTTTTTATCCTAAAAGGAATGATAAGATACTCATGCATTGTGAATGAACCCCTAAATGTTGTCTTTGAAATATCACACTCTAACTTTAAGATGATGATACCCACACTATAAGTCATTCAATGAAGTGGTTCTTCTACCTAAACCACTATAGTGGGTTTGGGGTCATTTTCATGTGTGAATGGTGATAGAACCAAAGTTTACTCTATTACATGATCATTTATTCCTACTCTATCAAGCAGTTCGGTCATACACTTGTAATATTTTTTGAAATTAAAAATGAGCGTTAGGAATTCATGTCACAATTTTCTTAGGTAGTTATAAAGCATTATTAAGTTATTTATATGAGTTTCTATCCTAGGAAGGAACCCATAATAAAGGATTATAACCATCATAGAACTCACCAATGTTGTTCATGCCTACACATTATTTACTCTCTGATATATATATCACGAAACAAAATAGCATGGTCATGTGCACATAATTATTCACTACTAGTTGATAGTATTTGAAGTATGTGGAGGTTCACCTAAGGTGTTGTTTTGCACTTGCTTGGATTATATTGTTTTTCTTTTATTCTGGGAATTAGGAATCAATATTAGAGTGTTTTATTTTTCTTAATATTTGTGGATAATTATATGGTGATAGGTTTGTGTTGGACAGGTGAGTCATGAACCCATCTCTAGTGGTAATTATAGGTTAATAGGGTTATGAAATTGATCTTCTTGATTATTAATGTTACCTGGACACCCCCACCCCACCCTACCCCCATCCCCTAGACACCCCCTACCCCCTTGGACAACATCCCCAATCCTCGGGACAGCCCCCCCTGGACAGCCCCCCAACCCCCCGGGACACCCACCCCACCCTAAACCCCCCCCACCCCCTCTGGAAACCCCCCTACCCCCTTGGATAGCCACACCAACCCCTTGGACCCCCCCAAGCCCTCGTACACCCCCACCCCCTGGAAATCACCCCACCCTCGTGGACAACCCACCCCCAACCCCCTGGACATCCCCCACCCCCCTGGACACCACCCCACCCCCTGGACCCCCTACCCCTTGGACAGCACCCTCAACCCCCTGGATAGCCCCCCACCCCCTTGGACACCACCCCACCACCTGGACACCCCCACCCCCTAGACACCCCTACCCCTGTGGAAAACACCCCCAACCCCCTAGACAACCCCCACCCCACCCCACCCCCTAGATAGCCCCCCAACCCCCTGGAGAACCCCCAACCCCCTGAACACCCCCATCCCCTAGACCCCCTACCCCCTTGGACAGCCCCCCAACCCCCCGGATAGCCCCCCCCCCCACCCCCTTGGACAGCCCCTACCCCCTGTACACCCCCCCCCCCACACAACCAGTTGGACCCCCCCATCCCCCCAGACACCCCACCCCCCTGGACACCCCCGACTTTCTTGGACAGCCCTCAACCCCCTGGACACCCCCGCCCCCTAGACACCCTTACCCTCGTGGATATCCCGGTCACCCCATAGACACCCCGTACTCCCCTAGACAACCCCTCACCCCCGTGGAAAGCCCCCCTGGATACACCCTCACCCCCCAGACACCCCCTCACCCCCCGGACACCCCCACCCCATCCCCCCGGACACCCCCACCCCTTGGACACCCTCGACCCCCTTGGACATCCCCCCAACCCCATGGACATCCCCCACCCCCTGGACACCCCCACCCCCGTTGACACACCCAACCCCCATTGACAGCCCTCCCACCCCCCCTAGACACCCCTACCCCCGGGACACCCCCCCTCCCACCCCTGTAGATAGCCCGCCCACCCCATGGACACCCCCTACCCCCTGGACAGCCCCGCCACACCTGTGGACAGCCCACCCACCCCCTGGACACCCCGTAACACCCTGGACAGCCCCACCACCCCCCGTGGATTGTCAGCCCACCCTGGTGGACGTCGCCCACCGCCTGGATACCCCCTACCCCCTAGACAGCCCCGCCACCCCCGTGGATAGCCCTGCCACCCCCGTGGACAACTCTCCCACCCCTTGGACACCTCGTACCCCCCGAGACAGCCCCACCACCCCCATGGACAGCCCACCCACCCTCCTGGACACCCCCACCCCCCAGACACCCCCACCACCCCCCGCCCACCCCTCTCGACACCCCATACCCCCCTCGATAGCCCTGCCAACCCCGTGGATAGACCGCCCACCCCCCTGGACACCCCGTACCCCCTGGACAGCCCCTCCACCCCCGTGGATGGCCTGCCCACCCCCCTGGATCGCGCCGCCACCCCCGTGGACAACCCACCCACCCCCCTGGACTCCTCGTACCCCTGGACAACCCTGCCACCTCTGTGGATAGCCCGCCCACCCCCTGGACAGCCCTACCACCCCCATGGACACCCCTACCCCCCTAGACAGCCCCACCCCCAACCCCCATGGATAGCTCACCCATCCCCTGGACACCCCCTACCCCCCTGAACAGCCCCTCCACCCCTGTGGACAGCTCGCCCACCACCCTGACACCTCGTACCCCCTAGATAGCCCCTCCACCCCCGTGGAAAGCCCGCCCACCCCCTAGACACCTCGTACCCTCCTAGACATCCCCACCACCCCTGTGGACATCCCTCCCACCCCTAGATATCCCCCACCTCCATGGATATCCCGCCCACCCCCCCTTGACACCCCTACCCCCTGGACAGCCCCACCACCCCCGTGGACACCCCCTACCCTCTTGGATAGCCCCTCCCCACTGTGGATAGCCCACTCACCCCCCTAGACACCCCCTACCCCCTAGACAGACCCGCCACCCCCATGGACAGCCCACCCACCCCCTGGATAGCCCCGCCACCCCCATGGATAGTCGGACCACCCCCCTGGACACCCTGTACCCCCCTGGATAGCCCCCACCCCCGTGGATAGCCCACCCACCCCCCTCGACACCCCCTACCCCCTGGACAGCCCTGTAACCCCCATGGATAGCCCGCCCACCCCCCTGGACACCCCATACCTCTATGGACAGCCCCCCACCCACCCCCTGGACACCCCCTACCCCCTGGATAGCCTCGCCACCCCAGTAGACAGCGCGCCCACCCCTTGGACACCCCGTACCCCCTAGGACAGCCCCGCCACCCCCCATGGAAAACCCGCCCACCCCCCTAGACACCCCACCCCCTGGAAAGCCCCTCACCCCTACCCATTTGGATAGCCCGCCCACCGCCTGGACATCCCCCCACCCCTGTGGATAGCCCCCCACCCCCTGCACACCCCATACCCCCTTGGACATCCTTGCCACCCCTTTGGACAGCTCATCCACCCCCCTGGATAGCCCCCACCCCCGTGGATAGCCCGCCCACCCCTTGGACACCCCTACCCCCTGGACATCCCCCCACCCCCGTGGACACCCCCAACCCCCATGGACAGCCTTCCCACCCCTCTGGACACCTCGTACCCCTCTGGATAGCCCCCACCCCCACCCCCAGGGACAGCCCGCCCACCCCCTAGACACCCCCCCGGACACCCCCACCCCCATAGACATCCCCTACCCCCTAGATAGCCCCCCCAACCCCTGGACGACCCCCACCCCCTGGACACCACCCCACCACCTGGACACCCCCCTAGACACCCCCACTCCCATGGACAGCCCCCCCCCCCCACCCCCTTGGACGGCCCCCACCCCCTGGACACCACCCCACCACCTGGACACCCCCATCCCCTTGGACACCACCCCACCACCTGGACACCCCCCACCCCCTGGACACCCCCACCCCCATGGACACCCCCCTACCCCCTGGACAACCCCCCCCCCACCCCAACCCCTTGGATCCCCCCCCGGACACCCCCACCCCTGGACACCCCCTACCCCTTGGACACCCCCAACCCCCTGGATGGCCCCAACCCCCCTGGACACCAACCCACCACCTGGACACCCCCCCAAACACCCCACCCCCATGGACATCCCCCTACCCCCTGGACAACCCCCCCCCCCCCCCCCAACCCCCTGGACGGCCCCCCACCCCCTTGGACACCACCCTGCCACCTGGACACCCCCCACCCCCTGGACACCCCACCCCCATGGACAACCCCCCACCCTCTGGATATCCCCCACCCCTTAAACACCCCCAACCCCCTGGACCTCCCCCACCCCCCTGGACACCACCCCACCCCTGGACACCCCCACCCCACCCCCTGGACACCACTACCCCCATGGACACCCCCCAACCCCCTGGACACCCCCACCCCCTAGACATCCTCTACCCCCTTGGACAGCACCCCCAACCCCTGGAACCCCCCCCCCCCCTTGACATAAATATCTTATTTCACTCCTCAACACTATATCATGCCAAAATCATTGATAAAAAATACAATCCAATCAATAATAACATCAATGTCCCCCTTTTTATTTGTTTTACAATACCAACAAACAACTCTTATACCAATATGTTTGTATCTTTTTCCACATTATTGATATTAAATACAAAGGATATCTTGGGATCTTCTCATTTCATTTAACTTCTCTAAAAGATACCATCTTATCCCTATTTTACTCAAAATTACATCATGCACCACCTTTTGAGAGAATGAAAGTTTCAATGACAACTTACCTAAGAGACTTTGGTTAATCTACTTTATGTCTATATGAGATAACATAGAAAATAAGATAGAATTAACCAAGATATAAAGGCTTTACATTAATAATCCCAACATGTGATACCATTTTGAAATAACTCAAATTAGGGGTTGTATAATAGATCCCTCATAAAGATATAGTCTACAGTCAACTAAACACACAGATTATAAAATTCAAGCATAAGACATAATATGATATTTTATGGTTTTGAATGGGGAGATCATTATAAACCTGAAGTGAATTTAAAGACAAGTGGTATAGAATGATAGGTATTCTGTATTCTGAATTCTATGTTATTCTATAGGTAAATGCATAGAGGGAAGCTTCTTGCTTCTGGACAGGGTGAATTGCAAGATCTATACCAACAGTTTCCAAAACCGTTGGTGTAGAATTAAAAAATTCACTCTTTACCAACAGTTTACAACCATTGGTAAATTTCTGTTATTCTCAATCTTTACCAATAGTTTTCAGAAATCATTAGTAAAGGCCTATTAGTTCGATCTTTACCAACAGTTTCAGAAACCGTTGGTAAAGGCATGTTATTCTCAATCTTTACCAACAGTTCTAAGAAACTGTTGGTAAATATCTATTGCAACGGTTTCTAAACCTTTGGGAGGTATAATATAATTTCTGGTGGCTTATCCCAATGGTTATTTCATAACCTATTGGTATAAGCCTATCCCCACGACTTTCTTGCCAACGGTTGGCTAAACTGTTGGTATAAGTTTTACCAACAGTTATACAACCTTTACCAAAGGTTTTAAACCATTGGTATATACTAAATTTCCAGTAGTGATAGAAATCCAATTTACACAAATATGTCATACTTTGGTATCATAAAAAAATACGAGAGTTGGATTATATAACATTCCAAGTGATGATTTTTCAATGAAAGTGGGTTAATAATAGAAGTTCCATTAAAATAGATGAATTGGGATTCATGAAAGTTGATTTTAGTAAATAAGGGTATAAAGATGAACCATTTATATTGGCATCACAGGCATGGCGAGTATTTTATATTACAGATCCCACAAACTGAAAGTGGTCAATTGTTCTGTTATTGACTAAAACCACTAAAGGGTTAGATAAAAATTCAACCAAGGATGAATTTTTCATTGGGACATCACAATCATTTCATAGTGGTCCTAATGTAGATGGTGTTTTTTATGTCAGAGGAGACCATAATGAAGGGATTTGGATCGTCAGTTGAGGGGTCAAATCCCTTCATCCTTTAAAAAATAAAAACAGAGTTCAATAATCAGGTTACATTTTTTTGTAATATACATCATTTTATCTCATGTTATTATCCATTTGTTGTTGTATTTATGTACTCTAAATTAAATGTTAAACCACTTATATAGATAATGACTTTCATACATGCTGGTGCTTCCAATCCATTGGAACAACAGGTCTCTCAACCTGCTGGTGCTCATAGTGCAGAGGAGTGATCTTCTACATGTGTGGGTGCTCCCATTTCTGAGGAACAACATGTCTCTCAACCTTCTACTGCTCGCAGTGCAGAGGAGCGACCTTCTTCACGTGTTGGTGCTCCCATTCCGGAGGAAAACATGTTTCTCAACTTGTTGCTGCTCCCAGTGCATAGATACAACAACCATTTTCATGTTCTGATGCCACCGCTCTAAAGGAATATATTAATGATTTTGATTCTATGGAAATGGTAGGTGATGAATGATTGACGTCGCAGAAAAAAAGGAGCGCCTTAGTTTGATGGTGTTAGCAAAAAAATTTAAGGCGAAATCCAAGGGCATCAAATACAAGGTTGGATGGAATGTGCGGGGTCAACATGTTAACCCCAACAAGTCCATGTTTAGCGGTTATATTGGAATCTTCCCACTCTACAACGCATGCCGATTGATGTAGATTCGTGGCACCGTGTTGTGATCGGGCTTAATACACTAATATGGGAAGAGATTACAGTAACATTATGATATCATTTCTATATTTTACTAAAAAATAATATAATGAAACATTGACTTAATCTTCATCATCCATTACAGAGTAAATTTATAGTAGATGACTCCCACAAGAAGTATGTATTAATTCTTGTTGTAAGTATTCATAGAGGATTTCTCACAATCCTAATAATACATCATATTAAAGATGATGAAGGGAAAATAAACCCAAGTACACCGCTTATCTATGCACACCTGATAACCCAAAAAGCGTGGGATGCATTTACTGGTCGTCATGTAGATGTGTCTTTTCAGGTACATTTTGGACATTAATATGTTGTTTGATGATATGTGTATTAATCACTTTGATTGAAAAAAATTTATTTATGAAACAATAACTAAGTGATGAAAATAAGGAACAAGCAACAAAACCATTATACCCCTACCATAAAGCAAGGATAGGGTACACTTCACTTGAAAAAAAAATTGGTACGTATTTTAAATCTACCGTAATACTTTTATGTGACATGAAACAACACCATAATTATGTTCCTATATTTATATATAGATTGATGACTCAAAATCCAAATCCACTTCCATCCCATGCCATGTGCTATGGAAAGAGGAACGTGTAAATAAATATGGGATATTAATAGATGATAACATACAAAAAGTGTGGGAATCATGTGTAAGTATTAAATAATAAAATTTTGTTTTGATTTAAATTTTTATTACATAACAATGATCAATTATTTTCCTATATTTTTTATCCAGCATAGTCACAGGAATCAGCAACACCTGTTTCAAATGAACAAAAACTATCAGTGGCCTTGAAGTAGCCAGAATAGTATGGTTGTGTCAAAGGTGCGTGTCTTGGGGTGACACCCTGAACATATTTTGAGAAAAAAACAAGAGGATGGTCAAAGTGAATTAAAAAAATAAATGAGAGAAAGAATAGCTACCCTTGAAGAACAATTACAATGGTAGAGGGAGATGATGAAAACTTTCATGAGGGATAGGCAAAGAGAAGAAGCAACTCAATAATATCCACTGTGTGAAGATCCCGCCCCACCCCCACCAGCTATGGGGCTAGCCATTCCCCTCAAAGAGATGTATTAGAAAAGGTAATCAATGTTATAATAAATGTTTGTTTGAAATGTGAATCAGACAGACACTGATACCTTTCATGTGTTTCTATTCTACATGGTGATAATGATTGTGATTTATATCTAGAAACACCTAACCATCGCCTTGTGGTGAGGGCTATGGTGTTCACTATTAAAAAGGACATGCTACACAATCAACCACTTCTAATAGGTCAAGTGTGAGTGTCAATTAACGTCACCCATGAGCAGAGCATAGAGCTACCTATTCCAATTTAAGAGGATGATATTAATATGGTTGAAAAAGTTGTTGGAACATTCATCGCATGTCCATCACATCTTGTAAAAAATCATTTTGAAAAGGAGGTATTCATTTCCAATTTACTTTTCAATTTAAACCTTTAGCAGTTAATGAAAAAGGTTTGAACTAATGAATGTTATTACAGAATGAAAAGGAGAAGGGGATGAAATGAAAGACTGTCTCAAAACTATCAAAGGATCAACCAACCAATCAAAAAGATCTACCAAAAGCACAATTACCCTACCCATTCTATAGCCACATTTACTATCATTCAAGGCTCATGTGTATACAAAGTTAAAAGATGGTGGCAACCACATAGTTTAATTTGAAGCAAATATGTATATAGAGAAATATCAAGACCTCATTGGTGTTGAGAGTGAAACTAAATTCCTCAACTATGACCGGTTAGGTGGCTTAGTTGTAAATGTATATATGAGTTATGTTCTCATGATTTCATTTTCTAAAATTAGATATATTGTGTTAATTATAAATAAATAAGTTTTATATTTTTGGAAAACATATATGATTCACGCTCAAATTTACCCAAGAGATGAAGGTAGAATGGTCCTTGTAGTCTAGCTTGGGTTGTCGAATCCATAGAGACCTAAGAATTAACCTATAGACATGCACATTCTAAGGACTGTTTTTGGCTATGAAGTGTCCAACTTGGGTTGATTTTATATGGGTTTAAAAGGATAACTAAAATATTTAAGTGAATTCAATTTAAAAGAGTGAGTTAATCCTAGGTTATCACTTGGGGTGGATTGGACGTATTTTCTTTTCAATGATTTCAATTTATTATGTTTGAGATGGGTTCATTTAAGAAGATAAAACAACATCATCACTTACTGATTTAATTACTACACACTTTAATACTAATCACCTATACACTTTAAGGATCAAAGTTTTGATCACTTCAAGGTAAAGGTTCGTATTAGCACATGAAGTGTGTGGCCTTAAATTCAACAAGGACAATGAAGTTTAAAAATCATCAAATAAAAATCTCAATTAAAGAAGTGATTATACATTAATGGGGTGATAAATAACATCCAATCCAGACCCTTTCTACTCCCTTAGATCAACCCATAAGTTGGTTAGCCCTCCATTGATGTTATGGTTTCAATGGAAGCGAGAAGTAGACTCATGAGGGAGGAATTGAAGAAGTAAAGAAAACAATAAAAAGAAAATGATCACTCCACCATTGTGTGAATAATTTCACAAGGTTTAGTGTGAATAAATTCACACCTTGAACCAAAGGTTTCAAAGTTATATGAAGAACAGTAGAATAAGAGGAAAAGAATAGATTTTATTAAGAAACTAAAGTGAATTGAACAACTTACATGTGAAAGACAAACTTGAGACAACAAAATCGCAGCATAACATTACAATTGAACAAAGAACCAAATATGATCAAATACTCCACCACAACTACCTTAAATAGGAATTTTGGGATCCTTGGGTAGATCCTCCAATAGTACAAATCATCCCACTTTATTATGGTAGGCCTAGGGTGGTGGAAAGCTTGTGGAACTTGGACTTTTCCACACTTGACCTGAGGTGGCATCCAACTTTCATCCACCAAACAGACGTGCTTCGAAGACCTTCTATATAGATGAATTAGAGTGGTCCATATAAAAATAAAATGGATCCTCAGATGTATTCTAACCGTCTGTAAAATCTGGTCCCATTTGGAGCTGTGGATTCGGAGATATGAATAGATTAGTGAACTGTTTTTCTGGGCCGCAGAATCTGGCCCAGAATTTTATCTCTAACTTGTGCTGCCTTAATGACCACCATGGAGGCATAATTAGCATTGGATCCTGAAGAGTGATTTGTTCCTATACATGTATTATATCATACCACTAAATTTTGGATTCATTGGGCCTCTATGTTGGGCCCCAAATTCTCATCAGTGGGCTAGTGTCCAATCCAAATTCTCCAGAATTGTTTCCTTTCATCACAAAATATCCTCATCTTCTTCCATGAATTCTCCATTTATCACTAAATCAAACATGTTCATATTGAAGTGTAGAAAGATTTCCCAAAATATCAAATTATAATATGTATAATTAGATTCCTTAAAATCAGATGAATCATTGGGTACTTTAAATTATTTTCAAAAATGTACCACATAATAGTGCATTTTAAGAAAGAATTACAATCATAATGTGAAATGATGCTCAAAGTGTAAAATGAACTAAAATGGTGTTTATGAATAATAAATAACATTAATATTATATAAATTAACAATTAATATTAGCCTTATTTAGTGGCTAATCACACCCCCCAACTTGAGTTTTGCTAGTCCCGAGAAAAATATATCTCAACAATATGAAATTCAAATTCCCTTTTCCAAAAACATTTTAATACACAATGATCACCAAAAACCCTTATACCAAACAATAATTAAACCCATCAAAATATTCTAATACATGATATTTTCATAAGAAGATCATAATCCCAAGCCCATTCCTTTGTTCAAATTCATTTCCATATTTTATCCAATATCAATTAAGTATGAGGATGTGTTGTGTATCACAATAGACATGGGGGTTCATCTTTATTAAAGGTGGAAATGATGAAAGCATTAGATGGAATCACATATCAATATTATGATGAGTATTCATTTTGTTTGTATTATTATTTTTTGTTTTTTTTCAATTTTTCCATGGTAATTGAAATTGCACTCAAAAGAGTCAACCCCTGTAGCGAAACTTTGTCGATGACTCCTAGGCTCAAAGACCTTAGGGAACCAAGTGAAGCCCACATACTCGGGCATAATCTTGAGTTAACTCAATCAAAAACAAATTCAAATTACCAAAAATAGAGATAAAATTACTAACTCTGAGCCAGACAACTATGGAGTCACGATCCCCAAGTGTCGAAAGCCACGCATTAGGTCATTTCATTGCTCTACGCACAAATTTTTTTATTTTTATTTTTTTATTGAATACTCATATTAAAACAAAAATGATCACCAAACCTATGCTATTTATTTAGGGGATCCCATGAACTCAAACTAATACCCCACTATCCAAAGGATGTGCATTGTGATCTTTTTTTTATTTGGATGAAAATATAAACGATGAAATATCACATTGGACAACCACACTTTCCAAAATCTATGCTCATGAAATTATAAAAGGATTAAAATTAGAATTATGACATGCTAAATTATTTTATATTCAGTTTCAAAGTGTGCAATATGTATTACCTTGTTCAAAGTTAAAGGAATTTTTCCTTCCATTTACACATTTTTTTCTTCAAATTATTCATTTTTTTTACACAAAAGCATTTTTTATTTTATCTCCCCCCCCCAACTTAAAGTAACATTGTCCCCAGTGTTTAAAGAAAAGAGAATTTAGAAGGGGGTAGAGGTAGAGAATGAAAGTTCAAAAAGGAATTTGAAAATAAGGATCATGGAATAAAGTCACCTGGTGGTTGAAGTTGAAATTCTTACTACTCCCTTTTAATCCTTTGATATCCATGTCACTTGCAGAGTTCCCTAGTAGAAAAAGGAAAAAAACAAACAAAACAAAACAATATATATATATATATATATAATAAAGAAAGTAAAATATAAGTATATATATAAAAATTATAGAATAAGGAAGCACAAAAAATCGTAGGTCAGTGGTAAGCGTGCGCCCCTGTCTCCCTTTGGTCCCGAGTTCGAATCCCTGTGGCTTCGCCGGTTGTGACGGGGTTTTACCCACGACCCACGACGTGTCCCTTTTTATTATTATTATTATATTATTATTTATCTTTTTGTATTTTTATTTTAAACTACAAAAACATTAAAATAAAACAAACTGATGATACATTGTCTTCTTTTTAAATTTCTGGGTAAGACATTACTCAAGGATCACACCACGTGACACGGATGAATATGGTGATTCCCTTTCATACCCATCCATACTCATAATAGAAGAACAGTTCAACAGTCTATTTTTTTAAATACAAAAAATTATTAATTAATCCTATTTAAAATATAAAGTTGATTAAAACAACAAAATGATAGGAAACTTGAAAACCATGGGTTTCCTCCCATGCAGCGCTTTGTTTAATGTCGCTAGCCTGACATGGATCCTAAATCTATCAATTTTTTCCTGGTTCATAGGTTGGATCAGTTATCTCAACCTCTATTTCATGTTTATTTAATGATTCAATGAATGGTTTTAACCTTTGACCATTGACCTTTAAAATGTAACCACTTGTGGGATCTTGAATCTCTACTGCCCCATGGGGGTACACATGATGCACTATGAAAGGACCTGACCATATAGACCTTAACTTTCCCGGGTGTAAATGAAGTTTTGAACTATACAAGATCACAAGTTTTCCCGGTTCAAAATGTTTGACCTTGATATTTCTAGATTGGTAGGCTTGAACTCTAGCTTTATTGATCCTTGAATTTTCATAAGCCTCCATCCTTAGTTCCTCCAGTTCATTAAGATCTAATTCTCTTTTTGTTCCATCTAATGAGAGGTCATAATCTATTTTCTTAATTTCCCAAAAGGCCTTATGCTCAATTTCAACAGGTAAATGGCATTATTTTCCATAAACCAACCTATATGGTGACATTCCTAGGATGGTTTTGAATGTTGTACGATATGCCCAAAGAGAATACAAGAGTTTCTCGGACTAATCTTTCCTATAAGGATTGACGGTTTTCTCAAGAATTTGTTTGATTTCATGATTGGCTAACTCAGCTTGACCATTGGTCTGTGGGTGGTAAGAAGTGGACACTTTGTGAGAAATTCCATATTTTTTCATGAGTGATGAGAATGGATGATTGCAAAAATGAGTTTCATGATCACTAATGATAGCTCTAGGAATTCCAAATCTAGAGAATATGTTTTCTTTTAGGAATATAATCATAGTTTGATGATCATTGGATTTTGTGGGAATGGCCTCAACCCATTTTGAGACATAATCAATAGCTAAGAGAATGTAGAGGTATCCCCTAGAGTTTGGGAAAGGACCCATGAAATTGATTCCCCAGCAGTCAAAGATTTAAATCACTAAGATGGGAGTGAGTGGCATTTGATTCCTTTTTGTGATGGAACCTACTTGTTGACACCTAGGACATCTTTGAAAAAATGTGTAGGAGTCCCTCGAGAGGGTGGGCCAGAAGATACCACACTGAAGAATCTTAATAGAAGTTTTATTAGAGGAAAAGTGACCTCCACATGCCTCACTATTACAGAATTTAAGGATGGACTCTTGTTCAGATTCTGGGACACACCTCCTAATGACTTGGTCAGGGAAGAACTTATAGAGGTATGGATCATCAAACACATAGTGTCTAACATCAGAAAGGAATTTCCTTCGAGCTTGAGTCCCTTAGAATTTTGGAATTACTCCTGTAAATAAGAAGTTGGCTATGTCAGCATACCAAGGGCAGTCACTCACAGAGTATAGGTGTTCATCAGGAAATGAATCAGACATAGAAAGGTGATTTGAGTTGTCTTTTAATTCCATCCTAGAGAGGTGATCTACTACAAAATTTTTAACACCCTTTTTATCCTTGATTGTGAGGTCAAATTATTGTAAGAGAAGGACCCACCTAATCAGTCTAGCCTTAGCATTTTGTTTTTGGAAGAGGTATTTTAGTGCAGAATGGTAAGTGAACATAGTGATGGGGATCCTAAGAGGTAGGACCTAAACTTCTCTAAGGAAAACACAATAGAAAGTAACTCCTTTTCAGTAGTAGTGTAGTTGATTTGGGCATCATTTAAGTATTTTATTGCATAAGCAATGACATAAGGATTTTTATCACAACATTTTCCTAACATAGATCTTATAGAAAAGTCACTGGCATCACACATAAGTTCGAAAGGAAGGTTATAATTTGGAGATTTCATAATGGGAGGAGAGGTGAGAGAGGATTTGAGGGTTGAGAATGAACCCTCAAAGCTTTCTGTCCAAACAAATGGAGCATTCTTTACTAGGAGAGCACAAAGGGGATGGGAGATTGAACTAAAGTCCGTGACGAATCTTCTATAGAAACCAGCATGTCCTAAGAAAGAACTCACTTCCTTGACAGTTTTGGGTGATGGAAGGTGACAAATGATGTCAACCTTGGCTTTATCAACTTCAATCCCCCTACCTGAGACCATATGGACTATAACTAGTCCCTATTTAACCATGAAATTGAATTTTTCCTAGTTTAGGACTAGATTATTTTCTTTACATCTTGACAAGACTCTCTCCACATTCCTCAAACATCCCTCAAATGTATCCCCAAACACAGAGAATTCATCCATGAAGACCTCTAGAAAATCCCCTACCATGTCTGAGAAGATTCCCATCATGCACCGTTGGAAGGTTCTAGGGGCATTGCATAACCCGAAGGGCATGCGTTTGAAAGCAAAGGTGTCGAATGGACATGTGAATGTAGTCTTCCCTTGATCCTCTAGGGAGACCTCAATTTGATTATACCCCGAGTACCCATCTAAGAAATAGTAGAAGGCATGACCTGCCACTCTCTCAAGGACTTGGTCAATGAATGGTAAGGGGAAATGGTCCTTCTTGGTGAATGAGTTTAGCTTCCTATAGTCAATACAGACTCTCCAACCACTACTCACCCTTGTTGGAAGAATATCTCCATCCTCATTGGTTATCACTATGATTCCAGCCTTTTTTGGAACCACTTGGATTGGGCTCACCCATTAACTCTCAGCTATGGGATATATGATACCAGCTTTTAACAATTTTAGAAGTTCCTTCCTCACTACTTCCATGATATTAGGATTGAGTCATCGTTGAATTTGACGACATGGCTTTGAATCAGATTCTAGAACAATCCTATGAGTCCCGATAAGTGGGCTAATCCCAGGAATATCAGACAGGGTCCAACCAATGGCTTTCTTATATTTCCTAAGGACATCTAGAAGCATCCTCTCATGATTGGCTTCAAGAGAAGAAGAAATGACAATAGGATGTGTTTGATTGTCCCCTAGGAAAGCATACTTGAGTGCAGTGGGAAGTTCCTTCAATTCAAGATCAGGTTGGTTCCGAATTTAAGCAGAATATTGGGACATTGGATCAAGATCAATTTTATTTCCTAAAGTTTTAGATATGATTGATTCCCCACATGTATAATTTTCAGCTACTAGATTGTCCTGATTAGATTTAGGTAAGGAAGTTGGAGTGGTCTCCATGAAAGTGGTTTCCTGAAAGGTTTCACTGATTGTTGGACCTAATACTTCATCATAAGAGCAATTTGAAAATGATTCAATCCAAGGAGATAAACTTCCTTCATGTGAACAAAGGAAATCAATCTCATCCTGACTTAAAAATTCATCAAATATTCCTTAATGTTCTATGGATTCATTATCAATGCTTCCTATAATGTTTACTTCATGAATGTCCTCATCATCCCCTATTTGTGAGCTTGCATTATAGATGGTAAAGTCTAGACTCATGTTTCCAAAGGTGATGGTCATGTTCCCATTTTGGACTCGGATAATTGAGTTGATTGTTGTAAGGAAGGGACAACTAAGGATAATTGGGATTTGTTCCTTATTTCCTAAGTTTGGATGGTTGTCAAGGACAATGAAGTCAACAGGGTAGATGAATTTTTCAGCCTTTACCAGAAAATCCTTTAAAATCCTTTTTGGAACCCTAATACTACGATCCGCAAGTTAAAGTGTGACAGATGTGGGTTGGAGTTCTTCTAGTCCTAACTGGAAATACACAGCATAGGGAATGAGATTGACACAAGCACCTAGGTCACACAAGGACTTGACAACTTTTCTCTCTCCTAGTTCAACATTGATGTAAGGGAAACCCGAGTCTTTCAACTTAGGAGGAATGGTCCCTTGAATGGTGGTACTCACATTAGCAGCCAAAAGGACTTGGTTTTTATGTGAAAATTTTCTTTTGAAAGTGCAAAAGTCCTTAAGGTACTTTGAGTAGGAAGGTATGGTTTGGATGGAATCGAGAAGGGTAATGTTCAACTTGACTTGTGAGAATATTTCCCTCAATGTTTCACTCAATTCAGACTTGGTTTTCCCCCTCATGCATTGAGTAAATGGTGCGGGTTGTGGAGTTGTTTGTTGAAGAGTTGTTTCTTTGACAATGTTATCGTGTTTTTCAGTTTGATCATTTGGTTCATTGGAATTTTCATCCAAGTTTGAATCTTCAGGTGGGTTCTGAATTAGTTGTTCAGGTTTCTCAATTGATTTCCCACTTATTAAAACAGTCACAACCTTTAGTTGTTCATGAGTTGTTTGAGTACAAATGGACTCTCCCCTTGAAGTTGAGGATGGTACCACCTGAGTAGGAATGGGTGCCTTTCTAGTTTTGATGGTTTGAAGTTCTTGTTTTAGGGAAGAGACTTCTGAGTTCATCCTCTCCATTTGTTTGCACAATTGTTCCAGTAGGCTTTGTGGAACAGTTTGGGTTGGTGCTTGAGAAGATTGGTTTATCCCAGGGGGATATTTTGGAGGTCGGATGGTTTGTTCAAAATGGATCGGTGGCTGTTGGTATTTGATAGGTTGGGTTTAGAACTGGTTATGGGTTTGGAAGTTCTGATGGGGTAAGGATTTTTTCCCTGTGGTTGGCTAGGTTGTTGGTTATCTTTCCAGCGGAAGCTTGGGTGGTCATTATACCTTGGGTTGAAGTTGTTTTGGTATTGAGGCTTTTAAAATTTCAAGTCATTGTAATGGACCAGACCTCTCCGGCCCATTCCTTTGTCAAAAATAAGTTCACGAAGTGTTCTGGAGGGTAAAATGGACTTTTCCCACACTTCCCAGAATTTTGTAAGTACACGCCCTGTAGTGTGAGTACACACCGTGTACCAACTTGCCGGGTATACACCGTGTTGAAGGTTGTGTCCTTGCCATGTGAAATAAACGAGTACACTCCGTGTGGCCCATACTACATGCCATGTAGTCCCTCCCCGCATACGCGTTACCCTCAAACCGTGTGTTGACCAGTCAACGGCCGCATTCTGCATTGAAGGCCGTGTTGGAAGCCGCGTGGTGACCGTGTGAAATGGCTGAGTACACGTCGTGTACTAAGAAGTACACACCATGTACTTTTGTTTTTCACGCCTATAAAAGGAGGGGTCCTCTCCTCCTTTTCAACTCACTCCTCTCCTCCCCATTCCTCTGAGAAGATCTCTCCCAAGAGACTTGAAGGATCTTTCTTCCATAAATTCTTCATCCGAGTTCCGATTTACGATTCGTCAGTGGCCACGGGATCGTAACGACGAGGAAAAACTTCTGAGCTTGGATCCATTGTCTTTACTTTGGTTCTTCCTTTCCAGCTTCCACCCAAGGAGGTTTTTCTGGGATTTGACATAAGTGACGGACACCGACGAACGTCTTCTAAAGTTGATCTAGGGGAACTTTGTGATCAGAACCTGTGGAGGTAGGGGTCTTACCTTTGTCTCTCAAAATTGTGCATCATGCGAGGTGGGTATCCTCTTGTTTTCATGAGAAACGGTTGAACCAATAAATAAAGATAATAATTGGTTAAAGAATGGGGATGGAGAAGTTGTTATGTTTATCTTATATCCTATGATATTGTCTTGTGAATTGAATAGTCTTATGCCTACTAAAAATCACAGTCGTTGGGGGCCTTTGCTTGCACAATTAAATGTTGCCCTATCTTCTAGACCGCTTTTGTGAATGGAACCTTGTGGAATGTGGAATTTGGTTAATCATGTAAAGTTGGATGATTAAAATCTGGAACCCTTGTGTGATCACCCCAGTTAAATAAAATAGAATAATAAACATGTGGGTTTTGGCTTGGTTACGTGGTGTGTGAAAGGGGGGGTGAATCATGGGTTGTTACGAATAGAACGGGCAGAAGGGCTGCAGTAAATGATGTTAAAGGGGCAATGATGTGGCACGAACCTTGTTTTGTGGGTTGTGGTGGATCGGGTGAGCAGCGGGGTTGTGGTTGTCTTGGTTGTGGGTTGGTGTGAATGTTATGTTGGTGCTGGGCATTGGGGCTGCGATAAGTTGTATCAAAGGATGATGATGTACGGTGTGGTTGTGGTTATGGCGGTTGGAAGCGGGGCTACAGGGATGGGTTGAAATGTGAATGGACTATGGGTTGTGAATAATAAATAAAAGTGGGGGATTTAATGAATGGTGGGGCATGGTAATGGAACGGGAATAATAATCAATGGGGTAGGTTGGCTAATAAGAAGGACTTGGTTGTGTTGCTTGTGTTTTCCTAACTTGATTTGTGGATGGCAGGGATATGTTTTACGAACGATCGATGTGGTTGGTTGTGGATAGTTGCCCAGTAGTTAAGGAACAAATAAACTAATTCTGATAAAATGTGAAAACCTAAATGGGGTTGGGGTTGTTTGTTGTATGCATGCTTCGTGGTAGCAGTGCCGAGGCATGTTCTCAGTTTCTCTGTTTAGAAGCCATAGGTTGGGCTGTGTGTTTGGTGTATATATATGTATCTGTATCTTTGTGATTTTTCACACCACACCCATGTTGAGAACTTAGTGTCGAACACTCCCATTTCATGGGAGAGGGTGTTTCCCCTTATTTACTAGCTCCTTCCTGCTCCTTATTCCATAGGCTGTGATGGCTTGAGGCGACCTTACACCCAAGATTCTTTGGGTAGGTTTCGATTGGGGTGGTTTAGCCCAAGACTCTTCGGTCAGGCTTACTTTTTCCCAAGAATCTTCGGGATGAGGCCCAGGTGTGTGCGGGCGGGATATGTGGTTGTGAGGCCCAGGTGTGTGCGGGTGGGATATGTGGTTTTGAGGCCCAGGTGTGTGTGGGCAGGATACGTGGTTTTGAGGCCTAGGTGTGTGCGGGCGGGATGTGTGGTTCTTGAGGCCTAGGTGTGTGCGGGCGGAAAGAGTGTGGTAGCGTCAGGACGTTCGCCATTAGGAAGAGAAGCTAACTAGTGGGAAATGGTGCGGGGTACCCAATACTCTTGTTCTTATATACTACTACCTATTTTGATTGTGTTTTTGGTGAGTGTGGTTGGTGAGGTTGGGTGGATAGAATTCCTTGCTAGGTTTCTTCTGTTTTTCTCACGGGACATTAGGATGTCTCCCCACTTGTGCACGAGAGCTTTAGGTTTCCCTAGTGAGTATACTTGTATGCTCACCCTATGTTTACTTTCGGGTTTCCAGCAGGACTACCAGGGCCGTGCAGGACCCTACTAGTCGGGAAATTTGGAGTTTTTTCAGTTTTTGTACTCTTGTTTATTTTGGTATTGTACTTTTTGAGCTTTCTTGTACTTGTACCTTGTTTCAGAACTATTTAAACATGCATGTGGGATTGGTTTGGGTTTATTTCTATACACTTGTTCTTTTCCTTTTTGGTGGTTGAATTGTCCTATTTATCGATCTTAAATTAATAAAAAAAGGGTAATGCCTCCCATATATGTGAAAAACTCATACCCTTGGTGATAGTCACCACTCTGGGACCTAATGGAGGCGGGACTCGGGGGTCATTATCTCCCTTCCACCATTGCCAACTCAGGAGGGGCATCTTTGGTGGGAGGGGGTCGTGACATAATGGTATCAGAGAGAGGTTGGTTGAGAGATAGGATGGAGTCTTGAGTTAGTCACAGTGAGGATTTCATGGGATGGTAGGGCAACAGTGTTGGTTAATCTTGGTGTGTGACATAGGCCAGGGAAGACCAGCTAGGACACGAGATTTTAGGGCCCCCCATGATCCGATGCAAGGACTGTGAGCCTACCGAACGACCAAGTGAGACTACATTAATTGCAGGGTAGAGACCCTAGGGAAGGTACATGCATCATCATGATTGTGTTTTACTTGATTTGGGTGTTCTGGGAAAGAAATTGAAATAAAATGATAAAATAAAACCCTGAGAATTTCCTTATTACTTGGGCTTAGGAAATCTTTGTTTACCATACAACTATGGCACCTGGACGTTGTCCCCGGGTGGCTCAGACATCCGAGGCCCAGCAGATTCAGTGGTGGATGCTCTACCTCGGAGAGAGGACAGAGACAGAGGTTCTGTGGGCTAACTTTGAGAAGGAATTCCGAGAGGAATTCCTTTCTTCCATGATCAAGGTGGAGAAGCGGCAGGAGTTACTCTCCCTTCAGCAGGGGAGTATGTCAGTAAGAGAGTTGGGGATCAAGTTCAAGGATCTCCTGCGTTTTTCTCCGGATCTCTTTCCAGATGAGGAGTCTCGGGCGAGATTATTAGAGGAGGCGCTTCGTCCTTCACTCTAGTATGCTGTTACCCCCTTCACCCTTCCGACGTACTTGGCAGTACAGAAGAAGGTAGAGGTTGTAGAGAGGATGCACTCGCTGAGAGGTGCACCACGAGAGGGGATCCAGCCGGGCTCGTCGAAGGGGAAGGCAGTCAGCAGTAGGTCTCCTGCGACAGGACCTTCCAGGTTCAGGTCGGTGGGGAGCAGGCCCCAGTAGTTCCAGTTCAGATCTTCGGGTCCTCGTCCCTTTTTTATGAGCCCAGGACCGAAGTGTTTTTCTTGTGGAGGTTTCGGGCACGTTCAGAGTCGGTGCCCGACCCGAGCTCAGTAAGGTGGAGGTGGGCAGGTTCATCTCCCACCTCAGCAGCACCAGTTGCCGGTGAGGCCCTTCTAGTTGCAGCAGGATCCTTCTCCTCCAAGGGCAGACTTTGCAGGAGGAGGCCAACCTCAGGGTGCTCCTTAGGGACCTCGACCAGGGCTTGGTCGGGTAGATGGTCGACATCAGAGAGGTAGAGGATCTGGGTGTGGACAGTTGCACACAGTAGAGTTGGCAGCTCCGGCAGGACCAGAGGTGGTGCGAGGTATGATTTATTTGTTCAACACTCTTGTTTCTGCTTTGTTAGATTTGGGAGCTTCGCACTCCTTTGTTGCACCTGGTCTAGCCCATGCCTTGGGTCTAGACGTAGAGAGACTTTCCATACCACTGGTGTTGAGTACACCAGTTGGAGGCCAGACCAGTGTATCTTGTGTTTGCTGGGGATGTGGGTTGACGGTGGGACTGCATCAATCTAGTGGATACCTTCTTTTGCTACAGATGCAGCCATACGATGTCATCCTAGGCATCGACTGGTTGTTTTCTGTTAGTGTCTTTATCGACTGCTTCTGAAGAAGGGTCGTGTTCTCCGACGTGGATGGGCAGCGTGTATCTTTTGTTGGAGAGAGGAGCTATTAGGTAGGAAGCCGGAATGTGAAGCCTCTCCTTTCCTTGTTAGGTGGGTTATCAGTGGTTCCAGATGATACAAAAATGATGGATGTCCCAGAGGTTATTGGGGAGTTCCTCGATGTTTTTCCCGAGGAGGTTGTGACTCTAACCCCCCCCCCCAACGTGACGTTGAGTTCGGGATAGACTTACAGCCTGGTTCCCGTCCGATTTCGATGGCCCCTTATCGGATGGCACCTTCGAATTTGTGGGAGTTGCAGATTCAGATTGACGATCTGATGGAGAAGGGTTTTGTTCGACCCAGCTTATCGCCATGGGGTGCTCCAGTTTTGTTCGTGAAGAAGGCAGATGGTGGTCTCAGGCTATGCATAGACTACCGAAGGTTGAACCAGGTAACAGTCAAGAACTGTTACCCCCTTCCAAGGATAGATGATCTCTTCAACCAACTGAGGGGGGCAGGTTGGTTTTCTAAGATTGATCTACGATCTGGATATCATCAGCTAAGGGTAAAGGACAGTGACATCTCGAATATGGCTTTCAAGTGAAGGTATGGTCACTTCGAGTTTGTAGTGATGCCGTTTGGAGTTACGAATGCACCAGCTGTGTTCATGGGACTTATGAACTTTGTCTTCCGAGAGTTTCTGGACCAGTTCATCATTGTGTTTATCGATGACATCCTGATCTACTCAAAATTAGAGGAAGATCGCGTTGAGCATCTCAGGGTAGTCTTGGAAGCCCTTCGACACCACCAGCTTTATGGGAAATTGTCAAAGTGTAAGTTCTTGATGCAAGAAGTAAACTTCCTTGGGAACATGGTGTCTCAGCATGGAGTGTCAGTGGACCTGTCGAAGGTAGAGGCAGTTGTTTCTTGGGCGGAACCCAAGAGCGTGGTGGAAGTTCGTAGTTTCTTAGGGTTGGCAGGTTACTATCGGAGGTTCGTTTCAGACTTCTCTCAAGTTGCTGCTCTATTGACAGCTTTGACTAGGAAGAACCAAGTCTTTCTATGGAGCGAGTAGTGCCATAAATCTTTTGACTACCTGAAGGAGAATTTGGTCATTGCTCCCGTACTCAGGTTTCCAGAGGAAGGGTTGTTGTATGAGGTGTTTGGTGATGCTTCTGGCCTTGGTCTGGGGTGCGTGCTGATGCAGAAGAAGGGAGTGATCTGTTATGGGTCTAGGTAGTTGTGCCCTCACGAGCGTAACTATGCCACCCATGACCTAGAGCTTGAAACATTAGTGTTCGCACTAAAGTTTTGGCGACATTACCTCTTTGGTGAGTGCTTTGTGGTCTTCTCAGATCACAAGAGATTGTATTATATCTCCTCCCAGTGTGACCTGAACTTACGGAAGCAGCGATGGGTCGAGTTTCTCCAAGACTATGAATTCGAGATCTCTTACACTGAAGGTAAGGGCAACGTTGTAGCTGATGCCCTGAGCAGGAAGTCACATAAGGAAGTGGTTCAAAAATCCACTGATGCTTGGAAAGTTATGGGAGAGTTGGCTGCCTTGCACTTGGATGCTAGGGTAGAAGGTGTTAGAGGCTGTTTGTTTCAGATGACGGTGCAGTCCTCCTTGTTGCAGCAAGTGGAAGAGTCTCAGTGGGGGGACTCCGAGGCGGAAGTGATGTGGGATCGTATCGATTAGGGGAATGCTCCAGAAGGATGGTCAGAGGACAGCCGACATCAGATTCTTTTTCATGGAAGGATGTTTGTCCTTGAGACAATGCGTGAGGGAGTTCTCCGTGAGTTCCATAGCTCAGCCTTAGTGATACATCCAGGAGTTTCAAAAATGTACCGAGGCCTGAGGGAACAGTTTTGGTGGCCTGAGGTGAAATGGGCAGTGGCAGAGTTTGTGGCTAAATTCCTAGTGTGTTATCAAGTGAAGGTTGAACACCGTGTTCCCAGTGGTTTGTTGCATCCTTTAGATGCCCCCAAGTGGAAGTAGGATGACATCTCAATGGACTTCGTCACAGGACTACCAAGAGATCAGGGTAGTTATGATGCTATCTGGGTAGTGGTGGATCGACTGAAGAAATCAGATCACTTCTTAGCAATTAAGGAGTCAGGCTCAGTGAGTACCTTAGCACAGAGGTACGTATACAAGGTTGTGCAGTTGCATGGAGTTCCAAAGACTATCATCTCAGATCGGGATACTCGGTTTACCTCACGAGTCTGGAGGGGGTTACAACATGCTTTTGGCACCCAACTATGCCTTAGCACTGCTTTCCACCCCTAGACCGATGGGAAGACAGAGCGGACTATCCAGACGTTGGAGGACATGCTGCGAGCATGCGTTCTGAATTTCAGAGGATCATGGGTACGACACTTGCCTTTAGTGGATTTTTCCTACAACAACAGCTTCCACTCTACTATTGGCATGACACCATTTGAGGCTCTGTATGAAAGACCATGTCGTTCACCCATTTGTTGGGCATAGGTTGGTGAGACAGGTGATCTTGGGCCAGAGTTAGTATAGAGCACCATAGAGAAAGTTCAGCTTGTTTGTGAGAGGATGAAAGCGGGTCAGGACCGACAGAAGTCTTATGCTGATCGTCGGAGGAGGCCTTTGGAGTTCGAGGTGGGAGACCATGTGTTCTTGAAGGTTTCCCCTCGACGGGGGCAACGGAGGTTCGGGAAGGGGAGTAAACTCTCCCCTAGGTTCATCGGACCTTTCGAGGTGTTGAGGCGAGTCGGCGAGGTGGCATATCAGCTGGCCCTGCCACCTCAGTTGGAGAAGGTTCATGACGTCTTCCACGTCTCCCAGCTTTGTCGGTACTTACACGACGACTCTCATGTTATCGACTGGGGATATCTAGATATGGGAGACGATGCGACATTCGAGGAACGACCAGTCAGAATCTAGGATCGTAAAGAGAAGGTGCTCCGTGGACGAACCATCGTCTTGGTTCGTGTGTTGTGGAGGCATGGCGGCCTCGAGGAGAGAACTTGGGAGCGGGAGGCCCAGATGCACGCTCAGTACCCGGAGTTGTTTTGAATTGTGTTTTCCCTTGTTCTTCTGAGCTTTGTGTTGATGTTATACTCTGTACCTTTGATATATTGAATGCTTGGCTTGTCGGTTGTGAGACGTTTTGTTTTCCTTGTTCTCTGGAAGTGTGTAACGTGTACGGATATGTGGGGAAAGGGGGAAACCCAGTCTTTAATCGAGACACATTAATGTGGATGCGATTGAACCCGTGCGGGTGAGTCAGTGCCGCCTAAAGTGGATAATATCTCAACATGGGAGAAGTAATTCCCCAAGACATGTGTTCGGACAGTGTGTGGGTTATACGGTGTTGGGGGCAATGTAATTTGGAAAATCCTAATATATGTAAGTGGGAAGGCTCAATCCTTAATTGAGACACATTAATGCGGATGTGATTAAACCCGTGCAGGTGAGTCAGTAACTCCTAAATCGGATAATATCTCGACATAGGAGAGGGAATTCCTAACACCTATGATTAGGGTTGTTGGTTGGGTTCCTGTTATAACGAGAACCCTAAGAGGTATCTTGTTGGGTTCCCCTGAGTTGGTTTTGAATTCTCGGGGATGAGAATGTTTTAAAAGGTATATGATGTAATGTCCCGGACCTCTCCAGCCCATTCCTTTGTCAAAAATAAGGTCACGAAGTGTTCTGGAGGGTAAAATGGACTTTTCCCACACTTTCCAGAATTTTGTAAGTACACGTCGTGTAGTGTGAGTACACGTCGTGTACCACCTTGCCGGGTATACCCCGTGTTGAAGGCCGTGTCCTTGACATGTGAATTAATGAGTACATGCCATGTGGCCCATACAACACGCCGTGTAGTCCCTCCCCGAGTACGCGTTACCCTCAAACCGTGTGTTGACCAGTCAACGGTCGCGTTCCGCGTTGAAGGCCATGTTGGAAGCTGCGTGGTGACCGTGTGAAATGACTGAGTACACGCCGTGTACTACGAAGTACATGCCGTGTAATTTTGTTTTTCATGCCTATAAAAGGATGGGTCCTCTCCTACTTTTCAACTCACTCCTCTCCTCCCCATTCCTCTGAGCAAAGCTCTCCCAAGAGACCCGAAGGCTCTTTCTTCCATAAATTCTTCATCTGAGATCCGATTTACGATTAATCAGCGGCCACGAGATTGTAACGACGAGGAAGAACTTCTAAGCTTAGATCCATTGTCTTTCCTTCAGTCCTTCCTTTCCAGATTCCACCCAAGGAGGTTTTTCCAGGATTTGACAGAAGTGACGGACGCCGACATACATCTTCTAAAGTTGATCCGGGGGAACTTTGTGATCAGAACCTGTGGAGGTAGGGATCTTACCTTCTTCTCTCTAAATTGTGCATCATGCGGGGTGGGTATCCTCTTGTTTTCATGAGAAACTGTTGAACCAATAAATAAATATAATAACTGGTTAAAGAACGTGGATGGGTAAGTTGTTATTTTTATCTTATATCCTGTGATATTATCTTGTGAATTGAATAGGTTTATGCCTGCTGAAAATCACGATCGTTGGGGGACTTTTATTGCGCAATTAAATGTTTCCCTATCTTATAGACCGTTTTTGTGAATGGAACCTTGTTTAATGTGGAATTTGGTTAATCACGTAAAGTTGGATGATTAAAATCTTGAACCCTTGTGTGATCACCCCGGTTAAACAAAATGGAATAATAAACATGTGGGTTTTGGCTTGGTTACGTGGTGTGTGAAAGGGGGGGTGAATCCTGGGTTGTTATGAATAGAACGGGCAGCAGGGCTGCGGTAAATGATGTTAAAGGGGTGATGATGTGGAACAAACCTTGTTTTGTGGGTTGTGGTGGATCAGGTGAGCAGCGGGGCTGCGGTTGGATTGGTTGTGGGTTGGTGTGAATGTTATGTTGGTGCTGGGTAGAGGGGCTGTGATAAGTTGTATCAAGGGATGATGATGTACAGTGTGGTTGTGGTTATGGCAGTTGGCAGCGGGGCTGCAGGGATGGGTTGGAATGTGAACGGACTATGGGTTGTGAATAATAAATAAAAGTGGGGGAGTTAATGAATGTTGGGGAATGGTAATGGAACGGAAATAATAATCAATGGGGTCGGTTGGATAATAAGAAGGACTTGGTTGTGTTGCTTGTGTTTTCCTAACTTGATTTGTGGATGGCAGGGATATGTTTTATGAATGATCAATGTGGTTGGTTGTGGATAGTTGCCCAATAGTTAAGGAACTAATAAACTAATTCTTCTGAAATGTGAGAACCTAAATGGGGTTGGGGTTGTTTGTTGTATGCATGCTCAGTGGTAGCAGTGCCGAGGCACGTGCTCAGTTTATCTATTTTGAATCCATAGGTTGTGTTGTGTGTTTGGTATATATATATATGTATCTGTATCTTTGTGATTTGTCGCAACACACCCATGTTGAGCACTTAGTTCTGAACACTCCCATTTCATGGGATAGGGTGTTTTCCCCTTAGTTACTAGCTCCTTCCTGCTCCTTCTTCCATAGGCTATGATGGATTGAGGCAGCCTTACACCCAAGATTCTTCGGGTAGGTTTCGATTGGGGTGGTTTAGCCCAAGACTCTTCGGGCAGGCTTACTTTTTCCCAAGAATCTTCGGGATGAGGCCCAGGTGTGTGCGGGCGGGATATGTGGTTGTGAGGCCCAGGTGTGTGCGGGCGGGATACGTGGTTGTGAGGCCCAGGTGTGTGCGGGTGGGATGTGCGGTTCTTGAGGCCCAGTTGTGTGTGGGTGAGAAGAGTGTGGTAGCGTCAGGATGTTCGCCGTTAGGAAGAACAGCTAACTAGTGAGAAATGGTGAGGGGTACCCAATACTATTGTTCTTATATACTACTACCTGTTGTGATTGTGTTTTTGGTGAGTGTGGCTGGTGAGGTTGGGTGGATAGAATTCCTTGCTAGGTTTCTTCTGTTGTTCTCACGGGACATTAGGATGTCTCCCCATTTGTGCACAAGAGCATTAGGTTTCCCTACTGAGTATACTTGTATGCTCACCCTACATTTACTTTCAGGTTTCCAGGAGGACTACCAGGGCCGTGCAGGACCCTACTAGTTGGGACATTTGGAGTTGTTGCAGTTGTTGTACTCTTGTTTCTTTTGGTATTGTACTTTTTGAGCTTTCTTGTACTTGTACCTTGTTTCAGAACTATTTAAACATGCATGTGGGATTTGTTTGGGTTTATTTCTGTACACTTGTTATTTTCCTTTTTGGTAGTTGACTTGTCCTATTTCCCGATCTTAAATTAATAAAAAAAAGGTAATGCCTCCCATATATGTGAAAAACTCATACCCTTGGTGCAAGTCGCCACTCCGGGGCCTACTGGAGGCGAGACTCGGGAGTCATTATCTCTCTTCCACCATTGCCAGCTCAGGAGGGGCATCTTTGGTGGGAGGGGGTCGTGATAGTAATTTACTTCCATTGGGGGTCCTCCTAAAAGAACATTCTTGATGGATGGAATGGTTGGGCAGTTGTCTATCTTATGGTCATGTTTGTCACAAATTGAGCAAACAGGGTCAATAGTTTGGATTTCATGAACTTTCCAGAGGTCTATCTCTTCAACCTTCCTAGAGAGTGCTGCGATTTTGGCCCTAAGGCTTTCATCTTCTCTAAGTGTATGAATTCCAGTAGTTCTTTGTGGCTTTTCAGAATAATGTGAAGTTCCCCATGTTTGGTTTTGTTCAGAAAGGCTTTCTAGATACTCGTAAGCATCATTTGGGGCTTTGTTTTTAAAGGTTGCATTACACATCATGTCAATGAATTGTTTGTTCCCCGGACCCAACCCTTGATAGAAAATTCTCACTTATTCAGGAATAGAAAAACCATGGTTTGGAACCATGTTTAGAGTTTCTTTTAACCTCTCCCATGTTTCATAGATTGACTCTTTCTCTTTTTCAAAAAAGTTTTGGATGCTCTTTTTAAGTGCAATTGTTTTGTGGTGGGGAAAGTATTTTTTGTATAATTCTATTTATAATTGGTCCCAAGAGTTTATGGATGATGGCCTCAAATTTTTTAGCCAATTTTTAGCTCGATCCTTTAAAGAAAAAGGAAATAGCCTCATCTTATCTAATTCTAGTTGATGTGGGGGACACATGGTTTCTACAATGTCATTGAACTCCTTAATGTGAAGGTAGGGCATCTCGGACTCCATTCCATGGAATGTGGGAAGGTGGTTTAGGAAATGGGGTTTAAATATGTAGTTGGCATCTCCTAAGTAGTTGTGTATAATTCATGAGGTGGAATTGTTCTAGGAAGGTGTGAGGTAGTCATTCATGGTTTGATCAATTGCATTCCCCAAGTTTGGGGCTGCTTCATTTGGATTTCCATTTTGGTTCCCACTCGGGTTTATGAGTTAGTTTCTTTGAAGACCTTCCATTGAAATGGGCTCAATTTTTGACTTGGGGTGTTAGGAAGATTAGGATCTAATGGAAAGAGTTACCTAGGTGTACTTGACTCCCCAACCCCAGGACTATCCACCCTAATTAGACGGTTCGATTGATCGTGAGTGTAGGCAGACATGTGCCAAAAGAAAAAAAATGAGAAAGGGACAAGATAAGAGAATTTGAATGATAAAAGAAGAAATTGGGAAGAATAGAGTGGGTGTTTAGATGAATTACTTGGGTCCTTGTAAATGGTGCCAAAATTTGATTCACGCTCAGATTTACCCAAGAGATGAAGGTAGAACGGTCCTTGTAGTCTAGCTTGGGTTGTCGAATCCACAGAGACTTAAGAAGTAACCTATAGACACGCACATTCTAAGGAATGTTTTTGGATATGAAGTGGAAAAATTGGGTTGATTTTATATGGGTTTAAAGGATAACTAAAAGATTTAAGTTAATTCAATTTAAAAGAGTGAGTTGATCCTAGGTTATCACTTGGGGTGGATTGGACGTATTTCCTTTTCAATGATTTCAATTTCTTATGTTTGAGATGGGTTCATTTAAGAAGATAAAACAACATCATCACTTACTAGTTTAATACCTACAACATTTAATACTAATCACCTATACACATGAAGGATCAAAGTTTTGAGCACTTCAAGGTAAAGGTTCGTATTAGCACATGAAGTGTGTGGCCTTAAATTCAATAAGGACGATGAAGTTTAAAAATAATCAAATAAAAATCTCAATTAAAGAAGTGGTTATACATTAATGGGGTGATAAATAACATCCAATCCATCTAATTTCTACTCCCTTGGATCAACCCATAAGTGGGTTAGCCCTCCATTGATTCTATGGTTTCAATGGAAGTGGGAAGTAGACTCATGAGGGAGGAATTGAAGAAGTAAAGAAAACAATAAAAAGAAAATGATCACTCCACCGTTGTGTGAATAATTTCACAAGGTTTAGTATGAATAAATTCACACCTTGAACCAACGGTATAAAATTGATATGAAGAAAAATATAATAAGAGTAAAAGAAAAGATTTTATTAAGAAACTAAAGTGAATTGAACAACTTACATGTGAAAGACAAACTTGAGACAACAAAATCGCAGCATAACATTACAATTGAAAAAAGCACCAAATATGATCAACTCCTCCACCACCACTGCCTTAAATAGGCATTTTGGGATCCATTGGTCGATCATCCAAAAGTAAAAAGCATCCAACTTGATTATGGTAGGCCTAGGGTGGTGGAAAGCTTGTGGAACTTGGACTTTTCCACACTTGACTAGAGGTGACAGCCAGCTTTCATCTACCGAATAGATGCGCTTCGAATACCTTCTAGATGCCCGAATCAGAGTGGTCCATAGAAGAATAAAATGGATCCCCGGATGTCCTATAACCTCCTGTAAAATCGGGTCCCATTTGGAGATGTGGATTAGGATATATGAATAGATTAGTGAACTATTTTTCTGGGCCGTAGAATAGGGCCCATAATTTTATATCTAACTTGGGATGCCTTAATGACTACTATGGAGGACGAATTAGCATTGGATCCTGCAGAGTGATTTGTTCCTATACATGTCTTATATAAGACCACGAAATTTGGGATTCATTGGGCCTCTATTTTGGGCCCCACATTCTTATCAGTGGTTTGGTGTCCAATCTGACTTCTCCAGAATTGTTTCCTTTCATCACAAAATATCCCCATCTTCTTCCATGAATTCTCCATTGATCCCTCAATCAAACATGTTCATATTGAAGTGTAGATAAATTTACCAAAATATCAAATTAGAATATGTATAATTAGATTCCTTAAAATCAGATGAATCATTGGTTACTTTAAATGATGTTAAAAAATGTACCACATAATAGTGCATTTTAAGAAAGAATTACAATCATAATATGAAATGATGCTCAAAGTGTAAAATGCACTAAAATGGTGTTTATGAATAATAAAGAACATTAATATTATATAAATTAACAATAAATATGAGCCTCATTTAGTGGCTAATCAATATATATGAAAAAAATTGAAGGGATTTCCCCATGAGAAAAATTTAAGACTCGTTAGTCCTCACATCAACTCAATAGAACAAGATAAAATAGAACCCAACAAAAAGGATGAAATAGTGGCAGGTCAGATCAAATAATTTGAAAAAAACATTTCATATGACAGACTCTATTTAATACCAATGATTCAGGGGTACGACTCTACAATTTAATCATATCAAATTTATTTTCATTTCTTTCATTACTTATTCCTTTTTGTATTTTTAGGCAGCATTGGATGCTCATTATAGTAAATTTGGATACTCCAAATATTTATTTCTTAGATTCATTGCATGGATATCCAACAAACCATCCACAAATAATGGTGTTTTTCAATTTTTAATACACTACATCTAATGTTTTAGAACTAAACATCAAGTTATATAATTTATATTATCTTTTAATGAGGATTTTATTATGATAGGGTGGTGCATTACTGTCATCTGAAAAAAGGAATGAGGCCAGGAGGTAAGGCTAAGGAATAACACAAGTACTATGACTGGATAAGTATCAGGGTATATATAATAATATTTCACAATCAAAACACATATCAAAACAAATTACTTATTCTCCTAAATGTGTTTACAGTGTCAGAAACAAACCAATGGAAAATATTGCAGTTATTATATTTTTAAATTTATGAGAGAGATCATATTCCACAAAAAAACCAACATCCCTGAAGAGATATTTTTGAAGATAATTATTATTTCATTTAAAAATATTTATTAATCCTTTGTGTATTTATATTTTTCCAGTACTACGATGACTGTCGAAAAGACTCATATTCACAAGAATATATAGATGCACTCAGAAATGAATTGGAAGAATACCTTATGAAATAATGTACACAAATATCATGAAGACGTGACTTATATATGTATGGTATGAATTTCTAATGTTAATATCACCTTCTGACATGTTTTTTTCTCATGTTATCCTTATATATGATCATTGATATCTCAATTTTTTAGACTAATTGAATATATATGATCACCATTTCTTATGTTTTATATCTTTAGGTTATTAATAATGGTTTTAGAAATGATGTCTAAGAAGGTCAGTACAAATCAAAGTGTCTCTTTTTATTTAAAATTGACATTAATTTAAGTAAAAACAACAAGTGACACACTGAAAACCAAGAAAACACATTGGGATTATTTTGATATTTTAAGAAAACAATATATTTGACATTTTTGACATGTAGGGATCATCTTCACCTCAATACTATGCATAGTGTGACTAGTATAACTTAAAGTGTCTCTTTTTATTTAAAATTGAGCTTAATTTAAGTAAAAACAACAAGTGACGTACTTAAAACCAAGAAAACACATTAAAACTATTTTGATACTTTAGTAAAATGATATATGAGTCATTTTTTATGTGTAAGAGTCAATCTCACCTCAATTAGATGCAAATTGTAGCTGGTACAACTCAAAGTGTCTCTTTTTATTTAAAATTGAAATCAATTTAAGTAAAAACAACAAGTGACATACTGAAAACTGAGAAAATGAATTCAGATTATTTTGATATTTTAGAAAAACGATCAATTAGTCATTTTTGACATGTAGGGATCATTAGCACCTCAATACAACGCACAATGTGGCTTATATAACTTAAAGTGTCTTTTTATTTAAAATTTACATTAATTTAATTAAAAACAACACTGACATACTGAAAACTGAGAAAACGCATTTGGATTGTTAATATAATTTATAAAAACAATCTATTATTCATTTTTAACATGTGGGGGTTATCTTAACCTCAATACGATGCATGGTGTGGCTGATAGAACTCAAAGTGTCTCTTTTTATTTAAAATTGACATTAATTTAAGTAAAAACAACAAGTGACATATTGAAAACTGAGAAAAAAATTCATATTATTTTTATACTTCATTAAAATGATCCATGGGTCATTTTTGATGTGTAGAAGTCAACCACACCTCAATCTAACGCACGGTGTGGCCGGTACAACTCAAAGTGTCTCTTTTTATTCAAAATTGATATTAATTTAAGTAAAACAACAAGTGACATAATGAAAATCAAGAAAACGCATTCATATTGTTTTGATATTTTAATAAAATGAACTATTATTCATTTTTTGACATGTAGGGATTAGTCATGCCTCAATACAATGCATGGTATCGCCGGTACAATTCAAAGTGTCTCTTTTTTATTTAAAATTGAGATTAATTTAAGTAAAAAACAACAAGTGACATACTTAAAACCAAGAAAATGCATTCGTATTGTTTTGATACTTTTGAAAAATGATCTGTGGGTCATTTTTGACGTGTAGGGGTCAACCGCACCTCAATCTGATGCATGGTGTGGCCAATACAACTCAAAGTGTCTCTTTTTATTTAAAATTGACAATAATTTAAGTAAAAACAATAAGTGACATACTGAAACCAAGAAAACATGTTCATATTATTTTGATATTTTAGGAAAATGATATATTAGTCTTTTTTTATGTGTAGGGATCATCTTCACCTCAATACGATGTAAAGTGTGGCCGATAGAACTCAAAGTGTATTTTTATTTAAAATTGACATTAATTTAAGTAAAAACAACAAGTGACATACTAAAAACCAATCAAATGCATTTAGATTGTTTTAATATTTTGTTAAAAATGATCTATTAGTCATTTTTGACATGTAGGGATCTTCCACACCTCAATACAATGCACTGTGTGACTCTTAGAACTCAAAGTGTCTCTTTTTATTTAAAATTTATATTAATTTTAGTAAAAAAACAAGTGACATACTGAAAACCAAGAAAACACATTCAGATTATACATGAGTCATTTATGACGTGTAAAAGTCAACCACACCTCAATATGATGCACGGTGTGGCCAGTACAACTCAAAGTGTCTTTTTTTATTTAAAATTGACATTAATTTAAGTAAAAAAACAAGTGACATATTGAAAAAAAAGAAAACACATTCGGATTGATTTGATATTTTATGAAAATGATATATTAGTTATTTTTGGTGTGTAGGGATCATCCTAACCTCAATAAGATACACAGTATGGTTGATACATCTCAAAGTGTCTCTTTTTATTTAAAATTGACATTAATTTAAGTAAAAACAACCAGTGACGTACTTAAAACCAATAAAATGCAGTATTATTATTTTATACTTTAGAGAAATTATACATGATCCATTTTTTACATGTAGGAGTCAACCTCACCTCAATCCAACACACAGTGTGTCTGGTACAACTCAAAGTGTCTCTTTTTATATAAAATTGACATTAATTTAAGTAAAAACAACAAGTGACATACTGAAAACCGAGAAAACACATTTGGATTGTTTTGATATTTTAGGACAACAATATATTATTTATTTATGATGTGTAGATCATCTACACCTCAATATGACTCATGGTGTGTTCGGTAGAACTCAAAGTGTCTTTTTATTTAAAATTGACATTAGTTTAAGTAAAAACAACAAGTGACATACTGAAAATAGAGAAAATGCATTTGGATTGTTTTGATATTTCAGGAAAATGATATATTAGTCATTTTTGACATTTATAGACCATCCATATCTCAATACGATGCTTGGTGTGTCTAGTATAACTCAAAGTGTCTCTTTTATTTTAAAATTGACGTTAATTTAAGTAAAAATAATAAGTGACATACTGAAAACTGAGAAAATGCATTCAGATTGTTTTGATACTTTATAAAAATGACCCATGAGTCATTTTTGACATGTAGGAGTCACCCTTACCTTAATATGATGCACAGTGTGGCCGATATGACTAAAAGTGTCTATTATCAGTTTAAAATTGACATTTTAGTTCAAAATGTGTCACCCACTGAAAACCAAACAAACACGCTCTGTTTGTATTGATAATTTATAAAAGTGATTCATAATTCATTTTTGACATGTATTAATAATTTTCACATCAAACCGACACATGATGCGACTGGTATGACTCAAAATACATGTTTTCAGTTTGAAATGGCATTTTATTAAAAAAACACAACTAGCATCCTGAAAACTGAGCAAACACATTTGGATTATTTTGATACTTTAAGACAATAATCCATCAGTAATTAGTGATAGGTATGAATCAACCACAACTTAATACAATGCACGATGTGGCCGTTATAACTCCAAATGTTTCATTATTTAAAATTGACATTAATTTTAGTAAAAGAACAAGCTACATACTCAAAACTGACCAAACACATTCAGATTGTTTTGATATTCTAGGACAATGATTTATAACTCATTTTTAATGTGTAGGAATAAACCCCACCTCAATAGGACACATGGTGTGACCGGTATAACTTCAAATGTGTCATTTTTATTAAATGTTGACATTTTATTAATGTGATCTTTCATATTAATGTTTAATTTATTTTTTATAGTATTACTAACATAATATTTGTTTTCTTATATAGGTGGAATCTTTTTCTTGAGTTGAGATGGTTTGTTCAACAATTGATACCATGGGTGGAGATTTTTGAGAGGGAATCATGAATGTCAAAAGATGAAATATTAATGTTTTAGAATGTTTATTGGACAATTGTAAATGTAATTATATAAAACATTTTGTTTGAAATGTAAATAATGGTGTTTATTTTTGTATATACCATGGGTGGACAGTTTTTTATTCATGATGTCAATTAAAGGTATATAGTAGGTTTTCTTCTGGTGTTCTATTTAAATTGTAAATTTCTTCTGGGTGTGTTGTGTTCAAATTGATGTTGGGTGTGCTGTTATATGTGTTTAAATTATAGGTTGGGTGTGTTGTTATGTACACAACACATGCAGGTGGGTAACCCTTTATCAATGTTATTTTTAGCGCTGATAAAGGGAGTCCTTTATCAGCGTTGTGATTAACAGTGCTTTTTTTCACTGTTAAAAGCCATTTTGTGCGCTGTTAAAGGTCATATTTGTAGTAGTGATATATATATATAACAAAACTTTTTATCAACATTTAACTACTATTTAATATTCAGAATTATTTCCATTAAACCAACCTGGAATTGTGACATAAAATCTCTCATAGGGGGCTAGCCTTGGAAATCCTTGAGGATTTCCAATGTGGGATTTAGGTAATATCTTTTCCGTACAGAATAAATAGTGCATTATTATTAATAATTAGTAATTAATTAATAATAAATTTTAATTACTAATTAATAATAAAAATAGTAATACCTAAATAATAATTAACTATTAACATTTACTATTAAATATTAATAATTAAATAATTAATTTTTTAATTAATAAATAAATATTAATAATTTTTATTACATAATTAATAATAAATAGTTAAAATGATTATTTAGTTACTAAATATTAATAATAATGATTAAATTATTATATTACTAATTGATAATTAATTATTAATAATTAGTATTAATTAATTGAGTAATTGTTAATTAATATTAATTACTTATAAATATTAATTATTAATAAATATTAATTAAATAGTATGATTTACAATTTCATAATATTAATTTTTAATAAAAATTAATTACTAGTTAATTTTAATTACTAATAAATATTTAAAATTATTATTTAGTGACTAATTATTAAAAATAATAATACAATTATTAGTTATTAATTAATTAGTAATTAAGAAATATTTAATTACTTATTAATAATAGTGATTACTAACCAACTAATCAATTATTAATTAACTAATAGATATTAATAATTATTATTAAACAATTACTAATATTTTTTTTTGAAAAGGCAGGGACAAAGCTCCTTTATTAAAAATAAGAAAACAAAGAAAGTGAAAGATAAGATCAGACATAACAATAATGCCCTCATTAGAAAACACTCAAAGCCCTAATTTTTCTCTAATCTTAATATCAATCCTACGTTACTCATCACACATAGCATTTCAATCAGTTCGTTCGCACCCATGCCCGCGTCCACAAGCTTTGGGATGACAACTTCTTCTCCAAGTTTTACTCCAAACTGCCTGAAGGCCTTTAAATTTTATTTATTTATTTTTGGATAATCCCCTTTTTTACTAGGTTGAGAGGGAACCCTTACATGACCCATAGTCCCAGAGACACAAGGCCTGATACATGGTTCGAAGGCCTAAAGACCTGACACACTGGAACTGTCGCTCCCCAGCATCTGCACAAGGCAAAGGCCTTGAATGTCATTGTCTTTCGAGTCATTACTCCCATCATCAGATTGATCCTCAACATTCTCAAGTAAGGAAACTTTGGTGCCTTTAACTATGGGGATCTGAACAATATTAACTTGAACTCCACTTTCTTGCATATCTTTAATAGAGTATAACTACTTTATAAAGGTTATGAGTGGACACTTGCACTTCACCTAATGTTTCCTATGAAGTATGAACATTGGATGCAAAACACCCTCATCCAATGTAAAGGTGCACTTAGCTAATGAAAAAGCAATGTCAGTGCTTTTATTGGGCATTATATCCACCCTCTCATCCCCTTTCAAGTTCTTTGGGGACTGCATCTTCAAGGAGACCCCACCTGGACCTCTTCTTCCTACACTTTTCATGGTCTTCTCATTCCTTGCACATGTTCCAAGGAGGTTGAAGGGTCACTTGAAGCTTCAGGTAAGACAATTTCAACCTGCCTGCAAGCAGGAATGCTTGATGAAGGTTCCTCCTGAATAGGCAGCACCAAGGGTGCCAAAGATAAATCACTTGAATTATCAGAAAGTAAAGGATGTCCAGGCTCAAGAGCATGTGGTCTGGACTTCTTAAAAGGGACCAATTGGAAGCCATCTTCATCCATTAAAATTTTGGATGAAGACAATTTCTTTCTCTTTGGAGTTTCCACACACAACTAAATATTGGCAAGAATCGTAGGGGTATTAAGAGATGCTAGAAAGAGTAGCATTTCCAGCTAGAGACTTCCTGGTTGGCTAGGAGGATACCACCACCAGATTGGATTTACCCTTCATTTTAGAAGTAGCTAAGGATTGATCCTATAACAATTACCTATCCACTTCCTTTTGAATATCAATTTCAAAATCAGGTTCTTCATCATCATCAAAAATAGGAGCAACATCAACAAGTGATGGTGATCCTTTTTCCTGCCCCTCTACTGCAATGTCATCCCAAATTCTCATGATCTGAGATGAGGAAGTGCCATGACATTTTTTGTCACCCACATGCTTCACAACATCATCTAAAAAATTTGTAGAAACCAAGACAATGACATTTTTCT
Source organism: Viscum album (assembly GCA_963277665.1). Classification (NCBI taxonomy): domain Eukaryota; kingdom Viridiplantae; phylum Streptophyta; class Magnoliopsida; order Santalales; family Viscaceae; genus Viscum; species Viscum album. The sequence goes on along the minus strand of OY728129.1, from coordinate 746,595,622 downwards.
TATTAGCATATGGTTGCCTTCGAGGAGGAGTTTCATCCTTCTCTTTACACATTATAGGCAAATGAGACTGCACCGTATTGAGTATCCCATTAGCAGCCTCCCTATCCACTCTTGTAGGACCAACCAAGAGTGAATCTACAGGTTGTGCGCCAACCCCAGGCTGCTCCTCCATTAATAAATAATGGTTAGGCCCATCGGAAGAACCTCCATCTTACATCTTCCCTTGTTCAACATTCACAGCTTAACCTTTATTAGATTATTTCACTTGTTGAGACTTCTTAATGCGTGAGTTTTCATCATGCCATGAGCTGAACAAAAGTCACATACCAAAGATCTTTTGTAGTTAGGGATGTCATGACCAATCATTTTGAAATCCATACAAAATGATGACACTTTTTCATATTCAATTTTCAGATCAAACTCATCTATGTCAGTAGAGAGAAAAACTCCATCGATCAGAGTAGAACATAAATCTAATTGTTGATTACTAATTGTAAATTAATTATTATTAAATTAATATTAATTAATTAACTAATTGTTGCTAATTAATATTAATTGCTAATAAATACTAATTATTAATAAATATTAATTAAATAATATGATTTAGTATTTAATAATATTAATTTTTAATAAATATTATTTACTAATTAATATTAATTACGAGTAAATATTTAATATTTTTATTTAGTAACTAATTATTAAAAATAATAAAATAATTATTAGATATTAAATAATTAGTAATCATATAATATTTAATTACTTATTAATAATATTAAGTAAAAATCATTTAATTATTTATTTATTAAATAATAATAATTAATTATTATTATTATACAATTACTAATAAATATTTAAAATTATTATTTAATTACTAAATATTATTAACAATGATTAAATTATTAAAATACTACTGATTAATTGATTATTGCTAAATTATTATTATTTAATTAAATAATTGTTTCTAAATAATATTAATTACTAATAAATATTTAAAATTATTCTTTAGTTACTAATTCATAATAATAATTATATATTATATATTATATATTATATATTTATTATTTAGTTATTATTAATATTATTTTTTATTAATTGTATATTATTTAACTACTAATTAATTAAAACCTATTAATTATTAATAATTGATTAGTAATTAATTAGTTCTTATTAATATTATTAATTATTAATTAATATTTATTAGCAACTGTTATAGTTAACTAATATTTTTAAAATATTATTTATTTTAATTATTTAATTATTAATATTTATTAATAAATTTTAATAGATAATTATTGTTTAGGTGTGATTGTTATCATTATTTATTAGTAATTAGTATTTTTTATTAATTAATTAGTAATTAATAATAATAATAAGTTTTTATCTATTATGTGAAATAATGGAAGGACTCTAATCCCATATTAGAAATCTAGAAGGATTCCCATGGCATGCCCCCTTATAAAAGGGAGCTCTGTAAGAGGGTTTCTGTCAGAATTTCAGACTGTTTTAATGACAGTAATGTTGTATATTAAATAATAGTTAAATTTTGTTGATTTTTTTGTTATATATATATAAAGAACAGAATAAAAATAAAAATATAAAATATAAAAACATGTATATTTACAATAAGTTTTTCTTTTCACTCGAGCAAAGGCGTTAAGGCTCATAACGCCTTTGGCTGAACTTTCTGACAAAGGTGGAATGGTTCATCACGCCTTTGGTCTGGGAAAAAATAGGCCCACGGCGGTAAGAGTCTTTCTGTATTTCTATCCTAGTTTTAAAAATATTTTAAAACTTGCATTATTTTAATAATAATTTTTTTTTTCAAAAAACGTATATTAAAAAACTCATGTTTTAAGTTTTAGTTATTTCTAGTGTCTTTTTTAAAAATATTTATCATAATTGGTTTGGTGCATAATTATTTACCACCTACGGTTTGGAATCTAAATATGGAATTGAAGCTAATGACACTTTTAAGGATTTTTTTCACAGACATTTTATTATTTATTTTGTTTTTAAAATATATATAATAAAAAAATTCTTTATATAAAATTATATATTTTAAAAAATAGATAAAACATAGAAATAAATAATAACTAATAAAGTTATGTTTATTTATTATTAATAGTATTATTTATAATAATAAACTATTATTTTGAAAATAATGAACATATAATTGTTATAAATTCATCAGATTTTTTTTATATTATTATGACTATTTTATTTTCAATACAAAATTTTTTGAATATATTTAAAACTGTAATTTTATTCTTATCGATGGTAATATATAATATTAATAATTAATTATATATTTTAATTAATTTTTTTACTAATTCTAATAAAAAATATTATACTAAAAATATTATTCAAATAAGATTAATTTAAAATGAAATTATCAATATTTATAATTTTCATGCTATGAAAAACTATCCAATTTAATATTTGTAAATTAATACAATAGAATAATATTATTTATTGTAACGTCCTAGATCCGGGTGCCACACAACGGGTGCCCCGAACCCGATTGGTCACATGACCTCAAGCGCATTTCCCCAAACGCCAGAGGCTGCCGACAAGCAGCGAGGGCCTATGACTGATAGTGGGGAAACTATGTCCTCATTTTTCAAAGTGTAGTGCAGCGGAAATAAATATAAACATACAAAAGCAGAAGTAGTAAACAATGTAGACCTAAAATAGACAACGAAACTGAAGTAAAAGATAACCAATAGTCATATATATGATGATGCAATATGTCTCCAATTCTAAGAAAGCAGCCAAAACAGAATACACTACAATCTGATACAATACAACACAAGGTAGAAAGTACAGCAAAACAAAACCAAAGCAATACAACAGGAACCCAGCAGCATCGCAAGCCTAAGCTCAGTCTCATTCTCTTCTACTCCTCTAAAACAATCATGTACCTATGTAGGGACCCTTGCCCTTATCGACACCTGCAGCAATATAATCTGTTTGGGCCCAAGACATGACCCAAACAGGGTGTGAGAAATAAATCCAAGTAGGTAACCACCAAATGCCCATGCCCAACTATCCGTGAAAATGTGCAACAGAAGTGTACAATAATGAAATGCAGTAAACTAGGAAGTACTCAAAAGTAACCATTCCTACCAGTTAAATTTCCATTTTAATAATTATTTAACAATTCAATATAATTGAATTATGAGTTTCCCGAGACTCAGCCTCGACCAACAATCTCCTATACAGTGCCACAACAGAAACCACAACAGGCTATCTAAAAAGTAAAAGATAATAATAATACCAAGCCTGTGATTTAGCTTGGCAGGTACAACATAAGAAATCACCACAGTGAATATTCAAAGTAAACATTGTCCTTAGACATGCAAATCCTTACCCTCAGGCAAATAGAAATGAAACCCTCATGTGATTGCCCTCAGGCATAACAAATATTTCCCTCAGGCATATGAGATATCTCCCTCAGGAACAGAATCCACTACCCTGAGGCATAAGAAATGTTGCCCTCAGGTTAAACAAAACCTTACCCTCGGGCTAAACATAACCTTGCCCTCATGCTAAATAGAACCTTGCCCTCATGCTAAACAGAACGCTACCCTCAGGCATTCCATCAGAAAAGCAAGTAATCGGGCTGAGCCCAATGCATAAGCAAGCAATTTATATATGTTTTCTCTCAAGAAAACTCAAAACATTCTATAATCACAGCATACCCATGGGTATCCTGGCCAAATGGCTAAACAAGGGAAACGCACCCTCGGGGTGGCCCTATATCAAAGCAACGATATCAAACAATAGTTTATACTTATTCATTAGATTTCCTATGTAATTATAGTTATATCAACATTCAAATTCTTATCCATACGACACCCCAAACATGGGTGCGTGGAAAAATGGTACACAAAATCAACTCGACAATTGGAATTAAACACAAGACCACCTACCTCGATCTCCTCTGATCAATATACGTGAAAGGAGCCTCCCGAAACGACCAAGAACAACATAGATCTGAGATGAATTATTACATGTTCAAACCTAAATAACTTCCCTTAGGGAAATAATTTGAAGGAGAGACTCAAGGAGAGGGAATACCTTACCTGCACGGTTCAAACGAGATCGACGATGGAAGAATCAGAGTTTCAGTGAGCGATCGGGATCTCCTACAAGTCTCGACCTCCTCTATGGAATGAGGAGGCTACTACTTATTTTTAACGAAAAAACATAACTACACGGCATGTACTCTCAAGTACACAGTGGGTACTTTCCTTTTAAACTGTTCCTCTAGTGGATACTTTCCACCCCTCATTGTTCATCTACCGACTTGATTACACAGCGTGTATTACTAAGTACATGGCGTGTACTATCATTCCTCTGGTGGCTACTTCCACCACCTTACTATTCACCTATCGACTGATCACACGGCGTGTATTACTAAGTACACGGCGTGTAGTTAGTTTTACACCCTTAATCACCGACAAGACTACACGCCCTGTATTCTCATCCCACACGGCCAAAGTCCATGGCGTGTGTACAAAATTACATGGAGTGTACCCATAAATTTGGGATTTTTCCCACATTTCCCTTGTTTTCTCAAAAACACTTAAGGAAAAAGGAAAAGAAGAAACCCGTACCTCAAGAATAAAAACCGGGTTTTTACAAACTTCCCCCCTTAAAGCATTTGTCCCCAAATTTCCCTTCCAAGGGTGGTGAAGATAAAGCTTAGAACAATTCTGGCCACTGAGCATGTACGTCGGTCTCCTGCTCCTAGGTTTCATCCTGCACTCGGTCATGCTTCCATATCACCCGTACGAGAGGAACTGACCGACCTCAGAGAACATTCGTACTCCTATCAACAATACAAATCAGATGCTCCTCAAAGGATGCATCAAAATTAAGTTCAAACTCCTCATGCTGAAAAATGTGAGATGGGTCTGAGTGATAACGACACAGCTAAGATACGTGGAAGACGTCGTGCATGTCCTGGTACCTCTGTGGTAACTACAACCGATAAGCAGCCGGCCCGACTCTCTCCAGAATCTCAAACATCCCTACATACCTCGGTGAAAGTTTACCTAGTATCTTAATCCGCCTATGTCCCAACCTCGGTGAAACACACAAGAAAACCTGATCCCTGACCATAAACTCCAAGGGTCATCTGTGGTGATCAACATAAGATTTCTGACGACACTATGCAGTAGTCGTCCTCTTCTGAATCAACTAGACCTGCTCTGAAGTCTCCTGAATGAGACATGGTCCCAGTAAAGTTGTCTCACCTGCCTCCAACCAGCACAAAGGTGATCAACATGGCCTACCATATAAAGCCTCATAAGGTGCCATCTCAATAGTTTCCTGAAAACTATTATTGTAGGCAAACTCGACCAGGGGTATGTGCTTCTACCAAGAGCCCCCAAAGTCCAGTATGCATGCACATAGCATATCCTCTAGCACCTATATTGTATGCTATGACTGGCCATCGGTCTAAGGGTGGTAAGTTGTACTCAGAAGCACCTATGTACCCAGTACCCTCTGAAAAATCTTCCAGAAATGAGATGCAAAATGGGTGTCCCTATTTGAAACAATAGAACAAGGGACCCCATGAAGATGTAATACCTCTCGGATATACAACTTCCCGAGCTCGTCAACACCAAATGTCTCCTTGATCGGAAAAAAGTGAGCTAACTTCGTAAGTCTGTCCACAAAAACCCATATGAAATCATTGCCTCGAGGTGACCTCAGAAACCCAGTCACGAAGTCCATCACGACATCATCTCATTTCCACTCTGGAATGGGTAACTGTTGTAATAGTCCAGCTGGCCTCTGATGCTCCACCTTCACCTGCTGACAGGTGGAACATCTCATAATAAAACCATCTATCTCTCTTTTCATACTCGGCCACCAATACTGACGTCTCAAGTCATGGTACATTTTGGTAACTCCAGTATGCACTGCCCAATCTAAAGCATGAAATTCCCGCATCAACTCCTCGCGTATATCCCTTGGAATTCACACTCGTCCATGGATATGCAGTACCTCATCATTGCCAATCATCCAACTAGGAGGAGGGTCCTCACTTGCCACCGACTCCCGTAAAACTAGGCCTTTTGAATCTGATTGTTGTCTCATCCTCACTCTATCTAGGAGGGAAGAAGTCACAGCTAAGGATTAAAGATAGGTTCCATGCACCTCCAAATTCATCTCAGAGAACAAATCCATAAGCTACCACTCACTACTGGCCTCCTGCACTGCCTATATCTGAGTCCTCCTACTCAGTGCTTCAGCTACTACGTTACCCTTACCAGGTGTATAGGCAAGCTCAAAGTCTGAGGATTGAAGGTATTAAACCCACATTCACTGTATCAAATTCAAGTCACGTTGGTTAAAGACGTATTTAAGACTTTTTTAGTCCATAAACACCACAAAATGTTCTCCCAAGAGATAATGTCTCCAACAGCATAAGGCATTGAACAACTGTAGCCAACTTGAGATCATGCGTCGGGTAATTCCTCTCATGTGGCCTCAACTGCCAAGACCTGTATGCAACTACTCGATCACCCTGCATCAACACTACTCCTAGACCAATACCTGATGCATCATAGTAAATTATATAACTCTTCAATTACTCTGGAAGTATCAGGACTGGTGTTGATTTCAACCTTCCCTTCAGCTCATGAAAGGCTGTCTTGCAAGCTTCTGACCAAAAAAACTTTATACCCTTCTTAGTCAAACCCGTCAACAGCGCTTCTAAGCGAGAGAAGTCCCGTATAAAGCGCTTATAGTAACCAGCCTGTTGGACTCACCTATTTTGATAATCCCAAATCATGTTTAATTATATAATGGTTTATTTGTTTAAAAATATATTTCAATCTATTTTTATCACATGACTTTGCTAAAATCAGTTTACAGTATAAAAATTCTCTAAGTCAAAGGTCACTGCTGAAGGTTACTGGTAAGTGGTCACTGTTTTTTAGGCCATTTTCACAGTCACCATTGAAAAACCTACAGCTGAACCTTACCGCTTGTATTCATTGGTGAAAAGGTCACCGTTTAAGACCTTACTGATGAAGGTTATCGTTATAAGAGCTACATTTATAAAGTTACTGTTGGAAGTCACCAGTACAAGGTCACTGTTGTAAAGCATACCGTTGAAGTACTTACCAAATCATACAGATGCTGAGTCAATGTGATAGGTCACTATTGTGACAAGGTTTCTGCAACAAAGAGTTTTTATTAGAATTCCATTGTCAGACTTATTATTGGAAGTCTACTGTTAAGTAGTCTACCACGTAAGAGATCACTGGTGAAGCCTACCGTTGGTGAAGTCTACCATTGGTAAAGCCTACCATTGGTAAAGCCTACTGTTGGTGAAGTATACCATTAGTAAAGTCTACCATTGGTGAAGTCTACCGTTAGAAAATTCTACCATTAGTAAATCTTACCACTGGACAAGCCTACCATTGGTGAAGCCTACCACTGGATACACCTACTGATAAGAGTTTACTACTGATTAAGCTTGCTGCTGAAGATGCTACCGATTGACAGGCTACTATTACTAGTCTACTAATAACATATTCTATACTTTATCCATTTTCTTAATATATTCATAATGGCTATATTTGATTGATTTCATGCATCTGATATTAATTAATATTTTTTGTAGACATATTAGGAGACCATATCTTGATAGTACGACGTACAAGAAAGATTACACATGATGTACTTACTCCTTTTTTCAGACCTCAAATATTAAAGAGAAAAAGATTGAGGAATAAAGATATATAGAGGCAAAGAGAAAAATAAAGAAGTGTCTAGAAGTTAAATGCATTACTGAAGAATAAGAAGAAGAACACTCCAGTGCATATACTAAAAATCCAAAAGCTTCACGAAGATATTTTTGAAGAACATATTCAAGGTTTTACTATTGTGGTTAAAATAACCCATGTACCAAGAAGTTGAACATCTCATTACCTAGAAGCCAGTACCTGAAAGTTGTGTTACTCTGTTTTTGGAGGAAACTTGCAGAGAAGAACAAAACCTTCATTTACTCAACTCCAAGAAGTCAAGAGTTGATCTTCAAACACACAGAGCATTCTAAACTCCATCCTAATTTCTCTGTCTCTACTGTGTTCCTTATTTTACATTTATGAGCAGTGTGTGTTTGTTACATACACACTATATCCTGTGCTTTAACTGGGGATACTGAAAATATCCACTCAAAACTCTCTCACCTTTGTTTCCCATGCATAACTGTGGAAGAAGACTTGTGTGGCTTGGTTGCTTATTTTCCCACGTAGAACTATGGTAGAGGTTATAGAACTTGGAAAGTTTGTAAAAAAATTTGCAAACCCCGATACAGATTGTGTATCAAGTTTATTTATACAAACTACTTTATGGAAGGTGATCACCAAGTGGAGAGGATTAGGTCTCATCTTGAGACTAAACCTCTTATTTATATTGTTGTGCTAATCCTCTTATACTCTGTTCTATTTTATCCGCTGCTTATATTTTTCAAAGACAGAAAACTATTTTTACATTCACTCTGATAGTTAGTTTTTGTTAGTGTGTATATGTGATTAATTCAGTAAAAAAAATTTAAAATTTGAATTAGTGATTGCATTAATTCAACTGAGGACTAATCAACCTTAGAGAAACTTGTTGAGAAATTAAACATTTATATCTCTACTTCCTTAATTGACTGGACTGTTTTGAATTGGGTGATTTTTATCATAAAGTTTTTTTAACCAAAATTTTAATTGGAACTCAATTCACCCCCCCCCCCTCTTGAGTATCCACTCCTACCAATATTTGGCATCAGAGGGTTTTATTTTCAAGTGTTCAAATTTTTTTCAACTGTGATTTTAGTTGTATCTTAAAGATCTTAAAATTTATGTCATATCTAAATTTTCAGTTCTTTAAATTCTAAGTAACTGTGGAAACTAGAGTTGATGGTGATACTACTAACATGCCACCTTTCTTTAATAGTAATAACTATGCTCAGTGGAAATTAAAAATGAAAATGTATCTAGAGATCATGGGACCTGAAATCTAGGATACAGTTGAAGAACAACATGTATTGCCTGCTACTACTAGGGACACATGGTCTCAGTTGACTAAAGCTACATATAATAATAACTGTAAAGCAATTAATGATTTGTAGTATTCTCTAGGTGATGAGAAATTCAATAGAATATCTTCTTGCAAAACTGCATATGAAATTTGGGATACTTTAGCTATCTCTCATGAGGGAACAACTAATGTTAAATAAATGAGATTAAATACATATACTATTAAATATGATAATTTTAAAATGAAGCCTGATGAACTTATTTATGAAATATATCTTAGGTTCAATGAAATAGTGAATACTATGAGTCTACTTGGAAAACCAGTGGACATCAAGGACCCGATTATGAGACTGCTTCGATGCCTACCTGACAGATGGAGAGGAACTTCTATTTTTATCCAAGAATCTTATGACATAGGCAAACTTTCAATGAAGGAACTAATTAGAAAGCTTATGATGTATGAATAATAACTTAAAGTGAATCAAGAAGTAGTAGAATAACCAAGGAAGAAGTCAATATCATTCAATACTTCAACCTCAAAGAGCAAAGACAAAGAAAAAGTTCAAGTTTCTGTAGATAGTTTCACTAGTGAAGAGTCAGATTTAGACAGTGATGAGGAGATATCTCATCTTGCTATAAGATTAAAAAATTTCTACCAAAAGAAGAAATTCTTTAGGAATTATAACTACAAGGGAAAGTATGATAGTAAAGAACAATGGAAGAAAGACAAAAAATGGAATGACAACTCAAATGAAATAATCTACTATGAGTGAAAACAAAAAGGTCATGTGAAGGCAGACTGACCCAAGATAAAGTTTAAGAAGAAATATGAAGATAAAGGAAAGGGTTATAAAAAGGATATGAGAACTACTTGGAGTGCTTCATAAGATAGATCCAATGGATCTGATGCTTCTAATAGTGAACAGAACAATCATGATAACTTATGTTTCATTACAGAAACATCTGAGGTAACACTTAATTCTTCTATACATAATGCCTATTATTCTGGGAATAAGAGTGAGTCATATAATGATGAAGATATGACTAAGGATGAACTATTTGAAAACTGTGAAATGCTTGAGGATACCTTTAATGAGATCAAGGACAAATATAAATCATTAAAGAGACAACATGCTTTAAATGCAAATTAGAAGTCAAAACCGGATATTGAAAAAGAGAAATTATCCCAACTGTTAAAAGAAAACACTAAACTTAAATTATCCAATGAAAAACTAAAGAGATATCTTGAAAAGTTTATTGCAGGTAGAGATACCTGAAATCAATTTCTAGGAAAAAATATTACCCCAAAATATACAACTGATCTAGGATATTAACCAGGATATAGAAAAATTAGCAAAACCAAATTTGTTCCAAAATCTGGACAGTTCAATGCTAGTTCCAGTTCTAGACCATCTTTTGAGAGACAATTTTCTAAAGGACCTAACAAATTATTTATGCCTCCGAATATGTATATTGATGTTAGGAAACCTATAAATCAAATATGGTTTCCCAAAGTTTTACTTGCTAACCTCTCTGGACCCAAGAAAATCTGGGTACCAAACTTACCCCATGACTAATCTGTTTTGCAGGGATGTTGCCTAAAGAGTTCCTGTAAGACCTTGTGGTACTTGGAAAGTGGATGTTCAAGACATATGACAGGAGATTATTATTTCTTCAAGAGCCTAATCAAAGTTGATGGTGGACATGTAACTTTTGGTGATAATGCAAAGGGTAAAATCATGGGCTTAGGCCAGATTGGTAACCCTAATACAATATTAATTTCCAAAGTACTTTTTTTGATGGATTAAAGTACAATTTACTTAGCATCTCTCAGTTGTGTGATGTTGGTTTTAATGTCAAGTTTGAAAATGATGCATGTAATGTTTTTAATTCCAAAAATTATTTAGTATTCACTGCCTGTAGAAATGAAAATGTGTTTGCTGTTGATTTAAATTCTTTATCCAAGCAAAATGTTTCTTGCTTAAATTATTTTCATAAGGAATCATGGTTGTGTCACAGAAGATTAGGACACTTCAATGTGCACTTACTTAGGAAACTGACTAGGAAAGTTTTAGTTAGAGACTTACCTAAATTAAAATTTCCTCTTAACAAAGTGTGAAATCCCTGTTAAAAGGGAAAACAACACAAATTTTCTTTCAAACCAAAGAAATAATTCTCTACTTCTCAACCTCTTGAGTTGGTTCACATGGACTTGTTTGGACCATCAAGAGTTTCAAGTTTAAATGGGAAGCACTATGTTTATGTTCTTATAGATTATTTTTCTAGGTACACTTGGGTATACTTTCTGGATCACAAAAGTGAAGCTTGTTCTTATTTTATCAAATACTCCAAGTCTGTAGAAAATATTAGTGGACTTATAATTAAGACCTTGAGAAGTGATCATAGTCGTGAGTTTGAAAATCAGGAGTTTGAATATTATTTCTCACACAATGGTTATAGTCACAATTTCTCTTCTCCTAGAACACCTCAACAAAATGGAGTCGTAGAAATAATAAATAGGAAACTTTAAGAGATTTCCCAAACTATGATTAGTGAGTATAATCTACCTATTTATTTTTGGGCTAAAGCTGTAAATATAGCTTGTTATACCATCAATAGAGTCTTAATTAGACCTGTTCTTAAGAAGACCCTTTATGAGCTTTAGAAAAATATGAAGCCTAAGGTTAACTACTTCAGAGATTTTGGCTGAAAAGTCTTTATTCTTAACACTAAGGAAAATCTTGACAAGTTTGCCTCCAAAAGTGATGAAGGAATTTTCCTAGGTTACTCAATCTTGAGTAAAGCCTATAGAGTATTCAATAAGAAAACCAAATGTGTGGAAGAGTCAGTTCATGTCAAATTTTATGAGACTGATCCACATGAACCCAAAACCACTCTTGAATATCTTAAGGAAGATATGTCAATTCTGGACCTTAATGATAATGATAGTGAACCCCCTATAAAAGTAACCAGTTCTGGGAATCTTCTAGAATCTACACCTGTTGAGTCTAAACCTATAAACAACCATGAGGAGTCTAGTTTAATTATTTCTAGAGGTATTAGAACTCTCAAGAACCATCCTTTAGATGCTATAGTAGGTGATTTAAATAGAGAGACACAAACTAGAGCTTCTTTAAGAAACCAGGTTGAACATCAAGCTTTTCTTTCACAGCGTGAACCCAAAAATATTAATGATGCTATCAATGATGAATTTTGGGTTATGGTTATGCAAGAATAATTAAATCAATTTGAAAGAAACAAAGTCTGGGAACTAGTTGAAAGACCTAAGGACACTTTGACAATAGGAACTAAATGGGTTTTTAGGAGCAAAGTTGATGAGTCTGGAAATATAGTTAGAAACAAAGATAGGTTAGTTGCATAAGGATATAGTCAATAGGAAGGAATAGACTATGAGGATACCTTTGCACCTGTAGCTAGATTAGATTCCATTAGGATACTACTTTCTTATGCAGCTCATCTGAATTTTAAACTTTATCAAATGGATGTTAAAAGTGATTTTCTAAATGGGTACATAGTTGAGGATGTGTTTGTTGAACAACCCCATGGTTTTACAAATCCCAATTTTCCAAAACATGTTTTTAAACTTTCAAAAGCTTTATATGGTTTAAATCAAGCTCCAAGAGCTTGGTATGATAGACTCAGCTCGTTTATTATTTCAAAAAGTTTTACTAAAGAAATATATGATCCTACTCTCTTCATTAAAAGAATTTACAAAGATGTTTTTATAGTAAAAATTTATGTAGATGATATAATTTTTGGATCTTCTCAAAATTCTTTATGTACTGATTTTTCAAAAATAATGCAAAATGAAATTGAAATGAGTTTAATGGGAGAACTTAAATTTTTTCTTGTATTTCAGATTTTTCAAAATAAATATGGTGTTGTTTTAAATCAAATTAAATATGTTAAGGATCTTTTAAAACGTTTTGGTTTGGATGGTAGTAAATGTAGTGATATACCTATGAGTACCACTTATAAGTTGGATGCAGATGAATCTAGAGAACTAGTGGATCAAAACAACTACAAAGGTATGATAGAGAGTCTGCTCTACCTTACAGCTACCAGACTTGACATTATGTTCAGTGTATGCATGTGTGCTCGCTTTCAAGCTAGTCCCAAATAATCTCATTTAAATTCTATTAAAAGGATTTTCAAATACCTCAAATATACTCCCAACTTAGGACTATTTTATCCAAGAAAAAAATCATTTCATCTAATAAGTTATTCTGATGATGACTTCGCAGGTTGCAAGTTAGATAGAAAAAGCACCTCTAGAACATGTCAGCTTTTATGAAAGTCACTAGTATCATGGTGTAGTAAGAAATAGAATTTTGTTGCATTATCTACTGTTGAAGCTGAATATATAGTTGTTGGTAGTTGTTGTGCTCAAATTCTATGGATGAAACATACTTTACTAGCCTATGGATATCAATTCAAACATGTCTCTATAAACTGTGACAACACAAGTGCTATTAACATTTCTAAAAATCTAGTATCTCATGCTAGGACAAAGCATATTGATGTAAGACATCACTTCTTGAGAGATCATTATCAAATAGGTGATATCACTTTTGAATTCATTGGCATTGAACATCAATTGGATGATATATTCACAAAGCCTTTGAATTCGGAGAGGTTAAACTACATCAAACATGAATTAGGGATGATTAATTTCAGTATAGGGAACCTCACCATTGAACCTCACTATTAGAACCTCACTGTTGAACCTCACTGTTAGAACCTCACCATTGCACCTCACTATTAGAACCTCACCGTTGCACCTCACTGTTAGAACCACACTGTTGAACCTCACTATTAGAACCTCACCATTGCACCTCACTGTTGCACCTCACTGTTAGAACCTCACCATTGGGTACCTCACTGTTGGACTTTACCATTACTTCGTATTTTATATAGGAATCTAAACCATTTTATTAGTATTATTTTTCTCGATTTGTTTTTGTTTCAATCCCTAAATTATAAAATTTTATTACAAACACATTTTGATCCACTCTCTTCCTCACTCTCTAATCCCTGATCTCAAAATCCTTAAACCCTAACTTTCCGTTGAACCCTCAAACCACTTCAAACCTCAATGGCAAGAGTCAAGTGACCTTCATCTGATGATGGAGATGCGCCAAGGCCTAAGAGACCCCGAGACAAGTCTAGTGGTGGCAGTAATATATCAACAGAGCCTGTTAACCTGCATCTGTCAAAGAGGACAATTGTAGCTGAAAAGGAATTAAGAGAAGATTGGTTGTTCTCGAGCAAATCCTTAGTGCTGGAGGCACTAGAGGATCAAGGTTGGGTGGAGTGCTTTGCGAACAATAATGGGTCATATTACCTAAGTCTAGTCAAATAATTCTACAATTATCTGAAATTTGAGAAGTCAGATGATGAGAACCGACTGGTGTCAAGAGTAAATGGAACTAGGTAAGATTTTCATCTACTGAATGGGATGAATGTCTAAGGGTACCTCATGAGGGTATATGTGACTACTACTCTGGATTTATTCCTCTAGATAGTGATATTTTTGGGTATGAGAAATATTTGGAAGAACTGATAGGAAATGGGACCTCAAGGAAGATTATTGCTACTAAAATGAATGGAGAGGATAAACTCTTGTTCAAGTTTATCCAACATGTGATAAGTCCCAGGAGAGGGGAATTTGCTATGCTGAAGTATCAGGACATATTCTTATTTTATTTACTGAATCATGGACATAAGATCAACCTGTGTAGGTTACTGATGGCTCAGTTGGAAGACATGACTAAGCCAAGTTCTAAATCAAATGCTCTATTTCATGCCAAACTGATTTCTATGATGCTGAAGGTTAAGGGAATTACTGGAGATAAAGAGGAAACAATTGTTTCCAAGAACAATTTTTGTATCTCCAAGATAATCTGTAAGTTCATGAAGACCAGCTAGAATCCCTAGAGAAGAGAATGGGTAAATGATGATGAGAAGATTTATGAGAAGTTTGACCTTGTAAATAATTCTTCTAGGCCAAAAGATAAGAGGGATCCAGGTCTGAAGCCTGATGAGGCAGAACCTGTATATTCTGATGAAGAAGTAGAGGAGGCTATGGAACTTGAGAAAGAAGGTACTCCTATAGATGATAAGAGTGATCCTAATCTACCAGCCAGTCCTCTAGTTGGAATGATAGCTTCTGGAGAGACCAGTCCTCCAAGAGAGTTACCGAGGAGAGAATATGTCCTAAGGGACAATGAGGTTGAAGAAACTGGTGAAGAAGAGTATGATGAGGCTCATATCGCTGTTAGAGATACCTCATAAGAGGAAGAGGCTGCTGAATCTGTTCATTATGACCATGAGGAACATGAGGCTTCTACTGACAAGGATAGTGAAGGAGAGGAACTTAGTTTGAGTCCTCTTATAGGAGTCACTGAAAGGGAAGTGAGTGAATAGGTAGAAGAATTTTTATCTACTGACCTTTCTATGGAAATTGTGGATGACTCATTCAAGGTAGTATCTCACTCTACTGGTGAGTCATTTGATCAATCAGTAACAGCTACCGAGGTTGCAAGGCCGGAAGAAGCTGAAATAGTTGTCCAAGAGGTAGCTCCAATTGAGGGGGAGCATCTTATTACCAAAGGATCAGTATCTTTTGTGCATGACATTGAAGGTTGGACTGAGGGACCTGGGTTTCTGGTGTTGGGACTATATTATGATGAATCAGAAGATGAAAGGCCCAATAGAAGACCTTTAGTTCCAAACCTCATTTTCATACCTCCAGAATACTCTTTCCCTTAAGACTATGTTAGAAAGGCATACCTTGAATCCTTGAAATCTGACCTACAAAAAATGTATAAGGATAGGTACTCTGATATGGACAAGGTTGTTGCTATAGTTCAAGAGAATTCAGCATCTAAGTTAGCCAAAATACACTCCAGTATTCACTCTGGCCTTCTTTAGGAAGTAAGGAAGTGTCAGAGTCAAATGAGTGAGTTGTCAGAATCTGTGGATCTTCTGAAACAATCAGTGGTGAGCTTGAATTCTCTTCTGACCTCTAGAGTTCAGGTGGACAAGGATATTCAATATGTCAAAAGTGTAGTGTAGAAGTTGGTAACTGTGTTTGTGTATTTTAAGAAGTACATGGAAACACATGTGAAAGGTCAAGATGGTGATGTGAAGAGGTTGATCAGTGGTCTGACTAAATCCTTTAAGGAGACAACAGCTTTCTCTCTGGCACCTCTAGGTGAATCTTCTTCCACTTCAACCTCTCCTCTAGTTGACATTGAAGATTTCAAATCCATTGTTAGAGAAGAAGTGGAAAAGATATCTGGTGCTAGTACTTCAAACTCTTAGGTCATTTTTATTTCCAGAGAAATTCATACCCTTATGGGAAATTATTTAAGGGAAGCTGCTCAAGATCAGAAGGCCATCAAGGAACAAGTTGACTTTTATTAAAAAAGGGTATACACTAAGCATCATATGGATGGAAACTTCAAGTTTTTGTTGGATAACTTGAGGATTCCACCTGTCACTCAGGAATTTAAGGATAAAGTGAGCAAGCTTCGAGAGCTGACTCCTACCTTGGATAAATTTATGGAAAATAAGGATGACTTTATATCATCCATGGAGAGAGGTGGAATCGTCATCATGGACTTCAGGAATATTTTGTTACCCTTCCTCCATGTGTATTGTACACCCATTTTTGTTCCTCTAGCATTACCTTCTGCCTCCACTACCTCAGCCTCATCTAGTGTTGCTCCTTTTATGTCTCATACTCAAGCCATCAGAATCTTGACTCTAATGATTCCTCAGAGAGTCACTCCCTACAGAGACACTGAATCTTCTGTTGCAGCTTCTCCTATCATCCTTGATGTTATCCCTCGGCCTCAATCTCTTAAACCACCTGCAGACCCTCCCTCTTCCTCTTCTAAAGGGAAGGATTCATTACCTATTTCTGATTTGGATTGAGTGTGGTTGTATCTTTTGATAGGGCTTTTATAATTCTCTTTGAATCATGTAATAATCTTTCATTAATACAAATATTCTATTTTGTCTCTTATTGTATTTCTTTTTTCTAATCACAAAGGGGGGAAAATACAACACAAGTAATTCAATATCCATATATGTAACACCTATTTATTCTATTAACTTATCTCTGATTTTCATTATCTCTGATAATCTTATAATTATTCTAAAGTTTAATGGCATAATTTTTTATTATCAAAAAGGGGGAGATTATTGGACTCACCTATTTTGATAATCCCAAATCATGTTTAATTCTATAATGGGTTAGTTGTTTGAAAATATATTTCAATCTATTTTTATCTCATGACTTTTCTAAAATAAGTTTACAGTATAAAAAGTCTCTAAGTCAAAGGTCACTGCTGAAGGTTACTATTAAGAGGTCACAGTTTTTTAGGCCCTTGTCATGGTCACCGTTGAAAAACCTACATCTAAATTTTACCGCTTGAAGTCATTGGTGAAAAGCTCACCGTTAAATACCTCACTGATGAAGGTTACCTTTATAAGAGATACAATTATAAAGTTACTGTTGGAAGTCACCAGTATAAGGTCACTGTTGTAAAGCCTACCGTTGAAGTACTTACCGAAGCATACAGATGTCGAGTCAATGTGATAGGTCACTGTTGTGGCAAGGTTGCTACTAAAAAGAGATTCTGTTAGAATTCCAATGTCATACTTATTACTGGAAGTCTATTGTTAAGTAGTCTACTGCAGAAGAGCTCACTGGTAAAGCCTAATATTGGTGAATTCTACCATTGGTAAAGCCTACCGTTGGTAAATCCTACCATTGGTGAAGTCTACCATTGGTAAAGTCTATCATTGGTTAATTATACCATTAGACAAGTCTACCGTTAGTAAAGCCTACCGTTGGAAAATCCTACCGTTGGCGAAGACTATTGTTGGTGAAGCCTACCGCTGGATATGCCTACTGATAGAAGTCTACTGCTGATTAAGCTTTCTACTGAAGATGCTACCGATTGACAGGACACTATTACCAGTCTACTGATAATATATTCTATACTTTATCCATTTTATTAATATATTCATAATGGTAATATTTGATTGATTTCATGCATCTGTTATTAATTAATATTGTTTGTAGACATATCAGGAGACCATATCTTGATAGTACGAGGTATGAGAAAGATTGTACATGATGTACTTTCTCCTTTTGTCAGAACTCAAATATGAAAGATAAAAAGACCGAGGAAGAAAGATATATAGAGGCACAGAGAAAAACAAAGTAGTTTCTAGAAGTTAAATACATTACTGAAGAACAAGAAGAAGAACACTCCAGTGCATATACTGAAAATCCAAAAGTGTCATGAAGATATTTTTGAAGAACATATTCAAGGTTGTACTGCTATTGTTAAAAGAACCCTTGTACCAAGAATTTGAACATCTCGGTACCTAGAAGCCAGTACCTGAAAGTTGCAACACTCTGTTTTTAGAGGCAACTTGCAGAGAAGAATAAAACCTTCATTTTTTCAACTCCAAGAAGTACAGAGTTGATCTTCAAACACAAAGAGCATTATAAACTCCATTCTAATTTCTCTGGCTCTACTGTGTTCCTTATTTTACATTTTTGAGTAGTGTATGTTTGTTACATACACACTGTCTCTTATTCTTTAACTGGGGATACTGAAAATATCCACTCAAAACTCTCTCACCTTTGTTTCCCATGCATAACTATGGAAGAATCCTTGTGTGTCTTGGTTTCTTTTTTTCCCTCATAGAACTGTGGTAGAGGTTATATAACCTGGAAAGTTTGTAAAAACTATTGTAAACCCCGATATAGGTTGTGTATCAAGTTTATTTATACAAACTTCTTGGTGGAAGGTGATCACCAAGTGGAGAGGATTAGGTCTCTACTTGAGACTGAACCTCTTTTTTATATTGTTGTGCTAATCCTCATATACTCCGTTCTATTTTATCCACTGCTTATATTTTTCAAATACAGAAAAATGTTTTTACATTCACTCTGATAGTTAGATTTGGTTACTGTGTATATATGATTAATTCATTAAACCTGTTTCAAAAGTTGAATTAGTGATTTCATTGATTAAACTAAGGAATAATCAACCTTAGAGAAACTTGTTGAGCAATTAAACATTTATATCTCTACTGCCTTAATTGACTGGGCTGTTTTGAATTGGGGGATTTTTATCATAATGTTTTTTTAACAGAAATTTTAATTGGAACTAAATTCACCCCTTATTGAGTATCCACTCCGACCAACACAGCCAGCCTCAAGAAACTTCATATTTCAAACACGTTCATAGGCTGATCCCAGGAAAATACTGCTCTCACTTTCTCTAGGTCTACTACAACTCTTGCATTTGGAATAATATGACCTAGGGAGTGAATATGGTCCATCCAAAAGTGGCACTTTGAGAGCTTAGCATACAACTGATGCTCTCTTAGTCTACTCAGTACGATCTCAAGATGGGTGGCATGGTCGTGTCGAGTGTGAGAGTACACCAAGATATCATCCATGAAGACTACCAAAACATAATCCAGATATGGGTGGAACACATGATTCATCAGAGCCATGAAAATGGTTGGCGCGCTTGTGAGTCTGAACGGCACGACCAAGTACTCATATAGACCATATCTGCTCCGAAAGGCTGTGATCGGTATGTCTGATGGTCTAACGTGCAACTGGTGATATCCGGATCTCAATTCAATCTTCAAGAACACTTGTGCTCCTTGAAGTTGATCAAAAAGATCATCAATACTTGGTAAGGGATATCGGTTCTTAACTGTCAACTAGTTCTGCTTCTGATAATCCACACCAAGTCTGAGGGTACCATCCGCCTTCTTCGCAAACAGGATAGGTGAACCCCAAGGAGAAGTATTGGGTCAGATGAAACCATTTGTCTGTAACTCCTCTAACTGCCTCTTGAGCTCCTACAATTCTGGTGTAGCCATCCTATAAGGAGGAATGGCCACCAGTGTCACTCTTGGCACAAGCTCAGTAGAGAAATCCACCTCTCACTCTGGAGGTAGACATGAAAAGTCGTCTGGGAAGACATCCCTGAAACGATCTACCACTGGAGGGAAATCAATCTGAAAAGTTCCCTAGTCATCCAGACATAAAATCACAATTTGGGCTATCACTCCACCTTTCCCACGATGCTCGGGTCCATCTCAGTTCACCTGGACATCCCATTTTCCCTTGTATAGAAACTCTCCACCCTCTTGTGATGTGAAACTCACCCTGCGACGATAGAAATATAAAAAGGATCAAAAGGGTACCAACTAGTCCATCCCGAGAATGACATCATAACCCGTCATCTCTAAGACATAGAGGTCCCGTAGGAAGTGCCACCCACTAACCTCTAAGGGGAACTCCTTGCACTAACACACACCTACCGTTCTAATTCCCAATGGAGTGTCTAGCGTCATGATATCAAAAGAAGAAGAAACACAGAGCCCAAGGATCTCCACAATGGGAACTGATATAAATCTATGTGTAGCACCAGTATTAAAAAGTATAGAAGATAAAACAGAAGCAACTAGAATATTACCTCTGATAGTGGAAGGTCTGGGATCCTGCTTCTGTTGGGTCTGTTGCACTGCATATGTCTACCCAATGTCGTAGCCCTGTGACACAGGCTGGCTACCCTGAGCTGACCTGCCCTACTGTCTTTGAGATCCTGGTGTCTAGATACCATGGCCATGACCACCATCTCATCCTGAACGTCCTGACGTATTCCAATTCCCTGACTGGTAAGAACCTGATGGCCCTGCTCTTGCACGCAGAGTCTGCACAAAACCCCTCTCACTAGTCACTGGTGGAAACACCCTGCAAAAACGCTGAAGATGACCCATCTTGATACAAGATCGGCACTCCACTGGGTCATGTGGACATTGAGGTCTCTTATTCCCCTCTTTACCACACTGGTAGCACATTACCGGGCCACCTGAAGAATTATTATAGCTAGTTTTTCCACCGTGAGATAAATCTATCTTCCTCTTCCTCTTACTGGTAGAAATAGTACGAGAGATCGGTGTCGAACCGACCTGGTCCACACCACTAGATTCCCATAGGTTCTTCTCAGTAATCAACGTCTGGTTCACAATATCATGCATTATAGGCAACCTGAAAACATTCATCAGTACTCAGATGTCATATCAAAGGCCATCCTCAAAGTGTCTAGCCCTCAATGTCTCATCACCCACCATAATAGGTGCAAAATGTTGTATCTCAGTGAAGCAGGCAGAATAGTCCATCACTGACATGACGCCCTGCTGCAGATTCATGAACTCTGGAGCTCGATCTGCCCTCGGTGTATCTAGAAAGAAAAAGTTATAGAATACTTCCTGAAAATCTTCCCATGCCATGTCTTTGTGATACTCAGTTTGGGTGGTAACATCCCACCATCTCTTGGTGGAATCACGCAGCATGTAAGTATTAATCTTGACCCTCCTCCCAGGATGCATCTCCAGATGATCGAAGATCATCTGCATAGAAGCCAGCCATGACTTTGCATCCTGTGGTCCATCATCCTCTAAAAATGTAAGTGGATGCTACTACTGGAATATATGTGTCATCTCTTCCATAGATGTGGAAACTGGAAGTACCCCTGGAAGGTCTACATGAAATGCATGAAGCCTTCACAG
The DNA here is from genome assembly GCA_963277665.1 of Viscum album. Classification (NCBI taxonomy): domain Eukaryota; kingdom Viridiplantae; phylum Streptophyta; class Magnoliopsida; order Santalales; family Viscaceae; genus Viscum; species Viscum album. The sequence continues at coordinate 746,573,930 of OY728129.1, read as the reverse complement.
AATTGTGCATCTGCACCTGTGTCCGGTATAACAACTGGCACCGCATCTGGCACTACTGGAGGATCCATTAGTAGCCCATGGCCTACTATCTCTAGAGTATAATCGTCACCACTCTCTTGGCGAGCAAATTGAGTTCGTCTCGGCGGTATGACTCTAAAAGGTCAAACACACGCCTTAGATTAAGATCATCAAGGACTAAGAACTGGAAATGTAAGAAGGGAACGAGAGAAAGAAAACATTCAAGTTTTACAAAACAAGACTACACGGTGTGTATAATAACTACACGGTGTGTTCCCTTAAGTCTTTCACATGGGTGTGTACTCCTACCAGAATTGGTTGTGTAACACCCCAAACACACGGCGTGTTGTCCTTACACACGGTGTGTACTTGAATTTTCTTCCCCTGCCAAAGTCCTTCTACATGGCTAAGCCACACGGCTCCCCTTAGAACAAGTTTACATGGCGTGTTACACCCATACACGGCATGTACACTACCCTGTTTCCCCAGCCACATGGCCAAGTCCACACAGTCTCTCACCAGTCAGGACTACACAACATGTCCCACAGGTACACGGTGTATACTAGACGAGCTTTATTGACCCGTGTTGTTCGAGACACGGTCGGATACACAGTTCACACTACACGGCATGTTCCAGAAGGACACGACATGTACTTGAAAAGATAACACTAACCCTTGTTGTTAGCTACACGGTCGGATCCCAAGATTACACTACATGGCATGTTCATAACTGACACGGCATGTATAAGCTAAGATTTCTCCATCTGTGTTGTTAGTCACACGGGCGGACACTGGGTCATGACGACACGACGTGTATAACCGGTACATGATGTGTTCCTCGTTAAAATCTGGAAGACCTGTGTTCCCTCCCACATGGTGGGTTACATGGACTTATACTACACGATGTGTACATATAAGTACACGATGTGTACTTAGAAATTTTTCCTCTCTTCCTAAACACAAGAGTACATGGTGTGTGTTCATAGAACCACGCGCCGTGTTGTCTGGGTTTCCAGACAGTAAACCTCAGAAACTACTCTAGATCCCCTTTTTCTTTAATTTCAATCGTCGGTATGCCAAATTCTGATCCGTGAGGGCCCATACTCCCCATGAACCAAAGTTTATCACCTGACCTTTCTCATTATAGTACAAAATGCAACAAAAGGCTGGATCATGTGTTGAAATAGTAGGTTCCCTAGACCCAACTATGTAGTACTTTTGATTATCGTATCATGTGTACAGTTAGATATGCTTGATTATATCTTACCATTATATTTTATACTTTTCTGTGACCACTATAATAATGGTAATGTCCAAAGGTTAATTGTCGTGTCGAGAGATTATAGCAGATCTCAGGCTATAATGAGAACCTCAAGATACAATGATATTGATCTTAAATATATGTTCTATAGTCTAGATACGTCTTACTGACTGGACACAATAGATGTCTGGATATTAGGTGTTGGGGGCTCATAAGAATTGAGACTTCTTCTCATGAAGTTCGCACTTGGTGATCTCTATTAGTGAGATCATGAGGATAGACTCGTCAATAGTAACACCACATGATTTGGGTGCCATTGGTTGTTCCTATCTACAGACATGTGTATTGGTCTCCTGACTTGAGACCATTACCAATGTATATCATTTGATTACGTACTTTGATGCAAGATGAAAACCATGACAGTAATGTCATGGCGAAGTAGTTTGTGTTGGGTGCGTTGTTGGTGGTATGACGTTGTCTAAATGGTCAAGAAAGGATTTGTCGCTTCCAAGTTCAGGAAGTTGTATATCTCAGGCCTGGTTGATCAGGATGGTGTTGCCTTCATAAGTCTTTGGCCAAATTAGTAAAAAGGAAAATCCATCTGGGTAGATCAACAAATAATAAAGCAAGATAAGGACGATGACACAAGAGTGTGTCCTGCTTTATGAGATATTTAATGACCAAGAGATTATAGTACACAGTCAGTGTTCGTAGGATAGTAGTCGTTTCTATGACTATCCTTATATCTTTAGGGTCCATAATGGGTTGCTAGACTCCACTCTTGGTCTGTGGATTTTATTCACTGCTATCGAGGTAAGGGCCTAGAGGGTCACACACAATAGTGTATTCAAGAATCCGCCCTATTCAGTTGAATAGGTATATGGACATAGTGGGCCACGCCATGGGGTCCGAGAATTTTCCAAGTTATCGATCACTGATCAATTAAATAAATCCATTAATATTCAAGTTATGAATATTTGGGATTGAATTTATTTAATGTATTTACAAGTTTAGTAAATACAAGAAAATTATTAATCAAACGAATATTATTTAATATTCAAGGTTCATTTAATATTAAGCGGGCTAGCGAGTCGAGTTAAATGACTCCGTTTTATCACGTAATATATTATATATATGTTATAAGTATGTGATAAAATATTAAATAATATTGGCATAATTTAGTTTTTCAAAATTATTTATTTAGTGGACGTTGAAATAAACGGGGGCCGGGGAACCCAACCAGGTATTTCTCAACTACACTATAAATAAGAGAGGAGGCTCTCTGTCTTGGTGTGCAAAATCACTATTCATTCATTTTATGGAATGAAAGTTGAGAGACACTCTCTCCTCCCGCTCTCTAGAGAGAGAATATCTCGATCCAAGAAGCTCGGATCAAGATCTCTCTCGTGCATCGAAGGCTTCTCGATGCAGTGATCGTCGGGATGTCGAAAGCATCGTCAGATCACTGCGCTAGCACCTGGAGTTTGATGATCGATGTTCTAGTAGATTTTTGGAGTACGTGTGGATGATCTAGAGGGATCCTTCTTTGGATCCTTCAAGCGGCGATCGCCATCGACTAGTTGCAATCGACCGCAGCTTCAAATTTGAAACAGGTACATTTTCATTTTAATTTTGTGCTCCTTATAATTTACGTGAGATCCTCAGACCTCTCCAGGGCTCAGATCGTCGGTGATGACAAGTTCCGTCATCTCGCCGATGAAAATTTTAAAATCCCTGGCCCACCAGCTTCCGCTGTGGGCCCTGAAACCTAACAGTGGTATCAGAGGGATCGCGTAACTTTCTGAGCCAAATAAAAATAAGTTTCATAAAATTAAGTAGAGGGTTCAAAAATGGTCTCAGCAGTTCAAACCGCACTTTGATCCGATCTCGAATGGCCAAGATACGACCAATTTAATTTTCCGGATTGGATCGAAATTTGCGTTTTGATCTCAGGTATTTTTATTTAATCTTGGTGAACCAATTAAGTTTCAATTGGTTCATCCGAAATAAATTTAATTGTGAAAATTATAAATTTTATAATTTAGTAATTTTCATATTAATTTTATTATTATAATAATATTTATATTATTATTATAATAATATAATAATAATAATAAATTATTATTTTATTATAATAAATTTATTATTATTAAATTGAAAGGCTATTATTTAGCCTTTATTTTTTATGGTGACTTGACTCAAAAGGGGTGGAAGAAGACTCAAAAAAAGGGGGGGAATGAGGACTTCAAAAAGTCTTAATTTTATTAAAAAAACAAATTGTGGGGCGGTGGCGTGTGGGAAGAAGGTAAAGCAAAAAAAGGGGGAACAGGGGTCCGAATTGACCCCTCTCTTTCACAGCATGGCGCAACAGGTGCCGCCTGTTCCCGTACGTGGATGACACCCCCCACCCCTCCCGCCGGACCTCCCTACGGAGATCGCTGCCCATCTCTGCCTCCTCTCCCCAGTGACCAGCACACCGCAAGGACCCGACCACCTCTCCTCCCTGGTGTTGCAGCTGTACCCAGCGCAGGAGCACAGGTTGTCGCACCCCTCCGCCTTCGAGGTAGTCATTCCCTTCCCCCCACCGCCCCACAGTGCATCACCCTGCAGGATTCCCTTCCCAGACGCCACCGCATCGGCCTTCCTCGCGCGCTGGCCTCCATTCAGCGCGCAGCAGCTGGCCCTCCCGGCCACCTCGGTGCTCCTCCTGCACGGTGCAGCATAGAGTCGCCCAGACCGTCAGGACGTGGCATGAGGCAGGTCGTCGTCCCGCCTCCTCGGTGCCACCAGCCTCCAACACGCGACATCCTCCTCTTTATAGCACGCTCTTCCGGCCTCGTGCGCAGCAGACCAGAACCGTCCCCCTCCTGCTCGTTGGTGGAATCTGCATGCAAATCCACACCAGCCTGCTCCCACCTGGAGACCCATGGTTAGGCCAATGTTGGATTTACAGAGTGGCAGGGCACGACCCTTGCCCTCCCGGCCTTCTCGACACACAGCAGCGCTACCGCTGGCCTCTTCCTGTCCAGTTGGTCGCCGCCCACGCAGTCGGACACTACACTACATCCCGGGATTCTCTGCTCGTCGTCGCTCCCCTATCTAGGCCACCCCATTGGCGGTGTCGAACCACCAACCCACCTCTGTCTACACGCAGGAGGTATTCTTAATTTTCCTGCAAGTTATTTTTCTGCAGGGAAAAATAGGCCCCGAAACGGTCTGGGCAGGTCGGCTCGGTCCAGTTTGGCCCTGCATGGCCTAGCAGAGTCCTGCGCGGGTATGGCCCGACCTACACAGGCCCTGTAGTCATGTTTTCGGGGATAGACCAATTTAAATTAATCAATATTAATTAAATTAATTTTAGTTTATAAATTAAATTAATTAAAATTAATTTTGGTTAATAATTTTAATACCCGGATAAAATTAATTCAATTTAGTTATTAAATTGAATTCAGTTCAATTAATTTAATTTCGTAATAAAATTAAATTAATTAGAGGACCGATGATTAATTAAATTGTTTGAATTTACTAATTCATTTAATTTAATTAAATAAACCCTCGTACTTAATTATTTCATTTTAATTTTTATCGCTCTTTATTTTACCCGTCTGCTGGTCTTGAGCATCGACCCATGTATGTTGTTTTTTATTTAATTAATTATTTTAATTGTGTGTGATGATTGTAATTAATTAAATTGATTGTCTGTGCATCATCTTTATTTCTTGGTTAAAATGTATAAGGGCATGCGTGCCCAATATTTTTATGATATGCATTTATACTCGAGTCCCCCTCACCTGTGCGCGAGTATCTTTGTACTTTGGACGAAGACGGCAAGCGATGTGGACCCTGCCAAGATGAGGCGGTGCACGAAGGTGAAAGACGACACGTGGACCCCGCCAAGATGAGGTGTGTAACACCCCAAGCTTCTACGGTACACTTCTCTTTGAATAATGCAATAGCGTGTGTTGTACGCAACATCGAGTTCTAACACACACCACAACCGATCAAACTAGCCGTTATGAATAGTAATACCTACTTTTTAAAATTTTATAAATTTTATCTCTCAAAATGGACTTCATTTTTGGATTCTTAGTATCTAATTTAGCCTAAGGTGAAATTTTGGTACCTTTCGGATAACTTTAATATTTTGATGAATAGTGAAAATTACTAAATTTTAATTAAAAACAACTTTTTTAATCAAAATAATTAATAGTGATAAATTATGAATTTGAGTGGTTTTAAAGTATATTTAGAATATATTTTTACCATTTAATACAATGTTGGTCATTGGACATAATTTCACAATTAAACCGAACATAAACAAGTATCAATCTTTTGATAGTTATTATATCTTAAAAACACGCTTTTTGTTTTGACAGCGAGAATTAATTTTAAATTAATTTCTGCCACTTCTGTGTTTTGAATATAGAAAAATGGATTCCATATTTGGAATTAGGATGTTCAAATTGTGTAAATAGGTAACTTTTATTTTTAGACATTTTGAATAATTACTTCGGTAAATATTTTATTTACCATGGTTAAAGGGTAAATCTGGTAAATGAGGGTTAAAAAAATAATATTATAATAATAAAAAATTACCCTAAAACATGTCCTAAATTTATTGGTTGATACATGTCTGACCATGGTCATCTTTGGGTCGATTTTGGGACCCCATGGTGCCACTTGTAAGTGATAGGGACACTTTATTTTAATTAAGTTAAAATGAATACAAAAAATGACACAAGCATATATCTTTTAGAAAAACAATTTTTACATAGGGTTATATATGTTGGATTTTAGACTATAAATATTAATTAGAAATATAAAAAGATTTAATACATAATGATATTTTATTTATAATTTTTAGACATTATATAATTTCATTTATTTATGACACAATGATGATGCAGTAATTACCATAATAGTGAAAAATTAAAATAATTGATATTATAAATACCCAAATAAATATAATTTGAGACTTTTTATGAATTAAACTAATTTTATAGGTTAATATGACATGTTAGAATTGATTTAATTAACTATTTTCGAATTAATCATTCTGTTATGAGTTCTACAAAAATCAATTATTGAATAGTGTCAAAATTGACATAAAAAGGTTTTTAAAACAAATATTATATTATTAATTGATATTAAATTCCTAAAAATATACGGTTCAGCCAAGAGACTTATATCATGATAGGTGTATCATTAATAGACCACTTTGGGGTCGCTTGGATGTTTATAGTAAGTTTATTAACCATATAATATAAAAATACAAAGAGACATTGTAAAAGTGAAACTAATTAACTAAGAGTTAATACTTAAAGATAAGGTTAATATAGTAACCCAAACCAGTCTAAATTATATTGGTTGAGTGGTTTTCGACCCATCCCCACCTTAACCTTTAAATAATCTACTTTTGAGCCATTATAAACCAAATATTAATTTATTATAAAATAATATTTCTAGCTTCTCCAAAGATGCCCCTCACCCCTCTTATAAAAGGGAACTCTCCCTTCTCATTAACTCACACCTTCAAAGCCTTTTGGTTTGGCCAAAATCTGCCCAAATACTCTCTTAACTTCCCTCAATTCATCCTAGAGGCATTCCTTTAGTTAGAAATCCAACTTAAGGATCCCTTTTGATCAAATCAAAAGGAAGAACCCGAAGAAGAGGTAATGATTTCACCACCCTTTTTCAAGTTCCTTTCTTCTTCCACTTCTTCTTTCTTTGTTATTACCATTCTAAAATAATAAATCCATTATCTTATATATACTGTGATGTTATTATAAATATGGTATAATCATATTCAGTATTCTATCCATCCTTTGAATAACATGTCACCATACGTGCGTACGTACGGCTTACCGTCTCCACGTCATGGTGTAATTGTTATTCAATAAATTATTATTTGGATGGGTATAATAATGATTTATAATTCATGTAAATAATAAATATAACATGATAATAATTCTTTATATATGATATACCATCCAATTATATATTATGTTAATATCAAAAGAATGATATTGTCGCTCGTGCATACGTACGGACTACCGTCTCCACGAACGCGATGAGATTCATTATTCATCGTATCCATTCAATTATAATTCTCATTTGATGATTAATAATAGTATCTAAGGACTTGATATCATTATGGATATGATTAAGATACAACCTATCCATTACAAACACAGCTTATGTAACAAAACAGATAAAAGAAAATGAGTAAGTTAACACCCAAAACAACGATAATACTAAGATATTATTATCAAATCAATGTTAAAAGATCATATATGATATCATATTAATGTATATGATTCTTGTATAATTTAATAACAATTATTTCACCATTATAAAGGAGGTTAACCTACCCCAACCAAGGAAAAGTACAAGGTAAGGGTTTATTTCGCAATCTCTTCATTATCCGAGGTTGTTTATACGTAATAATCTACTGGGATTTCTTATCATCCACATCCATGTTTCTTTGAAATGTATTTCAAAACATTTTTACTATTTACAAATAATATGGGTTAAATTAATTTATACCCTTGTTTGACTTTTTATAAGAGGTTTATAAAGGAATCTTTCCGTCGTTTTCCAAACAAGGTGCTTTTAACCTTTTTGACAAAATTAAGGTAAGAATGTTTTTTTTAACTTATACGGCTGGTGCGGCTATTCTCCACCGTTATAAAATCGTTGAATCTTACCCTACAATCTTATAAGAATATTTTCAAAGTAAATGTTTTATTTTATAATTATGTTATTTTTAAATGATTTCAAAAAAGATATATTTCTCTCAAATATATGAAAATCTAGTGCAAATGTATACGTATTTAACGCAAGCTTAAAAATGTTTTCAGAAAACCTGACTCTAGAGTTTGGTAGACAGGAAGGGATTGGGAGTGGACCCATCATGGATTGTAATTAGTTGAGTAGTCTCTGAATTAGTTATTTTTTTTTCAGAAGCTTTCATAATGTTTTCAGAAAAACACTGGAGTGTATTTTAGCAATTTTAAACGTAAGTATCTTCTAAAAAAATTGCATCGGTAGGTCTCATGAGACAAACTAGTGTCTTGTCACAAGGCCTTGAAAAAATCTTATTTGTATTCTTGGCACGAGGCCTTGGCTATGTGGTTATGATAGTCTGGCATTATGCATTCCATCATTATGAAAGTGGTTATTGATATTGCATGTGATTATTCGATTAGTAGAATATCCATGTGAATAAGTAAATGGAATTATTTCATTTCATTTTTTCCATAATATGTTGAAGTTCAAGTTTAAAAGGATTTTTTTTAGTTATACATTGCCTTAAATGTTTATTCTTATTTATGAAAGTTTCTGCTATATTGTTATCCTTACTGGGCATTTGAGCTCACCCCTTTCAATGTTTTATTTTTCCCATGATGTAAAGAAGTAATTTATGAATAACCTGCATGGATAGTATGTGGGGATATGAGTGTGGACTATGAAGAAAATATGTTGTTGTAGTTTTCATTTTTATGATGTAATGTAAGACTTATGAATATATCTAGTGTTTCCAAGGCTACTAAACTAATCAGTCTTTCGAGATTTGATCTTTCTTATGATCATGCCAATGTTATGTAATAATGCACCGACTCTGCGTAACTGGGTCCGGGGCGTTATAGTTGGTATCAGAGGAAGTTTAGTACTAAACTTGGAAGCTATATTTAGATAAAATCTGATTAGAGCACGTAAACCTAAGATGAACTTTGAGGATTAGTATAGAAGAACTTCCTAGAATTTTGGTATTGTAGAGATTTTGTGAGTTTTATGAGAAATACATCCCTGTCTGGATACGAGCAGGTAGAGGCGGCTCTGACACAGATGTACCTAGGGGTAAAACCCAAAAACACCACTTTGAGCTAGACTCGAACGGGAACTAGTGGACGAAAACGGGCCTTGCTGCACTCTTGGTTACGACACTCCCAGGGGATATGCTTAGGATAACTCTCATTTTCTTTACAAATAATTATGAAGGGTTTATGAGTATATACTTCCTCAAGGAAAACATTTTTTATGATTACGGATTATATCCATAAATAGTTCAATTTATGTTAAGTGTTTTATAATTATGGAATTATGTATTTTGATCCATAAACTGATCTAGTTTATGCCATTGTTTAGAAATGGCACCTAGTGGAAGAAATGGAAACTGTATCAATGCACGCACTCCATGTAGGGATTGCCCTCCTGCTCAAGATAATTATAGTGGAGCTGGTGATGCAACTGGTGTCGATCAGCTAATCACCATACTGGGACAACTCACTCAGGTTATGAATAATAACCTTACCCGTATGGAGCACCCTGATCCGCAGCGTGGAGGATCAATGTTAGATCGATTCATGAGGCAACAACCACCAATGTTCAATGGGAGTAAAAATCCCTTAGTAGCTGAGCAATGGATAAATTCCCTAGAGAAAATATTTCAGGCTTTAGGGAGTAGTGAAAGGGAAAAAGTTATCATGGCAATTTACCGCCTCACTGGAGATGCTGATCAATGGTGGTCATTGATTCAAAACATGAAGGAAGATGATGAAGTATAAAATATGGAATGGAGGGAGTTCAAAGATATGTTTTTAGAAAAATACTTTCCTCGTGACCATCGAGCAGATATGGAAAGACAATTTCTGAGTCTGAGACAAAAGGAGGATGAGAATGTCGCAAAGTATGAGGCTAACTTTACAAGGTTATCAAGGTATGCTGGAGAATATATACATAAACCAAGAAGTAATATTGATCGTTTCTTTTATGGGTTAAAACCATTTCTCCGTCGAGCATTAGTCTCACAATCCTTCTCGTTGTACGAAGACATTGTCTCATGTGCTATCAAGAAAAAAAGGAATTCTCTAAGTCTTATGAATTTAAAGAAAAGCAAGAGAAATAGAGATCTGCTGATCAATCTGGGAATGGAAATAAGGGGAAGAAGGGAAACATTGAATATCCATCCTGTGGTAAATGTGGGAAGAAACACCCTGGTACTTTCTTGAAGGGAATGGGCGTCTGTTACAAATGTGGTGAAAAATTCAACCAAGATCGTGATTGCAAAGGGAATAAGGAAGCTACCAATGTTCAGTGCTACAATTGCAGGGAGATGAGACATTATTCAAATTAGTGTCCTAATCGTCAGGGGAAGTTACCTCAAAAAAGTCCAAGGGATCAAGGCCAAGCTTTTGCTATCACTACTGCTGAGGTATAAGCTCCAAAAGACGTGGTGGCAGGTAATTTAATGGTTTCCTCAAGTTTAGAAAATGCATTATTTGATTCTGGATCATCGCATTGTTTCATATCTTCCCAGTTTTCTAAGAAAATTAGATATTTCCAATTTGATTTAACAAGGGAGTTGTCAGTTAAAACTTTTAAGGAAAGTATCATTGCAACAAAGTTTTGTGAATCAGTCCCTATTAGAGCACATAAATGTTCTTTATCTGCTGATCTCATTGTAATACCTTTGATTGAGTTTGATATAATCCTCAGTATGGATTGGATTTCGGAATATGATGTGAAGATTTATTGTAAGAAGAAAGAGGTTATGATTTTTGATGATGATGATAAGAAACACCTTATCTTTAGAGCAGAATCGTCACCACCTAATTCTTATCTAGATCCACCCCCAGTAGCTCAACTAAATTAAATTATTGGGGAGGAAGAGAATGAAATGACTGTGGGTGAGGAAAGGAATGTTCAAATAGAGGATGTACCTGTTGTGAAAGAATATGTAGATGTATTTCTGGAAGATTTACCTAGACATCCTCCAGAACGAGAAGTTGAGTTTTCCATTGATTTAATTCCTGGATCAAGGCCTATATCGAAGACCCATTATAGAATGGACACTATGGAATTATTCGAACTAAATAAACAACTAGAGGAATTGAGTAATAATGGATTTATTCGCCCTAGTTTTTCTCCATGGGGATCCCCTGTTCTTTTTGTTAAAAAGAAAGATAGATCTATGAGGTTATGTATCGACTATAGGGAGATCAATGCTATGACAATAAAGAACAAGTATCCCATACCTCGCATTGATGATTTATTTGACCAACTGCATGGAGCTAAATACTTTTCAAAGATTGACCTTGGATTTGGATACCATCAGTTGTGTGTGAAGAAGGAAGACATTCCGAAGACAGCATTTCGAACCAGGTACGGGCATTACGAGTTTACTGTAATGCCTTTTGGATTGACTAATGCACCCTCTGTATTCATGGATCTGATTAATAGAGTTTTCAAAGAATATCTCGATGAATTTGTGGTGGTATTTATTGATGATATCTTAGTATACTCCAAAAGCTAAGAAGATCATGAAAATCACTTGCGCGTTATCCTGAAGACTCTGAGAAGACATGAATTATATGGAAAGTTTAGCATGTGTGAATTATGGCTTCATGAGATTTCCTTTCTTGGCCATATTGTCTCTAAAGATGGAATCTCTGTTGATCCTTCTAAGACCAAGGCAATCCAACAATGGCCAGCACCTACGAGTATAACTGAGGGACGCAGTTTTATTGGTTTGGGAGGTTATTATCAACGTTTCGTCCAGAATTTTGCCCGATTGGTTAACCCATTAACGAAGCTCACACGTAAAGGGGTTAAATTTGTTTGAACAAAAGAGTGTGAAGAATTTTTCGATGAACTGAAGAGAAGATTAGTCAATGCTCCTATATTGAATCTACCATCGGGGAATGATGGGTTCGTTATTTATAGTGATGCATCGAAGAAAGGACTTGGTTGTATCCTTATGCAGAATGATAGGGTTATTGCCTATGCATCACGACAGTTGAAAATTCATGAGAAAAACTATCCTACACATGATATCGAGTTAGCAGCTGTGATATTTCCTTTGAAGATATGTAGGCACTACCTCTATGGTGAAAAATATGAGATTTATACTGATCATAAGAGTTTGAAGTATATTTTATCACAAAAATAACTCAACATGAGGCAAAGGAGATGGCTTGAATTACTCAAGGATTATGATTGTACGATACACTACCACATGGGGAAGGCAAACAAGGTGGCATATGCTTTGAGCAGAAAAGATCATGGAGTTTTGAACAATATGAGAATTGAAAGGGATCCAATTTTCATGGATCTAGTGAAGATGGACATGGGAATAACCAGGGAAGGTGAAACATCAATGCTTTTTCAAATGGTTGCCAAACCATCTTTACTAGAAAGGATTAAGAGTTCTCAGACCGATGATGGAGAATTTCAAAAGAAGATTACAGCTGTGAATGATGGGAGATTGAGAGACTTTGTGTGTGAAGATGGAATTTTGAAATTCGGGAAGAGACTTTGTGTTCCCGATATAGCTGATCTAAAAAGGGAGTTGTTGGATGATGCTCATAGTTCCAATTTCTATATACACCCTGGGAGCACCAAAATGTATAGAGATTTGAGAGAACATTTTTGGTGATACAACATAAAGAGGGAGATTGCTGATTCTGTGTCAAGATGTATAGTTTTTCAACAAGTGAAAGCTGGAAGGCAACAGCCTGGAGGAGTCATGCAACCTCTTCCAATACTGGAGTGGAAATGGGACAATATTACTATGGACTTTGTCATGGGGCTACCAAAGACTCCTAGAAGGAACGATGCAATATGGGTTATTGTTGATAATCTTACCAAGTCATCACATTTTCTTTCTATAAGAGAAGATCTACCATTGGAACGTCTAGCAAGACTATATATTAATGAAGTTTTGAGACTTCATGGAGTACCCCTATCGATTGTTTCTGATCGTGATCCTCGTTTTACTTCAAGATTTTGGAAAAGTCTTCAGAAATCCTTGGATACTGAACTTCATTTAAGCACTGCCTTCCACCCTCAAACAGATGGACAATCAGAACGAACTATTCAAACCTTAGAAGACATGTTGAGATCCTGCTCACTTGACTTTTAGGGTATGTGAGATCAATATTTACCTCTGGTAGAATTTTCCTATAACAATAGCTTCCATTCGAGTATTCAGATGGAACCATATGAAGCGTTATACGGAAAGAGATGTCGTACACCAACCTGTTGGGATGACGTTGGTGAAAGAAAACTTGTAGGCCCAGAACTGGTGGAGGAAACGATGGAAAAGGTGAAGGTAATCCAAAATCACATCAAAGCAGCTCAAAGTAGGCAGAAGAGCTATGCTGATAATCGAAGGAAGGATTTGGAATTTCAAGTTGGTTATCATGTTTTCCTGAAGGTATCTCCATAGAAGGGAGTCATACGTTTTGGTAAGAAAGGTAAATTGAGTCCTAGGTACATCAGACCTTTCTAAATTCTAGAACGAATTGGGACTGTAGCTTACTGATTGGCAATGCCGCCAAGTCTCTCCAAAGTTCACGATGTGTTCCGCATATCTCTGTTGAGGAAATACATGCCTGACCCAACGCATGTACTCACCTATGAGGAATTAGAACTGGAACCTAATCTGTCTTATTGTGAAGAACTCGTCAAGATTATTGATACGAGAGAACAAGTATTGAGAAACCGGACGACGCATTTGGTAAAAGTTTTGTGGAGAAACCATAAGATGGAAGAGGCAACGTGGGAACCCGAGGAACTTATGATGAAGAACAACTCAAGTCTTTTCATGCGGTAGTATTCAAGAAATTTCGAGGGCAAAATTATTTGAAGGAGGAGAGAATGTAACACACCAAGCTTCGACGGTACGCTTCTCTTTGAATAATGCAATAGCGTGTGTTGTACGCAACATCGAGTTCTAACACACACCACAACTGATCAAACTAGCCGTTATGAATAGTAATACCTACTTTTTGAAATTTTATAAATTTTATCTCTCAAAATGGACTTAATTTTTGGATTCGTAGTATCGAATTTAGCCTAAGGTGAAATTTTGGTACCTTTTGGATAATTTTAATATTTTGATGAATAGTGAAAATTAGTAAATTTTAATTAAAAACAAATTTTTTAATCGAAATAATTAATAGTGATAAATTATGAATTTGAGTGGTTTTAAAGTATATTTAGAATATATTTTTACCATTTAATACAATTTTGTTCATTGGACATAATTTCACAATTAAACCGAATATAATCAAGTATCAATCTTTTGATAGTTATTATATCTTAAAAACACGCTTTTTGTTTTGACAGTGGGGATTAATTTTAAATTAATTTCTGCCACTTCTGTGTTTTGAATTTGGAAAAATGGATTCTATATTTGGAATCAGGATGTTCAAATTGTGTAAATAGGTAACTTTTATTTTTAAAAATTTTGAATAATTACTTCGGTAAATATTTTATTTACCATGGTTAAAGGGTAAATCCGGTAAATGATGGTTAAAAAAATAATATTATAATAATAACAAATTACCCTAAAACGTGTCCTAACCTTATTGGTCGATACATGTCCTACCATGGGCATCTTTTGGACGATTTTGGGACCCCATGGTGCCACTTGTAAGTGATAGGGACACTTTATTTTAATTAAGTTAAAATGAATACAAAAAATGACACAAGCATATATCTTTCAGAAAAACAATTTTTAAATAGGGTTATATATGTTGGATTTTAGACTATAAATATTCATTAGAAATATAAAATGATTTCCTACATAATGATATTTTATTTATAATTTTTAGACATTATATAATTTCATTTATTTATGACACAATGATGATGCAGTAATTACCATAATAGTGAAAAATTAAAATAATTGATATTATAAATACCCAAATAAATATAATTTGAGACTTTTTATGAATTAAAATAATTTTATAGGTTAATATGACATGTTAGGATTGATTTAATTAATTTTTTTTGAATTAATAATTATGTTATGATTTTTACAAAAATCAATTATTGAATAGTGTCAAAATTGACATAAAAGAGTTTTTAAAACAAATATTATATTATTAATTGATATTAAATTCCTAAAAATCTACAGTTTGGCCAAGAGACTTATATAATGATAGGTGTATCATTAATGGACCACTTGGGAGTTTCTTGGATGTTTATAGTAAGTTTATTAACCATATAATATAAAAATACAAAGAGACATTGTAAAAGTGAAACTAATTAACTAAGAGTTAATACTTAAAGATAAGGTTAATATAGTAACCCAAACCTGTCTAAATTCTATTTTTTGAGTGGTTTTCAACCCATCCCCACCTTAAATTTTAAATAATCCACTTTTGAGCCATTAGAAACCGAATATGAATTTATTATAAAATAATATTTCTAGCTTTTCCAAAGGTGCCCCTCACCCCTCTTATAAAAGGGAACTATCCCTTCTCATTAACTCACACCTTTAAAGCCTTTTGGTTCGGCCAAAATCTGCCCAAATACTCTCTAAACTTCCCTAAATTCATCCTAGAGGCATTACGTTAGTCAGAAAGCCAACTTAAGGAGCCCTTTTGATCAAATCAAAAGGAAGAACCTGAAGAAGAGGTAATGATTTCACCACCCTTTTTCAAGTTCCTTTCTTTTTCCACTTCTTCTTTATTTTTTATTACCATTCTAAAATAATAACTCAAGTATATTATATATACTATGATGTTATTATAAATATGGTACAATCATATTCATTATTCTATCCATCCTTTGAATAACATGTCACCATACGTGCGTACGTACGGCTTACCGTCTCCACGTCGTGGTGTAATTGTTATTCAATAAATTATTATTTGGATGGGTATAATAATGATTTATAATTCATGTAAATAATAAATATAACATGATAATAATTCTGTATATATGATATACCATCCAATTATATATTATTTCAATATCAAAAGAATGATATTGTCGCTCGTGCGTACGTACGGACTACCGTCTCCACGAACGCGATGAGATTCATTCTCCATCGTATCCATTCAAGTCTAAATCTCATTTGATGATTAATAATAGTATATAAGGACTTGATATCATTCTGGATATGATTAAGATAAAACTTATCCATGAAAAACACGACTTACGTAACAAAACAGATAAAAGAAAATGAGTAAGTTAACACCCAAAACAACGATAATACTAAGATATTATTAACAAATAAATGTTAAAAGATCATATATGATATCATATTAATGTATATTATTCTTGTATAATTTAATAACAATTATGTCAACATTATATAGGAGGTTAACCTACCCCAACCAAGGAAAAGTACAAGGTAAGGGTTTATTTCGCAATCTCTTCAATATCCGGGGTTGTTTATATGTAATAATCTACTGGGATTTCTTTATCATCCACATCCATGTTTCTTAGAAATGTATTTCAAAACTTTTTTACTATTTACAAAGAATATGGGTTAAACTAATTTATACCCTTGTTTGACTTTTTATAAGAGTTTTATAAAGGAATCTTTCCGTCATTTTCCAAACAAGGTGTTTTTAACCTTTTTGAAAAAATTAAGGTAAGAATGTTTTTTTAACTTATACGGCAGGTGCGGCTATTCTCCGCCGTTATAAAATCGTTGAAGCTTCCCTTACAAGATTATAAGAATATTTTCAAAGTAAATGTTTTATTTTATAATTATGTGATTTTTAAATGATTTTAAAAAAAGAGATATTTCTTCAAATATATGAAAATCCAGTGCAAATGTATACGTATTTAACGCAAGCTTAAAAATGTTTTTAGAAAACCTGACTCTCGAGTTTGGTAGACAGGAAGGGATTGGGAGTGGACCCATCATGGCCTGTAATTAGTCGATCAGTCTCAGAATTAGTTATTTTGTTTTCAGAAGCTTGCATAATGTTTTCAGAAAAACACTGGAGTGTATTTTAGGAATTTTAAATGTAAGTATCTTCTAAAAAAATTGCATCGGTAGGTCTCACGAGACAAAATAGTGTCTTGAAACAAGGCCTTGACAAAATCTTATTTATAGTCTTGGCACGAGGCCTTGGCTATGTGGTTATGATAGTTTGGCATTATGAATTCCATCATTATGAAAGTGGTTATTGATATTGCATGTGATTATTCGATTAGTAGAATATCCATGTGAATAAGTAAATGGCATTATTTTAATTCATTTTTGCCATAATATGTTGAAGTTCAAGTTTAAAAGGCTTTTTTTAGTTATACATTGCCTTAAATGTTTATTCTTATTTATGAAAGTTTCTGCTATATTTTTATCCTTACTGGGCATTTGAGCTCACCCCTTTCAATGTTTTATTTTTCCCAGGATGTGAATAAGTAATTTATGAATGACCTGTAGGGATAGTATGTGGGGATATGAGTGTGGACTATGAAGAAAATATGTTGTAGTTTTCATTTTTATGATGTAATGTAAGACTTATGAATATATCTAGTGTTTCCAAGGCTACTAAACTAATCAGTCTTTCGAGATTTGATCTTTCTTGTGATCATGCCAATGTTATGTAATAATGCATCGACTCTGGGTAACTCGGGTCGGGACGTTACAGTTGGTATCAGAGGAAGTTTAGTACAAACCTTAGAAGATAGATTTAGATAAACTCTGATTAGAGGACATAAACCTAAGATGAACTTTGAGAATTAGTATAGAAGAACTTCCTAAAATTTTGGTATTGTAGAGATTTTGTGAGCTTTCCGAGAAATACATCCCTGTTTGGATACGAGTAGGTAGAGGTGGCTCTAGCACAGATGTACCTAGGGGTAAAACCCAAAAACACCTCTTTGAGCTAGACTCGAACTGGAACTGGTGCACGACAACGGGTCTTGCTGCACTCTTGTTTACGACACTCCCAGGGGATATGCTTCGGATAACTCTCATTTTCTTTACAAATAATTATGAAGGGTTTATGAGTATATACTTCCTCAAGGAAAACATTCTTTATGATTATGGATTATATCCATAAATAGTTAAATTTATGTTAAGTGTTTTATAATTATGGAATTATGTATTTTGATTCATAAACTGATCTAGTTTATGCCATTGTTTAGAAATGGCGCCTAGTAGAAGAAATGGAAACTGTATCAATGCACACACTCCATGTAGGGATTTCCCTCCTTCTCAAGATAATTATAGTGGAGATGGTGATGCAACTCGTTCCGATCAACTAATCACCATACTGGGACAACTCACTCAGGTTATGAATAATAACCTTACTCTTATGGAGCACCCTGATCCGTAGTGTGAAGGATCAATGTTAGATCGATTCATGAGGCAACAACCACCAACATTCAATGGGAGTACAAATCCCTTAGTAGCTGAGCAATGGATAAATTCCCTAGAGAAAATATTTCAGGATTTGGGGAGTAGTGAAAAGGAAAAAGTTATCATGGCAGTTTACCGCCTCACTGGAGATGATGATCAATGGTGGTCATTGATTCAAAACACGAAGGAAGATGATGAAGTATCAAATATGGAATGGACGGAGTTCAAAGATCTGTTTTTAGAAAAATACTTTCCTCGTGACCATCGATCAAATATGTAAAGACAATTTCTGAGTCTAAGACAAAAGGAGGATGAGAATATCGCAAAGTATGATGCTAAATTTACAAGGTTATCAAGGTTTGATGGAGAATATATACGTAACCCAAGAAGTAAGATTGATCATTTCTTTTATGGGTTAAAACCATTTCTCCATCGAGCATTAGTCTCACAATCCTTCTCATCGTACAAAGACATTGTCTCATGTGCTATCAAGACAGGAAAGGAATTCTCTAAGTCTTATGACTTTAAAGCAAAGAAAGAGAAGAAGAGATCTACTGATCAATCTAGGAATGGAAATAAGGGGAAGAAGGGAAAGGTTGAATATCCATCCTGTTGTAAATGTGGGAAGAAACACCCTGGTACTTTATTGAAGGGAATGGGCGTCTGTTACAAATGTGGTGAAAAAGGACACCAATCTCATGATTGCAAAGGGAAGAAAGAAGCTACCAATGTTCAGTGATACAATTGCAGGGAGATGGGACATTATGCAAATGAATGTCCTAATCATCAGGGGAACTTACCTCAGAAAAGGCAAAGGGATCAAGGCCAAGCTTTTTTTTATCACTACTGCTAAGGTAGAATCTCCAAAAGACGTGGTGGCAGGTAATTTAATGGTTTCCTCAAGTTTAGAAAATGCATTATTTGATTCTGGATCATCACATTGTTTCATATCTTCCCAGTTTGCTAAGAAAATTAGATGTTTCAAATTTTATTTAACAAGGGAGTTGTTAGTTAAAACTCCTAAGGGAAGTATCATTGCAACAAAGTTTTGTGAATCAGTCCCCATTAGAGCACATAAATGTTCTTTATCTACTGATCTCATCGTCATACCTATGATTGAGTTTGATATAATCCTTGGTATGGATTGTCTTTCGGACTATGATGCGAAGATTTATTGTAAGAAGAATGAGGTTACGATTTTTGATGATGATGATAAGGAACACCTTATCTTTAGAGCAGAATCGTCACCACCTAATTCTTATCTAGATCCACCCCCAATAGCTCAACTAAATTCAATTATTGGGGAGGAAGAGAATGAAATGACTATTGGTGAGGAAAGGAATGCTCAAATAGAGGATGTACCTGTTGTGAACGAATATGTAGATGTATTTCTGGAATATTTACCTAGACATCCTCCAGAACGAGAAGTTGAGTTTTCCATTGATTTAATTTCTCGATCAAGGCCTATATCAAAGACCCCTTATAGAATGGCCACTGTAGAATTAGTCGAACTAAAGAAACAACTAGAGTAATTGAGTAATAAGGGATTTATTCTCCCTAGTGTTTCTCCATGGGGATCCCCTGTTCTTTTTGTTAAAAAGAAAGATGGATCTATGAGGTTATGTATCGACTACAGGGATATCAATGCTATAACAATAAAGAACAAGTATCCCCTACCTCACATTGATGATTTATCTGACCAACTGCATGGAGCTCAATACTTTTCAAAGATTGACCTTCGATCTGGATACCATCAGTTGTGTGTGAAGAAGGAAAACATTCTGAAGACAGCATTTCGAACCAGGTACGGGCATTACGAGTTTACTGTAATGCCATTTGGATTGACTAATTCACCCTCTATATTCATGGATCTGATGAATAGAGTTTTCAAGGAATATATCGATGAATTTGTGGTGGTATTTATTGATGATATCTTGGTATAATCCAAAATCTAAGAAGATCATGAAAATCACTTGTGCGTTATCCTGAAGACTCTGAGAAGAAATGAATTATATGGAAAGTTTAGCAAGTGTGAATTCTGGCTTCATGAGATTTCTTTTCTTGTCCATATTGTCTCTAAATATGGAATCTCTGTTGATCCTTCTAAGACCAAGGCAATCCAAGAATGGCCATCACCTAAGATTATAACTGAGGTACGCAGTTTTATTGGTTTGGCAGGTTATTATCGACATTTCGTCCAGAATTTTGCCCGATTGGCTAACCCATTAACGAAGCTCACACGTAAAGGGGTTAAATTTGTTTGGACAAAAGAGTGTGAAGAATGTTTCGATGAACTGAAGAGAATATTAGTCAATGCTCCTATATTGACTCTACCATCAGGGAATGATGGGTTCGTTATTTATAGTGATGCATCGAAGAAAGGACTTGGTTGTGTCCTTATGCAGAATGATAGGGTTATTGCCTATGCATCACGATAGTTGAAAATTCATGAGCAAAACTATCCTACATATGATCTCGAGTTAGCAGCTATGATCCTTGCTTTGAAGATATGGAGGCACTACCTATATGGTGAAAAATGTGAGATTTATACTGATCACAAGAGTTTGAAGTATATTTTTTCACAAAAAGAACTCAACATGAGGCAAAGGATATGGATTGAATTACTCAAGGATTATGATTCTATGATACACTACCACCCAGGGAAGGCAAACAAGGTGGAAGATGCTTTGAGCAGAAAAGATCATGGAGTTTTGAAAAATATGAGAACTGAAAGGGATCCAATTTTCATGGATCTAGTGAAGATGGACATGGGAATAACCAGGGAAGGTGAAACATCAATACTTTTTCAAATGGTTGCCAAACCATCTTTACTAGAAAGGATTAAGAGTTCTCATACCGATGATGAATAATTTCAAAAGAAGATTACAGCTGTGAATGATGGGAGATTGAGAGACTTTGTGTATGAAGATGGAATTTTGAAATTTGGGAAGAGACTTTGTGTTCCCGATATACCTAATCTAAAAAGGGAATTGCTGGATGATGTTCATAGTTCCAATTTCTCTATACACCCTGGGAGCACCAAAATGTATAGAGATTTGAAGGAACATTTTTGGTGGGACAACATGAAGAGGGAGATTGCTGATTTTGTGTCAATATGTATGGTTTGTCAACATGTGAAAGCTGGAAGGCAACAGCCTGGAGGATTCATGCAACCTCTTCCCATACCAGAGTGGAAATGGGACAATATTACGATGGACATTGTCATGGGGCTACCAAAGACTCCTAGAAGGAACGATGCAATATGGGTTATTGTTGATCATCTTACCAAGTCAGCACATTTTCTTGATATAAGAGAAGATCTACCACTAGAACGTCTAGCAAGACTATATATTAATGAAGTTTTGAGACTTCATGAAGTACCCCTATCAATTGTTTCTAATCTTGATCCCCGTTTTACTTAAAGATTCTGGAAAAGTCTTCAGAAATCCTTGGATACTGAACTTCATTTGAGCACTGCCTACCACCGTCAAATAGATGGACAATCAGAATAAACTATTCAAACCTTAGAAGACATGTTGAGATCCTACTCACTTTACTTTCAGGGTATGTGGGATCAATATTTACCTCTGGTAGAATTTTCCTATAACAATAGCTTCCATTCGAGTATTCAGATGGCACCATATGAAGCATTATACGGAAAGAGATGTCGTACACCAACCTGTTGGGATGACATTGGTGAAAGAAAACTTGTAGGCCCAGAACTGGTGGAGGAAATGATGGAAAAGGGGAAGGTAATCCAAAATCATATCAAAGCAGCTCAAAGTAGGCAGAAGAGCTATGCTGATAGGAAGGATTTGGAATTTCAGGTTAGTGATCATGTTTTCCTGAAGGTATATCCATGGAAGGGAGTCATACATTTTGGTAAGAAAGGTAAATTGAGTCCTAGGTACATCGGACCTTTCGAAATTCTAGAAAGAATTGGGACTGTAGCTTACCGATTGGAAATTCCGCCAAGTCTCTCCAAAGTTCACGATGTGTTCCACGTATCTCTGTTGAGGAAATACATGTCTGACCCAACGCATGTACTCACCTATGAGGAATTAGAACTGGAACCCGATCTGTCTTATTGAGAAGAACCCGTCAAGATTATTGATATGAGAGAACAAGTACTGAGAAACTGGACGACGCGTTTGGTAAAAGTTTTATGGAGAAACCATAAGATGGAAGAGGCAACATCGGAACCCGAGGAACTTATGATGAAGAACCACCCTAGTCTTTTCATGCGGTAGTATTCTAGAAATTTCGAGGACAAAATTATTTGAAGGAGGGGAGAATGTAACACCCCAAGCTTCTACGGTACGCTTCTCTTTGAATAATGCAATAGCGTGTGTTGTACGCAACATCGAGTTCTAACACACACCACAACCGATCAAACTAGCCCTTATGAATAGTAATACCTAATTTTTGAAATTTTATAAATTTTATCTCTCAAAATGGACTTCATTTTTGGATTTGGAGTATCGAATTTAGCCTAAGGTGAAATTTTGGTACCTTTCGGATAACTTTAATATTTTTATGAATAGTGAAAATTACTAAATTTTAATTAAAAACAACTTTTTTAATAAAAATAATTAATAATGATAAATTATGAATTTGAGTGGTTTTAAAGTATATATAAAATATATTTTTACCATTTAATACAATTTTGGTCATTGGACATAATTTCACAATTAAATCGAACATAAACAAGTATCAATCTTTTGATAGTTATTATATCTTAAAAACACGTTTTTTTGTTTTGACAGCTGGAATTAATTTTAAATTAATTTCTGTGACTTATGTGTTTTGAATTTGGAAAAATGGATTCCATATTTGGAATCAGGATTTTCAAATTGTGTAAATAGGTAACTTTTATTTTTAGACACATTGAATAATTACTTCGGTAAATATTTTATTTACCATGGTTAAAGGGTAAATTCGGTAAATGAGGGTTAAAAAAATAATATTATAATAGTAACAAATTACCCTAAAACATGTCCTAAACATATTGGTTGATACATTTCCGACCATGGGCATATTTGGGTCTATTTTGGGACCCCATGGTGCCACTTGTAAGTGATAGGGACACTTTATTTTAATTAAGTTAAAATGAATACGAAAAATGACACAAGCATATATCTTTTAGAAAAACAATTTTTACATAGGGTTATATATGTTGGATTTTTTACTATAAATATTCATTAGAAAGATAAAAATATTTCCTACATAATTATAGTTTATTTATAATTTTTATACATTAAATAATTTCATTTATTTATGACACAATAATGATGCAGTAATTACCATAATAGTGAAAAATTAAAATAATTGATATTATAAATACCCAAATAAATATAATTTGAGACTTTTTATGAATTACACTAATTGTATAGGTTAATATGACATGTTAGTATTGATTTAATTAACTTCTTTAGAATTAATCATTCTGTTATGATTTTTACAAAAATCAATTATTGAATAGTGTCAAAATTGACATAAAAGAGTTTTTAAAACAAATATTATATTATTAATTGATATTAAATTCCTAAAAATCTACGGTTCGGACAAGAGACTTATATAATGATAGGTGTAACATTAACGGACCATTTTTGGGTCTCTTAGATGTTTATAGTAAGTTTATTAACCATATAATATAAAAATACAAAGAGACATTGTAAAAGTGAAACTAATTAACTAAGAGTTAATACTTAAAGATAAGGTTAATATAGTAACCCAAACCTGTCTAAATTCTATTTTTTGAGTGGTTTTAGACCCATCCACACATTAACCTTTAAATAATCTACTTGGAGCCATTATAAACTGAATATAAATTTATTATAAAATAATATTTCAAGCTCTTCCAAAGGTGCCCCTCACCCCTCTTATAAAAGGGCACTCTCCCTTCTCATTAACTCACACCTTCAAAGCCTTTTGTTTCGGCCAAACTCTGCCCAAATACTCTCTCAAATTCCCTCACTTAATCCTAGAGGCATTCCTTTAGTCATAAATCCAACTTAAGGAGCCCTTTTGATCAAATAAAAAGAAAGATCCCGAAGAAGAGGTAATGATTTCATCACCCTTTTTCAAGTTCCTTTATTCTTCCACTTATTCTTTCTTTGTTATTACGATTATAAAATAATAACTCCAGTATCTTATATAAACTGTTATGTTATTATAAATATGTTATAATCATATTCAGTATTCTATCCATCCTTTGAATAACATGTCACCATACGTGCGTACGTACGGCTTACCGTCTCCACGTCGTGGTGTAATTGTTATTCAATAAATTATTATTTGGATGGGTATAATAATGATTTATAATTCATTTAAATAATAAATATAACATGATAATAATTCTTTATATATGATATACCATCCAATTATATATTATTTTAATATCAAAAGAATGATATTGTCGCTCGTGCGTACGTACGGACTACCGTTTCCACGAACGCGATGAGATTCATTCTTCATCGTATCCATTCAAGTCTAATTCTCATTTGATGATTAATAATAGTATCTAAGGAATTGATATCATTCTGGATATGATTAAGATACAACCTATCCATGACAAACACGTCTTACGTAACAAAATAGATAAAAGAAAATGAGTAAGTTAACATCCAAAACAACGATAATACTAAGATATTAATAATAAATCAATGTTAAAAGATCATATATGATATCATATTAATGTATATGATTATTGTATAATTTAATAACAATTATTTCACCATTTTAAAGGAGGTTAACCTACCCTAACCAAAGAAAAGTACAAGGTAAGGGTTTATTTCGCAATCTCTTCATTATCCGAGGTTGTTTATACGTAATAATCTACTGGGATTTCTTTATCATCCACATCCATGTTTCTTCGAAATGTATTTCAAAACATTTTTACTATTTAAAAATAATATGGGTTAAAGTAATTTATACCCTTGTTTGACTTTTTATAAGAGATTTATAAAGGAATCTTTCTGTCTTTTTCCAAACAAGGTGCTTTTAACCTTTTTGACAAAATTAAGGTAAGAATGTTTTTTTTAACTTATACGGCGGGTGCGGCTATTCTCCGCCATTATAAAATCGTTGAAGCTTCCCTTACAAGCTTATAAGAATATTTTCAAAGTAAATGTTTTATTTTATAATTATATGATTTTTAAATGATTTCAAAAAAGAGATATTTTTCTCAAATATATGAAAATTTAGTGAAAATGTATACGTATTTAACGCAAGCTTAAAAATGTTTTCAGAAAACCTGACTCTCGAGTTTGGTAGACAGGAAGGAATTGGGAGTGGACCCATCATGGCCTATAATTAGTCGAGTAGTCTCAGAATTAGTTATTTTGTTTTCAGAAGCTTGCATAATGTTTTTAGAAAAACACTGGAGTGTATTTTAGCAATTTTAAACCTAAGTATCTTCTAAAAACAATTGCATCGGTAGGTCTCATGAGACAAACTAGTGTCTTGGAAGAAGGCCTTGACAAAATCTTATTTGTAGTCTTGGCACGAGGCCTTGGCTATGTGGTTATGATAGTCTGGCATTATTCATTCCATCATTATGAAAGTGGTTATTGATATTGCATGTGATTATTCGATTAGTAGAATATCCATGTGAATAAGTAAATGGAATTATTTCATTTCATTTTTTCCATAATATGTTGAAGTTCAAGTTTAAAAGGCTTTTATTTTAGTTATACATTGCCTTAAATGTTTATTCTTATTTATGAAAGTTTCCGCTATATTTTTATCCTTACTAGGCATTTGAGCTCACCCCTTTCAATGTTTTATTTTTCCCAGGATGTGAAGAAGTAATTTATGAATGACCTGCAGGGATAGTATGTGGGGATATGAGTGTGGACTATGAAGAAAAGATGTTGTTGTAGTTTTTATTTTTATGATGTAATGTAAGACTTATGAATATATCTAGTGTTTCCAAGGATACTAAACTAATCGGTCTTTCAAGATTTGATCTTTCTTGTGATCATGCCAATGTTATGTAATAATGCACCGACTCTGGGTGACTGGGGTCGGGGTGTTACAAGGCGTAACTCCAAGACGTGATGTGGACCCCGCCAAGATAAGGCAATGTTCCAGAAGTGAGGCAAACATACAAGACAAAGGGAAAACTACATCTAGAGTCAAGCATATGACTCAGGTACGATGGGCTTAGGTCGTTTAGATGATCAAGACCAGTCGGGTAGTAATTTACCTTTATGCATTTATTTATTATTTTATTCATTTTAAAAGAGGGAAAAATACATAAAATAATAAATAATAAAATGTATAATGAAGCAGCGTGTGTTTTTCTATTAATGTTTAGTTGTGAGCACGACAACATAGATGAACAAGTTTAATATAAATGGATTACATTCGTCGAGAGAAAAACCAATAAAACCCTCAAAGAAAATATTAAGTCACAAACAGCCTTCCACCATTCAAGTTTGAACAAAACCGGATGTTCGAGGTGTCAGTAATGCCTCAGCTAAGGGTGACTCTTACTACTGGGGAGTTCTTATTCGTGTGGTGGGTCGACTTAACTAAAATTGCAGCAAATAAATAGCCTTAGCTAGTTTGTTGTAATTTTAGAGGCAAGCGTTGAGTAAATCTGTGAATGTTTTTTGAAGCTGGGACTTCACTCAACAGATCAAGGAACCGCGAGTTAATGCGGTTGGCCAGCCAAAAGCCTACCTTGGACCCTCTGATTAGTGGTGTAGCCATAGCTTATAGACTATTAGGGAGGTTCATGGATCCTTTCCACTAGAATACTCAAGAATATTCTGATTCTAGAACAGAGGGTTCCTAGATTTCAAAAAATTAGTGGGAGACATTTAATGATTAAATAATCAGTAATGTCACATTAGGTAATCACATAAAAGTACAATCTGCTAAAGTATATTTGTAGATAATGGAAAGTAATACCACAATAAAACTGTGATAATTATTATACAAAGTAAATGTCCAAACAAGCACGAAATTCCAAGTGTAGTATAGGCGCTTGCGCACATTACTACTATATCAAAAATTCAAGGTGCTTGTGTCCCAACCTATTAATCTACCTCTAGAAGCAAGGGTGTAAAACTGCTTATAAGAGACTCATGAATCAAGCATATGATGGATATGTCATAATGCTATCATCAACATTTACTGTTATTTGTGGTCGCTACATCAAGACTTGGATGATGATCACATGTAGTCTCATCTCCAAGATCCTTTCGAGGAGAAAGTGAAGCAAGATTTGAATGTGATGATTGCACTCAGATTGTGTAAAGTGAAAGATAGTTCACAATATTTCATGTCATCCCATTCTTATACCTTTTTCACCCAATTACTCTAGTTTCATCTAAAGGTACAAACGAATGGTATATAGTAAGCGCTTCATTACCTTTAAGGTAACCTTCACCAAGTAATAAGAATATTGGAGATAACGCCATCTTTTATTCTTATGGAGAATACATTGAATGACAAGGAAAAAAGGCTTATGGAAAGTTAAGCCAAAGGAATATTCGTCATTCCCTTCAAAGAAAAGTGGGTGGTTACTTAATAGGATGTTATTTTCATCACATATTGAAATAAATTCATGGAAGTTTTAAAAACGGAAATACAAGAAGCAAGTACCCACTTCTCGTTCAGTTAATATTCATCAAATAAAAGTATTGTTATCTCATATAATTTTTGGGTATTAAAATACAATATGTTTTTCACATATATGTATTGAAATACAATAACCAAGTAAGTAGAGAAACATTACTAGAAGTAAAGTGTCTTCTCCAAGCAGCTGAGAAAGGGTGATTGCTAAGTCAGCAGTGAGAAACACATAACTTCTAATTGCCAAGTGATTGACTCAAACTGAACAAGTTGTTGAGTATAACCAAAAACATTTATCTCATGTACCCATTTGGACATAATGAGACATTATTCCATGTTTTGGAATGAATGTTGTTTCTGGTAACATACTCAACAAATAGTTCACTACTACTTGAATCAATGGCAATACATGATGAATATAAAATGTAAGACCTACCCAGTTGTGGAAATATGATTCTTTGTCAAGTAAAACTAGAATCAGACATCAACTATATACCCAGTATGGTATTTAGGCTTGGCACAGATAAACACCTTTGGTATTATTGACATCCTTAGTTTGGACAAAGAAACCTTTAAAAATAAAGGTATGCCACAAAGCTTTCAGGATTAGTTCAACAAGAGAGTGTGAACTATTCCAAAGGAAAGAAAGAGGTAAAGATACTTCATAAGATTCCTTTAAGTTATTAAGGAATAGTGAAGTATATTTTTGGTAAGAAGATATGAGTTGCTTCAGATCGGCATGTCGAAGAATATCTTGACCAAACAATCATCGATCATGATAATGTAGCGTGGAGTAATTCCTAAACGCATGTTACCTTATCTACATCACCATATTGATGTTCATAAGGAGGATCGATGACGAGTCTTACATATTAACATTGATCAACAAAATGCAGCATGGAGAAATTCCTAAACGCACATTTATACATCAATGTTATGATGTAAGTTGTATCAATGTTACAACCTGCAGTAACTTCCATTATATTCCATGATGTGCTTTGCAAATAACGGCTTAAACCCATAACCAATATGCCAACTAAAATGACAAATGGATATCATACGAATCATCATATGATGAAAATCCATTATGCCATAGATCATGTGTTAGGATGCAAAGAGTTTGTTAAAAACAAACATGCATCAATCTAAACATGTTGTGCATCTAAGGTAATTATCCTAATAGTTACTCAGGATATTACATAAATCTCTAAGATAGAAAAGATGTAGTCAAGTATTAGACTACATTTCTATACAAGGGTACACATATCTATTAGAGATAGTGGGAGTTAAATTGACTTGGACTTAGTCAATGCTCAAGATGCACAAATGGTTGGCATAAGGAACAAGTTCCACAAGTACATGTGGAATAGGTATGTTTCAGAGACACATACTGCGTAGGAAGAATGAAACCATGGTGATGGTTTTTATACTCACCACAGCCGATGATATATTATTCATTATGAATAATAAATCCTACAAGTAAGCAGTATAAGGCAACAATCTAAGATTGACAAGATCAATTAAAATTCAATAATGGATTCCATGTATCAAATTTAAAAGGGGATTATAAATTGAATACTACGGTGGGTATTCAAATGATAAGATACATGGATAGTACAAGCTTGGTACCAATAAGGCTCGATTGGTTATACCAAGTTGGTACACCTAAATCTATTATAATTTTACTTGTCATAGCTAAACTTATAATATCTTTTTATTGGTCATTGGATGGCAAGATCATATTTCATGGAATGTTTCTATACGAAACTACCAGAAAGATATGATGACATCAAATGATGCCAATAAGGGTTTCAAGTTACTGAAATCCATTTTTGTATTAAAGTAAGTGACAAGATCTTAGAGAATTAATTATAAATGAATCTTTGCCTTGTGTCTACCAAAGGTTAATGGGAGCGCCAATGTTTTCCAATTGAAATATGTTCATCAACATTTGGAAAACAGATTTTGGTCTTACAGTTAGATAAGATTAGAATAAAAGCAATTCTCCAATGATTGACTTAAAGTAGAAACCTGAGTTCTAGGGAACGGGATCCACTGAGGTAGATCCAAAGGTTTCTTAGTCCTAGTCAATCATACATATAGTGACATTGTATTGAAAAATACAAGTTGGAATTATTCAAGTTCAGAATTGTTGCCAATGTCACATGGATTAATCTCTCCAGGTTAACATGTTCGGTGCATGGGTAGAGATTAATGTTGTGAATTGATATCATATGCTTTCGCGATGGATCAATCACATATGTCATAATATGTACAATAATTGATACTGCTAGGATATAATTTATTCTAGGCAGATATCAATTATTTCTAGGAGCATTGCAAGTGATGCAGTCAGAACTATCTTCTTGTACTTCGGCGAGTACAAATGATATGTACCTGGTGTGAGGAGAAGAAGGCATAATATTTACGGTAGGACACATACCAGTAATACTTAGATCAATATGATCTAGTATCATAGTTAGGTAAAGGAGATGAGCGAGTCAAGCTCATAAAAGCTTTTGGTAGCCATACCTACAAATACCGAGTACATTGCAGCTTCTAAGGTAGCTAAGAAGCAGTTATAAATCGCAACGATTTGTTCCAATTCTTGGATTCACACCTAGTGAGAAAATTATTATCATAATGTAAATTATGAAATTCTTACTAGCTAAGTTGTCAAGTTATGACAATGGACAAAAGTAATATACTCAGAGATACCTTATCTTGAGAAGTTTTACTCAAGCCGATGAGGTCATGTATAACAGATATGCCACGCGGCGAAAACGTGGAAGGCCCAATAGTTAAAGCTGTTACTTAGCAGAAGCATGGTATTTATCATGTGAGTAGCTAGCAAGTTTAGTTAGAAATTTGGATCTAGTGAAAGTGGGAGTGTTGAAATAGTGGGTGCCCTAGACCCAACTATGTAGTACTTTTGATTACCATATCATGTGTACAGTTAGATATACATGATGATATCTTACCATTATAGTGCAGAATTTTCTACATCCACTATAATAATGGAAATGTCCAAAGGTTAATTTTCATGTCGAGAGGTTATAACAGATCCCATGCTATAATGAGAACCTCGAGATACAAGGACATTGATCTTAAATATATGTTCTATAGTCTAGATACATCATACTGAATGGACACAATAGATGTCTGACTATCAGGTGTTGGGGGCTCATAAGCATTGAGACTTCTTCTCATGAAGTTCACACTTGGTGATCTCTAGCAGTGAGATCATGAGGACAGACCCATCAATAGGAACACCACATGTTTTGGGTGTCATCGGTTGTTCTTATCTACGTACATGTGTATTGGTCTCCTGACTTGATACCATTACCAATGTATATCATTTTATTACATACTTTGATGCAAGACAAAATCCATGGCAGTGATGTCGTGGTGAGGTAGTTTGTGTTGGGTGCGTTGTTGGTGGTATGACGTTTGTTAAATGTTCACGAAAGGATTTGTCGCTTCCAAGTTCAGAAAGTTGTATATCTCAGGCCTGGTTGATCAGGATGGTTCCACCTTCATAATTCTTTAGCCAAAGCAGTAGAAAGGAAAATCCATCTGGATAGATCAACAAATAATAAAGCAAGATAAGGACGATGACACAAGAGTGCGTCCTACTTTATGAGATATTTAATGACAAAGAGATTATAGTACACAGTCAGTGTTCATAGGATGGTAGTCATTGCTTGATTATCCTTATCTCTTTAGGGGTCATGATGGGTTGCTAGACTCCACTCTTGGTCTGTGGATTTTATTCACTGCTATCGAGGTAAGGGCCTAGAGGGTCACACACAATAGTGTATTCAATAATCCTCCATATTCAGTTGAATAGGTATATGGACATAGTGGGCCCCGCCACGGGGTCCGAGCGTTTTCCAAGTTATCGATCACCGATCAATTAAATAAATTCATTAATATTCAAGTTATGAATATTTGGGATTGAATTTATTTAATGTATTTACAAGTTTAGTAAATACAAGAAAATTATTAATCGAACGAATATTATTTAATATTCAGGGTTTGTTTAATATTAAGCAGGATAGCGAGTCAGGTTAAATGACTCGGTTTTATCACGTAATATATTATATATATATTACAAGTATGTGATAAAATATTAAATAATATTGGCGTAGTTTATTTCATCAAAATTATTTATTTAGTAGACATTGAAATAAACGGGGGTTGAGGAACCCAATCGGGTATTTCTCAACTACACTATAAATAAGAGAGGAGGCTCTCTCTCTTGGTGTTCAAAATAACTATTCATTCATTTTATGGAATGAAAGTTGAGATCCTATCTCTCCTCCCACTCTCTAGAGAGAGAATCTCTTGATCCAAGAAGCTCGGATCCAGATCTCTCTCATGCATCGAAGGCTTCTCGATGCAGTGATCGTCGGGACGTCGAAAGCATCGTTGGATCGTCGCGCTAGCACCCGGAGTTTGACGATCGACATTCCAGTTGATTTTTGGAGTGTGTGTGGATGATCTAGAGGGATCCTGCTTTGGATCCTTCAAACGACGATCGCCATCGACTATTGTCGACCACGACTTCAGATTTGAAATGGGTACGTTTTCATTTTAATTTTGTGCTCCTTATAATTTACGCAAGATCCTCGGACCTCTCCGGGGCTCGGATCGTCAGCGGTGACAAGTTCTGTCGTTCGGCCGATGAAAATTTTAAAATCCCCTGCCCACCGACTTCCGCTGCGGGCCCCAGAACCTAACATCATGATCCGAAAAATTCCAGTCCAAGAGATCTCATACTTCTTAGGAACCAAAGTTTAGCATCCATAAAATCAACTGTAACATGTACGAATACCCTATCAACAATAGGCGCATCAATCAAGGTACCTATCACAACAACATGCATTTTATAGCACAACATCTATCGCAACAACATGCAATTTCTAATTCACCTACCTGGCATGGAACTATGCATGACATGTGATTCTATCATGTGCCTAAATGATGCATGAGATGGAATACCCTCATCTCATTAGGTTGAAACTAAATAAAACCCAAGTATAAAAATATAAACAGCACACCACAAGTGTATCACCCAACGGTGAAAATAAAATCAACTGTAAAATTGAAAAACCAGAAAAATTGCAATTAAACGAGGTAGATTGGCTTTTCCCTGTACACAGGTTAGCTACTCTTAGGCACAACTTATTACCAAGTACCAATTCTGTCTTATCCTTGGCTATAGGCTCAAAATAGTAAGTCAAAGAAAATAAACTCCCTCTGATACCACTTTGTAACGTCCCAGATTCGGGTGCCACACAACGGGTGCCCCAAACCTGGTTGGTCACATGACCTCAAGGGAATTTCCCCAAACGCCACAGGCTGCCGACTATCAGTGAGGGCCTAGGACTAATAGTGGGGAAACTATGCCCTCATTTGTCAAAGTGTAGCACAATAGAAATAAATATAAACATACAAAAGCGGAAGCAGTAAAAAATATAGACCTGAAATGGACAACGGAAATGAAGTAAAAGATAGCCAACAATCATATATATGATAATGCAATATGTATCTAATTCTAAGAAATCATCCAAAATAGGATACACTACAATCTGATACAATACAGCACAAGGTACAAAGTACAACAAAACAAAACCAAAGCAGTGCAACAGAAACCCAGCAGCATCACAAGCCTAATCTCGGTCCTATGCTCTCCTAATTGTAAGAACTCAGACCTTCTTTTCAGGTATGTTTTTCCTTTTTTGGTCATTTTTGAGAAAAAGAGGAAATTCTGGAAATTTTCAAAGTACACGTCATGTACTCAATTACCACAGGTAGTCGTGTGCTGGCTGTGTAGCGGCCATGCACACGGCCATGTGGGGGTGACCCGAAGCCCGCTTAAAGAAAATTATGGCAATGGAAAGTACATGTCATGTACTCCAAAATTACATGCCGTGTATTTTTTTTCGTTAAACGCATCGGGGTCACATCTGATGGACAGAACACCCTACTTCTAGGTCTTGTTCATCCGAGAGAACCCGTACAGACACAATCCTTCTCTGATCCCCCGAGCCTCCGTTTGATCTCTGATTCGACCGCCGTCAATTGCATTGGGATCGCCTCAGTAAGCTCTTCTTTATTCTAGATCATGGTTTCCTAATTCCTCTTATTTTTTAAGTTATCTTTGGTTGAACGTTATGAGCATTTTTGTAGATCTGCGGTGTTCTTGGGTGATTCAAGCCTCAAAGTTCACATATAGTGATCTCCTAACATCGAGGTAGGTGGTTTGTGCCTTTCTGTTAAAAGTCATTGAGTTTATGTGAAAATTTGCCCAATACCCATGAATGGGGTATTGCGCGTTTACCATTTTAGCCCTATTGTTTGTCTGCTATGCTGGTATGTTTGAGTAGATGATAATTGATTGTGAATACGGTGAATTGTTGTGCTTTGGATGTGTTTCCCATGCATGTTTTGTCATTTTGTCCTTTGGGTCTAGTTTTCCTATTAGGCTGTTGTTTGCTTTCCCATGCCTAGTATTGTAGGATGGTTTGACTGTTGTTTTGTTATGTTGTAGTGTTGTAGAATACTATCCAAGTAGTTCTTGAGGTTTACCTTGGTTGTTAAGCGCTGCTACACTTTCTTAACATACACAGGGCTATGAGAACCTAGTGTATAGACCATAGGGAGAATGGATATTGAGGGCTTCTCCAGAGTGTTTGTTTTTCTTACGATGCGAGACCACAGAGGGAATTGATATTGAGTGATTCCTCAGAGTGTCTGTAGTTCCTTGACGTAGGCCACAGGGGGAATGAGATGTTGAGTGCTTCTCTAGAGCACCTTTAGTACCGTTATGAGACTATAGGGGTAATTGACGGTGAGTGCTTCCTCAGAGATTCTATGCTTAAGCTAAACCAGAGGGGTTAGACTGAGTGTACTACCCAGAGGGTTGCTTGTACTTGTTTGGTAGGACCATAGGGGATAGGTTGTGGGTACTTTCCAAAGGGTTACTTATTTGTGTTTATCTGCTTGGTTAGTTGTTTCTTGATATTGAAACTATGGATTGTTTACTATTGATTACTTCCTGTTTACTATTTTCTGTAATTTTACCTGCCATATACTCATTGAATGTTAGGCATAGATCTCGTGGTGGTTTCCTATTGGGATTTTGTCTCATACCCTGTTTGGTTTATGCATTTGGGACCAAACAGATTATATTATTGCAGGTATAGACAAGGTCAAGCACCCTTCTACTTCAGGTACTTGATTTGATGTGAAGCTAGAGAGCATGGGACCAAGCTATGTCTTGTGATGCTGAGGAGTTTATCTGCTTTCTTTTTCACTTTGGTTTAGCACTGTTGTATTCCAGCATTGTGACTTGTTTGGCTGTTTTTCTAGACATATGTATCATGCATCATTTTATATATGTTCTCTAGTTTATACTTTCAGTTTTATGCTGTTTATTTTGTATGATATTATTACCACTTCCGCTCTTGTATGTATTTTTTTACTTCCGTTGTGTGCTCTGCCAATGAGGGCATAGTTTTCCCACTATCACACCCAAGGCCCTTGCTGCTAGTTGGTAGCCTCTGGCGTTTGGGGAAATGCGGTTGAGGCCATGTGACCAACCGAGTACGGAGCACCTCTAGGTGGCTTCCGGAACAGGGACGTTACAAAGTGATATTAAAGGAATTCTTTTCTCTTGACTTACTATTTGGAGCCTTTATCCAGGGATAGGAAGGAATAGGTACTTAGTAATAAGTTGTGCCTGGGAGTAGCTAACCTGTGTATAGGGAAAAGCCAATCTACCTCGTTTATTGCAAAAAACAATTCTGGTTTGGCAAGTTTACGGTTGATTTTATTTTCACCGTTGGGTGATTCACATGTTTTGTGATGTTATCGTTGATGTTATTGAGGTTCTATTTCTGTTGCAACCCGATGAGATGAGGGTATTCCATCTCATGCATCATATAGGCACTTTCTAGAAATCACATGTCATGCATTTTTTCCATTCCATTTAGGATGCATTAGAGATTTCATGTTTTTGTGATAGATATTGTGCTAGGTATGCATGTTGTTGTGATAGATTCCTTAATAGAATACATGTTGTTTTATAGGGTATTGTTTTGTGTAAGGTTTCACTTGAATGGATGCCAAACTTTGGTTCTTGAGGTGTTATGGGCCCTCATGGACCAGAATTTTGTGGATCATTGCCTGGTTTATCTTGTTTATAACATGTATAAGATGTCAAACTTTGATTCGCGGGGAGTATGGGCCCTCACAAATTTGAATTTGGAACTTTTAATGTCCGTTTCAATGTTTTTCTGGGCTCCCGAGTAGTTTCTGAGGCTTACTGTCCAGAAAAACCTAGAATACACGCCATGTAGTTTTGACTACATGCCATGTGTTCTTCTGTTTGGAAAGAAACTGTTTTTCTTAAGTACATGTCGTGTACCGTACGTACACATCGTGTAGTCTCTAGCCATGTCTTAGGCTATGTGGGTAGGGACACGGGATAGGAAAAACCTGGATTGAACACGTTGTGTACCGTCCATACACGCCGTGTTGTGTCGACCTAGTGCCCACCCGTGTCACTAACAACACAGGTTGGTTGAGTCTTATCTAATACATATAGTGCACCGTCTAAAAACATTGTGTAGTCTAACCCAGGTACCCAGTCGTGTCACAAACAACACGGGTCGGTGTTATCCTTTCTCATACACGTCATGTCCATCTGGAACACGCCATGTAGTGTGAGCCGTGTGTTAGGTCGTATCACTAACAACACGGGCCAGGTGAAGCATGTCTAGTACATGTCGTGTCTATCTGGAACATGTCGTGTAGTCTTGTCTTAGGAGAGCCATGTGTCTTATCCATGTAGAAGGACTCGGGTAGGGGAAGGGGATTCAAGTACACATCGTGTGTTAGGACAACACGCCGTGTGGTTTGGGTGTTACACGACCAGTTTTGGCAGAGGTACACACTCATGTGAATGACTTAAGGGAACACGTCGTGTAGGGTTTATACAGGCCATGTAGTCATGTTTTGTAAAACTTGAATGTTTTCCTTTTCTTATTACCTTCTTAAACTTCTATGTTTCAGTCCCTGTTAATCCTGATCTAAGGTGTGTGTTTGACTTTGCAGATTCATGTCACCGAGACATCCTCTGGTTGTCCGCCAGTTATAGGGCAGTGACCAGACGCCAGATACGGCTGATCAGGGACTTCCCACAGATCCTCCTATTGTTCCAGTCTTGGCACCAGAAGTTATACCTGATACTAGTGCTGATGCACAGTTCAGGGAAGGCTTTATGAGGATGATGCAGACCTTTCAGGGGGTGTCGTATCCTGCCCCGTCGATGGTTGATTTGACATGGGTTTTCCAGCAGTAGCATCCTCCCACTTTCTCAGGGGAAGGAGGACCTCAGGCTGCAGAGTCATGGCTAGAATCCATGCTGACGATCATTGAGAATCTGGAGATACCTCCAGAGAGGAGGGTCAAGCTCGCTACCTATATGATTCAGGACTCCGCCAAGAGGTGGTGAGATGTGATCTCACAGGCAGAACGCCAGCAGGTTATGGCATGGGATGAGTTTCATCGTATCTTCTACGATTACTTCTATACAGAGACCTTGAGGGTCAATTGAGCCCGAGAGTTTATGAGTCTAGAGTAGGG
Organism: Viscum album; assembly: GCA_963277665.1. Classification (NCBI taxonomy): domain Eukaryota; kingdom Viridiplantae; phylum Streptophyta; class Magnoliopsida; order Santalales; family Viscaceae; genus Viscum; species Viscum album. The sequence continues at coordinate 746,536,299 of OY728129.1, read as the reverse complement.
TACTCTTTCTGTTATGGAGTATTCCTCACACTTTACTGAGCTGCAGTGCTTCACGCCTATTCCATAAGTTGATCAGTTATTCCTGGAAAGGAAGTTCGAGGATGGTCGGAGGAACGACATCCGTTCATAGATGAACATCTTCAGGTTGACTTACATGACTTCTATCGTCAACCAAGCGCTGATCACATATTGAAATTTGAGGTATTCTGGAGTTGTGATCCAGGGCGGCTCAGTATCCGAAGTTAGTATTCCTCCTAAAGACAGCAGGAAGCGTCATAGGGAGTCCTCACGTAGTGATCCGAGGAGGCAAGACACTTCTTCTAATATCCAGGTGGTGTGCTAACAGTGTGGTAAGAGCGAGTATACGAGGCCACACTGCCTGAGAGACCCAGTGGAGTGCCGGTCTTGCTGCAAGATGGGTCATCTTCAACACTTCTGTCAGATCTTCTTACCAGCAGTTGGTGACAGGGGTTCTTCTATGACTCGTCATTCATGAGCAACACCACCAGTTTTTCACCAGTCTGGGAACTAGAGTTTTTTAGGCCATCCAGGCCGAGGTGGAGTTCGTGTCCGTGGTAGCCAGTCGCCTGGTTTCTAGCGACATCAGGGCGGATAAGCTCAGAGTGGTCAGGCAGAATCACAGGGTCATGGAGTAGGCTAGACTTTTGTAGTGGAGTAGACCCAGCAGGAGCAGGATCCCGGACCTTCTACAGTTTGAGGTACGATCTTAGTTGCCTCATATTTATCTTCTGCTCTTTTCAATACAGGGGCTTTCCATAACTTTATATCTGTTGTGGTTGTGGAGAGCCTTGGGCTCTGCATCTTTTCTTCTGCTGATATCTTGACACTAGACACTCTGTTGGGTACTAGAATGGTGTGTGTACGTCAGTGTAAGGAGTTCCCTCTAGAATTTGGTGGGTGTCACTTTTTATGGGACCTTTATTCCCTATAGATGATATGTTGTGATGTCATTCTTGGAATGGACTGGCTAGTTTTCTTTCAGGCAGTCGTCGATTGTTATCATCATAGGGTGAGTTTCACATCACCAGAGGGTGGGCCCTTTCTTTATAAGGGTGAATGGGATTTCCAGGCGAGAAGAGCAGGACCCGAGCATCATGGGTTGAGAGGAGTTATAGCCTAGATTGCTAATCTATACCTGTATGACCAGGGGACTTCACAGTTAGACTTTCCTCCAGTGGTGGATCGTTTCAGATATGTCTTTCCAGAAGACTTTGTAGGTTTTTCTACAAAGCGTGAGGTAGAATTTTCTATTGATATCATGCCAGGAGCGACACCAGTGTCCATTTCTCCTTATAGGATGGCTACACTAGAGTTTCAGGAGCTCAAGAAGCAGTTGGAGGAGTTGCAGGTAAAGGGTTTCATCCGACCCAGTACTTCTCCTTGGGGTTCGCCAGTCCTTTTTTGCGAAAAAGGAAGATGGTACCCTTAGGCTTTGTGTGAATTATCGGAAGCTGAACCAGTTGACGGTCAAGAACCAATATCCTTTACCAAGGATTGATGATATCTTTGATCAACTTCGAGGAGACAGGTGTTCTCAAAGATTGACTTGAGATCTGGTTATCATCAGTTGCACGTTAGACCATCTGATATACCTCTCACAGCCTTCTAGATTAGGTATGGTCTATAGGAGTATATGGTTATACCGTTCGGTCTCACAAACACACCTGCAATTTTCATGGCACTGATGAACCGAATGTTCCATCCATACTTGGATTCCTTAGTAGTGGTCTTCGTGGACAATATTTTGGTGTACTCTTACACTCGACATGACCATGATACCCATCTTGAGATCGTTTTGAGTACACTGAGAGAGCATCAGTTATATGCTAAGCTCTCAAAATGTTACTTTTGGATGGATCAGATTCACTTCTTGGGTCATGTTATCTTAGAGACAGGAGCGTCAGTGGACCCAAAGAAAGTGAGAGTAGTAGTTTCCTGGGAGCAACCGAAGAACGTATTTGCGGTGTAGAGTTTTCTAGGGCTGGCTGGATACTACAGACATTTCATAATGGACTTTTCACTCTTATAAGCACCACTGATGAGTTTGACTAAGAAGGATGCAAAGTTCTTGTGGTCATATTCTTGTGAGTCAGCCTTTTAGGAGCTGAAAGGGAGGTTGACTTCAGCACCGATACTAGTCTTTCTAGAGCCGGGAAAGAGCTATATTGTGTATTTTGATGCTTTAGGTATCGGGATGGGAGCTATGCTTATGTAGGGGGAAGGAGTCGTTGCATACTGTCTCGGCAGTTGCGACCGCATGAGAGGAATTACCCGACGCACGATCTCAAGTTGGCTGCTGTCGTTCATGCCTTATGTTTTTGGAAACATTATCTGTTGGGAGATCATTTTCTGGTTTTCATTGACCACGAGAGTCTCAAGTACATCTTCACTCAGTGTAATCTGAATTTGAGACAGTGACGGTGGGTTGAGTACCTACAGTCCTTTAACTTTGAACTTTCCTACATGCCTGGGAAGGGAAACTCAATGGCTGATGCATTGAGTAGGAGGACAAAGATATAGGTAGTTCAGGAGGCCAGCAGTGAGTGGAAGCTCATGGCTATGTTCTCTGAGATGCATTTGGAGGTGCACGATAGGTAGGGGCAGACTTTTCTTTCTTTTGTGGCTGTTACCTCTACTCTTCTTGATCGAGTGCGAATGAGGCAGCTATCAGATTATGAAGGCGTAGTCCTACGAGAATGTGTATCAGGAGAGGACCCTATTCCTGGATGGACCATGGGTGAGGATGAGATATTTCATTTCCAAGGGTGTGTTTGGGTGCCAGTAGACATACGCGAGGAGCTGATGCGAGACTTTCATTCCTCGGTTTGGGCAGTTCATCCTGGTGTCACCAAGATGTACTGTGATCTACACCATCAGTATTGGTGGACAGGTATGAAGAGAGGCATAGCAGGTTTCGTCATGAGGTGTTCCACCTGTCAGCAGGTGAAGGTAGAGCATTAGCGACCAGCAGGGCTTTTACAGCAGTTGCCTATTATTGAGTGGAAGTGTAATGATGTCGTGATGAATTTCTTGACAGGTTTACCGAGGTCGCCTTGAGGGAATGATACAGTTTGGGTTTTCATTGAAATACTCACGAAGGTTTCTCACTTCTTGCCAATCAAGGAGACTTTCAGTGTTGATGAGCTGGGACGGTTGTACATTCGTGAGATTGTACATCTACATGGAGTTCCACACTCCATTGTTTCAGACAGAGATGCACATTTTACTTCTCGAGTCTAGCAGGGGCTTCAGAAGGCGTTGGGTACACAGGTACTTTTGAGTACAGTCTACCACCCTCAAACAGATGGTCAGTCCGAGCGTACAATTCAGGTGCTTGAGGACATGCTACGAGCATGCATCCTGGATTTTGGAGGTTTTTTTGTAGAAGCATATACCTCTTGTGGAGTTTTCCTACAACAATATTTTTCAATCAACTATTCAGATGGCACCTTATGAGGCTTTGTACGGTAGACCATGTCGATCACCCTTATGTTGGCTGGAGTCAGGATAGGTAGCTTTACTGGGACCTCGTCTTATTCAGGATACTACAAATAAAATAGAGTTGATTCAGAAGAGAATGGCTATTACGCAGTCTCGACAAAAGTCTTATGTTGATCAGCGGAGACGACCTCTGGAGTTTGAGGTAGGGGATCGGGTTTTCCTGCGTGTCACACCGAGGTTGGGACACAAGAGGATTAGGAGACAGGGTAAGCTTTCATCGAGGTACGTCGGGATGTTTGAGGTGTTGGAGAGAGTTGGGTTGGTTGCCTATCGGTTGCAGTTACCTCAGAGGTACCGGGCTATGCACGATGTCTTCCACGTTTCTCAGCTTCGACATTACTTCTCAGACTCGTCTCATGTTTTCCAACCCGAGGAGGTTGAGTTGGAAGTGGGTGCATACTTTGAGGAGCATCCTATCCAGATTGTGGATCAATGTATGAAGGTTCTCTTTGGTCGGTATGTTTCTCTAGTGCGGGTGTTTTGGCAGCACAAGCGAGTACATGACGAGACTTGGGAGAGAGAGACAGACCTACGATCACAGTGGCCGGAGTTGTTCGGGGTTTCTTCTTCTAAGTTGCCTTGCTAGGGAAATTCAGGGATGAATTTCTTTAAGGGGAGAAGTTTGTAAGAACCCAGACCTTCTTTTTGGGTATTTTTTTCCTTTTCTGGTCATTTTTGAGAAAATAAAAAAGAAATTCTAGAAATTTTCGAAGTACATGTCGTATACTTTATGAGTACATGCCGTGTACACGGTTACCACAAGTAGCCATGTGCTGGCTGTGTAGCGGCCATGCACACGACCATGTCGGGGTGACTCAGAGCCCGCTTAAAGCGGAGTACGGAAATGGCAAGTACACGTTGTGTACTCTAAAAGTACACGTCATGTATTTTGTTTTTTTTCATTAAACTTACTGGGGTCGCGTCTGACGGACAGAACACCCTACTTCTAGGTCTCGTTCATCCAAGAGAACCCGTACGACCGTGATCCTTCTCCAAGCCCCCGAGCCTCCGTTCGATCTCTGATTCGACCGCCGTCGATTACGTTGGGATCGCCTTGGTGAGCTCTTCTTTCTTCTAGATCATGGTTTCCTGATTCCTCTTCTTTTCCAAGTTATCTTTGGTTGAAAGTTTTGAGAATTTTTGTAGATCTACGGTGTTCTTGGGTGATTCAAGCCTCGAGGTTCACATATAGCAATCTCCTAACGTTGAGGTAGGTGGTTTGTTCCTTTTTGTTAAAAGTCATTGAGTTTATGTGCAAATTTTACCAATACCCATGAATGGGGTATTGCACGTTTACCGTTTTAGCCCTATTGTTTGTCTACTATACTGGTATGCTTGAGTAGATGATAATTGATTGTGAATAGGGTGAATTGTTGTGCTTTGGATGTGTTGCCCATGCATGTTTTTCCATTTTGTCCTTTGGGTCTAGTTTGTCTGTTAGGCTGTTGTTTGCTTTCTCATGCCTAGTATTGTAGGATGGTGTGATTGTTGTTCTGTTATGCTGTTGTGTTGTAGAATACTAGCCAAGTAGTTCTTGAGGTTTACCTTGGTCGTTACGCGCTACTACACTTGCTTAACTTACACAGGGCTATGAGAACCTAGTGTATAGACCATAGGGAGAATGGACGTTGAGGGCTTCTTCAGAGTGTCTGTTTTACTTACGATGCGAGACCACGGGGGGAATTGATGTTGAGTGCTTCCTCAGAGTGTCTGTAGTTCCTCGACACAGGTCACAGGGGGAATGAGACGTTGAGTGCTTCCCTAGAGCGCCTTTAGTACCGTTACGAGACTATATGGAGAATTGACGGTGAGTGCTTCCTTAGAGAGTCTATGTTTAAACTGAACCAGAGGGGTTAGACTGAGTATACTGCCTAGAGGGTTGCTTGTACTTGTTTGGTAGGACCAGAGGGGATAGGTTGTGGGTACTTCCCAGAGGGTTACCTATTTGTGTTTATTTGCTTGGTTAGTTGTTGCTTGATATTGAAATTGTGGATTGTTTACTATTGAGTACTTCTTGTTTACTGTTTCCTGTACTTTTATCTACCATATACTCATTGACTATTAGGCACAGATTTCGTGGTGGTTGCCTACTAGGATTTAGTCTCACACCCTGTTTGGGTCATGCTTTTGAGCCAAAACAGATTATATTGTTGCAGGTATAGACAAGGGCAAGCGCCCTTCTACTTCAGGTATTTGATTTGTTGTGGAGCTGGAGAGCATGAGACCAAGCTATGGCTTGCGATGCTGAGGATTTTATCTGATTTCTTTTGCACTTTGGTTTAGCACTGTTATATTCCGGCATTGTGACTTGTTTGGCTGTTTTCCTAGACATATGTATCATGCATCATTTTATATATGTTCTCCAGTTTATACTTTCAGTTTTCTGCTGTTTATTTTGTATGATATTATTACTGCTTCCGCTCTTGTATGTATTTGTTTACTTCCGTTGTGTGCTCTGCCAATGAGAGCATAGTTTCCCCACTATCACGCCCAAGGCCCTCGCTGCTAGTCGGCAGCCTCTGGCGTTTGGGGAAATGCGTTTGAGGCCATGTGACCAACCGGGCACGGGGCGCCTCTATGTGGCTTCCGGAACCGGGACATTACACTACTCCTCTACAACAATCATGTACCTGTGTAGGGTCTCTTGCCCTTATCGACACCTGCATCAATATAATCTGTTTGGGCCCAAGACATGACCCAAACAGGGTGTGAGAAATAAATCCCATTAGGCAACCACCAAAAGCCCATGCCCAACTGTCAGTGAAAATGTGCAACAACAGTGTGCAATAATGAAATGCAGTAAACTAGGAGGTACTCAAAAGTAACCATTTCTACCAGTTACATTGTCATTTTAATAATTATTTAACAATTCAATGTAATTGAATTATGAGTTTCCCGAGACTCGGCTTCAACCGACAATCTCCTATACAGTGCCACAACAGAAACCACAACAGACTATATAACAAGTAAAAGATAATAATAATACCAAGCATGTGCTTTAGCTTGGTAGGTACAACATAAGAAATCACCACAGTGAATATTCAAAGTAAACATTGTCCTCAGACATGCAAATCCTTACCCTCAGGCAAACAGAAATGAAACCCTCAGGTGACTGCCCTCAGGCATAACGAATATTGCCCTCAGACATACGAGATATCGCCCTCAGGCACAGAAGCTACTGCCTTCAGGCATAAGAAACGTTGCCCTCAGGCTAAACAAAACCTTTCCCTCAGGCTAAACATAACCTTACCCTCAAGCTAAACAGAACACTGCCCTCAGGCATTCCATCAGAAAAGCAAGTAACCGGGCCGAGCCCAACGCATAAGCAAGCAATTTATATATGTTTCCTCTCAAGAAAACTCAAAACATGCTATAATCACGGCATACCCACGGGTATCCTGGCCAAATAGCTAAACAAGGGAAACGCACCCGCGGGGTGGCCCTAGATCAAAGCAACGGTCTCAAACAGCAGTTTATACTTATTCATTAGATTACCTATGCAATTCTAGGTATCTCAACAGTCAAAGTCCCAGCCATACGACACCCCGAACATGGGCATGTGGCACAACGGTACACAAAATCAACTCGACAGTTGGAATTAAACACAAGACCACCTACCTCAAATCTCCTTTAATCGATATACGTGAAAGGCGCCTCCTGAAACGACCAAGAACGACCTAGATCTGAGATGAACGATTACCCGTTCAAATCTAAATAACTTCTCTTAGGGAAAGAATTGGAAGGAGAGACTCAAGGAGAGGGAAGACCTTACCCGTGCGGTTCAAAACGAGATCGACGGTGGAAGAATCGAAGTCTCGGTGAGTGATCAGGAGCTCCTCCAAGTCTCGACCTCCTCTCCGCAGCTCCTGGTGAGTCATTTGCCTCTGCCGAATGAGGAGGCAACGATCTGTTTTTAATGAAAAACATAACTACACGGTGTGTACTCTCAAGTACACGACGTGTACTTTCCTTTTAAACTGTTTATCTGGTGGCTACTTTCCACCGCCTCACTGTTCATCTGCCGACTTGATTACACGGCGTGTATTACTAAGTACACAGCGTGTACTATCATTCCTCTGGCGGCTACTTCCACCGCCTTACTGTTCACTGCCGACTGATCACACGACGTGTATTACTAAGTACACGGTGTGTAGTTAGTTTTTACACCCTTAATCGCCGACAAGCTACACGCCCTGTATTCTCATCCCACATGGCCAAAGTACACGGCGTGTGTACAAAAGTACACGGCGTGTGTACAAAAGTACACGGCGTGTACCCATAAATTTGAGATTTTTCCCACATTTCCCTTGTTTTCTCAAAAAACACTAAAGAAAAAAGAAAAAGAAGAAATTTGTACCTCAAGAATAAGAACCGGGTTCTTACATTTACCATGACATTATATATTTACCCATGTATTATAATGTGTTAATATATTTTTTATTTAAAATCATTTCCAATGTCATATGATTATTTATTAAATCTATTATTATATTAATTAAAATTGTGTTTTAATAAAAAAATAAATGAATAAAAAATTATTATGTTTAAGCTTAATATAATATTTTTAATTTAATATTAAATGTTAACAATCACAACAACTTTTATAAAATAATTTTACCAAAGAAAGTAATTAATGTTAATTTTCAATATAACCTATTAATGAAAATTTTGATAATGTCTCATTCCACATTTAGTGTTGATCGAACAAGTGGGAGAGGAGTGACATCCTATGTCTATACTCTCATAGTAGTACATGTATCTAAGTCAATTGAAATTGGAATTCCCTTTGGTAACTCTATTGATTCAGGATTGCAGGCCGCTCTTTCTATTTCTTACTGATGAATTCAATTATATGGAATGCCAGGGGCTGGGCTCCTTGTCCAAAAGGATGTTCATTCAGAAATTAAACAGGAAGCATAAAGTATCTTTCTTAGCTATTCTAGAATCGAAGCTTAGCTCTGAGTCCATAAAAAAATTGCTTGAAGTCTTCATTTTGATCACTACATGCATGGTCAGCCGGTAAATGGGCACATATGGCTTTTCTGGAATGATCAAATCCAAGTGGATCTTGTAGAATGCTCTAATCAACACCTCTTTGTTAAGATAAACTCCAATGAAGGCCGGTTTCTATTGTCAGTTTTTTATGCAAAATGTGATCCTATTCAAAGGAAAGAACTTTGGGATTTTCTCTCAGCTCTCAGCAGTGGCTCCGATGGATGGTTTGTTGGTGGAGATTTTAATACTATCCTTGATCCATTTGAGAATAAAGGGGGTGGTCTTTACCCCAATAATGGAGTTTAGGACTTCCAAACCTTCATTGCTTCCAACTGGCTCCTGGATATGGGTTTCTTAGGGGATGCCTTCACTTGGTGTAATAATCGTAGGGGTCGTAGCAGAATTTGGAGTCGTCTTGATAGATGTTTGGGAAACCTTTAGGCTATTTCTACTTTCTCTAGCTCCTCTGTGACTCATTTATCCATATCTCTCTCTGACCACTCTCCTCTTCTTCTTCAAGTGCATTCTTCTGCAGATGAAAAAAAGGGCTTCTTTTAGTCCAATCATTGGATGTAGCTAGAAGGCTTCAAGGAAATGGTTATTTCCTCTTGGTCAGCTCCCGTTCAGGGTTTTTCTTGGGTTTCTTTTCAGAATAAACATAGAAGACTCAAGAGTGATATTCTTTCTTGGTTGTCTCTGCTCCCCTTCCGGGATGTTAATGTGGATACCCTTCAGGAAGAAATTAATCAGCTTGATCTTCAGCTACAATCCCAATGGGATGATCACTCCTACTTTCCCTTGTCTGATAAAAAGGCCAGGTTGGAGGAGGCGTTACTTTTCCTTGAGCAATCAGCCAGAGAGAGATCCAAATCTAAATGGCTTAAAGCAGGGGATAAAAATACAGCATATTTTCTTACATGTATTAGGGAGAATAAATTTCATGGAAGAGTAAATCTTCCTCTTCCTCTTCCTAATGGTTCGATCACTAGTGATGCTAGTGTTGTGGGTCCTATGGCAGTGGACTATTTTTTTGAAGCCCTAACTAGTCTTAATCATTCCCAAGGAGGTTCTTTTCAAGCTCGGGGAGAGAATGAATCCTTCTTTGACAACATTGTTGCTTCCATTTCTGACCTGGATAACCGAAGGATGGGAGCCGTACCGGATGAAGAGGAAATTGTTGAAGCCATTAAGTCTCTTAATTCTGAGAGTTCTCCAGGCCCTGACGGTTTCCTCGATTCTTTCTATTTAGATGCTTGGTCTACTATTAAAGGGGATGTGGTTTGTGCTTTTCGGGATTTTTTCAGGGGTGGTCCTTTACCCAAAGTCACCTCAGCTACCATTTTGGCTCTTATTCCAGAAGTCAATCATTCGAGCAATTTTGGGCAGTTTCAGCCTATCAACATGTGTAATTTCTCTTACAAGGTATTGGTCAATATCCTTAATAAAAGACTATCTGTTCATCTTCTTCTCTAGGTTTCCAAAGAGCAACATGGTCTCATTAAAGGGAGAGGCATTCATGGAGCTATTAGGTTAGCACAGGAAATGATTGGGGATCTCGATAGGAAAGTGACTGGCTCTAATTTGATGATCAAGATTGATATGGAAAATGCTTATGATGAGATGGATTGGTCTTTCATTATTAAAGTTCTCAGAAAGTGGGGTTATTTAGAATGGGTTTGTGATCTTTTCTTCAGGTGCTTTTCCTCTCCATGGTTTTTTATAGCTCTTATGGGAAAAAGATTTGGTTTTTTCAAATCTTCAAGGGGGTTAAGATAAGGTGATCCTATTTCTCCGAGACTTTTTGTCCTAGATCAGGATGTTCTCAGTAAGAATCTCAATAAGAGTTTTGAGTAAAGGTTTATTCATCCTTTTAAAGGGAGGTATGGTTTTTCTGGCATCTCTCATATCTTCTTTGTGGATGACATGTTTTTTTATCAATGGAAGTGAAAATTCCGTTAGAAACTTCAAGTTGACTCTCTATGCTTATCGAAAAAAACCGGACAAAGTGTCAATGAAAACAAAAGTGGTGTTTTCATTTCCAACAAATTCCCTTCCAGGAGATCCAGGCTAATTCAAGAGAGGAGTGGCTTTTCAGCTCAGAGCTTTCCAATGGATTATTTGGGTGCTCCTATTTCTAACGAGAGGGTAAGAATCCATCACGATGATCCCATTGTTGCTATAATTATGGGGAGGATCATGAGTTGGAAAAGTCACTTTCTTTCATTTGGGCGAAGGATCAATTTGGTTAATAATGTTCTTTCATCTATTCCCATTCATGCTTTATCAGTGTGTAATCCCCCAAAGACAGTGATCAATAAAATTGTAGGTCTTCTCAATAACTTCATTTGGGGCTCGAATCAAGAAGGGCATCATCATTGGGCTAGATGGAAACGTCTTGCTAAACCCTTTCAAGAGGGGGTTTTAATCTGGAAAGAATTGAAGAAAATATGTGGAGTTTGCAGGCAAAGTTGGTTTGGGAGGTATTATCATGGGATTCTCTTTGGTCTTCTTTTATCAAAAGGAAGTATGGGAGTTCCCCTCTGATTGGATCAACATTATTGAAGGCTCTCACCTTTGGACTTCCTTGAAGAGATTTATTCATCCAATTATGGAGAATTCCCAGTGGATTGTCGGGCGTGGTGCCATTTATTTTTGGAAACACAACTGGGTCGGCTCCACTCTTTTCTACCCGGGTTGTCCAGTCCTAGACATCAGCTTTCATCAGGCCTGTTCCCACCCCCAGTTCATTAATGCAGTGCTCAATAAGGATCAAAAGGAGTTGACGCGGTATATTTCTCTTTCTGAGGACCCAGATAAGTGCTTCATCTCATCTTCTCCTTCTGGGAAATTCACCTGCTCGGTTTTTCGTAGTATGGTCCTTCCCATTTCTAACCCGGACTCATTGGGATCGAATCTCTGGTGTAAATAAATTTCTCTCAAATATAGCTTCCTTATGTGGAGGATTCACAATAATACAATTCCTACTGATGATAACATTCAACGTTTAAGTATTACATTGGATTCAAAGTGGAAATGTTGCTCTAATTCTAATTCGGAATCTGTTTCCCACTTATTCTTCCACAGCGACTGGGCTGCTTACCTGTGGTTCCAGGTTGCAGGTTTTTATTTCTCTTTTGGAAGGGAGTGTGCTGTGGACGTTTTTCTTTAGGAAAGCTGGGATGCATTTGTCCTGGTTCGTGTGCAGGCTAAGGGGTGGCTGCTATGCATCAGTTCTATTTGCTGGAACATCTGGGACTTGCTGAATGGTTTTATTCATTAGGCTCTTCAGCCTTCTCTCCTGTACATCAGACATAATTTTTTGGATATTCTTTCCTCATTCATTAAGATCTGCAGGGACGCTTCCTTACCTCTGGCGCTGCAACCGTTGATCCCAAATGACATATGTACAAGTGTTGATTTTTGTGGGCAGAGGAGCACTGGTGTGTGGGTAAATTGGAAGCCGCTTGCTTATGGTCTTAAATTGAACACTGATGGTTCTTGTCTGCACGGTTTTATGCCTGGTGGAGGATTTGTTCGTGACTCCTGCAGATCAGTCATTTTTGCATTCTCAGCATTTTCTGGTGAGGGTTCTTCTGTTGTGGCGGAGGCTTTGGCTTTATTTCAAGGGATGAACCTGTGCAGGGTGCACTCAATTTTGTTATCTGAATTGGAGTTGCATTCTGCCATCGTGGTTAAAACTTTGAATGGTCAATAGGAGTGCCCTTGGAATCTCATTTATCATATTTTGCTCCATACATACTTGAGGGTTGTTTACACATGGAGGGAGGGAAATATGTTGGCCGATTTGTTAGCTTCTTATGGTATCTAGGATGACGGTCTTAAGGTTTTCTCTTCTCTTGGCTCTCTTCTTGTTGTTTGTGCCTCGATTGTTCAAGGGTATGCCCTCAGACTCCACCATTTTAGGCCTCAATAACTTTTTTCTTTCTTTGTTCGTTTATTCTAATGATTTTTTTTTCAATTTTCAGTAGTAAAATGGAGAAAGCCCAACTAACTTTTCTAAAAATCAACCAGATGAAAAGAAATCCTCCATTGTTAGTGACACGGTCTGGATAATGGGAACAACTAAATAAGGAACCCCATATGACGATCCAATATCAAAACCCACATATGATGATGATGGAGCATGTACTATATATAATGAAGGATTAGGGACTGCATTAGATGTCGATGGTGCACATATCTCAAATGATTTGGGTGTGCCTAGGGTTAACAGACGTGCTAGGAAACATTGATGATGACGACATGTAGGTGAAACTTCTTCAATAAACATTGACTGATTTTTATTATAGTGTGCTTGAAACTATTACAGAGTAAGGATTACTGAGTGTTGTTATTTCTTAGAACATTTTTCATCTGTGCTTTGTGTTTTTTAGCATCGAGAAAGAGTGGAATTTCTCAAAAAAAATTATCACTAAGAAAGTGTCCAGTGTTTTATGGAGAGGAGTCTGTTTTTTCTATCGCATCGACCATCAGAAGGCAAATCAAACATGAGGATGGTTTATTTTCACTCACACCTCTTCTTATTCAAATAGCGTGTCTTGTACCTTGCAATTTCTTATCCCGCTAAATCACACCTATCCCCCATAGATCCCTCCTACGTATGTTCCCCGCTCCTTCATGCTCGACGTTTGGTCCTTGCACGTCATGATTGTTCATCGATAGTCTTCTTAGGTACTTCTCAAATAACTTGAATTATTTTAAATTTCACAGAGCTTGTCTCAAAACTAGAAAACCATTAATAAAGGGACCTCTCTTAGCATTTTATTTATCACTAATAACGACCACATTTCTTAGCACTGGATTTCTTAGAGCTAAAAAGCATTGAGAAATCCTTTTTTGAGTGTCGGAAAAGTCTTATTTTGGAATAGTGGGAGGTGCTTCCTATGGATCTTCCTCATGAATAGAAGTGTAAACACCATGAATCACATTACCCATCATTGGCATCACTGACTGAAAGTCATAAAAATCAAAGGAACTCGCTCCTCAGGTGCATTGATGTCATGCAATCAATATAAGTGATCACACCATACAACATAAATATAGTTAAATATAAAAATATTAATATATATAAAAATAAACAGATAATGAATTTAAAGTACCGTGAATTGTATTGTCCCTCCATGTGCTTCGAAAAACAATTTGGGAACTCTTTGGTACCACATTGTGTACTTTGAGTGATATTCAAGATGCAATCATTGTGTTTTCTTACCTCTGATCCAAAAAGTATGGTGACTATCGCATAAATCAATAAATAGTGAACATATAATGCGCCAATCATGAACAAATTTTCTACTCAATGTAAGGCTATGCATACTATCATCCCGTCTTGGTGAATCAGTAATAGGCTATCTACAACCAAAATGATACACGTCTCTATCCAGTTGGTGCCACTAAATGATATAAAAGTGAATGAGTGACATCATCATTAAATAATCAATACTCACAGTGGTGTAATAAATAGGATGAAACACAATAATCATGTTAGTTTCAGGCACCCATAACATCTTTCAAATAAAAAAATAAAATTTCAAAAAATATGAGAATAAAGTCATTGATTTATATAATTTAAAATAAAATTGAAGCTTTAAATTACCACATCACCCTGAAATATATCGAATAAAAATATTTAATGTCTGAGATTGTGTATGAGAATCCCCAAAAAAGTTTTCCCTATACACCATATATGTATATATTGGATATAAAAAAGTATACTATGTCATAATTTGAAAAAAAAATTGAAATTCAAAAAATAGAATATTTGATATCCTCAGGAGGTATACTAATGACATTGATTAGAGGTCTAATGTTTGGAAATTGATCACATGCTTATAATTGAAGTAATATACAACATCCACTCATATCTTTATAGCCCGAATGGCCCGAATGCCTTCTTTTTTATTTTATTATAGATAATCCCCCTTTTAAGGGTTGAAAGGGGAACCCGTACATGACTTGTAGGTCCAAGGCACAAGGCTCGACATGACCCGTAATACATGACTCGAAGGCCCAGAGGCATACCATGCCCAATACATGACCTGTAGGCCCAGCCCACTAGAACTGCCCCTCCCCAACTTCTGCATCATTGGTTGCCTTTAGCTCTCCACCTGCATTGCTGATCAGCTAACATTGCCCCGTACAAAGCTGCACAGTGCCTGGTCCCGATGGCTGTTGTCATACCCTCTCATTCTTCTAATCCGATTAGCTCTTCTTCTGGTGACTGCTACTGGTGCTCTGATCCTCATCTGGGGCCTGCTCTGTGTGAACTGGGCTACTTCATGGTCTTCAATGGCCCGAAGGCCCTGTGGCCCGAAGGCCTTTGATGGCTCGAAGGCCCTAAGATCCGTAGGCCCAAACCGGTGACCCAAAAACCCAAAGCAGGTGAATAGTCTGACTGCTGCAGTACCGTACAGTGCCTGCTACAGTACTGCTACAGTACAGCTACAATACCCCGAAAATTCACCTCCACCCAGTTTTATGAATCTTTTTTTTGAATAAATTAAAACTTTCATTTATATCCCGCATTGCACTAAGTCAAACATTCATTTCACATGGAACCGACTTGACGTACATTGCACGCAACACCGACTTGGCGTACGATACACGCAACACTGAGTTTCTATGAAACATCTCTTTTTTATTATCATTATCTGACTGAGATAATTAAAACCTAGCTGTTAAACATAGTTATATGAATAGTAATAACTACTTTTCAAATATTGATAATAAAATATATGATTCTTGATAAAGTCCTTCTATGTTTAAAAATACCGTTTTCTCGAATGAATCGCTTTTAATGTCCTTTGAAAGATAATTTTAGACTCTCATGAAAATTGATTTTGGTAAAATAAACATCATTTTTGAATTCAGAATATCGAAATTAGCGTAGGGTGGATTTTTGGTATTTTTTCTGAAAAGTTTCAATTTTTGATGAATAGTGAAAAATACTGCATAGTAGTTAAAAACTAACTTTTTCATTTAAACAATTATTTTAAAATTAAATTTATTTTAAAGTCACAATAGATAAATAATACATATATTAATCCAATGTAGGTCATTGGAATCATTTTTACAATAAAATTAGATATAAAAAATTATTGATCTTTTGAATGTCTCTTTTACCCGCTTTCTAGCCACATTTTTGGGATTAGTAGTAAACATAATTTTACCGCTTCTATGAATTGAATTTAAAATAAGTAGACATATATGGTTGTAATCATGATGAAAAATTTGGTCTAATAAGATTAAAATAATTTTTGGTGAATAATAACTTTTAAATTTTATTTATCACGGTTAAAGGTAAATAGGGTAATTAAAGGTAAAAATAATATTATAATAATATAAAATTACACTAACACTTGTCCTAATTTCATTAGATATGTGTTTTTCGACCCAAATCAACCTTATGTCAAAAAATATGATCCTCTTTAAGCCACTTGTGTAAGATTAAGACATTTATTATATTTTATTTAAAGAAGAGTTAAAAAAGTCATATTCAAAATTTAATAACTAAATCATTTGTATATAGGGTTATGCATAAGATAAATTCAACTACTATTATTCATTAAAAAGATAAGAAATTTATATCTATCATGATAATTTATGTTTAATTTTTTGAGAAGAAATAACTTAATTAAAGTCTCGTACAATAAAGATGTTGTAATTGTTTAATTAATTTAATTATCAAATAGATGATATTAAAAATATTAAAATAAATATAATTTTACTTAATTAATGATATCCATAAATTTTATAGATGACTTAGTCATGTTAGTGACATATTGGAAGTATTGGTTTGAAGTTATCATGTTGGTTTGATATTTTTAAAAATGAAAATATTGAATAGTATCAAACTTGATATAAATAATACTTTCAAATCAATAATGTTTTATTAAATGATAATGAATTCATAAAAATATATATTTAGGAAAAATAACTTGTATAGTGTCAAATATATCATAAATGATCCAATTGGGTTTTTTTGAGAATTTTATAGTAACTATATTAACCCTATAGTGTAAAAATACAAGATGTCACGGTAAAAGTTAAATTGTTTAACTAAGGGTTAAAGACAAACGATAAGGTTAAATTTATAACCTAAACATGTCTAAAATTCATTGTTTGATGATATTTCGACCCATCCTCATCTCATCCTTGAATCAACTCACTTTGGATCTATTTTTAATTGAAAATTAATTTATATTAATTTATATTAATTTAATATTTTAAGAGTTTCCTAAATTGCCCCTCCTCTCTCTTATAAAAGGGTAATTCTCCTTCTCTTTAATTCACACCTCTAAAGCCCTTTAGATCAGGAAAAACCTGCCCATTTCCTCTTCCAACTTCCCTCAATACATCCTAGAGGCCATACTTTGGGAAAAAATCCATCCTAAGGAGTTATTTTGTATAAATCAAAAGGAGATACCCGAAAAAGAGGTAATTGTTTTATCACCTATTTCAAAGTTTTTTCTTCTTATACTTCCTCTTTCTATGTTGTTTCCATACCAAATTAATAAATAAAACATCTAATATATGATGAGATGTTGTTATTATTATGGGACAACCATATTCCTCCTTTTACCCATCATATGAAAAACAATATCACCATGCGTGCGTGCGTACGACTTACCGTGTCTACGCTGTGGTGTAAAATGTTTTTCATGTATATTTTATTTATATGGGAATGATGACGAATATAAAGGACATAAATAATAAATGACATAATATTGTTTCTGTATAATTCATATTACATCCAATTCCATACCCTTTACCAATATGGAATGATACCATCACTCGTGCGTACGTACGACTTACCGTCTCCACGACACGATGAGATTCATCTTCACGTTCACCATTCAAGGATGATTATAATATATATATATATATATATATTATTAATAATTATGAAATATATATGATATAATCATTCTACTGGAATAGTGATATATATATATACATACATACATATTTCATTTACATACTTTTTTTCCATACAACAATTGAAACGGAAATAACGTTCATGCGTACGTACGACTTACCGTCTCCATGAATGGTGTATTCTATTTCATACATATTTATCCTATAGATGATTATCATATAAATATATTGTATATACATGATATTTATATCATGATTTACATTTTGGAATCATAATATAAGTATAAGAACCAACGATATAACCAATTAAGACACATGTGTGGAACAAAACGAATATTACCCAAAGTGAACCCTTAATATAAGATTGTTAACAAGCGGGTAATATAAGGTCATAATCAAACCATACGTGGTATTAGATATAAGAATATTCCTCTATAAAAGATTTATAATAAACTTATATTTATTATACAGGAAGCTTGTTTGAGTACGAAGAGAGTCAAGACACAAGGTAAGGGGATTTCATCTCACTTTTAATTTCCATGAGATATACACCATGTTCGCCACCCTTTCCTTTTGTACCCAGTGATTATTATAATTAAATTTATGGGTATTTACATATCCATTTTACAATCTTTCTTTCATAGGGTTTAAGTTTCAAAATATTTTATTTTATAAAAATTATTTTTCAAAGAAGGATATTTTCCTCAAGAAATGTTTTCAAAAGACCATTCAAGATTATTTTCTATCTAAGATAACATCCATTGGTGTTACTCATGCCTTTATGAGGAATTTTTTTCAATGTTTTCATTCATATTATTTCTCTAAATGGATTATGTTTTGATGGCATGATGTTTATGAAACCCATTTCTCTTTCAGGGGTTATTTGATTTTGAAACCAGCTACTTTTCACGGGTTATGTTTATGATGAAATAATTATGAAACATGTCACTTTCCATAGGTTATTATATGTTTACATGTTTATGATACCCATTTGATTTCATGGGTTATTTTATGATTTTTAATGATCTTGTTGCATATGTATGTATGATTTCATTATAAGACAGATGAGATCTATATCTCCCTCCAATGCATTGGGTAAAGATTTATATCTCATGAGATAAACTAAGATGGTATTAGGAGTGAACCTTGACTACTATGATGGCCATGGGAGTGAACCATGGCCACTAAGATGGTACATGGAGTGAACTCATGCTATTAAGATGGTTTGGGGAGTGAAACCATACTACTAAGATGGTTTTTGTAGTGATGCCTTGGCTACAATAGAAATCATTATATGCTTATGTGTTTTCCACACTTCCACGTCTTACTCCTATGTTATTTTTTCATGGATTATGCTCTTTATTTAATTATGAATTATGTCCTATGAACTTACAATCTTTATTCCATGATTTCTATTATGATCTTTGATAAGTAGGGTATGATATTATATTTTTCATGATCACATTATCGTACCCTTATACTTATGTTTATGTTTATTTGTCTCTCTTTTTTACCCTTAATGAGCATCTAAGATCACCCCTTTTATGTTTCTTTCCCCTAGGTTAGGATGATATGTACTATGTTTGATGTATCTAAGAAGGGTGCTAGTCAAGAAGAACCTAGTGGGATATTATGTAGTTCATTTATGTATCGGTGTTATGTTTCCATGTTTCTAAAGGCACTAGACCAATTATGGTCTTTGGGAGTCTATTTGTATAATTTTTAAGTATTCCGAAAATGTTTTGTAATGTTAATGTTTGAAAAGCAAGGGTTTCTATAGTTAGTATCATAGAAAATGTATACTTAACCTTTGGAATCTAGGATGAGAAAACCTTAGTGAGAACCATAAGGGAATGACTAATGATAAGTATAAGGGTAAGGAAAAGTATAGGAAAATGTCCTTGAGTTTTGGTGGAGAGTGAGTGGTTTCCTAGCAATAAATCCTTGTCTAGATTCTACAAGTGAGTGTGGCTTTGAAACAGATGTACCTATGGGTAACAACTTTGACAAGATGTTCCGAGCCTGACTCGGGGTAATCTAGTACATGACAATAGGTCTTGCTGTACACCTGGTTTGACACTCATGGGGGATATGATTTGGGAATTCATAAACTCTTCATGAACCATTATGAAGGATTTAAATATAAGTTGGCTATGAATAACCTAGGATAAACCTAAGGTGTCATAGATTAAGGAAGGCATCATAAGTTATACATCTTATAAGTAATTTTTCATGGTTATGTGGTTCCTCATTATGATAACTATTTCTTACTTTATGCTTTTGGTTTTAGTCAATGGATGGAACCTGAAGGAACCACTTTAATGGTGATTGCGGTGGATAATGCAATGAATGTACACCTAAGCAACCAAATGTTATGGGAGATGGAATTCAAAACCTCATTTTTATGCTCACACAACTTTCTCAAGCTATGAATCATGTTGGACTTCCAAATGAGAAAAGGAGGAAAAAAATTCTATTGAGTCTTTCATGAGGAAACATCCACCTTCATTACACTTGTTGCTGAAAAATGGATTAGTACTACTGAAAAGATATTATTCATTCTTCAGTGTTCGGAGCATGAGAAATTCATTCTATCTATTTATCAGTTAGAAGGTGAATCGGATCAGTGGTGGACTCTAATCAAGAATATGAGGATGTAAAATGAGATTGAATCCATAGATTGGGATGACTTTAAAAACTTATTTTTCAATATGTACTTTCCTCATATTCTTTGTACCAAGATGGAGAAAGAGTTACTTGAGTTTAAGCAAAGGGATGATGAATTTTTTGGTACTCACAAGGCTAATTCCACAAGACATGCAAGGTACACTTCAGGAATTATCATCCAACTTGAAAGTAAAGTTGATAGGTTCTTTGGTGGATTAAAGATAAGTCTTAGAAGCATGTTTTCCATAACATACTTTAGTAGCTATGAAGAGATTGTGCATTGTGCAATCAAGGTTGAAATGGAGGTGAGATTCACATATCAATCTCATGGCTTTCACAAGAAGATGAAGATGAAGTTTAAAGGAAACTCTAAAAACCACGGAGAAAAGAATATGAACTTTCCTTTATGCTCTAAGCGTGGGAAGAAACATGGAGGAAATTTCTTTAAGGTGTCTAATAAATGTTTTAAGTGTGGAAATGAAGGTCACCAGGCAATTGATTGCTGAAGTGATGGGAAGAAGTTAAATAATGTTGTGAATGTGAAAAAATCATCACAGAATGCATCCCCCATGATTCAGTGCTACAAGTGTAAGGAGAATGAGAATTATGATAACCACTACCCAAACCCAAGGGCTGGTGATGATGATCAACACCAGCAACCTCTTAAGCTGAGGGACAAAGGGAAATCTCATGAAATCACTATTTTTGACGAGGGGTGCGATAACGACATGATAAAAGGACCACTTACCATCCACTCTAGAATAGCTAATGTCATATTTTATTTTGGATCTACCCACTCTTTTATATTAAAGAATTTTCTATGGGTGTTAAGATTCAACCAAAATAGTTAGATGTGGAATTAGCAGTGCAAACCCCTAATGGTACGATGATTTTATCTCAGGTCTATGATTCATCTCCGGTTGAAGTTTGTGGGAATGTGCTTCCAATAAATATTTTTATTATTCCTTTGGTCGAATTTGATGTCATCTTAGACATGGATTGGATTTCTCTTCATAAACCCCACACCAATTGTCTATTAAGGTAAGTTACATTCAATATTTCAAACCCTCCCACGATCATCCATCATTGCGACGATAAGTATGAACTTCCAATAGATATTACATCCAATGCATGGGTATTAATTACCATTCAAAAGGGTTATTTATCTCAGATGGTTGGGGAGAATATCGACATCGATGATATTCCTGTTGTTTAATATTTTATGGATGTATTTCCAGAAGAGTTTTCTAGTCTTCCACCAAAATGTGAAGTTGATTTCTCAATAGAACTCACACCTGGTTCCAAAACAATTTTAAAGACTCCTTATAGAATGACCCTGATTGAGTTGCAGGAATTGATAGAGAAATCCGAAGGAAACCTTGATAAGGGATTCATTCAGCCAAACATGTCACCTTGGGGAGCATTAGTTCTTTTTGTGAAAAAGAAAGATGGATCAATGAAAATATGCATTGATTATTGGGAAATGAACAAGATCACAATCAAGAACAAGTATCCTCTTGTATTGATGAATTGTTTGATCAAATGCACGGAGCTCAATACTTTTCCAAGACTGACCTTCATTCTGAATATCATCAATTGAGGGTCAAAAAGGAGGATATACCCAAGACGACATTCCGTACAAGGTATGGATATTATGACTATATAGTGATGCCTTTTGGTCTTACTAATTTCCCTTCTATCTTCATGGATTTAATAAATAGAGTCTTTATAGATTACCTCGATATGTTTGTGGTAGTATTTATAAATGACATTCTTATCTATTCAAAGAGTAAGGAAGAACATGAAGATCACTTGAGAATTATACTACAAACCCTAAGGAAGGAGAAGTTATATGAAAAATTTACAAAGTGTGAATTTTGGCTATAAAAAGTTTCATTTTTGGGTCACATAATCTAAAGAGATGGTATAACAGTCGATACATAAAATACAGAGGCTACTGAAATATGGCCTAGACCAACCATGATGACTGAGATCCGTAGATTTCTTAGTTTAGCTAGATATTATCGATGGTTTGTGGACAATTTATCATGACTATATAATCCTCTTGACCAAGTTAACTCATAAGGGTGTAAAGTTCCTCTGTATAGATAAATGTGAGGAAAATTTCAAGGAAGTAAAGAGAAGTTTGGTCAGTGCACCTATGATTACATTACTCTGTAGTAGAGAAGGGTTTCTAATCTATAGTGATGCATCCAAGAAGGGATTGGGATGTGTTCTTATGGAAAATAACATGTTTATAGCTATTCCTCATGAAAGTTGAAGATTCATGATCAAAATTATCCAACTCATGATTTGGAGTTAGTAACGATAATTTTTGCACTAAAAATATGGAGGCATTATCTTTATGGAAAAGTGTGATATATATACTGATCACAAAAGTATGAAATATATATTCACATAGAAGGAGTTGAATATGTACCAGAGAAAATGGTTAGAGTTAATAAAGGATTATGAATGCTCAATACATTACCACCCTGGGAAAGTGAACAAGGTGGCCAATGCTTTGAGTCAAAAAGATCATGCTAGCTTATCCATTATAAAGATCACAAAAGATCCATATTTATAGACTTACAAAGGATGGATCTAGAAATTCTGAAGGAAGGGGAAATATCTTATCTTTTTCAAATGAATGTTCAACCCTCTATCCAAGTAAATATTAAGGAGGCACATAATGAAGATGAAGAGCTGCAAAATAAGGTCAGAAATGTTCCAGAGTTTAACCTTGATCAGGATAGAATGATGAGGTTTAGGAACCGTGTATGTGTTCCTTCCATAATAAATTTGAAGAAGGAGATATTAGAGGAAGCACATAGTTCTTCATTATCTATTTATTCTGGAAGTAAGAAGACATATAGGGATTTGAAATAATACTTTTGGTGGGATGACATGAAGAGAGATATCACATAGTTTGTATCTCGGTGTTTGGTATGCCAGAAAGTTAAGCCTAAAAGACAAAAGTCTAAAGGGATGTTAAATCCATTACCTATACTAGAATGGAAATGGGAGAACATAACTATGGATTTTGTCGTTGGATTACCCAAAACCTCAAAAGGGTTTAATTCTATATGGGTGGTAGTCAGTCACCTTACTAAGTCATCACACTTCATTGCTATCAAAGAAGATTTATTTCTGGATCAACTTTCCAGGATATATGTTAAGAAAGTTGTAAGGTTGTATGGAGTACCACCTTACATTGTATCAGACTCAGATATGAGGTTTACCTCAATGTTCTGGAAAAGTTTTCAGAAAGCACTTGATACAAAATTAAACTTCACCACTACTTATCACCCTCAGACAGATGGCCATTCTGAAAGAAAAATTCAAACCATAGAGGACATGTTGAGATCTTGTTCTATAGATTTCAAAGGCGGTTGGGATCAACACCTTTCTCTAGTTGAGTTTTCTTACAACAATATCTTTCACTCAATCATTTAGATGGATCCATATGAATTACTCTACGGGAAGAAATGTTGAGCTCCAACATGTTAGGATGAGGTTGGAGAAAGAAAGCTATTGAGACCCAAGATTGCTGAAGAAATGGTCAAGAAGGTTAGAACCATTCATCATCATATCAAGACAACTCAAAGTTGGTAGAAAATTTATGCTGATAACTGTCAACGTGATCTAGAATTTGAAGTTGTTGAAAAATTGTTTCTACAAATCTCACCCTGGAAGAAAGTTATGAGATTTAGGAAGAAAGAGAAACTAAGCCCTAGGTATATTGTTCCCTTTTAGATTCTTGATCGTATCAGGACAATATCCTATCGCTTGGAACTTCCTCCAAATCTCTCTCAAGTTTATGATGTGTTCCATGCATCTATCTTGAGGAAGTACATACCTGACTCTTCACATGTACTAAACTCAGAGGTCATATCGTTGGAACATGATCTTTCTTATGAAGAGAAACCTGTTGAAATTCTCGTCCGATAAGTGAAAATTATACAAAACAAGACCACTCTTCGGGTTAAAGTTTTATAGAGAAATCAATAGTTATAGGAAGCAATGTAGGAACTTGAGGATATGATGAAGTAAAAGTATCCTCATTTGTTTTAACCTAAGTGATGAATTTCGAGGGCGAAATTCATTTTAAGGGGGATAGAATGCAACAACCTGAGTTTTTATGGACTTTTATTTCCAAGTAAATTAAAACTTTCATTTATATTTTTCATTTCACTAAGTCAAACATTCTTTTCACATGGAACTAACTTGGCGTACGTTGCACGCAACACCAACTTAGCGTACGATACACACAACATAGAGTTTCTACGAAATATCTCTAATTATTATTATTATCTGAATGAGGTAATTATAATATATCCATTAAAAATAGTTATATTAATAGTAATAACTACTTTTCAAATATTGATAATAAAAGATATGATTCTTGGTAAAGTCCTTCTATGTTTAAAAATATAGTTTTCTTGAATGAACTACTTTTAATGACATTTTAAAGATAATTTTAGACACCCATGAAAATTTATTTAGGTAAAATAAATATCATTTTTGAATTCAAAATATCAAAATTAGATTAGGGTGATTTTTTGGTATTTTTTTGAAAAGTTTTAATTTTTGATGAATAGTGAAAAATACTGCATAGTAGTTAAAAACCAACATTTTCATTTAAATAATTATTTTTACATTAAATTGATTATAAAGTAAAAATAGATAAACAATACATATATTGATCCAATTTAGGTCATTTGAATCATTTTTACAATAGAATTAGATATAAAAAAATTACTGAACTTTTGAATGACTCTTTTACCTGCATTCTAGCCACATTTTTCAGGATTAGCAGTAAACATAATTTTACCGCTTATATGAATTTAATTTCAAAAAATATACATAAATGTTTGTAAACATGATGAAAAATATGGTCTAATAAGATCAAAATATTTTTTTTTGTGAATATTAACTTTTAAATTTTATTTACCACGGTTGAAGGTAAATAGGGTAATTAAAGGTAAAAATAATATTATAATAATAAAAAATTACCCTAACACTTGTCTTAATTTCATTGGATATGTGTTTTTAGACCCAAATAAACCTTAGTTCAAAAATATGATCCTCTTCAAGCCACTTGTGTTAGATTAAGATATTTAATATATTTTATTTAAAGAAGAGTTAAAAGAGTCATATTCAAAATTTAATAACTAAATAATTTTTTATATAGAGTTATAAATAAGATAAATTAGACTATAATTATTCATTTGAAATATAATAAATTTATATTCATCATGATAATTTATTTTTAATTTTTAGAGAATAAATAATTAATTAAATTCTTGTACAATAATGATGCAATAATTGTTTAATTAATTGAGATATCAAATAAATGATATTAAAAATATTAAAATAAATATAATTTGACTTAATTAATGACATACACAAATTTTATGGATAAGTTAGTCATGTTATTAACATATTGGAAGTATTGGTTCAAAATTATCATGCTGGTTTGATATTTTTAAAAATGAAAATATTGAATAGTACCAAAATTGACATAAATGATACTTTAAAATAAATAATATTTTATTAAATGATAAATAATTCATAAAAATATGTATTTCTGTAAAATAACTTATATAGTGTCAAAGATATCATAAATGATCCAATTTTGGTTCTTTTATAATTTTATAGTAACTATATTAACCCTATAGTGTAAAAATACAAGTTGTTATAATAAAAGTTAAATTGTTTAACTAAGGGTTAAAACCAAATGATATGGTTACATTTATAACCTAAAAATCTATAAAATTCAATGTTTTATTATATTTAAACCCATAATCATATCATAATCTAATAAAATTACTTTGGATCCATTTTTAATTGAAAATTAATTTATATTAATTTAATATTTTAAGAGTTTCCTAAAGTGTCCCTCCCCTCTTTTATAAAAGGGCACTTCTCCTTCTCTTTAATTAACACCTCTAAATCCTTTTGAATCAGCCAAAAACTACCCATTTACTCTCCCAAATTCCCTAAATACATATTAGAGGCCATACTTTGGTCATAAATCCATCCTAATGATTCCTTTTGTACAAATCCAAATAAGATATCTGAAAAAGAGGTATTTGTTTTGTCACCTCTTTCAAAATTCATTTCTTCTTATACTTCCTATTTCTATGTTGTTTCCATAACAAAGTAATAAATAAAAAATCTAATATATTATGAGGTTTTTTTTATGATTATGGGACAAACATATTCCCCCTTTTACCCATCCTTCGAAAAAAATATCACCATACGTTCGTACGTATGACTTAACGTCTCCACACCGTGGTGTAAACTGTTTTTCATGCATATTTTATTTATATGAGTATGATGATGAATATAAAGTATTTAAATAATAAATATGACATAATATTATTCCTTTATAATTCATATTCCATCCAATTCCCTACCCTTTACCAATATGGAATGATACCATCGCTTGTGCATACATATGACTTACAGTCT
Organism: Viscum album; assembly: GCA_963277665.1. Taxonomy (NCBI): domain Eukaryota; kingdom Viridiplantae; phylum Streptophyta; class Magnoliopsida; order Santalales; family Viscaceae; genus Viscum; species Viscum album. Next base: position 746,509,743 of record OY728129.1, on the reverse strand, counting down.
CCACGACGCGATGATATTCATCTTCCACGTTCACCATTCAAGGATGATTATAATATATATATATATATTATTAATAAGTATTAAATATATATAATATAATAATTTTAATAGAATAATGATATATATATATATATACATACATATTGTAACGCCCCGACCCCAGTTACCCAGATCCGGTGCATTATTTTAATACATTGGCATGATTACAAGGAATCAAGTCCCGAAGGACGGATCAGTTTAGCAGTATTGGAAAATAGATTACATACATGAACATTACATTACATTATAAAATGAAAAAAACAATAACAAAATTGTCTCTATTGACCACATTAATATCCCTTAAACTATCCCTACAGGTCAGTCATAATATAATTCTTTGCATCCTGGAAAAAATAAAACATATAAAGGGGTGATCTCAGATTCTCAATAAGGATAAAAATATAGCAGACACTTTCATAAATAAGCATAAAAATTAAAAGAAATGTATAAGACTAAAACATAAGCCTTTTAAACATAAAATTCTGTATAATATGGCTAATATAAATTAAATATTTACATTTAGTTATTCACATAGATATTCTACTATTTGAATAATCACATGCAATATCAAATAGCCAATTTCATAATGATGGAATGCATAATGTCAGAACTCATAACCACATATTCAAGACCTTGTGCCAAGACTACAAATAAGATTTTGTCAAGGCCTTGTTCCAAGACACTAGTTTTTCTCATGAGACCTACCGATGCATCGAGGATCTATAACGGGCTCCACCTGTCACTTACTAAGTCCAATGCATTCCTTATATGAAAAGGTTTAAACATAATATAAACATTCGTATTAAAACTAGCATAAGAAATGTCAATAATTTATCTATAAACCATGAATGGTATAAAAATAACACATCTACAGTCAAACATATCACAGAACCTTCAATACAATATGGAAGATTTGTATCATAATAAATCAACTTCAAACAAGTCTAAATCCATCAAAGGATGTTGACATAGATGAAAATGATTTGTAAAACTCTTTGATAGAAATATCCTTTTTTATGAAAACATTTAAAAAGTCACACAATTTAAAAAGGAATAAATTTAAAGACATTTTTGAATCAAAGTGTTTCATACCACTTTGAAACTTTTGAAATGAATTAACATTTTAAAAACATTCATGCCCATATAAATAAATCCTTAAAAACCATTTTGAAAACATAGACATTAATGAGAATGATGTAGAAGAATAAATATTTAAATAATTTAAAATGATAATCTAGTTAAAGATTCCCTTCCATAAAACCTTTAAATATTCCTTTTGAAAATATTTTTATGAAACACGGTTGTGGATGATAAAGAGGTCCCAATAGATACTCATGTAAAAACAACCTCAGATAATGAAGAGACTATAGAATTAACCCTTACCTTGCACTTTCCTTTGGTTGAGGGTACGTTTAACCTCCTGTATAATGACCATAGTATGTTATTAAATTATAATAGAACCATATTAATATTTATTATATCATAAATTATTCATTTATGACTTTATTCTATCCATTTAATAATGATTTCGATGTTAAATTAACATTTTGAGTAATAATCGCTTTCTTTATCGTACATGTTTTAACTTGTTATTATTGATCGTATCACTTAGATAATGATTTAAATACTTAAAGAATATAAAACATTATTTATATATTATATATATATATATAATATAAATATGTATAATAGATAAATATATGAAATAGAAAACACCGTTTATGGAGACGGTAGGCCGTACGTACGCATAAACGTTGTTTCTGTTTTCATATCGTATTGAACGAAAGTAAGTGAATAAGATATATGTAAGTACATAAATATATATATATATATATATATCTCCAGTAGAATTATTATGTCATATATTACATACTTATTAATAATATATATTTATATAATCATCATTTAATGGTGAGCGTGGAAATGAATCTCATCATGTCGTGGAGACGGTAATCCGTACGTACGCACGAGCGAAAATACCATTATATTGATGGTGAAATAATATGTAATTGGATGTTATATCATATATACATAATCATTAACATTTTATATTTATTATTTACATCAGTTATACTCATTATTATACCCATCCAAATAATTAAGTGTTTGAATAACAAACTACACCACGACGTGGAGACAGTAAGCCGTACGTACGCACGTATGGTGACTTTGTCATTTATAGGATGGATAGAATAAGGAATATGGTTGTACCATATTTATAATAAAATAATAGTATATATAAGGTACTGGATTTATTATTTTGGTATGGAAACAACAAATAAAGAGAAAGTGGAAGAAGAAAGGAACTTGAAAGAGGGTGGTGAAATTATTACCTCTTCTTCGGGTGTTTCCTTTTGAGTTGATCAAAAGGGCCCCTTAGGTTGGATTTTTGATCAAATTAAGGACTCTAGGTTGAAGTGAGGGGAGTTGGTAGGGTATTTGGGCAGATTTTGGCTGAGACAAGTGGCTTTGGAGGTGTGATTTTAAGAGAAGAGAAAGTGCCCTTTTATAAGAGGGGTGAGGGTCACTTTAGGAAATGATTAAAATATTAATTTATTATACAATAATATTCAGTTTATAATGTCTCAAAATGAATTTATTTAGATCCTTATGTGGTTATGGGTAGAAATACTCCAAAAAAACAGGTTTTAGACAAGTTTGGGTTACCATGTTAACCTTATCTTTTAGATTTAACTCTTAGTTAAATAGTTTAACTTTTACCGTGTCTTCTTGTATTCTTACACTATATGGTTAATAAACTTACTCTAAAATTCCAAGAGAACCTCAAGTGGTTCATTAATGAAATATATAATATTATTTAATCCAATTTTCCAATCCTTAGATTTTTTGGAATATTATATCAACCAATAATATAGTATTTGTTTTAAAAACTAATTTATGTCAATTTTGACACTATTTGGTATTTTTTTTGTGAAAGTCATAACAATCTTATCACTTCAAAAAAAAAAAAATCCAATCAACCCTAACATGTAATATTAACCTATAAAATTCATTTATGGCATCAAAACTTTTAAATTATATTTATTTTAATATTTATAATATAAACTATTTTAATATTTTATTAAGAAGGCAATTACTACATCATCATTGTGTCATAAATAAATTTAATTATTTAATATATAAAAATTATAAATAAAATACAATTATGTAGGAAATATTTTTATCTTTCTAATGAATATTTATAGTTAAATTTATCTTATGTATAACTCTATATTAAAAATGGTTTAGTTAATAAACTTTGAATTTAACACTTTTAACTCTTCTTTAAATAAAATAATAATAAATGTCCTAATCTAATCCAAGTGGACCTAAAGGATAATATTTTATTCCTAAGGTTGTTTTTGGTCGAATTAAACTTATCCAATAGAATTAGGACATGTGTTAGGGTAATTATAATATCATTTTTACCCTTAATTACCCTATTTACTTTTAACCATGGTAAATAAAAGTCAAAATTTACTATTCACCAAAAATTATTTTCATCTTATTGAATCACATTTTACTTAATCATGTAAACCATGTCTCTCGGATTTTTTAAATTCAACTCACAAAAGTGATGACATTAAGTTTTATGCAAATTTGCTAACGTGCCTAGAAGGTGGGTAAAAGTGGTTAAAAAGTTCAATAAAATTTTATACATCTAATTTTATTATAAAATGAATTCAATGAATTAAATTGAACTTATATAGGTATTATATATCTATTTTGACTTAAAATAAATTTAAATAAAATAAATAACTATTTAAATAAAAAGTCGGTTTTAAATAATAACATAGTGTTTTTCACTATTCATCAAAAATTGAAAGTTTTCAGAAAAATACCAAAACTTCACCATAAGATAATTTTGATATTCCGAATTCAAAAATTAATTCTATTTTACCAAATTAAAAACATAGAAGTTGAATTTATTAATTTAAAATTAATTCTCGTTGTCAAAACCAAAAAGCAGGTTTTAAAAAAGTAAAAACTATCAAAAGATTGACATGTGTTTATGTCAAATTTAAATGTGAAATTTTTTATAATGACATAAATTGTATTAAATGATAAAAATATAATCTAATTATACTTCAAAACCATTAAAATTCATAATTTAACACTATAAATTATTTCAATTAAAATAGTTGTTTTCAATTAAAACATAGTATTTTTACTATTCGTCAAAATATGAAAGTTATCAGAAAAGTACCAAAAATTTATCCAAACTAAATTTTTATCTCCCAATTCTAAAGAAGAATTTAATTTCATTAAATTGAATATATAAAAGTGTCAAATATTGGTTTTAAAAAAGGTTCTCCATTAAAAGGCTGTAAAATTGCATTTTTGGAAAAATATTTCTTTTATCTGAAAAAATGATTTTCTTCTTATATTATGTCTAATAAAAACATAATATGGATGTTAAAATCATATAGAGTATATAAGATTCAAAATGCAGTTAATACTATTCATAATTGTTTTTTGAACGGCTAGTTTGGTAAGTTGTGGTGCGCTCAAACTCAGTATTATGTGTAGTACAAGCTATTGAATTACTTTAATGAGATAACGTACTATGAAATATTGGGGTGTTACATTCTACCCTCCTTCAATAAATTTCATCCTCACAATTTGATATTGTTCTTCAAAAATAAAAGGTTAAAATAGGAAAATACCTTTGTGGAAAACCCACATCGGAAATTGGGTTAATAAAATTTAGTCTTAATAAGAGGGAAAGGGAATGAAAAAGTCACCACCAAATTATGATCTCAATTAATAGAACATTGGTGTTAATTAGAGACACATAATTGGATGAAAAATGTACAAATTAATAGGGAGTGATTTAGGTCATCAATCACAAACAAGTGTAAAATTAAGGGCCTCAAAGCCATCAATCTATGATGATTTAAAATATCATCGGTTCAACAAAACATAAGGTATTAGGATAACACATTTTTGGTTTTAAGACCCCTTCCCTAAAGTTTAAGAATTAATTTATTCATATAATAAGAGGAAAAAAATACTTGACAAGTAGAGTTTCATCCTTCAACTAATTCCTACCACAAACTCATATTTCGCTTCAAAAGATAATAGAATTCAAAAATATTCTATTTATCCTAACCGTGTAGGGTTCCAAAAATAATGAATTTATAATTCATTTGTTAGACTATTTAAAAAAACCACATTATACAAACTAGGACATCACGTAAGCTAGTTTTAGGTGATTACCCTTGTTGCCCTTTGGTTTCGGGTTCAAGTCTCGTGGCCTTGCCAGATGCGACGGGTTGTTGCCCGACCTCTGGGTTTTCCTTTTTTATGACAATCAAAAAATAACCTCAAGAAATGATTTAACCTTAAGAATAGTTTCCAATGTTAAAATTAATCGATTCCAACCTTTATACTTAACCAAAATACTTCTGTCCAAACTCACAATCCAAAATTTATAAGGAATGTAAACACAATGAAGATCTTTTTTTCCATGTAATAAAATGTGAATACCTTTATCACGTATTCTTTTAAAACATAGTAACACCCTGAATTACCATAAATCCATATTGATCACATTAATTCTCCCTTATTCCTTATAGAATACTGGATATACTCCTTATATCCAAAAATGTTGTAAACTACAACAATGATGTAATAAAAAACCATTAATCAGTTCTAAGGATGTCAATAATATCCAATATAATTTATCCAAATCAATCATTTCTTATTCCAAAATCAATACCTCAGTATCAGGACCATATTAAAGTTTTATCTTCCCTTCAACCATGTATTTTTCAAAAAATTTAACTTGCTATTGAGTCACTTATCTTGGTACCACACAATCTCAAATCCTTAATGAAATAGCACTGTAGTACAATCCTTATATACTCTATAATTTTTATAACCAGTACGCCGTTGATACAATACTCAAATGACATAATTATTTAATATAAACATAAGAACACTAGTCATTAATCTTCATCTGTGGTAATATTATAACTTGATTATTATCCAACAACATCATTTGTGGTATACTCTGATGATTTGGACATTGATTCGTGTAGTGTCCCAACTCATTGCAGATGAAGCATTGTACATTTGAAACCTTTTTCTTACCCTTGAAATCACGTACTCAGTGTCCTTTTTCTCCACACTTATAACAAACTCCCATTCCCTTCAAGAATTTACCAAGGTGATTCTTTTCACAGTTATCACATATGGGAAAATCCTTCTTTCCCTTATTCCCTTTATCCATCTTTCTCTCTACCATCCTTTTCTTCTCTGGCTTCCCTTCAAATCCATAGGACTCAGAAAATTCTTTACTTATCTTATTAACACATGATACTATTTCTTCATATGATGATAATACATGGGAGACTATTTTCTTTCTAAATGTTTGTTTAATACCATGAAAGATATGATCCTTCTTACTCTCTGAATCATGCGTATTTCTAGAGTTCTCATTCCATCTACTAGGCTCCATTTCTAAACAATGACATACACTAGGTTAGATTATGAATCAAAATTCATAATTACAAACTTGTAAAATACATAATGTAAATTGAAAATATTATGCATACAATCTATAATCATAAAATGTTTTCTTTGAGGAAATATTTACTTCTAAATCCTTCACAATGGATTGTAATGAAAATGGGAATTATCCTAAGCATATCCCCCGGGAGTGTCGTAACCAAGAGTGAAGCAATGCCCGTTGTCGTGTACCAGGATACCTTGGGTCAAGTCCAAAACTCCTTTTCAAAGTTTTCACTCCTAGGTACATCTGTGTCAGAGCCGCCTCTACCCACTCATATCCAGACAGAGATGTATTTCTTGTAAAATACACAAAATCTCTACATAACCAAAATTCTAGGAAGTTCTTCTATAATAATCCTCAAAGTCTATCTTAGGGTAATGTTCTCTAATCAAAGTTTATCTAAATCTATTTCCAAGGTTGTTTATAAACTTCCTATAATAAAAAATGTAATGCCCCGACCCTAGTTACCCAGAGCTGGTGCATTATTTTAATACATTGGCATGATTACAAGGAATCAAGTCATGAAGGACCGATCAGTTTAGCAGTATTGGAAAATAGATTACATAAATGAAAGTTACATTACATTATAAAATGAAAAAAAAACAACAATGTCTCCATTGACCACATTAATATCCCTTAGACTATCTCTGCAGGTCAGTCATAATATAATTCTTTGCATCCTGGGAAAAATAAAACATAGAAAGGGGTGAACTCAGATGCTCAGTAAGGATAACAATATAACGGAAACTTTCATAAATAAGCATAAACATTTAACGAAATGTATAAGACTAAAACATAAGCCTTTTAAACATAAAATTCTGCATAATATGGCCAATATAAATCAAATAATTCCATTTACTTATCCACATGGATATTCTACTAGTCGAATAATCACATGCAATATAAAATAGCCAATTTCATAATGAGGGAATGCCTAATTCCGGACTTTATAACCACATAGTCAAGGCTTTATACCAAGACTGCAAATATGATTTTGTCAAGGCCTTGTGCCAAGACACTAGTTTGTCTTATGATGCCTATCGATGCATTGAGGAGCTATAACGGGCTCCACCTATCACTTACTAAGTCCAATGCATTCCTCATATGAAAAGGTTTAAAAATAATATAAACATTCATATTAAAACTACCATACGAAATGTAAATACTTTATCCATAAAACATGAATGGAATAAAAATAACACATCCACAGTAAAACATATCACAAAAACTTCAATAAAATATGGAAGATTTTTATTATAATAAATCAACTTCAAACAAGTTTAAATTCTATCAAAGGATGTTTATATAGATGAAAATGATTTGTAAAACTCTTTGAGAGAAATATCCCTTTTTCATGAAAACATTTAAAAGTCACACAATTTAAAAAGAAAGACATTTAAATAAATTTTTGAATCAAAGTGTCCCATACCAATTTAATTTTTTTTAAAGGAATTAACATTTTAAAAACATTCATGTCCATATAAATAAATCCTTCAAAACTATTTTGAAAACATGGACATTAATGAGAATGATTTAGAATAATAAATATTTAAACCATTTAAAATGATGATATAGTTAAAGATTCCCTTCCATAAAAACTTTAAATATTCCTTTTGAAAATATTTTTATGAAACACAGATATGGATGATAAATAGGTTTCAGTAGATTATCATGTAAAAACAACCTTGGATAATGAAGAGATTGTAAAATTAACCCTTACCTTGCACTTTCCTTTGGTCGAGGGTACATTTAACCTCCTGTATAATGACCATAGTATGTTATTAAATTATACCAGAACCATATTCATATTTATTATATAATACATGATTCATTTATGACTTTATACTAGCCATTTAATAATGATTTCCATGTTAAATTAACATTTTGGGTAATAATCGCTTTCTTTATCGTACGTGTTTTAACTTGTTATTCTTGATCGTATCACTTAGATCATGATTTAAATACATATAGAATATAAAACATGATTTATATATAATATATATATATAGAATATAAATATGTATATTAGATAGATATATGAAATGGAAAACACCGTTTATGGAGACAGTAGGCCGTACGTACGCATAAACGTTGTTTCCGTTTTCATATCGTATTGAACGAAAGTAAGTGAATAAGATATATGTAAGTATATATATATATATCCAGTAGAATTATTATTTCATATATTACATACTTATTAATAATATATATTTTTATAATCATCATTGAATGGTGAACATGGAAATGAATCTCATCGCGTCGTGGAGACGGTAATCCGTACGTACACACGAGCGAAAATATCATTATATTGATGGTGAAATAATATGTAATTGGATGTTATATCATATATAAAGAATCATAAACACATTATATTTATTATTTACATCAGTTATACTCATTATTATACCCATCCAAATAATTAAGTGTTTGAATAACAAACTACACCACGACGTGGAGACGGTAAGCCATACGTACACACGTATGGTGACTTTGTCATTTATAGGATGGATAGAATAAAAAATATGGTTGTACCATATTTATAATAAAATCACAGTATGTATAAGGTACTGGATTTATTATTTTGGTATGGAAAAAACAAATAAAGAGGAAGTGGAAGAATAAATGAACTTGAAAGAGGGTGGTGAAATTATTACCTCTTCTTCGGGTGTTTCCTTTTGAGTTGATCAAAAAGGCTCCTTAGGTTGTCTTTCTGATCAAAGTAAGGACTCTAGGTTTAAGTGATTGAAGTTGGGATGATATTTTTATAGGTTTTGGTCGATCCAAATGGCTTTGGAGGTGTGATTTTGAGATAAGAGGAAGTTCCCTTTTATAAGAGGGGTGAGAGCCACTTTAGGAAAAGATTAAAATATTAATTTATTATATAATCATATTCAGTTTATAATGGATCCAAATAAATTTATTTAGAGCCTTATGTGGTTATGGGTCAAAATAATCTCAACAAATAGGTTTTATACAAGTTTAGGTTACCATTTTAACCTCATCTTTTAGATTTAACTCTTAGTTAAATAGTTTAACTTTTACCACGTCTTCTTGTATTCTCACACTATATGGTTAATAAACTTACTCTAAACTTCAAAGAGAACCTCAAGTGGTTCATTAATGACATATATAATATTATTTAAGCCATTTTTCATAACCTTATATTTTTTGGAATATTATATCAACCAATAATATAGTATTTATTTTAAAAACTAATTTATGTCAATTTTGACACTATTTGGTATTTTGTTTTTGTGAAAGTCATAACAACCTTATCACTTCAAAAAAAAAAAAAAAATCCAATAAAATCTAACATTTCATATTAACCTAGAAAATTTGTGTATGGCATCAAAACTTTTAAATTCTATTTATTTTATATTTATAATTCAAACTATTTTAATATTTCATTAAGTAGGTAATTACTGCATCATAATTGTGTCATAAATAAATTTAATTATTTAATATCTAAAAATTATAAATAAAATACCATTATTTAGGAAATATATTTATCTTTATAATGAATATTTATAGTCAAATTTATCTTATGTATAACCCTATATTAAAAATGGTTTAGTTAATAAATTTTGAACTTAACACTTTTAACTCTTCTTTAAATAAAATAATAATAAATGTCCTAATCTAATAAAAGTGGACCTAAAGGATCATATTTTAATCCTAAGGTTGTTTTTGGTCGAATTAAACTTATCCAATAGAATTAGGACATGTGTTAGGGTAATTATAATATCATTTTTACCTTTAATTACCCTATTTACTTTTAACCGTGGTAAATAAAAGTCAAAATTTACTATTCACCAAAAATTATTTTCCTCTTATTAAATCACATTGTGCTTTATTATATCAACCATGTCTCTCGTATTTCTTAAATTCAACTCACAGAAGCGGAAAAATTAAGTTTTATTGAAATTTGCTAACATGCCTAGAAGGTGGGTAAAAGTGGTTAAAAAGTTCAATAAAATTTTATACAACTAATTTTATTATAAAATGACTCCAATGAATTACATTTAATTTATATAGGTATTATATATCTATTTTTACTTAAAATAAATTCAATAAAATAAATAAATATTTAAATAAAAAGTTGATTTTAAATAATAAGGCATTGTTTTTCACTATTAATCAAAAATTGAAAGTTTTTAGAAAAATACCAAAAATTCAAACTAAGCTAATTTTGATATTCAAAATTAAAAAATGAAGTCTAATTTACCAAATTCAAAACATAGAAGTTTCATTTATTAATTTAAAATTAATTCCTGTTGTCAAAACCAAAAAGCGGGTTTTTAAAAATTAAAAACTATCAAAAGATTGACATGTGTTTGTGTCAAATTTAAATGTGAAATTATTTATAATGATATAAATTGTATTAAATGATAAAAATATAATCTAATTATACTTCAAAACCATTCAAATGCATAATTTAACACTATAAATTATTTCAATTAAAAAAGTTTTTTTCAATTAAAACTTAGTATTTTTCACTATTCGTCAAAATATAAAAGTTATCAGAATAGTACCAAAAATTTATCCAAACTAAATTTTTATGTCCCACTTATAAAGAATAATGCAATTTCATTAAATTGAATATATAAAAGTTTCAAATATTGGTTTTAAAAAAGGTTCTCCATTAAAAGATGGTAAAATTGTATTTTTGAAAAAATACTTCTTTTATCTGAAAAAATGAATTTGTTCTTATATTATGTCTAAGAAACACATAAAAATGGATGTTAAAATTATATAGAGTATATAAGATTCAAAATACAGTTAATACTATTCATAACCGTTTTTTGAATGGCTAGTTTGGTAAGTTGTGGTGCGCTCAAACTTGGTGTTGTGTGTAGCACAAGCTATTGAATTACTTTAATGAGATAACGTACTATGAAATCTTGGGGTGTTACACATATGTCATTTACATAATTTCTTTATATACAATAATTGAAATGGAAATAGTATTCATGTGTACGTACGACTTACCATCTCCATGAATGATGTATTCTATTCCATACATATTTATGCTATAGATTATTATCATATACATACACTACTAGAATAATGGGCTTTGAAGCCCCCCTGACACTGGCGATTGCCTTTGGTGGTCGTTGTAGGTGGCCTATAGTGGTCGCCTCTGGCTGTCGCTGGGTTTTGCAAAAAAAATCGGGGAGGCTTCGGTGCCCCCCCTCCCCTCGCGAAACCCTACCGCGCTCCCTCGCCCTCACCGCCCTCCCCCGTCAGCCTCCGCCCTCCACCCTCATCACCCTCCACCCCTCGCTGCCCTCTGCCCTCCGCCCTCGTCGGCCTCCGCCCTCTGCCCGCCCTCTGCCCGCCCTCCACCCTCCGCCCGCCCTCCGCCCTCTCACCCTCCGCCCTCCATCCCCTCCGACCTCCGGGATCCGCCCACCAGCCTCTGTCCTCCAGCCTCCACCCTCCGACCTCTGCCCCCTCCAGCCTCCGCCCCCTCTGCCCTCCGGCCTCTACCCTCCGGCCGCTGCCCTCCAGCTGGTCTCCTCCCTCCGGCCTCCGGCCTCTGCCCCCTCGGCCCTATGCCCCCTCGGCCCTCAGCTCTATGCCCCCTCATTGCCCATCCCCCGTCCCCTCGCCACCCTCTGCTCCGGCTCCGCGCCATCCCTCGTACCCTCCCTCTTCATCCCCCTCCCTCGCCGCACCACCACCGCCCATCCCCTCCCTTGCTGCACCGCCACCGCCCAGTCCCCTCCCTCCCCGCACGACCTATACTCGTCCCCTCACCACTGCCGCCCTCCGACTCCCTGTTTTCCTCGGTCCCCTCCCTCATCGTCCCACCCTCGCTGCACTGTCGCCACCTCAACGACTCCTCTCCTCCGGATCACTGCCACCACCGCTACCCGTCCCCTCCCTCGCCGCACAGCCTCCAGCTCCGGCTCCCCTCCACTTCCTCTCCTCTCCCTCGCAGCACCGCCTTCAGCTCCCCTCCCTTCCAGGTTTGTAGCGCAATCAGGTATGACATGAGCTTTCACTTAAATTCCATTATATATTCTCTTATTTATTATTCAGAGATATAATTTGATTATTTTATCAATGGTCCACAAACAATTGATTAGTATTTATTTTAAATATATTTGATTTGAAAAATGCATATGTAATAAGTCTTGTGTAAATGTTTGTTATACAGATATTATTATGGATAAGAGTTGGATTGATCTTCCAAATCAAAAGTTTAGAGAATATTTCAATGACATTATGCAGTTTATTGACTTCACCATAGGATTTGAAAGTGAATATATTAGTTGTCCATGTAGAAAATGTGCTAATAGATATCAATTCACACGAGATACTATGAGGGAACACCTATTCTTTAATGGATTTATGAAAAATTATAAGAGTTAGACTCATCATGGAGAAAAATATGTTCGTTGAAAAAATATTGATGCAGTTCAGATGGATGTTGATGCAAGTATGAATGATCCAATGCATGAAATGCTTACTGAAATGGTATGTGGGTTGGATCCTGAATGCATTAACATCCAGAATCTTGAGACCAGTGAGATAAATCTTTACTCTGGTGCAGATCATGATTCAAGGAGGTTTTATAAAGCACTTGATGATGCAAAAACAGAATTATATCCTGGATGTACTTACAATAAATTATCATTTATCGTGGAGTTGCTACATTTGAAGACTTTGAATCAGTGGTCAGACACATCATTCAACATGCTGTTGGTGTTATTGAAAATGGTTCTTCCTGTCGATGCTAAGATTCCTGAGTCGTATTACTATGCTCGTAAGTTGACATAGAACTTAGGTTTTACATATGATACCTTAGATGCATGTGAAAACAACTATATATTGTTTAGAAATGAAACTAACCATTTGGATATTCTTACGGTTTGTGGCGCTTCCAGGTGGAAAGAGAACTGGGGAAATCAGACTTATCAAGGTCAGATTGTGATATAGGGGAAACTGATTTCCATAAAGCAAATGCATTAATTTCCCCTTAAACTGAGGTTGAAAAGATTTTTTATGTCATCTAAAGTTTCTAATTTAATGAGATGGCATGCAAAAAGAGTTCATGAAATTGATATGTTAACCCACCTGGAAGACTGTCATGCATAGAAGTATTTTGTTAAGAGACATCCCAACTTTGCTAAAGATGTTCGTAATGTCTAATTGGGGTTGACAACAGATTGTTTCAATCCATTCAAGTCTATGGTTGGTGCAACTCATAGTACATGGCCCGTGGTGTTGGTTCTGTATAATCTTCCTCTGTGGATTTGTATGAAGCAACAATTTATATTACTTTCCACTCTTATTGATGGACCTAGAAGTCCGGGGGATAAGATTGATGTTTACCTTCAGCCATTGATTGATGAGTTGAATGAATTTTAGGGCGATGGTGTGATGACTTATGACTGTGAAATGAATGAAATGTTCAAACTATAGGAATCTTTATTGTGGAAAATCAATGACTTCCAAACTTATGAAAATTTATCAGGATGGAGTATGAAAGGGGAATTTTCTTGCCCTTATTGCAATAAAAGTTAAAAATCTGCATGGCTTAAACATTCCAAAAAATGGGCATACATGGGTCACAGATGTTTTCTTCCCCCTCAGCAGAGGTTCAAAAAGGACAGAGTGACATTTGATGGTTCTAGAGAGTTCATCCCAACACTAAAGATCATGATAGTAGTAGAAATGTTATCGCAGATTGAGGAAGAAAACATCCACATGGTATATGAAATTTAGGATTTGGTGGCTCATACAGTATGTAATATTCATGCTGCGGGTAGGCAGCAAAATCACAATTGGAAAAAGAAAAGTATTTTTTATAGTCTTCCATATTGGAAAACTAACATACTAAGGCATAATTTGGATGTAATGCACATTGAAAAAAATGTTTGTGATAACATATTGTGGACCATTTTAGGTGTCTGTGGAAAATCAAAGGACCATGTTAATGCACATCGTGATTTGGAAGAAATGGGTTTAAGGAAAAAGTTGAATTTACAGTTAGCGGAGGGAAACAAGGAATATATGCCTGTGGTACAGTATACGATGAATAAAATGGAGAAAGAGTCATTTCTTTCCATTTTGAAGATGCTCAAGGTGCCTGATGGTTACTCTTCTAATATTTAAAAGTGTGTGAATCTGACGAGCAAGAAATTGCAAGGGTTGAAAAGTCATGACAATCACATACTACTTCATCAGCTGATTCCAATCGCAAATTGTGATTGTTTATCCCCCAATTTTGTCCATCCATTGATTGAGATGATTAATTTTTTTAGATAGATTTTTTTAAGAAATCAATTAATGAGTGATTTAAAAAGTTTTTAGGACCGAATTGTACTTATGCTTTGTCACTTTGAGAAACTATTTCCCCCCACATTTTTCGATGTTATGGTCCACTTGACAGTGCACCTAACTGATGAAGTAATGGCTACTGGTCCAGTGCAATTTAGGTGGACGTATCCTATTGAGTGGTATTTGAGTACATTGAAACGATTTGTACGCAATAGAGATCATCTGTAGGCATCAATAACCAATGGTTATTTGATGGATGAGTGTACTAATTTTTGTTCAGAATATCTTACTGATGTTGAAAAAAAATTAGATAAGCCCTCTCGGATTCATGATGGTCCAGTTGGAGAAGGAACCATATTTGATATGGACAACATCGAGTGGATACAAGTGCATATATATATCTTGTTCAATACTCCATCAGTTGCACCATTAATGTAGTAAGTGTCTTATCACTTTTATTGTTTAACTTTTACATGTTTTATTTGCATAAGTTGATCATTTAAACATCATGTTATCATTTGCAGGAAACACATTAATGAGATAAAAGAAGAGATGTATCGTGCGACTGAGTATCAAATTCAACAATCTCATTATGAATCATTTCATGATTGGTTCAAGGATTATGTACATATAAATTGATTTTCTTTATGAGTGAATTATTATACTAATTTATTTCTGTAGAAATAATTATTGAATTCTATGAATTATGTAGGTTCATAAGCCGAGGGAGTTAGGGGACCCCACGCTAACTGAAGAATTTATCCAACTGGTTGAGGGTCCATCTATAACAGCTCATCGTTATAAAGATATAGATGCTAATGGTTTTCAGTTTCACATTAAAGATGTTGACGACAAACGAGAAACACAAAACAATGGCATCAATTGTCCATTCATCGATTCTAGTTATTACTATGGTCAATTGATAGACATCATTGAAGTTGTATACAAAAACGGGTTGAAGTACATATTGTTAAAGTGTAATTGGGTTGATCCAGTGCGTGGATGTAAAGTCGATCAATATCAATTTTCATTGGTGAATTTTAACTATATGATATACAGAAATGAACAATTTGATAATGAAACTTTTATTTTGACATCACAAGTGGAACAATTATTCTTCGTTACTTTGACTTCGAATCCAAGTTGGCAAGTTTTTGTCCAAATGTCCTGATGAGGAGTGTTTTTATTTGAACAAGATAAACCCGAGACTGTTCCATTTGTTTCCCAACAGCTTGATCAACATACCGTATTTCAACATGAAGAAAATATGTATTGGGTCAGAGCGTCCGTTGAAGGAGAAACAATTGATTTTCATGATTAATGAAAGGTATAATTGTTTTCCTGCTATTCAGTATTGAATGTCCTAGGATATCATAAATTATCTAACCATTTTATAAATCCTTGTAAGTTTTAATCCTCACTTTTGGAAGTTTATTCATTTATAAATATATAGGGTGATTTATCTTTTGGTATCTTCATGTTATTGTCAGTGTATCTTTTCATTGAGGTATTCTTAATTTGGTTCATGTGCTGCTTGAATTTTTATTAATTCAATCTGAAATTTGGCTATGCATTGATTGGTTTTGTACATAATTTGTATAACTATTTTGTTAATTTTCTGATTTTTTAAAATTCATTCACAACTAATTATTCAATCCCTTTTTGTTTTATTAACAACTGTACAAGTTTTATTTTTTTAAAAACAATCCAATTTATCTTTTGGACACTTTGGATAGTACTCTTACTAATGTTTTCTATGACTGTAGGAATGTTAGGGGAAGAGACAGCAGATCGACATCATCCATCTGAACCATCTACGTCTCAGGGTCGAGGTATGTTTGAATTTAATTGTCTCTATTTTTTATGTAATTGATAAACACACACACACACACACATATATATATCTTTATAACATCTGTCAAATTATATATTAAATTGTTTTCAACAGGATCAGACTCGACTGCTTCTTCCTCTCGCAAGAGAGGCCCTGGTCGTGGCATTTTATCATGGAATTCCAACATGACGTTTGATGTTTCCTTTGATGAGGTATTTCATCCCGTGGGACTGAATTCCCCTGTATTTATTCGTCATCTGGGTCATATCATACGTGACCCACATCGATTTCCATTGACCACACGGGACTGAGCTTCTATCCCTTAGGACAAATTAGATCGTATTTGGAGGGATGTTCAGGTAATAAGACCATTTTAATTTCTTCCCTATATATAAACAATACTAACATATGTTATTTTTTTCTTTAATAGAAAATTTTAAAGTATGCCCTGATGAGTTTTGGCTCGTGTGTATGAGTAAATGCTGTAATATGTGGAAAGATTATAAAGGCAAAGTCAAGAGGGACCATTGGGTACCAAATGTGGGTGCGCCAGACATCCTGGAGAAAGTCCTGAGAGGTGTTCTCCCAGCTCAGTGGCGTGACTTAGTTGCATATTGGTCTACTGAGGGTGTTGCAGTTTGTATATTTATTTTGGTATATATATTTTCAAGAATGTGTGATTTGTTTGAAATTTGAATTATCAAATGTAGGAGGTGTCAACACGCCATTCTGAGAATTGAGCATTGCTGGGACCACCTCACAGGCTCAGGACTCATCACGTGTCTCAGATCTGATATGAGGCATTTATTATTAATTTTTGAATTTTTTAATTAATATGGTTATGTGTTTATATTCTATTCATATACAGTTACGGGAGAAAGGTGCACCGACTAATAAAATGTTGGTGTTGATGAGGACTCATGATCGAAATGATGCAGAGGCTGCAACATTGATAGTAAGTGCTTATAATCATTACCAATACTTACATAAATTTTTATATTAACATATATATTTATATTTAAATATTTCACAGGCTCAATTTGAAGCTGAGTTAGAACAACTGCCAGAGGACCAGCGACAGCTTCCCATGCAAAGGGATGATATCTTTCATCGTATTATTGGTCGGGATGAGCATGGATATAGTTTAACCTATGGAATATGGATTTCTCGTTCTGTAGTATCATGTGTTGCAGTTGTCGGTCCTACTATTGCTCAGATGGCACAACAGTTGTCAGATTTTGAGGCACGACTGCATGCTTCCGAGGAGGTAAATACGCAATTGATCGCTGAGGTTAGAGCACTACGGGAATATGTGCGTCTAGGTGATGGTGCAGGGGATCATATGATGCAGGTTTATACCATATTTATTTATTTAATTTATATTATTTTTGTTATGAAAATATTCATAATTTTTATTTGTTTTAGGCCCCTGGCCCACCGGATGGAGGTAGTAGTCATGACCATGCATGACGCATCATATTCACGAGGTGTGTTTCTTTTTTTATTGGTGGGGTTGTTATTGATGTTTAAGTTGGGTTTGTAGTGAGATTTTTTGAGATTTGGGGGTATCATGTGTGTTTTGGCCTGATGCAATGTTTGTGTACACGAATTGAGAATTAACCATGAAACTGATTAATGATTTGGATATTTTTAGTTCATTTAATTATTTAATGTTTTCAATTGCATGTTCTGTAATAGTTTTGAAAAAACCATGTGATTCCTAATATAAACCATGAAACTTTTTTTTGGTGACTGAGCTCAGGTTCACTATTTGTAGGCCCCATATAGCCCCCCGCGCCCCAGACAACCCCCCCGCACCACAGAGAGCCCCTCCGCACCCCGGAGAGCCCCCCCCGCACCCCGGACAGACCCCTCGCACCCCAGACAACCCCCCACACCTGGACAACCCTCCTCGCACCCCGGACAACCCTCCCCACCCCCCGGACAGACCCCTCGTACCCCGAACATCCCCCCCGCACCCCGAACATCCCTCCCTGCCCTCAGAAAGCCCCCCCACACCCTGTATTTCCCCCCCGCACCTCGAACAACCCCCCCGGACATCCCCCCCACCCCAGACATCCCCCCCCGCACCCCAAACAACCCCCCGCACCCCGTACCCCGGACAACCCCCCTGCACTCCGGACAGCCCCCCCGCACCCCAGAAAGCCCCCCCGCACCCCGGACAACCCTCTACACCCCCAGACAGACCCCCCGCACCCCAGACAGCCCCCCCTGCACCCCAGACATCCCTCCCCACCCCCCGGACAACCCCCCTGCACCCCGAACAACCCCCCCGCACCCCGGACAGTCCTCCCTGCCACCATTTCCCTTACGGTGCCATGCAAACCCTTTTCGATATCTCTTCATAGTTCCCTAGCATCACATTTTGTTTGATGTTGCATCATTCCACCTTTGCCAATATAACATCTCCTACAACCGTTTCTCACTGCCACCATTTCCCAGTTTCACGGTCTCACCCTTCCACCACGGGGTCACAACAATCTATTCACACCATTTCTCTTACACCACTTTATTTTTTCATAGAAACCTATGCAACAGTGAAATTGTATCCTCATCCTCTTTCATGGTGTGACCATCCCTCTACAACATTGCTTCTTCTTCTCCCACTACCACCAGTTCTTCCCTTTTCTCATCCACCGCATCAACCTCACTCTCTACCATTTTTCTTCCGATCAGAACCAACAACCCCGATTAATACACACTACCTTTAGAATCGGTGGTGATCACCAACACAATAGATTTGATTAGACAAACCCTAGGTGAATTCAAAATATTTCTCACATTCAATATGTCTTTTTCAACAGTTCAGCACACTCTAAAAGGGCATGTTGTGTGGTCAAAACTAGCCGAACAACCGCAGAATTGCATGAAATAATACGAAAAAAACTGTGGTGTGAATTTTGAAATGGTTGGGCAGATAGCACGTCAATCAGGGGTGTCGTTTGACTGCGATGACTGGAAATGCATTTTCGGAGTCATAAAACACCGAAACGGCATCTAACGGTCGAATTCAGAGCAAAGGTGATCAGAATGAATTGAAATCACACAAAAAAATAGGAATATTATTAGTGACATGTAGGATGAGAAGGAACACCCATCAGATGTGTGGTGTGCATGGTACGACCGAATATGTCATTTTGAGTAGTTCGACGCGCTCCAAAAGGGTGCGTTGGGTGGTCAAAACCAGCCAAACGACCTTAGAATGCCATGAAATCATACGACAACAACCGTGATGTGAATTATGAAATGGTCGGGTAGACGGAAGGTCAATCGGGGGTGTCGTTTGACCGCAGTGACTGAAAACGCATTTCCGGAGTCATAAAACACCAAAATGATGTCTAACGATCGAATTTAGAGTAAACATGCTCAGAATGACTTGAAATCACACAAAAATAATATTAATATTATTTGTGACATGTAGGAGGAGACAAAACTCTCATCGGATCTGCAGTGTACACGGTATGACCGAATATGTCGTTTTGAGCAGTTCAGCGCGCTCTAAAAGGGCACGTTGGGTGGTCAAAACCAGAAAAATGACCTCGGAGTGCCATGAAATCATACTAAAACAACCATGATGTGAATTGTGAAATGGCCGGGTAGATGAAATATCAATAGGGGGTGTCGTTTGACCACGGTGACTGAAAACGCATTTCCGGAGGCATAAAACACCAAAACGACGTCTAACAGTTGAATTTAGAGTAAACGTGCTCAGAATGACTTGAAATCACATGAAAAAATACGAATATTATTCGTGACATGTAAGAGGAAACAAAAAACCCATCGGATGTGCGGTGTGCGTGATATGACTGAATATGTCGTTTTCAGTAATTCGGTGCGCTCTAAAAGGGCACATTGGGTGGTCAAAACCAGCCGAACAACCTCAGAATTCCATAAAATCATACGAAAACAATTGTGGTGTAAATTTTGAAATTTCTAGGTAGATGAAACGTCATTCGGGGGTGTCATTTGACCATGGTGACCATAAACGAATTTCCGAGGTCATAAAACACCGAAACGGCGTCTAACTGTCGAATTCAGAGCAAACGTGCTTAGAATGACTTGAAATCACATGAAAAAATATGAATATTATTAATTACTTGTAGGAGGATACAACACTCCCATCAGACATGCAGTGTGTGCGGTATGACCGAATATGTCGTTTTCAGCAGTTCAACGCGCTCTAAAAGGGCTCGCTGGGTGGTAAAAACTAGCCGAACAACCGCAGGATGCCATAAAATCATACAAAAATAGCCATGGTGTGAATTTTGAAATTTTTGGGTAGATAGAATGTCAATCGGGGGTATTGTTTGACCGCGGTGAACCGAAACGCATTTCCGGAGTCATAAAACACCGAAACGGCGTCTAATGGTCTAATTCAGAGAAAACGTGCTCAGAATGACTTGAAATCGCATGAAAACAATAGGAATATTATTCATGACATGTAGAAGGAGACGACACGCCCATCGGACGTGCGGTGTGTGGGGTACGACTGAATATGTCGTTTTGAGTAGTTCAGCGCGCTCTAAAAGGGCGCGTTGGGTGGTCAAAACCAGCCGAATGACCTCGGAAATCCATGAAATCATACGACAACAACCGTGGTGTAAATTATGAAATGGTCGGGTAGACGACACATCAATTGAGGGTTTCGTTTGACCACGGTGATCGGAAATGCATTTCTGGAGTCATAAAACATCGAAACGACGTCTAACGGTCAAATTCAGAGAAAACGTGCTCATAATGACTTGAAATCACACGAAAAAAATAATAATTTTATTCGTGACATGTAGGAGGAGATGAAATTTCAATCGGACATGTGGTGTGTGCGGTACGACCGAATATGTCATTTTCAGGAGTTCAGCGCACTCTAAAAGGGCGCGTTGGGTGGTCAAAACTAGCTGGACGACCTCAGAATTCCATGAAATCATACAATAACAACCATGGTGTAAATTGTGAAATGTCCAGGTAGACAGAACGTCAATAGGGGGTGTCGTTTGACTGTGGTGACAGGAAACGCATTTCCGGAGTCATAAAACACCGAAACAACGTCTAATGGTTGAATTCAGAGAAAACATACTCAGAATGACTTGAAATCACACGAAAACAATAGAAATATTATTCGTGACATGTATAGGGAGATGACATGCCCATAGGACATGCGGTGTGCGTGGTACAACCGAATATGTTGTTTTGAGTAGTTCAGCGCGCTCTAAAAGGGCGTGTTGGGTGGTCAAAACCAGCCGAACGACCTCATAATTCCATGAAATCATACTACAAAAACCGTGGTGTGAATTATAAAATGGTTGGGTAGAAAACACGTCAATCAGGGGTGTCATTTGACCACGGTGACTGGAAACATATTTTCGGAGTCATAAAACATCGAAACAGCGTCTAACAGTCAAATTCAGAGAAAACGTGCTCAGAATGACTTGAAATCACATGAAAACAATAGGAATTTTATTCGTTATATGAAGGAGGAGACAACATGCCAATCAGACATGCGGTGTGTGCGGTACGACCGAATATGTCGTTTTCAGCAGTTCGACATGCTCTAAAAGGGCGCGTTGGGTGGTCAAAACCAACCGAATGACCTCGTAATGCCATGAAATCATATGAAAACAACCGTGGTGTAAATTGTGAAATGTCTGGGTAGACGTCACGTCAATTGGGGGTGTCTTTTGACCGTGGTGACTGGAAACGCATTTCCGGAGTCATAAAACACCAAAACGGCGTCTAACAGTCGAATTCAGAGAAAACATGCTCAAAATGACTTGAAATCACATGAAAACAATAGGAATATTATTCATGACATGTAGGAGGAGATGACACACCCATCAGACATGTGGTGTACGTGGTACGACCGAATATGTCATTTTCAGCAGTTCGACATGCTCTAAAAGGGAGTGTTTGGTGGTTAAAACCAGCCGAACGACCGCGGAATGCCATGAAATCATACGAAAAAAACCGTGGTTTGAATTGTGAAATGGTCGGGTAGGCGGCACGTCAATCAGGGGTGTCGTTTGACTGCGGTGACCGAAAACGCATTTCTAGAGTCATAAAACACCAAAACAGTGTCTAATGGTCGGATTCAGAGAAAACATGCTCAGAATGACTTAAAATCACATGAAAAAATAGGAATATTATTCATGACATGTAGGAGGAGATGGCACACCCATCAAATGTGTGGTGTTCACGGTAAGACCGAATATGTCATTTTGAGTAGTTGTACGTGGTGTGCGCGGAGAACATTCCTTTTTAGACAATAAAACACTTTCACAAACTAAACCAAAGACTCCAAAACAAGGAAAAATCCTAAAATGATAACATTTCTTAAATTGGGGGTTTTAAATTTTTATAGAACCCATGATTTGATGTCAGATTTAATTTTATTATATGTATATAATAACTGAATAAATATGTCTAATTTACATTTCTTTTGTTTAGTTGTTTTCTTTGTATCTTATTGTAGGTTTATTGAAGCAGGATTGAAATGGATGGGCTTGTTTGGATCGTTGAAGCATGTCTATCATTTATTGTTTATGACGATTTTTTTGTTTATGCTGTTTGGAATTGTTTTCTATTTTTTATGATTTTTACCCTATTTTTTCTGATTGGGTACCTTGAATTTTTTTCTAAGAAAATTCTCCATGATAGCGACCGCCATTGGTGGTCTCTATAGGCCACTAGAGATCGGCCAAGAATCAGGACAACGACCGCCATTGGTGTTCACTAATGCTCAGCCGAGCAATCTTTCAATGGCCACCATTGGCGATCGCTGTAGGCTAGAATTTCTGGCACCTTCAATGACCGCCATTAGCGGTCACTATAGGCCTACAACGTTAGGCCTAAAGCAACCGCCAATGGCGGTCGCTGGGTGGTCTCTAGAGGCCTTTAGCGACCACCAATGGCGGTCGCTAAAGGTTGAATTTTTAGTAGTGATATAATGAATATAAATGATATTTATATCATGATTTAAATTTTGGAATCATAATATAAGTATAAGGACCAACAATATAACCAATTAAGACACATGAGATGAATAAAGAAAATATTACCCAAAGTGAAACCTTAACATAGGATCGTTAATAAGCAGGTAATATAAGGTCATAATCAAACCATATGTGGCATTGGATATAAGAATATTCTTATGTAAAATATGTATAATAAACTTATATTTATTATACAATAATATTGTTTGATTATGAAGAGCGTCAAGACATAAGGTAAGGGGATTTCATCTCACTTTTAATTTCTGTGAGATACAAGATATGTTTTCCACCCTTTCCTTTTGTATGGTGTATGTACTACCCATGACTATATCCAATGATTCTTATAATTAAATTTATGGGTATTTAAATATCCATTTTATGATATTTATTTCAGGGGGTTTAAGTTTCAAAAGGTTTTATGTTATAAAAATCATTTTTCAAAGAAGAAAAGATATTTTCCTCAAGAAATGTTTTTAAACGATCTTTGAAAATTATTTTCCAACTAAGATAACATGAATTGGTGCTACTCATGCCTTTATGGGGAAATTATTCAATGTTTCCATCTATATTATTTCTTTGAATGGATTATGTTTTGATGACATGATGTTTATGAAGCCCATTTCTCTTTCACAGGTTATGTGCTTTTGAAACCCACTTCTTTTCATGGGTTATGTTTATGATAAAATAATTATGAAAACTATCTGTTTACACAGGTTATGATATGTTTACATGTTTATGATATCCATTTCATTTCATGGGTTATGTTATTATTTTTAATAGTCTTTTGGAACTTGTATGCATGATTTCATTATGATATGGGTGAGATCTATATCTCCCTACAATGCATTGGGTAAAGATTTATATCTCACGAGATAAACTAAGATGGTATTTGGAGCAAACCTTGACTACTAAGATGTCCATGGGAGTGAACCATGACTACTAAGATGGTATGAGGAGTGAACTCATGCTACTAAGATGGTATGGGGAGTGAACCCATAATACTAATATGGTCTTCATAGCGATTACTTTTCTACTATGGAAATCAGTACATGCTTATGTGTTTTCCACACTTACACGTCTTACTTATATGTTCTGTTTTCATGGATTATATTCTTTATTTAATTATGAATTATGTCCTATGAACTGCCAATCTTTATGTCATGATTTCTATTATGATATTTGATATGCAGAGTGCGATCTTCTATTTTTCATGATCACATTATCATACCCTTATACTCATGTTTATGCTTATATGTCTTCCTTGTTTACCCTTACTGAGCATCTGATCTCACCCATTTTATGTTTCCTTCCCCTAGTTTATGATGATATGTACTATGTTTGATGTATCCAAGAAGGGTTCTAGTTAGGAAGAATATAGTGGGAGATTATGTAGTTCATTTATGTGCCAGTGTTATGTTTCCATGTTTCTAAAGGCACTAGACCAATTACGGTCTTTGGGAGTTTATTTGTATAATGTTTAAGTATTCCGAAAAAGCTAGGTATTGTTAATGTTTGAAAAGAGAGGGTAGCTATAAAAGTGATCTAGGAATAGTTTTCCACCGATGATGCATAAAACATAATATTTTATGAATCGAATGATATCCCACCTGTCCACATCATCAGCTAAATCAATGAGATGAGTATCCAATAATTTCATACAAAATTGACTTACATTAAAAACCCATTAATCATCTAGTACACTCAAAACTAAAAAACCCTTAACTAGTTAGGTCCAACCAAAAACAGTGCATCTAGTTAAAACTCATCCATATATATTGACACCGAAAGGATATGTTATATCTAGTAATGTGACAGTCACCTAGTGTCATATAGAAAGTACGTGTCTCTAATCTCTATAGATTAACGTGCACACTAAACAACTAATAGCTGATGGGAACATACTAACATGTATAAATTCTATAAAATTCATTACAAAAATGATATTCCAGGATGATATCAAGTGGCAATTGATGTTGATGATGATGCACTTTTCAAATCCTAAGAATATGACCATTGTGTCCATTCCACACACACTCTGACACATGTGAAGACTGCATGGTCAAAAATGATCTATACCACATACTAGGATCTAGATCTAGAATACTCATAGATTCCATATGTATTATTTAAGAGTGAAAAAGCAATGAACATTGAAGTGAATTTTCAAAGAAGAAAATTATGTATTATTTATATTGTTTAAAAAAGAAATATAATAAAAATATAATAATGAAAACCTTTTTTTATCCAAACCGAAAATTAACTAAAATACACGACCACTTGAAAAAATATATATGTGTTTTTTTAATCGATTGGGGTCAATGACCCCTTTTTATTAAGGAAAGAAAAACCTCTTTTTTAACTAGGTTGAGAGGTAACCCTTACATGACCCGACAGTCTAGTGGCTCGAAGGCCCATTACAATTTGATGTAAAGGAACTGTGGCTTGAAATTCAAATTAGTTGACTCATAGTCCAAAGCTATACAAAAAAAATTCACATCATGATACTAGTATTTCTGCTTCAATGCACCTCCTTACCAACAATAGTTTCATTTCACTGCCCCACAATGAAGTCATGGTAGAGCACTAATATCAGCATTTCATACATACATTTTAGGGTGTTTAAAAGTATTAATTTATACATTTAAATGTTTATTCTTGACAAATGTTGGAAAAATTAACTTGTTTTGTGTTTTATGATAGGATACAACTTATCTTTGGAAAAGGAGATAAAATAGGTAATTTTTTGAGCTTAAAGACACTTCGTGATGCGAGCGAACTAAAGCGGCATGACACTGTATTTTTGAGGATGAAGCGGAGTTAGAGAACTGGAGCATACTAATTTACACATTGTGTATTCTATTTAAAGGATGTAATTTTTTTCGAGATGAGTTTTTGGAAGAGATATGCTAAAATTCACAACGCCTATAAATTAAAAGATTACACATTGTGTAAACACATTACACTGTGCTTAAATTTGCAGGATGAGATTTAAACATCCAGATTCAAAATATCTTTGATTTTTGACCAAATATTCAATGTGGGACCCACCCAGACCACTTTTAGACCATTTCTTTGTGGAATTCATTAATTCCATAGCCTATATGAAGCATATAAATAGAGATCTAGTATGGGGATCTAGATCCACCAAATGACCAAAGCTTAGAGAGAGAAGATTCATTGTGTACGGTCCTCCCTGAGTTCATCTTCCTTTACTTTATGATTTCATTTTCTTTTCTACTTCTCTATAATAATCTCATCACTATGATGAGGGGGTAAAACTGCCTTGTTCTAGGGTAATGTAATAGAAGGGGGAAGGTGCATTGGATTGATTTATTTTAATTATTCATGTATTTGGATTGTGTAATTTATTCTTCAACTTCCAATCCCTTTCTTTTTATTCTATCATGAACATTGAAAATAAAATAAAAAAGAAATATTAAAATTTCACAACTGAAAAACCTAAATAAGGAATTACCAATATCAACTTTAGGGGAAATCAGGTTTAAATATGGCATCGAGACAAACTCTATTCGGCAAAACACTAAATTACTGGACCAAGAAAAATAGGGTATTGCCGCATTGAGGAGGAGATACCATGACCATTGGATCTTCCTTGTCTCAACCATGACACCAATCATGAATTAATCAATATATTTTCTAAAATACAATTTCAATTAAACCCTAAAATTAAAAAACCCTGACGTGCTTCCAAAATCTATTTTCAAACAAACCAATCAATATGCTTCATTTTCATCACACATTCATCAAATCAAACAAAACCCATATTTTCTCACATATTTCTACAAATTAATAATATTCAATATTTTTAAAACCTAATCAAACTAATTTCATTATCTCTGTGGATCAATATTTACCTACTACTTAACTAAATTTTAATTAATTGAGTAATATAGTTGAGTTTTTATAAATTTGTATTTTTTATAGACCCATAGGGAATTAACAACACCCTATGGGCCTGTCAAGAACCCCTTTTTAACCCATGTTTGGGTAAAGGTCCAAATGACAAGTTTCAACACACCCATACCACTTTCAAGCTTTCCACCCAACAATGTATGGATGTCTCCATGTCACACAGCTTTCCAAGATGCATCACTTTGCTTATCTACTCATCACCATTCACACAATGTGTCACCCCCTCTACCAAGAACCATCACGTTATGCTTACCTTTTCAAGGACGTGGAAGATAACCCCTCTGTACAAGTATTTTGAGGGCCAGTTGATAGGTGCCAACACACCTATCTCTCTTTCAAGCTATAATTCCCACATTATATTTCAGAACCTTTCTCTATTGAAAAATATATTTCAGTGAAAATACTTATTGATTTATATCAAGTTATTAGACACTTAATTAATTGATTTGGGATGAAAATTTGTCGACCCTTAATTATATGCCACCCTAATACCTCTCTAATTACCCACCAACCAAAACTGTAAAAAAACATTAACATATCCAACCTATAAACATGAGAGGTAAGAACATGCTCACATGAGAACCTCAATGATATAAAATATATACAGCTTTAATAACAGTCTTTAAGAATCACAATTTGCACTCAATTTTTAGTTTCTCTTATTGAATCACCACTCTAAACTATTTTAAGACCTTTATGGACTCTATAAAATATTTTTACATGTAATAATTATGCATGAATTTTATTTTCCTCAAGGTCTTGTATGAACGGTCTCATGTATCACATCTTCATTTTCAATTCAACTTTTACATTGTCTTACCTATAAAGGAAGTACTTTTTACACCTATAAAAAGTATGTTTCACCAATACTATGATATGTAAACTACCTAATTACATAAATAAAAAATTTCTATATTCAATAATATTTTTATTCATGTGACCATAATGGTTTCCATTATCATATTCCATCAACCATTTCACCTTGGGAATTTCACCATAAAATTAAAATAAATCATCATTATTAGTGGCATGAATCTCTAAATTTTTCTCCAGTTTTCACTATCTTGGATCATATAATTAAATAAGAGAAGGAATTCGCTAAAATTAGATAAAATTAATGTGAAAGTAAATTCAAAGTTTAAATGATAAAATACTTACTCATTCTCATTATACAACATTTGACAATATTATCATAAAAAATCATCATGATGTTACTAGAAATATGTCTCATATAGAAATGAGAAAAATAAAATAGTTCCCACCACCCCATTCCTTCTATAGTAATTTTATAATTTTATTATTTGACCAAAAATTATATAAATTTTTACATTATCTATAACATACTCTCAAACCATTTCCAAAAACCAACTCCAATAATCCTAATTTTATTTTCAATAATAGTAAATAATAATAGTGATATACATCTATTTCTATATGTGGTGGAATTAATCAACAACACCCCCATTATATTTTCTTTATAAAACCATTCCATCAACCTAGATGAACCACATATAGTACGGAAAAGTAGAAATATAAGGCTTAAATTCATAAAAGAGTCTTTCAAACATGACCATTATAACAAACTGACCTGATCTACCCCTGAATTAGTATCTGAAATGGCCCACCAAAAGGATTAATCATGATCCCAATCACCATGGGATGAAGATACACTTTAGGTAATTAAAACATAACTAAGTGGGAACAATTTCACCCTCAAATAATAATAATAAAGATACAAAATCATGTTGAGAATTTGACATTGAGCATACATACATTAGAATTCAATGTATAATTAATAAATAGTTCTAAATAAAGGAACAAGAAAAATAGGACATAACATAAATAAATCATAGAAAAGAGACATGATAAATATAAAAAACCAACTTATAATTTTTTTTAAAAATTCGGGGCTAAAGCCTCATTATTATTTAAAGTAAAGACCTCTTTTTGACTAGGTAGAGGGAGACCCATTACATAGCCCAAATTTCCAAGGACAAGTGGCCTGAAAAAAAAGGCTTGAAAGCCTTTTTTTGGCCCAAAAATCTCCTTAGTGAATAGTACTGCTACAGTACCAGACTACTATAGTACCTTCTACAGTCTACCACCACTACAACGCCAACTTATAATTTAAAATGCAATATAATAATAAAAAAATAAAACAAGGTCCTGAGGTAAAAGAGACCATAAATGTAAAAGAAATTTCTAGATGAAGTATCCAATACATACTCACTCCAAAAATAACTACAAAACCAATCCACCACTCTCCGAACTCCATGTTTCTCATAGTAACTCACCATAGCCACAAAAAACTACCCAAATGTTATCAGAGCTGAAATCAAAACCGTGAAACTAGTATAAAACATGATAACTAAAAACAGACCCATGGGTGTGAATGTAATGTGTGAGATAAATAGGCCCAGTAGGATTTCACCAAAGAGTCTATACAATTAATTTTATAATTTTTTTTTATAAATTCTATTTTTAACCATATTTAGAAAAATAATCATTTTCTATAAGATAAAGTGAAAAAGAAAAACAAATATCATGCATTAACCTCAAGGTAAAGGTTTATTTATTTTCATATAAAACAAGTTGGATCACTACTTAGTAAACCAAACCACCTTGAAAACTAAAATGAGTTCTTTTTATTTCATGTAAAATAAAAAAAATCATTTTTTCCTCATTTCAAAAAACTTTTTTCAATATCCTATAAAAAACCATATTCATTTTCATTTTGAGACCATACTTTCAAATCCATATTTGAAAAATCATTTTAAAAATAAAACTTGACCATAAAAAAATTAAAAACATTAGTAGGAACCAAATAATTAATGAGAATAAATATAAAAACAAATCACAACCACACTATGGTTCCACATAAGTTAATCGAACTAGGGGATGTAATAAAATGAGAGATTGAAATCACCTTTACAGAATAATCAATAAGAACTAGGTGTCATGGGGAACTCATTAGGTCATAAGGTGAAATGATCCTATAAATATTCAAGGGAATCAATATGTTGGTACAATCCTACAATATTATTAGGTTACCATATAATTATCCCCCCTTGCCTAATCAGTCCATTATCCCTAGCATGGTCATAACTTACAATAGGGGTCACAAAGTTAGTATGGTCTAGACTAAATCCCTCCCTTATCTACTAAGGTTCCCATGACATTCCAAAAAGGGATGAGATAAATCTATAAGCAACATGTTCATCACAAAAAATAAACAAAAACAATAAAACTCATCTCATCTCCAACACACTTTCATGAAACAACCCCCTTTTCAACAAACAAGCATCATATAATAATACAAATAAATTCACTTCCCACAATTGAAAAAGGACTAAATAAGGTATATGGGCCAAGGGGAACACAACCAATAGTATCTCAATATCAATTAAAAACTTCTTTCATAAATTTCCAAACAATACCTTAAAACCATCTTGGAATGCCATATAATTTCTACATTCACTATAATCCAATTCATAAAAATAGGTTTTAGGGATCATTTTGGAAATTCTGCTTCCCTTTTTAATAAAAATTCCATTTAAAAACATAGAAAATCCTATTTAAAATAAAAATGGTGTACCCACCTCTCTTATATTTTAATATCATTTGAAAATCACCTTAGGTATATAAACAACCACTTAGAATGCTTAAATATTATTTTGGAAACTCAAAACTAGAAATCCATATATAAAAAATTTATACCATGCATGGAAAATACTGAAAATAATTTACAACCCTCAAAGGGAACCATATAATAGAATAAATTCATAAGAAATAATTCAAAAACACCTAATAATCTAATGACATGTTGAATAAATAATGATATAAGAACACTTACCATAATCCATGTGATAACAAGTTAAAACAAATAACCTTCAAAGGTTAAAGTCAATATGAGTAATAGAACATACTTTACAATACATAACTAACCAAATCTCCAAATTAAAATCTTCCCTAATCCTAAAATAATTACCCATGGGGATTAAGGTTCATGGGATAAATTAAATCAAAGGGAAATGAAAGAGGGGATGAGAGGAGAAGAAGAAAAGAGGGGTTTACCTAATATAACCACTTGAAATCAAGGAGGAGAAGATTAAAAATCCAAGGGTAATCAAGGTAAAATGAATAGGGCACTACCTATAGCTAATACACACAAGTTTAGGGAAAAATAAATCTAAATGAGGCATTAACTTTATGGGGGTAGAAGCATAAAATTGAAAAATTTAAAATTGGGCATAGGCATGTTGCGGTGTGACCTACCTGTCATGGAGTGAACTACCACCCAAGAAAAACTATGGGACCACTAACCAAATTCATGTCATGGTGTGTTGTAACACCTCGTTACCATTTTATCAAGTATTCCCTTAACCTCATTGTGGTTTTACCTGTTGTACCTCTCGTATCCCTCGTGGTTTTATTTTCATGATCACAATCACCCACTTATTTATCTAATCCTCTTTTAAGTGTTTTTGGATAATAGGCATGATTTCAGGTGGCCAAGGAATTGGGCCAAGAAAGCAAGAAGCCAAAGTGGACTGATTTTCAGTCCACCGGCCAACCGATGGAAGACCACCGGCCAGCCGATGGAGGACTGGACAGGAGGCATTCCTCTGTCTAGACCACCGGCCAACCGGTGTCACACCAACAGCCAGCCGGTGGCATCCTGACAGAAGGCTGAGCCACTGCCTCATCACCGGCCAACCGGTGGCCTCAGCACCGGCCAGCCGGTGGCACCCAGCCCAAACAGTGGAAGCTACTGCCTCACCACCGGCCAACCGGTGGCTTCACCACCGGCCAGCCAGTGGAGCCTGAGCCCGAAGCCATATCCTTTTTGCAAGCACCGGCCAACCGGTGGCTCTGCACCGGTCAGCTGGTGGAGCCAGTCAAACTAGCCGTTGGGCTTTTGACCAGCCTGTCCACTTGCCTCCCAACGGCTCCGAAGCCCTTTCCAACGGCTCCGAAGACCTCCAAAGGCCATATGAGGGTTCCCCCTCTATAAATAAAGGACTAGGAACCCCCGGAAGCCTAAGGAATATAGTCGGAACTATACGGAAGCCTACGGGAACATTTTCCATCATTTGGCTAACCTCCGGCGGATTGTTCCAAGGGAACCCCAACTGCTCCAATCCAATTCCACATCCAAGGAGAACCACCATAGAAGCTTGGGAGTGCACGTCTTCAACTCCAATCATCCATTGGCGCCCAAGGCTTCTCCCCAATTACGGTTTTTCTTGTTTTATTTATTTTGAGCATCAATTTGGGTTTGTGCCTACAAACCCCACCTCTTTCTCTCATTATCTCTTTTGGGTTCTCACACCACCTTCAAGGTGTGAAGAGGTTAGTCAAGTCTTTCCTTTTAAAAGGCTTGAGTCAAAGGTGAGCTAGCCTTCACCCGTAAAAAGGCTAGTGGGTTTCTTGCTCAAACCATTAAAAAGAAAGCTATAATAGGTGAGCTAGCCTTCACCTGTAAAAAGGCTAGTGGGTTTCTTGCTACAACCATTAAAAAGAAAGCGGTAGTAAATCTCTCAATGGTTGAGTTGGGAGCGGAGACGTAGGCCGGGTTTTTGGCCGAACTCCGTTATCAATTCTTGTGTCTTGCCTCTTTATTTCCGCTGCACTTTCACTTTGATTTTTAATTTGTTAATTGATTTTTAAAATGCAATTCACCCCCCCTCTTTCCATCACTTCCTTTCTTTCTCCGCTCAACAATTGGTATCAGAGCCAAAATTTGAGTAATACCCTAACCGGTTTCAAATTCAAGATCCATTGTGATGGCATCAACCTCTTTCGCCCCCGAAGGCTATTCTTTGGGTCGTGCTCCATTTTTTGATGGAACCGACTATACTTATTGGAAAACCCGCATGACCGTTTTCTTAGAAGCATAGGTTATCCCATTTATAAAATTGTCATGCAAGGTTACAATCTCTCTTCCCCCGATGAATCCAAATGGACCCAAGCCGATATTAAAAATTTTGAGCTTGATGGCAAAGCCATGAACGCTATACATTGCGGCCTTGATCGTAATGAGTTCAATCGAGTTTCCACATGCACCTCCTCACACGAAATCTGGAAACTTTTGGAGGTTACCCATGAGGGGACCAACAAAGTCAAGGATACTCGATTGGATATGTTCCGTCAAGATTTTGAGTCTTTTACCATGCATCCATCCGAATCTATTACTGAAATGTTTACACGTTTTACTGATGTTTGCAATGGGAGAAAGTCCCTTGGTGATGATGTTTCTGCAGAAACGATGGTCAAAAAGATCCTATGGATCCTACCAAGCTCATGGGCTCCGAAGGTAACGGCAATCCAAGAGGCGAAGGACATCAAGAATATGCCGGTCGAAGAGCTCATCGGATCCCTCATGACCTATGAAATCACCATGAGAAGGCAAGCTGAAAAGGAAGGCAAACCGATCAAAGTTCCAAAGAACATCGCCTTCAAGGTACAAAAAGAAGAAAGCTCATCCTCCTCCTCATCTTCTTCCTCTTCAAGCGGCGATTCTGAAATGGAGAACCTTGCCCGCAAGATGCACAAATTCATGAAGAAGCACAAGAAGAAGAAATCCCACAAGGCTCAATCCAACGAAAAATCCGAGCCCAAGGTAAAATGTTACGGGTGTGGCGAGAAAGGCCATTACAAGCCCGATTGTCCACTCAAAAAGAAAAAGGCCAAGCAAAAGGAGAAGAAGAAGGCATTCAAGGCCACATGGAGTGATAGCTCCACATCTTCCTCCTCCTCCTCGAGTGACAACGGTAACAAATGCCTAATGGCATTTCATGAGGTAACATCTTCCGACTCCTCATCCTCTAGTTCTTCAAATTATTTCAATCACATGTCTTATGAGGATCTCCAACTTGCGCGAGATCAATTGGAGGAAGGTTTTCACGAACTTTCTTCCAAATTTGTTTCTTTAAAAAAGAATTTCAAAAAACTCTCTTCCGAAAAAGAACAACTTCTCGAAGAGAAGGAAGAGTTGACCCTCAAAATCCAAAACTTTCCCGATGTTGATTCCATGGAATCAACAATCAAGGATCTAAGGGAATCCCTAGCCAAGTTCACCCAAGGGGAACAAAATTTGAACAATTTGCTAGGTTCCCAACGCGTATCTAGAACCACCCAAGGGATTGGCTATTCCAAGCAAGCTTCCTCTTCACATGCTCCAACTTTTTTTGTAAGGGGGAGCTCCCAATTTAAATTTTGCAATTATTGTAAAAATCCCGGGCACTTAATTTATGAGTGCAATTGCAAAAATGCCCGGTATGGTAGGCCCAAAACTATTTTCTTCAATGATGAATTTTATAGTAGAAGACCCGCCACAAGACAAGTATGGATTGAAAAATCCCTCTTAGCGAGTCTCACCGGACCGAAATTTGTCTCGGTTTCAAACACCTCTCCCCGGTGATTTGTTGTTTTATGTAGGGGGAGTTAGGTTTGTTTAAGCTTTTTTGTTTTATTCAAAACTTTCTATTCAAACTTTCAATTTCAACACTTGGTATCAAATTTTTTAATTCAAAATTTTCTATTAAATTTTCATTTCAAAATTTTCAACTCTTGGTATCGAATTTTTCATTTCAAAACTTTCAATTCAAACTGTTATTCATTTTTTTCATTTCAAAACTTTCAATTCAAACTGTTATTCAATTTTTCATTCAAAACTTTCATTTCAACATTTTCGATTCAAAACTTTCAATTCAAATTTCAAAAATTTCAATTGGTTTAAAATCTCTTGTTCCCTCAATCAAGTTTTATGCCCCGTGCTATTTTGATAATCACAAAGGGGGAGAAATTCTTGATTGATTGGGGGAAAAATCTTTTAAAGCATGCCTTTCATTTCAGCTTTTACTTTGATTGTTTTGGTGATTGTGATCATCAAAATAGGGGGAGATTGTTGTACCTCTCGTATCCCTCGTGGTTTGATTTTCATGATCACAATCACCCACTTATTTATCTAATCCTCTTTTAAGTGTTTTTGGATAATAGACATGATTTAAGGTGGCCAAGGAATTGGGCCAAGAAAGCAAGAAGCCAAAGTGGACTGATTTTCAGTCCACCGGCCAACCGATGGAAGACCACCGGCCAACCGATGGAGGACTGGACAGGAGGCATTCCTCTGTCCAGACCACCGGCCAACCGGTGTCACACCAGCGGCCAGCCGGTGGCATCCTGACAGAAGGCTGAGCCACTGCCTCATCACCGGCCAACCGGTGGCCTCAGCACCGGCCAGCCGGTGGCACCCAGCCCAAACAGTGGAAGCTACTGCCTCACCACCGGCCAACCGGAGGCTTCACCACCGGCCAGCCGGTGGAGCCTGAGCCCGAAGCCATCTCCTTTTTGCAAGCACCGGCCAACCGGTGGCTCTGCACCGGTCAGCCGGTGGAGCCAGTCAAACTAGCCGTTGGGCTTTTGACCAGCCTGTCCACTTGCCTCCCAACGGCTCCGAAGCCCTTTCCAACGGCTCCGAAGACCTCCAAAGGCCATATGAGGGTTCCCCCTCTATAAATAAAGGACTAGGAACCCCCGGAAGCCTAAGGAATATAGTCGGAACTATACGGAAGCCTACAGGAACATTTTCCATCATTTGGCTAACCTCCGGCGGATTGTTCCAAGGGAACCCCAACTGCTCCAATCCAATTCCACATCCAAGGAGCACCACCATAGAATCTTGGGAGTGCACGTCTTCAACTCCAATCATCCATTGGCGCCCAAGGCTTATCCCCAATTACGGTTTTTCTTGTTTTATTTATTTTGAGCATCAATTTGGGTTTGTGCCTACAAACCCCACCTCTTTCTCTCATCCTCTCTTTTGGGTTCTCACACCACCTTCAAGGTGTGAAGAGGTTAGTCAAGTCTTTCCTTTTAAAAGGCTTGAGTCAAAGGTGAGCTAGCCTTCACCCGTAAAAAGGCTAGTGGGTTTCTTGCTCAAACCATTAAAAAGCAAGCTGTAATAAGTGAGCTAGCCTTCACCTGTAAAAAGGCTAGTGGGTTTCTTGCTACAACCATTAAAAAGCAAGCGGTAGTAAATCTCTCAATGGTTGAGTTGGGAGCGGAGACGTTGGCCGGGTTTTTGGCCGAACTCCGTTATCAATTCTAGTGTCTTGCCTCTTTATTTCCGCTGCACTTTCACTTTGATTTTTAATTTGTTAATTGATTTTTAAAAGGCAATTCACCCCCCCTCTTGCCATCACTTCTTTTCTTTCTCCGCCCAACATTACCCTCCTTTGAGATCTAAAGGATACCTATAATGGTGAAGTCAAAGATTTTTTGAACTTTAACTAATAATCATTCATTTCTATAGACTGCAGAAATATTTCACACCATGTAACTAGGTTACATGCTGTGTAACTGTTTCTAGGTACAATCCATGAAAGGGGATTCACACTGTGAATGTTACATGTTGTGAAAGATAGTTTCACGTCATTAATTATTTAAATAACATATTTTTAATCCAAGGAGACAAATCATTCGATGTACTTGTGCACCATGGATTTCATGGCATGTAACTATATTACATGTCATGAAATGGACCACATAAAGTTTTAAAAATGTATGAGCACTTTTTTTGTCATGAATCCTTCTCAAAACATCTTAGTTCTCGAACCAGAACTCATACCAGGCAATTTTGGGAGACTCCACTCCACCTAGATCGATTCGTTCAACACTTGATCTCCATTTTGGGTGTAGTGCATCTCTCTAGGTGATTAACCTTTCCATTCCATCCTTGAATTTGATCATTTTATCACTATTGGGTGGCATATTTAGATCTGTTGATCTATGTTTGGTGATTCTTCTTGGTTTCTTCCTATATCCATTGTGTGATCTCATTTCAAAGGCCTTCTCTTCTGTTGGTTGTAGTGTGGAGGGCATTTGTATTTGAGGTATGTAGGTTTACTCTCTTTCATAGACCCCTTGTCTTCTAAATTGAATCAATCTTGATGTGTATTTGATTCTAGGGACTTCGTTGACATTGTTTGGTTTCATTGATTTTGGATTATGTTATGGGTGTGAGCGACCTGAGTTTTGAGGTAGGTGATTATGTCTCTAGACTATGATAATGGATATTGTTGTTTTTATTTACAAACTAATTCATATTAAAATTGGCATGATTGTTTTGTTTTTGTTAAAAATGTTTTTTAATGAAAAATGTGTTTTTCCTGGTTATTGATAAATTGAGAGAAAATGGGTATTTTCAAAAGCATTTAAATGGAATTTGTGAAATGCTTTTGAAATTGTTTTCAAATAATCAGAATAAATTATGAAAAAGAGCACATAGATTACCTTGGGTACTGAGGTGGAAGGTTTAGATTGGGTCCATTTTCCATTGTTTTGTGATTATCAAGGGGGTTTGTCTTGGGGAATTCCCCTATTTCCTAGTCTAGTTGTTCTAGGGGACCAATATTGAAATTTTGGGGGGTTTAATCATGGGTTATTCCTCTGATTTCTAGGAATGTGTTATAGGATTGGATTTGTGAACTTTACTTGATTGTGGTAGGAGTAGTCTATGGTCTTAACCTGTATTATTCTTTGGTGCTGTGATACATATTCTTCTGTTTTGTATTGCTTAGATTTCTGAGTTAGCCTTGATATGCATGTTTATTCTTAGGAAAAATGATATGGAAAATGTGATTTTAAATTGATATACCTGCTTCTTTTTAGAACTGTGGAAAAAGGGAAATGTTTACCATGTTTTATATAAAACTATTTTACTACTTATCATGCCATGTTTTTACTTAAAATGAGTATACATTAATTTTTACACAGAGGTTTATTACGGAACACCTGGGTGGGATCCTATTGAGCCTGTTAGCTCACACTCTATGTAGCTCTTTGGTGGTGCTTAGATCTTCATTTGTCTTCCAGTGTAGTTAAAGTTAAGGTGTAATAGTGAGGTGGTTAGGTTTGTGTCAGTTGGTTGGTTAGATGGTGTGAGTATATACCTACCATCATTTGGAGTTGCTGTTTGGTTTTTATTCCTCTGTTTTTGGACTCATCTTGGAGTTTTTAGCTAGTTTTATAGTTTCCTATTTCCACTATTTTCTTATAGTTATGGAATATCTATATTATTCATCTTCTACTATTACTTCTTGTTATATATATATATATATTACATGTTTTTATTCAGGTTGGGTGAAATCATTCTCTCTGTTGCATTTTTCGTTTCCTGGGTGCTTGTCGCAAGCCCATAGGGATCAAGAATGCCCTTCAGGTATGTGAAAGATTGGGTCGGGTGCCTGGTTTGAGGGTAACCTGGGTCGGTTCATTAGAATTTGGTATTAGAGGAGGTCTTTTTTCAAGATTCCATGTCTTGGGACATATGTTAGTCTAGAGATAGGATTTTTGGGACTTGAGAGGTATGTTGTGATAAGAGCATGGCCAACTCTTATCATAACGAGACTAAAGTTTCCATGGGATTTTGGGATGCATGTATCTAGTGTTGGGTTTTTGTTTAAAAAATATTAGTTTTTTTCTTATGGTTTTTCTAGTTTGAGCTGAGATTCATTCTGTTATCTGATCATTCTTATGTTTTGGTGTGCAGTAGTATGAATCTGAGATGTCTTCCATGAGTTACTTAGGAAGGTGCAACTGATGATCCTCAAGGGAACCTACCTATAGATAAGAATCTCATTGATATGATCATACAGGAAGTCCATTCTATTTATTAGTATGTACCACAAGTTTAGAATGTAGTGGTTGAAGTACATCTAGGAGCTGGAGGAGAGAGATATCGATCACATGAATTCTTACACGAGAAGCCACTATCCTTTAAAGGAATAACAGAACTGCAAGAGGTGGATGACTGGAAGGATAGAATCGATCAAATTATTGACTTTCTAGAGACACATGAGAACATCTGGGTAAAGTGTGCATCATTTAGACTCAAGGGGTCCGACAAGCGATGGTGGTATTCTATAGTCTAGGAAGATAGGCACATAGACTTGGATTGGAAGGGTTTTAAAACTATGTTCTTTTAGTAGTTTTGTCCAGA
Source organism: Viscum album (assembly GCA_963277665.1). Lineage (NCBI taxonomy): Eukaryota > Viridiplantae > Streptophyta > Magnoliopsida > Santalales > Viscaceae > Viscum > Viscum album. The sequence continues at coordinate 746,470,120 of OY728129.1, read as the reverse complement.
ATTTTTGATGCTAGCGAAGTCTTAGGAGTTCCTCTATTTACATCAGGGAGATTGTTCAGTGTTGTAATGCACCAATCATTTTGTTGAGATTGTTCATTTTCCCCCGGACATGGTGAAGAATGACCAACTTAAAGGTTAGAATTACCTGTAGGGTTTGAGACTAGATATCAGAATAGAGGTGTTTATACTAAATCTTTATACCTATGTGGAGATGGTAGACAAATATATGATGGTATAAATGAATATGGCAGGAAAGGTTTGATTTTCCACATATTCTATTCCATTGGGTGGTAGCTTGAATGGTGCATATGGGAAGAAGAGGAAGTGGAAAGATCATCACAGGAGTAGTGGAGGTGGGTCTCAGTAGTGAGACTCCTCTACACTATCTTTTATAGTGGGTAATGTTCCTATGACTTGCTATCATTGTGGAAAGGTAGGACACACCATATGTTCTTTTCTTATTCCCATGAATATGTGAAAGAACTATGGACACATTGGTCACTTACAACACTTCTTTGAGGCTATGACTACGCCTCATTATGGTCAGGGTTCATCAGCTCCAAAGGCTACTACGATGCAGTCAGAAGCTTTAAATACCACATGTCTCTAAACATAGGCCTCAATATTGAATTATTTTCATGAAGTATATGAGTGTCTAGCAGAAGTTGATTTAAGTTCAGAAATATTGAGAGGTACTATCCTTATTGCATCTTTAGTAGAAATTGATTTATTTGATACTGGTTCATCTCACTCGTTTATATTTGAAATTTTTTTTGATTTTCTTAAATATCCAACAAAACTTATATCCTTTGAAATGGAGTTAGAAACTCTTCTTGGTAAGAGGAAATAACAGGGTTTTAGTTGTCCTTCTAGTTCGTTAACAATATCTGATATAGAGTTGGTCTGGGATTTTCTCATTCTTGATCTGGATTTGTTTTACATCATCATTGGTATGGATTGTCTTGTCACTCATCGAGCCGAGGTTGATTGTTGTCATCGGCATGTTTGATTTCTTACTAAAAATGGGAGCTCTCGTGTGTTTCAGGGGGAGTGGGACCTAAGGTCAGGTCATGTAGGACCTTCATGCCCAGAGATCAGAAGTTTATTGGTTGCTGTTTCATTTGATACCGATGAAGTTTATTCTATTGATGATCTTACCGATGTTGTTCTAGACTTTCTTGATGTTTTCCAAGACGGTTTCTTTAGTCTTCATCTAGAGGGATAGGTAGAGTTTACGATTTATCTGGTTCCAGATATGTAGCCAATATCGATACCTTTTTATCATATGGCACTAGCAGAGCTGAAATAACTCAATATTCAGTTGTACGACCTATTGGAAAAAAATTTCATTCCCCATATCATTTCGCCTTGGGTAGCCCCTATGCTCTTTTCTAAGAAAGAAGACGGTTCACTTCATTTATGTGTGGATGATCAGAATTTGAATAGAGTAATAGTTAAGAACAACTATCTTTGGCTCATGTGGATGTTCTGTTTGATTAGTTAAAGGGGGAAATTGGTTTTCAAAGATCGATATTTAGTCGGGTTATCATCATCTCAGAGTTCAGGAGTCTGATATATCAAGATAGATTTCAGGAGTAGGTATGAATATTATGAATATTTTGTAATGCCTTTTGTTATGACTAATGATCAGGCAGTTTTTATGGCCTCGATGAATCAAATATTCCATCAATATCATGACAATCTTGTGGTAGTGTTCATGGATGATATTATGGTTTATTAAAAGTCTAATCGTAAGCATGAGAACCATCTGATTTTGGCTATGGAAATTTTGATAAGTCACTGTTTGTATGGAAATCTTTCAAAATATTGTTTCTAGATTCAAGAAGTGAAGTTCTTAGGGCATATAATTTCATAGCATGGATTTTAATTTTATATAGAGAAGGTAAAGGTTGTTTTTTCATGGAAGTAACCACAAAATGTCTTTGAGATATGAAGATTCCTTGGTTTTGTTGGATACTATTGAAGGCTTTTCAAGGAATTACCTAAGATAGCGTCACCTTTGACTTATCTTACCAGGAAAGTGGTGAAATTCACATGGAATGAAAAGATTCATACTTATTTTGATGAACTAAAAAGGATTATGACATCGGCACCTATTATGATCTTACCTAAGCCCGATAAAGGGTACGTGGTGTTTTGCGATGATTCAGGTACTTATTTGGGATGCATGCTTATACAAGATGATCATGTGGCAGCTTAAGGATCTCTTCAACTATTACCACATGAAAATAATTACCCCAATCATGATTTATAACTTGCGACAGTCATGTATGCTCTTAAATGTTGGAGACACTATCTTTTTAGGGAAAGTTTCACAGTCTTTTATGATCATAAAAGTATGAGTTATATATTTTCTCATAAGGAATTTAATTTTAGATAGAGAAAATGGATAGAATACCTTAAAAAATTTGACTTCGATATCGCCTACACCCCAGTTAAGGGAAATGTTGTTGTAGATGATCTTAGTAGGAAATTACCATAATAGGCTATTCTGGAATCGAAGGAAGAGTAGAACCTTATGGGAATTTTTGCTCAGTTGCATCTAGATGCTCAAAAAGATGTTTCTGGTATGGTTCTGACCAGTTTTCAGTTATCATCATCTGTCCTAGATTCTATTTTATAGATTCAATAATAGGATGATGAGTTTCATAAGACTTAAGGAAGCCTTTATGATGGGGATACCATTTTAAGTTGGCCTCTCTCTTCAGATGGTATGCTTCACTTCAGGAAAAGGATTTTCATCCCAGTATCTATGAGGAGTTTAGTCCTATTCTATTGTCACAAATCTTCATGGGACATTAATCTGGGAACTATAAAGATGTATTATGACATGAGGCAACAATTCTGGTGGCTGAGTATTAAGTGTGACATCGTGGAGTTTGTATCTCACTGTTACACTTACCAATGGATAAAGGAAGAGCACTTGAAAACTTATGGTTTGCTTCAGAATCTTTTCATATTGATCTAGAAATGGAATGAGGTATCCATGGATTTTGTTGTTGGGTTTACATGGACTCCTCAAGGGAAGAATTCTATCTGGATGGTTTCTGATTGGTTAAATAAGTCTGATCATTTAATTCTGATAAAATACACCACTAAAGTTGAAGATCTGGGTAAGCTATATGTGTAGGATATTGTGAGGTTACATGGGATTCCTTCTTCAATTATTTTGGATAGGGATCCTTATTTTACCCTGAGGTTTTGGAGGAGTCTCCAAGAGGTGATGGGAACTCAGGTTAAGTTAAGCATAGCTTACCATCCTCAGACAGATGGTCAAACAAAGTCAGTAATTCAGATTTTAGAGGATATGCTTCATGCCCGTGTCTTGATTTTTGAAGGATCATGGGATATAAATTTTGAACTGTTTGAGTTTTTTTACAACAAAATTTATCAGTGGTCAATAAGAATGGCTCCCTTAGAGGTGTTGTATGGTTTCTCATGTAGATCACCTCTTTGTTGGCCTGAGGTGGGTGAGATATCTTTATTTGGAAAAAATTTAGTTTAAGAAATATCTGTGAATATTCAAGATGTATATCGACATCTGGTTACATCCCAGAGTCAATATAAATCATATACAGATCGGCGGGGTCGACCTTGGTAGTTTTTTGTAGGTGACTAGGTTTTCTCGAAAGTTTCTCCTCAGTTGGGTCACTATCGACTTGGAAAATAGGTAAAGTTGTCTCTAATATATGTTGGACCATTTGAGTTCATTAAGAGTCTTGGAAAAGTTTCTTATTGATTATCATTTCTAGTTCAATTGATAGGTATTCATGATTTTTTCCATATATCTCAACTCTAGAAATATCACCTCAATCTTGCTCACGTTCTGAGTTGGGAAGAAATTGAGTTAGATCTTGATGTTTCTGTTTTGAAAAAACCAGTTGAGATCATTGACTCTCGAGTGAAAGGATTGCATGGAAAGTTGATTCATTAGTCAGAGTTTTATGGAATCAAGTATTATATTCTCATGAGACATGGGAACTTGAATCATTAATGAGGTATAAGTGGCCTCATCTCTTTTTGGGGATTAAATCTTCCACATGACTTCCGAGGGATGAAAAGCCTTTATAGCGGAGATTCTGTAACATCCCATTACCATTTTATTAGGTATGCCCTTAACCTAATTGTGGTTTTCCCCTCCTTTGAGATTGGGAGGATACTTATAATGGTGAAGTTATATATTTATTGGACTTTCACTAATAATGATTTGTTTCCTTAGGCTGAAAAAATATTTCATGCCGTGTAACTAGGTTACACTCTGTGTAACTCTTGCAAGGTACAATCCATGAAAGGGGGTTCACACTATGAATGTTACACACCGTGAAATATGGTTTCATGTTGTGACTTCTTTAAATAATAGATTTTTAATCTGAGGCAATGAATTTTTCAACATACTTGTACACTGTGGATTTCACGACGTGTAACTACATTACACATAGTGAAACGGACCATGTCTAGTTTTAAAAATGGAAGAGTGACTATTTTGTCATGAATCCTTCTCCAAACCTCTTATATCTCAAACTAGAACTCATCAGAGGTAATTTTGGCAGAGTCCACTCCACCTAGATTGATCTGTTCAACACTCAATATCCATTGCGGTTAAAGTGTGTCTCTTTAGGTGAGTAACATTTCTATTCCTTTTTTGTTTTTGATCACAGTATCACCATTGGTTGGAATCTTTGGATCCGTTGGTCTAAGGTTGGTAATTCTTATTGGTTTCTTCTTAGATCCATTGTGTGATCTCATTCTATAGGCCTTTTCTTCCATTGGTCGTAGTGCGGTGGATTTTCATCTTTGAGGTTTGTATGTTTCCTCTCTTATGACTACACCTTGTCTACTAAATAGAATAAATCTTGATGTGGATTTGATTCTAGGGCCTTTATTGACATTGTTGGGTTTTGTTTATTTTGGATTCGTTGTGGGCATGTGAAAACCAAGTTTTGAGGTAGGTGGTTCCACCTCTAGCTTTTGATAATGGATCTTGTTGTTTTACTTTACAAACTAATTCATATTGAAATTGGCATGATTGTTTTGTGGTTTTTAAAAAGGATTTTTAATGAAAAATGGGGTTTCCATAGTTATTGATAAATAGAGATAAAATGGGTATTTTCAAAGCATTGAAATGTAATTTGTGAAATGGGTTTCAAAGAATAAAAATGAATTGTGAAAAAGAACACATGGGTTACCTTGGGTACTTAGGTGGATGGTTTAGCTTGGGGCCATCGTCCATTGTTTTGTGATTATAAAGGGTGTTTTTCTTGGGGATTACCTCTGTTTCCTAGGCCCATTATTCTAAGGAAAAAATATTGAAATTTGGTGGGGGGTTACTTATGGGGTATTCCTATGCTTCCTAGGCCTATATTCTATGATCATATTTGTGCACTTGATCGATTTTGGTATGAGTAGTCTATGGTCTGGACCTGTAGTATTACTTAGTGTTGTGATATCCATGCTTCTATTTTTTATTGCTTGGATTTCTAAGTTAGCCTTGATATGCATGTCTATGATTGTGAAAAATGATATGGAAAATGTTCTTTGAAATTGATATCCCTTCTTCTGTTTACAAATGTGTGAAAATATAAATGTTTACCATGTTTTCTATAAAACTGATTTACTGCTTATCATACCATGTTTTTACTTAAAATGATCATATAGGAATTGTTACACAGAGGCTTATTATGGAACACCTAGGTGGGATCCTACTAAGCCTATTAGCTCACACCCTACGCACCTCTTTAGTGGTGCGTAGACCTTTGTTTGTTTTCTAGTGGAGGGAAAGGCAAGGCGCCACAGTGAGGGGGTGAGGTTCGTGTTAGCTTGTTGGGTAGTTGGTGGTGAGATAGTGGGAGTCTGTCCCCACCATAGTTTGAAGTGTATTTTTGGTTTTTAGTCCTCTACTTTTGGTCTTATATTAGAGTTTTTAGATACTTTTAAAGTTGTCTGTTTCTACTATTTTCTTACAGTTATGGCATATCTAACTTGCTCTCCTTATACTGTTTCTTCTTGTTTTGTATATTTATATATATGCCATGTGGTTGTTTAGGTTGGGAGATATCGTTCTCTCTATTTCATTTTTTGATGCCTGGGTGCTTATTTCCAGACCGTGGGGATCGAGAACTACTTTTAGGTATATGACGGATCGGGTCGGGTACCGGGTTTGAGGGTAACCCAGGTAAGTTCATTACATGTGACCTTGCCTCTATGATATGACATCCCCTTCATAGGAAATCCCTTACAACATGACACCAAACCATAAAGACTCCCTAGAAAAAAATCCCACTGCCTGGGTCTAGTCATGATGTGACCGCCTCTATCATGTTGTGAGCCCTTTCCCACTCAAAAATAAAAAATGAAAAACATCAGCCATAGTGTGACCCACCCATAATTTCATGACCACCTACAATTAATATCTGATGGTCACACAACATACTCATTACAACATGACCCAACTATTTCTTGCCATGAATTGCTGTAAATAACTACAAAACTTGAAAAAGAAAACACCCAAAACACTCATAATTCCTAAAAAATCTAAATAATTAAAAAATTAACTCAAAAATTATATAATAGTGTCATGGGGGTGTCATAATTCTTCTTATCATGCCTCTTTATACCCCCATAACTTCACGATCAAGATTAGAAGTAACAAAAATCCCAAACCACTTCACATAAATACATAAGGTGTGAAAGTATGGGAAAACTCAAGGATTTACAATGGTGAAGGAGCCCCAGAAAAATAGAACAACTTCCAAAAACTAATGGAACTAATCCCCAAGAATCATCAATATTTATAACCATAATTTGAACCAGAACCAAGATAAACATAACTCATATATCATGGGTAACCAAAATAATTTTCCCCTTCATTTAGAATTATTCTAAAATGAAGAGATGATAAATAAACACCTATATAAAAAGGATATCATCCAAAGAACACATTTCTTAAAGATACATAAATGAAAAAAATAATCCTCTATCAGCCACATCCAATCATCAAATAAACAATTAAAAATTTCATAGAGGGAGTAAAAACCCAATAAACACCCATAAGACCATAATGTGGGGTTTAACATCCCATAAACCTCTAACAATAATAAAAAGGGGAGGATACATAGATAAAAAAACATGTCTCAATAATAAAAAATATGGGATCTAACCTTGGGTATCGAAGAAAAAGGTTATGTAACATGGGACCCTACTTACAGAACACCCATCCATAGTGAACATAATAGAAAACACAAACTTTTAGAACTATTGGTCTCATCATAAACAATCCCCTAGTCATAAAGTTAGTCTCAAATAGTGAAACTCATACCACTTACCCCAACAAACACCTAAGACTTCCCCTAAGTAACCCATACTAATAAAATTCTCAACGCATGTATATCATTACATAAAAATCCCAAGGGAATCAAAAATCAATGTGGCATGAGAAAAACCAAAAATAATCAACACCTCTCCAAAATAAAGGTGGATAAGATACATAAATAAAATTTACCAATCAATAATATACTCAAAATCACAACCTAATTTAAACTCACAGAGCATAAATTCCCAAAAGAGATAATCACTTGGGTCCTGACTAAATTTGAGTCTCCCTCTCAAAAAATTCATACTCAAAAAACAATCTAGATTGAAATAAAATGATCCAAGGTCTAGATGAATATATCTCACCAAAAATAACCCCTATAAAATTACTTAGTGAATAAAGTGTACCCAGATAACCATAGAAAGTAAATAGGTGAAGAATCATGAAGTTTACGAACAACCAATGTTCCAAATATATAACTTTATACATACTTTATGGAGAGTCATCAACTGGAAGTGTTACACTTGGATGAAAAAACGAATCACCTTAAGGACCATCACTAAAGGTAACTCTCTATATTCCATCAAGAAATTTCTAAGAGGAATATCCAAATAACACCAAGAACGAACCAAACCTATCCATGATTTATTATTAAATCAATAATCCCAACCTAACAAAGGGATTAACCAAATACAACAATTAACCAAAACAAGAAAACTGAAAAAATACCCTTTCCCTGTTTTGAAATCAATACATTTGAAAAATATTTTGGAAACTTGTTTTATAAAAATAACACACACAGACTTTTAAAAGAATTCACATTATTTGAAAAACTATAGAAAGCCAATTTTACAACTCTCTCAAGAGTTAAAATACCAATTCCCATACAAGGTAATCCAAAAATGTTAAATTAAAACCCACTTTAAAAAAATTCAACCATATTTATAAAACTAAAGATAATCTATTTTACAATTTGAACACAAGTTGAAATTAAAACATAAATTAACACTCCCTACCAAGAGATTGAAAACATTCACTCTAGATTTGAAAACCTCCCACTACTTTTAAAATAAAAAACATATTCAAACTTTATAAATTTCCAATTTTATCCCAAAAATACTCTATGATTTACATTATAAAACTCAAATTTTTTCATAAGATTCATTTCATTTTCAAAACATTTATTTAAAAATCCACTTTATATAAGTATTTTTTCAAATCCCATAATGAAATCAACCACTTTTAAAAAATCAAATGAATTTAAAGATCCTTTTTCATTAAAAATCATCTTTTTTAAAACCTAATGCTAAACAAAAAAACACCATGAAACATTAATAAAATTAAATCCAGTAACATAAAAACATCATAAACCCTCTCCTTGATCCATATCTAATTAGAAGAAACCACTTTAGGTGCCATTAGAAATAAATAGAGGTTCAATCAACAATTCTTGGAGGGATTCAGAGATGTGAATGGTTTGGACTCACACTTTTTCTAACCATACACCAACCATCTAATATCCTATGAAGAGATTACATACCCAAGTGTATGATCTTCAAATAGTTTTATTGACTATGTGAGATAACTAAGTATCTATGGTTTATCCTTTAATTTAATCTAAAAACTCAATGAGGCCCCTAAAGTATCTGATATAACTCAATGAGGATCTAAATTATATCAAACTAATCAAACCTAAATCCCAACTCAAAACTCAAACCATGAATAACAAAAAAAAACTCATGTCCCATCAGGAAAGGTGGTGAAAAAGTACATATTCATTACCTACTAAGTTAAAAAAATACTATTCTATATAATAAGAAGACATACCAAAATAACAAGAGGGAACTTATATACCATTTTGTAATGAACTAGAACAGTATAACCCTACCCAGTATCCATGTTGGCCCACTATAAGCCCTAAATCACATTACTAATAACCATGAGCTTTTAATAAGAACCTGAGCCTCAAAACATAACCAAGTTGGAATGATTTAATCCTCAAATAACAATAATAATTCCTCAAAATATAATTGAGAGTCTAAAATAGTAAATCTATATTTTGGACTTCTACGTATAATCAATAAAAATTTATAAATAAAAGAACAATCAAAATGAGGAAAAATATAAATAGATTATCCAAATGAGAAATAATTAATATAAAAAACCAACTTACAATTAAAAATACAACATCATTGTAAAAAAATACAGTGATTTCCTGAGGTAAAGACAACTAGAAATGTAAAATAAATAGTTGGATTAAGTAGATATTACATACTCTCTAAAAAAACTTCAAACCTGAGCCACTACTCTCAAAACTCTATGTGACCCATGGTCGCTCACCATGATCACAAAAGATTACCCAAATGTTAGCTGATTCAAGATCCAAACCACGATACCTATATAAAACATGAAAACTTTATACATACAAACTAGTCTGTATACTGGGTCTGATCTAATCATGCCCAGTGGTATTTCACCAATGAGTCTATGAAATTCATTTTATAAAATAATTCATAAATTTTAGTTTAAAGAATATTTATATCAAAAGGTTTTCCTCTAAGATAAGTGGTAAAATAAAATCAAATATAATTCTTCACTAATAAGGTACTTGTTCACTTATTTTATATAAAACACATGGAATCAACACTTAGTAAATGAAAACACCTTGAAACCTGAAATGAGGACTTTTGATTTCATATAAATAAAAATGAATCATTTTTCACTGAGGGTATCTCAATACCAAGTAAAAAACTCTTTCATAAAGATCCAAATGATCCTTTAACATTGAATTTGAATGATAAATCATTTATATATTCACTAAAATATAATTCCTAAAAATATACTTTAAAGAACATTTAAGAAACACTGCTTCTTGTTTTTAATAAAAAACCCATTAAAAAAAATAAAACATATATTTAAATCAAAATGGTGTCCCCTACCACTATTATATTTTAAATTCATTTGGAAATACCATATGGATTATACAAAACCACTTGGCATGCATAAATTTTCTTTTGGAAATTCACAACTAGAAATCCATACATAAAACCCTTTATGCCAAGCATAGAAAAAATTAAAAATAATTTAAAACACTTTAAGGGAATAATATACTAGAATAATTTCATAAGAAATAATTTTAAAACACCCAAAAATTTCATGACATACTGAATAAATTAATGGAATAGAAAACCTACCACAATTAAAGAAGGAATAAGTCACAACACATTACCTTTAATGATGGTATTCAAACTATGCAAGAGAATGGTCTATATTATCCCTAACTAACCAAAACCCCAAATTAAAATCATACATAACTTTAAAACCATACAAAATGGGCATTAGGGTTCATGGGAGAAAGGGAAAACCAAGGGAAATATAATAGGGCAGGGGATAAGAAGAAGAAATGTTGTATTTTCTTAAGAGAACCACTTGAAATCTAAAAGGAAAAGCTTAAAAATCAAAGAGGATATAAGGGAAAACACATAGGGTTCTCCCTTCAGCTGATACACATGATTGAAGGAGAAAATAAATCTAAATGAGGCTTTAATTTGATATATATATAATCAAAATATCATAAAATTTAAAATTGTGCACATGCATGTCATGGTGTGACCTCCTTATCATAGCATAAATTACCTCCCAAGAAAAACCACATGATCACTACCCAGGTTCGTGTCATGGTGTGACCATGAATTCTCAATGTGATGTCCTTTTCATGGAAAACTCCTCATGGAGTGACACCTAGTCATGAAGCCTCCATAGAAAAAGACCCCACTACCCAGGTCTAGCTATGGTGTGACCACCTCTGTCGTGGAACGACCCCTTTCTTGATCAAAAATAAACAATGGAAAAACAATCAGTCATAGTGAGACCCACACACTATGGTACAACCACTTATAGTTTAGAAATTTAGGCAACCCAACACACTCATTATCATGTGAACCAATTGTTTCATGGTGCGAATCAATGTTGAAATCTACAAAAATAAAAAAGTAAACATAAAAAACACCCCCAAATCCCAAAAACTCCCCAAAACTAAAAATTAATACAAATATTATATAATATTAAATTCCATAGTGACATGGGGGTTTTACTCCCTTCATGTGATAAACTTGATTCTCCTCAATAACATATTTAGAAAGTGAGAACTTAAATATCACATGATTATGCTTAGTTAAATGATGTATCAATTTAGGAAGTACCTAATAAGATGTATACCAATAACCCTACCCCAACTTGATGGTTGCTTATTTCAACTTTCATAATTTTCAAAATGAAATTATATATTTACATGATTATTGAATATGAACTTTCATAAGGGATATCTTTACATCATGTTTAATTTTAATCATATTGATGATTATTGAAGATAGAAAAAATGAATCAAAGGATTTCATATCTTTAGTGAGGATTTGATTCAAACATGTATGTGGAACAACATAGCATGTTTTTTTCTAAGTTATAGATTAATTATTGTTGATGGTCCCCAAATGTATGTCGCAATGGACTATAAGTTTTTTCACATTCGACGAAAAATTTGATTATCTTTGAATTTTCAATGTGATAACTTCAATGTATACACATATTATATTGTTTTATTATTTCATATAAAAATTAATTTATATCAAACATTATTGAACCATGTTGAATGAAATCACCATGAGGGGGGGAGGGGAGTGACTTAGTTTGTACACCCAGTTTTTTATTCTTCTTTTAGTCCTCTAGGCCATTCAAATCACATTCCCTCATTAGAAGTATAAAATTCAATCTCACTATTTATTTTATTGTTAACCTCACATAATAATAAATATGAATGTATAAATTAAAGTAAAATAACACATTAGGATTTACTTGGTTCACAACTAATGGATAATCTAAGGATCATGCACACACTAATGAGTCGATATACTAGAATCCATTATAACCACTTTTGTTAGATTTGTGATTTTAGTTCATGGTCACTCTATTCCAAGGAACAATACCCTTAAAAGGTTATGAAAAGACTCATTCTAAATCTAAGTACCACTCCCTCTCCTCCTCCTCAATTCACCACTTTAGTTAAGGAAAAAATTACTTTATAGATTTTAGGATCTATCCATGTTCAACATCAGAGAATGCTTCATTGTAAACATGATTTTTTTTGATTTTATAATGTCCACATTCTATTACCTTATAAAACTTAAAAAATGATGATATTAACACCTCAATGTGAGAGTTGAGTATTTATCTTCCTTAAAAGAAACAATACCACTTCTTCCTATAGATGAATCAAATTCCACAATGGAATTATATTGTTTCTTTTCTTATTTATCTGCCAGATGTAGTAGTGAAACTTTTTCACTCTTTGAGTATTCTTCTTTAAAAAACTAGATATGATCAGTGATTATCCAACAATGGATCTCCTATATTCTTCTCTATGAAAACTAGATGTTTCAATGTTCTCAAACCTTTATATTTCTTGTGTAAGGTGGATAATAAATTATATTCATCACTATTAAAACTGAAAAAAGTAGTTTTTATATATTATTCAAGTCTCCAACCCCTCTATAATTAGTTGGGATCAATCCTTATTATCATAATTCTCCACGATCATGTTAAGTGTACCACATGTTTTAATGTGTTAAAGAACATGCATTAAAAACCCATTAAACCTTCTGAATTCTCAAGAAAAATATCTTATTTTTAACATGATCTAATCTATATTTAATTTCTTCTATCTTCTTCATAGCATGAATTATTTCTTCACAACATGATACTTATTTAAATAATAGATCTAAAAAATCAAATGGATTCTAATATTTAAATCATAAAAATATCCCAATGTCATCCTATTTTAATCATGACATGATATTCTCTATCACACCATGAAAAAATTCACAACTAGATGTATTATTAATAATTTCTTATAATATATTATATATCGCAATCCATAGCTGATCATGTTATTTATTTTATTTTAAAATTGATAAATTGATAATATCCCTTGTGTATAATCTCTATTTGTCCTAGTTACTTGTACATATTATCCCCTATATGGGCTTCACAAAATTTATTTTTCTAAATGACCTTTAAAAACCACCTTGGTTACCTTTATCCATCATAGTGCAATCACATAATTTTTTATTTTCATGTTTAATAAGAATTGGATACCTTTAGGTATCGAATTGACAACCCTTATGTATCATATACTTTTCAAATTTTCCAGTCTTTTCAATACCATGATAACCCTTATATACCAGGTCCTTATTACATTTATATATAGAACTTTATCAAATTTACAAAATCTTCTCAATAATAATTAACTTTATGTATTGTCATGTATTACTCTTACATATCATAATGTATGTTTTTACTTTTCCACATTTCACCTATTCTATAGTATATTATCTATCATATTGGAAGATATTATCTATACAAGGAGCTTCTCTAGGACTCTGACATTTTTATATATTCTAGAATATATTATTAATCTTTCTCAAATATAATACATATACTCACAAAGGATATTACATATACATGGAGTGTTATCCTTTTTCATTTTCCCAAAATGATCTAACTCTAAAAAACATAGATAAATAGGAAGAGTATGTTCTTACCTTTTCTATATTTAAATATTCTAAATGATATTACGCATCATCAAAAAATATTTCATATTGAACTCCAAGTATATTACATATTGGTGAATTTACCATTTTACACCATTATATATTACAATTCTTGTTCAAAATTTTTCAAATTTATTTATATTCTCATAGTGAACCTCACATATCAGAATAATGACCTCTATATATTAGGAACTTTTCCATTTCTCTAAAATATTCCAAACCAAAACCAACAAATAAGAATTCTTCTCAACCTCCTCCAATGATTTTGGAACATTCTCAAACCTCTTTTAAATCTAGAATAAGACTTAATAAGATCATTTATAAACTCCCAAATCTATATATAACTTCACACTCAAAAACCATGTATGTCATTTTTATGAATATTGAAAACCTATTCTTTATCCATTTCACCATGTCTTCTAATATAATCCATCATATAATTGTAATAAAATCCAAAAACTATTATAAAAAAATACAACTCACAACCAATTGGTTGAAATATTATATCCCTTTTTATTTTTTTGAAAATAATACCATAAATCCTTCTATACTTTTTTAACTCCAAATAATTCAAAACAATGTATTGATTTATAGAAAATTCTTCTCAATCCCTCTTTATCAATAAAATTAAAAGGGTATTCTTATCCATATTTTTATTTTCAATTCTCCCCCTTTTTCATAGAATTATATAGAGGAATATTTTTAATCTATACTCTCCCTTTATCCATACAAAACTCACTCCAGATATTATATATGTTCTCCATAAAAGGTCTTATCTAGGCAAGCTGATTTTCCTCAACTTATGAAATATATATTTTGAGAGTTTTTTTCTCCTCATTTTTCATGAAATTATTTCATGTACAATTTGATACCATTATTAACATCCAAAACTATTGAATCTATTGAACATTTGAGATATAATTTCAAAAACATGGGTTTTTATAACCACTTCCAAATCAACCTGAACTCTTAAACTTCTATCTCTTTTTACACCTTCAAACCTTTAGGTTCCCCTAATTTTTTTTGGTTGAACCTTTGGAACTTTTACAAATAGTGGGACTATATATTGACCACTTTATCCTTGTTTATACTTGTTGAATAAAACAATTCCAGTTTTTCCATTTTCAAGATCTAAACCGATTCCCCTATCCAATTGAATTTTCCTCAGGTATTTTCAGTGAGTAACTTTAGTATTTATAAATGACTCATTAATTAATAATCTAATCCACCTGAGTTAGAAATAACTATTAAAAACAATATTATAAGTCAAAGACATCAAATATGTCCATGTCAATCTTTCACTTCTATAATCACTTTCAGGCGTGCTACTTGAGTTTTCACTTTCTTTTAGTATTTTTCTATGCGTGAATGATAAATAAATTAAAAATAGTGTGATTTAAACCACATGTTGAATAAATTGATACCAATTATTCATAATTAACCTGTGATACAACTTTATATCAATGATCCTTCCTTCCTCAATAGAGATTATACTATCTTGGAAATTAAGGTTCAGAGGCACAAGAGAAGTGTTATGGGTGGTTACCAATAATGTTTTATCATAAAATCCAATATATTTTATTAAGAAACTAATTGAACACTCATAAAATACAATAGAAAAATCCTACAGAACTTGAAAAATGAAAACCTATAATTTTCTAGAGTTGATATTTCATATTTAATTTATAATTAATTCAAAATAAGAATTACCTCAAACATGGAAATTATGTTTGATTAATCTAGTTTCCACTCTTTTCATGTCACCATTTTTATGGATAATACAAATAAGAAATACTTTAGTTTTATAATCACATGTTTCATGAATCACTCAACATTGCTCTAGGTATTTTGGGTGCTAGCATAGGGGGTTTCTAGTGTAATAACCAGAGTTTTACCCTTAAAATAAATACTATGTTTGATGTCCTACTATACATGCAACACCGAAACAAAAAAAAGGATAATTGTAAGGTAGTAATTGAATTGGTAGGTACAAATAGTGTTAATGTAATTATGAATATATATATATGCAAAAAAATAACATTCAATTTAATTATCGACTCAGCTAATGTAGCTAAGAAAATAATGAAATCTATTTTATAAAATCAACTTCTTTTTAAGAATAATATATTTTTATATGAATAAATAATTAACAATAGTTTAATTATTAATTTATAGGAAATGAATAGAATAATAAAGAATATATGAAAAGTAGATTTCCTATAAAAAATAGTTTCTTCGCCATATTTTATATTTTTAATTAAAAGTAAAATTTATAAATCTTAGGATGAAAATTTTAAAAAATTAAAAATTAATTTTTTATTTATCATGATCATATTAACTTAATATTAATTTTTTTATTTTAATAAAAAGATTGATTTTAGGCCAATGTTGTAAAATGCTATTTTTACAAATAAAACTAATTTATGACATTATTAGTATATAATTATTCATTATAAATTTATGAAACCTTTTTATAAGAAAAAATATGCATTTTATAACTAAATTTATAATTTTAAAAAATTTATTTTAATTTATAAACCCATTTTTGACATTTTATAATTTAAGTTATATATTTCAAATTTTTTTTAATACATTATACATTTAGTATGTTAATTTTTTTTTCACTTTTAAAAATTGAATAAAAAAATGGATTCCAAATTTTGATTCATTAGGTCCAAAGTATATAATAAGGATTATTTTTATTTTTTTATTAAAGGATAAATTACCTAGATAAAAATTAGTTACTGTAGTAAAAAATAAAATGGTAATAGTAAGTAACCTTAGAGGTAAAGGGCCAAACATGTTTAATTTTTTTATTTGAAAGGTGGATGTGTTGATCGAACATATCTCTCATATAATACATTATATATAAATTTTTATTAAAATTTCCAGGAGAGTTACTTCCCATTATTTATTTTTTTGGATATTTGTAAAAAAGTCACTCATTTTCACTTATAAAAGGGGCACTCCTCTCCTCACTAGAACTCACACTAAAAACTTTCAATTTTGGCCCAAAATCATACCAAACCTATCCTAAACACTCATAGAAATCCTAAACTTGTTATGTTATTCCTAAAATATCACACTTGAATGGTTTAATCTTCTTCTCAATGGTGATAATCCAAGAAGTGATGTATAAGTTCCTAAACCTATCTTTATTTTTCTATTTATTTATACACTTTTATTCTTAATAATATTTAATTTCATCATATTATTATGATAAAATAATTATAATAATTATACTGTTATATTATTGTAATGATGGTACAAGTATTAACCACCCTCCCCATTTCCATTAAGCAAAATGAAAACCTGAATCATGTGTTGTGCGGACTACCTTCTCCACAGATAAATGTGTTTCTTTTTTACTTCACATACAAACATGGTTGGTTTTAGTTTATATTTTATAATTATATAATATATATATAATTAATATATATCATTAATATGGTTCTTTTTGGATAACACAAAAATTAATAATTGTTATAAGATAATCCATCAATATCGATAAATAACCCAAAACCAATTCATCACTGTTTTCAATTTCATGAAATGTGATTAAAATTAAAATTTAATGGAACTATAACATTATAAATATTTATAAAACATAAAATATATATCCTTTAATATTTTTTAAATGATTATCATTAGGTTTATGAACCATGTTCAAAATGAATATGATTATTAACACCTGATGTTAAAAAGATATTATATAAATCATGTAAATAGAGAGAATTGTTAATAATTAATAGTATAAATAGAAATATATAAGAATAAGGTCATTAAATAGATAATTAAGATTTTTGTATTTATGATATATGTGTTTAAATAATTTCATGGAAATAATGGGTAAAGGTAGGGAATTGGTAACTCAAACTCATTTCTTTGAGTTATACAATTTCTTATTGAACTTAATTTTTCAAAGGATTTAAATTTTAAATGATGTTATATTTTTTATTTATGGGGGAAGGAGTTTTTAATTCAAATAATATTTCCTGATTTTTTCTTTTCAATAATTTTTATGAAAACAAAGGAGACTTTTTGAAAAGAGACTCATAAATATGAATTTTACATCAATGATTCCAAAAATGGTTTCAAGATATATATTTTTTGATTTGGTTTTTATATTACTCTCTATATTAAAAAATATATACATATAATGAGGTTATGTTTCATGTTTTAACCTCTAGTCATCTTTTACTAAGTGATTATTTTTGGGTGATCAAGTTTTCAATGTTAATTGATTTATTTCATGTTGTTATTTAATGTTATGAAACCCATTTTTATTTCAATGGGTTATTTATGAAAATTTAATGATTTCATTTTTATGTTTTATGAAACCCATTTTATTTCCTTGGGTTCTCTATGAAAAGTTAATGACTTCCATTTGGATTTTTAGGAAACCCATTTTTCCATGGGTTCATTAAGATATGTTTATGATTGATTTTAACTGGAAAGCATATGTTTTGATGATGATGAGTGGGGTCCTATATCTATCTATAATTAATTGGTTTAATTTTATATCTAATGAGATAGTTAGGTGTGTATATAATTAGTTTTTACACTCAGGTGTGGGCATGATGGGTTTTATCACATTTTCAGGCATGCACATAATGAGTTTTTTAGATAACTGTAGGCATAATGAGTTTGATGACATAGGTTTTCATTTTACTTATGATTGTTCCAAATTTCTAATATGTTAATAAAGTTGTGATAAATTTTAAAGATTCATTTTATTTCTATTAAATTACATGTTTTCAAGATTATGCCTTATTTTTTACGTGTTCCACACTTTTATATAACTATTGAGATTTGTTTTGAGCTTGGACATAAAATATTTGCTTCCAAAATGATCTTTTTAATATCTTATGATACTCTAACTTGTTTTATGATTATCATTGAATTCCTTTTTGAAATGAATTATATTTTATGATTCTGATCCTTTGAATATTTCTATATATATCTCTACATTGTTCCTCGGATATGGCACTGTGTTTTGGGTGTCACGGGACCCCAAAATTGATATATTAAAAATATTAATATATATTAAAGCATGAACATGCATATTTTCATAATAAATGGTTTTACCATTGATAGGGACCTTAGATGTAAAATTCAAGAACACAATTTTTTAAAATTCATGGGGTTTACCCAAGGAGTGACATAATGTTTGTTAGTATAGAGTTTTTCATGGAAGGAGGGTGCTGGAAATTACGTTAAGTGAATTAATTAATTAATTTAAATAATTTACTTAAATTCCCCAAAACCATAATCCCTCTCTATAAATTCTTTATTATGGAAAATATCTAGTATTATCCGCATAACCATTGGATATTAGAGAGGATGAGGATGAGAGATTTTTTGTCCATGATGACTCAGGAACATGGATCGATGATGAATGATCGGGGAGAATCATGAGATAAATTAATAATGTAGTGATATCATCACATTATTTTATAGTATACATGTTCTTCACTAGTGATCAATCCTTTCTTGAGGTAGGGCATGTTATTTTATGGATTTCCTCCCTTTGATTAATTTGATGACCATGGATTATATTATATCTTCTTATTTGTAATGATTTACACTCTTTGAATGAGCCCAATTTTAATTATTGTTTTTGAACCTAATTATTAAGTTTTTTCACATAAATTTTACCCTTGTTTCCACTTACATAATATTTGTAAGAGATAATACTATCCAATGTGGGTTTTCACTTTTTTCCTATGCTCTTCTCACCATTGTTTTTTGTGTTTTTCATCATTAGGCTATGGGGTTGTGAATTGACATTTTTAGGTTGTATTCAAGCATAATTTAACCCCTGGATATGTGAAATATGTGTGTTCAACATGGGTTTTAATATATTTTGAATGGATGGAGATGGTTTTGGGTTTAAGGTGATGGTTTCATGGATGGGACCCCCAAACAGTGATGGGATTCACGTAAACTACCACCATGGTAGATCAGGGTTCTAATTTCTAGGCACTGGAGGATGGAAATTGATGATCGGAGGTACCCCTTAATTTTAGGTGGATTTTTTTGGTCAAATGATAAGGAATGTAACAAAAATCATGGATATGTAATCTACTTGTAGGAATGATTTGATGTCTATGAAAAATATAACTACACACTGTGTATCTTAGAGGAACACAAACCATGTAGTCTAGGATCTTATAGTGGATATGGGTTTGACCTGAGACAAATATCAAATTCCATGTGGTAGGCCCCACACACCAGTTAATCCTACTCAGTCAACCAAGAAATGTGTTGGAGGCACGTGTTTGGGACCTTGAGTTAGTATACACATTGTGTGCCCATAGGAAAACACTCTATAGATGAACTTGGTTTGCAAAGCCATGTACTGTGGGAGTACACACCTAGGAAACTTGCTGATCATACATTCCATGTGACCCAAGCTACATACCATGTAAAGTCACATGGATAACCAAGACATGTCTAATGAAGGACACTTCTAGTTGTCTAGGAAGATCCACATGACTTGTGACCCTACGTACACACCGTTTAATTTTCCCTAAAACTTATACCTTATGTATCTTGTTCTTCAAGAATCATATTTGAATCTATGAGTATCCTATCATGAGTAGTTTTCCACATGGTACCCACTGGTGGTATTCATTTTGGAATTAGAGATATGACCTGAGGTGTTATGAGTAGGATGATTCTAATAATGAAGCTTGCTTGATGGCAGAGATAATGCCAATCCTTAAAGAGATTCTAGGGTTGGAACTCTCCTATTGCACCATGGTATGAGTCCCTAATAATATTTACACATGTAGAGTTGGTACTCCCCATACTATATAGGACATAGGTCCTCTATCTATGGAGTTTCACTCCCCTATATTTGAGCTCATTTGGGGAGAAGGTCCTCCAATCCAGTTAGTGCTCCCTCAAATATGGAGGATAGTGGCGAGGAGAAAGATCTATACACTGATTCTTGTGATGATTCACATTGTTTTGGGCTTCAAAGACTGACCTTTGTGTGTTATAGGATGAATCTTCTTTCTTAGATAATTGTGGAGATAGAGATCAATTTTTTCTCTTTTCTTGGGTTTCTTTTGAGCATATATGTTTTTGGGTCCTTCACCTTCTTCCTTTATTGGTTGAGCTAAATATTTTATACATTTTAATCCCTATTGGTTTTTGGAGAGTCCTAATGGATATCTATATACTCACCCCTATATGGGATTTTCTTTCACATGTTTTTTCTTATGTAGATAACAGGTAGATCAACAGTGATTTTAGAGGAGCATAGAGGTACTTGGTATTGCTGGCTATGTTCAGTGGCCAGCCTTAGAGATCATGAGTTGGGATCCCTTTGGTATTTCCCTTTTTCCATTTTTCTTATGTTGGGACCTCATTTATGGTTTCTAATATATTTTCCTCTTTATATATTTTAGTATTACCATGCTATAATTTGATGTATTTCCTATAGGTTGCTGCATGTATTGATTACAACCTAGATGTTTTGGTCTTTTATTATGTCACCAAACCTTTTCATGGATATGGTTATGTGTGTTCATATAGTTACTTTAGTATAGGTCCTCCCATTTTAGTGTTTTTCTAACTCGGTGCTTTTCATCATCCTTGACCTATTATAGGTGGGATTGGGGTGTCACCCTCAGTTAATTACCAGACCAAGAGGGGTCCCGATGGGTCAGGTTATGATATAGTGGTATTAAAGGTGGTTTGTCCTTGGGTCAGTGTTTTAAGTTCAATTTTTTGTGAGGTTTGGTTTGGTAATATAGGAAAATGATATTAGAGTGTCTCGAGTTTGTATCTTAGGCCATGGAACCTAGTGTTGGTGTGATGCTTGACATATCTAAAAACTAGGACTCTAACTACCTATTTGTCAACTTGATATGATGAGGAATATATTTAAGGGAACCAATGGTACATTCATCATATAGGATTTTTTATTTTTACATTAATATCCTTCTTGAGTCAACACCCTATATATTCTCATCTAAACGTGGATTCCTTGTTAACTTTGAGGATGCCTCTGTGATGATATCTATTTAGGATATAGATACAGGGTCATAATGATGACTATTTGAGTGAAGAGTCCTAAATTCATAGACACACTAATGATGTGCTTCCCCCCATATTGGTTTAGATTAATTCACCCACCCAATGAGAAGTGTATAGATCCCCCTCCATAGGTCAATGTAGATAATCGTCTGCATGCTGGGAAACCAATAGCTTTAATTGGAGAAGATGATGATGCACATAGGTACAAAATGCTATCGAGTTCTAGTAATAGATACCTATAAGGTCTCATAGAGAGCTAGGATCTCAGATGGAATATGATTGGATTGAGGTAGTGTTATGAGTTTTCTGACTCGTTCAAACCCAGGTGAATTAGATGTTTATGCTAGAAACTAGTATTGTTCATGGGATAATAGGAAATTGGTGGAGTTTTATTACTCAGAATCATGATGATATGATTCTCTCATGATAATACATTTAAAAATTGTTCCAAAATAATTATTAAAATTAAATTTTGCACTCTGGGTGGATTCAAGAGATTCTTGAGCTATAGTAGGGTGATATATCAGTTTTTGAGTACACCTCAAGAATTACCTACCTTATATGTTACCCTCTCAATATGGTGAGATATGGATAATTATGAGATCGAATGTTTGAGTAGGTACTTTATAGAGAGATACATTATATAATGGTCTTCTTATGTATTCCAACTTATGATGGAGTGCTGGAGTAGGATTTGGTTATAGAGAATGTTTTAGTAGAGGGATTCCGAGTGGCTAGAGCCATAAGTGGGCATCATGGGGCTGGGTTTTTAGTATCAGCTAGCAGGCATCAAGTGTCAGAGTGTGGGAATATGAGGAAAACTTATTCACATACTCATACATGTGGATATACATAATAGGGTACACATTGAAGATATAGTTATCTTATAGAGGGGAAATTATATTCTTGTTATGGGACATGTCACATGGATTGTGATTTCTTAAAATGTCAAGCTGAAAAAGGTGGAGAGGAAGTATATGGACTACTATGATAGTGGAAACACCATGATTAGGGATCTTCTAAGAATGGTCGAGACCAACCCTAGGGAGGTAGTGCTGATATAGGAGCAGGTGGAGATCCGAAGGGAGAATTTGTAGGAGGAGGATAATACTATAACCTACTCCCACCATCACCATCACCACAAGGTTTCCCATGCCAGGAACAAACCTGAATGGAACAAAGGAATTCTGTTTTATTTATTTTGGATAATCCCCCTTTTAAGGGTTGAAGGGGAACCCTTAAACGACCCTTAGGCTGAAGACATAAGGCCCAAACACAACCCAATACATGAACTTAAATGCCCAAGACCTGAAACACTTAAAACAATCCCTCCCCATCATCTGCAGCTTGAAGTCTCTTAGGCCCACACCTCACATGGATGATCAACTAGTATTTCCCCATGCAGAAATTCAGGGTGCCTGGTCCCAATGGTAGTTTCCATACCCTCTCATTATTCCAATCCGGTGAGCACTGCTCTGGTGGTTGCTATTTTGCTCTAAATCCTCATTTGGGCCTGCTCCTGTGTGGTCTGCCCATGCTTCTTGGTCTTTTTATATGGCCCAAAATCCCTATGGCCAGAAGGCTATTGGTGGCCTGAAGCCCCTACAGCCTGAAGGCCCTATGTCCCGAAGGCCTTTGGTGGCTCGAAGGCCCTAAGACCCGTAGGCCCAAACCGGTGGCCCAAAGGCCCAAATCAGGAGAATAGTGCCGACTGATACAATACTGAACAGTACCCACCACAGTAACTACTACAGTACCCTATAAATTCACCCTCACCTATATTTGATCCTGAGTCTCTTGGATGCCAATAAAGAGCCTATACCACTAGGGTACAGGTTCGTTGGCCCATGCTAGGCACAAAGGGTTAGTGAATGAGGGTGTAGCCAATTGAATTCTATGACTAGGCTGCATATGAGATGATTTGAGGTATGATCTATTTATTTTTTTACTCTAGATCTAGTACTTATAGACATAGCCATGAGTCATTTATTCACTTTCTTATCCAAGGTGTGAGAGCATGAGATTCCAATGGATTTTTATACCATCATCAATGTATTGATCCAAAGTTTTATAAATGAAATACCTTTCCAAATGAATAAATTTTGTATTAGGTAATGATGTTATAGAAAACACATGAACTAATTCGGTTATTTTGGACCATTACAAGTTATATCTTGTTAAATTTAAAAGATCATTAATCATCATAATCATTGATAATATAGACATTATACAATGACAGTTAAGATTAGTATATATTAAGGTTTATGAAAAAGTATAATTGATAAAGATAGAATAAGTGATATCCTCGACCAGTAGGATCGTACCCTAGGAAGTCCTTTTGTCAGACCTTATGAGGGAGATAGAATCAATTGTATTTTCCCTTGATCAATCCCAATATGAGATTAAAAAAATAAGGCATGAACGAAACTGTTTATGGGAGAAGTTTAAGCTTATCAAGATCATGACCCAAACCATGTTAGACAAACCACCACAAGAAAGTATCACTATCACACATAATACCCCTAGTTCATACAATAGTGTAATAAGGGGTTATGTATATAGACCCTAACAATATGATTTTTTTTTTAATTTTAATAAAATAATGATTATATTTATCCTTTTTTATTATTAATTTATAAACAATTAAATAATGACTTTGATAAAAATTATATTTTGATAAGATGAAACAGAAATTTTATTTTTAGAAAACATATAGTTTTATTGAAGACAATTTTTAATGAATTACAGAATTTCTGAAATAAATTTTATTTTAATAATATAATTTTATTAAATAATATTTTATTAAATATAAATGATAAATAAATTTATGAAGTTAAATTAAATTTTTGTAAGGGAATGAAAACTTTTATCATTATAAAAACTAGTATTTTTCAATAAATGAAGATTTTTATTTAAAAATGAAAATTATCATATTAATAGAATTATCCAAATAAAATAAATATAATTCATGAATTCAGAACATTGAAATTATCCAACGTTTATTTTTTCATAACTTTCTGAGATAATTGATTATTTGGGTAAAAATTAAATACAATATGAATATACTGTATTTATTTTGAAATCAAAAGACCAAAATTGATTTAATAAATACTATAAAGAGTATACACAACCAAAAATTTGTTTTAACTTTAAAATAATATGTTTTTAAGTTATTTTATTAATTTAATAAACCTTTAATTAATCCTTTAAAACCTATATTATATTTTAAGTATTTAAAATTAATTCTTTGTGAACATGACTCACCGCCACATCACCAATGGTACTAATTTAAGGATTTCAGTTATTTACCTTATAAAATATCAAAAACCAATTCTATTTAGTAGAAAACATGGGAATGTTTGTGGTTTTTATTATTTTATGTTATATAGTCCAAAACCTTTGTTTAGAAATTAATAAATAAATCCCCTCCCTTTTTTCTAAAAAACCCACCCAACCTCCCATTCCTATTCACTAAAAACTATTTTATCATGAGGTTAATATTAATTTCCCTCTCTATATTCCTCCCAAGTAATCCCCAAGATCCTAGTATTATCCTCCAAATCTTTTAGAAGTGCCCTATCAAGGTAAGGGATTCTCTCCTTCTCCTCTTTATTCAAGCACATTATTTATATTATGCCTTTTAATTTACAATTTTCCATGTTGTAATATGTTTTTATACATACATATCACTATACTTATGATTTAAATGTTATGATAGAACACTTTTTGTCTTATTTAACCCTTCCATTATTCTTTATGTACACTCGTTATGCTTCCAAACTTATCCTACAATTTTCCATGCTAAATATTTATGTAGTGAACTTCCATCCCCATTTCTACTAAAGGGTATTCACTTAGATATACCTATCCATCATTGATTTTATACTTCTATGTATATAACCCAAAATTATAAATATTTGGATTAAAATTTATAAAATACATCCTTATATTGTATGATCTATGTGGAACACTTATGCATGTACATGAAATAAATGTGACAGATGGGTACAGAATTATATTTAATGCTTTGGGTAATGTTTTTTATCTCATGAGATACCATATATAGTTCATATGAGTTTATCATAATAACACTATGTTATGATGTCTCGATGGTTATCCTTGAATTTTGTTTATTATGTCACGATTTATGTTGTTTCCACATTCCCATGTTGCCTTTATGCTGTCATCTTATATCATGATTCTGTTTATGTTTATGATTCTAACCCATCTGATGTTACCTTGATATTAATATTGGATCACATGTATTAATTTAACTATTATATTAATTAATTATTCCCTTACTTGTATTTATATCTCATCCCTTTCTTATGTACATTTCCATGTTATACTGTGCAGTTTTGGAAGATCTAAGGAATATAAGGGAATGTTTCAGAGTTTTTAAATAATGATGATATA
Source organism: Viscum album (assembly GCA_963277665.1). NCBI lineage: Eukaryota > Viridiplantae > Streptophyta > Magnoliopsida > Santalales > Viscaceae > Viscum > Viscum album. The sequence continues at coordinate 746,443,720 of OY728129.1, read as the reverse complement.
CCCATGTATTATGTTATAGTGCTCTGTATCTAATCACCAAAATAAACCATTAATCACAATATTTTGGGATTGTATTAAGTGTATCTTGATATATTTAATCATGAATTAAGGTGTATTAAAGATATGTATTTTCAGAGTTGGTATTATAACAACGTCTAGTTATTTTTGAGAATTTGGATTATTGAGCCTTATAAAAGCCTTACTATTTAAAATAAACTTAGGAAAACATCCCTAAATTTTGATAAAGTTTATATTAAGTGTTTTCCAAGAAAATATATCTCTATATAGATATTAAAAGTGGATATGGATTTGGTATAGTTTTTCCTAGTGGTAATAACCCCAAAAAGGTTGAATTAGGATTTGAGTCGATCGTCACTAGGTTCATGAAAAAATCCCTTATGGAACACCTAGTTTGATAATATAGGGGTACGTGATTTGGTAAATTCATAGTATTCTTATGAACCATTATTAAGGGAATAAAAATACTCATAAAATTTTATGTTAAGAAATTAGATCATGAAATATATGTCATTTATGAGTTATCCATTTAATGTTCACAATTTCCATTTTATGTTCTTACTAATTTTAAAATTCTCATACCAATTTTCCCTTTATTTTATTCAATACATGGGAATAGAAGGAAATGAGTCAAAAATCAATGTGATGAGCAATGTAATGGCTTACCAAATGAGATTCAAAACCTGATTAGAATAGGAGTCAAAAAATTCATTATAATACTTTATAAATTAACTCACGTTCTGAATAGAAACCTGAATCATGGGGAAAACCACATACCCCTTAAAAGAGAAAGTCTCAATTAAGATATTTATGCAATAAAGGCATATGAATTTCAATGGATCTTATGTTCCCTTAATTATGGAACAATGGATCAAATCCATTAAAAAGATCTTCTCCATCCTTCAATTCTCTGATAAAGAGAAGGTAATACTAATTATTTATCATATTAAACGAGAAGCTAATCAATGGTGTATGATGATAAAAAATACAAAGATCGATAAAGAGATCAAAACGATGAAGTGAAAAGAATTATATAAAATGTTTTTTGATAAATTTTTTCCTCACTCTATTGACTGAAAATAGAGAAGGATTTTCCTATCCTCAATCAAAAGCATGAAGAATCCATTAGGGGATAAGAGGAGAACTTCACAAGACTTTAATGATATGACTATTTCTTTTTATATACCCCAAAAGTAAAGATGAATTCTTATTTGGTGGGTTAAACTTGAGTCTATGAAAATATTTGACAATTTAAGACTTTAACAACTATGATGAAAATGTTTGATGTGACCTCAAATTCAAAATACATTCCATAAAATCTTATGGGTCTCATGGATCTGAATATAGGAAGTGGATAATGGATTTTAATTTAGGTGATGCGATGGAGAAATCTTATTGGGGAAAGAAATTCCAACACCCCACTTGTTAAAAGTGTGAGAAGAAGCATCCTATAAATATCTTGAAGGGGACATGAAAATGATTTAGGTTTAAAAAGGAAGGGAACCTAACTGTTGATTTGTGATGGGATAAACCCACCAATGTGATGGAAGAAAGGAATTATACATTCAACCCACAACCTATTTTTTAATGTTTCAATTACAAGGAACAACTACACTATGTTAATCAATGAACTAAGATAAGGGTTATGGATGAAAAATAATGAAAACAAACTCCAAATCCTAGAGAGTAATGATGAGCTTATGCCATCCAACTACTGAGGTGGGTCCCAACAAAAACTTTGTAATAGGTGTGCTATTTATTCATTCAAGGAAATAGAATGTACGATTTGATTATATTTAGACACATTATTTCAAATCATTAAAGTTTAGTAGAACTATTGAAATTCCACCAAAAAGATACAATTAGAGCTATTAGTGAAAATAGAAAATGGGGAAATTATTGCATCCTAGGCATATAATTCCTTCCCAATCCATATTTTTGGGATGAAATTCCCATTGAACATTGTGTTAATCCATTTAGTGTAATTAAATACTCTTCTATGCATAAATTTTCTTTCCTTGTATAGATCCAATATAAATTTTTGGGAGAAGGAAATCCACATATATATCGAAAATTTCCATCAGATTCTACAAAAGTGAAAAGAGGAGGATTAATCTCCTTTGGTATCACCATCTATAAAATGGATATTATTTAATTATAATCAATAACATATTGCTCAAATGATTGATTGTAAGTAAATGATCATCCTTGATGATATTCCCATTGTAAGTGAATTCACTGATGTGTTTCTCAAAGAATTTCCTGGTATAACCCCTAGTCGAGAAGTTGAGTTATCAATATAACTTATACCCAATGACTTTACAATATCTAATAATATATATAGAATTCCCACCATTGAACTTTAGGAGTTAAATAAGTAACTATAGGAGAATCTATAGAAAGTGTTTATATACCCAAGTGCTTCACTGTGGGGTGCACCAGTCCTTTTTGTTAAGAATAAGGATTGGTCAATGCACTTATTCGTTGATTATTGTGAGCTCAAAAAGATCATGATAAAAAACAAGAATCCTATTCCATGGATTTATGACTTGTTCAATTAGCTACATAGAGCCTTGAAATTCTCTAATGTGGATATTCATTCAGGATATTATCAAGTAAAGGTGTAGAAGGAGGATATCCCCAAGACTAATTTCTATATAATGTACAGAAACTATGAGTTCATATTTATGCTATTTAGACTCACTAATTCTCCATATATCTTTATGTATATGATGAATCATGTATTTAGTGATTACCTTGACAATTGTTTGGTATTTTTTATATATTATATTATTATCTATTCTAAAATCAAAGAGGAACATGGGAAGCATTTGAATAATGTACTGAAAACTTTTTGAAAGGAAAAGTAATTTATGAAGTATAGTAAATGTGGGTTTTGGATATAGAAAGTAAAATTCTTAGGGAATGTTATCACCAAAAATTAAATCAATATAGATCATTCAAAAATATAGTGAGTTAAAGGATGGACCATACCAACATCTTTGATAGATTTCCATAGTTTCCTTAGATTAGTTGGGTACTATTGTTGATTTTTGAGAAACTTCTAACAATTGTCAAGTACGATCACTAAGCTAACTAAAAAGGGGGTGAAGTTTTTTTGGAATTATGAATGTGAAGATATCTTTAAATATTTGAATAATAGTCTAATCCTTGAACCTATGCTCACATTACCTACTAGTAAGGGAGTATTTGTGGTCTATAGTGATGAATCTAAAAAGGTCATGGATTGTGTACTAATTAAAGATTAAAAAGTCATAGCTTATGCCTCATTCCAATTTATGTTCTATGAGAAGAACTACCAAATTCATGATCTTGAGTTGGCTGAAGAGATCTTCAATTAAAAATATTTGGATACATTATCTTTATGGGGAGAACTGTGACATATATATAGATAATAAAGGACTGAAATATATATTCACACAAAATAGTCTCAATATGTGCCAACTGATGTGGTTAGAGCTGATCCAGGATTATGATTGTTCAATCCATTACCATCCTAGTATGTAGAAAAAAGTGTAAAATGATCTGAGTAGAAAGGATCACACAACCCTATCCATGAAAAGGATTGAAAGGGATCCAATCTCCTTGGAAATAAAATGGATGGACATGGAAACATTAAAAGGATCTATATCTTATCTTGATAAAATAACTACTCAACTATATATTATTGAGAGGATCAAAGAGCCCAGAAAGATGATGAGGTGCTACAGAAAAAGGTATAAAATATTTTGGAGTTAAACTTTTCTAAAGTTGGAGTTATAAGGTTTGGAACCTGGATATACATCCCATCAAAACCAAAATTGACGAGAAATTTTTTGGATGATGTGTATAAATCATCATTCTCTATTCATCCCAAAACACTAAGATGTATAAAGATCTATATAAAAATATTAGGTGAGATAACATGAAGAGGGATATTATAGATTTCATCATAAGACTCCCCAGCACACCTAAAGGAAACAACTCCATATAGGTGGTAGTCGATCACCTTAGAGAGTCATATAATTTAATTGTTGTCAAGGAAGATTTATCTCTTGACTAACTCACTAAGATATAAATAAGGGATGTGGTAAGATTTCATGGAGTGACACTCTCCATTATATCTAATCGAGATACGAGGTTTACCTCAAGATTATAGATAATCCTTTAGAAATAATTGGATATAGAGCTAAGATAACCATTCAAAATATGGAGGATATGCTAAGATCATGTTCAATGTATTTCAAAGGATGTTGGGATCAACACCTTCTCCTAGTGAAGTTTTCATATAACAACAATTTCCATTCTATTATTCAAATGGAACATTTTGTGGCTTTTTATGGGAAGAGGTTTCAAAATTCAACATGTTGGGATGAAGTTGGAGAGAGAATACTGATGGGACCCGATCTTGTCCAAGAGATGATATAGAATTCTCAAACTATTCAGCATCATATGAAATATGAACAAAGTTGAAATAAAATCTATGCATACAATCATAGATGAGATTTAGAATTTAAGGTTAAATAAAAAGTTTTCATTTATATATCATTGTAGAAAAAATACATGAGGCTTGGGAAGAAAGGAAATCTTAGTCAAAGATACACCATCCCCTTTGATATCCTTGATTGCATTTGAGCTATGAATTATTGACTAGTACTCCTACAAAACCCATCTAAATTTCTTGATGTGTTCTATATACCCCTATTGATGAAGTACATACCAAAATCATAACATGCACTAAATATTGAGATGGTTCCATTAGATAGTGATATTTCATATGATGAGAATCAAGTGATGATCTTAGATCTTAGATGAAAAGTTATAAGAAACATGACAAATCACCTGGTTAAAGTAGAGTGGAAGAACCAAAAGTTTGTGAAAGCAATGTGGGAATTGGAAGAGGTGATGGAAAAAACTACCATTATCTATTTTAGTGAAAGAAATGAAATTTCATGGGAGAAATTTATAAAGGGGAAGAATGTAACAACCTGAAGTTTTATAAATGAAATTCCCTTTTCAGATAAATAAATTACTTCTTATGTAATGATATTATAGAAAACACATGCACTAATTTAGTTATTTTGGATCATGAAAATATATATACCACAAAATTTAAAAGATATTAAATCATCATAACCATTGATAATATATAAGTTGTATAGTGACCATTAAAATTAGTATATATTAAGGTTTATGATAAAATCCAATTAACACGGAGGAAAGAAGTGATGGCCTTAACTAGTAAGATCATACCCTATGAAGATAATTTATAAGATCTTATGATAGAGATGAAATCAATAGGATTTTCCATTGACCATGTTCAAGATGAGATTCAACAACTAAATCACGAGTGAAATCATTTCTGAGAGATGTTCAAGCTTATCGATATCATGACCCAAACCATGTTTGCCGAACCACCATAAGAAAGTGTTACCATCACACACCTTACCCTTAGGAAATACGCTAGTATAATAAGAAGTTATGTATCTATACCCTAATATTATGAATATTTATATTTTTATTTTTAATAAAATAATGATCATATTTATCCTTTTATATTATTACTTTATAAATGATTAAATAATGATCTTGTTAATTTTTTTTGATACGATTAAACACAAATTATATTTTTGGAAAATATATAATTTCAATCAAGACACTAATTTTTATGAATTTTTGAAATAAATATTATTTTAATAAATATTATTATTAAATATAAATGATAATATAATTTTATTATGTCAAATTACATTTTTATAAGGGTTTTAAAACTATCATCATCATAAAAACCAGTATTTTTCAATAAATGAGGATTTTCATTTAAAATTTAAATAATCATATTTATAGAATTATGTTAATAAAATAAATATAATTTTTGAAATAATCATGTTTAAATTATCCAAAAGACAATTTTTCATAATTTTATGAGATAATAAAATTTTTGGTTAAAAATTAAATACAGTATAAATATGTGGTATATATTATAACATCATGAAAAACAGAAGGTGAAGTAATAAATAATATAAAGAGTATACATAATAAAAATTATGTTTCCTATTTAAAATTATGTGTTTTTAAAGCCATTTTATTAGTTTTTTTAACACTTAATGAACCCTACAAAACTTATATTATATTTTAAGGTTTCGAAATAATTTCTTTATGAACCTGACTCACTACCACATAACCAATGGTATTAATTTAAGGAGTTCAGTTCTTATCCTTATAAAATATTGAAAAAAACTTCTATATGGTAGAAAAAAGGGGCAAAAATCGTGGGGATTTCAGGTTTTTATTATTTTATCTGAGAGTCCAAAACTTATGTTTAGAAATTAATTAAGAATTCCCCTATATTTTCTATAAAAAATCTCCCAAACTCCAATTCATATTTACTCAATACTCTTGTATAATGAAGTTAATCTAAATTTCCATCTCCATAGATCTCAAAAGGTTCCCCTAATCTCTTAATAATCTCCTGCCAAGCATTTAGAGTCACCCTATAAAGGTAAGGGATTATCCCCTTCTCTTTACTCAAGAAACTTCTTTATATTATGCATTTTTATTTATAGTTTTCCATGTTGGAATATGTTTTTACACATACCTATTACTATACATATGATGTAAAAGATATGAGAGAACCATTTTAATCTCATTTAACCATTCCATGAATCTTTATGTACAACTGTTATGCTACCAAAATTATTTTACAGTTTTTCATTCCAAACTTTTTCATAGTGAATACCCATCTACATTTCAACTCAAGGGTATTCGAATAGATGTAACTATCCTTAATTTATTTGGTAATTCCATGTATGTAACCCAAATTAATTAATATTGGGATTAAAAGGGATTAAATATGAAATGAAACAACTTGGGATGTCCATCTAGCAGACTCCTGAGCTGGCCTGCCTCATACTCGAGGAGCGTCCCTGATCCCCCTGGGCTGACTTCAAGCATCAAGGGTATAAATCATAATCATTGGGGACAATATCAAACACAAGAATCCAAATATAAAAAATACAGAAATAGAATAAAAATATAAAATATATAATGAAAATCAAAAGACATCTCATACAAAATAATTAACAAGAGATACAGTATTACAAAGCTACAATAGAAGCTAAAGAAATATATTACAAGACCAAAAAAATAGAACCAAAAACTAAATACAACTAGTTACATGAAACTAAAGGTTCAATCACCATATCCATTTGAATAAATTCACCACTATGATCCTATAAACCAATCACCTCTCAAGGAATACAAAACTGGATCTAACCAAAACCCAAAACCTATAGGAACCTGTACGAGACTTGAAGACTACATACCCACCAAAATGAGTATGTAGGGTGTTATATGAAGCCATTAGTATTCCACCATGAGTATAATTAATTATTTTTTTAAAAAATAAAACAAAATTTATAGTTTTTAAAATAAATCAAAAAAATACTTTTTCATTTCCTTTATATATAGTATAAGAAAAAAAATATTGAATTTGCATTCCCCTAAAGCAAAACATTTGTAAAAAATTCCATAAATAGGTTTTTCCAAAAATAAATTCCACTTATAAAACCATTTCATAAAAATGGTTATTTTCCAAAAAAAATCTAATTTCAAAGGAAACCAAGTCTTTACCTTTAAAACACCAAACCTTTGAAATAAAAACCCAAACATAGTGTTAAAACATTTCAAAATCATGCCAAATAAAAGTACCACATTGGTAATAATCTCCCAATTTTCCATCAAAATATTTTACCAACCCCAAAACAAGTTAAGAGGGAGACAAGGGAAACTACCATCAAGATTATCCATAAAATGTCACCAATAATTCTCACAAATGGATGGAATAAAACTATCCAATATAATGACTAAACAATAAAAGAATTGACACATCAAGAAATTATATCCAAGGAACAATCAAAACATAAGAAAATACATATAACAAAGTAATAACATAGCTAAATAGCATGGGGAAACACCATGAGGACTAATATGTAAACACAAGACACAAAAAAGTGGACCTAACTTCCAATAGGTTAATGGTCAAACATCCATCCACAAAATCTCTATAATAAGTCTCCTCGGTGACAAAACACAAATATAGGTGTTATGTATAAATAAGGGGGTCTATGTCATACAAAACATCAAATAGACAAGAAATGTATGACTCATTCCCACTTAGAAACATCAATATCCTCATTTAATAATAAAATAGGTGGTCCGTGAACAAAAAAGACCATCACATGGAAATAATAATACCCTAGGACTAAAATCACAATCACATCATTCCCACATCCCCCACTACCCTTAAAATAATCCACGACACATATGAAAAAAAATCTCATCCCAAATAATCCATCACATGAATAAACACACACATCAATAATAACCAAAGAGAATCAACAAGGGAACAATCAATATCATATCACAACATGCCAATCTGGCCTTCACTTATCACATATAATACATATAATTTTTGAAATATCCTTTTTTTTAAATCATTTGGAACTCAAAAAAAATTACAAATGAAATCATACTCAAATGAAAACATAATCAAACACATCAAGATAACTCCATTTTTATTTATAAAACATTTTCACTAATTTAAAATGAGTAAACCCTTTAAACACAAAAGGGAAACCCACTTTGAAAACCCCATTTGGCCTAAATCCAAAATAATAGGTGAATTTTAAAAATAAAACCCTCTTTATCATTTTAAAAAACATGAATAATTCATAAAAAATTATTTAAAAACAAATTTGCATTTCACAAAGAAAATCACCCTCTTTTTCCAAAGGAAATCCAACCCAAGAATATAAAACCTTTGAAAAATCCAAACTATATATCATATATAACCATAATTAAAATATAAAACTCATTTAAATAATCAATCAATCATGGAACTATTAAAAAATTAAATAAATCATAAATACCAACCTCAAGTGGTGGAATCTTTTCACCTTAAATGAAAACCATTAAAAAGAGACTTTGACCATGATTCAAAGCCATTACAACCCAAAATCACCAATTCATATCAACCCTAACCAAGAAATTAGGCCAATAAAGGAAACTATAGTTAAATAATAAGAGTATAATGGAAGAAAACCAAATAAATAGAAAAAGAAGACCCCTACCTCTCAAACTGGGTGAAGAAACACCCTGAAAGAATCACAAAATCCACCTTGGTGGGCTTGGTAGGAGTGAAAAAGGGATGGGGAAATAATCCAAGTCATAGGTTTTGAATGGGAGAATCCAAGGGGAGAAAACCCAATTAAAAATAATGATAAAGGATTAAAATACCCCCTTTTGAGTGGGTTTAATGGTTTACTTACATGGTTAAACAAACCATGTGGTAACCATGAAGATAACCACTATTGGAGGCCACATACTTAGACTACATGATTAAACTAATTGTGCACCTTAACCATGATACCTGGAAAAGTTCCCCAAAATTTCTTTTTTTCAACAAAAAATTCCTTCAACTCGAGGTGATAAACCACCCATAAAATACCCCACATAAAAGTGAAACTATGTGTGTCATAAAATAAATCATTATATTTTATGATCTATGTGGAACACTTATGTATGTACTTGATATGAATGTGATGGATGGTACTAGATTTATATATCCCTCCACTACATCGATTAATGTTTTTATCTAATGGGATACCATGTACGGTGCATAGGTGGATATCCTAAGAACAGTATGTTATGATGTCTTAGAGGTTGGGATTGACTTATGTTTATGATTTCATGTTTTATGTTGTTTCTAAATTCCCATATTTCCTTTATGTTTTCATCTTATATCATTCTTCCATTTGAGTTTATGATTCTCACCCCTCTTATGTTACCTTGATATTCCTCTTGACTCACATGTAATGATTTATCTTATGTTATGATTTGATTATTTAATTACTAGGATTTATATCTCACCCCCTTCTTATGTACATACCCATGTTATCTCATGTAGTTTTTTAATATACAAGGAATATAAGAGAGTTTTTCATATTTTTTAAGTAATGATATTGTACCCATGTTCTAAGTTATTGTTCTATATATCTAATTAACCAAGGAAACTAGGCCTCATGATATTTTGGGATTTTATTAAGATTATATCTATATATTTAATCATTAATTAATTTATATTAAAGATAATGGTTTCTAGAATCTATGGATATATGTTCCTATTGTAATAAGTTCTTTTATATCGCACATCTATTGGAAGTGTGAGTTGGCACTCAGTGGAGAGAGTTTCGCATGGTAAATCTTGGGTGTTGTGATGAAACCCTATGATTTAGTCTTGGGAATGGATTGGTTGGTCATGGTGCATGCCAGAATATACATTCATTATAAGTGAGTTATATGCCTTCCTACAGATAGGAAAAGGTTCACTTTCATGGGAGAGATAGATCTTATGACTGAGTGAGTAGGAATTCTGAGCAGAAAGATGAAAATTATCCCCCATTAGTTGTTGAGTTTTTCCCTCAATGAAGTGGTCTATTTAGGAATTTGGCTTCCAATAGTAGTGGAGGACTATATGGACATCTTACCTAAAGATTTTTAGAGACTACCTCTAAGGTGGGAGATTGAATTATATGTCAATTTACACTTATGGATCGCATTGATATCTTTTATGACATATTGTATGGCCCCTAACGAGATCTGTGAGTTGAGAGTGTAGTTGGAATACCATGGATAAAAAGGTTTTACCAGAAATAGTGTGTACCCCTAGGAAAATCCAGTGTTGTTTGTAAAAAAGGTGTATGAGAGTTAAAGTTTAGTTTAGATTATCATCTCCTAAATCAGGTAAGAATTAAGAACAAGTAGCCCTTTCCAATAATTAATGACCTTTTTGACTAGTTGAAAGGTGCGAGTTTGTTTTAAAAGAGTAATATTAGGTCTAACTACCTTTATTTGAGGTTTCTCAAGGATGATATTATAAAGATGGAATTATGATGTTTCTATTGACATTATAAGTTCTTGGTGATGCCTTTCGGGGTGGCTAATGTCCCTGTTGCGTTCATGGAACTTATGAACCAAATTTTCCAGTCATAAATGGACCGATTCATAGTTTCCTTTATTAATTACATTCTCATATACTCTATGTATGAGGAGGATAATTTAGATGAATTTATAATAGTCCTATACATACCCTAGGAGAATTATTTATATGGCAGGCTCTCAAAGTGTTAGTTTTGAATTTGAGAGGTTTAATTTTTTGGGAATGTCATCTCTGAGCATAGTGTAGGTATGGATCTAGTGAATATTTATGTAGTTATTTCTTGGGATCCACACAAGTGAGTGTCAAAGGTGTAGAGTTTCTTCAAATTTCCAAGGTATTATCAGAGTTTTATAGAATACTTTTCTAAGATTACAACCCATTTGATTTATTTGACATGGAATGAGTAGTGGTTTGAATTATAGTGACCTATACTTTTTATACATATATATAACATCATATTAGATGAATATTAATTACACAACATAACTATTCATGCCATAATTGTATAGGTTCAGTTCTTTTATAAACACGGATACATAGAAAAGTAGTTCATAATTGAACAACATCATCTACCACTATGTTCTTTATAACTAGAACCCTTCAAATACATATCATATATAATGCCTTTATTCATTACCCAAGGAAAGGAAAAATAATAAAGGGTGATCTATGATGCTCAGTAAGGGTAAACAACAAATATATCAATGATAACATAAGCATAACATTAAAATAAGGTTATGATAACATGAGATTAATATTTTAAAACCGTACACTATATATAAAAGATCATAATATTAAGATATGGCATAAATATTGAAAGTTCATAAGACATAAATCATAAAGAAATAAAATAACATAATCCATGAGAGTATAACTTTGGCATATGAAATAGATTTTTTGAATACACATAAGAATATAAAATCATTTCCTTAGTAGTTAAGGCTCATTACTAAGGCTATAATAGTGGAATGGGTTTAATCCCCAAATGATCATAGTATTCAAGGTTCATTCCCAATGAAATCATAGTGGATATAGTCCCTTACTTAATTGGGTTCACTTATCATTCTAGTGTTGTTTATCTCATGAGATGTCCATCATTAACTAATGAATTGGAGGGCTATATAATTATGGGCCTACCTATCACATAATGAAAATCATACAGATGTGTTCCACAAGATAGTAAAACATTCATCATATCATAATCAATACAAATAAACAGGTTTCATAAACATTTCATCATGGAATTACCCAAGGAAAGAAATGGGTTTCATAATCATTTCATTAATTCATCATAGTATAACCCATTGAAAAAGAAATGGTTTCATAAATTTCTTCTAATCATAATCATAAATCATCCAAAGAAATTATATGGATATAATAATTGAATCATATACCTTGTAAAGATTTAGAAAAATCAAAGGATTTCGTCTTAGATAGAAAATTATTTTAAAAGATCACTTGGAACATTTATTGATGAAAATATACTATTCACTTTGAAATCACTTATTTCAAATCTAAAAAATTCCAAAATATTAAAAGAAAAAAATTTCTTTGAAAATAACCTTGAAAACTTATAAAGGAATCTTCAAATAATTAATTGGTCATGATGGTGGAAAATCACTTTCATTCCATGTATGTGAAAAAAATATTCCTTTCATATTTTTGATAAAAAGTCAAAAGTGCCTCATTCAGAAAACAACAATAATATTCCTTTTAAAATAATTTGTAAAAAGTAAGACATGCATAAATATTTAATTAAAAAATCAATTTATAATATAAAAAAATTCTATAAAACATATTTAGAAACCATGGATATGGAATAGAAAGGATATACAACCAAAGAGAGGAATGAAGTTGATTTTATTTAAAAACATTCTTTTGGTCTCTTGAGTACTTAAAGGGAAGAAAATGAAAGAAAAAAATGTATTGTACAGAAATAATTATAGTAAAATAAAATTCATGAGTTTATTGAGAGACATATAATAATATTTCATCATTATAAACTTAATCATAAACAATCTTTATAAATAATGAGATTGTAACATAAAACCCTTACCACTTTGGTAACTTTTGAATTCAAAACCCCATGTAAGAATAAATCTTAGATGGATATGTATATTCCATAATATTCATAATAATAATGATAAAAAATATTCATGGGACATATATACACCTCATAAAATAAACAAGTGGTGAATATGGTATGTGTCCCATGGGAATAAAAGAGAGACAAAAATATAATACCTCAAGTCTCAACTTCCTTCGTACACGTTAGAACATCCTGTATAATAAATATCGGTTTATTATACATATATTAAAGAACCATATTAATATATATCGTACCATATATTTATAACCCATTTATCAATAATTATTTATTAAAAATAATTGTTCTGGGTGATAACTGCTTAGATTTTCATGTATGTTTTGGTTCAGTAGTTTTGTTTCTTGTACATTGATTATAGTCCCATCATCTGCAGAAATTTAATATTGATATAAATATCATATATATTCATTATATAAATATTTATAGTTATAAATAAAATTTTTAGATAGAAAAATGAATTACATCTATCATGGAGACAGTAGACCGTACATACACATGAATGGTGTTTTCATTTTTTCAACGGATAGAATGAAATAAAGGTAAATATTAATTCACATTTCCAAAATCATTGTTATATCATAGATTCATTAAATATAATATTATTAAATTATGTTATTAATTATGATTCCAAATACATAATCCATTTTATCAAATTCAATTCACATAAGTGTCGGTATTTAATATTAAATTAAGTCCACAAGTTCAATGAAACGTAGTTTTCCAAAAAATGCATTTTTGAAGGAGAATTTGATTTTAAATTAACTATATAATTAGTAATATTACTTAAATGAATTTAAATTCAAATATATAGATATATAATCTATATATATATCACTTAAATAATTCCTTATTAGGGGTTATTTTAATTAATTAAAATGGATATTCTTTGGGCACTTAAAAATAGTTTTAAGAAAACTACGTTTTAAGCATAAAAATGAACTTATACCAAAATCATGAAAAATAATGATTAAAATGAAATAAATTAGATTATTCTAAATCAAATTTTTTATATTTAACTTTATGACCAAATCCAAAATACAATGGGGATTTATCTTAGGAAATGAAATAACAGTATTTAAAAAATTGATAATTTTCACTATTCACTAAAAAATCAATTATTTCAGAAAAATCCCAAAATTTCACCCTAAGTTAATTTTGATATGATTATTTAAAAAAATTATGTTAATTTAAAAAAAATGAAATTTCCAAAAGTTCTATAAATTAATTATAATATTTTTTCATTAAAATAAATAAAATCCATTTTTTGAAGAATAAAGTGACTTTACTAAAATTTGAGTGATTATTTACTAATAATTTATCAATAAATTTATATTTATTAGGACCTTTATATATATTTCATAAAAAATTTAATCCTATTCACACCCTATAATTTAACGGATTGGTTATAATGGTCATATTTAAATAATAATATTTCATGGTTCATTTTGGCTTGGTGTTGTGTGTCATATATGCTATCAAATATAGTTTTATTTATTTAAAAATATCATTGTGTTACATTATACCCCATATAATAAATTTTATCCTCATAATTTTATTTTGATCTTGATAATCAGTTGTTTTTCATCTGAAAATAACTTTATTGAAATTCTGTATCATACAAAGTGTTAATAAAACTACACATTGATAAGAGAGAAAGGGAAGTATTAAAGCCATTTATAATAACATATAACTAGTTTTACAAGTAGGAAAACATCAGTGAGAAGTGAAAATATGGACATGAAGGAAAGATATAATGCCCAAATAATTATAGGGAGTGATAGACATCATTGATCACATGTAAGTGAATGATCATTAGAAATTTAATGACCAAAAAATCATAAATAAAAGAACTTAAAAAATATAATAAATTAATAAAAAATGAAGGTAATAGGATATTATTTTAATTTCAATATCCCTTTACTAAAGTTTAAGGATTGTTTTATTACCATAAAATATACTTACTTGATATATTTTTATTTCATAAGCATAATTTAATATTTAGTTGCACTTCAGTAAATGTTTACTTCATTTATTACTCTAATAAATGAATATAAAAGATTATTTTTTAATATTAAAGCACTAAAAATAAACTTCTAATGGACCATAGAATCTGAAAAAGGATAATAAGATATTCCTCCTCTGTTTAGACATTAAACAAAACCAAAATAGTTTTCAAAAGGTAAGATAATTCGAAAAATGAATAAACCTTCAATTGAATAAATACAACATTAATCTCTAAAGACTCAATAATAACACACAAAGTTAAAATTAGACCATTTGATAAATAACTAACCTCAAAATTCTTCAAAATATTTCCAACCATGTTCAAAACCCAAAAATTAGAATGATTTGATCACATATTCTTCCAAGATTAATTTAACATTTATCTCTAATCAACATTAGTTATTAATAAACTCATATACCTAAAAATGTATATAACTTAATCATATAATATCCAAAATATTCTAATCATTTCCATGAATTACCTGAATCCCCATAAATCCATATTAAAATCATATATTATTCCAAAATATAATTCCACCTTTAATACTCAAGTAAAACCTCATCATATAATGTTCCCCAAAATCAACATAATAATCATTTGTCACATCATAAAAAAAGAAATGTCATAATGACCAAGAAATAATGTAGCCTAGTGGTAGGCTTTACACCCTTGTTTCCCTTAGATTATGGGTTCAATCCCCAAAACCTTTCTGGATGTGATGAGTTGTCCTTTTTTACTAAAACTATATTAATAGAGTCCTTATAATTTCCCAAAAAATATTCCAAAATTCCCTAGAAAATAATCTTAATCATCAAATATCATATAAACCCTAAATGTTTTCAGTATATTTAAACTTATTAAAAGATAATTCTTCCTTAAAATAATAATTCATGTTGAACCTAAGGTTTAAAGATACCATATCCTAATAAAACTTCTCCTAAAATTTCATTAATCACATTAAAATAAAATCAATAAAATCCTCACAAGTGGTGGTTAATATTTTAAAATTATGACCATACTTAAACTCTTTAAACCATGATTTTATCCATAAATCTTAAGTTAATATTAAATTAAGAAATATATGTTTCCAAAATTAACACAATACTTTGATGTTTTCTGATTCTTATAACCATAATACCATTGGTAAAAATAATTCTACAATATAATTCATGAATATCCCCACATTAATACTTCAATAATTTCACTTCAATTATGGGTATAACATAGGTCCTTATTTAGAATAAGATTTAACTCTTGGATTCAAGCATTGAATCAGATAATTCCCATGTTCCAAACACATAATACAGTGAAATCATTTTCAATTAGTTACACCATGAACTTTATTTTCATACAGAAAACATCTTCCCCTTCTTTTGATATTTTCTCCTAGGTACTTCTTCCCACATTACTAACATATAGAAAACTAAATCTTCTTATCTCCATGATCTTTATAAAACTCAATATTTATCTTGTTAGGTGTTTTAGGAAACTCACCCAAGTTGATATTATTAATCATATACTAAGATATCTAATTAGGCATAATTATAGGGTTTATCCTTGAAAACCCCATTTCATTTGGTTGCTAATAAGGGTAAAATTTACATTGTTTATAATATTAAACAGTAACATAATTACTCTATGTTCCAGCAATTGAATAAAACCAAAACGTATAGTACGAGAAACAATAATCATAGTGGGAAACCACATAATCATTTATAGGATGTATAAATCATGAAATCTTCTTTTAAATCAATGAAACATTATGTTTAATATAGGTCATTCATGGCCATCATCTATTAAAATCATTTATAATGATTCATAAATAAAAAAATGAATTTACCGAAGCATATCCCCTGTGAGTGTCAAACCAAGTTCCCAATAAGGTAACAATTATTATGAACTAGAATGACATATGAGATATACTCAATAAACTCTTTTTAGGGTTATACCCATAGATTAATCTATTTCAAAACCACATTCACTTGTACTATCCCTACAATGATGTTTTCTAAGAAAAATACACCCCTTTATTTACCATAACTTAGTATTTTCTCATATATTTTGGATTATCCTAAGGGTTATCATTAAATTTTACCTCAACCTAGTTTAAAAAGGTTGAATAAACTTTGATTTTATACAAACTATAGTGACCCACACTCTTCATACTTAGATATAATATATTAATAGATGAATATTCATTATATAACATAATGATCCACACCAAAATCATACAGCTCCAATGTCTTTGTAAACTTGGATACATAAAAAACTTGTTTATAAGTGAACTACATCATCTCCCAGTAAGTTATTTTTAACTTTCACCCTTCATAGACATATCATATATAATAAATTTATTCATAACCTAGGTAAATGAAACATAAGAAATGATGAGCTTTGATGCCCAGTGAGGGTAATCAATAGAGATATCTGTGATCACATAAGAATTACATGATCATAAAGGTATGATAACATGATATTAACATTTGAAATCCACACCCTTCATATCAAATATCATAATATTAAGACTTGGAATAAATCTTGGTAGTTTATAAAACATGAATAATAAAGGAATCAAAAAACAAAATCCATGAGAGCACAACATTGACATAATGCATATATTTGTGGCATAAACATAAGAATATAAAATAATTTCATTATTAATCAAGGATCATTTACATGGTTGTGATAATGGAATAGTTTAACTCCCCAAACCATCATAGTATTCAAGGTTCACTCCCGGGTTCACTCCCTATTCTAGTCCTATTTATCTCATGAGATATAAATCATTACCCAATGAATTGGTAGGATATATAAATCTAGTCCCACCCTTCACATAATGAAAATCATATATATATATATATATTTCATAATATCATACAACATTCATCATACCATAACCCATGAAAATAAATGGGTTTCATAAACATTTCATCATTGAATAACCTATGTAAAATAAATGAGTTTTATAATCATGTCCTCAATTCATCATAGTACAACCTATGTAAAAGGAACAGGTTTCATAAACATATTATCATAATAATTATAAATCATCTAGATAAATAAAAATGATATAATCATTGAATCAAATACTAAGTAATGATAATGAAATATGAAATGATGTCATATTAGATGGAAAATGATTTTAAAATATCACTTGGAACATTTCTTAATGAAAATACAATTTTTACTTTTTGATCACTTATTTGAAACATAAAAATTTCCCAAAAATTAAATAAAACAATTTATATTAAAAAAATATTGAATTTTTTTAAATTAAGATTCAAATAATTGAGTGTTCATTATCATGTAAAATTCATTTCATGCTGTATACATTAAAACAAATATTCGTTTCACATTTTTGATAAAACATCAAATGTATCTAATTTATATTATAACAAGAAGAACCATTTTAGACCATTTTGTAAAAATTAAAACATAGGTAAAAATTAATTTAAAAATTCATTGGATAATAATAAAAATATTATTGAAAACATTTTTAGAAAACATGGATATAGAAACGAAAAGATTTTCGACCAAAGAGAAAAATAAAGTCAATATTCCTTAAATAAAATATTTTGGTATCTTCATCTCTTAAAGAGAGGAAAATAAAAGGAAAATTTATTCAATATAAATAACCATAGGAGAATAAAAGTAATTATTTTACTGAGAGATAAATCACAATACTTCATCATCAGAAACTTAATAATAAAAAATCTTGATAAACAAAGAGATTGAAATGTAAAACCCTTACCGCTTTGGTAAAATTTTAATTGGTGGCCCCATGAAAGAAGTAACCTTAGATGGATATATATATATACTATAATATTCAAAATAATAATCATAAAATATATTCATGTCCATTATATACTCTGAAAAAGTGAAACAAGTGGTGAATATGGTATGTGTTCTACAAAAATAAAAGTGAGATGAAAATCCCTTACCTCAAGCCACGACTTCCTTCATACATGATCAAAGATCCAGTATAATAAATATTTATTTATTATATATCTATTAAAAACCACAATAATATATATCATACCATATATGATTTACTTATAAACTTTTATCACCCATTTATTAATAATTATTTATTAAGAATCACTGTTCTAGGTGATAACTGTTTGTTTTTCATGTATGTCTTGGTTCGATAGTTTTGGTTTTTGTACTTTGATTTTGGTTACATCATATCAAGAATATTTATAATGATATAAATATCATATATATTTATTATTTATATATTTATATTCATCTATAAAATTTTTATATAGAATAATGAATTACACCATTCATAGAGATGGTAGGCTATACGTAATCATGAACATTGTTTCCATTTTTTGATAGATGGAACAAAAGGAATATAAATATCAATTCACCTTCCCAAAATAATTTTTATATCATAGATTCATTAAACCTACCCTTATTAACTAATATTAATTATTATAATTTCAAATATCTAATCTATTTTATAAAATTCAATTCATAGAAGTTGTAGTATTTATTTTAAAATTAAACCCGCAAGTGTGATGGAAAACAGTTTTTTGAAAAATGCATTTTTCAAATGATTTAACATTAACTCTATGAATAGTCATATTCATTATATGAATTTAAATTCATATATACCGATATATAATCTATATATCTCATTTAAATCATTCCAAATTAGGGGTCATATTAATTAAATAAAATGGATAAAATTTATGCCATTAAAAACAATTTTCAAAAAACCATGTTTTTAAGCATAAAAATAATCTTTTCCCAAAATTAGGAAAATTACTGATTCAAATAAAATTTATTTGATTATTATAAATCAAATAGTTTATATTTCACATTAATACCAAATACGAATTATAAAGGGACTTTATTTAATGAAAATAAATTATAGTATTTGAAAAATTGGCAATCTTCACTATTCACTGAAAAATCAATCATTTTAGAAAAATATAAAAATTTCACCCTAAGTTAATTTTGATATGATGATTTTTAAATTTATATTCAATTTTATAAAATTAATTTTAAAAAATTTATAGAAATTAATTGTAATATTTTCTCACAAAAAACCATAAAAACCATTTTTGAAGAAAACACGTTTTTAAAGAATAAAATGACTTTACTAAAATTTGAGTGATTATTTAATAAGAATTTATCAATAAATTTATATTTCATAGGAACTTTATATACATATATATAAATATTATTTGTAATCTAATCCTATTCATACCTTCCAATTTAATTACTAGTTTATAAGTTTTATATTTAAATAATAATATTTCATGGTTCGTTTAGGCTCGATGTTGCATGTCTTATATTATATCTAACAAAGTTTTCTTTCTTTAAAAATCTTGGGATGTTACATTACTATACTAAGAAGTGTCAAAAATACTTTTAGGATCTGAGCTTGGGGTTTAATTGTTCTCCTATATTGATACTAGTAGAGGATGGTGTCAAGTACGTGGTATTTTGAGATGTATATAGGGTTGGTACCAGATGCTTGTTGATGCAGAGGAAAGTAGTGACTACTTATGGGTAAATGTAGAAGATACCCTATGAGTATAATACATGATCCATGACTTGGAGTTGGCAGTGATAGTATTCACTCTAAATATATGGAGCCATTATCTTCTGGGTGAGAATTTCATTGTTTACTAAGATCACCAGAGTCTCAGGTTTATCTTCACCCAAAGAGATCGTAACATGAGACATATGTTTTTGTTGGAGTTCTTGAAAGATAATGACTTTGATATAGTATACAATCCCGATAATGGAAACATAGTGGAATATTACCTTAGCAGGAAATCCCATTCTCGCTTGGTGGAGGAGGAATCTGAGTAGTTGTCTTAATTATAATTGATCCTAGTGGTGGATAGGGGTGAAACCTGCCTATATTTAAGGGAGGTGGCTCCACCAATTATTCAGCATATTAAAAATTATTAGTTGGGATATGTTTATTGTGAGGGTTTTCATGATCAGATATCATCAGGTGATACACCAGATATATTTACCTAAAGAGAGAAGCATGTAATCCTTTTTTGGGGAAAGATGGTAGATCCATTCAAGTTGTGTTAATAGGTGTTAAGGGAGTTCCATTCCCCCCTTGGTTGTGTATCAATGTGTGGAAAATATGTTAAAATACCTTTAATGATAGTTGTAGTGGGATGAAATGGGGAGGATCCATACCAAGTTTATAACTCGATACCTCACATGTTAGTAGGTAAAGGCTAAACATCAGGTTCTTTTAGGTTTGAATTAACCTATCAAGATTCAAAAATGGAAGTGGGATGGATTATAGATGGAATTTTCGATGGGTATTCCATGTATAATAAGATTCTATAATGATATTTGGGTGATTTTCAACAAAATCACCAAGTATGCATGCTTCATTACCATTAAGAGAAGAGTATGGTTGAGAGTTTGGTGTAGTTATACATATAGGAGATCACATGGATTCATTAAGTACCCTTGAATATTGTAACATATTGGTTCTGGGTGTTTCCCAAAGGTGCCCGAAACCCAGTTGGTCACATGACATCAAGCACATTTCTCCAAACAGCAGAGGCTATCGACTAACAGCAGGGGACAAGGTCTGATAATGGGGAAACTATGCCCTCATTAGAAGAGTATATTTAGCGAAACCACAAATAGTAAACAAAAGAGGAAGCAATAATACCATACAAAAAATTAAATAGTGGAAGGCTGATAATAATATAATAACTGGAGGACATATAAATGATGCATGTCACATGTGTCTAGGAAAGTATCCAAACAAGTCACAATACTAGAAATATAATACTAAAACAATGTTATAGAAAAGCAGTAAACACCAATAGCACCGTAAGCCTCAGTTTGGTCCCATTCTCTCCAGCTCCAACAACAATAAAGTACCTGATGAAGAAGGAAACTTTCCCTTATCTATACCTGCAACCATATAATTTGTTTGGATCCAAAATCATGACCCAAATAGGGTGTGAGATGAATCCCAGTAGAAAACCACCAAAAACTCTATTCCCAACAGTCATTGAATATATATAGTAGGAAATATGTAGAAATAAAGCAATAAACTAGGAAGTACTCAAAATTAAACAATCCTACAGTTTCCAATTACATTCAATTCATTTATTAATTATTCAAACTATTGAATAATGTAACCTCAGGATCTTTCCTAAGCTCTATACCCCCCTGTATAACATTAATAATAGACATCTTATGAGGCCATCTTAATAACCAAATAAGACCAAGTCCGAGCTTGTACTTTGGCTTGGAAGACTCATCACAATCATTCAATTATTTACAACAACACTCTGGGGAAGTTCTCATGGTCTAACCCATTTGGTTTAACTTAGCATTAATCAAATACAGATGACCACCTAGGAAGCTCTCAGGGTCAATACCCCTGATCCCACATGGAATCAATAAATTATAAACGGACTCCAGGTAGCTCTCACGGTAAATAACCCCTCAGTCCACATAACAAAAATAAACATAAATGACCTTCTAGGTAGCTCTCACAGTCAATACCCCTAGGTAAAAGTCTACACCAAGGATTTCACGATCCTATGTAAATAAGCATGGAAACCCACAAAGTTTTCTTGGTCCAAGGATCTCACAGTCCGTTGGAAGATCAGAGCACATATCATAACAAGGAAACACATGCAATCTATAACTACTAAATGGATAACATTCACAAGCATAACTCATGCAATTCATATAATCAATCAACTCCATCCTAAACAATTCAAGGCATGGAAACAAGGTATGCATCATAGGAAACCTAGTACAAATGACCAAAAATAGTCAAATAGAGGAAATGCACCCATGGGGTGTCCCATAATAAGGTATAAAACCTTATTCATAAGAAATCACCCCTTCTTAAACAAACATCCCATTGCAGGTATTAAACATGGTCAAATTCCAAAATACACAATACCCCAAACATGGGTATTCAACACTTTAAGAATATATAATCCAAAAAAAATCAAGGAAAGGTACAAACCACCTATAGTGATATTGTAAAACGAACACTCTTGAACTTCATCCCTTGAATCGACCTAGAACTACATAGATATAAAAAAAGGGAAAAACGATCAACCCTCAGTAACTCACAAGAGAAGAGGAATTAGGAAGAGAGGATCAATAAGAAGGGAGTACTCACCAGTGGGATTCCAATGCACCCACCAGAGTTTGATTCAGAACTTGGATGGAGAATCGGTGGATCATACTTTGATCGTCACTCCTAATTTCTCCTAGATGAACTGAGATTAGAAGAATAATGATCTGTAAACGAGACACGTCCCTGCTTTGATATATCAATTAAAAATAAAATTACACGGTGTGTTCATTTAATGTACATGCAATTTACTATCCTCAATATTCTCCCTCTTTAGGAATTCTTCCAGATCACCTATAATTCCATATACTCAGCTGTTATATGACCAGTACATGACTACATGTGACAACCAGGTACATGTCGTGTACTCAAAAGCACATGGCATGTACTTAGAAAAAGAATCCCATTTCTTTATTTTTCCTCAAAATAAACTCAAAATAAATATCCATACCTAAAAATAAGATCCAGGTTCTTAGAAACTCCCCCATTAAATAAATTCATCCCTGAATTACCTTTCTAATGGTGGTGAAGAAGAAACTTCAAACAACTCTGGCCACTAGGATCATTCGTCAGACTCCCTCTCCCAAAGTATCTCCCTATACTCACCCGTGCTGCCATATCACCCATACCAGAGGAACATACCAGCCACGGAGAACCTTCGTTCTGCAATCCACAATCCGAATAGGGTGCTCCTCGAAGGATGAATCCACCTCCAACTCAACCTCCTCAAGTTGAAAAATGTGAGACATGTCTGAAAAGTAACTTCGTAGATGAGAAACATGAAAGATGTTGTGAATAGACCAGTAACTCTGAGGTAATTGAAACTGATAGGAAACCAAACCAACTCTCCCCAAAACCTCAATTGTCTCGACGTATATCGATGAAAGATTCCCCTATCTCCTAATCATATTGTGTCTTAACCTTGGTGTGACATGTAAGAAAACCTGATCTTTGACCTCAAACTCTAGAGGTCATTTTCGTCGATCAACATAAGATTTCTGCCAAGACTGTGCAGTAGCCATCCTCTTCTGAATCAACTCCACCTGCTCAGTGGTCCTCTGGACAAGATGAGGTCCCAACATAGTTTCCTATCTTACCTCCATCCAACATAGGGGTGATCGACATGAAATACTATACAAAGCCTCATAAGGTTCTATCTAAATCTTTTCCTAAAAACTATTATTGTAGGAAAACTCCACTAGGGGTATGTGTCTCTCCCAAGAGCCCCCAAAATTTAGGACACATGCTCATAGAATTTCCTCTAAAAACTGAATCGTACACTTGGATTAGTTATCTTTCTAGGGATTGTAAGTTGTACTCAAAAGTACATGTGTACCCAAATCCCTCTGTAGTCCCTACTAGAAATGATAAGTAAAACGGGCGTCCCTGTATGAAATGATAGAGTGAGGAACCCCATGAAAACATACAATATATTGGATTTACAACCTTCCAATCTCATCAACACTGAAGGCTTTTTTGATCAGTAATAAGTTATAAACCTTAATGAGTTTATCAACCACAACCCAAACCACATCATTCCATCGAGGCGACCTCGGTAAACCCGTCACAAAAGCCATCGCGACATCATTCCATTTCCAATTGGGAATAGGTAACTGCTGCAAAATCCATGTTGGTCACTGATGCTCTACCTTCACATGCTGACAGGTGGAACATCTCATAATAGAACCATCTATATACTTCTTTATACCTGGCCACCAATACTAATGATGTAGATATTGATACATCTTGGTGACACTAGGATGAACTTCCCAAATCGAGGAATGAAAATATTGCATCAAATCCTCACATATGTCTGCTAACACCCATATCTTTCCATTAAAATGCAAGACCTAATTTCCACCTATGGTCCACCCAGGAGTAGGGTCCTTGCTTGAAACACTCTTCCATAGGACTAGGTCTTCAGAATATGATAGCTGCCTCATTCTCACCCGATCCAATAGAGTAGAGGTAAAAACTACAGAAGAAAGAAATGTCTGCCCCTATCTATTGTTCACCTCCAAATGCATCTCAAAGAATAAATCCATAAGCTTCCACTCACTACTTTCCTCCTGAACTGCCTGTATTTGAGTCCTCCTTATCAACACATAAGCCACAACATTGCCTTTTCCAGGCGTGTAGGAAAGATCAAAATCAAAAGGCTAAAGGTACTCAACCCACCTTCACTATCTCAAATTCAAATCATGCCGAGTAAATATATACTTGAGAAATTTGTGGCCAATTTACACCACAAAATTCTCTCCCAAAAGATAATGTCTTCAATAGTGTAAAGTATTCACAACTACAGCTAACTTGAGATCATGTGTTGGGTAATTTCTCTCATGTGGCCTCAACTGCTGAGACCCGTATTCAATGACTCCTTCCCCCTACATAAGCATTGCTCTTAGCCTGATACCTAACGCATCGTAGTAAATGGTGTAAGTATTTCCCATCTCTAGAAAAAATAGTATTAGTGCTAAATACAATCTCCCTTTCAGCTCCTAAAAGGATGATTTGTAGGAATATGTCCACAAGTACTTTGCACCTTTCTTAGTCAGGACCGTCAGTGGTGCTTCTAATCGAGAAAAGTTCTGTATAAAGTGCCTGTAGTAACCATCCATCCCCAAAAAACTCCATACCTCAAAGACGTTCTTTGGATTCAACTAGGAAACCACTGTTCTCACTTTATATGGGTCTACTGATACTCCTGTCTCTGAGATAACATGACCCAAGAAGTGAATACGTTCCATCCAAAAGTGTAATTTTGAGAGCTTAACATATAACTAATTCTCTCTTAGTATACTCAATATGATATCAAGGTGGGTAGCATGGTTGTGTTGAGTGTGAGAGTACACCAAGATATCATCCATGAAGACTACCACAAAATAATCTAAGTAAGGATGGAACTTGGTTCATCTATGCCATGAAAATTGCTTGTGCATTCATGAGACCGAACAACATAGCCAAAAACTCATATAGATCATACCTTATTCAAAAGGCTATAAGAGGTATATATAATGGTCTAACACACAAATAATGATAAATGGATCTCAAGTCAATCTTAGAGAACACATAGGCTCCTTGAATATGATCAAATAGATAATAAATCCTTGGAAAGGGATATTAGTTCTTGATCGTGAACTAGTTCAGCTTCCGATAGTCTACACAAAGTCTGAGGGTACCTTCCACCTTCTTCACAAAAAGGATGGGAGAACCCCAATGAGAAGTACTGGGTCAGATGAAACCATTTGCTTGAAACTCCTCTAACTACTTCTTGAGCTCCTATAACTCTGGTGTAGCCATCCTATAAAGAGGAATAGACACCAGTGCTACCCCTTCCACAAGATCAATAGAGAAATATACCACTTTCTTTAGAGGTAATCTTAAAAATTCATCTGGAAAGACATCTCTAAAATGATCCACCACTAGAGGAAAGTCCATATGTGAAGTCCCATAGTCATCCAGATATAAAATAGAAATATATGATTTAATTACTCCCAACCCATGATTCTTGGGTCCATCTCTGCTCGCCTAGACACCCCATTCACCCTTGTGTAGAAAAGACCCACCCTCTGGTGACGTGAAACTCACCCTATGATAATAGTAGTCAAAAAATGCTTAAAAAGAGACCAACCAGTCCATTAAAAGAATGAAATTGAAGCCCGTAATCTCTAAGACATAGAGATACCATAAGAAGTGACTCCCACAAACCTCAAGAAGGAACTACTAGCACTAATATACACTATCCATCCTAAGCCCCAACAGAGTGCCTAGAATCTCAACATCCTCAGAAGTAAAGATGCATAGCCCAAGGATATCCACAAAAACAATAGATATAAAACTATGGGAATCCTCTATATCAAAAAGGGAATAAGCTAAAACAAAGGCAACTATAATCATACCTAGAATTGTAGAGGGTCTAGAATCTTGGTTCTGCTAGTTCTGCTCCACTACAAAAGTCTAACCTGTACCATGGCCCTGTGACCCTGCCTGACTACCCTGAGTTGATCCACCCTGCTATTACTGAAAACCTAAAGCCTGACTACCACAACCATGACCACCACCTCAGATTTTACGACCTAATGAACTATAGTTCCCTAACTGAGATGAAACTGGTGGTCCTGCTCCTGAATGTGGAGTCATAACTGATCCCCTCTCACTAGATGTTGGTGAGAAAAACTAGAAAAAAACGTTGAAGATGACCCATATTACCACAAGATTGGAACTCAATTGGGTCTATCGAGCACTGAGGTCTCATGTTCCCACTCTTCCCGCACTGGTAGCACCTCACATGACTACTTGTAGATACATCCCTACTACTGGAATCACCACGTGAAGGCTCCTTGCAGTGCTTCCTGCTATCAATCGAAGGAGTACCAGCCCTGGATGCTAAACCACCCTGGATCGTAGCTCCCAACTCCCTCATATTGTGCTTGGTAATCAACGACTGGTTCACTATATCCATCACCAAAGTTAGCCTGAAAACATTCACCTGTGATCGGATGTTGTACCCGAGACTATCCTCAAACCACCTAGCTAGGGATAAATCGTCACCTACCATAACAGGTGTGAAGTAGTGATGCTCTGTAAAATGAGACGAGTAATCCATCACTAAAAGAGTGCCCTACTCCAAGTGCATAAAATCTCAGGCTCAATAGACCCTCAACGTCTCAGGGTATAAGTAATCATAGAAGGTCCTCTAAAACTCTTCCAAATCCATATACTGACAACCTCCTGCTTATGAGACAACATACCACCACCTCTTGGTGGAATCACGTAGCCTGTACGTTGTGAGATTCACCCTCCTCTCTGGAGTCATCTCCAGATGCTCAAAGATGGAAAAAATGTCCTCCAACCATGAATCTACAGCCTGAGGTCCTCCTCCCCCTTAGAAAGTGGGAGGATGATACTGTTGTAACAACCGCGTCAACTCTTCCATAGTCGGGGCAGGATGTGGTGATCCTTGAAAAGTCTGCATCATCCTCATAAAGACTTCATGGAACTGTGCATCCGCACCTGTGTCTGATATAATAGCTGGTTCCAAGATGGGAATGATGGAAGGATCTGTAGGTAGTCCATGATCTACCATTTTCATTGTCTAATCGTTTCCCTGTATCTGGTGAACAACTAGAGGATGTCTCTATGGCATGACTCTACAAGGTCAAGCACACACCTCAATACAAGATTATCTAGGAAAGAAAATTATAAGTGAAAGAACAAAACAAGAGAAAGAAAACATTCAAGTTTTACAAAATAGGGTTACATAGTGTGTTCCCTTAAGCTTTTAATATTGTGTGTTCCTATGCTAATCCTAGTCGTGTAACACCCATACACACAACATGTTCCTTCTAAGACACATCGTGTAATTGAATTTTCCTTCCTGCCTAAGTACTTATACATGGATAGAACTACCTGATTATCTCCTAGGTAACACTACACATTGTGTAAACCCTATAAACAGTGTGTACCACTTAAGTATCATCCACTCATGTCGTTGGTCACATGGATAGATACGCGATTTATTACCACATGACATGTACAATATAGACACGATGTGTTCTACCAAAAGTTTCCCGACCCTGTGTCTATGCTCACACAGTCAGTCACATAGTCAATCAATACACGACGTGTACTCCAGTACACAGTGTGTGCTTAAGAAAAGCCAGTTCTTCTAGAAAAGAAGAACACATGGTGTGTGTTCATAACCTCACACGTTGTGTTGTCTGGGTTTCCAGACAGTAAGCCTCTGACACTTCTTCGAAACCCTTAAAAACATATTTTTTTTCCAAGGAATGAAAAATTATGACCCATGAGAGCCCATACTCCCTTGAATCAAAGTTTGTAATCCTTATTCAACTCAAAATTGAACAAATTCAATTAAAGTTCAAACATGATCCACCAAAATTCTGATCCAAGAGGTCCTACAACACCTCATGGATCAATGTTTGGAATCCATCCTAATGAAACCTTACAATTTATAATACCCTACCAAAATAGTAGGTATTATATCATGAAATATATCACAAAAACATTCATATCTAGCACAACATCTATTATAATAGCATATAATCAGTAATTCACCCTAAATGGCATGAAAAAAATGAATGACATGTGATATCTATCAAGTGCCTATATGATTTATGAGATGGAATACCCTCATCTTATTGGGTTGCAATATAAATAGAACCACAATGATATAAATCATAACAAAACAAAACAAGTGAATCACCCAATGGTGAAATCAAATCAACTGTAACAATTTTAAAACCATAAAAATTTCAATATTCGAGGTAACTTGGATTTTACCTATACACGAGTTAGCTAATATCGGGCACAACTTACTAAAAACTACACATTCAATCCTATCCATGTCTATAGACTCTAAATAGTAATACAAATTAGAAAATAACCACCTTTAATACCAATTTGTAAAATCCAGGTTCCGGGTGCCACCCAAAGGTGCCCTGAATCTGGTTGGTCACATGAACTCAAGCACATTTCTACAAATGCCAGAGGCTTCTGACTAGCAATGAGAGATAAGGTCTGATAATAGGAAAACTATGACCTCATTGGCAGAGTATAAATAGTGGAACCACAAATAGTAAACAAAAGCAGAAGCAATAATACCATACACAGAAGTAAACAGAAGAAGACTGATAGTAATATAACAACTGAAGTACATATAAATGATGCATGTCACATGTGTCTAGAAAAGAATCCAAACAAGTTACAATGATAGAAATACAATACTAAAACCATAGTACAAAAAATAAGTAAAATCCAAAATAATCACAAGCCTGAGCTTAGTCCCATTCTCTCCAGTTCCAACAACAATCAAGTACCTGATGGAGAAGGGTGCTTGCCCATATCTATACCTAAAACCATATAATCTGTTTGGGTCCAAAAGTATGACCTAAATAGGGTGTGAGATGAATCCCAGTAGGCAACCACTAAAATATATATGACTAACTGTTAGTGAATACATATAGAAGGCAATATGCAGAAATGAAGCAATAAACTAGGAAGTACTCAAAAGTAAACCATCCTATAGTTTCCAATTACTTTCATTTTAATTTATTAATTATTCAAACCATAGAATAATGTAACTTCGAGATCTAGACTATGTTCTGTGTCCCCCTGTATAATAGTAACAACAAAAATCTCATAAGTCCATCTCAAGAACCAAGTAAGACTGAGTCCAATCTTGTACTTTGGCTTGGCAGACTCGTCATAGTCATTCAATTATTCACAAAAACCTTCTAGGAAAGATTTCACGATCTAACCCCTTTGGTTTAACTTAGCACTAATGAAATACAAATGAACACATTAGAAGCTCTGACGGTCAATACCCATGGGTACAAATGGCATCAATAAATTATAAACAACCTCCAGGTAGCTATCACGATCAATACCCCCTAGGTCCATATAGCACAAATAAACATAAATGACCTCCTAGGTAGCTTTCATGGTTAGTACCCCTAGGAAAAATTCTACACCAAGGATCTCATGATCCTTTGTAAATAAACATGGAAACCCCCATAGTTTTCTTGGTCCAAGGCTCTCTCAGTCCCTTAGAAGATCAACACCCATATCATAATAAATAAAAACATGTAATCTATAACTACTACATGGCTAACATTCAAAAGCATAACTCATGAAATTCATATAATCAATCAACTTCATCCTAAACAATTCAAGGCATGGAAACAAGGTATGCCTCATAGGCAACCTAGGCCAAATGACCATAAATTTTCAAACTAGGGAAATGCACCCATGGGGTGTCCCATAACAAGGTATAAAATCTTATGCATATGTAATCAACCCTTGTCAAACAAAAATACCATAGAAGGTATTAAACAGGGTCAAATTCTGAAATTTACAATAACCCAAACACAAGTATTCAACACTTTAAGAATATATAATCTAAATACAATCAAGGAAAAGCACAAACCACCTATAATGGTGTTGTATGATGAAAACTATTGAACGTCGGCCCTTGATTCAACCTAGAACAACATGGATCTAAAAAAAAGGGAAAAACAATCAACCCTCGATAACTCATGAGAGAGGATGAATTAGGGGAGGATCAAGAAGAAGGGATAAATCACCGGTGGGATTCCAATGCACTTTCTAGAGTTCATATTAGTCTTTGGATGGAGAATTAGTGGCTCAAACTTTGATTGTCTCTCCCAGTCACTCCTGGATGAACCAAGGTTAGAATAATAATAATCTGTAAACGAGATACATTTCCGCTCCAATATATCAATTAAAAAGAAAAGTACATGGTGTGTTCATTTAATGTTCATGTTGTATACTAGCCTTAATCGGCCCCCACTTTAGGCGGTCTTGCAGGTCACCTATACAACCATGTACTTGACCATTACATGGACAATACACAACTGCACATGGAAATTGGGTACATGACATGTACTCAAAAGTACATGGAGTGTACTTAGAAAAAAAACCCCATTCCTTCATTTTCCATAAAAAACAACCCAAAATAAAGATCCATACCTAAAAAGAAGATCTGGGTTCTTAGAAATATCATCTATGACCATGATTCTTGGTTCACATCAGGATTGTAGGGAGGTTTGTAAGAGGATTTTGGGACCCAATTATGGATGATTACAATATTTCACACCCAAAATATGGGAAAACCAAGTGCACTATCTAGGTTTTTGAGGATATGATGAGATCCTATGTGTTGGAACTTGATTTGAGATAGGAGGATCAATTTCCATTGGTTGTGTTTGGTTATAATAACAACTATCACTCTAATATTTGTATAGATCCTTTATAGAAGATGTATAGGAGACCCTTCAGGCCACATTTGTGATAGATTGAGATTTTATAGACATATCTTATTGAGCTAGAGCTTGTATAGAAAATAATGGAGAAGGTTTAGGTGATTCACAAGTGTATGAGGATATCCCAGAGTCAACCGAAATCTTATGCAGAATTACATTATATTCATTTAGAGTTTGAGTAGGGAAACCATTTGTTTATGAGATTCTCCCCATGATGAGGATTTTAGTGATTTTTCTAGAGAATAAAGTTATCCTTGAGGTTTATCATGCCATTCCAGATCCTAAATAGTGTTGGAGAGGCTTTTTACCACTTATCCTTACCCACATAGTTATAAAGATTTTAATAATTCTTTTATGTTTCATAGATGAGGAGATATTTTCATAACCCATCACACATTTTTGAATAAGATGATTTAGAAGTCAAGTACATAGACATCTACTCAAATTACCCTATAGAGATTGAGGACTGACAAGATAAGCCCTGTGTGGATATACTATTACTTTGGTTTAATGGATTTAGAATCATGTGAGTGTGTATGAGATCTATTGGGAATTTAAGAGCCATATTTGGTCTCAGTACCCCCACCTTTTTTTGTATCTTATATTTTTAGGGAGAAAATAATTTAAGGAGTGGAGAATGTTATGAACTTATTTTTTTGACTTTAATACTTTTAATATTTCTATATATATCTCTGGATTTTCCTCAGGATTGGTATTGTGGTTTGGGTGTCTTATGACCCCATAATTAATATATTAAAAATATTAATATATATTAAAGCACACACATGAATATTTTCATAATAAATGGTTTTATAATTGATTGTATCCTCATATGGAAAATATTAAACTGTGGTTGTTTCCAGAACATGGGGTTTACCCTAGGCATGACATAAAGGTGGTCGACATTGGGTTTTCTATGGAAGGAGGGTGTTGGAGAGTGCATTAAGTGAATTAATTAATTAATTAAATTAATTTACTTAAATTACAAAAAAACTTAATTCCTCTCTATAAATTCTCTATTATAGAAAATCTACAGGGTTATCCACATAACCTTGGGAGATTAGAGAGGAGGAGGAGGAGATCTTCATTAGAGCTGGTGACTTGGAAACATAGATTGAGGAGAATCATGAGATGGATGTTGATCATAGTGGGATCTTCATATTCTTCTATAGAGTATTCATTCTTCACTCATGATAGATCTATTCTTGAGGTAGGGAATGTTATTTTTTGGGTTTCCACCCATTGATTTTTTTTGATATTCATGGATTATATTATTTAATCTTGTTTTCTATGATTTACAATCTTCACAGTAGTCTAATTTTAATTAGTGTTACTGAACCTAGTTATTTCATTATTGTACCCTAATTTAACCCTTGTTTTTGATTATGTAATCATTGGACAATATCGTACTAACAAAAATTGATTTTAACTTTGTTCTTGTAATTTCCCCACCATTGATCATTTCATTCTTCATCATTGGACCACAAGGTCAGTGATTAGACATTTTCAGGTCTGATTCGAGTGTGATAGAACCCAAAGATACATGATGGATGTGTGATCAACATGGGTTTTAGTGTTTTGTGAATGTATCAAGATGGTTATAGTCTAAAGGTGATGAATTCAAGGATTGGTACTCTTTAATGGTGATAGAGGCATGCTGAATACCACCCTAGAGGATCTTAGTTTCAATTTCCAACCACTGAAGGCCAAAAAACACCAATCAGAGTTTCTACCTTCATTTTTAGTGGATTTAGGTGGGTCAAATGGTATGAAGGTTAGAGAAAATCATGGATTCAAAATCCACATGAGTAAGGATATGTTTTCTATGAAAACTTTAACTACACACTATGTATATTGGTGGAATACACACCATATAATCTGGGTTATCTCAATTTGTAGGGTTTAGTCTTGATATAAATATCCCATGACTTGTGGTTAGGCCCATATGGTATGCGATATTACTTGAGTATTCAATCCATGTGATGGAGGCACATTAACATAACCTCGAGTGAGTATACATTCCATGTACTCATAGGGACAAACCTTATGGATAGAGATGGATGGACAAGCTATGTACTATAGGAGTACATGCCCAGGACCCTAGGTGATCATAAACACCATATGACCCAACCTACATGCCATGTAAAGTCACTTGGCTAGCCAATATGTGTCCAAGTAAGGACACACACAGGTTTCCATGAGGAGTCACACACCGTGTGACCTTATATACATTCCATGTAATTTTACATAAACTTATATGTTGTGTATATTCTTCTTAAAGACCCATATTTGGGCTTGCAAGTAGCCTATCACGAGTAGTTTTCCATGTGGTATGTGATGGTGGAATTTGTTTTTTAATTAGAGATATTACATGAGGTGTTATAAGTAGGAAACTTCTTCCATCTATGCTTGGCCAATGATGGAGATCAGGTTGATCCTTAGAGAGACATTGGGTTCGGTACTCCCCTATCACACTAGGGCGTGAGTCCCCCATACTCTTTACATAGGTAGAGTTGATACTCACCATACTAAATAGGGTGTTTTTACCCTATATAAATAGTGGTACTCCACCATATTCAAGATATGATAGAGAGAAGTTCCTCTACTGAAGTTAATTCTCCCTCAAATATGGAGTGCAATGGAGAAAAGAAGGACCTCCACACTGAATCTTGTGAGGTTTCACTTAGTGATGGGTACCAGAGATGGAAATTTTGTAGTTCTAGTATGAATCATCATTATTAGATGGATTTGAAGATAAATATCCCATTTCTCTCTTTTCTTAGGTTTCTTTTCAGCATATCTATTGTTGGATTCCTTAACTCTCTTACTTTATGAGTTGGGATGAATGTTTTATACTTTTTATTCTCTCTTGGTTTTTAGGTAATCTTATAGGGTATGTATATTATCATCCCTTCATGGGATTTCCCCACATGCATTGTGTCTTATGCAAATTACATGAAGATCAATAGTGATTTTGAATGAGTATAGAGGTACTTGGTGTTACTGGATTTTATTGGTGGTTATCCTCAGATATCATGAGTTTAGATATCTTCTTTATTTTCCCTTTTCTAGTTTTTATTAAGTTTGGACTTTATTTATTTTTTGGCATGTATTTTTCCCCTTTTTTATTTTAGTATTACCTTATTTTACTTTGATGCATTTTCTAGAGGTTAACGCATGAATTGATTACACCCTAGATGTTTTGGTCATTTATTACATCATTGTACTATTTCATAGAGCTAGTTGAGTGTGTGAATACAAGTACATTATACTAAGGCTGTATAATCCCAACCTAAGAGCCACTAAAATGGTGCCCCAAGCTGGTGGGATGCTATGCCTCAAGAAAAACTCCCTATATACCAGAGGATTCCAACTAGCAGTGATGCTCTAATGGAGGTATAGTGGGGAGACTATACCCTATGGATCAATATAAATAAAGTATAAGAAATAATACATAATGGTAGTAGGATATAATAATAAATGTTAATCAATAATTAATGAATAAATTATCATGCATGAACATGATACAATGTACAGATAGACATACAATATGTGATACATATAAAGAATAGGTAAATAAATAAACAAGACTCAATGGATAATTACAATAGCATCATTAGAACTAGATTGGTCCTTTGCTGTCATAATCTATCCTATAATAGAAGGATTACAACAAGTAAGCACAATCCAAGAACCTAATCCTATAATCATGAGGTCTGTTTGAGTACCCCAGTGTAATGGTGGCTCGAAGAGGGTGTGAGATGTACTCAGCAGGCCACCACCAACATTGTCTAATGAATAATCTAGTCCATGTATATAAAATGAATTAGTGTTTTAATATAATTAATAAGGTAGTAAATCAATAAGAGTAAACAATTTGGGATCAGGTTACTCAAGGAAACCTGACCGACCATACTTTCTTTAGCCTAAGCTGGAGTACCCTTGAACTAATGTGAACCTTTATAGATACAAGAGTGTGCATAAATGGAAACAAAAATAGGAAATGATAGATATACACCAGTAGGTAACTAAGGCATCCACATGTTAATAAAAGTTATAATAACAACAACAACAACAATAATATCCAAGGACCCATGGTTATAATCCCAAACAACCATAAATGAGTGCATTATTCATTTGAACATGAGTAATCATTATTCATATATAATGATTGGTATGCATGATACAAATTCTCTTTCCTATGATCCCATTAAAGGAGTCCCGTAAAAAGGAACCCAAGTATATATATAGTCATAAGGAAAACATATAACCTATGAGCCCATCCTTGGTAGTCTATATTAGAAGGACAAGTATCAAATGAGGTTATATATCAAGAAACCCATGAGTCTCTCTAGGGTATTCCATAATGAGGAAACCCAGTATCACTCAAGGTGTTGTAATAAAGGTGAAACCCTCTAAGCCTTTACATGGTATACCACTAGGGAACCAATTATCACTCATGGGTATAATAATCTTGATTAACCTATGAGCCTGTTTAAGGAATTCCTACTTGGTAATCGAATTATTTCTCAAGGAATACCTAGCTAATATCATTTAATACATGATACCATCCTTAGTATACCACTAGGAAACCATGTATCACTTGTGTAATGGTATAACACCTCACCCACCAAGCCCATACAATGTTACCAAGTAGGGAACCAGGTATCAGTCATGGTATCAAAAACTCAAACTTCCTATAGGCTCGTCCAAGGAATCACTACATGGGAATCTAAGTATCTTTGTACTTTCCCTAGCATATTTCACTTAAATAATTTAAATAGTCCATGAGGAAATCCATACTACAACAATAAAACTATAAAATGGGAACCTCAGTTAACAAGAAAATTATAAAGTCCATGGGAACCACCCATTCCATAATACCAAACAAGTAAAATCAATAATCATTTCCCTTTTTTATTTAAGAGACAACACACCTCAAAATTTGGTCTTATTAGAGATCAAAAGTTTGATCTTCATACCCTTGTATTAAAATTAATTAATTATATTGATCTATAATTCATAAATCAACACACCTCAAAAGGTAATCTAGTGTAATCAAAGTATTTCAATCATACATATTCAAATAGAACACCCAAAGGGGTGGATTCCACATAAGGAAGATAATGAGTAATAAGGGGATTTTAAGTGTAATCACCTAGAGGGGTGGTTTGGGATAAGTTCTTCACCTCCAACCATACTATATGGTCTAATGTAGTAAAGGTCAAGGTCTAGGCACTTAATTTAGTTCATTTTATAATTTATAAGCAACACTCATAATGCCTAATATGCGGTGCAACAAAAATATTATATAAAAAATGAAACTTTGGGGAAAAAATATATAAACCACCTAAATCATGCTTAGGATGATCCACTCATCCAATATCAAGATTTTATTTGAGAAAAAATATAAGAAAATGGGAAAATCTTCAACCACCTTGAAAATAGGGAAAAACTAGATCATATGGATTCAGTATTTTGGATTGTGAGATAAAGAAGAAGAGAAGCATGAGAAGTCGAGATCTTATCAATATGGTTCCAATGCACCCGAAAACACTTGATTTAGAGGTAGGATAGATAATAGGGATCAAAGAATAGGAGGGAGGATAGGATCTCACATGGACCCCTACTGTTGTGAAATGGGAAGGGGAAGGGGAAGAAACCCCTTTGAAGAAGGCATGAAAAAAACAACCTTTTACAACTTTTTAAAGAGCCACATAATTTGTATGTATGGTTTGGAAACCTGTGCATCAACCATGTGACCTACTCTACCTAAGAGACATATCCTATATGGTTAGGTTTCATGTTTTGATCTAACTATGTTCCAACTATGCTGTGCAACTAGTTAAGCGGAAATAAGGGTGCGAGCTAGGTGCATAGTATGGTAAAACCATGCAAAGACTGTGCAGGTCACCCCTTAACTCTTTCACCAAGATGCATGACCTCTTTCCCCCCTCACATGGTTTATAAAATCCATGATTCTAAAGAAATTGGGTCTCATGGTTGACCTGAATGGTTAAATTAACAGTGAACTAACCATGTTCCTCATGATGCCTCTCTAAAAACCAAAGATTTCAGAGCTCTATGCCTATGAAACTCAGATAATATCATGGGAAGCTTCCCAAAAATTTAACCCCATCCATAAAAAACACATAAAATAGTTTCAAATATTTTATTTACATTTCAAATATCAATTTAATATTCAGCCTGTCCACCAAATAAAAAGTTCAAAAAATCATGGAATTTTTAACCTGGTCCAAAACATAGGACATTAAAAATTCATCCCATTTAATTGTTTTTCCTTATTAGAACTTATCTCTAGAACCTTTCCTATTGGAGGTTAGGTTAGGGTGTACCCCTCAGCTTAACACCAACCCAGGAGTTGTCTTAGTGGGTTTGTTCATGACATTTTGATCATTTATTTTGATATTCATTTCATCCACATATTTTCCTTCATGTTATGATATTTTTTCCCTTAATAAGAATATAATATCACCCCTTTATATTTTATACAGTACCCATGTTTTGAATATTATTATATCTTATTATATTTCTAAAAAAAGGGTTTAAAGGATCATGACTATAAATAAGTATTTTCAAATGTTGTAAAAAAAGTTGTTTGTATAGCTGATATCGAAGACACTAAACCTTTAGATCATTGGGTTATGTGACTATTTATGAAATGTACTTTTCAAATAATGAGATTAATTTATTATTTATGTTAATTTTATATTTGGTCTCTTTATTTGGTATCAAATTAGAGGTTTTTTATTTTTGGAGATTATTTTAGGGAACATTAGTGATAACCCTAAGGATAAGTATAATATAAAATTATGATATTTTAGTAAATTTTTTATTGTATTATTTTACTATAAGTGCATCTCTGTCTAGATACTACATGTGGATGTGGTTTTGTAATAGATTCATATAAGGGAAATAACCCCAATAATAGTTGTCTGATTATATCTTAACCACCATTCTAGTGCATAATGAATATTCCCTTACCACAAACATGGTTTGACACTCCGAGGGGATATGTATTGGTTAATAACATTTTCTTTAAAAAATATTATGAAGGGTTTTAATATATATAACTCATTATGTTATAAATAAAATCATAGATATTCTAAATTAAAACCTAGATATTCATAGGCTAACATATACACATCATTTATGAAATCATTCTTCTAAGTTTATAGTTTCCTTTTATATATAATAATTAATTTAAATATACTCATTCCCAGTTTTCCTTTAGTAAAGTTAATAGTGGGAACCTGAAAGAACCAAGTTAATAATGGGTTCAATTGACAATGTGGAGATTTTTCCAATGGGAAACCTAATGAGATTGGGGTTGTAAGGAAAAGTATCATAGCAATTCTCACTCAACTATCTCAAGTTGTGGGAAACAACCCAAATCATATTGATCTCCCAAACTCACAAAGGATCTATAAACTCACTGTCAATTTTTGTATGATGCAACATACAACCTCATTTAGTGTGTCCCATAATATACTAATTACTGATTATTGGGTCAATTCAATGGAAAAGATATTTTCCTTATTCCAGTGATTAGACCATGAGAATGTCATTTTGGTAGTCTATAGTTTAGATGGTGATGCTGACCAGTGGTGGATCCTCATTAAGAATACTATAAAAACGAGGACACAAAATCTATATAATGAGAATATTTAAATAATATATTTTTATTTAAATATTTTCCAAAGACTATTAATATGAAATTTTAATGGGAATTATCAGAATTGAAGTAAAAAGAGGATTAATCTATTAGATCATATGGAGTAAATTTTACAATATTTACGAAGTATTACTCTAGTTTTATCTATAACACCAAGATTAAAATCAATCGCTTCATTACTAGATTAAGTACAAGTATTTGAAGGTCATTATCCACAAGATACTTTAGATTATATGAAGATATTTTTTGATGTGATCTTAAGGTTGATATGGAAACTGGATCCTCTTAATATTCTAGGCATAAGAAAAGGAATGTAGAATATCTTATAAGCACTAATTATAAGACACATGATGGGAAGAAATACCAATTTTATAAATGAAATAAATGTGGGATAAAGCACCAAAATAATTTTCTCAAGGAATACAAGAAGTTTTTTTAGTGCATTAAAGTAGGACACCAAGCCCACAATAATCTAACCAAGGGTAAGAGGATGATTAATTCAAAAAAAATATAAGATAGTCCCTGCTAATTATATACCTTCACCATAATGATTCATGTGAAAGGATTTTTAAAATTATGGGAATAAATTCCCTAAAACTCAAGAAAATGAATAAAATAGGCCCTATCATCCCCCCAAATTGAGTAAAAAAGGAAGGTAATTCATGATCACTACCATTGGGGTAGATCAAGATAATTAAGTGATTCTATGTGAACTTAATCTCTCTTTTATTTCTAAAAGTACCTTTTTTTATTCTATTTCATCACATTTATTTATATCGAACAAGTTTTCTAAGAATGTGGAATCACTACCCCAAGAAATTGATAATGAACTATCAATGAAAACCCATAGTTCCATAATGACTGTGTCTAAGATTTTGAAATATGTTTCGATTGATATTAATGGGAAGAATCTTCATAAAGATCTAATACTTATTCATTTGGTTGAATTTAACATAATATTGGGCATTTATTGGCTTTAACTACCTGAAAATCATATCAACTATTGGGATAAGGAAGAATTATTTCATATCTCAAATTATCATATTATCAAGTATAGATACAAGGATTATTATGAACTCCCAATGGAAGTAAATTATATAATGTGGGTTATGGTAGAAAATAATGAGGGAATCTTATTTTAAATGATTTGGGAATAAGTCGACATTTATAACATGCCTATTGTATGGTAATGTATTGATGTATATTTGGATGATATTTTTGGTCTTCCCAAAAATTGAGAGGTTGAGTTTTTAATTTAAATTATACCTAGATTCATGCCTATCTCAAAGAGTCTAATAGTATAGCTCCCATTGAATTTTAGGTGTTAAAGAAGAAACTTAAAGATAATTTGGAAATATGTTTTATACACATCAATGATTCATCAAGAGGTAAACTATTACACCTTTTCAAAAATAATGATGGATATAAATGTCTTTACATTGATTTTCATGAGATCAATAAAATCATGATAAAAAACAATTATCCTCTACCCTATATAGATGATCTATTCGATCAACTCTAAGGAGCTCAATACTTCTCAGAGATTGATGATTAACCACTAAAAGAGAATAAAATTAATTGTTTATATTTTAATATTTATGTGACTTAATGTTAATAAACACCATTATTAGTTCATTTTATAATTTGAACTTCATTCATCATCATACATGAAATTCCTAGTTAAAATGAGCTAATAATTGGTACATTTTCACCACCTTTCCGAACAAACTCTATTAATAATTTTTATTTTATATTTTAGGATAAATTTTCCCATTTTATAGGGAATATTTAATCTTTATCTAGTAGTTGGAGATTCATATTTGAAGGAAATCATCATTAAATTTAAACCTAGAAAATTATGGGTGAATTAAGCTGGATAGAATCCTACTAAAATGAGTGTAGCGACCATTATATAATCCCAGTGAACATAAAATTTGAAATGGAGATATAGGGAATAATGGAACAAATTTCATTGAAATTTGAAAAGTGATAATTATTATATTTCAAGGGTGATTCGGGCATCTGAAGTGGAAGATAAAATTCAGTTCTAGATTCAATGGCCCAGAATAATAACCCAGAATTTTGATCATAAATCTGCAGATATAAGTCCAAATAGACTGAAATTTTTATATTTGTTATAATAAATAATGGGATTAAACTTATTTATTTTTTTAACACACAAATTTATCCATCTAGTATCTCATTTTTTCATGTCTATTGGGTGGATTCTCACTGGCTCTGATATTTTTTCAATGGTGGAAAATTCCTCTCTCTATTGACTTCTCAGCCACATATTCCTACCCTCATTAATCGGGATGACTTTGATAGATGGTATCTTAGACCAAGGATTCAAAAATTCATATTTAAGGTAGTTTTGATCAAGTATTTGTAGGAATTTGTTTTTGTGTTTCATTGTATTGTTATGATGCCTCTTTTTCTTTGTAAGAACTTTGTTTCTCATGTAAGTTGGTCAAATCAAATTAGTTTCTTAATAAAACTTATTATTTTTCTCATTATATATATTTTTAACATGTTGAGGGTATTTAATTAATTTTTTTTCACACAATAAAGATATAAATCCTTCACACAATAGTGGAGTGTTCATTATTTCATTGTTTTTACTTCTTTAATTCCACACTTTTGAGTCTACTTCCATCTTCCATTGAGAGATTTTCATCAATGAAGGGATAAAACTCTTATGGGTTGATCCAAGGGAGTATAAAGGGGATTTATTGGATGTTATTTATCACTCTATAAATTTTTAATAACTTATTTTAATTGGGTATTTTTCTTGATGATCATAATACTTATTCATCCTTATCAAATCTTTAGTCCACACACTTTAAGGGATAATATGATTGTTTACCTTGGAGTTCTTATAAAAATTATCCTCCAAGTGTAGAGGTTATTATAATTAGTTTTTTAGTATTAAAAAAATAAGTGATGAAGGTGGTTTTATCTCATCAAATTAATCATTATCATGTCTAATAAATTGATAACGTTAAAAATGAAATTCATCCAATCCAACCTGAGAATCACCTAGGATTAACCCATTTCATTAATTTATTACACTAATGTATTTTAGTGATTTAATAATCCACTCAAATCAAACCCATATTGGCCAATTAATTTAAAAAATATCTCTCTATATATAATTTATGTATCTTAGGTATATTTTTAAGTCTTTATGGATTTGAAAACCCCATATGTATAACTGTTGAGATCTTAACCCACTGGGTAAATTTTGGTGATAAAAAATTTTGGAACCATTTTTGGGGACCCAAGTAAGTCATATTATGCACTAACATTTTATTCTTTCCCCTTTCTTCTATCCCCCCCACAATTTCTCTTTCTAAACCCCTAGGTTTTTTCTTTTATAGAACATGTATTCCTATACTTGGGACAATACAAATAGACTTGTTAGGGTGGATAACTTGAGGTTTGAGGAGTCCAGTGAATTTAGGGGTATACTTAATTTAGATACCAACCTTCCAAAGGTTTTTTATTCAAAAATTGAGTTCAATACAATGGATAATATTCCTTGAAACCAAATTATAACTCTGGGCGGGAGACCAAAATTTAAATCCAAATGAGGAATCCCCTAAAATGGGGAATGAAATCAATCAAACCATGAATGAATACCTTAAACATTTCTAAACCCATAAAACCTCATGAATTATCCATGATTTCATAATATTTGCACACTATATCATCAAAATTCATGTCCTAAACCACATTACAACCTTTCATGGGATGGATTCTGAGATGTCTTACCACCATGTTAATGAATTCAATTACATTGTTGAAATCATGTGCCCAGAAAATCAGCATGAATCAAATAATTGTTTTTCATTTTCCTATAAATGATCTATAAAATAATTTGTTAAAAAATCTTCAACCAACATCCATCCACTATTAGGAAAAACTAAAAAGATAATTTTATAAGAAATAATTTCCCCACAACAAAACTATTTTACTAAAAAAATAGAATCCAAAACTTTATAAAAAAATAAGGGTAAACATTCTATAAAACATGGGAATTGTTTAAATTCACTCTCAACATGGTACCATACCATGATTTCTCAATTCTATAATAAGTGATAATTTTCTATGAATGGTTGGTTCTAGGAAACAAACAATTCATTGAAATAATGTCTAATGGAACTTTCAAAAACAAATCCCCAAATGATGCATATGAGTATCTAGAAAATATTGACGAACAAAACCTAACATGGGGAACATCACAATTCAAGGAGAAGCCACAAAAATCTTATGGAATACCCAATCTTATATAAGAGGAAATTCATTGGAAAAAACTTGCTACACTCACTAGGAATGTTGATGAGATTGATATTAAGAAGGTTCATGCAATTCAAACTATTGAACATGTTTGCACAATTTGTGAAAAACATGACCACAATATTGAAAACTGGCCAACTATCCCCTCTATAAAGGATGCAATTTTAGGAGGAAAACCAATGGAGTTAAATGATTTGAACTTTAAAAATCCACATTACTAAAATACTTTAAATACAAGGTATAATGACCATCCACAATTTCATTAGAAAGAAAATCAATAAACAACACAATAATAATGTCTCAACCCATACCCTCAATAAATTTTTTAAACACATAACTAGTTTCAATTCAAACCAGTCCAATAACAACATCCATTATTCGAATACCAAAAACCTATCCAATAATACATTTAACATATCATCCAATAACCAAAGTATCTTTATGGGATAAAACAACCAGTACAAAACCCTTCCAAGCCCATACCTCTCCTAGTACTTGAAAAATTATGCAATAGAATGGAAAAAATGAACTCATAATTCTCAGCACTTAAACATGAATGAAAAAGAATATAAATTAGAAAGGAACCCATTCCTACTCAATCTATTCCTCCCCCAAACTTGAATGGAGAATCTAGATTCACACAAACATCTCTTGAATAACTCAAAGTATTTCACATCTTAAGAAGTGTGAGAT
Organism: Viscum album; assembly: GCA_963277665.1. Taxonomy (NCBI): domain Eukaryota; kingdom Viridiplantae; phylum Streptophyta; class Magnoliopsida; order Santalales; family Viscaceae; genus Viscum; species Viscum album. Next base: position 746,398,998 of record OY728129.1, on the reverse strand, counting down.
CCATTAATACACATGAAAAACTATAAAAATACCATATTAATCCTAAAAAACTCACGATAAGGATGAATAAATACCTTTAGAAAAAAAATATAATGAGAATGTGAAGGAACCCACAACAAACCAAAAAATACATCTACCTTATCCCTTCTCTCAATGCATGAGAGAAAAATATAAAACTTAACTGAATGAAACATTAAGGGAAATATTATCTCTAGTTAAGTTTAACATATCCATTATAGATGAAATTCAAAACATACCTTATTACTCTAAGTATATTAACATATTTTTCACTTTTAACAGAAAAATTTCAAATAAAAACCAAGTCCTTTTGGTAGCTAATGTGAGTACCACCATTCATGGAAACATTCATCATCATATGAAAGAACCATGTTGTCTATACATCAACATTGAATTATGAGATAATTTTCTTTCAAATCTATTTTTAATCTAGGAACCAATGTGAACCTCATTCCATATGTAATGTATTTTCAGTTAGGGCTTGAGTGACTCCAACCCACATATGTCACTCTTCATCATTATTATTGAAGTATTTGGGTTCCTATGGGGATATTAAATGGTATTACTATGAAATTTGAGAACTTCAACCACTATACAGACTTAATTTTCCTAGATAATTATCCAAACTTAGGTAATAGGGAATAAAATCTAATCATCATTGGTATTACCTTTCTGGTAACAATAAACTCGGTTATCCAAGTAAGTAATGGGAACATGAATATAATCTTTAGAAACACGAGACTGGATTTTGAAATTTACATCAAAAACTATAAAATTAAGGATAATGAAGAGATTTATGAGATCATTTGGATATTTAAGGTTGATAGTGAACTATAATAAGATAAAGTATTTTCCAAAGGATGTTAATGTAAATATGAGATTGATTTTATTTGTTCACAAGAGGTAAATTTTTCTCCTTGGCGTGGATCTATTTCAGATAATTCCTTTGATGATTTTTTAGGATAAATAATAAATGAATCCTTTATATAAATCTCAAAAATAAAATCTACACCCATTCATAAAACCAATCTGTCCAATTTGGTGTATAAAACATCAGTTTAAAAAAACCCAATTCTGTTGAAAAATTTGGGAGAGGAAACTTAGTTTTATTCAAAACCATAATTTGAGTCTAAAAATATCAAATAACCTTGCTATAATTAAAGGTCTAGGATGCCTCACTTACGTACTAATTCATAAGGTATAATCAAACCCTTTCTATATTCATCTCTTATTATCTTGAATCCAACCATGAGAAAATGTTTATAAAAATATTGAGAATATATAAGAAATAAATTGGATAGACCCATTATGATATTCCTAGGATTAGAACACTCATTATAACCAATAGGATTATTCTAGAACGTGACTCTAAAAAATGTTAAAAACCTTAATGAATAATCAATCCCAATCTCATGGATGTGGTATATAAAAAAATTATAGTTAAAATATGGAATCATCTATTGTACTGCTAAGAGTGAGTGGGTGAGACCAATACAAGTGGTTATTAATAAAGCTATAATTACCATGATTACAATTGAGTATGGTGGTATTATCACCACTAGGGTTATTAGTGGATATAGAGTGTTCATTGACTATAATAATTGAAAACCTTTCACCAAGAAATACCATTTTCCCTTTTCCTTCATTGATCAAGTCCTTGAGTGAGTGGTAGGTCATGAGTTATAATACTTCTTAGATGGATTCTCAAGGTATAATAAATATGAGGCCTCCTTATAAGATCAATAAAAACCACCTTCACCTATCTATTTGAAACCTTTTCCTTCAACCATATTCCCTTTAGGTTATGTAATGCCCATGGTACCTTATAGCGGTGCATGAAGGGAATATTTTATGACATGGTGGGAGATTTTTTAGAGATATTTATGGATGAATTATCTATATTCAACAATATATTTAAGGGATGAATTAGAAATGATTTTCTAGATATGAGGATAATAATATCAACCTAAACTGATAAAATTCCATTTCATGTTAAAAGAAGGACATGTTCTGGGACATTTGGTCTATAGTAGAGGGATTGAAGTTAATAAATACAAAGTAGATACAATTCATCACCGTAAATTTCTAAATATTATCAATTAATATAGGTACTTATGAGGAAATTATAGTTTATATATAAGGTTTATTAGGAACTTTATCTCTATTTAATGACCCATTTGCACTCTGCTTGTGAAAGACACTCCATTTGTGTGTATAAAGAGCTGTGAGGAATCAATATATATATACTCATGTAATCTATTATATATAAACCCATCATAAAATCTACCAATTATAATATCCATTTCAAAATAATACGTGACGTGATAGACTTTACTATAGGATTTGTTTTAGGAAAAGGTCTAATAAAAATCTATTCATCATATATTGTGCAAGAAAATCACTGAATGATTCACAAATAAAATACACCAATTTTAAGAAAGAGTTTATTCCTTTCATATTTTCCTTATAAAAATTCATATCCTATTATTGAATATCTCCCATCATTATCTTCATAGATTATTTAGCTTTGAAATACCTTTTCCAAAAATAATATTCATGGATAGATTGATTAGGTGGGTCCTTATTCTATTAGAGTTTGATATAACCATTAAGGATGAAAAGGGTGTTGAAAATGTTAAATATAATCACCTATCTAAGATGAAATTCATGGATAACTCACATCAACTTTCTACATTTGATTCATTTATTAATGAGCACCTATATTCTATGAGTGATTTTCCATAGTAATATGAAATATAAAATTTCATGGTATGGGACTTATACCAAAATTATTAGGGACTCAAGATCAGAGGAAATTACTTTATGATGTTAAACACAATGTATTTTATGATCTATACCACTTTAAGTTTTTCCTGATCAAGTCCTTAGGATATGTGATCCCAATTCCAATAAAGAGTCCATTTTTAGTTTTATCATGGAGTGGTTTGTGGAGGCCAATTTTCAACTAAGAAAACCACAAAAAAGTTCCTTAAAATTGGTTTATTTTGGCCTACCCTCACTAAAAATTCATTCAAATTCCACGAAACTTATCCTTAATGTCAATAATTAGGATCAATAATTAAAAGAATTCAAATACCCCTTACTCCCATTGTAGTTGTTGAAATATCTAATTTTTGGGTAATTGATATAAATATACCCTTCCCAAACTATTGATGATATCTCTATATCATCTTATATTTTGATTACATCTCAAAATGGGTTTATTTCATTCCCTTCAAGTCCAATGGCCATCAAGTTGTGATCTATTTCATGAAAAAATACATCTTTTATATATTTGGAATTCCTAGGTATATCATTAGGGATCATAGAAAAAATTTCTGAAACCATCAATTCTCATAACTTATGTTAATGTATGGGATTTATTATAATGTTTCCATTACCTACCATCCATAATCTAATGGAAAAGATATTTTAGAGAATAGGAAAATTATGAAAATTATTGAAATTTTTTTTGATCCCTCTTGGAATTATTGGCCTGAGAAACTCTTTTATTCCATTTTAGAATATCATAATGTATTCAAAATCATCCTAAGAAATTCACTATATAGGTTGAATTATGGAAAATCATTTCATTTATCTATTAAAATTGAACATAAAGCATTTTGGGAAATAAAAAAATGAATATTGACATTTCTTTGGATGAAACAAAGATTAAATTAGACCTTAATGAACTTGGGGAACATATGATAGAGTATTATGAAAAATAAAGGATCAATAAATCTAGATTTAGAGAATACCAATCAAGGAAACTGAAAGTCAAGCAATTTGAACTGAGAAATTATATGCTCTTATATAGTTCCAAACATCAATTACACACAGGAAAGTTAATGTTGTGATGGTTAGGGCCTTAAATAGTGCATCATGTGTACCCCCATGGGGCAATGGAGATTAAATATCCCACTAGTGTTCATATCTTCAAAGTCAATGTAAATAAGTAAAAACCATTTATTAAATAATTTAATAAACATGAAAGAAAATAGGATTTAACTAATAATACCTTTGAACCAAATAATAGTTGATAGATTTAGGGTCAAAGTTGAGATAATGACATTTAAAAAAGAACTTTTCAGGATTCAAAATAGCTACTAATTGTACCTTAGTAGTAGATTATTTTTTTTATTCAAAAATAAAATGACAAGGAAGACAACATTCTCTCAAGGGGGCCGGAAATGATTGATCCCAAGAGCATCCCCCATCATAATAGATACACATTCGGAAGGGAGGGAGAGAAGATAATCGTAAATGATAAGGGGCGCGTCCTGCCTACCTAAGCGAGCAAGGGAGTCCGCCGCAAAGTTGGTCTCCCTCCAAATGTGATGAATAAGCTTCCCTCACAAAGTTTCGATCTTTCATATCCTAATGAGGTAAGTGATCTCCCAAGAAACCCCACTAATTGTACCTTGACTTAGTGTTTGGTGTTCTAAAATAATTAGGTATGTTTTTTCTTCTTTTCCCTTTTTGTTTTTAGGAACCTCAAAGAGTTTATATGTTGAATATAATTATGTTTTTGTATAAGAATTAAATTATTATAAGGACGATGTATTGTTTAAAAAATTAAATTTCTTCCAAGAGTTTTAACATAATATTTTTCATTAAAGAGGCATCTGTATGTGACATAGTGGTCAAAGGATAAATTGGTTTTAATGTGGGATTGTTCTTTGAGATACAAGGTGACATTGTTCCATATTTTTATTTCAAATTTAAATTTTAGAACTCCCCTTCTATACTCCTCCCCCATTATAAATTTTATTTTCTTTAAATTTTGGTAATTATACTATTCTATTTTGGGGGTGAAAAGAAGGAAAATAAATAAATTTTGTGCATACCAAAGAAAATATGTTTTCCGTGCATCCCTAGTGAAAAGAAAATAATAATAATAATAATAATAATAATAATAATAATAATAATAATAATAAATTATGTGTTCGTAAATAGGAAATAAATTTATTTAACCAAGAACATGTTAATACAAATTAAAAACTTTGAAACTGAATATCAAATAATTTTTCATGACATGATTCTAATTTTAATGAAAGTTTAAGTTCACGATCATAAAATTTTGAAAGTGTGGATTCACTAATAATATTTTTTTGGTTTAAAATTTTATCCACTTAATCAAAATTTCACAATGCACATCTTTTGGATTATGGGGTATTAGTATGAGTTCTTGGGGTCCCCTAATAAATAAAATTGGTTTGGTTATCGTTAGAAATTTATAATGAGAATTTAAAAAATAAAAAATGTAAATAAAAATATAAATTTTTGCATAGAGAAATAGATTTAGATAATATGTGGCTTTCAAAACCTGGGGATCATGATTACATAGTTGTTTGGACCAATATCGAAAATTTTATCTTTATTTGTTGTAATTTATTTTTTTTATTAAGTTAAATTGAGATAATGCCTAAGTATGTGAGCTTCACTTGGTTCCCTAAGGTCATTAAGCCCAAGAGTCCTTAGAAAATTCTATCTACAAAATATGACTTGATTGATTTAAATTTCAATTACCATGGATAAATTAATAAAAAACAGAAATAATTGAATACTCATCTTAATATTTAAATTTTATTCCACCTATAACTTCTATCTTTTACCCCTTGAATAAAACTAAAACCCCATGTCTACTATGATACACAACAAATCATCACACTTAATTGAAATTAGATAAAATATAGTGATGATTTTGAAAAAAGAAATGGTATTGGGATTGATATATTCTTGTGAACATAGATTGTGTTAAATGACTTTGATAGGTTTCATGATTATTTTTATTGATTATTTTTAGTGATCACTATATATTAAAATGTTTTTGGACAAAGGAATTCAAATTTTTATATTTTTGGGATAATTATTTCCCGAGACTAGAAAAAATCAAGTTGTGGGGTGTTATTATCCATCATAAGAGGATAATATAATTTTTTTATATTTTAATATTAATTTGATTCAATTTTAATGAACACCTATATCAGTGAATTTTATAATTTAAACTTCAATACTCATCATGAATGATTTTTTTGGTTAAAATTCACTAATACTTGGTAAATTTTTCATCACATTTTTTAAAACACTCTTGTCATAATTTTTATTTTATATTTCAGGAATAGGTTACCCATTATATGGGGAATATTTCATCTTTCTATAACACTTAGATATTCACATTGTAATTCACTCTTCTTTGGCCTTATACCTAGATAATTTTGGGAGAAGTTAACTAAAAGGATTCCCACTAAATTGATTTTAGAAACTATGATACAAGACCAATGAAGCTAAAATTTGAACTATATATATATATAAAATAATTATGAAAAATTAATTAAAATTTATAAATATCTTATTTGGATTTTTCATGGGTGATACTTGTAGCCTATGTAGAAGATGAAATTATAGGGAAAATTCGGTGGCCTCAAATAATATCCCTCTATTTTGATCATAAATCCATGGATATAACGCACATGGGAAGAATTTTTTTAATTTTTTTAGAATATGTACAAGTAAAAAATTTCTTATTTTATGGAAAACAAAAATTTGGTCATATATAAGATAGTTTGGGAACATCTGTTGGGTGGATGGTAGCTAGATCCTATTTTTTATCAAGGGTGGAAAATTCCACTCTCTATTAAATTTAAAAAAATCTATGTCTATCCTAGTTAATTGGGAATACATGGATAGATAGTAGATCAACCCAAGGATTCCCAAATTCCCATTTAAGTTAGTGTTGCTAAAGTATTTGTAGGAATTTTTGTTTGGTGTTTCATTATAATGTTAGGCTACCACATTATCATTGTAAACACTTTATTTTCTATGTAAGTTACTCGAATCACATTAGTTTCTTAATAAAAACTCTTTTTATTCTCATTTTTTATTATTTTTTAACATATTCATACTATTTCATTAATGTGTGAATTTATTCACACATAGAAGAGATAAATCATTCACACAACAGTAAAATGTTTTTCCTTTCATCAATTTATCTTCTTTAATTATGAATTTATGAGTCTAATTTCATATTAAATTAATATATTTACATAAATAGAGGGAAAAATATCTTATGATTTGATCTTAAGGAGTAAAAATGGGTAGGATTGGATTTTATTTCTCACTCTATAAATGATAATCACTTCTTTGAATTGATAATTTAATCTGATGATCTTAATCCTTTTATTCCCTTTTGAATTTTAAATACACACACTTCATATGTTAATATGATCATTTACTTTGGAATTCTCATAAAAATGATCCTCAAAGTTTATTGTTTATTAGAATTATTTTTTTTCTTATTAAACTAATAAGAGATTATGGTGGTTTGATCTTGTTGAATTAATCACTCTTGATTCTAAGAAATTGATATCATTAAAAATGAAATTCATTAAATCCACCCATAGAATAAACTAAGATCAAACCATATCCATTAATTTATTTTATATAACCCTTTTATTGATTTCATAATCCACTAAAATAAAACCCATTTTCCACTTCATATCCAAAATAACTCTATATAGAATGTTTGTGTCTTAGGTTTATTCTTAGGTCTCTATGGATTTGACAACCCCAATAGTGCTACTACTGTCTGCTTAACCCACTAAGTACATTTGGGTGAGTCTAATTAACCTTAGATATGAATAAAATTAGTTAAGGATCAAAAGGGAGGATATTTACAAGATATATTTACATTCAAGGTATTAACACTATTATTTTATAATGGTGTCGTTAGGACTTACAAATGATACTGTAATCTTCTTAGATCTAATGAATACCGTCTTTAGAGACTACCATGATAAATTTTTGGTTTCCTTTGTAGATGATATTAATATATATTCAAAGAGAAAGGAAGTGAATGAAGATAATTTTCAAATAGTATTAAAATAAATTATAAAGGAGAAGTTGCATGCCAAATTTAGTTAATGTGAATTCTAGAAACAAAAGTTTTCATTATTGGGTCTTGTAATCATAAGGAAGTGCATATAAGTAGATCCACCATAGATATAATTTATCAAGAAATGGCTTAAATAGACCACTGTAACTGATATCCATAGGTTTTGTGGGTTAGTAGGATATTACCAATGATTTGTGATAAATTTTTCATAGCTATAAAATCTAATAACCAAGTTGACATAGAAGGGAGTAAAGTCAGAGGAATGTTAATAAATATTTAAGGAAGAAAATAAGAGTTATGTCACTTATCCTATACTTACTTTACCCCATAATGGGGAAGGGTTTGTAATATACAATGACTATTTAAAAATGGTTTTGGGTTTCATAATCATATAAAATGATAAAGTAATTACTTATGGTTCAAAATAATTAAAAAATAAGAACAAAATTACCTGACGCGTGTTTTTTAGCTGGAAATAGTGATCTTTGCATTGAAGATTTGGAGACATTATCTCTACAAAGAAAGGTCTGATATATATACTAATCATAAGAGATTTAAATATAAATTTACATAGAAGTAATTGAATATACACTAAAGGATATGGTAGGAGTTGATAAAATATTATGAATACTCAATACAATACCACCCATTGGAGTAAAATAAGGTGGTTGATGCTTTGATCTGGAAAGGTCATGCTAGTCTATCCATGATGAAGATTAAAAAAGACCCAATGCTCATTTATTTGTAGAGGATGAATCTTGAATCCATAATGTGGGGATATAAATCCTATATTTCCTGACTAAATACTCAAACTTAAATTCACACAAAGATAAAAGAAGTCCATAAAGATGATGTAGATATACATCAAAATATAGTACATATTCTAGAGTCTAACATTGATAAAGGTGGAGTTATAAAATTTGAAACCCATATTATGTTCAATAAAAGATGGAATTGAAAAAGTAAATTTTGGAAGATTCACATAGGTAATTCTTCTAAACAAATAAAGGATGTATGAAGATGTATATAAAACTGAAATAAAATATCCAGTGTGATAGTGTGAAGAGAGGGATTGCAGAATACGTATCTCGATGCTTGGTATGAAAATAAGTTAAGATTTAATGAAAAAATTAGAAGGGAGTGTTCCAACCATCAACCATACCAGTATGTAATTGGGAAAACATCACCATATACTTCATTATTGGACTCCCCAAAACTTTTATGGGCCATAATTCTATTTGGGTTGTACTCGATTTCCTTAAAATGTCAACATATTTTATTGGCATAAAAGAAGATTTATCCATTGACCAAACCATCATGATTCACATAAGGTAAGTGGTGTGGCTGCATAAAGTAACATTATATATTATATATAATTAGTATTTTAGTTTTACCTTGAGTGTTTAGAGAAGTATTTAGAAAACTTTTGAGATAGAGCTAAGACTTAACATTGCATACCATCCTCATACAGATGGTCAGTTTGAGAGGAAAATTAAAAATCTAGAGGACACATTGAGATATCGTTCAATATATTTACAAGGATATTGAGATAAAAACCTACACCTAGTAGAGTTATCATATAACAACATTATCTATTATATATAAAAACTTATTGAACTTTTGAATGTTTTTAATTTAAAAACCTGCTTTCTCAACATGTATGCGGGATTAGATCTAATTTTAATTATCCCACTTCTGTGAGTTAAATTTTTAAAAAAGTACATAAATTATTGTAATAAGTATAATATTTGTATTCTAATAAGATAAAATTAATTTTTGACCAAAATATTAGTGAATGTGATTAAAATTAATTACGGTGATTAAGGTAAAATTAAGCTTAATAATGGACTGAACCATAATATTAAGGATCAAAATGACCTGGAAAATTCTCCAAAATCCATTGGCATATAATAATTAGACCATATACACTATTTTTCTTATAATTTTATGGGTTATTAGGATATTATTAAAATGATTTTCCCTATATAAAAGGTTAAGTAAAGAAAAAGAAAAAAAGGGAACTTTCCTTACCTTTAATATTTATAAAACTTTGAGATATGTAAAAAATCATATTTAAGATTATACATATCATTTTTAAAGATAAATTTGTTAATTTTATCATATAAATTTATCATTAATTTTTAGATATACATTAGTTACATAAAATTTTTAAATAATTTCCAACGTAATGATTATTTAGTTAATAATTAACTAAAATAAATGATACTATAAATATTAAAAGTGAAGTGGATTTATTAAATCATTGTCTTTAATTATTATTTTTAGATGAATATATCATGTTATGAATATATAAATTTAATATATTTGAATTAATTTTTTTGATATTTTAAAATTAAAATTAAATAAATAATGTCCAAATTGACATTATTGTTATTTTACAATAATTGATATTTTATTAAATGATTTAAAATTAATAAAAATCCAATATTCTTCCACGTGATTTTTAAGTGTTAATAAATATTAAATATGGTATATTAATGGACTAATTTACCTTTTATAATCAATATATTGACCCATATATTGTAAAAATGTTGTTAATATAGTCCGAGTTTACGTAGTGTTTTAGCGCATCACATGCACTTGTTTTAAAATTAATTTCCAAAAAACATTGAATTTTTATTTTATAAATTAGATATAATAATAATTAATCACTTTATCTATATTTTCCAGAAAATATCACTTTATTTTAGTCGTATTGGTTAAATTACATAGGTTAGAAAACTTGATATTTTAATAAAAACCAAAATGATAAAATTGGGGAATCTTATAACTCAAGGAACCAAACTATTTAAATGTACATATTTTTGTGTGGTGGAGGTTTTTATCGACCATTCATCATTTAATCCATTATTTTTCCATTTTTGAGTAACATTAGGCAAGTTAGACCTCCCATTAATGAATACCTTTTGGTATTTACAAGAGTGCCAATCCCCCTCCATTGTAAAAAGGAAAGCACTCTACCCCTTCCTCACACCTATAAAGTCACATTGGATCATCCAAAATATGACCAAATTGTCTCCCAAAATTCCTACCCTAGACCTATAATCATAAATTTGGTAAATAAACCACCTATGAAATCCCTTTGGTACAAACCAAAAGGAGTTACCTGATTAAGAGGCAACGTATTCTCTCAAGATCTTTAGTATTATTTCCATTATCCACCACCTAGAATATTATTATTCCATTATTATATAAAAAAATATCCTAAATAAGCTGATATTTTTTTATGATAAGTTTTATACCTACAAACACACACTTCCATCTAATGGGTATCGAACATTCTGTTTACGTGTACGATGAACTTCCGCTACATGAAACGATGATTGTTCATTCTTCCTTTACCACCTCTCATGGTGGGAATTATGACGAAAACTCTATTTATATATGTTATATATGATATTTATTATGTATTTATTCTTATTTTATTCTTTTATGACTCATAACCTTATAATTCCATTTTATGTAAATATGATAACATCGTTTGTGGAAGTGTGGACTACCGCTACCTCCAAGCGATGAGATTCATTCACACTATGCGTGGAATGTATAAATGATGGGTTTAATTAAAAATACGTGACATAAAAAACCTCTATATTATATTAATGACATAATTAAATTTATATAAATATAATATATCATTTTCCTTTTTACCCTTTCACACACTTAAAAAGTGATAACATCGTTCGTGGACGTGTAGACCATTGCCTCCCCGATACGATGTGATTCCTTTTACATAAAAATAATTCTATATATAAGTATATTTTATTAAATAAAATATTATTTATGATATAATTACTATTATTTAAATACATAGTGTTACTTACTTTCTTTACAAAATGGTCATTGAAAAATGGGAACGTTACTCATCCGTACATACGACCTACCGTCTCTATGATTATAACATTCGTTCTTTTTTCATAATAATTTTTCATGATTGATTTTAAAATTATAATTGATTTATAAATATGATAATTATTACATGATTATTATTCTAAATATTTTTATATAATAAACTCTTTGACCATAGTTGACCTACCATAGTCATTTTTAACACATAAACCGAATACGGTCAAAACACCAATGTCAGCTTAGTTGTTTAAGTAGTTGTTTACAATATTGTAATAAGTGAAGTAAAAGTAATAATAAAATTTAAAAAGGTTCCCAAGAAAGTAAATAATTAACATAATTTATTATTGAGGAATATAAAGACACACATGACAAGTCAGACTCAAGGTAAGGTATTTCGTCTCAATTTACATTTCATTGAGACTTATTTGTTATTATGAATCTAGTTTATTTTATATGGTGTATATAATTTACTTTTTAATGTTATATAATAAACCTATTTATTATCATGATATTATCAGTTTCTTTTAATGATTATTACTTCATGTATATTATGATTTACATGTTTCAAATAAGTATGAGACACTTTATAATGTTTAAATATTATATTCCTCAAGAATTTGTTTAATAATAACCTTTTCAATCTCACATCCTTTTGATTTTTAACTTCATATTGAAATAATCACCCCCTTACAATCATTTTTAAGGTATATCTACTTTATCTTAAATATCCATATTCTCATGTAATGGATATTATTATTTCCTAAACCGTATACCATTTTCATAGGGTGTTCACTTTTATAGTTATTTGATTAATTGAGGAATGATTGATAAATCCATATCTTTTATTTAATATGGATATTTAAAAAGTCTTATGGTATATTTATTAAATTAATTATTCAATATAATTAATTATTTAGACATGTAATGATTGGTATAGCTCAAACTTTATATAACTCCTTTATTCATCGATAGGTTCTCATGATACATTTAAGTTGGCCAAATTAAACAGGTTTTTACCTATAGTTTTAAATGGTTCAGAGGATGGATCTTGATAGTATAGGCCCTCATGTTCCTTATACATGATTTCCAATAAATAATAATTTCCTTAATATATATTTTAGTTATCATTGTTATTATCCATAAGTTCATATGATAAAACCTATTGATGCATTTCATTCTCAGTTCATTGATTAAATGGAATGTGTTTCAGTTTATTACCTTTACTTATTGATTATTCATCATCTAGTTATTTGAATGGAATGTACTATTAGTTATTTACCTTTATATGTTAATTTATTCTCATTGATTCATTATTTCTTCCTATTTACTTTCCCTTACTGATCATTTTAGGTCACCCTTATTATATTTTATTTCCCAAGGTTATAAAAAATAAATATTTGAATAAGATTTTATGGATGTAGTTTATTTCTTTTTATTATGTATCATGTTTGAATTTACTATTTCCTAATGCATTAAGGGTATCATATATGTAATATGTATTTCCAAGACTTTTAAACTAATTGGACCTTTGATATTTAATTCCTTATTATCATGCCAATGTAATAAAACAATTCATCCTATCTGGGCTTCTAGGGTCTGGGAGTTGTAGTTGGTATCAATGAAAGTTTAGTATAAACCTTGTATAATATAGTTAGAAAACATTGATTAGAGAAAACATCCCTAAGATAAAAATTGTAGATAAGTATAGAATAACATCCTAGAATTTTGGCAAGGTAGAAATTATCTGAATATTACTAGTAATACATCCTTGTATGGATACTACAAGTGAACGTGGTTATGAAATAGATATACCAAAGAGAAAAAACTCTGAAAATGTGTGTCGGGCCTGACTAAGTGTAACCTGGTACATGAAAAAAGGCCTTACTGCGCACCTAGTTTGACACTCCCAGGGGACACTCTTAGGATAGTTCACATTTTCTTTACCTACCATTATTATGGATTTAAAAGTAAATATTTACCTAAAGTAACCAAGGATTATAAATCTAGGATTTATGATGCATAAATTTATATTATGTGGTATACCATAATGAGAATTATACATTATAATTTTATAAGCTAACCCAGTAAATTCAATTTTCTAGAAATGGAATCTGAAAGGATGAATTGTGTCAATACTCATAGAAAATGCAGATATTTCCCTGTCGAGGAAACTAATAAAATTGGTATTAGAATAGATAAAATCATGGAAATATTAGGGAAACTTAATCAGGTTATGAAAAATAACCTTGACCGAATTGAGAAAACTATTCCAAAAAGATAGTGACTTAGGATAGATCGATATATACGATAGAAGCCCCCATCATTTAGTGGGGTTACTAATTCAATTTTTTTTGAGAAGTGGATTAATTATATGGATAATATATTTATATCCTTTGAATACAACAAAAAAGAAAATTTTACACTTTTGTTCTATTTCCTCCAAGGTGATGCTGAACAGTAGTGGTCTATGATCCAGAATACAAGGGAGGAATAAAAAATTGAACTCATGGAATTGAGCACTTTTAAGGAGGCATACTTCGATAAATACTTCCATAATGATCAAAAAATTGATATGAAGGTGAATTTAATTATATTGATACAAAATGAAGAATAGAGTGTTTTGGATTATGAAGATACCTTTACAAGGTTATCTAGGTATGCTACAAATTATATACACAACACAGAGTGCAATATCGACCATTTATGATATTAATCCAACATTTTGAAGGGAAATAGTGTCTCAAGTATTATCATCATATGATAAAATAATAATATGTGATAATGAGACAAGTAAATAATTATCTATGTCCTATATCTTTGAAGGGAAGCAACAGGAGAAGGGGATAGAAGAGAAAAATATGGATGAAGGAAATAAGGTAAATAAGTACTTTCCCACAATGTGATAATTATGGGAAGAAACACTATATTACTAGCTTAAAAGGAATGGGTGTTTGCTACAAGTGTGTAAAGAAAGGCCAACATGCTTGTAATTTCGAGGTTAAGAAATTTTTTTCCAATGTATAATTCTTTAACTACAAGGAGATGAGAAACTATGAAAATCAATGTCTCAAGCCTCAAAGAAATATATCTAAAATGATGCTATTGGATAATGGCCAAGTTATAATACTACCGTAGATGAAGAGGAATGATTAATATTCCTATTCAAGAATTATTTCTTTTGAATATTTTATCAATGATTTACTAGTTATAAGGATTATGGAATATATGAGTATTGTACTACAATACTTTTTCATTAAGGATTTGAGATCATATACAAAATGGTACCAAGAAAAGTTATTTAGTGGAAGGAAATTTATTTCAAAAACACATGGTTGAGGAAAAGATAACCATTAATATGTTCATAATGTTAAGATAATTATGTTTGGATAAATAAAGGATTTATTTGTATATGATATGACTACCTTGGAACTGAGTAATGATTTTTTGACAAAGTGGTTCATGCTATCATTGATAGAGTTTACAACAATTTTGTACTTATGGATTATATACAATAACATGTGTTTTACTTAGGTAATAAGGAGTAATACATATTTCCAATAAGTTTTAATTATAATTTAATTTATTAAAATATTTCAAGAGAATAAATGGAGAAGATATTCACATTTTTGGAATGTGAAAAATTTGGAACTGCTTCATGTTGATTAAAGGCTAATGATACCTTCATTTTGGAAATTCAGTTGGATAAATATCTTTCGGAAAAGTTATCCATTTATGAAATAGTTTAAGTTGAACATTGGATTTGGATTTAGGGATTGATATATTACATCACTATATGATGAATCTTATTCTAAGAGATGAATTATAAATAGTTCAAGGCATGATCATAGGATAATATAATGATTATAGAAATGCACCAAGTAAGTATATTTACTTATATTCTTAGAGAGTGAAATAATTCCTCAAATCCGTGAAAAATGATCTTGAAACCAAAAATATTTTCCTAGTACCTTAATTTACAATGAATCAAATGGCCTATTAAACCATAATATATTTATGGCCTTATGATTATTAACTTTCTTCTAACCATGTTCTTTAGTACTCTCTATCAGAACTTGATTGTAATATTTTCCCTCCTTATGCATGTTTCCATTTCCCACCTATGTTATCCTACTATGGAACCTAGTTATGTGAACATTTTACTTTACTTTCC
The DNA here is from genome assembly GCA_963277665.1 of Viscum album. Lineage (NCBI taxonomy): Eukaryota > Viridiplantae > Streptophyta > Magnoliopsida > Santalales > Viscaceae > Viscum > Viscum album. Next base: position 746,383,045 of record OY728129.1, on the reverse strand, counting down.
TTCTTATTATGAAGATATTTTATTAACCCTACTTATGATTTGGGTTTTTCAATAATAGTATTTTCAAATATCAATCCCTTGATTACTGAGATCAAATTTAAATTATGATGATGCCATTTAATTAAAGTGGCGAGAATGTAACACCCCAATAATTTAAAATATTTTCCCTTTATAATTAATATAATTTTTTTGTTATCATGATTTATACACAAATTTATGCTTACACTATACACAACACTGAATTAGCTTACGTCACACGCAAGATCGTGTTTTACCACCTTTTAAGGTAGAATCTATTTTAAAAATAAATTATGACACTTTAATGAATCTTATTTTTAAAAATAAAAATAATTTTTGAATTCATAATGTTGAAATTATCTACAGGTAAATTTTTGGGAATTTTCTAAGAAACTTCATTTTTTGATGAATAGTAAAAATTACTCCAATTTAGTTAAAAATAGACCTTTCGTTTAAATAATTATTAGAGTCAAATTATATTTTAAATTGGATTTTAAAGCCACAGTAGATCAATTATTAATATATTAATCCAATTTAGGTCATTTTAATCATTTTTATATTGATATGAGATAAAAACTTATTGAACTTTTGAATGTTTTTACTTTAAAACCCCGCTTTCTTGCCACATCTGCAAGAATAGCGTTAATATTAATTTTCCCACTTCTTTAATTTAAATTTTAAAAAATGGAAATATATGGTTGTAATAAGTATAATATTTTTTCCCTAATAGGATCAACTTAATTTTTGACCAAAAATATTAGTGAAAGTGATTAAAATTAATTACGGCAATTAAGGTAAAATTAAGCTTAATAAGGGACTAGACCTTAATCTTAAGGATTAAAATGACCTGGAAAATTCTAAAAGAGGCATTTTATTCTAATAATTCGATCATATACCATTTTTATTTTAATTTTATGGGTTATTGATAAATTATTAAATGGAAGTTCCCTATATAAAAGGTTAAGTAAGGGAAAAGACAAAGATGAAACTTTCCTTACCTTTAACATTTATAAAACATTAAGATATATAAAAAACATCATATTTTCGGTTATTCATATAATTTTTAAAGATAAATGTGTTAATGTTACCATATTAATTAATCTTTAATTTTTATATTTTCATTATTTACATAAAATTCTTAAGAAACACCATCATAGTGATTATTCAGTTAATAATTAACCAAAATAAATGACACTATAAATATTAAAAGTGAAGTGGATTTATTTAATTAATATATTTAATTATTTTTAGATGAATATATAATTTTATACATATTTAAACTTAATATATTTGAATTCCAATGTTGTTTTGATATTTCGAAATTAAAATTAAATAAATAATGTCAAAATTGACATTATTGTTATTTGACAATAATTGATATTTTATTAAATGATTTAAAATTAATAAAAAATACTATATTTTACCAAGTGATTTTAAATTATTAATAAATATTAAATATTTTCTATTAATATAACAATTTATCTTTTATAATTTACATATTGACCAATATATTGTAAAAATATTGTTAACACGGTCCAAGTTTAAGAAGGGTTTTAACACGTCACATGATCTTGTTTTAAAATTAATTTCCAAAACACATAGAATTTTTATTTTATAAATTATATATCATATTAATTAATCATTGGAACTATATTTTCTAATAAATATCACTTTATTTTAGTCTTAATGTTTAAATTACTTAGGTTAGAAAAATAAATGCTTTAATAAAAATCAAAATGATAAAATTGGGGAATCTTAGAAGTTAATCAACCTATTTATTAAAGTGAACATATTTTTGTGTGGTGAATGTTTTTATAAACCATTATTACCATTTAATCCATTATTTTTCCATTTTTAGGCACATTAGGTAATTTATACTTCCCATTAATGAATACCTTTTGGTATTTACAAGAGTGCCACTCCCACTCCATTGTAAAAAGGCAAGCACTTTACCCCTTCCACACACCTCTTAAGACACATTGTCTCATCCAAAAACTGCCCAAATAGTCTCATAAAATTCCTCCTCTAGACCTATAATATTCTCTTTTGGTAGAAAAAATCCTAAGAGATCACTTTGGTGCAAACCAAAAGGAGTCACCCTATTAATAGGTAATGTCTTCTCTCAATCTCTTTAGTATTGTTTCCATTCTCCACCCCCTAAAAATTATTATTCTATACTTATATAACCAAAAAAAATATCCTCAATAGATTAATGTGTTGTTATTATAATGGTTAGACCAAAAAATACACACACTTCTATCTAATGGGTAATGAACATACTATATACGTTTACAAAGAACTTCCGCCTCATGAAACGATGATTGTTCATTCTGCCTTTACCCCCTATTATGATGGGAATTATGATGGACACTCTATTTATATATGTTATATATTATATTTATTATTTATTTATTCTTATTTAATTATTTTATTATAACACATACCCTTATACTTAAATTTTATGTAAATACGATAACATCTTTTTATGGAAGTGTGGACTACCACCCCTCAAGGCGATGTGATTCATTCACACTATACATGGAACATATAAAAGATGGTTTTAATTAAATATATGTGACATAAAAAACTTCTATATGATATTAATAAAATAATTACATTTCTATAAATATAACATTTGATTTTATTTTTTACCCTTTCACATACTTAAAAGATGATAATATCGTTCCTGGACGTGTGGACTATCGCCTCCTCGACACGATGTGGAAATTTTTAAATCAAAATAATTATATACATAAGTATATATGATTAAATAAAATTATATTTATGATATAATGGTCACTATAGAAAGACATGGTGTTACTTAATTACTTTCCAAAATGACCATTGAAAAATGAGAACGCCACTCATGCATACGTACGACCTACCGTCTCCATGATTGTAACATCGGTTCATTTTTCACAACCATATTTCTTGAATGGTTTTAAAATTATAATTTATATATAAATCTGATAATTATTTCATGATTATGATTCTGTATATTTTTATATAATAACCCCTTTGACCATAGTTGACCTACCATAGTCATTTTTGACACATAAACCAAATATGGTCAAAACACCTAATGTAAAATTAGTTGTTTACAACATTGTAATAAGTGAAATAAAATTAATAATAAATATGAAAATATTTATAAAGTATGTAAATAATTAATATAATTTTATTATATAGGAATATAAAGACACACATGACAAGTCAGACTCAAGGTAAGGGATTTCATCTCAATTTACATTCCATTGAGACTTATTTGTTGTTATGCACCTTGTTTTTTTTATATAGTGTATATACTTACCTTTTTCATTGTATATCAAGAATCTATTTATTATTATGATATTATAATCTTTATTTAATTTTCATTCATAAAGATTATGATTTAAATGTTTCAAAGTGGTATGGGACACTTTAGAATGTTTAAAGATTATTTTCTTTAAGAATGTGTTTAATGATCACTTTTTCAATCTCACCTAATTTTGATTGTTAACATTATCTTGAAATAATAAATCCTTTATGATCATTTATATGGTAAATTAACTTTGTCCTAAATATCCATATTTTCATTTAATGGATATTATTATTTTATAAACCATAAACCATTTTCATATGTTGTTCACTTTGACAGTTATTTGATTAATCAAGGAATGATTGATAAATCTATATTTTTTATTCAATATGGATATTTAATAAGGCATATGGTATTTTTATTAAATTTATTATTTGATATGAGGAATTATTTGGATATGAAATTATGTGTGGATCCCAAACTTTATATAGCTCCTTGATGCATCAATAGGTTCTCATGAGACAATTATGTTAGCCAAATTAAACAGGTTTTTACCTGTAGTTTTAAACTATTTGGAGGATGGATCTTGAAAGTATAGGTCCTCATGTTCCTTATAAATTACATCTAATAAATAAGCATTTACTTAATATATAATTCAGTTATAATTGTTATTACCTATGATGTTTTCATATGATAAAACCTATGGATGCATTTCATTCTCAGTTCATTGATTAAATGAATTGTGTTTCAGTTTCTTACCTTTCCATATTGATTATTCCTTATCTCGTTATTTGAATGGAATGTGATATCAATTTTTTACCTTCATAAGTTAATTTATAATCATTTATTCATTATTAATTCCTCTTTACTTTCCCTTACTAAGTATTTTTGGTGACCTTTATTATATTTTCTTTCCCCAGGTTATGATGAAGAAATATCTGAATTAACTTTCAAGGATGTAGTTCATTTATTTTTATTATGTATCATGTTTGTATTTAATATTTCCAAGTGTATTATAAGTATTATGTATGTTATCTGGATTTCCAATACTACTAAACTAATTGGTCCTTTTGGTATTTGGTTCCTTATAATCATTCCAATGTAATAAAATAATACATAGACTTTGGGATTTTGGGGTTAGAGAGTTACAGATGGTATCAAATAAAGTTTAGAAGTAACCTTAGAAACTAAATTTAGAAAACATTTATTAGGGAGAATAAATATAAGATAGACTTTTAAGATAATTATAAAATATAATCCTAGAATTTTGGTAATATAGAAATAACGTGGGTATTCTTAGAAATACATCCCAGTATTGATACTACAAGGGGACGTGGTTTTGAAACATATCTACATTAAAGTAACAACACCGAGAAGGTGTGTCGGGCCTAACTAAGTTTAACTCGGTACATGATAATAGGCCTTATTACGCACCTAGTTTGACACTCCTCAGGGACACTCTTAAGATACTTCAAATTTTATTTACCTACCATTATGATGGATTTAATAGTAATGATTTCCCCAAATCAACCAAATATTATGATTCTAGGATTTACAAAGCATAAATTTATGTTAGATTATATACTATAATTGAAATTATACATTATTATATTATGAGATAACCCAGTATATGCTATTTTTTTAAAATAGAACCTAGAATGACGAATGATGTTAATATTCATGGAAAATGTATAAATTTCACTATTGAGGAAACCAACATAGCTGGTATTAGAATAGATAAAATAATTGAAATATTAGGGAAACTCAATCAAGTTATGACAAATAACCTTTCCCGAATAGAGCAAACTATTTAACGAAGTGAATCTTCTATACTGGATCGTTATAAGCAGAAGAATCCCCCATAGTTTAGTGGGTCTACTAATCCAATTATACATGAGTAATGGATTAATTATCTAAATAATACGTTTATATACTTGGAATGAAGTGAAAATGAAAAGGTTAAACTTTATGTCTATTTCCTCCAAGGTGATACTGATCAGTGGTGATCTCTGGTCGAAAATATAAAGGAGGAAGAAGAAATTAAACTCACGGAATTGAGTACTTTTAAAAAGGCATTCTTTGATAAATAATTCCCTCATGATCAACACATTTAGATGAATAGTATGTTCCTTAGCTTAAATAAAATAGAATAAGAGAGTGTTAAATATTATAAATCTATATTCATAATGTTATATAGGTATGATATAGGTTATATATAAAACATGGAGTGCAAGATAGACCATTTCTTGATGGTATTAAGCCAACATTTTAAAGGGAAATAGTTTCCCATGTATTATCATCATATGAGGAAAGTATCATGTTCTAACAAGATAGATAAATAATTATCCAAGTCCTATGGATTTGAAGAGAAGTAAGAGGAGAAGGGGATGATAGAGAAAAATATGGATGATGGGAAGACAAGAAATAAGAACTTTCCCACATGTGATAATTGTGGAAAGAAACACCTTGGTACTTACATAAAAGGAATGAGAGTTTTCTACAAGTGTGTAAAGAAAGGCCACCATGCTTGTGATTGAAAGGGTATGAAAAAGGTTTCCAATGTACAATGCTTCAACTGCGAAGAGATAAGACACTATCCAAATCAATGTCTCAAGCGTCAAAGGAATGTATCTGAAATAATGCTATTGGATAATGGTCAAGTTATCCTACAGTTGTAGATGAAGAGGAATGATTAATGTCCCAATTTAAAAATTAATTCATTTGAATATTTTATCAATGATTTTATGGTTATAAGAATTAAGGAATATATGAGGATTGTACTGCAATAATTTTTCTTTAAGGATTTGAGATCATATGCTAAATGGTACTAAGAAAATTTATTCAGTAGAAAGTAAAGAATTTTGAAAACACCTGGTTTAGGAAAAAATAACCATTAATATTTCCCTAATTTTAAGAGAATTATGTTTGGATAAATAAAGTATTTATTTGGATATGTGTTTACTACATTGGAACTGAGTAATGATTTATTGACAAAGAGGTTTATGCAATCATTGACAGAGTTTACAACACTTTTGGATTTATGGAATATATCCAATAACATGTGTTTTAATTAAGGAATAATAAAAAATTCATGTTTACAATAAGGTTTTATGATAATTAATTTTATTACCATATTTCAAGAGAATAAATAGTGAAGGTATTCACATGTTTTGAATGTGAAAAATTTTTAACTACTTCATGTTGATTAAAGGCTAATGATAAGTTCATTTTATAAATTCAGTTGGATAAAAATATTATAGAAAATTTAACCATTTATGAAATGTTTTAAGTTGAAATTTGGATCTATATTTTGGGATTGATATATTACATCACAATATGAATATTATTCTAATAAATGAAGTATAAATAGTTCAAGACATGACCAAAGGATAATATTATGATTATAGAAACATACTAAGTAAGTACATTTTCTTATATTCTTAAAGAGTGAAAGAATTCCTCAAATTAGTGAAAAATTATCTTGAAACCAAAAAATTTATCCTACTAACTTCATCTATGATGAATAAAATTTCCTCTTAGATTAGCGTGGATTTATGGACTTTTTATTTGATAACTTTCTCCTAACCATATTCTCAAGAACTCTTCATCATAACTTGATTGTAAAATTTTTAATCTTTATCCATGTTTCCATTTCCCACCAATGTTCTCCTACCAGGGAACCTAGTTTCGTGACTATTTTAATTTCCTTTATTTCTTATTATGATTTTTTGTTATTAACCCTACTTATAATGTGGATTTTTCAACAATAATATTTTCAAATATCAATCCCTTGATTATTGAGATCAAATTTAAATTGTGAGGATGAAATTTAATTAAGGCGGGGATAATTTTACACCCCAAGAATTGAAAATATTTTTCTTTTAGAGTAAATATAATTTTTTTATCATTATTCATACACAATGTTTATTTTACACTACACACAATACTGAATTAGCTTACGTTACCCGCAAGACCGAGTTTTACCATATTTTAATAGCGAACCTATTTTAATTTTTTTTGAAAATTTTATGATTTTTTTAAAAAATAAAAATAATTTTTGAATTCATAATGTTTAAATTATATTTGGGTGAATTTTTCAGATTTTTTTGTGAAATATAATTTTTTGATGAATAGTAAAGATCACTGCAGTTTAGTTAAGAACAACATTTTTGTTTAAATAACGATTAGTGTTAAATTATATTTTAAATTAGTTTTTAAAGTAGAAATAGATAAATTATTAATATATTAATCCAATTTAGGTAATTTGAATCATTTTTATATTTAAATTATATATAAAAAATTATTGAACTTTTGAACGTTTTTACTTTAAAAACCTACTTTCCCGCCAAGTCTGCAAGATTAGCCTTAATATTAATTTTTCCACTTCTGTGATTTGAATTTTGAAAATAGAAATAAATCTTTGTAATAAGTATAATATTTTTGTTCTAATAATATCAACTTAATTTTTGACTAAAAAGATTAGTGAAAGTGATTAAAATTAATTATGATGATTAAGGTAAAATTAAGCTTATTGAGGGACTAAACCTTAATCTTAAGGATCAAAATGACCTGGACACATGTCAAGTATCCATTAGACACTAATAATTATACCATATCCCCTCTTGGTTAGAATTTTATCGGTAATTGGGATATTATTAAATGGAAGTTCCCTATATAAAAGGTTAAGTAAGGAAAAAGACAAAAAGAGAACTTTCATTACCTTTAACATTTATAAAACATTGAGATATGTACACAAGATCATATTTTCGGTTATATGTATCCTTTTAAAAGATAAATACATTAATGTTTTCATAATAATTTATCATTAATTTTTTTATATGTATTAGTTACTTAATTTTTTTAAGAAACACCAACATAATGATTATTTAGTTAAAAATTAACTAAAATAAATGATATTATAAATACTAAAAGTGAAGTGGATTGGTTGAATTATTAAATTTAATTTTTTTGTAGATTAATATATCATTTTATACATATTTAAACATAATATATTTTAATTCCAATATTTTTTTTGATATTTTAAAATTAAAATTAAAAATAATGTCAAAACTGACATTATTGTTATTTTACATTAATTGATTTTTTATTAAATGATTTAAAATTAATAAAAATATTATATTCTATAAAGTTATTTTTATTTGTTAATAAATATTAAATAGGTTCTATTAATGGAACAATTTATCTTTTATAATTAACATATTGATGCATATATTTTAAAAATATTGTTAACATAGTTAGAGTTTAGGTTGGGTTTTTGGACGTCACATGTGTTTATTTTAAAATTAATTTCAAAAAAACATTGGATTTTTAGTTTATAAATAAGATATCATATTAATTAATCATTTGATATATATTTTCTAATAAATCTCACTTTATTTTAGTCTTAATGTTCAAATTACTTGGGTTTGAAAAATAGATGCTTTAATAAAACCAAAATGATTAAATTGGGGAATCTTAGAAGTTAATTAACCAAATTATTAAAATTCATATGTTTTTGTGTGTCGGAGGTTTTTGTCAACTATTATTACCATTTAATTGATTATTTTTCTATTTTTTGGCATATTAAATAATTTATACCTCCCATTAGTGATTACCTTTTGGTATTTACAAGAGTGCCACTCCCCCTCCACAATAAAAAGGAAAACACTCTACCCCTTACTCAAACCTCTCAAGCCACATTGGTTGATCCAAACTTGGCCCAAATATTCTCCCAAAATCCCCAAAAAGACTTGAATCAGCCCTTTGGGTATAAAACCACCTAATAAATCCCTTTGGTAAAAACCAAAAGGAGTTACCCGATTAAGAAGTAACATCTTCGCTCAAGATCTTTAGTATTATTTCTATTCTATACCCCATCAAATATCATTATTCCATGATTATATAACAATAAAAGTATCCTAAAATAACTTATATGTTAATATTATAAGTATTATATCTACACATGCACACACTTCCATCTAATGGGTAACGAACATATTGTTTACAGGTATGACAAACTTCCATCTGACGAAACGATGATTGTTCATTCTTCATTTACCACCTCTCATGGTGGGAATTATGATGGAAAATCTATTTATATATGTTATATCTATTATTTATTATGTATTTATGCCTTTTTAATTATTTTATAACACAAAAAATTATACTTCCAGTTTATATAAATATGATTACATTATTTGTGGAAGTGTGGATCACCGCCCCCTCAAAGCGATGTGATTCATTCACATTATACATAGAATGTATAAATGATGGTTTTAATTAAAAAAAATATGACATAAAAAACCTTTATATGATATTAATAACATAATTAAATTTTTTTAAATATAATACATCATTTTATTTATTACCCTTTCACACACTTAAAAAGTGATAACGTTGTTCGTGGACGTGTGGACTACCTCCTCATCAACACGGTATGATTCCTTTTACATCAAAATAATTATATATATAAGTATATATAATTAAATAAATAGGTATTTATGATAAAAATATCATTCTAGAAATACATAGTGTTACTTAATTTCTTTCCAAAATGATTATTGTAAAATGAGAACTTTACTCATCTGTACGTACGACCTACCGTCTCCATGATTGTAACATTGATTCATTTTTCATAACCATATTTAATGATTGGTTTTAAAATTATATTTTATGTATAAATATGATAAATATTCCATGGTTATGATTCTTTATATGTTTATATAATAACCCATTTGACCATAGTTGACCAACCATAGTCATTTTTGACACATAAACTGAATATGGTCAAAACACCTGATGTAAACTTAGTTTTTTAAGTTATTGCTTACAAAATTATAAAAAATGTATTGAAAGTAATAATAAACTTGAAAAAGTTTCTAAATCAAGTAAATAATTAAAATAAGTATATTTTTCTATAATATATATACACACATGACATGTTGGGCTCCAGGAAAGGGATTTCGTCTCAGTTTACATTCCATTGAGACTTATTTGTGGCTATGCACCGAGTTTCTTTTATATAGTGTATATACTAACATTTTTATTGTTATATAATGAAACTATTTATTATCATGATATTATAAGTTTTGTTTAATGATTATTCTTTCTTGGAGATTGTTATTTAAATTTTTTAAAGTGGTATGAGAAACTTTGGAATGTTTAAATATTATCTCCCTCAACAATATGATTAATGATCAACATTGCAATCTCACCTCCTTTTTATTGTTAACTTTATATTGAAACAATCACTCCATTAGGATCATTTTTATGTTACATTACCTTTTTATTAAATATATATATTCTCATTTAATGGATAGTATTAATTTTTAAACTCTATAATATTTTTATATAGTGTTCACTTTGATAGTTATTTGATTAACTGAGGATTTTTTATATTTTATTCAATACTGTTATTTAATCAGGCATATGGTAAATTAATTAAATTGATTAGTAGATATGAGGAATGATTTGGACATGAAATGATGGGTGGATCCCAGACTTTATATAGCTTCTTGATGCGTTGATAGGTTCTCATGAGATAATTAAGTTGGCCAAATTAAACAGGTTTCTACCTATAGTTTTAAACTGTCTGGAGGATGGATCTTGAAAGTAAAGGTCTTTATGTTCCTTAGGCACAAATTCTAATAGATAAGATTATCCTTCATAGATATTTCGGTTATTATTGTTATTATACATGAGAGTTTCATATGATAAAACCTATTGATGCATTTCATTCTCAGTTCATTGATTAAATGACATGTGTTTCAGTTTCTTACCTTTCCATATTAATTATTACTTATCTAGTTATTTTAATGAAATGTGATATAAATTATTTAACTTTAAATGTTAATTTATTCTCATAGATTCATTATTTATTTCCCTTTACTTTACCTTACTTAGCATTTGAACTCACCCTTATTATGTTTTCTTTCCCAAGGATATAAAGAAGAAATATTAGAATATGATTTCAATGACATAGTTTATTTATTTTTATTATGTATCATGTTTTTATTTCCTATTTCCTAATATATTATGGGTATTATGTATGTAATATGGCTTTCCAAGACTGCTAAACCGATCTGGTCCTTTGGGGTTTAATTCCTTATAATCATGCAAATATAATAAAATAATGCACCAAATCTAGGATTCTAGGTTTGGGGTGTTATAGTTAGTATCAAAGGAAGTTTAACATCAACCATAGAAACTATATTTCGAAAACATAAATTAGGGAGAACATCCCCAAGATAGAATTTGAGGATAAGTATAGAATAAAATCCAATAATTTTAGTAAGGTAGAAATTATGTAGGTATTACTAGAAATACATCCTTATCTGAATACTAAAAGTGGATGTGGTTCTGGAAAAATGTACCTAAAATTAAAAAATATGAAATGGTGTGTCAGGCCCGACTCGGTGTAACCTAGTACACTGTAATGATCCTTACAACTCACCTAGTTTGATACTCCTGGGGGAAATGCTTTGCATAGTTTACATTTTCTTTTCTTACCATTATAATGGATTTAAAACTAAATATTTCCCCAAATTAACCAATGTTTATGATTCTAAGATTTACGATGCATAAATTTATGTTATACGATATAATATAATTGGAATTATACATTATGATTTTATGAGGTAACCCAGTATATTCTATTTTTTAGAAATGGCACCTGGAAGGATGAATGGTGTTAATACTCATGGAAAATGTAGAGATTTACGTGTTGATGAAACCAACATAGCTGGTATTAGAATGAAGAAAATCATGGAAATATTAGGACAACTTAACCAGGTTATGAATAATAAACTTTCCCAAATGGAGAAACCTATTCCATGAAGACAATATCCTATGATGGATCGCTTTATTTAGAATAATCCCCCATAGTTTAGTGGGAATAATAATCCAATTATATCTAAGAAATGGATATAGTATCTAGATAAGATATTTATTACCTTGGAATGTAGTGAAAAGGAAAAGGTTACACTTGCGGTCTATTACATCCAAGGTGATGCTAATTAGTGGTGGGTTATGATCTAGAATACAAGGGAGGAATAAAAATTTGAACTCATGGAATTGAGAACATTTAATAAGACATTGTTCAATAAATAATTCCCTCTTGATCAAAAAATTGAGATGAATAGGAAGTTCCATTGATTAAAACAAAAGTAGTAAGAGAGGGTTGTATATTATAAACCTACCTTTACAAGGTTAGCTAGGTATTATACAAATTATATATGAAAAATGGAGTGCAAGATCAACCATTTCTTTGACGGTCTTAAGACAAAATTTAAAAGGGAAATAGTTTCCCAAGTATTATAATCATATGAGGAAGTAGTATAATGTGATAACGATATTGGTAAATAATTATCCAAGTCCTATGGCTTTGGAGGGAAGAAATAGGATAAGGGGATGGTATAGAAAAATATAGATGAAGGGAAGAAGGGAAATAAATACTTTCCCACATGTGATAATTGTGGAAAAAAACACCATGGTACTTGCTTATAAGTAATGAGTGTTTTCTATAAGTGTGGAAAGAAAGGCCACCATGATTGTGATTGAAAGGGTAATAAAAAGGTTTCCAATATACAATACTTTAACTGTAAGGAGATGAGACACTATTAAAATCAATGTCTTAAGCATCAAAGGAATATATTCAAAAATGATTCTATTGGATAATGGTCAAGTTATGATACTTCCATAGATGAAGATGAATGATTAATATGCCTATTAAAGAATTATGTCATTTGAATATTTTATCAATTATGTATTAGTTATAAGGATTATGGAATATATGAGGATTTTAAAATAATACTTTTTTGTTAAGGATTTGAGATCTTATGCTGAATGGTGTAAAGAAAAGTTATTCATTTGAAAGTAAATTTTTTTGAAAATAGATGGTTGAGGGAAATATAACCATTAATATTTTACTAATGTTAATAGAATGAAGTTTGGATAAAGAAAGTATTTATTTGAATATGTGCTGAATACTATGGAACTGAGTAATGATTTATTGACAAAGTGGTTTATGATATCACTAGCAGAGTTTAAAACACCTTTGGATTTGTAGAATATATCCAATTACATGTGTTTTACTTAATAAATAAGGAAGAATGAATGGTTACAGTAAGGTTTTATGATAATTTAAGCAATTAAAATATTTAAAGAGAATATATGGTGAAGGTACTAACATGTTTGGATTGTGAAAATTTTGGATATGCTTTATGTTGATAAAAGGATAATGATAAGTTCATTTTGGAGATTCAGTTGGATCGAAATATTTTGGAAAAGTTAACTATTTATAAAATGGTTTAAGTTTAAATTTGGATATAGATTTAGAGATTGATATATTATGTCACCATACGATGAATCTTTTTCTAAGATATGAAGTAAAAATAGTGCAAGGAACGATCGAAGGATAAGATTATGATTATATAAACATACCAAGTAAGTATATTAACTTATATTATTAGAGAGTGAGAGAATTCCTAAAATCCATGAAAAATGATCTTGAAATCAAAAAATTTATCACAGTACATTCATTTCTGATGAATCAAATGGACTCTTAAATCATCATTGATTTATGGCCTTTTGATTGTTAAATTTCTCCTAACAAAGTTATCTAGCACTCTCCATCAGAACTTGATTATAAGATTTTTCCTCTTTATCCATGTTTCCATTTCACACCTATTTTCTCCTATAAAGGAACCTAGTTACATGACCATTGCACTTTCATTTATTTCTTATTATAAATATTTTTTATTAAACCTACTTACGATGTGGGTTTTTTATTAATAGTATTTTCAAATATCAATCCCTTGATTACTGAGATCATGTTTAAATTGCAAGGATACAATTTAATTATGGTGGGGAGAATGTAACACCCGAAGGATTTAAAATATTTTAATTTTAGAATAAATATAATTTTTTTGTTAGAATTATTTACACAAAAATTTAAGTTTATGACACACATGACACTAAATTAGCTTACGTTACACGCAAGATTGAGTTTTACCATCTTTTAATGTAGAACCTATTTTAAAACTAAATTTTTAAACTTTGTTTTTTTTAAAAAATAAACACCATTTTCTAATTCATAATGTTTAAATTATCTTAGGGTTATTTTTTGGGATTTTTCTGAGAAACTTCATTTTTTGATGAATAGTAAAAATTACTGTAATTTAATTGAAAACAACCTTTTCATTTAAATAATGATTAGTGTTGAATTATATTTTAAATTAGTTTTTAAAGTAAAAATAGATAAATTATTCAAATATTAATCCAATTTAGTTCATTGAAATCATTTTTATATTGAAATTAGATATAAAAACTTACAAAACTTTTGAACGTTTTTACTTTAAAAATCCTCTTTGTCATCACGTCTGCGGGATTAGCATTAATCATAATTTTACCACTTACGTGATTTGAATTTTCAAAAATGGACATATACGATTATAATAAGTATAATATTTTTGGTTTAATAAGATCAACTTAATTTTTGACTAAAAAGATCAGTGAAAGTGAATAACATTAATTACGGTGATTAAGGTAAAATTAAGCTTAATAAGGGACTAAACCTTAATCTTAAGGATCAAAATGACCTATAAACTTATCCAAAAGCCATTTTCTGACAATAATTTGACCATATAGCCTCTTGGGTCAAATTTTAGGGGTTATTAGGACATTATTAAATGTAATTTTCCTATATAAAATGTTAAGTAAGGAAAAAGACAAAAAAGGATGTTTCCTTACCTTTAACATTTATAAAACAATGAGATATGTAAAAAATATAATATTTTCAGTTATACATATCATGTTTAAATATAAATGTGTTTATTTTAACATAATAATTTTTCATTAATTTTTAGATATTAATTAGTTACTTAAAATTATTAATAAATGCCAATATTGTGTTTATTTAGTTAATAATTAATTGAAATAAATGATACTATAAATACTAAAAGTGAAGTGGATTGATTGAATTATTGTATTTAATTTTTTTAGATAAATATATCATGTTATATATCTATAAATGTAATATATTTTAATTCAAATATTGTTTTGATATTTTAAAATTAAAATTAAATAAATACTCTCAAAATTGAAATTATTATTATTTAACAATAATTGATATTTTATTAATTGATTTAAAATTAATAAAAATCATTTATTATTCCAAGTGAGTTTGAATTTATAATAAATATTAAATATGGTCTATTAATGGATCATTTTATCTTTTATAATTAATATATTTTCCCATATATTGTAAAAATGTTGTTAACACGATCCAAGTTTAGGAAGGGTTTTAGCGCGTCACATGCTCTTATTTTAAAATTAATTTCCAAAACACATGGGATTTTTGTTTTATAAATTAAATATAATATTAATTAATCAGTGGATCTATATTTTCTAATAAATTTCACATTATTTTAGTCTTAATGGTTAAATTACTTAGGTTAGAAAACAAAATATTTTAATAAAAACAAAAATGATAAAATTGGGGAATCTTAGATGTTAAAGAACCTATTTATTAAAGTGAAAATATTTTTGTGTAGTGGATGTTTTTATCGACCCTTATTAACATTTAATCCATTATGTTTCCATTTTTTAGGAACATTAGGTAATTTAGACCTCCCACTAATGATTCATTTGGCAGTGTAAATTTGAGAAGAAAAGAAAAGAGTTGAAGCGATATAAATCAATTTCCCCTATTTGGTGAGGAAGAAGGGATGGAGAGAAATTTGAGCTGCAGAAATTAAGAGAAACACATTTCTCTCCCACCTCGCATTTCACCCATTTTGGAATCTTCCCAAAATTGGGATGATTTGGACAGAAATATTAAGCCTATTTCATATATTTTTTAGATTTCCCATATCGTCCCTATATAAATTACTAGTTCACGCCATTTTTTCCTCACACCGTAGTGACATTCCCCACCAACTCTATGTTGTCAAGTTCCTCTGCTAGTGCAGAAGTCCTCTATATTCCAATTCAAAGTTGCGGTGTCATTTCCCTTGTGATTTTCATCATAATATTCAAATTTAAAGCTATGATGTGTTGAATTTCATAAAAAAATAAATGTTTCACTTATTCATTCCTGTACTATTTTATTGAATTAATATTTATATAAATGAACATATTTTTAATTATTAATAATAACAAAAAATATTTTCATAGGTATCTAAATAATTTTCTCAACGTAATTTATAAATAATGTTTTTTCTAAGTTCAACATAATTTATAAATAATAATAACAATCAAATATAAATAATTTTGGTAATGTATATATAAATAACTTTGATTATAACTAATTATGTGTATATAAATAATAAAAAATAATTTATAAATAATTTTGATTATAGATAATTTTGATTATAAATAATTATGATTATCTTAAATTAATAGTTTATATAAATAATTGATAAATAATATTGAATTGATAAATATTTTGAATCAATAACTTTGAATTAATAACTATTTTGAATTAGTAGTTATTTTGAATTAATAATTATTTTGTATTAATAATTATTTTGAATTAATAATTAATAATTTTTAATTTTGATTACCTTGAATTAATAATTTTTAATTAATAAATATTGTAAATAATTTCTATTATTATTAATTTATTTTTTAAAATTTTAAAATTTGTATTAATATATATTTTTAGTTTAATGTTTACCTAATTTTAGTGATGTAAAAGATAACGATTGATAAAAAATCAAAATTATGGTTTTTTGATTTATTATAAAAAAGGTAATAAAAATACTTGTTTTTAAATGGTTATTTGTGTCATTTAACATAAATTATTGATGTTGGTTAGACATGGTGGTAGGTGTGGTGTCTGTGGGGATTTAATCTATGGTTGTTTTTTATCTTGGACAAGTATTCCCTTTAATCTTGTGTGTATGTGTTATTGTTTTAATAATGGTTATTTGTGTCATTTGCACCAAAACAGTTTCTTTTCTTTTCTTTTAAAAATTGGAACCAAACATTATGGAGATAAATCCAAATCATTTATTTTATTTTACTAAGTTATTAATCCAAACATAATTTAATGAATCCCTTTTGGTATTTACAAGAGTGCCACCCCCCTCCACTGTAAAAAGGCAATCACTCTACCCCTTCCACACACCTCTCAGGACACATTGTCTCATCCAAAATCTGACCAAATAGTCTCCTAACATCCATCACCTAGACCTATAATCACCCCTTTTGGTGGAAAACAGCCTAAGAAATTACTTTGGTGCAAACCAAAAGGAGTTACCTGATTAAGAGGTAACGTCTTCTCTCAAGCTCTTTAGTATTATATCCATTATCCACCCCCTAAAATATCCTTATTCCTTTATTATATAACAAAAAAATATCCTAAATATACTTATATATTTTTATGACAAGGGTTTTATATAAAAATACACACACTTCCTTCTAATGGGTAAAAAACACACTCTTTATGTGTACGACGAACTTCCACCTCATGAAACAATGATTGTTCATTCTTCCTTTACCACCTCTCATGGTGGGAATTATGATGGAAAATATATTTATATATGTTATATATTATATTTATTATGTATTTATTCTTAATTAATTATTTTATAACACATACCCTTATACTTACATTTTATTTAAATATGATAACATTGTTTTTGGAAGTGTGAAATACCACCCCTCAAGGCGATGTGATTCATTCACACTATACATGGAATGTATAAAATATGGTTTTAATTAAAAATATGTGAAATAAATAATAAATATATGATATTCATTACATAATTACATTTATTGTAATATATTATATCATTTTCTTTATTACCCTTTAACACACTTAAAAAGTGATAACATCGTTCGTGGACATGTGGACGACCACCTCCTCGACAAGATTTGATTAATTTTACATAAAAATAATTATATATATAAGTATATATGATTAAATAAAATGGTATTTATGATATAATTTTCATTCTGTAAATATATAGTGTTACTTAATTTCTTTCTAAAATGATCATTGAAAAACGGGAATGTTACTCATGGGTATGTACGACCTGCCTTCTCCATGATTGTAACATCAGTTCATTTTTCATAACCATAACTCATGATAGGTTTTACACTTATAATTAATGAATAAATATGATAATTAAGTCATTATTATGATTATGTATATGTTTATTTAATAACCCTTTTGACCATATTTGACTTACCATAGTCATTTTTGACATATAAATTGAATATGGTCAAAACACCTGATGTAAACTTAGTTGTTTAGGTAGTTGTTTAAAACATTGTAATAGGAGAATTAAAAGTAATAATAAACTTGAAAAAGGATATAGAGAAAGTAAATAATTAACATAAGTTTATTATTCAAGAATATAAAGACACACGTGACAATTCAGACTCAAGGTAAGGGATTTCATCTCAATTTACATTCCATTAAGACTTATTTGTTATTATGCACCTAGTTTATTTTATATGGTGTATATACTTCCCTTTTTCATGTTATATAATGGAAATATTTATTCTAATGACATTATAAGTTTAATTTAATGATTATTACTTCATGGAGATTATGATTTAAATGTTTCAAAGTGGTATGGGACAGTTTGGAATGTTTAAATATTATTTTCCTAAAAAATGTGTTTAATGATCACCTTTGCAATCTCACCTCCTTTTGTTTGTTAACTTTATCTTGAAAAGATCACTCCCTTATGATCATTTTTATGGTACATTACCTTTTTATTAAATATCTATATCCTCATGTAATGGATATTATTATTTTCTAAATTGTATACTGTTTCCATATGGTGTTCACATTGACAGTTATTTGATTAACTAAGGAATGATTGATAAACCTGTATCTTTTATTCAATACGGATATTTAATAATTCATATAATATATTAATTAAATTGATTATCCAATATGAGTAATTATTTGTACATTAAATGATGGGTGGATACCAAAGTTTATATAACTCCTTAATGCATTGATAGGTTCTCATGAGATAATTAAGTTGGCCAAATTAAACAGGAATCTACCTACAGTTTTAAACTTTGCAGAGGATGGATCTAGAATGCATAGGTCATCATGTGCCTTAGACATGAAATCCAATAAATAAGAAATTATTTCATAGATATTTTAGTTATCATTTTTATTATCCATGAGGGTTTCATATGATAAAACTTATGGATTCATTTAATTCTCAGTTCATTGATTAAAGGGCATGTGTTTCATTTTCTTACCTTTCCATATTGATTATGCCTCATATAGTTATTTTAATGGAATATGCTATTAGTTATTTACATTTCCATGTTATTTTATTCTCATTGATTAATTATTTCTTCCACTTTACATGGAATTACCGATCATTTGAGCTCACCATTATTATGTTTTCTCTTCCTAGGTTATGAAGAATAAATATTTGAATAATATTTCAAGGATGCATTTTATTTATTTTTATTATTTATCATGTTTTTAATTCCTATTTCCCAATGTATTATGGGTATAATGTATGTAATAGGTCTTTCAAAGATTTCTAAACTGATCGGTACTTTTGGATTTGATTCCTTGTAATCATGACCATGTAATATAATAATACACCGACTCTGGGATTCTAGGGTCAAGGTGTTATAGGTCATAACCTTGTCCAAGAAATTATGGAGAATGTTGAAACCATTTAGTAATATATGAAATAAGTATAAATTTTACATAAGAGTTTTGAAAATAATCATTGATGAGATCTAGAGTTTAATGTTAGTGATAATATGTTCCTTCAAATATCTCCATAGAAGTGAATTATGAGATTTGGGAAGAAAGGGAAGGAGATCCCTAGATATATCGGGCCCTTCAAGATCCATGATCATGTAATGGTAGTAACATATCACTTATCACTCCATAAAAACCTCTCCTAAGTACAAAATGTGTTCCACATTCAACTTGTGAGAAATTATATACCAGACCCTTCACATATGATAAGCTTTGATGTTGTGTAATTGGAACATGATCTCTCATATGAGGATTAACTAGTGGAAATCCTAGATCAGAGAGATACAGTTTTATCGACCAATACCACTCATTTGGTCAAATTTATTTATCCAAATTATAAGTTTGAGGAGGATATGTGGGAACCTAATGATGTGATAAGATAAATTTACCCTCACTTGTTTTCATCCATGTAATGAAATTTAGAGGATGAAATACTCTTTAAGGGGGTAGAATAAAATGACTTGAATTTTTCCTCCTTAAATAAATTCCTTGTTTGATGGATTACTCCACACACAACATTGAAATTGAACATATATGAACTATTGTAATATAGCCATAGAATTGGTAGGTGTAAACAATGGTTACAAAATTATGGATATATATATGCAACAAAATAATGCTCACTTTAAAATTCGTCTCAACTAGTGAATCTAAAAAATTATTAAAATATATTTTTGAAAATTTACTTATTTCCAAGAATAATATATTTTTATATAAATGTAGGATTAACACTAGTTTAATTAGTAATTTATAGGAAATGGGTAGAATAATAGTTAATATACAAAAAGTAACTTTCCTATACAAAATAGTTCGTTATCTATATTTGAAAATTTTAATTATTTTTTTTTACAAATTTTAGGATGTGAATTAAAAAAATAACATCAATTTTTGATTTATCTTGTTCATATTAGTTAATATTATTTTTTGTGATTTTTTGAAAAGGATTTATTTTTAGGTGAATATTGTAAAATACCGTTTTTTACAAATAACATGACCTTATAAAATTATCATTATATAATTATTAATTTTAAATTTATGAAACTATTTTCTAAGAAAAAATATTTATTTTATAAGTGAATTTATATTTATATATTTTTTTAATTTATAAACTCATATTTGATATTTTAGAATTTAAGTTACATTTTAAAAAAAAAGTTTCTAACACATTATACATTTCATCTTTTAAAATTAATTTTTATCAATTTTGAAAATTAAATAAAAAATAGATTTAAAATATTTAATCATTAGGTCTAAATTATATAATAAGGACCTTTTTAGTTTTTTAATTAAAGGATAAATCACGAGGTAAAAATCAATTATCGTGGTAAAAACTAAAATGATGAAAGTATGTAATGACCCAATGTTTTATAAATAGAAATTATCTTCTTATAAAGATGCCATAAAATCACATGAAAACAAAACATAATGAACTACTAAGTGCTAAGTGACCTTTAAACATAAGTTTGTCACTTCTATGTTTGGAATTTTGAAAATCCGACATACACGGTTGAAATCAGTAAGTTATTTGGAGTCTGATAAGAAAAACTTAATTTTTGGTGAATAATAACCCACCCTAATGAATAGTAACATACCCTTATGAATAGTGATATACCCTAATGAATAGTAACCTTACCTATGATAGTATATAAATATTATTCAAGTTATAAGTATGAATGAATGAAGTTATTTTTTATTAAGGGAGCATGAAGCTTAGGGGGTACAAGTCACGGAGGGCAAAAGTAATGAAGGCCCAGTGAGTCCTTTCGGATCACATTGGCACACTCGCAAGGAAGGGAGTTAAGACTGTCATACACTATAAGATTCTCTTCAGGGTGCTTGTGAAGTGACTTGGAATTTGGTGTATGTTTTTAGAAGGTGCAAAACGAAGTATGAGTAAATGAATGTTTTAAAACTAGTTTTGATAATAAATTACAATTTTAATTAAATATTACAATAATCATATTTATAAAATTATTTTTGAAAAATGGAATTCATTTTTGGATTATACATTTTGAAAAATGGTTAGGGTGAATTTTTGATATTTTTCTGAAATGCTTGAATTTTTGATGAATAGTAAAAATACAATAATTTACAATAAATGCTAAATAATGGATTTATTGAGTCATTGATGATGTTCTGCTGATGTAAGCACACTTGGTTCGGGATTAAATGATAAAATTACTATTCTTGTTCAAGGTAGAATTAATATTCCTTGTCTTTTGGGGAAATAATAGATTAATGAATTTTATATTGAGAAATCCCCTCTCCCCTCCACTATAAAACCCCCCTTCACTCCCTCTTCTCTTCACTCCTCTCAAGCCTTGTGACTTGCCAATATTATACTAAAATATCTACCCAAGATCCTCCCCATTTTCAAAAGCTACTATCCTTTTCAAAATACCAAAACCTCTCCCCTTAAGAGGTTCTCAATGGAGGAAGTCTCAAGAGGTAAATTCCTCTTTCCAATTCCTTCATTTATTTTAACTTCTTTTTTTTTTGTTTCTTTCCTCACCCCCCTTCACCCAAATGGTATGATAAATCCAGTAGAATAAATGTAATAGAATTATATTATTCTAATGGGATACTTCATTATCTTCTCTCCTTTCCTAACCTTTTGTGTGAAAGAAATGAAAGCACAGTTTGAGATGTTCCAATTTAGCACATTCAAGGACAATGATCTATCAATTTCTATTATCATATTTAAATATGGTCATGAAAACATTTTTTTAGGGTTTTACTAGATTATATATATTTAATATATCCTATTTTTATTCTATAATCTTTTTGTGAAAATGGTGTTAAGTTATAAATCAAAACATGTTCTTTGTAATCAAACCCACCAATTAACAAAAACGGTTGTCATTATGGTTTTATATAATAGTTCGATTTCAATCTATGTAAAAAAATTAATTTTAAAACCATTTAATCTCCTGAATGTTCACTAATATCATATAACTTTATTTATGTTCAACCACTTCCATCTTCCATGTTTATCCGAACTTGAATATAAGCGAACCTATCTTTTAAAACCAAGTAAACAAATGATCCCGAACAATGAAATTGAACCTTATAACTAATAAAGAAGGAATTTAATGAACTAAAAAGGGTTATAATAAATAAATTACTTATATAAGAGGTTCTTGACTTATGAATTAATAAGCCTAATTTGTTTATTCAGGTCTTTAATAACAAGTGGATAACACCAACATATTTAAGGTAATGGATCCTCTCCATTTTTCTTTTAATCAAGATTGTCCTATATGATATGCTTTTTATGTATAATCCCAAATGATGGGGTATGTTTTCTCACCCCCCCAAACTTCTCTAATGTTTTATAAGTGATTAGAAACCCCTTATATCTCTCATAAATCCATCTTAGTTACACCCGATACCATGCCGATAAACCGTAATGGATTCTACCCGAACTTCCTTTATTCCTTCGGGTTGCTCTATCTTTCTTTTTACCAAAATGTAGTTGCCTTTTATTTTTATGTAATACTTATAAATTATGTTTATATTCTCTAAAATCATGTTCCAAGATCCATATCTCATTATCTTTTGGGGATATGCATGCTTTTAAGTGAATCCCTCATCGATACTTCCCAATAAGCACACTCGTTTGAAAGGAACTTCCCAAATTTTTTCCCAATTTCAAGTGAAATCTATCCTATATTTTAAGACACCATTGTCTTTATAAAATCAGTATTTTTATTATTAAAAACTTCATGGTTAAATTCTGGTTTTATATAAAATAATGTTCTCTTTACTATTTTAAAATCTCTATAGTATTTTCCTCAAAACCGCACAAAAATGTTTTAATGCTAATGTTTCTCAAATACATTTATTATATATTTTCACTTATATTTTTCACAACTTTCCATGTTATATACATATATTACCTTATGAACGTCCATTTATGTTCTAACCCCTTTCTTTCATGGACACTTTCATGATACACTCATTGGTTATGCCTTATGTCATAATTGTGGTACCAAAATCTTTCCATGGGTATCCTTATGTTTATGAATGATTGATTATGTATGATTATTTGTGTGAAAATAATATTTATGTGGAAAGAATATTCATGAAAATGTTGAGATGGGTGCACCCAGATAGTGCTTCAATGCATTGGGTAAAGTTAAGTCTCATGAGATGCGATGTGAAACAGGATTGGCGGTTAGCCTTGACCCATACTAAAATGGGAAACACGATTGGTGGTTAGCCTTAACCCATAATAAAGGAATGTTTTATGATTATGCCATATTTATATGATTCCATGTTTATATGAACCCATTCTTATAGAATATTATTTCATATGTTCCATGCTTTGGATATCTTTATGTCACCCCTTTGTTCATGTGTTCCCCAGGGTATCCTATGCAGATTTAAGGGCTCAAAGGAAGTTAGTATCTCTTTATGGAGATTAAATAAAGAAATGTTTTTTTATCCCCATGTTTTATGTTTTATGTACCTAGTCTTACAAGACACTATACTTAATGATCCTTGGCTTGTACTCTGATGATTAATTATGCTTAAAATCATGTAATGTTATATGTAAAAGGCTTTGGTCGCTTTAAAGTAAGTAACCTTAGACATAAAGGGCCTAAAATATTTAAATAATATTTATATTTAAATTTATAATGTGTTTCTAGATCTTATATACCCTATAATAAATTATTTATCAATTTTTGAGCCACTTTTCTTGAGAGTGTCTTCCCATTATTGATTTTTTGGGTATTTGGAAAAATTACACCCCTTTTCACTTATATAAGGGGAACTTGTCTTCTCACTTCCACTCGCACAAAAACCTGATATTTTTGGACCAAAATCTACCCAAAAATCTCATAAGAACTCCTAGAAACCTTAAGGAGGTTTTGGTATTCACAAAAGACCATCCCTTAATGGTGTAATCCCCTTCACAAAGGAGATAATCCATGAAGTGAGGTATATGTTCCTAAACCTATATTTCCTTTTATATTTGTTTATATGGTTTTATTCTTCATAAAATTTCATTTCACCATATTATTATGATAATATAATTATAATTATTATACTAGTATGCTATTATAATGATGGTATAATCATTGACCACCCTCCTATTTTCCACTAAGAAAAATAAAAATTTGAATCATGTGTTTTGCGGACTACTGCCTCTATAAATAAACATGTTTAATTTTTCTTAACTTATAAAAATGGATGGTTTTATGTTATATTTTATTATTATATATAATAAATATTATTAATATATATGATTAATATGGTTCTTTTTTGATAACATAAAAAATAAATAATCATTATAAGACAATCCATCAATGTTGGTAAATAACCCAAAACAAGTTCATCACCATTTTAACTTTCATGAAACATGGATAAAACACCTATTTAATTAAATTATAACATTATAATTATTTATAAAACATAAATTATAGACCCTTTAATGGTTTTTAAATTATTATATTTTGTTTAAAAATGAATATCAACACCGCTTTTACGAACCTAGTTCAAAACGATGAAGATTGTTAACACCTGATGTTAAAAAGAGTTTACAACAATCATGTACATGAAGAGAATTGTTTTTAATGAAGATTATAAATCAAAATATATAATCATAATATTATTAAATAGATAATTAAGATGTTTATTTTTATTATATAGGATGTTAAAGTATTTCCATGGAAATCAAGGGAAAAGGTAAGAGACTTGGAAACTCAAACTCCTTTCTTTGAGTTATACAATTTCATATTGAACTTCATTTTTCAAGAAATTACATTTTAAATTATGTTCAATTTTATTTTTTAGGAAAATATATTTTAATTCAAATCCACTTTCTTGTTTTTTTCACTTATTTTTATGAAATAAAATGATGCTTTTTGAAAATAGACTCATAACTCTGAATTTTACATCGATGATTCCAATAAATTTTCAAGAAAGTTATTTTTATGATTTGGTTTTATTTTTACTCTAAATATTCGAAAAGATATATCTAAAATGATGTTATGTTTAATGTTTTAACATTAAGTCTTATATTAATAAGATATTATTTTTGAGTGATCAAGTTTTCAATTTCAGTCGATTTATTTCATGTTGTTTTTTAAATTTTGAAACTCATTTTTATTTCCATGGGTTATTAATGAAAATTGAATAATTTCTATTTGGTTGTTTTATGAATCCTATTTTGTTTCAATTAGTTATTTATGAAAATTGAATGAATTCCTTTTTAATTTTTAAGTAACACATTCTTTTCCAATGGGGTCATTAAGAAATGTTTATGATTGATTTTAAGTGGCACACATATGAATGAATGATTGTGGGTGGGGTTATATATCACCCTCTAATGAATTGGTTTAAGTTTATATCTCATGAGATAGTCAGTAGTGGGAATAATGAGTTTTTTTACATTTTTATGGGCATGATGGGTTTACTTATATTTTTATTCATGGATATAATGAGTTTATTCACATAAGAATGGAAATAATGAGTTTTATCACACATGTTTTTATATGCTTATGGTTGTTCTATGTTTCCTTGTTGTTCATAAAGTTATGTTAAATTTTTACGATGCATTTAATTTCCATAAAATTTCATGTTTTCAATATTATACCTTATTTTTAAAGTATTTTTCACTTTTATGTCATGCTTACATGTTATATGACTATTGAGATATGTTTTGAGCCAGGTTATTTTTTAATGATTCCTTAATGATATATTTAATATTTTATATTACTCTAACATATATTATGATTATCAACCAAGTTATTTTAATCATTTATTATGATATTTATTTCTCCATCAAGTTTTCCTTCATGTTATGATATGTTTTTACCTTAACAATCATATAATCCCACCCCTTTCTTATGTTTACAATCCCGAGCATAAGAAGATGATTATATCATATGAGATATAGAGAAAATGGGTCAAGAGGAGAATGATTATGAAAAAATATTTACAAGTGTTGTAAACAATTTTTTGTATATTGTTAATGTTCAAGAAACTAAACCTTTATACCCTTATTTTTTGTGATTGTTTGTGAAATTTATTATTTGAATCATGGGATTAATGCATTATTTAATTTAAGTTTATCTTGGGTCACTATATTAAGTGATTTTCACCGTTCTTCATTGATCTAAAAAAATCACACATGTACACTCTTGTTCTTGAGAGAGAGGGAGGACGATTTTCTCTCTAGGTATCAAGAGAATATTAAAGTGATTTTTTTTGTGCACAACCACATAGACTTTAAAATTTTATAATCAGGACATTATACTTAGGGTTAAAAAATCAATAATTACTCAATTTCCCTTCATCTCATTATTTATTCTAATTAAACCCCATGTCAAATAATAATAATAATAATATTTTATTCTCATGACGTTCCATAATCTCATGGATTAATAAAACCTCTCCATAGAACCCTAAACTAGGTCCATAAATCTTACTCAAAATTTATCAAAATTTGTGTAATAAAATATTTAAATAAATATTATATTCACTAAATTCATGAATAAATATGTTTTTTAACATCCACATAACAAAATAATAATATTATTTATTTATTATTTTGTGTATAATAAAAAATATAAAAAAATATAAAAAATATTATATTCATTAAGCAAAAAAAATTATTTAATATTTAAATCACATATTCTAAACTCTAATTTCTGGTGATTGAATTGTTTCTTTCGATGATACTTAAATATTATTCCAAAAACTGGTATTAATATTTATTCTTAATAATATATTCAAATACAATTTAACTAAGATTTTGGATACACTTAGTGTGCGACCCTCTAGTCCTCTCTATCAATGGAATTAGGTGAACTTATCAAAAATCAAAGATAAGGTTCTAGAAGCATGTCAAGGAACCCATTGAGATAGTAGCTAATGTCACAATGTCAAAAACCATCATATTAATACTACTTTGTAATATAATCAATTTGACATGATATCACATCAAGTGGGATGCATGATTATTTCATCACTATATATTCATGATTTATATTTCTTTGACGATCTAAAATGAACTCATCAAAGAACTACCATGCCCATGGATTTAAACAAACAATTCCATTTCCACTATAAAAAATAGTTCATTTATATGGGGTTATTTTTCCTTTATCAGTGGATGTGACCCCCTATAAATGAATTATCGACAGTTATAATAAACTTCCAATATGATTGTCACCCACTTCTGTTAGTAGCATATTTGAACAAGCTCTAGTAAGATTGAATAAATTAGTGGCATTTATAACTTGTTCGCTTTTTTATAAGAAATACTATCTGAAACTATCACTATTTTTTTTTAAAATTAGGGGTGTTTGAAAAAAACCACCCCTAAAGTATACATTATTTTAAAAATATTCAAGAACACTATGCTTCCCACTCCCTTACACCCTCTACCCTCCCCCATAAGCACACACTCCACACTACTCCCCTATGTCATGATTTTACACAACCTAGGATTAATATTTATTCTTAATATTAAATTTAAATACAAATTAACTGAGATTTTGGAAACACTTAGTGTGTGACCCTCTAGGTATATTTCTTAATGGAATTACATGAACTAATAAAAAATCCAGGATCATATTCTAGCAACACGTCATGCCACCCATAGAGATAAAATCTAACGGCACAACAACAAAAACTTTCATACGAACACTAATTTGTAATATAATAATTTTTTCTCGACATATCATCAAGATAGATGCATACTTGTGTCATCACCATATATGATTAATTTATATTTATTTGAGTATCCAAAATGAACTCATCGAAGAACTACAATAGCCATGGATTTAATCAAACCATTCCATTTCCATTACAAAACGATTCATTTGAAGGGGTTATATTTTTCAATAATGGTGGTTATAACAGTCTCTAAATGAATTAATGACGATTATGAGAAACTGCATATAAGATGGTCTCCAACTTATGTTAGTAGCATTTATATACAAGTGTGGGTAAGGTTAAAAAAATTAACCACCATTATAAACCATTCTAATTTTTTTATAAGAAATGATATTTGAAACCGTCACTAATATATTTTTTTAAAAAAAATAGGGGTGGTTAAAACAACCACCCCTAAAGAATACATTCTATTTTTAATATATATATATATATGTGTGTGTGTGTGTGTGCGTATATATATATTTAAACTCTGTCGAAATTATATATTTACTTATATTTATATTATAAAAATATATATTATATTATACAAAGATATATTATACAAATATATATTAAACAAATATATTATAAAAAATATATATTATAAAAAGTATATTATACACGTTTATATATAAAATATAAAAATATTTTAAAAATAAAAATAATATATATTTATATATTATATATCTAAATATTTATATATTATAAATATATATTTATATAATTAAAAAAATACAAATATTTATATTATAAAAATACATATTATATTATAAAAATATATATTATAAAAATTTATTATACAAATATATATATATATATATTATTTATTTATATATATACAATTAGAAAAATACAAGTATATATATTATATATATCTACATTTATATGTATTCAAATATATATTATATATTATATATATATATATAATATAATAATAATAATAATAATATATATATTATATCTATATAATTAAATAAATTTATATCATATTATGTATACAAATAGATTTATTTTACAAATAAAAATATAAATTATACATAAATAAATAAATAAATAAATATACACACACAAACACACACACACATACATATACACACCATAGAAATAAAAATATATATTATATCACACAAATATATATTATACAAATATAATATACACATACATTATATATATATATATTATTAATACACTATATATTATACATTTAAATATTATATATTTAAATGTATATAATTAAAATATAGACACACACACACATATATATATTATACAAATACACACATATATATTATATTATACAAATATATATTATTCAAATATATTATACAAATAATTATATGTATTTATATATTACTTATTTAGATGTGTGCAATTAAAATAATATAGATAGAAAATATATATATATATATATATATATACATTAATGTAAAACTAAAAAAATGTAATGTCCCTAACTTGGGGTGAAGGAAAACCATCTTAGATGAGCCCAAGTTAGGGTAGAAAACCAAACATATAGATCATAATATGTGCTAAAAAGAAATTAGTTAATGAACCTTTGATCCTCCCATCAAAGATATTCAAGAATAATAAGTAAGAAAAGACATATTACCAAGTAATTATTAATATCATTGGGAAAGTTTACATTTTATTCTTCTTTTCATTACCAAAGTCATCTCACCTCTTCCCTTAGATTTTCTAGAAATATTATTACCATTTAGGATTTCCTTTGAAATTGGAGAAGACTCTTTCTGAGATTCAATCGAGTCATCATTATTCGAATGACCTCTAAACATAAAAATATTTTCTTTATTTTCATGGATAACCACCACTAATGATTAAAATTTAATAGTGTTCCTTGTAGTAATATTTCTAGGAGTATTTTAACAGTAAATTCATGGATGTGATTTCTTCTCTTTAACATACCAGAATCCATCCCCATCCACTTCAACCTGATTTCCATCATGGTTAGAAAATTCAAGATTTGATGAATCTTTTTTCAAAAATTTGAAATTAGAATTATCAAACTAGAACTTATAAAGATGTAAATTCCAGCCAATTGGAATATAATTCCTAATTATGTTCATTCCCTTTATATTTCATCACCGCCGATCCCATTTTCAAAAACTGATCGCTGCATTTAACATCAATCTGTTGAGGATTGCTTCTAAAAATAGATCCAATGAATTCTCCTTCATCCAAAATTCCATCACTTAGGCCATGAGTCTAAATATGATAAGAAATCAACTCTTTAATTGAATTAAAGGTATCCTATTTTTATATTGGTTCATCCTTGGAATCACTAAAAAAATCCACCAACATAACCTATAGATCTTGAAATGAACTATTCTTCTCATTCCCCATGTTAGAATTACCCAGCTTATTACACTGTAAATAAATCTTAGGTAAATTTTTTTATGAAATAGGGAATTAATTAACAATATTTCAATAATGGTGATATATAAAAATATAATCACTATTATAATTCAGGTGATAAATATATGTTAGATTAACAATCAATCTCTTGCTCACCTAACTTCGGGTGGTAAACTCCTTGTTGACCTTGCAAAGAGAGTTGAAATTATTTAAATAATTCCCTATTTGATAATATAAATCATAGTATAAATGGATATTTTTAGGGAAAAAACCATGAAAAAACCATATGATTCATTATCAATCCAATTTCAAAGAGAAAATGAAGCATAAACATAAATTTATAGATATATCTTAAAATATAAAAGGTTAGGAATTAATATTAATGGCTGAATCAATATTAATTGGTTTACCAAGGACTATATCAATATCCTAAAAAGTTTATTAATAAAATAAATGGATAGGTAACTCTAGTAGTGAAATCCAAATAGGATAAATTGGAGATGCAAAATAGGTAAAGAAATCGGTATCCCATTTCAATACTTTAATATCAGAAAAATTAAAACCCCAGTATCTTTTACTCCAAAATAAATAAATAGTTTTTCTCATAATCAAAGTTGAAAAGGAATTAAAAATCATCAGTCAAGAAAATAGTTAATAAAAAAAACCAATAGCTTCCATTTCATACCTAATTAGATATATTATCATTTTTTTTTAAAAATAAATTTTTTAGGGGGTTTAATGTTATTGTTAATTTCATAGATTAGTGGTGCATTAAACACCCTATAATTATTTTTTTATAAATAATTAATATTTTAGTGGGGGTTCTCCCATAACCTCCACTAAAATA
The DNA here is from genome assembly GCA_963277665.1 of Viscum album. Lineage (NCBI taxonomy): Eukaryota > Viridiplantae > Streptophyta > Magnoliopsida > Santalales > Viscaceae > Viscum > Viscum album. Next base: position 746,351,089 of record OY728129.1, on the reverse strand, counting down.
TAACCGATTTATTTTTAAACAAATAATAAAAATTTGTGTGGGTTTAAAATTATTTCTAATCTATTAGATTAGTGGTTGTTTTTAATCCATTATTTTTTTAAGGAAACTCCATTATATTTTAGCTATAGTTGTTTCACAACCTCTAGTAAATTTAAACATTTTATAGGTTTTTTAATAACTATGGATAATTTATATACAAATCTACTTTATATGGGTTTGTGTATAACCCCCTCTAAATAATCACCGCTAATGTGATTTTTTAGTGTTCAATCAAATGGAAAAAGATATACTTTTCCAATAACTTGTAAGTGATAAATCATTTATTAACTTGTTCAATTAATTTTATATTGATTATTATGTACCCAAAAAATGATACCTCATAGTGAGTATATGTCCTCAAGGTTTTCATCAATACATCAACATATTTTATTTATGATATTCATTAATAATAATATAAAGTATAAGGACCAATACAAACATCCACATATAGGAATTTATAAGGAAATATAAACATGTGGAGTTCTTATCGGTGAGTCTATCCTTATAAACCCCCTTTTGAGAGATTAAAAAGTGTAAAATTCAGGATAAGAAGTCTCAATGAATTATGAGACTCCAGAACCTACTAGTAAAACATCATATGGGTCCCATAAAATATATATTATCTAGATCTTACGACATATGTTTAAGAATATTATCATATAATCTCTAGGATCTCATTATATAGGGGAACTATTATAAACATTCAATGTGACAAATAACCTAAGTAAATTATCACATTAATGTTACATAGTAGAAAGATCATCATGTGATAAGATATTCATTAATATTTTGAAAAGAAAAAGAAAAGATATTGTTGGTTCTATAAGACTAAATCCAATATGAAAATGATAAATAAACTTTTATTGTTTCCCTAAATGCCATTAATTCTTTAATCCACGTATTGATGCAGTTTTCAACACTAAGAAACACTTATTTTTTTATGGTTATTTATTCCTACAATATTTTTCATCCTGAAAAATAATCAACTAATACTACATTAGTTAGTACATGATAAAATTAACATGAACTCCATGAATGTTATTACTTATCCTCTTGATACGTCCTCTCCTAATTTTATTTGTCTAATACAACTTGTGATATGGAATGATTTAATTTTTTTGATCAAGAAAGTTATATTGACACTAGTGTATATTTCAGATAATGATTTGACACCACTAATTCTAGATCGTCTCTATATCATTTGTATTTCTTCATCACAACATGCAACTCTAGATTCAACTTTTAAATAAAAGGTGGTTTCTTGACACTAATTATTTAGTAATAAAAGGACTTTATACCATTTTAATGTTTTGTTAAGGCCCGATACCAAATAATAATGGTGATAAAATTTTCATCATTTGTTTTATTAATCTTATTTTATCACAATCACACCCTATGGATCATATATTCCTCTTAAATAAATATCACTTTAATAAAAAAAATAAAAAATGTAAACACATGGGGGGTGGGGTACTTTCCGAACATCATAAAATTGAGGATTATGGTTGGATTTTTAAACTAACCCTATACTACGACATTATTCCAAGCCTTGATAGTGGTTATTATTAGAATAACCCATTTAAAAACATCACTTCAAGTGTTTTATTTAATACTATTCTTCTTCCTTATCTAGGTATTCATCCCCATCATGGGACTAATATCAATTTTACATGTTTTTTCATTTGATGCACCATTATTTATTATTTATTCATTATCCCTTCACTACATGAGGGATATTCCACTATTATTCACATTTTACCTTGGGGTATGATTTATGAAACCACTTACTAATGCTTTGTGCCTATCCTCTTAAATTTCAATTAGATACACCTTGAATCGTTTCATATTTGCTGATTATTTCTTCTTGTGAATGTCTATTTTTCTCATAGCTGGATAATTTTCCTTATTTTTGCTCTAAATTTTTTATTACCAAGAATTATACTATGGGTAAGGAATTATTCGTGCTCAGTTAATCCTTCTTTGATATCCAATATTATTTTCTACCAAAGAATTAAATCTAATTTCCATCATAACAGATTTTATTTTGGTATAAACTTTCTTCCCATTTTTCATAGAAAGGGTGGAATCCATTATAAAACCTTTGGATCCTATCATGTTGAAAATTATAGTGATATGTCCATAGTTATCATAAATAAAACGTCTCCCATTATATTCATACCTCATGTAGTCATTTATCAATTGAGATGCTAATGTAGTATATTTTATTCATTGTTTGAGACCTTGGGATTCTAAAAACACACTCCTGGTGTGCCCCAAAAGTCAACAATAGTAGCACCATGTAGCTACCTTCATCCAAGAGTTATCACATAATGTTTTATTATAAATTTTATATCTATATCCCAATTCCATATTTAAATTTATATTTATTACACTTGTTGGTTCTACCAAGATGGGTGTTCCTACCCTAACCATTCTTTTAAAGGATTTTAACTTTAATTCAAGATCCTTTACCATCATGTCCTTATCCATCAATTAGGAAACCATATATTTCATTCTCAAACCATATTATCTTATGGATTTTATCTTCCCTTGAAGTTGTTATTTGAGAGAGATAATGATTGCATCTAGTTCCTTCTCTATAACTTTTATCCCAACTCATGTGAATGTTCTACAAGAAGATCACTTTGAACCTTCATCTTTTCACCCATTCTCATAATGTCTCTATTCAATACCTCCTCTTATTTATTCAATATTTGATTTTCTAAAGACAAATATTCCACGAATACATAATTCACTTCATGGATAATCTATAGTTGGTCTACCTTCTTTGACATAGAATACATATTATCTTTATTCCTCCATGAATATTCTCTAGATTAATAACTTAATGACATTTCAAATTTAATATTAGATCACCATCCTCTTCAACTACTATGGGGAATTATAAATTTTTAGATTTGTAAAAATCTTCTAAAAAATTGTTAAAATCAGAATTATCATTAAAGACTATATAATTTACCTTGATTAGAGAGTCCATCTTCTCGAATATTTTCTTTCTCTTATTCTTCTTCTTGTTTACCTTTTACAAATGGTAATATTCATCTGATTTGTTCACTGCTTTCTCATTAAAACAAGGCTTACATTCATAAATTGATATGGTATCTTCAACCTTATTTAGTCCCTCTTATTTCCCATAGATCACTTCAAACTATTTCCACATCTCAAAGGCCATATCAAAATAAAAGTTTTTCATGTATACTTCATCAGAAAGTAGTCTTTTTAAGACCTTTTTGTCTCAATATCTCAGATTCTTTCATTGTAATTAGTCAAGTTAGTATTTTTTAATGCCGAGGATGAATCCTCTTTGTATTATGAATGAAAAGACATATTTATATCTGGGTAGAAAGAGACCCATTATATAGCCTGTAGGCCCAAGGCTAAGTGGCCCATGAACATGGACAAAAGGCTCATGTAGCATCATTCCTACATCATCCTACCTACATCACCAGGCCTACGCATGAATACATCACCATCTTCCTGCATCATGTATGCATCACTTCTTGCATTGTAAATCCCTCAAGGGGATTTCCAGGATTTGAACCCTGGGATTTAGGATGTAGGATTACAAGTTTTACTACTCAGGTTTCACCCCAACTATAAAAGGATATTGGGTAACATGGTTTTTTATGCAGCACACCACACCTGTCCTAGGCCCAACCCAGCACCATGCACCATACTTCCGTAGCTAAAGGAATTTGTTATTGAACACAAACCAGAGCTAGTTCTTTTTATGGGGAGTGTCCACATTACATGGTAACACTTGAGCAACCATCATTTGACATAGTGAACTCAGTATTATTTATTGTGAACTAAAATAGAAATTCATATAATGTATATACATTGAATAAATATATACGATATATGTATTATTTATATATATATATATATATAACATGTTGATATATATTATAAAATTTTGTGTGTGTATATAATGTATATATTATATATGCATATGATGCATGTATATAATAAAACATATGATGCATATAGAATACATGCATGCGAACCATGTATTCATATAGATAGTTTAATCTAGTATACATTCATATGATGCATGTATATAGGCAATGAATAAAAAATCTTGGTTTATTTAATTTTCATTTTCCACATGGAAAAATATTCTCATTGTATAGTTTTATTTGGATTAACAAATTTACATAATTCTTATTGAACGAATTCAATGGATTCATAACAAGGATTCAATGAAGGGTGTCATTTGATGAAACACTTGATGAATTATTCATTCATTAAGGAGAATTATGATTTAACTGTATAAAGAGAATATGTTTATCTTTATTGAGTGTGTGGATCATTACTTTTTTTTGAAGCTATTGGGTATCATCAATTATATGAAAATATTTCTATAAGCCCCTTATTCTCAATCTTCATCTATCTCTCCCAAGAAGGAACTAGCACCCCTTTGATATATTTAGGTGTACTCTAATAGAGATTAGGATCCAATGGTCAGTTTATCCTCTTTAAAGTTAGAATATCTTTTTATAACTCTCATTGTGATCTTCCTCTAGCCATCTCCTTTCATTAAGGAAGAAGAAGGTTATTATTTTACCAAATCAGGTATGCTCCGTTTTATGTGTTTTTCATAATATCATTCACATTGATTTATTTGGGGATAAATTATATATGTATTTGGTTTTAATTATACCACCAAATGACCATAAAATTACCATATAGTACCCATCAATGGTGTGAGTGCAAAGGATATAGGTTTATCCTATTTTAAGTAACTCTCACACATGAACGTGTGATGAAGTGAGGCTCTCCACCATGGGGATCCAATATGGTGTAAAGAGTTTAATCCCAATAGAGTTGGGGAAATGGTGTTCTTTAAGAAAATTATATATATTTCATGTTGGATGTTTTCATAATAGGGAATTTTATTCCAACCCATTAATGGTATCAGAACAAGTATCCTCGATGATTCATCAAGAATCATTCACTGTAAATTAAAAACATGATATGTCCATCATTACTGATTTGATTTTAAATTATTAATTTCATATGATAACACTATTGTATATTTTTTAATATATATAACAATAATATATTAATAAGTTAATTGAATTATTAGGGAATACAAAGAAAGTGTTATGCTATAATAAAACTTGAAATATGATTCGCAGAAAAACATAACATCAAATTTGGATTGATTGGATGTTGTGTTGAGTGTTAATTCAGTATTGAGTTTTTTCTTGATATTATGTCGTATGACAACAAAATATCAAGAACTTATGATAATAATGATTACAATTTTAAAATAATTTATGTCAGGAATATAAATGTTGGCTTTAGTATACAACATTGGTGAACAAATGATTAGTCTTTCCATATAGATGATAAGCATTATTTGTTACATATAGATGTGAAAAATGTAGTGTGTGAAATTTTCCACAGAATGGAAGTCCCCATGGTGTAATCGTAGTAACTATAAAAATCTCATATATTCATCTCCACTATATAGTGGGTGAATAGATAGCATGGAGTGGATAAATAATACCCCTCCTAAATAAATCCCATATAAAAAAATTCATTAGAGGGAGAGGGGGGTTTGTTAATTGACAAGGATTAAACATCCATTGGTCTTTAAAGATTTACTGGAGCTGGTTCTCTCTTATGGCCTCTCATGTCAACATGAATGTGGTAGTCTAGACAACTATACATACCCCTTTGATTCCCCCATGCACTTTCCCACACCCTCTATCACCCTCAACGCACTTGGCCAGATTTCCTTCAAGTCAGAATAGGCTTCCTTGTAAAGGATAACTGTGCTCATGTTATCTAGTTCATGTTAACAATATTTTATGTAGTAAATAAAAAAACAAAGTATTATGTTTAACTTTTTTTAAAAAAATGACATTCTTAGTATTTATAAATAAGTTATAAATAATAAATTTTGGAAATATTAAAATGTTTTAAATAAGACTAGAAATAAATATTAAGATTTGGATTTATATTTTAAAATTTAATGAAAACTTTATTTAATTTTATATTCTTTTATGTTATTCATATTATAAAATGGTTTATAGAATGGAAATAAAAAAAATGATACAGGCCTAATAAAATTTTATTTACTAGACTTTGTCAAATGTGAAATGATTATATTCATTAATCATGTTTATGTAAATGAATAAAGTATTTATTTCAATTAAGATAATTCAATTAATATTTGAATTAAATAATTTATAAATAGTTTATAAATAATTAAAATGAATTTGAGAATGTTTTTAAAATTTATAAAAAGGTTTTTTTATAAATTAATTCAAAATAAAATGATTATGGTTAATTGGTTAAATGTTTTAAAAATATTTATTATAAACATTAATTTAATATTAAAGAATTAATATTAATTAAATATTTTTCAAATTCATATTTTTTAGGTCCAAATGTGGCCTAGATACCCTGATTGGGGTAGTGAATTAGGGTATGGATATTTTTTTCAAAATTATTTCTAACCTATTGGATCTTGACCACTTTATTATAAGGATCACTTTGTTTTCTCATTAGTGTTTATATTTTAAGGACCCTAGACCACCCTGAGGTGGGGGGGGGGGTGAATCAGGGTGTCAACTTTTTCACTTCTTTACAGGATCTTGTTCCCACGTTGGTAGGAATTTTTTAAACCTATATGATGGATCAATGTAGTAATTAAAACACGGATAAGGACAACGCATCACTTTTTACTTGGTTTACCACTAAGGGATATGTACAAGGATCATATGCCGATAGGTTTCTGGTCATACCAAATTCCATTAATCTCCACTAGGTGTGGATTACAAAGGTTCGGGCATAGTCACTATGTCCCAGGCACACTGCCTTTAAAAAGGTTTAGGGAAAGCCCATTGCTTCCCCCAGGTCACTCTTGTTGACACCCCTAGCTCACTGCCTTGGATGATGTATAACTCAGTTTATCAACTTTAAGGTCACTTCAACAGATAATCATGGAAGTCTTTTTCTCTTTTTCAACATGATACATTGCTTTCACCAGAGTCCTAAATTAATGCGCTTTTGTATTCAATATTTTCCTTTAGTTCACTAGATGAATGCACTAAATCTATTTCTTATATTATTGACCATAATCACAAAATCATATGTGATTGTTCAAGATAGGAAGATCATCTTAGGAAAACATCATCACAATTCTACTACCCCGAATGATTCACAATCTTCAGTTGGGCACACTCTTTTCTTCTTCTTCTTCATCTCTTCCTTTAATTCCCAATAACAACACCTAAGTGTATTAGTATACTTCTTTCTTTCTATAAAGAATTGAGTTTAGTTGAACGCATTGTTCTTATTATCTTCGTAAAGCACAATGATGGTGTTAAACACCAGTCGTGTGTGTGCAGTAATAATTCGATTTGTAAAACCAAATGGCTCATGATACTTCCTTATTCGCAAAGATACTTCAAGAGTGATAAGCACCTGTTAAAGACCTGCAGGACCCACAATTTTTTTCACACACCCTTCTAGGTGTCTTTCACATAAAATTTAAATCTTGTGCATAAAAAAACCTTTTGGCGCGAAAAGGCCTTTTTGTGAAACTCTTATTTTCCACGCAGAACTTCCCTTTTCCGCGCAACACTTTCTTTTTCGTGCAACACTTCTTTTCACGCACCACTATATACTTCATTTTTTACACACGTCAGAGATCGAGTTTTTTCTAAGTGCTGAGCATTGAAAAATGAGAGGGGGTCACCTCGTATTTATTGGAATTTTGACCCTGTGTGAAAAAATACTAATCCGCGTGTAAAACTCTCTTCATGCGCATAAAACATATTTCACATAACATCATATTTCACGCACTTTATTGAGTTTTTTACGCACTTTATGACTTTCCATTTTTCTCTATTCTGATCTCAAAACACCAATTTCATGAAAATTTGTAAACAACGTTCTATATTGCACGCAAAACCAATCTCACACCCAACCTAATTTTTCACGCACTTTTCCCGATTTTTTGCGCACTCCATGCCTTTTCCAAATTTTGATGTTCTGATCCTGAAACATTGATTATGCATAACTATTCAAACCCCCTTGAATTTATCACATAACTTTCTCTACCAAAAACACATGTCTTCATCTTCCAATTTTTAGGACCAAAAATTTGGCAAACACTGGAGAACAGAACCACCTTCAATGTATGCTTTGGCCATAACCTTCATGCTTCTTTTCTGTGATTTGGATTCTTCAAAAACTCTTCTTCTTTCATCACATACTCCATTATCATGATATATATCCTTCGATATATTAGCTTTATCATTATCATAGTATCCATGGAAAGTACTATAGCTTCCTTATCTTCTACCAGCAAATTTCCTTCCAATCAAAACTATATATGAATGGTAGTACCTTTACTCCCCTTTTCCTTCATAAGTATTGCATAAAAATTTATCTTGAATTATGATATTTGTGAAATAAAAATAATCAAATCATTGTTTGATTTAGACATAATGTGAAATGCATGGACATATCATAATACCAAGCCCTTCCACACTCTCTCTTCTTCATCAACCATCATTATCCACTTCATGCAAATCATACGATTCTATTCTTCAAGTAATCTCTTGATTTTTTCTCATTAAATCATGAATAATTTCATGTTCTTCATCAAATCCGCATTCTTCTTCAATCATTCTCAAATGGATGATACCTCACCATTCCTCTATTTAATTAGAGTTCTTATTGATCTCCTTTATTTTGATCTTCATTGAAAACTATTAACAAAAAATACAACCTTATACAATAAGTGGTCCCAAAAATCCCCCCTTTGTATTTTGTTGCCAATAACTTAAAAATCTCCTGAAATGAATACGTTAATGTCAAAATGAGAATCTTCTCTCCCATATTTACTTTTCAAAACTTTCATTTCACTTTCTCTCCCCCTTATTGACAATAAATACAAAGTTCATGGTATAGAGGGTATCAATCTATACTTAAGAAATGTGCTATAAATCATTTCACTCTAATTCTACATGAGCAATGCTCGGTGTAGAAAACAAGAGGATTTGATTTAGACAACAAGGCTATCCATTATTCACTGTTCATGATACCACATGAGATGAGAACTCATGTACTTTTTCTTCATGGGTTTTCCACCTTCATTCCAGGATGAAGAAACTGAATGTGACAGGAAATAATCAACCTGAAACTCCAACACTCACTTCAATAAATAGATCAAAAACATTTAATTGCAATTGGAAGGATAGGTGGCCTTGGGGCACTTCCATTATTCTTATGTCACTAATTAATTCAGTTACCCACCCTTTGTAAAATGACCTTCTTTCTGGGTAGCCAAGGATGAGAAATTTAGATATGACATACCTTTGTCAATGAAATGTTCTTCAAGAAATTTCCAGAGTAATTGCATTTGATACCAACTAAAGTTGATACTGATTGAAAGAATAATTCTGGAAGCTTATTAATTTGTCTCCCCCTCAATAGAAACACTCCTCATCATCTTCATCAAGGGTGATCCTTCATCATTTTAATCTTTGAATATCAATTGAATAATCTTACAAGTATGGAAACTTCTTCAACTTAGCTATCAAGAGTTGAAAACATTCACTACTTCTTAGGTTCTCCCCCTACTAACATGCTTCACATTCAATTCCCTGTATTATTATCACAAATACAATACACAATGATTAAGAGAATAAGGTGGTTCCTCCTTGCTTAATCAATATGAGATGCATGGTTGATATGATTTCTAAACCAAGTTCCTCCATTTACTCCAGTCTTCATGCCTACACATTTGAACATATGTTCTAATCTGTGTTGATGTGGCATGGATCTCTTCAAATTATCTTATGCTTTATATAGAGAGTTATTCTTCATAACAACCATCATGAATGATACATTCTTACTCCTTTTAAGGACTACTTCTTGATCTGGTATTAAGGTTATAGAACCTTTTGAAATGTGACCATATTTATTGCATCTCTCACACAAAACTTCTTTAACACATGTGTTTCTCTTGTTTTGAAATCTCTCATGCACTTTGTCTTCATCACGTGAATGTTTTACTTTTACTTTATCACCAACCTTGACCTTTTCATATTTAAGTTTCCTCATTCTTTTAAAATATTCTAGACAGATGACCAACATGTCATTTGGAACTGTTTCAGCTGGTTTGGATCTTCCACACAATTTCATATGACTATTATCCCTCTTAGTTTCTCTTTTGGATGAATTGACCTTAAATTTCATGGATCTAAAATCCAGGGTCTTCTCAGCTTCCCTAATTGAAATATTCTTGGGGAAATTTGTGTTCATAATATTCTTATGATTTCTTCCCAAGGTAGTTGCTTCATGCTTATCTGGCATCAGAGGTCTTATTTTCTTATCAATAGAGAATGCATGTTTATATGGGAATGTACCTACCTTGTGACCACAACCATTGTATACATCAAAGATGTTATCAAGCATTCCAAATATGTTTGTGGTAAAAAAATGCTTCTGGACCTGCAGATGTTGTTTCTTATCCTCTGGATTTCTCCCCCTTAAGGTAGGCTTCCTTTTTTCTTTTAAATTGCGAGGATTGTACCAATAGTTTAATTCACAATGCCCAAATATATTTAAGCACCAAAATTGACCAAAAAATATTAATTTCTTTGTATTTTGTTGCTTGGACTTCTTCTTGACTTGTTGTTCTCTTTGTGTAGAACCGGCTTTCACATTCTTCTTCCTACTCACCCCAAATATGGTGATAGGTAACCCATCACCTATCCTCATCCATACTTTTTTTGAATTTCTCTTCCAGCCTATATTGCTTGTGGGAACATATTTAGAAACATGAGTACAAGATGGTTTTTATGGTACCTTATTCCTCTCTATTGCTTATGGTATATCATCGAAAGATGCCATGATATTCTTATCACATGTTGGAGGCCTTTCAACTTTAGGTTCCTCTAGTGAGAATTGTGTAGCAACAAACATTGTTTCCTGAGATAGATCATAAATAGAAGTCATGATCTTCTTGTCACATGTTGAAGGTCTTTTTGATTTTGAATCCTCCAGTGTACACCGAGTACCAGTATAAACTATTTCCTTATTTTGTAAAGACTCAATATGTGTCTTCTCAATATTGGTCAACTGAGTTTCTAGTTCTAGACATTTCATATTGAGGATGAATTTCTGATCTTCAACCATAATCATCTTCTCTTCATAGGCATTCTTCATTATTTCAACTTCAACTTCATGAAACATGACTTTGGTTTGTAACAAAGAGTCGAGTTCCTTGAATTTCTTGAATGTTTCTTCCAAATATAAACTCTTAACTTTATGATCTTCTTCATCTCATTTTCAAGTTCATGGATATTTTCTTATAGAGTATTATTGACCCCTTATTTATTTTCAAATACTTCAATCTGTCTGGAGAGCTTTAAACATTCAGATTTTTTCCTACCAATACCTTTTCCACATTATCATCTTCTATTTTAAGTCAGGTGATCTCAACCTGCATGAATTGAAATATTATACAAATAAAAACAACTATTTATATAGGAATATCATGCATATAGGCTCTTAATTTCTCTTGATCACTTGCAAATGAGATAGAAGTGTCTTCCTTTCCCCGGGTAGAAACCTGATCCGACTTCTCTTTACTTTCCAAACATGATATTTCTTCATTATTGGAAGGGCATGGAGAACCAAGCTCTTCATCTTCTTTGGACATGAGAGACTTCTTCAACTGTTTATTCTATTTCTTTTTCCTATTTTTCATAGTCTTTTTGGATGTAGATTTATGCTCAGAAATGACTGAATCTTCATCAAGACTATAATTCATTATTGACTTTAGGAAAGAAACTCAGATACTCTTCTGAATAGAATTACTGTAGAGCATCCAACATACATGAAGCTTTCCCTCTTATACCAATTGAAGGACCGAGACCACCCTGAGAGGTGGGGGGATGAACCAGGGTGTCAAATTTTCCTCTTCTATACTGGATTTTGTTCCCATGTTGGTAGGAACCTGTTTAAACCTATATGATGGATAAGTGCAGTAATTAAAACACAGAGAAGAACAACACATCACTTTTTACTTGGTTCACCACTAAGGGCTATGTCCAAAGAGTATACGCCAATAGGTTTCCAGTCGTACCAAATTACACTAATCTTCAATAGATATGGATTACAAAGGCTCTGGGATAGTCACTCTATCCCAGACACACTGCCTTTACAAAGGTTTAGGGACAACCCAATGCTTCCCTCAATTGACTCCCATTGACTCCCCCTGGATCACTGCCTTGGGTGAAGTCTAACTTCATTTATCAACTTGAAGGTCACTTCAATAGATAAGCATGTAAGTCTTTGTCTCCTATTCAACTTGAGACAATTCTTGCATCAGAGTATTGAATTGATGCTCTTTTGTATTCAATCTTTTCCTTTAGTTCACTATCTGAATGAACTAAATCTCTTTCTTATCTTCTTGGATAGAATCACAAAATCCTATGTGATTGTTCAAGATATGAAGATCATCTTAGGAAAGCATCATCACAATTCTACTATCCTTAATGATTCACAATATTCAGTTGGGCACACTCTATTCTTCTTCTTAATCTCTTTAATTCCCTATACCAACACCTAAGTGTATCGGTATACTTCCTTATTTCAATGCAGAACTAAGTTTAGTTTCACATATTGTTCTTTTTATCTTCTCAAAGCCCAACAAGGGTGTTATACACCAGTCATGTGTGTGCGGTAATACTTTGATTTGTAAAACCGAATGGCTCATAGTATTTCCTTCTTCGCAAAGATGCTTTGAGAGTGCTAAGAACCTGTCAAAGGCCCGCATGACCCCCGAATTTTTCGCACACCCTTTTAGGTGTCTTGCACATAAAATTTAAACCTTGCGCATTAAAACACCTTTTGACATGAAAAATACTTTTTGTGCTACTCTTCTTTTCCACGCAGAACTTTCGTTTTCCATGCAACACTTTCTTTTCCACGTAACAATTATTCTTTTCGCATACCACTCTATACTTCAATTTTTCTATGTGTAAGAGATCAGGATTTTTATAAGTGTCAATAATTGACAAATGAGACAGGGTCACCTCATATTTATAGGCATTTTGACCCTGCACAAAAAAAAACACCAATCCATGTGTAAAAACCTCTTCATGCGAGTAAAAACTCTTTCACGCAACATCATATTTCATTCACTTTCTTGAGTTTCTAATTTGATTTATATCTTTTCCATTTTTCTCTATTCTGATCTCAAAACAACAATTGCATGAAAAATTGTAAACAACATTCCATATTGCGTGCAAAACCAATCTTTCGCACAACCTCATTTTTCATGCACTTTGCCCAATTTTTCATGCACTCTATGGATTTGTCAAATTTTGATGTTCTGATCCTGAAACATCAATTTTGCGCACCTATTCAAACCCCCTTGAATTTATCACGTAACTTTTTCTACAAAAAACACATGTCTTCATATTCTGATTTTCAGGACAAAAAATTTGGCAAATACTAGAGGACAACACTACCTTCAATATATGCTTCGACCATAACCTTCATGATTCTTTGCTGTGATTTGGATTCTTCAAAAAACTCTTCTTCTTTCATCACATACTCCACTATCATGATATATATCCTTTGATAGATTTGATTTATCATTGTCAAAGTATCCATGGAATGTACTATAGCTTCCCTATCTTCCACTATCAAGTTTCCTTCCAATAGAAATTGTATAAGAATGACAACACCTTTACTCCCCTTTTACTTCATAAGGATTGCATCAAAAGTTCTCTTGACTTATGATATTTGTGAAATACAAATCAGCAAAGCATCATCTGATTTAGACACAATGTGAAATACATGGACATCTCAGAATTCCAAGCCTTTCTACACTCTCTCTTCTTCATCAATCATTATTCTCTACTTCATGCAAATCATATGATTCTATTCTTCGAGAAATCTCTTGCTTTGTTCTCATGCAATCATGAAGAATTGCATGGTCTTCATCAAATCCTCATTCTTCTTAAATCATCCTCAAATGGATGATACCTCACCATTCCTCCATTTCATTAGAGTTATTCTTGATCTCCTTCATTTTTATCTTCATTGACAACTATTGACAACAAATACAACCTTATACATAAAGTGGTTCCAACAATATTGCTCTTATCCTTTCCAAATTTATTTGATGATGATGCATAGAAAGTAAAGCAGGAAATAAAGCATAAGGATACACATATTTTTACTTGGTTCACCCTCATTGGGATATATCCAAGGAGCATAAAATGTAAATGTGCCGATGTACCAAATCAAGTAAGGATCACTGCCAATACATAGTTTGGGTTAGATTACTTCTATTCCCATGATCACCACCATTACAAAGTTTTGGGTCAGCTCACTGTATTCCTAGGGATCACTTTCTAACTCTATTTAGATGGATCACTTCTAGTTGAAAGGATCACCTTATTCCTCTTCATCTGTTGACTACTTCATAAAGGATTCAAACATAGTTTATGGACTTGTAGGTCCCTTCATTATCAATATTGAATGCATCCTCAATTATAGGTATATGATTTGTTGAAGATCTTTCTGGGTTTCTCATTCAATTATGTGAAAGAATATGTATGCAACACTTCCACTTTATAGAAAACTGGAAACATGATTCTCTTTAACATAGACATAATAATCACCTCTTCTTTGGAAATATTTCCAAGTGATTCCAAGTATTCCTTTCATTGCTTTAAATGTAGCTATCAATAAACCCCTGCTGTAAGTATTATAAAATGGTGTAGATCCTATGTCTTCTTCTTCTCCTTCATAATTTAGATATTATAATGATACTGATCACAAGGTAATGTAGGCGCATATCTCCATGCACCAGATTATAGTGTGATACCCCTGTGCATGACCCTAGCACGTAACCCCTTGCGTGAGATCCTAGGGTGAGACCCTAACATGAGATCTTGGTGTGAGATCCTAGCATGAGATCCTAACATGACACCTTGGAATGAGACCTTGGAATGATACACTAGCACCCGACCCTAAAGTGAGTCCTTGGAGTGAGACCCTAGTGTGAGACCCTGGTGTGAGACTACTTCCGTGCTTTGCACAAGATCCTGGTGCGAGTCCCCTTTCATACTTTGTGAAAGGCTTTGTTCAAATCATGCACAACAATTATGCGATGTCAAACCCATATACTCTTTTGTGAGATCTTTCCATGAACCTCTTTCATGATATCTCTCTGAAAACATATTTTGTGAGATCTATCTGTGAACCTTATCCCCAGACATTGCTTCAAATCAATATTTTAAGAAAAACTTCATTAGTTA
The DNA here is from genome assembly GCA_963277665.1 of Viscum album. Classification (NCBI taxonomy): domain Eukaryota; kingdom Viridiplantae; phylum Streptophyta; class Magnoliopsida; order Santalales; family Viscaceae; genus Viscum; species Viscum album. Next base: position 746,335,721 of record OY728129.1, on the reverse strand, counting down.
TTATGGATGGGTCATGGGGTATTTATAAGCAAGTTTCAACCACCTTAACTCCAAAAATATAGAAAAATAATCCACCTAAATCATCATCACATGCTCCGCAAACCTCTAAGTGTGAGATCCAGTAGAATTTTATACTTGTGATTTGCGTGAGATATGGGCATGAGTCCTGTTCACTCTTTTTACAAGATCATGGCATGAGTACCATTTTCTCTTTGTGAAAGATCAGAGTGCAATATATAATGACAATCATGAGTTCTGTGTAATATATCTTTGTAATAGCCAAATAAAATCATGTGATTTGTGACATCTCAACACAAGATCCAAAGAATATCATTCACTTCCTGATATCTCAACTTGAGATTATTTTAGAGATTTATACTCCATGAGATCAGTCTAGAATTTGTGCTTCATGAGATCAGTTCAGAATTTATGCTTTTTGAGATTAGTTCAAAAAAAATTTCTATAAGATCAAGTGGTTTTATTTTATATGAGATAAGTAATTCATGATTTTCAAGATATCATACATTCATGATTTCCACAAGTTCAGACATTTTTTTCTTTCCACAAGATCAGAAATCCATTATTTTCATGAGATCAAACATTTGAAATTTCTAAAAGATCATACATTTTTGATTTTTGTGAGATCAAACATTCACACTTTTCATGAGATCAGACATTCAAGCTTTCCGTGAGATCATACATTCATGCTAAATCTTCAGGAATTCTTTAAAAACCATCCTTTATCAACAACATCAAACCTTGTCAACAAACACAATCAACCCAAAAGAACCATCATGAGGGATTTTCTCTTAACAATATACCCCTTTGTGTTTTTTGAAAACTATTCATATTTTGATAACACATTAAAAATTCTTCCATATTCTTCCAAAAGCTTACTTCTTGAGATTCCGATAGTGATCAGAGATTTAATCAACACACACTCTAAGATCACCTGAGCTATAATCAGCATGAGAAACAAGTGTAGCATGAAAAGTTCATCAATGAAACACTTGATTCCAAAACCACTCAACTGATTTCATCAAAAACCCCATCTATCATGATATATAACCTTTGATCGATCATCTTTATCATTTTTAAATTTAAACCCTCATACTTCGCTACTCCCCTATCAGCATCCACCTATCCCGATTAATACATTTTCTCCCCTTTTATAGTCCAAATTTCCCCCCTTCATCAAAAAACACAAAGGTTACTTAACTGTTGGATGAAACAGGGTAAAGAACACAAACCAAATTTTAGGAAAAAACACATCATACCTTAGGGATAGGGGGTCCCACATACACACTTTTTCAAGTGCAGGGAGTCTAATGAACTCTAAGAGAAAGAAGATGATGTTCAAATAATTCTTTGGGAAATGACTTCTTTAGAATGTATGAAACCTATAGTTCTTTAGTCACATACTCCAATGTCACAAGCCCTTGATCCAGCTTCTCCTTCATAAAATGATACTTGATTTCAATGTGCTTTTTCCTCAGGTGATAGAATTGATTTTTTATCAGATTTATATCACTTGAATTTTTATAATAGATTCTGATCAGAGACTTTAATAAGGCTCCCATATCATTAAGTTACTACTTCATCCATAATAACTGTGTGAAAGATTGTATGGCTGTAATATATTCATCTTTTGTGGTGCTCAATGAAATATAATCTCATTTCTCTCAGAGGCAAGAAATAAATAAACCACCAAGTTATAATGCACCAATAGATGTTTATTTTCTATAATTAGATGAACTGGTCCAATCTATATATGTATTTACCAATAACTCTTGTAGATATTCTTCATTTTATAGAAAACTGAAATCCACCAACCCCTTGATTTACCAAAGTATTATTTTTATTGAAATTAATTTTATTTATTTGGGATTTATTTGATTCGGTGCTTCTTGGAATGTAGAAAAAACAATATTAGGTCTTGTTACTATCTAGTATAATAAGCTACCAACGAATTTTCTAAATTCTATGACATTAACTACACTACCTTCATTATCCCATGATAGTTTTTTCAAAGTAGCCACTAGAGTCATCATATCCTTGGATTTATCCATTAAAAATATTCTCAAAACATAATTGGCATATTTATATTGAGAAATTAATGTTCCATTATTTCCTTGTGGCACCTATAAACCAAGGAAAAACATCATTTCACCAATCATTAACATTTCAAACTTACTTTTTATGAATTCGGTAAACTGATTGCACTACGCTTCATTTGATCCACGAAATATTATGCCATCTACATATACCATCACCATAATCTATTGATTACTATAATTTTTGACATATTGATTATATTTAAATCCACCGCACTAAAACCGAGATTCTTCAAAAACTAATAGTCTTGAAATGATGCTCTTGGTTCTTGCTTCATCCCATATATCACCTTCTTTAGCCGAAAAACTATGTTCTCATATTCATGAATGAGAAAACTATATAGTTACTCAATATAAAATTATTTTTTCAGAACCCCATTCATAAATACTGACTTTACATACATTTAGAAAACTTTGAACCTTCTTTACACTATTATTGCTATGAATAATCTGATTTTATCTAGCATCACAATTGATGAAAATGTTTCATCAAAATCAATAAACTCTATTTGGGAGTAACCTTAGAACACTAGCCATGATTTGTTTCTAATAATTGTGTCATATTCATTTATCTTGTTAAAAAAGACCCATTTTCTCCCAATGATATTCTTATCTGTTGTCCTTGAAACAATATCCCAAAAATCCTCCAGCATTGAACTAATATAAATAATTAATACCAATTTTTATTTTTATTTTAGATGTGGAATTACTCTTTATAACAGATAGAACACTTTTTAGAAACACTTTTAATCTTCACTCAAAGATTCTTGGTATCCTGAAAATAGTCATCAGAAACCATATTATTACAAAAAATAGATATTCATGAAATACATGAATGTTTTTACTTCTCCCCCAACTAGTCTTATTGATGTTAGACAATATAAAATTTCATACTTTTTATACAATTTATATCTTGCATCTGATTAAGAGATAAAATTCCCCCCTATGATGTGAAACTATTCGTATTATTAAACCCACTATTTAGACCCACAAACATTCTTCTTCCCCTGCATGATTTATTCACATGTGGAACTTTTCAATGATCCATCAACAAAACCTCTAAGTCTACTAAGTCAGAACTCGATATCGGAAATAAGAGATAAAGTTAATAATACCATCACTTTATATTTTTCTCGATTAATTCCATAAATATAAAGTATCCATAAACCATTAAATCATTTCATAGAGTTATTATAGATTTATTCATCAGATTTTGTAACTAATTTGAATTAGTTTACATTTTAGAGCACATCACATCACCACTTTGAATATTTTGATGCAACTTCCCATCAGATTGTATCTACCCTAAAAACTGAAACACTTGAACATAAGTTAATATCATTTATACACATAGGAATATGGGAAACTCTGGAATCCTCAAGAAGAGAATTGTGGTTGATCCTAATAGAATAAAAATTTGATACTTTCTTGCAAATCACCATACTATTTTCTTCTTATTCCAATTGACCAGTCAAATTTAACATCTATGTCCATATAACTAGATATTTTTTACCAACATGATTAGTCTTCTTTTGATATGTAGATTATGTATGATTCTTCTTTTTCACAATGGGGGTTTTAAACCCAGTAGTTCAAATTTCCTTCTTTGATGCTCCACCAGAATTCCATTTTTTATGATTCTTTCCCTGAGAAGGAATATCTCCAATGAATGTATTCTATTGATTCTTCTTCCATCGGAGGGATCTTTCTCCAAAATCCACTTAGTCCATGTGGAAGGAAATTTGAGTTTTTTTGGACTTTATTTATTCATTTTTATTTTATCAGTTATAAGAGTCACATCACCCTTTCTTGTCAGAGTTGAGTCTTCCTTTAAATTTACATTCTTTTTAATCACAAATAGAGCATATCTTACCTTTTTATTCCAGGTTCATTCACATTCTTTCTAAGATAGTTACTATGAGTGTAAAAAATGAGGTTATTGATACTCCTTTCATTGAGATTCTTATGATTTCCCTATGGTTGCAAACCTATTTTTCAATTTATCATGTCATCTTCCAATATAGGGTTTTTCGGTATACACTTACAGAGTTGGGGATGTCCTTACAAGTTCTTTTTTCCTTCCCTTATTTCTTCCTACTATAATGTCTTTCCAAATTCCCATGATTATCTCATATAAAACATCTTCCATTAGAGACATACCTCATTTCATCATTTATCAGATGAGATGTTTATATATCCAGAGTTCTTCTTTTTACATTGAACCCTTGGGATTCTTGAAACATACTCATGGCATGTCCCTATATTCCAAAATAATATAATTTTATGACTAATTTATTATGATAAACTTTTATATTATAATTTTTAAGAATATTTTGATTATTTTAAATTCTGTCATCAAAAAATGAAATATATTCCAATTCTTTAAAACAAAAACTTGAAATATGACCATGCATCCCAAAAAAATAACACATGTTTTCATTAATTCCTATAAAATCCTTTTTAGTATTGTTTCTTGTTACTATAGAATTTTTCTGACTTTTAGAATTGTTCATGGATATCTTCATCTCATGTATGCAAGAGGGTTCATCATATCCAATACAATATTTTCCAAAACTATATTGCCTTTGGGATGAGACAATCATTTCATGTTTTTCCTCTGAAGTAGAATATTTTATTTTTATTTCATTATCAACTTCCAAAGGATAATAAAATAGTAAGTGCAAAGCATCCTTCAATTTGGGATTTACTTTGTCATTAGATTGCTCAACTTCTTTCTTTCTTGATTCTTTATCTTCTCCCAATTGTTTAATCTTCTTATCCCATGATTCATGTTGAGAATTGTGTTCTATATTTATATTACTCCCTCCAGTATTATCATATTTTAATTTATGGGAGAGATTATCCATCATGTCAAATTTCTCCTTTATTTTAGAATTCATCAAAATGGTAGAACCATTACAACATGAATTCTTCTATTATAGACTTTGATTCTTCTTAACTAGTTTAGACAGGTGTGTAACAATATCATCATTTTTGGATTTCAAATTCTAAATTTTATATGAGTTTGGATACTTTCTCATTTAATCAACTTTCAATTTTTTTTAGTTCTTCTGCTTGGGAATCATTCTTTCCTCTTATATCTATGTCCAATTCAACAAGCCTTTTATTTAATCCTTTCATCTTGTTTACTTCAATTTATTTCACTTGGATCCCAATATATTTAGATTTAATTTCTTTATCCAATTTCTGATCCAATTACTCTATTTTATAGACAAAATATACTTGTTTCCTTGGTGTTTTTTCATCATTAATAGATTCATCATCACTTGGAATATCAATATCTTTACTCATTATTTTAGCATCATTGAGTGAGTACATATTTTCTCTGTCTAATTAATCCAAAAACTTTCTTCAATACATTGCTATTTTCCTTAAAATATATCATACCATTACCATAGAAACTTCTACACAGGGGAATACCACATAAATTCTAATTCTTATTTGCAAATCTTTCCTTTTCCATGGATCACCGAGAAAAGAGAAAACTTAAACTTTAATTACAATATTAGAGTAAAACTTATAAGGGAAAACAAATCAACAAAATAAACCCATGCTTTGATACAAATTTTTAGGTATAAAAGGGTCCTAGATAACCTAATGGGTGGGGTGAATCATGGTATGGATATTCTTTTCAGAAATATTAATGAACCACTAGATCTTGATCTCTTTATTATAAGGATCACTTTATTTTCTATTTAATGTTTATATTGCTCTTATACTTTCCAAATTTATCTAATGATTATTAATATAAAGTAAATAAGAAAAGAAAACAGAAGAACACACATATTTTTACTTGGTTCACCCTCTCTGGGCTACATCTAAGGAGCCTACAACGACAATGTGCCAATATACCAAATCCACTAAGACTCACTCCCAATAAATGGTTCCTTCTAGATTAATTATTTTATTAGGTTCACTACCTTTAAAAAGTTAATGTTCAACTCACTACTTTCCCAATGGTCACTCCATAACACTCTTTCGATGACCCACTACTGGTAGAAAGGATCTCCTTCTTCCTTTTCGTTTTCCCACTAATCCAAAAAGGATCCATATGACAAACCTGCTTTTTATTACAACTTAAACATGATTTATTACATAAAACTTCACTTGATACAACAAAGAAGATCGAGAGGTTTAGTGTCTTTGGGGATTAGGATAATTACATAAAAACTTGAAACATGAAATACAACATCTTCATTGAAAACTTCTTTTACATGACCACTACATTCCCTCGTACATAGCATTACATGGGATAACCTAAGGACATGCATAAGAAAAAGGTGAGCTATAAATCCCAGTAAGGGAATACAAATGGAATAAAATGAGGGGTACAATACATGTTAGACATTAGGCATATCAATATAGAATAAGATAAACATGAACATAAAGGCATGATAAATCATGATAATCATAACATGGAAATGTGGCAACAACACTTAACATGGAATTAGCATGAGCGAAGGCTCAATGCACATGGAGCATGAGTAAATTCTCATTTCACATGAAGAACAAGTAAAAACTAATTGCACTTGAATTATCATGAGTCAACAATCATTGAAGATGACGTATCATGATACTATACTTTACCCAATTCATTGGAGTGCTATAAGGGCACACCCTTCTTAAACATTTCATTTCATGCATAAGTGTGCCACATGGATCATGAAACATGGATTCATAAAACATAATAATTTATTCCACGATAAAGGAACGTGGAATTAATACATGAAAATTTATAATCAATTAGTAAATGTTCATAAAGGTGAATACCCTTTATGGAGAAATGTGCATGGTATTCACTACACAATAGCATTGGCTTAGAAAATCGGTGCGATTTCGGCAGCGTAACGGTGTGACGTAAGAATTCATAAAAATGGTTGATGAGAGAGAAAGGGGTTCCTCATAATATTTACATGAAATGGAAAGTAATTAGGTCATATAGATATATGTCCCAACAATTGTAATGGAATTTAGGTTCATGATACAAAAGTATTGCTTGAATGTAAATGAAGAGAGAGAAGTTCCTTTCGGAATTTCAGCATAGTAACAGGTGTACATGGGAGGAATCTAATGAGAGAGAAAGGGGTCTCCAATCATTCAAAAATAAAGAGGGAAGTATGAGGGAGGTGATAAACCATACCCCAACATTCATAATTGAAATTAAAAGGGAAAAACAACTTAAAGAAAATTGGAAAAAATGAGAAAGGAAGAAAAACCCCTTACTTGGAAGTGTGCTTACAAAGGCTAGAGAGAGGCCTGTGAGAGGATTCTTGGGAGCTTGGGGCACCTTGGGAGGATTCTAGAGAGAGTAGGTAAGAGTTTGGACGAACTCCAAAGGCTTTTAGTGAGGAGGAAGTGGGAGCTTGCGTGGGTTTATATAGGAAAGGTGAGGGAATTCTTTATTATTTAGGTTTGTGACCCCTTACATTAAATTAATCCAAAACACAAACCATACCATGGTTTTTGACAATGGTTTTTGGAAAAGGGAATATGGAAACAATATTTTATTAGGCCAAAGTCCGATCTTCTTAAAATAATAGGATTGCTTATGTGGAGGTGAGTCACACTCCCATGGAAATTAATTTAAAAAGACAAGGTGTTTAATAAGTCTTGAGGGGTCCATTAATGCTTTGAAAAGTAATTCAAACAAACCCAAAATAACATTATTTTAATGGTAAAACATATATTGGCCGAAAATAAAGATTATAGTATTTTATTACATCACTATTGGGTCATTATGATGTTATAAAACACATTATATATTTAAACGGTATTTAATTTTTACCCAAAAATTTGACTGTCTCAGAAAATTATGAAAAATTCACCGTTGGATAATTTCAACATCTTGATTCTAGAAATAACATTTATTTTATATAAATAATTTTATAAATATGATAATTTTCACTTTTAAAATAAAAACTGACATTTATCGAAAATTCACGGGTTTTCACAGAAATGGATTTCAAACCTTAATAAAAATTATAATTGCATTTATAAAATTATAATATAATTTATATTTAATAAAAATTAATTTAATAATAATAATATTTTATTAAAATATTTTTCATTCAAAAATCCCTTAATTTAATAAAATATAATTCTTAATTAAATAATAACTAAAAACACTATTTGTACTTTAAAAACTATTTACAATGTATCAAAAATGACCAGGAGGTATATTCATTATTATATACAAAAATAATATACATGAACATAGTACTAGTGATTCAATACGTAACCCCTTAAAATAGCCGCATAAGACCTAAGGGTAAGGTGTGCGATGGTGAAAGACTCTTGGGGTGGCTTGGATAACATCGCTCGAGTGGTAATTTCTATCAACTTCTACTTTTCCCGTAGACAGTTCCATTCGAGCTTGACATGGTGAAGCTCAGCTTAGGCTTGGTCAAGAGTGAATCCCAAGGATGCCACCTCTTTTCCGAGCTCTGACAAATGGCCTTCGTATGGGTAAATTCTACTGGATGAGGCCATCGCTTCCTTTGTCTGATTAAATTTGGATTTGTTAAAGCCCTATATTTATACTAATCATGTGATCACTGTTCAATGGCTATATTAGCATCAATCAAAATTCTTAACATAAAACCAAAGAAGTTGACATTCTATATAAACATAAAGAGACATTTAATTAGATCAAGATGGATTTCCATTAATTAAACTTTGGGTCATTACAATATTCCCCCCTTAAGAAATTTCGCCCTTGAAAATTTTCTTTTCCCACACTAAAACAGATGTGGGTAACTCAGCTTCATCATTTACTCTAATTCCCAAGTCGCTTCTTCAAACTTGTGGTTTCTCCACAACACCTTGATGAGTGGCATTGTCTTATTTTGTAGAACTTTTTTTCTACAATCTAATATCTTCACTGGTTGCTCCTCATAAGAAATATCATCTTCCAATTCTACCACCTCATAAGAGAGTACATGTGAAGGGTCTGGTATGTACTTCCTTAAGAGGGATACATGAAAGACATCATATACTTTGGCCATGGTAGGTGGAAGTTCTAGTCGATAGGCCACATCCCCAACACGATCAAGAATCTCGAAGGGGCCGATGTACCTTGGACATAACTTCCCTTTCTTTCCAAACCTCATGAACTTCTTCCACAGAGATATGCATAGAAAAACCATGTCTCCAACTTTAAACTCAAGGTCTCATCGATAATTATCTGCATAACTCTTCCGTCGACTCTGGGCTACCTTGATATGCTGCTGAATGGTTTTCACCTTCTCCACCATTTCCTCAACCATTTTCGGTCCAAGCTGCTTACTTTCACCGACCTCATCCCAACATGCCGGTGTTCTGCACATTTTCCCATAAAGGGATTTATATAGTGCCATTTTGATGCTTGAGTGGAAACTGTTATTATAAGAGAACTCAACCAGAGGAATATGTTGATCCCATCCTCCTTTAAATTCTATTGAGCATGCTCTCAACATGTCCTCAAGTGTTTGGATAGTCCGATCGGATTGGCCATTAGTTTGAGGATGATAGTCTGTACTGAAGTTCAATTCAGTATTCAGAGCATGTTGAAGACTCTTCCAAAACTTAGAGGTGAATCTTGGATCTCAGTCAGACACAATAGATAGTGGTACTCCATGAAACCTTACCACTTCCCTGATATATATTCGTTCCAGTTGATCCAATAAGAAATCCTCCCGAATATCAATGATGTCTGCAGTCTTTGTAAGACGATCCACAACAACCCAGATTGCATTGTTGCCTTTGGATGTCCTCGGAAGTCCGGTGACAAAGTCCATGGTGATGTTCTCCCATTTCCATTCTGGTATGGGCAATGGTTGCATCATCCCATTATACTTATTCCTCTCTGCCTTCACTTGCTGGAACACCAGACACTTTGATGTATATTCAACGATATCCTTCTTCATATTATCCCACTAAAAGTTTTCTCGGAGATCTAGATATATCTTTGTGCTCCCTGGGTGAATAGAGAAATTTGAACTATGTGCATCATCCAAAATTTCCTTCTTCAGCTCCAAACTTTATGGAACACTTAGTCTTTTCCCAAACCGCACAATTCCTTCTTCATTAACATTAAACTCTGAGGATTTCTCTTTTTCGATAGCTTCTACTTTTTCTTGAATTCCCACATCATCCTTTTGAGAATCCTTTAACCTTTCCAAAAAATACGGTTGAGCAATCATTTGTGAAAGGATTGATGATGTTCCCTTCTCTATGATTCCCATGTCCATCTTCATCAAGTCTAAGAAGATTGGATCCTTCTCAATTCTCATCATTGATAGAATCGCTGGATCCTTTCTACTTAGGGCATCTGCCACCTTGTTCTCTTTCCTAGGGTGGTAATGTATTTAATATTCATAATCCTTGATGAGCTCTATCCATCTTCTCTGGCGCATATTAATCTCTTTCTGTGTGAATATATATTTAAGACTCTTGTGGTCAGTATATATCTCACATTTCTCCCCATAGAGATAATGCCGCCATATTTTCAAGGCAAAGATCACCGCCTCCAACTCCAGGTCATACATTGGATAGTTTCACTCATGGATTTTCAACTTCCTTGAGGTATAGGATATCACTTTATCATTATGCATTAGCACACAGCCTAATCCCTTCTTCGAAGCATCACTGAATACCACAAAACGTTACCCACTTGTGGGTAAAGTGAGAACGGGTGTAGTGATAAGCCTCTTTTTCAACTCCTTGAAGCTTTCTTCACATTCATCACTCCAAGAAAACTTTACTCCCTTTTGAGTTAGCTTGGTAAGATGGTTGGACAATCATGATAATTTTCTCACAAATCGTCGATAATATCCAGCTAACCCCAAGAAGCTACGGATATCCGTTACCGATGTTGGCCTCATCCATCCCTCAATTACATCTGTTTTGGAGGGATCCACAGATATCCCATTACTTGTGATGATATGGCCCAAGAATGAGACTTCCTTCAACCAAAACTCACACTTTCTGTACTTTTCATAGAGCTTCTCCTTGCGAAACGTCTCCAGTACAGTTATTAAATGATCCTCATGATCCTCCTTGGTTTTGGAGTATATTATAATATCATCTATAAATACTACCACAAATTTGTATAGGTAATCTCTAAATACTCTATTCATTAAGTCCATGAAAATTACTGGAGCATTAGTGATTCTGAAAGGCATTACTATGAATTCATAGTGCCCGTATCTTGTACGAAAAGCAGTCTTGGGGATATCTTCCTTCTTCACTCTTACTTGATAATATCCTGACCGCAAGTCCACCTTGGAGAAGTATTGTGCTCCATGCAGCTGATCGAACAAGTCATCAATTCGTGGGAGAGGATACTTGTTCTTTATCATGATTTTTTTAAGTTCACGATAATTGATGCAAATGCGCATTGACCCATCATTCTTCTTGATGAAGAGGACTGGTGCACCCCATGGTTAAGCACTTGAGCGTATAAACCCTTTATCCAGATTATCTGGTAGTTGTTTCTTCAGCTCTTCAAGCTCTAAAACATCCATTCTATATGGAGTCTTGGATATTGGTAAAGCCTCGAGTATAAGTTCAATTTATAATTCAACATCTCTTCTAGGAGGAAGACCAGGTAGTTCCTCGGGAAACACTTCAGCGAATTCCCTCACAATAGGAATTTCTTCAAGGATGGTTTCTTCCTTGGACTCAATCATATGAGCCAGATATACGTTCTCATAAGGTAGTAATATCCATGCTTGAGATGATAGAGATAAAGGAGATTCATCTTACTCCTTACACTTGTAAAGAATCGGGGGTCAATTCTCCATATGGAGTGTGATTTACCTCTCCCGACAATTTAGGTTGGCTCTATATAAGGAAAGCCAATCCATGCCAATAATTGCATAAAATTCCACCAGAGAGAGTATGATTAGGTTCACCGGGAAATTCAATCTACATATTATAACAAGGTAGGACTTATATTCATGGGATGTAATGATTTCCCCATTTGCCGTACTCACCGACATCTTCACTTCCATGATTTGTGGTGGTGCTGGGATTGTTCTACTAAACTTTCGAGATATAAAAGAATGCATAGAACCTGAATCAAAAAGTACGCTCGCTATTATTGAATGAATAACTATCATACCTGTCACCACTTCATTGTCGGGGATCACTTCGGCAGAAGTGATGGCAAAAGCTCTTCCTTGCTACCTTGGAGGTTGTTGGTTGCCTCCGAAAACCCTTGGATTAGGGCACTGCTTTGCAAAATGACTTGGTTCTTTTCATTTGTAGAATTGAACAATGCGTTGAGGTTCAAACAGAGCATTCCTCTCCTCTGTCGCAGCCGCAGGTCTTTCTTGCCGACAGTTAATAGCTAGGTTCCCTTCTCTTCCACACCTAAAGCATTTCCTCATCCCCTTAAGGCAATTTCTAGGGTGCTTCTTTCCACACTTTTGGCAAGTGGGGTGCTAGATCTTCTTAGCACCGTTGGATTTATCCATCGGACCACCAGCATTTAAGTCCACCTTACGATTCTTATCCCCATGATACCCCTGTGATTATCCGATCTCTATTTTGACCTTGAGGGAACATCAGACAATTTCCTCATAACTGTCGAAATCACGGATTGCTAATGCTTTCCGTAGGCTAGGCTTCAACCCACCAAAGAAGCGGTCAACTTTGCATTCTGGGGTAACGAAAAAGCCGGAAGCACATCGTGCAAGACTTGTGAAGTTTTCCTCGTATGCTCCAACATATTCTTCATATTTTTTCTTGAGGGAAAGGAAGTCCCTTTCCATATTAAGCTGGAGGGTGCATGGAAAATATTTATCGAAAAAAATCTTTCGGAAATCCTTCCATTCCAACACCTCGATCTCCTCCTCAGGCTTCGTATTTTTGATCAACGTCCACCATTGACCATCTTCACCCTCCATATGATAAGCCGCCAGGAGAACCTTCTCTTGTTCAGAACATTGAAGGATGGAGAATATTTTTCAATGGAGTTGATCCATTGTTCAGCGATCGTGGGATCAGATTATCCACTAAAAGTAGGATGCCTTTGTCTCATGAAGCTCTCGATAGAAACATGTTCTTTCTTGGGGGGGGGGGGGTTGAATGTTCCTCTTGACTTGTGTCTCTATTCAAAACTTGATTTATCTAAGAGAGAAGCATGACAAAGTTTGTGATTCCCGCTCCCATTGGATTGGGCATCTCATTAGTACAGTCATCACACTGGTCTTCACAGCAGTTGTTAGCCCGAGTCCTCCTATTACCGGCCATTGGCTGGAATAAAAGGAATGTTAGGGGTAACACATAAAGGGTAATTCAAAGACAAAAGTTGATGACTTATAAATAAACTTTTATTTCCTTAACTCATGAGTCTATAGGCATCAACCTAGGATTTTCATGATTCTACTTTCTAACATATATTCTTAGGGGAATTTTTTTAATTCCCTTAATAAGAATTTATACTAAGCTTGTGAATTTATCAAAACATATCCCCCAGGAGTTTCGTAACCAAGAGTGCAGCAAGGACCGTTGTTGTGCACCAGTTCCCATTCGAGTCTAGCTCAAAGCGGTGTTTTCGGGTTTTACACCTAGGGTACATCTGTGCCAGAGCCACCTCTACCTGCTCGTATCCAGACAGGGATGTATTTGTTTGATAAACCACTTACTCAGTACTTAACAAAACTTGTGGATGTTTTTATTATACTTAGTATTGTCTCTAAGGCTTTACTAGGGTTTTCTAATCCTAATCCCAAAAATAACTAAACCTATCCTCTGATACCAACTATGAAAATCCTGCTTTTTATTACAACATAAACATGATTTATTACATAAAACTTCACTTGATAAAACAAAGAAGATCGAGAGGTTTAGTGTCTTTGGGTCTTAGGATCATTACATAAAAACTTTAAACATGAAATAAAACATCTTTATTGAAAACTTCCTTTACATGACAACTACATTCCCTCGTACTTAGCATTGCATGAGATAACCTAAGGACATGCATAAGAAAAGGGTGATCTATAAAGCTCAGTAAGGGAATACATATGGAATAACATGAAGAGTACAATAAATGTTATAAATTAGGCATATCAATATATCACAAGATAAACATGAACATAAAGGCATGATAAAGCATGATAATCATAACATGGAAATGTGGCAACAACACTTAACATGGAATTAGCATGAGCCAAGACTAATTGCACATGGAGCATGAGTAAATTCTCATTGCACATGAAAATGAGTAAACCCTTGTTGCACTTTAATTAGCATGATTCAACACTCATTACACATGACGTATCATGATACTATACTTTACCCAATGCATTGGAGCGCTATAAGGGCACACCCTTCTTAAAAATTTCATTTCATGCATAAGTGTGCCACATGGATCATAAAACATGGATTCATAAAACATAATAATTTATTCCATGATAAAGGAATGTAGAATTAATACATGAAACTTTATAATCAATAAGTAAATTTTCATAAAGGTGAATACCATTGATGGAGAAATGGGCATGGTATTCACTACACAATGACATTGGCTTAGAAAATCGGTGCGATTTCGGCAGCGTAACGGCGTGATGTAAGAATTCATAAAAAAAGTTGATGAGAGATAAAGGGGTTTTCATCATATTTACATGTAATGGAAAGTAAGGGAGTAATATAGATACATGTCCCAATAATTTTAATGTAATTTAGGTTCATGATACAAAAGTATTGCTTGAATGTCAATGAGGAGAGAGAAGTTCCTTTCGGAATTTCGGTATAGTAACGGGTGTACATGGGAGACATATAATGAGAGATAAAGGGGTCTACCATCATTAAAACATAAAGAGTGCAGTATGAGGGAGGTTCAAAACCATACCCCAACATTCATAATTGAAATTAAAAGTGCAAAACAACTTAAAGAAAATTGGACAAAAATGAGAATGGAAGAAAACCCCCTTACTTGGAAGTGTGCTTCCAAAGGCTAGAGAGAGGCTTGTGAGAGGCTTCTTGGGAGCTTGGGGCACCTTGGGAGGATTCTAGAGAGAGTATGTAAGAGGTTGGACAAACTAAAAAGGCTTTGAGTGAGGAGGAAGTGTGATCTTGGGTGGGTTTATATAGGAAAGGTGAGGGAATACTTTATTATTTAGGTTTGGGACCCCTTACATTAAATTAATCCAAACCACAAACCATCCCATGGTTTTTTCCTGTGGTTTTTGGAAACGGGAAGAGGAAAACAATATTTTATTATGCCAAAGTCCTAAATTCTTAAAATAATAGGGTTGCTTATGTGGAGGTGAGTCACACTCCCAATGAAATTTTTTTAAAAAGAAAAGGTGTTTAATAAGTCTTGAGGGGTCCATTAATGATTTGAAAAGTAAGTCAAACAAACCCAAACTCACATTATTTTAATGTTAAAACATATATTGGCCGAACATAAAGATTATAGTATTTTATTACATCACTATTGGGTCATTATGATGTCATAAAACACATTATATATTTAAATGGTATTTAATTTTTACCCAAAAATTTGACTGTCTCAGAAAATTATGAAAAATTCACTGCCAGATAATTTAGATATCCTGATTCCAGAAATAACATTTATTTTATCTAAATAATTTTCTAAATATGTTAATTTTCACTTTTAAAATAAAAACCGACATTTATCGAAAATTCACGGGTTTTGACAGAAATGGCTTTCAAACCTTAATAAAAATTATAATTGCATTCATAAAATTATTAGATCATTTATATTTAATAAAAATTAATTTAATAATAATAATAATATTTTATTAAAATAGTATTTAATTAAAAAATCCCTTAATTTAATAAAATATAATTCTTAATTAAATAATAACTAAAAAAACTATTTGTAATTTAAAAACTATTTACAATGTATCAAAAATGACCAGGAGGTATATTCATTATTATATACAAAAATAATAAACATGAACATAGTACTAGCGATTCGTTACATAACCCCTTAAAATAGCCACATAAGACCTAAGTGTAAGGTGTGCGATGGTGACAGACTCTTGGGGTGGGTCAGATAACATCGCTCGAGTGGTAATTTCTATCAACTTCCACTTTTCCCGTAGACAGTCCCATTTGACCATGACATGGTGAAGCTCAGCTTGGGCTTGGTCAAGAGAGAAGCCCAAGGAGGCCACCTCTTTTCCGAGCTCTGAAAAATGGGCTTTGTATGGGGAAATTATACTGGATGAGGCCATCGCTTCCTTTGTCTGAGTAAATTTGGATTTGTTAAAGCCCTATATTTATACTAATCAAGTGATCACTGTTCAACAACTATATTAGCAACGGTCAAAATTCTTAACATAAAACCAAAGAAGTTGACATTCTATATAAATATAAAGATACATTTAATTAGATCAAGAGGGATTTCCATTAATTAAACTTTGGGCTGTTACAATCCACACACAATTTATGAAATTGTAGGTCCCTTCATTATCAATAATGAATGAGTCCTCAATTGTAGGTAGATTCTCTATTGAATGTCTTTCTGGGTTTCCCCTTAACTTTGGTGAAAACACCAGGATGTAACACTTACGCTTTGTAGACAATTGGAAACAGACTTCTCTTTAATATAGATATAGTAATAACCTCTTCTTTGGTAAGATCTTTAAGTGATTCCAAGTATTAATTTCACTTCTTTGAGTGTAGAAGTGAATAAAATCCTTCTTTAAGTATTTTTGAATGGTGCAGATCCTATGTCTTCTTCTTATCCTTCAAAATTTAGATATGACAATGATACTACTCATAGGGAAATGTATGCATATATCTCCATGTGCAAGATTCTATTGTGATACCCATGTGTGAGACCCTGACACATAACCCCTTGCGTGAGACCCTAGCATGTAACCCCTTGTGCGAGATCCTAGAGTGAGACCCTAGCACGATACCCTAGCACGAGATCCTATCATGAGACCATGACGTAAGATCCTAGTGTGAGACCCTAGTGTGAGACCACTTTTTCACTTTGCACAAGATCCTGGTGTGATTACACTTTCACACTTTGTGAAAGACTTTGTTCATATCTTGCTCCAATCTTACATGATGTTAATTGTGTATACTCTCTTGTGAGATCTCTTTGAAAATATATTTTTCTATATCTCTTCGCAAACCTATTTCATAAGATATCTCTAAAAACCTTCTTCCCAGATGTTTCTTCAAATTAATCTTTTAAGAAAAAAATCATTAGTTCTTATGGATGGGTTATGGGGTATTTATATTTGAGTGTCCACTACCTTAACTCCACAAATCAAGGAAAACCATCCACCTCAATCGGTATCACGCACTCCGAGAACCTCCTAGCATGAGATCCAGTTGTGAGTTCTTCTTGAGATTTGCATGAGATCTGGGCATGATTCCTATTCATTCTTTGTGCAAGATCTACACATGAGTCCCATTTTTGATTTGTGTAAGATCAAAGTGAACTATCCAAAGATAATCATGAGCGTTTTACAAGATCCCTTCATGAGATCCAAATACAATCATGTTCTTCACAATGTCTCAATGTGAGATCCAAAGAAAATCATGCATTTAGAGAGATCTCAATGAAAGATCAGTTCAAACATTTGTGCTACGCAAGATCATACCAACATTTGTGCTTCGTGAGATTAGTTCAGCAATTTCACTCCATGAGATCAATTTATAATTCACACTCCACGAGATCAAACAGTTTTCCTTTTCAAGAGATCAGGCATTCATGCTTTCCACAAGATCACACATTCACACTTTCTATGAGATAAAAAATTCACACTTCACACTAGATCAGGCATTCATGCATTTTGCGAGATCAAACATTCACACTTTTTGAGAGATCATACATTTGTGCTTTCCACAAGATTAGGCATTTATGCTAACTCTTCACACCTTATTTGAAAACTATCCTCATCAACATCCTCAAAGATTTTCAAAAAACATAATCAACCAAAAATCACAATCATGAGGTATTTTTCCTAACATATTCCATGTAATAATTTTATAAATGTTATTAAAATGTATTGAATTCCTATCATATTCTATGGAATATGTGAAAAATATAAATAAAATGTTTATTTAGATATTACAATGATAATTTATAAAGATTTTATAAATTAAATGAATAAGGATATAATATAAATAAATTTATATTTTCATTTATGAATTGTTCATAATTAATTAATTTGAATTGTACAAATTAAGGTGGGCCTTATTTAAAGATATTATTTTAATAACATCAAAAGTGTTTTGATAATTATTTTAAATAAAGGTTCAAATAATGTATAGAAAACAATATTAATATTTTGATAATGTTTTACATAATATAAATTGAATAATAAAAGGGTTATAATTCATAAAATATCATTTTCTTGAATTATAATTCCATATAATGGAAAATATGAAAGGGATTATATTGAAATTGGATATAAAATTGTCTATGTATGACATTATGAATTATACATAAATATTAACTTTAATATAAAAATTTTATAGTAGGAATTTATTTACTTATTTATTATAGGTAGAGGGGATAAAAAGAGAGAAACACACACGCACACACCCATGCATCTTAGTGGATCAATCCTCATCTCTCCTGATAAGGAATGAAAAAAACCCACCAGACCTATTTCATTACATATTATGGATCAAATGACCATTAACTCAAGATCCATTACATGGACCAAAGGTTCAGTGACCCAAATTCCCAACATGTTGTTTGAAGGCATAGTGGAGCATCCCACATCATGTAATATAACTGGTCTAATGCCTTACCACCCCCTTCCTATAATCATCTAATCGGTTCACCAGTCTGAGTTATGTGTCACACCTTCCAAGAATTGGTGAATCATAATCCCCTCCAATACACCATGGTAAGAAACCCCTCTAACCATATAAATAGTGTGTTAATATGGTTAAATGATAGGTACCAACACACCCATATCTCCTTCAGTCCTCCCACCCATCCATTGCGTGATACACCACTACATCACCAACCTATCATTTCATATCATCATACTGGTATCACTATTTAAAATTACACATTTGGGAACTCATACTCATACATCCCACATGAGTGATCTATGAGGATGTGTAGTTGGTTAATTGGAAATAGTTCACCCATATCTCTTTCGAGGAAACCCACCCGACGACACGTTCATGTCGTCATGATGCATCACCTATATGTTTCTTCAAGATTTTTTTAGTCTCAACATGCCATCACTTATCAAAAAATGGAATCCTAAATGCCTTTTGACTAGAATTCCATGATGGATCATAGGATATTTGGTATGTAGGCCCAATTTTATGGCCCAAAATCCCATTCTAGGTAAATAGGTTTTCTAATTTAGAATATCAGTAGTACATACTACATAAATATTATTGTGGCTGCTACATTACCTCTAAAAAAACACCTACCCAGTTTTTAACCCCAGTTACTCGATGCAGGATTACAATGTTTACCACTCAACTACACCCCAACTATGATATTTATAATAATATTTTAAATTATTTAAAAGATTATAAATTATTCACTTGTATAAATTAATGAAATTTTCATTTATTTAAGTTATTATTTTATTTATTCATGTATATAAAATTATTCATATTATGAATATATTCTATTGATAATTTATATGATAAATTACATTTAGGGGATAAATCATTAAAAAATGAAATGTATGTCTCTATAAAATTTAGTTTTCATCTACCTTTACCATGATTTGTAATTGATGTTATTATATTGGATTTAGTAGTTGAGTGTTATTTGTGAATATTTTGTTTTGAAATTACTCTGAATTTGATTATATCATGAGTAAAGTCTCACTAGGAAATGGGATTTGGGGTCATAAAAACCAGTATCCTGGAGGTTTTTTCCATGTTCTATAATGGTTAGAATTTTTCTATTTGTCACTATGGGATTACTCCCGTGATGATTATAAATTTCATATAGTTATAAATCTTTATATGATGAGTTTATATATATTATGCACATAATGAATTCAAATATGTATGGATATGTTTGGATTCTAAATTTTGGATAGAAACAAAAATCGTAGGTTTTATAAATGGTTACACATTAAAATGGTGTGAACACATTTATTTAATTGATGGAATATCGATTCTAAAACTAAAATGTTAGAAACATGCATACATAAAGGAATAAAAACATGAGAAGATAAATTTTGAATGAGATGTAATAGTTATTAATTTAATATTCATATGATGAATATTAAATTAGTTAAACTTTAAATGAAAGCCTTTAAAATACTATTTATGATATTCCTTCCAAAGATAGACTTATCAATACCTTGATCATCTAACTAGGTTGGTTGAGATCAGTATAAGTACCCATAGATTAAATTGTGTAAGGTAAGCAAGCTATAAGTAACTATGGGTCATATTTTTGGGTGGGTATACCACATTATGAGTGTCCTTTAATTTTTTTTAATTTATTCATGGATTTTCTGGGTTACACAATCTAGGAAACCTAAATGGTTAGAATAATAAAGGAATAAATTTGATATTATTCATATGATGGATTGATTAAAGAGTTATCTTTTAAATAATACAAGAATCATAAATTTTATAATTGGGATTCTTCCATTACAAAGTAATTTTTTTTATTTATATTAATAAAACTATGTAATTTAGGATGAAATATGTATCTTGGAACACTAAATGGATATGATTTATGATGTAATCAATTTTAGTGGGTGAATGTTCATCAAATTCCCTTTATTTAAAGATATATAACATGATAATCATCTATTAAAAAATTCAATTTTAGATGAATAGGATCAAGATCATCAAATATTACCTTGAAATTAATCCTTTAAAGGAAAAGTTAAATGTGAGAAACTACTAAGACATGTAACTTAATAAATTTTCTTAATAAAATATTCTATGTGTTATAGAAATTAATTTTACAATTTTGAATTGTATATGATACAAAATATATATTTTACAAGTTTTATTAATATATTGAAGTTCAAAAATCAAGGGAATAATTTATTTATCATATAGTTTCCATTAAATTAATGAAACATTGTTACATCCAAGATGTAAGGGTCTAGTTTTTCTCGGGTCTTTCCATTGTAAGATTAAGGTAGGAATAGGTGGTCAGAAGCTAGAAAAATTATTGTAATAAGAACTCACAGTGTGTGATAAGTATTAATGTCATGAGATGTGATTCATTGGTTGAATTTTGGTTCATGGTTGTACGTGTCTCAAGGTGTAATTCAATGGTTATTCCTATAATAAATTCATAGCATGAACTGGTGTTTCACAGTGTGATTGAGTTTTCATGTTTTAGGGATGAGAAGACTGAATTTTCTATGAATGTGGGAATTGAGGAATTTATGGTGTAAATTATCCTTTTATGTAATTAATGTGACCTTACCATCCTAGTTATAAGTTGGTGATTCCCCTCAGGATTCTCATATTTTTCCTCTCCTCTCTTGAACCCTAGGTAGCCAAGGAGGATTTTTATATGGTCTTTGAAGAATCTTTAATTGGATCCAACCACAATATTATATAAGTTGATCTATGGTGATATGAAGTTTGTTTTATCTTATTTAATAGTTCTATTCACTTTTTTATTCTTACACTATGATAAATTTGTTTTTTCTCTCCACTTTTCTTAAAGTTTACATCGATGAATGATAGAGGGCTATTATTGGGCTAGAATTTTTGGGATCATCCGTTTACCACAAAAGTGGTAATAAAATATTTTCATTTGGTGTTCTTTTCTTTCTCATAGAATGTTGATATCTTAATTTTATGGTAGGCGATCTATTACCTTTCTATTGATTTAAAGTGCAGGTGTGATATTATCATGCTTTAATACTTTTCTTAATGGTGGAATTAACCTAGTAAAGATAAGAACATAGGGAAACCAAATGATGGATGTAATAGTGGTTTGGTTCTGTGATAACTTTTAGTTGTATACCTATTGATGCCTCATGTTTTTCTAACATAGTGTGGTATATTTTTTTGGGGATATTTTATTTACTTAGCATGTTTATTTTCTAGAAATTTGATAAAAAAATAAAGCTGGAATAAATATAATGATGTGATCAAAGAATGAAGATTGTGAGATGATATATATTCTTCATTGTTTTTTCTAGATTATTAAAGCAATTATAAATATTTTTTTTTCAAAATTATTAATAATTTATAAGTTATATGTTACTTTTTTCTTAAAACCAATTCATAATAAACCGGTTAATTTAAGAAGGAATTTAAAATGGTTTCTTTTCAAAGATAAATGATTTTGGGGTTGTGTGAGCCCATTATTATTTTGAAAGGATTTTATGCCTTGGTTTTATTTCATTGGTGACTTTTCTTGTGTCACAAAAACAACATTGAATTCAGTATGAAATTCATTCACTGGATTAGGGTTCTTTTTGAGTCAGCTCGTATCTCCATCCTCATCAATGGATCCCCAGAGGGATACTTTACTTGCTCTAGGGGGTGAGACTGGGGGATCGCATCTCAGTTATTATTTTTTCTATAGTAGAAGATTACCTTAGTAGGCATCTCCTTGACATGGTGAACATGGGTGATTTGTCAACTATCAGAGTAGCTCAAGGTATTTCTACTCCCTCCCACTTATTCTTTATTGATGACATTGTCATTTTTACACCGGGTATAGAAAAAACATCAATAATATTAAAAATGCACTCCAACATTATGAGAATGTATCTGGAAAAGTCATCATCTAAATAAAATCCTTTATTTACTTTGGTAAGAGCATTTCAGCCTCTAGGAAGACTCACCTCACCACTGAATTAGGAATAAAGTAGGGTTCTTTGCCTTTCGTCTACCTGGGTGTCCCAATGTTTTGGTGAAATCCTCAATAATCACACTTCTCAAATAAAATGGATCAAATAAGAAAAACCCTATCCTCTTGGAAGGGGAAATACCTCTCAATGGTAGGGAACATTTTATTGGTCAAGCATGTTGTGATCTCGAAGCATGTTTACTATTTTATGGTGTATATTTTGAATGTTTCTATCATCATAAACCTCAACAATATTCTAAAAAAAATTCTTATGTAGTGTAAATATTGTGGAAAGGAATTAAATCACCTCCCCATGGAAAAAGTGATGATTGCCTTATAAATGAAGAGGTATTGGCATCAATAAATTTGAGGTCTTCAATCAATCACTACAAGAAAAGTTTGTTTTTAAACTCATCAACAAAAAATCTACTGTTATAGATTTCTTTAGATCCAGATTTATGGAAAGGTTTATTGTAGGGGAAATCATCTATCTTGAGTCTTCTATGTTTCCTGGGATGAATTCCATTTTCCATAAAATTATCAATCACTACCAATGGACAGTGAACATGAATTATTGCCTATGATTTTGGTATGATAACTAGATTGGTGATTCCCTTAGTAATCAAGTTAATGATGAGGATAATGACATTAGTCATAACATCACAGTTAGTGAATAGCTGGATAATATGGAAATGGATCCGGATGATATTGTCATTATTGTTTCCAGGTATGAATTTGTTAATCAAGAGGATGCTCTTATCTGGGAAGGGTCTGAAAATGGTTTTCTTGATTAAAAAACATTATATAAACATTTGATTAATGGTGATCAACAGTGGATTGGAAATTTGAACAAAAGATATATGACACCCTCACATTTTAATCTTTTATGGAGGATGGCACTCAACAAGCTACCAGTGGATGCCAATATACAAATAGTTGGTATTTCCTTACTCTATTGATGTTCCCTTTTCATGCAGCATAGAGAGGATGTTGATCATCTTCTTATGAGCTATAAGGCTGGCTCTTCTATATGCATGGAGGTACAAAATATTTTTGAAATCCAGATTCTCCAATATGATTCAGTCCAATACTTTTTCATATCCATTCTTAATTTAATTCTTTCTAGGAAGGTTATGGTACTCTTTTAGGTTTCTTGTGTCGAGATTATTCACTACATCTGGCATATCATGAATAATGCGGTGAACAGAAGGACCTTATTCAGCGTTGGATGTGTGCTGGGTACCATCCTTGATGCTGTTCACGCTACCAATTCCCTCTAGATGAAAAAATGCAACAATTCAGTAGATGACTCGATGATCCTTAGGTGGTTGAATATCACTGGTAATTTCCCTACTCCTTTACATACTTTGGAAGTTTTTCAGACACCCCCATTTACAGGATGGATTAAGTGCAACACTGATGAAGCTTCTAGGGGTAATCTAGGCCCCTCAGGTTATGGTGCTGTCTTCAGGGATGGGAATCAATATTTTTTTGAATGCATGTATGGTCCTTGTGGTAGTATCAAAACTTTAGAATAAGAAATGATGGGTCTCATAATGGTGGTTTATCTTCTTCTCAAAAGATATTATAATTATGTCTCGTTTGAATGTGACTCCACTACTCTTGTGCAAGATGTAAGAGTGGGTCAGAGGTATATTTCATGGAGGCTGACTACTAAATGGGTAAATTATATTAACAAGCTTTCCTCTTTGAACTACTTCATCACTCAAAATTTTCAAAAGGAAAAATATATTGCTGATGGGATGGAAAACAAAGGGGTCACTAGATAATGGTGTCTACACTTGACCACCTTTCTTGATGATATGGTTTCTCTTTTCCTCCAATAAAAATGTAAAACTCCTTATTTTCACCTCTTGTAACCTTTCTTTATTTTAATGCAAGTCCCTCAGTGCTCACTTTTATAAAAAAAATTATTGGGGCTATTTGACTGGTAATTTGTTTTATTTTTTTGGTAACATTAGATGAGTAATGGGTTAGACTGTAGTGATTATTGATGTCGGTGATGGAAGGAAAATATGATTTTATACACAATGGGGTGGGACACTGAGGAAATTAGGATGATTTCAAAGTGGGACTTTACTATTGATTGTTTTTATTTCTTGATACATGTTGGATAAATTATTGGAGGAATATTATTTTTATTGGTTTACCACTACTTGATGTTGTTGGTCTCTTTGAATGGATTTTTCAGTTCTATTGTTGTATCTCATCCAGAGCCCTACAATAACTATAAATTTTAACAATAATAAATTAATAAATATATAACCCATGGGATTGAGGGTTTTTGATGGAAGTAATGTTAAATATTTTTTAATGTTAATTAATAGAAACCATATGATGGTTGAATGTGATGCTCTAAGGGGCATGGGTATGAAATATAAAATTTGTAATGTGGTTAAATAAACCGGTTTCTTATAAATAAATAGTTAAACCAAATTTAATAATGATGAAATACTTGATAATATAAGCAAGATAATTAAAAGTGTCATAAACACTTAGTTTAGTAAGATTAAAATATTTATATATTAATAATATTAATTAATGTATAATTAATTAATTAATTATGTAATTTTTTCTTGTGTTCTTATTTGACACCTAGTCCTTAATAGTGGTAGTTAGGGGTCATGTTCGACGATAGTGATAGATAAGTATAAGGATACGTAGTTCCTGTTAGTGTGATTTTTTCATGATATTATTTTTATATTTTTTTGATTTCATATGCTACCCCACCTGTATTGGTAGGGAAACTGATAACCAAATGATTTGGGGGTGGGTTTTTTCTCCAAAATCAATTATTGAGAGGAAATATACGGTTAACTTGTAACTCGCCCCTAATCACTATTTGGATAGATGAGTATACTTATCCCTATATATAATAGATTATGGTATAGGGTGAATTCCTACCATGGGTTGTGACATATTTTAGTTTACTATATATTTATGTGTGGGCTATAATTACTTGAGGTATATAGAATAGTTGTATTTGGTCATAGTGGTTCCTTCTTACCATGAGTGTACATGAATGAACTGTAACATCTTGAGGTATAATACATTTATATGGGATGCAATGGTTTTTGGTCATATACTTTTTTTAAATATGGGATGGTTTTGATGATGAGATTGATATATGGATGAATTTCAACATGAGATATTAGGTCCTGTATGGGACAAGGGTAGGTAGGTACAATGCCCAACTCACATTAGGGATGAATTACTTATAGAATGGATGAGTATAATATGTGTGGAATTGGGGTGTGAGAGTGAAAAACCAGTTTAGAAGTAGAATCATGAAACCTTTATTTATTTATATTCTTTTTATATTGAGTGATTTGTATTTATGAGTTATTTTGTGAGTGATCAATGGTAAGGAAGGGTAAAGTAGTATTAACAATTTAGGTGACTAGTTAGTTTCAATTTTTTCTCACTGTTATTTAGTATGATTATTTCAAATTTTTCTTAAGAGGTTTTATAGAGGATATTACTGAGTATACATGTTATGATCACCCTTAATATATAAGCTGTTTTTTCCAAGTCAATAGGAATAGGTTAGTGATCGGGTTGGACATTACTATCTTAGAGAAGTTTTGAGTTGTTGTTAGGAGTTTCTGGAGTTTGTTTTCACTAGAAAGTCTTAATTTTTGTACTTGCATTCTTACTTTTAGTATATTCATGACATTTACATGTATTGATACTTATTTTGGTTTATGTGTGGTGTTAGTTGGTGGTTTATACTTCTTATCTATTACTCCTTAAACAATATATAGGGTAATTCCTCTTATGTGTGCGATTGATAAAACCTTGGTTCTATTCACCAACTCATGACCTATTGGAGGTACGATTTAAGTGTCATTATCTTTATTCCATCATTTTCAATCTAGGTGGGTTACCTTTGGATAAAGGGGGTCATGATAGAGTGGTATCAGTGGTGGTGGTTGATAGATAGGATGACATCTAAAGCTAAGAATTGGTGAGAATGAATGGGTTGGTAAGATAACCATATCAATTATTCTTAGTACATACTATAAACAAGGGATACTAGATAAGAAACAATATTTTATGGCCACCTATGATATTATTTAAGGAACTTCATGTTTATTGGGAATGATTAGAGAAGTGATATTGTTTGTGGGACAGATACCCAGGTAAGGATCATGTATCATGATTTTTTGTGCTTATGTTTAAATTTGGGTAAGCAATGGGAATTAATTTAAAAATTAATGAATGAATTAATTATCCTTAAATAATAATTGTCTCAGTAAAAAATTTTCTAACATTTATTTTTTTATCAGAATTTCTCCAGGTCGACGTCCCCATCTAGTTTATATTAATGTTGTTCATCCATATGCACCAATAAATCATCTTAGAGTTGATGTTAATGATGAAAACATCTAATGGAGTATGATCTAAGAGTTTTATTGAAAGATTTTATATAAGTATGAATTATCCATTTCAGACTGGGAGATAGAGGATTGGATGGTGAAGGTAGAGATAGACTTCGGTTTGATCCATGCTTGGTGGGAGCACTGGGTTTCTTTAACTGTGATGATGCTACATGGGTCATCTCAAAAATGGTTAATTTTATTCCTCAGGGATTGTGGGGATTCAAGTTTTTTATGGGACAAGTTTAGGGATCCATTTCTAACTGAGATTATATCTTTTCATACTAAGGAGACTTTCCAACAGTAGATACTTACCCTTTTACAATGGAGTTCATGTTCTCAAGACTTTAATATCAGCAACATAAACCTATTACATTATGATTCAGAACCTTTTTAATATTATGATGTTCATGACAGTAATTTTATAGAGTATTTTACTCTATTTATCCAGTCATAGTACACTCTATTTATGTTTAATTCATGTACTGAGGTACTTGTGAAGGAATAAGTTATTCAGAGGATACTGGATAGGACCATATCATCGTGGGATGGGAGTTATTAAGACTCTTTGCAGAGTAGAGCTATGATTGAGAGTTCTTAGTTTCATAGTCATAAGTTGTTTCAGTTAATAGGTAGAAAGTTTCATCTGTATTTAATCCACTTCACAAGAGCCACCAGTTCATTGTAAAAGTGGGCAAAGAATGGTTTTGTTTTCCTAAGGAGCTTGTGAACATTAGAATCGAGAGTGACCAACCTTCCTTAGCTTTCAACATGTAGCTGGGGGCCTATTTCAGGCCTATAATTTATAATGTTTTCAAATGAGGTAGCATCAATAATATGGAGTTATGAATTATGAGAATTAGAGATAGGATGTGGAGGGAATAGGATAGCCCGGTGATATCCCATTTCATTAGAGACTATATACAAGGTGTGTCCATTGATGTGGTTGCTTTCAAGGTCTGAGCCATATAGTAGGATGCGTTTGGATGTATGATTTATTTTTTGCAGCACTGGGTGATCCTAACATCTTATGGGGTACTATCTTCATGTTTTCTACCTGGGTTTATGAATTTATTGATTCTAGATCTGTGTAATATTTTGTTTATCCTAGTCCAGTCTATGATTTGATGCTTGAGTTAGAGAGGCTTTTGTTACCATTGGCATTAACTATACTTGTTGGGGGTTGAGATAGAATGTTTTATGCATGTAGATATTGCGAGTTAACACTGCTGGAATGGCTAGCTATACCAACACACCCATCCTAATGGTTTGGGAAAACCATTGGGATAAACTATTTTATTTAAGTCTTTCACAACAGTTTTCAAATCACTATTGGAAAAAACAATCTATCCCAATGGTTTTTTCAATCCCTTGGGAAATTCTCCCTCAAACTCATGGCCTGCCCATTTCTCCCTGCCCCCCTGCCATGATCAAAACTCAACTCCCCTCCTGCCATCGCGATCCCTCCCCTCCTCCCTTCTAGTTTCTCTAACCCTAGAGGTGTGCATGTATCCCCTCCTCCCTCCGGAACCAAAAATGGTATGTGTGTGTGTGTCTCCCCTAATCCCTATGGAATGAGAATTAACATGTGCGCATCTCCCCTCCTCCCACTAGAACCAGCAACACTATGCACATCTCCCTCCTCATATCCCTATTATCACTCCCATTCGGATCTAATACAGAACCATCAATGGCATGCACATCTCTCGTTTTACCTTCGAGATCTAATATAGAACTCCAAATGTAGTGACATTATTATCTTCTTAACCGACCAAGTAATATCATATGTGACTGTATTTGAGTATTTTTCTATATGAAATCAGTGGTCTCTGAATCTTTGTGGTATTATATCAACCATGATTTGTTTTGGTCTGAAACACCATTTAAAATTCTTAATCTTGTGAGAATTTAATTTATTTTGATCATGTGGTTTGATTTAAGATTTTTTATATTCCGTTCATGTATTTTCAAGTTAGTTAAGACCAATTTGGTTTGGTTTGGGTGAGTTCTATTAAATTTTGGATAGGTTAATTATTGTTTTTTTCTGGCTCCATTTTAGTTCCAGTTAGAGCAATCTCTATATTCATATTTTAAATTAATATGGCTATAGGTCTAGACCATCATTAATTAACAATGTCTTGATAGTATAATTTACTTATAATCAATTTATTTTATATTGGTTTCAATTTTAGTATATTTAAAATCATTATTTAATTATTTTTAAATTAAAATATATCACATAAATAAATTATTACACATAAGATAATATAAAATAAACATATTGCATGACCTTGAGTTGTCACTCCTAGTCTGTTTATTGAGAAGACGATAAATCGACTCTAAAACCATTGTAAATAACCCCACTAGCTGGGTTAGTGTAGAGTTTTATCATTACACCATTAACCAGTGTATTCTCATTGGATGGTTTCATCTTTATGTGGTTTGGAGCTGTCTTCCCATTCCTAGGAGCATCTTTCTTTATTAATTTTTAATCACAATTAGGTGATGGGAACTAGGTGTTTTTGTATATAAAAAAGAACTAGGGAAAAAAAAATCCAATAAATAACAAATATAAAGTGAAGATATGAAGGTCATCATATTTTATTCCATTAAAAAAGATATCTAAAAAACATTTGTAATAATTTAATTACATTAAAATAAAATCCTACACATATAATCCAATCATCCATATGATCATCCATTCATAAAATGTCTTTCACCATAGTATATGGAATCTTTGAAATATTTTGAATGATCATTGAGTCATACTATGTAGTTAAATTGAATATATACCTACATGGAACATCATGATATAAAGGATGTGTTGTTTTCTGGTTAAATCTAAATTTTATTAAAAACATTTATATCTACATGAAATTACTTATATGTTTGAATAATGTATCTTATGGAATTATTTTTTATGTAAAAAACATGTAATATGTCCATATAAATCATGTGATTATAAGAAAAAAAATTATTTAATATTAATATCTAAGATGTGTAAACATATTATACTCAAATTATTAATAGGAATATATAAGATGTGTAAACATCTTTTTATATTAATACTATGTAATGGAAATATCCTTGAGAAGGTGAGGGACGTGGAGTGTAGAGTTTTAGTGGTTATATTTGGATCTTTTAATGGATTAGTTAGTCCTTGTTGTGGGGGTTATCTATAGATGTACTAATAGATGTTCTTATATATAGAACATCTCATTTAAATAATACCCATAGGTATTTATATTCCATAAGAAACATTTTCATAATTTAATCCTTGACCCTCAATGGGGTTGACACATTATTACTCATTGATATGATGGAATTAAATATAATGGTTTTATATTTATAGTATTTTCTTATATATATAGTATTTTATTGTTTATTATATTATGGTTCTCATAAATACTAGTGTGTCAGTTATGGTTTTATATAAATTAAATAGTTCTCCTTTTCTTAAATATATTTTTGATTAAACATCAATCTTATTTAACTGATTTTACAAAATTACATATAACAATTTTTTTTACAGAATGGATAGAATTTGGATGTATGAAACTGATTAGATCTCAAGTGATTTTCAAAACAAGTTAGAGAGATTTTTAGATTTTTCATTTAACAATGCTTCAGATAGTGGTTACATACAATCCCCATGTTATAATTGTTTTGGAAGACCTTGGTTGAGCTGTGAAGAAGTTAGCTTCTATATAACCAAATATGGGTTTAAAAAAACTACTATGTGTGGTATCATAATGGGGAGAAAATGCAATCTCAAAATGTTCATGATCTAAATGAGAGGACTGTATTGAAAAATTTGTTAGATGATCAGTTTATGTTTATATGTCATCATGATAATGAGGGATGCCAACCCAAGAAGACTTATATACGAGCACACATGATGAATCTAATGAAAATGATGATATAAAAAAAATGGCAGAATGAACTAACCTAAAATATGAACCAACTGGCATAAGACAAATAAAAATAGAGAAATGACCTCATCAATTGACAAAAATAAACCAAATGACCTAAGAAAAATAAAAATGAAAAAAATAACCTAATCAATTGACCAAAATTAACCAAATGAGATAATAAAAATTGAATTGTATTGAATTGAAAATAGAATAAAACTATATCACACCCATGATAAACATGGAAATTTGAACGTATTGTTTTTTCTATGACATGTATTATGTTTTGATATTGTTCACACTAGATATAAAGTGTTTTTGTTATATCACTGTGTATCATGTATTTGGTTTGACAAGCGGCATTCCTTAATTAAGTCACGCCACATATTATTTCTTGTTTCAGATATACATTAGTTATGGATTTCTAATTAATTATATATTTTTTTCAAATGTATTAAATGAAAAAAACTCAGAATCAATGAAGAAAGAAGAAGGAAGACAACTATTGCCCAATGAGTGAGATGGACGTCCCTCCTCCAATACTCATTGTGAGTATTTTATTCAAAAATATATATCGATAATGTATAATGTCTTGTGGTTAATTTTGTTTTTAACTTTTTATCAGGATCCACCACCAAGGCACTAATTGTTCACCAACTAGCCTAGTGGTTCCAGTTCTCAAGCTGGAGATTCAGGGGGGGTGGTACTACAATTAAGCACTCCAGTAGGTGTACCTAATAACAAACTATGCCTCCACTGACATACCATCTACCACACTTTATGATACTGCAGTATCATTAAATACACCTGAGATATTTAGGCCACCCATGTTTTCACCTCCATTTTCATCTGAGCCTCCTCGCCTCTCTTTCTCATATCCATCGATGATTCATACTTCTTATAATTATTATGAATTATCATGGAAATATGTACTCTCTTCTATTCCTTTTACTTACATCTCCCAAATCTATTACATTCATGATTCTTTGATTTCTTCTCCAACACATTTTGACCCTACGAAGCATACATTTGGACCCACTACATCTATACAGGTTATTGTTTCTTCAATTCCTGAGGATCCAATGAAACCCAATGATCATACCACCTCAGGTATATTTATGAAACCCTATTAAAAATTTTTATCATAATTTTTTTCATTATAATATGCATTGATATAATATTTGTTTTTATCTTTAACATTTGGATCTACTGATAATTGGTGTGGGTGTACATGAATTCATGATGTGTGGAACCACCACACACAGATAATGGTGGAGTACAATGAAGACAAATAGATGGTTGAAAAAATAGGATGAGAATATAATAGTTTTTCGGTGACACTTGTGAAATACTCATACATCATTCTTTTCTTTCCACTCTCCTGGTGACACTTTCCAAAGGAAATAAAGAATAACACTTGGAAAAAATATGGGTAAACAAATTCTTTTTGATTTAATGTTATATTATTATTGTATTTGTATGAATTAATATTTTGGTGCCAGCTACGTTTTAAGTTTCTCGGTGGGGAGGCTGTAAGGACAACACGACTTATGGAATTAGGTGAGCTCTAGAGAGGATATAAGCATACATTGTATAGTGGATAGAGTGCTATAATTGGCATGGATTTAGAAGAAACACCTATCATGGATGACTATCCAATACAATATTATCAAGAAATGATTACTCATTGGATGAGTACTGAGTTCAAGGTATTAATAAAATATGAGGTTTTAAATGAAAAGCACCATGATTTACATTAATACCTACTTTTTTATTATTTATTTTTTAGGAATTGTTGGGAAAAAAATAAAAAAACAAGGATTTTATGAAATACCTCAACACATTGGGGTGGACTGCGATTCTAGACTATGAGAGGAAGCTGGTATGACACTCATTTACTTATATTTTTTCATCATATGCACACTGTAGTTCCATATGTATATGATTGGTGCATAAAATACTCTATTAATTGATAGTTAAGATTACATTTTTTAGTTATAACTCTATTTTTAATTCCATTAATGCCTAAAATTTTAATGTATGATATTATAAAGGGGAAAAATGACATTACACTCTCAACCAAGAAAATACATGCCCTATACAATTGGATGGGGTTCAAGAATAGAATATACCACCATTCTTAATGATGGTGAGGTATAAGAACATTGATATACCCAATAACTTTTAATGATGGATTTTAAATAGTTTTCGATGTACTCAAGTAGGAAAATTTGGGCACTAAATATGAATCATGACCCACATTATCATGTGATGTTATGAATCTTGATGAGAAATAGTAGAAATTTACTTTCTTCTCTAGATAACACTAAGATGTGTATTATTGAAAATACACCAAGGTTATATATCTATAACCATAATATATTATCTATCATTTAGGCCTACCAACTAACTAATATGGATTTAATTATTCAGTAAGAAAGATATATCCAACCCGTAGTACCCTAGTAGATACTGAGGTTGAAAATTTCTCAAGTAGAATTACATTTTTGAGGTTAAATACCCTACGCGGGCTTAAAATACTCTATATTATAAAGAGGAAGAGAACCATGAGATTCTATATTGACATTATGGATTTAAACCATAATTCCCAAAAAAGAAAAAATTCCAATACTAACCATAACACTATTTATCAATGTAACTTCAAATTTTCAATAATTATCCTTTATTTATTGTTATTTTAGATATAATTAGATCAAAATAGATCCTATAAATGAAGAATTAAAAATATTTAGGGCACCTCAAGGGGTATGTTTTTATATGGTGATGTTCTTCGGTATAAATAATTCTAGAGCCACTTATCATAGGATGATGCACCTCAATTTTAATACCATCCTTAGTAACATTGTGTAATGTTATATAGATGAAGTTTTCATCAATTTATGATAGTTTTTACAAAACTATGTTGGCCTAAAGTATTTTTCTCTATAAATTGTCTACACAACTTAAAAATATATTCATTGATTTAAGAATTTAAAGTAAGATCTTTTAAATTACTCTATAATTATATAAATTAGGTGGATTATGAGAAAACTAGGGATGTATATGAAATTACCCCACCATATAACCTTCGAGAGTTAAGAGGAATTCAATAATACCTCACTTACATCAAGTTCTTCATTATAAACCTTGTTTTAAATTGTATTTTATTCGTAAAATTAATGATAAAATGAATAACCTTATATTGTGATGATGATTTCTAGAGAACATTCAATATCCTCCATAAATATATCTCACACCCTCTGATTTTGATAATACTTACAGAAATAGAGCCTCTCATTCTCTACATGGGTTTACTATAGTGATCACTTGGTGGCCTCATTTCCAAAAATAATAACATAGGAAAATAAAATAGACTCTATTAAATCATCCAATAAATGTAGGATATTGATACATTCTATTCCACAAGGATTAGTGCAACCACACATAGATTTAGGTGAATAAGTGTGTTATATTATCATTAATTAAAACCTTTATTTCACATCTCAACCTATTCAATTATTGAGTCTCACTTCCTCTCCTTGCCTTTGGTTTTCATTAAAATAATATAAGTAGGAATGTAAAATAATAAGGAATGCTATGACTTGATCATGGGGTTCACCTATTATATGGAATACTATGGACCAGGTGTATAATGGTTATTATACAATAGGAAAATGTCTTCTCTTTTATTATCATGAAGCATCATAGATAAGGGTATATCCTTGAACCTATTATTCTAGCACCGAGTAGGTTAAATGAAAGCATTGACTTTCCCTCTAATTCAAATCTAGAATCAACCAGTCTTTCTCCAAATACCAATAATACTTCTTCAATAACATATAATTTTACATATTTCACATGTGGTAGAGTCTCATACAATATCTTTTCTTTGATCAATATTTACATATCATGTTGAATTTATAATCAACCCTTATAAATATACTTCACTATATAAACATGGATAATTTTTTTTCCAAATTAACTAAAAAAATATTATATAACTATATAATATATTATTTATCCATTTAAATGTCTTAAAAATTATCTGAAATATATTATATATCAACCACAATATCATATGTATCACTTGTGAACTATTACACTTTTCTAATTCTCACTATGATAGAATATTTTATACCATCTTTGACATATTATGTATCAGAGTGTGGTGTTTTCATTTACTACATTAAAGTTTAAAATCCTTCATATATCTTTTTTATGCATTGAAATACATTATATAGCATAAAAAACTGGATATACCATAGAAAATATGATATGTATCAAGCGTAACCTTTTAGGTAGTTTTCTAATTCTTTAAAACTGTTTTATAACCATCCTAAGAATATTTCACATCTTAGTGAGCTTGAAAACTTTGGAAATTTTCTGGCACTAAAAAAATATATTACGTATGATTTCCAACTTCACTCAAAATTCATAAACTTTTAAAACTCAATAGAATAATTATTAAAACCTTATTTGGGGATCTTGATCCAATTTAACTCCTTATAAAAACTTATCCAAGTATATTAATCATCTAACATCAGTCTTCATTATAAGATAATACTTAGGATTGAACTTAATATACAACTTTCCCAATTACTTAATATATATATAAGGTTCAGAAATTTTAATACTCTATGGAACTATTATCAGTACATAAACTCATTCAAAATTCTTAAATATTCATAAATTGATTATATATATAAAAATTCTAGTAGCTTCCTCAAACATTTTATATTATTCACTCACTAAACATAAATTATTTTATTAAGGCATAATCTCTCCAAGATAATTTTTAATTCAATATAAATTAATCTCTCTTAGAAAAGTTTTAATTGAAGTAAGAAAATTAAAATTAATTAAATAAAAATGAAGGGAAGTGATCCAAATTGAAATAACTCAAAAAATAATCTAACCCAAAAATGATCCACATTTCTTCATATCTCAATGGTTAAAATAAGATATCTAAAATTTTTTATATCTCTTTAAAAAAACAAACTATATTAAAAAAAATCTACTTATTCCATAGCTTAATTTTTTATTGAATTTCAGTTAGATTAAAGTTATTAAAATATGAAATTTCATTGGATTTTACCTCAAGTTAATTTATAATTGTATATTGATTTATTTTTGGACTTTTTTTGGGTTATTCCACCTTTAATAGCCCTTTATGAACATATTTTGATATTAATTATTCAATATCCATTCCATTCATAGAAGTGATTTCCATGAAACTTTCTATTGGATGAATTTTAGATAGTATTTTAATTTTATCTTGATTCCTCTTATTGTACTAATTTACAATGTCATTTTAGAGGATTATTTTAAATATTGAATGATGTGTCATTGAGAAAAACTTTTTTTCTCAAGAATAAAGAAAAAATATGGAACCATGGTAAATTAATAGACACAAAAGAAAATTGTAAGTTTTAAATTATTGATTTAAAATTTTAATATCAATTTTTTAATTTAATAGCCTATTTATATTTTTAACAGTCTATTTTGGAGGTGCTTGAGGCTCAAAAACCCAACAAATTTGGCCTAAAAGGTCACTTAAATCAAGTTTTGGGAGATGAGATCTATGAAAGAGTATGTTGCGGACAAGGGAAGAGTATTGTCTCTATGATATTTTTTCCCACTTCAGGTGCTGGTTCTAGTAACACTGAATTAGAAAGGGTATCACAGGCTGATTCTAAGGAAGAAAAGGCTGAAAAAGGGCCATACATGTGGAAGAATGGAAACAATGATGAATTTATGAAACTGATGGATTTAATATGTCCATCACTTCTATTAGATATCTCTATAAATTGTGATGAATATATGTCGAGGATTCGTACGTTATATATTTCACCAGGCAGTAGTCCTAGTGGTGATCAGGACGATGATGTTTCTGGAAATGGGGATTGCAAGGATGACCATGAGGAAGAGGGTGGGGATGATGGAGAGGAAGAGGGTAGAGATGATGGAGAGGAAGAAGACATGGATGATGGTGAGAAAGAGGTAAGGGCCAAGGATGAGGAAGAGGATGGGGATGACAATGAAGATAGTGATGGTAATGAGGGACATATTAATCTGTTACATTTTTGACTTATATTTATGAAATTTGTTGTTTGATGATTTGGTGTTAATGAATATATGTGATATTTTGTATATTTTTTATCATTAGTTAAATTAATCAATTTATTTCCTCACTTATCATTATTTCTATATTGGTTTGTTGCTATTTGAGGATGCTCTATTAGTTTCATTGCAGGATCTATTTGTTGAGGATGTTCTATTGGATTCATTTCAAGTGTTCTATTTTTATTTTAGTAGTCCTAGTGGTTTTATATTTTCATTATAGGTGTTTTGTGTGTTGAGTATTTTCTAAAGTTGTAGGTGTAGTGAGTGGGCAGTGGGGGATGTTGCTCTATGTGTTGAATTGTAGGTGTAGTGAGTGGGTAGTGAGGGATGCTGGTGGTGGTTGAGTTAATATATATTTTTATTGGGTGACTGAATTTTGGGAATCAACTGATCCAATTATTTATTAACTTTTATGTGATACCTATGGAAAATGTTTTGTAACCCATATTCCTTTCATTTCTTAATCATTATATGATCCCTGATTGATATATTTTCACTCAAATACATATGGTTTTTCATTATGTGAAAATTGATCTAAGAATTATATATCCTGAATGTAGTGGAGGATCCATTGATTATCTATGATTGATACATATGTTATGTGTGTTGGATGTAGTGGGGGATGCAGTGGGGTATTAACTTATCGAATTCTGAAGTTGTAGGTGCAGTGAGTGGGAAGGGGGGATGCTTCTTACAGTTGAGTTAGGGGGGGGGTTATACTAATGGTTTAAAACCATTAATATCTATCTATTTCAACGGTTTAGTTTGAACTATTGGTAATATAAAAATTTAGCACCCTATAAAAATGGTTCATATTGAACCATGGGTAAATTAATATCCTACCTACCCTATCTAAATAGTTTGATTTAAATATTTAATATAGGGATATCCCAACGGTCCACATACAAATGGTTTCTGAAACATTTGGGATAGGCTATCCCAATGGTTTCAGAGGATTTACCAATGGTTTGAAACCATTAAGATAGGTTAGATTTCCAATAGTGCATTTCAATGGATGCTCTACTCCTAGAGAGGCTTCCTATGATTATAAATAGAACCAAAATATATCATCCTCTTCATGGATTGGTTGTTTTTAGTATATGATATCATGGATTTCTACAATATGATCATCATATTCTATGATGCTAATTAATATTAGGTGGTGTTCATTGATGAGAGAGACCCTTAGATGGGTTGGAGGCCTATTGAGTCTCTATATTCCTTGTTTGCTGAGTTAACGATGAGTTATAAAAAGGTTCATCTAGTGGTGTATATCTAGATTATATAAGAATATGTCGATGTATTTATTGAAGAGGTTGTGGCACTAACATCTCAATGGGAGATCGATTTTGGATAGAAATACAACTAGGTGTCTCTATGATATCAATGTATCTATATCATATAGAACCTTTTGATTTATATGAGATTCTGATCTAGGTTGATGTTCTAATGTTGAGAGGATTTATTCATCCTAGTTTTTCAACTTGGGTGATCTAGTTTTGTTTGTGAGTAAGGAAGATGGTAGTTTTTAGTTGTGGGTAGATTATTTATATTTTAATCAAGTAACAATGATGAATTTCTACCCTCTTCCATGGATTAATGAATTGTTTTATTATTTTAATGGAGAAAGATATTTCTTGAAGATCGACATGTGGTTTGGGTATCATAAATTGTGAGTAAATGTTGAGGATATCTCGAATATTAATTTCTGATTTCAATTTAGGCATTATGAGTTCATTGTAAATCCGTATGGTGTAACAAAAACTCTATATGTGTTCATGGAGTTAATGAATGAAGTGTTCCATGAGTTTATGAATTGGTTTATGGTGGTCTTTATCGATTATCCTTGTGTTTTTAGCATTATAGGAGGAGCGTGAAACTCATCTTCAATCCTTGTTAGGAGTTCCCCAGTTTTATTTTCTATTTTTTAATCTATTAAACTGTGATTTTTTGGTCTGTTGGATCATTTTCATGAGGTGCCTTAAAATAAATTAGATGTAGATCCTTATATTATTGAGGTAGTGTATTCTTGGTTAACCTCTTCCAGGACCTTTCTCATACAACCCATCCAACCCATCCAACTAGGCTCTGAATGAGTCTGTATCAAGATTTTAAGAGAATTATTGACCCCCATGGGTTAGAGAGAAGCCCCATGGAATCCAAAAACTAGTAGAGGGAATGTTTTTTCCAACTTGAAACAGGTTACGTGGAATAAATACATATCAAAATAACTATAAATAAATATTCTATAAAAAAAAGTTAAAATCAAAGTGATATAACCAATGGTAACAAGATAAAACTAAGGTTTATTTCCCAAAAACAAACCAAAAAATAGGTAAACTAATTCGTGTGATATGTGGGAATCACCCCACCATCTTACCACCAACTACCCATACCCAACTAACATAAAAATCACCGCCTCACTATGGAACCTGACCATTTCTTGCATATAACTAAACAAGGTCTACACACCCTCAAGGGATTGTATAGAGTGTAAGATAAACTGGTTCGTTTGAATCCCACCCATGTGTTCCATAACTAGTCTCAATAAAATAATCCCAATATACTCAATTTAAGGAAAAAATGTCATGAAAAAGCAGTTATCACATTTACATCAAAGCAAGGTAAAACAATTCGAATTTTCACAATTATTTCACAAAATCTAGATGATATAGTTTCAAATAAAATTTGAAATAAATAATTTTACATTTAAAAAAGCATGAATTATATCGTATCAAAGAAAAAATGAATCAAATACATAGCACATTAGAGATCACACCTTGGATAACAAAGGTCCAAGATAAAAAGGATACACATATCTCAATAATAATCAATGAATAGTGCATTCACTTAGGTCTCTAGAGCCAATTTATCTATGATCTAGGGAAAAATAAACACCCCATAAAGTGAACACCCAACTATGTTAATATCAATTCCCTAAATCCAAAGCATCTACAATCTAGGGATATTGGAACACCCCAAAAAGTTAACATCCTTACATTGTTAAGAGACTTGTCCTAATACTAAACCATCCACCTGGGTACCCAACAATCACATGTGAAGTATATAAAAAATATTTTAAAAATGGATTATCACATTTTAGAAGCTAATTTCCAAAAAAAAACCTTTTCCATCACAAAAATGTTCTTTAAAACAAAATTTCATAGACCATTTCTCAATCCGTTGAAAACTACCTCTCATTTACTGAAAAAGGGGAATACAATCTTTTATCAAAAACCCATATATGTAAAAATATAAAAAAATTAAAGGATCATGATAATTATCATTTACAAAACCATTTATAAAACCAAGGTCATTCAAATTTTATTAAACATGGATAGAGATAGAAACAACTACCTTAAACTTGGGTCACACATCAACCGCTATAGGATCAAAACAATTATAAGGAAAGATAATGCAAGATAAATCAAAAAGAGTCCCAAATATCGATTCTCAAAACTCATAATTGAATTCTATAAGAAAACAGTTAGTAGATATGATATATAAACACATACCACAAGGATCACACATGCTGCTCCACAACCAACAAGTGATATGACCTCATGAAGACAAACACATGACATATCTATGAAAAATAGGGAAATAAACGTAAAAGTATCAATAAAATAAATCAATACAATATATATCCACTACTAATTCCGTGATGGAAAGAATAATGTGATGATATTCGATCAAAATTACCCAAAACGTTTACAACCAATTAAATTGGGATTAAAACACTAAGTAAAGATGATCTAAGGGGTCCATATTTCCAAAGGAAAGCCACATTAAGAGAAATAGTCATATTAGGTTTGAAAAACTAGGATTGAGAGGGTAATTAAGGGTTTTAGTGGCTTAAAAGTACTAAAAAACCTTACATAACATGCCCATACCAAGGCCACCAGGTTGGTGATAGTGTCAAGTAGTGAGCCTGCACCATTGGAAGACCTACCAGCTAGCTAGTGGATTTATTTTAGGAACTTTATTTTTCCAACATGCCAACCACTACAAGAAAACTTCCGTTTAGTGGCGGTTTTTTCGCAGCGGTTTTAAAAACCGCCGCGAAAAAACCGCCGCAAAATGCCATAATTTTTTTATTTTATTT
The DNA here is from genome assembly GCA_963277665.1 of Viscum album. Classification (NCBI taxonomy): domain Eukaryota; kingdom Viridiplantae; phylum Streptophyta; class Magnoliopsida; order Santalales; family Viscaceae; genus Viscum; species Viscum album. The sequence goes on along the minus strand of OY728129.1, from coordinate 746,294,304 downwards.
TTATTTTATTTTTTTTATTTTTAAATTTTTTTCGAGGATTAGTGGCGGTTTTTTTAAAAACCACCGCAAAATAGCGGCGGTTTCGGTAAAACCGCAGCGAAATTAAAGGAAAAAATAAAAAAACATGAGAAACCCTGAAATCACTAAAACGACCATAACTTTTGATCCGGGCGTCCGTTAGAGCGCCACGATCCGTCAAATCGAAGATCATGAAGAGATCTAGAGGAACATATAATCAAAATCATGAGACGTTCAAAGGTGAAGAAGATACTAGAGTTATAATAATGTTGAAAAAAGGTCTCCAACTTCAAACGGCCATAACTTTCGCTCCGGGTGCCCGTTTGGGCTTTACCACATATCAAATCGAATCCAGCGAAGAGTGCTATACACCAAATTGACACAAGAAAGCTTCTATCGTGTTTTCAACCCCAAAAACCCATCTGAAGGCCTCCGAAACCCCATTTCCGTCACCGGTGTCCTGTCAAACTTGTCTTCAAACAGACCTAATTTTCGATCCGCATGTCAATTCAGACACCTCCACCTTCCAGATCATAGCTCATTCCACGAGCTTTAGTTTGACTCGTCGCGACGCCCACATGCACTTCTGGATCATATGTTATGGCCTTTTTAGTGGGTATTAGGTTTGTTATGTTTTTCGATGCCTCGTTTCTAGCACCCATTCCCCGTCAGCTTTTTTTAAATGGTCATAACTTTCAATCTGCCTGTCCATTCGGACTCTTTCACCTATCAGGTCGAAGATCGTTTCAGGATTTTTGATTTGACAGGTCCCTGATCTAAAACGGAGTCTCGGATCATAAGTTATCTCTGTTAATGTGAGTCCAATGTTTTTGTCTCATTATGACCGTTTTGATGGGTTTTAGCGGTTGCTCCATTTATTACTGTTTATTTGGGTTTCCATGACTTGTTATCTTTATCAATGGTTTTTTGTGGGTTATTATGATGATTATGTTGAATTATTAAAGGGTTTTCCAGAGTTGTCATGAGTTTTCATGCGTTCTCATTCTTTCGAATGCCTCATTCTTCATATGCTTCTCCATCCGTTTTCATGCGTTTTCATGATTTTTCATCCCTTACCACGTCTTTTTATACTTTTTCATGTGTAACCTTTATTATTTATTATTTATTATTTATTTATTATTTATATTTACTTATTATTTATTATTTATTATTTATTATTTATTAGTACTAATAATAAAATATTATTATTAATAATAATATTTGTTACTGGTTATTTATTATTTATTATTTATTATTTATTATTTATATTTATTATTTATATTTACTTACTATTTATTATTTATATTTATTATTTATTATTTATTATTTATTATTTATTATTATTTATTATTTATTATTTATATTTATTTATTATTTATATTTATATTTATATTTATTATTTATTATTTATTATTCATTATTCATTATTTATTATTTATTATTTATATTTATTAATTATTTATATTTATTAATTATTTATATTTATTATTTATTATTTATTAATTATTTATATTTATTTATTATTTATATTTATTTATTATTTATATTTATTTATTATTTATCATTTATTATTTGTTATTTATGATTTATGATTTATATTTACTTATTATTTATTAATTATATATTAATTATATATTAATTATTTATATTTATTTATTATTATTTATTATTTATTATTTATATTTATTTATTATTTATATTGATTTATTATTAATTATTAATTATTTATATTTACTTATTATTAATTATTTATATTTATTAATTATTTATATTTATTAATTATTTATATTTATTAATTATTAATTATTAATTATTTATATTTATTTATTATTTATATTTATTTATTATTTATATTTATTTATTATTTATCATTTATTATTTGTTATTTATGATTTATTATTTATATTTACTTATTATTTATTAATTATATATTAATTATATATTTATTATTTATATTTATTTATTATTTATTATTTATTATTTATTATTTATTATTTATTATTTATATTTATTTATTATTTATATTGATTTATTATTAATTATTAATTATTAATTATTTATATTTATTTATTATTTATTATTTATTATTTATTATTTATTAATTATTTATTATTTATTATTTATTATTTATTATTTATTATTTATTTATTATTTATATTGATTTATTATTAATTATTAATTATTAATTATTTATATATACTTATTATTTATTATTTATATTTATTTATTTTTTATTATTTATTATTTATTTATTATTTATTAATTATTATTTATTAATTATTAATTATTAATTATTATTTATCGGTGATTACTGTAGCAGGCACTGTAGCAGTGCGGGTACTGTAGTAGTACTGTTCACCGAGGGGTCCTTTGGGCCAAAAAAATGGGCTTTCAAGCCTTGTATTCAGGCCACTTGGCCTTGGGCCTTCGGGCTATGTAATTGGTCACCCTCTACCCTATCTAAAGAGGTCTTTGCTTTAAATAATAAATTGAGGCTTCGGCCCCAACCTTTAAATTTTTTTTTTATTAATTATTGATTATTATTTATTATTTATTATTGATTATTGATTATTTATATTTATTTATTATTTATATTTATTCATTATTTATTATTTATTACTTATTTTTTATCTTTTATTATTTATTATTTATTATTTATTATTTATATTTTTTAATTATTAATTATTTATATTTTTTAATTATTTATATTTATTTATTATTTATTATTTATTATTTACTATTTACTATTTAATATTTAATATTTAATATTTAATATTTATATTTATTATTTATTATTTATTTATTATTTATTATTTATATTTATTTAGTATTTAGTATTTAGTATTTATTATTTATTATTTATTATTTATTATCTATTATCTATTATTTATTATTTATTATTTATTATTTATTATTTATTATTTATTATTTATTATTTATATTTATTAATTATTTATATTTATTTATTATTTATTATTTATTATTTATATTTATTTATTATTTATTATATATTATATATTATATATTATTTATATTCATTAATTATTTATATTTATTTATTATTTATTATTTATTATTGATATTTATTTATTATTTATATTTATTTATTATTTATTAATTATTATTTATTATTTATATTTACTTATTATTTATTAATTATATATTTATTAATTATTAATTATTTATATTTATTTGTTATTTATTATTTATATTTATTTATTATTAATTATTATTTATTTATATTTATTTATTATTTATTATTTATTATTTATTTTTTATTTATTATTTATTATTTATTATTTATTATTTATTAATTATTAATTATTAATTATTAATTATTAATTATTATTTATATTTATTTATTATTTATATTTATTTATTATTTATTATTTATATTTATTTATTATTTATTATTTATTACTTATTACTTATTATTTATTATTTATATTTATTAATTATTTATATTTATTTATTATGAATTATGAATTATTTATATTTATTTATTATTTATTATTTATTATTTACTATTTATTATTTAATATTTAATATTTAATATTTATATTTATATTTATTTATTATTTATTATTTATTATTTATTATTTATTATTTATTATTTATTATTTATTATGTATTATTTATTATTTATTATTTATTATTTATTATTTATTATTTATTATTTATATTTATTAATTATTTATATTATTAGTTATTATTTATTTATTATTTATATTTATTTATCATTTATTATTTATTATTTATTATTTATTATTTATTATTTATTATTTACTATTTACTATTTATTATTCATTATTCATTATTTATTATTTATTATTATTGAGTTTATATCTATTATTTATGTATTATTTGTTTTTTCAATTAATATATATAAGTATATTAAATCTGTTTATTAACCACATGATGAGTTTGGTGGAGTGGTAAAGTCTTTGGAAAATATGCAAGAGGTTAGGGGTTCAAATCTCACTAAACGTAGTATTTCTTTATAATGAATGGGCATGTGCGTGGACATGTGCATGGGATGCGCATGCATGGAAAAATAAAGCAAATAAAGTAATACAAAATAAATAAAATAAACACGAAATAAATAAAATAAGTAAAATAAATAAAATAAATAAAATAAATAAGAAAAAGAAGAAAAAGAAAATAAATAAGAAAAAAAAAATAAATAAGAAAAACAAAATAAAAAAAATAAAAAAAATAAAAAAAATAAATACGAAATAAATAAAATAAATACGAAATAAAAAAAATAAATAAAAAAATAAAAAAAATAAAAATAAAAAAAAAATAAAAATAAAAAAAAAAAAAAAATAAAAAAAATAAAAAAAAAAAAAAAAAATTAAAAAACCACCGCAAAACGTTCTCTGACGGTTTTAAAAACCGCCGCGAATAGTTTCCCGACGCACGATTTCGCGACGGTTTTTCAAAACCACCGCTAAATCGTGATTTTGCCGTAGTGAACGGTTGGCTGGTGGCCTTCTATAGCCACCAAATATGGACAAGGCCTCTTGAAAATCCACAAGGTCACCTCTAATGCCCCCAAACCCGAAATATAATGTTATAAACCTAAAATAGGGATGAAAATAGACTAGTATGTTACAATTATCCCCATTATAGGAGATTTTTTCCCTCAAAAGTCATGAAGGGGAAGGATACTTTAGAAAAGGTTAAGCCCCTTCTCCCTCCATGAAGATTCATGTTCCGATGTCTATTGAGAATCTAATAAATTCCACCATAACAATTTTATTAAACGAATAGACTTCCCATGGATAACTTTCATCTAAGAATCAATAATCTTTAATGGTTATTCCATAACTGAAATGTCTGCCTCCAACTCAATATTATCCTAACTCAAAACATGGGAATGATCGGGATGGTACTTATTGATCTGAGATATGTCGAAAGCCACATTAATTGCTATCAATTGATCCATTAGAACCAACTAATAAGAAAACCAACCAAGTTGATTAGTGATCTCAAATGGTATCCAATATCTTAGAGCCAACTTCCCCTATTTCCTAAGATGATGTTGGCTGATATGAGGAGAAACTTTCAATAAGTCATTATCACTAATGGAAAACTCAATATGATGGTGATAAAAATCCATAGAATAATTATTCTAATTCCGAGCTATAATAAAGCATCAATGTATATCCTAAATCCTCTCTAATGTCTCTTGAATAAGACTTGATCCCAAAAGAGAGGCCTCACCCACCTCTTACCAAGAAAGAGGTGACCTGTACAGGTGACCATACAAAGCCTCAAAGTGTCCATTTTGGTCAATGACTAGTAATTATTATTATAAGAAACCTTAACTATCCCCATTTAGCTATCCCAATATCCACCAAAATCTAATACAGAAGCACGAAGAATATCCTCTAGAATCTATATAACATGCTCTTTCGGTCCATCTATCTATGGATGGTAATATTTAATTAATCTGACATGAGTCCCCAATGTGTCTTAGGGACTTCTCCTGTCCTGAGAGGTAAACTTGGGATCCTTATCAGATACAATGGAAAATAAAACCCCATGAAAACTCACAATATCTTACACACACATAGATATATATATTACTCAGATCGTCAACCTTGGTGTCTCTAATCAGAATGAAATGACCTGATTTTATCAACTGATAAATTACCTCCCAGATAGTATTAATTCCTCATGGATTTGATGGAAATCCAATTATGAAGTCTATAGAAACCTAATCCCACTTCTATATTAGAACTTGAAGAGGCTATAGTAGTCCCGAAGGATTTTGATGCTCCACCTTAATCTGTTTATAGGTGTCATGGTAAGAGACATAATTAATGATTCTTAACTTCATACCCATCCAATGAAAACACCATATCATGTCATAATGCATCATTATAGTTATAGGATGAATGGATCATGAATAAATATGAAAATAACACAACATAAAATTCCTAGAAGATAAAGGGATTAAGAGCCATATCCTAAAGTGAAGAATTCCATCAGAAGGGAGAGAACAATAAAGAAATGGTCTCTTCACCATATAAGGATTATATAATTTCTCTGAACTCATCATCCTGCTATTGGTTTTATAGAATAAACCCAATGATAGTTGATGAAAACTAAACACTAGTCTGAACCATACCTAAATCACTCTCCTTTTCATTTATATGTTACTATGAAGATAGACACATAAGGTTTGAATACTCTTTCAATTATGAAATAAACTGAAAATGGAATTTCATACTGTGATCTTCAGTGATTAAAATCATCTTCCCTAGGGTTTAGGCAATGTTTAAGTTAAGTATTTAGAAGAGGTTCACCCATATCATCTTCCTCAGGTTCAAATACTTATGATAAAATATATAAATCAAGACATTGGGATCAGAAAAGATTACGAATCACTCCCTGAAGAGGTAGTGTCACAAATAATTATGATAATTCATATTAGTGGTGATAAAAAAGTCATGAGTGGTGTAATTATTCCCATGAAGTTGAAGCTAACGAGACTCGTACACCACCATATGATCATCTTGTATAAGCATCAACCCTAAAACAACCCCATAATCATCACAATAAACCAAATAGACCCTAATAGGATCTTAAAAGATTGGTATAGGAGTTGATGTAAGATTACATTTCAATTTATAAAAAGATTCCTTGCATTTAGAATCCCATGATAATTTCACCCCTTTCATAGTAAGAGTTGTCAACTATGATGCCAACTATGAGAAATACTTGGTGAACTACTGATAATATCTACCAAGACCTAAGATTCTATGAATCTCAAAGTCATTCTATGGTTCATACCATAATAGGAAAACCATCAAATGTTTAGGATCAACTAAGATACCATTCTCCATAATCATATTCCTTAAGAACGTTACCTATTGGATATATAAATTTCATTTCAAAAACATCCCATAAATGTGATGACTCATCAAGATTTCCAAAACTGAATTCAAATAGTGCTCATAATTATGCATGGATCCCAAATAAAATTGGATATCATATACAGATACCATAAAAAAGGTATTGAGATTCTATTCAAATATTCAGTTCATCAAAGCTATAAACATTTCATGAGAGTTAGTGAGGACAAAAATGCATTAAAATATATTTATAATGGATATAACTATTTCTAAAAGTGGTCCTTAGGATATCTTATTCCTTAAATATAAGCTTATGATATCTTGACCAAAGATAAATTATTGAAAACCACCACTCCCCATTTAAATAATGAATAATGTCATCAATATGGGGCTTAAGGTAATTATTATTAGCACTTTCCTGGTTCAACTTCCAATAGTCTACATAAAGACACAAAGAAACACAAGCCTACTTGATAAAGAGTATGAGGGATGCCCAGAGAAAAACACTAGGGAGAATGAATCCTTTATCCATCATGAAATCCAACTTGATCTTGAGTTATTTCAACTTAGCAGGTTCCATATGATAAGTTGGTATAGAGATAAAGTGACTACTATGAACTAGATCTATCGAGAAATGTACCTCCCTCTCTGGAGGAAGACCAGAAAATTCATCTGGTAAAAACTAAAAAAATTTACCCAAAAACACAACAAGATCAACAGGGTAGGAAAAATCATCAAGATCAACTACAATAGAAGATAATATACTTATTAGCTTTAGTAAAAAGGGTCGTGCATAATCACACCTCACATAAAACTATACCTAAGACACCCAAAAGCTCCCATCGATAGTAAGGGACGAGACACAATGATGACAATAATCAATATCATCTCAGTGAGTGACAAACCAATTTCTCTAGATGATAACACCAAAAATATCTAGATCAAGAATCAAGAAATACCAGACTAACTCTGCATAAACTATTGATAAAGAGCACACAATACAACACAAATCATCCTTCCTCACTCCAAGAGGTGTCACCAGCTATATAATGAAGGAAATGATCTCTGTCATAATTTTCAACACATCCAAAAAATATAAATATATAAAAGAGTGAGGAACCTATATCAAATAGTGTAGTTTCTATAGAATATGTAGTAAAAATGGTACCCTAACTATAGCTGATACTATATCAATCTCCCCCAGAAACTCCTACACTGTGTGAATATGATTCACTCCTGAGGTCTGTGGCTATAGCCCTATTGACTTTGAAGATTTTTACTACACTATATTAGCCATTATAGATGAATATTCCCAACCATACTTTTTTATAGAAAGGAACTGATATAATATCTTTAGATGACCTTGGCAGTCATAAACACTGTATTTTGTCATAGGTATGTAAAAATAACATCATGTATGTCCCACATTTCCACACTAGTATCATGTCAATGATACACTTATAGCCACTGATGATGGAGTAGAGAAATACCAATATCAAGAACCACCTCCAAAAATATCGAGACTATCATTAAACTTCCTATTCTTCACACATGCGCCACTGAAGCTACCACTAGGTGGAAGGGAAGAGAAAAACAAGCATGTCCTTCTCTTCATATTGAGTTCTTCCATCATATCCCTATCAAACTTCTCTGACATGGTAGTGATCTTAAACATATATACCTATGATCATATGTCAGGTTGTAATCCCTATAGATATTTCTAAGACTTTATCAATTCAATCATCACCACCTTTGGAGAAAAACTAACAAACCCTACAAATCATCTGGTGTACTATGTCACTGAATGCTCTCTTTATTGAAAAGAGAGGAACTTAAAATAATTTTACATCATCAAATATTCTAGATAGAAATTATGAAAGAAAACTTCCTTGAATACTTTCCACTATAATACCACATGTTGATTTACTTAAACTAAAATGTTCCACCATCTATTTCTAGGACCCTCACGCTTAAACATCACACACTTCACCTTGATAGATTCAGGTGTCTCTTCGAAATCAATGAACTGGTTATTTTTTTGCCAGTAATTTTCCTCTATAGGGTCATTAGTACCCTTATAGGATAGGGTATTCTAGCATAGGATCTCTTGTTCTCGATCCTTGTCTGCAATAACTCCTAGTTATGCCTCAACTTCTTGATTTTAAACATGTCGTACATTCGGGTCCATGGCTTGAACTCCCATCACATTAGCCTCTAGGAGATTTTGGTCAAGAGGAAGATTCCCTTGAGGAGAATTTCCCACTAAACCCTCCTATGGAACTATTGGAAGACATCTCAAATGTATGTTTTTACCTACCAAAAATAGGAGGAAACAATTAGGTAAAAAAATCTTAGTATATACCAAAAGAACATAAGAAGAAACTGAGATCAATGTCAAAACCCAACATATGAGTAAAACAACCCAATATCCCCTAGTCACTAAAGGCTCTTCATGGTTAGATTTGTCTTGGAACTAACAAAAATATACCTTTCATGTCATAAAAATACTATATCTTGTTTATCAACATCACAAGACATATCAAAACTTGAATTTGATATGAACTTTTCCTGACCGATCTCATAAAATCCATCCAACTTGGTTTAGAACCAGACCACAGGAAGACCCTAAGGGAATTACCGATCCCCCTGGGTTGTAGATAAGCACCCTAACATCCATCAATAAATAGAGGGAATGATTTTACAAACCTAAAACAAGATACTTATAATATATATAGAGAAAATCAACCATAAAGAAATATTCCATAAATAAAATAGTGACAATAATAGAAATACAACCAAAGGTATCCAGCTAAACCAAGGTACATGTCCCAAAAAAACCAAGAAAGCTAACCAAAATAGAGGAAAACTACCCCATGTGATACATGAAAAATTTCCCATCATCTCACCACCAGATACCCATACCCAACTAGCATAAACCTCACCACCTCACTATGGTTCCTTTCCATTTCTTTCATAAAAAAAGGTTTACGAACCCCCAAGGGAGTGAGTATGGTGTGGGAAAAATAGGCTAAGTAGGATCCCATATAGGTGTTCCATAATAAGTATCAACCAAATAATCCAAATATGATCAATTTAAGAAAAACATGATATGATAAATCAGTTATAACATTTATATCAAATAATGGTAATACAATTCCCCTTTTCACAATTCTTTCACAAAATTTGGATAATATATCTTGAAATAACATTTCAAATAAACCATTTTACATTTAAAAAATATTTCATCATATCATATCAAATCCAAAATGGTACAGAGAAAAATCACAATAGAGATCACTGCTATGATAATTAAAGGTTCAAGCTAGCTTGGTGACTCAAGACTCAATAAAAACAAACAACTAGTGAGCACAATCAAGTCCCTAGAGATAATGTATCTTTGATTTAGGGATATATGAATATACCAAAAAGTAAATCCCCTACAATGTCTAGATCAATTCCCAAGAGCTAAATATTCTACGATCTAGGGACAAAGGAACACCCCATAAAGTGAACTTACTTATAGTGTTAATAGAACATGCCTAATACTAAACCCCTCCACCTAGGTACCAAATCTCCCATGTGAGGTATTTGTCAAATATTTTTCAATGGTATTATCACATTTCATAGTACACTTTCCAAACAATCCTTTTCTATCACAAAAACTTACTTTGAAAACTAATTTCATAAACTATTTCACAATACTATGAAAATAATCTATCATTTACCAAAACACTGGGGAAACCCATTCTTTATAGAAAACAATCTTCACATACAAATCAAATAATTCAGGGATCAGGAAAACTAACATTTAGAAAACCAAGAGTATTCACAATTATTAAAACTTAGGATAGATATAGAATCACCTACCTCAAATTTGGGTTGAACGTCAGCCACCAAAGGATCCACATATAAAAAAGGAAAGATAATGTAATAGAAATAAAATGGAGGTACTAAAATTGATATTATCATCTTATAATTGAATTTTATAAGAAAATAGCTAGAGAAGAAGATAGATCAACAAATACTTTAAGGATCACACATACTGCACCAAAACCAATAATAGATCCAATATCTAGAAGAAAAACGAATGACATATCTATGAGAAACATAGAAGGAAACATTGAATGATCGATAGAATTGATCAACCAATCAAAGATCAACTACCAATTCTAAGAAGGAAATATGAACATGATGAGATTTGATCAAACTTACCCAAAAAATTGACAACTATTAGGATTTGGTAAAGAGCATATAAGAGGTTAATTAAGGGTTTAAGTTGAATAAAAGTACTAAAAAACCCTTATTTAGCAGACCCAGTATGAGGCCACTGGCTTCCCATTGGATACCACCAACTATCCAGTGGTGTTAGGCATTGATATTGAACTACTAGAAGTCCCACTGTTTGGTGAATGGAGTTTCTAAATGAAGTCCAATATACTAGGTTTACACTAGAAGACTAGTGGAATTCATGTAGGAACGTCAGCCTTCCACCATGACATCGATCGATTAGTGGATCCCAACAGCTAGCCAGTGGTCTTCTGTAAACACCAAATAAGGCCAATGCCTCTTTAAACTCCACCAGATAACCTCCAATGCTTTCTGAGCCTAAAAGGTAATATTATAAACATAAAAGTGGTATTTACCTAGACCAATGTATTACAACCCCCATGAATTTTTTATAGGTACAAATTTTCCTTAGTCTAGATGAATATTAGAGGAGGTTCATACCTAACTTCTTTTAGATTTTGACTCATATGACAATATTAACTATAAATGATGAAATATTTGTGTGCAATAACCAATTATAGGATACTTTTGAGTATTTGAAGGAGAAGTTGTCCAGTTCTCTGGTTCTTCATCTATCGGGGGAGGGTACTATACTCATGGTTTACTGTGATAACTTACGTCTTGGTTTAGGATATATATTGATATCATAGAGAGAAGTTATCTCTTATGGGTCTAAATAGTTATAGCCTCATAAATTTAACTATGTTATCCATGATCTTAATCTTTTTATCACAATGTTTTCTCTAATGTTGTGGAAACATAAACTTATAGGTGAAAATTTTATGGCCTTCATGGATCACAGTAGATCTAGATACATCTTCTCCCAACATGTCTTGAATCCATGACACTGATGGTGGATGGAGTATATGAAGAACAACGACTTTAATATTTTCTTTACACCTAGTAATGGGAATGTTGTGGTGGATTCCTCAAGAAAGTAGTTTCAAGTTGTGATGTGCATGATTTAGGAGACACTTATAGAGTGATAGAAGTGTTAGAAATATTGTACCTTGATAAGGAAACAGTTTATAGAAGTGGTTGTATTTACCAGATGATAGTGCATTCATCCTTAATGCAACAAATGAAGGATTACCAGCTTGGAGATCCCCATGGTAGAGATTTTTCATGATTGGTTTTTTTTACAGTGATACCCCTAAGGGTTGGTATAAGGATGGACAATATCACACGTTGTTATAGTTAAAGATCCTCATTACTTTACGGATGTGTTAGGTGGTTCTCTTTGAGTACCAAAGTTTACCCTTAGAGATATATCCGGGTGTGGAAAATGTGTATCGTGATCTAAGGAATTGGTTTTGGTGGTCTAGGTTAAAGCATTCAGTAGTAGAGTTTATCCCTTGTTGTTTGGTATTCTAGAAGGTGAAGGTTGAGCATCATGTTCCTAGTGGTTTGCTTCATCCATTTAATGTTCCCTAGTGGAATTGGGAGGACATTTCAATGGAATTTTTCATTGGTTTACCTAGATCCCATGGTGGTTGTGATGCTATATGTGTAATTATAGGTTGTTTGAAAAATTCATTTAAGTGCTTAGTGATTAAGAAATGAGCTTAGTGGAAGTGTTGTTGAGGCAGTATATGGAGGAGGCAGTGAGGCTTCATTGGGTTTCAAAGATGATCATCTTTGATTATGATCCATATTTTAACTCCAAGGTGTGAAGAAGTATTGAGATTTTTTTTAGCTCATGCTGTTTTAGGAAATTCTTTCTCTTTTTCAGTGTTGTTCTTTTTTGGCCTTTACCTTGAGTAGTATCACCCCTCAAAGTGTGTTTTAAGGATAGTTGATGGTTTTTTGAGTTTTGTGACTTGTTCCTATCACTACGGGGATTTTGACTTTTTGCGATGAGCTATTTACGATGGGAGTAGGACCCGTCACAAATAGTCCGTCGAAATGGAATATTTGCGATGGGAATTTTGACCCGTCACAAATAGTCGTTAAAAAAGATTTATTTGCGACGACCTGTTGCAAATACCTTTGATGTGCCCTACGCGCCAAAGCGCAGGAAGAATATTTGCGATGGGGCTAAACCCCCTCGCAAATAAAATGTCGGCATGTCAGTATTTGGGATGGTCCAGTCGCAAATACTATTTTTTACCACCGCCTCAATTAATAACTGCATAACTATTTGCGACGAGACTCATCACAAATAATCCCATCTCAAAAGATCTAACCTATATATACCCCCTCTGATTTTTTTCCATTCACAAACTCCTCTCAACTTCTCTGACCCTCTCTACTCTGATATTTTTTAGCTTAAATTTTTTAGAGTTTCAAATGTTACAAGGGATCAACTTACAAGTATTATATCTGCTAAAAGAATCAATTTCACTGTATTTTATTTATTTATTTTTAATTTTATTTTATTTAATATTAGTAATAATTATTACTCGTTTATAGTAATTATATTTAATTAAAATTAATTAGTTTTTTTTCATTATTTTTTTAGTCATATTTTGTATTAATTTGAAATAATTTATTTTATTTTTCTGTAATTAGTAATAATTAGTTGTAATTATTAATAATTAGCTATAATTAGTAATTTTTTATAATAATTAGTGATAATTGGTGGTAATTGGTCATAATTAGTGGTAATTAGTAATAATTGGTAATATATTAAATAAATCAGTAATAAATTGACATACATTAATAAAAATTAGTGTTAATTAGTGATAATTAGTAATAATTAGTAAAAATTAGTAATATTAGTAAATAATAATAATAATTAGTGGTAATTAGAAAAAATTAAAGGTAATTAGTAATAATTAGGGGTACATAGTAATAATTAGTTTTAATTAATAATAATTAATAAAAATTAGTAATAATTAATAAAAACCTATAATAACTAATAAAAGTGGCAATAATTAATAAAAATTAGTGGTAATTTGTAATAATTAGTGGTGAATAGTAATAATTAGTGGTAATTAGTAATAATTTGTTGTAATTGGTAATAATTCATAAAAATTAGTAATAATTAATAAAAATCAGTAATAATTAATAGAAATTATTTATAATTAATAAAAATTAGAAATAATTAGTGTTAATTAGTAATAATTAGTAATAATTAATAATAATTAGAAATAATTTGGAATAATTAGGAAAACATTTATGATTAGGAATAATTGGGAATAATTAAGAATGATGAGTAATGATTAGGAATAATGAGTAATGATTATGAATAATTAGAAATGATTAGGAATAATTATGAATAATTATGAATAATTATGAATAATTAGGAATGATTAGTAATAATTAGGAATAATTAGTAATGAATAGGAATAATTAGAAATAAATAGTAATAAATAAGAATAATTAGTAATAAATAGTAATAAATAGAAATAAATAATAATTACTAATAATAAATAAAAATAATTAGTAATAAATATGAATAGTTTGTAATAAATTGAAATAAATAGTAATAAATTGGAATAATTAGTAATAAATTGCAATAAATAGTAACAAATAGTAATAATTAGTAATAACTAGTAATAACTAGTAACAAATAGCAATAATTAGTAATAATTAATACTGATTAGTAATAATTTGTAATAAATAGTAACAATTAGTAATAAATAGTATTAAAAAGTAATAATTAGTAAAAATTAGTAATTTTTTTGAATAACTAGTAATAAATTAGAATACATTAGCATAAATAACAGTAATTAGCTATAATTAGGAATAATTAGAGGCAATTAGTAAAAATTAGGAATAATTAGCGGTAATTAGCGGTAATTAGTGGTAAATATCGATATATAGTAATAGGTAGCAACAAAATAGTAACAAATGATACTAAATAGTAATAATTAGTAATAAATAGTAATTAGTTGTAATAAATAGAAATAAATATTAATAAATAGTACTAAATAGTAATAATTAGCAATAAATAATAATAATTAGTAATAATTATTAATAATTAGTAATAATTATTAATAATTAGTAATAATTAGTAATAATGAGTAATAATGAGTAATAATTAATAATAAATAGTAATAAATATTATTAAATAGTAATAAATAGAAATAATTAGTAATAATTAGGATTAAATTGTGGTAAATAGTGGTAATTAGCAGTTATTAGTAAAAATTAGGAACAATTAGAGGTAATTAGCGGTAAAGAGTAATAATTATTAATAAATAGTAATAAAAAGTAATAAAAAGTAATAAATAGTAATAAATAGTAATAAATAGTAATAAATAGTAATAAATAGTATTAATTAGTAATAACTAGTAATAAATAGTAATAATAATTAATAATTAGTAATAAATAGGAATAAATAGGAATAAATAGGAATAAATAGGAATAAATAGGAATAAATAAGAATAAATAGGAATAAATAGGAATAAATTGGTATAAATCGCAGTAATTAGAGATAATTAGGAATAATTAGTAATGATTTTAATAATTAGTAATAATTAATAATAAATAGTGGTAACTAGCTCTAATGAGCGGTAATTAGTAAATTTTTTGTATAATTTGCAGTAATTAGAGGTAATTAGAAACGATTAGCGGTAATTTGTAACAATTAGCGGTAGTTAGTAGTAATTAGCATTAATTTGTAATAATTATCTGTAATTAGTAACAATTATCAGTAATTAGTAAAAATTAGTGGTAATTAGTAAAAATTAGCGGTAATTAATAAAAAATTATTATAAACAAATAATAATTAGTAATAATAAGTGGTAATTAGTAGCAATTAGCGGTAATTTGTAAAAATTAGCTTTAATTAGTAAAAATTAGTTATAATTAGTAAGAATTAGCTGTAATTAGTAATATATTGTTAAAATATAATAAAAACTAGTGATAATAATTGGTAATTAGCAATAATTAGTGGTAATTAGAAGTAATTAGTAAAAATATATGTAATTAGTAAACATTAGCGGTAATATGTACAATACATTTATAATTAGTAAAAATTACATAACTAGTAAAAAGTAGTGACAAATAGATAAAATTGAAATATTTAAAAGTAAATGATGTCTATTCAATTTTTAATCTTTTTTGGATCATCTTTTTCTTATATCAAAATAATCATAAGCAATTTATTTATTTTATATTTTTTAGAGTAACATGGAGAAAGGAATTTGACAATAATCTTTATTATATAACCACAATTGGATAAATCATCATATGAATCAAAACATTTTTGGTATAAATTATGTATATATTGAGGGTGTTGAAGCATTTTTGTCATTTGCATCATCAAAACCAGAAGTTGTTTTAGAAGTGAAAATTAAGTTTCCATGCAAGAAATGTGATATGAGGATGTTTGACACATTTCACAATGTTGGGGTTCATATACTAAGATTTGGTTTTCAAAAAGATTTTGTTTTTTGGTATCAACATGGTGAAATTAGTTTTAAGGATGATATTAATAATTTGGTTCCAGACCCCTCACAGTTTCTAAATTTAGTACATGATATGGCTGGTCCATCATTTCAAAAAACTGAAACATACGATGATATTGATTCAACTCCAGAGTTAGAACCATCCCAATTTTATGAGTTGTTGTAGTCTATTGAGAAATCCTTATATCCTAGTTATAAGATAAGAAAATTTGAAGTGGTTGAAAAATTTATAACTATTAAATTAGATAACGAAATTTCAAATAGATTTTTTGATTAGACATTATCTTTGGTTAAAGCACCGTTACCTAAAGGAAATGTGTTGCCTATAAATTTCTATGAGAGAAAGAGGCTTGTTTGTAATTTGGTTCTTGGTTATCATAAGATTCTTGCATGTTCAAATGATTACATGTTATATTTTGATGAAAATGAGTCATTCATTAGTTGTCCTATAGGTGGAAAATCGAGGTACAAAGAGGCTTAACAGGGAAGTATGGATTTATTCCAGTAAAAAATTGAGATATTTCTTGATTACACCAAAATTGAAGTGTTTATTTATGTCTCCGGACATAACATCATTGATGTCATGTCACAAAACCAATATTTCATCTAGTAAAGGCTTAAACCATCCCACTGATGGAGATTCATGGAATGATTTTGACCAAGTACATCCTTATTTTTCTGTAGAAGTTTGAAATGTGAGATTAGGTATTTCTATTGACAGTTTCAATCCATTTGGATCTTATAGTAGTCAACTTTCTTTTTGGACCATCTTTATAACTCCTTATAGTTTACCTCATTGGATTTTGATGAATGGGACATATATATTTATAACATTATTAATTCTAGGATATCTGAAAAGGAATCTCAATGTTTATCTAAATTGATTGTTTGATAAGTTACATTTACTGTGGATTAATGGTGTCAGTATGTCTGATGTTGCTACAAAATAGAATTTCCTACTAAAATCTGCATTAATGTGGACAATTAGTGACTTCCCAACATATGACATGTTATATGTTTGTATCACACATGGCCCAAAATCATCTCCTTATAGTATGAAATACAACAAATCATTTATGCTCATTAATGGAAGAAAACCTTGTTTCTTCAACTATCATCAAAGATTTATTCCTAATGATCATCCTTTTCGGTGGAATATATATCATTTCAAAAATGGAAATATTAAAGGAGATGGACCTCCAATAATGATCTCAAGTTTTGAGTTAAAATCCATTGTCTCTTTATTACCTCTCATTACATTTGGACTGACTATAAATAAATAGAAAATTGATGGATTTGGGAAGGAACACAATTAGATAAAATGGAGCATTGTTTTTTGGGATTTTTTATATTGGTCTGATTTTTTGGTTCATCACATGTTGGATGTCATTCATATTAAGAAGAAATATTTTGAAAATATATTTTATACAGTTTTAGACACACCAGGTAAGACCAAAGATAATATAAAGGCATGATTAGATCTTGCCCAAATTTGTAGGTGATAATAACTTGAACTACTTGAAATGATATATCAGATAGGTTAATTAAGCCAAAATTATGTTATATAGTTTACAAAGAAAATTTTATATTAATTTATCAATGGATTATAGATTTGAGGCTTCCATATTGTTATATTTCAAATTTGGCTAGATGTGTCAGAAATGGTCAAATTATAGTATTAAAAAGTCATGTCTATCTGTTATAATGGAAAGAATTATACCAATTCGATTTAGAGGTTTTTTGAATTCTATTATTTGGGATGCACTAATATAAATATCATATTTCTTGGGAGATATTTTTGTGATGAAAATAGACTACGATGCACTAAGTAGAGTATAAGAAGATGTTGTTTTAATTTTATATAAATTGGAAACAATATTTTCACCAACTTTATTTGATTAAATTTAACATTTGATATTAAATTTTTTGCATGAAGAAAAATTTGGAGGTCTAGTATAGTTTTGATGGATGTACATATTCAAGAGATGCATGCAGAAATGGAGGAAAAAGGTATGTAATAAAGTATCAGTTGAAGTATCAATTACAGAAGCTTATTTGCAGGAGAATTTTTTATTGATGTCATTATTTTTAATCTGAATATCCCTCAAAACATAACCACATGGAATATAATGAGGAAAATGTTGATGATGAAATGAGAATTAAATTATAAATTTTTAATTATCTTGAACATAGATTTTGTGGAGTTCATGAATTATGGATTTCAGATGATGAAAATCATTGGGCTTATATATATGTTCTTCTCAACTGTGAAGAAATGACACCATTTGTACTGTGAGTGATCCTGTCACTTATTTTAATATATTTGTTTCAGTAAATTAATATTATTTTATTTTTATATTATATGATAATCATATCAAGAAATAGTTTCCCCAAATTAAAAAATCTACTCTTGAAGAACGTCGGAAAAATAATTTTTCCTACTAGTTTTAAAAAATGGTAAAATAAATTGCTTATGGTTTAACATATAAAACCAATTTATTACTTGTTATATTGATAATTATTTTAAAAAAAATTCAGTATATCAACATACTGATAAAATTGACAATCGATTGTGCATACTAAGTAACCCACCATCAAAAAAGGTTAAATATTATAATATATATGTGGTGAATGGTTTTTTATTTCATTAAAATTCATGTGGGGAATTAGAAAAATAATGAATAGTGATGTTTTATTAAGAGGATCTCATCATAGAGAAAATGCAGTTGACTTTTATGGCATGCTGGAAGAAATAATTGAACTGTGTTATTTGGGATAGAATTACATAGTAATTTTTAAATGTTAGTGGTTGGATACTAAGAGAGGACTTCAAGTTCATCTGTAGAATGAAATTGTTGATATTTTTAGGGTCTCAAAAATTCCTCTAAGGAGAAGAAATACCTTCAATATCACTTTGTAGAAGGAATTAAGAACTTCTGTAAGTCTATCAAGGCAAAGGGACTCAAATTGAGTTGTATTTATTTCAGGGAACTTGATGGAATTCAAGTTTTCAAATGGCCCATGTACCATCACCAGGAAGGGTATGCAAAAAAGATGGATCGTGAACCACTAGGTATACAGGACAGTCCATGAACTGCTGGCCCACGAAACAATGGACATTGAGCAAGTAAAACCATGAACTGCGTCAACCGAAGGAGTTCTGTGTGGAAGAATATCTACATACCATGCCACGAACCCCTCAGTTCACAGATTAAGAGGACCAGCAGGGTTCAACGAACCATTATCGCAGACCAAAGTCTCCACAAACCTCGGTTGACCGAGTCTTCTATGGGTTAGAAAATTGCTTCAATGGGCCTCCAAAAATGGTGTTGCATGCCCAGTAGATACGATCACTCTGATGTTATTTGAAATGAGAATAGTATAAAGGAAGATAAGACACACATAAAAGGAGGCAGAGAGGATATGGATAGAAGGAGGATGGGTGATGAAATCTTGAAGAAAACTCAGAGGTTGCACTCAGGCTTCCGTCTTGTTTAATCAGCGAAGCATGAACAACAAACCACTTCTTCCACAGGTACAGCCGGCCGCGAACCATAAAATTGGGGAATTGAATAATAATAATAATAACCACTAACCCAACTGGTGAAATGTAAACTAAATACTTCTCGTGGATGAATTTCCAGTGAAAGGTAATCCCCCTGACCCCCCTTCAATATGGTGCTCCACGTAGCATACCACTATGTGGACTGAACCCGATGCCGCATACCCAATCGGTATGTAAATATGACCCAAAGTGACATGATGAGCTTCATACCACTTTGTTACGTAGTTGATGATACCCATGCCCACTTACCGCACCATTACGTGGATGACCCTCC
This sequence comes from Viscum album, assembly GCA_963277665.1. Classification (NCBI taxonomy): domain Eukaryota; kingdom Viridiplantae; phylum Streptophyta; class Magnoliopsida; order Santalales; family Viscaceae; genus Viscum; species Viscum album. The sequence continues at coordinate 746,273,940 of OY728129.1, read as the reverse complement.
TGCCCGCGTACCACAATGGTATGCGGAGCCTTCCCTATCCTGCATGAGAAACCAATATGCGAAATGGGGTGTTTTTGGGTGTCTTTCCCTCTGGTTCCGACCTCACCCTTCCATTAATGTCTAGTCCTCTACAATCCCTCCACTAACTAGTTCTCCGATGCTAGGCCAAAGCCTCCTCCAAAGCCGCCGAACCCATATGATCAGGCCATCAGGCGCATCAATGCACCCCATTGAGTCTACATACCAATGGTAAGAAGAGTCACAAAGGTCCTCTCAACAAAGGTGCGGGATTTGGGAATGCCTATAAGGATAAATTTCTATATTAACCCAGATTCCACCCTTGGGATGCCAACATGAACCTCCCCATTCTCCAGATTAGGGGTGATCACTTTCTTTTCCATTCAATGAGGAACAATGATCAATCGAAGGGGTAATGTTCTCTCCCCCCTTTGATGAGGAAAAAACTACTCCCCTTCCCAGAACATGCTCCAGGGCCCTACCACTGAGGTAAGTCCCCAATCCTCTGAGGTTGGGTCACATGACCTTCAATGTCATTTTACATTGGAAGGTTCATTTCTTCGAGCCCTCTCCCACAGTCGCCCCGACCTCTTCCACTGTGGGCTCTCCCTCCCCCAACAACAGGGGAGGGGGCATGTGAATTGTTGAATCTTTAAAATCCTCTTGTTTCTCATACCGATCATGAATCATGTGGGCTTATAGGTTTGTGAGTATTACAACATTATCAAAACATTATAAACTATGATAACTCAGATTCCTGACCAAATCTGGATATGTAAGATGCCTACCAGAAGGCCCGATCTCAAAAGGGTTCCCATTCTAAAAGGGTCCAACCAATCATGGGAAGCTTCCATGCTTAAGACTCACAACATTTTGAACTATGAGAACTTTGATTCCTGACCAAATCAGGATACGTAGGATGCCTACCAGAAGGCCCGAGCTCAAAAGGGTGCCCATTCCAAAAGGGTCCACCCAATCATGGGAAGCTTCCATGCGCAAGCCCCACTCCATTAAAACTACGAGAACTATGATTCTTGATTAGAACAGGATATGTAGGATTCCTGCCAGAAGGCCTGAGGTAAAAAAGGTGCCCATTCAAAAGGGTCCACACAATCATTTTCCTCAAATGGGAAGCTTCCATGCCTAAGCCCCACACAATCCAAACTACGTGGGTTCTCATTCCTCTCCCGAGGATACGTAGGAAGCCCTCATTATGGGACCAATCCCAAAATCAAGTCACCTTCCATCCCCCCTAGATGATGATAAACTCTAGAGCACTTTAAAATATGGCTAATTCAGCGTCACCTTTGTGTCATCAAACACGTGCATGATCACGACGATCTTGCAAATCAAGGGTAGCCCGTGGACACACTCTTTGGGAATGAACCAAGGATTCACAAACATATGAACATGACTTAAATCTATAAGAGAGTCCTAGAACAGACAACAATCCTCCCCTAGAAGGGTGTGGTGAGCCTGACCTTCCATCTTCTTGACCAATGGAGTCTTGAAGTGTCATTGGCCAAATTATTAGCCAACGAGCACCTATCTTTGGAAAGAAGGTCCATGAATCATGGATACCAGGACCATTGGGCATTCTTGGATCCATGAATAATCCTGTTGGATACCATCCAAGGTAGTTATATCTGATAATGATTGATTGCATGAGTGCTTGACCCCCACGCAATCATCCGCTGGGACCAACAGTTCCCCACAGGGTTAATTCAACCTTATTTAAAGGATAATGATGCTGAATGGGTCAAAACAAAGGAATGGTAAATTCTATGAGAGCCCATACCTATGGAAAATGGGACAGGTGATGTTCCTTGTCATGCCATATCCACATATCCCGTACACATGCCACGTTGGAGGTGGAACAAAAATGGTGAACCCAACGTGAATCCTTAACCAAGGTGGCGGTTCAACCCACAATGATAAAAGACAAAAGGACACTACACGTCGGAACATTTTTTCTGCCCCGGTATGCGCAACATGCACCAACTAAGAGGAAGAAAAAAAATGGTGAACTCGACTTGAATCCTTAACCAAGGTGGCGATCTCACCACACTTAAGCCCCTTCACCCCACAATAAAAGAAAAGGGGAAGGGGGAAAGATGAAGCGCCAAATATGAATGTGTTTAAAGGAATTCTACTTTGGTGATGTTTAGTGGTATGTATGTCATACATATGTTGCATGTTACCGTAGAGCGACCTTCGATCCAAATGACATCCCCACAATCCATGAAGATGCACGCATCAGTGACCACGCGGGTAGCCAGGGCCTCAACGAAGAGCATGACACCTTCGGCTACCCAGCGTTTTCAACACTGGGTGTCTAATATAATAATTAAAGAGTACCACATAAATGGTAATCTACCAATGCTGGAGTCTAGAAGACACCCCCCCCGTCTCTGAAGGTCTGCCAGCCGCCTCTTCAACCGCTGCCAGTACCTCATCACATGGTGGATCCGGTGGTTGTCTCAAACCGTTTTAGGAGCCTGTCCCTAGAACGTGACAATGAATACCTCCCTTACCCTAGGTAGGAAGATGAATTCAATACTGATGCCTTCATCCCAACTGCACAGGGACTCTACCCATGGGCCCCCGCCGGAGAGCATCACCGCCGACACCGGACGACCAGACCTCCTCCCACTGAGGAGGATCTTATGCCGAGGGAACCTGACAAAGTCCAGGAGACCCAGGCCCCTTAGGATTCCCTCCAAGGGAAAATAATATATAACCAGGGACACACTATCACCCTGGTTCCTGAGGAGCAGCTCCTCTATACTACCACGGAGGAGTTCAACGGGCAGACACACAACTCTCCCTCTCCACTCAAGCCCACCCCAGAAATAGGGTGGCACAATATGAGCACATGCATGTCTCTGCTAGTGCTCTCCGGTCCCACTGTGCAGACAGAGGGGAAAGCTATAGGCAGATGAAAATATCTACTAACGCACAACAATCCTGCCATCCAAATAGGGCAGAACTCAGGTATACGCATGCACAAACACTTGTTGACGCATTTCAAGCCTACCATCAAAATAGGGACATGACAGGCTATACACTGGCACAATTACCTACTGATGCATATCAATCCCGCCATCTAAATAGGGAGGCAAGAAAATATGAGCAGTGTCAAATTCTTGCAGATGCATACAAAGCTTGTGATAAAAATATAGTAGCAAGAGAGTGGATGAAAATCCCCGCTTGTGAATATGAAGGCCACCAGTCAATTATATTGGCAAACAGAGAAGAAAACTAGTGATAGACTCATTCCTCTGTCCCGTCACAAGATAACTGCCAGTATCTACTGGCAACTCATGTAGGAAAAGAGCAGGCACAAACTCCTACTCCAATATTGGAGTGGGCCTTTATACTCATTCCATACAAAGATGTATCCCAGTGCATGCTAGACATGATGGAAGATCAAACGTCGATCCTAGAATATATCTTCTATACATGCCAGGATATCATTGCATCGATGGAAAAGTGAGAAATCTGGCCCATGACCCGATTCTCTCAAATAGAATGACTCCCTCACAAAATGAGTTAGTCACTTCAGAGCAATTATACATCCCTGCTCCAGTCCAGGAGGGTCGATGAAAATATCCCTTGATATACAGACAACCGGATCGGGAACAATTACCAGTTCCAACTGGGGGACGTCGGTCCAACATGGTGGCTGCTCCAGGGTGGTCATATATCCCTTCCAAAACTCAAGATTCTCGTCGGTATATCCCGATGAAATCACGAAACCCAACAAGATGAGAACCAATACATAAAGGCCATTACAAATAGAAGATGTCCCCGATTACCCGCAAGAGTGTGCCCAAAAATGAAAAGTTCCAAAGGCAAACAAAAAATGAAGAGCACATCCGTGATTCAGCTCTGTTGGAAGCTGGGGTTCTCGATGCCCTCAAACAAATATCAACAAAGGATCAAGACCCTATAATTATATTACCAAATTATGGAAGTGGCAGTAGCAGTTGCGAAGGTCGTCCCCACAATGTCGCTACCAGTAGCTCTGAAGTTCCTCCATAGAGCACCCATGGGGGATTACTCCCTGGATCAAGAATGATCGATCAGAAGAGTCTTTCTCCTGATGTGCATTGGGGTTGACCTCCCTTCGACATGAAGATTAGACAAAAAGAAAGACCTAATCTTGTTGTCGTCCTCCCTGATGGTCCTCCCCAGGGTATACACTGTAGATATTCTTCTTCCTGTAGTCTGACATCAAGTCATGATGGCGGTCCTTTCCATGATGACAGTCATTGCGAAGTCCCTCCCTGCAATGACAGTTTCTATGAAGCCCCTCCCCAAAAAAATTCCAATAAATGAGAAGGTAATCCCCTCATTGCGGTATACCCTGAAGGTCCTCCCCAGGATGTACATTGCATAAATTCTCCCTACATCCAGATATCAACTAATGATGGTAGTCCTCACCAAGATGATGGTCATTGCGAAGGCCCTCCCTGCAATGAAAATTACTGTGAAGGTACTCCTCATAGCAATTTCAAGCAGCAAGAAGGTCCTCCCCTTGCTACAACCTACCCTGAAGGTCCTCCCCAGGGTACGTGCTGTCAGGAAAGTTCCCGCAGTCAGTAATCAAGTTTCCATGGTAGTCCTCACCATCGCAGGACGACATGCAAAGGTCCTCCTCACAATCAAAATACATGCTGACAAGAAGGTCCTCCCCTTACCAGAACAAATATGAGAAATACCTCGTATGCTGAGGTGCTCAAAAAGGAGTCCGGAACATTGGGAACTCCATTTATAATGAGTGATATTATTTATCAACCAGAGGATGGCTCAGGGCCGCACTCATATTTTGAGACACCCCCACGACATCTGTGGATCAATGAGGCCCCCACCAGGCCAGTTTCTTGGAACAAAAGAATCAAGAAGTAGTTAATCTGGGTATATCAAGTAGAGGAGCCTCCAAAATAACAACATCATTATACATTTCTTGTGAGAAGAAGACAATCTAGGGATAACATACCTGTGATGTATTGGACTAAGACCAATTCTCATATAGACATACCAAGAGAATTGTCTAGGGAATGCATGAACGAAATTCGCCTAAAAATATAGAAAAATATTTGAAAGACAAAGGAAAAATTTATACCCTATAAAAGGGTACACAGACCATGTAAACATAATAGGGGAGCTTCACCATCTAATAGACTTGGAATCCCTCCCATCTGCAAGGCAACCATAGTCAGAAAGGCGAAAGAAGAACCTTGAATTGGCTTGCCTCCATGCACTACATAAATTGTGTCACCTCATTGGAAATGCCCCGGCTGTAGTTCACATTCAGGGGCGGGGAGAACATGTAGCTTTACACTTCACCCCATGTCCCGTCCAGCAGGCCCCAATGGAAATGACATCCTACAATGTCATCACCCAGAGGTGAAAATAAAATGAAACCCGTACTCAGGAAAGGTGGAATACTAAAAAAAAACTAGCACAGAAGAAGTCTCAAAAGCATCAGGGTCAAAGATATTAAGCCATCGAAAAACTTCTAAGTCAGGCGACTAGGAACATCCAGTAGGCTTCCCGCCTAAGGGAATCCCACCAGCAAGCAGTATTCATGTCTTCAAAAGACTATAGACCTCGTGTAGGCCCAATTCCAAACTTGTCTTACACCCATGCGTGAGTACATGAAATTGATATAGTAGAAATAGCGGTGGATACCACATCGATATGCGAACAACCCTAGCCCATAGGGATGGGGGTATTTTTAAATCAAAATTCCCCCATAAGACCAACAAATCCAAGTCATAGAACATCGATGGGAGAATGAGAACAACCCTATCCCACAGGGCTGTGGGCATATTTACCTCAAATCCCCGCATGATGGATGTCTATCTTCGACTGTCTAAGAAGAATGATGGACAGAGGAGTTACCCGTTCCACCCCTTCTCATGGTTCGCACCCTCTGAGACAAAGACGCATTACGAGGTCAGAACAGGGATACCTTAGGGTCAATATTGACCAAGAAACCTGAAGAATACCGCATAATGGAAGGAGAAGGTCAAATAAAGGGCACGATAATCCTTCCTACCATTCAGCACCGGGTACACCCCTTAATGTGGTATGCCTCAGTGAACTTCGTAAGTGTCAATCCCACATATATCATAGGAAATGAAAAAGGGGAGAATAATCAAAGAATTATGGTTCCCTCCTAGAGGAATTCTACATTGAGATTAATGGTGTGCATACTCAAAACTAGAGGGAGACCCTAAATCTGGGTGCCCCCTTAGTCAGTCTGACATTACCTCCCCCGCGAAACACCAACAAAGAGAAAAGTAAATATAAGGTCATCTATGAACTACCTCCTCCTCCCCATGAGAGTGAATTCCTCACCCTTGAGGAAAGTTTCTCCAAGAAAAAGGAAGAAATGATAGTTCTCATATGACATAATGTCATGCTATGTCGAGGGAGTTTTCCTTCCGGATGTGTTCCCTCAGCGAAACGTCAGCAGGTGCTCCCAGAAGAGGTTCCCATACCACATGCACTTATTCCAGTGAATAAATCAAAGTTTGTAGGGCCACTCAACCTATCCCTAGAAGGACATCAAGACTTCCCACCATTGGTAAGGTAGTCAGAATATACCCAGGTAAATCCACAAATGATGCCCCCGACTAAAAATCCACCCCAAATTCCAATTATGCCGACACACCCAATCTTGGCCACTTCTGTACCAGCTCAAGAACAAGCTCGATAGGATATGAATAAAAGGGTCTTAAACACTATCGAGCAGGTAACAGCCCGACTAGAATCCATGGAGGGGCATCTCGCTCTGATAAAACCAGAGCGCAAACCTTACCCCAAGTGGATGAGCAATGTTACACCGCCACCAAACTTAGAGAACCCTGTATTCCCAATATTCAATGGCTCAAGGGACCCAAAACAACATTTGATGCACTATTCCTCTTACTGTGACCCCATGACGTGCACTACAGAGCAGAAAGAAGCCATAAAACTTAGGTGTTTCATACGAACCCTACAGGGATAGGCTTTCGTATAGTATACTAGCCTGCCAACCAATTCAATTACAGGCTGGGAGGACCTCCAGTGGAAGTTTATCTTCCAGTTTAGTTCAACGCTATCCAAGACGATAGTTAGTGATCTCATGAACTGAAAGTAGTGAGAGAATGAGAGAGTCTCAGACTTCAATTCCATATGTAAAGGACTAACATATTCCTTGAAACGACCGCTCCCCCAGGATGAGATGCTCACCATGTGCATTGATAACCTTCAGGATGAATTATGAATGCCAATCATCCTAGTGAAGTACACCAGTGGGTTTAAATACTTCTCTACCATTTCCTAAAGGATAGAAGACTCTTTGAAAAGGGCTAACCTTAAGTTTTGAGTGGCCCCATTGGCCCATGGGAAAATAATGGGAAAATATGAAGCAACTTATGTCACGCTTAATCCATCCTCGACACTAGCCCTAGTTGCGAGGCCCCCACCGAACCATGCGGGACCCCATGGATGCCAACAGCCACCCCCCAACTCGGAAAGATGAGCGACAAGGTGCTAAAATAAATCAGTTCGAAGAACGAAGAAATAGACTTTATTCATTCTTAGAGGACCAGGTCTGTAGCTATTTCATAGCCACCATGAATTGTAATCTGCTCCAGCTTCCAGCACCAAAGCGAGCTGATGAAGTGGGTCTCAACGACCATCCAAATTATTGTTCGTATCACCGAATAATAGGAAACACCATCTAGGAATGCTTTATTTCAAGTATATCTTGAAAAATATGGTGGATTCATGGAAAGTCAAGTTGGGCCTACCACCAACACAAGTGGAAAATGTTTCCACCTCCGACTCAAGAGATAAAGAGGAGTGGAAAATAGTCACCAGCAAGAAGAAGCAAAAGTTTGAAAACTGGATGACCTGAAAGACCATCAACTGAGTCCACAAAATCCTATAGGAATAGTTGAAACAACCTATTGTGCCCCTAGAAGCTCCTAATACAACACAACCATCCTTATCAGCCCCATGGTCCTCTAAAGGCTTCAAGGGTAGAAAGAAAGAGCAAGAAAATGAGCTGATACCAAAGCCAAAGTCAGTATTGACACTTTTAGACTTCATGCCAACAGACTTAGTAAAATGGGAACCACCACTATGAATGGTACATTAGGCACCTCCTCGCCAAACGGTACAACAGTCACCGCCTCACCAAATGATACCATTAAAAGGAGGCAGTTAGACATGAATAGTATCGGATCAAGAATTGATCTTCGACTCCATTAATGTCATTCAGTTGATGGACCCCTTCTTTGATGAAGACTATGGACACGAGCCCGAATTTCCCGTATCCAATTGGAGAGCTAGAGGAAGAGGCTGCAGAAGCTAGAGGTTTCTTAGAAGGCATAATCATGGCAGGAGTCAAATTCCTAGCCACACCACAAGTCAAACTATTTACATCGTGGAAACCCATGGAAGGACCCTCTGGCAGGCACAATGATAACCGGAATACTCCTTCTCCCCTGCTGGAGGAAACCCAAGCCCATTTGTCTTGATGTATCCATCATGGAAAGAACAAGTGCTGAACCATCCATGGAATATAGGCAGACTAGTCTGGCCAAACATGGAAAGGACTGCAGCACTGCCGACTCTTGCTACAGAGGATAAATCATCTACTTCTAAAGCTTAAGATACTGAAGTGTCTGTGAAATAGAAACTCCAATCTGAGAATCACTGACCTTTAGAGCATAAGTATGAAATTTTAAAGTAGTTGGATTCAGTACTAGTAAATTTGTCAATCCTGGACGCATTGAGTTTTTCTGAAGATCTTAGGGAGGCACTCATCGAAGCCTTGCTAAGTCTCCAAGAGTTCAAGGCTTAAGTAGAAATGGCTAGAGTCTACCAAATGGAGACTAGTCCCAAAGAATGTCATGACGTCATATCCTTCACAGACATGGATTAAGATGCCATCATGTAAGGGCACATCAAAACCTTATACTTGTCCGGATAGATAAATGGAATCGATGTTCATAGGATGTTCATCGACAATGGCTCTGGAGTTAACCTCCTCCCGCTAAAAATTCTTCGTCGACTGGGATGTGATAAAGAAAAATTGACACCCTACACTACAACTCTATTGGGATATGAAAAAAGTGAGTAGAAGCCATTGGGAAGAATCAAGTTAAAACTTGGCTCGGATATCTCATATTAGATTCTGAGTTCTTGGTGATGTGGAAAAGTACGACCTTCAATGTTTTATTGGGGAGGCCTTGGTTGCATCAGTATACTGAAATTCCATCCTCATACCATCAATGTATTAAATATTTCACTAATGAAAAAAATGGTATGTTTCACATAGATAAATTCTTATTTGAGTTCTGTGAGTCGCATTACATTGATGCGGGGTTCTATGAGTCAGGAGACATAAACCTTTCGACTAACAACATTGACTGGATCAATGCCCCGAATGGATTGGTGATGGATTCCACCGACCCCTTCCAGCAGCTCGGGGAGGAGTACATACTACCCATCAACCAAGTTGAATGCGTAAGTACATACCCAGATACAGACTCAGTTTTCTGCATGGTCTCGGCTATGACCACCAATTCCAAAGACAAAGAAGAACAGGATGACTCCTATATTTTGAAGAAAATCCCTATCGAAGATGATCCTGACCCATCCTTGGGGAATCAAACTACCCTTGCCTCACACAATAAGGAAAAAGATGATTTATTTACCAATATTGGAGAAGTTATTTCAAAAATCCTTTCCCCATCAAAAGATGAAGGTGATGAAGATGAAGAAGAAGAAGAGGAAGAAGACCTCAAAGATTCCCCTCCTGCATTTGAAGAAGGTTTTTCTTCCACCATCAATGAACTTAGAGAGATAACTCTAGGCACTGAAAATGACTCACACCCCACTTTAATCAGTGTGGCCATGCCTGTTGAGGAAAAGGAGGCATATACCTCCTTTCTAAAGAAGAATCAAGATGTATTTACTTAGAATTACACAGAGATTATAGGCCTCTATCCCGAAGTTTCCACCCATCATCTGGGCTTACCAGAAGATCACTAAGGTTATAAGCAGGCAGCCAGAAGGACCCACCTGATGCATGCTACCAAAATAGAGGCAGAATTTGACAAACTAATCAAAGAAAAATTAATACGGGAGGTCCATGTTGAGTCAATAAGGTTTTCCTTATGATTTTTTCCATTCTTTAATTTATGGGGGAGATTGATAAGTCATCTAGGTTTCCTTATGAATTTACCATTCCTCTTGTTTTGAAAATCACAAACACTTTTTATTTAGGAAAATTTCATTCTACCCCTGTTTTACTTCCATAATGAAAATTTCCTTCCCAAAGGAAATTTACCCCTACCTTGTTTTCATTGATCATATCAATATTTTTATTAAGTGTAAAAATCGGATTCATATCTAAAACCTTGGAATCATATAATACTTAGACATGAAACATTTTGTTTTAGGATCCGAATTCTGGATATGAACTCTAATGAAGTTCAAATATGAATTCTAGAAATTAACTCTAATGAAGTTCAACTCAAAATTCTGGATACGAACTCTCATGAATTTACACTCTGAATTATGGATACGAACTCTCATGAAGTTCCACTCGTAATTATGGATACGAACTCTCATAATGTTCCACTCCGAATTCTGATTACAAACTTCTCTAAGTTCTGAATTCGAGTTCTCTAAATTTTGACTCTGAACTCTGATGCGGTCTGACTCCGAATTCTCATGAACTTAGACTCTGAAATTCGTAAGTTCTGGTTCCAAATTCTAGTGAAATCATACTCAGAATTTCATTGAAATTCAGACTCTGTATTTCTATAGAATTCAGGTTATGAATTCCTACAAAAACATAATCCGAATATTCTTAATTTTATAGATTCAGAATTTATTTTTTACTTCCATTCAAAACTTTAACCTTTTCTATTCCAAACTTTCATTTTCTAATCCATTCAGAATATCAGTTTAGTTATGCTTACATTTGTTCTATTACAAAATGATGTCATGCTTTCACTTATTAACTAACCATTTTTTGAGTGAAACGTGTACAGGTCCCTCCGAAATTAAAGGAAGAATATGACCACTGGAGGAGGGAGACGACCGTTGGAGCTTCACCTATAAATAGGATCTCATTTGAACATGCTCAGGACTTTTGGAATTTTGGTGCTCATAACTTCCTGAAGTGATTTCTAGAAAGAGAGGCTCTTATCAACTCTCAAGCTTCATGCAGAAAGTTTGAATGACTTGTTCAAACTTTGCCTTGTGCATATTTTCTTCGTGCGAATCCGATTGTTTCTGTGTACAATTGAGGGCTTCCGAGGATAGGAAGATAGAGGTTCCAACACCTTGAAGTTGAGGGATTCCTTGCCGAGGAAGACAGATGTGCCGACTACCTGATAGTTGAGAGCTTGTGGGGATAACAAGATAGACTCCGATCTTTATATTTAGGGCTTACCCTGGTGTGGGTAAGACAGACTTTCTTGAAAGTATAAATCAATGGACCTTTATCCAAGGTTGTTGGATACCATTCTATTTGGGTTAAAATACTTATTACTTGTTACTTGTTTTGTTACAAGTTTTTTTCCATTTCATTTTGTATTGTTGAGGAAAGTAAACTTTCTTATACTTCCTCATCTTTGTACTCTGATATAGTTAAATTCTAAATGCTTTAAGGTAGAATCTTAATCATTGTAACTTTTGTTAAGTTTCATTTTTGGAATTACTTTTCCAGAATTTAGCAAGTTATTAGAACTTATAGAGGTCTTGTGAATTATCTTGTTTAACCTTGTTAAACATAACCATCCTAAAAATTTGCTAAGTGAATTTTTAAAAGGTACAATTCACCCCCATCTTGTATCTGAGAATATCATTCTTATTTCAATCCTACGTTTGGTATTATAGAGTATATCATAATCAGTCACATACCATCCTAACAATTGTTATCAGAGGTTTTGGTTCAATCTGAATTAATCTCACGATTAGATTCAGAAGAGAATTCTCATAATTGAATTTTCGGATTCACACTTCCGGATTCATATTTTTCAAAATCTATTTTTTGGACTCATAGTTTAGATTCACTTTTTTGTAGATATACTCTTATTCTATATTTTCTTTCTTAGAATATTTTCCTTGTTTACAAACTTTTTATACTAACAAGTTTTTGTGGAAAGACTTTTATTAAAGATGGAAGGAATCAATGTTGGTTCCATAGACAATCTTAATCCAACCAGACCACCAATCTTTGATGGTAATGATTACGAATATTGGAGAGATCGCATGAAGACTTTCATTATCAACACTGGGGTTGAAAATTTTGTTATGATTACTGGTGGATACAAAATTCATGATAAATAATTAAGTGCCTTTACAAATCAATAAAAGAATGAATATCTACTCAACTATATGGTATGAAATACTTTACTTTGTTCAATGACTAGAAATATATATAGCCAAATTTCTTCTTGTGAAGTAGCAAATTCTATATGGAAGAAACTAGAAGTTACTCACTTTGGAACTTCCAAAGTAATTGAGACAAGAAGAGCCATGCTTAGAGATGAATATCATGGTTTTAGTTTTCCTTATGGTTATACCATATGCAAAGTACAACAGAGATTCATGACTATAGTGAATAGTTTACAATCAATGGGTGAAAAAGGATTAGATGATGAAGTCCTTGTTGACAAGATCATTTAAATCATGCCAAATGAGTGGGAATCTAAAAGGACTACAATTGATGAGAATAGAAAGGTTACTCAGATTACCCTTAATGAGCTGTTTGGAACTCTTCTTCAGCATGAAACTAGAATGAAGAGAGATGCTAATATTATGAAGAAAAAGAATGGAAATGGAAGTGTATCTTTTAATACTACTTCAAATCATATGAAATCCAAGAATCCTGAGAGATTTACTAGATCTAGATATAAGAAAGTTGTTATCCATTCCGAATCTAGTGGAAGTAAGTCCTTAGAAAATGAATTATCAAATCTTGCTCGAAGGATGAAAAAGATATCTGGACAGAGGAAATTTCAATCTATATAAAAGAAGAAGGAAAGGAAAGAAAAGAAACATTCTGAAGTTACATGCTATTAATGTAAGAGAGATGAAAAAATAAGACTTGATTGCCCAATTCTTAAGAGAAAAGAAAGAAAGGAAAGGAATTCTGAGAAAAACTGAAAAAGGTATTACAAGTCCAAAGCTAAGAAAGTGTTGAAAGCCAATGACACATGGAGTGCTAGTGGTGGAGACTCCTCAGATGAATCATCAGATTATGAATCTTCTGGAGAGAAGAATCTTGGTATTATAGCCAAGATACCTATTGATAATCATTGATTGATGGATAAGGTACACAATGCTGAATCAATGACCAATGTTTCCTTAAATGCTAATAATAGTAAATATTATAACTCTTCGGATGAAGAATCCTCTTCTGATGAAGATAATACTTTACCTACCTATGAATAAGTTTCTAGGTTTGACAAACTTCTTGAAAATGAGAATTCAAAACTCATGAAAAAACTCAATAAGGAAAATTCTAGGAATATTATTCTTACTAAGGAAATATCAGATCTTTCTAAAGATCTTGATAAGAAAATTGATGATTTTGAAAGTATTTCAAAAAATCATGAGGAAGTAAGTTCTGAGAAGAGTAAACTTTCTAAAGATCTAAAAAATGTAATTTCTAAGAAAAATGTTTTCGAGCCTAGCTCTAGTTCAAAATCAGATGTTTTTAAAGACAAGAACCTTGTTATAAAACTCAAATCTGAAATATTTTCTTTGAGGAAGTGTTTGTCAAACTTTACCCTAGGTAAGGAAAATTTTGATAAAATGTATTCACAAATTAGATCTTAAAGGAATACTTCTGGTTTTGGTTACACAAGTTCTAAACCGATTTTTAGTAACAACTACTTTGTTTCTCAAAGTTACTCATTCTGCACAAAGTGTCAATGTGGTGGTCCCTGGACAAATAATTGTTCCCTAAACAAAACCCAATCTTTATGATTTCATAAGGCTTATTTTTCTAAGAATATGTGGGTACCCAAAATTTTTCTTTCTGAAATTTTCGGATCCAAACAAGTCTGGGTTCTAAAAACCTAACTTTTTCTTATTTTCAGGAAAATAAGGAAAGTACCAACAACAATACATGGTACATGGATAGTGTATTTTCTCAGCATATGACTGGTAACAAAAACTATTTTGAAAATATTATCAAAAACAAAGGAGGAAAAGTAACTTTCAGAGATAATGCTCAGGGAGAAATTATTGGTATAGGTAACATCATTATTCTTGGAAAAACTTTAATTTCAAATGTTTTATTTATTGAGGGTATTAAGAACAACCTCATCAGCATAAGTCAATTATGTGATGAAGGCTACCTTGTGAATTTTAGAAATGATAAGTGCCTAGTACACAATTTCAAGGAAGAGTTTATTATTTCTGCCCATAGGAAAGAGAATGTTTACACACTAAACTTAGAATACCTTAGGAGCCAAGACTTACCTTGCCTTAGTGCAATGGAAGATCATTCTTGGTTATGGAATAGAAGTTTATGACACTGTAACCTTAGGAACTTATGTAAAATTTATAAGAAAGGTTTAGTTAAGGATCTACTAGAGCTTAGATTTGATTCTTCAAAAGTCTGTGAACCTTGTCAATATGGAAAGCAACAAAAATCATGTTTTAAATCAGTCGGTGAAGTCTAAACCACTGATGCATTACAGCTAGTGCATATGGATCTTTTTGGTCCAACACAAACTGGAAGCATTGGGGTCAAGTACTATGTATTTGTTTTGGTTGACGATTACACTAGATTTACGTGAGTCTATTTTCTAGCAAAGAAGTCTAAAGCTATTTCTTATTTCAAAAGTTTTAGAACCCAAGTCAAAAATGAGAAAAACCTTCCATTGAAAACTATTCATAGTGATCATGGAGGAGAATTTCAAAATTCTGATTTTGAAACTTTTTGTAGTTGAAAAGGTATTAATCACAACTTCTCAGCACCCAGAACACCTCAAAAAAATGGTGTTGTTGAAAGAAGAAATATAATCCTTTAAGAGATAACTAGAACCATATTGAGTGAGTATTCTATAGCTAAACATTTTTGGGTTGAAGCTGTAAGTACTTCTTGTTAAACTATAAATCGAGTTTTAATTAGACCCTTTCTTAATAAAACTCCTTATGAGTTATGGAATGGTATAAAACCTACACTTTCCTACTTTAAGGTATTTGGATACAAGGTATTAATTCTGAATACTAAAGATAACTTACTCAAATTTACACCAAAATCTGATGAAGGAAATTTCTTGGGCTACTCCACAACTTCTAAGGCTTATAGGGTTTTTAACAAAAACACTTGTACTATTGAAGAGACAGTACATGTCAAATTTTATGAAACTGATCCTTTTGTTTTTAAACAACCACAACCTACATCTTCGGATGTGTTTTCAAAAACTGATTATCAACCTTTGATAGAAAATCCTTCTGATAAGGAAAATGTTCAAGAAGATACTTTTGAAACATTTACCCCAGAATATTTCCTACCTTATGTTGATGAACAAGTTTTACAAAACCCAAACCAGTCATTTCTTAAGAATCATCACAGTGATAGTATCATTGGTGATGTAAATCAACCTGTAAGGACCAGAAGTTCCTTAAGAAATGAAGTAGAGAATCTAGCATTCCTTTCCCAATTAGAACCAAAAAGAACTGATAAATCTTTAGGTGATGATGATTGGATTAAAGCCATGCAAGATAAACTACATGAATTCTAAAGGAATAAATTCTGGACCTTGGTTGAAAGACCTAAGGAAACTTCTGTTATTGGAGTAAAATGGGCCTTCAGAAATAAGTGTGATGAAAATGGAATCATCATAAGAAATAAATCTAGATTGGCTACTAAAGGTTATAATCAATAAGAAGGAATAGAATATGAATAAAATTATTCTCTAGTAGCTATACTTGAATCTATTCGTATTTTACTTTCCTTTGTAGCATTCTTCAATTTCAAGCTTTTTCAAATGGATGTGAAATGTGCTTTCCATAATGGTTTTGTTCAAGAGGAAGTTTTTGTTGAACAAACTCCTGGATTTGAAGAGACAAAACATCCTAATCATGTTTTTAGACTTACCAAATCTTTGTATGGCCTTAAACAAGCCCCTCGAGCTTGGTATGATAGACTTATAAGATTTTTACTTCAAAATAACTATGTTAAGGGAGTTTTAGATCCAACTATTTTCATAAATAAAGATAAGAAAAATGTTTTTATTGTTCAAATTTATGTTGATGAAATTATATTTGGTTCAACTCAGCAATCTTTAACTGATTCCTTTGCGAATCTAATGAAATATGAGTTTTAAATGAGTATGATGGGTGAGTTAACATTTTTCCTTGGTTGTAAAATTTCTCAAAAACCAGAAGGAATCTACATATCCCAACATAAGTATATTAAAGATATTCTTAAAAAGTATGGATATGACAATACTAAGAGTATAAGTACTCCTATTGTTACCTCAAACACACTTGATCTTGATGAAGCTGGGAAACCAGTAGATTAAACATCTTTTAGAGGTATGATAGGAAGCTTATTATACTTGACAGCTAGTCTTCCAGACTTAGTTCTTTCAGTATACTTATGTGCAAGATATCAATCCAATCCTAAGGAATCTCATTTAAAGGCAGTGAAAAGATTTTTTTGCTACATAAAGAGAACCATGGATCTAGGACTATTTTATACTTCTAGAAATGATTTTGTTTTAAAGATTTTTTTAGATGCTGACTTTGGTGGATGTAGAATGGATAGAAAGAGTACATCCAGAACTTGTCATTTCTTAGGAGATTCATTAGTTTCTTGGTCTTGCAAGAAGAAACACTCAGTAGCACTCTCCACTACTGAAGCTGAATATGTAGAAGCTGGAAGTTGATGTGCTCAAGTGTTGTGGATTAAACACACACTCACAGACCATGGCTTGAGTTTTACTAAGACAAAAATTTTGTGTGATAACACAAGTTCCATTTCCCTTAGTAAAAACCCTGAAAATAACTCTCTTTCAAAACACATAGATATTAGGCATCACTTTCTTAGGGATCACACACTAAAAGGAGATATCATTCTTCAATTCATCAGAATGTGAGATCAACTTGCTGACATTTTCACAATATCTTTACCTTCCGATATATTTGAATACATTAAACAAAATTTAGGAATGATAACCATAAGGTAATCTTCCTTGATTAACTTTTTGAAAAACCATTCTCCTTACAGTAATAAACTCCTTTTCATAGGGGAAGTACATCTCTTTTTGAAGTTTTTCAAATTTTCATACTGAAAATTTTCGTAATGGAAATTTTTGTAAAGAAAATTTTCTTACTGAAAATTTTCGTAATAGAAATTTTCGTAATGAAAATCTTCATAATGAAAATTTTCATAATGAGAATTTTCATAATGGGAATTTTCATACTCATAATTTTCGTAATCGAGTTTTGGTACTCAAAGTTTTTGCAATAATTTTTTTTGATCTTAAGTTTTTCATAGTAGGTTTTTCGTAGTGAGTTTTTCGTAGTCAAATTTTCTTCAAGTAGAATATCACCTATTATGAATAAACTTCCAAGCCAATCTGAAAGGTATGAATTCCTTACTTAAGTTTTCATAATCGTTTTTAGTTGTTGGTAGTTTCTTTTTCTTTTAAAATTTCTCAGATTCGTTTCTTCTTAAATCAGAATGTTTTTCTTAAAACCTCAAAAGATCAGATTCAAGATTTCCTTGCAGGCATGTTTGCAACCGTCAAATTGTTTTTGGAAGTTTAATGGTCACCACCATCACCTATATAAAGGGGACCCCTAATTCTGTCCCACATCGATTTCCAAGATCTCGCGTCTCGAAGCTCTGCCTTTGTTCTTAAAGCCCGTTCCAAATCTCTTAGAGTTCCTTGAATACGAATGTCTCTAGAATCCACTTATCAAGAAATGTCTACCACAAATCCAATCTCAAAATGGAAAGTATACAGGTAAATTTTGGTTCAAACGAACTTTTTCAAGTATTATTCTATCATCTCTAAGAATATCAAGTTAAATAGTTGGGAAGATGTATTTATATCTAAGACAGGTGATCAAGACATGGTGTATCCATAATTGCTCATAGAGTTCTATGAATCAGTTTTCTTCTTCGAAGAAGAGGGTAGAGAAAAATTTTCTTTTAAGAGTTATGGAAAGACCTACAAACTTACTTACACTAAGGATGCAAGCTTGGTGGGGCTGGCATATGAAGGGGAAACTAAGTTTTTCTCACACAAACTCATGGATGTTCTATGTAGTTTTGTTAAGGTAAAGGATTTATAATGTCTTGGACTTGATGATGTAAATACAACCAAAATTGCTCACCTATCTTCTAATAACCGGATCCTTCATCTATAAGTACAAGGTTTCTTAGTACCGAGAAAAGGTAACAATGATACCCTCAAGAAAAGTGATATATATTTCTTAGACTTCCGGGTAAATCTATGGAAAATAAATTTGATGAGGTATATACTTGTTACAATCAAGAACATCAAGGATGGGAATATTGGATCCCAAATTATCATGTTTACTACCTTAATTTAAAAGATGATAGTTTGGTATCTTGAGTCATTTAAGATTGCATGCAAATCCAAGTCTCGAAATTGAAAACTTATTCTTGTTAGTGATGACACTCTGAAAAGAATGAATATGACTTATTCAAAGGAAAAAAAGAGTTTTATGATTTTCCAGAGGAAGAGGAAGAAGCCAATCCAGAAAATATTGAAAAAGCTGAGCCATCTAAGAAATCTGGGAAGAAGAGAAAGCTGAAGGAAGTGGAGGATATAGATAAAACCCCTAAAGCTAAGGAAGCTCAATCCATACCTCCACAACCGAAGAAACAGAAAGCGTATCTGGATGAAGTGGTTGTAAAGTAGAGGGAAAATAAAGAAAAGAGGAAAGAAGGAGAACCTCAGTTCGGATTGGAACCTGCTGAAGCCAAGTCTTTAAGAGAGAAGACTACTGAATATCTTGAGAAGATAGAAAAAGAGAAGAATATGAATAAGAAATTTTCTAAGGCTGAAGTTGTACAATCTCTTTTGAAAGCTGCAAAAGTATCTTCTGAAAATATTCCAGTACCAAAAAATTTCTTAGTCGAGTATTTACCTGAAACTCCGGGGAAGAAATTCTTCACTTTGGAAAAATATAAAGAGAAAGAAGTTATTTAAGGAGTAGAATAAGAAGAGGAATTAGAAGAAGAAGAATAAGTAGAAGAAGATTGTGGTGATTTAGATGATCTGATTAAACAAGTTGAAGATTATCAAGAAAAGGAAAATACATCAGAAAAATTACCACTCCAAACACCCGAGGCCGAGTCCTCAAAGCTTGTCACTCTGGGAAAGGAATAAGAGAAAGATGGTAAGAAAGATGAAGACAAGGAAGAAGATAAAGTGAATGAATTATCTAAGGAAGAAAGTTATGAAAATCACTTTCTTGAGGAAGGAGCAGAGAAGGAAAAACCTGATGAAGACAAGATAGTTCAACTATCTGAAAGTGAGGAATAATCTCCTGATGAGGAAGCCATTCCGAAAGTTGATATGGGTAAGCAAGTGCTTATGGAAACCCCAAAAAAAGATATCATAAGGAAGAAGGATGTTGGTGGATCTTCAAAAAGAAATCTTGTGGAAATTGAAGAAGAACATTCACCGAGCAAGACGTCAGATTCGGAGTCATCTACACTTGGACATGATTTTGTTGTTGAGTCTCTTAAGAAATTGGTGGATACAATTCCGATCTTTCCTACAATAGACTCCAGATGCCAGATGCTTTAGCACAGCTTAAATCAGAAGTCAGAATCTGTATCCATGGTGATGGATAAATGTGTGAAGATTGAGGATGAACATAAAAATTTTCTTATCAATTATGAGGTCCACAGAAAATCTTGCAGCAAAATGAATTTATGGTCAAATAAAATTGATGAGTATTTGACAGAGCTTGATACCTTTCAGAATGATGTAAAAGAAGCTTTTGATACCCAGGATGCCAAGATGGAGAATCTTCAGGAAAATATAACCCTTGATCAAAATACTCGGAATCAACAAGTGAAAGATCTAAATGGGAAGCTCAACTCTGTTGCTCAAAACTAGAAGGGGGAAAGAGATCTCCAGATTGAGATTAAAGAGAAGCTTTTAAAGCTGGATGAATTGCTAAAGATTTAGGAATAGGCCATGAAGGCTTAGTCAGAGGTCCTGAAATCTCAAGAAGAAAGGATCACAACCTTGGAGAAGCAAGATGAGGAGGACCACAAAGACTTAAGGAAGCTGAAAATACTTCTAAAGAAGCTAATTCCCAGGGAAGAAGAAGAAAAATAGAACAATCCGATATTTTGTTGTATTTTTCCTTGTAAAATTCCTTTCAATCTTAATGAAAACTTTGGTTGTTTGAATTATTTTTATGTCTTACTAATGTTTTAGGTACTTTATTGTTTTTCCATTCCCTCAAATTCTTTTTGAAAATCACAAAGGGGGAGAAGGAAAGTGAACTCAAAAGGGAGAAGGAAAAATCTAAAAGGGAGAAGAAAAATTTCTAAGTATAAGAAGAACTATCCCTAAGTAAGGGGGAGTGCTCATTATGAAGACTTCCATATTCAAAATGAAAATCCATTTCCAAAAATATAGAATACGATCCTTAGAGTTTCAAAGCCAAAGGGTGAGTTAGTCGTATTCACCATTGATCATAAGCAAAGGTATATAATCTTTAATTACAAGTTTAGAAATTTATTATAAGTCATTACATTCTTTTTCGTAAGGATGTTTGTGCTTTCCAAAAAGGGGAAGATTTTTGAGTCAATAAGGTTTTCCTTATGACTTTTTTCCATTCCTTCATTTATGGGGGATATTGATAAGTCATAAAGGTTTCCTTATTAATTTACCATTCCTCTTGTTTTGAAAATCACAAACAACTTTTCTTAAGGAAAATTTCATTCTACCCCTGTTTTACTTCCATAAGGAAAATTTTCTTCCCAAAAAAATTTACCCCTACCTTGTTTTTGTTGATCATATCAATATTTCTCTTAAGTGTAAAAATCGGATTCCTATCTAAAACCTCGGAATCATATAATACTTAGACATGAAGCATTATGTTTTAGGATCTGAATTATGGACATGAACTCTAATAAAGTTCAACTCTAAATTATGGATACGAACTCTAATGAAGTTCAACTCCAAATTCTGGATATGAACTCTCATGAAGTTCCACTCCGAATTCTGGATATGAACTCTCATGAAGTTCCACTCCGAATTCTGAATATGAACTCTCATAAAGTTCCACTCCGAATTCTGATTATGAACTTCTCTAAGTTCTGACTCCAAGTTCTCTGAATTCAGACTCCGAACTCTGATGAGGTCTGACTCCAAATTATTATGAATTTAGAATCCTAACTTAGTAAGTTTTTGTTCCAAATTCTAGTGAAATCAGACTCTGAATTTCCTTGAAATTCAGACTCCACATTTCTACAGAATTCAGGTTATGAATTCCTACAAAATAGAATCTGAATATTCTTAAGTTTATAGACTCCGAATTTATTTTTTACTTACATTCCAAACATTAACCTTTTACATTCAAAACTTTCATTTTCCACTCCATTCCGAATATCAGTTTAGTTATGCTTACATTTTTTCTATTACAAAACGATGTCATTATTTCAGTTATTAACTTACCGTTGTTTGAGTGACACATGTACAGGTCCCTCTGAAATTCAAGGAAGAATATGACCATGAGAGGAGAGATCCGACCATTGGAGCTTCACCTATAAATAGGATCTCATTTAAACATGCTCAGGAATTTCGGAATTTTGGTTCTCAGAACTTCCTGAAGTAATTTCTAGAGAGAGAGAGGCTCTTATCAACTCTCAAGCTTCATGCAGAAAGTTTGAATGGCTTGTTCAAACTTTTCCTTATGCATATTTGCTTCGTGCGACTCCAATTTTTGATGTGTACAATCAAGGGCTTCTAGGGATAGGAAGACAGAGGTTCCAACACCTTGAAGTTTAGGGCTTCCTTGCTGAGGAAGACATAGGTGCCGACTACCTGATAGTTGAGGGCTTGTAGGTATAGTAAGATAGACTCCGATCTTTATATCGAGGGCTTACCCTGGTGTGGGTAAGGCAAAATTTCTTGAAAGTATAAATCAAGGGACCTTTATCCAAGGTTGTTGGATACCCTTATCTTTGGGTTAAAAGACTTATTACTTGTTACTTGTTTTGTTAAAAAAAAATTTCCACTGCATTTTGTATTGTTGAGGAAAGTAAACTTTTTTATACTTCCTCATCTTTGTACTCTGATATAGTTAGATTCTATAATCTTTAAGGTAGAATCTTAATCTTTGTAACTTTTGTTAAGTTTCATTTTTGGAATTACTTTTCTGGAATTTAGAAAGTGATTAGAACTTATAGAGGTCTTGTGAATTATCTTGTTTAACCTTGTTAAACATAACCATCCTAAAAATTTCCTAAGGGAATTTTTAAAAGGTACAATTCACCCCCTCTTGTATATGAGAATATCATTATTATTTTGATCCTGCGTTTGGTATTATAGAGTATATCATACTCAGTCACATACCATCCTAACAGTCCAATATCCGATATGGCTAGACAACATAGTCCTTGTCAAAAATAAGAATGGAAATATTAGAATCGACATTGAATTCAAGGACCTTAATCAGTATTTCACAAAAGACAACTTTCTGATACCAATCACAAAATTGTTGATCGATGAAATGGTCGGATACGAAGCTCTCTCCTTCATGGAAAACTATTTTGGATACAATCAAATGTATATGGCCTAAGGAGATGAAGAAGATAATACTTTTAGTACCCCTCAGAGAGTGTTCTGTTATAAAGTGATGCCCTTCGGTCTAAAGAATGTAGGCACCAAATATTAGCACACCATGCATCGCATCTTTAAGCCTTTTTGGAAAAAATTCATCGAGTGTTATGTCGACGACTTGGTGGTTAAGTCACGACAATGTTCAAACCACCTGGCTTACCTTGAAACTATCTTCAACAAATTGAGGAAGCATAGTTTAAAGAAAAACCCCTTGAAATGCACCTTTGGCATTACCTTGGGGAAATTTCTCGGCTTTGTCATATACCATCATGGCATCAAAGTCGACCTCGAGAAGACAAAATCCATTCTCAGCATGTCCCCACCTCGCAACCTCACCTTGTTGAGAGGTCTCTAGGGGAACCTCACCTATATTCGGTTATTCAAAGCCAACCTTGCTGGTAAATGTTTACCTTTCACCAATATTATGAAGAAAGGATTTACCTATGAATGGGATAATGATTTTCAAGAAGCATTTGACAACCTCAAAATATATATCCTAATCCCACTGGTTCTCATGCCTCCAGTGGAGGGGAGACCACTCATTTTATACATAACTTCTCTAGAATGGTCATTAGAAACCTTACTCACACAAAAGAATGATTCTGGAAGTGAGAACAGCCTCTACCACCTCAGCCAGACAATGATTGATGATGAAACTCGGTATTTGAAGAATGTAAAGAACTTCTTGGACCTAATATTCACAGATCAAAAGCTCAGGAATTACATGTAGTACTATGAGGTCCACCTGGTCTTCTTTTTCAACCGGCTCAAGTATATCCTCAACCGTCCCATGCTAAATGGATGCCTATCACAGTGGGCAGTCATCCTATAATAGTTTGACATACAGTACGTGCCCCAAAAGGATATCAAAGGCCAGACATTAGCAGAATTCCTAGTCAAGAACCCCCCATAATAAAAAAAAACCATTGGATACTGATCTTCCAGATAAATAAATGTTTTCCATCTAGGAGAACCCCCAGATGTTGGAAATGTACTTCGACGGTGCTTCCCGAAAACTAATAGGAAAAAGAATGGAGGATCCCAAGCTCAAAAAAGTGGGGCTAGGATTCGTACATGTATCTCCCAAAAATAACATCTTTCCTTAATCTTTCCTAATTTCATAAGTGTGTATGAACAATGAAGTAGAGTACCAAGACCTCATCGCGGGACTAGAGTTGGCACTCCAGGTGCAAGCCAAACCTTAAAAATAAAGGTTGATTCAGAGCTAGTCATAAAACAGGCTAACGGTGACTATTCTATCAAGAAAGAAGTATTGGTACCCTTGATGAGCCATGTATGAGTACTGATTGAAGAATTCTCATCAGAACCAATGTTGACTCATGTCCCCTAGTCACAGAATGCTCAAGACGACGCTTTGGAAAATAAAGCCACAACCTTGACCGACCCCAACTGGGATGAAACAGTCATTATAATTTCTCACCATCATATGGTCTTACCATTCATCCAGATCAGTTTAGAGGAAATTGATTAAATTAGCCCCATTTATGAGAGTTATGTTCATACCACTGGTTGGATGACACCCACCAAAAATTACCTTCGAAATGGGGAACTCCCACCAGTTAGGGATGAAATGGAGTAGGTTCAAATATGGGAAGTCAATTTTACCCTATACAATGGGGTGAACCAAGAGAAGTTACTCTATAAACAAGGCCTTGAGGGAGTCCTTCTCAGGTGAATTAATGGAGAAGAGACTACAACCATCATGAAATAAGTTCACGCCAGAGCTTGTGAAGCACACTAGTCAGTAGATAAGCTCTCTCACCAAATTCAAAGGCTTGGGTATTACTGGCCCACCATGATATAGGATTGGGTCATATTCACTAAGAATTTCCATTCATTCCAAGTTCAGGATAATTCCATACACTGCTTCCCAGAGTTTCTTCATGTGGCTAAATACTCTTGGCCATTCATCACCTGGGGGATTGATGTTGTGGGACCGTATCCTCCCGCTACAACCAGACATTTCAATTTCACACTCAAAACAAAAAACTTCTTTTCTAAATGGGCTAAAGTCATGCCCCTTAAGGAAGTCAGGGAGAAAAACATTGTCATCTTTGTGCAGGACAACATAGTTACCAAATTTGGTGTCCCTCATATAATACTGACAGACAATGACACCAACTTCTGATCTACAAAGATAGATAAACTATACTAGGAATATGGAATCAAGGATAACCGGTCATCTCGTTACCACACAGTAGCCACTGGGAAGATAAAAGCTTTCAAAAAGACTCTTTCCAACATACTTCAAAAGATGGTCAACAAGGATAAGAAATCATGGCTAGAAAATGTCCTTCATGCTTTGTGGTATTACCATAACACGACCTGCACCACCACTCAAGTGACCCTGTACTCACTAGTATACGTGGCAAAGGTGGTGTTACCCATCAAAATCCAAGTGTCGTCACTTTGTGTGTCCATTTACAATCAACTGTCCACGGATGAGAAGTCCCAGAGATGGTTTGATGAATTGAAGTTGTTAGAAGAAAAAAGGATGCACACTCTACACCATTTGGAAATCTACCACAACCGGGTTGCATGAGCCTTCAACAAAAAGGTTTTCCTTTGATATTTCCTCAAAGGAGAAATGGTGTTAGTCCTTAGAACCCCGATGTTAGTGGGGAAGAAGCCCCCAAAGCTTGAACCAAAGTGAGATGGACCATATGTCATACATTAGGTCTATTCCAATGGAGCACACAACCTAATATCAATGGATGGAAAGCTCATCATGGATCCCACAAATGTGAAGTTATTGAAGAAATAATTCGCATAAAAATCCCCCGATGATAAAGTCCAAGATCTGAGACATTAAACTATGAGTCATAAAAAAATTCCCCAATGTCATGGTCCATACTCTAAGACCTTAAACTACGAGTTAAAAATGTCCCTATGGTTCAAACTCTACGACCCTAAACTATGAGTCATAAAGGATTCCCCCATGATACAGTCCAAAATCTAAGACCTTAAACTATGAGGTAAAAAAAATGCTCCCATATCATGGTTCAAACTCTACAACCCTAAACTATGAGTCATAAAAATTCCCTCTCATATCATAAGTCCAATCTCTAAAACCCTAAACTATGAGTAAAAATTTCCCCAATTTCAAGTTCTAAACTCTAAGACCTTAAACTATGAGTCATTGTTCTTTACACATGACATTAAACTATAAGGAACATGTCCTCATCATAATATGTTAAACTACATAGCATAAAAATTCCTAATCATATAACACTAAACTCCTGGACTTTTGACAGATTTATGTATGACTTGATTTCTACCCTATCAGGATATGTAGTGACACCTTGATCTTCGATCCTGGACTAGTACCCATAAATAAAAAATGCCTTTATCATGCCCCCTATGTACCCATATTTGTAAAGGAGACCCTTATCACTCCTTGTTTCTCACACCGAGTACAACTCCAGTGAGCTTAGGAATGGTGATAGAGATTCTCCTATGAAGGTCAACTATGGGGTAACATGGCAGACCTGACAACTGTGATGGGTAGAATGAAAATTACCTTACCCATTGGACCAAGAAAAACTGGTACAGGGCACACACAGAACTACGTATGACTTGATTCTTGCCCTTATAGGATACGTAGCAATGCCTTGATCTTCGATCATAGCCTAACCCCACTGGGAAAGAAAATGAAAAGGACCCAATAATATTCTCTATCACCTCACACTTGCAAAGGAGACTCGGTAACCACTCTTTATTTCCCACATCGAGGATAACTCACATGAGCTTAGGACTAGTGGTGTGAATTATCTTATGCAAGTAAACCATAGAAGAGTATGGTAGGCCTGAAACCTGTATCAAGTAAAACCAAAATTCCCTTAAGTGTCCCTAATACATCAAAGAAATGTTTGTAGGGAACATCAAGAATTATGTGTGGCTTGATTATTTCTCCCATAGGATATGTAGTGACACTCAGATTCAACATCCTAGCCTAGCCAACAGAAAAAAAATTCCCCTCCCCCCCATGCATGGGTCGGACCTATGTGGAAGCTCCAAGAAGGTCACGGTTAGTCATGGTCTGGGTATTATCAAATTCTCATGCATACCTTTCCCATTTGTCACAATCCATACCTTGGGAAAACTTAGATCCTCACAATCATCCAAGGCCATCTAGGATGGAAGGCCAGTGTCCTGTGAACACCTTTGATTGACTATGCATATCATGCCCCAATGGATCTGCATATGTCATCCATAAAAATGGTCATCAATCAAAGAAAAATTCGTCCCCAGGAGAGTCCTCATCTATCTCAGTACGCCCAATGTCTTTCAATCCCCATGACATCCCTATTGATTCAACTCACCCCTAGGACTATGGTTTACACCTTTTATCATCACTCACATCTAAGGAATGATGGAACACCATGACTGAAATTAACCTGAAACTTTTGAAGACCTCTCCAAGGAAAAAATCATCCTCACTGCACGACATTAAACTGGAAGGCCAAAATTTTCTTCACCGCACGATATTAAACTGCAAGTCCAAAATCATCCTCACCATAAGACGTTAAACTACAAGTACAAAATTGTCCTCACTGCACAACGTTATACTACAAGGCCAAAACCATTATCACCTTATGACATTAAACTGTAAGGAAAAAATCATTATCACTGCACGACGTTAAACTGCAAGTCCAAAACCTTTCTCACCTCACGATGTTAAACTAAAAACCAATGTATTTAGCCTAAAAATGACCCTAATATTGGATTAAAATTTCATAGACAGTGACATGAAACCCTTGTTATCCCTTGTTTCTCACACCGAGCATAGCTCATGTGAGCTTAGGGATCTTAGAAAGAGATCTGTCATGACATTATGGAAAAAAGACCCAGGAATGTGGTCCTAGTAGCATGGCCCTAAAAGGAATGTCACAATTTCCTATTCTAAGAGGAACCCCATGACTTGGCCATGTGATGGAAAACGATCGAGTATCCTAATGATAGAACAAATTCCTCACCATGTGTACGGGTCCGATCTACATAAGGGACACGAGTCCATGAGTGAATCACAACCTAAATGTTCCCAAATTTCCTGGTATACCCCTTTCCTATTCCAAACTCCATGCTTTAAGGGATCTTGAATAATCATAATCATCCTAGGCCATCTAGGATGGAAGGATAGTGTCCTACGGACACCTTTGATTGACTATGAATATCATGCCCCAATGGCTCTGCATACATCACCCACAAAAAATAGCCTTAAATGAAAGGAAAATTCATCCCCAGGAGAGTCCTCTCCTACCTCAGTACGCCTAATTCCTTCCAAGCCTCATTCCACCCCTCCTGATTCAAGGTCCCTCAACGTTAGGGTTTATATTTCCCCCTTCCACACATCCTGGATATATCAGAAAAAATGGGCCTGATTCACCTTTGGTCTCTTTTGAGGTTTCTAAAATATATCTTATTCGCATGTGCGAGGTTGATCCACATGCAAAGGAAGAGTTCCCCCACTTGTTTCTACGTTTCTCTGAAGAATTTTATCTAAAAATACTCCTCTTATGATTAGGGACACCCCTGGTTAAAGGTTACACACCGTATTCAGAAAGTTCCCAATCTATGTGATCCTAAAAGGCCATCAGAGGCAGAAGGCCAGTGTCCTAGGGACACCTTTGATTGACTATGCATATCATACCCCGATGGATCTTCATATGTCTCTCACAAAAATGGATATAAATCAAAGGAAAATTCGTCCCCAGGAGAGTCCTTTCTAGCCTCCATATTCTCAAATGAAATTTGCATCTTGTCACACCACAAGATTCGGAAAACTCTAAGATGACAGCTTATGTACCTCCTTCTTCCCAAGAACCCCTAACATAGAAAAGACTCTTAACAAAACTGACCACTTACCAGCTCTCCCTCACACAAGAAATAAATGTTTAGGAACAATTTCCCACTCAAGGACGCTATGAATACTTCTAATGTTCTCAGAAAACACTACTCAATCCAGCCACCTATTGTGGCTCCTGACATAAAGATAAATCCAAAATGTGGAAAATCCCACCAGGCCATTGGAGGTGGAAGTAAAGTGTCATGGGGACACCATTGATTGACTATGAACATCATGCGCTGGTGGATCTGTATATGTTTCCCCCAAAAATGGTTGTCAATCAAGGTAAATTTACCTCTATAAGAGTCCTTTCCTACCACTGTATGCCTAAATTAGCCCCTGAGCCTCATGCATGTCCAGAATCCACAAATTCAGGGTCCAGAAAAATCCATGACCTATATCTGAAGGATACTATAACATCCCCGACTAATAGTCCCGAGTTGGGTCCTTACCCCATTAAATTTGGTCAAAGATGTTCGACCTAAAAAATCAGTAATAAGTTTGAATGGCAGGACTACGAACTGCCAAAAAAATACTTTATGCTCACTAGAGGAAAAATCGCCAAAGGCACCTCTGGATAAAAGTCAAGTGTCGGTTCTCTAAAAAAAATGCATTGAGCCATCATAAAATGCATAAATCTTGTTAGGTCAAAAACCCACAAAAGGTGGCCTAATAAAAATCCAAATTATACTCGCTAAGACAATATCAAGTGGGATTAGGAAAAAATAAGGGTTATAATGAAAAAGGCACAAAATTTCATGAGGTTTTCTATAAAACCTCAGCAATAGTCAAACTACGCTCGCTGAGTCCCTTGGATCAGAAAAAATTAGAGCTCGATTCAGTTATCTCAATTTACTAATTTTAAGTCATAGTTTAAAATTAATGTTTGACTGAAATGAACTTGGTATAAAAGGTGAAGAGGGGGAATTTAGAGGAAAATAAGTCCCATCATATTCTATGAAATATATGGTGGGCATCCACAACATTGAGCCTCTCCTTGAGAACAATATGAGACCTTTATAGGAGACATTCAGCAGACTTCCAAAGCTGCATCAACAATTGATGAGATTCCTCAATGGCTTGGAAAAGCTTCAATAATTTCACAGTCTCAGGTTCTCCACTCACTCATAGTTCCTCTGCTTGTCTCATGGATTGGAGGCCAGTTCTCTCTCCCTCCTACATTTTCCATCGCCCTTCCTCGATGACAGAAATGGCCTGAGCCCACTCCTATTTGAGATGTTCTAGTTTTTGGTTTTTTTGCTCTAATTCTTGGTCAAGATGATCCATCAGAGACTCTTTATTTGAGAGTTCTTTTTGCAACTTCGCAACTGTCTTGGAATGAGTGACTACTTCGTCAATGAGGATTTGTCATGTATCCACCAGATAAGCCATCGACTCTGCCACAAAGAGTCGAGACTCAAGTGAACTCGTTTCTTCCTGAGCGGAAATCACTTGCCTTATTATATCATAAATTCCATGATAGTTAAATCTACAAAAACCTAGAACTATAAATTAACAGTGTAACATTACTGATTTTGTTGGCATCTCTTCTAATGGAGTCTAAGAGATTAATCCCCAGATGTTCCTCCACACTTTTTTCTGAGTAGGATGAAATCCAGCTATGCTTTCTCGGCCTATTTTGAAATCACTCCCTAATGATGAAATGTAGTCAGGAATAAACATCACTAGAGAGGGATTTGGTTTGGCAGCTTAAACATGGATTGACCCTGAAACAACCTTGTCTCTATTAACCATAATAGGTGTAAAGGTAGGAACATCCGTTGTTGCCAAAGCATGTGGTTGTGATTCCACGAATGAAAGGGAGAATACAATACTTCCCACCCCCAAAGTAGTATCGCTATCCAAAATAGGTGGCACTCTATCTTCAATCATTAACCATGCTCCATGTATATGAGAGAGTGCTGAGTACTCGACACCATGACTGGTCAGAACAGCAATACTCAAGATGGAACTTAAAATTTCACTGGTTAGTATAAGGCTTGTGGGGATAGTCATTCCGAATAAGGATATTAGTGTCAGAATACTGGGGGCCGAAAACATAACTTCTCTCAGAACTGGAAAAAATGGAATGATAGACCACTCTAGATTTTTAGGGGATAGAACATCAACCTCCCCAACTGTGACTTTCTTAGTGACACCATAAGCAGTAAGAGTATCAACTTTTGATGCAATCCCCTCTGTAGGTACAAGAGATGCTTGGTTGAGATTTACTGGACCAACGATATTTGAATCCCTTCCAAAATCTGGAAAAACCTGATGCTTGTCACAGGATGTAGCCCTCCCCACAAAGACCACCCTATCCCTCTCCACGAGAGTTAGTTCAGTATGATCACATCAACCCTTGAATTATGGATAACCTTCCAATGATGGGGAATAAGTTGTTTGAGCAGGGGTAGGCACATCCAAAGGGTCAGAAACACCCCTGGTCTCCTCAAAGTGCCCTATTTTCCCGTTCTGATCAGCCGTAACAGATAGTGGTTCTTCCTCTACCCTAAAGGAGTCAGGGGATATAAATTCTCGGGCGATCGTCATTTGATCACTGATGGTACCTGCATCAAAGTGAATATATATACCGGTGATCCAATAAGGCAAGGATGCTTGGTTTAATCACCAGGTGAGTAGACACTTACTTGTGATCCCCCTTTGAATACACTTCAATAGATGAGAGGCTTTCTTAAGTTTCTGTGACTGTTGGGGAGATGGATTCTGAACAAGATCACCAAGAGGAGGTGGAGGATGAAACAACCTAGAAGGGTCAACAATCACCACCTCCATATGCTATTGGGCTCTAAGAAATCCTTCAGTAGTACCCCCTACTGTAGAAAGAGCATACTACCCAGCAATAGTACCTATAGGAGAATAAGTTGGGGAAAAAGTTGTCCCCTGAGACCTGACACCCCCCCAAAAAACAAAAATAAAAAGGAAAGGGGGGAAGTTTTAAACATATTTTCAACAAATGAATTTAAGTCTAGGGGATGAAAATAAGACCTCTCCTGTTGGCCGTATAAATACTACCATCAATGCCATGTGATCTGACCAGTAATGTCTGTCCATAGGATCATGAAGGCTCTCATCCATTTTAGTCAGGTGAGCAACCACCTCATTAGGCTCTTCATCAGCTGAAATGCCGGTAGGATCTATAACTCCCCTAAAACCAAGAATGTCAAAGTGTTCCCTCTGAAAAAGTCTCCATATATCTTCATCTGAGGTGCTCACCCTCAACTCATCCCAAAGTCTCCAAGCCTCTGGAAATAGAGCCGTAATTGGGATGGCCAATGCTGGGGGCAACATGAGAAAGCAGTGTAGGATTTGATAATCATAAGTGTTTCTCAGGTGTCCCTGCAAGCTCAGGAACTTGAGAAGAGAAGCGTCTATTAGATGATGGAAGGAAATAAGAAACCTTTTTCATGGTGGCCGTAGTAGGTAAGCTGACAACGTCATCATCATCATCGGCTATTTTTGGTTGCAGCATGGAAAGCACCCAATGTGAGTACCTGTAGAAACCACTTCGGGAGTGGATAAGGGTCTTGAGGTCCTTAGGGTAACAACTCACCTCATCTGGATCCTCATTGAAAGAAATGTTAGTCAGGGATGACACTAAGCCAATACCAGTAAGGGAAACTTCCCTAGTCTCTAGGAGTTGCTATAAATCTCAAGAGGATCAGACATGGGAAGATTGATTACCTTTTAAAGGTCCCATTGCCTTGAGGCCACTGGAAAATTTTCCTCCAAAGGAATGGATAATGCATTCCCGACAGCAGCCCCATCAGTTTCTCCGGCTGCCCGTGAGGTCATAACCCCATCTGTCAGAACATTCTCAAGGAGGTAGCGAAGAGACATTCGAAGAGCTTTTCCAGGTTAAGGGTGCTCAACGACTTCCTTTTTATTCCTCTTTCATTTCTCCTTGGATTCTATGGGAGTCACCACAATGGGCACCAATTTGGTTAATTGGCCATCAGAATATGACCTGACCTAGGCCTCGACGTAATTCATGGTAATAAAGGGAACATAATCCGTAGAATCTGGTAGTTTGTCCTGGATCTAGGTGTCCTCCCGGTCATTAACCACAATTGGTGAGATGTCATAAGACGTTTCTCCCAGCGAACGCTGTTAAGAGAAAGATGGAATAACTTATCAATGCATTTGAATTGACAGCTAAACCTGAAGGGTGCATAGCCATCGTATATGAGTTC
Source organism: Viscum album (assembly GCA_963277665.1). Lineage (NCBI taxonomy): Eukaryota > Viridiplantae > Streptophyta > Magnoliopsida > Santalales > Viscaceae > Viscum > Viscum album. The sequence continues at coordinate 746,240,956 of OY728129.1, read as the reverse complement.
CCCTCCACTAAGAGAAACCAAAATTCCTTCTCTCAAAGAAAATAATTAACCTCTATTGACAAAGTATTCTGATGCGTTGTTCATAATGGTACCAGTGGTGGAATCATAGTGGTGGTAAGAAAAAAGTTCATAAGCATTAAGGCAATCCATTAAGTATTTCTCATTCCTTTTAGTCTGCACCTCCTACTTATCTTATGAGTCCCAAGACACTAGCAGGTCCCTACCAGTGCTTTGAAGGTACGGTCAAAGGATCAAATGTGGTATTGGTAAGGAATTGATGAAGGAATAACCCCCTATGTGGGATCCCATCCATCCCCAAAGAATTTGAAAAGGGCCCACCATTCTGCAGGGTGACCCCCCTTCGCTGATGCAGACCATGAAGTGATATATCTATGCCAACATGGGGATAGCCAAATTGATTCATTTACTAGTGGCCAAATGAGTGGCCTTGATAAAGGTTGAGGCTCTTACGCCACCAGATTCTCACACTGGTAGAAGCCACCCATTCAGGAACATGGACAAGAAAGCTCCCGGTCAAAATAACCGATCGATGTCTGGGATGATACCCCATCCCCATTTCCAAAAATACTCCTCTTCTAAGGCGGGCCATTAAGTACATGATCACCTATGGGTGGCTTTGGTTATAGAATCCCTGGGCCTCCATGGATCGGGATTGAGACCATTATGCTTAGAAAAATCACCAAACCAGCCATCAAATATAACTTCCTATTTTAGATAGGGATCACTTTCCTTCAAAAGAGTCTTCTCTTGGATGATGTGTTTCTTGGCCATAGGGGGGGTTCTTTCCTCTTCATCCCAAACAGTGGACAAGGGGATGAATTATTCATACATGTCCCCAATGATAGGGACTCCCGAAAGTAGCCAAATGTCTCAAAGGATGATTCCAACCTCCCCATGGGTCAAATGGAAAGTGTTGGTATCTGGACTCCACCTACTTAAAAGATGTGAAATAAGGGTAGTAGGATGATGAGTATATGTCTAAGAAACCCAGGAGACCTCGTACAGTCCCACAAGATGTAGGTCGACTCCAAATTCTTAAAAACTCTGGAGAACCCAAAAGGGACACCCCCAATCCAAGCCAAATGAGCCCCTGGGGTGAAGGTCCTATTTAGATGGATAACCATGCTACTCATTCACTGTATTCTTCCCCACGATGCTCTAATAATAGTGGGTTGTCTGATCAGGTTTCTGTTTCACCCCCTCTAAGGTTTGAGGCGCATAATGAAATAAGGGACCAGAAGAGGTCTCTCTCTGTAGGTACCTTCCCTTAGAATAGATCAAGACCTTTGGAATAGAAGTATTAATTATCCAAGTGTAGGGATTATTGGTAAGGTTTTGCGCTAGGATCATTGTGTCGGAAAAAAGGAAAAACCTGTAAGAAGGAATCTTATCTGAAACTGGGTACTCCCATTGACCCACTATGAGAAGATTTGAAAGGGATTGGTGAAATGGAGAGAACAAAGTCTTTTCATCAACTGAAGCCACCATATCCCTTAATATTTCATCAGCAGAAGAAATAGGGGCAACGATATTAGCCTCAGAAGAAGCATCGATGTTGTCATCAACCTAAGAATCATCCATTGTAACCTGCATGGGAAGATCTAGGAGCTGATGATAAGTCTGTCTAATGAGAATTGTTGGGAAAGGATATGAAAAAATGAATGAAGGACTTAAAACATGTCTGCAAGAAGGATCAATGTATTGTTCATAAAAGCGGTACGAAGAAAGAGCATTTCGCATACAAAATAACACATAGAAGTTACTCCACCTACAACTCTGGTATGCGAATCCTATTCACCGCTTAAAACCATGGTACACGGAATGGCTGTGAGGCGAACGCCCGCGAACCGATGGGTGGTGAACAGAACTGTTCGCGGAATATAGAAACCACAAACCTCGACCTCATTTAAGATTACATTAAGAAGTTTTAGATTAAAATTTAATTCTGTATTAATGGTTTTTTAGGTTCGGTTCATCGATCCAAGTTCGATACATGAAAAATTCAGCCGAGTATCCTTATTCTATGCGGAATCCAGATTTTAAGTTTTAAATTCCACATCCCCCTTCAAAGAAACCAAAATATGGTACACAAACAGGGAAAATAGCAAGGAAATGGGTTCGTAAAACCTACAGAACCATTGGCAAATGTGGTTTTCTCAAGGAGAACGGTACATGAAAGTGAAGGAGGTAAGGAAATTAGGAACACTTTTAGCCACAAGAATGGGTAAAAGACAAATGGCATGGGCCCTATATATAGGTATGGTCCTCTAATACTGGGTCAACCTATTCTACCGCGAACCATTTCAGTTTAGGACCGCTTCTATATCAGAATAATCCCCTTTTTATTTTGAATAAATACCATTACAATGGGGGCATTTGTAGGGTCTTGAGAATTCCTCTTAGGAGAAGAAATACCCCCGAGATCACTTTTCATAAGGAATTAAGCACTTCTATAAGTCTATCAAGGAAAAGAGAATCAAATTGTGTTGTATTTATTTGAAGTAACTTGAAGGAATTCAAGTTTTCAAATGGGCTACATACCATCTCTAGGAAGGGTACGCGAAGAAGATGGATCACAAACCAGCAGGTATGTGAGACGGTCCATGAACCGATGGCCCGCGAAATGATGGCCATTGAGCATGGAAAACCGCAAACCGCGTCAACTGGAGGAGTTTGGTGTGGAAGCAAATTCATGTATTATTCCGTGAACCCCTCAGTTCATAGATTAAGTAGACGAGCATGGTTCTGGAAACCATTATCGCGAACCAAATTCTCTGAAAACCCTAATTGACCAAGTCTTCTGTGGGTTAGAAAATTGCTTCAATGGGCCTCCAAAAATGGTATTGTGTGCCCAGTAGATAAAATTCCTCTAATGTTCTATAAAAGTTGAACAATAGAGAAGAAAGGAAGGCACATAGAAAAGGAGGCAGAGAGGAGACAGATAGAAGGAGGACGAGCGATGAAAGATTGAGGAAAACTCAGAGGTTGCACTCCGGCTTCCGTCTTGTTTCATCGGCGAAGCACGAACTGCGAACCAATTCTTCCACAGGTACAACTGAACATGAACCATAAAAATGGTGAATTAAATAATAATAATAAGAACCATGAACCCAAATAGTGAAACATGAACCAAAGACTTCTCGTAGATGAATTTCCCACGAATGGTAATTCCCCTGACCCCCTTCAATATGGCACTCTGCATAGCATACTGCTACGTGGAATGAACTCGGCACCACATACCCAATCAGTACTTGGATATAACCCAAAGCGATATGGTGATCTGAGTACAACTTTGGTACATGGTTGAAAATACCCATGCCTGCATACCACACCGGTATGCGAATGACCCTCCTTCCTGCATACCACTACGGTACGTGGAGCCTTCCCCATCCTGCATGAGAAACCAGTACATAGAATGGGGTGTTTTTAGGTGTCGTTACCTCTAGTTACAACCTCACCCTTCCATTACTATCCAGTGCTCTGTAATCCCTCCACTAACTAGTTATCCGGCACCAGGACAAAGCCTCCTCCAAAGCCGCCAGACCCGTATGATCAGGCCATCGGGCGCATCAGCGCGCTACATTGAGTCTACATACCCATGGTAAGTGGAGTCATGAATGCCCTCTCAAAAAAGGTACGAGATTAGAGAATTCTTGTAAGTATAAATTCCCTTGGTAACCCAGATTCCATCCTTGGGATACCCACGCGAACCTCCCCGTTCCTAGGATTAGGGGTGATCACTTTCTTTTCCATTCAATGTGGAACAATGATCAATCAGAGGGGTTATGTTCGCTCCCCCATTTTATGAGGAAAAAATTACTCCCCTTCCTAGAACATACTCTGGGGACCTCCCACTATGGTAAGTCCCCAATCCTCTAAGTCCAAGTCACATGAACTTCAATTTCATTTTATGTTGAATGGTTAATTGCTCCGCACCCTTGCCCACCTTCGCCCCGACCTCTTCTTCCATGGGATCTCCCTCCTCCACCTAAAGGGGAGGAGGCATGTGCATTGTTGAATCTTTCAAATCCTCTTGTTTCTCAAACTAAGCATGACTCATGTGGGATTAGAGGTTTGTGAGTATTACAACATCAACACCACATTATGAACTACGAGAACTCTAATTCTTGACCAAATCAGGATACGTAGGATGACTACCAGAAGGACCATGCTCCAAAGGGTTCCCATTCCAAAAGGGTCCAATCAATCATGGGAAGCTTCCACATGTAATCCCCACAACAATATAAACTACGAAAACTCTGATTCCTGACCAAATCAGGATACGTAGGATGCCTACCAGAAGGTTCGAGCTCAAAAGGGTGCCCATTCCAAAAGGTTCCACCCAATCATGGGAAGCTTCCACGTGTAAGCCCCACACCATTTGAACTATGAGAACTCTAATTCTAGATTAGAATAGGATATGTAGGACACCTTCCAAAAGTACTGATCTCAAAAGGGTGCCCATCCAAAAGGGTCCACCCAATCATGTTCCTCAAATGGGTAGCTTCCATGCATAAGTCTCACACAATCTGAACTATGTGGGTTCTGATTCCTCACCCAATGATACATAGGAAGCCCTCCTTGTAGGCCCGATCCCAAAATCAAGTCACCTTACACCCCCTAGATTATGATAAATGCTAGAGAGCATTATAATATGGCTAAGTCAGTGTCACCTCCATGACATTAAACGTGTGTATGTTCACGACAATCTTGAAAATCAAGGGTAGCCCATGGGCACACTCTTCAGGAATGAACTAAGGATTCACGAACATATGAACATAACTTAAATCTATAATAGAGTCTCAAAACAAGCAACAATCTTCCCACAAAAGGGTGTGGTGAGCTTGAAATCCCATCCTCTCGACCAATGGAGTCCTCAAGTTTCATTGGCCAAATTGTCAGCCAACGAGCACCTACCTTTGGAAAGTAGGTCCATGAATCATGGATATCAGGGCTTTTGGGAATTCTTGTATCCACGAATAAACCTTTTGGAGACCATACTAGGAAATTATTTCTGAGAAGGATCAATTGCATGAGCGGTTGACTCCCACACAATCACCTACTAAGACGAACAGTTCCCCACAGGGTTAATTCAACCTTCTTTAAAGGATAATGATGATGAACGAGTCGTAACAAAGGAATGGTAAATTCGATGAGAGCCCATACCTATGTAAAAAGGGATAGGTGATGATCCTCATCCTACCATATCCACATCGCTTGTACATGCGCCACCTTGGAGGTAGAAAAATATAAAATATAAAATCCTTCTTTGTAGTAAACAAACCATTTTTTATGGATCATTAGGCATTTAAAATTTATTATACAAATTATTATTCTACTTAAAGAGAGTTAAGTGATTAGTGAAGTATAATAAAAATGTAATCTCAAGAAAAATTAGTTTATTCAAAGTGAATGTTGTTTCACTGAAGTGAAAATAATTGAAAATTTTCAAGTGAATACTCCAAATCAATATTTTACATGAAGAGATAAAAATATTGATGATGAAACCCCATAGTTAAGGGTCGATGGTGACAATGATGTTATTGACGTAAAAAATTAATTTTAAATAGAAAGAGATTATGAAATTGAAACTCTTATGGAAATTGATGATATTGAGGAGGAATATGAATATATTGACACCGTTATATATGAAGATGAGGATGGATATAAATATTTACACAAATAAATTCTTGTTATAATAATATATATTATATATCCATATATAATAGTTATTTTCAACTATTTTCTTACAACATTCATTTCATGTTTCAGATGGAATTAAATCTATTTCATGAGTTGGAGGATGTTGATCTACCTGGTGATGAGAATGATGTTGGATCATATCACCCTCAGACTTTTGGCGGTTTAGTGATGATTCAGAGGGGTTGTGGTCTTACGAGATTAATGATTATTAACCCTATATCTAAGTGATGTCAACATCTTGACTTTGATCCACACATGTGGAGGTATATTTACTTGTATATTTAGTTATTTTTCATTAATTATCATTAATTTCTTTATATATTAATTGTTTGATTATTTTTTTATTTTTTCATAGCTTTTCACATATAGCTATTTGATAAGGGAGTTATATATTGTGGGATTATTTTTCTAGAGCATGGGTGAAATGGGATCAAATTACCATTGATTTTCAACAATGTATGTTTGAGCATTAGATGGTACGTAAATAAATAATAGTTATTTTGAAATTTATTTACTTAATAAGTTGATATTATTAATTATTATTAGGGTTTATGGTATCCCGTCGATGATATCACATGATACTCTATCTAGGAGGCATGTGAGATTTGTATATGTGAGCATTGCCATAAATGTTTTCACAATTTGAGGAGGAAAACCATGTAGAAAGTAGAAGTAAAAGAATTTGATCAATCATACCATGTCCATCGACCAGATCACATAACATCTCATGGTTGGTGTGGATTATGTTCATATTGTATGGGAGTTACTTTTTAGAGGATAGAATCATTAGGTCGAAAAAACTGGGTGAGGTGGGAGGTGACATATCAAGCTGGTATTCGTACATTCAATATGTATCAATAATATTTGATAAGTATGTTTTTTACTAATTTATATTAATTTAAATATAAACTATTTATTTTATACTCATATAGGTAGTAGAACAACCCAATATTATAGATTTCGATGTTTATAGAAAGATGTACAAGGATTCTATCACTGGAGAGATTAGAGGTGATCACCAGCATCATATTGTGGTCAATATAATTTCTTTTTGAGTTTTAAAATTAACTACAATTAATATTCTAACTATTTTAATTTTAAATTTCAATTGAAGGAGTTATATGAGGCCATTAAGTCTTAGACACAGGTTGAGAGTCAGGACAAGACCGAAGATCATAACTGTAGTGCAACATGATTTGATGATGCTTCATGGATACAGACAACATAGTATGCCATTGATAAATGCCAAGTTTTTGATATCAAATCTCAATTGATGCCTGGGATTTATTATAGTATCGCTGTGATTTCTTTGAATAGCTTGAGAGGAGCTCATGAAGTTTCATCATCATCTACTGCATAGTATGAGGAGAAGCTGGGAGCTCAGGGTGAGCTTATAGAGACCATGGGTATGGAGTAGGAAGAGCTATGTTTATAACAACAACAACATTAGAAGGAGATGCGTCGATGGCAGGAGCAGCAACACGAGAAGATGATGGAGTACATGCGACGTCTGACTCATGGTTTAGGGATAGAGTTCCCTCCATTATCTCATCCAGCTCCACCAGATAACCCCAGTGATTTATATACTTTTTATGATAAACAATTGAATGTATAGTTTTTAATATTTTTATCAATCTATATATTTACATTTATATATACTGTGTTTTTTATATTGTTGTGAATATTGTGTTTTTTATTATTTATTAATTTATTATTTTTATTATTTTATTATTTATTATTTATTTATTGTTATTATTATTTTATTATTATTATTTTATTATTTTATTATAACTATTATTATTTTGTATTGTTGAAAATATTGTATTTTTTAATAATTTTATTAGTTTTTATTAGTTTATTTATTAGCTTAATTGTTTTTTTATTAATTTTATTAGTTATTATTATTATTTTATTATTTATTATTATTATTATTTTATTAATTATTTTTAATATTATTATTTTGTTATTTTGTTATGTTTTTTCGGATGTCCCCATCACAAAATAGTTTTTTCAAAAACTTAGATAAATTATTTGCGATGGGACCCCATCACAAATGATATGTCACAAATAATTTTATTTACAATAGTGTATAGTAAGTTTGTTTTCTTATTTCTGTAGTGAAATCATTGAGAGATATCTCTCATGTTGGTTTATTTGGGTCCCATTTTCATTTATAGGTCTGTTTTGAATTCTTAAGTATGAGAATTGTTTGAGAGCTATCTAATGTAAGGGACTAGGTTTTCCTGGGGTTTTCCTTTATAAGCTTGAGGTAAGAATAGGTGGTCAAAAGCTAGGAATCTATTTATAGGAGGAATTATTGGTGTGACCTTAGTATTAATGGATTGAGTTGAGATTCAAAACTTGAATTACAGTTTATGGAATTAATGGTTTCAATATGGAATTCATTGGATTTATCCATAAGATATTTATATCTTGAATCGGCGCTTCAAAAAATGAATCAATTTTATAGTTTTAAAGATTAGGTGATCGATTTTTCAGTGGATGTGTGATTCTAGAAATTCATCATCTCATGTATCCTTTAATGTCATGAATGTAGAATTACTATCCAATTTATAAGTTGGGGATCCCCCTCATTATTCTCATATTTAACCTCTCCTGTCTTGAACCCTAGGCGGCTAAATGAATTTTTTTGAAGGCCTTTGAATCCCATTTGATCATATTCAACCCTAAACTTCTAGAGGTTGATCTGTAGTAATATAAGGTTATTTTCCACTTCTTTGATATTTATTTTCTATTCTATTATCCTATCTCCGTGCTATAAAAATTTAATCTATTTTCTTTTCTTATGGTTTCTATTTCTGAATGATAGAGGGCGCTTGTTCATCCAGTTTTTTTAGCGATCATTGGTTTCCCACAAAAGAGGTATTCGGAGTTTGGATCATGGTGTTCTGATTTTTATTGGATAAAATTGTCATCTTTGTGTTTAAGTAGGAAATTTTTTAAATTTATATAGATTTTATGTGAAAGTGTGATATTATAATGCTTTAATCCTTTGGATAATGGTGAAATTAACCAAGTAAAGATAAGAATATGGGGAAATTAAGGTAAGAATTAAGTTTTGATTTGGGTTTTTGATCTGTATTGGTTTTATACCTATTGATCTATTGTGTTTTACAAAGATAGTGTGTTATCTCTATGTTGTGACTATTGTTATTCTTATCATGATTTTTTTCTAGAAATTTGACAGACAACATAAATCTAGAATAATTTTAATTATATGATTAAATAAACAATCATGTGATATGACATTTGTTATACCTTGTTTTTTATGGATTATAAAATTAATTATAAACACATGTTTTAGTTTTTTCAAAGATATTGATAGTTGATAAGTTATTGGTTTCTTATTTCCAAAAATATATGCATAATAAAGATATTAATTAAATAATTAAATTGAATTTGTTTCTTTCTAAATATAAATTCATTGGGGATGTGTGATACCATTCTTCTTGTATAGGGAATGTATGACTTGGTTCTATATCCTTAGTTCCATTTCTTGTGTGTAGAAGACACGTTTGAAATGGATGTATTCCCTAGGATATTTTTGAGAAAAATGTGTTTATTTGATAACTTTGTGTGGTTAGTTTTCTAGATAAGTAATGAGTTGGGCCTAGGCTATGGTGATGGTTGATATACATGGTAGAAGAACAATTTTATTCTATCTACAATGGGTCGAGATGAGTTTAGACTAGGGTTTTATAATAAATAACTTTTCTATATTTATTCATGTTGGATGGATTGTTGGCTAGATATTATTTTTTATTAGTTTCCCACTGCTTGATGCAGTCAGACTCTCTATATTGTATGTGTTATTATAATTTGGTAGCTTAGGTGGAGTCCTAGAGTAACTAGATAATTTAACAATGATAAATGAAAAAATAAATAACCCATGGGAAGTGATTTTGTTGATAGTAGTAATTCAGAAAAAAAATTAAAGCTAATTATTAAAAACCATGAGATAGTTGAATAAGATTCTCCAAGGATAATGGGTATGAAATATGATATTTTTAATTTGGTTTAACAAATATTATTGGATACAAAAATATAGTTAAACTGGATTTAATAATGATAACATACTTGAGAATATAAAAATTATAATTAAAAGTGTAGTCGATACTTGGCTTAATAAGATTAAAATGTTAATTGTGGAATAATATTAATTAATGGATAATTAATTAATTATTTATGAACTTGATGCTTGTGTGATTATTTCATACCTAGTACTTAGTAGTAGTATTCAGGGGTCCTTTTTGATGATAACAATAGGTGAGTCTAAGGCTATGCAGTTTTTCTCAGTGTGGTCTGTGTGTGATTTTATTTATAATTTTTTATTTCATATGTTGTCCCACCCACATCGATAGGGAAACTGAAACCCAAATGTTTCAGGTGGGGGTAGGGGGGAGGTGTTTTCTCTAACATACATGATGTAGAGGACATGGATGGACGAATTCTCCCACTCTCTTATTCTCTCTTTGTACTTTTATGAGTAGGCATATCTTAGGCTATAATGGATTATGATATAGGGTGCATTACTACCATAATTTGTGACAAATCGTGGGTTACAATACATTTATGTAAAGGATGTGATGAATTGAGGTATAATTCATAATTATATCTGGTCATGGTGGTTCTAGATTCCCACATGTTAATGCTATTGGGATGTGATTGCTTGAGGTATAATGTGTTAACTAGTCAATTATGTATTCCATGAATATACTTGGTTATAGATGTATTGGTAATGATAGTGATATGGATATATAAATTGATTCCAATATGACATATTGGGACCTATGTGGGATTGAGTTAGGTAGGGATGAGTCTCGACTCGTATTAGGTATGTCTTACTTATGGAAGTAATGAGCACATTTTTCGTGACATTGTGGTGTGAGAGAGAAAACAAGTGGAGAGGTGAAAGTGGGGTACCTTAATTTATATATTCCTTCTTGATATAGAATAGTGTACTTATATGAATTATTTAGTGAGTGATCTATGGTGAGGTTGGATAAACTTGTATTACCTATTCTGTTTATGATTCACTTTCATTTGTTTATTCACTAGGCATTAGTATGATTCATTCAAATTTTACACAAGAGGTTTTAGGATGGATCCTACTAAGTATACATGTTATATTCACCCTTCATATATAAATTGTTCTTTTTTAGGTTATCAAAAATAGTTTTGTGATTATGTTGGACATTACTAGCTTATAGGATATATTGAGTATTTATCAAGAGTTACTAGAATTCATTATAGTTTCCTTTTCTTACTTTTGGTACTTATAGTTTTCATTTAATTTTATGTATTAAATTAAGTGTATTAGGGGTTTTTCTAGTATATGCATGGTGCTAGTTGGTGGTTTACTTTTCTCATATCTTAATCCATAAACTATACATAGGGTAATTCCTCCCATGTGTGTGATTTATATACCCTTGGTGTTAGTCTCCAACCTATGGCCTTTTGGGGGCAGGTTTCGGGAATCATTATCTATCTTCCTTCATTGTTAGTCTAGATGGGGTACCTTTAGAGGGATGGTCCATAAAAAAATATTTAAATGTAAAATAATTTATCAAGGTCATAATAATCTAAGTAATGGATGTGTATCTTTATATCATTTATCTTATATTATAAGAGGTGTTGTTATATAATAAATATTTCATTGTGAAAAAAATTACAATTTTTTTTTATTGTTAATCGAATACACATGGGTTTTGATTCATATAATTATATTACATGTTTTAAAAAATAGACAAGGTTAAAATTGTTTTATCCAAGATAAAATGTTTTTCATGTTTTTTGTTAAAATAAGTGAAGTTTTTCCAACCACACATCAGTGACATATTTAAAATAATAATATTATTTTCATTAATTTTCTCCAAAAACATAGAATACCATATATTATATGGAAATGTTAGTTTACTTTTAATATATTAATCAAAAATTATATAAGTGTCATTTCCTAACAAAAAAAAGTTTCTATTGAATATTATAAGTATATTATTAGAAGGAATTTAATGTCTATGTTGATAGTTGGAGTATGTTTGAACTTAGATATGTTTAAATCCAACAAATAAATAATTGTAAAAGTCTAAATTTAAATCGATTTCACAAAATATCCTAAAGAATATTAAGATATTTATGATAAAAGAAATATGTAAAAAATTACATGTAGTTATCATGATACAGTGAGTTTTAATATTCTCAAAGAATTATTATAGGTAAATTTATTTTCACTTTAACTTAAAGCTATTTAAGATGTGTTGATAAATAATAATTGAAAGAGTTACTTTGTTTCAAAGAAAAAATTTAATTATATAAGTTCCAAATATAATGATGTTAATATTAGAAATAATTCCAATTAGAAAACATAAATTTAGACATAAGATAAATTATTGAAATATAAATATGTTTAAAGAGTTACCATTAGGAATATGATTCCTAAGTCGCACCAATTATTCAAACTAAGAATAAATTATGAATATTTCTCACTACGAGGTTAATGTGATAATTTTAATAGAAAATAACATAAATAATTGATAAGAAATTAATTATTGAAGTAATCAATTTGAAAAAAAAATATCATACTAATAACATGAGAGAAATATAAAATGTCTCGGTGTTAAATACTTAATATATTAGTTGTAATGTGTAACATCCTCACTTTTTTTCATAGTATGATATGTTAAAGAAAATGAAATTATCTTTTCCACTAATGTTTTTCTCTGATATGGGAGTTCTAGATGATAAATTTATGTAGATAATGGTCATATTTCTAGATATTTAGGAGTGGAATAAGGCCTAAGTGTGTGGTGTCTAGAAAATAGCCGTTGTCTAGCCGGTGAAACCCACCGAAAAATCAGTGGGGTTTTAGTAGGTCTACTGAATACATAAGACCCCATTGACTTGGAAATGGTATATACTGAATTCATGGTATTCTTCCAAGTACGTCGGCCATCCAGTGGTGAGTCCCCAACTGGCTGTTGGTTCCATTGGCTAAATGGTGAGGACCACTGACTTTATAGTGTGCCCAGTCCTATGGTGCATTAAATCCACCCCATATGTTTTAATTCTACACAACATGAAACCTTATTTAACAAAAAAATATGACCCACTTGAGACTATTATTAATTTGAGAGACCCCCTTGGTCCTTAGACTCTTCAATACTTATTTCTTTGTCTGTCCAACCATTGAATGATCCATGAAGTAAGAGCAGTGGGTTTTCTCTCTATATCCATGCCAAATAATTCTTCCTCCTTGAGAGTTGTTCATGGGTCTTTATTGGATCTTTATTTTTCTCAATGATCTGATGATTAATTACTACTTTATTTATATATCAATTTTTGATCTAGTATGTTGGTTTCATTTCTCCATAAAACTAAGATCTACCTTTGATAATGGGAGTTCAATAGGTAAGTGTTGATGAATAATATTACTAGACCTCTTATTGTTGGTAAATTTATGATAAAGCCTTAATACATTGATTAATTCATGGTATATTAGTGGTTAAAATGATGTTCCAACAATTACCTCTCTTTAACGGCGAAAAAATTATAAATAACAGTGACATTACCACCTAAGTATTTATTGAAGAATCATTGTGAGACCATATTTATTCTTACATATATTTTCATTGATATATTATTGATGGTTTTATGATTGTTTTCTATAATTGGGGATTTCTTATATAATCAATGAAAAATTCATAATTTATTCTTTGATTGACAGTGACATCATGTTAATTAGTATCCCATCCTTTTACATACCTTGGTTTTGGTTTTGTTGATGAACTATTTAAGGTATGTGATTCTATAACAACCTTCATGACATGGAATATTCCTGAGACTCATTTTAAAACTCTTTCTTGAAAATTAAAACCCAAGTTAGACACCCTTTATATGTGATATTATTCACCATGGTGTGATATGTAGTTAAATCTTTGATTCCTTGATGAAATTTAGAGTTTTTATTAAAAAAATTGAGGTTGGAAGTTCCTTACCATTTATGGATATTGTATAAACTTATTTATATGGTATGATTTTTATATTGAAATTGTTTGTATTCTTCCATGATAGTGATTTTTTGTGGGTGTGTGAGTTTCTATGATACCTATATATGATCCTTGATTCTATGAGAAATTGTTAGAGTAGCGTGATACCATTCTTGATGTTGACTCACATGTTGTTATTTGATGCAACTACATTTCTCATGATTCCATGTTACGATTGTTTATCATTATCTAACTTGTTGTTTTTCATCTTGGAATTATATGTTATTTCTTGGTACATGTGACAGGTGGACCATTGTGGTATATTTACCCTTAGAGGGGGAGTATACAGAGAGTGAAATGATGATGGTTATGGACTTATACATGGGGTTGGAGCATGATATCCTTTTAGACCAGATAGGTCTTTATTCCATGAGGATACTAAGTAATGTGTCATAACTCTATGTCGTGAGGATACATAGTTGCATGACCATCTCGATTACTTGAGAGGATACTGAAATAAATGAAACTATCCTTGTGGATAGTTCTGGATTTTTTTGATGAAAATTAATCATCTTTATGTAATGGAGATAATGTAGGTATGGTCGGGGGTTCTTGGTGGCTTGGTTAGCACATGACCAATCAGTACATGATTGGGTGATTGTTATTCATGTCTAAAAATTTATTTTTTATCATGAAACAGTCATGTTGTACATGTGAAAATTTTTAAGGACACATTGGTGGCGTAATTATAGGTTTTATTACTTAATTTATATATATGTATTTTTATGTGTGTACAAAATTCTTATATAGGAATCTAAGAGAGGGAAAGGGGCCAATGGAAGATGATTAAGCCTGGGAGCAAGTGTAACCCCAAGATTTTTGTTTTCTTCCTTTGCTCTATTTCAATTTTCGATCTTAGTTTTCCCTCATGTTCTAGGTGCCAGGTTTGAATTTTGAGATTCTCATTTGTTTATCTTTTACCCTGAGGTTTTTCATTAGTTTCCTCTAGGGAATTTTGGAGAAAAATTTACGTTTTTGGGCATGACAACATGAGGCGTAAGGTCGACACACAATTTATCAAACCATGATACTCCTACAAGAAATCATGTGGCCTATGAAAATTTTTGGATAGTGGCTAACCACACAGTTAGCACATGTTTTTAATACCATGTAGGCTAACCATGTGGCACATCCTTCTTGGACAGTAAGAGGTGCACAGTTTCTACATGGTTTGGAAAACCATGTGACTTGCCCAGGTCATTAAAAAATAAAAAATAAAGGATGTTTCATCTCAATATTTACCCTCAAATGCTTTTTTTATCATCCTATTCAAGCCTACCTACCCTAGTCACCTCCCTCTCCTCCCTTGGGCTCCATTGAAATATCTCCTTTTTCTGGTTTTGATGTGGATTCATCAAATAAACATCAAGTAAGTGAGTTTATTCCTTGGTTTCACCTCTTTTCTAAGATTTATCTTCCTCCTTCTTTGTGGTTTCATTTTCTAGTGGGTTGTATGACCAAGAGAGGGGTTATTATTATTTTTTGACTATGATTATGAATTTTAGTATTCGATCTTTCCTTTATAGGGTTTTTTGATGGTGCAGTTTTAGTTTCACATCATTTTATGAAATTCTCCAAGTGTGAGGTAAGTGGTTACATGATTTAGCATTTCTAAATGATTTTAGATTTCTTTCTTGATTTAATTAAAGAGTTCTATGGATTTATTATGGGGTGAGAAATATATTTTGGAAGTGGTTTATGATGGAAATGGGTTTTAGAAATGAAAATGGATATGTTTTTGTATGTGTTTTTTTGGTGCTTCATGGAAGTGTTTCATGGGTTATTTGAAAGGGGAGAATTATATTTTCAAAGGAAGTTATGGTGAGAGTGTATTTTAAAGTGTGGTTTCAAAGGAAATTGATTTTTATGGCATGATGGTTTGTACACTTTTTAATGAATTGTGAATTGGTTAAATGCTGGGAATCATGTTTAAAGTGAAATTCATTTAAGTGTGAATTTAAAAAGGGTATTGGACCATGGAAATGGGTAAATTAATCATGTTTCTTTATTATAATGTTTTAAAATGGGTGAGAAATATATTTCCAAATGGTTTTAGCATGTGTTTATAAATTTTTAATGGTTTTTGTTATGTGGAAGTGGTTATTTCCTTGTGTGCTTGGGATTTTTGGCTTTTGTTACGAAAGTATTGATAAATGTGACATGTGATGTGTAAAATTGAGAAAAAAAGGGAATAATGGGTATATATGTGGAAAAAATAGAACTAATACGCTAGTGATTTAGAAGTGGAAAGCCCTAATTCTTCTTGTATATTGACACTAGTTGACTCAGAAGTGGCATAGCCTAGAACCAATTAAGATTACTGATGATTATAATACAAAATAAACTATAATGATGACTGGATAGAACTAGGACCATGGGATATTTCCTCATAGTGGATCGTTATTGAGAAAGCTGATGGCTGTAGTTTCTATACCATGTTTCACTAAGGTGTAGGGTTTCTAGAGTTCCACTTATGCTAGATACACTTTTGGATTAACCCATGGCACTCTCTCTCTCTATCTATTGTAACACAATTCTTATAGTGCAGTTCCATCCATCTATATACAGTGGGCCTTGTGTGTATTTTTTTTGTATTTAATTTTGAGGTATGTTTTTTGTGAAATGGTATTCCTTGAAAGTGTTTTCCTTGAGAATAGTGCTTATTAACATTTTTTATTAAAAATGTTTCCAAGGATTTTAAATAAATGAGAATGTTAAATTGTATTATATTATTATAGTATGGAATCCTTTATTTTCTATGGCATCCTACTGGGATTTGGCTCATGGTGATGATATAGGATCTGGTTTCTTGAGTTCCATTGATTGTTATAGGTGGTGGTTGTGGATTGAGGTAGATACCCCTCTTTTTTCATGGAGGTTTTTGGGATGTTTTTAGTTTCCCATTTTGGTTATAGTAATTTTGAGTTTTGGTTAAAGTTGTAAAATTTTGATTTTGGAAATGGTTGTGCCCTATTTGGATTTAGTGATTTATTATTATGATGTTTATTTATATTGGTTTTTGATGTTTATATAAATGGGTGAAATCATTCTCAAAGTACATTGTTGATACCTAGAAACTAGTTTCCAGCCCATGGGGATTGATAATGTCTTTAGGGCCATTCCATTGACCAGGTTAGGGGTTGTGTTTTATGGAACTCTGGATTGGTTCATGAAAAAATTGGTATTAGAGAAGGTCATACTCTTTATAGGGACTTACTTTTGAATCACCCAACATTATTTGGGAAGTCATGTTAGATGGAGTAAGACTGTTTGAAGTTGGGTTGGAGGCTTGGGGGAGTGTCTAGACAACACTTTCTGGACCAAACCTTCAATTTCTATGGTAAGTAGGGTTTCCTTTGGTACCTTTGGTTATTTGGAGTTGTTTTGTGTTTGGTAAATGAAAATAGAGTTCGTTCAATGGTCTTAGTGATCTCTAAGGGCCTATCAATCCATGTGGACCTAGGGAAATGGTTCTAGAATACTCTCTATGATGGTGGTGTGATTGGCGTATGGCTACCAACTATATGGCCAGGTCACCCATTGACACTAGTTTCCCCTTCTTAATTGTTTTTTGTCTTGTTGGGTTCTAAAAATTATTTTAGAAACCCATATTTTAGAATTGACAAATCTAGATTTTGAAATGGAAATGGTTTGGTTTCAAAAATATGGAAAAAGGATTTTTAGGGTTATTTTGAAGGAAGCTTTGGAAAAGTATATTTTTAAAGGAATTTCTATGTAAAGTGGGAATTAGTTTATTGAAAATTATGTTTTTGTAATAAGAAATAGTAGTTTTTCAAAAAAAATTTGTTTTTAAAATATAATTTTATCAAAAAGAAGGTTTCTAGAACTTGTTTTAAATAATAAGATATGGGTTTTAATTAAATGGCTATTTATAAAATGGGATTGGTTTTTCCACTGAAAATGTTTTGAAATGGGATTTTATTTTGAAAAATATGAAAATAGATTGATTTTTGGAGCTTGAAAATGGTTTCCAATTTTGTTGTTTGTGAAATTTTGAAAAGTTTTATGAATTTTTGAAATTGTTAAGTTGAAATTGTGGGTTGAGTGTTTTTTTTGGAAAGTGGAAATGTTTTTTTTGAACTTTGGTATTTCCATGAGTGACTGTATGCATGTACATGTGTGAAAATGTAGATAATTGATGAAATGAAGTGATGATTACCTAATTTTCATGAGAATATGTATGTGTGAGGATCTATGGAATACCATTGGTGATTGTGCAACCCACCAAACCTGTTTTCTTTTCAAAAATGTTTTTTTAGAGAAGATGTGATGTTTTGATAACTTGTAGTTGTGTGGTGTGTCTCACCATGATTTGGGAATGTTTCTTGTGAGGTTTTATGAGTTTGATGAATCTTAGTGTTTGAATGGTGTTTCAAGTTTGAGTTCTTGTTGATGAGTTGGTTTTGAAATAATGGTTGGTGTGTTCTTTTGAAAAAAAGATCTGGGAGCCTTCTTGTTGGTTCCCTTGGCATGTTCATAGATTTTATGGTAATTTTTGGCCAATGGATTTGTTTGATTGGGTCCTTAGTTTTTTTAGCTAGTGTATTCCCCCACAAATATTCAATGCATATTCTTAGTGTATCCATGGATGGTTCACTGTTGGAATACTCTCCAGTTGATCAATGTAAGGACTCATTTTTTTGAGTTTCTGAATTGAATCAACATTTTTTCTTAGTTAATTGGGTCCTCTCAATGAGGGAAAGTGGATGAAGAAAATTTAGGGAGACTTTAGTTTCCTTGAGTTTTTTTAGTCATTGAAGGTGAGTTGTTCGACTATTATACTTGAAGGTCCAACATGAAAGTGGTTATGGGACTTCCAGTAATGGAAAATGTCCTGAAGCTATTTGTGCTGGCTGTAGTAATAGAAATTCCTCTCGGTCATTCATCAGCTTCTTTCAATCATGGGCTCTTATTGTGCCATTTTTGTGGTAAATTTGGTTAGTACAAGCATCATGGAGCAATCTTCACCTATTTTAAAAACCCCTCTACCCATTTACAGGATTAGTGAACTATTTGGGACTCGGTATAAAGTCTCTTCCTTTGTAATGATTCTATTAGTTCTTATGGTTGTGTTTGATGGTGTTACATTTTCTTTAAAATGAAAAGTGGATCTTATGGAATCTTTTTAGAACTTCTATGATAATAGAAGGTTGTTTTTTTAGTAATTCTAAATCATTTTATTTTAGATAGATAAATATTCAGTGGGAATCTTGTTTTTGTTGTTTCTTATTCGAAGTGGAAGAGTGTGATGCATGTGCATCTTCTAAGTAATTGTTTGGTGAAAGTGTCTTGTTGGAAAAAATTATTCTCATAGGGTGTTGTATTATTTTGGTTCTACTTGGAATGCTATGTGGTATCTCATGAAACCAAAGAAAGTATTTTGATCATATATTTTCAACTTTATTCTGCAAGGTACGAGATGATTTAAGCATTAGGGATCCAGCCACAGGCACTGGAGTGAAGCTCATGCGCAATATAGAATATGAGGGATGTTAGGAACCTTGGTCTTGATTATATCTTCAGTTAGGTAAATAGAGATAGTTTAAGATCCTCAGTCATAACCCCCTTTATCTTCGAAAGTTCCCATTTTTGGGTAGTTTCATGAAGGCCTCATTCTTCTTTGCGATCATGGTGGGTATAAGAGTTCTTCCTTGGTTTTAAGGAGGCATGGTTGTCCCATTTTTTTGAAGTTTTGGTGGTTATTCCTCTACGGATGTGAATCTTTGTTTGGTTGTCCTTGTGTGGTCAGCCTTTTGAATTGATTTCAATTTTGGTTTGTGCTAATTTGAGTATGGTCTCATCCCATGATGATGGTAAATTGTGAAGTGAATTCTATTTGGGTTAGTGTTTCCCACATCGAGTTTCCCCCCTTGTGGTTGGAGGATTGTTTCCTGTGTGGAGAGTTTAGAGTTATCCCATGTCGGGTTTCTCGTGTTAGTTTAATCTTGTCATTTTCTAAATGGCTGGGAGACCTAGATATCTTGTTGTTGTTTTATATATTGTTGGTAATTGTAGTTGGTTTTTTCATGATGGGGAGTCCATTCGGGCCACCCGTTTTGATAATGCAGTTCAATATCTGGTGTAGCTTAGTGTTGAGAAGATTTATTTGGGAATGTTGGATATTAATTTACCTTCCATGTAAAAATGGGGATTTTGGAGTGCACCCAATGGTCTTGTTGAATGAAGGAGTTGAAAAAGTTGTGGTTCGAGTTTTATGATGTTCTTCAAGAAGTAGTTTGGGTTTGTTTTTTTTGTTTTAAGTTATAGGTATGAGTTTTATTTGTAAATGTATGAGGTTTTCTCAGTTTGATAGGTTGGATTATTTAGTTTTGAGGATTTATTTTCTTTTGATCGATCAACTAGAGGTGTCATAACTTTCTGGGGGAAGAAGGCATCTAGCAGGGAGTCCATTCTGGCTTCCTGAATCAAATCTTGTGAATCACTATTTCCATTCATGATATTTCTACATTCTCATAATTTTTATGTTTATTAGGAATTTTCTTGAATTTTGGAGGAGTGCCCATTTGTTTTTAGATCAATCCTTGGAATGAATTTCTTAGGGTGGAATGTTTTCATGGTTGGGAGAATTGTGACACCTAGATTTTTGTTTCCATCCTTTTATCCGATTCACTTTTGGATATTGTTTTTTTTCAAGTTTTGGGTATGGAGGGTTTGAATTTTGAGATGAGCCATTTTTTTTATTTGGTCCTGAGGCTTTTCAATAGTTTTATATAGGAGATTTTGGTGAAATATGTATGTTTTGGGGAAAAAAATAAGAGGTGCATGGTTGGTGGATGGTTTGTTAAACCACTCACCCTCCTCCAAGAAACCTTGTGGCTTATGACCATTTTTAGATAGTGGCTAACCGAATAGTTATAGAATGGTTTGTAAACCATGTGGGCTAACTGTATAGTATTTACCTCTTGGATAGTAAGGGGTTTGTAGTTGGCACACAGTTTGGAAAACTGTGTGGGAAAATCGTGTGACTTTCCCAGGTCCTTAAAAATTTTAAAATGACAGTTGTGACCTCTTGGTATTTATCCACAAATCCTACCTTTCTCACCCAATTAGAGCTTACCTACCTGAGGTGCCTCACTCTCCTACCCTTGGATCCCTTATACTCCCTCCTTTTGGTGGTTTTGGTATAGATTCATCAAATAAACATCATGTAAGTGTGTTTTTCCTTGGTTTCTCCTATTTTATAGGATTTCTCTTCCTCCTTCTTTGGGGTTACATTTTATAGTGGGTTTTATTACCTATAGAGGGTTTTTTCTTATGTTGTTGAGTAAGATCTTGATGTTTAGTGTTCTATCTTGCCTTTATAGTGTCTTGTGATGGTGCGGTTGTGGTTTCACATCATTTTCTAAAAGTCTCAAAGTGTGATGTAAATGGTTCCATGCTTTATTATTTTTAGATGATTTTATCTTGCTTTCTTTCTTTTTATTAAAGTGTTTTATGGTTTGATTGTGGGGTGTGAAATATATTTGGATGTTTTTTGGTACATATATATGTAGGAAATGGGTTTTATAAAGGAAAGTGGATATGTTTTTTTGTATGTGATTTATTGTGGTGATTCATGGAAGTGTTTCTTGGGTTGTTTGGAAGGGGTGAAATGTGTTTTCAAAGGAACTTATGGTGCGAGTATATTTTAAAGAGATTTTGAAATTGATTTTTAGGGAATGATGGCTACCTTGTTGTGATCTTTTTATTGACTTGTGAATTGTTTAAATGTTGGGATACATGTTTAAAGTGAAATTAGTTTATTTTTTGTTTTAAAATGGGTCTTAGCCCATGGAAATGGTTAAATTAATCATTTTTTTCTTATAATGATTTCAAATAGATTTCTTAATTTTTTTTCAAGTGGTGTAAAATGTATTTACAATTGGATTTAGTGTGAATTTGGAAATTTGAAGTGGTTTTATTTATGTGGAAGTAGAAATTTCCTTGTATGATTGGTATGTTTGGCATGTGTTGTGAAAGTATTGGTATACGTGACATGTGATGTGTCAAATTGAGAACAAAGGGAATACCGTGTATCTAAGTGGGAAAACTATAACCAGTATGCTAGTGATTTAGAAGTGGCAAGACTGATTCTTCTAGTGGATTGAATCTAGTTGAATAAAAAGTGGAAAATGTTGGATTCACTTAGCATGATTGACAATTACAACACTAAATAAACTTTGATGATTATTGGAGACCACTAGGCCCATGTGATATTCTATCATAGTGGTTTTTTCATGAGAAATCTTATGGTTGTGGTTACTATACCATGTTTCACCAAGGTATGAGGTTTATAGAGTTCCAATTGTTCTAGCTTACCTTAGGTATTTAACCATGGTACTATCTCTCTCTCTATTGTAACATAATTATTATGGTGTGGTTCCATCCATAAGTATATGGAGGGCCTTGTGTGTATTTTTTTAATTTCATTTTGAAGAAAGTTTTTTGTGAAATGATATTCCTTGAAAGTGTTTCCTTAAGGATGGTGTTTCTTAAAATGTTTTCTTAAAAATTGATCCAATTTTTTTACATATATGATTATGTTAAATTTTATTATAATTTTGTAGCATGGGATCCTTTCTTTTGGGTGGTATCCTACTGGGATTTTGAACACACCCTATATACACCTTTGGGTTCATATTGCCTTTGTTATGTATGACCCGAGTAAAGGAAAGATGTGTCATTGTGATCATAGAGGATCTTATTTCTAGAGTTACATTGATTCTAGTAGGTGGTGGTGGCTTTATTGTGTTTTACCTCTTGTTTCATGGATGTTTTTGAGAGGTTTGCAGTTTCCCCCTTTTATTGTAGTACTTTTGAGTTTTGGTTAAAGTTGTAAAACATTGATTCTGGAAATGGTTGTTCCCTATTTGGATTTAGTTATTTATTATTGTGATGTTTATTTATATTGGTTATTCATGTATATATAAATGGATTAAATTGTTCCTAAAGTACATTGTTGACACCCAAACACAATTTCTAGCCCATGGAGATCAGGAACGCCCTTCGGGCCATGCCACATAATAGGTCGGGTGTCAGGTTGGATGGAACTCCAGCTTGGTTCATGATAGCATGGAGATAAGGGTTTTAGTGGGACATTATCTAGAGGATACTACTATTTATTTATTTATTTAACACCTACTTATTTACTCTATAATGACTTTCCACTTTGGAAGATCATTTATTTATTATTTGACATGTATTCCCTATAGTATTACATGTTTTTGCATGTTTAATCTAGTCATTATATTTTATTATATTCTATTATATTATTATTGTATGATGACATGATACTGAGGTTATAGTCTCCCCACTGATGGAATTAGACCATCACTTCTAGTTGGTATCCAATTGCGTATGGGGCGACATGCATGATGCCATGTAAAAATACGGTTTGGAGTCGGTGATTTGGGATTAGGCATTATAAATTGTATCAAATCATAATTTATTATTCTTTGACTATCCTAGGACATTATAAAAAGGAGATAACTATGTGGGACTCATGTATGGTATTTCCCATATTCCTATCTATCACATGTGTAATATATCTCTAAGATACCATTGACTGAATTACTGTCATAGTTTTATGGGATTTTGGGTACATCCATGTATTAGGACTAGGAACATAGGATCACATTCCATATATATACCTATTTATGTGCTTCATATTTGTTCTTTGATTGAATTACCTGATTGTTCTATCTATTCAGAATAGTCCTTTGTGCTTTATTGAGTGATATATCTGTTTACCATGATGTTGTGATATACTATGATAGCATTAATTTTTTGAACCTGAGCATTATGTTATGTTTTTTATATATGTGACTGTGACTAACGTGTAGGTATGAGACCTTGGATAGTACTATGATGGTTATACCTTGGGATATGGGTAGACTCTTAGGAGAACTTTGTATTATCCCTTAGACCGATCAGGGTTTATATTAATGACTCTATTTTTTCCTAAGTACTTCACTTCATGTCACAAAGATGATTCCTTATAGAATTTTAATGGGACTGCCAACTGATGTGGGGTGGGTTAATTCTTCTAGGGAGGATTCCATTATTCCACTACATGCTATATATGAGGGTATTTTAGAGCACAATCCCAACCTACTCCAATATCATAGGATGTATGCCCAATATATTTGAGAGTATGTTTACTTATTCCTGCCTAGGGTAGAGGGTTTCTGAGGACCATGGTTGATTACACTAAAGATTTCCAACTCCAGAATCCACTATACTTTTAGGACACTATTAGACTACAAGATGTGAAGGACTCGATCAACATCATTATGTATATCTTCAACCTAACTTATACATATGAGGATCAAAAGGTGAAGATGATATCCTTAAAGCTACATGGACCCACCAAGTGATTTTGGTGTGTGAATAGACATTATAACATGCATGAGGGTCTCACCTAGTATACTTCAAATAATTTTTCTTTCTATAATTATATCATGATACTTCAAATTTTGACCAAGCATAGGAGTTCATGGAGCTATAATAGTTTTCCATAATAATATCTATATACTCTAATTTTTTCACTATGATTATTTTATTTTCTCATCTATTATCTTTGAATGAGGCATAGAAGGACTGAAGGTTTGAGATATAACTTTGTATTAATGTCATACATAAGGTTTGGATCTTTGATCTAGCAACATACCTAGAGGTTATGAAAAAGAACTTGATCATCAAGAAGGTCTGGGAGATTGATAAAAAAGATTGTTTCCCTCCACCCTTTGGTACTTAGTTGAGTAGAAGTACTAACACTATTATGAGTGTCACTTATGGTACTAGGATGAAGAATATTTGGGATGAGACACAGGGTGGTAGTATGTTTATGAACTATAGTATGAATTCTTTAGACCCATAAGGATGAGTTCTATAGTATTTTTACTGTATAAAGGTCAAGTATTATAAAAAATTATTTACAACACCCCATAGATCATGTAGAAAATACAAAAAAACATGGAATATTCTATAGTTCTTCTCCAGATATTTGAGACTGAGGTTCCACATGGGTAGATGATAAACATGATCATTGACATAGGGATCCATCTGGTGTCCTCAACATCAATATTAGATGAAAATGACTTAGAATGGTCATGTTTCTCGGGGATAGGGATGTAGTGATGAGGTATATCATGTGTATGTTGTGGATACGACTCCAAAATATGGTGGTGAGGGACTATGTATAGTTCAAGGTACTATTTTAATCACCTCTACATTATCGACTACCTTGTTTTATGTCAATGCTTCCAATTCCTTTATATATTCACAAGTTATTTCAAGACATACATTACCAACAAAGTTTTTCTATGATCTAATTTATCATGATACACCTATGGGAAAGAAAGTGTATCATCTTCAGTGATTCATAGAGTTTTATATAGTCATTTATATTTATATAAATATATGGAAATTCATTTTTCTAGAGATAACAATCTTTGATATGATTCTCAGTATGGATAGATTGACCTTCTTTTAACTTCAAATTGATTGTTATTAGAGATGGGTGTTGTTTAATTCACTGATGAGAGATACATATGTGATGAAATGAGAATGGGAACTAGGAGAAGGTAGAGTTGTTCTAGACATAACTCAGTTCAAGATAATCATGGATCAAATTTTGGGCTTGCCACTTTTAGTAGGATTAGTGTAAACCCACTCATTTTTCCTCTAGTTGTGGATATCAATTAGGAATTATTCCCCGATGAATTCATCAAACATCCCCCTATAGAGGATTTTAATTTGAGATAGATCTCATTTTGGGTGTATGTTCCATTTTGAGACCACCTTATCATAAGGTTCAAGCCTAGATGAAGGAAACCAAGGTAAAGTTTGAGGTCTCAAAAAATAAAAGATTTATCTAGCTAAGTACATCACCATGGGGTGAAATTTTTTTTTCATGGAGGAAGGTAGTACTAGAATCTGTGTTGATTATTGGAAGATAAACCAGGTGATAGTGAATTTTTTTCCTTTGACTTGGATTGGAAATATTTTTGATCATCTATAGGTACCCTGGTGGTTCTCCAAGAGTGATTATTATTTGGGCTATCACTAGAAATGGGTTACATAGGATGACATTCTAAATATGGTGTTTTAGAGTAGGTATGGTTTATATGAGTACTTAGTGATGCAATTTGGATTGAAAAATGTGATGAAAATGAACATATATCTCAAGAACAGGATCTTCCACCCATATCGTGACTCATTAATTATAGTGTTAATTAATGACATACTCACCTACTCACTAACACGATAGAAGCATTCCATACATCTTGAGATAGTCTTAATTATGCTTTGATCATATTGACTTTAAGAAAAGATGTCTAAGTGGAACTTTTGGATTTAGGATTTGATATTCTTGGGGCATGTGGTATCTAATATAGGTACATCCATGGACTAAAAGAAAGTGAAAAATGTGATTTTATGGAAACATCCCCCAAATATTTCTTATATTAGGATCTTTGCAGGTTTAGTGGGATAGTACTGACATGTTATCCATGAATTCTCTTGGTTATTAGTACACATGATTGCATTGATGAAGAAGGGAGTAAAGTTTCAGTGGTTGGACTAGTGTGAAGAATCATTTCTAAAGATGAATAGAATATTGAATATAACTCCAGTAATGATACTACCTAAGTATGGTATTAGTTATAATGTATAATATGATGCATAAGTCATTGTATTAAGGGAATTTCTGAGGCATAAACAGAAATTTGTACTTTTTGGGTCACATCAGCGATAATCCCATGAGAGGAATTATCCTACAGATGACTTTGAGATATCAGTGGTGGTCTATGATTTGAAGTTTTAGTGAAACTGTCTTTTCAGTGAGATGTTTTCTATTTAGATAGACCACTAGATCCTCTATTACAACTTCACATAGTAGGAATTGAATATAGGGTAGATGCATTGGGTAGAGTATATATAGAAGTTTGAATTTTAGATTTTATAATAATGTATAAAGGGTAACAACATTATAAATTCTATTATCCATAATATATAGATAGCATAGGATCTTAGAGAGTGTCTTTCTGGGGATCAATGGCACATGATGAGATTATTAGAAAATTAGAGGATGAATGGTTATAAGGGAAAGGTATATATGACTTAATTCATTTTTTATAGCATATTATATCATATACTAAGTGAATACTAGTTAAGAGTATGACCATGAGTGTTTCATGATGTGGGAGCAGCTAGAATGAGGTGACCTAATATCCAGATGGTTAATAGACGACGACCGTGTGATCATGTTACATGGGAGAGTTATAGTGCCTTCTTTTATCATGGAATATATGATAAGATAATTCATACCTTTAGGTGGGAGGTATACACTAGGGTGAAAAATATGTTTTAATAATTTAGTAAACAGTTCTATGGGCTAGGGATAGAGATGTTCATTATTAGATTTATCTATTGATGCCTTACCTGCCAGAGGGTACAGCCTGAGTATTAACATCCTGGTGGGTTTCTAAATGCACTTAAAATTCCTTTGTGTATGTTATAGGATGTAATGATAGAATGTTTTATAGGTTTACTAATGAACATGAGGAGT
Organism: Viscum album; assembly: GCA_963277665.1. Taxonomy (NCBI): domain Eukaryota; kingdom Viridiplantae; phylum Streptophyta; class Magnoliopsida; order Santalales; family Viscaceae; genus Viscum; species Viscum album. Next base: position 746,213,575 of record OY728129.1, on the reverse strand, counting down.
TCTGATGATTACTAGGTGATTTTGGATTAGTTGATGAAATTTTCTCATTTATTACCAATACTTGTGACTCACTCAATGGATGAGATAGGAAGGTTGTATGTTAGTGAGATTGTATGCTTACATAGAGATCCTTGAATATTGTACCTAAAAAACACACATTTTAAATCATTTTTTTCATGTATTATAGAAGGCCTTTTGGACTCAGCTGAGATTAAGAACAACATACCATACCCAGATTGATGGACAGTATGAGTGAACAATTCATGTACTAGAGGATATACTTCAGGCTTGTGCCCTAGAAATTGGTGGAGCTCGGAATGATCAACTAGTCATGGTTTAGTTTACTTATAATAATAGTTATAATTCCTTGATTTATATGTCCCTTTATAAGGATATTTATGTGAGGCCATTTCTATCACTTCTACATTGGAATGACGCGACTGAGGTAGTGGTTGTGGGGACCAATATGTTATAGGATACATTCAAGAGAGTGAAACTAATCTAGAATCAGATGATCATATATTAGAGGTGGAAAAATCTTATTCCCACCTTAGAATAATACATTTGATGTTTACTATAGGTGAATGGTTTTTTTTCTAATAAAGACTTCTGTGTTAAGGTGTAGATTTTTAGGGAAGTAAGGAAAGCTAGAATCATGCTATATTGAAACCATGAGATCAAAAATCAGGTTAGGAGAATGGAATGCCATCTAGACCTTAATTCTCAATACCAATGTATGTATGACATGTTTAATGTGTCAAAAATTTATAGATACATCCCTAATTCAATTATTGTCATAGAATGTGAGAATATTAAGACCGAGACTAACACATCATTAAAGGAGCGCTTGGTGAAAATTGTAGACCGAAGTTGGAATGTCCTTTGAGGGAAGATGGTACCACTAGTATAGGTCTCATAGAATCATGGATGTATCTAAGAGAAGACCTTGGAGCATGAGGATGAGGTTTGGGATCAGTGGACTGATTTGTTTGAGAACTTTTGAAGGTACATCTCAAGGACACGAATTCCTTAGAGTCAGAGAATTGTAATATCCTCACATTATTTTATTGTATGATATGTTAATGTAAATGAAATTATATTTTCCTCTAATGTTCATATTTGTTATGTGAGTGTTATAGGGATGTTTTAAGTAGATAAGTTTTTGGGTTTTAGAGACAAATGAGTAGTATAAGGCTTGATTGTATAGTGGCTGTAAAATAGCCACAGATTGGATAGTATAACCCACCATCCAAATAGTTGAGTTTTAGTATGTTTACTAGTTATTACAGACCCTAACAGCCGGCTAATGGCCAGTCTCTAGCCACCTGATGGACCTAGTGTGATGGTGTATTAAATGTACCTTGTGGGTTTTAATTTCACATGACATGACACATCCTTTAACACCCACATCTAACCCCCATGACCCTATTACAAATTTGTGACCTTTTGCTTGGTATTTAGACTCTTAAATACCTTTACCATTGTCTTTCCAACCATTGATCGATACAGGTTGAAATCATGGTGAGTTTTCTCTCTAGGTCCATGCCAAATCCTTCTTCATACTTGTGTATAGTGCATGGATCTATATTGGATATATTTTTTCCTTGATTATCTGATGATGAATTTCTATCTATAGATATAAATGGTGGATCTAACATTTTAATGTATTTCCTTGATCAAACAGAGACATAACTTCGACAATTAGAGTTAAATTAGAATGTGTTTATGATTCATCTTATTAGACCTATTCTCGATGGATGATGGTTGATAGAACCATAATAAGTTTATAAATTCTTGGTATATTGGTGGGGAAATCAATGTGTCGATGATAGAATCTCTTGAAAAAATATATAAATGTCATAAAATTTAATGTTTCCAAGTATGTATTTATAGAACTATCATCGTGAGATCTTATTTATTCTTCTATCTCTTTATATTAATATATTATTAATGTATTAATGATCATTGTTTAAATATAAGGATTTATTATAGAATAAAAAATGAATTCACAATATGTTATTTAATTGAAATCATATTCTGGTGAATTTGAATCCATTCATTTCAAAGACTTCAATTTTGGTTCTGTTGATGGACTCTTTAAGTTATGTGACTCTAGAACATCCTTCTTGACATTGAATCTACCTGAGTATCATTCTAAACCTATTTTTTTAAACCAAAACTCAAGTTATCTACCCTTGACACGTGAGATTAGTTTAATGGGGTATGACATGGTTCATTCTATGACTCCATGATGAAATTTAGATTCCTTCCACAACAACATTGAGGTAGGAATATCCTTACCATTTGTGGGTATCATATACACTTTCTTCCAGGGTATGATTATTGATTTGGAATTGTTTGTGTTCTATATTGATTATGATTGATTGTAGGTGTGTTCATTGTCATGATACCCACATATGATCCTTATTTATATAAGAAATTTATAGATCATCTTGATACCATTATTTATTTTGATTCAAATGTTGTTATATAATGCTTATATATTTATCATGATTCCATGCTAAAATTATTTATCATGCTCCACCTTGTTGTTTTTATATTTCCATTAGATGTTATTTCTTGGTATTTCTGGTAGTTATACCATCATGTTATGTTTAAAATTATATTGGGGGGGGGGGAATACAAAATCTCTAGTGATGATGACTATTAACCAATACATTGGGTTGGAGCATGATAGACCTGTGGCTTGGATGAGACTTGATGCCTTGAGGATTCCGAGTAACATTCCAGAACTCAATACCTTGAGGATATCGAGTAACATGTCTTACATGATTACTTGAGGATACAAAGATATATATGACTTTCCTTGTGTCTAGTTCATGATCTTTCTAATGAATTCTAATCATTATTCTTGCATGGAGCCTAAGCAAGTATGGTCGATGGTTTGTGGTGTCTTGGTTTGAACATGACTAATCGGTAAATGATTGGGTGATTTCTAATCCTATATAAAAATTTATTTTTTATCATGTTATGAACCTTTTATACATGCAATTAGTTTTTAAGGAAGCATTTGTGGTGTCCTAATGAGTTTTATTACTCTCACACTGTTTAAGAATTTAGACGTGCTTGCAGAATTCATATATAGGAATCTAGGAAAGGGCAAGGGGCATGTGGAATATGGTTGAGTAGAGGATAATAGATTTAGGGGTGGTTTCGGAAAATACTTCAGAGTATATTTCTATTTATTTATTTATTTACTTCATTCACATTTAATCTATTTTGGATTAAGAATTTGGGAGTTCATTTATTTATTGTCTGACATGCATTCCATATAGTATTACTTTTTTCTGTATGACTACTCTCATTAATATATTTTATTATATTTTATTATATTATTATTGTGTGAGGAAATGATACTAAGGGTATAATCTCCCTAATGATGGAATTAGATACTATCTTATAGTCATCATCCACTTACTTATGGGGAGGTGATCATGAGATCATGCAACATTTTTTTCCCAGATATGGTGGTTTAGGACGAGGAATTACATAAGGGTTTCACATGTATCAGGTTTATATAATGTAAATATCCATTTTTATTCATTAATGAATGTTGTAATTTACTTTACATGAATGTTGGAATGTTAGAATCCCATAAAATTTTAACTTCTTGTTGTCCCTAACAAATGATAATTGTGGATTATAATGGGATGTGATGATATGTAAAGGTCACAATGAATAAATTCTTTTACTCACTAAAAAATATTGTATAATAGATATGAAAAATATATTCATGAGTTAATAAGTATATACTTATTAAATAAACTAACCACCAAAGAAAATATAATAGAATTTGATATAGTCATTGATATACTTAGGTGTGTATGCTTATAATCAATTCCTATTACCTAACTTTAGGGAGATACCTGGAATGAAAACCTTCACACTTTTATACCTCACACAATTAAAAATAAACTTAGATAATATGGGGGGTGGATGGGTAAGTTGTTGATCATGTAATTATTTGGATCATAACAAAGATTTTAATTTTCCACCTATATAATGAGTAAAGAAAATTAGACCTTGATTGAATTAGATTAATGAAATGTATGTACATGCATCGTCATCTCACATATGATGATCTAATATATTAAACGAATGAAATGTGATGTATTTATTGACCTGGTCAGTCTATTTCTAATAATTCAAGAAAATATTTGTTGACCTATACTGGATTGACATGTTCCATGTATATCGGTCCCTCGGTGCCATATAAAAAGGGATTATATAAGTGTATGATGTGGACTACATTTCATGTGTATTTCTATATAAATTTCATTGTATAAAATTTTTATTTAGTGATAAAACATGTCTTAATTTGGTTAATTTTTTAAATATTTAAATCTTTGAATTTTTTGATTCAATGTGTGTTTATATGTCTAAATTTACTATTTTTCCTTATTTTAATTTCTATTTATTTTATTTTATTTTAAATTTCCACTTTTAAGTGTTTTTTTCTTTTCTAGAACTTTATTATTTCATTTATTTTATGTTAATATTTTAATTATTTATTTTTTAGTTCTTTAATTTTTAATTTTAATGTTTTCTTCTATTTTTGAAAATATAAGCAGTAGTGTTAATATATTTTAGTTTTTTATTTTATTTTTTCATTTCATTTTAAATTTATATATTTATTATTATTATTTACTATAGTGAAGAGTGTGAGAAAATTTTACATGAATTCTTTTTCTAAGAGAAATCTGTTTATTAGAGTGTCGTGAAAGAATATTTTAGGAATGTGTCCAATTTTGCATAAGAGAAATTGTATTGAAACTATATGGGAATTTGAGGATAATTTTCTTATAAGAGAATTATCATGTATGAAAACACGCTTAATAGAATATTCCTATAAGATAATTTTAGTCTATCCTCATGCAGTGATTTTAAATCCTACTTAGATAAGTTAGATTTTAGGAAAGGTTGTCCTATAAGATTTATTCTCATAAGATATATCCACATAATAGAATCCACACATATAATAAAATTATGTGTAGGAGTATTTTTTAAAATAAATTTTATTATATAGTTTCAAACCAAACTCATTTTCTAAGATTGAAGATTATAAATAACTTTAAAATACCACACGAGTCCAATAATTCGGATTGGGACTACCAAGATTTAGGATTTATGATCATATCCTTGAATGAAATATGAATAATAGAATAATTTTATAAGGATGATTATAGGAAGAGGATAACTGAAAGGTGAATCATTTTTGAAGAAGATGAAAATTTACAATTTTGAACCTGAGACATAGACACATGATCAACTAAAACTAACTGAAACTGAGGGAGAGTTATGACTGAAAAATATAACTTATTTGGTTCATGAAACTACATGGGGGTAACATTGGAGGTTCTCTAAGAACATAAGGATCTGGATACACATGAAATGTTAATTATTTATTTCAAGGGAGAAATTACTTTCACCTTCCAGTCATAAGGAACAAAGTGTATAGTCATGGTGTGGCTTCCATGTAGAAAAAAGTACTGTGATAGATTCCATACAACTAAAGAAAATAAATAATTAAATAAATGTTTAGCATAGAGAAAGATATGTTGGATGAGATTAGATATTAAGAACTCAATCTATAGGAAAGAGCACTCTAGATTCTAAATATAGTGGAGTTAGAGCTAGGTGAGAAGGAGAATTCAATAGACAAGGTTCCTTTTTTCCATATCCACTTTTTGTTTTCTAGTTTTAAGATTAAATGTCATGAATATTCTTTTTTCATCATGAACATGCTAACTTAATTTTATATTTGGGAGTTGTATTGGAACATATTGAATTATTTAATATATTTTTTTTCATTTTCATAATTGTGTTAGTGATATTAAATGTTCAATTATCTAAATTTCATTCAGGATGAGTATCTTTTTTTAATATTTTATATACCTATGAGTGATGATAGTGAATCCTTATCCTTTTAAAAAAAATCATAGTATCAAAAATTATAAAAGGATAATTATTATATTCTTTATTTTTCAATAATTCTTTTCCTAAATTTTGAATGACTAATCATTCTTTCTAGAGAGTTTGTTAAACTATAGAGATAACTTATCTACAATTAGATTCTTTGACACACATTCATTATAGGCATTGGAATAGTTATGTTAACTTGAAGTTTGAACAAAAATTTTCATTTAAATAAATTCAATATAGTTCTATGCCCCTAACATAATCATCAGTTGTTCTCACTCTCATCTATCACTATTTTATTAATTGAAAAACTTTTCCATAATTTTCATAACTCTTACATTTAATTTTACACAACCACTATTAATGCTTCACATTTTGTATTTTCATTTTAGTTATTTGTTTAGTTTCACAACTTCAGTCATCATTCTTAGTAGATATGATAATCTTACTTTTTACTATAAAATTTTTAGTAGGTTTTAAATAAGCAAATTTGTGAGTGTTTCAAAGACAATGAATTATATTTTTTTTGGTTCCTTCTTTGAAGAAGGAATGTTCAAAAAATAAAATAAAATAAAATAAAAATATATATGTTTTATTTAAAAATTACATATATTAAAATGTATTTGAATTTTTTTCTAAAAATTCTACTTGTTACTCATTGTGTGTGCTAGTTATTTCAATATTATCACATGAAGTTTTATGAATAATCAAACTTGTAAGATATATGTTGAATATCTAATTCTATAAATAAACAAAAAAGAATTATGTTCTTAGAAAAAAAACAATTAAAATGGAAAATCTATAAGTTATGGATAAATTTACCACAACCCAAAACACAGGTCCATGAGAGACCTAAACTTATGGAATTTCATCTACAATCAATTTCCAAACATCTATAATGTATAAGGACTACCCTTAGGACTAGGAACTATGAAATTAAGTAGTAAAAAATCTCCATGATTTCATTTTTAATGGAATTTTCATTGAGGGATATTTATATCGCATTAGATATTTTTTATAGCCTTATTCATAAGCTTACTTTGTGAGAATTGAGTGAAGAAGATATGCGAGTGATGGTGTTTCATTTTTTCCTTAAGGGTAGTGCTAGGACTTGGTTTTAGAACATTGGTGAGAATATTTTTGATACCAGGGATGAGTAATTAATTTCTTTTGAGGTGAGGCATAAGATAACTGATTTTTTTGGATGAGGGAGAGTTATTTCCTAATACATGGGATTGATTTATAGAATTACCTATATAGTGTTCCAACCACCAATTGGCTCCACATTTTTTGTTGGATACTTTCTCTAATTCTCATACAGTGTAAGATCATTAACTTTTATAGCTATGTATAGAGACCTTTTAAAGTTATTATTTTACCTATTTTTTAGTAAATTTTATATGGGCCTTGTCTTGGGCGTGTTTAGGTGAAAATTTAACGTTTTTGGAGGTGATTTGGGTAGTGTATGATTGGCGAATAATTTTCCCAAACTGTGCGGCCCACCCTAAAAAAAATTTCAACCCCAAATATAGAGGGATTTCATAGGTGGTACATGGTTTTTCAAACTGTGCACCCTCTTAAGAGTAACCCGTGTACCCCCTTGAAGAGTTTTACAGCTTTGGAACACCATTTGGAAACCCATGTGCTCCTACCTATGAAACCATGTTCACAGTTTTTAATATTCCACCAATTTGTTTTAAAATCCTGAACCCACTGGACTTCACCCTATTTTGACCCAACTTGACCCTAAATGATTCCTCTCATTTTTGGAGGCTCTTTTTCAGATTCCAATTCATTATAAACCCATTTCTCGGTGAATCAAAGCCCGAATTGAAGATATACACCTCTCTCAAAAAGAGATTATCATCCTGATTGGCTTCCATTCTCTCCCATATCTCTATATATATAAAAAGGGGATGGTTTCTTCTGTTTTTAATGGGTTTAGATATAGGTTTTGTGGATCATGATTTTTTGATATTGGATCTAGGTTTTAGATCAAGATCTCATTCTTCATTATGACCTTGGTTGTTCCGCTTGAATTGGGGTTTTCCATTAGCGACCGTTTTTCAACAATCTTGAGGTTGGTGGTTTAAATAAAAAAATCCCGTTGTCTTGATTTAACTATGTGTGTGTAATTGTGAAATTAATATTTCCATTATTAGGAAATTACAATAATGATTGAATTGATTTGATTAAATTCCCATGTGAGAATGATTTGGGTTGAATTGGGGAAATTGAAATTGGTAAAATTAGATTAACTAATTGATTAATTAATTAATAGAATTGTGTGATTGTGAAATTGATGGGAGATTGGGGTTGAGTAATGGGTCCATTAATGTGTTATGAATTAATTGATAAAGGGGAATAATGAGATGGTCAAATTTACCATTAATAGGTTAAAGAGTTATATGGTTCAAATAATGAAAAATGGTTTAACAGTAATTTTTATATATTATTACATTTGATTAAATGGAAGAACCACATTTTTTGTGGTAAATTGTGATGGTATCATGGTGTTCAATGTTGGTTAAAATATTAATATTGGTTAATTTTTATAATTTTTATATATGTGATATTGTGATATATGTGATATACATATGTGGGACATGGATGGATGCTTCAAAATCCAAGAGTGAGAAATGAGTGTGGGAAACATACCGTTACTTCCAAATCCCACTTGTGTGTAACTAATACATGTGTGTGGGACATGGGATGCAATATAAAAAATCCCATTGTGATATTGATTTTGGGACATAGAATACAATTTCTAAATCCCAATTGTGTGATTGATTGATAAATGAGTTTTGGGACACAAAATGATGCTTCAAATACCCATGGGGTCCTATCAATGTCATTCTAGGCCCAAAGCGTTGGCATTGGACCATGGTTCCAATTGGCCGTAATATGAATTTAAATGAAATGGATAATTAAATCCCATGTGTTATTATTATTTTTTAATTGAATATGTGATATGATTCAGACTCCGACATGGGCTGAAGGAGGTATTGAGAGTTTGGGTGTCCTTGAAAACCTGGGGGTTTATGTGGCTAAATAAAGAATAATTGAATATATATAAACTACTTACTTTATTTATTATACTTATTCTTTATACAACTGTATACACTATTATTTATTGTATATTGTTTTAGAAATAATTGTTGGTGGCCAATTTATTTGTACTCACACCCTACTCAGGTTTCCTGATCAGTACTAGAATAGATTTTATGGTTTCAGAATAGGATATGGGTAAGGTACCTATGTTATATAGCTGATATGTGATGGATAATGGATGAGGGAACCAAAAATGGTGTTAGGACCGGCTTAAGAGTTTTTATTGTAATTATTTATTGTTGGTTTTGGGGATTGACACATGAGATGTAATTAGCCAGAAGTCTCTACTATTTAGTTTTGGATGATGTATTTCATATTTTGGTCATCATGTGATACTAGTTTGTTTAGTTGTTGGTTATATCATTTGGCTATTGTTTTTTTTCTATAATTCTATTTTGATAAGAGGGTATCGTCTCCCCATGATCAATATTAGACCCTCATTACTTGTCGGTAGCCTTTGGCATACAAGGGGGTGTAATTAAGGTCACATAGAGAACTAGATTTGGGAACCAATGTGTGGTACCTGATTTGGGAGATTACAAAGTAGTATCAAAGGTGTGTTTCTTTTTTTCTTTTTTTCATGATATTTGGGAATGGAAGACTAGATACTAGGATGAGTCTGGATTTGGTTAATAGATCATGCATGGGAATGGTTAACCCATATATGTGGGGAAAATATAAGTACCAATGGTGGTATTGTTGTTACTGATGTGTTTTGTTACAATTGATGTTATTTTATCTCAAGTGATTCACTTGTGTGATTTGATTATTTTCTATGATTTTTTCTAATATTTTACTCATGGACTGATATGTAATGAGAGTTGATTATGCATGTATCATTCTAGGGACTTATGATTATTATGTGATAATAATTATTTTAGGCATGCATGGGAAAAGTAGGTTTTTGGGTAAGTTGTTGAACTTGAAATATTTTTCTTTTCTTGTGATATTAAAATTAAAACGGTGCCTAATATGGACTTGAAAGTTATAAAATGATTAAAGATGTGAATAAATGGGTGTCTAATGAAACTTTAATATTGATAATGTATTTACCCTTGTTAACCATGATCTAAATGTAGCATGGTTAAAGGTACTAATAGTGCCACAGTTTTGAATGTGGTGCAGGTAAAGGGGGATAACTTGTTATGTAATCATGAAAATTTCTACTGTTAACTTTGTTAAAGTTGTGTTATGTTTCCTGATATATGTGTTTGGAATTATAGAGATATGATTCCATGAAGACTCTTGTTGATAAGACAACCAAAGGTTAAGGATGGAAATTATACACTAGTAGCTAAACTTGAGGTACTAGTTATGAGTGAGGAAGAAGGATATAAGTTCCATGATAACTTTTCTTACTTTATATAGTTTATGGATAGAGTCCCTGAGCAGGTTTTGAAGAGAAAGTATGATCTAACATGGGAGTTTTAGTTATAGAATCCTTATAATTTCACAGAATTGGGTGGAACTAAGGCATTTGAGTTATGGATTGTGTATATCTAGACAATGCTTGAACACATAGAGACTATTACTGAGAAGAGAGTTATATTGGTCATTTTTATGTTATATGTTCAAGCAAAGAATTAGTGAGACAACCATACTGATGATGGATTGGTGATTTTTGTTAGATGATTGGAAGATATGACTTCTGAGTGTAGGAAAATAATTATGAGAGTTTTACTAGAGTAGTGGAAGGAAAAGTGTCCAGGGGATGGATCAATTACATAAGACCTTTCTCACGTGATCTATCACTGGTGTCATAGGTCAGGTCAATTTCATATAATTCTTACCTGACAAATATTAGAGTGATAATCTTATGACTGTATGGGATATCTATATTGGTTATGTAGGAACCAATGAAAGATGATTAACGATGGAGGAGCTAGGCATAATCAATGTGTTGGAATGGGGTATTCAACCCCATATCAGTTTGATAGTTGGAGTTCTACTGACAAAGGAGGTAGTGGCGGTGGATGAGGTGCTTCTGAAAAATAGAACCCATATTAGTATAGTGGTAAATATCAAGGGACTTATATAGAATAACAGGAAAGAGGGGAAATATAGTTTCTTGTAGTTTAGCAAAAACTTATGGATAGCACGGCTGAACCATCGATAGTTAGAGGTAATAGTGCCTTATTTGATACTGGTGTGTCTCATTTTTTTATATCTAAACATCATGTGAATGGGTTGAAATTGATGGTGGAGTTTTTGAGTGGGGTGATGATAATAGATACACCATTGGGAGTACGGTCGAGAGACATTTGTTTATATTAGAGGAATTCTCTAGATATTGGGGAGTATCAATTTATATGGGATCTTTATATCCTTGACATGTCGGGTTTTGATTTAATTATGTTTATGGACTAGTTAGTATCATACTAAGACCATATATATTGTTACCAGTGGAGAGTGACTTTTACATCTCTTATAAGTGATAATTATGTTCATCATGGATAATGGGATGTCAAGGTGGGATGTGTAGGTGTTGTTCATTAGAAACTGGGGGAGCTCACCACCTAGGTTTATAGTCTATTTCTGGATAAAAGAGGTGTAAAGCATGATGTATTTCCACCCATAGTGGATAGGTATTAGGATGTGTTTCCTAAAGAATTCTCAAGGCTGACACTTGAGAGAGATGTGGAATTTACAATTGATCTCATATCAAGGGATGAACCAGTTTCTATTCCACTATATATAATGACACCAACAGAGTTTCAAGAGCTTAAGACTCGACTAGAAGAGTTTATGGATAAGGGTTTTATCCCTCCAAGCACATCAACTTTGGGTTATCAATTCTTTTTTGAAAATAATGTTGTTGAATCCTTCACTTGTGTGTTGATTACTGAAAGTTGAACCCGATGAATATGAAGAACTGGTGTCCTCTTCCATATATTGATGACCTATTTGAACGGTTAAGAGGATCTTGTTTCTTATCAAATGTTGACTTGAGATTTGGGTATCATTATTTAAGAGTTCAACATTCTAATATACTAAGGACTACTTTTAGAAGCAGGTATGTAATTTATGAGTCTGTGATGATGTTGTTCATATTGATGAATGCATTGATAGTGTTTATGGCCTTGATGAACAAAATATTCCACCCGCACCTAAATCAATTTTTGGTAGTATTTTTGGATGACACCTTGGTGTAATCAAAGGCTCATGATGATCATGCCCAACATATTGACATTATCCAGAGTACATTGAGAGAGCATCAATTTTATACTTAGATATATATGTGTTAGTTTTGGATTGATCAGGTAAAATTATTATGTCATATAATATCAGAGGAAGGTCTATCAATGGACCCAGATAAATCATAGAAAATGGTTTCTTAGGATTAGTAGAAGAATGCTTTTTATATCTGCAGTTTTCTGGGGATAGAGGTTTATTATTGGAGGTTCATCAATGAGTTTTCTCATTTTTAAGAACCTATTTAGGGATTTACCAGGAAGGGAGTAAATTTTTATTAGTCTAGAGTATGTGATGATGCGTTCATTTAGTTTAATACATGCTTGAAATTAGCACTGATCTTGATCCTACCAGAGCCGAGGGAGGAGTATACAGTGTTTTTTGGTGCTATTGAGGTTGGACATGGAGCAGTGTTGATGAAGAGAGATTGAGTTGTGGTGTATGAGTCTTTTCATTTGAGGAAACATTAATTTAATTACCCTATGTATGAAATTGATTTGTAAGTAGTGGTTTATCCTTGAATTGTTGGAAACATTATCTGTTGGGGAAAGGTTTAATGTGTATACTAATAATAATAGCTTAAAATATATCTTTTTGCAATGAGATTTGAATCTATGGAAGAAGAGGTGGATTGATTATATGAATTATTTTTACATTGAGCTAGAATATATGATCAGTAAGGGAAACATTGTTGTTGGTTCTTTAAGCACGAAAACTCAGACTCAGATAGTTCAATTGTCTAGTGCACAGAGGAAAATGATGACTTTACTGGTTGAGATGAATGTTGTGGATCAAAAGGGTTGGGAAAGGATGAATCTCATATAAATTTTAGTGTATTATAAAATTTTGAACCGGATTAAAGACAAATATTATGAGGATCTAAAATGTTTTAACTTGAGGGAAAGACTTGAAGGTGTGGAGTCACCTCCAGATTGGACAATAGATGATAAGGAGTCCATCTATGTACGGAATCATAATATTGTGCCTAAAAAATAAAGGATGAGATGATGCATGAATTTCATGCCTCAAAATGGGCAGTGAATCCAGGTGTGGCCGTAATTTACCATGACCTATAATGTTAGTTTTGTTGGTCATACATGAAAAAGGAAATTCCAGGGTTTGTGACATGATGCTACACCTATAAACAAGTGAAGGTTGAGAATAAATAACATGGCGGTTAAATAATATCGATTCACCTTATAGAATATAATTGGGACGATGTTACCATGGATCTTATGGTGGGACCCACAAGGATGCCTCAGAAGAATGATGCAATTTGGGTGATAGTAGATCAAATGATTAAATTAGCACATTTCTTTCCTATATGGGAGAATTTCTCAGTGGAACAGTTGGGAAAATTGTATGTTTGATAAATATTCCATATATACGAGGTTCCAAGGAGTATTATTTCAGACCATGACTCATCAATTATTTCTCAATTTTGGTAGGTCTTGTAGAAGGAGTTGGTTATACAGGTTTTACTGAGTACAAATTTCCACGTACAAACAGATGGGCAATCTGAACGTACTATAGAGGTTCTTGGGGATATGTTTTGAGCATGTGTTTCTGACTTCAGTGGATCTTGGGAGAATCACATAGTGCTTGTTGAGTTTTCCTATAACAATAGTTATCGGGTACTATATAGATGGCCCAATATAAGGCTCTTTATAATGGGCCATGCAGATCACCTCCATGTTGGATGGAGGTAGGTGACTAAGAGTTTCTAGGATCGAGTCTTGTGCTAGAGATGTCATAGCAGGTGCACATGATTCAGAAGTGTATGGATATGGCTCAGAGTAGAAAGAAGTCATATGATGATAGATGTCGACGACCCCTAGATTTTATAAAGGGTAATCAAGAGTTACTTTAGGTGTTTCCTAGATTGGGTCACCGTAGGATTCAGAGACAGGGCAAGTTAACACCTAGGTTTGTTAGACCATTTGATGTTATAGAGACACTACTGAAAAAATATATTATTGTGATGGGTCATTTGCGACGAGATCCTATCAAAAATAGTCTTTTGCAATGGGACCCCTTCACAAATGACCCGTTGTAGAAAACGATGTCACAAATATTACATCTTGCGACGAACTGTCGCAAAAACTTATTATTTGCGATGGGCAGTAGTATCGTCCCAAAAAAAATTCAGTGAATTTTTTAGGAAAATATTTGTGATGGCCCAACGACCCATCACAAATAGTTTCCTGTTTTTTACTTTTTTATAAGGGTTCATTTCAATTAGTAATTGCGACAGACCGTTGTAATTATTTTTAGAAATATAAAAAAATAAAATCTTTTGTGATGGGCCTATAATAAATAGTTGAAAAAAATAAAAATAAAATATTAATAATACAATAATATTAATATAAATAAATTGATAATATTAATATTAATATAATAAAATTATTTATAAAATAATATATATAATATAATATTAATATAAATAAAATATTAATATTAATATTTGTAAAATAAAATTAATAATAAAATAATTAATTAATATAATAATATTATTAAAATTATTGAAATAATAATATTAATAATATTAATATAATAAAAACCTAAGTATTCAAAAAAATATAAAAATATATTAATTAATAAAATAATAAATATAATAAAAAATTAAATAAATAATAAAAAACTGTAATATTCGAGTTAATATAAAACACACACTATTTAAATATTTAAATAGTTAATATTACAAAAAAAATACATTCAAATGTTTCATCATAAAATAAAAATACATCACTAAGGGGGAGGGTCGTCTGGAGGAGCTAGAGGAGATGGTGGAGAGAACTCTTTCCCCAAACTGTGAGTCATATGTCATAGATACTTCATCTACTCCTACTCGTACTCATACAACCATCGATACATCTCATCTTGTATGTGCTGCTGTTGCTACTATCATATGGACTTTTTCTGCTACTGCTGCTGCTACCACTAATACATCTCCTCCTACTCCCTACACATAGTCTCTATATGCTCACTTTGAGCTCGAAACTTATCTTGATATTGTTCATGAGATGATGATAAATCACCATGAGCTCCTCTTGAGTTATACTCCGACATCGTAGAGGTTCCGTAAAATCCCCATGGGTCACTCAAGAGTTGATACCAAAAACCCAGTCTTTCTCGAAGCCATACAGGGTCGACTTCATCCATAATCCCTCATCAAATCGGGGGGCACTAGTCTGACCATCGGTCTCAAACAGAATCAAAATTTGTCTGAGAGTTCATGACCTCAAATGACTCATTCAATTTCAATTTAAAATTTAAATAGTGAAATTATTATTTTTAGTTCAATTTAAAACTAAAAAAACTTATATTGACCACAATATGACACTGGTGAGCACCTCTAATCTCCCTAGTGGCCGGATCACTATAAATATTTCTTTAAATGTTGTACTCTATAATATCATGTTGTGAGACTACCTATATGAATATAAAATAAACCATTTACATTTTAAGTTATATGAAATATTTACAAAAATGTATTTACTATATACTCCCTATGTGTACTGAATGTAAAACTTCCAGCTCAATGTGTCACCTCCTGTCCACCATGATTTTTCCGACTTACTGATGATATAATCTGAAATCTCCTACTCAACCAGTGTATATATAATCCATCCCAAACCTGAGGTGAACTATAATCAGGTCAGTGGAAGCAGTATGTCTCATCAAAATCCTTCACTCTTGCTTTCTCTATTTATTTCCTTTTCAAATTGTGAAAAAAAACTGAGTGCAATACTGATGCATAGCTCCCTGACATGCCTTCCATATAGCCTTACACATGCTATCCTCAATGGGATACCATAAACCATAAAAATAATTTATTATATCAAGTTATTCATTAAATTAATTTCAAAATAAATATTATTTATTTACGTACCAGCCAATGGTCAAACATGCGCTACTGAACATCAATGGTAATATAATCCCTTGACACCCATGCATCAGAAAAATAATTGTGCAATATAGTGCTCCCTTATCCAACAGATTTATGCATAAATCTGTGAAAAAAAAAGAAAAATTAATCAAACAATTATAATATAAATAAATTATCTAAAACTAACTAAAATACACAGGTAAACATACCTCTGTGTGCGTGGATCAAACCCAAGATGTAGACATTGCTCAGGGATAGGGTTGGTAATCATCAGTTGGGCATGACCACGCCCCCTTAGAGTGCCCCCTAAACTGCCAACAATTTGAGGGTAGGCCAATCCGACCTCCTTCTTGTCCAAAGGTAGACCATCCTCTTGTAAAAAATGATAAATATCCTCTTCCATCTAAAACAAAAAATGATTATTGTTAGCAAACTGTTGAAAATCACTATTATATATAGATATATATTATATGTGATTATAACCAACATTTAACTGCGTGAATGTCCATATTCATCCTCATCTTCATAACTATCGATGTCAATATCTTTATCTTTATCCTCAGCATCACCAATTTCCATATTAGTTTCACTTTGATCATCTCTTGTCATTTCAAATTTAGTTGTAACATAATTATCATCATCGTCACCACCTAGACTTAACTATGGGGTGTCATCAATGATATTCATGTCTCTTCATAAAAAATATGGATTCAAAGCAGTCTCTTGAAAATTTTCAATTCCTTACACTTCAAATGAACCACCTTCACTTTCAGTAAACTGATTCTCTCAAGATTTAATTTTTATTATGCTCCACCAATCACCCAACTCCCTTGAAGTACCACAATAATTTTAATAATAAATTTGATGTGCCTGATGATCCAATAAAAATGGTTCTTTTACTGTAATAATACTTTTATATTTAATATCAATGATTCCATGGATCATATTAATATGGAAGCCTCTCCCAGTATCCAACCACTAAAATTTAAACATTATTATGTAATGTTGTCCCAGAAAACAGAGTTTAATGATTTCTTTCAACATGTCATAAAATTCAACTTCAGTTTCTCTATGATGATATCCTCTTAATAAAAAACAACTATTCATTGTTTTTTATTCCCCATATACACATGTATGAAATCAAAAACCATTTACCACATATGAATTATAATATTTAACCATTTTTGATGGTGGGTTACTCAATACAGACAATCAATTATCAATTTTATCAGCATGTTGAGATACCTGAAAATATGTAAAAAATTATCACTATAACGTTATTAAATATATTTTTTATGTGAAATGAAAAATAATTTATGTTACCAGTTTTTGGAACCAGTGGGAATTTTTTTTTGATGTCGTTCTTCAAGAGAAACTGCTATAATATGTGGAAACAGTTTCTTGAAATGATTATCATATAATCTACAAATAAAATAATATTAATGTATTGTTATAAAAATTAAATAATAAGTGATAGGATCACTCACAGTACAAATGGTGTAATTTCTTCATAGTTGAGCAGAATGTATTTATGAGCTCTGTGATGTTTATCATCTGAAATCCATCATTCATGAACTCCACCAAATCCATGTTCAGGATAATTGAAAACTAAAAATTGATTGATCATGTCATCATCAAAATTTCACTCATTACATCTCATGTGGTTGTGTTTTGAAGGATATTCAGACTGAAAGTAATAAGACTAGAAAAATGATATTTCCTCTTGCAAATAATATTCTACAATTTTTCCTTCAATTGATGCTTTTTTACATTTTTTTTTCAATTTCTGTATGCATATCTCAAATGGGTACATCCATTGGAACTGTAATAGACCTCCACATTTTATTTCATGAGGAAAATGTAATATCAAATGTTCCATTGAGTCAAACAAACCTATTGGAAATATTTTTTTTATAGTTTATATAAAATTAAAATGATATATTCTTACTGTTTTCTTATGGAATCGTAGTCTGTTTTTGACACACAAATGTCTCAAAAAAATGATATGTCTGTAAGATCATCCAAAATAACTGTATTTAACAAACCACTTAATCTAATTTGTAGAATTCTTTCTTTTAAAACATGACAGTCATGACTTTTCAATCCGGTAATATGACTATTTCTGACACACCTTCCCAAATTGGAAGACTAACCATCTGAAAGTCTCAAATATACAATCTACTAACAAAATAATTAGAGAATATATTTGGAAAATGTATAATATTCTTTTGTCTTTATTAACTTTTGTGATATGATATTTTCAAACAGTTAATGTTTTGCTGTCTTGCAAATTTGGGCAAGATCTAATCGTTTCTTTACATTATCTTTGGTCTTACCCGGTGTATCCAAAACTGTATGAAACAAATTATCAAAATAGTTTTTATTAATATGCATCACATCCAACATGTGACAAACCAATATGGAAGATTCCAAAAAATGATCTGTTTTATCCAATTGTGCTCTTTTTCAAACCCATAAATATTCTGTTGGTTAATTGTTGGTCCAAATGTGATTGGAGGTAATGAAGAGACAATTGATTTTAACTCTATACCTAAGATAATTTTTGGAGGATCATCTTTTTCAATTGATCCTTTTCTGAAATGATATTTGATTCTTCGAAAAGGATGATCGGTTGGAAGAAATCTTTTATGACAGTAAAAAAACAAGGTCTTTTCTATTAAAGAACATAAACACTTTTTTGTCTCTCATACAATATGGATATGATTTTGGGCCATGTGTATTCCATACAGATAAAATTCCACATGCTGGGAAGTCACTAATTGTCCACATCAATGCTGCTTTCAGTAGGAATCTTTGTTTCACAGAACCATCATATGCACTGCCACCATTACTCCATAGTGAATTCAACTCATCAATCAATGGTTTCAAATAAACATTGAGATTATTTTTCAGATGAAATGGAATTAATAATGTCAAAAAGATATATGGCTCCTTCATCAAAATCCATGAAGGTAAATTATATGGAGTTATGAAGACAAACCAACATGAATACTGACTACCACAAGAACCAAATGGACAGAAACCATTAGTAGAAATACCCAATCGCACATTTCAGGCTTCTAAAGAAAATGACAGATGCACTTGGTCAAAATGTTTCCATGAATCATCATCAGAGGGATGATTTATGTTTTTACTGGATGAAATTTTGGTTTTGTTCCATGACATAAATGATGTTGTGTTTTGAGACATAAATAAACACTACAATCTAGGTGAGTGAGAAATATATCAATAGTTTTACATGAACAAATTCATACTTCCCTAGTAGAGCATCTTTATACCTTATTTTTTCAACATGTTGGACAACTGTCCAACAACTCATTTTCACCATAATATAAGATGAAGTCATTTGAACATGCATGAATCTTCAGATAACCAAGACCCAGATAAAAAACTAGCCTCTTATTCTCATCGAAATTTGTAGGAAACACGTTTCCTTTAGGTATCAGTGTTTTAACAAAGAGAATATCTAATCAAAACAAATATTTGACATTCCATTATCTGATGTAATGCCCATAAATTTAGCAACGACTTCAAACTTTCTTATCTTGCAACCAGGATATAAGGCATCCTCAACAGACCTCAACAACTCATATAAATGAGATGGTTCCAACTTAAGAGTTAAGTCGATATCATCCTGAGTTTCAATTCTATGAACAGATAGACCTACCATATCATGTACTAAATTTTAAAATCATGATGGATTTGGAACCAAATTATTAATATCTTATCTCAAACTGTATTCACCATATTTATACCAAAAAACATAATCTGGTTGGAAACCAAAATGAAATAAATGACTTCCAACATTGTCAAATGTGTCATACGTCCTCATAGTACATTTTTTACAAGGACACTTAATTATCCCTTCTGAAACAAATTTTGGTTTTGATGATGTAAATGATAAGAATGTTTGGACACCCTCAATATACATAGGATTTAAACTAGAACCATTTGTATTTTTATGTTGAGTTATCCAAGCATGATCATCTAATAATGAATGTTATCGACTTCCTCATTCCATATTTTTCTAAAAAATATGTAACAATTAGTTATTTTTTATAATTAGATATAAGATAAACACTATCCAAAAATGATACGACAATTAAATTCTCTTTTCTATAAATTTATAACAATTTTTATTATTTTATAGCTATTTATACTATTTTTTAAGATTTTATACTAATCTAAACTCATTTATAAAAATTTATAATAATTAACACTAATTATTATTAATTTCATGTATTTTTTACTAATTATAATTAATTACTAGTGGCACAATTTCCAATGGATTGGTGGCAACTCTTTTTGCCAACAACTCATCCCCTTAAAACTCTCTTCGTCTAAAATCACTATAAAAAGTCTACTCTGACGTACGAATATCAATTATCTTATGGATGAGGATGGAGAGTAGGTAGACCTCGCCGTGATACTCTTCATGCTCACATGCATACAGAAATGAATATTCGTACATCAGAGTAGACTATTCAAAGTGATTTCAGTCATAGAAAGTGGCAAAGGGATGAGTCCTCAGAAAAAAGATCCTCTTTTGTCCAAAAGCTCACCACCTTTCAACTTTATCTTACTTAAATCACTATGAAAAATATGTTCTGTTGTATGTCTGAGCATATTTGTTATATTGATTTAAGTGGGAGAAAGTTTTATGGAATTATGGCATCGATCGAAAGGAATGTCGCCAATCCAATGGAAATTTTTCCAGTTTATCAATATACGCAAATTTATTATGATTTATTATGATTTATTACTTATTTTTAGTAATTATTAATAATTATTACTAATTATTACAAATTAATCCTAATTATTACTATTTTTTACAAATTGATACTAATTATTACTAACCATTACTAATTATTTCAAATTAATCCTAATTATTACTAATAATTACTAATTAATCATAATCAATCCTATTTATTACTTATTAATCCTAATTATTACTAATTAATTCTGATTATTACTAATTAATCCTAATTATTACTAATTAATCCTATTTATTACAACTTATTTGTAATTAATCCTAATTATTACCGATTAATCCTAATTTTTACTAATTTTTCCTAATTATTACTAATTAATCAAAATTATTTTTAATTATTTCTAATTAATCCTAATTATTACTAATTATTACTAATTATTCATAATTAATCTTAACTATTACTAATTATTTCCAATTATTTCTAATTATTCCTAATTATTACAAATAAATCCTAATTATTACATATTAATCCTAATTATTACTAATTATTTATAATTAATCCCAATTATTACTAATTATTACTAATTATTGATATTTAATCCTAATTATTAATAAATATTTCTAATTTATTTTAATTATTTATAATTATTATTAATTATTTATAATTATTACTAATTAATGATAATTATTACTAATTATTGATAATTATTACTAACTATTGATAATTATTACTAATTATTGATAATTATTACTAATTATTGATAATTATTACTAATTATTATTAATTAATTCTAATTATTACTAATTATTTATAATTATTAATATTATTACCAATTATTACTAATTAATACTAATTATTACTAATTATTACAATTTATTTATAATTATTACTAATTATTATTAATTATTACAGTTTATTTCTAATTATTGAAATTATTTCTAATTATTATTAATTATTCCTAATTATTATTAATTCTTTCTAATTATTACTAATTAATCATAATTATTACTAATTAATCCTAATTATTACTAATTAATCCTAATTATTACAAATTAATCCTAATTATTACTATTTAATCCTAATTATTACTAGTTAATCCTAATTATTACTAATTAATCCAAATTATTACAAAATAATCATAATTATTCATAATTATTTCTAATTAATATTAATTATAGATAATTATTTCGAATTAATCCTAATTATTGATAATTATTAGTAATTATAATTAATTATTACTAATTTTTGATAATTAATCATAATTATTACTAATTATTACTAATTATTAGTAATTAATCCTAATTATTGCTAATTATTTTGAATTAATCATAATTATTACTAATTAATCGTAATTATTACAAATTAATCATAATTATTACTAATTAATCCTAATTATTACTAATTACTCAGAATTATTACTAAATAATCCTAATTATTATTAATTATTACTAATTAATTCCAATTATTACTAATTAATCCTAATTATTACAAATTAATCCTAATTATTACTAATCAATCCCAATTAATACTAATTAATCCTAATTATTCCAAATTAATCACAATTAATACTAATTAACCTTAATTATTACTAACTATTATTAATTTTTAATTTTTTAAATAATTATTACAATATATTACAATTTATTCATAATTATTGATAATTATTCACAATTATTTATAATTATACTGAATTATTTCAAATTATCACGAGTTTTTTCTAATTATTTTTAATTATTACAATTTTTTTCTAATTATGACAATCTTTTTCTAATTATTACTAATTATTTCTAATTATTACAATTTTTTCTAATTATTACTAATTATTTATAATTATTACTAATTATTTCTTATTATTACTAATTAATAAAATTTATTACTAATTAATACAATTTATTACTAGTCATTACTAATTAACACTAGTTATTACTAAATATTACTAATTATTACTAATTATTGATAATTAATCTTAATTATTACTAATTATTGACAATTAATCCAAATTATTACTAAATATTTCTAATTAATCCTAATTATTGATAATTATTACTAATTATTGATAATTATTACTAATTATTGGTAACTATTACTAATTATTGATAATTATTACTAATTATTGTTAGTTAATTATAATTATTACTAATTATTGATAATTATTACAAATTATTACAAATTATTACTAATTATTACAAATAATTTCTAATTATTACAAATTATTATTAATTATTACAATTTATTTCTAATTATTGATAATTATTTCTAATTATTGTTAATTATTCCTAATTATTATTAATTATTACTAATTATTACTAATTAATCCAAATTATTACTAATTAATCCAAATTATTACTAATTAATCCTAATTATTACTAATTAATCCTAATTATTACTAATTAATCCTAATTATTACTAATTAATCATAATTATTACTAATTAATCCTAATTATTACTAATTAATCCTAATTATTACTAATTAATCATATTTATTGATAGTTATTTCTAATTAATTTTAATTATTGATAATTATTTTTCATTAATAGTAATTATTGATAGTTATTACTAATTATGTGTAACACCCCAAGATTTCATAGTACATTATTTTTTCAAAGTGATTCAATAACTTGCACTACACACAACACTGAGTTCAAGCGCACCACGACATACCAAACTAGACGTTCAAAAGTGGTTATGAATAATATTAACCGAATTTTGAACTTTATATAATCCTTATAATTTTAGAATCCATATTATGAGTTGCTTAGAGATAATGTAAGAACAAATACATTTTTTTCTAGATAAAAGAAGTATTTTTCAAAAAATGCAATTTTACCACCTTTTAATTGCGAACCCTTTTTCAATCCAATATTTGAAACTTTTATATATTCAATTTGACAAAATAAACTTCTTCTTTAGAATCGGGACATAATAATTTAGTTTCAATAAATTTTTGGTGTTTTTCTGATAACATTCATATTTTGGTGAATAGTGAAAAATACTATATTTTAACAGAAAACAACTTTTTTTAATCAAAATAATTTATAGTGTTAAATTATACATTTTAATGGTTTGGAAGTATAAATAGATTATATTTTTAGCATTTAATCCAATTCTGGTCATTGTAAGTAATTTTGCATTGAAATTGGACATAAACAAGTCTCAATCTTTTGACAGTTATTATTTCTTAAAAATACACCTTTTGGTTTTGACAACAGGAATTAATTGTGAATTAATAAATGTAACTTCTATGTTTTGAATTTGGTAAAATAGACATCATTTTTGGATTTGGAACATCGAAATTAGCCTAGGGTGAAGTTTTTGGTATTTTTCTGAAAACGTTCAATTTTTGATGAACAGTGAAAAAACACTGAGTTATCGTTTAAAACCGAATTTTTATTTAATAATTATTTATTTTATTTAAATTTATTTTAGGTCAAAATAGATACATAATACCTATATAAGTTCATTGTAATTCATTGGAGTCAATTTATAATAATTTTAGATATATAAAAATTTTATCGAACTTTTACCGTCCTTTACCCATCTCCTAGGAGAATTTTCAAATTCACATAAAACTTAATTTTACTGCTTCTGTGAGTGGAATTTTGAAAATCCGAGAGACATGGTTAATATCAAGGAGTAAAATGTGGTTCAATAAGATAAAAATAATTTTTGGTGAATAGTAACTTTTTTACTTTTACTTAGCATGATTAAAAGTAAATAGGGTAATTAAGGGTAAAAATGATATTAATATTACCCTAACACATGTCCTAATTCTATTGGATACGTTTAATTCGACCAAAAACAACCTTAAGAATAAAATATGACCCTTTAGGCCCACTTGAATTAGATTAAGACATTTATTATTATTTTATTTAAAGAACAGTTAAAAGAGTTAAAATCAATGTTTAATAACTAATCCATTTTTAATATAGGGTTATACATAAGATAAATTCGACTATAAATATTCATTAGAAAGATAAAAAGATTTTATACATAATGGTATTCTATTTATAATTTTTAGAGATTAAATAATTAAATTTATTAATGACATAATGATGATGCAGTAATTACCGTATTAATGAAAGAATCAAATAAATGGTATTATAAATATTAAAATTAATATAATTTCAAAGTTTTTATGACATAAACTAATTTTCTAGGTGAATATGAAATGTTAGGTATGATTTAATTTATCTTGTTCGAAGTAATCAAGTTGTGATGACTTTCAAAAAAACAAAATACCAAATAGTGTCAAAATTGACATAAATTAATATTTAAAACAAATACTATATTATTGGTTGATATAATATTACTAAAAATTTAAGGTTCGTCCAAAGAGCTTAAATAATATTATATATGTTATTAATGATCCACTTGAGGTTCTCTTGGAAGTTTAGAGTAAGTTTATTAACCATATAGAGTAAGAATACAAGAAGACACGGTAAAAGTTAAACTATTTAACTAAGAGTTAAATGTAAAATATAAGGTTAAAATGGTAACCTAAACTTATCTAAAACCTATTGGTTGAAAGTATTTGTACCCATAACCACCTAAGGCTCTAAATAAATTCATTTTGATCCATTATAAACTGAATATGAATTTATTATAAAATAATACTTTAAGTTTTTCCTAAAGAGCCCCTCCCCCCCCCTTATAAAAGGACACCACTTCTAACCAATTATTCATACCTTAAAAGTCTTTTGGTTTGGCCAAACCCTGCCTAAATATTCTCTCAACTTCCCTCACTTCAACCTATAGGCCTTAGTTTGATCAGAAATCTAACCTAAGGAGCCCTTTTGATCAAATGAAAAGGAAGAACTCGAAGAAGAGGTAATGATTTCACCACCCTCTTTCAAGTTCCTTTCTTCTTCCACTTCCTTTTTCTTTGTTTTTTCCATTCTAAAATAATAACTCCAGTATCTTCTATATACTGTGATGTTATTATAATTGTGGTACAACCAAATTAATTATTCTATCCACCCTTTGAATGACTTTCCACCATACGTGCTTACGTACGGCTTACCGTCTCCACGTCGTGGTGTAATTGTTATTCAATACATTATTATTTGGATGGGTACAATAATGATGTTTATTTGATGTAAATAATAAATATAACATGATAAGGATTATGTATATATGATATACCATCCAATTATATATTATTTTAATATCAAAATAATGATATTTTCGCTCGTGCGTACATACGGATTACCGTCTCCACGACGCGATGAGATTCATTTCCAAGTTCACCATTCATCGATAATTATAAAAATATATATTACTAATAAGTATGTAATATATGAAATAATAATTCTACTAGATATATATATATATATATTTATATATATAATTATTCATGTTCTTAAATATATCTTATTCACTTACTTCGGTTCAATACTATATGAAAATGGAAACATCGTTTACGCGTACGTATGGACTACCGTCTCCATAAATGGTGTTTTCCATTTCATATATATTCCTATTATACATATTTATATTCTAAATATATATGATATATAAATCATTTTTTATATTTTGGAAGTATTTAAATAATGATCTAAGTGATACAATCAAGAGTAACAAGTTAAAACACGTACGATAAAGAAAGTGATTATTACCCGAAATATTAATATAACATGGAAATTATTATTAAATGGGTAGTATAAAGTCATAAATGAATAATTTATGATATAATAAATATTAATATGGGTCTATTATAATTTAATATCATACTATAGTCTTAATATAGGAGGTTAAAAGTACCCTCGACTAAATGAATGTGCAAGGTAAGGGGTTTTCATCTCACTCCTTATTCCAGTGAAATTCATGCCATATTGCCACTATTACCTTTTGTGTGGTGTATGTACTGCCCATAATTGTATTAATTGTTTAACACACTTTAATTTCTGTGTATTTACATATTCAATGTATGATAATTCTTTCATGGGGTGTATGTTTCGTAAGTTACCAAATTGGTAAGGGTTAATTCATCAATCTCATTATTATCCGAGATTGTTTATGTGTAAGTATTTACTGGGACATTTTTATCTTCCATGTCCATTTTTCAAAAAAATGATCTCAAAATGAATATTTTAAGGATTTTTGAAAGGTACTCTTTATCAAGATCAGAATTTTAAAAGTTTTAACGATTTATCTTTCTAAATCTTTTTAATTAATGTCTATGTTTTCAAAATGATTTTAAGGATTTATTTATATGGACATGAATGTTTTGAAATGATAACTCTTTTCAAAAGTTTAAAAGTGGTATTGGACACTTTGATTCAAAAATATCTTTTAAATTACTTCCTTTATAAATGTGTGACTTTTAAATGATTTTCCAAAAGTATATTTCTCTCAAAAATTTTTACTCATCATTTTCAACTATGTCAGCATCCTTTACTGGATATTATTTTTGATTGAGGTTGATTTATTATAATACAATATTCCATATTGTATTGAATGAGTTATGATATGTTTGACTGTGGATGTTCTATTTTTATACCATTCATGGTTTATGGTTAATGTATTGACATTTCGTATGCTAGTTTTAATACGAATGTTTATGTTATGTTTCAACTATTCACATGAGGAATGCAGTGGACTTAGTAAGTGACAGGTGGAGCCCGATATATCTCCTCGATGCATCGGTAGGTCTCATGAGATAAACTAGTGTCTTGGCACAAGGCCTTGACAAAAATTTATTTGTAGTCTTGGCACGGGGCCTTGACTATGTGGTCATGATGTCCAATATTAGGGATTCCCTCATTGTGAAATTAGTTATTACATGTGATTATTCGACTAGTAGAATATCCATGTGCATGTTTATATGGTAGAGTTTCATTTATTTTTACTATATTATGTTAAAGTTTATATTTAAAAGGTTGTTGTTTTTATTACACATCTTGCCTTAAAAGTTTATAGCTTCTCCTAAATTATTTACCCTTACTGAGCATCCGAGCTCACCCCTTTATTATGTTTTATTTTACTAGGATTCCAATAAGTGTATTATGATTGATATGCAGGGTTAAGATAAAGGGAAAAATGGAATTCTCAAATAACTATCTATGTTGTGTTTTATGCTTCAAATTGTAATGTAAAGTTAATGTATGTAATCTATTTTGCAAGACTGCTAAACTGATTGGTCCTTCGGGACTTGATTCCTTGTAATCGTGCCAATGTATTAAAATAATGCACCAGATTTGGGTAACTGGGGTCGGGGTGTTACATTATGGATAATTGTTACTAATTATTGATACTTATTACTAATTATTGATAATTATTACTAATTATTCATAATTATTACTAATTATTCATAATTATTACTAATTATTCATAATTATTACTAATTATTATTAATTATTAATAATTATGGATAATTAATCCTAATTGTTACTAGTTATTACTATTTTTTAGTAATTAATCCTAATTATTACTAATTTTTACAAATTAATACAATTTATTACTAGTTATTACTAATTGATACTAGTTATTACTAATTAATACTAGTTATTACTGTTGGATTTGGTGGCTTAGTACCAACTACTTTGTAATTTATTCATTAAATAAACACTTTATCATATCTTTATTGTTCTTATTCATGACAATGCATGTGATAATGTCCCAAGGATAGCTGTTGCATTAAAGAGTCATAGCGGATCCCTGCTATGATGTGAACCCGGAAGTTCCATAACACTGTTCTTGAATATATGTTCTACGGCCGGATGTTGTTATTTGAGGGACACAAATAATACATGCTATATGGGGTGAGGACTCATAAAACTTTGAGGCATCTTATCATGGTGTGCGCCCTTGGTAATATCCAGGAGGATATTACGAGAACAAGACCCTCCAGTATGAAATCCACATTTTATAGTGTCATTGGATTTTCCTATCTGCAGATGTGTGTATTGGTCCTTGGACTTTAAGATTATTATTAATGGGTATTACAACTCGTACATTTAGATGTATTGAAGAAAACTATGACGACACTCTGTTCGCAGTGAGGTAGGATACGTTGGGTGCGTCACGAGTAATACTGTATTAATAGATAATGTGAAAAAGGATTTGTCTCTTCTGTTCCATAATGGAAGTAGATATCTCAGGACCTTTGATGGAATTGATATAGCCTAAATAAATCCATGGCCATAGTAAGGAATGGGTGACTTCAATTTCGAAAATTCAAAGAAAGAATATCGAGCACGTGGTTTGACGGAACTAGCATACAACCCACTTGATTCGAGATATCATGATGAAGAGATTATATTACACGATAAGTGTTCGTATGAGGTGACATGTCATTGTGGCATTAACTTTTTTCTCTATGGGTGCCTTGGTATGTTTCTATATGCTAACCTTATAATTTATTTAGGCTATGCCTAATGCTACTGAGAAAGAGGCCTAGTGGGTCACACACTAAGTGTGTCTATTTATCTCAGTTAAATATTAATTTAACAAGTTAAATAAAGATTATTCCCGACTTTGATTTAATAATTAATTAAGGATGCCTAATCACATTTATTTCGACACTAGTTATTCGAGAGAATATATTGTGGCTGTAATAATATATATTTATTAGGGAGTAATGCAGTTACATTTATTTAAGAAATAAATAGACATTACTCAAGGTCTAATAAATGTGGTGGATAAAAAAAAAGAAAAATTAAAACAAGATAAACACGCCGTGTACATTGAATGTACACGTGGTATAGTTTTTATGGAAAATGAGTACACACCCTGTATTAATGATTAAACGCCGTGTAGTTTTTACAGTCGGGATTTTGAGGAAATAATATCATTTTATTAAATGATATTTATTATAATCAGTGTGGGCGCATGTCAAGGAATTAATCATTGGACATGGGGGTTTTCAATAAGAGTTATTGAAATAAATAAAAAGTGTAATGCATTTATTTATTTTCCTAACTCTATAACCTCAAACTCGATTATAAATATCCTCACAACCCCAACACTTTTCAAGATAGAATCATTGTGCACAAAATTTTTGGAAAATTCTCTCAAGGTCGAGTGAACTCCTTCCTCCAAGAACGCTCTCAAGACCGAGAGAGATCCACCTCTATCGGATCAAGGCGATCTAAGGCGGACAATGCAAGCAAAGGCTTCTCCATGATAGCACCTGGAGATACCTTTGGATACGTCTAGAGATATGTGGTGCATGTGTGGATTATCGCTAGAGGAAGTCTACACTTGTATTTTGTGACGTAACAACGAATCACATAAAAACATGATCGGAAAAAATCAACGAAGAAATAATTCTATCAAGGTAATTCTTCTCAATTAATTAAATTAATTATAACCAACATATGATGATCCTCTCGATGGTTCCGAGAACCATCTCTTTATTTTCATTCTATGTTTTATTCTGAAGATCCGACATTTTATTATCGTGACAGATCTCAGATTGAACATTGTTTAATGCTAAAATTAAAGTTGGGAAAACCCACCAACGTGCTTCCACTACACCCGGAACCTATAAGTGGTATCAGAGTGTTCATATAATTGATTATAATTATTTATTTTTTCGTTGGTGATTTACGGATTTAATAATTTAGTTGTTTCAATTCAAATTTATCATTCTTTAAAATCTGAATCTCGAGATCTGTTCCTCCCCTCTTGTTTCTCGTTCACCTTACAGAAACAAATTTGTCTTTTAATTTTTATTAAAATAAAATAACAGAACTCATCCAGAGGTTCCAAACACTCTTGGCCTTACAACACCTGAATACATGGCGTGTATTCGGAAGTACATGTTGTGTAGTCTAGTTTCAATGCATTGACTGATCAGCCAAATCAGGCCATGTATTGGATCCTATCTAAGTCATTTATGACACTATGTGTTGACCAGAAACATGTGGCACACGATTTCCAGATTACACGCCGTGTGGTCAAACCGAAAATGACATGTAGTCCCTTCGGGTTAGGGTTGGACCATATACCCTGTACACGGCTTGGCTAGTTGGAAACTGTGTAACATGGATACTACACGGTGTGTGTCCAATTGAACACGCCGTTTACCACTACTGGAAAATAAGGTTATACCAACAGTTTTAAACTGTTGGTATAGGATGGAAAACCGTTGGTATAGCCTATACCAATGGTTTTCCAAACCATAGGGTAGTAAGCCGCAAGTAAATCCCTATACCAACAGTTTGATCTAAACCGTTGGTATAGCCCACTGTATTTATTGATATACCAATGGTTTTAGGATAACCATTGGTATATGTTTGTATAACATTTTTACCAATGGTTTCAAGAAACCGTTGGTATATATTGAATACTAAACACTATACCAACAGTTTTAAAACCGTTGGTATAGTTTTTAAATTTCTCTCTAAGTATACCAACGGTTTAAAACCATTGGTATTGTGTTTTTCCAGAACTAATATACCAACGGTTTAAAATTGTTGGCATTGTGTTTTTCCAGAATTGTTGCACAACAACCCTCCAGTAGCCCCTCTAGTATACACCTACATAAAAAATATCACAAAAACCACATACAGACTTAAAATAGCATAAAAAACACCTAAAATAGCACAAAAAACACATAAAACCATCAAACTCTTCCAACCATGTCATGAACTATAATTCCCTATTTCAATATTCATATTAAAACAATCATCCAGTAGAGTTAATAACAGTTTCAATAACTCAAACATTATTTACACCCATTTCAATCTTCATATGAAAACCACTCTTCCGGTAGTAATTCACCTCAACCCTGCACAACCCCCCCAACCAGCACAACCCCCCACCTCCCCATCAAATTCTAATAGGTAGAATAGTCTGAGAAATACTTATTAGAGTTTAATAGGAGTTTGAAATTGGCTCAAATCGCAATTTTTTTTCTAATCCTAGATTTGGGTATGTAATGATTTGTGATGCATTTTGCATTGAACTTCTATTTTTTATAATATATGGTGAAAAGGTATTTTCTTAGGAGTCTCTTCATTTATGACCCCATGAATGAAAATACACAACTCATGAAAAAGAGTTTGCGACTATTGTTGATGAGTGTAAATTTAAATTGTTGTATTCACTTAAAATGACGTCCTTTTGAAACAAAAGAGAGACACTTTGAGTGGTGCCGGCCACACCATGCCTCAGATTGAGGTGGGGTTGACTCGTACACATCATAAATGACCCACAGATCTTTTTCATAATGTATTAACATAATCCAAATGTGTTTGGTCAGTTTTCCATATGCTAGTTGTTTTTACTTAAAAGTGTATCCATTTTAAACAAAAGAAAGACACTTTGAGTGGTACCAGACACACCGTGACTCGTATTGAGGCGGTGTTGACTCATACAAGTCACAAATGACCCATTAATCCTTCTCCTAAAGTATCAACAGAATCTAAATGCGTTTGATCTGTAATCTGTATGTCAGTTATTGTTTTCACTTAAAATGTTGTCCATTTCAAAGAAAAGTGAGACACTTTGAGTGGTTTCGGCCACAATGCACCTTATATTGAGGAGGGGTTTACTCTTACATGTCAAAAATTACCCATGGATCATTTTCCTAATGTTTCAATAGAATCCGAATGCATTTGGTTGGTTTTCCGTATGTCAGTTGTTGTTTTCACTTAAAATGATGTCCATTTTAAACAAAAGAGATACATTTTGAGTGGTGTTGGCCACACCGCACCTTAGATTGAGGTGGGGTTGACTCTTACATGTTAAAAATGACCCATGGATCGTTTTCCTAAAATATCAACACAATCCAAATGCGTTTGGTCAGTTTTAAGTATGATAGTTATTGTTTTCACTTAAAATCTTGTCCATTTCAAACAAAAGAGAAACACTTTGAGTGGTGCCGGCCACACCAGCCCTCAGATTGAGGTGGGGTTGACTCTTACACATCACATATGACCCATTAATTGTTTTCCTAAATTTTCAATAGAATCTGAATGCCTTTGGTTGGTTTTTCATATGTCAGTTGTTGTATTCACTTAAAATGACGTCCTTTTGAAATAAAAGAGAGACACTTTGAGTGGTTCCGACCACACCGCACAACAGATTGATGCAAGGTTGACTTGTAAACGCCACAGATGACTCGTGGATCGTTTTCCTAAGGTATCAACACAATCCTAATGAGTTTCATCAGTTTTCCGTATGTCGATTATTTTTACTTAAAAGTGTATCCATTTTAAACAAACGAAAGACACTTTGAGTGGTACCAGCCACAACGTGCCTCGGATTGAGGAGGGGTTGACTCTTACATGTCACATATGACCCATGTATAGTTTTTATAATGTTTCAATAGAATACGAATGCGTTTGGTCAGTTTTCCGTATGCCAGTTGTTGTTTTCAATTAAAATCCTGTCCATTTCAAATAAAAGTGAGAGACTTCAAGTGATACCAGCCACAACCTGCCTCTTATTGAGGCAAGGTTGACTCTTACATGTCACATATGACCTGTGGATATTTTTACTAAAGTTTCAATAGAATTGGAATGCCTTTTGTTGGTTTTCTGTATGTCAGTTTTTGTATTCACTTAAAATGATGTCCTTTTGAAACAAAAGATAGACACTTTGAGTGGTACCAGACACACCATGACTTGAATTGAGGTGGGGTTGACTCTGACATGTCACAAATGACCCATGGATCTTTTTCCTAAAATATCAACACAATATGAATGTGTTTGTCCAGTTTTAAGTATGCCAGTTTTTGTTTTCACATAAAATCTTGTCCATTTCAAACAAAAGAGAAACACTTTGAGTGGTTCAGGCCACACCAGGCCTCAGATTGAAGAGGGTTTGACTCATAAACGTCAAATATGACCCATGAATCATTTTACTAAATTTTCAATAGAATCAGAATGCCTTTGGTCGGTTTTCCGTATGTCAGTTGTTGTATTCACTTAAAATGATGTCCTTTTGAAATAAAAGAGAGACACTTTGAGTGGTACCGGCCACACCACGCCTCAGATTGAGGCAGGGTTGACTCTTACACGTTAAAAATGACCCATGGATTTTTTTTAATAAAGTATCAACATAATCCAAATGCGTTTGGTCAGTTTTCCGTATGTCGGTTGTTTTTACTTAAAAGCATATCCATTTCAAACAAAAGAAAGAAACTTTGAGTGGTAACAGCCACAAAGTGCCTCTAATTGAGGTGGGGTTGAATTGTAAACGTCACAAATGACCCATGGATCGTTTTTATAAAGTTTCAACAGAATACGAATGCGTTTGGTCAGTTTTCCGTATGCCAGTTGTTGTTTTCACTTAAAATCCTGTGCATTTCAAATAAAAGTGCGACAGTTCAAGTGATACCAGCCACACCTTGCCTCAGATTGAGGTGGGGTTGACTCGTACACATCACATATGACCCATGTATATTTTTCCTAAATTTTAAATAGAATTAGAATTCCTTTGTTTGGTTTTCCATATGTTAGTTATTATATTCACATAAAATGATGTCCTTTTGAAACAAAAGAGAGACACTTTGAGTGGTTCCGGCCACATCGTGCCTCGGATTGAGTCGGGGTTGAATCGTACATTTCAAAAATGATCCATGGATCATTGTCCTAAAATATCAATAGAATCTGAATGCGTTTGGTCAGTTTTAAGTATGCCAGTTGTTGTTTTCACTTAAAATCTTGTCCATTTCAAACAAAAGAGAAACACTTTGAGTGGTACCAGCCACACCGGCCCTCGGATGGAGGTGGGGTTGAATCGTACATGTCAAATATGACCCATGGATCATTTTTCTAAAGTTTCAACAAAATATGAATTCTTTTGGTCAGTTTTCCATATGGCAGTTGTTGTATTCACTTAAAATGATGTCCTTTTGAAACAAAATAGAGACCCCTTGAGTGGTTCCAGCCACACCGTGCCTTGGATTGAGGAGAGGTTAACTCATACACATCAGAAATTACCCATTTATTGTTTTCATAAAGTATCAAAACAATTAAAATTAGTTTTGTTAGTTTTTTGTATGACGGTTGTTTTTACTTAAAAGCGTATCCATTTTAAACAAAAGAAAGACACTTAGAGTGGTACCGGCCACACCGTGCCTTGGATTGAGGTGGGATTGACTCATACACATCACAAATGACCCATAGATCCTTTTCTAAAAGTATCAAAAGAATCCGAATGAGTTTGGTTAGTTTTCTATATGCCATTTGTTGTTTTCACTTAAAATGCTGTCCATTTCAAAGAAAAGTGAGACACTTTGAGTGGTGTCGGCCACAACACACTTCTAAT
The DNA here is from genome assembly GCA_963277665.1 of Viscum album. NCBI lineage: Eukaryota > Viridiplantae > Streptophyta > Magnoliopsida > Santalales > Viscaceae > Viscum > Viscum album. Next base: position 746,178,490 of record OY728129.1, on the reverse strand, counting down.
TGAGGCGAGGTTGACTTGTAAATATCACATATGACCCATGGATATTTTTCCTAAAGTTTCAAAATAATTATAATTCCTTTGGTCAGTTTTCTATACGTTAGTTAATGTATTCACTTAAAATGATGTCCTTTTGAAATAAAAGAGAGTCACTTTGAGTGGTGATGGCCACAAAACACCTCGGATTGAGGCGGGGTTGACTCGTACATGTCAAAAATGACCCATAGATAATTTTACTAAAATATAAATACAATTTTAATGCGTTTGGTTGGTTTTAAGTATGCTAGTTGTTGTTTTCACTTGAAATCTTGTCTATTTCAAACAAAAGAGAAACACTTTGAGTGGTGACAGCCACACCGGACCTCAGATTGAGGTGGAGTTGACATTTACACATCAAATATGACCCATGGATAGTTTTCCTAAAGATTAAACAGAATCTGAATGCCTTTGGTCAGTTTTCCATGTGGAAGTTGTTGTATTCACTTAAAATGGTGTCCTTTTGAAACAAAAGAGAGACACTTTGAGTGGTGCCAGACACACCGCACCTTGGATTGAGACGATGTTGACTTTTACATGTCAAAAATGACCTATGGATCGTTTTACTAAAGTATCAACACAATATTAATTTATTCTTTTGGTTTTTTGTATGCCGGTTATTTTTACTTAAAAGCGTATCCATTTTAAACAAAAGAAAGACACTTTCAGTGGTACCAGCCACAACGTTCCTTGGATTAAGGCAGGGTTGACTCTTACACATCAAAAATGACCCATGGATCCTTTTACTAAATTATCAAGAGAATCCGAATGAGTTTGGTCAGTTTTTATATGCTAGTTGTTGTTTTCACTTAAAATGTTGTCCATTTCAAAGAAAAGTGAGACACTTTGAGTGGTGTCAGCTACACTGTGCCTCGTATTGAGGCCAAGATGAATTTTACATGTCAAAAATGACACATGGATCATTGTGTTGTAGTATCAACACAATCCAAATTCATTTGGTTAGTTCTCTGTATTCCAGTGGTTGTTTTCACTTAAAATCCTGTCCATTTCAAAGAAAAGTGAGACATTTTGAATGGTTTCGGCCACACTAACCCTCTTATTGAGGCTTGGTTGACTCTTATATGTCACATATGATCCATGTATCTTTTTACTAAGGTTTAAACAGAATCCGAATCTGTTTGGTTGGTTTTCCCTATGCTAGTTGTTGTTTTCACTTAAAATCCTGTCCATTTCAAATAAAAGTGAGAGACTTTGAGTGATACCGGCCACGCCATGCCTTGGATTGAGGTGGGGTTGACTCTTAAACATCACATATGACCCATGTATCCTTTTACTAAAGTATCAACAAAATCTGAATGCATTTGGTCAGTTTTCTGTTTGTCAGTTATTGTTTTCACTTAAAATGCTGTCCATTTCGAAGAAAAGTGAGACACTTTGAGTGGTATCGGCCACACTGTGCCTCATATTGAGGCGAGGTTGACTCATTAATGTCCAAAATTACCCATAGATTGTTGTGTTGCAGTATCAACACAATCTGAATGCGTTTGTTTGGTTTTCTGTATGCTAGTTTTGGTTTTCACTTAAAATCCAATCCATTTCAAATAAAAGTGAAACATTTTGAGTGGTTCCGACCACACCAGACCTCTAATTGAGGCAAGGTTGACTCTTACACATCAAATATGACCCATGGATCATTTTACTAAAGTATAAATAGAATCAGAATGCGTTTGGTTGGTTTCCCATATGCAAGTTGTTGTTTTCACTTAAAATCTTGTCCAATTCAAATAAAAGTGAGACACTTCGACTGATACCGGCCACACCGTGCCTCATATTGAGGCGGGGTTGACTCGTACACATCACATATCACCCATGAATCTTTTTCCTAAAGTTTAAATAGAATTAGAATGCTTTTGGTCGGTTTTCACTATGTCAGTTGTTGTATTCACTAAAAATGATGTCCTTTTGAAACAAAAGAGAGACACTTTGAGTGGTGCCAGCCATACCACACGTCATATTGAGACAGGGTTGACTCATACACGTCAAAAATGACACATGGATAATTGTCCTAAAATATCAACATAATCCGAATACGTTTGTTCGGTTTTTCGTATGCCAGTTGTTTTACTTAAAATCGTATCCATTTTAATCAAAAGAACGACAGTTTGAGTGGTATCGGCCACACCATGCCACAGATTGAGGTGGGGTTGACCCGTACACATCATAAATGAACCATGGATCCTCTTCCTAATGTATCAACATAATTTTAATGCGTTTGGCCAGTTTTCCGTATGTCAATTGTTGTTTTCACTTAAAATGTTGTCCATTTCAAATAAAAGTGGGAGACTTTGAGTGGTGTTGGCCACACCGTGCCTTAGATTGAGGAAGGGTTGACTCATACACGTCACTTGGGAGTTTTGAGTGCCGTCAAGTGAAGATTGAAGATCCGGGTGAGTCCAATCCTCTCCATGATTCCCCTTTTTGATTAGGGTTTTCACTCTTCTCTCATCTTCTTCCAAAGATCTAAAACCCTCTTTTCTGTTGGGATGTAGGGTAAATCTTGAAGAGAGATTAGATTGGGATATAGGGTCCAGGTAGGAGGGTTTGGGGGGATATCTGTGGAGGAGGGTGGGGGGGGGGTTGTCCGGGGTCAAGGGAGGAGGGTGGGGGGGGGCTATCTGGGGGGTTGTTTGGGGTCCAGGGAGGAGGGGGGGGGGGGCTGTCCGGGGTCTAGGGAGGAGGGTGGGTAATGTATCTAAAACTCTATCTTGGTGTCATACATCGATTTCTGACAGGACTGCAAACCGCCATAGGGTGTTATCCTAAAGTAGGGAAAAATCACAGCGTGACCACGGCGTGACCGCGGTGTGACCGTGGCGTGTTGGCCCGGTCCAGCGACATCCGCGAGGCAGCATCTTTCAGCCAGGATTCAAAATAAATCCTATGTAGTTGTCCGTCACATTATAGAAACTGATCTTATGTTATAAAAAACAGACTCTTGATTTAGGATTGTGGTATGAAAAAGATATATATTTTATATTCGTTGTTTTTAAAAGTGGTGCTAGGTAGTTGAAGCTACTGATTGAGAGTCAAATTATCACACCCTAAACTATCACTGTGAGTTTTTGTGGACAAAGAACCTCCATTTGGGTGGTTTTATTATAAAAACACGACTTTATTTATCAAATGAAACAATTATATTAAAGAAAACCTATTCAAGATATGCAATTCAATATAATTAAGCAGAATTAAGTAAAAATCTAAATTCAATTTAAATAATTCTTAAATTAAAGAGGCTACGAGAGGGACTCTACCTCAAGGGGTGTCTCCGATGGGTGTCTTGTGGTGTGTAGTGTCTATTTATGATTTTTGTGGTGCTTTCATATTGTGGGAAATGTGTATTACATGGTCAGTTTAATAAATACATTATTCAATTATAAAATAAACCCATATTCAATAGAGATATACCAACTTTTCATAGATAATACCATCCAAATAACCAACTCAGAAATCCAAGATCAGCATTTTACTTTACCAATTCTAATTACATAATATATGCAGCACCAAATTATGTTTTATGAACCAGTAAATTAAAGGGAAAGAAACTCCTCATAATAACCCATAAAATCTCATATAGCATCACTCACCTCCAAACCATTATAACATCATTAGTCTTCAATATTTGGTTGAAAATAAAGAGTTATATTGAATTCAAAAATATCCATAACAGAGTGAAAACCCAAGTTCAAAAATAAAGAGTTATACATAATTCAAAAATCTAATGGATCAATTTGCCCCTGATCACCATCACCATAACCAATTTTATCATCGGTATCATCCTCACCACCATCTCTGTCCTCATCATCATCCTCGTCATCGTCCCCATGCTCATCATTGGCCCCATCCTCACCCTCGGCCCCATCCTCTCCCTCAGCCCCATCCTCTCCCTCATCCTCATCCTTATCCTCGCCCGCGTCCTCTTCAACATACTCGTCATCACTAGGAACAACATCATCTTGACCTCCACTAGAACTTCCACCTATTGCATTAGATAATGTGCCCATCGACGACATAAATGTCTGACAAGCCATGCTGGCCTTCGGTGGAAGTGATAAAGATAAAGCTTTCATCAGTTTCATAAATTCTTTGTCCCTTGTTTGAACTTGTACTTCCAACTCTGTAACCCTTTTATCAGACTGTCTTGCATGCTCCTTGACCTGTTATAACTCGGTGGTACTAGATTGTATACCTGGAGAGGACCAATACCTCGTCAGGACTATATTCTTACCAGGTCAGCAGTGTACTCGAACATAATGCTCATCTCCCAAAACCTGATACAAATGATCATGTGGACCTAAATTGTCAGGCTCCTGGGCATCAAGGGACTCTAAAGAATCCTGTTAAAAATATTAATAGATTATTAAATTTTAAAATAGATATTAAACTTTGAAATAAACAAATTTAAACTTAAATTTTTTTCTTGTGTCGGTTCATTAACCGCAGTTCCATATTTTTTCCTTCTACTCAAGCAAAACAATTTTTCTCGGGAGATACATCCTTAAATATTCAATTTTTTCTTCTGTAATGACAGTGAATCAATATAAAGTTCATGTATAATCATATATTCAATATTAAATAAATCACATTATTTAAGTATGAAACAATAAAAAGGGAAAGTCCTAAAGAAAAATTATAAAAAACAATATCGTATCAGCTGCCTCTCATGATCTGACATAGTCATGTGCCCCAAAGTGTGGAGGTATTGCTTTGAATCAATGTTTTTTTGTTTCTTTTTCAGAAGATTACTAAATAATCTTTAATAACAAATTAGATAATATTAATGAAAAATATGAAAACTGTCATTTAAATAACTCAAATGGGATTAATACCTTAAATTTGGCGGTCTCCCAATGGGTAATCATTTGGCGATATTGCTCTATCAGGAAATCATCCATGATAGGTAATGTCTCCAACTCCGTGACCACTCTATCACACCAGCCAACATAAAGCTCTTGCTTATAAGCTCTCAAAGGCTCTCTAGCTCTTTTAAATGCACTGGTCGTGCACCGTCACCATCAAGGAAGTTATACTGAAGCTGACACCCTATAGATTAATTCAAATAAATACAAAAAAATACTACATTAAATCCAATAGATTTTTTTCCCATATTTGTTCCCACGCATTATCCTTGACTTTGTGTGGCAGATGTATCTAAGAGAGAGGGCTGACCGGAATGATGTCAGAGTATTTGACTAGAGTCACCAAAAAACCCTGACATTCATGCTCAGATTTATCAATCATCTATCCATCATCATTGTATTCAACCATAAACTGTGTTTGGTAGTTCTATACCACACGCAAGTGAGTAGTCCCCCTCTCCCGCCTCCTATCAGTAGATGAATCTGTTATTAAAGAAAAAAAATATCAGTACAAGTTATAATAAAAATAAATTCTTGTATAAAAATTTGTTAGAGTTATATAAATATACCTGTGGTAGTCGGATCAATGGGCGTCACTGGATGTGCAGAAGCCGAAGGAATATCTTATACAGGTGGAGTGTCCCTAAGTGTATGCTCCTTAGCCACATACTGTGTCAGAGCAGGAGTCGAAGAAGGTGGAATATAATAGCCTGGAGATAATGAACCAGAAGCAAAAGATGATGGCACAGAAATCTGGCTAATTGGTAGTGTAAACATCGGAGGCCTAAATATCCTGTGTGTCCCTAAAGACACACCATGATCAAAATGGGGCGTAGAAGATAAATCTCTGGTAGGGGAATAATCCAATCGGGTATGACCAGTGGATCATATAACTATCTCACAACAAGCCCTCGTACTACTGGCCTCAGTACTGGGACCACCAGATGGTCGTCTAACTCTAACACCACCCCCTCCTACCACCAGCCTCTGTACTGGGAGAAATATCAGGCTCCTTGTCAGATATCTCTTGTCTAGGGGGTGGATCCTAAAAAAAAGTTTAACACAAAATTAAACAAATGATATTATAAGTCATTGAAATATATATATTTGAAATAAAATACTCACTACAAGGATGAGTAGAGGAATTCCCATCTGTGTCATGTGACAATTATTTTCTGTCATCTTTTTCCACCGTCTCTCTTCAATGGGTGTCATTTCCTACAAAGAAAACAAATATGGAAGTAATTAAAAATAGACAACTAATGTGTAACCCAAAAAAATATAGAAAAACTATTATGATAAAAAAACATAAAGAAACAGAAGATTTATGGTGGTTTGAAGGTAAGTATGAGGATACACATTCTGAATGATGTAGGTGAAACATGTAGGTGAGAACATGACGGTATGATTCTATATATTTCCCACTACAACTTCGGGTTCACAATCAACTTTGACAATTGAGCTATTGGAGTCATCATAGGTAATAAATGGATTGCTTCCAATTACAGTTGGGATAGTGTCAACTTCATCATCACCATCATCAAAAACATGTCTGGGATTTACTTCAATGATTACACTGAATTTAGGTTGACGATGATCTTTGAAATAAAAAACTTCATTCACCATTGATTCCAATACATATGGTTAATCAGTGGTAAGAGTGTGAGTCATGTCAATAACTCGAAATCCACAATCATCAATAAAGGTGTCTTGCCTCGTCATTGAATCAAACCATTGAAATTTCATCATCATGACTCGACCATGCGAGTAATAATCCAAAATTATTATTTTCTCCACGACTCCATAATAAGCTACATTTTCAGAACGTGGTCTATTATCTAATGAACTGACATAATAGTATGTTGTGGTAGTTATCATAACACCATCATGTTGTGTTCTCATGTTTCTTGCTCGTTCAGTGATAATAAATTTGTATCCATTGATTACAAGTGATTTACAAGCAGAACCATGGTATTAGGACCAAAATCCAAAGCTCTTATTTGCTCAGAAACAGAGTGTGCAGGAAAAATCGATACCTGAAATATAAAAAAATAGTAAACTTAATTAAATATTATTTTCATTTAGTTATTACAGAAATATTTTTACCTTTAATTTCAACCAAGTAGAAAACACTTTTATATGAAAAGTCTCTTTCCTTATCAAAGATAAAGAACGATGCTTTCTATATATCAATTCTTTATATTCCCTGTAGATAAAAATAATAATAGTTTAACAAATATTTAAAATTACAAGAGATAAGATAAGAGATACATGTAAAATTTAATTAATTGATATACTCATCGAACAAATCACAATTGAACAAGATTGTGCGATGTGCCATATCTCGCTCTTCAAGGATTAATGTTGTCAATGTATATGATCCCGGAATTCCTCCTATCTAAGGAAGTGATGGAAAACTAGATTCAATTTTCCCATACTATTCTTCTTTATTTCTCATTGGTCTGTTTATTCTTGTAGTAAGATCAGACAAATACATTGAGCAGAAATCCATACATTCTTGAGCCAAGTAACCGTTCACAATAGAACCTTTGGGATAATTCCTGTTCCGAACATATGATTTCAATGTGCACATGGTTATTTTGGTTGGATACATCCAACAGAATGAAATAGGTCCTCTAATAAGTATTTCAGTTAGAATATGGACAGTCAGATGCAACATGCATGTAAAAAATAATGGAGGGAATATTTTCCCTAACTCACACAAAATTAATGGTGTCTCTACCAATAGTTTTTGCAAGAAGGATTTGGACAACCTCTTAGCATAAAGATCTCTAAATAAATAGAATAACCGAATAACTGAGACTCTAACATTATTGGACAAGAGATGGCGGATTTCTATTGGAATCAACTCATGCAAAAGGATGTGATAATCATGAGTCTTCAATGATTTCAGCTTCAACTATTTTCTGTTGACCCGTTTTGATATATTTCTTGAATAGCTAGAAAGAACTTTAATGGTCTCTAGAACTTCCAGAAATTGATTTTTTTCAGCAGGTGTCATCACATAATAAGCACATGGAACTTGCCATTTATTTTCACTAATACAAACAAGATGCAATTATGGTATGATCCCCCAATCTACCATGTCACACCGTGATCGTAAATCATATTTTTTCTTCCCCTTGACATTTAGAAGAATCGAAAGCAACATTTCACATATATTATTTTCAATGTGCATTACGTCTAATAAATTACATAACAAGTTGGTTGACCAATACGAAAACTCAAAGAATATACTCTTCTTCTTTTAATTGTAACAGGTATCATTGGAAACATTTTTCCTCTGTCTAGATTTCATTACACCCTTCCCAAATGAATAACTGAAATCTTTCAATTAATTAAGCACATCAGTTCCAGACATACGCTGAGGTGGATCATCAGTCTCCATGGTATTGTTAAATCTTCGATGATTGTTTCTATATGGATGGTTCATTGGAAAGAATCATCTATGTCCCATAAAACTAAAACTACGACAATATTTCTGTCTTCTCTATTGAGTATTCTTCATAAAAACTGGACATGAAAATTTTCCTTTTGTGCTCCATCCAGACATCATTGAATAAACAAGAAAATCATTTATCATCCACATAAGCGCAACACACATCTGAAATATGTATTTTTAAAATGCATCGTGTGTGGGCACACCCACATCCCAAAGAAGTTTCAACTCTTTTATTAAAGGTTGCATGTAAACATCTATATCGTTGCTAGGATCAGAAGGTCTAGATATCAGTATATTCAAGAAAGTGTAAGGTTTTTTCATACAAAACCATAGGGGAAGGTTATAAACGTGTATGAAAACTGGCCATGTGTTGTGCGAAGTAAGAATCTTCCCAAATGGATTAAAACTGTCACATGAAAGACCCAATCTCACATTAAGCACGTCGGCTGCAAATTTAGGATATAGAGCATCAAATCTCTTACATGAAAATCCATCTACATGGTGAACCAACTCTTTATTATTATTTTTTCTCTCAGTGTCATACCATCACATTTTTACTGATACTTCATCAGACATGAAAAGGTTCTGTAATCTGGGGATCAATGGAAAGTTCCACATTAATTTTTGTGGCACACGAGATGGTGTCCCATCATCTTTTGGCTTCCATCGGGAGGTTCCACATTTGATACAATCATTTCATTCAGCAGGTTCCTCCCAAAATAAGCTGCAATCATTCGGGAAAGCATGATTTTTTTTTGAGAATCCAAGTTCATCAACTAACTTCTAGGACATATAGTGGTTTGAGGGAATATCTACATCATTTGGACGTAATTACTTCAAGAAGGTAAGAATGTAATCAATTGCAGTATTTGAAATCCCATACATAATTTTCCTATGAAACAATCGGATTAAAAATTCCATCTTTTTCATTTTACCACATTGCCAATATACTGGAGTCTTCGTAGCATCATTCAATTTTTTCACCCTATCAACATCATCATTTTCATTGGATGAATCATGTGTGCTTGTATAGAAATCTTGTTGGATGAACATCCTTTCCTTCTCATGATTCCGAATAAATAGAAACTGATCATATATCAAACTATACAATTTAGTCCTATCATTTGGATCATCAACATTTTGATATTCCATTTTCTCTCCATTGTGATACCACACATAATAGTTTGTTTGGAAACCATATTTGGTTATATGATAGATAACCGGTTCATGACTCAACCAAGGTCTTCCAACACAATTAGAACATGGGCAGTGTATGTGACCACTATCTGAAGTCTTATAAAATTCAAAATCTAGAAAGGTGTTCAAATTATTTTGAAAATCGGTTAAAACCCGATCAGTTTCATACATCAAACTTCTATCTATTATGTAAAAAATTACAATAATTCATTTCAAATAAATTCAATAATATAGAAGTTCAATCAAAAAAATATTTAGGTAAATGAAAATTGTCTACTTTAAATAAAAGCATAACTAACACATTACTCTATATGAGAATCATATTAAGAAATACAAAAAAATACAGTGTATATAAGAAAATAAGATACATAATTTCTAATGACTATATTCAAGGATTTCCCAGTAAGATATTTGAAGTGGATCAAGGAATACATAATCCTTAAGGGTATTATTGGGTGTACATGTGTTTTATACTTTAGCTTCTTCAGGGAGATCAAGATGAGGAGTAGGATGAGGATCAGGGGAGTGGTGGGGATGTCCAAGGGGGGTTCGGGGTGTCCAGGGGGTGCAGGGTGTCTAGGGGGGTGGTGGGGCCGTCTGGGGGGGTTAGCGGTGTCCAGGGGGTGGGGGGTTGTCTAGGGGGGTCGGGGTGTCTAGGTGGGCGGGCTGTCCACGGGGGTGGTCAGGCAGTCCAGGGGGGGGGGGGTAGGGGGAGTCCGAGGGGTGGGTGGGATGTCCAAGGAGGTGAGAGGGGTGTCCATAGGGTGGGTGGGGATATTCGGGGGGGGGGGGGTATGGGGTGTCCAGGGGGGTGGGCAGGCTGCCCATAGGGGTGGCGGGGAAATACTGGGGGCTGGGGTGTCCAGTGGGTGGGTGGGCTATCCAGGGGGGTGGGCGGGCTGTCCATGAGGGGCGTTCGGGCTATCCACAGGGGGTGGTCAGGTTGTCCCCGGCGGTGGTGGCACTGTACAGTGGGGTCAGGGGTGTCAAGGGGGTGGAGGGTGTGGGATTTCTAGGGGTGGGGGAATCCGGGGGGATAGGGGGTGTTCAGGGGGTGGTGGGCGGGTGTCCAGGGGTGGGGTGGGGGGGGGGGGCTGTCAACAAGGGTGGGGGGTGGGGGGCTGTCCAGGGGGTGGGTTGGCTATCCACGGGGGTGGCGGGGATGTACAGCGGGGTTAGGGGGTGTCCAAGGGGTGGGGGGGGGATTTACAGGGGTGGGGGGTTGTCCAGGGGGTATAAGGTGTCCAGGGGTTGGGCGGGGTGTCTAGGGGGGTGGCAGGGGTGGCGGGGCTGTCCAGGGGGTACAGGGTGTCCAAGGGGGGTGGGTGGGCTGTCCCTATGGGTGGGGGGTAGTCCACGGGGGGAGGGGTGTCTAGGGGTTGGGTGGGGCTGTCCAGGGGGTACTATAACTAGTTCAAAATCATGCATTGGACAATACAAAAAAATTGACTGATAGCAGCTACTTTTTCTTTTTTGAGTTTGTGGTAGTTTAAATCATTTCTATATGGTTCTACAATGGTTTCCAAAAATCACTGCTAAAATTGGTATCAGCATCCAACTCATGTTAATTCTATAAATTTATTGGCTGCTTCAGGAAATCGTCACAAAATGTTTTTTAGTGGCGTTTTTGGTTTTAGCGACGGTTTCACCTGCCAAAAAATGGAAAGGATATATAGTAGTGGTTTGAACCGTCATTATATCCTCACCATTTTTTTTCATGGAAAAAAACTGTTGAAACTAAAAATGGTAAAAAAATATTGACCTTAAATAGTGGAGGTTTAAACCACTACTAAAAAACCATTAGGCATATATAGAAGGGGTTTAAAATGTTTCTATATATCGCTTTAAAAAAACCCAACTGCAGAATTGGAAACCCTGGAAGATAAAAAAAATTCAATACATATGTTTAAAATTATATCCATATTCACCACACCCACCTATGAGATCATATAATCATGAAGGTTATCAACATGGTTTACAAGAATGTAAAAATTAATTGACTATTCCAGGAATACATTACATTATTTAAGCAAGGAAAAACATTCAAGTGGCTATTAGATTTCTAAGACATCCTTGGAATACATTAATGAAGGAAGAAGTGAACTCATTAAAAAATAGAATGACATGTACATAATCTAAAAATGGTATTAAGCTATGGGATATTAGTGGTAATTCTCAAACATGGATACGAACTTATAACAGATTCAATAAGTATAAATATGTTTAATGAGATTTTAGAATACAATAAAAATGGGATCTATATTTGTACAGTTCCAAATAAACCACTTAGAAAACATTTTACATTTTTTATAAACATATATTTAAAAACCACTCATTTATATCATTAAAATATAAATAGGTTTCATTATAAAAAAAATCGAATGTTGGCATCATAAAAACATAACCAAATAGTCACTCAGTGAGTCGACACCACCTACAAAAAAATTAGGCACACTTTATGAATACAATGATATCTAAGAAGAACTTAAGAATAACTCACCCAAAATTCATGACCAAAGGAACCCAATACATAATCACTATTAATCCATAAGAAAATAAAATACATTAAAAACCAACACTACAAACTCTATAGAACAAAAGAAGATGATGCCCCATGATCCTAGGAAAATTCAACCATTCTTAGGTGGAATTACCATATTAGTGGTAGTATGTCATATTTTTAGTTAAAAATGACATATGAAACCAAAGTAAACCCTAGTAACAGAAATCTACCTATCAGGTATTATCCATTGATTCGATATCAAATAGTGTGAATCATAAAATTTTCCAAAATCCCTAAAATAGGAAAAAATGACATGATCTTGCTAGATATTGAAATAAATGTAGAAATCGGAGGAAGAGGGATTCTATGTTTGTATTTGGGAAGAGTTTTAAAGAGTCTAACCTAGATGGGGGATTTTAAGCTGATCAGATGGAAGAACTAAGGTTAGGGTGCACCTGCGTGTCAGGGATTTTGGAAATTGGGGGAAACGATTTCTATGCTGCGCTATAGGGGCTTCTGGAAATCGGGAGTATTTGAGGAGACCTTTCCTAATGGTTTGTAAAAAAAGTTGGAAAAAATGGCCTTTACCAACAGTTTTTAGCAAACTGTTGGTAAAGGGTGCAAATATTTTGGATTTCCAAATAGTTTCTTCAAATCGTTGGGAAAGGCTTCACAAAACCAATATTTACCAACAGTGTTTACAAACTGTTTGTAAAAACACTTATACCAACGGTTATGGAGAACCTTAGTATATAAGTGTTGGGAAAACCCAAATTTCCAGTAGTGTACTCCGAAAATTTTTGAAGTACATCTACACGCCATGTCGCTAGGAAAGTACTTTGGATGGACGATGAACAAAAGTACACACTGTGTAGTCGGAACTACACGTTGTGTACTCATCCAAATTACGCAGATTATTTAAAATTTATTATTATATTATACACACCCTTGAGACATGTACCATAGTGAAGACATAAAGTTGTGGCACAACACGTGATAGGTGTTATATACATATGTGTTTAATTTAACATCTGTTTAATGAATGGGAATTCACTGAGTTTCCTCCAAGGTACAAGTTACGTACAAAGATAATTTTAAATGAATTTATTTGTTTAAAATTATTATGGATGAGAATATTAAGGAAATTTATAAAAGGGTTTAAGATTAAAGGATTGATTAATTAAAGATAATTAATTGATTTGAGCGTGATTTATCTTAAGAAATAATGATTAAAGAATTGATTGCTAGTTTTATTTATGTGTAAATAACGTTGCATGCATGGATGATCATGTGCTAGACCAAGACCTATTTATGTGAATGGTTTCTATTAATTAATTTATTTAAATTAAATTTTTCGTCCTGCGAGCCTTCTCATCCTTAATATGTTGGGCCTACGCGCCCAAGGTTTGTTTTATGTAAAAACCATTTTTACCCCTCACCTGCATGTGAGTTAAATTCATATGTAATGGATGGAGCTCCCAAGCTAGTGGAGTCGGCTCAAGTCAGGATCCAAGGTGAAACCAATCCATGGAGATGCAAAGGTGGACATGTGGAAAGCTGTAAATATGTACCCAAAATGATCAAGGTGTTTCCCCCTAGGTCTTTCATTAGTTTATCAACCGCTATTTAAACTAACCAATAGAACAATCTCATGATCATACCATTTATTTTATTTCTTTCAGTTGCATGGTTTATTTATTTTGGGTGTGTTTTCACGATGACACAATCAATGAATTAAACAAGCATGCAAGATAAAACTAAAATATGACCAGCTTATGTGTAAATTTTATATTATACATGGTCAATCACTTAAGTATATCCCACTTAATATTAACAAGCATGTAATAAAATATAATAAAATAGAAATTTATGTATATGGATAAAATCCCTCAAAGAAATATTAAGTCGGTATAGCCTTCTATAATCTTGGTTAGAATCAAACTATAGTTCAAAGTGCTTGACCAACCCTAGTTAGGGTGGTTTAAATTATAGGGGAATTCTAATTGAAGATTTTGGGTTGACTTTACTTGGTTCTCATCAAGGGTTGACTGCCATAGTATGACTTGGTGTGACCAAGAGGCAAATTTTGAGGAAATCCAAAATAAATAGATTTCAGGATTGAGGAGTTAACTCGGCAGATCAAGGAGCTGCGAGTTAATATAGTTGGAATTTGGAATGCCAACCTAAAACCCTTAATGTTTCTTGAACAACCCTATTTGGGGTAATAAAAATGGAAATATTGATCTTTTCCACTAGAATATTCAGGCAACATAATATTCCTAAGTCAAGGGTGAGGGCTATTGGATTTTGATAAAAAAGTGGGAGACTAATAAGTATTAATTTATTTGACTCAATTTTATAAAGTACTAAAACCTTTGCTCATGTTAATTTGTAGAAACGACAAGAAAAAAATGTATTCGAACATATCATTGAGAACCATAATCGAGAAAGAAAACCTTCTCACCGGCACTAATTTCCAAGAGTGGTAGAGGCGTTTACGCGTCACCCTTCTTCATGAGAGGAAGTTGTATGTGCTGGAAAAGCCTATTCCAGTTGTGCCTAGAATAGAGGTCAGTGATGAGGAAATATATCTCTATATGAAACACATGGACTATTCCATAGATTTCCAGTGTTTCATGCTATCGGCCATGTCTAATGAGCTCTTAAAGCAACATGAAAACATGTACGTGTATAGAATGATGTCTCACCTTAAGGATTTCTACCAAGGGAATTCGAGATAGGAGAGATATGAGATCTCCAATGATTTTTTTACAAATAAGCTTGGAGAGTCTGCACTAGCTGAGCCTCATGTAGTCAAGCTCATTGGCTAAATTGAACACCTGGACATCTTAGGGATTAAGTTCCCAGATGAGTTGCATACAGATCTCATCCTATCATCACTGCCCAAGACCTTCTCTAGATTCATTGTAAATTATAACATGAGAAACAATGAGAAGAGTCCATCAGAACTTCTGACCATAATTCTCCAGGTAGATAAGGACACGGGGCATGAAAAAACTGCAGTCCTTATGGTAAATAAGAAAAATAAGGACAAGAAAAAGGGGCTAAAGACTTATAAATGGTCTGAAGCCCCCGAGCGACGTCTTTCCAAGAAGGGGAAGATCTAGAGGCAAGGAATAGGAGGAAATATGTTTTTCATGTGGAAAGAAAGTCCACTAGAAGAGGAACAACACCCAGAAGCATGGGGATGATAAAGGTGCATTCGTTATCGAGTGTAATCTTTCCATTTTTACACATTGGGTATCACATACAGCTTGTGGGGCTCACATCTGCATTCAAATGTAGGAACCAAGTAGATTTAGAAAGATTTTCAGAGGAGAGGTGGATCTTCGAGCTACCAATGGGGAGAGGCTGGCTGCGTTAGCCATTGGCGATTACCACCTCTCATTGCCGACTAGGATGATTTTTGTTTTACATCACTGTTATTATGTTCCTAGTGTTACCAAGAAAATAATTTTGGCATCTTGTTTGGATATAGATGGATTTATTTTCAAGTTTGGAAATAAGGGTTGTCTCTTTTAAAAGAAAAATGTATGTTATGTTATGGTGCATTTAAATAATGGGGTTTATGTATTAAATTATGAAAACCAAGTTTTTCCAATCGATAACGAAACAAAATCACAGGACTCATACATCACCCAGTCATGGCATCACCATCTTGGTCATGTAAACGAGAAATACTTAACAAAACTCTGCCAAGATGGCTACATAGACTCCACTGAACTAAAAACTGTTGATAGATTTCAGGCTTGTTTATAAGGTAAAATGACCAAGCCGCCTTTCAGTGCACATGGTGAAAGGGCCACAAAGCATTTAGGATTGGTGCACACGGATGTGTGTGGACCATTTCTAGTAGAAGCTAGAGGTAGATATTCTTACTTCATTACTTTTACTGATGATTTGAGTAGATTTGGCTATGTATACTTAATGAGGTATATGTAAGAATCCTTAGATAAATTTAAGGAATTCAAGAATGAAGTATAGAATTAGCTTGGTAAGAAGATAAAGAAACTTCGATCAGATCTATGTGGAGAATATCTGAACCAAGAGTTCATCGATCTTATATGGGAGTCTGGGATTCTATCTTAGCTCACTCATCCTTATACACCACGGTGGAATGGTGTTAGTGAAAGGAGGAACCAAACCTTGTTAGACATGGTGAGGTCAATGATGAGTCATGCAGATCTTCCATTATCCTTTTGGGGATATGCATTACAAACTGCATCATACACATTAAACCGAGTACCAACTAAGGCGGAAAATGGAATTACATATGAGTTATGGAATGGAAAGAAACCCATTTTGTCTCACACACGTGTATGTGGATGTGAGGTATTTGTTAAGGCCTTCTCAGGAAACAAACTTTCACCCTAGGGAACGAGGTGTATCTTTATAAGATATCCCAAGGAAAAGAAAGGATATTACCTATATAACCCTTCATACAGGAAAGTGACTATCACAAGGCAAGCCATATTTCTTGAGAGAGATCACATCGTCAAAAAAGGATAGTGGGTGCAAGATTGAATTTGACGAAGTTGATGCTCAAGATACATAGGAGTTGGTACAAGAACAAGTTCCACATGTATCCGTGGAAGAGCTTCCAGAAACACAAGTACTGCATAAGAGCTCAAGAGAGGTAAGGGAACCAGAGAGATTTGGTTTCCTAGTCCCTGAGGATGGTGAATCATTATTGTTGGAAAATGATGAACCTCTCTCCTAAAAGGAAGTAGTAGAAATATTAAGAGCTACAAGATTACTAGAAGCTATGAATTCTGAGATGGATTCCATGTATCAGAACTAAGTTTGGGTTCTGGTCGATGAGCAAGTTGATGTAAAGCCTGTTGGATGAAAATGGGTATTCAAGAGAAAACTAGACATGGAAGGTCAAGTTAGCACCTATAAAGTAAGGCTAGTGGATAAAGTATTTAGACAGCATCAAGGAATTGACTATGATGAAACCTTCTCACTAGTTTCCATGTTTAAATACATAAGAGTCATACTTGCCATAACAACTTACCATGAATACGAGATTTAGAAGATGGAAGTCAAAACGGAATTCCTTAATGGGAACCTCCAAGAAGATGTCTATATGACACAACGAGAAGGGTTTGTGACACTAGGTGAAGCCAAATGAGTTTTCAAGTGGCAAAAATCCATTTATGGATTAAAGAAAGAATCCAGGTCATGTAACATTTTATTTGATGAATCCATAAAAGAATTTGGTTTCATTAAGAAAAAATGTGAGCCATATGTTTATAAGAAGTTTAATGGGAATTCGATCATTATCATAGTATTATATGTTGATGACATGTTGCTTATTGAAAAATATGTACCCATCTTACAGTCAGTTAAGGACTGGTTGAACAAGTTTTTCTCCATGAAGGACTTGGGTGAAGTAGCCTACATTCTCTGGATAAAGATCATTCATGATAGATCCAAGAGGCTTCTTGGACTATGTCAGGGTACATATATTGACCAGATAATAAGAAGATTTAGTATGGAAAAATCCAAGAGGGGATTGGTTCCAGTGTCACTTGGCCTAAATATTTCTAAGAAAACATGTCCTTAGACACAACAGGAGAAAGATAGAATGAGTAAGATCCCATACGCTTCAGCTATAGGATCCATCATGTATTCCATGTTATGTACCGGGTTGATGTTTCCTATGCACTAAGCATGACAGGAAGATATCAAGCTGATCCAGGAGAACAACGTTGGACTACTGTTAAGACTATCCTTATGTATTTGAGAAGAATTAAGGATATGTTCCTGGTGTATGGAAGAGATGAGAAGTTTGTCATCAGAGGGTATGCTGATGCTAGTTTTTAGAAATATCAGAACGATCTAAAGTTTAATTCTGGATATGTTTTCTGTCTCAATGGAGAACCTATGAGTTGGAAGAGTTCAAAGTAGCCAGTTGTTGCCTATTCTACAGCGGAGTCCGAATATATAGAAACTTCTGATGTAGCCAAGGAAGCCGTCTAGATTCAGAACCTTTTCCAAGAGATTGATGTGGTGCCTAGTACTAAAGATCCTATCATGTTGTATTGTGATAAAACTGTAGTGGTGGCTCTTGAAAAAGAACCAAGATCACATCAATGGACAAAGCACATACTCTGAATGTATCACCTCTTAAGGGATTTCTGTCAAAGGGGTGATGTTTCAGTGAGTGTCCACAAAAGAGAACGTGGTAGACCCCATGACTAAAGGCCTATCTCAGGAGAAGAAAGAATATCATATGAGAGATAGCGGGTTAAAAGTTGTTAGTAGTTGGCTCTAGTACAAGTAGGAGTTTGTTGGAGTTGGTGGCCTAGAACCAACTACTTTGTAATTTATTCATTAAATAAACACCTTATCACACCTTGATTGTTCTTCTATGTGATAATGCATGTGATAATGTCCCAAGGATAGCTGTTTCATTAAAGGGTCATAGTGGATCCCTGCTATGATGAGAACCCAAAAGTGCCATAACATTATTCTTGAAAATATGTTCTATGGATGGATGATGTTTTTTAAGGGGCACAAATAATACAGGCCATTAGGGGTGAGGACTCATAAAACTTTGAGGCACCTTCTCATGGTGTGCTCCCTTGGTAATATTTAGGAGGATATTATGAGAAAAAGACCCGCTAGTGAGAAATCCACATTTCATAGTGTCATTGGATGTTCCTATATACGGACGTGTGTATTGGTCCTTAGACTTTAAGATTATTATTAATGGGTATTACAACTCACTCAATTAGATGTATTGACAAAAACTGTGACGAAACACTATTCGCAGCGAGGTAGGATACGTTGGGTGCATCACAAGTAATACTGCATTAATAGATAATGAGAGAAAGGATCTGTCTCTTCTGTTCCATATCATAAGTAGATATCTCATTCCCTTTGATGGAATTGATATAGCCTAAATAAATCCATGTCCATGGTAAGGAATTGGAGAGTTCAATTTCGGAAAGTCAAAAAAAGAATAATCGAACACATGTGTTGATGGCACTAGCAAGAAACCTGCTTGATTCGAGATATTGTGACAACGGGATTATATTACACGATAAGCATTAAAATGAGGTGAAACATCATTGCAGCGTTAACTTCTTTCTATATGGGTTCCTTGGCATGTTGCTAGACGCTAACCTTGGACTTTAGGCAGGTTCCGCCTAATGCCATTGAGAAAGAGGCCTAGAGGGTCACACACTAAGTGTGTCCATGTATCTCAGTTAAATATTAATTTAACAAGTTAAATAAAGATTATTCTCATCTGTGGTTTAATAATTATTTAAGGATGCCTGATCACATTTATTTAGACACTAGTTATTTAAGAGAATATATTGTGGGTGAAATAATATATATTTGTTAGCGAGTAATGTAGTTACATTTATTTAAGAAATAAATAGACATTACTCAAGGTCTAATAAATGTGGTGGAGGAAATGAAGAAAAATGAAAACAAGATAAACACGCCATGTACATTGAATGTACACACCATATAGTTTTCATGGAAAATGATTACATGCTGTGTATTAATGATTACACTCCGTATAGTTTTTCCATTCAGGATTTTGAGGGAATAATATTGTTTTATTAAATTATATTTATTATAATTAGCATGGGTGCATGTTAAGGAATTAATCATCCGACATGGGGGTTTTCAATAAGAGATAATGAAATAAATAAAAGGTGTAACGTGTTTATTTATTATCATAAATATATAACCTCAAACCAAATTATAAATATCCTCACAGCCCCAACAATTTTCAAGAGATAATCATTGTGCTCAATAATTCTGGAAAATTCTCTCAAGGCTGAGATAAATCCTTCCTCCAAGAACACTCTCAAGACTGAGAGAGATCCTCCCCCATCAGAGCAAGGCAATCTTAGGCGGAAAACACAAGAAAATGCTTCTCTATGCTAGAACCCAGATATACCTTTAGCGACATCCAGAGATACGTGGTGCACGTGTGGATCACCACTAGAGGAAGTCTACACTTGGCTTCTGCAACGCAACGATGAATCACATCGAAACATGACCAGAAAACATCATTGAAGAAATAATTACATCAAGGTAATTCTTGTCAATTAATTAAATTAATTATAACCAACATATGATAATCCTCTCGATGGATCCAGGACACTTCTATTTCTTTTCATTCTTCGTTCTATTCTGAAGATCTGGCATTTTATTATCATGACAGATCTCAGATTGAATGTTGTTTAACGTTAAAATTAAAGTTGGGAAAACTCACCAACACGCTTCCGCTAGGCTAGGAACCTACAATTACAAATTAATACTAGTTAATACTAATTAATACTAGTTTTTACCAATTATTACAATTTATTACAATTTATTACAATTTATTACAAATTATTACAAATTATTACTAATTATTACAATTTATTACTAATTATTAATATTTATTACTAATTATTACAATTTATTACTAATTAACACTTAGATATAACTATTCATAAAAATAAATACTAAAAAATATCTAATTATAATTTAATTAATTTAATTCTTATTAACAAAATTTATAAATAATTTAAAATAAAATAAATTAACTAAACAATAAAAAATAGATAAATACCTTGAAACTGAAGATTTCGGAGTATCAAAGTCGTATATTATGATTTTATTTAAAAGCTTAAACTATGAAAACTTTTAGAAGAAATTTTTTTCCAGAAGTGATAGAGAGAGAAGTTGAGTAAAGAGTAAAATGAGAGGAAAAACGGAAAGGAGTATATATAGGTTAGATATAACTATTCATAAAAATAAATACTGAAAAAACAAATAACTAATTCTTATTTAATTAATTTATATCCAATTAACAAAAATTTATAAATAAATATAAATAAAATAATTTAACTAAACAATAAAAATATAGATAAATACCATGAAACTGAACCTTTCAGAGTATCAAAGTCGTAGATTATGCTCTGATTTAAAAGTTTAAACTTTAAAAAATTTTAGAAGAAATTTTTTCAGAAGACATAGAGAGAGAAGTTGAGTAAAGAGTCAAATTAAAGGGAAAGTGAATATGGATATATATATATATATATATATGTGTGTGTGTGTGTGTGTTATATTATTTGCGAAAGGGGTATTTGTGATGGGTATCCCATCAAAAATAGTGGCATTTGCGAGAGGCCCCGTCGTAAATGACTCTGCCCGCATTAATTACAGTGAGCCATTGAAAATTTATTTATGATGCAGCCCGTCAAAAAAGGGTACCTGCCGACAAAGTATTTGTTATAGGAAATGTATCTTGTCAGAAATACTAAAAACTGACTCCGAGTATTAGCGACGAGAATAGGAACCCGTCACAAATACCCTTGCCCACAGTTTGGTGCGTATTTCACACCAAAAATTTTGCGACGGGTCCTTACCACCCGTCACAAATAATAGTTATTTTCGATGGGGTAATTGGCCCATCAAAAATACCCCCTTTCGACGAGTTATTTGCGATGAGCCCCTGACCCGTCATAAATAACATGTAGCAAATAGTCATTTTTTCCATAGTGAGAGAATTAGGGTAGTGGTACTGATTTTCTGTTCCATAGAGGTATATTTCAATTTATGATGTTTTCTGTGTTTCACAACTTTGAAGGTATCACCCAGAACCTTATCAAGTGATCGATGTGGATGATTTGGAGCCTATGATTGATGTGACCTTTGAGGAGGATCTAATAGATGTGTTGGATCACAACAAGAAGGTGGTACGGGGAAAGACCATGCTGATAGTTCATGTATTGTGGTAACATGGGCATGTTCCAGATGAAACTTGGGAGAAAGAAGCAAATATGTGGGCCCATTAGGCCCAATCTTTTTACCTTTGAATCTTATAGATTCTTGGGAGTAAAGCTCAAGGATGATATTTTATAAGGTGGAGGAGATTTTAAGATCCCGACCTTGTTTGGAGATGTCACGTGCTCAGTTACAAGTATTCTTTTACCTTATTTATATTATATTTTGTTGTTGTTTTGTCTTGGGTGAGTTTAGCTGAAAATTGGATGTTTTTGGAGGATATTTGGGCAGTGCAAGGTTGGAACATAGTTTTCTCAAACTGTGCGCCTGCCCCAACAAACCATGAAACCCTAGACAAAGAGGGATTGCATATCTAGCACACAATTTGTCAAAATATGAACCCTGTTATGAGTAACAATGAACCTCAATAGAAGAGGTGCATGGTTTAGGTGCACAGTTTAGCAAAGCATGTTCCCCTGCCTAGGAAACTGTGCATGTGGTTTTTAATATTCCAGAAATTCATTTTAAAATACCAAACCCCCGACCTTCATTATATTTTGACCGAACTAGATCCTAAACAATTCCACTCATTTTTGAGGCTCCCAGATAGATTCCAAGACCTTATGAACCCTCTTCATGATGAATCAAAGCCCAGATTAAAGATATGCACCTCTCTTAGTAAGATATTCTTATCCTGATTGGTTTCCTTTCTCTAAATTCTATCTTTCTAGATAAAAAGGGGATGTTTTCCACTATTTGTAATGGGTTTAAATAAAGGTTTTTTGGACCTTGATTCTCTTGATATTTGATCTAGGTTTCAGATGTAGACCTCATTCTTCATTGTGACCATGGTTGTTCCACTTAAATTGGGGTTTTCCATTTGTGAGTATTTTTTTAAAATTTTGAGGTAGGTATTCTACATTATAAATCCCGTAGTCTTGATTTAATTACATGTGTGTAATTGTGAAATTTCAATTTCCATGATTGGTTAATTGCATTTCTGATTGATTTGATTTGATTTGATTTCCATGTGATAATGATTTGGGTAAAATTGGGGCATTAGAAATTGGTGTAATTAAATTAATTAATCGATTAATTAATTAATGGAATATTGTGATTGTGAAATTGATGGGAGATTGGGGTTGAGTAATGGGTTAATTAATTTGTTATGAATTAATTGAAAAAAGGGGATTATGAGACCGTTGACTTAGAAATTAATGGGTTATTTTTTTTAAATAATGAAAAATGATTTAATAGTGAATTGTGTATATTATTCCATGTAATTAAATTTTAGAACCAAGTTTGTTGTGATCAATTGTGATTATACCATAGTGTGTATTGTTGGTCAAATGATTAATGTTGATTAATCATGATAATTGCAATACATGTTATATATGTGATATATGTGATACATTTGATATTGTGATATGTGTGATATATATGTGTGGGACAGGGAATGATGCTTCAAAAACCCATAGTAATAAATGAGTGTGGGGCACAGACCGCTGCTTCAAAATCCCACTTGTGTGTAACTGATATATGTGTGTGGGACATTGAATACTTCTTCAAAATACCATTTTTATAATGAGTGTGAGAAATAGACTGCTACTTTAAAATCCCACTTATGCGGTTGATTGATAAATGGGTTATGAGACATAATCTGGTGATTCAAATACCCACATGGTCTTGTCCATGATTATAGGCCCAAAGCATTGACATTGGACTATGGTTCCAATTAGATGAAATATTAAATGGACGTGAACTCCCATTTGTTATAATGATTTATGAATTGAATATGTGATATGGTTTAGAATCTGGAATGGGCTAAAAAGGTATTGAGAGTTTGGGTGTACTAAGGAACCCAGGGTTTATGTGGTTAAATAAAGAATAATTGAATATATGTAAACTGTTCACTTTATTTCTTGTACTTATTCTTGATAAAACTGTTTACATTGTTATTCAATGGATATTTTTAGACACTATTGGTGTTGGATTGATGAGTTATACTCACACCTTATTCAGGCTGCCTGATTGGTACCTGAATAGATTTTATGGTTGCAGGATAAGATAAGGAAAAGAGACCTATGTTAGATTACTGATATTTGATGGATAATGGATGAGGGAAACATACATGGTGTCAGGAACAACTTAGGAGTTGTTAGTATGTTTATTTATTTTAGGGTTTCTGTATTGTAACTTGAAAAGTAATTGGAATGATGTATCTACTGTTTAGTTTTGGATATTGTATTTTCTATTTTGTTCATCATGTGATACTGGTTTGTTTGGTTTTTGGTTATATCATTCAGATAGTGTTTATTTATATCCACAATTGCGATGCTTTGATAAATATGTTATAGTATCCCCATGATCGATATTAGACCCTCACTACTAGTCGGAATACTCTGGCATACAAGGAGGTTCTCCTGAGGTCATGAAGCGAACCGACTTTGGGTACCAGTTTGTGGAACCCGGGTCGGGATGTTACATACACCAAGCAATAAAGATCTATTTGATCAATGTTATGGTGGATATTTTTCAGACTTGGATGATGATGTTCTTAAACAACTCTTTGACAGGATAGATCAAAAATCACAACAAAAGTTCTCTTGGAAGAGAGTGATTCATATATTTGAAACCAACACTTAATCTACCATAGTTTATGGTAGAGTACTTTGGGAATAATTTTTCTACTATGGGATGTATGTCCACACTCAAAATTGTTTTCCCAATTTTTATTTCTCTTTCAACAAAATGAGAGTTCTCAATATTTGTACTATAGGGATAAGAATCACAATAATAAAAATCCATTTAAATGATAGATATAAAAAATCACCTTAACCTACTATTGAGAGATTAGAATGTTTTGAAAAAAGATACATCCCCTATTTTTCTACACCTAACAAAACCTTACTTCCAAAATAAATTTGAGTCCATTTTTTCAAATTATCAATGGGATTTAAAGGGGTTATTGTAGTAGGTGTTGGGTGAGATAAATTTATTAAATAAATATAAAAATTATATGATCCATATTTTATAACTTCAAATGGGATAAATTAAAAAATATTTAACTGAGAGAGATAAGGGAAATCTTACTATCACAATATAACCAAATCAAATAGAAAATTTCATGGTTATAACCGCTAGATCAGGCCTTCAAACTCAATAACAAGTTAAGGAAAAACCAATATTTGTCAAAAATCGTAAACATTCTAAATCTGAAATTTAATATAAAGAAAACTCCAAAAATATAAATTTGGAAAACAATTTCCAATGTGAAAAATTGGTGAATAATTACATGAAAAAGAAAAGTAACCAAAAAAATTAAGTTAGAAAAAATCAAAGAAGGAAAGAAGAAGATGAGGAGAGTAATAACCATATTTTTTAGAATTATTACCCCTCAACAATTTTCCCTAAATACATAAAAAGTAAAGATCCATATTATTTTAAGTTTCTTATATGTTTAATACATTTATAATCAATATTTAGTTTTTGGAGGTTTTGTACAAAATACCTTCGTATTTGAAATTTATAAAAATATTTTTATCCAAAAAATGGATTATAGGGAGTATAAAACCATTAATTTCACTAAGTACTATTTTGAATTTTTTCAAAAGAAGTTACCTCTAAAATTAAAATACCGTATAATATTTTTCGGTTTTTTTAGAATTGGTTAAAGTGAGGTAATAAACTATCTTTTTGACATAGGATTTATCCTCAAACTTATAACTTAATATTTTTTTCCCAAATTTAGGGACTATATAATTAAAACAAACATTTTTTTATCTATAGTTGGATAATATATCACTTTCTTATCCTTATGGAAGATTATATAATCTGTTATTTAATGTATGGAAGGTCACACTTCCCACTGATTTTCTTATACTTGAGATGAATTGTACCAAGAAAGTTCCAATAATTCTAGATAGACCTTTCTTAGACACTTCTAGGGTTGTTATAAACATTTAAAATGGTAAAATTACTGTACTAGATAATGAGGATCAAGAATAATTTAATGTTTTTAAAGATTCTACCCTTATGGTGAGTTACAAGTTGGTAGAAATTGCTGAGGAAGTTTTTAGAGCTAAGGCTAGGAAGGAAAATCATCAAACTTATGATTATTCTTTACAAGAAGAAGTTAATGAATATTTTCAAGTGATTTTTTTCAATATAAATCCACTAGACATCTTGAAAGGATAATGAGGATTGAAATAAAAATTAGGAAAATAATTTATATGAACTGAGAGGTGGTTAAACTTGAACAAATATTTATCTTAGAGAGCATTACTCAGGCTGACAGTCTATCCCTTAAGTCTTCTATTTGTGAGTAACTTCCTTCTATATATCCTAATAGGGAGTAAAAGTTACAAGATCTTATTCTTGAGTTGTGTGGCCCTAGATATGATTGTTTTACATATGAGTATTCAGGTCTATAATTCTATTTAATTGGTGAAATTCTCAGTTAAAATCTACTAAAAACTTCATTATTATCAAATTGAACAAAAGTCTATTTTCAAGAAAGTTTATTACCAATAAAAAATTAACTTATGCATGAATATTTTTAATATAGTTTTAATATATTTACTTGAATTGAGTCTTCTATAAACTCTAAATTTTTTAGTTTTCATGCATAATTCAAAACCTTTAGGTTGGATCCCTCTAACATGTTTTTATTTAAAATAGATTTTGTGCATATTTCTTAGTGGTTTCAAGTAGGCTATAGTAGGTTTTGGATATTTTTGTGTGTGTTTAAAGTTATAAGTGTGGGGGAAGATATTGAGAAAATTTATCATTATCTTGAGGTATTTCCTGGGCTATTTTATTCAATGTTTTTTTTATTTTAGAATATCTGGACATAAAAATTGTATGGGACATCATTCATAGTTCTTTGATTTTAATAGAGTTTATAAAATATTTTATTGATATTGGTGTTCTTATGTTATTGAATAAATGTAATGAGTCTTTTTCTATGAAAAATAAAGTTTTATTCATCAATAAAATAGTTCCTCTAAATTATCATGGTTAGACATTTAAGGAGGGAGTTTGACAGAAGATGTAAAATTTAGTACTGCATAGATGGAACCAATGGTTTTTAATTTTTTTCTATAGTTTTTATTGAAAAATAAATTATATTAACAATATTATATTCTTAATTTTAAGCTACCCTACCTACCTTTTATATGTTATAATGGTAATATTTCCATAACCATATTCATGCTTTTTATTAACTAATATTAGGAGTTACAAATATTGAACAAACTATATTAAGATCCTCTGAACATTATCTTAGGATACATGTTTTCTTGAGTATAAATTACTGGATTCTGATGTTTTATATTTTCATCATGTATGTAATAAATATTGGTGAACAGATAGACTAGTTATCAATAAAAGGAATTTTTTAGAATAAAAACATTAATAAAATCTTCTACTTACAAGGGGAGTAATTGTTTTAATTGATTCATTTTTAATGATTTATAATATATTTCAAATGCAACTGGTGGTATGTTTTTTTAATAATTTAAAATTTATTTCTATAGTAATTCACTTTATTCTATAATGTTATTAAATTATTTTGTTCATTTCTACTTTTCACTATTTAGTGTGTAGAAATATTGCTTGTGTATAAATTCTCTATACTTATTTGGTAATCATTGTTGAATTAAAAGTGTGTAACCATGCATCATTTTTAAATATCATGTTTTGTGATGGAATTATTTATTATGGAAAATAAAATTCTTAAGATTTTTTAGGTTATTAATTTTCTATGTAATTTGTTTGAACCTACTTAGGACCTTGCACATGAATCATTCACTACTGAATTGAAAATCTATTTGAACATTAAAATTCATAATTAATTTATCCACATTATAATTTACTAATGAGGGGAAATTTTGGGTTTTATGTGTGGGGGATGGGTCTTAAATGTTATTAACTATGATTCATTTTTAACCCATCAATATCCTAAAAAATATTTTAAAATTTCCCAATTTTTAATCTTTAATTTTTCATTTTTAGTATTCCATTTTTTTATAAATTCGATACTTTTTTCACCACTCTGATAAGATTTATCTTTTTTTACCTAATGAGTTGGATTGGGTCCACATGGACATTTTTTGGGGGTAAATTTTGGGATAATTTTATACAATCATCATTGAATTTTAACTTTTAAATGTGAAATAAACTCATAATATATGCATTCAAATGGATTATGAAATAGAAATACTAATCTAGGTTGAATTACATATTATTTTATTCTCTATTATTTAGTCATTAGCTTCTAGATTATTTATTTATTCCACTAATACATTTTCATTCTAACCAAACAATAGTGTGTCAAATTATTATAAGATCTTAAGTTATGTGATCATATTTTTCTGGATGTAAAGATAATTTTTTTACTATTTGTTGGATTAAAATTTAAGTTTGGTTAATTATCTTAAATTTTTTCAATGTCAATAATTTTTGTAAAATAGTAAATAACCTTACATCGAGGAATTTATTTGAAGAAGGAAAACATTTCTGTATTTGAGATAATCCTTGAGGGAGAATAATATAGAGAATTAAATCATTATGGAATCTTAGTTTTTCATCTTTTAGATTTGTCTTATTCCATTGAGTTTCACTAATAGGTTTCTTGAGGACAAGAAATGTGCTAAGTGTGGGAAAATATGATGTATCCTTTATTTCATGTGTTTTTGCCACATCACTTTTGTTGTATGAACTATGTATTTAATTATATAACATGTATAAATTTGGTTAATTTTAGTTCTTTGATCATATTTTGTTGAAATTTTAAAATATTTGATTTTTATTATTAAATGTTTGTTTTTATGTTTATATTATTGATTATTTAATTAATTTAATTTCTATTTATATTATTTTATTTTTAATTTGTATTTTTAGGGTTTTTACTTTATATGATAATGTTCTTTAATTTATTTATTTTTTAATATTTTAGTTATTTATGTTTTATATTTTTTTGTTATAATTTTTTTTATTTTGGAAATTTTAATTTGCAGTGTTAATATATTTTATATTTTTCAGGTATTTATTCATTTCATTATAAATTCTAAAATTATTTATGTTTTTTTATTTTAGTTCAGGGAATCAAACAATTTGATTGGAAGTCTTTTTGTAAGATAAATTCCTTTTCATGACTCACGTGAAAGATTATTTTTTGAGGCTGGCCCATTTCACATAAGATAAACTACACCACACCCATAAGTATAAGGACCCAACCTTAAACATTACATAATCTAGTTAATTAAACTAGAATACACTTATTATATTCCCAAATATCTTTTCAAATTAGATTTTTAGAGAATTATGTCATAAATCATACATGAAAACCCATATCTAGAAAAAAATGGTACTAAAAATGTAGTATTCATTTCTTTCATCAAACATAGTTTTTAATATAACAAGAATTCTTCAAAAGAAAAATATTGACAACATTCAACTTGGCTTATTTTCTCTTATCCATCCTTAAAACCCTGTGAAATACATTTTAAAACTAGGGACGGGCCCAAAAAGCTTAGTAAGGGGAATAAAAATAAGGAAAGAAACCACTAGTCCATGAATATTTATAAACATATGATTTTTTTTTCACAAATTCATACTTCGCACCCATAAAGTATCATATAATTACTTTTTGAAAACATGATATTTCCATAAAACATAGAAAACATAAATAAACCATTGAGGTAACTTGGGAAATTAATTACTTAATATTATAACCCTCATGGATACCATATAATTTTTAAACCTCATGGATACCTTAAATTGTAACCCTCATTACTACCTTACAATGTAACCCTCACGACTACCTTATGGTGTAACTGTCATACTTACACATGCAGTAACCATACCATCAGCCTGCAACATAAAAATACCAAATGAATTAGAGGGAGATATATATTCTACAATTCATCATAAATAATTCCAAAGAACAATAACATAATAATAAAACATGAATAATTGCATCATAAAAATAGTCCTTTTGAATTTTTAAAAAATATAAATTTAAAAGAGTATTTTTAAAGAAAAATCCCTTACCTCAGATTCTTCTTACTTCCAACATATTAAAAAAACTATATAATTTATTTAAGAGTTTTATTAATATATTAAATAGCTATATTCATATTTATAATTAATTTATTTTCTTTTTATAATATCATTCCACCAATTTATCAATAATATTTGGTTATTTTCATTGTTTCAGGTGTATTTATTTCATGGTTATCATGGTTAGTTCATTATATATTTTCTTTTAAAATAGAATGAAAACATCAAAAGTGGAATGAAATGGTGTTTATATGTTTAAATAATATTAAAGGATACTATATTTCATTTTTTTATTAAATTAGGATGATTAATTAGATAAAACATTAATGAAAATGATTTAGTTTATTTTACTAGTATTTACAATCATCATGAGCTCGTATCATTTTATTTAATATCATGTTTATAAATTGGTTTCAGAAAATTATAAAAGTTATAATATATATAATAAAATATTATTTAACCATAATATTGGTTTTATGACCATCCTTGAAGGTGGTAATGGAAAATGAAAGTGTATGATAGCGGTAAATCGACACATCACGAATGATGTTCTCATTTTTAGAATAAAAGGTAGAGGGGAAGGAGATCGATGATGATTTTTTCCATTAACATGATAAAATTATAGTATATATAAGATAATAGAGTTTTAAATAAACTTGTATAAGGGTAGGTTAATAGAATATAATAAAAGAAAATAAATTAAAAGGAAAATAAAAGAAAATAAATTAAAAGGAAAATAAAAGAAAATGAATAAAGATTTTACCTCTTCAATTCTTCTCATTGAGAACCTCCTTAAGGACCTTGGTTATGGAATTTTGTTGAGAACAGAAGGTATTGGATGTGGGGATGAGGCCTGGTAATTTAATTGGGCAGAAATTGAACAAGCCACAAGTATTTGAGGTGTGAGGATAAGAGGTGGTGAGGGGTGGTATTTAGAGTGGAGGAGATGAGTGTTTTTCGATTATTATATTCATTAGTTTATTATTTTGGCTCAAGACTATGAATAGTTTTATAATTATCATTGAATATATTAAAATAATTAAGGGGTGTTTTAGATTTTTGTGATTACATCATCAATGACTCAAGGAATAGTGTATTTATCTTATGATATATATATATACTATAAATTATCATATTTCACTATTCACAAAATTCAACTATTTCAGAAAAATACCAAAAAATTTACCACAACCATTTTTATACATGTAGAATTTAAAAAATAACTCCATTTTATGAAAATAAATTTCTAAATATGAGAAATTTAATTTTTAAAAAAAATGATAATTTATTAGAAAAATACAAATTTTAAATCAATAACTGATTTTATAACACTTGGGAAACTTAATTAAGGTCTAATAAAATTATCTTATAATCATAAAAAAATAAAATATTAATTTATAAATATATTTTATGAAATAAAAAATTCCTTTAAAATCATTAAATTAATTATAAAATTATAAATAAACATTTATGTTTCAAAAAAATATCAGCACTTAATTTATCACTTTCAAAAAATTTATTTACTTATTCCATGATATAAATATATCATATTTTACATTTTAAGATACATAATTTTATTATCCTTTAATAGGTGAGGTTACTATTCTATTATAATAGATTCCTTTAATTATATAAATACCACTTATTTCATTATACAATTATAATGAATTTTACTATTTAATTCTGAAATGAATATAAATTATTTTATAAGTACGCGAGTTATTATAATAATAGAATTTGGGTTTTATTTTCCAATAAAATAATCCTCATGTAGGTAAATTCACATATGATAATCTTCCTGTAAGATAATTATACACTATCCTCATAAGATGATTTTAAATTGGATCCACATATGATAGATTTTGTGAATTTTTTTTCATAATATTTTTTATTGTAAGAGATTTACACATAATAAAATATACACATAGGATAAATTATATATAATTTAATTGTATAATATAGTTTATCTTATGCAGTTTCAACCCAAACTCAAGGATCAAGCTTGAAGATTACAACAATGTGTGAGATACCACACAAGGAAGATAATTAGGATTGGAAAGCTGAATAAAGATCCGAAATGGGATTTGGGAAGGTTGAATAAAACCAAATCTAATTTATGATGACATGAGGATACTACTTAAGATGATTGAATATATTTACAGTATCCCAAGATGGAAAACAAATATTTAGGATTTTTTATCAAATCTCTGAATAAAATAATAGTAACATAATAATTCTACAAAGTCCATTAAAGGAATATGATCATCAAATGTAGATTTTTTTTTGAAGAAGATGAACATATATCATTGTGAACTTGATACATAAACACATGCTTGACTAAAATGAAATAAAATTGAGGGATAATTGGGACTAAAGAAGCCAATTTTTTTTCATGATTCTACATGGAGTAAAATTCATCTTTTAACAAGCTACGATAAGGTTTTCATAGAACATAAGGGGTTGGATGCACATGAAAAATTAATTAGTTTTTTGAAGAGGGAAATTATTTTTACCTGACAGTCATAAGAAACATAACTGCCAACCTTGGAGACAGTACCACCTATAAAAAGTGTTGTGAGATATTCGAGATGTTATAGGGAAAGATGTTCATAGTATAAACAGTGATGAGGGATTGAAGTGGAGAGTGGGAAACATAGTTGGAGGAAAGAAAACACTCAAAGCAGAAATTGGGGGAGATGGATCTAAGGGAAGAAGAAAACTTCTATAGAGAATATTTCTTTATCACTCTCCTCATTATGTTTTCTGATTTTGAGAATATATTTATGGTATATATTATTGTTTGTATCGTCGAAAACATGTTAAATTAATTTTATTTTTGGGAATCATATTGGAATGAATTTGTTTCTTTAATATATTTTACCTTTATTTTATTAATTATGTCAATGTGATTTAATGTTCAATGATTTCTATTTTATTCTTGATTATTATCATTTTTAATTATTCTATGTATCAATGTGTGATGATAGTGAATCCTTAACTATTTAAAATCATTTTATGTACTAAATTTTTTAAAATAATGTTGATTCACATCACTATTTTCAAAAAATTCTTATAATGAATTTGGATCAACTGATAATTGTTTCAGGGGAGTTCACTGAACTATTGATACCCCTCAACAATAGTTAGTTTATTTGAAAAAACATCTTAATTGGAACTGAATTTTTTTTCTTAAATTTAAGTTCTAATATAAATTTTATTTTAAATGAAATAAAGCCAGTTTGACCCCCCTAACAATGTCATCATGTTTTCTCACTCTAATATGTATCTTTTTTCAATTAAACACCTTTTCGAAATTTTTCTTAATTTTTCATTTAATTTTATACAATCACCATTACTACTTCACTTTCACTATTTTTATTTTGTTCTTCTAGTTTTTATTTTATTCTAGTTTCATAAATTCAATTATCTATATCCATGGATATAATAATCATACTCTTTACTATAATAGTTTTAGTATGTTTTAAATAATTAAATTTGAGTGTGTGTAAATGAACATACATTTTCAATATACATATGATGAATATGATATATATTATAATGTAAATTTTCATATAGAGATATGATAATGTTTTATGGATATCACACCGGAACCCTTCATATCTTGAGTAGCACTGATTTTTTCTAATGGAGAATATTTTCTTATATCTATGAAATTTTTATTTCATATTTTTTTAATTCTACTAAGGATATCATGGTGACATAGTTAGTGTTGGAAATACTAGTGTTGTTAAAACATATTGTAATATTTTATATGTTTTTATTATCATAAAATACCTATTTTTTTTACCAATAAGATAATCTTAATTTATTACATCTTTATAATTTATATTTAATTGAGTAGTATTTATTTTTAAAGCATTTTAGTTCATATATATTTTTTAAAGAGTATGAGGAATTTTTTTTAGGGATTTATCTTATATGACTTTTATGTGTGGAGAATTTCTCCTAAGTAATTTTTCCATTTAATTAAGAATTTTTCTCATTATCACTAGAATTCAACCTCTCAAAAGGAAATTATCTTATGGTTATAAATTGTGTCTTAAGATAGAATATATTATTTTATTAATGAATTTATCTTACATGAGTATTCATAACCAAATTATCTTATGAAATGAGTGAATTATCTTCTCAATAAAGTAAACTATCTTAAGAAGGGAATTCTTATGTAAAATATTTTATGATAAGAAATTTGATATAGAAATTATCCTATGGATATAGAAATAACTACACACCATATTTTTGGTAAATAAGATTATCCTATGAGCTCAAAAAGTTGAAGCACTAATATTTTGAATAATAAAATTTCTTACTTAGTTCAAAATTATAGTACAGATTACTAAAATATCTCATGTATGCTTAATATATCTTACATGTGAATAATTATTTTATGAGAAATTTATTAGTAGATTATCTCATGAGGATAAATATATTATTATGTAGAATATAATAAGAATATAAGGGTCTCTTTAAATGAAAAAATTTCTTACGAGACATGAAATATCTTTTGAAATTGAAATTGCTGTATTAGGAATAATATGTTTCTCTAAGTATAGAATCCTTATGTTTAAGAAAATAATTTGGAAAAAGACTCAAAGTTATATTGAAAGGATTATTATCAGTGGAAAATTATTATGATCAAGATGATAAATTACAATCAGAAGAGAGGCTTTTGATAAATACTTATATAGAGATAAAGACTTGTGAAGAAATGTATCAAAAAAATAAAAGCATATGAAACTAAGTATTTTATAATATTTATTTGTGTTAATGAGTTATTTTTTCAATTTTGTTATTTTGAGAAACATATGCACCTACCATTGGGTTTTCAAAAGTATTCATGAAAAATGAAGAAATGTTGAATTAAATAAATCATACATTTACAAGAGAATAAATTGTTCCAAGGAAGACCGTATAAACTAAAAAAAACTACCTCTAATATTTTCATTTCTGGAGATGAAGGTCACATGCTTGTTCAGAGATTGTGTTTTAGATTATTATATTATCTATAACATCCAATTACAATTTCTAGGTACCCCTAAACCCCTATTTTTCTATTTTTGGGTTATTTTTTATTTGTGGTTGATTCATGTGAAAATTCTAGAAATCATGAAATTTTCTTGATTATGCATGGTTGGCACACATATTTCCCAAACCGTGTGCCCTTTCAGTAGAAACTATGAAAACCTAGGATGTTTTATTTTTTAAAGATAGCACAAGGTTTGAAAAACCATGACCACACCAAATAGGAACCATGCACCAAAAAAAGGATAACACGTCTATGGCGCACATTTTTTCCAACGGTCCAGCCTTGCCCAACTAACCATGCATAAAAGATTAAATAATTCAAAAATTATTTTTTAGAAGAAAAAAACCCTCCTTTAAGGTTCCCAATGGAACTATTTTAACTGTAACACCCCAAGCTTCTACGGTACTATTCTCTTTGAATAATACAGTAGCGCGTGTTGTACGCAACTTCAAGGTTCTAACACACACCACAACCAATCAAAGTAGCCATTATGAATAGTAATACCCACTTTTTGAAATTTTATAAATTTTATTATTAAAATTGGACTTCATTTTTGGATTTGTAATATCGATATTATATTAGGGTAAAGTTTTGGTACTTTTCGGATAACTTTCATATTTTGATTAATAGTGAAAATTACTAAATTTTAATTAAAACAACCTTTTTAATTGAAATAATTAATAGTGATAAATTATGAATTTGAGTGGTTTTAAAGTATAACTAGATTATATTTTTACCATTTAATCCAATTTTGGTCATTGGACATAATTTCACATTTAAACTAGACATAAGCAAGTGCCAATCTTTTGATAGTTGTTATTTCTTAAAAACACGCTTTTTGTTTTGACAATGAAAATCTATTTTAAATTAATTTCTACCACTTCTTTGTTTTAAATTTAGAAAAATGGATTCCATATTTAGAATTAGGAGTTAAAAATTGTGTAAATAGGTAACTTTTTTTTAGAGATTTTGAATAATTACTTTGGTAAATATATTATTTACCATGTTTAAAGGGTAAATCCGGCAAATAAGGGTAAAAAAATAATATTATAATAATATTAAATTACCCTAAAACGTGTACTAACCCTATTGGTTGATACATTTCTAACCATGGGAATATTTGGGTCGATTTGGGTACCCCATGGAGGCGCTTGTAAGTGATAATGACACTTTATATTAATTAAGTTAAAGTAAATACAAAAATGACATAAGCATATATCTTTTAGAAAAAAAAAATTTCACATAGGTTTATATATGTTATATTTTCAACTATAAATATTAATTAGAAAGATAAAAATATTTCCTACATAATGGTATTTTATTTAAAATTTTTAGACATTTAATAATTAAATTTATTTATGACACAATAATGATGTAGTATTTTCCTTATTAATGAAAGAATCAAATAATTGGTATTATAAATAATAAAATAAATATAATTTGAACATTTTGATGACATAAAAAAATTTTATAGGTTAATATTACATGTTAGTATTTCTTAAATGAATTTAGTTCTAATTAATAAATTTTTTAAGACTTTAACAAAAATCAATTATTAAGTAGTGTCAAAATTGACATAAAGGAGTTTTTAAAATAAAAATTATAGTATTAATTGATATTATTTTCCTATAAATCTATGGTTTGCTCAAATTACTTGTATAATGATAGGTGTATCATTAATGGACCACTTGGGGGTCTCTTGGAAGTATATAGTATGTTTATATACTATATAATATAAAAATACAAAGAGACGTGGTAAATGTCAAACTATTTAACTAAGAGTTAAATAAAAACGATAAAGTTAATATAGTGACCAGACCTGTCTAAAACCTATTGGTTGAGTGGTTTTCAAACAATCAACACGTTAAAATTTAAATAATATACTTTGGAGCTATTAGAAACTGAATATTAATTAATTATAAAATAATATTTCTAGCTTTTCCAAAGGTGCCCCTCACTCCTCTTATAAAAGGGTACTCCCCCTTCTCTCTAATTAAAACCTTCAAAGCCTTTTGGATCAGCCAACCACTGCCCAAATACCCTCTCAACTGTAATTCCTTCAACTTAAGGGCCTTAGTTTGATCAGAAAGCCAACCTAAGTAGCCCTTTCCATCAAATCAAAAGGAAGAACCTGAAGAATAGGTAATGTTTTCACCACCCTCTTTCAAGTTCCTTTTGTTTTTACACTTCTTATTTATTTGTTATTTAAATTATAAAATAATAACTCCAATATATTCTATATACTGTGATGTTATTATAAATATGGTACAACCATATTCAGTATTATATCCATCCTTTGAATGACATGTCATCATACATGCGTACGTACGACTTACCGTCTCCACGTTGTGGTGTAATTGTTATTCAATACATTATTATTTGGATGGGTATAATAATGATGTGTAACTGATATAAATAATAAATGTAACATGATAATGATTATTTATATATGATATAACATCCAATTATATATTATTTTAATATCAAAATAATGATATTGTCGCTCGTGCATACGTACGGATTACCGTCTACACGAACGCGATGAGATTCATTCCCCATCGTATCCATTCAAGAATAATTTTCATTTTATGATTAAAAATAATGTCTAAGGACTTGATATCATTATGTATATGAATAATATACAACCTATCCATAACAAACACGGCTTATGTAACGAAACATATAAAATAATACGAGTAAGTGAACACCCGAAATGACGATAATACTAAAATATTATTAACAAATAAATATTAGAAGATAATATATGATATCATATTTATGTATATGATTCTTTTATAATTTAATAAAAATTATTTTACCATTATACAGGAGGTTAAACTACCCTCTATCAAGGAAAATTACAAGGTAATGGTTAATTTCACAATCTCTTTATTATCTGAGATTGTTTATACATAATTATCTACTGTGATCTTTTTATCATCCACATCCATGTTTCTTAAAAATGTATTTCAAAACATTTTTACTATTTAATAGACTATGGGTTAAAGTAATTTATACCCTTTTTTGACTTTTTATAAAATGTTTTGAAATGAATATTTTCTTCGTTTTCCAAACAAGGTCCTTTTTAACCTTTTCACCAAAATTTAGGTAAGAAATTATTTTTTAACTTATACGGAGGGTGAGACTATTTTACACCATTATAAAATCATTGAAGCTTAAATTAAAAGATAATAATAATATTTTAAAAGTAAATGTTTTATTTTATAATTATGTGACTTTTAAATGATTTCAAAAAAGAGATATTTCTCTCAAATAGTTTTGATTTCAACTATGTCAACATCCTTTGATGGATTTTAAGATTATTTGAAGTTGATTTATTATGATACAAAAATTCCATCTTGTATTGAAGGTTTTGTGATATGTTTTAATGTGGA
This sequence comes from Viscum album, assembly GCA_963277665.1. Lineage (NCBI taxonomy): Eukaryota > Viridiplantae > Streptophyta > Magnoliopsida > Santalales > Viscaceae > Viscum > Viscum album. The sequence goes on along the minus strand of OY728129.1, from coordinate 746,140,149 downwards.
TGTGTAATTTTTATACCATTCATGTTTTATGGATAAAGTATTGACATTTAGTATGCTAGTTTTAATAGGAATGTTTATGTTATGTTTAAACCTGTTCATATGAGGAATGCATTGGACTTAGTAAGTGACTGGTGGAGCCCACTATTGATCCTCGATGAATCGGTAGGTCTCATGAGATAAACTAGTGTCTTGGCATAAGGCCTTGACAAAATCGTATTTGTAGTCTTGGACCAAGGCCTTGACTATGTAGTTATGATAGTCTGGCATTATGCATTCCATCATTATGAAAGTTTTTATTGATATTTCATGTGATTATTCGATTAGTAGAATATCCATGTGAATAATTAAATGACATTATTTTATATTATTTCTGCCATATTATGCTGAAGTTCAAGTTTAAAAGGATTTTTTAGTTATACATTGCCTTAAATGTTTATGCTTATTTATGAAAGTTTCCGCTATATTGTTATCCTTACTGGGCATCTGAGCTCACCCCTTTCTATGTTTTATTTTTCCTAGGATGTGAAGAAATATTTTATGAATGACCTGCAGGGATAGTATGAAGGGATATGAGTGTGGTATATGGAGACAAGATGTTGTTGTAGTTTTTCATTTTATGATGTAATGTAAACTTTATTAATGTATCTAGTGATTCCAAGTCTACTAAACTAATTGGTTTTTCGAGACTTGATCTTTTGTGATCTTGCCAATGTTATGAAATAATGAACCGAATCTGGGTAACTGGGGTCAGGGCATTATAGTTGGTATCAGAGGAAGTTTAGTACAAACCTTGGAAGCTAGATTTAGATAAACTCTGATTATAGCACATAGACCTAAGATGGAATTTGAGGATTAGTATAGAATAACTTCCTAGAATTTTGGTAATGTAGAGATTTTGTGAGTTTTCCGAGCAATACATCCCTATCTGGATATGAGCAGGTAGATGCTGATCTGACATAGATGTACCTAGGGGTAAAACCTGAAAACACCACTTTGATCTAGACTTGAACGGGAACTGGTGCACGACAATGATCCTTACTTCACTCTTGGTTACAACACTCCCGGGGGATATGCTTAGGATAATTATCAATTTATTTACAAACCATTATGAAGGGTTTATGAGTATATACTTCATACAAGATTTTTTTTATGATTATGGATTATATCCATAAACTGTTCAGTCTACGTTAGGTATTTTACAAGTTTTTAATTATTCATTGCAATTCATTAACTTAATTAGTGTATGAGATTGTATAGAAATGGTGCCCAGTAGAAGGAATGTGAACTCCAATAATACGTATGATCCAAAGAGTAAGAAAGATCATATATTTCACGGTATTAAGCCAACATTTAGAAACTAAATTTTCTCTTATGTATTCTCAATATATGAATAAATAGTATCATGTGTTAAAAAGATAAGTAAATAATTCTCTGAGTCCAATGGCTTTGAAGGGAAGAAATATAAGAAAAGGATGAAATAGAGAAAGATGGATAAAGGGAAGAGGGAAAAGAATAGTTTTCCCATATGTGATAACTGTGGGAAGAAACACCCTGGAACTTTCCTGAAGGGAATGAGAGTTTGTTATAAGTGTGGAGAAAAAAGGACACCATGTACGTGACTGAAAGGGTAAGAAAACGTTTAAATGTGCAATGCTTCATATGCAAGGAGTTGGGACACTATGAGAATAAATGTATAAAACATTAGAGTATACCCCAAAAGATGCTATTGGATAATAATCAAGTTATGATACTACCGAAGATAAAGAGGAATGATTAATAGTTCTTATGCTGTTATTAAAGTATTGTGTCATTTGAGTATTGTATTAATGATGTACATGTTATAAGAATTATACAGTATATAAGGATTGTACTGTAGTAATATTTCATTAAGGACCTGAGATTCTGTGGAACCAAGAAAAGTGACTCAATGGCAAGTTAAAATTTTTGGAAAATACATTGTTGAAGGAAAGAAAAATCTTTAATATGGCCCTGATACCGAGTTATTGGTTTTGGAATAAGATATGGTTGATTTGGATAAATTATATTGGATATTATTGACTTCCTTGTAACTGATTAATAGTTTGTTTATTTCATCATTGTTAGAACATTCAATATTTTTGGATATAAGGAATATATCCAGTATTATATTAAGGATAAGAGAGCATGAATTTAATCAATAAGGTTTTATGGTAATTCAGGATGTTTCAGTGTTTTAAAAGAATACATGATGAAGGTGTTTTCTTCTTTTCTTATTCTATGAAGAAATTAATTCTTAAACTTTAGGTAAGGGATATTAAAACTAAAAATGTGTTATCCTAATACCTTATGTTTTTTTGGAACCAATGATATTTTAAATCATCATAGACTGATGGCTTTGAGGCCCTCAATTATACAATATTTTATGACCGATGAACTCAATCACTCCCTATAACAATTTAAGTTTTTTCTCTAATTTTGTGTCTCTAATTTCCACCAATTTTCTCCTAATCGATATCATAATTTGGTGGTGACTTTTTCATTCCCCTTTTCCTCTTGTTAAGACTAAATTTTATTAACCCAATTTCCGATGTGGGTTTTCCCACAAAGGTATTTTCTATTTTCAACCTTTTATTTTTAAAAAACAATATCAAATTACGAGGACACAATTTATTGAAGGATGAGAGAATGTAACACCCCATTCTTCCACGGTACACTTCTCTTGGAATAATATAGTAGCGTGTGTTGTACGCAACTTTGAGGTTCTAACACACACCACAACCAATCAAAGTAGCTGTTATGAATAGTAATACCCACTTTTTGAAATTTTATAAATTTTATTATTCAAATTGGACTTCATTTTTGGATTCAGAATATCTATATTAGCTTAGGGTGAAGTTTTGGTACTTTTATGATAACTTTCATATTTTGATGAATATTGAAAATTAGTAAATTTTAATTAAAAACAAATTTTTTTAATAAAAATAATTAATAGTGATAAATTATGAATTTGAGTGGTTTTAATGTTTAATTAGATTATATTTTTACCATTTAATCCAATTTTGGTCACTATACATAATTTCACATTTAAACTAGACATAAGCAAGTGCCAATCTTTTGATATTTATTATTTCTTAAAAACACGCTTTTTGTTTTGACAATGAGAATTAATTTTCAATTAATTTCTATCACTTATGAGTTTTGAATTTATAAAAATGGATTAAATATTTAGAATCATGAAGTCCAAATTGTATAAATAGTTATCTTTTATTTTTAGACATTTTGAATAAGTACTTCGGTAAATATTTTATTTATCATGGTTAAAGTGTAAATCCGGTAAAAAAGGGTAAACAAATAATATTATAATAATATTAAATTAACCTAAAACGTGTCATAACACTATTTTTTGATACATTTCCTACCATGGGCATCTTTGGGTCAATTTTGGGACCCCAGGGAGCCACTTGCAAGTGATAATGACACTTTATATTAATTAAGTTAAAGTAAATACAAAAATGACATAAGCATATATCTTTTTAAAAACAATTTTTTACATCGGGTTATATATGTTATATTTTAGACTATAAATATTCATTATAAATATAAAAAGATTTCATAAATAATGGTATTTTATTTATAATTTTATACATTTAATAATTAAATTTATTTATGACAAAATTATGATGTAGTATTTTCCTTATTAATGAAAGAATAAAATAATTGGTATTATAAATGATAAAATAAATATAATTTTAATGTTTTGATGACATAAAATAATTTTATAGGTTAATATGACATGTTATTATTGATTAAATTAATTTATTTTGAATTAATAAAGTTTTTAAAACTTTATCAAAAATCAATTATTAAATAGTATCAAAATTTACATAAAGGTGTTTTAAAAACACATATTATATTATTAATTGATATGGTATTCCTAAAAATCTAATGTTTGGCCAAATGACTTATATAATGATAGTTATATAATTAATGGACTACTTTGGGGTCTCTTGGAAGTATATAGTAAGCTTATTAACTATGTAATATAAAAATACAAAGAGACATGGTAAATGTCAAACTATTTTATTAAGAGTTAAATCAAAAAGATAAAGTTAATATAGTGACCCAAACCTGTCTAAAACATATTGGTTGAGTGTTTTTTGACCTATAAACATCTTAAAATTTAAATAATCCACTTTGGAGCCATTATAAACCGAATATGAATTTATTATAAAATAATATTTCTAGCTTTTCCAAAGGTTCCCCTCACTCCTCTTATAAAAGGAAACTTCCCCTTCTCTCTAATTCACACCTTCAAAGCCTTTTGGATCAGACAAACCCAGACCAAATACCCTCTCAAATGCCCATCCTTAAACCTAGTGGATTTAGTTTGATTATAAAGCCAACCTAAGGAGCCCTTTTATCAAATCAAAAGGAAGAACCCGAAGAAGAGGTAATGTTTTCGCCACCCTCTTTCAAGTTCCTTTCTTCTTCCACTTATTCATTCTTTGTTATTTCCATTCTAAAATAATAACTCCAGTATCTTATATATACTTTTATTTTATTATAAATATGGTACAACCATATTCATTATTCTATCCATCCTTTGAATGACATGTCACCATACGTGCGTACGTATGGCTTACCATCTCCACGTTGTGGTGTAATTGTTATTCAACACATTATTATTTGGATGAGTATAATAATGATGTGTAACTGATGTAAATAATAAATATAACATGATAATTATTCCATATATATTATATAACATCCAATTATATATTATTTTAATATCAAAATAATGATATTGTCGCTCGTGCGTATGTACGGATTACCGTCTCCACGAACGTGATGGGATTCATTCCCCATCATATCCATTCAAGAATAATTTTCATTTGAGGATTAAAAATAATGTTTAAGGACATGATATCATTCTGGATATGAATAATATACATCCTATCTATAAAAAATAGGGCTTATTTAACAAAACGTATAAAATAAAATGAGTAAGTGAACACCCGAAACAACAATAATACTAAAATATTATTAACAAAGAAACATTAGAAGACCATATATGATATCATTTTTATCTATATGATTCTTTTATAATTTAATATCAATTATTTCATCATTATACAAGAGGTTAAAATACCCTCGAACAAGGAAAAGTACATGGTAAGGGCTAATTTCACAATCTCTTTATTATTCAAGGTTGTTTATACGTAATTGTCTATTGAGATCTCTTTATCATCCACATCCATGTTTCATAAAAATGACTTTCAAAACATTTTCACTATTTACTAGACTATGGGTTAAAGTTACTTATACCATTTGTTGACTTTTTATAAAATGGTTTGAAAGGAATCTTTCCGTCATTTTCCAAACAAGGTTCTTTTTAACCTTTTCGACAAAATTAAGGTAAGAATGTCTTTTTTAACTTATACGGTGGGTGAAACTATTTTACGCCATTATAAAATCATTTAAGATTCCCTTACAAGGGTATAAGAATATTTTCAAAATTAAATTTTTTATTTTATAATTATGTGACTTTTAAATGATTTCAAAAAAGAGACATTTCTCTCAAATAATTTTGATTTCATCTATGTCAACATACTTTGATGGATTTTATGATTATTTGAAGTTGATTTATTATGATACAAAACTTCAAAATTGTATTGAAGGTTTTGTGATATGTTTGATTGTGGATGTGTTATTTTTATACCATTCATGGTTTATGGATAAAGTATTGACATTTTGTATGCTAATTTTAATATGAATGTTTATGTTATGTTTAAACCTGCTCATATGTTGAATGCATTAGACTTAGTAAGTGATGGATGGAGCCCGCTACAGCTCCTCGATGCATCGGTAGGTCTCATGAGACAAACTAGTGTCTTGTCACAAGGCCTTGACAAAATCTTATTTGAGGTCTTGTCCCAAGGCCTTGACTATGTGGTTATGATAGTCTGGAATTATGAATTCCATCATTATGAAAGTGGTTATTGATATTACATGTGTTTATTCGATTAGTATAATATCCATGTGAATAAGTAAACGAAACTATTTCATTTAATTTCTTCCATATTATTCTAAAGTTAAAGTTTAAAATGATTTTGTTTTTTTATACATTTCCTTAAATGTTTATGCTTATTTTTGAAAGTTTCCGCTATATTGTTATCCTTACTGGGCATCTGAGCTCACCCCTTTCTATGTTTTATTTTTCCTAGGATGTGAAGAAATATTTTATGAATGACCTGTAGGGATAGTTTGAAGGGATATGAGTGTGGTATATGGAGAAAATATGTTGTTGTAGTTTTTCATTTTATGATTTAATGTAAAATTTATAAATTCATCTAGTGATTCCAAGGATACTAAACTAATCGGTCTTTCGAGACTTGATCTTTTGTGATCATTCCAATGTTATGTAATAATGCACCGACTCTGGGTAACTGGGGTTGGGGCGTTACATTAACCAATCATGATTTATTCTTGCAAGGTATCTACCAAGAGGTGATTTTGTCCCCTCTACACTCCCTTGGAAGCGGATCAAAGGTTAGAGAACGACGTTCAATCTCTACCTAGTAGGTTTCCTCTTCCTGTTTTCTTTCTCCCACTTTCTCTTTTTTCCTCCATAGGGTTTTGTAGATCTTCCATGTCATTAGAGGATCTAATATACTATATTTTAGATCTTGAATCTATTGTTTATTTTTGGATATTATTTACCATAATTCATCGTTGTAGTTCCCTAGTTATGGATTTTTGTTTAGAGATCCCTTTATCTCGAGGTACATGGTTCTGTTATGATGCAAATTTTTGATTAACCATAAATTTATTGAGTAAATTCAATTTTTTGATTTAAATTCCATTTCATGATAATGTTATTACAATTTTTTTTATTAACAAACTAATTCCATTGAATTATGGATTTGAAATTCATTTTGGCATGAAATTGGGAAAAACCCACAATTCCATTAAATTAGGGTTTTTTGTGAAATTGGATGGAAAATTGTGAAAATTAAATCATGGAATTTAATTGTGGAATTTAAATTGAAAACTTTATTTGATAAAATTGATTTCAAATTGTATTTGAAAAAAATGGCTTAAACTTTTTTGATACAAAACTAATGGTTTTATCTTTAAAAAAGGCATGAATTGATTAAAAACTCAGTTTCGGTTTTAAATGGAAATTTGAAAATTAAAATGGATAATGGGATGAAATTTATTTTAATAAGTTTTAAAATAAATTGACCATAATTGATTTTTATTAGAGAACATTCAAGTCTAGGTAGTTATTGAGTTACTCAGACAACACTCTACGATTTACCACACTAACCATACATAAATATAGTAGGTCACATCAGATGGGATGGTGATAATTCCTCTTTGGTTAGTATTTGAGGGATGTGTGTCTACACATATTGTTGTGATAACTATTTGAGTGTGAGGGAGTCTTATATCCTAGAACTATTGTACCTTTTTGTGCATGACCATGTTGCTCTCTTATTTTTATTTTAAATATACTCCTTTGTTTTTGTAAACTTGTTTACACGAGTTTTGAATTTATATAAACTTTTTTATATAAAAATGTTTATTAATCCATTTTTTGAAATTATTTCAATCCATTTAAATGTAGGGATTGATTTGTTTTAAATATTATTTTAAACTTCCATGCCTCTTTATATAAAAATAGAAAGATTTATTTGGTTAATTAAATGTTTGTATCTTATTATAGAATCCTTGGAGAGACCATATTGGGATTTTATCTCACACCCTACCTGTTCCTTCGGGTGTTTGTATATTTTCTCCTAGGTTAGAGAAAAGGAAAGGCTCCACTTGGAGGTGGTTGTAGATGTTGATCCTTGGTATTGGTGAGTTTCATCCATTGGGACATGGGAAGTTATCATATTTTATTATACTCGATGTGGTAGTTTGGGTTGTTTATACCTGTTTGAATTCTGGTACACTACTTCTTATGGAGGTTTTCTTGTTTTCCTACTGACATTTTTATGTTTCTTTTATTATATTTTTAGAAAATTAATTCCCACTTTCATATTGTATGATTCCAGGTACTAGTCACCAAACTGTGGGCATTGGGAACACCCTTCATGCCATGTTAGAACCAGATCATTTATTTGGTTACAAGGGTACCCAGTCTAGTTTGTGAAAAAGTATTATCAAAGGTAGAGGTTGTACATCTTTCCTTGATTTTAGTATACAGTTGTGTAATATTTTCAGGACTTAGGAGTTATTTGTGATTGAGTGCCTAGACATATCTCACCAAAATGTGACTTAAGTCACTAGGGGTGGTTAGGGAAAGACATCTTGAGGATTAGTTCTAGTCTTTTCCTTACTTTTGATTTGGATATATTGAAATTCAAATATTTTTTTCTATCTATTGGGATTATTTTCCACCTTTTCTCTATTTAAGTGTTAATATAATTCTTCAATGTTTTTTTTATGTTGTGTAGAATCATACCTCTGATAAGACATGTGAATTATATCCAAGAGGAGTTTAATACTAAAAAACATCAAGTAAATCCTCCTGTGGACTTGAGTTTGGTTGAGGTGATTGTTTGTACTGTCCATGCTCTAGTAAAAGCACCCCCAACAGTTCCCATTCAGGCTCTAGCTATGGAAAATCTGAGGGATGTTATTTAAAATCATTCTCAAGAGTTCCTTAAATAGAATCCACTATCATTCAAATGCTCCAATTATCCTCAAGAGGCTGAGAAATGGCTGATCAAAATTGAGAATATTTTTGGGTTCTTGGAGACACTTGATGAAATCTAAGTGAAGTGTTGCACCTTAGTGCTGGAAGGACTAAGCAGAATATGGTGGGACATAATGGTTATTGAGAAGAAACATGAGGTTTCAGAGTTGATAGAATTCAAGACTCTTTTCATTGACTTTTTATATCCAGAGTTGATGTTTTTTTCCAAGGATATTGCGTTTTTCAAATTTGAGGAGGATGAAAATACTGTGATAGAGTATGCCAACTATTTTATAGAGATTGTGTAGTTTGAACCTAATATAATATCTAATGAAAAGATAAATAATCAATGATTTAAGTTGGAAATCTAACCTAATATTATTTCTCATGTTTCTTGATAAATCTTTCTTCTTATATTGATGTTCTAGATAGAGCATTGATTATCAAAATAGACTTGGCTAGCAGGTCAGGGTTGATAGAAGTTTCTTTCTCTTCTAGTGGAAGTGTGAGTTACTTTCAAGGAAAGAGGAAGTGTGATGATTTGAATAGTTGTTATCGATAACAGGTTCATTCTAGACCTCCTGCATTTCCTAACATAATCCCTTTGACTTATTACCATTTTGTCAATACATGGAATTCTATGTGGGTTTGCACTAAGGTACCCAAAATATTTGGATTCTATGGATCCTCAGGTCACATGCATAAGTTTTCCCATATCTATTCCAATATGTATAGTAAAATGGGATCATCATAACCTTGTAAAACTTCTAAAAAATCATATTCTTCATGGATAAAATGGTTCCAACCATAGGCATCTTGAATGAAGCTTCCTCATGCTGTAGAAGAGTCTCTAGAGGAAGCAGATATGGGCCAAATGATCGTGAGTGGCACCATCACCATAGATTTTTAATTAGTGACTACTTTATTTGATATTGGTTCATCTCATTCATTTATTTCAACCCATATTTTTAATTTGATAAATTTTCATACGGATATTTTGTCTTATGTTATGGTTATTACTACACCCCTTGGAACATAGATAGACCAGGGTCTCTATAGTCTTGCTTATGGTTTCTTGTTATCAGATATCGAGATTTTTTGAAGATTTTTGGTTCCCTAAATGAAACAGATTGACATCATTTTTGAAATGGATTGGATAATTTCCAATAAGGCCCAAATTGACTACTGTCTTCCATGGGTCTATTTACTGCACTTGATGGGGTTTTTTGAATTTTTAAGGAGAATTGGACACGATGTCGAGTAGAGACATACATTCTTATCTAGAGTTGAGGAAAATAATATGTGTGACTTATTTTGATCCGGAGTGAGAGTTTGAGTAGTTATCTCCCACCTTTTGTTGTCTAGTTTCCCAACACTTTTACTTATGACTTATCTAGTTTTCCACTAGTGAGGGAGGTATATTTCTATATTGATTTAGTATATATTACACAACTAGTGTCTATTCCCTGTTACCGGAATGTGCTAACTAAGATGAAAGAGTTGAAGAATCATTAATTAGGATGATCTTATTAATAAAGGATTCATATGTATGAGTGTGTAAGCTCGGGAAGCACCGATTATATTCACTAATAAAGGTAACAGTTCACTTCACATTTGTGTTGACTACGAAAAACTTAATCAAGTTACGATAAATAATAAGTATTTATTTCCATGGATTGATGATCTATTTGATTAGTTGAAAGGGAAAAAGTTTTTTTTTCAAATATTTATCTTCGATTTGGTTACTTTCAGTTGAGAATAAAAGAATATAACATTCATAAAAGCACTTTTTGGAGTAGTTATGACCATTATGAGTACCTTTTCCTACAATTTGGTTTAACCAATGCTCCTGCGGTCTTTTTAGATTTAATGAGTAGGATCTTACATGAGTATCTCGATACTTTCATGGTGGTCTTTGTGGATGAAGTCCTTGTCAACTCTATGTCTAAGGAGGATTATGTGAATCAATTGAGAGTAGTTATGGATTTTTGTAGATATCACTGACTTTATTCCAAGATTTCCAAAAGAGGTTTCTAGATTTGGGATGTGATGTTCTTGGGGCATGTGGTGTTGGAACATGGTTTTTTAGTTGATTATGAAAAGGTGAAATATGTTATGATATGGGAGCAACCATGAAATGTTTTAGAGATTTAGAGATTCTTTGGTTTTGTTGGATATTATCTCCAGTTTGGTAAGGAATTCTTAATTTTTGATTATTTGATGACTTCTATAACATAGAATGGAGTAAAGTTCACTTGTGATGAAAAATGTTAGAGTTCTTTTGTTGATTGAAGCACATTCTAACTACTATGCTAGTTTTGACTCTTCCAGAGGCCGAGCAGGGCTATGTGGTCTTCTGTGTTGAATCACGTTTAGGTTAGGGCTTCTTTTTTATGAAGGGTGATCATGTCATTTCTTATAGATCTCATTGTCTTAAGACAAATTAGAAGAATTATCCAACCCATGACTTTGTACTGGCCGATGTGATGCATGCACTTAAGAGTTGGTGGTATTACCTTTTTGGAGAAAGGTTTACCATGCTTTCTAACCATAAGAGTTTTATTTATATATTTTCTCAAAAAGATATGAATCTCTTCAAAATGTGTTGGGTGGAATAATTGTAATCCTTCAATTTTGATATATCCTATACCCTAGGGAAAGAGAATGTATTTGCAGATGCTTTGAGAGGGAAACTTCTGACCCATGCCATGAAGGAATCTTCAAAAGAGTGGAACTTGATGGATCTTTTTTCTTAATTTCATATTGGAGTGTAGGAATCAGGGGCCCAAGTTTCCTTATATAGTGTTCTGTTGACATCCACTTCTCTCGAGATTATTCTATAAGAACAATAGTTTGATGATGATTTTCGTAGTATTAAATACTCTCTTTATAGTGGGGAGATCATACCTAACTGTTCATTCTCCACCAAGGGAATTCAATATTATTAGAGTTATTTTTTGGTACCACTATAGATAAGGGAATCTATGATGGGGGGTTTTCATAATTCCCACTGATCAGTGCACCTAGGAACCATGAAGATGTTTTATGACATGTGGTGAAAAATTATGTTGTCTAGGTATGAGATGAAGCACATATGATTTTTTATCTCATTGTTATACATGCCATTAGGCCAAGGATGAGATAAAAAAATTTGGGTTTTCTTTAGACACTTCTAGTGAAAACTTGTAAGTGGGATGATATCTATATGTATTTTTAGTGGGGTTGCTACATACCTAGATAAAGAATAATGAGATATGGGTTGTGATCAATAAGCTGACTAAATTTTGAAACTTCATACCCATTCATGATACAAAAAAAGTTGATAAGTTGGGAAATATAATTTTAAAATAGATTTTTCTTTTTCAGGGAGTTCCATATGCTATAGTCTTTGATAGGGATCCTTGGTTCACATTACACTTTTGGGGAGGCCTTCAAGATGCACTAGGATCTTATGTCTATTTGAGTACGACATACCATCCACAGTCGGATGGAAAAATATAAATAGATATAAATATTATTCAGGATATGTTGTGTAATTATGTCCTTGACTTTGGTGAATCTTTGGATAATCACTTAGGGATAATTGATTTTTCATATAACAATAGTTACCAGCCCATGATTAGAATGAATCCTTTTGGGGACTTGTATGGCCAGCCTTGTAGATCTCCATTTTGTTGGTTAGAGATTCATGAAAGTTTTTTGGTTAGACCGAGCATGGTTCAAGAGATGATTGAAAAGATTAGTTTGATTATTTAGAGAATGTTGACTGAATAAAGCCGGTATAAATATTATGAGGATCGTTCCTATAGACTGTTGAAATATTCTGTTGGTGACCATTTGTTCTAGAAAGTTTCATCTTAGTTAGGTCATCAATGGCTTGGGAGGTAAGGGAAACTTTCTCATATTTTTGTGAGACGTTTTGAAGTTTTTAAGAAGTTGGTAAAAATTTATTATAATTTAGAACTTCCACCATAGTTGGCATCGATACATAGCATGCTCCATGTGTCTCAGTAATGAAAGTATCTATCTGATCCATCTCATTTTCTGAGATAGAGCGATCTTGAGGTTAAACCAAATTTATCCATGACTGAGTATCCAGTCCGGATGGTTGATTCTAAAACCAAGTTACTTAGTGTGAGTATGATACATTTTGTTTGTGTGCTATGGAAGAATGATTATGATTCTCATGATATGTGGGATATGGAGGCACTAATGAAAGAGAAATGACCTTATATTTTTGACAAGGAATCTTCTGAGTTCTGGGGAAAAATGTTTCTATGGTGGATGGGTTTTAACATCCAATTACTATTTCTAGGCATTCCTAAACCCCTATTTTGATATTTTATGTTTGGGTGTCATTTTGGGTTTCTTTGGTTGAAAATTTTAGAAATATTTACTGTTTATGGGTTGTGAATAGTTGGAGCACAACATTCCCTAATTGTGCGCCCTCTCAGTGGAAACTGTGCAAACCCAGATAGTGGGGTATTTCATGGCTAGTGCATAGTTTGAAAAACCATGCACATAGAAAAAAGGTTTTCATTTCTAGGTCACATGGTTTGTATAACAGTGAATCCCTACCCAACTAACCATGCATAAGAGATTTTTTAATCTAAAAAATATTTTTTAAAAGTCCCAAAACCCATGTTTAAGGTTTTTGACAGACCTATTTCGACCTATCATGATTTATTCATATAGGGTAAATCCCATTAGGTGATTTTGACTTCTCTACACCCTCCTATAAGAAGATCGAATCTTGTATAAAAATGTTTAATCTCCACTCGATAGAATTCCTCTTCCCGTTATTTTTCTCCCACTTTCTATTTTTCCTCCCTAGGGTGTAATAGATCTCTATGTCATTGGAGGATTTACTATCCTTTATTTTAGATATCAAATCTTGTGTTGATTCTCTGAACATCATTTCTAAATTTCATCATTGGAGTTTCTTGGTAAGGGTTTGTGTTTAGAGATCCCATGATCCCAATTTAGGTGGTTTTTTTATGCTGTTCAAATTTGATTAACCCTAAATTACTAGATTTAAATTCATTTTTTTTATTTAAATTTAATTGATTGATAAATTTATAACATTTTTTTTATTAAAAACCCTATTCCATTGAATTGAGAATTATAAATTCATTTTGGTATGAAATTGGGAACCCCCTCCCCAATTCCATTGAATTGGTGTGTATTGTGAAATTGGATGGGAAATTGTGAAAATTAAATTATCGAATTTAAATTGTGAAATTGATTTGATTAATTTTTTTTTTCAAATTTTAGTTGAGAAAATGGATGAAACTATTTTGAGATAATCCCAATGGTTTTATCTTGGAAAATGTATAAATTGATTAAAAACCAAATTTTGGGTTTTAAATAATATTGGGAATATTAAATTGGATAATGGGATGAATTTTATTTTAAGAAGTATTAAAATAAATTTCCCATCAATGATTTTTAATAGATCACATGAAATACTAGGGAGTTAGTGAGTTATTTAGGAAACACTCAACAATTTACAACACTAACAATACATAAATGAAAAAAGTCACATCTCTGATGGGATGGTGATGAGTCCACTTTGGTCATTATTATAAGGAAGTGTGCACACACATATTAACATGACAAATATTTGAGTTTGAGGGAGTCCCATAGCTTGGAAATAGCATACCTTCTTTCACATGACCATGTTTCCTTCTTATTTGTATTTGAAATATATTCCATTTTTGTTGTAAACTATTTTACATGCCTTATGAATTTATATAAACTCTTATATATATAAAAAATTATTAATTTATTTGCTAAAAGTATTTCCATCCTTTCAAATGTAAATCATTATTTGTTTCAAATATGATTCTTAACTTCCATGCTTGTTTATTTAAAAATATAAATCTTTAGTCGATTTATTAAATATTGGAATATTATTATGGAATACTTGGTGAGACCCTACTAGGATTTTAGCTCACAACCTACTTGTACCTTGAAGTGTTTGTAGATTTTATCCTTACTATTTAAAGTAAGGCTAAGGTGACACTTGGAGGTGGTAGTAGTTATTAATCCTTGGGATTGGTGAGTTGAGTATATTGGGACTTGTATAGTTATCATTCTTTCTAGTACTTTATATGCTACTTTTGGTTATTTATACCTTTCTAAATTCTTATACATTTCACCCTATGGGTTTTTTTCTTGTATGTGTACTGACATTTTTATCTCGCTTCCATTGTGTTTTTAGAAAATTTATTCCCAATTTCATATTGTATGATTCCAGGTACTAGTCCCCAATCTGTGTGTATCGGTAACTCCCTTCAGGCCATGTTAGATCCGACTCAATTATCAGGTTACCAGGGTACCCGATCTAGTTTTTGACATTCTCTCTCAACCATTGGAATATACATGCAAGGGTTAAAATTCAAAATTGCGATTGTTATAAACATTAAACAACACAAACCATGCACTCTATTGTTTGATAATAATTATTGTTGTATGACTATGAGAATAATATTTTCTAATGTTTTGAATTCAATATTATTTTTTATAGAGAAATTACCTCAATATATATAATTCAAAATCATATACTTCTTCTGGAAGTGTTCTTCATCAACTATTATTTTCTTCTTAGAACTATACACTAAAGATATTATATTTTATATTAATATATTCTTGATATTGTAAGTAAACAATTATTGCACTGAGTATGGTTAAAGGTTACATATAAGACTTATAAATATGAGCTAATAAAATGATTTTGTATTATCTACCAAGTGATATCTGCTTTAACTTATCTTGGAAACCTTTATAAAATTGTCTAGTATAGTGAAGATCATCAATCTCATCAAGAGAGTATTGATGAAGTTGACTAGGTGATCTATGCACCCCAAACTACTACAAATCTCCAATTTTATTATTCTTTTATTTTATTTATTTCCTATTCTTATCATATTGAGAAGAGTGGAAAACATTTTTATATGTTTTTAAGGGGGTAGTTTTAAGTTATATTTTTTTTAAAGAATTGAATTCATACCGTCATGAGTATTAGTGCAATTATATTAGGAAATATATGGTATCAGATATTTACCTATTGAAGTTCAAATATAAGTTATATTTCTATAATGAGTGATATAAAAGAAGTTATACCTATGGGAAGATCAAAATATTTTAAGGGAGAGAACTATAGATGATGGAAGGCCGTGATGACGATTTAATTAAATAATTTTTGTAAAAAATTTAATACAAAAGCTATCAAACATTAAAAAATTATAATATATAAATCAGTGTTATTGTTTATAGATAAATAATATGAATATGTTTTTTATTCACAAGAAATGAATGATATTATTCATGGTCTTGGTCAATATGTGATTAATTGAGCATCATAATTCCCTACTACAAGTGTGATTTTAGAAATTATTTTTGAAACTTATGAGTGTAAAGGAAATGTTAGACAACTGAGATACTATACTAATAAGATTATGTTAAAAACCATATGAATGATAGATAATAAAATTATAAATAAAATGAATGGAAGACTCACTGAGATTATCTATAATGTTTCTACCTTGGGAAATCCTATTCCTAAATCAAATCAAGCCTTGAAATTCCTTAGATCTTTACCTTTTAAATAGAGTAAAATATCCACTGCTGTGATATGATATACACCTGTAAATTATCTAAAAAATGATCTAATTAGAAATATCATGATGTATGCTATAACACCCTAAAACATAAATATCCCATAATTATATGATTTATAAAAGGGTTTCACTTTTCAACATTTTTAGGATATTTTTAGATTAATGTTTTAGAGAATTTGGGAAAAACTCTTATATATAAAACCCTTGCAATACAAAGTAGGACCTTCTACTCAACGTATATTTTTATCTCAAAGAAAAGATTCTTAAATTTAAAGTACCATTTCTCTCAAAAACCATTCACTTATTTTAATAAAAATATCTATAAAAGAAAGATAAACCATTTTATAGTTCCCACTCATCCTTAATCCTTGTGAAAGACATTTGAAAATGTGATATGAGTGTCAAAATCTTAGTAAGGGATATAAAAATAAAGGAAAACCATTAGTTCTTTGAAAAAAATGAAAAACCGAATGGAAATTTTTCTTTTCTCAAAATAATATTTGAGCTCAAAATAACCACTTAATTACTCTTGAAATAAACTCCTTTTCCAAAATTATATTTTAGAAATTTTTTTATAAATAAGTATAAGGGAAAAATCATAATTCATAAGGGTTCATTAAAAAACATGAAATCATTTCTTTGAACACAAACTATTCCCCCATATTTTTTTAAATCATAAAATAATTTTCATTTCATATGAAATAAAAATTTTTCCATAAAAATGCATCAAAAAGTTGAACATGAACTATATCAAATAATAATGATATAAATATAGAATTTCTTGGAGGATATAATAAAAGAAAAACACACACACAACCCTTAGTACCACAAGGATTTTCCACAACCCTCCAACAGTTGACCCACTTCATAGATATCCCATTGCATCGGTTATCCTGGAGGCCCAGTGACCCAAATAATATTTACATAGGTTTTCACACCTTCCTACACCACTCCTGCATCAGTACCTTGCATCACTACTTTCCTATGTCACTACCTATTTCGACACAATCATATTTAATACCCTAAGGGGGTCTATAATAATTTATCCTTAGTATCCTAGATATGGATACCGATAGTGACTACTAACCAACTATTGATCATGAAAAAATAGTATAAATAACTAATTTCATAATGATAGAATGAATAATATTGAGTGTCATGATATTTTCCTCAAGGCCTCATTTTAAGATCTTATGAAACTTACCATCATGGAATTATTCATATAAATTATATATTCCATCGATGAGTTGTAAAAATAAATTTTATATTATTTCATGGTCTTTTGAAAATATATTTTCATTGTATTGGATGACATACACCTAACAATAACATTTCTATTTTTCCTCATGATTCACATCAATGAATTATGGGGATTTATATAAATTATTCCCCAAAATAACTTACATATTCCCAATGAATTTCTCATATACTAAATAAAAAATATAATACATAATCAAAATTACTTCATAATAAATATTCATATTTGGAAAAGTAGAACAAAAAATGTCAATATTTTCCCCGGTAAATAAAATAAAAAAACATAAAAATAATCCATAAAAATAAATAAGGTGTATGTTATGATTTAAATAATATCCTCAATGAGAAATAAAATACTTTTAAGGATGTTAACATAGATAAAAATACTTTTATAAAATCATTTAAATTATTCTTTGAGAAACATAATAAAACTTCATTTTCTTTTGGTATCATTTTAAAATTCCCCAAAAATAGGAAAATAATGTTCTTTGAGAAACAATATAAAATTATATAGTAATATGGATAATTAATAATGATGACTATGTATGGAAATTTCATTCATGTAGTAAATGTTATGAAAAATGTTTTTATACTTCTATAAAAATTAAAAATAACCCATATGAAAAATGTCATAAAGATTATTTTTTAATCATTTGTAAATAACGTCTAAAGTAGTTAAAATTTTCCATTAAAATTATTTCAAATATAAATATGAATATTATTGAATCAATTTTTATAATATGGGTATTGATTAGATAGAAGTTTAAAACAGTTAAAACAATATTTTAAAGAAAAATCCCTTACCCCTTTGATTACTTTGGAATCAAAAGTTAACTAAAGGAGATAACGTGAAAATAATTTTTAAACCGTTTGAATTTAAATAAATTAATTATTAAATAATTATATATTTTATTTTTTATTTCACAAAAATCAAAACATGTGGTGAACATGACATGACTCTCCATGAAAGGAATTTGAGATGAGAAATCTCTTACCTCGAGTCTCACTCACCATGAATATTATTTAACTATTGTATGATAATATTGTATTAATTATTTAATTTCTTTATAAGATATTCAGGTTTATTAACTTATCAAAATAACTTTTATTTCAACTATTACCATGTATTATATAATTATTAAATCAGTTTTTTTTATGTCAAATGTTTTGAGAATAATTCAAGGATATTCAATCTATAATCCAAAAACAACTTCAGTTGGATAACAATGATCAAAGGGTTTATTGTTAAATAATATAAATAATATTAATCATTAAATAATTGTTATTTTTATACATGAAATAATTTTTTTGAATCATATAATAAATGAAAACATGAAAAACGAATCATGTCACTTCATAAAGGTGGTAGTTCATATGTACACAAGAACAACATTATAATTTTACAATATATGAATGGGTAAGAATGTCGGTCATATATTATCTTTATAAAATAATAATAATTCTATAAATATCATATATATTCATTAAATAAATCATAATAATAAACTTTTTAGGTAACGATGAAAAATTTAACACATCGCTTCATGGTGGTGGTAGACAACACGTACACATGAGTGATGTTTTCATTTCCCATAGGATGGAAAATGAGATGAAAAAGGGTTTTGATATAAAAATATTTACATTTAAGTATATTTAAGACAATTATTTTATAATATTATAATGGTTATAAAATATTTTAAGGATGTGGAAGAAGAAATAAACATGAAAACAGTCGGTTAAGTGTTGTACCTCTTCTTTGGAAAACCTCATTTGGATTACACCATAATCCTTCTAGGTTGGACTTTTGGTGGGAGAAGAACCTATATGAAATGTAAAGGAAAGTTAGGAAGTGATATTTCTATATAATTGTCAAGATAAATGGTCCATTAGGTGTGAAAAATACAGGAGAGGAGGTGGTCATTCATAATTTTGGTGGGTGGAAATCTTGTAAATACAAGAATTATTAATATATAATAATTGTCTAACTAATTTAAAATGGTACCTAGGTTTTATATATTTTAATATAATGCGTATTAGGTCTAAATAAGTCCAAAAAATATAATTATTACAATATTAAGTTTCATTTTTAATCTTATCTCTTTTTTTAACCCTATTGTTAAGTGGTACAAATTTTTCAATCTCAAAGGGTCATGAAAGTAATTATAAAAATTATAAGTGGAAAAAAGTGTACCATTGATGATATAATATGAAATTTCCCATCCAATTGATTAATTATAGGATCATTATGATTTTCAAGTGAGTTAAAAAATATTTTCAAACACTAAATACCATTTATATTCATTTTCAGGACAATTCAAAATATTTGATATTAAAGACATACCTATAACAATAAAATTAGAATATAAAAACTCTCACTAAAACTTTTAAATTATAATTATCTATAAAATACTTGGGAAATCATAATTTTCCTAAAAATTATCACATTGATATTTTCTAAAATCATTTACTTGATTTTTGTAATACCTTCACAATCACTACATCAATGTTGCGTAAACGTTCTAGGTAATTATACAATCACTAAAATTTAAAAATAAATTAATTTCATGATTATATTTTATAATTAATAAATTTTATAATTTATAATCATTTATATATCATTTAAATCAACATTAATATCATGAAAACATAATATGTGAGAGATATTGACATTTTGTAATTACTCTTTTCATAAAATAATAGAGGTCATAATAAAAAAAAGTGAAAAAATATTTCTAAATTGAATAAGTTATAATGTTTATGGAAGTAATATAGACATAAAATGAGATTAAGGAATTTTTTTGAGATATTTTTAAGCCTTATCCCCTAATTTAAACCTTTATTAACCCATTTACCTTTTATCATGGGGATAAAATATTATAATGGTTACTATTCATTATGACTAAAAAATTAGTAGAACATATTGCATAACTTGAATATGATGAATTAAAATATGGAATCCATTATCTATGATTTAATTTATAAATTTAATAAAAAATAGTTTTAATATAACTGCATTAAATGCAACAAAAATAAAACTTCTAGAGAAATACCTATTTTTAGTATAAACACGATTTTATACCAAAATCAAGTATAATATTTACTCCCATAGAATTAATTGGATTATTTTTAATAAAATTATACATATTTTAATTTAAAATTAAGCCAAAACAAAATGTAACATTGAAATTACTTCGATTAAAAGTAAATAAATGATAGTATTTTCTAAATCGGTATTTTTCACTAACCATTAAAAAATCAACCTTTTCAAAAAAAAAATATCAAAAGTTTTTCCTAATATTATTTAAAACTTTTTATATAAAAAATTATTTTCATTTTAACAAATAAAATTTCTAAAAGTTTAAAACATTAATCATAATATCCATGCACAAAATGCAATAAAAACCATTTTTAAAAAAAATTTATTTTTAAGCATAAAAAATGATTTTATTTTCATTATTCACCTAATGAAAACCACTAGATGAATGTTGTTTTATTTTATTGAATACATTATATAAAAATTAAAATTAAAATAATTAATTATCTATATTTAATTTAATTTACTATGATAAAAATACATTATTTGCATAAAAATAGTTTTTTTCTAAAAAACAACTCTTTAACCTTCAAATAACGTTATCTTGACATCTAATTAATTTATAAAAAATTTATTAATGGTTATTTTTTAAATTCAGTAAAAATATATTTATTCTAAATTTGACTTCATTATTGATCCTGATACATAATATAGAAAAATAAAATACTTTTAAAAATTGATCTTTTAATATCAAATATCATTATTTTTAACATTTAAAATTGAGTAATTATTTCCTAGGAATTAATAAATAACATTTAATTAAGGAAAAATTATATACATATTTTGTAATAATTTAGTTATTCCTATTCATATCCACTAATCCAATGGCTAGGTGATAATTTTCACATTTAAGTAATAATATTTCTATAGTATATCATGGTTCATTTAATCTTGGTTTTCTATGTCGTAAATAAAATCGAACATATTATTATTTTTAAACTAAAATATATAGATGTGGAATTATACTCCCTTAAAAAAATTGTTCCCTATCAATTTTAATTTGATTCTCTAAAATTGAATTTATCATAACATAGTAATAAATTCAAATATATATATTATGAGGAAGTTTAATTTATAGGGTAAGACTAGGGAACTTATTATTTCATAAAATAATGTTCTTCTTTAAGTATCCTAATTTATGTTAAGTTTTTAAAAGAAAGAATTGATAACATATTATTATTTTCTATATATTAATACATATATTTGAGAAATTATTTTACCATCACGTTATTTATTTTAATAAAAAATACATACTTGATTTATTTCTAAAATTTCATCCTTCAGTTGTGTTTCGACTAGTTCCAACTTTTATATCATCTACTACTCTAAGAAATAAATATTTAAAATGAATTTTTCAATCTTAAAGCACTAAAATCATATTATAATAGAACAAAAGCCCCAAAAATGATTCTAGTCTTCTAGATCCATGGTGAAACCTGCCCATATAGACCTAGAAGCTCGAGCAAGCATGAAAAAGATTCTAACATCTGTTTTACCTAAAAATTTGGTTTTGGTTCTAGTACCCAAACATATGTAGATTTTTAATGTTCCCCTGGAGTAGAAATAGACTCCCTCTCAGAACTCCATCGAACAATAATCTACTCTGGATCCTGCTATCCTAGGTACTTATCCTCCTCTTTATGCTACTAAGGACTATTACATTCTTTCTGAAAAACTATGTTATGATCAAAATAAATCTTTCACTGATATTTTCTCTCAGAAATATGTTTCTCTGCACTCATGAAACCTGACCAATACTAACCCATTCCATATTTCTGAAAAATATAATGCCTCTTTTATGGACAGTAGCCTAGTTTTAACTACAGGTGACTTCACAATGGGAAAGCAGCAGGAGGCCAAATCACATGACCATAATCAAAATCCAACTCTCATAGGTCACACTGCCCACCTTAACAGGGATGTTCTTTCTGAGCCCCAAAATGCTGAGCACACACCTCATGCTAACAAGAAAACTGAGCCTACTTCTCATGAAAATCCACCCGCTGTTCTGTTGTCTGATAGGAAGGAGACTAAGGACTCCCTGGAATTGAAGCATACTACCATGATGCTATCCACAGTGAATACAAAGTCTCCAAGTTTAAATGTTTCTATAGAACCAACTATGAATACTCAATTAAAATACCCTACAAATAAGAACAATGAAATCTCTCACAGTGTTCAGGAAAAGAGCACTAACACTGAGGTTAAAAGATCTATTAGAAACAAGGGATCTGGAAAAAAGAAGAAAGGGAGTTCTAACTCCAAAATCATATTTAAATAAAGATCCTTTTTTATAAT
The DNA here is from genome assembly GCA_963277665.1 of Viscum album. Lineage (NCBI taxonomy): Eukaryota > Viridiplantae > Streptophyta > Magnoliopsida > Santalales > Viscaceae > Viscum > Viscum album. Next base: position 746,117,192 of record OY728129.1, on the reverse strand, counting down.
TTTCAGTGTATCGCCAATTCTGTCACCCTCAATGTTTTTAAAAGAATGATTAGCACACACCATCCTATTCTTTTTTCTATTTCTTAACCTAAAATTGTGTTCTCCTCCAAATATTCTCACTTATGACAAAACAATTATGTTTTTTCGGGTGCAATCAATAACAATCTTAATACTGATTCTTTATGGATTTTTTCACATGTTTCATTACATGATGTTAGTGTTTTTAATATATATGATCATATTTTTACTTGAACCCTTGCTATTGATGGTACTCATACCTTCTGATCATTTGTTTATGCTAAGAATAGATATCAAGAAAGAATAAATCTTTGGAATAAACTTTCTTATCTAGGCTCGAACATCAATACCCCTTGGTTTCTCTTGAGAGACTTAAATGCTATTCTTAGTTCTAGTGAAAGATTGGAACATATCACAATTATATTTCCATGAGAGAATTAAAATCTTCAATTGAAGACAACAACCTTCTTGAAATTAACCTCACTTGTGAGAAATACACCTTGTATATAAGGCATTACAATAAGGTGCTCGCCTCCAAATTGGATAGAGCCTTTAAAAATGTCCCTACTTTAGACCAATGGGACACTATCTCTAGCATTACTCTTCACAGATTGAACTCTGATCATCATCCTATCCTGGTTAAATTATCCTCAAAACACATGAAACCTCCCCTAAATTTCTGCTTCAATAATCAATGGCTCTCTGATGATGAATGTAGTCATATCATCCAAGAATTTATGGTCCTCAATGTCTCACAACAATGGGGACTTTGATTGCAAACTCAAACTAAAACACCTAAAAAAAATGCTCAAATCCTGGTGAAATTCCAAATCCAAACAAATAAACAATGACATTACTCTTCTTGAGAAAGATATCAATGAAGTGCAAAACAAAAACACCAAATCTAATCTCCACACTGATCCTAAGCAAGAAATCGACATTGCAATCCAACTCAATTCCTTACTCAATTTTAAAGAAAATTTGAGAAAGCACGCGTATAATGTCAAATGGTTAACTGATAAGGACATGAATACCAAGTTCTACAACTCACTCTAAAGAATTAAGAAGGCCTACAGACCTCTCACCTTTCTAAAGGATGGAGATATGATTCTTGATAAAGAAGATTAAATTGCTAATCATATAGTCTCCTACTATGAAAACCTCTTCAATGGCCCTGATAGTAACAAAGAGATCCTCCCTGAGGTCATTCCTTAATGATCACTGATGTGGAAAATTCCTTCCTTCTTAATCCACCACTAGAGCATGAAATCAAAGACAATGTCTTTAGTCTAAATCACGATAGTTTCCTCGGTCCTGATGGATTTAACAATGGTTTCTTCAAACACTATTGGGATGTGGTTCATATCTATGTTTGTAATCTAATTAATCCTTTTTCACTAAGGGGGTGTTACCCCATTCTCTCAATGCCCATTTCCTCACCTTGATCCCTAAAGTGGATAATGCCTCTAAAATTCACCTTTTTAGGCCCATTGCTCTTATCAACACTCTCTACAAAATCATCACCAAAATCATTGCTAATCAGACATCTACTATTTCTGACAAAATTGTCTCTTAGAATCAATTTGTCTTTATAAAGGGAAGATACATTCAAGAGTGTATATTTCTTTCCTCTGAGTGTATCCACAAGTTGAATAAACCAAATAGAGGAGGAAACATAGCCATGAAACATGATATCAGAAAAGCTTTTGACACCATGGATTAGAGATTTATCTTTAAAGTCCTTCAAAGTTTTGGTTTTAGTGCCTCCTTTATCACTGCAATAAAAACACTCTTCAACTTAGCCACTATCTCCATTTTGATTAATGGTGCCCCCAAAGGCTACTTTAAATGCACCAAAGGTGCCAGAAAAGGTGACCCACTCTCTGCTATTCTCCTCTCAATAGCGTAGGAATATCTCAGTCATCTAATAAATCGGCTGGTGGTGCAAAATAAACCGAATCCCATTCATGTCTCTAAGAATGTAAATTCCTCCAATCACCTATTTTATGCTGATTACATCATCCTTTTCCTCCAAGGCAACAAAATAAACAATCTTAACCTCAAATAAGGCTTTATATAACTATAAATACATTTCTGGTAAAAACATAATTCAGAACAAATTCTGCATCTTATTTGGGAAGAACTCCCCCCTCAATAGAAAATGTAACATCATCAGTGATTTGGGGGATAAAGTAAGGCTCTCTCCCTTTAAATTACCTTGGAGTCCCCATATTTTGGGGTAGACCTAAATCCTGCCACTTTTTGAATATTGTTGATCGAGTACTCAGCCAACTTTCCTCCTAGAATGGTAAGGCTCTCTCTATGACTGGAAGAACTTGCCTTGTCAAATCCACTATTGTTTCCAAAGTGGTCTACTCCATGATGGTCTACAAATTTCCTATTAGTCTTATAAAAAAAATGAACACATGTATTAAAAATTTCATCTGGACCGGTATTATTCTAGAAAGAAAGCTTGTGATGATCCCTTGGTCCATTTGTTTCAATCCCTTTGAAAATGGTTGCATTGGTATAAAAAATTTAAAGTACTTTAAGGATTCTCTTCAAGCTCGACTCACTTGGAATCTTTTTCACAATACTTCTGATTCTATCACCATTATTAAGAATAGATTCCTTAAAAAACTTAAAAATGGAAACTTAACCTACATTTATTCTTCCATTTGGTCCACCCTAAAACTCTCCTTCACTAACATTTTGAATAATTCTAGATGGATGGTATCCAGAGATTCCTCTATTAGATTATGGCTAGATAATTGGATTGACACGCCTCTAATCTCTGTGATTCCTCCTGACAAAATTCTTGAAAATACCAATAGCTCTATCAAAGGGATTTTAGATTCTCAACATGATAATCCTCCTATTCCTATTTAGAATGTCATTGAAAACTATCCTTTTGATTACAACTACGATTTCTTATTTTTGGAGCCTGATCCCAATGGTATGCTCACCTCAAAGCATTACTACAATCACACTTTTTGCAACAATGAGAGTGACTTCAGTTGGAATAAACACTTTTAAAAACCTTTGATAAATCCCTCATGATTCAGTCTCATCTGGAGACTTTATCATAATAGAATTTCCATTGAGTTTTGCTTTCAATCATTTGGAATTCAGCTTTTCTCAAAATGTAAAATCTGTAACCAGCACAGAGAAGATTCTAACCACCTCTTCCTTTCTTGTGCTACTGCTGCTGCTCTTTGGAACTATATTTTTGACATATTTGATTGCATATGGTTGATTCTTGTCTCTATCAAAACTCAACTTAAGAAATGTGAAGAGATGGAGGGGTCTTAGAAAATGATGAATCTCTTCCTTACTGCAGTTACTGAACTTCACCACGTGATATGGTATGATCAAAATTCTATTATTCATACAAACCAATCACTCAATCTTAATGTAGGTTAGACCCGAATCCTCATTGCCATAAAATAAGCTACTTTATTACAAACATTCCATTACCACAATTCTTTGCATGAATTTGGAATCCTAAAACGTCTTCAAATCTGCAGCAACTTCTATCAGCTGCATCATACTCTCGAGGTGTTTTGGAGAGCCACTCTCCCTGGATGGATCAAAATCAACATTGATGGTTCTTCCAAAGGAAATCCAGGGCCTGTAAGATGTGGTGCTATCTTCAGGAACCATCTCAGCCATATCCTAGGCTACTTCATGGGTTATTGTGGAAGTTCCACCTCCCTTGAAGTTGAGATGTTGGGTTTGATTCATGCAATAAAATTTTCCATGATCTTTGGTTGGAACAACCTTTGGATGGAAAGTGACTCGACAACAATCGTTCAAGCTATTTGGAATAGTGTAAATCGTCTAGCTTGGATGATTACCACCCATTAGAGGGAATACAACCGTTCGCTCACCGATCTGAAGTACATCATCTCACATGTTTATCGGGAAGTAAACATGGTTGCTGATGGCTTAGCCAACTTGGGAGTTAATCAAGACATGACCTGGTGCGAAGACTTCTCTACTGCTTTGATTCTTTTCCATGTGAAATATTGTAAAATGATCCTGTATTTTCGTCTCTTGTAATCTTTCTTTTAATAAATTTTGTGCCTTGGTCACTTAGGTCAAGGCATCATCCTATTAAAAAAAATCCAAAAAAGGATTAAAAGTTATTTATCTTGTTTATATCCAGGAATAAAAAATGGTTTCTATAAGTTAAGACAATATCCAATATGAATAAAACTACATATAATGAAATACCAACTTAATATCAAAAAACTCATTAATAACACCCAATGTTTATCTCAAATAATTCCATAAATAAAAACACTTCAAAATATTCTATACCAAGTTCAAAAGAAAAAATTATAAATATTTTATCACATATTATTCCAAGCTCAATTTAATATTTATGTCTAAAAACATTAATCATTGATAAAGTCACATACCAAAAATGTAAGTTCCATAATAATATAATATCCAAAATATAAAAATATTTTCCATTAATAAAATTAACAACCATAAAGACAAAAATAAAATAATATATGATTCCAAAAGATAAGTCAACTTTTATTCCTAAAAAGAATTCCATATCTGCCAAAAATATTTCCATTTACCATAATCATATAGTGTTCCCAATATAGAAAAATTCTTCAAAAATAGATTTATTAACTTAGTTAAAAAATATATTTTAATTTACATGGTTATATATATAGTAAAACATATATTCACAAAATCTAATAACCCTTTTATCCAAATTATCCAGAATTACCTCAATATCAATGATCATATAAACCATAATGGTTATCACTATCTTTCAACTTATGTACACAAAATATAAAATAATTTATCCTAAAATAAACTTTTCACTAAAACAAAAGTTAAAACATAATGTAATATATACCTAAAAAATCTATTAAAACTCAAACAATGTCTCGCAAAGTATTCCCATCACTTAAAACCTCAAAAGGTATATATATAAATTTAATCATATGATCAACCATAGACTGACTATTCCATAATAGAATCTAAATATATTAAAATTTCCTTATCGAAATCATCATAACCTCTAAAGTTATTTAAATAATTCATTTTATATAAAATATAATTCCCTAAAACATAAATTACCCATAATTACTTGATTTATAACAAGGGTTTTACATTATTACACTTCAAGGATCTTTTCATTTTAGAGTTTTAGAGATTTAGGGAAAAACTATTACATATAAAAAACATGCAATAACAAGTGGATACATATAATCAAAGTCTAATTTTTCTAAAAATATTGGATTATTAAATTTAAACTCCTGTTTCATTGAAAACACTTTCTCATATTTTAAAAAATATCCCTATAGTGGAATGATTGATATTATTATAGTTAATAATCATCCTCAAGTCCTATAAAAAAATTTTAAAACATGGGATGAGATTAAAAAATAACATTAAGGGATATTAAAATAAAAGAAATCCATTTTTACATTAAAAAACATGAAAACCAATATAAGACTTTTCCTTTTCTCATAATAATATTTCAGCTAAAAATAATCACTAATTACTTTTAAAATAAATTTGTCTTCCAAATATATTTTTCATAAAACTTTTTATAAACATTCATAAGGTAATATTCTAGTTAATAAGGGTTTTATAAAAAACATGAAAACGTTTCCTTGAAAAAAAACTTACAAACTTATAGATTTTTAAATCATAAGCTCAATTTCTAATCTTATGAAATCAAAAGAATTACATAAAAACCCATCAAAAATTTGAACATGAAATCTATCCTAGGATAAAAACTATAAATAATTACATGGATAACAATAAATAATTTCATAATTATGGATTTAATAGTGTCGGTCATCATGATATTTCCATCAAGGACTCATTATAAGACATTATGAACCTTACCATTAAGGCCTTGTGCCTAGAAATTTTACATTCCACCAAGGACTTTTCCCACGATATTTTATATTCTGTCAAGGAATTATTCTAAGACATTGTCATTGTATGGGATAAAATACACCATGAAATACCCATTTTCTTTATTGTGATACATATCGATGCATTTAAGGGATATATATAACTAAGCCTCACCCATCACTTAAATATATCTAATGCATTCATTATATATTGAAAAAAATATAAGACATAATCAACATGCATTTATAATAAACATTTATATTTGGAAAACTACCATATAAAAGGTTAATATTTTCTATAGTAAATAAAATAAAATAACAAGATCATAATAAATCTAGAGAAATAAGGTATATAGTATCATTTATAGAATATCCTCTATGAGTTATAAAATACCATAGAGGATATTTACATATATTAAAAATAATTTCATAAAATCATTATAATTATGATTTGAAAAAAAAAGAAAAAATATATTTTTTATTTTGGTGTAATTTAAAAGTTCCTATAATAATGGAAAATTATATTATTTATAAAAACAAGGGAAAATTTAGAGGAATATTGATAAAAAATAACTTTTATAATGACCGAAAATGGTGGTTATTTGTTAAATGTTAAGAAAACATTCTTTTTGTACTTTTTAAAAAAGTCAAAATAACTCCTATTAAATGAATTGTAAATATTCATTTTCAATCATTTTTAGAGAAAGAAAAAATAATTGAAATTGAAATTTAAAAAAATTATATGTTGAAATATGAACATTCTTCTTGAAACATTTCATATAATATGGATATATACTAGAAAGGATTTTATAGCATTTAATTTTTTTAAAGAAAAACCCATAACCACTTTGGTAAGTTTTGAATTAAAAGATCATTGGAGGAGAGAACATGAAAAGGATTTTTAAACAACTTTAATTTAATAAATTAATGATAAAATAAATTTATGTGGATGTATATACACCACATAAAATAAAACATGTGGTGAACATGACATGAATCTCAGTGAAAGAAATTTTAGATGAGAAATCACTTACCTAGACCCTAACTCACCAATTATGTTCTATAAAACCTATATAATAAAAATATAATCATTATTTACATGGTTAATAAATTTTTTATATTTATTCACTTTTCATAATCATTTTTTATTTCATTTATCACCATGTCATATATAGTTATAAAATCCTTTATTTCTGTTTCCTGTGTTTTAATAATGTTTGGTCCATAATCAAAAAATACTTCAGTAGGTTGACCATGGTCAAAGGGGTTATTATTACATAACCAGTAGAATATTAATAATGAAATAATTATTATATTTATACATTAAATAAAATTATATAACCATCCATGAATTTTTGATATGAAAAAACACGTTGCTTCATGGAGGTGGTTTTCCCCACGTACATGCGGACAACATTATCATTTTACAAAGGATGGAAGGGTGTTAAAACCAAAAAATGAATTAAATGAAATTTTTTATAAGAATTATCACACACAGAGATATGGATATTGAATATAAACATTTCAAAATCCAAATTTCATGGTGGTGATAACCTCCCTCTGAGAGTAGTCTGTGGATTTGGAATGAGAGGTGGGGTTGTATGTATTGCAACCCAAAAATGTCATTGAATTGACCCAAAAATCATTCTATGTGACTCTCTATTTTTCATAAAGATTAGTGATGGTAGTGAAGGGACCAACCTGAAGGGTCAAAACCACAACCTAACATTGACCCCGAGAAGGGGTGTGGGGGTGCAGCCCCCGTGGAATGATGTAGTGTGTTTGCCTAGGTAGTTCTCCTAGGTGGTACTGAGTGCACACTAACTGCTCTCCAAGAGCCTCACACATGCCCTGCATGTGTATCCCAAAAGGTTTATCCACCATTTACAAGGAACCTACAAGCACCAACATTGTGTGACACTGAAGAGTCATCTACCCCTATATGAGACACCTCCGCTAGGAAAATGAACCATGTACATGTGCGGGATAACTCCTTCAACAAGGGTATCTTGTTTGCCTATAAATAGGAACCTAGGGTGCCTTATTTGTAGTGATGGAAAATCCCAATGATACCTCTATGCTCTGATTACCCTATTCCTTTACCCATCCCCTCATAAAACTTTTTGGTTTCTCTCTAAAAACTGATAGAAGAGAGAATTAAGGGGGATATTGGAATTAAAGTCCTTCCAGGTTCTGAAATAAAAGACACCTGCACAAGGAACCCTTTCAACATAAGTTAAAAAAAACTAGAAAAAAGTCACCTTTGTAAACCCGAGGCAAGCGTGCGATCCTTCTAGGGACACTTGAGTAGACCCTAGAGGTGTGTATTAAAGCCTCTCCCAAGTGTTGTTTCCCATGTGTTCTATCACCAAAATACCCTTAGCTCATGCATGCCTATCTATGAGAATATCTTATAGTACTCTTAGGTTTACACTCTGCGAGACATCCTTGGATCGATTATCCTTTTTCTATATGATCCACCTCTTAAGAACAATTTCAAGCCACCAATGGAATGGATAATATTTCTTTTGATTCCTCATTTGAGAGGGACCATATTAAAACCTCCATCAATGCCTCCAAACTTGAAGGACTATGGTTGGTGTCACACTAGTGTGTATTCCATTTAGATATAAATTTCTTAGGTCATATGTACTCCACAATTGTCTCACCTGAGGGGTAGGGTCCTCAAAGTGAATGTGGGTATACATTACTTCAGTCATGAGGACCTCGAACCTAGGGTTAGTGTTCAGCATCTCCATGTCTTGTACACGAGGGCTAGAATCATGTCCTTCCATCATCATCTCTAAGACTAGGGAACTATTATTCTTGGTGGAAAGGGAGAGGATCAAACTATCTTTACCCTTTTAGGATTAGTGCATTATCCTCTTATCTTATCCAAGAACCAATTTTAGGGCATCCCTCCTAGAGTAATCCTCTATCCTTTCTTATAGGACCTTCATGCTTCATTTATTCCTCTTACTTCATGCCCCTGGGATATATCCAGATGGGTAGTCAGGAATGATTATCCATGATACAATAATAAGAGGTTATGGGCACACCAAATCCCTCTCTTCATTTCTTGTATACTCAACCTCTTCCACCAACAATAGAAGGATCACATGGTTTTACAGATCTTCTTTTTCCTCATGTTTCTCACATTCAATCATGAGTCTTATGAGCTTAGAGGTTATATATGATCATGGAATCTAAATGTTCAGATGCATGTTTTGGAAAATAATATTCCTCCAGATTGTCCTCTCACATTTCTTCAGATGGCCCCCATTGGCGTTGGTTCGCAAATCCATGTATCAAACCTATAGACATACTCTAGAGTTTAAGCCCAAACTAATCACCAGAGAATTATCATAGGTGTATCCACAAATAAATCCTCTCAAAGGTCCATATTAACCTATGATAAAAACCCATATAGGTTCTTCATAGGTGTGGGTCCTCACAACCAAACTACACAGAATTTGATTACCATCCAATTAGGATACATTGGAAGCCTCCAGAAGTTACAATCAAATATCCTAGAACCAACCCTAATTATCTCTAGGCCATATTCATAGTGGTATTGTAACATCCCAGGTAAAAAAATAATATTAAATTCTCATGTTTATCAATATTTTTCAATATCACTTTAAAGGGAAAGCTATGCTCGATGGCGTACCCAATACGCAACAATGAGTTTCTCTGAAATCTTACATTGTACACTAGAAATATAATAATATTATTTTAAATAGTTAATGCCTACCCGTTTTAATGGCGGTAATGAACAGAACTAACTAAAAAAATGATTACATATTTTTTTTGAATATTTTTACATTTATCCAATAAATATTAGAGGCTTAAAATGCAAATGAATCCAATTTTAAGAATAAAAACTCTAATATAGTTTTACCGCCTTTTGATTGAAAACCTTTTTAAATATAACTTTTGACAATTTATAAGATCTATTTTTCAAAATAAAATTCTTTTTAGAATTGGGATATTGAAATTTACATTGGATATTTTTTTGGTATATTTCTGACAAATGTTCATTTTTTTAATGAATAGTGAAAAATACTGCATTTTACTTCGAAACACCTTTTTCATCTAATTTATTTATATGGATAAATTATATTTTTGATTGTTTTAAAGTTTAATTGGAATATATTTTTACCCTTTAATTCAATGGTGGTCATTATAATTAATTTTACTTTGAAAATGGATATAAACAAGTGCCAAACTTTTCATAGATATTGCTTCAAAAAAACCCACTATTTGTTTTGACAATGGGAATTATTTTTAAATTAATTATTGCAATTTTTGTGTTTGGAATTTGGTAAAATAGATTATATATTTTTAATCATAAGGTCTAAATTATGTAATTAGGAATCTTTTGTTTTTGGACATTATGAATAGTAACGACGGTAATTATCTTTAATTATCGTGATTAATTAGTAATCGGGTAGTTAAGGATAATAAAATAATATCATAATAATAACAAATGACCCCAAAATGTGTCCTAATGCCACTGGTTGTGTCATTACTGACCATGGGATGCCTTTTTCCTAACTTAGGGACCCCATGTAATCACTTTTGGGTGATAGTGACACTTTATCATTTTATTTTTAAAGAAAGGAGAATATCCCAAAAGTATGTAACACCTATGTAAAACAATTTTAGTTTTGTATGTGTAAATGGTATCTTATACTATAAATATCTATTGGAAATATAAATATATTTCCTACATCATAGTATTTTTTTTATAATTTTTAGACATTAAATAAATTAATTTATTTATGACACCATGATGATGCAGTGATTACCTCATTAATGAACGATTTAAATAAAATAAAAAGATAATGTAAAATCTAAGACTTAAACTTGTCAAAAAACTATTTTATGGGTATATTTAGAACCTGTATCACCTTATCCTCAACATATATCAATGTGGGACCTTTAAAATCTGTAACTCATTTTAAAATAATGTATCATTTCTTGAATTTCCAAGAGTGCCCCTCCTTCCTCTTATAAAAGGCCTCCACCTCTACCTCCTTACCCACACCTCTCAAGCCTTTGGATTGGCCAAACCCTGCCCATTTCATCTCTCCATATTCCTATCTTCATAATTTAATCCTCACCTTAGGTATAAAGCTCTTCAAGAAACCCTTTTGGTTCAAACCAAAGGGAGTTACCCGATTTAATGGTAATGTCTTCTCTTATGTTCTTTTGTTTTATTTTGCTTCTCCAACCCCCTAAACTCTTTTTATTACCTTATTTTGTAACAAAAAAATTATCTTAAATATACTAGGATGTTTTTATAAGAAGTATTAGACCTACACTTACATACACATCCGTCTAATGGTTAAAGAACATACTATTTCTGTGGATGTCGAATTACTGCCTCACGAAATGATGATTGTTCAATATAATTTTAACACCTTTAAAGGTGTCCATTATGATGTCCCTGTATTTTATATATGATATATATGGTATTTATGTCTTATATATGATTTTGTATTTTATATTTAAAATCCACCTTTATTCTTTGCGTGTTGTGCAAATACGATAATTTCATATGAGGAAGTGTGGACTACCACCCCCTCAAGTGATGTGACTCGTTCATGCAATACATGGAATGTATATAGAATGAAATTAATGAACTTATGTTACCTATATAACATATATATTATAATGGAATTATAATATATATATCTCTCAATTATTTTTAATTCCATTAATATGACAAAGAAATAAAAGTAGCGTTCATGCGTACGTACGACCTACTGTCTCCATGAATGGTGAATTTCATTTATTTTTATCTCCAAATGTTATGGAATAGTATAAAATGAATATTTACTGGATATATATGATATTTAAATCATTAATACTATTCTGGAGATGATTTAATTATAACTACATGGACTATTCTTTTCAAACAGGTTCATTTTTGACTCATGTACCGAACATCGACAAAAACGTCTGATATGAACTCACATTATTAACTAATTATTATAACATTGTAATATGTTAAATGAATTGAATAATAAACTTTAAAGGAGGTAATTAATCAATTATTAATTAACCAAAGTTTATTATTCAGTAATATAAGGAAACAAACAAGACAAGTCAGACTTGAGGTAAGGGATCCAACCTCTCTCTTTCTTTTTAAGTACTCTCTTTTATGTCATTTATTTTAATCTCATATTTATTATGTTTGGGGATGTTATTTTATATTAATCATTCTATCATTTTTATCTTCATATTATGATAAACCTTATTTGATCTCATAAATCCATTTTTGGAATTTTTAAGTGGCTCTGTTAGGATGCTGTGTTTTCGTAAGGGATTTTTCATCTCACTTTTATTCCTGTGAGATTTATGCAACATTTGACACTATTTCCTTTGATTGGTGTATGTAATTTCCATTATTCTACTATTTTATTAATATAATTCCTTTTATGGGTATTGACATCAACATTGTACGGTCCATCTTTCATGGGGTGAACGTTTCAGAAGTTACCCAAATCGGTAAGGGAACCTTTCACACTTCTCTTTTTAAAGACTTATTTTGTTATGTATTTTAATTTACATATTTTTATGTTGGGATATGTTCTCATATATCCTTATTGATGTAAATTTTATGTCCAAGTGATGAGATACCAATTTCTCTCTCGTCAACTAATTTCATGAATTTTAAAGTGACGCCGTTATGCTGTCGAATTTTACCAAGGGAACTTCTTAACCCAATTTCGATTTCTTTGGGTTCAACATGTAGTTATTGAATATTTCATCCTTTGAATATGTGTGAATGAAATTTTATTTTCTTACAATTAATATCCACTTATATTGGGAGTATTTATAATTGTCGCACATAATTTTGAGATTAACTTATCCTTAATTTAAGGATACCTTCTTTATAAGAGATTTCATCTCATTTTACATTTCCATTGAGACTTCATTGTTGTTATGCACCAATTCACTCTTATATGGTGTATATAATATCCTTTGGAAAATTATATCCTTAATCCCTTTATTCTCATGATATTATAATATTCTGATTAAATGTTATTCCTCAATTATTGTATTCAAGTGTCTCTCATTTTGTAAAAAAACCCTTTAACTAAAATATCGTTTTAAATGTTTTAATGATTTATTCTTATAAATATTTCTCATTAATATACATGTTTTTAAAATGGTTTTAAGGATTTATTTATATGGATATTAATGGTTTAAAATGTTAAAAACTTCAAAGTGGTATGAGACACTTCGATTCAAAAATATCTTTATTAAATGTTTTAAATGGTTTTGAAAATGGTTTTTAGAATGGATTAATTATTTCAATAACTTAAAATGTTATAAATTTATATTAATGTGGGAATGTTATGTTTCCTTTATGCATGTTTTATGTGTTATGATTATGTTATGGTTCTTGGAAAATGTTTATGAAATCAGGTGGTTCCGTGATAAACTATGGGCGGGTGAGCCCGAGATAGCTCTCCAATGCATTAGGTAACGTGAAGGGGTTAAACGCTAAGGTTTCTCCGAAGAGATTTAGGGAATATACTGTGATGGGTATTCCAAACGTAACCATGAGGGTTAATCCCTATTTAAGAATGTTATGAATTCCTAAAGTTAACTTTATGTCTTATAATTTCTATGAGTTATTCATAAGTCTTATGTTTTCATGAGGTATGTTAAGTGATTATGTTTTATGAGTAAAGTATGTTTTCATTGACTCTTATATATAAATGGACTAATGTTTTCTTTCTATATTGTTATAAACCTTACTAAGCTTTTTATGCTCATCCCAAGTTTTTGAAATTTTTTTCACAGGACATAAAGTTGAATAGGGTCAAGGATGGGATCAAGGAAATGTCAGGATATCTAAAACAAGGAACTATACATGACTCTTTTGTTCAAGAGTTTTTATTTTGTGAAAAAATGGTAACTGAGTAGATGTGTCTACTTTGTAATCTTTGAGATGTAATAGTTATTTCCTAATTCTCTAAAACTGTAAAACTAAAAAGATCCTCAATGTGAATTATTCAATATAATTCACGATTAAGTAATGTTTAAGGCCATGTCCTTATAGTTGGTGTCAGAGGTCGGTTTAGATAACTTTAGAGGTTAGAGTGTTGTTTAAGCAAAAGTGACAAGTTGTGTATAACCATAATGGTTAGTATATTAGATGGGGTCATTGTTTTTTTAAAGATATAACGAGTTTGAGATAACTTGGATAAGTATATCTTGGTGTTTATCTTCATCATTATTATATGAGGATTTTACTGATATACTCACACTAACCTTTTTGGTTTTAGTAAATGGATGGATCTAGCAGGCACCAAAGTAACAATGGATTTGAAGAAAACTATGGCCGTTTTATGAAAGAACAACTAAATGATATGGGAGCTGCAATGAGAACTCTTTTGGTTATCCTCAACCAACTATCTAGAGTCATGATTGACCACCTGAACCTTAGTGATTTTTATAAGGCATCATATATGCGAGAAACAGATACCTAGGAAATTTCAGGTAATAATCATAAAGGTAAGTATGTTCAAAAACCTATGTGTCAAATATGTGGAAAGAAACACATAGGAAAATGTTTCAAAGGGACAAAAAGATGCTATAGATGTGTAAATGAAGGTCATAAAGCAAGAACCTACCATGGAAAAAGGAAGCATCTAGTTGACCCTAGGAAATGGAAATAAGTTCTTTCTAAAGGATCAATTGAATGTTTTAAATGTGGTGTGCATGGTCATTATGAAAACACATGTCCTACGAAGAAGTTTCAGGAATGGGATCACCAAGATCGTACAAATATTCATTTACCAATACCTAATGCCATTCTGATTGAGGATGAAGAAACTAACAATGACCAATGAAAGGTATGGATTATTTCTTAACATATGTTTTCCTATTATTGGAATCTTAGGATATGATTCAGGATTTTGTTTATAGGAAAGAATTATTTCAGAATAAGTTGAAAAGGAATGGTTAATGGATCATGAAGAGTGTTGAATGAGTAAGAATTCAACATATAAGGGATTCAAGAGTTATGGTAGATTCTAGGATGGTGAAATTATTAAATGTATTAAGTCTCTTTTGATGATGGGGTTACATTAGAAGACTTTTTACTGTATATGTAACCCTAATGTTTGATATATGAAAATTTTATTCAAGGAATAATTATCCTTTATTTTGTGGATATAGTTATAAAGAACCATTTGGGTTTATATGATCCTTGAATTTGAGGCAATTACTGGTTAATACATTTTGGGTTGCAAAATGAAAGTTATTAGATAACCTTTGTGGTTAAAATATGTTATGGTTATTTTTGAAGAATTTATCTCTTTTTGGGGAATGTTTTAAGAATTATATAGTTTTGTAAAAAGGATAACACACAGACCGTGTGACAACCCATCATGTCGGACGAAGCTACGAGAATCGAACCCACAACAAAAGTGCGACTGATATTTATCGCCTACCACTGGACTACATGAAGTCCCTGCTTAGTTTGACTAATTATTTTTAGTTAAGATGATTTTATGAATCAAGAGTAAGTTGATTTTGGGTTATCTTTGTAAATTATTAACCTATCATGGGGGATATGTGATTAGGATAATTAATTTTCAATATGAGATTTTAAGAGAAGCTGATGTTAATTGTAGATAAATATTAAGATTTATCTTGGAAGAATATGTGATTAAATCCTTCAGATATTTGGGTTTCAATCTTAGTTTGGTTTACTTTGAAGATTATTTTTGGGACAATTTTTTATCTAATGGTCTTTGTTTGAACTTTGGGTTTTGTTGGACAAATTTTGGAGATTTAGAAAAGATTTAATTTTTATAAAGGATTATCCTTTTTGGGTATTATCTGATCTTATACTAGATTTTTATTTTGTTTTGGTTTTGGTCTAATGACATGCTAAGTATATAGTTCTCTTTTATAGATTAGGTGATTCTCAAGAAGTTTATTAATGGTCTCTTAATTTCAACAAGTCATCCGGAATACTCATCTTTTGAAGAAAATATGAGTGTGTGTAAGAAATCTAGTAAGAGATGAAAGTCTACACAACAATAAGTTGGTCTACTTATGATTTAGTTAAGATAATAAATAAATTCCTCAATGAAAAGTGACTTAAAACAAAAATGTTGTGTGTTAATTTTTCCTATTGGGGAATCAAATAGAGTTTAACCCATCACAAGTTTGTGATTTTCTGGTGGTTAAATTTCTCCTAAACATGTTTTCTATCACTCTCCCTTAGAACATGAACCTTTGTTTTTTTCTTCCATATCCATGTTTTCCTACATGGAATCCTAGTATGGGGTAACTCGGGTGACCTCTGTACTTGTCCTTCTTTCTTTTAAAGTGATAGTTTTGCTGAATCTTTTTCCAATGTGGGGATTTCAATGAAGTTTCCAAGCCTAATTTTAAAATTGCAAGGACGCAATTCCCAAAAGGGGAGAAGGATGTAACATCACAGGTAAATAAATAATATTACATTCTCATGTTTATCAATATTTTTTAATATTACTTTAAAGGGAAAGCTATGCTCGATGGCGTACCCAATATGCAACAACAAGTTTCTTTGAAATCTTACGTTGCACACTAGCAATATAATAATATTATTTTAAATAGTTAATGCCTAGACATTTTAATGGCAGGAATGAATAGAAAAAACAAAAAAAATGATTACATATGTTTGTTAAATATTTTTACATTTATCCAATAAATGTTAGAGGCTTAAAATGCAAATGAATCCAATTTTAAGAATAAATACTCTAATATGGTTTTCCCGCCTTTTGATGGCGAACCTTTTCAAATATAACTTTTGACAATTTTATAAGCTCTATTTTTCAAAATAAACTTATTTTTAGAATTGGGATATTGAAATTTACATTTGATAAATTTTTGGTATATTTCTGACAAATGTTCATTTTTTAATGAATAGTGAAAAATACTACATTTTACTCCAAAACTGCTTTTTCATATAATTTAATTACATGGATAGATTATATTTCTTAATTTTTTTAAAGTGTAATTAGAATATATTTTTACAATTTAATTCGATTGTGGTCATTATAATTAATTTCACTTTGAAAATGGACATAAAAAAGTGCCAAACTTTTCGTAGATATTGCTTCAAAAAAAAAACCCACTATTTGTTTTGACAACAGGAATTATTTTTAAATTAATTATTGAAATTTATGTGTTTGGAATTTGGTAAAATGGATTCCATATTTGGAATCAGAAGGTCCAAAATATGTAATTAATACTCTTTTGTTTTTGGACATTATGAAAAGTAACGATGGTAATTATCTTTAATTATTGTGATTAATTAGTAATCGGGTAGTTATGGATAATAAAATAATATCATAATAATAAAAAATGACCCCAAAATGTGTCCTAATGCTACTTTTAGTGTCATGGGCGACCATTGGATTCCTTGTGCCTAACTTAGGGACCCCATGAAATCACTTTTGGGTGATAGTGACACTTAATCATTTTATTTTTAAAGAAAGGAGAATATCACAAAAGTATGTAACACCTAAGTAAAACAATCTTATTTTTGTATATGTAAATGGTCTCTTAGACTATAAATATTAATTGAAATACTAAAAATATTTCCCATATAATAGTATTTTTTTTATAATTTTTAGACATTAAATAAATTAATTTATTTATGACACCATAATGATGCAGCGATTATCTCATTAATGAATGATTTAAATAAAATAAAAAGATAATGTAAAATATAAGACTTAAACTTGTCAAAATACTATTGGATGAGTACATTTCGAACCCTTGTCACCTTATCCTCGAAATATATCAATGTGGGACCTTTAAAATCCGAAACTTATTTTAAAATAATGTAACATTTCTTAACTTTCCAAGAGTGCCCCTCCTCCCTCTTATAAAAGGCCACCACCTCTACCTCCTTACCCACACCTCTCAAGCCTTTGGCTCGGCCAAAACCTGACCATTTAATCTCTCCACATCCCTATATTTATCATTGAAGCCTCACTTTAGGCATAAATCTCTTCAAGAAACCCTTTTGGTTCAAACCAAAGAGAGTTACCCGATTTAAAGGTAATATCTTCTCTTATGTTCTTTTGTTTTATTTTGCTTCTACAACCCCATAAACAATTTTTATTCCTTTATTTTGTAAAAAAACCAGTATCTTAAATATACTAGGATGTTTTTATAATAATTATTCGAGCTAAACTTACACACACATCCGTCTAATGGTTAAAGAACATACTTTTTCTGTGGATGGTGAATTACTGCCTCACGAAACGATGATTATTTAATATTCTTTTAACACATTTAAAAGTGGAAATTATGATGTAACTGTATTTAATATATGATATATATGGTATTTATGTTTTCTATATGCTTCTTTATTTTATATTTAAAACTTACCTTTATTCTTTGCGTGTTGTGCAAATGAGATAATTTCATTTGAGGAAGTGTGGACTACCGCCCCCTCAAGTGATGTGACTCGTTCATGCAATACATGGAATGTATAAAGAATGAAATTAATGAACTTATGTGACCTATATAACATATATATTATAATGTAATTATAATATATATATCTCAGTTATTTTTAATTCCATTAATATGACAAAGAAATGAAAGTAGCGTTCATGCGTACGTACGGCCTACCGTCTCCATGAACGGTGCATTTCATTTCTTTTTATCTCAAAATGTTATGGAATAGTATAAAATTAATATGAACTGAATATATATGATATTTAAATCATTAATACTATTCTGGAGATGATGTACTTATAACTACATGGATAATTCTTTTCAAACAAGTTCAGTTTTGACTCATGTACCGAACATCGACAAAAACATCTGATATGAAATCACATTATTAACTAATTATTATAACATTATAATATGTGAAATGAATTGAATAATAAACTTTAAAGGATTTAATTATGAAATAATTAATTGAAAAAAGTTAATTATTCAGTAATATAAGGAAACTAACAAGACAAGTCAGACATGAGGTAAGGGATCCAACCTCTCTCTTTCTTTTTAAGTACTCTCTTTTATGTCATTTCTTTTAAGCTCATATTTATTATGTTTGGGGATGTTATTTTATATTCCTCATCCTATAATTTTTATGTTAATATTATTAGAAACCCTATTTGATCTCATAAATCCATTTTTGGAAGTTTTAAGTGGATTCGTTAGGCTTCCGAGGTTTCGTAAGGGATTTTTCATGTCACTTTTATTACCGTGAGATTTATGCAACATTTGCCACTATTTACTTGGAGTGGTGTATGTACTGCCCATTATTATACTCTTTGTGTAATATAATTTCTTTTATGGGTATTTACATCAACGTTGTATGGTCTTTCTTTCATTGGGTGAACGTTTCAGAAGTTACCCAAATCGGTAAGGGAACCTTTCACACTCCTCTTTTTAAAGACTTACTTTGTTATGTCTTTTAATTTACATATTTTTATGTTGGTATATGTTCTTCTATATCCTTATTGATGTAAATTTTATGTCCAAGTAATGAGATGCCATTTTATCTCTCATCAACTAATTTTATGAATTTTAAAGTGACGCCATTAGGCTGTCGAATTTTACCAAGGGAACTTCTTAACCAAATTTCGATTTCTTTGGGTTCAACATGTAGTTATTGAATATGTCATCCATTGAATATGTGTGAATGAACTTTGATTGTTTTAAACTTAATATCCACTAATATTGGGTGTATTTATAATTGTAACACAAAATTATGAGATTGATTTATCCTTAATTTAAGGATACCATCTTTATAAGGGATTTCATCTCATTTTACATTTCCATTGAGACTTCATTGTTGTTATGAACCAATTCACTCTTATATGGTGTATATAATGTCCCTTGGAATATTATATCATGAATACCTTTATTCTTATGATATTATAAAGTTCTAATTAAATGTTATTCCTCAATTATTGTATTCAAGTGTCTCTCATTTTGTTAAAAACTCTTTAACTAAAATATCGTTTTAAATGTTTTAATGATTTATTCTTATAAATATTTCTCATTAATATCCATGTTTTCAAAATGGTTTTAAGGATTTATTTATATGAATATTAATGGTTTAAAATGTTAAAAGCTTCAAAGTGGTATGGGACACTTTGATTCAAAAATCCCTTTATTAAATGTTTTAAATGGTTTTGAAAATGGTTTTTAGAATGGATTCATTATTTCAATATCTTAAAATGCTATATTCTTATTGCAATGTGGGAATGTTATGTTTTATTTATGCATGTTTTATGTGTTATGATTGTAACACCCTGAGATTTTATGAAAAATATTTTTTTTAATTTCATTAATGTCTTGTGTTGTATGCTACACCAAAAGGATCTTGCACAACACGCATCCCCGACTTGGCTTACAATACACGCAATCGCGACCATCCACGATAGCGTGTGTTGTACGCAATACCGAGTTTCGCTAAACAACGATATGTTATAGAAACTATCCATTATGAATAGTAATACCAACTTTTTGAATTTTTGTAAATTTCATCTTTCAAAATGGACTTCATTTTTGGATTCAGAATATCGAAATTATCCTAGGTTGAAATTTTGGTATTTTTCTGAAAACTTTCAATTTTTTATGAATAGTGAAAACACTAGGTTACTATTTAAAAACCAAATTTTTATTTAAATAATTATTTAATTTATTTAAATTTATTTTAGGTCAAAATTTATACATAATACCTATATAATTTCAATGTAATTAATTGGAGTAATTTTATAATAATTTTAGATATATAAAAAATTTATTGAACTTTTCACCGTCTTTTACCCACCTCCTAGGAGAATTACCAAATTCTCATAAAACTTAATTTTATCGCTTATATGAGTGGAATTTAAAAAATCCTAGATACACAGTTGATTTCAGTTAGTAAAATGTGGTTCAATGTGATGAAAATAATTTTTGGTTAATAGTGACTTTTTACTTTTTTTTACCACGGTTAAAAGTAAATAAGGTAATTAAGGGTAAAAATGATATTATTATTACCCTAAAACATGTCCTAATTCTATTGGATAAGTGTAATTCGACCAAAAACAACCTTAGGAATAAAATATGACCACTTAGGCCCACTTTGATTAGATTAGGACATTTATTATTAATTTATTTAAAGAAGGGTTAAAATGGTTAAAATCAATGTTTAATAAGTAAAACATTTTTAATATAGGGTTATAAAAAGATAAATTAGACTATAAATATTCATTAGAAATATAAAATGATTACCTACATAATGGTATTTTATTTTTAATTTTTAGACTTTAAATAATTTAATTTATTTATGACATAATGAGGATGCAATAATTATATTATTAATGAAATATTGACATAATTGATATTATAAATACCCAAATAAATGTAATATGAGACTTGTTATGAATTAAAATACTTTTATAGGTTAATATGATATGTTAGTATTGATTTAGTTAACTTTTTATAAACTAATCATTCTGTTATGGTTTTCAAAAAAATCAATTACCAAATAGTGTCAAAATTGACATCAAATAGTTTTTAAAACAAATATTACATTATTAATTGTTATTTTATTCCTAAAAATCTAAGGTTCGGCCAACTAACTTAGTTAAGGTTATATATATTAATAATAAACAACTTGGGGTTCGTTTGGCTTGTTATAGTTAGTTTATTAACCTTATAGTGTAAGAAAATAAGAAGACACGGTAAAAGAAAATTTATTTAACTTAAAGTTAAATCTAAACGATAAGGTTAAAATATAAACCTAAACTTTTTTAAATTCTATTGGATGATAGGATTTCGACCCATCCCCACTTTATATTATAAATAACTCAATTTGGAGCTATTAAAAACCAAATATGACTTTATAATAAAATAATATTTCTAGTTATTCCAAAGGTGGCCCTCTCCTCCCTTATAAAAGGGCACCTCCTCCATCTCTTCCTCACACCACTTTGAGCCTTCAAGCTTAGACAAACCCTACAAAATTATTTTATACAATTCCCTAGAAACTTCCTAGAGGTCCTGGTCTTCTTCAAAGAACAATTTTGGTGCCCTAAGAGGAGGTCTCAAAGAGGCGCTTCAAAGAAGATGTAATGTCTGTTACCGATTCTTTCAACTTTATTTCTTCTTCCACTTATTCTTCTTTAGTTGTTTCATTATGAAGTAATAACATCAGTAAAACTCATATAATGATATGTTATTATAAGTATGAAACAACCCTATTTCACCGTCTATCCATCCTACGGAAAACGAAATCACCACGCGTGCGTACGTACGGAATACCGTCTCCACGCCGTGGTGAAATCTGTTTTTCCACCAACACCTTATATAGATGGGTATAATGGTGTAAAGAATAACTATATATGGTTATAATAACATCATACTGATTCTGATATATTATACCATCTACTACAATTCCATTCAACAATCATGGGAACGATATCATCGCTCGTGCGTACGTACGGAATACCGTCTCCACGACGCGATGAGAGTCATTCTCAATGATTAACCATTCATAAATGATTATAAAGTATATATAATAAGTAATCATGAAATATATGAAATAATAATGATACTGGATTTATGTATATATATATGTATGTCATCTATTTAGTTTCATTCAATTCAATAAGGAAACGAAAACAGCGTTCATGCGTACGTACGACCTACCGTCTCCATGAACGGTGTATTTCCTTCATTTTATCGATCTATAATATATATATGTATATGATGAATATATATTATATATAAATCATGTTTTAAATTATGAAATTATGTAAATCAGTATATAATTATTAATATCAATAACTACAAGTCGAAACACATACGATAAATGAAATGATTTTACCCAAAATGTTGCTTTAACATAGAATTTACAAAAGAACGGGTAATATAAAGTCATAAGTGAAACATTTATGATATAATAACAATGAATATGATTATGTAATAAGTTAATGACATTACTTAAATCATTATACAAGAGGTTCGGATAAGTACGAAGCATATCAGACCTAAGGTAAGGGATAATTTTACAAATCACATTTTTATCCGAGATTTCTTATTCGTAAGTATTTACTGGGGTTATTGCTATCATCCATGTCCATGTTTTATAAAAGAGTTTTCATATATGTTTAAAGTCCCTTTTACCCATTTTTGAATTTTACCACATGTTAGGGAAGGAATCTTATTTTTTTACCATACGAGGTACTTTTTTGACTTTTCTGATAAAAGTACGAGAAAAATGTTATTTTTTTAACTTATACGGCACGAACGGATTTTTAAGGTTTTATAAAGCCTTATTTTCATGAAGATTCCTCCAAAATATTTCATGACTATAATAAACAAAATATATTTGTTTTAAAATTTCTTGACATTTTGTGAAAAGAAAGTGATTTTGAAGAAGAAAGGATATTTTCCTCAAGAATTCATTTCAAGTGTTTATCAAAACCATTTTCCATCTAAGATGAAATTATTTCATATGTGTATGTTTCAAGTATAATGTATCTATGATTTACATGGTTTCACTTTTATTATTATGAAATGATATGCATTTATTTTATATGGATTATGTGATGATGGAATGATGTTTATGAAACCCATTTTATTCTTTGGGTTATGATGAATGATTTATGTTTATGTTGTGGCACAAGTAAGAATGATTTCATTATGAGATGGGTGGGACCTATATCTCCCTCCAATGAATTGGGTAACGATTTATATCTCATGATATAGACATGGCTGGAATGGTAAGTTAATCCGGTTCAGTGTTACAAGACTGAAACGAGGAGTGAACTCGATTCAGAAAGGGACTTTGTCCACTAAGATGGTCTTGGCAGCAATGCCTTGGATACTACGGAAATCATAACATGTGATTAATGGTTTCCACAATTAGATGTTTTATTCCCATGCTATTTTATCATGATTGATATTCCCTTATGATATATGCCTTACGTACTTCCAAGATTTATGTCTTTGCTCAAGATTTTGATGTTTAGATTTTATGTTCAAGTTTTTGCATACAAATGTTTATGGATTGTTTTATGTTCTCTATGTTTACCCTTACTGGGTATTTGAGTATGTTTTCTTTTCCCCAGGGTATAAAGAAATGTTTTAGGTAAAAAAAAGGGGATGATCTTTATGGGAGACGTTGAAGATCTTTCACCCCGATTAGAAGATTATATTCTGAGTTTCCAAAGACGCTAAACTATTACGGTCCTTGTGTGTCTATTTTTGTTATGTACTAAGTATTCCTCAAAAGTAATGTAATGTACATGTATGTCAAGATTTGGGTCTCTATAGTTGGTATCAGAGGAAAGGTTTAGTCAACCTTTGGAAACTAGGATGCGAAAAAGTTAGTGAGATCCCTAGAGATATTTATAAGGTATATCTAGGGATGTCCCTAAGGATAAGTATACATATAGTATATAGTCCTAGAACTACGTAACAATATTAGTATTTTACCTAAGATGTTAGATATTGATCATACTCACCATTTATTAAGTTTTGTTTCCCTAGCATGATTTTTCCGCTCACACTATTCTTTTTGGGTTTTAGACGATGGATGGAACCCGAAGGAACCATGTTGATCAATGTAATGGAAAATGAAATGATTGTACTCCTGAACAAACCAATGTTATGGGAGATGGAGTGAAAAATATTATTTCTATACTTACACAAGCTATGAATCATTCTAGACTTCCAAATGAGCAGAGAAGGGAATAGTATTCTATTGAGTCCTTCATGAGGCAACATCCACCTTCTTTCAGTGGGTCTTTCGATCCACTTGTTGCTGAACAATGGATCAATACCACTGAAATGATATTTTCAGTTATTCAATGTTCTGAACATGATAAATTCATCTTAGCAGTATATCATTTGGAAGGTGAAGCTGATCAATGGTGGAATCTTATCAAGAATATGAGGCCAATAGATGAAATTGAGTCCACAGAATGGGACGAGTTCAAGAACTTATTTTTCAATAAGTACTTCCCTCGTATTCTTTGAACAAAGATGGAGAAGGAGTTTCTTGAACTAAAGAAAAAGGATGATGAATCTGTTGGTATATACGAAGCGAATTTTATAAGGCATGCAAGGTATGCATCTGACTTTATCATCCAACCTGAAAGTAAAGTTGATCGATTCTTCAGTGGCTTAAAACCAAATCTTCGAAGGGAATTAGCTATAAGAGACTTCAGTAGCTATAAAGAAATTGTGCTTTTTGCTGTCAAGGTAGAACTGGAAGTTGGTGTAACATATCCATCTCATGGTTTTGATAAGAAACGAAAGATGGAGGTCAAGGAGAAATCTCAGAACAATGGTGAAAAGAAGATGAATGTTTCTTTATGCTCAAAGTGTGGAAAGAAGCATGGTGGAGATTTCCTAAAAGGTAATATAAAATATTTTAAGTGTGTAAAAGAAGGTCATCGAGCAATTGATTGTCAAATTAATGGGAAAAAGGTTGCTAATGATGTGAATAGAGAAAAGACTACAGAGAACTCTCTACCAACACTTCAATGCTTCAAGTGCAAGGAAATGGGGCATTATGCTAATAAATGCCCTAATCCAAGGGTTAGTGATTATCGACATGAGAAACCACTTAAGACAAAGGACAAAGGGAAGTCACATGCGATCAGTATTGGTGATGTTGAATATGAAAATGATGTGGTGGAATGATTAAGTGTTTATGTAATGGGATTCTAAAATAATGTTGTATATAGTATCGTGGAATATTGGAATATTTATGTATTGATCTATTATGGTTTTCAATAATTTTATGGTACCAATAACCATGGAAAGTGATTGAAATAAGATGAAATGCACATAATGAAGGGATAAGGAGAAAATAATATGATAGTAATCATAAGCTCATGACTAAAATAATGACAAAGTGATATAATGGTTTGATTATATAGATTTTTTTGGGATTTTGGTATGTGGAAAGAGTTACCTTTTGATAGTATTCATGTTTTCACCAAGGTCCTATGGTAATTTATGTTTCAAGAGAATATATGACTAAGGTATTCATGTGTTTGGAATACAACCAACAAGATATATCTTATGATATATGTGGGATAAATGCTTGTATTCACATTCTTAGTAGATAAACTTTCTAGTAATTGTTTTTTTATACTATGAGCTTGGACCGAAGTATTTTAGATAAGACTAAATATTGGAATAGATTATGTTGGACATAAGTTAGTATTGTTTAAGGATAGAACTTTTTTCAATATTATTGATGGGAAATTATAGTAATGTAGTTTTAGAAAAAGGACAACCTGCAGGATGGGAGACAACCCATCGCGTCAGATAAGGCTGTGGGAATCGAACCCACAATCGAAGTGCGAATGACCTTTATCGCAATGGCCTACAGGAAGTACCTGGTTAGTAGAAACTAGTTTTATTTTATTAAGCAGCATGATAGATGAATTATAAGTTCATTTTTGGAATCGTATAGGATTAACCTCACCATAGATGGACTTATGTATATTTGATAACTTTTTCTAAACTTTTGTTTGAAATAGATGGAATGACCCATAATTCTATCACATAATCTGCTAACACATCACGAATAAAAAATTCAACTTCATTTCTTTAAGGGATGAAGTGGAAATTGTTCAATTCACGAAAAAAGTGAAATTGTACAAAAATCATGTAAGTATTTCTTTTAATTCATCAACTTTAGGGAAATGATCTTGAAAACCAAAAATGTTGTCCTAGTGCCCCTATATCCGTTGAATCAGATGGTACCTTAGATCATCACAAATCTATGTATTTGTGATTTATGGATTTTCCATAACAATGTTCTCTACCACTCTCCATCAGAATATGATGGTTAGATTTCTCTTCCATATCCATATTTTCACTTATGTGGAAACCCAATGATTAGTTTATTTGGGTAACTGTTATGTTTCATACTTTTGTTTTTAAAGATTGGTTTTGGTATTCCTTTTTACGATGTGGGATTCTATTAAAGAAAATTTCACGTAGTAAACCATTTATAACCACGATGAATTTTGAGGGCGAAATTCATTTTAAGGGGGGTAGAATGTAACACCCAGAGATTTTATGAAAAATATTCTTTTTAATTTCATTAATGTCTTGTGTTGTATGCTACACCAAAAGGAGCTTGCAAAACACGCATCCCTGACTTGGCTTGCACTACACGCAATCATGACCTTCCACGATAGCGTGTGTTGTACGCAATACCGAGTTTCGCTAAACAACAATATATTATAAAAACTAGCCGTTATGAATAGTAATACCCACTTTTTGAAATTTTGTAAATTTCATCTTTCAAAATTGACTTTATTTTTGGATTCGGAATATCGAAATTAGCCTAGGGTGAAATTTTGGTATTTTTCTTAAAACTTTCAATTTTTGATGAATAGTGAAAACACTGGGTTACTATTTAAAAACCAACTTTTTATTTAAATAATTATTTATTTTATTTAAATTTATTTTAGTTCAAAATTGATACATAATACCTATATAAGTTCAATGTAATTAATTGGAGTAATTTTATAATAATTTTAGATATATAATAATTTTATTGAACTTTTCACCGTCTTTTACCCACCTCCTAGGAGAATTACCAAATTCACATAAAACTTAATTCTATCACTTGAGTGGAATTTAAAAAATCCGAGAGACATGGTTGATGTCAGTAAGTAAAATGTGGTTCAATGAGATGAAAATAATTTTTGGTGAATAGTAACTTTTTACTTTTTTTACCACGGTTAAATGTAAATAAGGCAATTAAGGGTAAAAATGATATTATTATTACCCTAACACATGTCCTAATTCTATTGGATAAGTGTAATTCGACCAAAAACAACGTTAGGAATAAAATATGACCATTTAGGCCCACTTGGATTAGATTAGGACATTTATTATTAATTTATTTAAAAAAGGGTTAAAATCAAAGTTTAATAAGTAAATAATTTTTAATATAGGGTTATACAAAAGATAAACTCGACTATAAATATTCATTATAAATATAATAATATTTCCTATATAATTTTATTTTATTTGTAATTTTTAGACTTTAAATAATTTAATTTATTTATGACACAATGATGATGCAGTAATTATATTATTAATGAAATATTGACATAATTGATGTTATAAATACCCAAATAAATGTAATTTGAGATTTTTTATGAATTAAAATAATTTTATAGGTTAATATGACATGTTAGTATTGATTAGTTAACTTCTTTCGAACTAATAATTCTGTTATGATTTTTTAAAAAATCAATTACAAAATAGTGTCAAAATTGACATCAAATAGTTTTTAAAAAAAATCTAATATTATTAATTGTTATTTTATTCATAAAAATATAAGGATCGGCCAAATGACTTAGATAAGGTTATATATATTAATAATAAACAACTTGGGGTTCTTTTGGCTTGTTATAGTAAGTTTATTAACCTTATAGTGTAAGAAAATAAGAAGACACGGTAAAAGAAAAATTATTTAACTTAATGTTAAATCTAAAGGATAAGGTTAAAATAGAAACCTAAACTTGTCTAAATTCTATTGGATGAGATTATTTCGACCCATACCCACCTTATCTTTGAAATAACTCAATTTGGAGCTATTAAAAACCGAATATGACTTTATAATAAAATAATATTTTTAGTTATTCCAAAGGTGCCCCTCTCCTCCCTTATAAAAGGGCACCTCCTCCCTCTCTTCCTCACACCACTTTGAGCCTTAAAGCTCATCCAAACCCTACAAAATTCTCTTCTCCACTTCCCTAGAAAAATTCTAGAGGTACTCGTCTTCTTAAAAGTCCAATTTTAGTGCCCTAAGAGGAGGTCTCAAAGAGGCGCTTCAAAGAAGTGGTAATGTCCGTTACTGATTCTTTCAACTTTATTTCTTCTTCCACTTCTTATTATTTAGTTGTTTCATTATGAAGTAATAAAATCAGTATAACTAATATAATGATATGTTATTATAATTATGAAACAACCCTATTTTACCATCTATCCATCCTATGGAAAAAGAAATCACCACGCGTGCGTACGAACGGAATACCGTCTCCACACCGTGGTGAAATATGTTTTTCCACCAAAACCTTACATGGATGGGTATAATGGTGTAAAGAATAACTATATATGGTTATTATAACATCATAGTGATTATGATATATTATACCATCCACTAAAATTCTATTCAATAATCATGGGAATGATATCATCGCTCGTGCGTACGTACGAAATACCATCTCCATGACACGATGAGATTCATTCTCAATGATTATCCATTAATAAATGATTATAAAGTATATATAATAAGTAATCATGAAATATATGAAATAATAATGCTACTGGAATTATGTATATATATATGTATGTCATCTATTTAGTTTCATTCAATTCAATAAGGAAACGAAAACAACGTTCATGCGTACGTACGACCTACCGTCTCCATGAACGGTGTATTTCATTCCTTTTATCGATATATAATATATATATGTATATGATGAATACATATTATATATAAATCATGTTTTACATTCTGGAATTATTTAAATCAGGATATAAGTATTAATATCAATAACGACAAGTCGAAAAACATACGATAAATGAAATGATTTTACCCAAAACGCTGCTTTAACATGGAATTTACAAAATAACGGGTAATATAAAGTCATAAGTGAAACATATATGATATCATAACAATGAATATGATTCTTTAATAAGTCAATGACATTATTTAAATCATTATACAGGATGTTTGGATAAGTGTGAAGCATATCAGAACTAAGGTAAGGGATAATTTTTCAAATCTCATTTTTATCCAAGATTGCTTATTTGTAAGTATTTACTAGGGTTATTTCTATCATCTATGTCCATGTTTTATAAAAGTGTTTTCATGTATGTTTAAAGTCATTTTTACCCATTTTTAAATTTTACCACATGTTATGAAAGGAATCTTATTTTTTTTACCATACGAGGTACTTTTTGACTTTTCTGATAAAAGTGCGAGAAAAATGTTATTTTTTTAACTTATACGGTACGAACGGATTTTTACGGTTTTATAAAGCCTTATTTTCATGAAGCTTCTTCCAAAATATTTCATGACTATTTTCAAAAAAATATATTTCTTTCAAAATTTCATGACATTTTGTGAAAAGAAAGTGATTTTGAAGATGAAAGGATATTTTCCTCAAGAATTCATTTTAAGTGTTTTATCAAAACCATTTTCCATATAAGATGACATTATTTCATATGTGTATGTTTCAAGTATAATGTCTCTATGATTTACATGGTTTCACTTTTCTTATTATGAAATGATATCCATTTCTTTTATATGGATTATGTGATGATGGAATTATGTTTATGAAACCCATTTTATTCATTGGGTTATGATGAATGATTTATGTTTATGTTGTGGAACAAGTAAGAATGATTTCATAATGAGATGGGTGGGACCTATATCTACCTCTAATGCATTGGGTAAAGATTTATATCTCATTAGATAGACATGGCTGGAACGGTAAGTTAATCCGGTTCAGTGTTACAGGACTGAAACGTGGAGTGAACTCAATTCAGAAAGGGACTTTGTCCACTAAGATGGTCTTGGAAGCAATGCCTTGGCCACTATGGAAATCATAACATGTGCTTAATGGTTTCCACAATTACATGTTTTATTCCCTTGATATTTTATCATTATTGATGTTCCCTTATGATATATTCCTTACGTACTTCCAAGATTCATGTCTTTGCTCAAGATTTTGATGTTTAGATTTTATGTTCAAGTTTTTGCATTCAAATGTTTATGGATTGTTTTATGTTCTCTATGTTTACCATTACTGGGAATTTGAGTTCACCCCTTTTATGTTTTCTTTTCCCCAGGATATAAAGAATGGTTTTAGGTAAAAAAGGGGAAGATCTTTATGGGAGATGTTGAAGATCTTTCCCCACGATTAGAAGATTATATTCTGAGTTTCCAAAGACACTAAACTATTACGGTCCTTGTGTGTCTGTTTTTGTTATGTACTAAGTATTCCGCAAAAGTAATGTAATGTCCATGTATGTCAAGATTCGGGTCTCTACAATGATTATGTTATGGTTCTTGGGAAATTTTTATGAAATCGGGTGGTTCCGTGATAAAATAAGGGCAGGTGAGCCTGAGATAGCTCTCCAATGCATTGGGTAACGCGAAGGGGTAAAAAACTAAGGTTTCTACGAATAGATTTAGGTAATATACTGTGATGGGTATTCCAAACGTAACCATGAGGGTTACTTCCTACGTAAGAATGTTATGAATTCCTCAAGTTACCTTTATGTCTTATGATTTATATGAGTTATTCATAAGTTTCATGTTTTCATGAGGTATGTTAAGTGCTTAAGTTTTATGAGTAAAGTATGTTTTCATTGATTTTTATGTATACACGGACTAATGTTTTCTTTCCGTATTGTTATAACCATTACTGAGCTTTTTCTTCTCATCCCAAGTTTTTGAAATGTTTTTCACAGGAAATAAAGTTTAATATGGTCAAGGATGGGATCAAGGAAATGTCAGGCTGTCTAAAACAAGGAACTATACATGACTCTTTTGTTCAAGTGTTTTTATTTTGTGAAAAAATGAAAACTGAGTAGATGTGTCTACTTTGTAATCTTTGAGATGTAATAGTTATGTCCTAATTCTCTAAAACTCTAAACTTGAAAATATCCTCAATGTGAATTATTCAATTTTATTCAAGATTAAGTAATGTTTAAGGCCGGGTCCTTTTAGGTATCATGTCTAACCTAGGATTCCATATCCCTTATAGGTTCCATGGGACACCTCGATGTATGTCCCAAACCAAACATTGACTAGTAAAATTTCACCTATAAGTCATTTTTGAATGATGTTAAACTAAACTATTTGGTTCTTATCACATGAAATTAAAAGGTATGATGTGTCCTGTTAAGTGGAACCAAACTATGTGAGTTCTGATTCCTTTTAGGAGGATACATATAAATACCATTTGATGGGTCTGATACCAACATATCAAAAACTTTCATCTCTCTGGATGATGATACACTCCATGGATCCCCACTATGTTTCTCAAAACCATCTTTGTAATAATAAATGAAAAAAAATATCTAATATATTCAAAAAGGGTTCCATTGATGGATAACCTCAGATACATACAGATATCTCTATTAATAAAAAACCTCAGATACATATGGATTCTAAATTCCATACATGATAATAATTGATTGTTAATTATAGAGTGTCCCATGTCATACTTGGGAGTTAATGAAGGATTCATGAAAAAATATTAAATATTTAAGAGAGCCCCATAGTAGGTAATGATTCCCCTAAAAAATGGTGTTATGAGCCCCACTTTCTATCCTCACAACCAATGTGAGTCCCAAATTATTGATGTATCATTTCCCAATAACCACGTACCATTGGAAATTAGGTTTGAATAAGGTAACTATTGGGTGTTTTTTTCTCCACAAACATGACCTGTTGGAGGCCTTTTGAAAATAAGTAACCTAATGTGAATTATTGTACAAAATTCAAAACCGGAAAAATCAATCAACTATCGGGAACAATATTTTCATCATAAACAAAGGGTAATATAATAATTAATATTTTATATTCAAAGAATCATAATTATATCATGAATATAATATATATTCATCAAATCCATTAAACTAACTATCCTTATGAAGTGGCAGTGAGAACCAAAAATCATCACATCCTGGTGGTGGTATCCAGAAAGTATGTACGAGAAGCATTTTCATTTCCCATGGGATAGAAAAGGAAATGAAGAAGAGTTTTGTAATAAACAAAAGATATCAATATATTAAATATTGTGACGTTTTAACAAAATCATGGTTATAAAAGATTTTAAATAGGTGAAAGAAGAAATAAACACGAAAACACTCATCTAAGAGTTATATATATTCTTCCAAACACCTCTTAATATTAAACCATAAATCCACTAGGTTGGTATTTTGGTGAGAAAAAACCTATAGCACATGAAAAGTAAGGGTTTTATGGGATTTTGGTATATATTGGTCAATCTAAAGAGTTTATGTTGGGCAAGGAAGATAAGAGGGGAGGCACCCTTTTATAAGTAAGGCGAGTGACAATCATATAATTACATAAAATATTAAAATATAATATGTGTTTAATTAATTTTAAATGGATCAAAATTTCTATATATTAAAATATAGGGGTTATAATGTATAAAAAAATTCAACTAATAAAATTAAGAAAATTTTATGTTACATTTTGATGCTTGTCTCTTACTTTGACCCCCTCATTAACTCTTTTAACCTTAACTGTTG
This sequence comes from Viscum album, assembly GCA_963277665.1. Classification (NCBI taxonomy): domain Eukaryota; kingdom Viridiplantae; phylum Streptophyta; class Magnoliopsida; order Santalales; family Viscaceae; genus Viscum; species Viscum album. The sequence goes on along the minus strand of OY728129.1, from coordinate 746,083,965 downwards.
TATGTTTTTCAATATATATGGTTCATGAGTGTAATTTTAAAATATCCAAGTGGATATACATGAAAAATTACTAATATCCTCAAAATTTCCCATCCAATTTATTTATTATATGTTTTTGATGATTTTATAATGATTTAAAAAATAATTTTTAATCATTAAATAAATTTTAAATTCATAATAACAAACCGGGGGGGGGGGGTATTAACATATATTAATATTCCTGATTATTATGGTGGAAATATATATACAATGAGATTAAGGAATGTTTTTTGAGATATGTTTAATCCTTATTCATCAATTAAAACATTGATTAATCCATTTTTCCCTTTACCACGGTGATAAAATTTTACCATGGTTACTTTTAATTATGATGAAAAATTAAATAGATCACATTAAATAATTTTAATAATATTATTAAAAATATATAATTAGTTTTTTATGATTTAATTTTGAATAATGATAAAAAATTAGTTTTTCATAAATGAAAAAACACAATAAAGAGTAATGTTTTTAAAAATACATATACTAAGCATAAAAATAATTTTATACCAAAACCAAGTATAATTTTGATTCCTATGAAATTTATAGGATTATGTTAAATAAAATTAAACTTATGTTAAATAAAAATTATTACAATAACAAATGTAATATTTAAAATATTTTGGTTAAAAGTAAAGAAATGATAGTTTTTTTAAATCATTATTTTTCACTATATATCAAAAAATAATAATTTTAAGAAAAATAATAAAAAGTAAACATAAGATTATTTTAAAAAGAATATTTTAAAAATTATTTCAATTTTATAAAATATAATTTATAACATTTTTAGAAATTAATTATAAAATTTTTACACTAAATGCAATAAAAACCATTTTTGAAGAAAGTGTATTTTTATGCATAAAAATGATTTTATTCTCATTCATTTCCTATTAAAAAAATTAAATGTTACAATATTTGATTGAATATTTGATATAAAAATTATATTAAAATAATTAATAATTTTTTATTATTTGGATTTAGAAATAAAAAATATATTGTGTACATAAAAATAGATTTTTGAAAAATAACTCTTTTTTACATCCAAATGATTTTATTTTCTCTTTTAACAAATTTAAAACAAATGTATGAATGTTTATTAATTTTTCCACATTAAATAACAATATATTTCACCGAAATCCTAGTTAATTAGTGATCATGATACATAATATAAAAATTAAAATATTTCAAAAAATTGACCTGTTATTGTTAAATTATATTATTTGTAACATTTAAAATTGAGTACTTATTTCGAAGGAATTAGTTAATATTTTTTCATTAGGGAAATATTTTATACATATTTTATCAAAAAAAATTTATTTCTATTTATAACTTTCAATCCAATAGCTACACTATAAAAGTCACATTTACAGAATAATATCTTTATAGTATATTGCGGTTCGTTTAAGATAGGTGTTTCATGTAGTACACACAATCAAACAAAGTATTATTTTGAAACAAAAATCATTTTTTGTTATATATGAGGTATATATATAAGTATAGGTTTAAGATTACAAGTTATCATGAAATAAAATAATTATTTTAAATTCTCCACATTAGTGGATGAGAGGAAACTCATTATCTGACTCATCTATTGAAGTAGAGTCAAGATACTTAGAATATGATAGAGAAATTATTTAATTATCATGAATATTCTAAAAAAAATTATAATAACAGAATAATATTAAAGAAATAACTAAAAAATTATAAATAATTTGATGGAAATTCAAAATAGGAAAGATTCTATAAAAGGAAAAATCATGGGCATATCAAGCCTAATTTCTATCAGTTGAAGGAAAAAAGATATCTGGAAATAATTTGACAATAAAATCCAATTAAAAGTAGACAAATATAAAATATTTTAATGATACGTGGAATTATTTTTAATACTCTAGTAGTGGATCTCTTTTTGATTTAGTGGCAGAAAAATATAATCAGAACTATAACTTGTGTTTCATGGATCAGGCATATGAGGTACATTTTCTTTATTATTATTCTTTTGGAATATAAATATGATTATGAAAAATATATTTTGATGAATTAAATGAATAATTTTCTATGATATAATTTGAGTATGAATCTATTAAGAAGAAGAAAATTACTATTAGAAAACATATAATGTTGTGATGAATGAAAAGAGTGATCTATCTAAAAATATTTTAGAAAAAAATTAAAACTGGATGAATCAACTTCAAGTTTTATTATCCATGTCAAAAAAATAAAGGAATTAATGGCTCAAGTTAAAGATATAAAATTTGATACAACTGTCTTTAATAAGGGGTAGAATTACCTTAACAAAATCCTTAGTAAAGATAAATCAAATAAAAGTAAATAAAAAATGTGCAGTAATAGTTAAAAATATATTTTATATACGAATATTTTGTTCCTAGTTCTTAGAATAGAAACATGTATAATATTATTTTTTTTCATTTCGGTATAAATGGTTATTATGGAAATGATTTTTTGAGATAACGTTATTTTTTTGTGTATATAAGAATTTTATTTTTAAAAACCTATTGAACTTTATTCTTCTAAATTACAGAAAGTGTAGAATAGTGAGAATTCAAAAATATTTAATCGTAAAAAAAATTTGCACCCAAGAGAATTTTGGTCCCAAAAAAACTTGTTGTTTGATTTTTATATAGTAAAATATCGATTAGAACAAAAATAAAAAATGGTTTATGGATAGTGCCTTTTTTAGATACATTAATATCAATTTATTTAAATTCCACTCACCTTATAAAATTGATGGAGGTTTCGTCACATTTGGTGAGAATGAAAAAGGAAAAATTATAAGATTTGTATATATTGGAGATATAAATTCAGTGATCATAAATAAATTTATTTATGTTTAAGGTTTAAAGAACAGTTCGATAAATATTTCTTAACTCTGGGATGATGGATTTTCTATTAGTTCTTCTAACAATTTTTGTTATGTTTTAAAATATAAATTGTGTAATTTTAGAGAACTATAAGAACTAATTTTTTTATTATCTAAATCTTCAACCATTATATAAAAATAATTTAAACCTTTTGAATATTGAAATTAAAGAATCTTGGATTTAGAATCAAAGCCTTAGACATTTTTATGTTTATTCGCTAAGAAAATTATGTAAACAAATTTTGATTTATGATTTTCCTCAACATAAATTTTTTAAAAATAAACTATGTAATGAATAGAAATTTTCAAGAAACACAATTAATATTTCAATCTAATTAATGAAGATGCAACTTTTAGACCACTTGAATTTACCCAAATTGATTTGTTTAGACTGTACAGAACTGAAATCCTAGGTGGAAAATCATTTATTTATATTTATATTTATGATTTTTCAATATTTACTCTGGTTTATTTATTAATACTTAAGAGTAAATCATGAAAACAATATGTATAAAATTTTTAATGCTTTTAAAATATATAGAAGATTATAAAATTGTTTATTTAAGTAAATTTCATGGGGAATAGTATGAAAACCATGATTTTTTACTTATTTCATTAAAAATATGGAATTAAAAAATCCTTCTATTCCCCTAGAACACATCAATAGAATAGTGTTACTAAAAGGAGAAATAATACCTTGTAAGATATTTATAGAACAATGTTGTGTGAACATATCAAACCTAATCCATTTTGGGTTGAAAATTTTAACTTATTATGATATGTTATCAATAGAGTGTTAATAATGACTATATTAAAGAAAAACACTATAAGCTATGAAATATTAGAATAACAGAAAGATATGTTAAGTTATTTAGATTCAAAGTATATATCTTGGAACCAAGGACAATATTGGTTTGTTCAGTCCAAATATTATGGATATAACCTTCATAGTTCATTCCCATACTTCTAAGTCCTAGAGAGTTTTCAATAATAATGGAAATATTATTGAAGAATTTACTCAGGTAATATTTGAAGAAAGTGATCTATATGATCATAATAATATTAAAGCTGATAACCAAATTTATTCTTTAAATAACATGATACTTAGATGTATCTTTGATGACAAAAAGGATGATGATATAGAACACGATCATGAGAAATAGGGTCCTAATATAAGTGAAACTAAAGAACAATAAAGTGTGATTCTTAGATAGAATATAACCCAAAAGAACCACAAATTATAATTTATTATTTAAATATTAGATGAGGGAGTTATGGATAAAAGAAGTGTAGGAAACCTTGCTGAATTTTATACAATCCAATCCCAAATTGAGCCTAAAACTATATAAGAATCCTTAAATTACGGGGTTTGGGTAGTTTCCATGAATTAAGAATTAAACCGGTTTAAGAGGAACAAGGTATGAGATTTAGTTTATTGACCCTATAATAATAAAATTTTCATAATCAAATGTATATTTAGAATTAAGAATATTTTTCATGGTGTGATCACTAGAAATAAGGCTAGTTTAGTTGCTAATGTTTATAAGAGAGAGGAAGGAATATACTACGAAGAAACATTTTACCATATTTCTATGATAGAATCTATTAGAATATTTTTATGTTATGAATCTTATATGAATGTTTAACTCTTTAATATAGATGTAAAATCTTTATTTTTAAATATATTTTTTATGGAAGTTGTTTATGTTGAACAACCTTAAGGTTTTCAAAAACCCTCATGATCAAAATTTTGTTTTCAAACTTATTAAATATTTGTATGGTATTAAACAAGAACCCATAAATTTGTATGAAAGGTTATGATAATTTATTTTATCAAATGATTTTACTTCCAGCCAAGATGATTCTACTCAATTTAAGAAAACACCATAAAAAGATATATTTTTTCAAATATATGTTGATTTAATTTTTGGATCTAAAATTGAAATGTGTTTTTAAATAATTTTCAAAGATTAAAAAAACATTTAATGAGAATGATGGGTGAGTTGAAATTTTTTCTTAATTTTCATATTTATCAAAAAGATTTTTAATTTTTTTTAAATCAAATCAATTATATATGTATTTATGAAAAAAATTTGGATATTAAAATAGTATAGTATATGAAACTCCCCTAAGTTACAATATTAAACATGATTTAGATGTAGTTGATAATATAGTGGAAAAAATTATATAGATGAATTATTAGAAGTTGATAATATATAATTATTTAAAGACCAAACATTTGGTTTTCTAAGACTTTATATGCTAGATTTAAAGAAAACCCAAATGTTTCATATTTATCATCTGGAAAAATAATTTTATGTTTTTTAATAGAATTTTTTATATTATCTACTTTTTATAATAACATATAACTTTTATATAGTTTTATATTGAGATGGGGAATTTCAAGATTGTACATTAGATAGAAAGAGTATATATGGAACCCCCACTTTCTATGTAAATATTTAGTTTTATGGTCTACTAATAAGTAAAACATAGTTTCATTATCAAGTATTAAAGTTGAGTACATTCTAGATGGTAGTTTTTGTGCACAAGTGTTGGGGATAAATCACATATTGATATATTTTGGATTCATTTTTGATCATATAACATCAATTGAGATAACTGTTCTTCTACTATCATTTTAAAAAATGAAGTAATACATTCATTGTCAAATAACATTTATCTAAGGAGTCATTTCCTATGGGATTACTCACTAAATGGTGATATCTCATTAAAATTAATTTTTACTAGAAATCAATTAGAAAACACTTTTACTAATCTATTTCCTTCTTATTGGTTTGAATTTATTAATAGTGAGTTGAGATTATTTTATTTTTAATAACTTTTACTAAACAACTATTAAGTTAACTAAGTATTGTAATTTTAGTTATATTCTTCTTAAGTGTTTACTATTTTTAAATGAATTACGTGATATAATAACAATTTATATTATAATTTATTTACTTGAAATATTTTTGTATCATAATGTGACACATAATCATATTCATTTTTGGAATTTTATCTACTTTAATTTCATCATGTAAACTTTAGTGACTCTTCACATTTTCTGTAAAAGACTTAGTCACTCTTGTCTTGGGAGCCTCATACATTTTCAAACCGAAGAATCTATTCCCTCTCAAATTTTAACCTCTTTTCCCCTCAAACTAATCTTTTTAACCTCAGGACTCACCTCCATCACTGATATTTGGTAAGTAAGAAAGAATAGATGATGTTAGATTAGTTATCTAGAAGATATATAAGGTTCTATAAAAGGTTCTGAGGGGTAAATAAATTATTTTTAGATGGTTGGATAAGAAAAATATATTGATGAAGAAAGTTATAAACTTTGTAGGATGGGTTCTTTCATTGATTAGAAAATAATTAAGTTCATCTAGGAAAATATAGTTATAGAGTTTTAAAAAAATTTAGAGTTTATTTCTAATGAGGATAAATATATAAAAGTTTTAAAGTTGAATGGTAAGAACTTCATAATCTCCCCAAATGAGTTATATGAAGTCTTTTTTGGTTCACATGATGGCTGTTTGTATTTAAATAACTCTATTATGGGTATTTACAAGGTTAAAATTGAAAAATTAATGATTTATCTCTTTAGAGAGTGAGTTATTAAGAAGAAAGCTCTGAAGGGACTCAATCCTGAGATAATGTTATTAGTAATGTTCATTCATAATTATATTTCTCTACAAGTAGGAGACTCAAAAATAATATTGTTTTCAGATATATATTTTCATTATCATTTTTTATTGAAATGAATTTAAATCCACTAATATACACTCTATGATACATGTATCTGGTTAATAATAGAGCCTTAAGTTTCTACCCATTTGGATGAATTTTAACACATGTATTTAAACAATTTTAAATATAGTTCTTATGTGATGGAAACCATATTCCATGACATGAACAATCTATGTTTAGGATTCCTTAATATGAGTTGGTATTTTAAGATCCCTATATTGAATAACCTTATTTTTTTTGGTTTTGGATAAGTTGAAACAAACACTGATCATGTTGAAAGAGAGAATTCCTTGATATATTTTTTTGATTGAAATATTGATGATAATGGAACTTTTGAGTTTCCTTCTAGAAATTACATAGAGGACTCTGTGAATTTTGAGCCTCCTTTTATGAGAATAATAGGAAGGAAAGTAATATCTAATGAGATTCATTCCCCAAATATTGTAACTACATCTATTCAAGATAAAAATACTATTAATGATAGAGTTAGATAAGAGGAAAAATATTCAATAGTATAATAAGTTGGTTATAATCTAGATAACCCTCAAGTAAATGTTTCAAATGTTACTGATTCTTGGGGGCCTGAGAATGTAGCCCATTATATTGATTCTCAAAGATCTCTAACTAGATTTTAGATGGATTATGTCATAAAGAGATTTTTTATCATTGAAGGTGTTGCAGATAGGAATATCACATATCTAAATGGTTCCTTTTACTATATTGAAGTACCTATATTCTAAACAACTTTAGATATGTTTCCATACCTCTCTGAAACAATTAATTTTTGAAAAATCTTATTTTGTTCACATTGAGCTTGTTTGTTCTTGTAAAGAAAAAATTGAAAAAACTCCTTTAGTTTTGAATCCCATAAGAAAAGGGGTCGATGATGAACCATATTATGTAAAAGAATAATTAGAATAAGAAGATTAAATGGGAGAAAGATGTCCATTAGTTCAAATCATTGAGACCATTGAATCAAATAGTCAGCTTTAATTTTTTTGGAGATGATCCTGTTTGACTTTAATTTGATGAAAGGAGAGTTGAATGACTTGATCAATGATCTTAAAGAATCTTGGGAAGTAGAAAATGACTTAAAGGATGAGATGTATTCCAATTCATATTTGGACCTCAGGAATTTTTTTTATGAAATCTTAATTCAAGTACATCAAAAGGATTCCCACAGCTCATGTTTTGTAGCATGTTCAAATTGACGCACTCTAACCTTATTCTATTTGAAGTTATATGGCGTAAATTAGTGGATATTTTACCACAATAAGATACACTGAGTGTTCAATTATCTTTAATATATTTCTAATATATGTCCTTAGAAACTATCAATATGTTCAAATAAGTTTAACTTCTGGAACTATGGAAGCTCAAGTTGTCAACCAAGGTCTTATTCAGAGCATTGAAACAACCCTAAGTGGTATTTTTATGATTTATAAGGATAATATATTCTATATAAAGGAGAATTATGTGAATACCCTTGACCAATAAAATTTAATTATAAAACTCTTAGATATCCTGATTTCTGTTATTGATCATAATTTTATGATTTTGGACTATAAGTTAATCCGAATTTAGAATAATCTTATGACCTATCATACTTTTGTTTTGAAGAAACTTCTAAAAAGGATACTAAGAATGAAGTATTTTAAGTTTAGATAGATATTTCTTATAGAAAAGAACTAGATTTTCAAATGGAACCACATACCCTTCCTTCTATTTTTTAAATATAGCTAGTTCTTTAGGAATTTTAGTAATACAAATAGAGGTGATGAAGAGTTCAATTTCTAAATGTATATATATACTAGAAATGTATAACAAGGATAGGGCGATCATTAAAATTATTTGGAATATTTATTTTTTTATCCTAGACTTCTTTAAATATTCCATTATCTAGTGGATTGATATGTGTGTAGATTCCCTTTACCAAATTAGAGAGAAAAAAATTTATGGGACCTGAATCTCCAAACATGAATCCTATAACTCAGAAAAACATAAAGGTCACCCACAATACCTCACCGATAAATCCTAAATCCATTCCCATGACACATCTAGATCCATAAATTTAACACTCACTTGTATTTTTTACCAATGTTTGTAAACTTTCAATGTTCATTTTTGTGAATCTAGGTTCAATGTCTCATTATTACTTCATTTTCATTCATTAAATTTTTATGTTTACTTCTAATTTCCTATTGATTTATTTTTAATCTACTTTTACATGTATATTACATATTTTTATCCATTTAAATATTTTATAATCTCACTATTTTACTTATTAATATGTGTGATAATATCAATGATTTATCTCCACACCATATCCTTTTTTTAATATCCTAGAAATGGGTAGAAGATATATATAAAAAATAAATTTCACTTAAATGAAAAAGAATTTCACTTAAATGAAAAGATAAAAAGGGGGGATGAAATAAAGAATATATCTATAAAATATGTGCAACATATGTTTAAATTATTGTATTTTTTGTGATCCTTATAAAGTGGGAGATTTTTAGACACACTAATGTTTCTTCAGCATATCCAAATATTTCATTTGTTTGGATACTCATAAAATCCCCATCAATTTTATTCATAAGATCATCTTAATTTATTTATGGCTGATAAATTATATATAATTGAGTATAATTTCATTTTTAATCCTTTTATTTTAAAACTATTTTATATAAGAGTTTCAAGAAATTTATTTAATGGATTTATTTTACACAGTTCTCAGGTGTAGATAATTTCTCCAATGGAATTTACCCTTTGAATTTAGAATTTATCTTATGGTCACTATAATTCATATTCGACAAAGGAATTTATCATATGGATAGAAATTATATATTTCACTAGAATCCATTATTTGAAAAAGGACAATATCTTATGGGAGTCTGCATAACTAAATTATCTTATAATGTAATTGAATTATATTATAATGGGAGTAAATTATCTTATAAAGGGGATAAAATAGTAAATTATATTACAAGAGGAAATTTCCAATAGAATTTATCCTATGAAGATAGAAATACCTAAACATTGGATATTTGGTAAATAATATTATCCTATGAGATCTTAATGTAAAATCATTAATATATGGAAAAGTAAATTTTCATACATGGTTTATAATTTTTGTACATGTAATAGAATTATGTTTTGCATTCTCGGTTTATTTTACAAGTGAAGAATTATCTTAATAGGAATGTATTTATATATTATCTCACAAATCTCACAAATATTAATATATATAATATCATATAAAGCTAAGGTTCTATTTTAAAGAAGAAAAGTCTTAATAGTATCAAAACATATTTCAAAAGTTAAATGACCATACAAAGAAGAATAAGTATCGCTAAACATGGAAGATATACATTTAGTAAAAGGATTAAGAAAATGTGTTGAATCTATAATGAAAGAAATATGATCATAAGGAAATTATTATAATCAATAAAATTAATTGAAATTAGAATAATGGGTTTCAAAAAATACTTAAATAGGGACAAAAACTTATGAATAAAACCTCACAAATATAAAGACCTATGAAACTATAAATTCTCCAATATTTATTTGGATTATCAAGGATTTTTTACAATTTTAGAATACCAAGAAAATTGATCACCCAATATTGATTTTTCAAAAGTATCCATTCAATAAGAAAAACATTAAATTATATAAGGCCTATATTTCTATGTAAATATATAGTTCTAAGGAAGACCATTGATAATAAAAATGGCTACCACTGGTTTTTCCATTTTCATAGAAGAATGTTACATGTGAGTTAAATGATTTTATTTTTAGATTATTATATTATCTCTGAACCATTTAAATATATATATAATTTTTTTATTCAAAATGTGGAGTATTATGACCATTTTACAAAATAAACCACATAATCAATTTTTAATGATCATTCTTGATGTACGATTGGGTGATAGATATTTTCCATTGTTTTTCATTCAAAATAATTTTCTACAAATAAAAAATCTTTGGATATATACTTAAAAATTATATTATTTTTTTAGAGAAATTATTCATGAACTATCATTTGTAGCTTGCAACTACACACCATAGATTTTATCCTTTCTACTCATCTCTTATTGTTTTTGTATGTACATAGTCCCAAAACCAAGTGTGGTTGTAGGATTTATACAAGACTTGTGAATAAGATCATAATAAAGCTCCTAAATATTGTACCAAGTGACAACTTCTTTTAATCACCTAGAAAACCCATATGAAAAGGGTTGGTATAGTGAATGTAACTAAGCTCATTGAGATATTTTTGGTGGAGTAGACTAAGGGTCCCCTATTCCCTGCACCATAATAAATATTCTATTTTTTGATCATTTTATTTTATATATTTTCACTTTTTATTTGATTTATAAGAGTGATGTATATTTTAATATATTTTTAAAAGAGTTTTTTTGTTTGAATTTTTTAATAATCTGATTCACCACCCTCTTGGGTATTTGTTAAACTCTTCAGGTTAATAATTAGGCCCTTGAATTAGGATAAAAATATAAACAAAGTGTTTGTCTAATATAAAGAGAGTTTTTCATGAACCAACCTAGTTCACCCTGAATCTGAAACCTGAGCTATCCGATGACATATTTATGGCGCATTACTGATCTCGCTGGATTAGAATCTTGTGACAAGGTCTCAAATAATAACCATTTGGATTGACTTCAAATTATGAATGAAATAAATCTAAATAAATTAAAACATCCAAAAAATGTACATAACAATAAAATGTAGAAAATCTCATCATCTAAAAACATGGTTTAAAATACACCACATAAACTTAATTTTAATAAAAACTAACATCTCATGTACAAGTAAACCAAAAATAAATACAACCAAAGATACTGCTAACCCCCCCCCCCCCCCAAAATAATAATAAAAGAACCCATTAACACCATCAATGTGACCCATTGGTCACACATTTCATCCAAAGAAAAACATCAAAAAACATAAAGAATACTGGATTTAGGGAAAAAATACAAGGCACAAGAAATAAAAACTAAAATGCCTACATACAATGAATTATATATATATAATGTGAGAAAAAATTATCTTAGGTGGATATAACCAAGGATTTTGTGTTATTCTTTTCACATGAAATTTTTATCCATGCTAGTTTGAGATAAAATTAGAAAATTGGATTTAATAAATACATACATAAAGGAAAAAAACATTCTTTTCCATTTATACATATGGTTTTCTTTTTGTCTTAAATGAAAAACAATCACTTAGAAAACATTCATCAATCACATTACACATTAATCAACATATCAATTTTAAATCTATTTTTAAATCTATTTATAAAAAAATACTTTTAATGTTCATTGTAAAGGTTTTAATTAAGACAGGGTAAGTGAAATAATGATAAAATCCTATGGTACCACAAAAAACAAGAATAAAAAATTAAGCATGGTGTCATAGATTCTAGTTAATTTAGGGAATAGAAAAGAGGGAAAGTCCCCTATGGATTATCATTGAGTATCAAGGAATATTCATAAAAATACTATGATATATTCCTAGATATACTTAGGTGGAATTATTTTCCAGCCTATTAATGTATTCATAGTCTATAAAAAATCTATTTCTCTAACCTATAATCACTGGTGGAACTTCCCCCAAGAATTCCCTGCCATGGAGATTAAGTCGGTCTAATTGGGAATAGATATTAAATGCCTCTTAAACACTCACTATTATTACTAGGATTCTCAAAAAGTTTAAAAAAAATGAGTTTATAAATAACATAAATCAATGGAACATAAGTAATGAATCTCATATCAACTCCAACAACTTCACAAGAAACATACACTTTCACATAAAATCCATATCATAATAAAATATAAATTTTCCCCTCATTCCATATTCAACATAAACCACAATAAGAAATGGTATTTAAGAGGAACTCATCAATCTATCATGAAATCAAATCAAAATGTTCCAAGTGAGCCTTAAACAATTCTTTCTCAATATTCCACGAAATTTATTTTCACTTCAAATATATTTCAAAATCATTCCTTAAGAAAAATAATGTAAATTCATATTTAAAACAATTTTTAGACCTTGAAAACTTTTAATTTAAACCATTAATAAAACCAAAATCCTATCTTTACTCAATTTACTTCTAAAACATGGATATATAAAATTTAAAACCAATTTAATTCTAAACAAACCATTAAAAAATTTTTACAAACACTTGGATTCTAAAAAACATTCTAGAAACCCAAAAAAACTTGAAAAAACCCTATATAGAAAGTAGAAAACCACACAATTTTTTTTTTATAAATTTCATTTCAACTATTTATATAGTTATAAATTCATAAAAAAAAATTATAAATATTTAGTAATAAATGATACTCCAAATAAGGAAAACCCACAATATCACCTAACTCAAAACAATGGAAATAAGGACTCAAGTTTTTTCCTTTGATGAAAAACTTCAAATAATGAAACTAGAATGCCTCTATAAGTACTAATAATAATAAACCCAAAGAATAAGTCACCATGAACCCTAAATATAACCCTATAATCCCCTAATATTCACAAGATGATAAATTAAAAATTGATAAATAGAGAAAAATAAGGATAAGGAAGAAATAAGTGGAAATAGTACTTTGAGAAATATTTTGGGAACAAGGGTGGAAGATCTTAAAATCATCAAAAAGGGGACTCATAGATCTTTTTTCATGAACCTTGACCGATGGAGTGAGTGATGAAGAAGGAGGAGGGTACACCCTTTTAAATTCACAGGAGAAAATATAGAAAACAACATTTTCTTGAAACTGGGTAAACCGAATCCATGTCGTATCCCCTGAGATTATGACATGAAACTTCCCAGGCATGACCTCCAATGGTGTTGGCTAAGTGATAAACCATAGAGGACCTCCATTGGGAAGAACTAAGGGTCCTAAACCCTAGTAATTACGGAATATCCTACCTTCATTATAGTTTATTTCAGCTCTTGATAACCCCAACACATTTATGTCTATAGTGTGTCTCTCCAATCCTATTCATTTAAGATAAGAGCACCACTGAAGAACACATGACCATCACAGCTTATATCTCTAGGCAATAGTGTGGATTCTCTCTCCAAACTCCATCCACAACACCTCAATCCACTCTATTTCATTGGACAACCACTAATACCATATAAAACTCCTATATAACTATAAACAACACCCCTACTCCAACTCTTGATTCACCCTTATGTAACAAAAAAATCTACACTTACCCAACACCCATCAGGGAATAGGCTAACCCCTGTGATGCGGCCTTCTTCCCTTACCCTTATAAGAAACCTCTACAAAAATATATACTTAAAATTACACAACCCCACTCCAAAATTTAATCAATTTTCTATATCACAACTACCCCCATTTCCCCAAAAAATATCAATGTAAAAGATACATTCTATAATATTTCCTGCTATAGATCCATTTTCAAACTCCCTTTAACACTCTAAGACCTCCCAAAACACCTATAAAGCAACTATAGCACAAAAAAATCAACAAAATAACCCAAAATTTGAATAATTTATCACAATAGTAACTGGAGGGTGTTACAAATATTAATGAAAAAGTATCCAAAATATTTTGGTTAGATTTAAAAATAATTATGTAGTTTGGTTTTAAGTCTCAATGAGATTTTATTTCAAGTGGGATATTATTGTTTGTTCACTAAAATATACATTCATATTATACATGTAAATTTAATATATTTATATATTATTAATATATTATTTAAATATATATATCATGTTGATATAAAACATATGATACTATATATATATCTGTGTGTGTGTGTGTGTGATGCACATATTATACATGAATATGATACATATATATAATCATGCATATTATGCATGAAAAATATATACATGTGTTCAAATAGATAGTTTATTGAAATATAAATTCACATGGTTCATTAATACAAGTTAAAACCAAAGGTTTACTATATTTTCATTTCCCCCATGCCAAAAAATTCTCCCTATGTGGTTTCATCTAGATTAACAACATTGAATAATGATAATTGAACACATTTAGTGGATTCATCAATGGGGCATTAATTAAGGATGTAATTTGATAAACCATAACACACCTGATGCATTTTACATTCATGAAGGGGCATTATTATTTTCTAATATTATGAGAATATGATTCTTTTTGTTGTGTGTGTGGATTATTGCATTCATTTGATGCTATTTGTGATAACCAGTTTCATGAATATATTTCATTAAAATTTGTCATGTTTGGTGTTATGAATTAAAATCTTTGTTTTTTAGTTTTTTTAGTCCATATTTTTAATCTCCTAGTTACATGTCCATCTTATTTTTTATTTCATTATTTTACTTATTTATTATGCTAGTATTTTACTTTTTTAGTTTTTTGTGTTTTATTTTACCCTTAAGTGAGGGTGTATGACCTTTATGTGAGGATGGTTTACCATATATGGGGAAATATTACCATTAAATATGTGGTAAATTAACTTTATATGTTTTTTTGAGATATTGGATTTACCATTACATGGGCTTCACTTTAACCTTTTATACATGGGGCATGGGGCATGTTACCTTTCTATTGGGGTCAATTTACTGATACGTGAAAAAGAACATCAGGATTCAACTTTCCATATCATGGGGAGTGACCCCCCTAATCCTTTATTAGTGTTAGAGATACCCTTCAAAAAATTTGGTATACACTGATGTTCGAGGTTATGCAACCATTAAACATCATGTGATAGACCATAACAAAGCTCTATGAATTACCTTGATGTGGTAAGAACATCCTCTTCAAGATTTATGACCGAACACGTGTCTTCAAGTTGTTGGAAATATTTCTTACTTATTATTTAAGAACAAAATCCCTAATTTTACTAAATGATGTGAATTTAAAATCTCAGAGAAGGGATATCTGAGAGAAATAGTGATATGGAAGGAGACGACCCTGAAAGAGAGCTAATGGATTTTAGTTTCTCAGAAGTACCAAACCATCTACAATGATTCTAGGAGGTATTTAATATGTGATATCAATCCCTAGCATGGGGACTTGATCTAGTTTCTTATTCTTACCAAATTGTTTGACCAATAGATTTTTTAGTTTACTTGTTCCTATTCTTGTGAGTGCCTTTGGGGTTTACTATGGTTTTCATTTATTTATTGTATATTAATTTCCAAATTTTTAATGTTTACACACATTGTTTCATTAGATAAAAAATAGACGGTTGTTTTATTTCCAGGGAGTAGTTCCATAATGGTTTGAACCAAAAAATTTCATAGTTTTCTTTACTTTTTTCATAATTTTATTTACTATTTTTGTATTTGGTTTGCTAATAACTCTATCATGCAACCTATTTTAATGTTTTTATCTTCTTTCCTGAAGAGCATTCATAAGTTCAAGATCCTTTTGTTCTCTATTTTTATGGTGGGTTTTTGATACATATCCTCCTTCCTAGAAGAGTTTTGGGGGGTTTTCTGGATACCTCACTATAAATATTAGTATCATATATGTTTTTATCAAGTCTATACATGTAATTAGATAAGTTTGAGATATATAAGTTTCATGGAGAGATTTAATTTAATTTTTGGAGACCTAATATGTGTTCTACTATTTTTATCAATGGACATGAAGATGATTTGGTAGGATCTAAGAAGAAAATACCCACTTTATCAACCACTGGGTAGATGTATATTTCTTATGAGGATGTTAACTCTAATATTTTAAAGAAATATTACTACCTGTTGTTGTTGACCCAAGGATAAAAGGTCCAATGAGAAGTGGGATATTAAATATATTGTTGTGTCATAAACTTACTTTATGACCATCCTTATATGACTAAGTCTCTTTGAGGTAGGTTAAAAATGAAAATGAGTCTTTATAATTTTAAAATTATCCCAGGAACTCTTATGATGATTAATTTAGTTGAATTTAATATGATGGTTTTAGACTTATCCAATGTTAAAAATAAAATTGGTGATTAGGAAACAGGTTGGTTGTTATTTAATTCCTTGTATGATTCATTTAATCATGTTAAGGATTTGATGATGTGTGGAAGGGATTCCATTAAATTATAGGAAGTAAAGTTAGTAGTCTTATAATGGGATCTTTACATCTATGGTTTGAAGATGGAGGGTGTTGGGGTGAAATATGGACATTGTTTTCTCAGCTTGAAATATCAACCAAATACAAAAAATGATGAAAATAAAAACTGTAATAATTTTAATAATTTTTTATGATATCATTGTGGAAATATCAACCACATTAAGAGATAATTCCCTAAGAACATGTCATGGGATAATATGCCTAAAATCAATTTGGTATACTATGGTTAAAATAATGTTGGGATTATTCAAGTATGTATAGAAACCATAATCACAGAGTTAGGTGTAGCTCTAGTTTGTCTTTATTCTATGATCCTTGGCATTTATTTGTTTGTGAATTATAGGGGCCCCTAGTTGGAATAAAAGGTTAGATTTAGTTTAGTGTCTGAGTCATTTGGGTTCAGGTAGATATTTTTATCATGTCATCTTATTGTGTGTTTTCTACTACTTTTACTAATTTCATTTTATATTATATATTGTTTTATTATATTGTTTTATGTTTTTTACTACCAAATAAATGTCTATTTATTTTTATTTGTTTTTTTGTAGGACCCCCTAAAGGTCTTGGTGAGAATGATTCTACTTTTTAGATTAGATTCACATAGACACACTGTGAGAGAAGAGACTAGTATATGGTTAGTAAGATATATTTAATTTTGTTTCTTATCATATGTTATATTTCTGCACAAGCTTTTAGAAGTTGATACCAATATATTTTTTTGGAAAATGTAAAAATGTAACACTATGAAACATGCAATATTAGGATCATAATTGTATGATCATGGTTAGTATTTAGGTTTTCTATTAGTAAAAACTTTTGGAACCAACTTATAGATTAGATTAGTATAATACTACAAGAACATCACCCATGTGTTGACATTTAATTTTATAAGGTATAAATTTTTTGAATTTGGATTTCTTGATTTTAAAAATTATGATGATCTATTTTTCAGCTTCTTGATGAAATGTTTTTAATATCATAGTTTTATGGTCATATTATTTCTTCATGATTTTTTTGAACTTTTTAATGATGGTATTTTTCTTTTATTGCTCTCTATGTTTTATTTTACCCTTACATGAGGGTAGATGACCTTTACACGAGGTTGGTTTTCCCTTATGTGGGGTAAAAAGACCATTAAGTAATTTTTGAATTAAATTTAGATTTTTTTGCGATATAATGTATAAATTTACATGAGGGTTTATTTACCCTTAATTTTCTACGGAATTATGCATGTAACATTTCCATTGGGGTCACTTTACCTGTACGTAAGCTGGAGCCCTAGGGAGTCACTTTTTTATAGCCCATAGAGTTGGTTACTTACCTTTATACTATGCTAGAGAAATCCTTCCATAGGGATATTTTACATTTAGGTGGGGGTTTCTATACCCTTATTCAATGGAAAAGAAACCTTGACACAACACTGGGGTGTACGTTGATGTAGGTAAACAAGTGCATAGTTTTTTGTAGAAAATTCTTCCATACAATTTGTGATTGAACATGAATCCCCATGTTGTTAGAGGTTCTTCTTTATTTATATTGAAATTCCCAATATTCTAGTTTTTATAAGGATATAGATCAAAAATCCCAAAATGGGAGAGCTAATAGAAATCGAGATAGGTAAGGAGATGATCCAAAAAGGCGAGGGATTGTTCGAAGCTTTGTTGGTAGCAGCACTCAGGGATGATTATGAAATCTTGTTTCTAGGGGATATATTGTGTCTTATAGGATCTCAAGATGACTAAAATGACTATAATATTTATTGGGTGACTCAATAGGTGAGACTGAGCCCTTGTAAGGGGTTTTTTAGTTTTTTCACTGTTCTGAAGTGTTTTAACTATGGTGTTTTTTGTGGTTTTTTTCTTCCTTTTTCCTTGAGTTTCATTTAGTTGTACCAATTGTTTTCGTCTATTTTTTGTATTTTATTTTTAAAATTTATATCATATGATTCCATTTTTTTATTCATAATAAAAAGTGGGTGGTATTCTTTTCACAGAGTATAACCATAGTGGTCCCAAAAATGTAATTTCTTATTGTTATTTACTCTTTCAACAATTTAATTTTATTTTTGTGGATTTTGGTTTTTGATTGTATATATCATGAAACTTATATTTTTATATTTCTTTTCTTTCTCAAAGAAAATTCAAAATCCCAGTCTCTTTTTTTTAATATTTTTGGAGGGTTTTTGACACATAAAATCCTTCTTGAGGGGTTTTTTTGTGTGTTTTAAATACCTCCCCATAAACTGGTTTATAATAAAATTATTCTTATTCGACATTCATCTTCCACAAGGGTTAGCTTTTAACCCATATTGATCTTTAGGTGTCCTTTAATAAAGATATAGATCTAGCAGCTAGTGCCCCCCCCCTTAGAGGCAGGAGATCTTTTTTTTATCCTCTTAATCTTCCTCAAGATATCTCCTCACAACAAAGAAGAAGAAGGTAATTGTTCTTCCAAAACATGTATACTCTATTCCTATGTTTTTTTAAAATCATACAGAATGATTAATTTCATGATAGAGTCTTCCAATATTTTTTTTTTCTTATACAACCAAAAGATCATACGATGATCATAAAATACCCATGAAGTATCTTAAAGTTTATACTATATGATATACTTACAATAAGATTATAATAACATAAGATTTTTTTTCAACCATCAATATTAATACCACAAAAAAATAGAGGATTCATAACTGAATACATTCATGGAAAAATCCAAAAGAAATAGAGCGGTGAGGGATGACTTATGTTTTGAACCATATTAAACATGTTCTTTTTATAGTCCTATAGGATCACTATGTATTTTACTTTATTGTAAGTAATA
Organism: Viscum album; assembly: GCA_963277665.1. Taxonomy (NCBI): domain Eukaryota; kingdom Viridiplantae; phylum Streptophyta; class Magnoliopsida; order Santalales; family Viscaceae; genus Viscum; species Viscum album. The sequence goes on along the minus strand of OY728129.1, from coordinate 746,064,360 downwards.
AATTCAATATAACTCTATATTTTAACACTAATATAAATTAATAATAAATAAAAATAAAATAATTAAATATCAAACACACAAAATTATTTTACTTGGTTTAAAACTAAGGGATAATCCTATAAGAATACACACAATGATGTGAAAGTTTATTAGGATCCTATATACTAAATTTTGGTGAATGATTTATTTTAAGACATGGTCATTATATTCCCTAGAAAACTGCTCTTGAAATGTTTTTTAAGGATACAATATTCTTCTAAGGGACTCTCCCTCTTCTTCTTCTCTATGAATTACTTCAATAAAAGAAACAATAAACTTATATATTTGAGGGTCTCATTTTCAAACATGAAATTCTACTTACATTAATATATAGTAGTTGATGCTTCATTGAAGAACATGTTCACTACTCTTCCAATCCTTTAAGGACCACTGTGATTTACTCCATAATGTTAGAGTTGAGTATTTTTCTACCATAAAATATACAACAAAAACACTTTTTATCTAGATGAGTATAATTACAAAATATAATTATCAAGATTTTCTCCTTGCTTAATAACTAGATATATTAGTGAAAATATCACTCTTAAATCCCTCTTCATTTATCAATGACACTCCAAATATATCTCTCATATCTTTTACTACTTTGTAAATTGAATGTCTCAATTTGTTCTCATCTCTCTATTTATTTTGTAATATGGATAATTAATTTTATTCATTACTCCTAGTACAATAATAAAATGTTTATATATAGTATTCAGGTCTCAAAAACTTGTAAAAATGGTTAGGATTAGTCCAACTTCTCATAATTCTTCATTATCATTCAAAGTATACCACACATTTTAATATAGTAAAATAGGTTCTTTCAGAACTAAGTCAACCTCTAGAAATATCAATAAAAAAAATTTATATTAAAATTTACTTAATCTATATTTAATTTATTACATCTTCATCATAGAATTATATCCATATTTATAACATTATTCTCAGTCAAATATTAGATCCATAAAATCTAGTGGAATATCATATTTGAATCATGAAAATTCCTTGACATGGTCCTCTATTCATGGAAAGATATTCTTCATCATGACATAATAACACCTCCAACTGTCCATATTATCATTAATTTATTATAATATATTGTATTTAATAATCCAAAGTTGTCTATATTATCAATCATATTTTATGATTCATAATGAACCTTACTCATAAAATTTCTTTGGCACAGTTAGTCTTATGTATGCTTCTATATGCATACTTTTCCAAATTTCTCCTTTCGAATAACCTTTAAGTAATTTATTGATTACCTTTACACATCATAGTAAAGTCTAACACTTTTACATTTTCCCATATGATTAGAAATATTTATATTTATGTATTAAATTTATGATCCATACATATTAGATACTTTTCCATTTTCTAGTCTTCTCAATACCAAGATAATTCTTATGCATCTGGTCTTTATTAACATCATGTATGAGACTTTGTATAATTTCCAAAAAAATTCCCAATATTGATTACCTTTTTGAATTATCATGAATTACCATTACATATCCCATTGAATGTTTCTATTTTGCTGCATTTTTCCTATTCTAGAATATCATATATATCAACATGGAATATTTTATGTATATCTAGAGCTTATCTCAGGCTTTTTCACTTAATCCAAATAAAATATGTTATGCATCCTCCCAGAGGATATTTCATATATAAGGATTGTTAACATTTTACATTTTTCTTGAATACTCCAACTCCATAAACTATATAAATATATGGGGGAGTATGTTTTATCCTTTTTCGTATTTTGATATTCAATAAGATATTATTCATCACACAAAAATAATACATTTCAAACTCATAAATTCTATATTGCAGACTTTACAATTTTATTACCCTAAAGTATTTTGGTTTTTTTAACACTTTTCCAATTTATCTATATGTTCATTGTATCCCTTACATATCAAAAATATACCCCTTATGTATTTGATAATTTTATATTTATCTGAAATATATAAAATTAAATCCCTTAAACCAAAATTCTTCTTAGCCTGCTCAAACCATTTTCAAATCAAGAAAATATTATCAATAAATCCAACTCATATCCTCTTGGTTTCAATAAAAAAATTCAGATAAGAAATTCATTATCATCACTCTCCCCATATCCATTAATAATGGTTCATAATTCTATGCTCAGTGATAAAATATCTCAATATAAAATAGGCGTTGATGGAATATTCTATAGTGACATGGAAAATTGAGGAGGTTATTGCTGAATGATGGGTAATATTTAAGAACCGACTACATTGATTCCCTTCCTATCATCATCATCCACATCATCATCATCTGCTAGATCAACATATTCCTTCTAATCATTATGAAAATAATTAAAAATATCATCATTATAAATTAAAATTTCATAGTTTTATAGAAAATATGAATCATAATAAATATAAGGTCTTGAAAAATAAAGAGCCAAGTTTGTAACTTCAATAAAAGGGGTTCGAGCTATACATGCATCACTAAGCACATCAAGTACTTCAATATAAAATCAATCTCCAACCAGTATTTTAAGGAATCCTTAATGATATTAATGGTAAAATTCAAGTCTTCCACATCAATTAATGGATATTAAATATAATTTCTTACTCTCTCTATGAATTTCTTTAGTTTAAAAATGATTAAGGGAAAAACCAGATTTAGTTAAAGTCCTAATAATGAGTGATTATTTTTCCTTTAAATAAATCTCAACTATATTACACACTTTGGGATTAATTACTTTCAGTGGGGGTTCATTATATGTTAAATCATTAGTGTAATGAATCCACCCAAGTTTCCATAAAAACATTCACTCGACCCGATCTATCACAGACCCGAAGGGCATTTCCAAACCCCATTGGTTGGAAAAAAACACCCGGGTGTCTTATGAGACAACAGATCGAACGATTTACCCCAATGTGAAGAACCGCATGGAACACATATATATATAATGAAAGAAAGGAATAGTAGATTAATAAAAAAAATATTCTATAACTATAAGGAAACAATGGAAATAATAAACACAAAAATTAGCTAAAAACTATAAGAAATGTCCTACTGTAATGGACTAAAAACCAAACAACTACTCTAAAAGATGGTAGGGATGGACTCCCACCATCTCACCATGATCTACCCAAATAGCTTATATGAACATCTCCGCCTCACTATGGTACATCTCCATTCCCTGCACTATAAGACAAACAAAGGTATATGCACCACTAAAGAGGTGTGCAGGGTGTGAGCTAACAGGCTCAGTAGGATCCCACCTTGGTGTTTCATTACTAGTATCTATATAAAAATTCATATATTCCAATTTTAGGTAAAAACATGGCATGATAATTAGTAAATAGGTCTTATAGAAAACATGGTAAACATTTCCCTTTTTCCACAGTTCTAAACAAAAACAGGTTTATCAATTTCAAAGCACATTTTCCATATCATTTTCCAAAATCATAAACTTGCATATCAAGGCTAACTCAGAAATCCAAGTAACAAAAAATAGAAACAAAAATATTATAACACAAAGGAATAATACAGGTCCCGACTGTAGACTACTCATACCACAATCAATCAATCAAGTAACACATGTGCTGTTTTTCACAAATAATTTCAATGATTTAAAAATACGCATTTTTTATCCATTTATCAATAACCAAGGAAAAATTATTTTTAATAAAAAACCATTTTCAAAACTCACAAAATAATAATTCCAAATTCAATATGAATTGGTCTTTAATGTAAAACAAAAAGATCCATTATCATAGGCTAGAGACAGAACCACCTACCTTAAAGCTCGGTTCACACATGCCCGTAACAGAATCCAACAACAACGAAAACCAAGAACTTCTACAAAGGACCAAAAATTAGATCCAAATAAAGATTAATTCAATTTAAAAGATAAGGGATCAACAGAAGAGAGGAAACCCACATAACTCAAGGATAAAGACCCACCGCACCATGAACAACGGAAGAAAAGGCCTCTAGAATGAGATCACACAACAAATCTAGAAGAAACCTAGAATAATCAACAACATTAGACCAACATATCCAAATAGGTCACCCAACTATGATACTGTGTTTAAAGGAAACAAAGTAATGGAAATACAACTTACCTGGAGAGGTACACCATGATAAAAATAGAGATCAGACGTCGACTGGATCGATCTAGAAGGGGTTTGGTCTCTCAAAAACACACCATAACTACATTAAGTCAAGAGCCATGAATAACCTGTGAATTGACTAAAAAAAATAGCTTCATGTATTTTTTAAAAACTTGATGCGATCTGATTCACAACGTGTAACCCCAGTTTATGAAGTAAACTTTCCAAGTCAAAAATACACTAAACACCCATCACCTCATATTAAAAAAACATCATTTAAAACATATACAATGTGTAATCGCCATTCATAATGTGTTGGAGTTCACAACTTGACATTATCTTTCACTCTTTACATCCAACCCTCATTACACTATGTGTAACATAGTTACTGGGCGTGAAATCATTTTTTAGCCTGCAAAAACGACCCGTTCTTAGTGGAATTCCAAAAAATATTTGACTTCACCATTATAGGTATCCTTCCAATCTCTAGGGAGTGGAAAACCATGATGAGGTTAAGGGAGTAACTGGTAAAATGATAATGGGATGTTACAAAATCCCCACCATAAATAATTTGCATCCCAGGTAATTCATAAGGAAGTTGCAATCCTCAGAAAGAGATGAGGCCACTAATCCCTCATCAATGATTCGAGTTACCAAGTCTCATGAGAATATAATCCTTGTTTCCATAGAACTATAACCAACAGAATTGACTTCCCACATAAGAATTTCATTTGAGAGTTAATGATCTCAACAAGTTCTTCAAAAATAGAATCATATGGATTTAACTCAATTTATTCCCCACTCAGAATGTGAGCTGGATCAAGGTGATATTTCCTAAGTTAAGATATATCGATAAAATCATAAATACTTGTCAAATGAACCCATAATTATAACCGATAAGGAACATGTCTGAGTCTCTTAGTGACCTCAAACGGTCCAATATATCTCAAAGCTAACTTTCCCTATTTTCCAAGTTAACGGTCACCCAACTAAGGAGAAACTTTCAAGAAAACCCAGTAACCTATAGAAAACTCAAAAGATTGACGCCACTGATCTTTATATTATTTCATTCAACTCTAGGATATAACCAGTTATTGATGTACGTACCAAATCTTTTCAGACATTTCTTAAACCAAACTTGGTCCAATTAAAGATACTTCACCCACCTATTCTCTATGAAGAGGTGATCTACAAGAGTGACCATAAAACACTTCAAAGGGATCCATTATGATTTAAGATTGATAATTATTCTTATAAAAAACTGAACAAGTCCAAGATGACTATCCCATGATCCTCTAAAATCTAAGACACAAGCATTTATCATATCTTCCAAGATCTAAATTACTCACTTAGATTGACCATCTATCTGGGGATGGTATGTTGTGATCAACTTGACATGAGTTTCCAAAACCTCTTTAAGACTCTTCCAGAACCTTGAGGTAAACCTAGGATACCCGTATAAAACAATGATAAAAGGACTCCCATGTAACCTCATGGTCTGCTTCATATACAGATTACCTAGATCTTTAACCTTAGTGGTATCCTTGATCGGAATGAAATTACCAGACTTCGTTAACCGATCAACAACCACCCATATAGAATTTTTCCCTTATAGTTTCTATGGTAATACAAAAAAAAATCCATGGATACCTCATCCCATTTCTAGAATGGAACTGGAAGAGGTTGAAGAAAACTAGAGGTTTTTAAGTGCTAAGTCTTTATCTTTTGGTAGCTAAAACAATGAGAAATAAACTCCATGATGTTACAATTTATACCTAGCCACCAGAATCACTGCCTCATATCATAATCCATCTTTGTAGTGCCTAGATGTATGACCCAAAAATAGTTGTGACAATCAAACAAGACTAAACTCCACACAGATGTTGGGATGAAAATCCTTTTCCTGAAGTGAATCATACCATATAAATAAAGAGACCAACCCAAAATGGTCTCCTCACCATAAAGTCCTTCTCGATTATTCTGAAACTCATCATCATATTTTTAAATCTACAAGATAGACTCCAGGAGAGATGATAATAATTGAAAGCTGGCCAGAACCATTCCTGAAACATCCTCTTGGGAATATAGGTGCAACTGAGAAGAAATACCTATAAGGTTCCACTCCTCCTTCAATTCCAGGATAGCCATTGATGGAACTTCCCTTCTAAGAGCATCTACAAAAAAATCCCATTTCTTGGGGTTTAGGCGATATCAAAGTCAAATTATTGAAAGTATTCTACACATCATCTCTATCTGGGGTTCAAGTCCTTCTGAGAAAATATATAACTCAGACTCTTATGATCATATAAGACTGTGAACATCTCCCTAGGGAGATAATGATTCCAACATTTAAGAGCATGCGTAACTTCAACAAGATATAGATCACGAGTAGGGTAATTCTTCTCATCTGTTCGATGCTAACAAGTCTTATAAGCTACCACATAAACAACCTTCATAAAGAGGTATCCAAAACTAGAACCCAAAGCACCTAAAAAAACCATGTACCCCTTACCTGGATTAGGTAATATCAGAAGAATATTTGATTTCATAAGCCTTTTCAGTTCATCAAAATAATTATGACACTTTGCATCCTATGTGAATTTCACTGCTTTCTTGGTAAGAGTAGCCAAACGTGACGCCAGATTAGAGAATTCCTTGAAAAACCATCAGTAGTATCCAACAAGACCAATAAATCATTGTATCTCAAAGACATTATGTGATTACTTCAATGAAAAAACAACATTTAACTTCTATAGATAAACTGATAAGTCATGCTCAAAAGTTATGTTCCCCACGAAATTCACTTATTGAATCCAGAAAATACATTTCGGAAGCTTTCTATATAGACTGTGATTTCTCAAAATTTCCAAAACCAAACTCATATGGTTCTCGTGCTCACGTTAGGATTTTTAATAAACTAGAATATCATCCATGAAAACTACCAAAAAAGTGTCAAGATATTTATGGAATATAGGATTTATCAATGTTATAAATACTACAAGAGAATTAGTTAAACCAAAAGGCATAACAAGATATTCATAATGGCCACACCTACTCCTAAAGGCTATCTTTGGTATATCAGACTCCTAAACTCTGAGTTGATGATAACCCAACTGAAGAACGATCTTTGAAAACAACTTTTCCCCATTTCACTGATGAAACATATCATCTATATGAGGAAAAAGATATTTTTTCTTAACCATCACCTAGTTAAACTTTCAATATTCCACACATAAAAAGTGAACCGTATTATTTCTTAGAAAATATTATAGGGTCTTCCCAAGGAGAAACACTAGGTTGAACAAAAACGTTTTCCAGTAGGTCATCCAATTGAATCTTGAGCTCTTTCAGATCAACCGGTGACATACGATAAGAAGGTATCGATATTGGTTGCATACTTGACACCAGATCAATCAAAAACTATATATATCTCTCTAGAGGAAGATCAGATAAATCATTTGGGAAAATATCCGAAAAGTCTTGAAAAACAATCCGAAGATCATCAATATAAGAAACATCATCAGGCTCAAATTGAATAGTAACAAACAAACACCTGAGCTCTAGGAGGGAAGGTCCTGCAAGACATGACTTCTGGTCCCACTCCCCCTAAAACACATGAGAGCTCCCATGAGCAGCAAGAAATGAAACACACTGATGAAAAAAATAAAATTCATCTCAGTGAGCGACAAGACAATCCATACAAATGATGATATCAAATAGATATATATTAAGAATTAGAAAATCCCATACTAACTCCTTATCAGTTATCGTTAATGAACAAGGACACCGAAACCCCTACACCTTTCTCTTGCTTGGAGGTTTCTCTAACTCCACTGTAAGGTAAATAAGTTCTGTTAGAATTATAATAACATCAATAAAATGTGCAGATACAATCAAGTGGGAGGAACTAGTATGAAATAAAGAAATTTCTATTGATTATGCAATAAGGATAATACCTCTCACTATTAACAGACCTGCATCAACTACTACTGGACACTCATCTACTACATGAAAATGCATCACTTTTAAGGCCTTTGGCTAGAGCCTTGTAGTATTTGAAGCTTCTGAATTCACTGTAGTAGCCTTTGGAGATGACAAACCCTAACTATAACAAGGCCTAGTTATAGCCTGATAGAAGCACTGTAAGTGATGAACACGTCTACAGATGTTGCACTTGTTCACGGGAATATGACAAGAACATCTTGTGTGTCCTCCCATTATACACTGATATCAAGTCAGGGGAACATTACCCACTATAATAGATGGTGCAGAGGAGGCTCGCTACTGAGACCCACCTTTACTACTCCTGCAATGATATTGATACTTCCTCTTCTTCCCCTATGTGACACTGAAACTACCACCCAATAGAGGAGAAGAGGTGTAAAATCCAACCTTTCCTTCCACTCTCATTTCTTCCCTCATATATCTGTATAACGTCTCTACATAGGTAGAAATATTTAGAATAAACACCTGCGATCTGATATCCAGTAACAAACCCTACATGTACTTCTAAGACATCAGCTGGTCATTCTTCACCAGGTCCAGAGAAAAAAGGAAAAGCTCATCAAAACTATTAGTGTATTCCAACACCGAACACTATCCCTATTGTAAAAATAGAAACTCTAGATGCTTTTCCAGCATTAGTGACTCAAGAAAAAACTACTGAAAGAATAGGGTTTTGAAACCCATCCAATCCATTCCCCTGCGTCTATCTGCCTGGACCATAGAATACCACCATTTATTTCTGGAACCATCGAGTCTGAATGCTTCATACCTTACCGTGATATTTTTAGGTATCCTCCAAAATTTGAATATTTTATTGATCCTATCAAGCCAGTCCTCTGCATCTTGTGGTTCAGTCGTTCCTTTAAAGGTTGGTGTCTTCTCATGTAAGAACTCCCGCGATTGATCCCTCTCTCTTCCAGCTTATAGTTGTACCTCAAGAATAGCGTTCTAAACATGTGTTACATCCTGGTTGACAGCATAAACTACTGGTATGATAGTCTCACTAATATTCTGATCTATTGGTGGGTTCCCATGAGGAGTATCAGCCGCACCTTCTTGAGGAACTCATAGAAGACATCTTGGAGGCATAGTATTGTACAATAAAACACAATAATGATCTAACAATTGAAAAAAACCTCTCAAGTCACGACAATACTATCTTTAGGATAATATATTTCTTAAGGCATGTAATCTTGAAGACAATCCTAACTTTGATACAAAACTGTAATGAACCAACCTAGGTTACCCACAAACCCAACACTCGACCTGATCCGTCACAGACCTGAAGAGCATTTCTGATCCCCATGGGCTGGGTACAAGCACCTGGGAATCAAACAACACAACAGAGAGAATAATTTGGCCCAACCTGAACAATAACATGAAATATATAAATAAATAAAGAAAGGAACAATAGAAGAATAATGAATATATATTCCATAAATGTAAAGAAACAATAAAAACAACCAATATAAAAAGTTTCTAAAAACTCCAAGACAAGTCTAACTGAAAATGACTAAAAACCAAACAACTACTCCATATGATGGTAGGGATGGACTCCCACCATCTCACCCCCAGCTGCTCAACCATCTAACATGATCCTTAGTACCTCACTGCAGTTTCATTCCTTTCCCTATATTGGAAGACAAACAAAGGTCTATGCACCACTGAAGAGATGCACATATTTTGAGCTAACATGCTCAATATGATCCCACCCAGGTGTTCTATAACCATTCTCTATATAATAATTCTTATATGAACATTTTAAGTAATAACATGGCATGAGAAGAATTAAAGAATTTTTAAAGAAAATATGGTAAACATTTACCTTTTTCTACATTTCTATACAAAATTAGGTAAATCAATTTCAAGGCACATTTTCTATATAATTTTCCACAAGAATAAACATGAATATCAAGGATAACTCAAATGGTTGAGAAATAAAAAATAAAATCACATGTATCAAAACACCAAAGAATACTAAAGGACCTGACCTCAGACTACTCATTCCACAATCAGTCAATCAAGTGAAGAAATTATAACCCTTGAACAGGACTAGGAAGTAGAGGAATACCCCATTAGTAACCCCCCCCCCCCAAATTTCAATATCAGTCCCCTAGAACAACAGGGATAGGAAATAGAGGAAAGGATTAAGATAAAACTCCTTGATAATCACCAAAAAGGATGATGACCCTAAGATAAACCATCCAGCTAAGTACCTAAGGTAACCCATGTTCTCATTTTCACAAATCATTTCATTGATTTGAAAATACCAATTTTCTCTCTATTTATCAATAACTTGGAAAACAAATTTTTCCTAAAAACCCTTATCAACACACACAAAAAAATTATTCGAATTTCAATATGAATCATTTTATAAAGAAAAACAATATGATATATTATCATAAGAAAGCGATGAAACCACCAACCTCAAATCACGAGTCCCACATTTCCATAACATAATCCACCAAAAACAAAACCTAAAAAAGTCAACGAAGGTACTAGAATCAGATCCACATCAAGATTGATTCAATTTAGAAGATAAGGGGTCGATAGAAGAGAGGAAACCCACAAAACTCAAGAAAGAACGCTCTCCACACCATGACCAATGGAATAAAAGGCCTCCTGAATGAGATCAAACAACCGATCTAGAAGAAACCAAGAAGAATCACCTTCTTTAGACAAATAGGTCCAAAGACTTCACCCAATAGTGATATCGTGATCAAAGGAAACTAAAGAATGAAAAGAAAACTTACCCTAAGAGATGCACCATGATCTCAATAGAGATCAGACCTCAAATGGATCGATCTAGAAGGGGTTGGGTCTCTTAAAAACACACCAGAACATCCTTAGGTCAAGATCCATGAAGAACTGGTGAAAGGACTGAAACAAAACAGACACACATGAATTTTAAAAACTAGACGTAGGCCGATTCATGATGTGTAACCCATGTTCATGATGTGAAATTTCCAAATCAAACATACACTGAAAAACTTGTTTCCTCATATTAAAAAACTTTTATTTAAATCAAACACATTGTGTAATCACCATTCACAACGTGTACTAGTTCACAACGTGATATGTCCTTTCATGATTTACATCCATCCCTCATTAAATGACATGTAAAATAGTTTCACGGTGTGAAATAATTTTGGATCCTACAAAAACGACTTGTTCTTAGTGAAATTCCAAAAAATATTTGACTTCACCATTATATGCATCCTCCCAATCTCTAGAGAGGTGAAGACCACGACGAGGTTAAGGGCGTACCAGATAAAATGGTAACATTATGTTACAATTTGAACCTTGACACATTTCTCTATTTATGTACAATATTGGGTATATTATTTTGGCCATTATGAAAATTAAAATTCATGATCATTGGATGATCTCTATTGAGGTATAAATTTTTTTATAATTGAATGCTAACAAATATTTATAATAGTACTTTATATATATATTTTAATTGATACTCATTATTTATAAATTAAAAAACATTATTGATTATTATGGATACTATATTTTTTTAAAATTATCAAATATCAATAACTTTTTTATCAAATATTTAATATTAATTATTATGATTTTCAAATAGATAAAATAAATCTTATTAGTAATCATTCACTAATATTTTTTATAAAAATATAATAATTAATTCCAATAAAAATTCTTACAACTAATTGTTTCAATAAAAATAATAAATTATTATCAAATAACATATATTGACCATTAAAATTATTATTTTCTAATTATCACTATTAAATAATATTTTTCTTATAATTTTATTTTTTTAATTTCTTTGGATTAGTAATTTTAAATCTACCATTTGAAAAATTAATATTGTTTTCAACATTAATTATAACCTTTTAAAATTACATTTATTATATATGATGATAATTATTGTTTTATTATAAATTAAAATAAGTATTATTTTTAGAATAATAATAATAATTACCATTTTTTTTAATTTTTATCATCAATCGATGTTATTAAGAAAACATATTGTAATTATATTTTTAGTATTATTTTTAAAATACATTACTACATATTTTTTTAATTATACTAATTTCTCACACTTACAATTATTAACTCTAAAAAAACTCTTACATATTAATATTATAAAAAATTAAATTTTAAAATAAAAATTATTATTTTCATTAATATTGAATTATTAAACAAATTAAAATAAGTTAAAATTATGTTCATTTTAATAACTATTATTAACAATTATGAAATATTTAATTGAATTAAATTTTATTTATAAAAAAAATATATTAAATAATTTTATTGAATATAATAAATTGTTTTTCTTGTAAATAAAATTATAAATTTCAACACTATTTATTACTAATTAAAGTTTCATTAATGAAAAAATAATAATAAATTAAGGTCATAAAATTTGACAATCAAAATAAAAAATTACACATATGAATTCTAAATAATTAAACAATTAAATTTAATTTATAAACTAATTCTATTTGAATATGTTAAATAATTACAAATATTATTTTATCTTTACCAAAATATGTAATATAAATATTAAAAATAAATTAAAAAGTTTATTAATAATTACATATATATAAAAAATTAATTATTACATAAATTATAAAGAATTATTTATAATACAATAAAAATATATCATGCTTTTTTACAATTTAATGTAATTTAAACCTCATTTAAGGGGGAATACTTGTCTTTCTAGGTGGATCTTGAAATTATTAGTGGGGATTAATTTCATGTGGATAATATGGTTTTAAAATTTTATCATCTTTCATATTGTTTTGGAACTTATAATTAAATATTTACATATATATACACACACATATTTGTATATATTTACTTATAAATATTTAATTTTATTAATCGATATTTAAACATTTTTACACATAAGATTGCCTTTTCAATATATAAATAATATGGAAATAATTATTACCCATTTTATTTAAAATATTATTTAACCAGTTTTTTACATTATAAAAATGTATGAATATATATATACACCTATACAAATGTATATATAATTTTTATACATACATATATATATATGTATGTATTAATATATATATATATATTTATATTTTAATACATGAAAATGAATATTAATATATAATATATTTAAATTAATAAATATTTATATATATATATAACATATTCACTGAAAACTAAGTGTATAAATACACACGCAAACACAAACATATATTTTATAAATTTATTTAAAAATGATGATATAAATATATATAAGTATATGGATATTTTTTTATGTAAATATATATAAATAAATAAAAATATTGTAAAATATAGAAGAAAATAATATAGTGAATTGGTAAAGGGGTTATCTTAGGAAATTGGTTTCCCAAGATTGAGTCCAAGCATGCACGAGGAGAAGATAGTGGGGAAGCAGTCAAGCACTGAAAGGGGGGGGGGGGGTCACGAGCTTTGAAAAAAGGACATGTTGGCTATAAAATGCACATGAATGGGATTTGGAGATGTTTGAGAGAACATATGGGGGGGGTTAAGCATATATAAAGGGAGGGGTGGGGAATGAACAAGTGAAAAAAATAAAAAAATTGTAATTTTATAAGTGATAACAAAAGAAATGATAATGGCCCCCTTTATCAGTGATAACAAAATCAATGATAAATGGGTCTTTATGAGTGCTAATAATGGTAGTCTTTTTCATCACTTTTTTAAAGTTCACCACCCTTATATCATGCAATAATTTGAGCTCTTTAATAACAAGCGTAAATGTTCATTCTTCCCAGTCACCACATACATAAGGTCACCACCCTTATATCACATTTTTTCTATTATTTTTTGGATTTTATTAGGATTTTAAATCTTAAATTATATTATTATCTTTATGAAGGTATAATTTTTCTTTTCAGGCATACATTTTATAATTTATTTTAATTTTTTTCAATTTTTAATATTTAATATTTGTTTTGTTTAATTAATTATAAGTTTTTATGGATGATTTATTTAAATAATTATTTTTTTTATTATTTAATTTTATTTATGTCAATGAATGTATATGAAATTATATTATCTTAATTATTGATAATAAACATGGGAATAAAAAATATCAATAATATTTTTTAAATGGTTGGGGCTGAAACCTCATTTTATTATTAAACCAAACCAAAGACCTCTTTTAACTTGGTAGAGGGGGACCCATTACATATCCCGAAGGCCGAGTGGGCATGTATCCCCTTAAATATCCAATAGAACCAATTTTTTTGTCCCAAGGCCCATTCTGTGTATAGTATTGATACAATATTGCACAGTAATCATCGCTGCTACAGTGTCTTGCTGCTGCAATAGTGCCCACCATTGCTACAATGCCTCCACTGCTATAGTATCACTATTGTACCCCTTATTTTCATAGTTATATTTCATAGAGTCATGTTGGGGGTGAAATTAATTATTATTATTTTTCTAACTTTAAACCACCCCCATAAAATTGGTTGAATCATATCCCACTCTTCTCAATTATATATACTACAGAAATAAAAAATTTAATTAATTTGGTATTTCCTTATTTATACATCAAAAATCTAGATAAAATGAAAGGTAGGAGTAAAATTATCCAAAAATATTGAAATGATAAGAATTTACTCAAAAATATAATAAAATTTCTAAAATATCAGGATTTATAAGTATTCACCTTGATCAGTCTCTAGTTTAATATTAATATATTGCCTAAGTTTTATCATCATAATATTTCATTTCATAAGTCATTTTTATTTGTGAATTTATTTATTGTATGAAATTTCTACTATCCTTGTACTTTGTTTGAAGAACCAATGAAGGATTGTTTGTGACCAATTGGTATCAAAAGGAAGGTTTTGTTTTATTACTTCAGGTAGATCTGTAGCCTAGAGCTATTATTGTTAGAATTCAGGTGGTAGATTATGAATAGGTTCTCGATTACCATCTTTAATGATAAGGCTTAAAATTTTATGGGTTTCTAGGATTTGTTTGTCTTGTAATCAAGTTTGGTTCTAAGTTGTTTTGATAATTTTGGACTTTCAGTTTTTCATGTTTTTTGTGTTTCAATGGAAGTAGTGAGGAACAAAGGGGCATGTAGTACCTATACAAGGTTTAGAAAACCACATGAAGAACCTGTGACATATGTTAATTCATTTTATCTTTTTATAGTCATCATATTTTTGGACATACTATGTGGTTGATCTTTAAATTATCATGAGTTGTCTTGATTTTGGAACTTTTTTATATTCTTTTATGGATTTAAGATATATTTATTTTATTTGAGATTTAATTATAGTGATTTTTTTTTGTTTTATGAGTTTTTATATTGTTTAAAACAAAATTGAAATAGAAATTTTAAATGGGAATCTCAAGAAATTGTTTTAGAAAATACCAAAATTTTCATAAAAATAATTGGTGATACCTCCAAAATACTTTTTAAATTTTTTGAACACGTCTTTGATCCAAAATAATAGATGGTTTTTAAAGTTTTTCTAATTTTTCTTTATTTTAAAATAATCCATGGATTTATAAATGTGTTTAAATTGTTTTGGATTCTAGAGGATGACTGGTTTTTTTAAAATCTATTCGTATCTTAGGGGAAAAAACTGTTTTAATTGTTTTCAACTTTTTCATGTGATGTTAAGAAATTGTAATTAGAATCTTGTAAATATTTTATGTGTGAAATGTTTTAAAATGTGAGGTTTAAAACATTTCTAGGTTATGTAATTTTTCATTAAAAGTTTCAAAAGAATTTTAAATATTGGGTTGAATATTGAATTTAATTTTTTAAATGAGTTTTGATAAAACCCTCTTGGTTGAAGAGGTGAATTTATTTTTTTTATTGAAAAATAAATGGGCATATTGGATAAAAAATTGTTAACTATCAGAATTTATATTTGCTTATTTTTTATTTCTTATTGATTTATGTGTTGCCTCATGGGTTTCGAATTTAAGAGTTTATCTTGACGATGTTTGTAATTCTAATTTTTATGGTGCATCCCAATTTTAATTTAAAAGGAATTTTTTATCAATGTTTTATTAGTATGTTCATTCCATATGTTCTAGTATTTTAGATTGGGTTTCTTCCTCACTTCCCCTAGTATCAGTATTTGATTTTAGTGTTATGAAACTTGAATCCTTAATATTTTTTTGGGTAAAAAAATTCTCAATAAGTGGTGGTTTAGATGTTTAAGATTGATTATATTTTTTCCCAACTCAATATTCCCAAATCACTTAAGGTTTTGTTTTCAAACTTCATGTTGGAGGGTCCAAGTTGGAAGTGGTGGAAATTTTTTATCCTAACTAAGCCACATAAGGAAGACTTTTAGGAAGATTTCAAGGTGAGATTCATTCATAATTTCTTTTCTAATATAATGAAGTTATCTAATTCTCTATAATTTCATCCTCACCGACAAGGATATAAAACATTGTTGGAGTACGAAAAATGTTTTATCAATTCATTGTCATACCTACTTTATATTTCCTTGGACAAACCTTTAATTTATTAGTATTTTTGGGAAGTCATTTAATCAAACCTATCATTATAATTTTCTTATCTCGACCTTGAATCATATAGAGAGATTTTAATACATGATATTAAAGTCGATGAAAACATAGAAAGAGAACTATTGGTGTTTGAGGTCAATACTATTCCTTGGTGTCATGGAATAATCTCAAATAATGGGAAAGAAGAGTGTACCATATCATACCTGGGGAATAACGATATAAAAATTCCATCTTATTTCTTCTAACTAGATTATTTTGATATAAGTGCTTGGTTTTTTATTGGTGTAGAGTAGTGGGACATGATAATCTTTTTTTCAGAATAATCCTACAATATTTCATACTTTTATATTTTTGATTCATTTTAAAAAGGTTATATAGAGGTTATAATTATAATAAAGGTGGATTTAAATATACAAGTTCTAAAAATAATATCATTTAATCTGTTGATTTCAATGATTGAGTGAAGACCAATTGTGTTTATTTGGTGTAATTTGTTTCCCCTTGTTGAACTAGTGATTCCAAGAGTTGTGTTTTAGTTATTATGGAAAAAATTTGGGGATGTTTTGATGTTTTTAGTTTCATTTTCGAATTATATCATAGTGATGTAAGAATTCAGTTAATATTTCTTTTCACATGTTCTTTATCTAGACTAGAATTTTTATCATTTGATGAGTCGAGTTGGAAGAGTTTTAATCTTATAGAAATTCTTATATTGTGGGGAGAACCCTCCATCTATGCGTTTGTCATGTCAAAAGGATGTATTCACTTGAATTAGTGTGGGTTTTCAAATTTAGTTTCAAATTAAGGAAGATGTAAACAAATTTGTGGGGTTGATGATACGTTGAGGTGGTTTGTGTTATGATTTCTTATTTCATTTTCCTTGACTCTCTCTTAAGGGATTTTTTTAATACTTCCCATCCCTTAATGATTTTTGTACTTATCATTACGCAGATTAATGTGATTCTTGTTATGGGTCATTTCCTTTTTATTGTCATATATAGGAAATCACGTGTATGTGTTGGGGTGACCAGGAGTTGACATTGATTGTGATATGTTATTCTGTTGAAATCACAAAGAGATGGTTATCTAGAAGCATGACCTTAGGATAATTTTACTTAATCCTAGGTTAGTATATGCAGTTCTTATTGAGGTATTATCCCTTGTGAGGCATTTAATATTATTATATATTATTCTATTATGGAGGTATTCATCTTGCGCCTCAATTCTAATGTGATGTATAATTTTTACCATGTTTGGTTATTTTTAGGTTTCATTATGATATTAATGGATGTATTCATATTGAGTAACTGAGGATCTGCCACCCAAATTTTGAAGGAAGATCAATTAGAAAATTTACTTCAGAGAATTTTTATCTTTTTTGTGTTATTATTTTATCAGTTATTTGGTAGAGCCTAGTGGTTTTTGGGGGACCACTTTTCAAATGAAATTATACCATGGTGGGGGGACCACCATTCTTGAGATTCTCACGTTAGAGAGTTGTATCATTTATTATCTATCTATGAGTGTTTAATGATTAGAGTTTCTCATTTATTTAGATTAATGTTTGGGCTCAAGAGAATAGAATTGTTTTAATTTTCCCCATGATATATAAATTTATTCTTCCTCTTGATTAACCACCATCTTGGAAACTTTATGAAGAATAAAAGTTATTTAGTGGGGATATTTTCACATCCCTAGTTTAGGGTTCGAGTTTCTAAGATTTGGGATGGTTTATTCTATGTTTTTAATGTTTTATTTTGTTCCAAATAGATTCAATGGGTTTTTTGGAAATTTTAGGTGAAATATAGGCTACACCACACAGTGTTCCAATCTATGCTGATATTGGGTATTGTCTGTGTAATACTAGCATGAACAACACACCCAGTGTATCGTGTGTTCTTGAGTGTGAGGAGTGGGGAGTCCCCTTGAGAATTATAACTAGTTTGGCCTCTACCACACTATGTTGGAAGATGCACTAAGTCCAAAAAGACCTACATTTATTCACCATTCCTTGGTTAGGCACGCATTTTGGGATCTTGGGTATGGCATGGTCCAAAAAACCATGGGCTTGGTGAACACATCCACACTATAGTTTCCATGGTTTTAGAAATTTTAAATGCATGGTCGATTATTCAATCTTACCAAGGAGGTTATACCCATTAATGGGATGCGTGTGATCATTAAGGTAGGATTATTATGGAATTTTAACTCAATTTAACCCCCCATATCTCTTCTATTTGACCATTATCAACTCATAGAAGTTCCACTTGTTTCTGCTACTCCATATCATAGATCCTTAAATTTTATTCTTTTCATGAGGATGATTCTACAATGTATGATATCCTCTTGTTTTATCGCTATGTTTACCCTATTTTTTCCATATTCTATAAAACTAGAATTAATGAAAAATGCATCAATAATCTAGGGTTCTCTTAATTGTGTAATTTGTGATGTTTTAGGTTTTATTTAGATCAAACTTGATTTCTAAATTCTGTTTCAGTTATCTCATAGTGGATTACCATTGTAGTTTTTAAAAGAAATGAGATTTATGGTAGGTTTCTAATTCATCTCTTTTTAAAATTTAATATATGATATCTTATGTTTTTATCATAGTATTTCAATGTTTTGTAATGTTTTTAAAACATATAGTTGTTATATCATATAATAATGTTTTTCTTGATGAAATTGGGAAAATGGGATTTTCCTATGATTTGATTTAAAAACTATTTTAAGGGAACACATCTTTATTTTGGAAATTGTAATACCTAGTTGGTTTTTGATAATTGTTCTTGAAATTTTATATAGTGTTGATTCCAAAATGATGAGAAAGGTTTTTTTTCAAAATATCTGGTGGGTTATCCATGATGGAACATTAAATGATTTAATTAGAAAATGAAAACCCCTATAACATTCCGATTTATATGAAAAGGAAATTAAGGGTTCCTATATGGGTTTTAATAGATGAGAGAGAGATAAACATTTTTTTTGATATTTTTATGTTAAATGAAAAATTATTTTAAATTATTACCTCAATTTTTGATATCTAGTGGGAGGAGTTGGTTGGATAGGAGGGATATATAGGTAAACATGTGGGCTAGTTTAGAATTTTTATTTGGGTGGTGGCCCTTAGTGGTAAATATCTCAACCTTTGGGATATTTTCCCTCGATTAGGCTTGTAAGAATTATGTTAGGTCTTTGGGATGGGCTGAGTGATGTGTAGTTTTTTATGGTATGTGAACATTTCTTTATTGATAAAAATGTTGGATATATACTAGATTTCCCCATAGATCACCTATGATTCCATTATAATGACATATATGTATTTTTTAAAGGATGTTTACTTGGAAAATTGGTCGAGATATGTTTTTATTTATTTTAGATTTTTTTGTAAAACTATTTTAACTATAATTTTTAAATGTTTTGGTTAATGGAATAGAAATTTTGTTTTAATTTAGAAATATATTTATATTAAAAAATATGTGTTTTTAATGAAAATTGTTTGATACTTGTTTTATAAGCGAAAACCCCATAATACAATTTTATATATTTACTTCCAAATATACATGAAAATAATTTAATCTTAAAGTTTTAAACTATTGGTTGGTAGGTGGTGACCTGTTGGGTTTCTTAGCTCATGTATATATATTATAGGTTGTCTGAACACTTGGATATAGAGAATGTTTGTGTACGTCATGTCTCAGGTTAATGGAGGTGAAAGTGGAATTATTTATTTAAACATGGTGATTTAGAAGTAGTATTGTTCTATTTATTTCTCATTGTTTTCTATTGTACTATACATCGACTATTTATTCTTGGATATTGTTTTCATGTTGGTTAATTTAATTTTTTTAGTTTTTTTCTACCATGAAATTTTATTCCTCTTCCACTTATTTATTATTATTGATGGTTGAAATCATTTTCAATGACTTCTTATTAATTGTAAAGTGATTTTCACCAACCATGGGGATCATAAATTCCCTTTGTGCCTTACCATAGATGGTTCAGGTGTTTTAACAACCCAAAGTTTTATTAATGAAATTTACTTTTCAATTGAATAAATTCCTTGTTAAGTAATGATGTTAAAGAAAACACATTAACTACTTTGACTATTTTTTATCATTATAAAATATAGTCTTTCAGATTTAAAAGTACTTTAAACAACTTAACTATTAATAATAAATTAATTCTCTAGTGACAATTTTTATTTTTATATATGAATGTTTATTATAAAATCTAATTGGAATGGAAAAAAGAAGTGATTTCCTCGACCTGTAGAACCATAATATATGGAGCTCATTTATTAAATCTTTTAAGGGAGATTAAATCACTGAGATTTTCCATTAACCAAGACCAATCTTATATCAAGAAACTATATATCAAGTGAAACTGTTCATGGGAGAAGTTAAAGCGATCATGACAGAAAATAATATTCACTAAACCAACCTAAGAAAGAACCACCATTACACACCTTCCCTTACAGCATACGCTAGTGTAATAGGGGGTTATGTATCTAGACCATAGTAATATAAATTTTTTCATTGTCCTTATTAATGAAATAATGATTATATTTATCAGTTTTTATAATTACTCTATAAATGATTTTATAATGAGTTTTATAAAAATTATATTTTGATTTGAATGAATCAAAATTTTATTTTTGAAGAATTTTTACTCTCAATTAATATAATCAATTCATAATTTCAATTATTTTTAAAATAAATTTTATTTTAATAAAATATTATTTTTAAATAATATTTATTTAAATATAAATGATTATATAATTTAATGTTGTCCAGTGTAATTTTTATAATGGTCGGAAGGTTTTTAGTATCCTAATGAGTCATCGTTTTTGGTAAATAAGTATTTTAATTTAAAAGTGACTAGCCTAATATTTATGAAATTATTTTTTAAAAATAAATATTATTTTTTATATCAGAACATAGAAATTATCCAATGTTGTTTTTACATAATTTTCAAAGACTATTGATTTTTAAAAAATAAAATAAAATTCATTATAAATATACGGTCTGTGTTATGACATCATAATAGCCCAAAAGTAATGTAATAAATTTTATAAAGAGTATATATGCAATTAATAATGTTTCAAATTTAAAATAATTATTTTTAATTTAATTTATATATTTTATAATCCTTTAATGAATCCTCCAAAACCTATATTATATTTTATGGTTTCAAAATATATTCTTTATGAACATAATTTCCACATGACCAAAGGTATTATATCAATAATTTATTTTATTGTCCGTATAAAATATTTAAAACCAATAATATTTTCTACACACCATGTGAAAAATCTATTTGAATCTTTGTGGTTTTAATTATTTTATCATATAGATTCCAAAAACTATGTTTAAAAATTATTAAATAATTCCCCTCGCTTTTTCTATAAATACTGACGCATCCTAACAATACTATTCACTCATATCCTATTTAGAAATAATTTATTCTCTTAAAACCTCTCTATATCCCTCCCATGTTTTTTCTAATCTCTTAAGAAGAACCTATCATGCTTTTCGAAGATTCCTCTCAAGGTAAGGGATCATCTCCTCCAGCTCTTTATTCAAGCACTTTATTTATATTACACCTTTTGATTTCAATTTTTTCATATTTGAATATGTTTTCACACATAATGTTTACTATAATAACTATTTCCATGTAATGAGATAAAACATTTCACTCTCATTAACCCCTTTCCCTGAACCTTTATGTACGCCCGTTATGATGCCAAAATTATCTAGCGATTTGCCATGCCAAACTTTTATACTATAAATACCAATTTCCATTTACACTAAAAGTTATTCACCTATATGAACTATCCTTTATTTATTGGGGACCTCCATGTATGTAACCCAAACCCCATAATCATGAGATTAATAGTTATGAAAGGAATTTTTATATTTCATGATCTATTTGGTGCACTAACACAAGTACATGATATTAATGTGACAGGTGGTCCCATAATTATATATCCCTCTAATGAATTCAAGAATGATTTTGTCTCATTATATTCCATATATGGTGTATGTAATGTTATACTAATCACACTATGTTATGTTTTCTCAGAAATTATCCTTTAATTTTTCTTCTGATGTCATGTTTTATATTGTTTCCACATTATTATGTTTCTATGATTTTTTATCATATATCATGCATGTATATTCATGTTTATGATTTTGATCCATTTTATGTCATGATGATGTACTTATTTATTAACATGTATTACTTTCATCATGTTATTATTTTATTATTCCTTTGTTGGGATTTATAGATCTCCCCTTTCTTAGGTATGTCCCTAGGTTATCTGGTGTAGTTTTATAAGAGAAATGAAATTTTAAGAGCATGTTAAGGAGTTTTAAATAATGTTGTTGTATCACTATTTCAAGTTATTATTTTATGTATCTAATTTCCAAATATCATGTGGCCTTTCAATCTTCTAGATTATACTGTGTGTTTCTTTACATATTAAATAAGGAATTAATGTATATTAAATATATGTGTTTTAATAGTTAGTATCAGCATAAAATATACTTATTTTGGGAATTAATATTAGAATTCCCTAGTAAAAGACTTAAATAATAATATTGAACAAAGGAAAAAATCCCTAAATTTTTGTAAATTAAAGATTAAGTGGTTTCAAAGAAACCAAATACCTGTATAGATACAACATTTAGATGTGGATCTCAAATAGCTGTACCAAGGGGTAATAAACCCGAAAAGGGTTCATTGGGATTTGACTCGATCATCACCCAGTGTATGAAAAAATGCTCTGCTACACAACTGGTTTGACACTCATAGGGGATATGATTTGTTAAATTCAAAAGATTTCTATTAACCATTATGAAGGGAAAAAATGACCGTATATTTTTTATGTTAAGAAATAGACCATGGATAACTTAGATTTAAGCTTAGAAATTTATTGTTTAATGAATGTATGTCATTTATGAGATATCCATTAAATGTTCTTTATTTCCATTTTATATTCTTAATAGTTTTAAAATTATCATCCCTATGTCTATTTTATATGAATTAAATGATTAGAACTAGAAAAACTAGTTAAAGGCAGACTTATTGTCCATGGTTCTATGCATTCTTTCATGTTATAAATGTTTAATATTCAGACAACACCCAAAAACATGTAAGTGGAGCTATCAGTGAAAATAAAAATTGGTTAATTATTTCATCCCAAGTATTT
Organism: Viscum album; assembly: GCA_963277665.1. Classification (NCBI taxonomy): domain Eukaryota; kingdom Viridiplantae; phylum Streptophyta; class Magnoliopsida; order Santalales; family Viscaceae; genus Viscum; species Viscum album. Next base: position 746,040,516 of record OY728129.1, on the reverse strand, counting down.
AAATCCTCCCCTATCCATATTTTCTAGTTTAACATCTCAGTGAACCCTATGATACTTTTTTTTTGTAGAACATAATGAAATTTTGAGGTTTGATTGGATTTCCTTATATATATCCAACAAAAATTTCCAAGAGAAGGAAATCACCCTCTATTTTGTGAATCGACTTATGATTCAATATAAGTGTAAGGAGAATGATGAATCTAATTTGGTATAATTATCTCAATCATGTATATTATTACCTTATGAGAATGCGTATCTAGATAAAATGATATTTATTAAGGAATATTTCATCCTTGATGACATTCCCATGGTTAGGAAACTTGCTGATGTGTTTTCCAAATAATTCTATATTCTTTGTCCAATAAATAAGGATGAGTTATCAATTGAGATTATACCAAGATCATTTCCGATATCCAAGAATGAATATAGGATTTCCACTATTGATCACATATAGATGAAGAATAAAATATAGTAGAATCTGGATAAAGGGGTTATATGTAACACCCCAAGAATTCATAGAAAGTTATTTCTTCAAAGTAATTCAATAACATGCACTACACACAACACTGAGTTCAAGCGCACCATGACTTACCAAACTAGCCATTCAAAAGCGGTTATGAATAGTATTAACTAAATTTTGAACTTTATATAATACTTATAATTTTATAATCCATATTATGAGTTTCTTAGACATAATATAAAGATAAATTCATTTTTTTCAGAAAAAATAAGTATTTTTCAAAAAATGAAATTTTACCACCTTTTAATGGTGAACCATTTTTAAATCCAATATTTGAAACTTTTATATATTAAATTTTACAAACTAAAACTTATTATTTATAATCAATACATAAAAATTTATTTTGGATAAATTTTTGGTACTTTTCTGATAACTTTCATATTTTGATGAATAGTGAAAATTACTAAATTTTAATTAAAAACAACTTTTTTAATTAAAATAATTAAGAGTGATAAATTATGAATTTGAATGTTTTGGAAGTATAATTAGATTATATTATTATAATTTAATACAATTTAGGTCATTATAAGTAATTTCCCATTTAAATTTGACATAAAAAAGTGTCAATCTTTTGATAGTTATCGTTTCATAAAAACATGCTTTTTTGTTTTGACAACGGGAATTAATTTTAAATTAATTTCTGCCACTTATGTGTTTTGAATTTTTAAAAAATGGATTCCATATTTGGAATCATGAGGTATAAATTTTGTAAATAGGTAACTTTTATTTTTAGAAATTTGAAATATTTACTTCAGTAAATATTTTTTTTACTGTAGTTAAAGGGCTAAATCTAGTAAATAAGGTTAATAAATAATATTATAATAACATTAAATTACCCTAACACATATTCTAACCCTATTGGATGATACATGTCCGACCATGGGAATCTTTGGGTTGATTTTGGGACCCCATGGAGCCACTTTTAAGTGATAATGACACTTTATATTAATTAAGTTAAAGTAAATAGAAAAATGACATAAACATATATCTTTTAGTAAAACAATTTTTACATAAGGTTATACATGTTATATCTTAGACTATAAATATTAATTAGAAATCTAAAAATATTTAATACATAATGGTATTTTATTTATAATTTTTAGACATTTAAAAATTAAATATATTTATGAAACAATGATGATGCAGTATTTTTTTAATTAATGAAAGAATCAAATAAATGGTATTATAAATGTTAAAATAAATATAATTTGAAACTTTTGATACCATAAACTAATTTTAAAGGTTAATATTACATGTTATTATTGATTAAATTTTTTTTCTAATTAATAATGTTTTTAGGACTTTAACAAAAATCAATTATTAAATACTGTCAAAATTGACATAAAGGAGTTTTTAAAACAAATATTATATTATTAATTGATATAATATTATTGAAAATCTATGTTTCGGACAAATGAATTATAAAATAATATTTTTATCATTAATGAACCACTTGGGGTCCACTTATAAGGTTATAGTAAGTTTATTAACCATATAATATAAAAATACAAAGAGACATGGTAAATGTCAAACTATTTAACTAAGAGTTAAATCTGATGTATAAAGTTAATATAGTGAACCAAACCTATCTAAAACCTATTGGTTGAGTGGTTTTATACCCATACCTACCTTAGAAATTATATAATTCATTTTGGAGCTATTATAAACTAAAAAGTATTTTATTACAAAATAATATTTCTAGCTTTTCCTAAGGTGCCCCTCACCCCTCTTATAAAAGGGCACTCCCCCTTCTCTGCAATTCATATCTTCAAAAACTTTTGTCTTGGACAAAACCTACCCAAATACCCTCTAAACTGTCATAAATTCATCTTAGAGGCCTTCCTTTAGTCATAATGCCAACCTAAGGATCCCTATTGATCAAATCAAAAAAAGAACCCGAAGAAGAGATAAATATTTCATCACCTCTCTCAAGTTCCTTTCTTTTTCCACTTCCTATTTATTTGTTATTTCCATTATAAAATAATATCTAAAGTATCTTATATATAATTTGCTCTTATTATAAATATGGTACAACCATATTCATTATTCTATCCATCATTTTAATGACATGTCACCATACATGTGTTCGTATGGCTTACCGTCTCCACGTCATGGTGTAGTTGTTATTCAATACATTATTATTTGGATGGGTATAATAATGATGTGTAATTGATGTAAATAATAAATATAACATGATAATAATTTTTTATATCTGATATACCATCCAATTATAAATTATTTTAATATCTAAATAATGATATTGTCGCTCGTACGTGCGTACATATTACCGTCTCCAGGAATGCGATGAGATTGATTCTCCATCGTATCCATTCAAGACTAATTTTCATTACATGATTAAATATAATTTTTAAAGACTTAATATAATTATGAATATAAATAATATACATCCTATCTGTAACAAACATTACTTACATAACAAAGCATATAAAGGAAAACGAATCAGTTAACACCCGAAACGATGATAAATAGTAAGATATTATTAACAAAGAAATGTTAAAATATCATATATGATATCATATTAATGTATATGATTATTTTATAAATTAATAACAATTATTTCACCATTATAAAAGAGGTTAACCCACCCTCAACCAAGTAAAAGTACAAGGTAAGGGTTAATTTCACAATCTCTTTATTATCCAAGGTTGTTTTTACGTAAGTATCTACTAGGACCTCTTTATCATCCAAATCCATGTTTCTTAAAAATGTATTCCAAACCATTTTTACTATTGACTAGACTATGGTTTAAGGTCAATTATACCCTTGTTTTAATTTTTATAAAATGGTTTGAAAGGAATCTTTCCATCGTTTTCCAAATAGGGTACTTTATTACCTTTTCCACAAAATTAAGGTGAGAATGTTTTTTTAACTTATACAGAGGGTGCGACTATTTTCCGCTGTTATAACATTGTCGAAGCTTCCCTTACAATATTAAAATAATATTTTCAAATATAAATGTTTTCTTTTATAATTACATGACCTTTAATTGATTTTAAAATATAAATACATATTTTTCTAAAAAGGTTTTGATTTCATCTATGTCAACATCCTTTGATGGAATTTAAACATGTTTGAAGTTGATTTATTATGATCAAACACTTCCATATTGTATTGAAGGTTTTGTGATATATTTGAATGTGGATGTGTTATTTCATACCATTCATGGTTTATGGATAAATTATTGACATTTCATATTCCAATTTTAATACAAATGTTTGTGTTATGTTTAAACCTTTTCATATGGGGAATGCATTGGACTTAGTAAGTGATGGGTGGAGCCCGCTATAGATCTTTAATGCATCAGTAGGTCTCATGAGATAAACTAGTGTCTTGGCACATGGCCTTGACAAAATATTATTTGTAGTCCTGGAACAAGGCCTTGACTATGTGGTTATAAAAGTCTGGCATTATGCATTCCATCATTATGAAAGTGGCTATTGATATTGCATGTGATTATTAGACTAGTATAATATCAACGTGAGTAAGTAAATGGAATTATTTTGATTTTTTTTAATATTATGATGAAGTTTATGTTGAAAATGATTTTGTTTTAGTTCTATACATTGCTTTATATGTTTATGCTTATTTATGAAGGTTTCTGCTATATTGTTATCCTTACTGATCATCTAAGATCACCCATTTCTATGTTTATTTTTCCTAGGATGTGAAGAATTATATTATAACTGACCTACAGGGATAGTCTATGGGATCTCCGTGTTGTCAATGGAAACAATGTTGTAGTAGTTTTCTATTTTATGATGTAATGTAAACCATATGAATGTATCTAGTACTTCCAAGGCTACTAAACTAATCTGTCTTTCGAGACTTGATCTTTTGTGATCATGACAATGATACGTAATAATGCAATGAATCAGGGCTTCTGAGGTCGGAGCGTTACAGTTGGTATCAGAGGAAGTTTGGTACAAACCTTGGAAACTAGATTTAGATAAACTATGATTAGAGCACATAGCCCTAAGATAGACTTTGAGGATTAGTATAGAAGAACTTCTTAGAATTTTGGTATTGTGAAGGTTTTGTGAGTTTTCAAAGAAATACATCCCTTTCTGGATACGAGCAGGTAGAGGAGGATTTGAAACAGATGCACCTAGATGTAAAACCTAAAAGCTCTGCTTTGATCTAGACTCGAACGAGAACTAGTTCATGACAATGGGCCTTTCTGCACTCTTGGTTATGACACTCCCAGGGGATATGCTTATAATAATTCTCATTTTATTTACAAATCATTATAAAGGATTTATGAGTGTATAAATCCTCAAAGAAAATATTTTTATGATTAGGGATTATATCTATAAATAGTTCAATTTACATTAGGTATTTTATTAGTTTGGAATTTTTCATTGCAATTCATAAACTGACCTAGTGTATGAAATTGTATAGAAATGGAACCCAATAGAAGGAATGTAAACTCTAGAAATACATATGATCCAAAGAGTAAGAATGATCATATCTTTCATGGTATTAATCCAACATTTAGAAGGGAAATATTCTCCCATGTATTCTTAACATATTAAGAAATAATTTCATGTGTTAATAAGATAAGTAAAGAATTATCCAATTCCTATGGCTTTAATGGGAAGCAAGAGAAGAAAAATATGGAAGAGAGAAATATGAATAAAGGGAAGAGGGAAAAGAAGGATTTTTTCATATGTGATAATTATGGAAAGAATCGCCTTGGTAAATGATTAAAGGGAATGGGAGTTTGTTATATGTGTGGAGAAAAAGGACACAAAGTACGTGATTGCAAGGGTAAGAAAAAAGTTTCAAATGTACAATGCTTCATCTGCAAGGAGTTGGGACACTACGCGAATCAATGTCCAAATCATCAGAGTATACCCCAAATGCTACTATTTGATAACAATAAAGTTATGATACTACTGAAGATGAAGAGGAATGATTATATTTCTTATGTTGTTATTAAATTGTTTTGTTATTTGAGTATTGTATTAATGATGTACATGTTATAATAATTATAAAGTATATAAGGATTGTATTGCAATACTATTTCATTAAGGACTTGGGATTGTGTGGAACCAAGAAAAGTGACTCAATAGGAGGTTAAATTTTTGGAAAATATATGGTCGAGAGAAAGATAAACCATAATATGGTTCTGATACTGAGGTAGTAATTTTGGAATAATACATGATTTATTTGGATAAATTATATTGGATATTCTTGACAACATTAAAACTGATTAATGATTTTTATATTCCATCATTGATTGAGATTACAACATTTTTTGATAGAAGGAGTATATCGAGTATTCTATAAGGAATAAGGGATCATGAATGTAATCAATAAGGTTTTATGGTAATTCAGGATGTTTCAGTGTTTTAAAATAATACATGATGAAGGTGTTCATATGTTATTACGTGGAAAAAGGGATCTTCATTGTGTTTAACATCCTTATAAATTTTGGACTGTGATTTTGGATAGAAGTATTTCAGATAAGTCTAAAGGTTGGAATGGATTATGTTCGAAATTGGATACTATTGTTATGGTTATTTTGGATTTTTATAAAAAGGACAACATGAAGACTGTGTAACAATATGTCGCGCCGGACAAAGCAGCGAAAATAGAACCCACGACCATAGTGTGATTAGGATTTATCGCTTTCCACTAGACTACGTGAAGTCCCTAGATTTAATAATGTAGTTTTTTAAAAGGTATTGTAGATGAATTATGAATTCATTTTTTGGAACCCTATACGAATAGGATAAATAAAATATTTTTTAAGTTCTATTATCTTTTAGAGCGAAAGATGAGTTTTTGGTAGAAATTAGTTAATATATGGAACTATACTTGTCAAGTATACATTTTTATTCTCTTATTCTATGAAAAAATTAATTCTTAAACTTTAGGTAAGGGATATTAAAACTAAAAATGTGTTATCCTAATACTTTATGTTTTGTTGAATCGATGATATTTTAAATCATCATAAATTGATGGCTTTGAGGCCCTTAATTGTAAAATTTTTTGTGACTGATGACCCCAATCGATCCCTATAAATATTTATGGTTTCCCTCCAATTATGTGTCCCTAATTTCCACCAATGTTCTCCTAATCGAGATCATAATTTAGTGGTGACTTTTTCATTCCCCTTTTCCTCTTATTAAGACTAAATTTTATTAACCCAATTTCCGATTTGGGTTTTCCTACAAAGGTATTTTCTATTTTCAACCTTTTATTTTTGAAGAAAAATTTCAAATTATGAGGACACAATTTATTGATGGACGGAAGAATGTAACAACCCAAGATTTCATAGAATGTTATTTCTTCAAAGTAATTAAATAACTTTCACTATTGACAATATTAAGTTTAAGTGCACCACGACTTACCAAACTAGCCGTTCAAAAGCAGTTATGAATAGTATTAAATAAATTTTGAACTTTATATAATCCTTACAATTTTAGAATCCATATTATGAGTTTCTTAGACATAATTTAAAAATAAATTCATTTTTTTTCAGATAAAAGAAGTATTTTTTAAAAAATACAATTTTACCGCCTTTTAATGGAGATCCCTTTTTAAATCCAAGATTTGAAACTTTTATATATTAAATTTTAAAAAATAAACTTCTTATTTTGAATCAGGACATAAAAATTTAGTTTGCATAAATTTTTGGTACTTTTCTGATAACTTTCATATTTTGGTGAATAGTAAAAATTACTAAATTTTATTTAAAAACAACTTTTTTTATTGATATAATTAATAGTGATAACTTATGAATTCTAATGGTTTGGAAGTATAATTATATTATATTTTTATTAATTAATAAAATTTAGGTCATTATAATTAATTTCACATTTAAATATGACATAAACAAGTGTATCTTTTTATAGTTATTATTTCCTAAAAACACGCTTTTTGTTTTGACAATGAGAATTAATTTTAAATTAATTTCTACCACTTCTGTGTTTTAAATGTCAAAAAATGGATTTCATATTTGGAATCAGGAGGTCCAAATTTTATAAATAGATAACTTTTATTTTTAGACATTTGGAATATTTACTTCAGTAAATATTTTATTTACCGTGGTTAAAGGGGTAAATCCAGTAAATAAGGTTAAAAAATAGTATTATAATAATAATAAATTACCCTAACACATGTAATAACCATACTGGATGATACATGTATGACCATGGGAATATTTGGGTCGCTTTTGGGACCCCATGAAGCCGCTTTTAAGTGATAATGACACTTTATATTAATTAAGTTAAAGTAAATACAAAAATGACATAAGCAAATATCTTTTAGTAAAACAATTTTTACATAGGGTTATACATGTTATCTATTATAATATAAATATTAATTATAAATATAAACAAATTTTATATATAATGGTATTTTATTCATAATTTTTAGTCATTTAATAATTAAAAAAATTTATGACACAATGATGATGCTGTATTTTCCTTATTAATGAAAGAATAAAATAAATGGTATTATAAATGTTAAAATAAATATAATTTGAATGTTTTGATGAAATCCACGAATTTTATAGGTTAATATGACATATTACTATTTATTTAATAATTTTTTTCGAATTAATAACGTTTTTAGTACTTTAACAAAAATCAATTATTAAATAGTGTCAAAATTGACATGAAGATGTTTAAAAAAAATTATATTATTAATTGATAAAATATTCCTAAAAATCTAAGGTTCGGACAAATGACTTATATAATAATATTTTTTTCATTAATAAACCACTTGGGGTCTTCTTAAAAGTTTATAGTAAGTTTATTAACCATATAATATAAAAATACAAAGAGACATGGTAAATGTCAACCTATTTAACTAAGAGTTAAATCTAAAAGATAAAGTTAATATAGTGACCAAAACCTATCTAAAACCTATTGTTTGAGTGGTTTTCAACCCATTCTCACCTTATAAATTAAATAATCTATTTTTGAGACATTAGAAACCGAAAACGATTTTATTATAAAATAATATTTCTTGCTTTTCCAAAGGTGCCCCTCACCGCTCTTATAAAAGGGAACTCACCCTTCTCTCACATTCACATATTAAATGCCTTTTGGATCGGCCAAAACCTGCACAAATAACCTCTAAAATGTTCTATATTCATCCTAGAGGCCTTAATTTAGTCATAAATCCAACCTAATGAGCCCTTTTGATCAAATCAAAAGGAAGAACCCGAAGAAGAGGTAAATATTTCATCACCTCTTTCAAGTTCCTTTCTTCTTCCACTTCCTCTTTATTTGTTATTTACATTATAAAATAATAAATAAAGTATCTTATATATACTGTGATTTTATTATAAATATGTTACAACCATATTCATTATTCTATCCATCCTTTTAATGACATGTCACCATACGTGTGTACATACGGCTTACCGTCTCCACGTTGTTGTGTAATTGTTATTCAGTACATTATTATTTGGATGGGTATAATAATGATTTGTAATTGATGTATATAATAAATATAACATGATAATGATTCTTTATATATGATATATCATCCAATTATATATTATTTTAGTATCAAAATAATGATATTGTCGCTCGTACGTACGTACGGATTACCGTCTCCACGAATGTGATGAGATTCATTCCCCATCGTATCCATTCCTGAATAATTTTTATTAGATTATTAAACATAATGTTTAAAGACATAATATCATTCTAAATATGAATAAGATACATCTTATCCGTGAAAAAAATTACTTACATAACAAATCATATGAAGGAAAACAGATCAGTTAACACCCGAAATGACGATAAATACTAAGATATTATTAACAAAGGAATGTTAAAAGATCATATATGCTATCATATTAATGTATATGATCCTTGTATAATATATTAACAATTATTTCACCATTATACAGGAGGTTAACCAACCCTCGAACAAGTAAAAGTACATGGTAAGGGTTAATTTCACAATATCTTCATTATTCGAGGTTGTTTTTTTCGTAAGTATCTATTAGGACCTCTTTATCATCCACATCCATGTTTCTTAAAACTTTCTTCCAAATAATTTTTAATATTTACTAGAATATGTTTTAAATTCATTTATACCCTTGTGTTACTTTTTATAAAATGTTTTGAAAGGAATCTTTCCATGGTTTTCCAAACAGGGTACTTTTTGACCTTTTCCACAAAATTAAGCGAAGAATGTTTTTTTTAACTTATACGGCGGGTGAAACTATTTTCCACCATTATAACATCGTCAAATCTTCCCTTAAAATATTATTAGAATATTTTCAAATATAAATGTTTTATTTTATAATTATGTGACTTAAATGATTTCAAATTAGAAAGAGATATTTCTCTAAAAAGGTTTTGATTTCATTTATGTCAACATCCTTTGATGGATTTTAAACTTGTTTGAAGTTGATTTATTATGATAAAAAACTTACATATTTTATTTAAGGTTTTATGATATGTTTGAATGTGGATGTGTTATTTCATACCATTCGTGGTTTTTGGATAAAGTATTGACATTTCTTATGCCAGTTTTAATACGAATGTTTATCTTATGTTTAAACCTTTTTATATGGGGAATGCATTGGACTTAGTAAGTGACAAGTGGAGCCTGCTATAGCCCATTGATGCATCAGGAGGTCTCATGAGACAAACTAGTGTCTTGTCATAAGTCCTTGACAAAATCTTATTTTTATTCTTGGCATAGGGCCTTGACTATGTGGATATGAAAGTCTGGCATTATTCATTCCATCATTATGAAAGTGGCTATTGATATTACATGTGATTATTTGACTAGTAGAATATCCACGTGAGTATGTAAATGGAATTATTTTGATTTATATTTTACATATTATGATGAAGTTTATGTTGAAAAGTCTTTTGTTTTAGTTCTATACATTGCTTTAAATGTTTATGCTTATTTATTAAATCTTTTCGATATATTGTTATCCTTACTAAGCATCTAAGATCACCCCATTCTATGTTTTATTTTTCCCAGGATGAGAAGAAGTATATTATAACTGAACTATAGGGATAGTCTATGGGATCCCAGTGTTGTCCATGGAAACAATGTTGTAGTAATTTTCCATTTTATAATGTAATGTAAACCTTATGAATGTATCTAGTACTTCAAAGGCCACTAAAATAATCGGTCTTTTGAGACTTGATCTTTTGTGATCATGCCAATGATAAGTAATAATGCACCGACACTGGGCTTCTGGGGTTGCGGCGTTACATTATATACCCAAGCGCTTCACCTAGTGATACAATAGTCTTATTAGTTAAGAAGAAGGATGGATCAATGAAACTCTATATTAATTATTATGATCTCAATAAGATCATGATAAAGGGAAAGTATCTTTTTCCATAGATTTATGACTTTTTGTATTTTATATGAGGAAACTAATACTTTTCCAAGGTGGATCTTCAATTGGGATATTATCAAATAAAGGTGAAGAAAGTGGATATCCCCAATATTTTTTTAATACATGTTATGGGCACTATGAGTTTATAGTGATGCCAATTGGACAAACTAATGACTCATCTATCTTCATAGACCTTATGAATAGATTCTTTAGGGATTACCTTGATATTTTGTTGGTAGTCATTATATATGATATTATTATATACTCTAAAAGAAAATAAGAACATTAAATGAATTTGAATGTTGTACTAAAATCCTTATAAAAGGAAAATTTGTATGAGAAGTATAGTAAATGAATGTTTTGAATAGATAAATAACATTCATGGGGTATGTTATCACCAAAAAAGGGATATTTATTGATCATTCAAAAATAAAGGCTATTTAAGGATGACCCAAACCAACATATATGGAAGAGATCCATAGTTTCCTTGGATTATATGGGTACTATCGTCTATTTGTGATAAAATTCTCATGATTATGTATCCAATTAAATAATATAACTCTAAAGGGGGTGATTATTTTGGGAATAATGAATGTTATGTGAGATTTAAAGAGTTAAAGAAAGAGGCAAATAGTTGCACCTATGCTCATATTACCCACTAGTGGGGAAGGATCTACGATTTACAATAATGTTTCCAAAAATATAATGGGTTCTGTACTCATGAAATATTAAAAGGTGATAGCCTATGTATCCCACCAATTAAATATCTTTGATTTGAACTACCCAACACATGATTTAGAATTTGATACCATTAAAGTGATCTGAGCCTTCTTAACATATTATTACAAGATTTTTAAGAATAAAAATCCAAAAAGTACAACCCTAAAGATCATGATGCATAGTGACTTTAGAATACTAGGTTCATATTACATCACTAATACATGTCATGATTTTAACAATGCTAAAAATATGCATTAATAGCACTATAAATGCATTTTTAATCTAAGGGATGTTTAAATCCTCCCTTTATTAGTGCAAAAAAAAAAAGAACTCATAGTAGGAGGAAATATTTTTTTAGCCATATAACCCCATTTTTAGCTCTTTCCCCCCATCTTTATCAGTGTATTTCACCTACTTCCCCCCCTGCCCCATCAGAATGGGCCTTTTCATCACTTTTCTAATGTCCAACCTCATGTTCACCCCCACATACCTGGATTCAATCCTTGTACCTCTCTTTTGAAACTAGAACCCCTTTACAACTACAGCAAGGTGTTTTATTCTATATTTTACGATATATATATATATATATTTAAATATATATGTTGTTTATTCATATATTTATATTTTTTAAATGAATTTATAAAATATGTATTTGTGTGTGAAATATATACTTTTATTTATTTAAATATATTATATATTAATATTCATTTACATATATTATAATATAAATATAAATATATATCCATTTATTAATACACACATTTATGTATATATAACCATTATATATATATATATATATAACTATATATATTTTCATATATTTTTATAATATAACAAAATGGTTAGATATTTTTCTAATTAAAATTTTATAATATTTCTATATATTCTGTATTTGGTTATAAATTTTATACATTATATATACACATTTAATTTAATATTTACATATAAAATTTCTATAATATATTTATAAGTATTTACTATAAAATATATTTATATACTACATTTAATGATAAGGATAATGCTTTATTTATACAAACACATTTATATATGAGGTTTATGCACAATATTGACGCACACACACATATTTACACAAATAAGTATAATTTTATTTTTCTCACATACACATAAAAATATTTACATATATATATATGTATTTATTTACATATATTATAATATATGTAAAAATATATATTTTTTTATTGACCCACACATGATTATATATAAACATTAATGGTATAAGTATATAAATACATATTAAATCATTTTTATAAGGTAAATAAATTAGATGAAATTTTATTTTAAATAAAATTATTGATTAATATTTACTTCTATTGGGTTTATATATATAAAAATAAATTTTAATGTAAATATATTTAAATATGTATTTATACAATTGATTTATTATAAGTAAATATAAGAAAATATGCATATATTTAATTATAAATAAAACTAAAATATAAAAACAACTAAGATTTTAAATCCATAATATCTATATAGATTTAATACCTAGGAATAATTTCATTATTAACTGAAAAGGATAATAATAATCTCTTAAATGAAGCTTAAATACTATCAAATATTAAAAAAACCAGGGTATCCCAATTAAAAATTCATTTTCAGAGGCGTTATATGCCTTTTTTTACATTGAAAAAATAGTGTCTTAGGTCCCCTCCAGTCAATATGGCATAAATCATTTTGAAATATTCAATTAAATATTTGGTAGAGCTCAAATGGACACCCATATTAAAAGTTATGGTTATTTGAAGTTTAAGTCATGTTTTATACTTACCTTAGACCGTTCATTAGTTTATTGATTTTTTTGACATCTCTATTTTATTAAATTACTATTACTCAATAATTATTAATTAATTATTAATTAATATTTTTTAATTATTTTTATATTCCAATTTTCACTAAATATATTATATATTAAGTTTAAATGTAAATTTAGCGTAATTTAAATCATATTGAATAAAATATATTATATTTATATCAATATAAATATATGAATATATTATTTTTAATGATATTTTTTTGAAATAAAGAATTTATCAGCACTAAAAAAAATGTTCTTATAACGGGGGTCCTTTATTAGTGCTTCTTTCTAGCACTCATAAGGGGAATCGTTGGATAAACCTAAATTTTTAGTAGTGCACCAAATGAAACGTAAAACATGGAATCATTATTTTATTCCCCTTAGAGAGCTCTTAAATAGAATAGAGATATTAGAACTGCATTAGATAACATAATGAATACATAAAATTATGGGGTTTTCTAAAAAATCTATTAAGTGAATACACATGATAATGAGCCATAACATGTGAGTCAACGATATAACATGATATAATAAAAGAGATGGAACATGAGTAATCGAATATAATAATGATATATAGTACATAGTTTCATAAGTTCAAAATAGCATAGGAATTTTGGAAGTAATATAAAACATGAAATAAATATAATTCAATGCTAACTTCTAAGACAACATCACATGTTGGACGGATTCCCATAAGGGATTATGTTCACTCCCTAACCCCATAGATGACATATCATGAGACTAAAACATTACCCAATGCATTAGAGGGATATATAATTTCATTCCCACTCATCAAATACATATTATGTACATGAATATATTATCCACATAATTAAATCAAGCATAAGTCCTAAATATAATAATTACTATGAAAAAATGGGTTACATAATCTTGTCTCATAACATAATCAAAAGATATTTATTAAATGTAGAATTTGATAAATAGTCATAAATCATGTATTAACCCATAAAAGGAAGGGATAATGATCTTTGAATATATTTAAGAGATATAAATATAAAATTTAAAAACATTACATATCATTGAATAGATATATATAAAGTGAGTTAGAGAGAGAGTGTGGCTATAGCCTGATGAAATTGGTGGTTTAGAGAGATCTGTTGCCTCGACTTGGATCGTCTTGTGAATTCTTTATATTTATAAATAATAAAAATATGTTAATTATTTAATTTTATACTAATTTTTTTAATCTCATTATTCCTTTTATTTTATTCATTACCATGTCACATTTAAATTACTTAATTCTTTAGGTCCATGGTGGACATTTTGACGATATTCAGCTCATATGTCAAAAATTACTTTTTTAAGTTGAATAAGGTAAAAAACATTATAAATTAATCTTCTCCATAATAATAATCATGATATAATTTTTATTTTTATTTATGAATTATACTTTAAAACTAATAATTAAGGATGGTTATGAAAAATGAACCATGTTACAATCATGGAGACGGTTGGTAGTACATACACATGAATAATGTTTCCATTTTTCAACGATCAAGATAGAAATAAGATAAGTGATATTTTAACTTCACATAATTATAATTAAATCATAAATATTATAATATTAAATTGAATACACTTACATATACCATTCATGTGATGTGGTAATAAAATAATTGAATCACATCACTTTGTGGTACTGTAGTCTGTTTTACACATGAACGATGTTATCATTTTCAGTGGATGGTAAGGTAAGAAATTATATTATATATTAATTTTATAGAATTATTAATATTTATTTATTGTTATATATAAAAATATAATCCATCATTATAAATAACCATTAGATGTTATGATGGAAAAAAATTACATCAATTCGTGAGGTTGTATTCCACCATGCACATGATCAATGTTTTCATTTACCATTGATGGTAGTGGGGATGAATTTAGGTTATTAAATTAACATAATATCATATTATTATACAAGAGATGCATATTTTATTATATGACAAAGATTGAGTAAGATTTTAAAGAGGCTTAAAAATAAATAAAACAAGGATTCTCGATAAAGAACGCTACCTCTTCTTGGGGCCACCTCTTTAAGATTATACCTAAATCCTTACTAGATTGGATTTATATTCAAAACAATGATTATAAGACTATGAGAGGTAGGTAAGGAAGTTATTTTGGTAGGTATTTTTCAAAATAATGGGTTTTTATGTGTTTAAAGAAGAGGATAGGATGTTCTCTTTTATATGGGGGGAGAAGTGAAATTCTTGTAAATAGAAAAACTATTCCATAATGGGAAGTCACTCTCAAGAAAAGTTATTGAAAAGTTTTTACCCATTTAGTTTTTTTACCATGACAACTATTTTTTTACTATTTTTACTATTAATTATAACCAAAAAATTTAACCATATTATATAATTTAAATTTTT
Source organism: Viscum album (assembly GCA_963277665.1). NCBI lineage: Eukaryota > Viridiplantae > Streptophyta > Magnoliopsida > Santalales > Viscaceae > Viscum > Viscum album. Next base: position 746,024,707 of record OY728129.1, on the reverse strand, counting down.
ATTATTAAAAAAATTTAATCCATTTTACAAAATTAAATTCATATAAGTTTCAGAATTTAATGTAAATTTAACCCGCAGATGTGTCGAAAAAATAGTTTTTCAAGAAATGAATTTTGCAATCATAAGATGATCTTATAATAACTATATGAAAAGTAATAATAGTTAAATTAGATTAAATTAATATATACATATATAAATTTATTTTAATAATTACTCAATAAGGGTTATTTTAATTAGCTAAAATGGGGAAGCATTAGTAACTTTAAAATAGTTTTTAGAGAAAAGTCCTTAAAACCATAATAATAAATTTATATTTCAATCCTATATAATGATTATTTAAATGTTAATAATTGAATGAAATATTAATCATGAATACCTATTTTAATTTTATATATTTTTTAATAATAATATAACTTTTAAATTACATAATCAATATAAAGAAATTTTTTTTACAGAAAATTGGCATTTTTCACAATTCACTGAAAATCATTATTTTTTGAAAAATTTGAAAATTTCATTATATATTAATATCGATATTATGATTTAAAATATTATTTTAATTTTATAAAATAAAACATCAAATTTTTGTAAAAAATATTTATAATATTTTTTTACACAATAATAATTTTTTTTTGAAGAAAATATATATTTTTTAAGAATAAATATCTTTATTAAAAATTCAGTACATATTTACTAAGAATTAATAAATTGAATATAAAATTTATATCTACTTAATAAATTATTTAATTATTTTAATACCCACTAATTTAACATCTTGGTTATAATGATCATGTTTAAATAATCATGGTTCTTTTGGTTTCAGTGTAGTGTGTCGCATAAGAAATCAAACATAGTTTTCCATTTTAAAAACTTAGGGTGTTACATCAGTGATCTTCACATAAATTATTTGGAAACATTACCTTTATAAGAGAAAATTGTACCATATATAATGATCATAAAATCCTGAAGTATATATTCACACAAAAAATAGATTTATTTTTACCAACAAAGGCTGTTAGAGCTGATCAAGAGTTAAGACTGTTTAGTCCATCACCATTCTAGGAAGGTAAACACAGTTTAGATGCTATGGGTAGAAAGGATCCTACAAACCTAAACACGAAGAGGTTTAAAAGATATCCAATCTTCATGGATATCAAAAGGATGTACATGGGATTAATAAAAGTATTTGGATCATTTCTTTCTCAAATAACTACTCAACCATTCATTCTTGAGATTCCAAAAGAGGCTCACAAAGATGACATCGAGCTATAGAAAAACATAGTGAATATTCAAGAGTTAAACTTTGTTAAAGATGGATTTATAAAGTTATAGACTAGAATATGTGTCCCATAAAAACCAGAAATGAAGAGGGAAATTTTGGATGATGCACATATCTCATCTTTCTATATTAATTTAGGAATTACTAAGATGTATAGAGATCTGAAGTAAAACATCTAACGGGATAACATGAAGTGGGTGATAATAATTTTTTTATCAAAATGCTTGTAATTCCAATATTTAAATTTGAAATGAAATATGTTTATGATTATTATGAAACCATTTATCATACCCATATGGAATTGGTAAAATATTACAATGGATTTCATTGTAGGAATCCCCTTGAAATATAAAGGAAATAACAATATCTGAGTGAAATTTGGTCACCTTAAGAAGTTAGTGCATCTCATTACTATTAAGGAATATTTCTATAGTCCAACATTCCATGATATACATAAAGTAAGTGGTAAGGATGCATGGATGTCCACTCTCCAATTTATCTAATTGAGATCTAATGTTTACCTCATGGTTCTGGAGAAGCCTTTAGCAATTGTTGGATATAAAGACGAGTTTTAGTACTACTTATCACCCTCATATGGATGGTCAATATGATATAACCATTAAAACTCTAATGAAAATTCTAAGATTATATTTAATTGATTTTCAAGGATATTGGAATCATCACCTTCTCTTATTGGAGTTATCAAATAACAAAAAATTTATTTCTAGAAATAAAATTCCACCTTCTAAGGATCTATATGAAAATATTTGGTTGAATCCAACATGTTCGGAAGAAGATGGAGAGATAAAACTTATGAGACAAGATATAAACCAAGATATTAAAAATAAGATTCAAATTATTCAGTGTCATATAAAATCTACTAAAAGTATATAAAATAACTTTGTAGATAATCATCAATGAGAATTAGAGTTTATGGTCAGATATAATGTGTTCTTTAATATATAACCATGCTCTATATTCATGAGGTTTTGGAAGAATGTAATTTTTAATACTTGATACATTGAAACCTTTGAGATCCTTGATTAAATTAGAGTTGTGGTCTATTGAATTTCACTACCACATTACCAATATAAAGTACATGATGTGTTGCATGTATCCCTTTTTTGGAAGTACATACCAGAACCTCCATGTGTACTAAATCCTAATATTATACCCTTTAAGAATTATTTTCATATGAGGGAAATATGGTGAATATCTATGATCATAGAAAATGTTTTCTACAAAATAATACAAATCACTTGTTTAAAGTGTTTTGAAAAAATGATAAATTTGAGGGTGAAACATGGCAACCCAAGAAGGTAATGAAACATAAGAACCATCATCTAATTTAGTGTATAAAATGAAATTCCAAGAGAAAAATCTATGAATGGGGGAATAATGTAATAACCCAAAGTTGTAGAAATTTAATTCAATTTTCTAATAAATAAATGACATATTAAGTGATGAAGTTATTTAAAACATATGACATAATTTGGATATTTTGGACTGTTATAAAATATAGAATTTTGGATTTAAAATACCATTAAATATAATAACCATTTTTGAAATTTTTGTTGTAAATTGAACATTATTATTAATATATATTAAGGGTTATGATAAAATTAAATCGAAAAATATGAATCAAGTAATGGCCTCAACCAGTAGGTTCATATCCTATGAGGCCCATTTATTGGATCTTTTGAGGGAGATAGAATAGTTAGTATTTTCTCTTAACCATTCCCATATTGGGATCTAATAACTAAAGCTCAAGAGAAACTATTTATGAGAGATGTTAATTCTTTTGGAGATCTCTATCGAAAAAATGTTAATTGAATCACCCAAAGAAAGAACGACATGAAACACCTTACCCTTCAGGTGTATACTAGTGTAATAAGGTTTTATGTATCTAGACCTTAGTAGTATTTTTTTTATATTTTCCATTTTAATGAAATAATTATTATATTTATCACTTTTTATTATTAATTTATAAATTATTATATAATTATTTTGATAAAAATTTTATTTTGATACGAAGAAATCAAGATTTTATTTTTTTGGAAATATATACACTTAATTAAGACATAGTTTTGATAATTTCAATTAATCTTTAAATAAATATTATTTTAATACAAAAAAAATTTTAAGTAATATACATTTAATTATAAATAATAATCTAATTTAATGATGTCTAATGTAATTCTAATAAAGGACATAAAGTTATTATTATCAGAAAAATTAGCATTTTCAGTAAATAAGGTTTTTTATTAAGAAGTAAAAATTCTCATATTTATGAAATTATTTTTAAAATCAGAAAATAAAAATTATCCATTATTGATTTTTTTAATTTTTTTAAATAGTCGAATTCTTCGGTAAAAGTTAAATATGGTTTAAATATACAATTTATATTATAATAACATAATAGCCCAAAATGGTGCAATAAATGATATATGGAGTATCTGTGACCGAAATCATATTTTTTATTTAAAATATAATTTTTTTGAAGTTATTTGATATATTTTATAATTATTTAATTAATCCACAAAAAACTATATAATATTTTAAGGTTTGAAAAATAAATAATTTATAGACATGAATCCCTTCCACATTACTAATGGTATTACTTTAATATGTTCAATTATTGTCCTTATAAAATATTGACAACCACTCCACTTTGGAAAACACCATGTGGAAAAATATGGGAAGGTTTTTGGTTTTAATTATTTTATCATAGAGTCCAAAACCTATGTTTATATATTAATTAATAATTACAACTTATTTATCTATAAATACCCACCCATCCTCTATCCCCTATTCACTAAAAACTTATTGAAAATGAATTTTATCTCCTTATCCTTTTATAAATCACAACCAAGGTGTTCCCAAGATCTTAAGAATCTCATTTTAATTATTTAGATGCACCCACTCAAGGTAAGGGATTCTGTTCTCATTTTCTTTATTCAAGAACTTTTTTTTGAATTATGCCTTTTGATTTATAATTTTTCACATTGGAATATGTTTTAAACATAACTTTAACTATACTTATGTTTCCCATTTAATTACATAATACATTTCACTCCCATAAACCCCTTCAATGAAATTTTATGTACACTTTTAATGATGAAAAAAATTTCCCTCGACTTTTCCATGCAAATCTTTTGTGTTGTGAAAACCCAAAAAAATTTCCAATCTAGGGTATTAAAATAGGTGGACCTATCCTTAATTTATTAGGGACTTCCATTTACTAAATTCACACTATTTAATCGTGGTATTAAAATTAATGAAATGTGTTCTTATATTGTATGATCTATGTGGACCGCTAACTCTTGTACATGATAAGAATGTGATGGGTAGGCCCAGAATTATATATCCCCACAATGTATTGGGAAATGTTTTATCTAATTAGATATTATTTATGGTGTATGAGAGGTTCTCCTAAGAACACTATTTTATGTTTTATTAGTGGTTAGCCTTGAATTATGCTTATGACGTCATGTTTTTTTATGTTTCCACATACCAAAATTGCCTTGATGTTATCATATTATATCATGATTTGATGTTCATGTTGATGATTCTCACCCATTTTATACCACCTTGATATATCTCTTGACTAACACATGTTATTTTCATCATGTTATTGTTTTATTATTCCAGTACTGAGATTTATAGCTCACCCCTTCCTTATATATGTCCCTAGGTTATCCTGTATAGTTTTAGAAGAGCTATAGAATTTTAAGAGCATGTTAAATAGTGTTAAATAATATTATTGTATCCCATTTTGAATTTATTATGTTATATATCTAATTAACCAAAGAAAATATGCCTTTAAATCTTCTAGGATTGTATTATGTGTTTATTTATGATGGAAATCATAAATTAAGGTATAATAAAGATATGGATTTTCATCAGTGTCCTATTTGGGGAAATTTTGGGTTAGTTCATGACATATTCTTCTGATCATATGACTAGGTTTATGATCATTTGAATTTTTTATTGATCATATTAATTTATCTCAATCATATGAATTTAGTCTAATTGAAAGTATTTCTCTCAATCATAAGACTTTGTTTTGATCATGGGTTTTTATCACAACACTTTTTTGTTTGCCGTATGAATTTTTCATAAGCCCTTAGTATATACATAAGTCTTTTATCAAATCATAAGGTTTCATTATAATTCATTAATTTAAATATAAGTTTCATTTTAAGACTTTGATTCCATCTTATGGATTTGGTGAGTGAATTAAATAATTCGTATGACTTCTAGACTAAGTGAAATTTTCTTGAAACTAGAACATCATAAAAATTCATACAAAACATATCAGTTGAATAAATTAATTCATCACCCATAATTTGTTTCCTTGAAAATAAGAACAAATTAAAAAAAAATTAGAACATTATAATATTTTTTGGGATACTTCAAGAAAAATTATTTTTAATAAAAATGATAGTGTTTTTAGCATCAAAATTTAGAAAAAATGTGAAACATTGGATCAACATTAGTTTAACCAACATTATCCTCCATTTTAATGATCAAAACCCCATAAAATTTAAATATAAAAATTTAAGGAGGTTTTCAAAATAATACATTTTAGATCTCAATATTTAAAAAAAATATAGACCAGAATACTTCATAATATTAGTATTGAATAATTTTGTTTTTGTTTATTCCATCCACTTCTCACATATTTTTTGTTATTAAAAATAATGTCAAAATAATTGATTGAACAAATTCAATATTTCATGTTGAAATATAAAAAAAAAGATAATTTGACTATAATGAATTAGAATCTGGTTATTTTATTGAATAAACTGATTAAAATCAAAAATAAAATAATATTTTTTTAATATTTTGTATCCAAAGAAAAGAATTTAAATAAGAATAAAGAACTGATTTCATTAAAATAATAAAAAATTGTATTTATAAAAATATTTAAAAAATAAAAAATAAATAAAAATTATAACATTGGATCAATATTTCAGTTGGTTTAAGGATGAGAATATATAGGTATAGTTCCAGGATGTGGGTTGTTAAAAGAAATATGTAAGGAAGCATTTGGTTCAAGATTAGTTGGGATAGTAGGGTCATGAGGATGGTGCTCACTAAAGGGTAAAGAGAAATGTGAATCTCCTCCAATGACATCCAAATCTCTCTTAGAACCTTCTCCTATAGTATTTATAATTTTTTCATAGATGTATTTAGCCTTGTACATTTCATAAATTCCTAATGTAGAAAAAGAGGGCATGGAAGATAAAGTAGGTGGAGTGGATGACCTGACTTTTTTATTCAGTTTATTGATTATATTTATTATAGAAGGTAGAAATATCAAAAGTATCCAATGAATTTTTCTCTATTTCAAGATATATGTAAACAGGAATATATCCTTAAGATATTAGGGTTATTATTTAAATTAGAATATATATATATATTTATATCAATCATCTTTATGAATACCTCTCAGTAAAAATCTATGAAAACTGAATATCCTTGTCAAAGCTTTTGTTCATGACCCCTGAGACATTCCCACACATATAATTTGGAATCAAATATAGAAAAAAAATCCACATAACTTCCACTAGGATATTGGAAAATTTATAAGTAGATATAAAAGGGATAGTGATTGGCTATGGTTCTCTTGGAGGAGCCATTTATTTTCCTTTAGAAATACATTTTTGTGTCTCAATAGGTTTATGAAAATATTTATCAGAAGATGAAGACTCTAAAACTAATGATTTATAATTTAAATAAAATGTATTTTCATATTATATACTGATAAATTTTATCTTTTTAAATATAATTATAATTTTTTTCATTTAGTGTTAATCTCCTTCACGTCAGCAAGTTGAAAGTATTCTATGATGATACAATGTTATCCATGGAGGATTTATTCAATGATCTATGAAATTCATTGATAAAAACATTAAAATCATTTATTAATATCTAATGTTTTTTATTCTCCCTTCTTTAGTAAATGGTAAAATCCATTATTTTATAAATTTAGACCCTTTTAACTTCAAAAAAATTTCCAAAAGACATCAAGTCAAAATGAATTGAATCCACCTTTTTTTTCAATGCATACAAGGATGATTAAATAACCAAAAATTTATTATAGATATATTATGAAATATAAATAGGGTTAGTAAACCTATTTTATTAGGTTTAAATAGTATAGGTAGTGTAGATAAAGATTTAATAAAGTCCATTAACTCATTAATGTTTTCTATAGAGATTTAATTTGGTTGATAATGATGAATTATTTTAATGATTTAAAAATGATATATTTTCGTATTCTTTAGATAATCAAAATAATTCATTGGAATAGAATCATCTATCAATTATTCCAAATGATATTAGAAGGATTAAATTTCAATCTATTCTGTAATTAGACCACCCGATTTAAAAAGTTGTATACTTCTAGGAAACTCACTCTAAGAAGACAACACATGAATAGTCTGAACATTCCCAGACTCATTGAAAACTATAGAATAAATGGCCTGAACATGATTTATAAAAGAATGTTGAGACTTATCCTTATTCACTAGGGGTACAGTTGATTCTATTTCATTATAATGAGAAGAAATATTTTTAATTCTATTGGATTCTGTGATATAAATTTTCAGAGGTGAATGTATCCTCTAAAATAAGACATAATTATATCTTCTCACTAGAGAAACTTTAATATTCTCATTTATTATGTCCTCAATATCCTCATTATTTTTAATGCGATTTGTCTTGGTCTCTTGTTGAGATTATTAAATCTATTACCTCACAATAAATAGACCTCTACTCTCCAATAACATATTTTCTATGTTTAAATTTTGATCATCAAGTAATATATGAACAAAAGTAACAATTTCAATAAACTTATTTACCAAATCAACTCAAATACATGTATGATCCTCATTAGCCACCACTAGAGAACTAACTATTGTATAATTCCTTTGAACATTTGTAAAAACCTCTATGAGATCTTGATTACTAATATATATGGTAGTATCTTGAATATAAATGAGTTATATTATATTATCCCAATCATGATCCCATTCAAACAGAGTTGTTTCCTATTTATTTCATAGACTATACTACTCTACTTGTGTAGACAAAGGGTTATTCTCTTCCTCATCATCTCCTTATGCTCCATTCTCATCTTTTTTCTTCACTATCATCTTATTCTGAGTGGCATACCAAATTTAATACACATTTCTTATAAGTCTATCAGATTAGGTGGGATTATTTTTTTACTTAGTTTCCTCATATTCACTTTGTAACTCTTTATTTTTCTTAAAAATTAGGGTCAATATCCTCCCATAGGGAAACAAATTTATCCCTTTATTTCAATGAAAACCATAATACATATAGTGCATCATATATCTCAAAATATTCACCTTCTTCAAACTCAATAGAAGATATATCAAATTAAGTTATTGAAAGTGAACTTTATAAAACCCACTAGCACTTTGGGATACTCTAGTATGAATAAATATAGATTGAATCCTTCGATCAAATTCTAGGTAGTTTTTAAGTTTATTTTCAATAGTAGGAGTCAAAAATAGATATTCAATTATTATCAAAGTTCTTATCACATCATCAATGATCAATTAATAACTATAGAGATACCCACCATCATGGGGATAGTGTAAATCTTCATCAATCTACACCGAAGAAATTTAAAAGGTTTTTCCATTCACTTATAACCGAAGAACATCTCTATCTTAAAAAAAGAGAAATAGAGGATTTCCATATAATTATTATACTTCCTTTTCAAACACAATTAGAATATTATTATCATAAAAAATACATTCCCCACCTTAAAAAATCAGAATAAATTTTATCACATGACCCCTCTTCTTTGATTGAGAAAATTCAACATTTTTAGGTAGAAATAACCATTCCTTAATTTTTAAAATTTCCATATCTAACATTCCTAATTCACTATCATCAACACTTTTGTATTTATCAATACTAATAGATGTATTCATGTTTGAATGGGTGGTAATTTAGTGTTTGAAATATTTGTAAGGTTTGAAATCAATCTCTTGAGGATTTCTATCGAGTGTGTTATAACCAAATGACTTATCTATATCTAATGTTTTACTATGAAATATTCCATTTTATCACATAATAAATTTGGAAAGTGATAGTCCAAAATAAAATTGAAATAAACTAAAGAAACAATGATCCAGTAAATTAGAAGTTTCAAATAGTGAAAGTAATTTATCTCTTATAAGTAAATTTATAAGTTGAAAATGCAATAAATTATAATATTTAACTAATCATGAATAAATTTTAAATAAAAATAAAATCTTTGAAATTAAAATAATACAAACTCACTTATAATAAATCTAAATCGATCAGGATGAAAGGTATTATAATTTTTTTACCCATTTATTTTTTATACAAATTAATTCCAATGTGATATAACCCTATATTGAGTGATCCATTAACAAATTATTCCTTATATCAATGTGGTGGGTCCTAAAATGACATAGATTTTTTGAAATATTGAAAACATAATTGTTATAATGTTTGATAGGTATATGGTAAAAAATAAATATAAAATCTATTAATGTGTATTCCATTAGAAACACTTTCACATGAAAACTACTAGCTATATTGTACTCAAATTAAATACATGATAATGAATATGAGTGTTTCTTTTAGAAGACCAAGAAACCAATTACTATCTTAAGAAGTGGAAGGGACTTTAATTATAATTTCTATCAAATTCACACTCTTTAAAGTTATAAATAGAATAAATAATTAAATAAAATCTAGAGTTTTTTGGAAAAAGTAAATAAAATGAAATAGTTCCTTTAAAATATATTAAATTTATTTTAACATATTTTAAATGAGACTCTATAGGATTTTCTAGAAATTTGGCACATAATCATTCTAAAAACATGTTATTTGGCCTACTTGTAGTAGGATTTAGAGAACTTCAAATAATCCCACTATATAAATTTTTGTCATTTAGTTTACCAAATTTATGAAAATTAATTTTAATATTTTAATTCATAGGATTAACATGTATCCTATTGTTTTTAGGTCTAATTAATTTTAGTTAATCATATATGTATTGTATTTTAATTTAAAACATTTATGAATTTTTTGGATTAATATGAAAATAATTGAAAATATCTAACTCACCCATAATACTAATTTAAAAATATTTTTTCATGAGTTTTTAAAATTCTTTAAAAAATGTATTCATTGATCCAAAAATCACATCATATACAAAAATTTTAACTTAATGAGAACCTGAGGATGATTTTTTTCTGAAATATTATTGGGTATAAATCTAAAACCATTTGATAAAAGGAATTATTTAAACCATTCATAACTAGATATAAGTACTTGTTTATGACCATAAAAATATTTAAAAAGTGTGAAGAGAGAGTTAGGAAAGTGAGGGTTTTGAAAACCTAGTGGTTGTTTGGCATAAACTTCCTCTATTAAAAATAAATTAAAAAAATAACATTTTACATTAATATAAAATAAATTGAATTTCATATAAGATGCATATTATAAAAGGATCCTAATGGATTATGATATAGATATAATGGGAAAGATGTTAGGTTGGAATAATAAAAATATACATAAGAGTGGGGGAGGGGGTGAATTGTTTATTTTTGATAATCCTAAAAGATTATAGTTTTTAAAACTCTTTTCAATTTATAAAGATATGTATCATAATTATTTTTTAATAAATATGAGTAGTGTATAAACAAAAAAATGAACACATCAATTTTATGGTGTTTTAGGGCACAATGATCCCCTAATCCACTCCAACAAATTTCTCTCTATGATCTTGGTGATTTTCACTATAAAGGTCATCTTATCATAATACATTCAAATACATAACTAAGTGAAGAAATTTAACATCATTATAAAAAGGATAAAAAGATCATTTTGGTTATTTTATTGTGAACTGGTTATCCACAGCTTAGTTAAAGAATCTGTAACTTCATCCAAAACTGAGTATGAGAAGTTGGAACGCCAATAAATCAAAAGGGTGTGATTTGTTGATGGTTGGGGTTTAAATTCACATTAATAGAAGAAACTAAAAGAATGTGGATCTTATTATTTATAAATTAAAGTCTTTAATAAAGATTAACACTAAAGAGATCATAGTTTCAAATAAACTTTAATAAAAGTTGAAATGAATAAACAATAGCAGTTACAACAAAATGAAGTTGAAATAAAAAACTTCAAAACATATCCTCTTTAGAAAATAACAATTTCATTCAATATTTACAGCATATCTGTATATCAAAGATATACACGAGTATGTTGTTGTATTTTAATTGTTTATCATAGACACACACTATTAATTTGAAAATACTATGTTGATTTATATAACATTCTTTCAGTTGATAAGATCTAAGAAAATCTCTTGATATATCGTATATATTCAAAAATAAATCGACCAGGGGAGTCATAACTTCACTTAAGAATAAGAGTGACTTTATCCATGGAATATGGGTCTTTGAATTGATCATATCAATCCTTTTAATTGATCATATAATATATTTAAATTGGTCTTTATTTCTGTAAAGACCATTGCATAAATCTCAAATAAAAACATGGATTTACAAATCCGAAATTGAATAGTCAAATTTAGGGTTCAACAAAGTATAGAAAAAAATACAAAAATTAGGGTTTAAAACATAGGGTTGATCATAAAAGTAGGGTTGATAGATGTTACATTTGATTCCTTAAACATAGGGTTCGTTACTTACATAGTGTTTCTAAACCACAATTTTTTTATTAAAAATGTAAGGTTTAATACTTACGTAGGGTTTCTAAACCGTACTTTACCTTCTTAAAAACGTAAGGTTCCATAATTACATTGTGTTTATGATCTGTACTTTTCATCAATGTAGGGTATAAGATCTATCTGCACTATTCTAAACATAAGGTTCATTCCTTATGTTATGTTAACCAACATAGGGTATGAAAAATGTTTCTAGAAAACACTAAACTTTAATAAAGATTTCTTGTGAATAAATAAATTGAATATATTTACAAAATAAATGTGGAAAAGAATATTAATTTCTTAAAATTCACTAAAATTAATATCATTAGTAAAACAAAAAGTGTATTTTTGAGTATCAAAATCAATTAGGGTTGTAGAGTATTATTGAGACAATACATGACCATTAATTTTCACCTTTTGATGATAAAAAAACATAAAATAATTTATAGAAAATGTAAGATTTTGTAAAAATAATAATATTACAAAAACTTAATGTTTTGAAAATTAAAATTTCACTATATTATTTCAATTTCAAATAATTATTTCAATAAAATAAGAAATAGATAATATTTAAGAATATTGTCTTTATCTAGTTTTCTTAAAATTTTGGTGATATCAAAACTAAAGTATATGAAAATGAATTATAATATATTCATTTGTTCATAGAACTATAAATGAATGTTATATTGTATTGAGTTTAAAAATTAGACACAGATTCTAGAAGTCGAGATAAACATACAATAAAATATATAAATGAAGCATAGAATATCAAAAAACACTAAAATATATATTATAAAATTGTTTAAATACCAAAGTGGGGTTGACTTGATGAAAAGGTTTAAACAATAGGTCTGTTAGATGGTGAATGTTTTTGATCAGGAGGGACTGATGGTTCTTGTGAAGCCTGAGAATCCAGAAAATCTTATTTAAACAATGTTATCTGACCTTGTAACATTTAAAAAATATTTTATATCAGCTACCTTATCAAAATTCACGAATATTGACTTATATTAAAAATATTAATCATATTAAATTTGATGAATTCAGTTAGGTTTTTCTCTATTTATATATTTGGAGAAAGCTTATCACTAAAATTATTAAGAAATAATCTAATGTCAGGTTCAAATGAAGTGAGTTTCTCAAAATGATATTTCTAATTATCTAATATTACCAAAAAAGGTTCACTATAACATTGTTGATACTAAATAATTTCATTCATATCAGACATTACAAATGTGATTACTTGGAATTGTTTGATTAGGTCTAGTGATGTTAGTGGTGCTGATGTTGAAGAACTGTATTGATTGATACCCCCTTTATTGATTCAAATTTGTTTCCCAAATACGATTTTAAATTTTAGAATCTATTTTAGGAAAAAATTCTAAATTCATTTTTCTAAACTAATTCAACATATCTTTCTTGAATTCATAAAAATATCTTTTTGACAAAAACATTTCTTTGAACTATTGAAACTGAGTCTGAATAGACTCTAATTCCAATTGAGGAACATATGAGTTTCAGAATTAATCAAAATATTTTCTTGTGGATTCCAATTCTTGCTAAAGACTAGTGTTCTCCTATACCTTTTTAAACATTATAACAATATCTTCTATCTTATTTGATAGATAATCAGATGATCCTTCATATGGGTTTCTAGACTCAGGAGCTTCTACCACCACATCTAAAGACATAGCTAAAGTCTTTTAACATGAAAAAAATACCATCAAGGACTTGTATCATTTATCTAGAGAGAAAATATTTTATTTCCCTTGATTGATCAATACTAGAGATAGCCTTATGTTTAACATCTTCAGTATTTTCAGTTAGTGATTTATGAACTTTCTCTCATTCTTGAGAATTTTCACTTTTATGATCTGGTTGATAGGAAACTTTCTATTCTTAAGCTTGAATTTCAGCCTATTGTTCCTTATGTTGATCAATTTCTTCCAAAGGAGATTATAATTCTTCATCTATAGGTCTAGGTGTTTGAAACTATTGATCCTCATGCTAAGTTTATTCTATGATTCTCGGCCTTTTGAAAAGTTCTTCTTGGGATTATTATTCTAAAGATTCTACATCCAGATATATCGAGATATATCATATCTTTCTTTTTCTTGGTTGAATAATACATTCTATACATAATTCTCTAGCTACTATATTTCTTAAATTAATTGATCATACATACACGAGTTTTCCTTGCTCCCCCTAACCAAAAGGCCCATATTATTTTTTTATCTGCACCAACATGCAACAGTTTACCTTTAATTATGTTCCAAAAGAAATATAATTTTATTAGAGTACCAACATTCATAACATTGCTGTGGTGACATCTCTTTCAAGAGTAAATATATCAAATCTTATTTTTTATTCACAATAGTATAGAAATAATCATTCTATAAGAATAAAAAGTCATTCTTTCCTATGAATTGAAGCAGTGATTCAAATATCATAGAATATATCTAGGAAAAACATAATATCATTGATAAAAAATGATATACATGTCAGGGTACAAAACATTTTACTTCTAAACACTTCTTAAAATTATAGATGTCTGAATAAACTTAACCAAAAACTTCTGGTCAGCCTTGAAAAACTTTACCAAATATTTCATCATATTTGTTAAACCAAAAAGAAATGACATGATGTCTTATAACTTATAATCCAAATTTTCAATTGATCAAAGATAAATATGAAAAAAAATCATCCCTAAAGGACTTTTAAAATTTGAGTGATTTCTAATAAAGAGATCAAAAACTCCTTATCATCTACTGGTAAAGAGAATATGTCCTCTGTTTCTCCAAATATAAACTGAAAAACCTTGTAAAAATGCTTCAATTCTAACTCAAAAAGAAATTTTTTATTTTATTTATTAAATATAAATTCCAAAACATAAAATTCATGGGTTTTCTTGAGCAGAAAGTTCATTTCATATAGCCATTTAAAATCAATGACCTTTCCTTGAAGAATATTCTCAAAGGGGACATAGTGATTCTTCGGATCGCTTAGTTTTCCTTTATCCATTTTCCTTTTCTTCATCATTTTTTAGAATATGAAGGGTGAAGGTTTTTGGATTGCATGTTTTGTATGAAATACAAGGGATTTAGTAGTTGAAAGGGTTTGAAATTGAAGGGTTAGGAAAAATGAAGATGTTTTCTGAAGGTTTGATGAAATATTTTGGACACTCATGCCGATATTGTAGGGTAATCATTAAATTATTAATTTTTGAAAATATTATATTTAGAACTAAAATTGAAATATATAAATTTTATTTAAACATAAAATAAATGAATTAAAATAAAATAAATAAAAATTATTAACTGGGAATTTGAAAAAATGAATTAATAATAATTTTTTTTCAATTTAAATATTTTTAACTCACCCTTGATAAATTCAAAACATTCATTCTGAAGTGGTTTAGTAAATATATCAGCTAATTGATATTCTGTATTTACAAATTCTAATGATATATCCTTTTTAAGAACATGATATCTTAAAAAATGACGCATTATATCAATACGATTAGTCCTAGAATGACTTATAGGATTTTTAGAAATATTAATAGCATTAGTATTATCACATAAAATAGGTATATTATTAAAATTTAGTCCAAAATCCAGTAGAGTGTGTTTCATCTACAAAAAATTCACCCAAAAATTACCATTAGATTTATATTCTTCCTCAGCTATTGATAAAGCAACTGAATGTTGTTTCTTACTTGACCATGATACTATAGATTTTTATAAAAAGTTACAGGTTCTTGAGTTAATTTTTCTATTTTATCTATATCCTCTAAATTCAGCATATAAATATGAAATTAAAATAAAATCAGATGTTTTGAGGTAAATTAGAGATTGAAAAATAGTTCCTTTTAAATATATAAACAATTAGTTTAACAACAATAAGATGATATTCTTTCGGATTTGACTAAAATCTAGCACAGAGTCATACAATAATCATTATATCTAGTCTTCTAGGAGTAAGATATAAAAAAATACCAATCATACCTCTATATAACTTGTTGTTATCCAGCTTTCCAACTTCATCTAAATCATGTTTTATATTGGTACTCATGGGAGTTGTATATTTTTAACTATTTTCTAGAACAAACCTTTTTAATAAATCATTAATATATTTAATTTTATTTAAATATCCCCATAATCATTTTTATAGATTATAAATCCTAAAAACACTTATTTCTCCTATCATAATCATTTCAAATTATTTTTTTAGAAGGTTTGAAAAATAATTAAAATATTTTTTATTTATTAAACCAAAAAATTACGTCATCAACCTAAATTGGTACTAATAAAATATTAGAAAAAATAGTTTTGTTGAAAATTGTAATAACTAATAATACCATACAAAATACATTTTAAAACAAACAAGAACTTAATCTTTCATACCAAGCTCTAGGTGTCTGTTTAAGGCCATAAAGTGCTATGGTATATTGGAGAACCGAATTTGGTTTATAAGGATTTTCAAAACCTGGTGGTTGTCCAACATAAACTTCCTTTATTAAATATCCATTTTAAAAGTCCAATTTTACATCCATTTGATATAATTTAAAATTCATATGAGATACATAAGGTAAAATTATTCTAACAACTTCTTATCTGGATACAAGTGAAAAGGTTTCATCATAATCTATTCCTTCTAAATGATTATATCCTTTAACAACTAATATTTACTTGTTTTTGGTTATGATCACTTGATCATCTTGTTTATTTATAAGAATCAATTTGGTTCCTATTACTAGATAATTGGATGGTATATCTATTAAAACCCAAACTTCATTTCTTCTAAATTGGTTTAGTTCTTCTAACATGGATAATATCCAACTCTCATTTTAAAAAAAATTTCCATTGAATTAGGTTCTACCTGAGATAGAAAGGAATATAATTCAACTAAGTATTCTATATTTCTTCTATTTATAACTCATATGTCTTGGTTTCATATAATGGTTTCTAAAGGATTGTCTTTTAAGGTTTTAGAATATCTTGATAAGACACTTTTAGGTTCTTTAGTTTCATTTTCTTCTAAACCGGACTGAATTTCATCAATTTTATTCTTAAAATTGGTCTTAGATAAATCAAGTCTCATGTTGTCAAAAAGAGATCGTATTTTCATATTATTTATTTTTCACTTTAACTAAAGGTTCTGTTTCATTAAACATCACATGAACTGATTGTTCAGAAATCCTTGAATTTTTATTAAACACTCTATAAGCTTTAGAAGAAGGAGAATATTATATAAATATTACATCATCAAATTTTAGATCGAATTTACCAAGGTATTACTTAGTATTCAAGATATAAATCTTTCTTCCAAATACTTTAAATTACTTTACTTTAGGTTTTCTATAATTCTAAATTTCATCGGGTGTATTTTTAATTAGTGGTCTTATTAAAACTCTATTCGTGAAATAGTAGGCTATTTTTATAGCTTATTCCCAGAAATAGGTACAGAGGTTGTATTCATTTACCATAGAAATTTCCATTTCTTGAAACTTCTATTTTTTATTTCAAATATTCTATTTTTGAGGTGTTATTAGTGTAGAAAAGGTGTTTTCAATACCCATATTTGAGAAAAAAAATTAAATTCTTGATTCTCAAATTCCCCACCATGATCAGTTCTGAGTGAAATTATTTTAAAATACTTTTCATTTTGAAGAAATTTTTCAAAAGGTTTCAAAAATAATGAATACCTCATTTTTGAGTTATAGAATATAAGCCCAAGTATATCTTGAAAAATCATCAATTGAAACATAATTATATAATTTACCGACCAAAATTTCTACTCTTAAAAATCCAAATAAACCCATATGGATAAGTTCTATTTATATATATATAAATTTTGTTAATTGATTTCAAAGATGATTTGTATTGTTTTCCTATTTTCCATGCATCACAGAGTCTATCATTTTAAAATTTAAGATAGGGAAAATTAGAAACTAATTGTTTATTAGGTAATTTTTGTAAAAAATATATATTACAATGTCAAGTCTTCTATTCCAGATCCATGATTTTTTTTAAATGGTTGGGGATCAATCCTCATTTTTATTATTAAAGAAAAGTAAAGACCTCTTTTAACTGGGTATAGGGAGGCCCATTACATGTCCCAAAGGCCCAGTGGGCATTTAGCCCATTACATGACCTATAGACCCAAAATTCTGGCCCAAGGACCATTCTGTGAATAGTACTTATTTGCCTTAAAAGTTAAACAATTAAATTTCTATTAGCACAAGGAATTGAGATCTAAAGTATAAATATTTTCAGTTCTAGGTGATATAAATTTAAGAAGCTTATCTTTAATGACTGGGAAGTAATTATTAGATAAATACAAAGAAAATCCATCTTCATAATGTTGAGAAATAATTATCAGGCTTTCATTATCCCTTGTATGTACAATAATTTATTGATTGAGATTTTATTTGGATCTCCAACAGTTCCGACTCTAACAATATTTACTTTTTCATTATGACCAAAGGTGAGTAGACCTCCATTCAATTTAGTTAATGAATGAAAATTGATAGAGTATACACTCACATGTCATGAGAATACACCACCCATATACTATACAGCTTTTCTATTAGTGTGGATTATTTTTTTCGAAATCATTTAAACAAGTTTTTGATTTGGTACCCATATTTTCTTGGGTCTATCTGTTTTAGCAAGAAAAGATCTTGGAATATATTTCTACATTATTTTTCCAAAATTCATATTAATCGCTTAAAAAAACTTTTTGAAATGAAAGCCTATTTTATTCTATATATTTGAGGATTTTTTAAGTAACATTTAGTAGTATAATTTCCTTTTGTTCCATAGTAATATCATGTAATATTTTTTGAATTTGGAACAAAATAATTTTTGTATAATTTTGATTTTTCACTCTTTCTTCCTATTTCAATCATTTCTATTTTAATAAAATTCTTTCCATGAATCTTATTCAGATTTTTTTCTCCTTTAGTCAAAATACTAGTATCACTCTAATAAGATTCTACTTATTCTTGTAATTATTTTATCTTATTTTCATGAACAATTAATTTTATTGTAGATAAATTTAAATTTTAAATTAGTTATTACTTTTTTTTATCATAGTGTCTCTTTCACCTAAAATAGAATTGTCAATATTTTTAGTGATTTATGCTTTTTATTAAAGAATCATATTTTTCATCTAGAATTGAATAGTAAACAACTAATTTGTTATTTGAAAAAAATATCAGAATCAATAGAAGAAGAATAATAGGATTGTACCACTTCTTCTTCCTTAGCCATAAAATATATATTAGCTTTAAAATTTAGTGGCTCTTTCTCTAAATTAGTTTTTAAAGATCATCTAGATTCTCTAGATACACTCCATGTGGATTTCATAGCTCTCCTTTCTTTATGTTCATAATCATCTTTATTTTTATATTTGTTCTTTGTTTTTCTTCCATAATTCAATTGAGGGAAAGAAGGTCTGATGTGAAACAAATTTTTACATTCATAACATCTTACATATCTTGGTTCTTTCCCATCCTTTTTGATGGTTTTTCTGAAACCTATCATCTTGTCATAGAATTTACTGAATTTTATGGCTATCTCAGCCAATTCTATTTCAATGTTTGAGGAATATGATTTTTTTCTTGTTTTGAAATATTGTTATGATTTTATTTCATGATTCTGAGATGTGACTTTTAGAGTAGTATTTTCCCCATTTACAATCCTATGATCTTTAGCTTCTTCTTGAATTTATCCTTCGTATATCATAAATGTTTGAATTAATTCCTTTATAGTCAAATTATTAATATGTGATGATTTTCAAATAGCTGTAGAAATTCCATTCCATTTAGAGGGGATATCTTTAAGTACTTTCAGTGCTTTATTTTATTAATGGATGGTACATCCCAAAGTAGTAATATTATTTACAATCTCTATTAAAATTCCATTTATTTGTG
Organism: Viscum album; assembly: GCA_963277665.1. Taxonomy (NCBI): domain Eukaryota; kingdom Viridiplantae; phylum Streptophyta; class Magnoliopsida; order Santalales; family Viscaceae; genus Viscum; species Viscum album. The sequence goes on along the minus strand of OY728129.1, from coordinate 746,004,739 downwards.
TGATGATTTCACTATTAAACATTCTAAAGGTGTCAAACTTAATTTTATAGTAGCATATCTCATATATCCGATGTTATATATTCCATCGTATAAAATATCTATTATCTACCACATTTCATAAGAAGTATAGAATTGTGATACTCAATTAAATTCATCAGGTCTAAGTCCATAGATGATAGATTTCATTTCCTTTGAGTTGATATCATATTCAACACTTGTTGCATCATCCCAAGTCTCTGGTTTCTCAGGAATTACATAAGGAGTGATAATATTTGAATAAACATTGAATCCTAGATTCTTCAGATAGATTATCAGTCATGATTTTCAGCATCCATAGTTATCACCATTAATATATAGATCTTGAATCATATACATACATTCTTCCAGACTATCCATTGATATCTTATTTGTATAGACCTTAATCATTTAAGATTTCTAGAACTTTATCTTCTTTATCAAAAATGTTCTCCTTTGATACTAATTTTATGTCTAAATAATACAATTATACACAAGGGTAGGGTTAATTGGGTCTTTTAGATAATCTTGATAGATCATGGTTTTTAAAACACTTTGAAATTTATGCATACAATCAACATTATTTTCTATAATAAATATGACTAGTAGATAAATATAATGAATGAACACAAAATATTTTATAGGGGTTTAGGGCGCAAAGATCCCTTATTCCACTCCACCAATTCTCTCTCCACAATATTGGGGATTTTCACTAGAAAGTTCCTCTTATTACAAGACCTTAAAATCAACAATTGAGTGAAGGTTGTTGAAACTATTACAAAAATTCTAAAAAAAGCCTTTTGGTTCTTTTACTGGGAAATGATTATCCCCAGCTTAGTGCAGGAAGTTGAAACATCATCCACAATTGAGTATGAGAAGTTAAAACTCCAATAAATTAAAATAGTTTGATTTGTTGATGGTTCGGGTTGAGCATCACAGTTTCAGCAAAAACTAACAGAATGTGGATCTTCTTCTTCAGAAATAAAAGTCTTCAAAAAAGAATTGAACTTAAGTGATCCTAGTTTCAAATTATATTCAATAAATGTAGAAAATAATAAACAGTAGATTTTATAGTAGAATGAGTTTGAAATGTATAACTTTAAAGCATAGCCTCTTAAAAAAACAACAGAGTCGTTCGATCTTTATAGCATATTTGTATATCAATGATATACACAAGTATACAGTTCTATTTGAATCTTAAATCACACACACACACAATATTATTTCAAAAACACTTTATTTATTTATATAGCTTTATTTCATTTGAGAAGATCCAATAAAATTGACTGATAAATCATAGGTATTCAAAAATAAATCGACCAGGGGATTCATAACTTACCTTAAGAATTATAGTTATTTTCTCTATTAAATATGGTTATTTGAAACAATCATAATGATCCTTTGAATCTTTCATAGAATTCTTTCAATCGATATTTGTTTCTATCAATATTGTTGCATAAATCTCATATAAAAACGTTGATTTACAAGTCTGACATAGAATAGTAAAATGTAGGTTTCAATTAATTGGAAACAAAATACCAAACATAGGGTTGAAAATGTTTTTCACAAAAATAGGGCTGATGTACCATATGTTTTTTCCTCAAACATGGTGTTCCTTACTTAGGTAGGGTTTTGAACCATACTTTCCCTTCTTACAAACATAAGGTTCCATAGTTATATAGGGTTTCTAAACCATAATTTTTATTCTTCCAAATGTAAGGTTACATACTTACGTAGGTATGATAATTTTTACTTTCCGTTAATGTAGGGTATAATATCAATACATGCTATTTTGAACATAGGGTTCATTCCACACCCTATGCTTACCAATAGAGGGTATGAACAATGTATCTAGAAAAAAATAAAACATGTTCTGAACACTGTAGTGAAAATTTCTTGTGGATTAATATCTTGAATTTATTTCCCGAATAAATATTGAAAATAATATTAATTTCCAAAAATTCACTAAAAGTAATGTCAATATTAAAATAAACAAGGGTGTTTTTGAGCATCAAAATCGATAATATTTATAGAGTATTGTTAAGACAATACATTCCCAATAAAATATTTATTTATAATATATTCATTCTAATTGGTTATAATATTTTGTTATCTAATATATCTTTATTTTTATTGATCAAATCATGATAATATTGCTTATTTTGAAATACCCATTTAGTTCAAATAATTGGATAATCAAATTTTCAATCAACGAATTTCCAAACCTTATTTTTCCTTAACTAGTTTAACTCTTATTACATTTATAAAACCAAAATAACATCATTTAAATATTCTTATATAGTTTTATGTTCTAGCATGGATCTTTTTTTGTAAATTTAGAAAGGTTACATACACTTATTTTAGACCAAACTCTGTTATCTATGCTTTGTATAACAGTTTATAAGGGATGATTTTCAAGGGTTATAGACTGTATAGAGAGAACAATTTTAGGTTCACTATTTTGAAACATTTTATAACTTTAATATTTAATATTTATTTCATTTTCATCGTTTTTCTCATAAAAAATATGTTCAAGTATCATGTTATCGAAATAACTACTTAAGTCATCATTTTGAATTTTCTTATAATCTAATGTATAAATCTTATAAAATTTTTCACTTATGGATTCTTCAAATATCATTCACTTCATATTGAAAACTCTATAATCATTATATTTGGTAGAGTAACCTAGGATAATTCCCTCACCAACCTTTGGATTGATCTTATAGAGGTTTTCTTGCTATTCAAGATGTTAAATTTACATAAAAAATAGGAAGTATCTTAACTTTTGTTATTTATTGATCCATAAATAACAGTATTTTTTCTTCTATACATGAATTTATAAAACCCTATTAATTATATATCATGTGGTGTTAATAACTTTAACTCATAAATTAGTAGGCATGATTCCTTCATATAACATAGTTATATAAATTTATTACAAGGTTCTATTCCTCCTTTCAAAAACATTATTCTATTGAGGTTTCCTAAGGGTGGAGAAGTTATCTTTAAATCCATGTTTTAGGAAAAATGTTTTTAAATAATTATTCTCATACTCTCCCCAATGATTAATTCTTAGAGAAAAACTTTTAACAATATTTTCATTTTATATTTGTCTATAAAAAATTATAAAATTAACACATGATTAACTCTTATGTTTTAAGAAATAAACCAATAAAAATCTAGAAAAAACATTAACTAAGACAAAAAATAATTTCCACACAGCCTTATAGTTATCTATGTTCGAAAAAAATCTATTCGAATACAATCCAAGGGTATATAAGTATAAACCACTCTGGTTTGAAATAAGACTTGTGTTGCTCACCTATTTGATATGGATAACATAGTTTATTTTTCTCTAATTTATGTTGAGGCATATTAGAAATTTATTTTTTATTAGATACTTATCCCACAAAATAAAAATAAAAATTCTAAAAAAAGTCAATAAAACAATGAATTATTTATTAGTTTAAACATTCATTGATTTTAAATTTTGTTTACATAAATAATGTAGATGTAGTGTGTAAATATTTTCAATTATATGTGATCTAAATTTATGATTTTTTTAAAAACATGTTATCAATTGTAAGAAAAATAAATAAATAATCCAGCAACCCAAAGTAGATAAATACTTATTAGGTTGTGAATTAAGTCATAAATATAAAAAATATATTAATGAGGATAAATATACATCTATTAAAGATCCAAATCCAAAACAAAATTCGTTTTAAATTGTAAACAAATGTTACATAGCCTCCATCAATTATTGATAGTGCGTGGAAGTTAGAAAAGTCTCTAATAAAATATCTCTAACAACGAATTCCCATAAATTTTTTCAAAGATTTTCCTAGAGAATTTTACCTACTAAAAAATTTTAACAAGAAATGTTTTTTTCTTCAAAATTCACTTAGGTCCATAATTTGTGAGATGTTGGGAAAAATCCCTCTATGTGTTTTCTTGGTATGTTTTGGGTGTGATTGTGCTTGTTGACAAATCCAGATGACTGAAAATGAGTATGATTAGTGTTTTCCAAAGATATTTTTTTAAGGTAGATATGTTTCCTAGTGTTTGCCATATTTTTAGGGCTTAAAATCCGGATTTTGATGTTGGAAAGGGAAGGTATTCCTAATAGGAGTAGACAATATGAAGAAATTCAAATAAATTCTACAAAATAAGGGAACCACGTACCTTAGAAAGTGGTCCGTGTACCATTCCCAAGAATGGTTCACGGCTGCATACAAGGAAGAAGGAACGCTACACAGAAGTGACTTAAAAAACCAAAAATGGTTCATGGTAGAAGGTGGTGTGGTACGCAGGATGTATTTTTATAAGTGGAGGATATCGGGAGTGGAGGAGAAAAGGTAGTATACAGACCACGTATTGTAATGGTACATGGAAGGCTTACGGTTCGTGGTGGCAGAAGTGGTATGGGGTGGAGGTGGTGCTGAATCAAAGACTTAGTAAATCTTGATACAGAAAATTAAGTAGATATCTTTTCATGTATAAGTATTTATAATCCCACTGATTATAATTGATAGGGAATATCACTAGAGAATATCTATTTTATCTGGGAATTTGGCGAATCCTGAAGGAAATTCGCAATGGTGAATTCTGCAAAGGATGAAGAGTTTCAATTGGATGTAATTATGCTAAAGGATTTTGGGGGGAGTTGTAGGCTGTAAAGGAAGAATTTCCATATAAGAAGAATGTGGTATGTAAAGGGGGAGCTACTATTCAATGAAGTGAAGGAAGTATATGATGAGAAAAAATTTCACGGATAACGGGTGATTGAAAGAAGAGGTTCGTGGAATCGGTATGCAGAGGCGGTACGTGACAAAGAATAAAGAGGAGTCTATGGATGAAGGGTGGTTCGCAGAAGTGGCAGAAATATGTTTAAGAGATTTTCCATGTACCATACCCAGTACATAGTATGCAGTAGGAGAAGGTGGTTCGTAGAACACTCATGGAATCTTGAAAAACATTCAAGTTAGTTTGTGAAAGTCTTTTTCATTACCTTACAGTACACAGAAATTTGGATTTCATCTATGGGTGAAAAATGGACTTCAACAGAGCATATACCTATATTTGAGGATGTGGAATTAATGAAAATAAAGGTAAATACATGTCCATAAATTGTGTTTTACCTATAATTCTATAAAATATGAGTATATTCATTTCTAAGTGAAGTGATCAAAGGAAGAGGAAGATGGTGACCCTTTCCACCGGTAGTGAGCCAATGAATGTGAAATAGGGAGTGACCCTTGGGAATAAACTGATAAGACCCTAAACCGTGTAAAGTTATTTATCTTGGGAGTAGAAGATCTATCTTGAACAATGTACTCATTGTAACCATTGATCCTTAGTGAATTATGTTCATCGTCACATCACTATTGTATGATCCTTGAACGTATCCCTATGAGGGTGAACAAAGTAAAAATCTATGTGTCCTTTTGCATGCTTTACCGCTTTAATTTTAGTGTATCATCATCAGATAAAATTGGAAATGAAATTAACATTAGAGGGCACAAAAAGTGACCTATGTAATAAAGAGGTCAAGATCCAGTGGGGAAAAATTAATTTTGAAAGAATATCCATACCCTGATTCAACCCCCTCTCAGGGTATCTAGGTACCTTTTGGACCTAAAAATTGGTATCACAGGGAAGGTTTATTTTTTCAAGATTTTTGTGCTCTGAATTGGTTCAGTCAATTTATGAAGTTAAATTTTTAGTCTTCTCTTATATTGGTGTGCCATGGAAAATAGAATAACTATAAAGAAGAAGCATAAGTTTGGTGGTATTCCTTAGTGTGTAAGTGTCTCTGGAAAAAGTGTGATTGAGTTTAAGGAATCCAAAAGGTTACTAAAGAAAGGTTTAGATGAATTAGCTAGAGAAAATATAGACTCGCTTAATGATTCTATGGGAATGAGAAAAAAACTTGACATACCATGTAATGATGAAAATACATATGATGAAGAAACTCCAAGAAGGCCAGAACAAGAATCTCTATAGGAAAAAAGTAATTAGATCATAAATTTTGTGAAGAAATTAAATCTAACAATATCCAAATCCAAGAAATAGATATTAAGACCAATAATCTATGAGGATTAAATTAAATGCTAATTGATGTGGCTATTAACCTTAGAGAGAAGAATGATTCTCAAGGTGAAGAGCTACGAAAGTTTTCTTCAAAGATAAAAAAACTAAAAGAAGATGACAAAGGACAGAATATAAACTTAGAAGAAATTCAGAATAAGAAATCCAGAAATGATGATCTTATGTCACAAATTTTTTAACTAGTTCAAGAAAAGAAAAGGCTACAACAAGAGAATTTATTCCTTTTAGATTCTGTTTCTCAAGAAAAATTTAAAGTATAGAAGAAAATTGAAATGGTGGATATAGTCACATGTGAATTGGAAGATGAGTTAGTAGAGGGAAGAATCTCAAAAGAGAACTTAATTCTTAAGTTGAATCAAGGTATATGGATATTCATCAATTGGAAGAAGAGTTACAGTTAGTGAAGACAAAATTATAGAGATCCAATGTCAAAGGAAAGCCTAAAATGGAGGATGCCTTGCACTTAATATTTTTTTATCCTTTGATAAGTGATGATTAAATGAAAAGAAAATATATTATTTCTAAAGAGAAATAAAAACATATATTCTCATCTCAAAGGAGATACAATTTGGGAGAAATAGGCATTGGATTTGATGAATCCCCTTCTATGGATGAGAGGTAAAAAGCTATGAAAAGTTCAATGGATAATAAAAATATTATAGGTTCTAGAGAAATACCTAAAATAGATTTTATAGGAAGTAATGATATAATTATCCATTTATGTGAAAGGAATGGTCATACTTTATGCTTTTTATTTGAGTCATTGGAATATATTTCATGCTGTGAAGAAAGAAATATTTCTAAATCAAAGAATAAGAAGAATCATCTTGATGAATCTGAAATAATATTCTCTTCGATGAGAGTATCCATGAAGTGATTTTAAAGTGGAAGAATGGGACACACCATGTGTTTGTGCCAGGAAGCTCAGGATCTCAATATTAGAAGAAGAAATGATGTTTCATAAACATATCTGCTGAGAAATAATAAAATAAGGTATGCCTTTGATGGAATATGTTTTATATTTTTTGATCATGGGAATGTGGAAAGACATTGTAGCAAGAAGAAATCAAGGAATGAAAAGAAACCTATAAAAATATCCCCAACACTGTAAATTTATAATAAAAATGCCTATACTGGAATAAAACATGGTGAGATGAAAAATAGGTATACAACCTCAAGATAATTGCAAGGAGATCAATGAAATAGGTATCAGTCACCTCCATTGTTACACTCACAAAATCTCCCTTGTAATTAATGTGAACAAACCTAGAAGAGAAAGGGGATATCTACTCCAGATGTGAGTAAGAATAATGTAAAATCTATGGAAGAATCAAGATCAATAAGAAATGGTGGCATGAACTAGGAAACTGATAAAATAAAAACAAATAAAGAATGTATTGGAAAATACACATGTCATGACACATGTCGAGAAGTGAATGAAACCAAAAATCCATCCACTGGATGAAGACTTAAGAGAAGATATATTGTAGAGACATTCCTACATAAGTAAAGAATCATGAGAAATGCAATGTTGGTGGAACATCAATAAATACAATGTGTACTAGTGGGTACAAACCAAAAATCTTGAACAAACATAAGCCTACAGAATCTCTATATCAAATAAAATATCAACATGTGGGTAAATAATGTCTTCTATTATGGACAAAATAGTTGAAGTTGGATAGGTAGTTGGAATATGATAAGAAATAATACAATGATTTTTAATAAAGTAAAAAAGGGTTGATCCATTAGGCTCAACCAAAATACTCTCTAGGAAGATTATAGTGGATCCCCCTCTACCCATGTGTATAAATGTTATTAAATGATGATAATGTGATAGAAGTTCAAGGGGAGATACGATCAAAGGGGAAGTCACATCAGAAGATACAAAGTTATGATGTAATGTGCTATAGAATGTCAACTGATTCAAATCAGCTACAAGAATTGAGGATTCAATCTAGAAGAATTACTAGAAAGGAGTTGATTTTTTATGGTAGTATGAGATGTTTGGAAGAGATTTTGTGTAATGGATAGTGACGATGTTATTAAATTTATCTCTTGTTTCCTACATTGAGTTACAACTCAGTAGTCTTAGAAGCTTTATTGATGGCTCATTTTTATGTGTCACTTGTGAAGAAATGACACAATAGAAGAATAATGTTTTCGTTCCAAACAACATGAAGTGTTGTATATCATAGGATTAGAGTTATATCTCTTAATAAGTTAAAAAATATCAATATAATATAAAGTCTGAATGTTTATGTTGTATAAACTCAAGAAGACCTATTGAATGAATAATCTTCTTTGAAATAAATGATCTTTCGAACGAAAAATGGACAATCTGGTAGCTACTATTATTGAACATAAAATAATTGGTATCATGTCCCATAACTGGATCTAGTTGTCTACCTATAGAAGAAAAATTGTAGGAGAAGCAGAAACATTCATGAAGCAACAAGATAACATCAACAATGATTCAACAAGATGCTAGGAAGTGTATTTGAAAGAAATGATTTCAGTATAGTGGAAGATTCTATTACAGCGAAGGATACTAGTGAGGATAAGAAGGAAGTAAATTATAAATCAGTACAAAAAATTATGATTTGAGATGAAATTCATAGATAGAAAATCATTTCTGATCAGATAGTGGTTGTGCAGAAGGGGAGGATGAAGACTCTACAACAAGAATTATACTTATCAAAGTGAGATCCTAAATTATTTTATGAAATACCAGGAGATGATATTTTCACCTGTTGCAAGGCTTGATATAATTAGATTATTCTTGGCCATAGCAATGTAAAGTTAGTTCAAGGTATTCTAGGTGGATGTGAAGTTAGAATTTATGAATGGGGTTCTAGAAGAATATTTTTACATCGAGAAATCAAATGGTTTTCTCATCCATAAAGATGAGAATAATGTTTTTCAGCTGAAGAAGATAGTATATAGTTTGAATCAAGTATAGAGAGCATGGTATTCATGGCTTGATCATTTTTTGAAGAATATTGGAATTTAGTGTGTCGAAGTTGATTAAAATATATACTTAAATAATGATAGTAATCAAAATTTTATAGTGATAGTTTATGTATATGACATAATATTTCGTATATCAGATGAATCACAATGCAGATAGTTTTTTGTATTCATGAAATGTGAATTTGAAATGTCAATGATTGGTGAGATGACATTTTTCGTTGGTTTATAGGAGACACAATGATGGAATGCCCCTTTTATTTCTCAATATAAATATTCCAAAGAGGAAATAATAATATTTAGAATGGAAAATTACGAGGATATGAAGAATATATATGCTACCTGGATGAACTTATTAAGGTATTATAATGTAAATGTAGTTAATATCACAAAATACAGAAATATTATTAGAAGTTTACTGTATCTGACACTGACTAGACCTCATATTGTTTTTTCCACATGCCAAGCAACTCAATATGAAGGAAATACCAAATAAAGCCACATTCTTGTAGTGAAATGAATAATTTGGTATATTAAAGGCACTATGGATTTCAGTTTTATTTACAATGACCAATCTGAGCAAAAGTTATTGGGATATAAAAATTCATATCAGGTCAGTTCAGCAGATGAAAAGAAATCAATGTTTGGAGGTGTTTCTATCTCAATGGATTGTGTATTTCCTAGTTGAGTAAGAAACAAGATTGTATTTAATTAAGAACTCCAGAAGATGAGTATATTGTTGCTACTCAAGAATGCACACAATTATTGTGGATAAATAATTAGATTTAGGATATATGAGTTTCATTAAAATATTTCATTGGAATTCATTGTGTCAATTAAAGTTCTATAAATCTTAGCAAAAATAAAGTCCATCACCAAAGGAAAAAGAACATTGAAATCAAATATAATTTTATCAAGAATAAGGTGGAATAGGGCCTTGTGAAGTTGGATTATGTGCTTACAGAACAATAGGTTATCTATATTCTGATAAAGGCCTTACCCAAAGAAGCATTTTAAAGGAATAAAATGGTTTCAGGAGTCCAGTCGAATTCCTACACATGAAAAAGTGTGGATGTGGGACCCCCTCTCCTTGAGGTAAGATGTATTATTCAATACTATACTCATATTTTTCAATTACTATGTTACAAAAAACCTTGATGTTCTCTTTGGGGTCGTTGACAAAGGGGGAGAAAGTGTGACTATTCATGGGGAGAAAATACATAGGTATAAGCTGTTAAGTGGAGCAGCGAGACAGGGGGAGTTGAAGCTGTTAAGTGAAGTAGTGAGATAGAGGGAGTCGAAGCTAAGCATAAATTTTTTGTAGAATCTTTAACATAGGGGAATATTAAATCTGACAATGCTATAAGTGATCAATCAAATATTACATATCATGACTGTTGAGGTTTGTGATGAAAGTAATTGATTTTTTTCAAGAGATGGTGTTTATAATTAAGTGATTCACTAATGAAATTTTCTTTATACTCTTGTTTCTTATATTGAGCATGGATCATGTGGGCTTAGAGTATGTGTTGAGTTAATTTATGATCTTTGTCTTAATCGCATGAAGTGAATAAGGATTGAATATGGATGGAGCCTTAATGAGGTATCAAAATGAAAAAAAAAATTTATGAGAAGATTTTTCAACAAACCCAAGGGGGATCTATTTGGGAAAAAAATCCATCAATGTGTCCTCTTGGTATGTTTTGGGAGTGATTGTGTTTTTTGACCAAACCAGATGACCATAAATGAGTATGGTTTGTGTTTTCTGAAGACATGTTTTTAAGGAGGTGCAATTTCCTAGTGTATGCCATATTATTGGGCCACAAAATTTGGATTTTGATGTTGGAAAAGTGTGTTCTTACTCATATGAGTAGACGGTATGAAAAATTATGAAAGAATTCAGTAAAATAAATAAACCAAATACCTTGGAACATGGTCCATGTAATATTTCTAGGAAATATTTGTAGTCACGTACTGAGAAGCGGCCTGCAGAACCGAAAATGGTTCATGAAGGAAGGTGGTGCGATACGTGGGATGTATTTTTATTGGTGGAGGAGATTGGATATGGAGGAGAAAAGGTAGTACATGAACCAAATATGGAAATTGTATACGGAAGGCTTGTGGATCATGGTGGCAGAAGTGGAATGTGATGGAGGGGGTGATAAATCAATGATTTGGTGAATCTAAATTTAGAAGATTAATTGGATATCATTTCCTATATAAGAAGAGATAATCCCACCAATTAGAATGAAGAGATAATATCAATAGAGAAAGTATATTTTTTGGGGGATTTCAGCGAAGTCCGAAGGAAGTTCATGAGGGAGAATTCTACGAAGGCTGAAGAGGTTCTCATAGAAGGAATTCTGCCAAACGATTTTGTGGCGGAATTGTAGGCTAATAAGGACGAACATATGTGGATGAAGAATGCGGTACAAAGAGGGGGACATCTGGTACGTGGAAGTGAAGGCAGTCCGCGTACAAAGAATAGTTTGCAGAAAGAGGGTGATTCGTAGAAAAAGTTCATGGAATCAGTACACAAAGGTGGTATGCGATAGAAAAAGAAGAGGAGTCTGTGGATTAAGGGAAGTTGATGGAAGAATTATCGGTAAGTGGAGGAGGTGTTCTGCATACCATATTGAGTACACAATATGCGTGAGGATAAGGTGGTTTGCATAACTCTTAAGGAATCTTGAAAATGCATCAAGTAAGTTTATAAAAGTCATTTCCATTACCTAGTATTACACAGAAATTTGGATTTCATCTATGGGTGAAAAGGGGACTTCAAATATGCATCTACCTACAGTTGAGGATGTGACATTCATGAAAATTAAGGGACCTACATTTCTATAAACTATGTTGGACCTACAAGTCTATAAACTGTGAGTGGATTTTTTTCCAAGAGTAGTGAGCGAAGGAAGAGGAAGATGGTGACCCTTTACACCAGCAGTGAGTTAGAGAAAGATACATAGGGAGTGTCCAATGGGAATGCAATGAATAAACCCTAAAGAATGTAAAGGTAGTGATTATGGGCATAGAATATCTATCCAAAAAATTGTAATCATTTTGGTAGTGATCCTTAGTAAAGTTGTTACATCGTCACATCATCGTTGTATACTCCATGGACGTAGACCAGTGAGGGTGAACCATGTAAAAATATTTGTGTCCTTGTGCAAGCTTTACGGCTTTACTTTCAGTGCATAATCATCAGATAAAATTGAAAAATACATTAACATTAGAGAGTATAACCAGTGACCCTTATAATAAAGAGGTCAAGACCCATTGGGGAAAAGGAATTTTGAAATAATATTTATACCTTGATTCACCCCCCCCCCCCTCAGGGTATCTAGGATCCTTTTGGACATAACAGGAGCCCAAATCTATCTTCAATTTATAGATTTTACAAAATTTTGGGTACTAACATTAAATAATTTTCTTGAAGTTAAAGCCATATTCTTCCATAAATTCTTGGATAAATTAATCAGAAACCATTATAATGATTAACATTTATACCATATTTAAAATAAGTAATATTATTCATGTCTCTATTTTTAATAATAAATTTAAAATAATTTGTATTTATCTTAGGTTTTTTACATTACATCATATTCCTTTCCTACCTTTATTTAAATTGTTTTTACCTAGAATTGGGTTTATATTATACACCTCATTAGTAAATATAATTGAATAATCATTTATCCATTTTACTTTATCAATTAATTACTTAATTATTTTTTTTGATGACAAAAAAACTAGAAAATATTATTCTAATTTTGATTTTGGTTTTAAACACTGTTTGAAAAGATAACCTTTTTCAGTTAGCACTACATCATTGATTTTATTAATCTACTTGTGCTTCTTTTTAATAAACTCATAATTTTATTGGAATAGATAACAAAATTAATTTAATTAATATAAAGAATTTTTTTTAAATAAGATTCAGAATCATGTTAAGATAAAAAAATTATTATACCTCTTCAATTTGGGCCATAAATAACATATTTTTCTACTGATTTGATATATCAACATCTAAGTTAGAATGGAAATCACTATAAGAGTATTATAATTTACCCTAAGTATCATTTATTTCCTTCTTCTATTTTTTCTTGTAATTTGATTTAAATTTTTACTTATTTATAGATTTTTTCTTTTCTTTCAACTAAGGGAAATCAAGATTTATATACTTGAGATTATTTTATTTTGAGAATGTTAATTATTTTAAATTTAGATAAACTTTTTATAACTTTAATGGATTTAAAAAATTATATTCTCTTTTTATAAAACTTTTTGAACTTCCTTACCAACTAAGAAAGTACCCCATCATATTTTTAATAGCTTGATTCCTCTTTAATAGATGTTATACATAACAATTTCTCTGTATCTTTGTTCTTATCCTTGAAATTATAAACATTAAAGTAAGTATTTTCATTCTTTATCAACATGTAATCATCAACATATTGTTGTATGTCAAGATTATACACTTTTATATTTAAAATCAGGAATATTATTTTTAGATCCTTCATATATGTGTATTGTTTGATGAGAGAATATTTTCCACTTTTTTTTTGAAGGTAAAACATTGGAAACATTCAATGATTGATCTTATTAGAGAACAGAAGTTCCCAAGGTAGTAGTATCATTGATAATTTTAGTTATTATACCATTCATCTGAGTTTTTCTTTCACCAGCAGTCATTTTACAGGTATCAAAATTTTTATTAAAATCATTGTACCTTATTTTTTTGACATTTTTTTCCTTCATAAGATATAGATATGGTTTAACACACATCATTTTAGTATGGAATTATGAAACCTAGTTGAACTCATTTAGATAAGGACTATAGATAATAAAATTCATATTTCATGAACTCAAATAATATTTCGTTACTTGATCGGAAGACCATAATTTCGATTCACTTGTAAGAAATATTTATGGTCTCATAGATTTAACATATAATTTAATACCAATATTCTTCAGATGTATAATTTATATGGCCTTCTAACAACAATATATATATCCAATAAAATACACATATTTTCCCATTAACATTAATTATTTAATTTCATCCATTTTAAGGACTTTTTAAATTGATATTTAGACTTCAACTGGTTAATGTTAATAACTCAAAAGTCACTTCCTCTAATGCCAGCTTCTTTCCTAGTTATCATTCCAAAAGACTCTAGAGGGGGTTGAGTTGAGTTAACAAAATTTAATCCATCTTAAAACCACCCTCTTAAAGTTTATTTTCACCTATCCTACTGTTCTCAATTAGATATTCATGGGAATTAATGAAAATTTATGGTGTATAAAACATGATATTTATAGTAGTTCAAGCTAATATAATATTCTCCTAATCTACTTCACCAACAACCAAATAAGGTTTTGTGATTTTTAATAAGTAGTTCCTTTTCATAGGGACCTCAATAGTTGGGTTAAATCAAATGAAACATGTTACAATGGTTTTAAGAGATTTCACTAATCCCTCACTTTAAAAGACCAATCCATAGAATTCAAACAACAATTTGTACAAGAAGTTATCACTTACAACAATAATTAAATATTATAAAAATAGTAAAATTAATTAATATTAAACAAATAATCTATGGGATGCGGCATACGATGGTTTGAAACAAAATTTAACTTCACTAAATAAACAATGAATCAATAAATTAATTTTTTTAAATAGTGAGAAAAACTAATCTCATATAAATAAATATATAATATAAAAATGAAGTAACCAAAAATACATAACTAAATAATAATATAGTCTAAATCAGTATCAAATAATTTAAAATAAAATAATCCCAACTCAATTCAAATAAATTCAAATTGATCATCATGTAAGGTCTTAGTAAAAAAATTCTGCTAATTTACATTCTTAGAAAATGAAATCTAAAAATATATGACCCTTTTCAGTGTAATAAATTATAAAATAAATCCTTAGATTAATGTGATTGGTCCTCAAATGAATTTTATTTTTTGAAATATTGATACTTAAGTGTTATCAAATTTGATTGGTACATGGTCAAAACTGAATCCAAAATCCATAAAATTATGTTTCATCTATAACACTTGTGATCAAGAATTACCAGTGATAATGTACTCTTCTTTGATAGTTAATAATACAATTTATTATTGTTTATTACTAGACTAAGAAACCATTGATTTACCTAATAATTGATAGTTTCTTGGAGTAATATTTCTATATAATATACACCAACTAAAGTAAAAATCATAATATTAAAGTAAATAAAATCCATTAGTTTTTGAAAAAAAATAATGATAATTTAATCATACCATTCATATATCTTAAAAATCTTTTATAAAGTTTCATATTTGACTCTTTAGGATTTTCATTAAATCTAGCACATATACATAATGAAAACATGATACCCGGTCTGACAGTAGTTGAATATAGAAAACTTCCAATAATATATCTATATAAATATTTATTATTTCCTTTTAGAGATTTAGAATGTGGTAGTCTAAAAATAAATTAAAATAATATAATGAAAGAATAAATAAATAAATTGGAACTTTGAAGAAATGAAAATAATTAATCTCATATAAATTTATATACAAGATAAGACGAAATAACATAGAATACCAAAATAAGAGTGAATAAATTTTAAATTAAAATAAAACCATTTATATTCAAATAATCCCAACTCAATTCTAATAAAATCAGTTCAATCAGTAGGAAAGGGCTTTATAAAAATGACTTCTGTAAGAACCCAGTTCTTATTTTTAAGGTAAGAGTTGCCTCTTTTCCTTTTTTCCTTCTGTGTTTATGAGAAAATAATGAAAATGGGGAAAATATAAAAATTTGGGGGTACACGCCGTGTAATTTTCCACATGCCATGTACTTTGGCCTTGTGGGATGAGTACATAGGGTGTGTAGGCCTGCCAGCAATGAAGGGTGTAAAAACTGACTACACGCCCGGTGCTTGGTACTTACACGTTGTGTAATCCGTCAACAAGTGAACAGAAAAGTGTTGGGAGTAGCCGCCAACAGGGTGATAGTACACGCCCTGTATTTAGAAATACGCGCCCTATACTCATGTCGACAGATGAATAGTAAGGCGGTGGAAAGTGGCCACTGAAGGAATAGTTAAAAAAATGGAAACTAAACACCGTGTAGTTTGTTTGTTTTTTTGCTTAAAATGGGAAGTAGCCTCCTCTTTCAACAGAGGAAGCTTAGAACATCGGGAAGAGTGTGGGAGAGTGGGTCACACCTTGGAGGAGCTCCTGATTGCATACCGGAACTCAGATTCCTTCGTTGATGGTCTCGATTGAACCGCGTGGGTGAGTTCTTCACTCTTTTAGAACCATTATTTCCATTTAATTCCCTAGGGGAAGTTATTGGAGTTTTAACGTGTACTAATTTATCAAAGATCTATGTCATTCTTGGAAATTTGGGGAGGCGTCGTTCATGTATATCGATCTATGGAGATTGAGGTAGGTGGTTTGATGCTTAATTCCAACTGTCATGTTGTTTTTGTGTACCATTGTGCTACACACCCATGTTTGTGGTGTCGTATGACTGAGGCCTTAACTAATTAAATGAATATAATTGTATAGGTAATTTAATGATTATGTTTAAACTGTTATTTGGGATCATTTCTTGGATCCAAGGCCATACCATGGGTGCGTTTCCATTGTTTAGTCGTTTGGCTAGGATACCTGAGGGTATGCCATGATTTTTAGCATGATTTGAATTTTATTAAGAGAAAATGTATACAAATTGCTTTCTTTTATGTTGGTCTTGGCCCAGTTGCATTCTTAACTGGAGGGAAATGTTTTGTTTAGCCTGAGGGAAAGGGATTTTCTCGGCTGAGGGCAAGGTATTGATTCGCCTGAGGGACAGGTTCTATTTCGCCTAAGGGCAAGGCCTGAGGGAAAGGTTCTATTTCACCTGAGGGAAATACTCATTATGCTGAGGGTAGATACCTGAGGGTTTATTTTTAATTTGTCATGATGGAAAGGATATTATTATCTTGAGGGAATGGTACTGTTTATCCTGAGGGAAATGTACATTTGAATATTCACTATGGTGGTTGTTATAGCTACCATGCTAAAACACAGGCTTGGTATTCTTTTACCTTGTACTTGTTAGATAGCTTGTTGTAGTTTTTCTACGGAATTGTTTAAGAGATTTTTGGCTGAGGCTGAGTCTCTAAAACATATAATTAAAGTAGAATGAATTTATAAATAATAAATAAATGAAAATGGAACAGGTAGAAGTAGCTTCTTTTGAGTACTTCCTAGTTTATTGCATTTTCATTACTGCATTGCTGTTGCACAAATTCACTGATAGTTGGGCACGGGCCTTTGGTGGTTGCCTACTAGGATTTATTTATCACACCCCGTTTGGGTCATGTCTTGGGACCAAAAAGGTTATTTTACTGCAGGTGTATATAAGGGAAAGATTCCCTATACGGGTACTTGATTGTTGTAGAGGAGTAGGAGAGCATGGGACCGAGCTTAGGCTTGCTATGCTGTTGAGTTCCTTCTGCACTATTTATTTTTCTTTGCTGTATTTTTACTTGTATAGTATTGATTCAGATTATAGTGTATCATATTTTATCTGCTTTCCTAGATTTAGTGACATGTTGCATCATTATATATGACTGTTGGTCATTTCTTTATTTCTGTACTGTTGTCCATTTCCACTTTGGTATTGTTTACTGCTTCCACTTTTGTATGCTTGTATTTTGTTCCACTGTGTTACAATTTGAGAAATGAGGGAACAGTTTCCCCACTATCAGACCTAGGCCCTTGCAGCTAGTCAGTAGCCTCTGGAGTTTGGGGATATGCGCTTGAGGTCTTGTGACCAACCTGGTTCGGGGAACCTGTTGAGTGGCACCCGGATCTGGGACGTTACAAAGTGGTATCAGAGGAATTTTCTTTTCTCTACATTAATTTATTATTTGAAGACAACATAAAGAGCTATATTTCTAAGGGATTTAGTAATAACTATGCCTAGGAGTAGCTACCCTGTGTACAGGTAAAGACCATATTTCCTCGAATTAAATTTTGATTTTCTGTTTATGATTATTACAACTGATCTAATTTTCACCATTGTGTGACGCACTTGTTGTGTGCTGTTTATATTTTTACACCTGGGTTATTTTTAGTTGCCACCTGATGAGATAAGGGTATGTCATCTCATGCATAATTTAGGAACATGTTAGAATCACATGCCATGTCTAGTTTCCATGCCACATAGGTGTAGTAGAAATTGCATGTTGTTGTGATAGATGTTGTGCTAGAAAAGGCATGTTGTTGTGATAGATGTCTTGATAAAATACCTTCTATTTGATAAGGTATTGTTATGTAAGGTTCCGAGAATAAATTCCAAACATTGTTTTTTGAGGAGCATGGACCCTCATCAACCAGAATTTTGTGGGTCATCAACTTATTTACCTTGTTATAACACGCATAACATGACAAGATTTGATTCGTGGGGAGTATGGGACCTCACAGATCGAAATTTGGCACTTAGGTGTTTGTTTCAGTGTTTCTCTGGTCTCCGAAGAAGTTTTTGAGGCTTACTGACCAAAAAACCTAGAATACATGTCATGTAGTTTTGATTACATGCCGCTTAATCTTCTGTTCAGGAAGAAATGAAAAAAAATTAAGTACACGCCGTGTACCGTATGTGCACGCCGTGTAGTTTCTACCTGTTTCATAAACCGTGTAGGCAGAAACATGGGATTAGGAAACTTAAAGGAACATGATGTGTTGTTATTATACACGTCGTGTTGTGTTGACCCTTTGTCTGTCTTGTAACTAACAACACTGGTGGAGAAATATGAGCTTATACATGTCGTGTCAATGACGAACACGTCATATAGTTTAACCTGGGGATCCGTCCATGTAGCTAACAAACACGGGTTAGGGATACCTCCTCCTAAACATGCCGTGTACCTGAGGGACACACCAGGTAGTCTTGACCATTGAAAGACCATGTGGACTTCTCTGTGTGGCTGGGAAAATTGGGTGGTGTACACGTCATGTGCGGGTGTAACACGCCTTGTAGTGTTAGCCGATTAGTCGGCTGTTTCACTAACAACACATGCAGTTGAAATCTATGTAGTATACATCATGTCTATCTAGAAGATGCTGTGTTGTCTGAGTTGTGTACCCGGCTGTGTAACGGACAACACGGGTCAGTGAAGCTCATCTAGTACACACCGTGTAGACCTTATACACACCGTGTAGTATCGTTCAAAAGAGTGTCGTGTGGCTAAGCCATGTAGAAGGACTCGGGCAGGGGAAGGAAATTCAAGTACACACCGTGTGTGTGGACAACACACCGTGTGTTTGGGATGTTACACGACCAATTTGGGAATAAGTACACGCCCATGTGAAATACTTCAGGGAACACTCCGTGTGGTTGTTATACATGTCGTGTAGTCTTGTTTTGTAAAACTTGAATGTTTTCTTTCTCCTGTTCCCTTCTTACACTCCTTGTTTTCAGTCCTTAATGATCTTAATCTCAAGCGTCTGTTTGAACTTTTAGAGTTATGTTGCCGAGTCGACCATGAGTTGTTCACCAGGAGAGCATCAACGAGTATAATCCATAGATGGTAGGCCACAGGATACCGATGGATCCTCTAGCAGATCTAGATGCGGCACCAACCGTTATACTAGACACAGTCACAAAAGTGCAGTTCCGTGAAGGATTTATGCAGTTTATGCAGACCTTCCAGGGAGCACCGCCTACTACCACATCTATGGAAGTGGTGATGCTAATATTCCAGCAGCAGCATCCACCTACATTTTCAAGGGATGGCGGACCTGCAGAGTCTTGTCTAGGTTCTATGCAGACTATCTTCGAGCATCTAGAGATGCCTCTAGGGCGTAGGGTCAAGCTCTCTACATAAATGTTGTGTGATTACTCCAAGAGATGGTGGGATGTTACCACCTAGACCGAGTATCATCGAGACATGGCATGGGAAGATTTTCAGGTAGAATTCTATTAATTTTTCTTTCCAGAGATGCTGAGGACAGAGAGATATCGAGAGTTCATGAATCAGCAGGAGGGTGCCATGTCAGTGATAGACTATTCTGCTCATTTCACCGAGCTACTACGTTTTGCACCTATTCTGGTGGGTGATGAGATGCTGAGGGCTAGTCGCTTTGAGGATGGTCTTCGATATGAATTCCGGGAACTGGTTAATGTTTTCAGGTTTCCTACAGTGAATGCTATTGTGAACCAGTCACCGATTACTGATTGGAACCTACTAGAAGCTAGTGGTGCAGGCCAAGGCAGTTTGGCACCAGTTTCTGGAACTATTCCTACCAGTAAGAGGACGATGTAGATGAATTTCTCTCACGGTGGCAGTGCTAGCTAGAAGAATTCTTCAGGTGGCCTGGTAGTGTGATTCTAGTGTGGTAAAGAGGGGCACAAGAGACCTTAGTGTCCACATGACCCAGTGGAGTGCCAATCTTATGGTAAGGTGGGTCATCTGCAACACTTTTACAGGGCGTTTCCACTAGTGTCTAGTGAGAAGGGTTCTCTGCAGACTTAGTGTGTGGAACAAGGTCAACAACTTCTTACCTGTCTGAGAATTTGGATACGTTGGGACGTTCAGGTAGGGGTGGTGGTCGTGGTCGTGGTATCCATACACCCGGATCTCAGAGGTAGTTGGGCAGGTCAGCTCAGGGTAACCAGGCTCTGTCGCAGGGCTGCGACACTGGGCAGGCATATGCAGTGCCACAGACCCATCAAGAGCAGGATCCTAAACCTTCTTCTGTCAGAGGTACTATTCTAGTTGCTTCTGTTTTGTCTTCTGTAGTTTTTGGTACATGTGATACACATAGATTTGTATTTGTGACCGTTGTGGAGAGACTCAGACTTCATGTTTCTTCTTCTTCTGATATTATGACTCTAGACACTCCATTGGGGAATATAACGACAGGTGTGCATTAGTGCAAGGAGTTCCCCCTAGAGGTTGGTGGGTGTCACTTTATGTGGGACCTCTATGTCTTAGATATGATGATCTATAATGTCATTCTCGGGATGGAATCTTTGGTACCCTTTCATGCCTTTGTGGATTTGTATCGTCGCAGGGTGTGTTTCACATCACCCGAGGGCCGAGAGTTTCTATACAAGGGCGAATGGGATGTCTAGACGAGCCGAGCTGGACCCGAGCATTGTGGGTGAGGTGGAGTGACATCTCAGATTTCGAGTTTATATTTGGATGACAAGAGAACTTTCTAGAAGGATTTCCCTCTAGTAGTTGATCGTTTCAGGGATGTCTTCCCAGATTACTTTTCAGGACTTCCACTCGAGCAAGAGGTGGATTTCTCTATTGATCTTGTGCCAGGAGAAGCACTGATGTCCATTCCTCTTTATAGGATGGCTACACTAGAGTTTCAGAAGATCAAGAGGTATTTAATGGAGTTGCAGGAAAAGGGTTTCATCCGACCCAGTACTTCTCCTTTGGGTTCAACTATCCTGTTTGCTAAGAAGGCAGATAGTACCCTCAGACTTTGTGTGGATTATTGGAAGTTGAACCAGTTAACGGTCAAGAACCAGTATCCCTTGCCGAGGATTGATGATATTTTTGATCAACTTCAAGGAGAACGAGTGTTCTCAAAGATTGAATTGAGATACAGATATCATTAGTTGCGCGTTAGACCATCAGATATACCGCTTACAGCTTTTCAGAGAAGATATGGTATATACAAGAACTTGGTCATGCCATTCGGACTCATGAATGCGCCAAAAGTTTTAATGGATCTGATGAATCGTGTGTTCCATCCACATATGGATTATTTTGTGGTAGTCTTCATGGATGATATCTTGGTGTACTGTCACACTCGACATTACCATTACACCCATCTTTAGATCATTTTGAGTACACTGAGATAGCATAAGCTATATTCTAATCTCTCAAAGTGACACTTTTGGATGGACCAGATACACTTCCTGGGTCATATTATCTCAGAGGCAAGAGTTACAGTAGACCCAGAGAAAGTGAGAATGGTAGTTTACTGGGAGAATCCTAAGAACATGTTTGAGATATAGTGTTTCATGGGGCTGGCTGTTTACTACATGCATTTTATATAGGACTTCTCCCGTTTAGCAGTGTCGTTGATGGGTTTGACTAAAAAGGGTGTGAAGTTCTCTTGGTCAGAAGCTTTTGAGACAACCTTTTAGGAACTGAAGGGAAGGTTGACATCAGCACGAGTCCTGATAATTCTAGAGCAAGGTAAGAGCTATACAGTTTACTGTGATGCATCAGGTATTGGGCTGAGAGAAGTATTGATGTAGGGAGATCGAGTAGTTGCGTACGAGTCTTAGCAGTTGAGGCCACATGAGAGGAATTACCCAATGCATGATCTCGAGTTGGCTGTATTTGATTATGAATTACGTTGTTGGAGACATTTTCTCTTGGGAGAACATTTTGTGGTGTATACGGACCAAAAAAGTCATAAATACATCTTTACCCAGTGTGACTTGAACTTGAGACAATGAAGGTGGGTTGAATACCTTTAGTCCATCTACTTTGAGCTTTCTTATACACCTGGTAAGGGTAACACAGTTGCCAATTCACTGAGTAGGAGGACTCAGATACAAGCAGTGCAGGAGGCCAGTGGTGAGTGGCAACTTGTTGCTTTATTCTCTGAGATGAATTTGTAGGTGCACGATAGTCAAGGGAAAGCCTATATTTCATCCATATATGTGACTTCTACCCTTTTGGATAGAGTGAGGATGAGACAACTATCTGATTCTGAAGGCCTAGTTCTATGGGAGTCAGTGGAAAGTGAAGACCCTCTTCCTGGTTGAATGATAGGTGATAACGAGGTACTGCGTATCCATGGATGAGTGTGGGTTCTAGGGGATATACGTGAGGAGTTGATGCAGGAATTTCATGCTTTTTCTTGGGCAGTACATCCCGGAGATACCAAAATGTACCGTGACTTGAGGTGTCAGTATTGGTGGCCTGGTATGAAACACGAGGTAGTTGGTTTTGTTATGAGATGTTCCACTTGTTAGCATGTGAAGGGGGAGCATCAGAGGCCATATGAACTATTACAGCAGTTACCCATTATAGAGTGGAAATGTGATGATGTCGTGATGGATTTCATGATCGGTTTGCCAAGGTCACCTCAAGACAGCGATGTTGTGTGGTTTGTTGTGGATAGACTTACAAAGGTATCTCACTTTTTATCAATCAAGGAGACCTTCAGTGTTGATGATCTTGGGAAGTTGTATATTCAAGAGATGGTACGTCTTCATGGGGATCCTCATTCTATCATTTCATATAGGGATGCCCACTTTACGTCTTGTTTCTTGCAGAGTATTTAGAGGGAACTGGGTATAAAGGTGCTTCTGAGCACAACTTACCACCCTCAGACTGACATCCAGTCAAAACGTACGATACAGGTGCTAGAGGACATGCAGCGTGCATGCGTCCTGGACTTTGGGGTCTCTTGGGAGAAGCACATACCCATGGTCGAGTTTGCCTACAATAATAGTTTTTAGGAAACTATTGTGATAGCACTGTACGAGGTCTTATATGGTAGGCCATTCCGATCACCATTGTGTTAGTTGGAGGAAGGTGAGACAGATTTACTGGGACCATGTCTCGTGCAGGAGACTTCAGAACAGGTCCAATTGATTTAGAAGAAAATGGTTTCTGCACAGTCTCGTAAAAAATCTTATGCTGATCACCGCAAATGACCCTTGGATTTCATGGTAGGGGATCAAGTTTTCTTACATGTTTCTCCGAGGCTGGGACACAGGTGGATCAAGAGATAGGGTAAACTTTCAGCGAGGTATGTGGGGCCATTTGAGATTCTGGAAAGACTCGGGTCGGTTTCCTATCGTTTAGAGTTATCGTAGAGGTACCGAGCCATGAACGACGTCTTCAATGTATCTCAGCTACTCCGTTATCACTCAGACACGTCTCACGTTTTTTCAGCCCGAAGAGGTTGAACTTCAAGTTGATGCATCCTTTAAGGAGAATCTGATTCACATTATTAACAGGGGGATGAAGGTTTTCTGAGTCTGGTCAGTTCCTCTCATACGGGTGCTATGGCAGCATAGCCAAGTGTAGGACAAAACCTGGAAGCGGGAGACCGATTTACGTGCTTAGTGTCCATAGTTATTCATAGATTTATCTTCACCACCCTTGTATGGGAAATTCAGGGACAAATTTTTTTAAGGGGAGAAGTTTGTAAACAACTGGTTTTTATTTTTAAGGTATGAGTTTCTTTTTTTCCTTTTTCCATAAGTGTTTTTGAGAAAATATGGAAAAAGGGGAAAATCCAAAATTTTGGGGGTACACGCCGTGTACTTTCCCACATGCTGTGTACTTTGTCCATGTGGGATGAGTACACAGGGAGGCCTGTCGGTGATGAAGGGTGTAAAAACTAACTACACACCATGTACTTGGTATTTACACGCCGTGTAATCAGTCGACATGTGAACAGAAAGGAAGTCGGAGTAGCTTCCAGAAATGTGACAGTACACTCCATGTATTTATAAATACACGTCGTGTACTCATGTCGATAGATGAATAGTGAGGCAGTGGAAAGTGGCCGCCAAAGGAACAGTTAAAAAATGGAATGTACATGCTGTGTACTTGAGAGTACATACCATGTAGTTTGTTTTTTTTGCTAAAAATGAGCAGTATCCTTCTCTTTCAATATAGGAAGATTAAAACATTGGGAATAGTGTGGGAGAGTGGGCCGAACCTTGGAGGAGCTCCCGACCACACACCAGAACTTGGGTTCCTTTGCTGACGGTCTCGATTGAACTGTGCGGGTGAGTTATTCCCTATTATAGAACCCTTCCTTTAAATTCATTAATGAGGGGATTTTATTTGAGTTTGAACATTTAGTCATTTATCCCAGATCTACGTCGTTCTTGAACGTTTCAGGAGGTGTCATTTGCATATATCGATCAGTGGAGATCAAGGTAGGTGGTCTGATGTCTAATTCCAACTGTCATGTTGTTTTTCTGTACTGTTGTGCTGCACTCCCATGTTTTGGGTGTCGTATGGCTGAGGCATTGGATAAATAAATTACTAGAATTGTATAGGTAATTTAATTTTTATGTTTAAACTGCTGTTTGGGATCATTTCTTGGATACAGGGCCACCCCATGGGTGTGTTTCCCTTTTTTAGCCGTTTGGCCAAGATAATTGAGGGAATACCGTGATTTTTGGAATAATTTTATTTTTCTTGAGAGAAAATGAATACAAATTTCTTGCTTTTATGTTGGGATTGGCCTGGTTGCATGATTAGAAAGAGGGAAATGTTTGTTTTAGCCAGAGGGCAAGGGATTCTTTCGCTTGAGGGCAAGGTATTGATTCGCCTGAGGGTCGGGTTCTATTTCTCCTGAGGGAAAGGCCTGAGGGAAAGGTTCTATTTCGCTTGAGGGTAATACTCGTTATGCCTGAGGGAAGATATCTGGGGGTTCTGTTTCAGTTTTTTCTTAGGTCAAGGATCTGCCTGAGGGCATGGTACAGTTTATCATGATGGCGGTGTACATTTAAATATTCACTATGGTGGTTGTTATACCTACCAAGATAAAGCACATTCTTGGTATCGTTTTACCTTATACTTGTTAGATAGCTTGTTGTAGTTTCGTTGCGGCATTGTTTAGGACATTGTCAGCTGAGGCTGAGTCTCGGGAACATATAATTTAAGTAAATCAAATTTCTAAATAATAAATAAATGAAAATGGAACTGGTAGGAGTAGATACTTTTGAGTACTTCCTAGTTTACTGCATTTTCATTAATGCACTACTGTTGCACAAATTCAATGATAGTTGGGGACATGACTTTGGTGGTTGCCTATTGAGATTAATTTCTCACACCCTGATTGGGTCATGTCTTGGGCCCAAACAGATTATATTGATGCAGGTGTAGATGTGGGAAAGAGTCCCTATACAGGTACTTTATTGTTGCAGAGGAGTATGATAGCATGAGATTGAGATTAGGCTTGCAATGCTGCTGAGTTCCTGCTGCACTGTTTATTTTTCTTTGCTATATTTTTCCTTGTATGGTATTGCTTCAGATTGTAGTGTATCCTATTTTGGCTGCTTTCCTAGACTTAGGGACATATTACATCATTATATATGATTGTTGGTCATTTCTCTATTTTTGCACTATTGTCTATTTTAGCTTTGGTATTGTTTACTACATCTGATTTTGTATGATTGTATTTTGTTCTGCTACATTAAACTTTGACAAATGAGGGCATAGTTTCCCCACTATCAGACCTAGGCCCTCGCTGCTAGTCGGTAGGCTCTGGTGTTTGGGGAAATACGCTTGAGTTCATGTGACCAACCAGGTTCAAAGCACCTGTTTAGTGGCACCCGGATCCAGGACGTTGCAACTTCTAATTGATTTTTAGTAAAAATGAATTCTAAAGAGAAATCGCCATTTTATAATTAATACCTTAAAAAAATTATGCCATAGATAAATGTTATTGGTTATCAAATAACTGGGATATTTGTTAAACACTAATAGCATAAATTTTATCACATTTAATTTATACATGGTAAAAATTTAATCAAAAATCCATCAAAGTGTGTTACATAAAAAACACTTGTTCACAAAAACTACTAGCTATAATTTAATTTTCTTCAAGATCTTAAAATGAAATTGATTATTTTTACTTTATATACAATGAAACCGATTATTTTAATCAGAAGAGGAATGTTATTTTTTACACTTTTTATCTAATTGAAACCCACCAATAACTATATTATAATATAAAATTAAGTCAAATTTCCAGGTTTTATAAACATTAAAGATAAATAAATAGCTCCTTTAAATTATTTTAAAATTTGATTGGAAAATTTTGAATGTTGATCTTTAGTATCTTCATGAATTATATAACATAAACATATTAAAAACATGATATATGTGCTACTAGTAGTTAGATATTACAAACATGCAATAATATATCTATATAACTTATTGTAATTTGGTTTAACAACTTCCTCCAAATCTGGTTTAACATTAAAAATCATAGGAGTATCATGTATCTATTTTTTTAAAGTCCAAATCTTCTTATTAAATCATGTATATATTGAATATTTATTTAAAACATTTCTAAAATAATTTTGATAAATATAAAAAACAATGAAAAATATTAACTCACCCATAATTCTAATTTCAAATTATTTTTGCATGATTAGTGATTTTTTTTATAAAATTTTTGATTTACTAAGCCATTAATCACTTCATCATCAAAAAATTTATCTAAAAGAGTATATGATGATAATTTTTTCTTAAATAGTGTAGGGCCTATAAACCCTACACTAAAACTATTTGATAAAATAAATGAACTAAACCTTCCATACCAAGATATAAGTTCTTGTTTAACACCATACAATTATTTTTTATGTTTTATAATAGAGTTTTGAAAGTGAGGTTTTTAAAACCTAGTGTGTTTTCAACATAAACATCCACCATTAAGATTTTTTTAAAAATATTATTTTATATCTATTAGAGAATAATTTGGAATTTATATAATATGCATACTTAAGAAGGATCCTAAGGGATTATAATCAATCTAATGGGGAAAATGGTTCTTCATAAGCTATTACTTCTTATTGGTTATAACCTTTGTTAACTAATCTATATTTACTTGTAATCACATCATAATCATCATGCTTATTTCTAAATACCCATTTAGTTCTAATATTAGTATAATTATAGGGTTTATCAACTAATTGTCATACATTGTTTCTCTTTAAAATTGTTAACTCTTCTTTCATTTATAAAGAATTTCTATCATCATTTAAATATTCTTATGTTGTTTTATATTATATGATGGATAAGAAATATTTTATCTCTAATTCCCTCATCTATGCTTCCTATAATTTTCTCAAAGGGATGTGTTTCAAGGGTACTAGTCTATCTATGAAGAAAAAATTCATCTCCACTTGTTTCCATCCTTTTAGTCCAAGAATATTTAAAATAAATTTCATTATCTTCATCATTTTTATCATAAAAAATTGGTTCATGTATAAAATTATCAATAGAATCACATAGGCCATCAATTTGTATTTTCTTAGGATAATAGGGATTAATTTCATCAAATTGTACACGACTTAATTGTTTAAATATCCTTGAATTCTTATTGAAAACTCTATTATATTTATAAATGGTTGAGTAATCTAAGAATATTCATTCATAAAAATTTGGATCAAAATTACCAATATTTTTCTTAGTGTTAAATATGTAAACATTACATCCAAACACCTTATAGTGTAAAACCTTGGGTTTTCAATTGATACAAAACTCTTAGGATGTTTTCTTCAATATATGAGTTATTAAAACTCTATCAAATGACATAGAATGATTTGTTAACAAATTCAACCCCTTAATGAGTAGGAATTCTACATTCACATAACATAGCTCTTGAAATTTATTATAGGTTTGTTTTCCTCCTTTTAATAACACCATTCTATTGATGTTTCCTAAGGGTATAGAATTCATGTTCAATTTTAAATTTGAGAAATATTTATTGAATTCTTTATTCTATAACTATCTCCCATGGTCACTTATAAAAAATACAAATTTAAAATAATTTTAATTTTATACTAACCATCACAAATTTATAAACATAACACATTCTTCATACTTGAGACTATCAAATTAAACACTTGTAAATATAGAAAAGTCATCAACAATGTCATAAAAAATAAATTCAGCATAGGAATGTATTTGTATAGGGGACAAAAAAATCAATGTGAATAAGTTTTAAGGGCCTAGGAGTGGAAATAACTTTTATTTCCTTTAAACATCACTTGTGTTCCTCACCCATTTTGCATGCATCACATAATATTTTTTATCCAATTTATGTTGACAAATATCAAAAATAAATTTTATAAAAGATAATTTTATCACAAAATATACATGAAAATGTTCAATACTTCAATGAAAAATCCAAGATTAATCAATTTTTGTATTCAATTATTCTTAACTTTATTTATAAAATAATGTAGATTTAGCTTGTAAATATTTTCAGTTCATGGAGATCTATATTTAATATTAAAAAAACCGGAATCATAAAATAATAAATAGAAAATTAGGCATCACAAATTTGAAAAATAGTAATTAGGTTGTGCATTAAGCCTTTAATATAAATAAAGTTATGGATGAGAAAAAAATATTCATCCCTAATAGATCTAACCTAAAATTTATTTTCCTTATAATTTTCACCAAATATGACATAACCACTATCAATATTAGATAGTGAGTAGAAGTTATAAAAATCTCCAATCATATTTCTAGATAAAACACTATACATAAACCATTTTTTTGTTACTTTTCCTATATCTTATTAACTATAAAAATAAATTTAATAAACAAAATTATTATATATAATTTCACTTGGGTTCATATTTTGAGAAACCAAATATTAGATATGTTTATTTTTTTAGGTATTGGATAACATAATTACTATATAGATTATATATTTTCTCCATAACTACCTTTTCATTATTTAACTTTATTAGATTTTATTACCAAGGATTTAGTTGAGGTAATACCCCCATAGTAAAGACAATTGAAAAAGTTTTAGAGATTTTACTAAAGCTATTAATTCCTTTATTTTAATATCATAAAAAATAAAACTTGAAGATAATTCATATGACATTGATTTTAGTATTGAAATTTTCATATAAAGACCACATTTTTCTGGTATTAGAACATAATAGGTTTACTTAAGGGAGTTGTGCATCTTTTAAAGAGATTCATGCTTGTATTTTAATATAGAACACGTTCCTTTATATCATCATTTTTCTTTTCATAATTGGATTGAAAATCATGCAAAGAAGAATAAAATGATTATACTTATTCATATTGGGTTATAATACTTATATTTGTTGGATCGGGTTATATTAAATATGCACAAGAGGGGGGGGTGAATTGTGTCTTTTAAAAATTATTCCCAAATCATGATGAAGACCGAGTCTGTCCTTTTATCTTTATCATATTTTTTTTGCAGCAGAAAATAAAAAGTTAAATGACACAAGGATGTATAGTTTTTTGGGGAAAAAAAGGCCCCTAGTACACTCCACCAATTCTCTACTCCACGATCTTGGTGATTTTCACTATCTGGTCCTCTTATCAATAGACCGTCCACAACTGAGTGCAGGAATTTGACACCTTTACAAGTTAAGGCTAAAAATAGATCCTTCTAGTTCATACGTTGAATTTAATACACAACTTAGTACGAGAAGATGGTTACTCAAAATAAAAATAGTATTTGACTTAAAATACCTTCCATTTGATCTTCACAGTTGGAACAGAACACAACTGACATTAGATATATCATCTTCTTCAGAAAAGATGTTCTTCAGATAAGGATAGTTCTGAGTTGATCCTGTTGTAATAGATATATAAATAAATTTAGAAACACCAACAATAATGGATTCACTAAAGATATTAGATGTAGAAAAGGTGAATCTTCAATGTGTTTCTTCTTCTTCTTCAGAAAAAAAGAGTTTGATATATCTCGGTAGTAGCAGATCTGTAAATATAGAATGACTCTGTATAAATTTAGTCATGAAGAACTCAAGAGATTGTTATATATTTTCTTGATTACTAGACCCAAATTTTAAATACAAAATATCACAGATATATATAGAATAACTATGAGTGTTTTTCTTAAAAATTTAGATCCACAAAAGTCTCCTTTAGAATCACGATATTCAAATGTTTGAATAATAGAGCAGTCGTAACATCCCTGAATATTCAGAATGAAAATCTCCTCTAAAATCAATCATTTTAATCACAAATAAATAGCTTTGAATCAGTCAAAGATGTTCTTTAAAATCAGGCTTTGAATTTGGCTTGAAATCATCCTAATAATATGCATAAAGATCGTTGCTCAATAAAGTCGCATTTGAATCTTCGATGCCAAATGTAGGGTTGAACTGAATAGAATACATTCTTTGAATGTCAGGTTCACAATTTAAGGTTCACAATGTAATTTTGACAACACAAGGTAGATAGTGTATGGTTTAAAATGTATGGTTTATTATAAAAGTAAGGTTGATGATTCATACTTTTTCAGCTTCTAAACATAATGTATATGATCCATACTTTTTGATAAAATGTAAGGTTGTTTTCAAAAGTATGGTTGATGAACCATACTTTTTTGATAAAATTTAAGGTTCACTTTTGAAAAGTAAGGTTGATGAACTATACTTTTGAGAAACACAAATAACATTCCATACTAATGTAGGGCTCTTCTTCTATACTTTTCTGATATCCCGAACGTATGGTTTCTTCCAAATACAGGGTTCTTCTTCCATAATTTTGTCTATAACATATGGTTGCTTAACCATAATTTTCAAATATTTCGTAAAGTAAAAAATAGATTCCATCCTTACGCTACACTCCTCAACGTAGGGTATGAAAAGTTTTTCCAGAACACACGAAAGTGATTTCCGAACACGTAGAGCATGAATAGTGTTTCCAAAACATGTTTAAATGATTTCTGAACACTTTTTCTAATGTTACACTTGGATTAAACACCTTAATATAATCCCAAAATAGGGAAATAAAGAATATTAATTTCCTAAAATATACTCAAAGTAAAATCATTATAATAACAAATAAGGGTATTTGTGAACCTAAAAATCATCATAAAGAGATAGAGTATTGTTCTCAATGATCTCACCTTAATAAAATAGAGTGTTGTTCAAAACAACACTTTCTCAACAATCTACCCCCTTTTGATGATAAACCCCCTGAAATAACCAATGAAATTATCTTACAAAATTAATTGTATATAGTTTAGAATTTTAAAAAGATAAAAAGATTATTTTATTTTAACAAAATTATATCTCAATTTTTATATTTTCTCCCCCTTTATAAAGTAAAATAATATCTCCTCCTTTATAATTAATGATAATAAAATTTTTCATTTATCCAAAAATTTCTCCATAAAAAACTTTTAGAAATTTCACCCCTTAAAATGAAAAGTTGTCTTTTCTCCCTCTGAGTAAAAAATAGGTTGTGTTTATCCATATTTTCCCCTTTTTTGTGATATCAAAAAGAATGACAGAAGAAGGAATAAAACACATTTTAATGTAGTACTATACTTAATTAAATGATATGATAAAACATTTATCCATATTTGAAATTTGATTACTCACATTTTAACATAGGCAGTATAATAAAACAAATCAAAACATATGAAAATGAGATGCATTTATATTTTATTGAAAATATAATTACATGTATAGTAATTACAATGAGAATAAAGGTTTGGATAAAAAGGTTTGGGAAATAGGGTTCAGCACCTCTGAATGACTTCCTTGAGCTCTGACATCGGTAGTCACAACCTTTTTATCAGTCCATTGACTAACTGGACTATGAGATCCCTTCCTTCATGATTTATATGGGTATCCTCAATCAAATTGACTCTAAAAAACTCATGTAACCTCTCTTCCTTATCTATAATTTTTTTTATCTTCTTTGTGAATGTGTTCAACATAACTCTGACCCCCGGTTCTTCTGAGGTAAGTTGGTCAATAAGATGGTTTTGATTATCTAGTAGAACAGATAATGGAGCACTGTTTCACTGTAAGTTCTGCAATCTGTTATTCATATTTCTCATGATTGATTTAATGGCATGAAATCTCCTTATCAGATCAGGTGAAGTACCTGAGGTAACTGGTTGATTGTTCCTGATAGTTTAAAATTGTTTCTCCATGAAAATAGTAAAATCATCCAAATCTAACTTCATTACCATTTAAGATTTTAGTTTTCCAAATTCATCTTACATTTACTTATTAAAAACTTCTACTTACATTATTGAAACTGAACTATCTTTCAAGTTTTGAAGTTTATGTCTCTCATTTTCTAATGCTCTTCTCAAAGAAGCATTTTTTGCTTGAACTATATTAAATGTTTGGATTAACTCCTATACATGATCATTCTCAGAATTAGAGGCAAAATTTTCATTATTCTCAACATGATTTAATAAAGTTAAAGTAAATGAATGAGTGTTAGATCTCTGATATGTATCCTTCTCCGATGGTTGCTCAACAGATTTTTCCTCAGACCCATGAAATTACTCATCAACAGAAAAATTTTCATTAAGAACTTCAATATGAATCTCAAAAAGATTATCTTCTAAATTTACATCATTAAGATGTTACTCTTCCTGATAATCTTCTTCATTGAGTTACTCCTAGACTAGATCCTCTAATATATGTTCCTCTTAAGCTAATTACTCTTGAACAATCTCAGTAGGCTGTACAGTTTGAGTAGATTTAGGTTCAGCCACTTTAACTTCTCTAGGATTTTCAACAGTCTGAGGCAAAATTTCTTTTTTCACTTGAGGAGTCACATCAATCTGGGAAATTGTTGGTTATTCAATTTTCTATACTTCAGGTTCTCTAATAAATCTGTAGCTCAGAAGAGGTTTAGTTTCATTAGAAGTTTCTTGAATAGGTTCCTCATGAGTTGGATCCACTCAATGTATTTTCCTCAGAAGTACCTCTTTACTTTAATCATAAGTAGGTGGATCAAATTCTTCAAATATCAGTCTTCTTGAAGTTCTACTTTCTCTTGATTAAACCATGACTTCCTTAGACTTAGCCGGTTGCTCCCCCTAAGCCAAGTCCTAGTCTTCCTCAGCTCCAACGGGCATAAGATTTCAGTTCATAATACTATATAAGAAGCAAATATTCCATAGAATTCTAGAATTTAAAATATTGATGTGATGACATCTTACTCTTGCATCTATTAATCTCACTATATCAGACTTAAACTGGAATTTTGAAATGAACCTTCCATAGGGATAGAAGTTTATTCTAGCCTCTGATTGAAAGTAGTAGTTGAGATATCTTACCATATATCTTGGAAAATTGAACTTGATTTCACTCATAAGAAAAAACATTATGTACATTTCAGAAAACAAAATAATATCTATCTCTAACATCCAAGGTGCAATCCCAGTTTGCACAAACATAGCAAGAATATTTTGACCAGGTTCTAGATCCTTCACTTACATTTTTCTTATACTTGTATATCCAAATATAAATGACATTATGTCCTCAGACATATGTTCATCATCTCCAATATTCTTTAAATCAAAATGATAAAATCCCTCATGAGGGCAGTTTAAGATTCTAGATATTTCTACATATGAAATTGAAAAATCCTGATCTTTAATTTTCCCAAATATGTTTTCCTCTGTATTTCAAAGACAGAATTAAATGAATTTGAAAAAGTGAAGAAGCTCTACCTCAAATATAAACTCTTTATTTTCACCACTAAAATTTTTCTTAAGATTCTGAAAAGTGAGGGTTTGTTACAATATGAGATCCTTTTGATACAACCATTCAGCGCCAATTAATTTTACCTATAGAATCATTCTTCCGACCGTGCGCTGACACTTGGAATTTCCTCGATTCTATGTGTCCTGGCCTTTTCTATTTCAATGTTCTAAATGATAAAAGGTTTAGGGTTTTGAAGGTGTAGCCAAATGTAGACGAAGGCGTTAAGGGTTTTTTTTTGTGTTTCAAATGGTTTTGAGAAAATGAACGGGTTTGCAATTTGAAATGGTTTCTAACATCCTTGATTACCATGTCCTTTATATACATAATAATCATTACATTATTTAAATAATATAATACGTATGCGGCAAAAAAAAATAAAAATGAAATTGTAATTTATTTTAAAAACAAATAATTAAATTATTTTAAATAGTGAAGATAAAAAAACGCGTAAAAATTAAAACTAAAATTTCATTTAAAATTTAATAGACCTAGATCCCTATTAATAAAATAAAACCTCACAGTGGGAAGTGGTTTAGTAAAAATATATACTAATTTAATTTCATTACTTACAAATTCTAAGAATATTTTCTTTTTAAGAACATAATCTCTTAGAAAATGATGTCTGATATCAATATGATTAGTTCTAGAATAATTAATTGGGTTTTTTGAAATATTTATAGAACTTTTATTATCACATAAAATAGGTGTGTTATTAAAATTTAGTCTAAATTCTATAAGAGTGTTTTTTATCTACAAAACTTCTGCCCAAAAACTGCATACAAATACATATTATGCCTCGGCAGTTGACAGGGTAACGGAGTATTGTTTCTTTCTTGATCATGACACTAAATATTTTCATACAAAATGAAAAGTCCCTAAGGTTCTTTTTCTATCTAATCTAAAACTTCCAAAGTAATCGTCTAAATATGAAATTAAATTAAAATAAAAAGTTTTTGGATAGATAAGAGATTGAAAAATAGTTATTTTTTAAATATCTAAAAATTCTTGTAACAACAGTTAAGTGATATTCTTTTTGATCATATTAAAATATAGTACAAATAAATACTGAATAAATTATATCTAGCCTGCTAGCAGTAAGAAATAATACACTACCAATCATACCTCTATATAACTTTTTGTCAAATAATTTTCTAGTTTCATCCAAAAAATATTATATATTAGTACACATAGGAGTTGAATATGTCTTGCTATTTTCAAGTCCAATTTTTTTTAGTAAATCAGAAATGTATTTGCTTTGATTTAAAACATTTCCAAAATCCTTTTGATAAATTTGAATTCCTAAAAAGAAATTTAATTCTCCCATCATACTCATTTCAAATTCTTTTTTTATTAAATTTGAAAACTCTTGACAATGTTTTTTTTTGTTGAACCAAAAAATACATCATCAACATAAATTTGAAGAAATAAAATATTTCACTTAACAGTTTTCTTAAACAATGTTGGATTTTCCATCCCAACAGTAAAATGATTTTTCCAAAGAAAATAACATAATCTTTTATACCAAGCTCTAGGTGCTTGTTTAAGGCCATAAAGAGATTTAGTATGTTTAAAAACAAAATCTTGTTTTTGTGAATTTTCAAAACTAGGTGGTTGCTCAAAATAAACTTCTTCCAATAAGTAACCATTTAAAAAGGTAGACATAACATCCATAGAAAATAATTTAATGTTAATATGATATTCATAGGAAAAAAGGATTCTAATAGTTTCTAATCTAGTTACAGGTGAAAAAGTCTCACCATAATCTATAACTTCTTTATGATTATATCCTTTAGCTACTTGTCTTTCTTTATTTCTATTTATTATTACTTGACCAAATTGTTTATTTCTATATAACTATTCAGTTTCTATAACTGGATAGTTCTGAGGTCATTCAACTACATTTCAAACTTCATTTCACTTGAACAGGTTTAGTTCTTCTTGCATTGATATCTTCCAAATTTTATCAACTAAGGCTTCTTTTAATGTCTTAAGTTCTAATTGGGATAGAAAGGTAGATAATTCAACAGGATTTCTAATATTTCTTCTAGTTTTTAATCTAGTGTCTAGGTCTCCTATAATAGTTTCAAAATGGTGATTCTTTAGGGTTCTAGACAATTTAGGTAGTACACTATTAGGTTTTCAATGCCATGTTCTTCTGAACTGTACAGAATCTCATTTAAATCATTTTAAAAATTATCTTTTATGTTCTTAAGTCTCATGGTATCATTAGAGTCAAATTCATTAATTTGGTCTTTCCTTTTCTCAAAGGGATCAGATTCATCAAATTTCACATGAACTGATTCTTCATCAATCCTTGAATTTTTACTAAAAACTCTATAAGATTTGGAAGTAGCAGAATATCCTAAGAAAAATCCTTTATCAGATTTTGGATCAAACTTACCAAGATTTTCCTTAGTGTTTAAGGTGTAAACCTTACATCCAATAACATTTAAATAATTTACCTTAGGTTTTCTATTATTCCAGTGTTCATAGGGTGGCTTTTTAAAAATTAGTCTCATTAAAAATATATTCATTATATAGATTGTTGTACTTACCGTTTCTGGCATGAAATAGGTAATAAGACTATACTTATTTAGCACAGTCCAAGCCATTTTTTTGAATAGTCATATTTCTTCTTTCAATAATTCCATTTTGTTGATGTGTTCTTGGTGCAATGATGGTGTTTTTAGTACTCATTTTTGAGAAAAAGGAATTAAATTCCAGATTCTCAAATTCTCCACCATGATCACCTCTTAATGAAATTATTTTAAAACCTTTTTCATTTTGGACAACTTTGCAAAAACATTCAAATATAGTAAAAGATTTTTTTTTATATTTTAGAAAATAAATCCAAGTAAATCTACAAGAGTCATCAACTAAAACATATACATATAATTTACCATCCAATCTTTCTATTGTTGAAGGTCCAAATAAATCCATATGGATAAGTTCTAGAGGTTTAGATATAAAAATTTTGTTAATAGATTTGAAGAATGATTTGTGCTGCTTGCCAAGTTGACATGAATCACAAAATCTATAAAAATCAAATTTTGAACAAGTAAAGTAATAAAATAATTATTTCTTAGATAACTTATGTAAAGCATATACATTGAAATTTCCATGTCTTTTATGCCAGATCCAAGATTCATTTACCTTAGCGGTTAAGCAGTTTACATTTTGTTTATACGAGGATTTTAGGTCTAGAGTACAAACATTATCAGTTCTGGGTGCTCTAAATTTAAGAAATATTATTTAAAAACAGAAAATCAGTTGTTAGGAAAATAAACAAAATAACCATCATCACATAGTTGAGAGATACTTATCAGGTTGTTTTTCAATCCTTGTACATAGAGTACTTTATTAATTGAGACAGTTTCCAGATCTCCAATGGTTCCAATTATAATAATTTTTCCTTTGGAATTGTCACCAAATGTAACTAATATCCCATCCTTTTGAGTTAATGTTTTAAAATTAGATGAATTTACACTCATATTCCTAGAGAATCCACTATCCATATACTATATTTTAGTTCGGCTTCTATGGGCTGATTCTTGCAATGGCATTTAAACAAAGGTTAGTTTTGGTACCCATATTTTGTTGGGTCCAGCAGTGTTAGCTAGAAATGTCATAGGAATGTAGACATTATTTTTTTCTATAATCAATAGAATTATATAACGTTCTTTCAAAAAAGGCTTTATAAATCCCACTTATTTGTAGTTTCCTTAAATAATAGTTTTTAGATATGCGACCTTTTGTTCCACAGTAGTTGCAAATTTTACCTTTTGTATTTGGAACAAAATAGTTCTTATACAGTTTTTGTTTCTCACCTTTACTTCCTATTCCATATCTTTACATTTTAATCAAATTATTTCTAATAACTTCATTTATTATATTTTATTGTTTTGTAAAATCAAGAGTTTCACTTTTGTATGTTTCTACTTTTATTTGCAGTGTTTTTATTTTAGTTTCTTTATCTGTACAATTTATTTTTTATGAGTTATATTTTTCAATTAAATCTTGATGTTTTTAGTAGAGTGTCTCTTTCTCCTAAAATAGAAGTGTGAATATTTTTCATAGATTTATGTTTCTTAAATAAAGAATCATATTTTTCTTCTAGCATGTTGCAGAAGGGTACATGTTTATTATTTGAACAATTAGAACTAGAATCAGAATCAGATGAGTAATTAGATTATACCTCATAAGATTATACCATAAAACACATAATTTCTTTTAGATTTGATTTTCCTTTTTCGAAGTCAGTCTTTGATGAGTTGCAGGAGTCCTCAGAATCACTCCAAGTATCTTTCATTGCTCTTTTTTCTTTCTACCCATAATCATTATTTTTGAAAATTTTCTTTTTCTTTTCTTTTTTAATTGAGGAAAGTAAGGTCTAATGTGACCCATCTTCTTGCATTCATAGAATCTAACTTTCCTTGGTTCTTTCTCAACTTTTTTGAAGGATATTCTGAATTTACTGAACTTTCTGGCTGGCTGAGCCAATTCCACATCAGAATTAGATGAATCAGAATTATTTGATTTCATTTCGATTTCTTTCTTCATCTTTCTACTCTTCTTTTAGGATGTTACTTTTAATTAAGTATTTTCTAAATTGATCAAGACTTTATGCTCATTTTCTTCATCATTCCTATCAACTTCATACATCATAAGAGTTCCAATTAATTCTCTCATAGTTAGATCTTTGACTGGTGATTATTGTCTAATAGCCACTGATATCCCATTCCAAATAGGTGGTAGTACTCTCAGTACTTTTAGGGATTGATATTCTTGTTTGATAGGATCTCCCAAGGAAGTGATGGTATTAATAATTTATATAATCCTTACATTCATCTGAGTGATGATTTATCCTTCAAACATTTTGAATGTTTAAAATTTTAATTTAGTCGTGACATACTTCATCTGTCTGACATTGTCTGTTCCCTTATAAGCAACCACAATTGTCTGCCACATTT
This sequence comes from Viscum album, assembly GCA_963277665.1. NCBI lineage: Eukaryota > Viridiplantae > Streptophyta > Magnoliopsida > Santalales > Viscaceae > Viscum > Viscum album. The sequence continues at coordinate 745,965,394 of OY728129.1, read as the reverse complement.
CATAAGTAGTCGGTCACTAAGATACACCGTTGAATTCATCTGGTCCAAGACCATAGATGATAGCATTCAAATCTTTAGAGTTTATGTCACACTTAACTTTTGTATCATCACTCCATGTTTCTGGTTTCTCTGGAATCACATAGTTAGTTATAATTTTTGAGTAGACTTCGTATCCAAGGTTCCTTAAGTAAATGATCATCCTTGATTTCGATCATCCATAATTTTTACCATTGAAGTAGGGAGATCGAACTAATGATATACTCTCTAGTGTATTAGCCATTGTGCTATGTATAATCCAAAAACATTCAGCTTGTTATAGGTTTGACAAAATATCCTCCTATAATACCAATTATAGGATCGGGTTATACCAAATATTCACAAGAGGGGGTGAATTGTGTCTTTTACAAAATTTCCACGAATCGTGATGAAGACCGGGTCTATCATTTTATCTTTATCAGATTGTTTATGCAGCGAAAAATAAAAAGTTAAAGGACGCAAGGATGTATAGTGGTTTTGAGAATAAAAGGCCCCTAGTCCACTCCATCAACACCCTACTCCACAAGCTTGGTGATTTTCACCATCTGCTCCTCTTATCAATAGACCGTCCACAACTGAGTGCAGGTAGTTGACAACTTTACATGTTAAGGCTAAAAACAGAGCATTCTAGTTCATACACAGAACCAAATACATAGCTTAGCATGGGAATCTGATTACTCCAAATAAAAAGAGTATTTGACTGAAAATATTTTCTAGTTGATCTTCAATGTTGCAGCAACACGCAACTGCCAGTATATATATCATCGTCTTTAGAAAATATGTTCTTAAGACAAATATAGTTTGGAGTTGATCAAGTTGAAATATATATAGAAATAAATTCAAAAACTCCAACAACAATATATTCACGAAAGATCTTTGATGTAGAAATAATGATTCCTCAATGTGTTTCTTCTTTTTCAAAAAAAAAGAGAGTTTGATATATCTTGGTAGCAGAAGATCTATAATTCTTGAATGACTCTGTAAAACTGTAGTTGTGAAGAAATCAAGATCTTGTTATATATACTCTTAACAATTCGCACCCTCTTTGCAATAAAAAATTTCACAGATATATATAGAATAATGACGAGCGATTTCCTTGAAAATTTAGATCCACAAAAGTTGACTTTAGAATCGCGATATTCAAATGTTTGAATTATAGAGTTGTCGTGACTCCCCTATATATTCGGAATGAAGAGATCCTCCATAATTGACCCTTAAAATCATAAATAAAAGGCTTTGAATCAGTCAAAGATGTTCTTTAAAATCAGGCTTTGAATTTGGCTAGAAATCAGCCTAATAATCTATATAAAGACCGTTTCTCAATAAAGTCATATTTGAATCTCTAACGCCAAACGTAGGGTTGAACAGCATAGCATACAATCTCTGAATGTAAGGTTTCCAATGTAAGGTTCACAATGCAAGGTTGATAACATAAGGTATATAACATAAGGTTCACAACGTAAGGTTCATTATAAGAGTAAGTTTTATGATCCATACTTTTATCAGCTTCTAAATGTAAGGTATATGATCCATACTTTTTGCTAAAATGTAAGGTTATTTTTAAAAGTAAGGTTGATGAACCATACTTTTGAGAAACACACATAATGTTTCATAGTAATGTAGGGTTCTTCTTCTATACTTCTCTGATATCCTGAATGTAAGGTTTCTTCCAAATGTAGGGTTCTTCTTCCATACTTTTTTCTATAACGTATGGTTGCTTTAATATACTTTTCTGATATGCCATAAAGTAAATAACAGATTCCATCCTTAAGCTATTCTCCTCAACATAGGGTATGAACAGTGTTTCCAGAACACGCGAAAGTGATTTTCAAACACGTAGATCCTGAACAATGTTTCCAGAACAAGCTAGAATGATTTCCGAACACTTTGTCAAATATTCCACACAGATTAAATGCTTTAATATTATTCCAAAATAGAGAAATAATGAATATTAATTTCCTGAAATATAATCAAAGTAAAACCATTAGAATAACAAATAAGGGTATTTATGAACATCAAAATCATCATAAAGAGATAGAGTATTTCTCTCAATGATCTCCCCTTAATAAAATAGAATGTTGTTGAAAAAAACACTTTCTCAACAATATTTTCCTTATAATTTGATATCCTAACATCTGAGTTAGAATGAGAATCACTATTGGAGTACTCTAATACTCTATATTTAGCCTTAAGATCCCTATTATCTTTGTTATTGTGATATGAATTTCTTTCGAAACTATTTTTATACATCATCTTCTATTTTTTCTTTATCCTTCTTCCCAACATTAGAAGTGTAGAAACTTTTCTGTAGTATTTTAATTCTTGATCAACATGTGATAATTATCCTATTCTTGAATCTCTTCTTCATACATAATAAGATTTACATTAAAGACCATTATTTACAATTCCATTATAGGTGAGGATTTTCTGATGAAAGAAAATATTGAACTCCATTTAGAAGGTAATAATATTAAAATATTCAATGATTGATCTAATTTGAAAACACAAGTCCTCATAGAAGAAACATAATTCATAACTTCAATTAGTCTACCATTCATTTGAGTTTTGATTTCATTCCAGTGATTCTAAAGGTTTCAAAATTAAGTTTACCTACATTGTAAAATAGTTGTTTGACACTATCAATTCCCTCATAAACTATAACTCTGAGTTCTAATATCAAATTTTCTATAGGGAATTATGAAAATATATTGAAATCATCCAGGCCAATACCATCAATTATATCCTTCATAGATCTTGTATTCAAATAATATTATACTTCTTGAGTAGTAGACCATGATTTTGGTCCACCTATAGGAATTTTTTATGGTTTCACATCTTTTATGTAGAAATTCAGAATGAATTTTTTAGATGTATAATCATTCAGGCCTTCCAAAACCATATTTAACTTCATTTAAATACAAATATCTTCCTATTGAAATTATTTATTTGATTTAATACATTATAGTGAGTTTAGAAATTGATCTTTAAACTAAAGATGGTAAATGTTGATAAATAGAAAGTCACTTTCCCAAATTATAATTATTCTCATAGTTATGTTGCACACAGACTTGATAAGTTGTTTTATTGAGTTTTTAAATATTTTAATATCTTAAAATCACCTTAATAAAATTGTATTAAACCTATCCCACTCTTCTCTATCAGATATGAAACTAAAATAAAGAAAATTAATAGACAATGACACTATATATTTATTGTGGTTTAGGGGGATAAAATATTCCCCTAATCCACTCAACCAACACCCAATGTAGGTTTGGTAATTTACATAAGAAGTTCATTTTCATAATGTCTTATATAGATGATAGAAGTAATCTACAACTTGTTTTGAAAGTTCCAAGATCTTTCACTGGGATCTCCCTTTATAAGATCAATCCATGGCCTTAACAATACAATGATTACAAAAATTTCACACTTTATATAATAATGCAATGATTTTAAAAAATAAAATTCAATAAATCTAATATAAATAATCTAAGGAAACTATGATGTTGCATGTGATAGTTTGAAAATAAATTGAAATACACTATGGAAATAATTAGTAAATAAATTGGAATTTTTAAATTGTGAGAAAAATAATTTCATATAAATAAATATATAAGATGAAAATGGAATAACATAGAAAACTTAACTAATAATTAATAAATTTTATGTCTGAATAAAATTATTTAAATTCCAATTATAACATCTCACTTATAATAAAATAAAATCGATCAGTAGGCATGGTCCTAGTAAAAATTATTTTCTAATTTGTTTTATTACAAATATATTATAAAGAGATATCACCCTTTTCTAATTGATCCCTTTATAAATGTTATATTAGATCAATGTGATTTTACTTGAATTAATTGGATTTTTTTATATAATGATAGCATAAGTGTCATAAAATTTTATTATTACATGGAAAAAATTAAATAAAAAATATATAAGAGTATTTTTCATTCACAACACATCTGCACAAAAACTATTAGTAGTAATATACTCACCATCAGTAGTTGAAAATGCAATGGAGTGTTGTTTATTAATAGAAAAAGGAACTAATTATCTACCTAAAAGGATGAAGGTTCTAAAATTACTCTTTATATCTAATATACACCAACAAAATTTAGTATTATAAAATAAAAGTAAATAAAAATAGATGTTTTTGGAAAAATATATGAAAAATAAAAAGTTACTTTCAAATGTCTTGAAAATATATTGATAGATTTTAAATAATAATATTTTTGTTTTTCTAGAAATATGCCACATAAACATACTAAAAACATGATATTTAGTCTAATAGAAGTTAGATTTAACAAACTTATTATAATCACTATATATTATTAAATTTTAAATAGTTTTAGTAACTAAGAATGTGATATTTTAAAAATAAATTAATATAAACTAAGGAAACAATGAATAAATATATTAGAATTTTGAAAAAGTTAAAACAACGAATCTCATATATATACATATATAATTTGAAAATGAAATAACATAGAATACCATGATAATACTGAATAAATATTAAATTAGAATAAACAAATTTAAATTAAAATAATCCAAACTCACTTATAATAAAATCAAATCAATTTGAAGGTAAAGTCTTAGTAAAAATATCTACTAATTTTTTTCAGTAAAAATTAATTCTTAAGTGATTTCATACTATTATGAGTGGTTTCTTAGGAAAATATTTCTTAGATAAATGTGATTAGTCCTATAATGAATTTCCTTTTTTGAAAAGTTTATAACATAAGTGTTATTACATTTTATTATTATGTTGTCAAAATTAAATAAAAAAATCCATAAAATTATGTTTAATCTATAAAATATATTCCAATAAAACTATTGGATACAAGGTACTCATATTCAACAGTTGATAATGTAATTGTGTGTTTCTTATTACCAAACTAAGAAAATAATTATTTTCCTAAGTGGTAGTTTTTAGAGGCACTCTTTATATATAATATTATCCACCAAATACAACATTAGAAAATAAAATCAAATTAAATAAAATGGTATTTAGAAAAATTAAAGATAATTAAATAGTTTCTTTCAATCATATTAAATTTTTTTGGCATATTTTAAATGTTTCACTTTAGTATTTTATTGAAATATACCACATCATCGTACTAAAAACATGATATCTGGTCTAATAGTAGTTATATATGGAAAAAATCTAGTAATCCATCTATAAAACCAATTTTTATTGGCTTACCTTATCTATCCAAATCTAGTTTTAGATTAAAAATCATAGAAACAGAATGCATCTTTTTTTTTCAATTATAAATAATTTTGGAAAATCATCTATATGTTTCTTTTTAGTTAATATATTTATAAAATATTTTTAATAAATATAAATTCAAATGAAAAAAATTTACCCACCCATCGTACTAATTTCAAATTATTTTTTCAAGTGTTTTGATAAATATTTAAAATACTTTTCTTTTTTTTGTGCCAAAAATCACATCATTCGTATAAATTTGAATTAAAGGTGTGCCTAAGGATGAATTTTTACTAAACAGTGTTGGGTATTTCAATCCTATAAAAAAACGTGACAAAATAAAAGAACTCAATCCTTTATATTGTGATATATGTTTTTTAAGAATATTAAAATACTTGGTAAGTTTCGAAATAGAGTTTTGAAAATGAGAATTTTAAAAACATAGAGGTTGTTCAACCTAAACGTCATCCATTAGAAATATATTTAAAAATATCACATTTTATACACATCTAAAATAATTTAAAATCCATTTAAGATTCAAATTATTAACTGATCCTAATGGATTCTAATATTGTTACAGGGGAAAATGCTTCTTCAAACTCTATTCCATCATATTGGTTATAACATTTCTTAACTAATCTATATTTTTTTCTAGTAATAAAATCACGATCATATTTATTATTTCTAAATACCAATTTAATTTAATTAACATGATAATCATAGGGGGGTTTCAACTAATTCACATAACTGTTTTTCATTTAAATGGTTTAAATCTTATTGTATTACTAAATCTCAACTCTCATTATATAAATATTATTTTATAGTTTTACGTTCTATCATGGATAAAAAATTATAAAATTTAGTAAGTTTACATATACTTCTTTTATTTTTAAGTCCCTTATTTATGCTTCCTATATAAGTCTCTAAGGGATAGGTTTTAAGGGTCGTAGGCTGTCTGGAAACAAAAAATTCAACTTCACTAGTTTCGACCATTCTAGAATTGGATTATTCAAGACTAAGTTCCTCATTATCATCCATTTTATTATAAAAAATGTTTCATAACCCAAGTTATCAGATGAATCACTTAGGCTGTCAATATGAATTTTCTAATGATCAAAGGGGTTACTTTAATGCGACGGTTCTATTTCAATCAAAGGGTCGAGATATCAACTTCCATAAGTGTAATGGACAAATACTTCCTCAACTTATCCATTAACAACATGTCACTCATGACACACCCAACGTACCCTACTTCTCGCCAACTGTCTGCGTGACGGTTTTCTTCAGTAAATCTATGTGCATGAGTCATGACATGAGTTAATGATAATCTTCCTGTCTAAGGACCATTACACACGCTCGTAGATAGAAATGTATGATGACACAATGACATGCAGAATTTCTACTGGTGGGTCTATTCTCATAATCTCCCATCTTGGAGATTACCAAGTGCGAACTCCATGAGAGAGAGTCTCATCTTCTAATGAGTACTCGCACATGATGGTCTGTATACTATGTGTCCTATCATAGTATGTCATCCAACCATAGAACATTATTTAAGAATATGGTTATAGAATTTCAAGGTTCTCATCATAGCGGGGATCTTTCATGACCTTATCAATGCAACAAATATTCCAGGACATTATTATATTATAGTCATGCAGAACAATGAACAATATATAATAAATGAACATTCATGTAATCAAAGTACAAAATAGTTGGTTCTCAGGACACCAACCCTTACAAACTCCCACTCAGACTAGAGCCAACTACCTACGAATTTTAGTCCCCTAGACCTCACATAATGATCATGTTTCTACTGAGTCAAGGATTTAGTCAAGGGTTCCGCCACGTTGTATTCCATGGAAATACTGCTCACTGCAACTTTACCTCTCTAAGAAAAATCCCTCAAGATATGATACTTCTGAAGTATGTGCTTTGTCTGCTGATGTGACCTTGGTAATTTTTCAAGTGCCACCATTGTAGGATTATCAAAATAGAGTGTGATAGGATCTTTAATGCTCAGTACTACATCCAACTCTTGGACGAAGCTTCGCATCTATACTGCTTCTTTAGCTGCCTCAGAAGCTATGATATACTCGGACTCCACTATATAATCTTCCACCGCACTTTTCTTTGAGCTCTTCCAGCTCACTGCACCTCCATTCAAACTGAAGATGTATCTAGTCTGCGACTTCATATCATCTTGATCAATCTGGAAACTAGAATCTACATGTCCTCTAATGACTAGTTCCTCATCTCCTCTATAAACTAGGAACATATCCTTAGTGTACCTCAAATACTTAAGGATAGTCTTGATTTCTATCCAATGGAGGTCTCCTGGATCAACTTGATATCTTCATACCACACTTAATGAGTAAGAAACATCTAGCCTCATACATAGAATAACATATATGACTGACCCAATTACGGATGCGTAAGGTATCCTCTACATTCTCTTTCTTTTCTCATGTGTCTGAGGACACATTTTCTTGGAAAGATGAATGCCATGTGACACTGGAAACAATCCCCTCTTGGATTGTTTCATATAGAATCTCTTCAGTATCTTGTCAATGTATATACTTTGACTCAGGCCCAGCATTCTCTTGGATATATCACGATGGATCTTGATCCCAAGAATATATGCTACCTCGCCTAAGTCTTTCATGGTGAAGCATTTATACAACCATGCCTTAACAGACTGTAAGACAGGGACTTCGTTTCCAATTAGTAATATGTCATCAACATATACTATTAGGAAAATGACTGCACTTCCACTAAACCTCTTGTAGACACAAGGCTCACATTCGTTCTTTACAAAGCCAAATTCTATTACAGCTTCATCAAAATGAATGTTTCATGACCTTTATTCTTGCTTTAATCCATAAATGGATTTATATAACTTGCATACCTTGTTTTCATCTTTTGGAGTCACAAACCCATCAGGTTGTGTCATGTAGACATCTTCCTAGAGGTTCCCGTTAAGGAATGCTGTTTTTACATCCATTTTCTAAATTTCAAAGTCATGGTAAGCGGCAATGGACAATATGATTCTGATGGATTTTAGCATCACAACCGGTAAAAAGGTTTCATCATAGTCAATTCCTTAACATTGTCTAAAACCTTTTGCAACCAGTCGTGCCTTATAGGTGCTTACTTTCCCCTCCATGTACAGTTTCTTCTTGAATACTCATTTATTACCAATAGTCTTTACATCAACTAGATGATCTACCAAAATCCAGACTTGGTTTTGGTACATGGAATCCATTTCAGTATTCATGGATTCTTGCCACTTGGAAATGTTTCTGCATTCAATCACTTCCTTATAGGTAAGAGGATCATCATTGTCAACCAATAATGAGTCACCATCCTTGGTGACAAGAAAACCATATTGTTCTAGTTCTCTCACCTCTCTCAAGCTCCTACGCAGTTCTTGTGTCTCTGGAATAGATTTTTCTTCCATGGGGCTTTGTGGAATCTATTCTTGTACCAAATCATGTATATCTTGAGCCTCGACTTCATCGAAGTCTATCTCGCTCCCACTATCTCTTTTGGAGATGTGCTCCCTCTCAAGGAATATGGCATGTCTTGCCACTGTAACATTTTTGTCTGAGGGGTTGTATAGGTAATATCCTCTTGTTTCTTTGGGATATCCAATAAAGATACACTTTGTGCCTCAAGGGTCATGTTTGTTACCTGAAGAGGCCTTAACAAATGCTTCTCTACCCTACACATATAAATTCGATAACATGGCTTTGCGTCCACTCCACAACTCGTATGGAATTCCATTTATCGATTTAGTTGGTACATGGTTTAGTATGTGTGCTGCTGTTTGTAATGCATATTCCCAAAAGGATAATAGAAGACTCGCATGACTCATCATTAATCTCACCATGTCCAACAGGGTGTGGTTCCTCCTTTCACTTTCACCATTCCACTGAGGTGTGTAAGGAGGAGTGAGTTGAGATATAATCCCAAACTCCCATAAGAAGTCAATGAAGTCCTGATTAAGATATTATCCTCTTCTATCTGAGCAGAGTTTCTTAATCTTCTTACCAATATAGTTCTCAACTTCATTCTTGTATTCTTTGAACCGATCAAAAGAATCTGACTTATACCACATTAAGTATATATATCCATATCTACTAAAATCATTAGTAAAAGTTATGAAGTATGAGAACTCACCCCTTGCTTCAACTGGAAATGGTCCACAAATATATTTGTGAACTTGTAACACCCTGATTTTTTATGAGAAGTATATTTTTTATGTATTATGTTATATGCAAAGGAATCTTTTAGTGCACACAACACTAGTTTGTCTTGCGTAACACACAATCGCGACCTTCCTCGATAGTGTGTGTAATACGCAATACCGAGTTTCACTAAACAACGATATATTATTATAATATTATGAACTAGCCGTTATGAATAGTATTAACTGAATTTTAAATTTTATAACATTATAAATCATCTTACACATTTTCTATAATGAGGTAGGAAAACAAAATCATTTTTTCGGATAAAAGAAGTATTTTTCAAAAAATGAAGTTTTACCCCCTTTTGATGGTGCACACATTTTAAATCTAGTTTTTGACATGTTTATAAGTTCAATTTGACAAAATAAAATTATTATTTGGAATCAGGATATAAAAATTTACTTTGGATAAATTTTTCATATTATTCTGGAAACTTTCATATTTTGATGAATAATAAAAACACGCTATATTTTAATTAAAAACAACTTTTTTCATCACAATAATTTATATGGATAGATTATCTTTTTAATTGGTTTTAAAGTGTAATTAGAATATATTTTTACCATTTAATCCAATGTTGGTCATTGTAATTAATTTCACATTGTAATTGGACATAAACAAGTAATGATCTTTTGATAGTTATTGTTTCTTAAAAACACGCTATTTATTTTGATAACGAAAAATTACATTTAAAATTAATTAATTCTACTTCTATGTTCTGAATTTGAAAAAATAGACATAATTTTTGAAGTAATAATATCTAATATAGCTTAGGCTTAATTTTTGGTTTTTTTTTCTGAAAAACTTCAATTTTTGATGAATAGTGAAAACACTGAGTTGTTGGTTAAAACTGACTTTTTATTTAAATAATCATTTATTTGATTTAAATTTATTTTAGGTCAAAATTGATACATAATACTTATATAAGTTCAATTAAATTCATTGGAATTATTTTATAATAATTTTAGATTTATAAAAAAATTGTATTGAACTTTTCCCCGTCTTTTACTCACCTCCTAGGAGCTTTTTCAATTGTTCATAAAACATAGTTTTACCACTTCTGTGAGTTGAATTTCGAAAATCCGAGAGACATGGTTAATATCAAGGAGTAAAATGTGGATTAATTAGTTAAAATTATTTTTTTGTGAATAGTAACTTTTTACTTTTATTCACCACGGTTAAAAGTAAATAGGGTAATTCAAGGTTAAACAAAAATTATAATAATTCAAAATTACCTTAACACTTTTTCAAAACTTATTGTACGAGTAATGGCCGACCATGGGCATCCTTGGATCGATTTTGGGACCCCATGGAGCCACTTATGAAAGACAATGACACATTAGATTAATTAATTTAATGTAAAGACAAAATTGGCATTAACAAAAAATCCATTAGTGATTATTTTTTTATAAGAGGCTATATAAATTATCAATTAAACTATAAATACTCATTGGAAAGCTAAAAATATTTCCTACATGTTGGTATTTTTTTATAATTTTTAGACATTAAATAAATTAAATTATTTATGACACAATAATGATGCAGTATTTACCTCATTAATAAATGATTTAAATAAATAAGATTATAATGATTAAAATATTTTCTAAAACATGTCAAATTCTGATTGGATGATTTTATTTCGACCATGAGTCATCTTATCTTCATATTTAATGATTTTTGGACCTTTTTAAACCAAAGATAGTTTTATAATAAAATAATATTTTCACACATTCCAAAGGTGCCCCTCTCCTCCCTTATAAAAGGGAACCTCCTCCCTCTCCTCCTCACACTACTTTGAGCCTTGAAGCTTGGCCAAACCTTGCACACTTCACTTCCCCACTTCCTCAAAAACCTACTAGAGGTACTGGTCTTCTCAAAAGACCAACTCTAGTGCCCTAAGAGAAAGTTTAAAGGAGGCACTTCAAAGAAGAGATAATACCTTCTACCGTTTTCTTCAAGTTCTATTCTTCTTCTACTCCCTCTTCTTTAGTTGTTTAATTATGAGGTAATAACATCAGTATCCCTAATATACTGATATGTTATTATAAATATTAAGCAACCCTATTTCACCTCTTATCCATCCTACGGTAAACAAAATCATCGCGCGTGCGTACGTACGGAATACCGTCTCTACGCCGTGGTGTAATATGTTTTCCACCACCACCATACTTGGATGGGTATAATGGTGTAAATAAATAACTATATATGATTATTGAAAAGTGGTATTGATTCTGAAATATTATACATACACTTCAATACAATTCCACGATCATGGGGATGATATCATTGCTCGTGCGTATGTACGGCCTACTGTCTCCACGATGTGATGCGACTCATTCTATATGATATTCATTGAATAATGATTATATAAATGAAATTAATGAATGAATATGATATATATTACACTAATACCATTCTTTAAATGATGTATCTATATCTTATAAAGAGAAATAAGAATTTATTCGACAAAACACGCATAAGAACATAAAGTAATAAACACCCGAATAACAAGTTGCAATGAAATATTACTACAAAGAAGATACAAATATGACCATATATGATATCATAACAATGATTATGATTCTGTAAAAAGCCAATTAACATTATTTAAACCATATTACAGGAGGTTGGGATTCCTACGAAGCATATCTGACCTAAGGTAATGGAAAATCTCACAATCTCATTTTTATCCAAGATTGTTTGTACTTTGGTATTTTATGGGGTGTATTTTATCATCCACATCCATGTTTCATCAATATGTAATATTATTTCCATCCTCCTACAAATAATTAAATTCAATTTTACCCTTCGGTAAGTTTTTAGTAAAAGATATGAAAGGAATATTTTTTCATTTTTCGTACGAGGTACTTTTTGACTTTTTCGGCCAAAGTATGAGAAGAATGTTTTTTTTAACTTATACGGCATGACTGGATTTTTAGAACATTACTTCCAAGAAGCTTCCTTTACAAGTTGTCAATTTTATTTTTAATCAACTTCTTTTAGTTTAAAGTTGTATGACATGTTAATAAAGGAAAAAAGTTTTTTAAGTAGAAAAGATATTTTCCTCAAGAATGGAGTTCAAGAGTTTTATCAAAATTATTTTCCATCTAAGATAAAATAAGGTTCTATTACTATCCATATTTTTACATTGATTTGATTGTTTTATGATGGAATTAATGTTATGATGTCCTTTTATCTTATATGGGTTATGTTATGATGGCATGATGTTTAAGAATCCCATTTTTATTACATGGGTTATGCTATGATGTATGATTTATGATTTTGTGGCACACATAAGAATGGTTTCATTATGAGATGGGTGAGACCTATATCTCCCTCCAATGCATTGGGTAATGATTTATATCTCATGAGATAGACATGGCTGGAACGACAAGTTAAACCGGTTCAGTGATACAGGACAGGAACGAGGAGTGAACTCGGTTCAGTAATGGACTTTGTCCGATATGATGTTCTTGGAAAAGAGACTTGAAAAATATGAAATGATTTTCTATGATTATGTCTGTGTAACACCCCGAGCTTCCACGATACGCTTCTCTTTCAATAGTGCAATAACTTGCATTGTACGCAAGTTCGAGATTCTAACACACCGTGACCAATCAAAATAGAAATTATGAATAGTAATACCCACTTTTTGAAATTATATATATTTTATATTTCAAAATGGACTTCATTTTTGGATTCAGGATATCGAAATTAGCCTATGTTGTATTTTTGGTATTTTTATGAGAACTTCCAATTTTTTATGAATAGTGAAAAATACTTAAAAACAACTTTTTTAATCAAAATAATTTTTAGTGATAAATTATACTATTGAGTTATTTTAAAGTACAATTAGAATATATTTTTACAATTTTTTCCAATGGTGGTCATTAGAATTAATTTCACTTTGAAATTGGACATAAACAATTGTCAATCTTTTGATATATATTGTTTCATAAAAACACGGTATTGGTTGTGAAAGCGGAAATTAATTATAAAATTAATTAATAAAACTTATAGGTTTTGAATTTTTTAAAATAGACATAATTTTTTAATTCATAATATCAATTATATCTTAGGGTGAAATTTTGGCATTGTTCTGAAAAACTTCAATTTTTTATGAATAGTGAAACCACTAAGTGGCAGTTAAAAAACTGATTTTTCGTTCAAATGAAACATTACCACTTCTGTGATTTGATTTTCAAAAATCCTACATACATGGTTTTCATTATTAAGTAAAATGTGTTTCAATGGGATTAAAAAAATATTTTGGTGAATAGTATCTTTTAAGTTTAATTAATCGCGATTAAAGGTAATTAGTGAAATATAAGGTAAAGATAATGTTATAATAATATGAAATGACATTGGCACATGTACTGCCCCAATTGGATGAGTCCTGTCCGACCAATACATTCCATGGGTAAACTTGGGGACCCCATGGAGCCACTATGGTTGGAAAATGACATTAATAACTTTTTATTTAATGTTGAAATAGAAATGTCACAAACATGAGTTGTTTTACTAAAACAATTATTACATGGGGTTATATAATCTATCGTTTTGACCATAAATATTCATTGGAAATATAAAAATATTCCCTAAATCATGGTAATTGTTTTATTATTTTTAGACATTAAATGAATTAAATTTTAATGACACCATGATGATGCAGCGATTACCTCATTAATTAATAATTTTAATAAAATGGAATGATAATGTAAAATCTAATAATTACAATTGTAAAAATCCTATTGTATGAGAATATTTTCGAACCCTTATCACCTTATCCTATAAATATATAATTTTGGGACCTTTAAAATCTGAAACTCATTATATAATAAAGTAACATTTTATTACTTTCCAAGAGTGCCCCTCCTCTCCTCTTATAAAAGGCCCCCACCACTACCACCTTATTCACACATTCAATCCATTTGTCTCTGCCAAACTCTGCCCAAATACTCTCTCAACTTCTCTCTCTTACTCTTAGAATCCTCACATTGGGAAGAATTCTTCCCAATGAAGCCTTTGGCTCAAATCAAAAAAGAGTTACCCGATTTTAAGGTAATGTCTTCTCTTGTGTTATTTTGTTTTATTTTTCTTGTCCAACCCCTAAAATCTTTTTATTACTTTATTTTGTAACAAAACCAGTATACTCAATATACTTGGGTGTTTTTATGAGAATTTTTTTATTTACACTTACACACACCTTCATCTAATGGTTAAAGAACATACTGTTTCTGTGGTTGGTAAATTTCTGCCTCACGAAACGATGATTGTTCAATCTTATTTTAACACCTCTCATGGGGGCCATTATGATGACACTATTTTTATATATGATATATATTATGTTTTTGTATTACTTATGATTCTGTATTTTTCATTTATGGCATACCATTATGATTTCCATTATAGGTAAATGCGATAATTTCATTTTAGGAAGTGCGGACTACCGCCCCCTCAAAGTGATTTGAATCGTTAATGCCATATGTGGGATGTATAAAGGATGTATAAAATGATATTATATATTATATTATATTGGATTTATAATATACCTTTATATCATTATGATTACATTCCATTAAATATGAAATAGAAATGAAAGTAGCATTCATGCGTACGTACGGCTTACCGTCTCCATGAACGGTGCATTTCATTTCTTACCTCTAAATTTTATGTAATATTATATATTCAAGTATATAATGGATATATATGATATATATGATATCTACATCATGATATAATTGTGGATGTAATGAATATTTTACCACATGAACAACTTGTAAATATAAGAAGTTTATTTTTGACTCAAGTACCAAAGATCAAAAAAATGACCGTTATTAACTTAAATAATTACATAATGTTCATAACACAGTAATAAGTGATATAAAAGGGATAATGAACTTGAAAAAGTTTCTTAAGCAAGTAGAGATTAACTCTAGTTTATTATTCAGGAGGTTAAAGAGCGGTCGAGTCAATTCGGACACAAGGTAAAGTAATTTCTTAACCCAATTTCCATTCTTTGGGTTAATCTCCTACTTTCAAATTATGTCATGATATTATTTTGTCCTATCTTGTATTTGTACTTTCTTTATGTGTACTTATAGTAAATACACATAATAGATCTATTTTATTTTAAAAATGATCTTTGTAAGGACTTCGTCTCAATCTCCTTTCATTGAGGCATATTTGATTTTATACGCAACTTTCATTTATACGGTGTATAAACCCATTTGACTTTTACTTTTATTCAAACAGAATCTTTTTATAAGAAGAGTTTTTACTAAATGACAAAAGGAATTTTTTTTCTTACATATGCGGCGACAATGACTTCTCCACTGCTGTGACTATTATTTGAGTTCCAGCTTCCTCTATAAGCCATAACTTTTTTTTAAAAGAAAAATAAATACCATGTTTTACTTTTCTTTTATTTTGGTATTGAAAATGGTTTTGATAAAGTTTTTATTATATCGATGTGTTGTTTTGAAATCTTCTGATTGAAGTGTGGAAATATTATGTTTCCTTTATGCATGTTTTATATGATACAATTATGTTATGGTTTATGATATGTTTAAACCTGTTCATATGAAGGAAGCATTGGACTTAATAAGTGACGGGTGGAGCCCGCTATAGCTCCTCGATGCATCGGAAGGTCTCATGAGACAAACAAGTGTCTTGTAATGAGGCTTTGATAAATATTATTTGTAGTCATGGCACGAGGCCTTGGCTACGTGGTTATGATAGTCTGACATTATGCATTCCATCATTATGAAAGTGGTTATTTATATTGCATGTGATTATTCGACCAGTAGAATATCCATGTGAATAAGTAAATGGAATTATCTCATTTTACTTTTTCCATATTGTGTTGAAGTTCGAGTTTAAAAGGCTTTTGTCTTAGTCATACATTGCCTTAAAGTTTTATGTTTATTTATGAAATCTTCCGTTATATTTTTATCCTTACTGAGCATCTGAGCTCACCCATTTCAATGTTTTATTTTTCCCAGGATGTGAAGAAATATTTTATGAATGACCTGTAGGGATATTCTGAAGGGGTTATGAGTGTTGAAAAATGGAGACTATGTTATTGTAATTTTTCACTTTATGATGTAATGTAACATTTATGAATGTATCTAGTGTTTCCAAGGCTACTAAACTAGTCGGTCTTTCAAGACTTGATCTTTTGTGATCATGCCAATGTTACGAAGTAATGCACCGACTCTGGGTAACTGGGGTTAGGGATTTACAGTTTTATCAGAGTCATTTTAGTACTAACGTTGGAAGATAGATTTAGATAAACTTTGATTAGAGAAGATAGCCCAAAGATAGACTTTGAGGATTAGTATAGAAGTACTTCCTAGAATTTTGGTATTATGGGGATTTTGTGAGTTTTCCGAGAAATACATCCCTGTCTGGATACGAGCAGGTAGAGGCAGCTCTGGCATAGATGTACCTAGGGGTAAAACCCAAAAACACCGCTTTGAGCTAGACTCGAATAGGAACTGGTGCACGACAACGGGCCTTGCTGCACTCTTGGTTACGACACTCCCAGGGGATATTCTTAGGATAATTATCACTTTCTTTACAAACCATTATGAAGGGTTTATGAGTATATAATTTCTCAAAGAAAACATTTTTATGATTATGGATTATATCCATAAATAGTTCAATTTATGTTAAGTGTTTTACAAGTATGGAATTATGTATTTTAATTCATAAACTAATCTAGTTTATGCCATTGTTTAGAAATGGTTCCTAGTGGGAGGAATGGAAACCGTATAAATGCACACACTCCATTTAGGGATTTCCCTCCTGCTCAAGATAATTATTGTGGAGCTGGAGATACAACTGGTGTTGATCAACTTATCACCATACTGGGACAACTCACTCAGGTTATGAATAATAACCTTACTCGTATGGAGAAACCTGATCCGCAACGTGGAGTATCAATGTTAGACCGCTTTATGAGGCAACAACTGCCAAAATTTAATGGGGGTATAAATCCATTAGTAGCTGAGCAATGGATAAACTCCTTAGAGAAAATATTCCACGCTTTGGGGAGTAGCGAAAGAGAGAAGGTTGTCATGGTAGTTTACCGCCTCACTGGAGATGCCGATCAATGGTGGTCTCTGATTCAAAACACAAAGAAAGATGAAGAAGTATCAAGTATGGAATGGAGATAGTTTAAGGAAATTTTCTAAGAAAAATACTTTCCTAGTGACCATCGAGCAGATATGGAAATGCAATTTCTGAGTCTGAGACAAAAAGAGGATGAGAATATCGCAAAGTATGAGGCCAACTTTAAAAGGTTAGCGAGGTATGTTGCAGATTATATACGTAACCCAAGAAGTAAGATTTATCGTTTCTTTGATGGGTTAAAACCATTTCTTTGTCGAGCATTAGTATCAAAATCTTTCTCAACGTATGAAGATATTGTCTCATGTGCTATCAAGACAGAAAATGAATTCTCTAAATCTTATGACAATAAAGTAAAGAAAGAGAAGAAGAGAACGGTGGAACAAGAGACATATAAAGAGAAAAAGGGAAAGAAGGGTTTTCCATTATGTGATAATTGTGGGAAGAATCACCCCGGTACTTGCCTAAAAGGAATGAGAGTTTGTTACAAATGTGGAGAAAAAGGTCACCAGGCACGTGATTGCAAGGGAAAGAATGTGGCTATCAATGTTGAATGCTACAATTGTAAGGAAATGGGGCATTATGCAAATGAATGTCCTAAGCGTCAGGGAAACTTACCTCAGAAAAGGCCAAGGGATCAAGGACAATCTTATGCTCTTACTATAGTTGAATTGGAATAATTAACGTATTGGTGCTTTTGGACTCAAGGATTATATTCTGGTTATAAGAATAATGTGATATATATAAGGATTGTATTGCAGTACTTGTTGTTTCCATTATGTTTTTAATATGATGAAGGTAATCATACTTTTAGGATGTGACAATAAGAGAAAATTTACTTTATTTGGGGAATCTGATGTTACAATTGATTTTGGAATTTAGAGACCTTTTAGAGAAAGTCTGGATAGAGGTATTTTGGATAACTATAAAGGTTGGAATGGATTAAGTTGAGCTTTGTATAGTATTGTTTAAGGTTAAAACATTTTTGAAGATTATTTTTGGAATATTATAATACTATAGTTTTAGGAAAAGGACAACCTGTAGGTCGGGGGATAACTTGTTGCGTCGGACAAAGCTGCAGGAATCGAACCCACAACCATAGTGCGACATGCCTTTATTACCTACCACTAGCCTACAGGAAGCCCCTGGTTATTAAAAAATAGTTTTCATAATCTAAATCGTATGTGTTAATATTTTGAACCTTGTACGATTAGGATAAATATAATATTTTTGAGTTTTATTATCTTTTTGAGTGAAAGATGAGTTTGTGGTAGAAATTAGTTGAAGGTTGAAACTCTACTTGTCAAGCATAAATATATATATATACCTATCTCTTATTCTATGAATAAATTAATTATTAAAATTTAGTAAAGGGATATTAAAACACAATTTTTTTTATCCTAATACCTTATGTCTTGTTGAACTGATAATATTTTAAATCAACATAGATTGAAGGCATTGAGGCCCTCAATTTTACACTTGTTTGTGATTGATGACCTCAATAACTCCTTACAATTATTTATGTTTTTCCTCCAATTATATGTCTCTAATTACCACCAATTTTCTCCTTATCGAGATCATAATTTGATGGTGACTTTTTCATTTCCCTTTTCCCCCTTATTGAGGCTAAATTATATTAACCTTATTTCCGATTTGGGTTTTCCACAAAGGTATTTCCAATTTTCAACCTTTTATTTTCAAAGAAAAATTTCAAATTTCAAGGATTCAATTTATTTAAGGAGGTGAGAATGTAACACCCCCGAGCTTCCACGATACGCTTCTCTTTCAATAATGCAATAACTTGCATTGTACGCAAGTTCGAGATTCTAACACACCGTGACCAATCAAAATAGCCATTATGAAAAGTAATACCCACTTTTTGAAATTATATATATATTTTATATTTCAAAATGGACTTCATTTTTGGATTCGGGATATAGAAATTAGCCTATGTTGAATTTTTGGTATTTTTCTGAGAACTTCCAATTTTTTATGAATAGTGAAAAATACTTAAAAACAACTTTTTTAATAAAAATAATTTATATCGATAAATTATAATATTGATTGGTTTTAAATTATAATTAGAATATATTTTTACAATTTTATCTAACGGTGGTCATTAGAATTAATTTCACTTTGAAATTGGACATAAACAATTGTCAATCTTTTGATATATATTATTTCTTAAAAACACGCTATTTGTTGTGATAGAGGAAATTAATTATAAAATTAATTAATGCAAATTATATTTTTGGAATTTTTTAAAATAGAAATAAATTTTTAATTTGGAATATAAATTATAGCTTATGGTGAAATTTTAGCATTGTTCTGAAAAACTTCAATTTTTGATGAATAGTGAAACCACAAAGTGGTAGTTAAAAAACTGATTTTTCATTTAAATGAAACATTACCACTTCTGGGATTTGATTTTCAAAAATCCGACATACATGGTTTCCATTAGTAAGTAAAATGTTGTTCAATGGGATTAAAATAATTTTTTGGTGAATAGTATCTTTTAAGTTTAATTAATCGTGATTAAAGGTAATTAGTGAAATATAAGGTAAAGATAATGTTATAATAATATGAAATGACCTTGACACATGTACTACCCCTATTGGATGAGTCATAGATGACCAATAAAATCCATGGGTCAACTTGGGGACCCCATGTAGCCACTTTGGTAGGAAAATGACATTAAAAACTTTTTATTTAATGTTAAAATAAAAATGTCACAAACATGAGTTGTTTTACTAAAATAATTTTTAAATGGGGTTATATAAGTTACCCTTTTGACCATAAATATTCATTGTAAATATAAAACGATTTCCTACATCATGGTAATTTTTTTATAATTTTTATACATTAAATAAATTAAATGTTTAATGTCACAATGATGATGCAGCGATTACCTCATTAATTAACAATTTTAATAAAATGAAAGGATAATGTAAACTCTAAGAATTACACTTGTGAAAAGCCTATTGGATGAGTATATTTTGAACCCTTATCACCATAGCCTATAAATATATATGTTTGGGACCTTTAAAATCTGAAACTCATTATATAATAAAGTAACATTTTATTACTTTCCAAGAGTGCCCCTCCCCTCCTCTTATAAAAGGCCCCCACCACTACCAACTTATTCACACCTTCAAGCCATTTGGCTCGGACAACCTCTTCCAAAATACTCTCTCAACTTCCCTCTCTTACTCCTAGAATCCCCACTTTGGAAAGAATTCTTCTAAAGGAAGCCTTTGGCTCAAATCAAAAAAGAGTTACCCGATTTTAAGGTAATGTCTTCTCTTGTGTTCTTTTGTTTTATTTTTCTTCTCCAACCCCCTAAAATCTTTTTATTACTTTATTTTGTAAAAAAAACATTATAATCAATATAATTGGATGTTTTTATGAGAATTATTTTATTTACACTTACACACACCTTCGTCTAATGGTTAAAGAACATATTGTTTCTGTGGTTGGCAAATTTCTGCCTCACGAAACGATGATTGTTCAATCTTCTTTTAACACCTCTCATGGTGGACATTATGATGACACTATTTTTATATATAATATATATTATGTTTTTTTCATTATGATTCTGTATTTTTCATTTATGGCGTACCTTTACGATTTCCATTATGGGTAAACGCGATAATTTCATTTTAGGAAGTGCGGACTACCGCCCCCTCAAAGTGATTTGAATCGTTAATTCCATATGTGGGATGTATAAAGGATGGAGTAAATGATATTATATATGATATTATACTTGAATTATAATATACCTTTATATAATTATGACTACATTCCATTAAATAAGAAATAGAAATGAAAGTAGCGTTCATGCGTACGTACGGCTTACCATCTCCATGAACGGTGCATTTCATTTCTTACCTCTAAATGTTATGTAATATTATAAATGCAATTATATACTAGATATATATGATATATATGATATCTACATCATGATATAATTGTGGATGTAATGGATATTCTACCACATTAACAACTTGTAATTATAAGAAGTTTATTTTTGACTCAAGTACCAAAGATCAACAAAATGACAGTTATTAACTTAAATAATTACATAATGTTCATAACACAGTAATAAGTGATATTAAAGGGATAATGAACTTTAAAAAGGTTCTTAAGCAAGTACATATTAACTCTAGTTTATTATTTTGGAGGTTAATGAGCGGTCGAGTCAAGTCGGACACGAGGTAAGCGAATTTCTTAACCCAATTTCCATTCTTTGGGTTAATGTCCTACTTTCAAATTATGTCATGATATTATTATGTCATATCTTATATTTGTACTTTATTTATGTGTACTTATAGTAAATACACATAATAGATCTATTTTATTTTAAAAATGATCTTTCTAAGGACTTCGTCTCAATCTCCTTTCATTGAGGCATATTTGGTTTTATACACAACTTTAATTTATATGGTGTATAAACCCCTTTGAGTTTTAATTTTATTCAAAAGGATTATTTTTATACGAATCATTTTTACTAAAAGACAAAAGGAATGTTTTTTCATACGTATGCGGCGACAATGACTTCTCCGCCGCCGTGACTATTATTTGAGTTTTGGCTTCCTCTATAAGCCATAACTTTTTTTAAAAGAAAAATAAATACCATGTTTTAATTTTCTTTTATTTTGGTATTGAAAATGGTTTTGATAAAGTTTTTATTATATAAAAGTGTTGTATTGATATATTGTGATTGAATTTTGAAAATATTATGTTTCCTTTATGCATGTTTTATGTGATACAATTATGTTATGGTTTATGATATGTTTAAACCTGTTCATATGAGGAATGCAGTGGACCTAATAAGTGACAGGTGGAGCCTGCTATAGCTCCTTGATGCATCGGTAGGTCTCATGAGACAAACTAGTGTCTTGGCATGAATCCTTGACAAAATCTTATTTGTAGTCTTGGCACGAGTCCTTGGCTATGTGGTTATGATAGTCGGACATTATGAATTCCATCATTATGAAAGTGGTTATTGATATTGCATGTGATTATTCGACCAGTAGAATATCCATGTGAATAAGTAAATGACATTTTCTAATTTTAATTTTTCCATATTGTGTTGAAGTTCATGTTTAAAAAGATTTTGTTTTAGTCATACATTTCCTTAAATTTTTATGTTTATTTATGAATGCTTCTGCTATATTGTTATCCTTACTGAGCATCTGAGCTCACCCCTTTCAATGTTTCATTTCTCCCAGGATGTGAAGAAATATTTTATGAATGACCTGCAGGGAAAGTCTAAAGGGGTTATGAGTGTTGAAAAATGGAGACTATGTTATTTTAGTTTTTCACTTTATTATGTAATGTAACATTTATGAATGTATCTAGTGTTTCCAAGGATAATAAACTAATCGGTCTTTCGAGACTTGATCTTCTGTGATCATGCCAATGTTACGAAGTAATGCACCGACTCTGGGTAACTGGGGTCGGGGCATTATAGTGTGTATGCCACAAAGCTTCATGTTTTAAGTTATGATAATTTGGTATTACTTTTAATTACTATGATTTATCCCATGACATGATATTATGACCTCTTTTGCAGGTTAAGATTTTCAAAATGTTATGTTCTTATGAATATGATATGACTGATATTTATTTTGTTTACCCATACTGAGAATTTGAGCTCACCCTTTTGTATGTTTTCTTTTCCCCAGGTCAGGAAGAAGGATATTAAGTAGTATATGCCAAAAAGGGACTCTACATATGATGAAATAAACAGGAGACAATGTAGTTGATTTTATGAACCAGGTGTTTATGTTTCCCAATTTCTAAAGACACTATACCTATATGGTTCTTTCATGGTTTTGTTATATGTTGTAATAAGTATGATTCAACTCTGAAGTAATAACAATGTATGTAAAGTGTGGGTCGTTATAGTTGGTATCAGAGGAAAGTTATAGTCAACCTTTGGAAACTAGGATGTGAAATCCTTAGTAAGAACCCTAAGGATAAGTCTAAGCATAAAACACAATCTTAGTGTTTTAGAAATGGCCATGAACAACCTATGATAATACCTTAAGTGTGAAATTTTATTCTTGATTATGTATTTTTCCTATTATGATTAGTGTTGCTCACACTATGTTTCTTGGTTTTAGTCAATGGTTGGAACCCGAAGGAACCATGTTAATGCTGAATGCGATGGGCAATGCAATGATTGCCCCCCTGAGAAACCAAATGTTATGGGAGCTAGAATGCAAAATCTTGCAGCCATGATCACATAACATTCTCAAGATATGAACCATGCAGGACTTCCAAACAAGCAAATGAAGGAGCAACATTTTGTTGAATCCTTCATGAGGCAGCGTCCACCTTTATTCAGTGGGTCTTCTGATCCATTAGTAGCTGAACAATGGATTTGTACCACTAAAAAGATATTTTCAGTTCTATAATGTTCTGAACATGAAAAAGTCATCTTAGCAGTGTATCATTTGGAAGGTGATGCTGATCAATGGTGGAATCTTATCAAGAATACAAGGAAAAGAAACAAAATTGAGTCCATGGAATGGGACGAGTTCAAGAACTTATTTTTCAATAAGTACTTCCCTCGTATTCTCTGAACAAAGATGAAGAAGGAGTTTCTTGAAATGAAGCAAAAGGATGATGAATCAGTTTGTACCTACGAAGCTAATTTTACAATACTTGCAAGGTACACTTCTGGAATTTTTATCCAACCTAAGAGTAAAATCGATCAATTCTTTAGTGGCTTAAAACCAAGTCTTCGAAGGGCGTTATCCATAAGGGACTTCAATAGCTATGAGGAAATTGTTCGATGTGCTCTCAAGGTTGAGAAGGAGAATGGAGTAACCCATCAGTCATATGGGTTTGATAAGAAGAGGAAAATGTAATTCAAAGGAAAATATAAAGACCACACTGAAAAGAAGATGAGTTTTCTTTTATTCTCAAATTGTGGAAAGAAGCATGGAAGGAATTGTCTTAAAGGGAAAAGCAAATGTTTAAGTGTGGAAAAGAAGGTCATCGGGCAGTTGAATGTCAAAATAATGGTAAGAATATTTCTAATGATGCGAACAAAGAAAGGGATACACAAAATTCACCTCCTACACTTCAATGTTTCAAATGAAAAGAGATGAGGCGTTATTCCAATCAATGCCCAAATCCAAGGGTTGTTGATGATGATCGACGTCAACAAACTCTTAAGGCCAAAGACAAAGGAAAGTCACATGGAATTACTATAGATGATGTGGAGTATGATAACGAAGTGGTGAAAGGTACACTTACCATCCAATCTAAAGTATCAAATGTTTTATTTGATTCTGGATCCACCCACTCTTTTATTTCTGAATAATTTTCTAAGGTTATCGTCGTATTACCTCAACAATTAGATGTTGAGTTAGCTGTTACAACTCCTAATGGCACAACAATCACATCAAAAGTTTATAATTCTTCTCTGATTGATGTTTGTGGGAAAGTGCTTCCTTCAAATCTTGTGATACTTCCTATAGTGAAGTTTGATGTGATTCTTGGCATCGATTGGCTTTAATTATACGGAGCTCATATCAATTGCCAAAGAAGGGAAATCACATTTAATATTCCTGATCAATCTATGATCGTCTATTGATGCAAGGATGAATATAACCTTCCAGAGGAAATTCCTTCCATATTATGGGTCATGATTCCAATAAATGAAGGTTATTTACCTCAAATGGTTGGCAAGAAACTCACGATTAAGAATATTCCCATTGTATGGGAGTTTAATGATGTCTTTACAAAGTAATTTTCGGGTCTTCCACTAAATCGTGAAGTTTAGTTTTCAATAGAACTCGTACCGGGTGCTTTGCCTATTTCAAAGAAACCTTATAGAATTGCCCCAATTGAGTTGTAGGAATTGAAGAAGCAACTCCAAGAGAATCTTGATAAAGGATTCATATGCCCTAGTGCGTCACCTTGGGAAGTACCTGTTTTATTTGTTAAGAAGAAAGATGGATCAATGAGACTCTGCATTTATTATCGAGAACTTAACAAGATCATGATCAAGAAAAAATATCCTATCCCACACATTGATGACTTATTTGACCAATTACGCAGAGCTCAATACTTTTACAAGATTTATCTTCCTTCAAGGTATCATCAATTAGGGGTCAAAAGGGAGGATATACCAAAGATGACTTTCCGTACAAGGTATGGACACTATGAATTTATAGTGATGCCATTTGGTCTTACTAATGCCCCTGCTATCTTCATGGATCTGATGAATAGAGTCATTAGAGGCTATCTTGATCAGTTTGTGGTAGTCTTTATAGATGATATTCTTGTCTATTCAAAGAGAAAGGAAGAACATGAATATCTATTGAGGATTGTATTGAAGACCCTGAGAAAGGAGAAGCTTTATTCCAAATTTACCAAGTGTGAATTTTGGCTTCAAAAAGTTTTATTTTGGGTCACATAATGTCAAAAGACGGGATATCTGTGGATCCAGCAAAAACAGAGGTTATCGAAAGATGGTCAAGACCAAAAAAAATAACTGAGATCCAAATTTTTCTTGGTTTGGCTGGATATTATTGATGTTTTGTGAATGATTTTTCACAATTATCTAATCCACTCACCAGGTTGACTCAAAAAGGAGTTAAGTTCGTGTGGATGGATGAGTGTGAGGAAAATTTCAAGGAATTGAAAAGAAGGTTATCCAGTGCACCTGTGCTCACACTGCCTTGTAGTAGAGAATGGTTTGTGATCTACAGTGACGCATCCAAGAAGGGATTGGGGATTGTTCTCATGCAAAATGATATGATGATAGCTTATGCCTCACGATAGTTGAAAATTTATGAGCAAAATTACCCAAATCATGATTTGGAGTTAGTTGCGGTAATCTTTGCAATAAAGATTTGGAGGCATTATCTTTATGGTGAAAGGTGTGATATTTATACTGATCAAAAAAGTTTAAAGTATATTTTCACACAAAAGGAGCTGAATATGCGCCAAAGAAGATAGTTGGAGCTGATTAAGGATTACAACTGCTCAATTCATCACCACCCTAGGAAAGCAAACAAGGTGGAGGACACATTAAGTCGACAAGACCATGCTAGCTTATCCATGATTTTGATCACAAAAGATCCGATATTTATGTATTTACAAAGGATGGATCTTGGAATTATAATGGAAGGGGAAAAATCTTATCTTTCTCAAATGAATGTTCAACCATCTATACATGTGAAGATTAAAGAGGCACAAAAAGAAGATGTAGAGTTACAAAAGAAGGTGAGAAATGTTCCTAAATTCAACCTTGATTGTGATGGGATAATAAGGTTCAAGAATCAGGTTTGTGTTCCTCCAATCCCTGAATTAAAGAAGGGGTTTCTGGATGAATCTCATAGTTCTTCATTCTCTATTCATCCTGGAAGCACGAAGATGTATAGGGACATGAAAGAGTACTTCTGGTGGGATGGCCTGAAAAGAGATGTGGCTGAATATGTCTCTCGATGCTTGGTTTGTCAGCAAGTTAAAGTTGAGATATAGAAGTCTAAAGGGATGTTACAACCATTACCCATACCAGAATGGAAATGGGAAAACATCACTATGGACTTTGTCACTGGACTTCCAAAAACATCCAAAAGAAATAATGCTATCTGGGTTATAGTTGATCATTTTACAAAGTCGGCACACTTCATTGCTATTAGGGAAGATTTCTCTATGGATCATCTTGCCAGGATATATGTAAAGGAAATGGTAATATTGAATGGAGTACCACTTTCCATTATATCTGATCAGGATCCGAGGTTTACCTCAACGTTCTGGCAAAGTCTTCAGCATACTCTAGATACAGAGTTGAGTTTCAGCACTGCTTATCATCGCAAAGCAGACGGTCAGTCTGAGAGGACAATTTAAACTCTAGAATACATGTTAAGAGCTTGCTCTATGGATTTCAAAGGTGGTTGGGATCAACACCTACCTTTAGTGGAATTTTCCTATAATAATAGCTTTCACTCCACTATTCAGATATCTCTTTATGAAGCTCTCTATGGAAAGAAATGCAGAACTCCAACTTGCTGGGATGAAGTTGGGGATAGAAAGCTATTAGGACCTGATCTTGTTGATGAGATGGCAGAAAAAGTATGATCTATTCAACAACACATAAGAGAAGCTCAGAGTCGACAAAAAAGTTATGTCGACAACCAAAGAAAAGACCTAGAGTTTGAAGTGGGTGATAAAGTGTTCTTACGAATATCTCCTTGGAAGAGAGTAATGAGATTTGGGAAGAAGGGAATGTTGAGCCCTAGGTATATCGGTCCTTTCGAAATACTGGATCATGTTGGGAAGGTATCTTATCAATTAGTGCTTCCACCGAATCTCTCTCAAGTTCATGATGTGTTCCACTTATCTCTCCTGAGAAAGTACATACCCGATCCTTCACATGTACTAAGCTCAGAAGTTGTACCGCTGGAGCAAGATCTTTCTTATGAAGAACATCCGATAGAGATTATGGATCATAAAGAAAAAGTTCTAAGAAACAAGACCACTCGCTTGGTGAATGTTTTATGGAAGAACCACCAATTAGAAGAAGCTACATGGGAGCTTGAGGATATGATGAGGGAGAGGTATCCTCATCTGTTTGTTACGAAGTGACGAATTTCAAGGGCGAAATTCATTTTAAGGGGGGTGGAATGTAACACCCTGATATTTTATGAGAAATATATTTTTTTATGTATTATGTTATACGCAAAAGAATCTTTCACTACACACAACACTTGCTTGGTTGCGTTACACGCAATCGCGAGCTTCCTCGATAGCGTGTGTAGTACGCAATACCGAGTTTCACTAAACAACGATATATTATTATAATATTATGAACCAGCCATTATGAATTGTATTAACTGAATTTTAAATTTTATAACATTATAAATCATTTTACACATTTTCTAGAATGAGGTATGAAAACAAAATCAGTTTTTCAGATAAAAGAAGTGTTTTTAAAAAAATGCAGTTTTACCGCCTTTTGATGGCGAACACATTTTAAATCTAGTTTTGACATGTTTATTAGTTCAATTTGAAAAAATAAAATTCATCTTTGGAATCAAGATATAAAAATTTAATTTGGATAAAATTTTCATATTATTCTGGTAACTTTCATATTTTGATGAATAGTAAAAACATGCTATATTTTAATTAAAAACAGCTTTTTTCATCGCAATAATTTATATGGCTATATTATCTTTTTAAGTGGTTTTAAAGTGTAATTAGAATATATTTTTACCATTTAATCCAATGTTGTCCATTGTAATTAATTTCACTATGAAATTGGACATAAACAAGTGATGATCTTTTGATAGTTATTGTTTCTTAAAAACACGCTATTTGTTTTGATAACGGGAATTAAATTTAAAATTAATTAACGAAACTTCTATGTTTTCAATTTGGAAAAATAGACATCATTTTTGAATTCAGAATATCAAATATATCTTAGGATGAATTTTTGGTATTTTTCGGAAAAACAACAATTTTTTATGAATAGTGAAAACACTGAGTTTTTGGTTAAAACCGACTTTTTATATAAATAATCATTTATTGGATTTAAATTTATTTTAGGTCAAAATAGATACATAATACTTATATAAGTTCAATGAAATTAATTGGAATCATTTTATAATAATTTTAGATTGATAAAAAAATTGTATTGAACTTTTCACCGTCATTTACCCACCTCCTAGGAGCTTTTGCAATTGTTCATAAAACATAATTTTACCGCTTCTGTGAATTTAATTTCAAAAATCTGAGAGACACGGTTAATATCAAGGAGTAAAATGTGGTTCAATTAGATAAAAGTAATTTTTTGTGAATAGTAACTTTTTACTTTTATTTACCACGGTTAAAAGTAAATAGGGTAATTCAAGGTTAAGAGAAAATTATAATAATTGAAAATTACCTTAACACTTGTCGAAACCTTATTGGATGAGTAATGTTAGACCATGGGCATACTTGGGTCGATTTAGGGACCCCATGGAGCCACTTATGAAAGACAATGACACATTAGATTAATTAATTTAATGTAAAGACAAAATTGGCATTAACAATAAATCCTTTAGCAAATATTTTTGACTATAAATAATCATTGTAAAGATAAAATTAATTCCTACATGTTGGTATTTTTTTATAATTTTTAGACATAAAATAAATTAAATTATTTATGACACAATAATGATGCAGTATATACCTCATTAATAAATGATTTAAATAAATAAGATTATAATGATTTAAATATTTTCCAAAACATTTACAATTCTGATTCGATTATTTTATTTCGACCATGAGACATATTATATTCATATTTAATGATTTTTGTACCCTTTGAAACCGAATATAAGTTTATAATAAAATAATATTTTCACACTTTCCAAAGGTGCCCCTCTTCTCCCTTATAAAAGGGATCCTCCTCCCTCTCCTCCTCACACCACTTTGAACCTTCAATCTCGGCCAACCCCTGCCCATTTCACTTCCCCAATTCCTTAGAAACCTATTAGAGGTACTGATATTCTCAAAAGACCAACTCTAGTGCCCTAATATAAAGTTTAAAGGAGGCACTTCGAAGAAGAGGTAATACCTTCTACCATTTTCTTCAAGTTCCATTCTTCTTATACTCCCTCTTCTTTAGTTGTTTCACTGTGATGTAATAACATCAGTATCCCTAATATACTTATATGTTATTATAAATATGAAACAACCCTATTTCACCTCTTATCCATCCTACGGTAAACAAAATCACTGCGTGTGCGTACGTACGGATTACCGTCTCCACGCCGTGGTGTAATATGTTTTCCACCACCACCTTACTTGGATAGGTATAATTGTGTAAATAAATAACTATATATGATTATTTTAAAGTGGTATTTATTCTGAAATATTATACATACACTTCAATACAATTCCACGATCATGGGAATGATATCATCGCTCATGCGTACGTACGGCCTACCGTCTCCCCGATGTGATGAAACTCGTTCTATATAATCTTCATTAAATAATTATTATATAAATAAAATGAATGAATGAATATGATATATATGACAATAATACAATTATGTAAATGATGTATCTATATCCTATAAAGAGGAATAAGAATTTATTCGACAAAACACGCATAAGGACATAAAGCAATAAACACCCGAATAACAAGTAGCAATGAAATATTACTACTAAGAAGATACAAATATGACCATATATGATATCATAAAAATGATTATGATTCTGTAATAAGTCAATTAACATTATTTAAACCATATTACAGGAGGTTCGGATTCATACGAAGCATATCGTACCTAAGGTAAGAGAAAATCTCACAATCTCATTTTTATCCGAGATTGTTTGTACTTTGGTATTTACTGGGGTGTATTTTATCATCCACATCCATGTTTTCTCAATATGAAATATTTTTTCCATCCTCCTACAATTTTTTAAATCCAATTTTACCCTTCGGTGAGTTTTTAGTAAAAGATATGAGAGGAATCTTTTGTCGTTTTTCGTATGAGGTACTTTTCGACTTTTCCGGCCAAAGTACGAGAAGAATGTTTTTTTAACTTATAGGGAATGAATGGATTTTTAGAACATTATTTCCAAGAAGCTTCCTTTACAAGTTTTCAAGTTTATTTTTAAGCAACTTATTTTAGTTTAAAATTTTATGACATGTTAATAAAGGAAAAATGTTTTTGAATTAGAAAGGATATTTTCCTCAAGAATGGAGTTCAAGTGTTTTATCAAAATTATTTTCCATATAAGATAAAATAGGGTTCTGTTTCTATCCCTATTTTTACATTGATTTGATTTTTTTTATGATGGAATTAATTTTATGATGTCCTTTTATATTATATTGGTTATGTTATGATGGCATGATGTTTAGGAATCCCATTTTTATTACATGGGTTATGCTATGATGTATGATTTATGATTTTTTGGCACACATAATAATGGTTTCATTATGAGATGGGTGGGACCTATATCTCCCTCAAATGCATTGGGTAAATATTTATATCTCATGAGATATACATGGCTGGAACGGAAAGTTAAACCGGTTCAGTGATACAGGACTGGAATGAGGAGTGAACTTGGTTCAGTAATGGACTTTGTCCTCTATGATGGCATTGGCAACGAGCCTTGAGTAATATGAAATGATTTTCTATGATTATGTGTGTATGAAAAAAAGTTTCATGTTTTATGTTAGGATTATTTGGGATTACTTTTCATTACTCTGATTTATCCCATGACATTATATTATGACCTCTTTTACAGGTTAATATTTTCAAAATGTTATGTTCTTATGAATATGATATGACTGATATTTCTTTTGTTTACCCTTACTGAGCATTTGAGCTCACCCTTTTGTATGTTTTCTTTTCCCCAGGTCAGGAAGAAGTATATTAAGTAGGATATTCCAAAAAGGGACTCTAGATATGATAAAATAAATGGGAGACAATGTAGTTGATTTTATGGACCAGTTGTTTATGTTTCCCAGTTTCTAAAGACATTGTACCTATATGGTCCTTTCATGGTTTTGTTATATGTTGTAATAAGTATGCTTCAACTCTGAATTAATAACAATGTATGTAAAGTATGGGTCGTTATAGAACTAATTCAAGAATCTCTTTAGCTCTTTCACCTTTCCCACTAAATGGGGCTTTGGTCATTTTTCCTTATAGACACGCATGACATAAACCAATTGGTTTTAGTTCAAAATAATATAAATACCCATCTAGAAGTAATTTTGTCAAACGTTTCTCATTGACATGACCTAGACGGTGATGCCAAAGTTGGGTGTGGTATGAGTCAGGTGAATTTACTTTGTCATCGATTGTCATTACTTGGTTTGTGTAGTTTAACCCATAAAGGCTGTTATATAAATGTGACCTACCAAAACAAATGTTATCTTTATAAAAGTAGAAACATCCACTTCCAAACATGAATATGAATCCATCAGTATCTAATCTGGATACTGAAATAATGTTTTTTGGTTATAGAAGGCACATAATAACAACCTTTTAACACCAAGATCATTCTAGTGGTAAATGTGAGGTGGTAGTCCCTGATAGCTAAAATAGCAAGTCTGGCTCTATTGGTTGCTCGTAGATCTACCTCCCCTCGATCAATCTTCTGGAATCTACTTGGTTCTTGTATTTGGATACATATGTGAGCACCAAAATCTGTATCTAATACCCAATTTGTAGAAACAGATAGATTGCATTTGATGACAAACGCAGCTGAAACTTCCCCTTGCTTCCTTGGATGGGTGTAGTTTTTATTACAGTGACCCTTCTTGCCACATGCGAAACAAATAACATCTTGTTCCATTGCCTCCCCTTTGATCTTCCTTTTCTTGGAAGGCCTTGAAGAAGCTTTGGGCTTAAATCTCTTCGCCTTCCCTTTACTTTTATTCACCATGAGGACAGAAGGCTTCTCATGCTTCATGTCATTGTCCACTTGGCGAATGAGGATAAGAAGATCAGAAAGAGACTTCCCAGTGTTGTTCATGTTGAAGTTCACAACAAATTTTGAGAAGCTCTGGGGGAGTGATTCAAGAATGAGATCGGTACCCAGTTTTTCGAGGAGTTTAAACCCTAGAACCTCCAAAAGGTCAATGTAGACAATGAGCTTGACTACATGAGGCCCGGCTGGGGCACCCTCTCCAAGCTTTCTCTAGAATCGAGCCTTGGATAACTCAAACCATTCCTGTCCTGCTCTCTCCTGGTATAGACCATGGAGGTGCTCGAGCATGCTATAGAAATCCATGTCTTCATGAGACTTTATGAGCTCAATAGACATTGATGATAGCATCAAACATTGAACATCGAGTGCATCGTTCAAAAGTTGATCATAGACCAGGATATCTTCATCACTCGCCCCTTCGGCAGGCAGATCAGGAAGTGAGGACTCCAGCACATAAAACTTTCATTCATGGCATAGGATAACCCGAAGGTGCCTAAATCATTCCTGAATGTTAATACCGGTGAGGATATTGTCTTTACCCAGAATTGATCACAGAGAAAATGTGGTTGACGAGTTTTTCATTTCGATTCTACAAATTAAAAAGAGAAAATTTATCAGTACTTTCTTGATTACATTTTTATGAGAAATAATAAATGAATTTATTAATTGTCCCACTATTTTATCAAGTCACAATGGCCCTCACCATTGAACTCGGAATGTACGGTTGCTTTGACATTCTAGTGGCAAGGATCCATATTCCCCTTCACATAACCCCAAAAATGTTTGGTCAAGATATATGAAGGTATTTAGGTAGGAAGGTTTTTTCCAACTCTGAGCTTACAGTTCCTTGATCTATTGAGTGGACTCCCCAATCCTGAAATCCTGACTTGGATTTTGTCAACACTTTCCTCCAATATTACATCAAGTCTAGAAAGGGATACTCCTCTTGATGTAGTATGGTTAAGTTAACCTGAAACCTTTCAAAAGGGATTCCTTTATAAAAGTAAGTGTCCCAACAAGGGTTGGTCAAACACATAGTTTTATTGAGTCTTTCCCTTAATCAAGTAATGTAAGTCTTGGTCTAACTTAATATGGTATTGAGGGATTTTAATCCTTTATGCGTAGTTTTGCATTATCACATGCTTGTTAATATTAAGTGATTCTTGCTTAAGTGGTTAACCATGTTCCGATAATGTTTATGCATAGTCTGGTTTTTATTTTATTTCATCTTTTCATGCTTGTTCATTTTATTAACTATGTGATCGCGAAAACACATACATAATAAATAAACCATGAAATCAGACAAAAATAAAATAAGATGGCACGATCATGAGCATTTATTGGTTAGCTTATCTAGCGGTTTTGATAAGCTAACCATGACCTAGGGAAAAAAACTTGAACCTGATGGTTCGTGTTTTTCATCTCCCACCTGTCCACCTTTGTATCTTCTTGGGTTGGTTTCACCTCAGCTTCAGATTTCGAACCGTCTCCTCTGGCTTGGGAGATCCTCCATTATATGGGGTTTACATTAAAGAAACCATGGGAATGCAGACCCAACATTTTAATGGAAGAAGGCTCATAGGCCAACGAATTTAAATTAAACAAATTTAAATGAAACCATACACATATACAAAGGGTCTTTGGTCTAGCTCATGATCATCCATAACATGCAATGATAGTTACGCATATTTAGAATTCAAATTCTTTTAATCGTTCTATTATTCAAGATAAGTCACGCTTGAATTAAATTAATTATTATCTTATAATTAATCAATTATTTATCTTGAATTCTTTTCTGAATTTTATTGAGATTCTTCTCATCCATATCCCTTGTACAGGTCTTTGTACTTTTGGAGGAAACCTGTTGAAATTTCTGGAAAGTACACAGTGTGTAGTTTATATTTACACGACATGTATTTCTTTTCACCTTTTATCCAAAGTACACACTGGGGTCTTTAGCGTGTTCTCTGTACTTTGGAAATTTTGGAGTACATGACATGTAGATAAATCATACATGGCGTGTACTTCCTTGTTATGTGATAACCGACTTGGTGATCTCATGTACGTGGTACGCGACTTCACCTTTGTACACAGTTTCACTTGGGTCGGATCAAACTACACTGTGTGTTTCTCCAACATACATGTCATGTATTCTGATTCCCACACACCGTTTAATTCTGGTCAACACGGGGTTTTAAAAGCTTAGGTGTAATCAATTCACATGGCGTGGTTTGACGGACCAGTACCGGTTCATTGAACCTAAGTACAAGATGTGTAATTTTCATTACATGTCATGTATTCCCGTGTTGTACTGACAGAAAGAGAGGCCCCTTTGGATGAGATCCTCATTTTTATTTTAATCAACATTAAAATTAAAAGGCCATTTCTGTGATATGAATCGAGAAACAAAGGAGGAAGAACATATCTCATTTATTCAGATTTGTAGAACGATTTATTTCAAATTGAATCAAATATAAATGCATAAATTATCAACAAAAATTAAATAATTATAATCAATGTTGTAACCTCCCTCTGATTCCATTTGAAGCTTCCGGGAGCAGCATAAGAATATGGTTGGATGTGCCCACTTGGATTTTTTTCATTGACAATAATCAATCCGGGATCAATACGATGATAAACGCCAGTCTCCACGGATCAAATCATAGAAATAGACAAGAAAAGGAAAGTCCTGAATCCATAAAGTAGAATCATTACAGGTTGATTATAATTAATTTAATCAATTGAAAAGAAATACCTTTTTGGTGTTCATTCTTCGTTGATGTTCTTGATCATGTTCCGATGTGATTTGTCGGTGCGTCGCAGAAGCCAAGTGTAGACTTCCTCTAGCGGTGATCCACACATGTACCTCGTATCTCAGGTCATCGCCAAAGGAGTCTCCAGGTGCTATCATGGAGAAACCTTTTCTTGAATTGTCCACCTTAGATCATCTTGATCCGATGGAAGAGGATCTCTCTCGGTATTGAGAGCGTTCTTGGAGGAAGAGGTTCTTTTGTCCTTGAAATAATTCTCCTGAATTGTTGTGCACAACGATTCTCTTGTGTGTGGAAAAGATTTGGGGTTGTGAGGATATTTATAATCGGGTTAGATGTTGTAGAGTTATGACAATAAATAAACGCGTTCCACATTTAATTTATTTCATTAACTCCCTTTTGAAAAACCTCATGTCGAGTCATTAATTCCTTGACATGCGCCCACACTAATTATAATAAATATCTTTTAATAAAACAATATTTCCTCAAATTATCTACTGGAAGAACTACACAGCGGGTATTAATAAATACACGGTGTGTAATTATTTTTCCTTGAAAACCACACGGTGTGTACATTCAATGTACACGGCGTGTATATATTGTTTTCATTTATTCATTTCCTTTCCAAGAAGAAAACTACACGGTGTGTGCATTTAATAATACACGACATGTACTTGTTTCAAAATAGAACTACACGACATGTTATCATTGATACACAACGTGTACTTGTTTTATTTTATTCTTCCTCTAACAGTAAAAAGATTGAGGCTTCCTTGAATAATTATTAAAAAATGTATGGGAATAATATTTATTCTACTTAAGATACTTGAATACACTTAGTATGTGACCCTCTAGGCCTCTTTCTCATTGGCATTAGGCGGGCTTGCTTAAATTCCAAGATTACTATCTAGTAACGGGTAAAGGCACCCAAGAGAAAGAATTTGATGCCGCATTGACGTATCACCTCATATGAGCGGTTACAGTTTAATTTAATCCCTTTGTCTCGATATCTCATCAAGAAG
Organism: Viscum album; assembly: GCA_963277665.1. Classification (NCBI taxonomy): domain Eukaryota; kingdom Viridiplantae; phylum Streptophyta; class Magnoliopsida; order Santalales; family Viscaceae; genus Viscum; species Viscum album. Next base: position 745,928,505 of record OY728129.1, on the reverse strand, counting down.
GTTTCCTGGAAGTGTCATAAACCTATATTCTTGATCTGTTGTTCTTCGACTACCTGAAATAAACTCATCATTTTCACCATGGCCGTGAAATTTAATGCGACAGTTCTATTTCAATCAAAGGGCGGATATATAAACTTCCATAAATAGAAGGGAAAAAACCTTCCTCGACTTATCCATTAACAAGATGTCACTCGTGACGTACCCAACGTACCCTACTTCCAGCCAACTATCTGCGTGATGGCTTTCTTCAGTAAATCTAAGTGCGCGAGTTGTGACATGAGTTAATGATAATCTTCTAGTCTAAGGACCATTTCACACGCTCGTAGATAGCAATGTCTGATGACACCAAGACATGCGAAATTGCTACTGGCGGGTCTGTTCTCATAATCTCCCATCTTGGAGATTACCAAGTGCGAACTCTGTAACATCCCAAGAGTCTGTGTTTTATGTAACAGTAAATTTTATCTTGCTATGTCACCCATTAATCAAATAAATTGTCTTCTTATAAAAAATAACAGTGAAATAGAGTAAACACACAGAATGAAAAAAAGGATCTTTATTCAAATAGGGAACAACATAGTAACTACAATACACTATAATCAAATGGGAAAACATAGCTAACCAAAGATACCAATTAAAAACCCTATTAAGATTTCAGGAAGACCTCTCAAAACAACAAGAACCCCGAGAAGATGACAAGGGTCTTTAGCATCTGCCATAACAAACATAAGAATGAACATGGCCACTGCAGCTGTACTGAGCACCAAAGGAATGACTTGAACCATATTCTCCTTCTCCTTCAATCTCTTTTAGTTGAAGACACCCCGAGACTAGGTTTAATATGACACCAATTTGACCGTTACTTTTTATGTAGCTGTTGGGTCTATGAGTTCCTTGACCATTGGTTAAAAGGGTTTTTATTTTTTAAAAATAATGGAGTTTATCTTCTTTATGAAAAACATGGGTTTTATGATGTTTTTATAATTTTATTTTTTGTTTTGAAATTATGTCTTTAAATGTTGTAGTTTTAAAATAAAATAATATTTTTATGAACATAGTGTTTTCACAATCTCTAGTGTTTATATAGTTTAAAAACCTAATAATTTAGAACATATTTTAAATAATATAACTCATAAAGGGTGTATTTTATAAGTAGGGAACCAATATACCTTTAATAAGTATATTGAGGATGTATTTTAATAATGCTTTAAAAAAATACTAATGTAATATTTCAACTAAATGAAACCATTTTTTCAACTTAGAAGTATTTTATGTTTGGCACTATGAATCCTAGTTTTATGAAACCATTAAACTTTTGAATAATTGATAGGAAATTATTAGTGTTCTCATTAATTATTTTAACTTATTTTTATAGATAATTATGGTTTAAAAATAACATATGTGATTAAATGAATGGGAATTTTGTTTCAAATAAGTGTTTTAACTTTTTAATAAAAAAATTTTAAGGGGACCATCCAAATGAGGGAAGCTTAAGGCCAAGCCCTTAAGGTCGAGGCTAGTTCCCCAGACACCCAAGTTGGTGACCAAGGGTGTCTCGAGTAGGCACTGAGGAGAGACTGATCATATCTCGTGCTAGGTACCAGCGCGCACGCACATGCCCGTGTATAAGGCCTGCAGTGCATAGGGTGTAAGGGTGGGCAAAAGCCCGCAAGGGGCCCGTGTATAAGGCCCCAAGAGTTTGTTCTTGTGTTATTGGCATGAGGCAAGAGCGTTGAGGCTTATAAGACACGCCCAAAAATCTGTTTGTTTCAATGTGGGAACGGTGTTTTCGGCCAAAACGAGATCCCGGTCATTGGATCTCCCATCGTGCGATCTCGGCCGTCAAAATTGATCTCGGGTTCAACCTTAATCGACCGCGGAATACTCCTGTGTTTTTGAGAACCTTATGGTCCTTTGCGATCTAATCCCAGCCGTTCAATATTTTTTTAAACGCCGCTTTGATTCCGATCCGTCCGATCAGATCTGGACCTAATCTCGGCCGCACATTATTTTTAAATACTTGAATCATATGCCGCTTTAATCCTGGCCATATGATCCTTTTTGGATCTATTCTACCACATTTTACTTCTTCTTCCTTGTGCATGTCGCGCACCAGTACCCTATTCCCCTGTATTTCCTTTCCAAGGCTGACAGTGGACCCATTTTTTCCTCCCTCTTTCCACAGAGTTGGCACCGACCATTTACTGCTTGATCGTGGATCCCCTCAACGACCTCACGTGCCTCTTCTTCCATTTCCTTAATTCTCCTCTCCTTTTATGTCAGTAAACCGGGATGATTACACCTTGGTTTTCTATCCCGAAGCGCTGCACCACGGATCTCCCCATCTTCTCCAAGCTCTCCTAGTACGAGAATTAAGGGTTATTTTCCTTTTTATTCTCTTCTCTTCCCATGAAAACCCGTATATACATATATACAAGTATGTTTATAGGTTATATATATATTACATACACTGATGATTTCAACTATGTTAATACCGTTCAGATCATTAGGGGCTTTAGTTTCCTTTTGGTTCTAATATATGAAACCCTCGTATACACATATGTATATATGCTGTATATATGATTTTATGTATATAAATATATATATACAGGAACTTTTGCGAAAGAGGATATCATGTTGTGTTGTTAATTTACAAAAAAAAACCTTTTTTATAACAACATGTGTATATGGTTGGCATATATAAATATATATAAAATATGTGTAATTGGGTGTCTAAGTAATTATGTTTTTATATTTCCATTTCCAAATTTATTTCTAAGATTTAAAAATATTTCAGTGTTGTATTCTAAGAATTATATACATATAAAAGTTATTTTGAATCCACTTTTAACATGAATATCCTTCATGTAAACTTTGTATATATATATAACAAAGTACTTATATATATATATATATATCTATGTATTTCAATACAAATCATTTATGGTTTTTGAGAGACGAATGTCTATCTTTGAATAATACTATGGATGCGAAATAGGTTTTGGGTTTAAGTTTAATTATGTTATAGTATCAAACCATAGTTTTTATATATTTAATTACATACGGTTACATAAATAATAAACCCTATATGGTTTTGGTTTCAATCAAATAAATGATCAGTGGTTGGAGGACTTCAGATCTTAAGGAATTTAATGGACCTTGATTAATTTGTATGAAAACCCATATATACACTTTGTGTTTATATGATCATGTATAAATGTATTTATAAATTTAATTTCCAAAACCTTACTTTCAAGTATAATTGTTAGGACTTAGTTGATGTTTTGACACACGTAAAGTTTTAGTGTTTTCCAAGCCTATATGTGTTTTAGTATACACCAATGAGCTTTCCAAATTAGAGAAATTATTCTAACATGTACCCTCAATATAATTCATATTTTAAAAGAATGAGCATCGCCTTGTTTTAAGGTAAAGGACTAGAAATTTATAAGCTTATGTTATCATTTACTATTTGATGTTAGTCATGCTGCAATGATTATTAGTGGTCAATCTAGTTATGGTTTAATTATAAGTTCAATGACATGGTTATCACAATAGTTAATGTCAGGTATTATCTTTATGTGTTCCATTTACATGTAGTTTTGAAATTATCATTTCATGCGGTAGACCCCATTTATTTATCATTTTATGTGCCTTATTTATTATCACATATGCAAGAGTTATTTTTATACATGCCATATATTCTGACTATTATTTTATAGAAAGTATAATGCAGGTTATAATGTCATACTTAATGCATGTAGTCCTTCCGTAAATATCATTTCATAGCTTATTTGATTGATAAAACACTAAATAATAATAATAAAGAATCTAAGAACCTGTTATTTGGAGTGGTATGGGACACCCCAAATAAAATCACTTTAAAATTGGTATCCAAAGCGGTATGGGATGCCTTGAATACATAGCCCCTAAGACATGAGAGGATTGTATTGGACTGATTATGTGACGGGTGGGGTCTGCAATAGCCCCTCGATGCATCGGTAGGTCTCTTGAGACAAAACAAATTCATGGAACAAGGCCTGACAACAGTTACGGTTCAGGTGAAATTCCTAGACGTAGACGGTTCATGTGAAATTCCTGGACATAAACAGTTCATGTGAAATTCCTGGACATAGATGATTATGGTCTTGGCACAAGGACTTAACACAGTTTGGAATTATACCCTCCTCTTAATGTTTTAGTAACTGACCAACCATGCGATTTTTTTCCAAGTAGGACATCCCTAGTTCAGAGAATTTAGTATGCACATAATGAATTGATGAAATGACAAGTTATGTCTCAGTAGTTTTGGAATTGATCCAGTTAACAACAGCTTTATTTTATTACATGTGAAAAGATATGGATATGACCAATATGATATGTGCACCAGTTATGTTCAATATTATAGCCTTTTGATTATGTCTTGTGCACTCAAAACTGCCTTACTAGTAGTATTCATTACCCTGCATGTTGTTAATGGTCATGTTTTGTACAAGCATTTAATTTTCCATAATTGGAACGGTGTACTCTGATCATGATTAGATGTCATGTTATTAGTTTTTCTTTACTTCAATATATTTAGTTTTCCAATGTTTAAGTTTTATTTTCAAGAGTACTAATTTCTTTTCAATAAAGAAATATTATTTTCAAGATGTTTTTAGAACCCCTTACTAGGAATACTTTGCTCACCATACGTTTTTGTTTTAAAAATTTTTGAGGTATGGGTTTTACTAAAGAAGTTTTCAGAAGCAGTTGGTTTCCTGGAATCCTAAACCACGTGATCCTCTGTAATAATGGGACAAGATGTGTTAATTGTAATGTTTGTGATAAATGTTTAGTACATCATGCCTCTTGGGCACCAGCTCCAGGAATTCAGGGGCTGGGTCCTTATAGTTTGTATTAGAGTATGGGTTCAGACAACTCTAGAAAACTAGGTAGTATGAATATATAACTATGATTGACTAAGTAATTATGTTGAAAATTTCAGATGGATGGTGGAAACATATCTACCAATCTACTGTCACTTCCCACTGAGAACCTAGAGACCATTGTGTCTCTAGATAGACGAGATAACTTTCTTAATTATTCCCATATTCGCATGTCATGCAAGAACCTGTATGATGTGTCAAACTCACCTAGGGTGCTTAGTCTACACCGGGGGTTGGGCATGGATTACCTCCTTATGATGATGACCCAATTTCCCTCATCTTCACGATGAGGAAGGTACTATGAGGTACTCTTCCAGGAATTCATGACTAGTGAATAATTTGGAACTATGATCATTAACCCTTTTCAAGAAGCTGGGGCAGCTGGAGACCTCCGAGCAGCCTACCTTTGTCAGATTTTTCACTACGGCTTCTGGGGCTAGTTGATGGGCTTTGGGATGTTAGATGATGAGTCCACCCAAATTTCTTATAGGCAATAGGTGTATAATGGCGTTTCCCAACATCATACCCATCATGCTAAACTTAGGAGATGTCACAGGTGTTCCCATGAGTTTAACCCCCTCTACTCATCCTATGTTTGGTTTGAGGAATTAGGGAGTTTTGCTTCTCTATGTGGTGTTCGTTCTGTAAATTATTAAGGAAACTTAGGCAATGTTATATAAACTTTTGTGTTATTGAAATATTAATTGTTTTCCTTTACTGTCTCTACTTTATCTGTACTGTTAAGTGAATTCTCATGAATGTATATTTCAGATGACTGGACAAACAAACATCTCATCTCTACCTGATGAGATAGTAGATGATATTTTGATTAGAACATGCATGGTGGACTGTCCATCTTTCCTCAATCTGAGAGGATCTTGTCAATGACTGATTGACTTGTCAAACATCCCTGAAATTATTTGTTCATGTCGGGAAAATGACCATGTTTTCTATCTCATTTCCACTGCCCAACTCCGATGCTATAGGGGAAGGGGGAGATACTACGAAGGCCTTTTTCAGTGTTTTACTCTGGTGCAAAACATCTTTCCCAGAGCATGTTTACTTATAGATTCCCAAGATAGCCACCTCAAGGCATCCTTAATGTTCCAGATCTCAAATATTAGTATATTCAATCACATCATTCCCCTTGAATATCTCAAGCGTGATTTAGTTCAGTGAGTCATCAGGGAAATTGTCCACTCGGACATTTTCAAGCTTTTTACCGCACAGGCCTCCCTATGGAAGCATGTGTGTAGAACACATGAGCAGGAGTTCAAGACACATTGCTCAAGGTGCATCTGGGCTAGTGAAGCGGAATAACTAAGTACCACCTTGGGTATTCCGTTGAACAAGCCAAATATCCCGTTTTGGTAATGTTGACCGACTAGAGGTTTTTCTTTTTTATGAATAGAATTGTGAGGACACAATTATTTGAAGGGGGGATAATTTAACATCCCAAGAGTCTTTGTTTTATGTAACAGAAAATATTATCTTACTATGTCACCCATTAATCAAACAAATAGGCTTTTTATAAAAAAATAACAATGAAATAGAGTAAACGCACAAAATGAACGAAAGACACTTTATTCAAATAGGGAACACCATAGTAACTAAAATACACGATGATCAAATGGGAAAACCTTGATAACCAAATATACCAATTAAAAACCCTATTAAGATTACAGGAACACCGGTCAAAATAATGAGAACCCTGAGAAGATGATAGGGGTCTTTAGCATCCGCCATAACAAACATAAGAATGGCCAAGGCCACTATGGCCATACTGAGCACCAAAGGAATGACTTGAACCATATTATCCTTCTCCTTCAATCTCTTTGAGTATAAGACAACCCGAGACTAGGTTTTATATGACACCAATTTGACCGTTACTTTTTATGTAGTCGTTGGGTCTTTGAATTCCTTGACAGTTGGTTAAAAGGGTTTTTATTTTTTAAAAATAATGGAGTTTAACTTCTTTATGAAATACTTGGGTTTTATGATGTTTTTATAATTTTATTTTATGTTTTGAAATTATGTCTTTAAATTTATTAGTTTTAAAATAAAAGAATACTTTTATGAACCTAGTGTTTTCACAAACCCTAGTATTTATATAGTTAAAAAACCTAATAATTTTGAACATCTTTTAAATAATATAACACCTAAAGGGTGTATTTTATAAGTAGGGAACCAATATAACTTTAATAAGAATTTTGAGGATGTATTTTTAGTAACTATTTAAAAAAATCCTAATGTAATATTTCAACTAAATGAAACAATGTTTTCAACTTAGAAGTATTTTATGTTTGGCACTATGAATCCTAATTTTATGAAACCATTAAACTTTTGAATAATTGATAGGAAATTATTAATGTTCTCATTAATTATATTAACTTATTTTTATAGATACTTATGGTTTAAAAATAACATATGCAATTAAATGAATGGGAATTTTGTTTCAAATATGTGTTTTAACTTTTTAATAAAAAAATTTTAAGGGGACCAGCCAACCGAGGGCATCCTTAAGGCCAAGCCCTCAAGGTCGAGGCTAGTTCCCCAAATACCCAAGGTGGTGACCAGGGGTGTCTCGAGTTGGCATTGAGGAGAGACTGAGCATATCTCGCACTAGGTACCAGCGCGCACGCACATGCCCGTGTATAAGGCCTGCGGTACGCAGGGTGTAAGGGTGGGAAGAAACCCCCAAGGGGCCTATGTATAAGGCCCCAGGAGTGTGTGCTTGTGTTATTGGAATGAGGCTAGATCACTGAGGCTTATAATTCGTGCCCAAAAATCTATTCATTTTGATGTGGGAGTGGTTGTTTTGTCCAAAACGAGATTCTGGTCATTGGATCTCCCATCGTGCAATCTCAGCCATCAAAATCGATCACGGGTTCAACCTTAATTGACCACGGAATACTGCTGAGTTTTTGAGAACTGTCCGATCCTTTGTGATCTAATCACGACCGTTCAAAGTTTTTTTAAACGCCGCTTTGATTCTGAGCCATATGATGAGATGTTGACCTAATCTGGGACACCCATTCTTTTTAAATACTCGAATAATATCCCACTTTAATCCTGGTTGTCCAATCGTTTTCGGATCTATTCTCCCATGTTTTCCTTCTTCTTCCTCCTGTATTCCACACACCAGTACCCTATTCCCATTTTTTTCCTTTCCTAGGCCGACAATGGACCCATTTTCACCCCCCTTTATCCATGGAGTTGGCACCGTCCCTTTACTGCTTGACCTTGGATCCCCTCGACGACCTCATTTGCTTCTTCTTCCCTCTCCTTAAGTCTCCTCTCCTTTTCCCTCAGTAAACTGGGATGATTACACCTTGGTTTTCCATCCCGAAGCGCTACACCACGGATCTCCCCATCTCCTCCAGGCTCTCCTAATACCAGAAGTAGGGGTTATTTTACTTCTTATTCTCTTCTCTTCCCATGAAAACCCGTATATACATATATACAAGTATGTTTACAGGTTATATATATATATATTACATACACAGATGATTTCAATTATGTTAAGACTGTTTAGATCTTTAGGGGCTTTAGTTTACTTTAGGTTCTAATTTATGAAACCCCCATATACACATATGTATATATGCTCTATATATGGTTTTATGTATATAAATATATATATACACGCACTTTTGTGAAAGGGGATATCACGTTGTGTTGTTTATTTACAAAAAAAAACCTTTTTGATAGCAACATGTGTATACGGTTGGCATATATAAATACATATATAATATGTGTAATTGGGTGTTTATGTAATTATGTGTTTATATTTCCATTTAAATATTTATTTCTAATATTTCCAAATATTTCACTCTTGTATGCTAAGAATTCTATACGTATAAAAGTTATTTTGAATCCACTTTTAACATGCAGATCCTTCATGTAATCTTTTTATATATATATATAAAAATGTACTTATATATATATATGTGTGTGTGTGTGTATTTCAATACAAATCATTTATGGTTTTTGAGAGATGAATTCCTATCTTTGAATAATACTATGGACGTGAACTATGTTTTGGGTTTATATTTAATTATGCTATAGTATCAAACCATAGTTTTTATATATTTAAGTACATATGGTTACATAAATAATAAACCCTGTATGGTTTTGGTTTCAATCAAATAAATGAGAAGTGGTTGGAGGATTTCAGATCTTAAAGAATTTAATGGACCTTGATTAATTTGTATGAAGACCCCTATATACAATTTGTGTGTATATGATCATGTATAAATGTATTTATAAATTTAATTTCCAAAACCTTATTTTCAATTATAATTCTTAGGACTTAGTTGATGTTTTGACACACGTAATGTTTTAGTGTTTTCCAATCCTATATGTGTTTTAGTATACACCAGTGAGCTTGCCTAATTAGAGAAATTATTCTAACATGTACCCTCGATATAATTCATATTTTAAAATAATGAGCTTCACCCTGTTTTAAGGTTAATGACTAGAAATTTATAGGTTCATGTTATCAGTTACTATTTGATGTCAGTCATGCTGTAGTGATTATTAGTGGTCAATATAGTTATGGTTTAATTACAAGTTCAATGACATGGTTATCACAATAGTTAATGTTAGGTATTCTCTTTAAGTGTTTCATTTACATGTAGCTGTGAAGTTATCATTTCATGTGGAATAACCCATTTATTCATCATTTTATGTTCCTTAATTATTATCACATATGCAAGAGTTATTTTTATATATGCCATATATGCTGACTATTATTTTGTAGATAGTCTAATGCAAGTTATAATGTTATACTTAATGCATGTAGTCCTTTCGAAAATATCATTTCATAGTTTATTTGAATGATAAAACAACAAATAATAATAATAAAGAATCTAAGAACCCGTTATTTCGAGTGGTATGGGACACCCCAAATAACATCACTTTAAAATGGGTATCCAAAGCGGTATGGGACGCCTTGGATACATAGCCCCCTAAGACATGAGAGGATTGTATTGGACTGATTATGTGACGTGTGGGGCCCTCAATTTCCCCTCGATTCATTGGTAGGTCTCATGAGACAAAACAGAGTCATGGCACAAGGCCTGACAACAATTACGGTTCAGGTGATACTCCTGTACATAGACGGTTCAGGTGAAATTCTTGGACATAGATGATTATGGTCTTGGCATGAGGCCTTGACACAGTCTAGAATTATACCCTCCTCCTAATGTTTTAGTAATTGACCAACCATGGGATTTTCTGACTAGTAGGATATCCCTGGTTCAGAGACTTTAGTATGCATAGAATGAATTGATGAAATGACATGTTATGTCTCAGTAGTTTTGGACTTGATCCAATTAACATTAGTTTTATGTTATTACATGTGAAAAGATATAGATATGGATAATATGATATGTGAACCAGTTATGTTCAGTATTACAGCCTTTTGATTATGTCTTGTGCACTCATAACCGCCTTACTAGTAGTATTCATTACCCTACATGTTGTTAATGGTCATGTTTTATACAAACATTTAATTTTCCCTAATTGGAACTGTGTACTCTGATAATGATTAGATGTTATGTTATTAGTTTTTATTTACTTCACGATATTTAGTTTTCCAATGTTTAAGTTTTATTTTCAGGAGTACTAATTTCTTTTCAGTAAAGAAATATTATTTTCAAGTTGTTTTTAAAACCCCTTACTGGGAATACATTTCACACCCTACGTTTTTGTTTTAAAAAACTTTCAGGCATGGGTTGCACTAAAGAAGTTTTCAGAAGGAGCTGGTTTCCCAGAATCCTAAACCTCATGATCCTCTGTAATAATGGGACATGATGTATTAATTGTAATTTATGTGATAAATTTTTAGTACATCATGCCTCTTGGGCACCGGCTCCAGGCATTCGGGGGTCGGGTCCTTACAAACTCCATCAGAGAGATTCGCATCTTCTTACGAGTACTCGTACATGAAGTTCTGTATACTATGTGTCCTATCATAGTATGCCATCCAACCGTAGAACATTATTTAAGAATATTGTTATATCATTTCAAGGTTCTCATCATAGCGGGGATCTGCAATGACCTTATCAATGCAACAAATATTCCAGGAAATTAGTATATTATAGTCATGTAGAATAATGAACAATATATAATAAGTGAACATTCATATTATCAAAGTACAAAACAGTTGGTTCTCAGGACACCAACCCTTACACATTTGTGTGAACTAATTCAAATTTATTGTATTTGTGATTCCATCTATATAATTTCAAAAAACACATTTCTATATTTCTCCTACACACCACTTTCAAACCTTCCAAAGTCCATGTGACCATGAATCAATATTCATTTCACAATAAGATATTTAAAATTCTTTTTTTAGGAGTATGATCGTATAATTCCATAATTTTGATTCATCAGGATTTAAAATTCCAAAAACTTCACTTCCCTATGAAATTATAGTTAATAAAATATTTCCATCCTTTACCTCCCTTACAACTAGCATGGATTCTCTAGTTATACTATATTCTTCATTGGAAATGGTGGTGTCTTAGTTTGCTTCACAAAGTTATCCAACTCATATGAGATACTTCCTAAGACAAGGACTATTTTTAAATTTTATGAACTTCAATAATCCACCATTATTTATTTTTATGTTGATATATCATTTTATTAAAACTTATAGTGGTTCATAATTTTCTCGATGAACATTTCAATGATTAATAGAAACATAATTGACCATGGATCATTGTTCGTAATTTTATCGAATGGATTATCTAGAGCCAATAAACCAATATTCTACCAATTTATTAACACTCATTAATAATTTTTTTCATCCTTAATTAGTAATAATTAAAATTTATCTTCCAAAAGTATATTGCCTTTAAAATTTTTCCTTCCAAAGTTTTAAATTCTTATTAATATTCCCTATATTCTCATAACTATAGAATGTAGGACCCATTCCAATGAACTTAGTATATCTTCTCCAAGAAGACTTATATAATGATGGTTTATTTTTATATATTCTATGTAGTGACTATCATTATCCATATAAATTAAGATTACAAATGAATGATTCTTAGACTTACCTCTAATTAATTTCATCATTCAGAATCAAATTTCAACCATCCTCAAAGAAAACATTTTCCTTTTCATGTGAGTTATTTATAACAGCCACCATAACATCCCAGTGCTTCATAAGTGATGAAAATCCTACCAATTACAAAATGTATTATTTGAAATTCACCTTAACATATTTAAGATACCCTTATATCATATTGAATTAATTCATGTGGGTTGTCACCGATCATCCTTACTATAACCTTAGGTTGAAAAAAAACCACATCATAAACACTTTTTTATGTTCCTTTTGTTTCTCATATATATCTTATAGGAATTTCATAATTTATAGTGTTTTATTTACTTCATGGATAATAAAGGAAACATTCCATGACATTTAAATTCTCACTAACAGAATTTCCTTCCTATCCATCTGTTCCCATTCCACTATCTCCGTTTTCTCTAAATACACAGCAATAAGTGGAATATACAAGCAAATTTGAATCATAAAATCCTACATCTATATTCTTTATAATTCAAACTATATTTCATAATAATTATCTAGCTAAAAATTATTTTCCTCAAATTATATACCATCCATTAATAGAATTAATAACACTTAAAATTTAATATCATTATGAAAAGAGAAAATAAAAAACCCAATCTGCCTCTTGTGAGTTGAGAGAATCACTATACCATAAGTTCTGATACCATTTATTGGGAGAATGGGGTGCCATGTGGTCATCAGAACAAAGACCTTCAATCCACAACAATTTTACACATTGTACATTCTATACATTGGAATAATATCATCTGAAAATATTTCTCTCAACTAAGTTTCCTTGAATTAGGAAGTGTTTTTATCATAACCACCACAAAAATCTGACCACACACACCAACTTAAAAAATACTCACAAAAAAATCCATATAATATATAATCAATGGAAAAAAATCAAGAAAACAACAAAAAAACGAGATATAATATTGTGGATTAACCTGATATAGATTAGTTTCTCTATTTGTATGAGAACCATTACTACCAATGTTAGAATCATTATATGTACACAAAACTTCATGAAACTAAAAAAATAGGTAATAAGAAAACATTTTGTAGAATATGACTTTTTAATACGCTGATGCACTCTGTACTTTTTGGTTCACTATTTGTAAACATGATATTATGTACATATGGTTCCTGCTTAATTTTATAGATCTTCTTATCAATTCACCAAATTTTCACCACCTTCTATCTTTTATGGAGTGGAATCCAAATTTTATGTGACTGGTGATCTCTAGTAACTCTATTGACCTCAACTACTAGCATTAATAAAATATTTTAGACACCCCATTATATATTTTTCTAGTATATCATACATTATGAAACTCCATTAATCCATAAAAATATATAAATATATGATGGTCCTACTACAATCTAGAGGGATACTTCCCGGATAACTACCACACTGAATTAATCCATCATTTTTTTATTAAATATTGGATAATGTATTTATAATTGATAAACTTATAGCAATCTGAATACATGAATTACATGCTAATAATGGACCCCAACATCAAGGTAAATGATGCAATTAAATACCTCATAGGGTAATAAAATATTTTACCCAGGGATAAAACTATTATAGAGAAGATTTAGATTCACTAGGAGGATCTATAGGTGGATATCACAATGATCCACTTACACCATATCCACCCATAGGCAATTGATACTAAGATCAGGGAGCTAATGTCTTGGGATGCACCCACATACTAGATATATATGGTTGTGACAAGAAATTATCAATTAGGATTTGAGGTAAGATTCATTTATTTTGTACACTGAGACTCATACTAAAAGATATTGATGTAGGAAATTCCTTAATTGTTATATCATAATATAGAGATATAAAAAATATGGTAGAGTCCATATCTCAACCAATGTGTATAAACTATATTATTGGAAGAAGTCACATGTTGACCCCAATATATGAACGATGATATATTATGCTTATTAGGGAGAGTTATTCATGGGATCTCATAGTGACTATGATAAAGACCTATGAAATCATCCATGGTATGGATTAACTATCACAAATCTATGCTTAGATATATTTTTACCATTAGAGAGTGATGTAATTTTAAGTGGATGGATAAAATTTATCATTCATTGGTGAGTGGGTTGTTTTTTAGAGAATAAAAAGGTCCTTGTGTGGGAATTTCTAAATAATCAGGCATCATTTGGTGAGTTTGGATATGTATGTTGTCGACACTTTAGATCATTAGTTTCTTTTAATTGCAGAGGAGTATATGTACATATTTCATTGAGATGTAGTTGTAGTATCCCTTAATTAGGAGATTGAATTCTACATTTATCTACTCCTTGATATAGATATTTTATCTTATATAACCTATAAAAAATCATAGATCAAGCTTATGTAGATGAATGTGTATTTAGAAGAAAATCTGGATAAATTATTCTTCAAAAATATTTTTCCCCCTAGAAACTTTGGTGTTCTTTTATATGATGGAAGATGGGAGATTGAGGCATTATATTGAACATATTCACCTAAACTAGGAGAAAATAAAGAAAAAATACCCTATAATAATGATTAATAACCTATTGAAACAATTGAAATGAGTTATGTGGTTCCCTAATATCGATCTCAATTCTGATTATCACAATATTTAGGTTTTTGAGGAGTGTATCTTGATGTCATTGATTTGATGCTACCATGACCCTTAAGGGTTTCTAGTCATGTCCTTTGGTATGAAAAAATCATTGAATATGTTCATGGGAATCACGATCTGGATATTTCAGCCTTTCTTTGATCAATCTTTGTTTTTATTCATCGATGAAATCCCAATATACTTAGTGATAGAGGATGAGCACATTGAGATTCTAAGGATTTTTACGGACCTACATCAAGATCAGCAACTATATAGAATTGTTAAAAAGTGTAATTTCGCAATTTTATAAGTACAAATTCTAGGTAATGACATCTTATAGGTAATAATAGCCATGGAACTGGTGAATATCAAGGAATAATTTTTATAGGATCCACCAAAGAGTGTGTCCATGGTATAAAGTTTCCTTAGGTTGGTGGGTTACTTCCAAATATTCATAGAAGACTAATCTTATATTATAACTCCCATAACTTACCATACCCAATAAGATAAGTAATTAATCTAGATTCAGTGGTGTTGTAAATATTTTGAGGAGATAAGGTGAGGATTGATAAGTTTCCCTTTACTGAAGTAACTGGAAGAGATAGTCAATTACATGCACTTTTGTGATTCCTATAAAGTTAGGATCAGTTGTGTGATGATTTAGAGGCATGAGGTGATTTCATATGTTTTTAAATAGTTATAACCTCATGAGAATAAGTACATTACACAACATTTTGAGAAAATAATAGGTGTTTTTACTTTAAATACATATAGACAATATCTTGTAAGTGGGTGGTTTATGGTTTATATAGACCAAGATATCCTCAGGTATATTTTCACCACGAGATAAATTAACATGAGGTAGGGGCATTGGTCGACATTCTTTCAGGATTATAACCTCATGATTATATATACTCCAAGTAAAGGATATGTGGTGGAACATTCCCTTATTATAAATTCTTATGATCAATTGTTGAAGGAGATGTATGAGCAATTATCTTGATCATAGTTACCCTTGTAAGATGAAGGAAAAGTTTCTTATCTTTTATCGATGTTAGTGGACCATCAATTTATTCACCTCACTAAGGAGTCATAGTAAGAATATAATGATCATGATATCCTGTGTGATCACATATCCTTACAATATTCACAAGATAAAAATTTTCAATGGTATAGAGCACATTATACTCTTCCAAGGATAGATAGTGGTTCTAGTAATAAAACCTGAGGAGATACAAATGTTGGTTTATACTTTCTCCTTAAAATTAAATCTTGGAGTAATGAAAATGTACTAAAGATATAGGAGTTAGTTTTGTTGTATAGGTATGAAGAAATGTATTTTTGAGTTCATCTCTTAGTGTCTCTCCTGTCAAAAGGTGAAGGTAGTTACACATTCCCCAGTAGGTTTTCTTCAATACATTGAGGTTCTAGACTATAAATGGGATGATATATTAGAAGATTTATTAATTCGGATTCCATTATCAATTAAAAATATATAAATATATGATGGTCCTACTACAATTTAGAGGGATACTTCTAGGATAACTACCACACTGAATTAATCCATCATTTTATTTATTAAATATTGGTGAATGTATTTATAATTGATAAACTTCTAGTGATCTGAATACATGAATTACATGCCAACAATGGACCCCAACATCAAGGTAAATGATTCAATTAAATACCTCATAGGGTAATAAAAGATTTTACCCATGGATAAAACTATTATAGAGAAGATTTAGATGCACTAGGAGGATCTATAGGTGGATATCACAATGATCCACTTACACCATATCCACCCATAGGCAATTGACACTAAGCTCAGGGAGCTAATGTCTTGGAATGCACCCACATACTAGATATATATGGTTGTGAAAAGAAAATATCAATTAGTATTTGAGGTAAAATTCATTTATTCTGTACACCGAGACTCATACTAAAAGATACTGATGTAGTAAATTCCTTAATTGTTATATCACAAGATAGAGATATAAAAAATATGGTAGAGTCTATATCTCAACCAATTTGTATAAAATATCATATTGGAAGAAGTCACATGCTCACCCCAATATATGAACGATGATATATTATGCTTATTAGGGAGAGTAATTCATGGGATCTCATAGTGACTATGATGAAGACCTATGAAATCATCCATGGTATAGATTAACTATCACAAATCTATGCTTAGATATATTTTTACCATTAGAGAGTGATGTTATGTTAAGTAGATGGATAAAAATTATCATTCATTGGTGAGTGGGTTGTTTGTTAGAGAATAAAAAGGTCCTTGTGTGGGAATTTCTAAATAATCAGACATCATTTGGTGAGTTTGGATATGTATGTTGTCGACACTTTAGATCATTAGTCTCTTTTAATTGCAGAGGAGTATATGTACATATTTCCTTAGGATGTAGTTGTAGTATCCCTTCATTAGGATATTGAATTCTACATTGATCTACTCCTTGATACATATATTTTATCTTATATAACCTATAAAAAATCATAGATCAAGCTTATGTAGATTAATGTGTATTTAGAAGAAAATTTGGATAAATTATTCTTCAAATATATTTCCACCCCTGGAAACTTTGGTGTTCTTTTATATGATGGAATATGGGAGATTGAGGAATTATATTGAACAAATTCACCTAAACTAAGAGAAAATAAAGGAAAAATACCCTATAATAATGATTAATAACCTATTAAAACAATTGAAATGAGTTATGTGGTTCTCTAATATCGATCTCATTTCTGATTATCACAATATTTAGGTTTTTGAGGAGTGTATCTTGATTTCATTGATTTGATGCTACCATGACCCTTAAGGGTTTCTATTCATGTCCTTTGGTATGAAAAATTCATTGAATATGTTCATGGGAATCATGATCTGGATATTTCAACCTTTCTTTGATCAATCTTTGTTTTTATTCATCGATGAAATCCCAATATACTTAGTGTTAGAGGATGAGCACATTGAGATTATAAGGATTTTTACGGACCTACATCATGATCATCAACTATATAGAATTGTTAAACAGTGTAATTTCACAATTTGATAGGTAAAAATTCTAGGTAATGACATCTTATAGGGAATAATAGCCATGGAACTGGTGATGATCAAGGAATAATTTTTATAGGATCCACCAAAGTGTGTGTTAATGGTATAAAGTTTCCTTAGGTTGGTGGGTTACTACAAAATATTCATAGAAGACTAATCTTGGATTATAACTCCCATAACTTACCATACCCAATAAGAGAAGTAATTAATCTAGATTCAGTGGTGTTGTAAATATTTTGAGGAGATAATGTGAGGATTGATAAGTTACCCTTTACTGAAGTAACTGGAAGAGATAGTCAATTACATGCACTTTTGTGATTCCTATAGAGTTAGGATCAGTTGTGTGATGATTTAGAGGAAGGAGGTGATTTCATATGTTTTTAAATAGTTATGACCTCATGAGAATAAGTACATTACACAACATTTTGAGAAAATAATGGTTGTTTTTACTTTAAATACATATAGACACTATCTTGTAAGTGGGTGGTTTATGGTTTATATAGACCAAGATATCCTCGGGTATATTTTCACCATGAGATAAATTAACATGAGGTAGGGGCATTGGTCTACATTCTTTCAAGATTATAACCTCATGATTATATATACTCCAAGTAAATGATATGTGGTGGAACATTCCCTTATTATAAATTCTTATGATCAATTGTTGGAGGAGATGTCTGAGCAATTATCTTGATCATAGTTACCCTTATAAGATGATGGAAAAGTTTCTTATCTTTTATCGATGTTAGTGGACCATCAATTTATTCACCTCACTAAGGAGTCATAGTAAGAATATAATGATCATGATATCCTGTGTGATCACATATCCTTACAATATCACAGGATAAAATTTTCAAAGGTATAGAGAAAATTATACTCTTCCAAGGATAGATAGTGGTTCTAGTAATAAAACCTGAGGAGATACAAATGTTGGTTTATACTTTCTCCTTAAAATTAAATCTTGGAGTAATGAAAATGTACTAAAGATATAGGAGTTAGTTTTGTTGGATAGGTATGAAGAAATGTATTTTTGGGTTCATCTCTTAGTGTCTCTCCTATCAAAAGGTGAATGTAGTTACACATTCCCCAGTAGAAGATTTATTAATTTGGATTCCATGATCAATTAAAGGTCATGTTACTCTGTGGGTGATTATCAACTGACTAGCCAAGTTAGCACCCTTTCTTCTTATTCTAGAGCTATGTTTAGATGAGAGATATTGATACTTGTATGTATAGGAGATCATCTAGTTTCACGGGATACCCTTGATGATATTTTTTACCAAGAATCTCAATTCACATCTTGTTTGTTTTGGAGCATAATATAATCATTAAATACTCAATGATAGTTAATTATAGAGTTTCACCCCCATATAGATGGCTAGACTATGTAAACCATTCATGTTTTTGAGGATATAAAATTTATTTCCTATTGGATTTTATCTAGAGATGGGAGGATCACTCACATTTAGAAAATTTCATATACAAAAATAGTTACTACTTCACCATTGGAATGGATACATTAAAGTACATGTACAAGAGACCCTATAGGTTACACCCATGGTAGAATGAGATTAGAGAGATTCCAATGATGGGGATGAAGTATGAGGAATCCCGAGGGAGGTGAAAGTGATCTAGGAGTAGATAAAGATAGATTAGAGCTATTAGATGTCTAACAAAAAATGATAAAAAGGCATTTGGAGTTCAAGGATGGAGATCACACATTTCTAAATATCTCCCAATAATGAGTTTTTAGATAATGCTTTGGGGGATTAAAACTTCCCCAAGTTTTATTGGTACATTCCAGGTTTTATTCAGGGTGGAAAAGGTTCTGACCACCTAGGTTTTCTTTTGTGTGTTGTAATATAGGGTAAATGTGCAAACAACATCACACATTTTCAGACATGGTGTGATGGATAGTAAAGATAGTGTCACATTCATAGAGTATCTAGGGGATATTTAAGACAACTAGGAGATGAATCTTCAAGTATAGGATATACCACTTCTGTGTATCCTTCGATAGTACGTCAACCATTAGATGATCTCATGGGAGTGTAATAAACAGATGAATCTTAAGTACCCTAACCATTTTGAATAGGTTTTTCTTTTCAATTTCAAAATACTTTATGGTTTGTATGATATATTGACCCAAATATTTGTGATATGAAAGATTAAAATATTTCAAATAACATTTTTTAGATGGTTCACTGAGCTTCTAATAATTTTTTAGTGTCATAGAGACTTGTTAATTATATATTAAAAATAATATATTCTTTTTAGTCCACACATTCATATTTATGGGAGAAACGAATTTCCATCTAAATAGAGCATTAGATGGGAAAAATGACACCATGGTTTTTTCTGAAATAGGGGTTCTACCTTAAATGATCTGTAATTTTAGTTCTCACTCACAGTCATATGATTACCCTTTGTGTGTGTGAGTTTAAAAAATTCATTAACTAATTTTTAATTAATTAGTAATTTATCCATGAAAAATAATAAATCATCTTATTTATACATCACTAACTCTCTAATATAGGGTGATATTCTGTAAACCCTATAATTTCATAGTGGAATTTGGAGAGAACTGGAGATCCAATGAATGTATTAAAAAAAGAATTTCTAATGACACCCAATATAGACACATTTTTTACCAATAATTAATCCATTAAAAATGTAGTTCTTGTTATTTATATATTTTTACACATTCATTTTGATTAATAACTTGTAGAGTTTATTCTTGATTTTTTTTCACAAATTTATTTCCATTGTGGACTGATGGATTTTTATTATATGATATTGATTTCTTCACTGATAGTAGATCCACGTATAATAAAAAAATGTAGACTATACACCATAAAATTTCATCTTAAAATCTATGATTTTACCTTTATTTCCACACCAATTTTTCATTGTGTTTTCATTTTAATATCTATGGTATTGATGAATAAAGATTTAGATTGATGGATGATCGATATCTAGTACTATGATTGATAAATTTTGATACATAATTGAAGATCAAGGAAAGTGGTAGGATCCCCAAGTGAATGTGGGATTTTAGAAGGAGTTTGGATGCATATTATTGAAGGGAAGTGATGTGTGGTGAGTTAAGGATGGGTACAAATCCATTATAAGTCATGTTTTGGTTAAGGTTATATGTAAACAAACCATCGTTGGTCTGATTATTTTTTGTAAAGCCTTTAGTAGTGTTACAGAAAAAATTGGAGGAAATAAAAAACACAATGAATAATTTTTAGGTGTTTTGATGATTCTGGGATTAAATATGTGAGAGCCTGACTTTTGATCAAAATACATACAACTTATATCATTTTCACTAAGATGAATATGGTTTTTCCAATGCTTAATATTACACTGGGTGTACATCTTTATTAAATGTTATTTAAACCAAGGTGTCTCACATGGAATGCATTTGATTTACAAACCAAATAATCCATCAGGTTCTACACATCATGTGATCCATGGGTTCATTATATGTATCATAACATCCACACAACATGGACTCTCAGTGGTACAACCAGAGTGAGATGGATAGTCCCACATATAATGCAGTATACATAAGAGTTATTCAATGTTCCTTATAGTTATATAAGATTTTAATGTGTACCCATTATCCATACATAACATGTACCCCACTTATATCTGACATTTATATTTTATTCACATTCCCATTACATGGTATTGTAAGTTTTAGAAACTAAATTTTGGTTACACACTAAAAACCCAAATAGTATATATTGTTTAGTTTTTCAAATTTAGTGGTTTTTCATACCTAATTTCCAAGGCCTTGAATTTACTCATACATGTAGTTCAACCTGATCATTTTTTCATGCTAAATATGATGATGCATCTCTATTTAGAATCATAGGTGAGATGATATAAGATTTGGTCATATTTTATTTTCTATATCTCTGTAGGGATAATGAATGGGTTTAGGTGAGATTACTAGAGTGGTACTAGGGGAGGTATCTCCCCTAATGGGGTGTAGATGATAGGGCATGAGTTTCTTATATTCTTTCTATTTCTAATACGTTTCCTTGTATTCTGGTTGTAGACCCTAACAATTAGTATGAGGTTAGCACCCCCTTAGTGTTGAAACGTTTTAAGTCCCCCACACAACTTAAAGTGTTTGGAAATTCCCCACATATACATGGTGTGTGTCTTATAACCAAAGAGTTAGGTTCTCACTTGCTTAATACACACTGCTCAATGATGTGTAGTTCCTCCATCTAGTTTTGTTACTCCCTTATATGATGTATTTACCTCAATGAGGGATAGTAAACTTATTACATATTTTGTGATGTGTTTTGAGTTTTTAACTTGGGTAATTCAAATTTATGGATTGTTAACCAAGGAAATTTCTTATATGGACAAGATTGACAACAAAATAATTTCTTATATATACTAGGTTTCTATTCAATTAAAGCATATATGGGATCTTTATAACCTTTCCTTCATGGTTTAGAGATGACTGGTATTCATATCACTCTCTTATAGTTTTTAGGGTGTCTTATTGGGTGTGTATATAGTCACTTATTCTTGGGATTTTTTCCTACAGGTGTCATGTCATATGTATATGATAAAAATTTTGAAAATGTATTTGGTGGACACTTGATTGGTCAAGCCCTATAGTACCTGAAGGTGATAGGTTCATATAATGTTATTTTCTATTTCTAGATCATTATGTAGATTCATTCAACTATTTAATTTTAGGTTGGTTTACTTTAGGATTGTTGGTTGTATATTTTTCCCTTTAATTTATAGATTAATCACTAGTCTTTTCTTTCTAGATCATAGCTTACGTTTTATGCAATTTCATTATAGTTGGAAATTTATATCGATTTTTTCAGTATTATATATTATATGGATAGGTGTTTTGGGTAAAGGTTCACTGACTAAGTCCCCCCATCAATTCTGACATTCAAAATTGATTCTAGTCATAAGCCCCTAGTTTACTGGTAGTAGGCTTCGGGTGGAAGAATAAATTCAATACTATCTTGGGAGAGATCTTGATGGGTCATGTTGTTTAAAAAAATAGTAATTTGATCCAAAATATCTCTATATCATACTATCTTCCTTCAAATGTGGTATCTCACTCATTGAAGGTTGTATTATAGTTCCAATTGTCAAATATAGGTGGTACATGTATGTTGTGATATCATTTTTCAAATATTTCTTATTTTTTCTTATTGTTATGGATTATGACTAAAATAAAATTTTAGGGATTTTTATATTGTTTATTGATTTATTCCTGCTTAAATAAAATCATACTATGAGATTCTATGTGTTGGACTAATCTAATACTTGGTAGATTGTTACAATATTGTTTTTGGGTTATAAATATGTTTATATGTATCATATTTGTGGATGTGGGTAGGGTTGTATGTGGAATTGAGTACGAAACAACTTGCGATTTGTTTTATTCATGTGAGGATCCTATGAGTACTCCAGTATGGGAATAAATTGACTCTTGTTGGTATATGGGTTATTTTTTCTTGATTGTGTTGATTTTAGGGATGATTGGTAGGGTTGTATGTGAAATTGAGTACAAACCCCCTTGTGATTTTTTATTCCTCTGAGGTTCCTTTGAGTACTCTTATATAGGAATAAGTGGAATCTTCCAAGTATATGGTTTATTTATTCTTGGTTTTCTTTATTTTAGTCATGATGGGAAAGATTTTTAATAATTTAATATATCATATTCAGGATGTGATGCGGATATGGTTCCCTAGGAACATGATTGGTGAAACTCATAAAACTATTGGAGATATTGATCACTAGTGACTTGGTGATGTTGTTTTCTGCTATGATGATGTTTTTAATAGCCATTTCTCTTGATGGATATCATGTTTTGAATGTTGTGTTAATATTATTGGTTTTTGTTGATTTTCTATAACTTTAAGTTTAAGGAAGCTACGGTTGTATGGACACTATACATGGCCAATGAGGTAGTATTTCCCATTGGATTTTTGGTGATATATCCCATTTAATAGAGGACTAAGGAGATAGTATTGACAATCGATTCAAAGGAGGGAAACTGTCATGGCCTGACCCTACCCGGGCTCAATCCATAACTACCCCAAGCCTGCCTCCATAGGCCAAGGGATGGCGACCAGCGCCGAAGGCACAACAACTCAGGGAGACCTTTACCTAAGCACCTGTACACACACACACGCAGGACACTCAATGCAAAAGTGCAGAGTAAAAAAGAAAAGCAGAGTAAAAAGGAACAACTGCTATATGTATAAACCACAGAGTGCATCGACCTCTACAAGTACAAAGAACAAACTGAAAAGACAATGGGAAAAACACGCGCCCAACCAAAAAGGTTCCACAACCCGGCTACAGGTAAACAAAAAGGAAATAGCCGACGGGTCTCCCACCTGGAACCCGGACATGACCACCGCATGTCGTCCAAGCTCACAAGCTCCTACGCTCCACTGAAGTCACGCTCCACCTGTTCGTCGTCTGCAAGGGCACAACAAGTGTGGGCAAAGCCCAAGCAGGGGTGAGTATAAAAATACTCAGTAGGATACCCCAAAGGCTCGAGCGAGCAACAAAGTAGGTACCGAAGTGTGAGAAGTAGAGCGAACAGAAAAAGGTAGAGGAGTACAACAAGGAGTACAGTAAAGAGTCCAGCTCAACCCAACAAGAGAAAGGAAGTAGACTCATCCAGGAACAAGGAGCTGGAAACGGTGAGAAGATGAACTTCCCGTCGAGTCTCCGCTACCTATAGCAGGAGAGTAGACTCATCCAACCATGAGAAGCTAGACACGGAAAGCACGTGGCATACCCCGTGCGTATTCGCCTCTCCTGGAGAGAGAGTAACCAAGACCAAGAAGTGGGTACTTGAACAAGTTATATACATATATATATATTCTCTACAAGAAGCCCAAACAGGCTCGTAAGGGGATCTCCGTCCCATAGCTCATCCCACGAAAAGAGTAGCCGATAGTCCCAGAAGTAAACCACTGATGCCCAGAATCCCGTACGTCTTCCCCAAACCGCAATCCAAGGGGCTCAATCACCACACCTTGACACTATCCTCTTTGGACGGCACTGACTCGCCTGCACGGTTTTAGGTCGCGTCACAAGGATGCGTCTTGGTGGGGGAAAGCGCCCCTCGTACTTGAGAGTTACGGGTTAAGTAAAACCATGCCTCGTCACTGACCTACAGTCGAGAGGTCTCCTCAAAGTCAATCCATCACAACACTGACCCGTAACCTGGGGTCCTGATCCGGTAATCATGGAGGAAATCCACAGAGTAGCCTAGTTGGAAGGAATGAGTCTGGAATGCCAAAAGGTGTCCCATTGCCCAACCCTGCTGGAGGGTAATTCATAATATGATATCAGGTAACCCACTGCCCAGCCCTGCTGAAGGGTAAAACATAATACATCCTCCGGCGACCCACTGCCCAGCCCCGCTAGAGGGTAGACCATAAGACGTCATCAGGAAACCCAGTGCCTAGACCTTCTGGAGGGTAGACCATAACACATCATCAGGAGACCCACTGCCCAACCCCGCTGGAGGGTAGACCTGGAATAAGTCGACATTTGAGCCACTGCCCAGCCGTGCTGGAGGGTAGACCTGGAACTAGACGACGGGCAACCCACTGCCCAGCCCCGCTGGAGGGTAGACCCTAAGAGGTCGTCGGGTGACCCACTGCCCAGCCTCTGCTGGAGGGTAGACCCTAATAGCGGTGGTTGACCCACTTCCTAGTCTCTACTGGAGGGTAAACCCTAGAAGTCAGTGAGCAACCCACTGCCCAGCCCTGTTGGAGGGTAAACCCGAAGAAGTCGATGAGTAACCCACTACCCAGCCCCGCTGGAGGGTAGAACTCAGAACTGCTTTAGACATCTCTACTGGATTGTACAACACTGGCCAACCAAACACGGAGTGGGCATCGCGCAACCACCCAACTCCAGATCAACTCACCCAAAAGAAGTTCAGTGCCTGCTCCATCACTGGGTGTCACTGGCATACCCATCAAGAACGAAACCAGGGGGAGACCACTCAACCCTACTGGTCAAACCAACACACAGAAGGACCCTCTACGTCGCGAGAGGTCAAAGCACGCAATGTAGAACACGACACGCACATGGGACCCACACAACGTGTGGCCCCGTCTCAACCCCAACTTAATGCACCAACATTCACAGGTACGAACAACCACATGTACCTCCAAGCATTTCCATATACTCCCAAACTATACCACAGTCTCAGCCCAAGGGCCATCGTGAACACAGCACCCAACATCAACGCGAAGGCGTGACGTAACATCTCCAACTCAAAGGCCTAGGCATGGCCAACCACATCTCGTGAACCATTTACATCACTCCCCCAAGAGTACGCGATCACACGCCAAGGGCCCGCTACATACAAGGTATGGAGAACCACCACTAGAGCACCATTCATGCTTCCACATTTGACAAGATCACGCAAAAGGATCTGCACAGCCAAACGGATCACACAGTTGTAATCCTCGCGGAAAAACACGCGAGATCGACTACTTACTCTCCCCAAACTGATATCCGACGGAAAGGTCACCAACACCGCCCCACGCCCGAACGGCGTCCCGTGATCCCGAGCCTTGTCCCCGAAAACAGTCGGGCGCATCGCACCAATGTGATCCCCTCGGGAAAACACTTCAAAATCACTACTCACTTGATTGCAACGGATATCCGGAGAAAAAGATGCATTTTGGCGCACCGCACACGAGCGGTGCTTCGTGGGACCCACATACCGGTCCCTAAACTCCACGAACTGATCGCACCATTGCGATCCTCTTGAAAAAGTACACGGAATTGACTATTCACTTTCCTGAAACGGTCGCCCGATGATAAAGATGGAAAATCACCGTTGATGCCCAAACGACCCTTGTGGGCCCCACACCATCGTGCGGAATTACAGCGGGCAAAATGCGCCAATGCGATGCCCTCGGAAAAACACTCAACATCAAATGCTCGCACGCCCCGTACGGACGTCCGAGGAGAAAGACGCTAAAAGCTGCACGCAGCTCAAAAGACGGGTCGTGGGGCCCACACCTCAACTTCGTCCTCAATGCCTGGAACCGCCCTGTAAAGCTCTGCCTCGGTGCCAGGGTCCCAATGCCACTGACGGCGTTTAAATCGGACATCGGACACATCCGCGCCGTCCAAGACAAGTTCCCCCAGAAAACGACAAACCACTTAAAGACGCGTCGCGCCACCACAACCCCTCGTTTTGGGAATTAAAAATTCCCGACACAATCTCAAAATATTCTTCGCAACTTAAGGAACGCGTCGCCGAAGACGGCGCCCAAATCCGACGCCCGGTCTATGATTTATAAATCATAAACAATTTCCCCTAATAATAATAATAATAATAATATTATTATTATTATTATTATTATTATTATTATTATTATAAACTTATTATTATTATTATTATTATTATATATATATATATATATATATTTAACAAACGGACCGCCCTGCTGGCCGGTCCCGTGTCTTCGCCCAAGAGGACCCGCTTTGTGCGGGTCCTCGCTCCCAGCAGACCGGCCAAGCGGCCGGTCTCCGTTGACAACAAACAGGACCCGTGCTGCGTGGGTCCTGGCTTCCCCAGCACACCCGAGGCCTAGCCTCGGGCTCCTCCGCCGCGCGCGCCTGGCCGACGCACCTCGCCGTAGACAGCGCCGGCGCTATCCCGCTCCACCGGCCGCCCGCACCGTCTCCTCTCGGCCGCGCTCCAGGCCGCCTCGACCTCCGCCGTATGCCTGAAGCCAGTGCTCGTGCCGCCTCCTGCCGGTACCCCCAAAAACCAACCGGAAACCTAAAAAAACGTTGGAAAACAGCCTTAAACCCGCAATCTTCGGCGAACATTTGCGGGGTCCCCGGAACTCGGATTTGCAAACCGAAACAAGCGTTGGAAAGGGAATATTGTATGCAATGCGTTCATGGGATTCGTTCGAAAATTAAACATCGAATCAATTCATAAAATTGAAGTTGAAATAGGGTTCAGAAATTAAAACGCAACCAAGATCCATCCACCTCTCTGGGCTTCGCCCGGAGCTTCGCGTCGATCCGCTGGCACCACCGCGCCTCTCCGGAGTCACCTCACCGGACTGTCTCACCGGAGATGGAGGAGGAGAGGGAGAGGAGGGCTTCCAGGGGAAAGGGGAAGGAGAAGAGGGAGGTGGGTGTGTTAAGCGTTTAAATAGAAAACGCTTAACCACCCGCCCGTCGGCCCGAACCCGAACTTCCGACGGGGTCGCGGTTAAACCTCCCTTAGGGTAAACACCACCTCCCAAGCACAACGGCGGTCTCAGAATTTTAATCCGAGACCCCGTTCAAAAGTTAGAAAATTTAACGTCTGAAGCCGCTAAATTACGTAAACGCCCCTGGGGCCATTTTTCACAGATGGCCCGCGCCCGCAAAAATTATACCCCTCCTAGTGTAAATGGCATGCTCCGAACTCAACAGTGCCCTCGGTTTTTAGATCTGAGCCACCGTTTAAGAGATACCTTCATTTCAACATTAAACGAATTAATTAATATATTTAATCCGTTTAACGTTCCACAAGTGGGCGAGGGGTCCAAACGTCCCGCACCGACAAGTTTTATGTCGTTCCTAGGGTAAAAACCCCATTCCGGACCCATCTGTACACTCAGATCTCTGATTCGGATCACCATTTAGGGGTTACCCATTTATTTAGCATTTCCAGTTTGAACGCACTAAAAATTTAATTTCGGCCACTCCGGGGCTCGGAATCGCAAGCCGTCTGAAGGCACTGCTCTAGAATATCATCAAGAATATTCAAAAGTCTTTTGTAGAAAAAACTGAGTTCTTACTTCATTCCCTCCTTTAAGATTTTCATCCTCGAAAAGAAAAACCAGGGAACAACACAGGGTACTAAGCCCACACCTGGCTTTCCCGTACCCAAAAGAGCCCACGCATAGCTCTACGTCACTGCACACAGACCAAAGGATTGATCCGTTCACGCGAGGTCAACCCTTGCCGATGTCGTGCAACCACTCCAGACTTTGGGTTTAGGGCAAGGCGGTAGAGAAATTTGCCATCCCTTTGCACGGTATCAAACGGCCCGAAGGCTCTCGTGGGTAGCTCACCTCCCCGGTCCAACCTCTACGTCGCACGCCGCGACAGGAATCACCGCTTGGGCTTGGGGAAAGGCCCAGTGATTCCCTCCTTTAGAATATCCATATGGTGAAGCACCCAAGGATATGTGGTCACGCAATATTTCACAGTCGATGTCTCTCAACCAAGACTCTCTTACATGCTCGGAAGTGAAGGAGTCAACACCATCGATGAAAGGAAAAGGTCTCACGCCTTTTTCCTTACCAACACAGGGTTACACCTGATGCCCTGCGTCACCCTGGTAACACCTCAAACAAGGGGCAGGGAGAAAATCCTTTCACACGCAGAGCCTAACAATTCTACTGCAAGAAGTAGAAGAGTCGCAAGGGGTACCTCTCACCATCCCATGCTCTGCAGGATCGTAGACATCCAAAGCTCGCGGCTACCCGCGGTCCCAACCGTCAGCTCCCGGAGCCTGAAGTAGACCGCCTAGTGGTGATGGGGAGATCTCGTAACATCGTCCCCCACCTCCAGCTCCTCCCGCTCCTCTACTAGCACCACCTCTCTGGCCACTACTCTGATCACGGTGCTGCCTCTGTCGTGGTGGTGCGCCTACTGCCTGCCCGAAGCTCTTAGCGACTCGGGTCGGGCAGTCTCGTGCCAAGTAACCTCGCCCGTCACAAGCATAGCACCGGCGCTCTCTGGACTGCCCTGGTGCCCTCCGGCACCACTGTGGTGTACGACCACGGCCCGGGATCGACTCACGGAAGGGAATCCTCGGCTGAGGCCCTACGCCTTTTCACCACAGTGGTATATGACCACGTCTCCGAAACCGGCAGTGAGAAGGCCACCTACATCGAGGTCCTGTCCTCCGGCGCCTGCTAGCTATGGCAGATGTCCCGGATCCATCATGCCCACTGCCACTACCAACCACAAAACATAACAGGAAGCCCTATGTCACCAGCTCCTGCTCTAGCACCCTGACATATGTGGAAATGCCCAAGGGTATTATGACAACATGAATCTCTCGGCGGAGACCCTACTCAAACATCCGCGCTCGGATGTTGTCGTCATGGACCAAGTCCAGGTAAAAGCATGCACGGTTTTCAAAACTAGCTATGTACTCGGCCACTATCATCCCTCCCTGCTGAAATAGCAGGAGCTCCTGAATATGTACGGAGCACAAGCAGGAGGGGAAAAACTCCTCACAAAACAAAAACTGGAAGTCGCCCCATGAAAGCGACGACTCGTCAAGAAGATGAGTCACCAGACTCCACCACTGCCAAGCTGCCCCACGAAAAAGGTCGGCTGCCAAAGCCACCCTCTGATCTTCCAGCGTCTGCACAAGCCTGAAAAGGCTAACCGCTGCCTCGAGCCAAACCTCTGCTGCCTGAGGGTCTGGCTCACCACTGAACCTCAGTGGTCTCTGCTGCTGGGACTCACGGAGCGCGCTCAACCTACGCTCAAACTCAGCCTGATCTGCTGAAACTTCCTGCTACTCAACAGGTGGGGGTGTTGCTACCGGACCACCCGGAGAAAGGGGCTCACATGATGGGTCCTGGACTATGGCCTCGTAGCTCATAGGGTCGTCATCACGAACCAAATCTAGTATCATGGCTGGCTATCTTCGCAGAGACATCCTGAATATTATCAAGGAGTGTCACGGTCAAATGATCATATATGTATATACCACAACAACGATGGGGAGATGACTCAAGAAGGACAGTCAGGACTCAGTCATATGTGATGCACAAACCAAATTTTCCCTGCAAAAAGTGTCTCAGCATGCCGAGTCGACAAGCGGGTTATCAAGGTCATGTTGAATGGATACGTCGGCCGCCGCACCATCACTGGACTCCCTGGTCTGAGAGTCGCTCTCGAGACACGTTAACACTGTTTCCCTAAATCCCAACCAATTCCTCTTTTAGGGACGTTTGCACAACTTCCCAAGGAACGAACCACCTTTGATACCACTTTGTCACGACCCGACCCTACCCAGGCTCGAGCCGCAACTACCCCAAGCCCGCCTCCATAGGCTAGGGGCTGGCGACTAGCGCCGAAGGCACAACAACTCGGGGAGGCCTTTGCCTAAGCACCTGTACACACACACACGCAGTACACTCAATGAAAAAGTGCAGAGTAAAAATAAAAGTAGAGTAAAAAGGAACAACTACTATATGTATAAACCATAGAGTGCATCGACCTCTACAAGTACAAAGAACAAACTGAAAATAAAATGGGCGAAACATGCACCCAACCAAAATGGTGCCACAACCCGGCAACAGGTAAACAAAAAGGAAATAGCTGACGGGTCTCCCACCTGGAACCCGACCACGACCACCGCATGCGGTCCAAGCTCCCATGCTCCTACGCTCCACTGAAGTCACGCTCCACCTATCCGTCGTCTGTAAGGGCACACCAAGTGCGGGAAAATACCAAGAAAGGGTGAGTTTAAAAATACTCAGTAGGATACAGCGAAGGCTTGAGGGAGCAACAAAGGAGGTACCAAAGGGTGAGCAGTAGAGCGAACAGAAAAAGGTAGAGGAGTACAACAAGGAGTGCAGTAAGGAGTCCAGCTCAACCCAACAAGAGAAAGGAAGTAGACTCGTTTAGGCACAAGGAGCTGGAAATGGTGAGAAGATGAACTTCTCGTCGAGTCTTCGCTACCTATAGCAGGAGAGTAGACTCATCCAACCACGAGAAGCTAGACACGGAAAGCACGTGGCATACCCCGCGCGTCTTCGCCATTTATGGAGGGAGAGTAACCAAGCCCAAGAAGTGGGTACTCGAACAAGGTATATACATATATATATGCTCTACAAGAAGCCCGAACAAGCTCGTGTGGGGATCTTCGTCCCGTAGCTCATCCCAAGAAGAGATTAGCCGATAGTCCCAAAAGTAAACCACTGATGCCCAACATCCCGTATGTCTACCCCGAACCGCAAGCCAAGGGGCCCAATCACCTCACCTTGACACTATCGGCTTTGGGCGGCACTAACTAACCCACACGGTTTTAGGTCGCGTCACAAGGACGCGTCTCGGTGGGGGCAAGCGCCCCTCGTACTTGAGAGTTTCGGGTTAAGTAAAACCATGCCTCGTCACTGCCCTGCAGTCGAGAGGTCTCCTCAAAGTCAACCCGTCACAACACTGACCCGTAACCAGGGGTCCCGCTCCGGTAATCACGGAGGAAAGCCACAGACTAGCCTAGTCGGAAGGACTGAGTCTGGAATGCCAAAAGGTATCCCACTGCCCAGCCCTGCTGGAGGGTAATTCATAATATGATATCGGGTAACCCAGTGCCCAGCCCTGCTGGAGGGTAAACCATAATATATCCTCCGGCGACCCACTACCCAGCCCCGCTGGAGGGTAGACCATGAGACGTCATCCGGCGACCCAATGCCCATCCCTGCGGGAGGGTAGACCATAACACATCATCAGGCGACCCACTGCCCAGCCCCGCTGGTGGGTAGACCTAGAATAAGTCGGCAGGCGACCCACTGCCCAGCCGTGCTGGAGGGTAGACCTAGAACTAGACGATGGGCAACCCACTGCCCAGCCCCGCTGGAGGGTAGACCCTAAGAGGTCGTTGGGTGACCCACTTCCCAGCCTCTGCTTGATGGTAGACCCTAATAGCGTCGGGTGACCCACTTCCCAGTCTGTGCTGGAGGGTAAACACTAGAAGTCAATGAGCAACCCACTGCCCAGCCCTGCTGGAGGGTAAACCCGAAGAAGTCGATGAGTAACCCACTGCCCAGCCCCGCTGGAGGGTAGAACTCAGAACTGCTCTAGCTATCTCTACTGGAGGGTACAACACTGGCCAACCAAACACGGAGTGGGCATCGTGCAACCACCCAACTCCAGATCAACTCACCCAAAAAAACTTCTACGACTGCACCATCACTAGGTGTCACTGGCCGACCCATCGAGAATGAAACCAGGGGGAGACCACTCAAACCTGCTGGTCAAACCAACACACAGAAGGACCCTCTACGTCGCGAGAGGTCAGAGCATGCAAAGCAAAACATGGCACACACAAGGGGCCCACACAACGTGTGGCCCCATCTCAACCCCAACTGAACCCACCAACGTTATTACGTACAAACAACCACATATACCTCCAATCATTTCCATATACTCCCAGAGTATACCACATTCTCATTCCAAGGGCCATCGTGCACACAACACCCATCGTCAACGCGAAGGCGTGATGTAACATCTCCAACTCAAAGGCCCAGGCACGGCCAACCACATCTCGTGAATCATTTACATCACTCCCCCAAGAGTTCACGATCACACGCCAAGGGCCCGCTACATACAAGGTAGGGCGAACCACCACTGGAGCTCCTTTCATGCTTCCACATTTAACAAGATCGTGCAAGAGGATCTGCACAACAACCGTTGTAATCCTCGTGAAAAAACACATGAGATCGAATACTTACTCGCCCCAAACAGATATCTGATGGAAAGGTCACCAACACCGCCTCACGCCCGAACTGTGTCCTGTGATACTGAGCCTCAGCCCTGAAAACAATCGGGTGGATTGCACCAATGCGATCCCCTCGGGAAAACACGTCAAAATCACTACTCACTTGAGTGCAACGGATATCCGGAGAAAAAGATGCATTCTGGCGCACCGCACACGATCGGTAGTTCATGGGACCCACATCCCGGTCCCGAAACTCCACGAACTGATCACAACGTTGTGATCCTCTTGAAAAAGTACACGAAATGGACTATTCACTTGTCCAAAACGGTCGCCCGGTGATAAAAATGGAAAATCACCGTCGACGCCCAAATGACCCTCGTGGGCCCCACACAATCGTGCGGAATTACAGCGGGAAGACTGTGCCAATGTGATGCCCTCGGAAAAACACCCAACATCGACTGCTCGCACGCCCCGTACGGACATCCGAGGAAAAAGCCGCTAAAAGATGCATGCAGCTCAAAAGACGGGCCGTGGGGCCCATGCCTCAACTTCGGCCTCAATGCCTGGAACCGCCCTGGAAAGCTCCGCCTCAGTGCCAGGGTCCCAACGCCACTGACGTCGTTTAAATCGGACGTCGGACGCGTCCGCGCCGTCCAAGACAATTCCCCCCGGAAAACGACAAACCACTTAAAGACGCGTCGCGCCTCCGCGACCCCTCGTTTCAGGAATTAAAAATTCCCGAAACCATC
Source organism: Viscum album (assembly GCA_963277665.1). Taxonomy (NCBI): domain Eukaryota; kingdom Viridiplantae; phylum Streptophyta; class Magnoliopsida; order Santalales; family Viscaceae; genus Viscum; species Viscum album. The sequence goes on along the minus strand of OY728129.1, from coordinate 745,894,545 downwards.
TCAAAATATTTGTCGCATCTTAAGGAGCGCGTCTCCGCAGATAGGGCCCAAATCTGATGCCCGGTCTATGATTTATAAATCATAAACCATTTCCCCTAATAATAATAATAATAATAATAATATTATTATTATTATTATAGACTTATTATTATTATTTATTATTCTTTATTATATATATATATATATATTACAAACAGACCGGCCTGCTGGCCGGTCCCGTGTCATCGCCCAACAGGACCCGCTTTGTGGGGGTCCTCGCTCCCAGCAGACCGGCCAAGCGGCCGGTCTCCGTTGACAACAAACAGGACCCGCGCCGCGTGGGTCCTGGTTTCCCCAGCACGCCCGAGGCCTAGCCTCGGGCTCCTCCTCCGCGCGCACCTGGCCGGGGCACCCCGCCGCAAACAGCGCCGGCACTGTCCCACTCCATCGGCTACCTGCACCATCTCCGCTCGGTCGCGCTCCCAGCCACCTCGACCTCCTCCATCCGCTTGAAGCCAGCTCCTGCGCCGCCTCCTGCCGGTACCCCCAAAAACCAACCGGAAACCTAAAAAAACGCCGGAAAGTAGGCTTAAACCCGCAATCTTCGGCGGATGTTTGCGTGGTCCCCAGAACTCGGATTTTCAAACCAAAACAAGCATTGGAAAGGGAAAATTGTATACTACGCAGTCATGGGCTTCGTTTGAAAATTAAACATTGAATCGACACATAAAATTGATGTTGAAATAGGTTTTGGAAATTAAAACACAACCAAAATCCTCCTACCTCGTTGGGCTTCGCCCGGAGCTTCGCGTTGATCCGCCGGCACCACCGCGCCTCGCCGGAGTCGCCTCGCCGGACTGTCTCACCGGAGATGGAGGAGGAGAGGGAGAGGAGGGCTGCCAAGGGGAAAGGGGAAGGAGAAGAGGGAGGCAGGTGTGTTAAGCGTTTAAATAGAAAACGCTTAACCACCCGCCCGTGGGCCCAAACACGAACGCCCAACGGGGTTGCGGTTAATCCTCCCTTAAGGTAAACACCACCTCCCGAGCACAACGGCAGTCTCGGAATTTTAATCCGAGACCCCATTCAAATGTTATAAAATTTAAGGTCCGAAGCCGCTAAATTACGTAAATTCCCCTGAGGCCATTTTTCACAGACGGCCCGCATCCGCAAAACTTATACCCGTCCTCGGGTAAACGGCACGCTCCGAACTCAACGGTGCACTCAGTTTTCCAATCTGAGCCACCGTTTAAGAGATACCTGCGTTTCAACATTAAATGAATTAATTTATTTATTTAATCCGTTTTACGTTCCAGAAGAGGGCGAGGGGTCCAAACGTCCCGCACCGACAAGTTTTATGTCATTCCTAGGGTAAAAACCCCATTCCGGACACATTCGTACACTCAGATCTTTGATCCGGATCACCATTTAGGGGTTATCCCATTTATTTATCATTTCTAGTGTGAACGCACTTGAAATTTCATTCCGACCACTCCGGGGCTCGGAATCGCACGTCGTCTGAAGGCACTGCTCTGGAATATCATCAAGAATATTCAAAAGTCTTTCGTAGAAAAAACCGGGTTATTACAGAAACACCATAGGTGGACAAAATATATGGGTAGTGATTGAGATAACCATATGGTATTGGGGTCTCTTTGTACATGGAAACCATCATGTTATGATCTAATGTTTGGTATATGAGTTTGATCAAGTTATTAAGCTAGCAATTAGAAATATAAATTAGTGCACTATTGAACCAGGGTTGTGGAATAAAGAAATTTCTTCATATAATTGGTTCAAATGGATTAGAATATGTATGTTACAATGTATCATCAAGTGGTATGGAAATAGTTGGAAGGGATATGGTGCTTCGTGTGTGTTATACTATTGGTACAACATCCCACTTCAGAATTTGAAAAATACGTTATAGTGCTCATCATGGCTTGCGTATCATGCATGGAGTGGGTTGTGTTGGTTACATTGGTTGCTTCATATTTCAATTTTCATACACTCAAATTGATATGTATATTATCCAGGGATACCATTGGTGGTGGCCAACTAATTTCATTATCACATATTTCATGGGCCCCACAGGATGTGTATACACTTTATTGTATGTGATATAGGTAAGGGAAAGGGCCTGGTTATTGGATCTTTGTAAGAGGAGGTGAAACTGTTGCAAGAAATGTTTTTGTTGGAATTTAGGGTTTGAATTGTATGTTCCTTAGTTCCAAGATATGTTTTTATTTTCATTTTTTTCGATCTATTAGTTTATGATCAACCTATGGGTGGTCCATCTTTCTTATATATAACTCATATGATTTTTTAAATTTGTTTTTGGTGTATATTATAGTGTGTTATTAGTTTTAGTATGTTCTTTTATTAGGATGGATATTTTTTATACTGTTTACACTATATTTATTTTATATATTGAGGGTATAATATCTCCATTATCACATTTGAAACCCTTACATTTATTCACAATCCATTGGCATACCAAGATTCATGCTTGGGTTTAGTGGGTCTTTGATTGGGGTTCTATTTGAGTTATATGAATATGTATTCCACAAAGGGGTATCAAAAAAACGATTTTTTAGTTTGGAAGCATTAAATAGAGTTTAAGGATGTGTGGGGACATGGAACATATATTATATTGTGCGTCTGTCTTGCACATGTATGGTTTGAAGTCCTATTTTCTTGAAAATTAAGATTTTAGTTTTGGTGTTCATGGTTTCCATTTATTCATTTATTTGAAAAAATGTATCATTTGAAGTTATTGATTTATGTTTTCTCTCTTTACCCATAGAGTAAACAGTTGGTACTCATACATTAGGATAGTCATATAGGATTCATATGAAATGTGTGAACCTTCTTGTGGTTGATATTGTTATTTTAAATGGGGGTTGTCTTTTTAAAGTATCAACAATATCCTATATGGTGTTTTTTCATATAACCTATTGGAATCATTCAATGAAGCTAAACTAATATTTCAATTATCTATTTAATCAGTTATGTGGATATTCTGTGTATGTTATTTCTGAACCTAGAATGGGTAGGATGGGATATGGGGATGAGTGATGCAAAACTTTATTGTGGATAGGGATGTGTATGGGATAGTGGGTCACATTTACCTATTAAAGGTGTCCTTATTTCTATATTCAAAATATTATATGTATTTTGATAATATAAATTTATTATCAATGGGATGAAACCTTGAAACCCTCTATTTGATCATCAAGATGGCAAAGATATGGTTCCATATATAATTTAGTAGATGAGTCCCCCAATTGGGGATTTGAGTATGAGTCATATGTATAAGTTTTGGAGAAGATAGGATAACCAAAAAGGTTATAGAATTTGGGGAGATATTTTGTTGATTTTATTAGGGTAGTTCTATTTTAATTTATCTAGAGAATCATTCAAGGATATCAAGCAGATAATCCATACATGGAACACCTTATATGAGAGTTTCGGTCATAATATACTCCCCTATCCTATGGAGAGGGAGGACCCCAAGTAGTGGAGTATTTGATCGATTCGGTCCAAATGAAGTTTGATCCAATAAAGAAACCATTATGGTGGAGGGTGAATATAGAGAAATAGATATATTGGGAGAAGTTAAATATTGGCATGGCATATAGTTATATGCATGTTTTCATTAGAGAGTGAAATGGAAGAATTTTTAGGTGAGGTTCTTCGAGCACTTATTTCTTAAGACACTAAGGGGAGACATATTATAAGAGATTAGATACTTGACATTGGGGGAAACATTAGTCATGTGTTATGCTACTCAATTTAAGTATTTGTAAAGTTTTTCACAAATTCTAGTTGGATATGAGATTGTAAAGGTTCGATGGTGTGGGGATGGTTTACAAGATAATATTATTATAAAGGTAAATATTCAGGTCGACCACATTTTTGAAGGTAGTAAACCGAAAACTAATTGTGGATTAGAATTTAACAAAATGGAAATATATTGAGAAGTAGAGTGGTATATAATGGGACAGGTAGTAGAGCTTCCATTGGAAGTATGCTTTAGTACGAGGTGTCCTGTTAGTATGGTTAGAGTAAGGGTTCAATGTTTCCATAATATAGTGAATTTTTAGTGAGGTGTTTCTATTTTGGACAGACATGAAATTTTCAAGACTACTTTGATCTACCACCAAATGAGTTTTGATAATGTGGATATATAGAACATCTAGAGTAGATTGTTTAGGTGAACTATTAGTCATCTGATGGTCATGGATTAGTTTAAACTCATGCCCTTGAGGTAGGAATGGGAACATAGTTTAGAGGCTATAGATGAGGTGAATATACACACTCATGTCATGGACATGGAAAATATAATAATTATTGGGGGTAGTACCAAACAATGAGTAAAATTTTAAAGGGAGGTTATGCATCAGGGAGTCATTCTTCTCATAGAATACTGGATAGTTACTAATGGAAAAATAAATTCCATGGAGAGTTGATTTTTGTTTTCTATGTGATGGGTATCTGTACTTTTTTTTCACATTTGAAATGTGGAATGACCATATATTGGTTGAGGTATAAGTATTCGGTAAGGTGGTGATGGTTGTGTGATGATGGTTGGTATGTGTGGAATTCTTGATGATGGTTGTAGATAGTGTTATCGATGTGTTTGGAGGTTCATTTAGAATGAAATTGGGTATGTGATTCTTATTGTGAGGATAACCCATAGACAAAATTAATATATTGAGCTAGTTATCTTGGGGAATCAATGATATATGTCTGTGTTTAACACCATATAAGTATTTTAGATGTGCAGTGAGTGAGAAACATAGCTTTTGGTCATATTTTGTTAGTTTCATGGCCTAAGACACCTCATGGATGAGATATCATATAGTGGGGAGGATGAAATATACCTCTTATTTAGGCTATTAAATCCAGTTTAGATTTTGGGTCAATCATACATATTTTGACCTTATTGATGTGTCAGGGTGTCAGAATTGACTAGGAGTTGAGTTTCAAGAATTTAGATTAAACATAATAATGAAATTATGTAGTAGGCCTATGGTTATATTGTATCAAAGTGAACGAAAATGTGATTGGTAGCTACATAAAAATAGGAACATCATATGTAAGATTGAAATTTTATGTTGGTAGTAGGTCACACCCCAAAAATTTTTATTTTACCATGAATTATGTCAAGTAAGTAATGTTTCCCTACAACTATGAGGAAAAGTTCCATGAAGCCCTATATACTTTTTGAAGGCGTGCTGCAATGGTTTGGGTCATGCCATAGTGTGACCTTGGTAAAAGGATTTGGGGATCTCAGGGAGATTTTTTTCACCATGAACCAAACTTTCATGATATGTGGTGAGTCTTGTTGAGCCTTTACACCACGAGCCAAATGGGTCCCACTATAATGTTCCATATGGATTGTTTTTTCATTTTAATTAATTATTTATTTAATGTTTATAATGAGTACATACCTTGATTTTGTGTCTATATAGTAGGGAGATCTCACTAACTCTCATAATATCTATCTCGTTCTCTCTTCCATTACAAATTGTATTTCACTCATTTTTGGATGAATTAGAGTGTTTTTTATTTATGTATTAACTATGGGTAAGGATAAACATCCACAATAGAATTTTGTATTTCATTTTTCAATTAATTTTGACTAAAATATCCTTTTTAGGTCCCTTTATCATCTTTCTATATTTTTTCCTCAGGATGAATTTGGTTGTGGGATTCAACATGAAGGCCTATACATATATGAGATATGTCTTTATTATATTCTTCTAGTGTTATAAATATGAGTGTTGGGATTTATGGGTGTGGGTATAATCATGTGTAAAATTGACTATGAAACCACTTAAGGTATACATTATTTGTGTGAGGTGTCCATGGGTACCCTAGTGTAGGAATTGGTGGGATATTATAGCTATATGTAATTTTCATACTTAGTTGTTTCATATTGTGGATTTATGGTTGTGTTTTCATATATTATAAAGTGATGGTCCTTGGGATGTGATGTTGATGTGGTTCTTTATAAACATGAGAATCCATAGTTAATATTGGTCATCAATTATGGGGTGATGTGGTTCACAGAAATAATAAGTGGTTGATGAAAGTTGTCATAGATAGTCAGGAAGGCTTTCAAGACATGTTGTATTAATAGGTTGTTAGTGATTTTGGGACAGTGTGTTGAGGTTATTGGGGCTATTTTCATATAAGAAACAACCCATGAGGTAGAATTGAATTCTATTTTTGGGTGAGGGTGATGAATATTTGTTTAGATAAGGGATACACCATAGATGAAAATAGGATTTTAGTGATGATTGAGATCACTATATGCGATGAGGTGATTTATTTATATGGAAGAAACCATGATATGAGTCAATTATTGGAATATTTATTTTATCATGTTTTTGGGATGTTGATTGGAAATGGAAACTATTGGACTATGAAACTATTATTCTTGAATTTGGATGCACCTTGAGGGTGTCATTGTTAATGTCCTCGGAATGTAGTGTGGGTGCATATTACTAAGTGTTATGGAAATAGTTTGAAGGATAAAGGTGATTTCACTGTGTGAGACCATGGGTACATCATCCCACTATGACATTGAAAAAAATATGTAAATTTATAACAATGGCATGAGGATCATGGGTGGATTAGTTTGTGTTGGTTTAAATGCTTACTATTTGTTTCACCATACATGAACTTTTATAAGTATGGGGGATATGAAGGGACACCATTCATGGTGGCCTAATGAGTTCATACTCACAGAATGCATGGGCCCTTTAAGATGATAGTAAACTTTAGGATACATGATATATGTAAAGGAAAGTACCCAACTTCTAGATCTTCATTTTGAGATGTACAGTTGATCCATGATAGGTTTCCATTTGATTTTAGAGTTGTTCCAGGTGGTTCCTCTATGCTATGATCGATTATTATTTTGTTATCTATTTTACTTTTTTATATATGATCTGCCTATGGGATTTTCATCTTTCTTATGTATGACTCATATGAATTTTCACATAAACATTTTCTATATATTGTGTTAAGATATTAGATGTTTTATGTATTTATATTATAATTTACATTATTTTTATTTTTTCCATTGTTATGTTAATTTTACAAGCATAGGGTATAATCTCCCCACCATCTCCTCCTAGACCCTCATAGCTACTATATAGCCTCTAGATCACCTAGAGGCATTCCTGAGGAAAGTGGGTCACTGAATCATGTATTTTTGTAGGGATCTAGGTTAGGTATTCTACAATAGTAATCCCTAGAAATCCATCCCACAACATTAATTTGAAATCATTATTAGACTTGTGATCTCATTACAGACCTCTAAATTATCTCTCCATAAAATGTTTGACATCATATTTCTCAATGCGAAATTTAGTTATTTACTTTATTTATGTATCTTATACATATCTTGTTTATAAAATATATATGTATAACTTTTAAAATATATAAATATATAATGATTATACAATTATATTAATCTTTATAATGTTATGTATAAATATAATACCGAAAATATTTTCATTTTTCTTATATATATAAATGAATATATTTTTTATAATATATGTATTTTTTTTATAAATGCATATAACATTAATGAAAAAGATCAGCATAAGTACATGTGCAAAGCCATGAAGGGAAATTGTCCCACCAGAACTGGTTAGTACCGAATGGGCCTGAGGCCGCCAGCTGATGGGCCATGTTGTTTCCTTCCCTTTTGGTGATTGAGAAGGTGCACAATGAGAAGAATTGGTGAAGTGAGATAATTCTCCTGATGATGATTCCAAACGACTGGAGTCTGCCGTCGTTGTGATTAATAGCATCAATTATGTTAAGATAGTCAGACGCAATGATGATATCACCCCATCCACATTCAATAGTGATCATCATACCAGCAAGGATGGCCATGGCTTTAGCAAATTCTGGTTCCAAGAATGCCTGATGTGGTTCATACTTAGCAGCAAGGATTTTCCCAAGATGATTTTGGGCAAGGAGGTCGAGGGCAACAAGCCCAGCTTTTGGAAGCGACGTGTCCATGTTAATCTTGAGAATCCCTTCCATTGGGGGATTCCAGTGAGCAGGATGGGAGGGGGAACACCCAGCATAGAACGTACGTTGTGGCCTTTCCAACCCTCAATCCAATAAGTATCCCGATCAATCCATAATTTGGGGGGTCTGGGAGCATGATGAAAAACATCATCGTTGTGCCGGACCCAAATAATCCGAGCCAGTATGAGTGTCTATATATATATATATATATCATTGAATCAACTATATATTAATGCTAAAAATGATAATGTTCATTGTATTGACTTTGTTTTTTCATGTAAGAATTTAGAACATATTAGGGAATATTTTCAAATCTTGGCACTGAGTCAACATGGAATTTTAGGGCCTTGATAGATTTAGTGTGGTGATATCAAAAATATTAAATATATTATATCACATCCACACAGTGTTTTGGAAATAATGGAATAAATCCCAGAAAAAGTCTCATATATAATATATGATTCCACCATTAAATCCAAAATGTAGGTTTTTCCCTAGGTGTGATTTGATTTTTGTGCACATCAAGCATTTCGTTTAAGAGTGGTTATAAGAGGATTTTAAAATAAATTAATTAAATACTTAATTTATTTGTTTAATTAAAAACCATTCCTAATTTACCCTATATAAAACCTATTGTCTAGAATTCCTTAAGTTTATCCATATAACCATATATAATGAGATGTAGGGGAGCTTTGATGGTGAGTGCATTGGTGGATAGCCACAGGATCATGGATCAGTGATCTACGTACCATGAGGTTCATCATCAATGAAGTAGTTCATGGTTCTCCCCAATGAAAATGATGTGGAATATTTCTTCATCTGTGATAGATCTATTCTCAATGTTGGGAATTTGTTTATGTTGGTTTACTACTTTATTTGTTTGTTCCATATTTAACACCAATAAATCCTCCTAACAATTTATTTTAAGGTCGACTCTTGACTTATGATTGATGGATTTTTATCCATAGATTATTATTTTTCAATCCTTTATTATTTCTATATGTTTTTTTCTCTATGATAAAGAATGATTGCAACCCAAATAATTTATTAGGTTCATTCCTCACTTTTCCATTTTATTCCTTTCTCTGTTATTGGTGTTCATCATCTGTAATATGATGGTCGATGATTCGCTAATACCTAAGATGATTTATCATCATGAATTTTTTCATTTTTCATGACGAATCATGGTCACAGGTTTAGTTTTGGGGGTTGGAAGATTTAGGGAAGGCAAGAAAATGATGACATGAATCTGGTGAGGGTTTAGGTGATGGTGTTTTTTTATATTGGATGGAGAATATCTCTATAGAGGATCAATGAAGTGAATTTTCAAACAATAGGTGGTCACAATCTGGAATACTATGAAAGTAGTAGTCCAATGTTGTCATAAGAAGAACATGTCTCATGAACTGACCTATTCATTTTTTTAGGAATGTATTAATGTCAGTTTTCCAATTAAGAATACATGGAATTCGACTTTTGGTTGGATATGGAGTGTGGTTAACCCAGATTCAAGTATTGTGGTGTGTTTTTCAGTGATCCTGATGGTGGCAGTGGTGCAAGGGTGAAGATGGGTGAACTAGATGTAGTTTTTGGGATATTAGGAAATACATGCCTTTTTTTCATCGGGATATATTCCATGTAGTCCCATATATGTGATAGCTAGGTTTCCATATGGAGTTAAATATCACATACCGTGTAGTAAGTCCACATGTCGTGTGACCCTTATCCAGCCATCATGGTAGGTTCTAGAAATACACACTTATGAAGTCATATAGTATTACATTCCATGTGTAATGAATCACACATTGTGTACAATTTAATATATGGAATAGAATGTATAGGGAGTACATGACTATGAGACCACATGGCCCTGTACGTAGTGTACTTCGGAAGGTACCCGAGATTGGAACGATAGGCCATGCTAATTGTAGACCTATCCCTGACACATCATGTGATGTAAACCATACACCATGTACTTAAAAAATGCATGGGAAGACCCTGAGTAAATATGCATGGTCTATAGTACTCGATATGGACCAGATGGCACACTGAGTTCTAGAACAAACTCTACACATCAAGGACCCCTAGAGGCATGTAATTTATTTTTATAAATGAATTTAGTGTGAGTCTGAGACAATTTTAGTGTTATTATTAGTTAAATACATATTGTACACATAGGGATATGCAGTTCACTCCTTAAAGGGTAAGTTGGATCCCTTGATCCATTTTTTTATAGAACTGTTTCACTATCCTATATTCCGTCAGTCTATTCCTAGGAGTTTAATGTTAGGAATCATGTTTTTGGCATAGTATTTAATCACCTCAATGAGATTAGTTTCAGATGGAGTTACAAAATCCATCAGTGGAGCCTAGTGTGGGATCCTTTATCTTTACCTTCATCACTATGTGGGGTTTTTAGGATCTTCAGAACCAAAATATAGGGGCGTACAACCCCCAACATAGAAATTTATTCTAGATAGGGTGTACTATAACCCATGGACCTATATTTTATCCCCTATTCATGTAACAATATATGTTTTTTTCGAGAGGGCGTCATCTAATCAAGTGTGTATCTTGGATGATTCCTCTTAGTTTCAATGGTGATTATTCATTGATAGACGCTATGAGAGTGATTTACAAAATAATTTTCATTACTATAGTAATACCCAATGTCTTATACCTCTCAATTTAGTGACATCAGGGATATAAATTCTCATGGAGTGATTTCCCCCAGAAAAGTGTTACCTTTGAGCATATAATTGAATACTATGATGGTAGTTTAATCATGACCTCACTATGAGAATTGGTATCTATCCTAATAATATATTTTATTTTTTATTATATATTATTATGTATCATTTTATAATTATCATACCTTCCTAGAGATGAGTAGAATACTCTCCTTTATTATTTGTGTTTAGTTATGTTGGAGTTTCCTACATGGTATGTTTATACTCACCCCTTCATGAGATCTTCTCTCACATGTCGTGTCTTAGCATAAAAAAATATTTTAATTAGAGTGCATGGTATAATAAGAGTGGGTAGAGGTTAGTTGGATAATACTTTTTTCGATGTACCTCATTTGGATCCAATAGTTTATTTTGGTTAGCTTCCCCCATGTTGTTAGAAGGTTGAGTTCTTTGGAAGATTTTGTGGGTCTTTACTTATCTCTTTGTACATATATTGTATGTATGGTGGTATAATGATGTGTGATATTTGTTATCCACTCATTAATAGTAATATTTTTTACCTTTATAAATTATAATAGTTCATGTAGATGTGTGTACGTTTATATGTACTTTAGGATAAGGCCTCCTGTGTGTGTGATATGACTGGTCAGTGATAGTCACCAATTCCTAGCATATTGGAAGTGAGATTTGAGTGTCATTATCATCTTTTTACTAGAATGTAGGTCCCTAGTGGGATGGGTCTTTATAGGGTTGAATCTTATGAGGTAATATTAGGATTGGAGTTTAGAGAACATATTTATGTGAGGTTTAGTTTGGGGACTAGGTAAATTATCATAATGTATTTCAAGTTTGGATTTTAGGCCAGATAACCTATGGTTGGTGTAGCGGCTGACATACTAATTCACCAAGACTCTGATAACCTTCTTTTTGACTCATAAAATATATTAATTGGGTGTAAGGAAAATATTTACACATGCAACATATTGGAATGGATTTTATTTCTATGTCCTCGATATGTCTCCCTAGATATTCCCTTTTGACCACGGTATGTCTTGAGTATCACTGGATTCTTCCAAAATGATAACTGGTTAGGATTATGTAGTAGGATTATGGTTATGATCTTTTTTTTGTGATTAGGATTCACCTTTTGGACCTGTGTAGGAGGTGATTCCTCTGGCCAGATTGAGAGTTATGACTCCACCCATTTAGTAGAATATAGACCCACCTCCAATGGTTCTGGTGGATGCTCTATATTAGGTTGATTAGAAGTTGGATCTAGTAATACTGAAGGTTGATACACATGTGTTTTTTTACTTCATTATTTTTGGAGATATATATTTCCTAGGCTTCATAGTGATAAATACCCCCTTCTCGAGTTGTAAAGAATTGGCCTGAACCTGTGGTGAAAAAGTCCCTCTTAGATAAGATCACTCTTGAGGGTGGTCCTAACAGTGAGAATTAACCCAGGTGACTTGGGGAATTAGTAGAGACCTATTTTTCTGATTATTAGGTGGATTAAGGTAAAAAAGTAAGATATACACTTCAAAAACCAATAGAAATTCTTATGAAACTATTGAAAACTTGTGGGTGAGTCAGTGTCACCCAAAGTTGATAGTGTCAATGCGTGATGGATATGTTTCTTTGACTTATATGATTGAGGTTATTTTGATGTGGCGAGGTGTAAGAGTGAGACCTAGTTTTATAGAAAACAAGGTAAGGGGAGAATATAACCTCTATGTAGTAAGAGCTTGTATCCCAAAGCTTTGATGTGTGGTTTGAGGAATAACATGTGTCTTCTCTGCTCTAGTTATAGATTTAGTACATAGTCACAATAAAAATATCTGAAAATGTATCTCCTATTAGAGGCCTAATGATACCACTGGATCCATTTTAACTCTAACCTTATATTGGAGGTTTCTATATAAAGGATTGTTGATCACACTCTTATTTTAATAGTGTGACCAAACTTTGGGATTAGAGAGAGGATCACATGAAATCTTTCTATATATAGACAGTGAGAACCTATAATGTTTTACTTAGTATGGATATGTTATCCAAAATCCATGCTTGGTTGAATATTACTGGTCGGTGTTGTAGTGTTTTTGAGTTATTAGGATAGAGTTTTCCTTATTTGGAAAGAAATATCATAGTAATAATAGGATGAAATCATATACAAGAGGATATAATTAATTTCCTATCAGTTCACTAGTATGAACCCATAGAGTTTTATGAGTTGATATGTAGTTGGTATATCTGTAGAGGTCAAGATTTGTAAGACCTAGTGTGTTTTACTAGTAAGTCGAGTGTTTTTTAGAAGGTGTAAATGAGGTTGATGTTAGGCATGGATTAATGTCACTTAAACCAAGTGATTATAAGGAAGGAGTATCTACCCTCAAGAATCAATGAATTCTTTGACTAGTGGTTATGGGAAAATGGTCCACATAGTTTTACCATGGTATGGGTTATCACCATCATCGGGTTTGAGAGGAGAGTATATCAAGAGTGGATTAATAGAGCCACTACAGTTTATTTGAGTTCTTATTGATTCCCTTTAGCTTGTCAGACTCTCCAATAGTGTTTGTGGGACTTATGATCTAGATCCTTATCCCATATTGGAATGGTTCATGGTATAATTCTTCAGTTATATCCTCGTGTACTTGATTATATAGGTGGGACAAGGTATACACTTATGGGTGGTTCTAGATATGTTCCAAATGTACCAGTATTACCTAAAGCTTTATAAGTATCAGTTCTGGATTTGGGAGGACCACTTCATAGGATGTGACTCCTCAAATTTGGGAGTAATAATAGACCCAAAATAGGTTGATGTAGTATTATCCTGAGTGATGCTTAAGGGAATGGTCATTGTAGTTGATTCTCATAATAATATTTTCTATTTTCTTTTGTTGAGAGAGGTGATGGAGTAGTTGAGCACTTTGTAGTTGACCCTTAAGGATGAGGATGCCATAGAGTACCTTTCGATGATGGTTTTAATCCCTTCGCTTTTCAAAATATAAGGGAGGTACAACTCTGGTATATTTATTGTGATATTTTTTTAATAAGATATCCACTAGACATGTTCCTGTTGGTTTTTTTGAAAGCAGGGAGCATGTAATACTTAGTTGAGGACAGAAAATGACACAATTTAGGCAATGAGAGGAGATTTTAGGTAGGTTTCAAGTTTTCCATTTGAATTACATGTATAATAGCTGATAATGTACTATATTCCTTTGACATAAGAATGAATATCCAAGGATTTAGTAACATATTTATGAGCTAAACTTGTGATTTCCTCAAATAGAAGTAGGTGAAGACCAAGGTTCTGAGATTGTTGTGTAAATGGGTTGGTATCATTGTGGTTTTTGTTAAGTATTTGGAGTATTTTACTTATGTTCTAGGCTATATCTAGGGTTTATGGTCCATTTTTCTTGTTACAGTGTTGGGTTAGGGAGTTGGCATACCACTTATCCATAAAATCATTGTTAGACTATTTATGTAGTGTTTTTAACATATCATATATAAGTATATATTTAAATACATTTACCCTAGTATCCAAAATCAATTAGTTATTTTATTAAATTATCACTAGATATAAGTAATTTTATATCGAAGGAATGAATAGTTTATTAGTCTTGGTAAAATAGACACAAACTTAAATATATCATTAAAATTTAAAACAAGTAATAAAATATAATGGGAGTACAAATTTTTCTTCCTTGAATTCATTTATATATTCCACCTTCATATCATGAATAAATTAAACAAAATAAGGGTGAGCTCAAATTCTCAACAAGGCTTATATACAATGAAAACTATAATGAGTAAATATGGTATAGTAAAAGTGGAAAGGTAAATAATAGAATCAAATGACATTTAATCAACAAATTGGGCATAAAATGAATCCATCGATAATATAAATGAATAATTCTCATGGATAGTAATTATAAATTAATTATCATTGAAGGAAATACATACTATTAAACTTTATGATGTTAGATATCATGATATCTATACCACGAAGACCTTACACCAAAATAGTTTAATCAATAGGAAGCTTTTCACGAAAAAATATTTAATTTATCCAGCCAATTAATTATTATTATGAGACTATCAATACATCAATGGGATATCTAAAACTATCCCTTCCCATCACTACATTTTCATTAAATTCCTCATATATTTAAATATCAATACAATTCATAAACTATATTCCTTATCAACAATTATCCATCTTGAATAAAGAATAAAGAATATAAATATTTACCCTATCAATAAAATATAATTAAATGAAAAACAATGTATGTAGAAATAATATATGGTTTAATAAATAATAATATCCATGATAAATAATATGGATATTTATAGGAAATATAATGTCTAATGATCACTACAAATTGAATGATTAAATAGAAAGTTAATATCTAGAAAATTAATCAAGGAAGTTATTGTAAATACTTTCCCCAGTCAATCTAATGATAGGAAATCTAGAGAAATAATAAGGATGGTATCAATAAAACATATCTACAATTAATTATAATTAAAAAAATATTTTTTTTAATTAATTAATACCATAAATGGATCATTCAATACAATATTCAAGAAAACACACTTTTCACATTGAAATTAACTTTTAAAAACCAAAACTTTACAGAATATTATGAAAATTGATTTCTTTAAAAATAATATTTTTAAAATATAAATAAATATTCATTTAAATAATTAATTATTATTGTAGGAATATTACTTCATACTGAGTACGTCAAAACAAATATTCCTTTCACATTTTCAAGTAAAATGTTAAAAAGATCATTGTTTGGAAAATGAAAAGACTATTTATTTTAAACCATTTAATTAAAATTAAAACATGAATAAAAATTTCTTTAAAAAATCATTATATAATATTAAAATAATTTTTGAAGGCATTTCTTTAAAAGTTTTATGTGGAATAAAGATCATTTTCAATCGAAAATTGAAATATAGTTGTATTTTCTTAAAAACATTTTATCAATAAATTTATGTACAAGAGAGAATAAAATGGTAATATAACTTGAAAAGATAATGAATAACTATATAATAAGACAATATCTTGGGGTAACATAGAAATATAAAATAATTCCCTGAATAGATACCTAAACATAAACAATATGAAATAATGGAGAGATTGTGAAAGAACCCATTAATGCTTGTAACTTTTGAATCATAACCCACGTGAAATAAATAACTTCAAATGAAACATTAAATACATTTGAAACAAATATATTCATGATATAAAATATTAAAGGGGTAGTGAATACACCTTATATAAATTATTAGGTTCATAATACCAAATATATCTTAAAAGAGTGGAAATTGATATGAAATATCTTACAAAGATCCTACCATTGATGTGAGGATTAATAAATGAATTGATTATTTTTATAAATTGTAAATAATATTAAAAATGTTAAATACAATTTTTTTAAAAAAATACACATGTAATATTAGAATAACAATGTTAATGAAGAAGTAATATAAATTAGTGAAAAGAAATTGAGACATAACATGCTTAACACTTGGTAACTTTCAAGTCAAATCCCATTGGATGAAGTAATATGAATTGAAAAAATAAAACTAAGTATTAGTTATTCATTATATAAAGTTAAAAATGGTAGTATATACCCAATATAATGGGAATCAGGTTCATAACAATAATATATTCCTCAATGAAAGGAAATTGAGACAAAATCCCTTACCTCACATTTCCCATTAGTTGAATGTAATTTAACCTACTTTATAATAGATTTAAACACTTTATTAATTAATATAAAAATAGTTTTCATATTTATAATATCATATTTGATCTTATTATAATCTCCTTTCACCCATTCATTAGTAATAGTTCATTATTACCATTGCTCAGGGTGTTAACTACTTGGTTTTCCCTTTAATTGTTTTTCAGAGAAGTTTCATTTCTTATGAATATTATATAGTTACACTGTATCTATAAATATATTAATTTTATAAATATAATATATATTAATTGGATACATTTTTAGAATCATTCTTTAATTTTGAACATGGAAAATTAATCACATTATTTCATGGAGATGGTAGGTCATACATACAAATGAGTGACATTATCATTTTATTAATGGGTGAAAGGGTAAGGAGGTGTATGGAATAATAAATTACCAACAAAATATTTTTTCATAATTATCCTATTTATTCATTATTTCCATCATTATGACTATCCATCTGAGTCGGTGATGAAAAAAATTACATCGATTCGTGAGGTAGTAGTTTTCCATACACATGAGTGATGCCACTGTATCTTATTTTTTAAAGAAGGAGATGGATACATATTATAAAATAATAAAATAACATCTCATCCTATGGTAGTCTCTGGTGTTATTATATTGATATTTTTAAGCCAAAATTTAAAGTGTAAAAAGAATATGTAATAACAAGGAGCTTATTGAATATGATTACGTTCTCATAGAAAAACCTCCTTTGGATATCTTATTAAGAACCCTATGGTTGGTATTTTGGGAAGAAAAGAAGCTCTAGAATCTATCTAAGGATTTTTGGGAGAGATTTTGGTAGGTTTTGGCAGGGATAAATGGCTTGATATGTTTTAATAAGTGAAGGGAGGGGTGCCCTTTTATAATTGATAATGTGTGACATTTTTTTAAATACCAAAAACTAATCAACAATGGGAAGTCTCTCTTAACCCATGTGCCTCTAAGATTGAAAAGTAATTCTATGGATGGAGGATAAGGTGTAGAAACACCACCAAAACTAAAAATAAACATGTTTGAGACATTTTATTCCCTTTACATACAAGGTTACTCACTTTTACCTTTTTAGTTTTCACCATGGTAACTAGTTTTTTGACCCTATAAATTTATCCTTTAAGACTAAAATAAAATTATTCATATTAGATAATTTAGAACCAATTATTATTAATATAAAATAAAATTTATTAAATTAAAATTGTTTAAGTGTGAAAAATTAATGTTAACGCAAGTGTACGTAATGAACAAAACCCAATTTTAACCTTAACCATGGTAAATATTTTTTTTAAGTTTTTAACAATTAATTTTGAATAAAATTAAGTTGAAATTATTATATAATATTTATTATTTTGATTTCAAATATAGATTCTATCATGAACGAACCCGGGTCGACCCTGAACCGGTCACCCGAGTCGGGCCGCGACATGGCCCGAGAGGCGTTCCTGATCCTCCCGGGCTGGCAACAAGCACCAGGGAATCAAAGAGAACAAAAGGGAACGATTATGCCCAGAGAAAATAAATAAAGTAGCAGAAATAAAATAGAACAACACAGAGTAAATAAACAACATGAAAAGAAAGAACAACCACCAACAACAACTAACCTGACCACGACCAAAACTCCTCACGACTCCGAGAGTCGCTCACGAGCCCACAACCAAATCTCTCCACAACAAGAGATCTCAAGTCAACCTGCAATAGAAACTAAAAATAGTAAAACACTATAGGCGTGAGTACTAAAACTCAGTAGGTAGACCCAACTAATTCTATTCCCAATGCACATACCATTGAGTAAAGAATTTATCAATTCCAGGTTTGAACTAAATTATATAAAATATTGGTTTCCACACACACTTTTATTTATAAAACAAGTAACAGTCCATTTTCCTTTCTAATATAAAACAAGTTTAGTGTTTGAAAGAAATAGACGCACTTCATTTTAAATCACTTTTTCAAACCATTTAGAAATCCAAATTTTAGTTGTTGGTCAAATGGAAAACTACACACAACACGCAACACACACCAAGGACAATGGAAAAAGTGGCACACGAGGCCAACAACCGAACTAGACCTCTCAATCGTCCACCACATAAAAATAAACACTAAAAGATACATGGGTCGAACCTATGAGATCGTGAACAATCCAGAACATACTATACATCTGACTCATCCTGAAGGCATGCCCTAACTCGATGACATCATAACACCCGTACTACTACCCGGTATAGCCCTACATGGCCTAACCAAGGGACCCAATACCCATAGCATCAATAACTCAGTATTCCCCTGCTATGGGGCCACTAGCCAGTGCGTATTCTAAACTAGTGCAGCAATCATTTTCAGAAGATTCACTCACTATGTCAGGTTCCCATGTCAACACATACAATAAAAATGGGAGCGTCCACAATGTAAATCAATCAGTCACGATGCAAAAACATCACATGAAACTCATGCAATCAATGCACACCATTGATCACCCCTAAATGGGTTTTCCAAAATAATTTATTTTATTAAATTGTCAAACGGGCCTTCACATATTTTAAAGAAAAACCTCATTTCTCGAGAAAGCTCAGAACCCTTGTTCAGAAGAAATCATATATCTTTAAAACTAGAAGTACATTTGAAGTTCCGTAAATTATGTTTAAAGTCCAAACGAGCATTCTTTCAATACTGGGTGTCTTCTCGTCAAGAAAATATTTCAAGTGTTCGAAATAAAATAAACGGCTCTTTTCGCACCAAATAATCATATAAAATTTAATTATATTATATTATTTCCAATTTATTAAAATTAATAAAATGTCAAGAAATTTATATATTCCAAATCTAAAGGTAAGTGCAGTGGGGTACCTACCTCAAAACGCAGTGGAAACATGATGACGCGACACTCCTCGCAAAGGTGCGCAACCACGAAACTCGATGACCGAAGTATCACGGTTTTCATCGCCGGCACGCTGCAACCACCACACAAGAATTAAAAACACATAATGAGTGACCTAAAACAATTCAAATAAATAAACGGAGCAAAGACCATTTCGAAATTCTTTCAAAACACAGTACACACCATCTGTACTATTTAATAAACCACATTAAAATTTATTAAACCATTCCAAAGACACCCACGACCTTACACACCCAAAGCCCCTTAGAAACCTTTGTTATGATCAGCCGCACATCCTCAATATGCCAGAATAAAGTATGCACGACTTGCATTGCCAAAAAAAACTAATGCAAATTTTATTGCAAAGACATCAAACACAATATAAATTCTTTTAAAAAGAAAAACAATTTTATACTAAGCTAATCAATCACGAAACACATCAAATTAATTAACTGAATGAACCAATTATCCAAACAAGGGAGAACCAAAAATTTCAACATGATATCCTCAATTTAACAACAACAACAAATACCTAGCAACTCGAGAGGTTTGAACCTCATGTAAACAAATTAAACTTAATTTAAAGAGGCATAAGCAATGAGATTAAACCTCAAGAACGAAGAAAACTTTCGGAATTCCGAAGTGAAACTTCAAACACACATTTGTCTCACCCCAATACACACCACAAGTGAACCAAAAAGGACCCTAAACCAGAATTTGAACCAAATAGTGATTAAACAATGACCCTAACAAACCTTATACCTGCTGAATAGAACAAAAAAATAAGGGTTAAAACAATATAACCTCACCGGAGGGGGTGGTGTGCGGGGATGGAGAAAGGGGTGTCGGCGAAGGGTTGTTGGAGTCATGGACAGCTGAAGGAGAAAGCGCCGAACACAGGGGTGCGCGATGGGGGGGGGGGTTGTGGGTCGACTCACGTTGGCGGAGAGGCGATGAAGTAGGAGGTATTGGTTGGATGGGAGGACGACGAGGGCCGAGGAAGCCGTGACTGCGGCGGTCTGGACGGGAGTGACGGGGTAGCTGATATAGCGACAGACTGAGGGAGGTGGTCGGATGGGAGGATGGTGAGGTGCAGCACGACGACGTGAGGGAGCTAACCAAATGAGAGAGTGGCGCGGCGCGACTGGGGTGAGGGAGATTGAGGAGGAGGAGTCTAAAGAGGGGGTGACATGAGCAGGAAGAGAGAAGGGAGTGCGGCGCACAAGGTGGGGAGGAAACGCGATTCGGGGAAAAAAAGGAGGGGCGAAGCCCTAAGTAAGAAAAAAAAATGGGGGGGGGGAATATAGATAAAAAGAAATAAAACAAACAAATAAAATAATTAATATAACAATAATAATGATAATAATAATAATAATAATAATAATAATAATAATAATATAAAATGGAATATGAATAATAAGGATAAAAATAATAAGACTCATTTGATAACACTAAAATAAAATAAAGAATTATATCAATTAAGATAATAATATCAATAATAATAAAATTAACAAAACAATAATAATTTTAATAACTAAAATAATAATAATAATAATAATAATAATAATCTCAAATGACATTATTATGATTATTATTATTAAAACAAATGTTAATTCATTTTATTTCATTAATTAAACATCGGCGAGATGTGAAGTGAACCGGGCGGGGCCACGTGGCAACCCAAGCGAGGCCGCGCTGCTTCGACCGCGTTGCGCTGGACGCAAAAAAGACCAAAGCACAAAGAACTCGAAATCTTAAGTCAGTTTTCGACCTGAGCTACCTGACGCAAAGTAAATTAATAAAATAAATCATTTAGAAATGACGGGTGTGACAATTCTCCCCACCATAAAGCTTTCCGTCCCCAGAAATCCACAACTAGAACCAAACCCCAAAGAAGAAAACCAAACTGTCTTAAGGTTTAAATGGGATTCCCACAAACACCAAGCAAAGAGAGGCAAAAGTATCATGCTTAGAGAAAGTGACTGAAAGACAACTTTGAGAAACTCATATAAAGACTTTTTGATATGTGTCGCAGGCCCCAAAGAACTAGAACGCCTCCAGTTGACTGATCAAGGAAAGGGGACTCTCGCACCCACGGAAACCAACTTCACAAGTCAAAACATCTCAAGCACTATTAAACGAAAACCAAAACATTTGGATAGAATGAACAAACAAGGTCAAAGCACGTCCAAGGAGTACTCTTATCACTTATCACTAAGCCATATTTAAAAACAGAAGGAAAAAAATCAACATGGGGAGGCCCGAGGGGCTCCCCACCATTAGGAACTCACTGACGCTCGAGACGAGACTGGAAAACCGACATGGAGAGGTTCGAACGGAATCCCCACCATTAAAGAAAACTCCAGCACTTATTAATTCTAGAGACATTCATACGAAACCCAATGTGGGTCTCCCCACCATTAAGAACCTACCAACGCCCAAGGCGAGACTATAAAACCCACATGGGGAGGTCCAAGCGGACTCCCCACCATTCAAGAAAGGCTAACACCGATTTATTTCAGAGCCCTTTGTACGAGACCCATCATGGGTCTTGCCACCACTAGAACTAATAGAGGATAGAGAACTTTAAAAAATCCCCGATGGTGACCAAAAACCCCACCACAAGGGGCGGGGAGGGAGGGGCCTGACTACCAGGTCATCAAAAGCATGAACCAAGACAAATCATCATTTCCACATTTCTAGAAGAGAACTATTCAGATTTGAGACAGACTTACTCAACAAACTCCCATAAGGACCACTAAAGTTATTGCATCCAATGGGACGTAACCGGCAAGACTTTTAAGGCAACGAGACGAACATGACTCCACATGGTCGTGAAAACCTTATGCAACCAGATGACTCATTCAAGGTGGAACAACCATAGAAACAATTTAAACTACCTATAATTTTAACACCTATGACAGAAATAAAGTCGGGGTCCCATATACTCCCAAGGTTCCTGACCACGCACCAGCTTCACTCTGTGGCCTATGGCTAGAGCCCTGATGTTTGAAGCATCTCCTGCATCACAGTCAGGTGTTGAAGACTCCCGAACGGAGCTTCTCCTTTTGGTGTCACACGCAACCACACTACAACCGAGACAACACCAGCAAATACAACACATTACGACATCCAATTGATCATACATGGAACATTAACTAACACCAGATCCCAAATGGTATATGCACATCACCCTTTGTTACACTGAATGAGGACACGACATCACAAATCGTCACAGAGCATGATCATTACCATTGAGAGAAACATTACGCTGAGAAAGACTTTAAACTGCATCTTGAACAACACGTGATTCCTACAAACGACCATAGCAGCCTCGTACGATTGTGTCTTCCAAAACAGTAGCCTAACACGAACCTTTTCTTAAACAAAATGAACCAAAGACCAGGGGTCATTTAGAATAATAGACCGCACCAACAACATAGGTTTTCTTCCACCTTTTCCCCACTAGAGTCTCCTTTACCGATTCCAAACAACCGTTGACTATCAAAGGGACCTCACGCTGCAAGATGTCACCCAACCATGACCATTGTAACCGATAAAAGAACTACAAGACTTTCAAGACATTAGTCATCACCAATAACTCCGAACTGCCTTCACCCTTATCTGCTGGAATTTCTTTCACCTTTTCAAGGGGGAACCTTCAGACACAATAGTGTCAAACTTCATACTCGACGAGTCAGACACTCAAAAGACCAAAAATCCCTTAAACTCCCCCCGCATCTATCATCACGATGCGAGAGGATCCACTTAACCGAAAGGAAAAAGAAAAGACTTAGCACTATCACCCAAAAAGTGAGAGTTCTTACTTTAATCAACTGGAGGATCGGCCAATGGAGAATTACACGTGGTCGCACTTTAATCACATGTTAATGCTTTATGGAGGGGGAATACACTAGTCAAGGAATAAAACCATGAACCCAACCAAACTGATTTAACGGTCAAGACATACCACAAGAGAACCCCCAAACGTGAAGGGGGAACCACTGCAAGGGCTTCCCCGAAACTTTTAAAAAGAATTACCTAACTACACGCTTGCATACCGACTTACAAATAAGAATTCAATGTTAGGACACAATTCAGTCAAAAAGGATTCTCAACCCAAAATTTCTCACATCCAACATGTCAAAATAACAAGGACGCACTATGAAATAACCGGTTACTAAAACACCATATTTTCATTTAACAAAACATTTTGAAAAATAAGAAAAGCTTGTGGGTTGCACAAACACCAATGGTGTCCCGTGGGCCTCGCACATGCATGTTCCTGTGCCACACCAGCATCCACCTCATATCCATCCAGGAACTCACCCGCTCATGCCATTAACCCTTTCTCTTTCCATATACACTCATGCATGTGGTTTCCCATGAGAACACAAGGATCAAAACCAAACTTTTTCATTTTTTTTCAAACCCAAAACATCCAACCCACACTTTCAAACCTCATACCTCATTTTCTTTTTAAAGTTCTTTATTTCAAAACATTTTTCAAAACATTTTCCAAGACCAAATAATTTTTAATTAAAAACCAAAAGTCCACAAATCCAAAACAGAGAGTTGAGAAACAATTTAGGAGGAAACTAGTGTCAGCGGGTGATTGGAGCATATGGTTGGCGGCCATACGCCAATCACACCATTGGCCACAGAGAGTATTTTAGGATAGTGTCCCTGGCTCCACAAGGCTTTCCAGACCTTGCGAGATATCACTAAGACCACTGAACCTAACCCCTTTTCATTTACCTTAGGCAATATTAACGGCAAATACCAAAAAATCAGACAAACCTAAAAATAATTTGATAACTTGAGTCCCACTATGATGTGTGCTGGCCAGGCACCTTACTCGTAGCCAGGACGTCGAGTCTCGACAAACTTAACTCAAGTCTACCATGAAAATCCTGAAAGAACAAGACCCAAGAGGGAAAACCTGCTCCTTTTGATACCATTTTGTCACGAACCAACCCAGGTCGACCCTGAACCGGTCACCCGAGTCGGTCCGCGACATGGCCCGAGAGGCGTTCCCAATCCTCCCAGGCTGGCGACAAGCACCAGGGCATCAAAGAGAGAATGAGGGAACGATTTCTCCCATAGAAAACAAATAAAGCAGCGAAAAGAAAATAGAACACACGGAGTAAATAAAACACATAAAAAGAAAGAATGACCAACAACAACAACTAACCTAACCACAACCAAAACTCCTCACGACTCCGAGTTTCGCTCACGAGCCCACAACCAAATCTTGCCCACAACGAGAGATCTCAAGTCAGCCTGCAACAGAAACTAAAAATAGGAAAACACTATAGGTGTGAGTATTAAAACTCAGTGGGTAGGCCTGACTAATTATATTCCCAATGCACATACCATTAAGTAAAAATTTATCAATTCTAGGTTTGAACTAAATTATATAAAATATTGGTTTCCACACACACTTTTATTTATAAAACAAGTAACTGTCCATTGCCCTTTTTAATATAAAACAAGTTTAGTGTTTGAAAGAAATAGATGCATTTCATTTTAAAACACTTTTGTGAACCATTTAGAAATCCAAATTTTAGTTGTTTGTCAAATGGAAAACTACACACAACACACAACACACACTATGGAAAATGGAAAAAATTAGCACACAGGGCCAGCAACCGAACTAGACCTCTCAATCGTCCGCCACATACAAATAAACACTAAAATATACAAGGGTCAAACCTAGGAGATCGTGAACAATCCAGAACATACTATACATCTGACTAATCCTGAAGGCATGCCCTAACTCGATGACGTCATAATGCCAATACTATTACCTGTTACAGCCCTGCATTGGACTAACTGAGGGGACCAATGCCCATATCAGCAATAAATCAGTATTCCCCTACTATGGGGCCACTAGCTAGTGCATATTCGAAACTAGTTCAGCAATCATTCTCAGAAGATTCACTCACTATGCCAGGTTCCCATGTCAACACATAAAATAAAAAGGGGTGTGTCCACAATGTAAATCAATCAGTCATGATGCAAAAACATCACATGCAAATCACGCAATCAACGCACACCATAGATCACCCCTGAATGGGTTTTCCAAAAAATTTATATTATTAAAGGGTCAAACGGGCCTCCACAAATTTTAAAGCAAAACCTCATTTCTCGGGAAAGCTCAAAACCCTTGTTCAGAAGAAATCATATATGTTTAAAACTAGAAGTACATTTGAAATTCTGTAAATTATGTTTAAAGGCCAAATAGACATTCTTTCAATAATGGGTGTCCGCTCATCAAAAAAATGTTTCAAGTGTTTGGTAATAAAATAAACGGCTCTTTTCGCACCAAATAATCATATAAAAGTTAATTATGTTATATTATTTTCAATTTATTAAAATTAATAAAATATCAAGCAATTAATAAATTCAAAATCTAAAGGTAAGTGCAGTGGGGGACCTAACTCGACACGTAGTGGAAACATGATAACGCGACACTCCTCACAAAGGTGCGCAACCATGCAAGTCGATGACCACAGTATCACGGATTTCATCGTCGGCACGCTGCAACCACCACACAAGAATTAAGAACACATAACCAGGGACCTAAAACAATTCAAACGAATAAACAGAGAAAAGAACATTTCGACATGCTTTCAAAACACAGTGCGCACCATATGCACTATTTAATAAACCACTTTAAAATTTATTAAACCATTCCAAAGACACCTAAGACCTTACACACCCGAAGCCCCTTCAAAACCTTTATTATGATCAGCCGCACATCCTCAACATTCCAGAAGAAAGAACGCACGACTTGAATTACCGAAAAAAACTAAGTGCACATTTTATTGAAAATAAATCAAACACAAACTAAATTCTTTTAAAAAGAAAAACAATTTTGCACTAAGCTAATCAATCACAAAACACATCAAATTAATTAACTGAATGAACCAATTATCCAAACAAGGGAGAACCAACAATTTCAACATGATATCATCAATTTAACAACAACAAAAAATACCTAGAAACCTGAGAGGTTCGAACCTCAAGTAAACAAATTAAACTTAATTTAAAAAGGAATAAGAAATGAGATTCAACCTCAAGAACGAAGAAGCTTTTGGAATTCCGAAGCAAAACATCAAACACACATTGTTCGCACCCCAATACGCACCACAAGTGAACCGAAAAGGAACCTAAACCAGAATTTGAACCAAATAGAGATTAAACAATAACTCTAAAAAAACTTATACTTTCTGAATAGAACAAAACACTAAGGGGTAAAACAATATAACTTCACCAGAAGGGGGTGGTGTGCTAGGAAGGAGAAAGGGGTGTTGGCGAAGGGTCGCCAGAGTCATGGAAGTCTAATGTAGAAAGCACCGAACACAGGGGTGCGTGATGGGGGGGGGGGGGGGGGGGGGTTGCAGGTTGGATCATGTTGGTGGAGAGGCGATGAACCAGGAGGGATTGGCTGGATAGGATGACGACGATGGCTGAGGAAGGTCGTGACTACGGCGATCTGGATGGGAGAGACAGGGTAGCTAATGGAGCGATGGACCGAGGGAGGTGGTTGGACGAGAGGGTGGTGTGGTGAGGCACGATGGCGTGAGGGAGCTGGCCAGACGGGAGAGGTGGTGCGGTGTGACCAGGGTGAGGGAGATTGAGGAGGAGGAGTCCAAAGAGGGGGCGACGCGAGCAGGAAGAGTGAAGGGAGTGCGGCGCTCAAGGGGGGGAGGAAACGTGATTCGGGGAAAAAAGGGGGGTGAAGCCCTAAGAAAGATAAAAAATGGGGGGGGTATAGATAAAAAGAAATAAAACAAACAAATAAAATAATTAATGTAATAATAATAATAATAAAAAAAAATGGAATATGAATAACGAGGATAAAAATAATAAGACTCATTTGATAACACTAAAATAAAATAAAGATTTATATCAATTAAGATAATAATAACAATAATAATAAAATTAACAAAACAATAATAATTATAATAAACTAAAATAGGAATAATAATAATAATAATCTCAAATCACATTATTATGACTATTATTAAAACAAATGTTAATTCATTTTATTTCATTAATTAAACATCGGCAAGACGTGTGGTGAATTGGGTGGGGCTGCGCGGCGACCCAAGCGAGGTCACACTGCTTCGACTGTGTTGCGCTGGACGCAAACAAGACCAAAGCAAAAAGACCATGGATTTATTATACCCTAAATCTATAGTAAAATCAATGACCATGGGATTTATATCCAAACCACTTATTTTACTTCCATGGAAGATTTACTATACCCTAAATCTATAGTAAAATCAATGACCATGGATTTATTTGAGATTGAAAACTCACAACACCACAATTGAGGGTGAAGATGTATCCCAACAATAATTTCATATGATATTTTTCTAGGTTATAAGCTAGAATATATATGTCCCTAGATGACTAGTTCCTTATCACCTCCATAAACTAAGAACATATCCTTTGTATGCCTCAGATAATTAATGATAGTCTTTGACTCCATCCAATACCAGTCACCTAGGTTATCATACTATCATACTACCATTCTTAAGGTATAGGAGACATATATCCTTTATATAGAATAACATACATGACTAACCCAATCACCAATGCATATGGAGTAATTTCCACTACTTCCTTTCCACATGTGTCTTAAGACACATTTTCATGGAAATATGAATTCCATGTGATATTGGAAATAATATCTTATTGGATTATTCCATACTGAATCTCTCTAACATCTTGTCAATTTATAAACTTTGACATTGGTAAAAAATCCTCTCATATATTTCTCTATGGATACTAATCCCATGAATATATAGTTCTTTTCCTATATACTTCCGGGAGAATCATGTGTTTAACTAGGATTTAATTTACTATAATACTATTATTTAATTTTCAATAAGTACTTTTTCATTGACATAAACTATTAAGAAAATGATCGCACACCCATTAAACTACTTATAGCCATAAAGATCACATTCATTTGTCAAGAAACCAAATTTTGTCATGCATTTATCAAAAAAATCTTTCCATGGTATATATGATTTCTTTAATCAATAAATGGATCTATGAAACCTGAATATTTTTTTCATCATCTGGAGTCATAAACCCTTTAGGTTGTTTCATATAGACATCTTTATGAAGGTTCACATTATATAAATTTGTATTCACATATATTTTTCAATTATCATATTCACAGTTAGAATATATGGAATATATAATTCAGATTTATTTTATTATATAAAATTGTGAAAATGTTTCATCATATTCTACGAATAGAAATATTTTAGACCCTTTGGAAACTATTAGTTTCTTATAGGTACTAACTTGTGCATCCATGTCATGTTTATTCTTAAATATCCATTTACAACCAATTATCTTTACATTAATTAGAGGATATAACAAAACATGTGAATTGTTTCGGTACATGGAACCCATTTAAAAAATTCACAGCTTTATGCTTGTTGGCATATTTTTTGCCACTTACTGCTTCTTTTTAGGTCATAAGATAATTATTATAAAATACTAATGAGTCACCATCATTAGTGATTATAAAACCATATCATTTCTAGTTATCTATCCTCTTTTATTCTCATATATAGTACTTGTATCTCAATATCATCATCTTCCATGGGGATTTGTGGAATTGGTTCTAGTGTCAACTCTTATGTATCTTGATAAAGGACTTATTGGAATTCTATATCAATCTCGCAATATTTTATAGAGACTCAATCCATTTCATGAATTGTGGGATGTCTTTTAACAAAAAATACTCTTATATATATAGAATCATGTAAGGGTAATTGAGATGAGATAACATCTAATAATCCTAAAAATAATTAATGAAGTCCTGATTAAGATATACTCCACCATGATAGGAGTGGAGTATCTTAATCTTCTTACTAATCTAGTTCTCAACATTATTCTTATATTATTTTAATAATTCAAACTAATATAAATTATAACTCATTATGTAGACATATCCATATATTTTAATGTCATAAGTAAAAGTTATGATGTACGAGTACCCACCCCTAGCTTTAACTCTACTTGGTCCTCACACATTGGTATAAACTAAATCAAGGATCTCAGTGGAATGTTCACCCTTTACACTATATTCTTATTTGTCCATATTTCCTTGATAATATTTATAACATATAACAATTAGTTTTAATAAAAATTAATACAAGTATCCATCAAGGTATAATCTGTTCGAATGCGTTTTGTTATTATAACCATGCTGGTGATGCAATATTTGGATGTCTTGTAAGTCATGTGAACTATCTTCGTTACTTATTTACATTACATAATTTGTGTAATTGAACATGAAAATATCATTATTTAAATATTAATTAAAATAAAAAAAAAATTCTTTCTAAAAGAAGTAACAATTATTTCTAAAATTTTAAAATAAATTCATTTGTATCAAGTCTAGGCATAAAAATAATGTTTTTGTTAACTAAAAACACAAAATAAAAACTATCAAAACTAAGATCATTCCCATTGTAAACATCATGTGGTAATCCAAAATAGCAAAAACAATCAGTCTAGCTCCATTATCTGCTCATAGATCTACCACACCTAATGTAATCATCTGAAATCTACTAATTTCCTATATTTTAATATATATATATATGTTATAACCATATACTTTTTTTATAAAAAATTTGTATAAATAGATAGATTACATCTGGTAAAAAACACATCTAAATATTCCCCTTTATTATTTGCCAAGGTGAAGTTTTCTTCCAATGCACCTTCTTGATACAATAAAAACTGATAGTGTCTCATTCCCATACATTCCCCTTGATCATCCACTTCCTATAAGGCATGTGCGAAAAAACATTAGACATTGAGTTATTCTTTAAGCTATTTTTCTAGCCTTTACTTTTTTTTAATTGTAAGTATAGAAGGATTTTTATCACTTTATGTACATGTTAACTTGGAGAAGTAGAGTTAGAATATCTTGGAGAGACTTATCTATTTTTTCTTTATTGAAATTGATAACAAAACTATAGAGTCTTTGAGGTATCGATGAAATAATGAGATCGATTCACAATTATTCGGGCAAACTGAACCCTAAAATCTCATGACATTCAATGTTTACAATAATTTGACTACATGAGGTCAGTTTGGCACTCCTTCATTAATCTTTCTCATGAAGAGTACCTTAGATATATAAATGCATTTCTATTTTTCTCTCTCATGATAAATATCATAGATATGGTGTAGTATTATATAGGGATCCACATTTTCATTTGACATCATGAGTTCACATGAAATGGATGACAAAATTAAAAACTAAACTTCTAGAACATATTTATTCTATTTTTCAAAGATAGAAAAGTCAAATTCACTTTCTTTCTTAGATTGTATATTTAGAATTGATAATTATAGAATCTATGATTTCCATTCATAGTGAAACAATACAAATAGATTTATGAACCATTCATGGATGTTACTGCAAGTTGGTAGATGGTTTCTATAAATAATTGATCATAGGGATAAGGTGTTTGAATAAATTTTCATTATTCTAAAATAATAGAAAAAATTATTAGTAGTTATATTGATTAAAATTTATGAGAGATATAATAATAAATTTTTTTATCTTTGTATGCCTCCAACTATTTTTTCTACTCTCAATAACCCTCAACATTGACCTTATAATGTACCATCACATTAGATATTTAGTGGAAATGATATATATTTCCCACCTTATGATCAATACAATGGCCATGAAAACCATAAGAAGGTATTTAGGTAGTTGGTTTTCTCAACTGTGGCTTGAAAGTTCTTATTCTATTGAGTGGACTCCCAAATCTTGAATTCCTTGAATATATTTTGTCAACACTAGCATCCAAATTTATTTTTAATAGAGTATATCCATTAAATTATATATAATTTTTTTATGTAAGTCCATAATCTTAGTTAAGAATCACAGATAAATATAAGTTTCCCTGAATATAGCCTGAATTGAAACATTGACTATGGTTTTTCTTAATTGAAATTATAAAAGGCATACCGGCTTAAAATTAACTTGAGGAATTTTATTTATTATGTGTAAAATTTATTGTTTTATCTTTTACCTATCTTGTTAATATTAAGTTTATTTTAACTTATTAACAATGTATTGATAAACCATATATGCATAATCATTTTACATTAATTTTATATTTTCATATTAAACCATTTATTTAGGTTATAGTAGTTTTGGTATCATAAAATAAATCTAGCATAGATAAATATAAAATAAATAATTATATGATTATATAACTATCTTATTTAATGGTTGATAATTGAGTAGACAATAAGTCATCATATGACACTAGGGGAAAACCCTTGGTGCCTATGCTTCCCTCAGTTGTGGTATTCCATCTGCCAACCTATGTATCACCCAGATTGGTTTTATCTCGGTTTCCTTTTGAACTGTCTCTACCTCAACTCTTCCTTGAACTGATTGAATGATCCTTTATAGACACATTTTATTAAATATATTTTTTAACTCACATAATGTTGAGGGGAACCAAAGGATTGGTTATGGGGAATTACATAAAATAAAATTGGATGTGTATGTCCTACATAATAAATGAGGGAGAGATAATAATAACACCATCATATTTAATTTAATAATAAATAATTAAAAATCCCTGAAAAAAAATAAAATAAAATTAAACCAACACAAACATAGGTCTAGACCAGGATCTTGATTAATCATACACATGCAAAAACTAATAATTTAAAACAAGTGGCTATCATTTGTTTCAATTCATTTTATGAAAAGTTAAAATGCACAAATATTAATATAATTAATTATCTTATTGATCAATTAATTAATATTTATATTATTCTATCTAATTATCCTAGGTATTTTCATACAATGTGATATTAAATAAAATAAATAATTGGACTTTATTAAAAATTAATTAAATAGTACAGAAGATTATATTATGAAGAAACATGGAGAGTACCTATATGAAATTCTCAGTATGATACTTGTTATATACAATGCACTCACACACAAAATTTTGTACATGCCATAATTTCAAAGTAAGTACTATAACATTAATGACACATGGAACATATGAAAATTTCATTTCCTATACTATTTAATGCATGAAAAAAATTTAGTATGGAATTAGCATACATGACTTGTAGATTGAAATATTATAAAAAATTAATTAAGTGTTTCATATAATATAAAACCTAATGACCAATGTGTACTATCAATTGAATAACCCATAGAACATAGATCAATAATTATTAATATAGTAATTAATGATATTTCATTTTTATTTATAAATATTTAATGTGCACAGTGTGTGCATTCCAGCCACATGATGTGTATTTTGCTCTAACATATGTTGGAAATACACACCTAGGGACTTGGAGTGTACTTATCAAATACATTAATGAGGTACATGACATTAATTAAGGATACACTATGTGTTCTTCTTGTTTTATATTTTTCATCATGTACATGTTGTGTATTAAATACACATGGTATATTAATTACTTGTAGAATCTTAATCCAATGTTTTCATCCATGAAAACATGTGGAATACACTACATGTATGAAATATAAATTGTTTATAGTCCTGAAAAACTATGTTCCATTTAAGATGGTCAACACATGACTCATTTAATGCATGCAAAAATTATTCATTTTACAATTACTCAGAGTCAACATGAGTGTCATGGTGTATAGAACAAGGATACACGATGTGTAAAAAATTAGTGCATGACTTATAACCTTTTGTAATCTAACTAGAGCTCCTAGAACCTTTAGGTGAGTTATTCACAGGTGATATTCAATAATTATTTTCCAGTATTAGTTATGTAGGAAAGAAACAAAGAGAATAAAGATGATATATCAATGATCAAATGAATAAGGAGTAAATCATGAAATTAAATTTAACTTTTAAATGAATAGTGATCAAAAATAATATAAATAATTTAAATTTTTACATAGTCTTCCTTTCATACCACTTGATGGTTCCAAACACAGCATAAGTGCCTATTGGGCTACCAAGCAAATCATTATTTTTCAGATTTGATGGATCAGACACACTGTACAAGACATAAATATCATATAAATTTTTTAAAATATAATAATTATAAATAAAATTCTAGAAAAAAGATAATATACTTTGACATCAATATTATAATTAATTTAAGCACAAAAGAAATATTTCATCAATATTTTCTTTATTGGGTATCTTGGTCATTCTAACATGATCGATATGGAATCATTGAATTACAAGGACCCAATGTATATACCCTCTATAGGATATCCACATGTACTCCATTGAACTTCAAAAAACACCAATGAATCATCGGTTGATCACCTGTCAAATTGATCTTATTGAGTTATTCAACTTTGAACGCTTCATATTCCTTTATGCTTAGAGGAATATCTTTTGTTCTTCATGTTTTTGAGAGTATGCAAGGGGGAGGACAGTTCTATAAAAAGTCTTTTTCATAATGATTAACCCTTTATATAAATGAGATAGTGGTCTATTCATAGAACATGGGTTAGGGTTTAATATTTTTTTAATTTCCCAAGGACCCTTAATAATTTATTAAACCTATATGAATCCCCATGTGTTGTAATAAAATAATATTATTATCTTCTCATGGAATGAGCTAACTGTCTCAAAAATAAATATTATTTAACAATCTTGAAAATTATTATTTACCTGTTGACCAAATATATATCATTTGAACCTCCTCTATATTTATCGAAAACTTGAATAAGTATTGTTATTAAATATTCATTAATTCAATAAATAAATAAATAAATATTACATTCACAAACTGGTGAATAAATCCTTATCAATATTTTTATAACGAAATAAATAAATAAATTATTAATTAATTAATTATATATTGAGTTGAAAATAATAATAGATAAATAATTAATATTTATTTGTGTAATTAAACAGTTAAAATACAAATTAATATTTATTTAATATTTTCAATCATTTAATAAATATTAACTCTCAGTATATACAATAACATTTATTCTTATTATTAAATATAAATAATATTTAATTAATATTAAATGATACAATTTTTATATTACCCTCTAGACCCCCTTCCTAGTGGAATTAGGAAAGCTTGCCTAAATTCAAGATTATTATCTAACAATCAGTCAAGTAACCAACAGAGGAAGAAGATATTTCACAAAAACAGAACCATATAAAAACAATCACAATGTAATATAATCCCTTTTTCATGATATATTATCAAGAAGGTTGTATGCTTGTTCCATCAACATTAATTCTGGACATATCTTTCATTGATGATCCAGAATGAAATTGTCTAAATCACAATTTACATGGAATTTATTTCAATAGTTCCATTACAATCAAAGGGATGATATATTATCTTCTATAAATATGGAAGGGAAAAATTCTTCACCAGCTTATTCAATAATAACATATCATTGAGGATTCACAAAACGTACCCCACTTATCTATGCTCTTATTTAATCATGGTTTATTTATATACATGAAATTGAACGATTAATGACATACATTAATAATAATCTTAACATATATGGATCGTTAAACACACATTAAGGTAGGAATATCCAATGACACATAAACATGTAGAAATACTATAGGTGGGTATGTTATCAAAATCTTCTATCTTGTAAATTACAACATACGAACTTAATGAGATGAATTATCATATGCTTACGAGTAATCACACTTAATAGTGAACATACTATGTTCCCCATCATATAATGTTATCCAACCATCAGATAAGTTTTAAGATTATTATCATAGCATTTCAATGTTCTCGTTATAGTGGGGGAATATTTTTTTCCATTTCAATGTAATAAATACTCTAAGACATTATCAAATTAATGTAATTCATAATTATTAATGATATATAATATGATATTTTAGTAAATATTCACTCATTTAATGATACACTCAATACTAATTACAAACTATTGGTTCTAGGACACCAAATCTAATAGACTCCAACATGGAATTGAGAAAACTACCAATGAATTTTAGTCTACTAGCTCCCACATGTTGATAATGTCTCTATTGAGTTAAGATTTGAGTTAAAGGGTATTTCACATTTTCATTATGGAATCTATAATCATAGTTAAATCACCTCTGTAAGAGAAATCCATCAAGATAATTATGTGCTTTATCTACAGATGTGACCTTGGATCCTTTTCAATAGTTTCCACTGTAGTATTATTATAATAGATCATGATAGGGTCATTATTTCTAGTCACCTCATCAAATAATTACATTATGTTTAATATCCAAACCACTTATTTAGATTACCTTAAACCCATAATATACTTAGACTCTAATTTTGAATTGGCGACGATGGATTGGTTTGAACACTTATATCTCATACCACCCCTATTAAGAGTGAATATATATCCTGAATATGATTTCAGATAATCTCAATTTATTTTTAAACTCTCTGATACATATCCCCTAATGACTTATTCATCATATACTCTATATAACTAAATCATATCCTATGTACTCCTAGAATACTTATTGACAGTATTGGATGAAATCTAATAGAAATCACCTAAGTCATCTTGATATATTCTTACCACACATAAGAAGTATGAAACATATAGCCTTGTACATAACATAACATTCATGATTGACCAAATTACTATCTCAGATAGAGTCTTTATCATCCTATATATTTTCTCATGTGTTTTAGGAGACATTTTATGGGGAAGATTAATGTCAAGTTACACAAGAAAAAATCCCCTATTGGATTATTATATAATGAATCTATTCAGTACATTGTTAATATATGTACTTTGACCTAGTCCAAGAAGATAATTATTTTTATCTCACTAGATTGTAATCCCAAGAATATACAACCCTTTTCATATGTAATTTATTGAGAATAATGTTTTTAACTTGGATTTAGAGGAATGTATAATGGTATTTTTCTTCTAATAAGTAGTATTTCATTGAAATAAACTATTATGAAAATAAACATACTCCCACTGAACTGTTTTTAGACACAAGGATCGCATTAATTCTTTATGAAACCACATTATGTTATTGATTCCTTAAACTGAATGTTACATGACCTAGATTATTACATTAGTCCATAAATGGATATCTATAGCTTGCATATTTTAATATTATCTTTTGGAGTCACAAACCCTTTAGGTTATTAAATATAGTTATATTAATGAATGTAACCATTATAAATATATATTTTTAAATCCATCTACCATATTCTTGGTAACATGTTATGTAAAATATAATTTTGATTGATTTTATCTTAGATACTAGTAAAAATGTTTCATCATATTCTATGGATTGATGTTATTTGAACACCTTTCTAACTAGTCTTGCCTCATATATAATGACATATCCATCCATGTCCAGTTTTTTTTAATACCCATTGACAACCAATGTTATTTATATCCATTAGAGGATATACTAAAACCTTGACATGATTCTGGCACATGGAATCTAATTCAAAATTCATTACATCATTCCATTTTAAAACCTTTTTTTACTTATTAATTCCTTTTAGGTTACATGAACATTTTTTCAAATAATAGTGATTATCCATCATCGGTGACTAGAAAATCATACCATTCTTGTTCTATAACCTCAGTCACACTCTAACATAGTACTTGTGTCTTTATAATGTCCTCATACATAGGGATTTGTCGAATTTATTCCTATACAAAATTTTTTATATCTTGAACTATGACCTCATCAAAGTACATATAAATCCCACTACTTTCTTTTGATATGTGTCCATTTTCTAGAATGGTGGGATTTATTTAAACCATAATATTCTTATATAAAGGATCATATATACAAAATCCGTTTGTTTCCTTAGGATACCCTATAAAGATACACTTAGTGCCTCAGGGTGGAATTCTTTTCCCAGAAATAGAATTAATATAGACTCCCCAACCCCACATTCATACATATGACAATATGGGTTTATTACCATTCCAAATATGATATATAATACCAATTGATTATTTAGTTAGCACTAGGTTTATTATGTGTACTACTCTTTGTAATGAGTATTTTCCAAAGGATAATTGAAGACTCACATAACCTATCTTTGATCTCAATATGTCTAATGGGGTGTATTTAATAATTTATCTTAACCCATTCCATTATGGTGTGTAAGGAGAAGTGAGAGAAGATAAGTACCCAAACTCCCAAAAATAATCAATGAAGTCATGATTAAGATATTATCTACCATATTATCAATGAAGTAACTTAATATTATTACCAATATAGTTCTAAAATCAATCTTATATTCCTTGTTAATATAATTGGAAATAGACTTATACCTCATTAGTTAGACATATCCAAATCTACTAAAGTCATCAGTAAAAGTTAGGATGTATGATTACCCAAATTTGGATTCAACTATAAATGGTCTACACATATCAGTAAAAAGAATCCTAAGAAGATTAGTGGCCCTTTCACTATTTTCAGTCAATGGTTATTTGGTCATTTTACTTACAAAAATGCAACACATACTCCATGTGGTTTTAGTTCAAATTAACCCAAATATATGTCTTGGTGTAATCTGGACAAACTCATTTTGTTTACGTGACATATATAGTGATTCCATATTTGGGGGTGGCATGAGTCACACTAACTTTATTTCTTATTGATTTCCATTACTTGGTTTATGTAATACAAAATGTAAAGTGAATTATTTTAAATATATGTTACCATAATATATATTTTTTTTAATATAAAATTTAAATATTTTTGAATTTCAAAATAAAAAATATGTAATAAGTCTAAACATCAAAATATTTTTTTTAAATGAAAACACATAATAACTATATTTAAAAACAGAGATCATTCAAATCAACAATATAAGGTGGTAGTATCCAATTACCACATTAAAAAGACTAGATTCATTGGATACTTGTAGATCAACCTCACCTCATGGAATCTTCTAGAATCTACTTGGTTCCTATATCAAAATAAATACGTGATAACAGAATTCCATATCTAATACATAATTTGTATAAATAGAAAGATTACACTTGATAACTAATTCACCTAAAACTTCCTCTTAATTCTTTGTCATTGTGTAGTTTTTTTCCAATGTCCCTTCATACCACATGTAAATTAGACAATGCCTTATTCCAGTTCATTCCCCTTAATTATTCTCTTCATGGAATGAAATTTCAAAAAATATTTAGATTTTTAGTGAGTCTTAAAGATCATTGTGTGATATTTCCTTTTAATTTTAAATCCTTTTCAACTTGGTGAATTTTATTGAGAATATCTAGTAGATACTTCTATATGATGTTAATATTCAAATTGAAAGAAAAATGGAGAATATATAAGGATGTAATTAAATAATGAGATCAGTGTTCAAATATTTGGATATCTTAAAACCTAAAACATATAGGCACTCAATGTATATAATATGTTTCACTATATGAGGCCCAGCTGGTGTAATTTCTATAAGTTTTCTTATAATGAGTGACTTGGATATCTCAAACCATTCCTATATTTCTATTTCCTGATAAATACCATAGAGATGACGAAGAATGATATAGGCATCAATGTTTTATGAGAGTTCATAAATTCTATAGAAATGGATAACGATATTATGCACTTAAAATATAGTGCAGCGTTCATGTGTTTTTCATCGATAATTATATCCTCAGCACTCATTTCTTTATTAAAAAGAATGAGGATTTAGGATTCTATTATGTAATATTTTTATCAATAGTGCAACACTATCCATAGGCATCTGAATCATTCATAGAAGTTAATGAAAGTTGGGTGATGGAATTTCTCTAGAATCCATCTCATGGATAAAGTGGTTAATGAAATTTTTATTATTATACAATAATAGATAATATTATTAGTAGTTATATTAATTAAAATTTATGAGAGAGATAACAATAATAATGTTAATAGTATTTATTCACCCAATATTTTTTCTAGTATTAATGTCTTTCACCACTTAAATCAGAATATCCAATCACATTAAAAATTCTAGTGGTAAGGATTTATATTTTTTTCCAAATGATCCAGACTATGAACAATAAAACCATAAAAAAGTATTTGGGTTGGCGGTATTTCAAACAATAGGCTTATAACTCTTTTTTATATAGAGTGTACTCACCAATCCTGAAATCAAGACTCAAATTTCTTCAACATTGGCCTGAAAATTAGTATTGAAGATAATATGACCATTAAATTCAATACATATTCAGTTTAGTCGACCCATAATCTTAGTTAAAACTACCCTATAATTAAAAGTTCCCCTGAATATAGCTTTAATCGATACTTCAACTATGTTTTTTCAAAATTCAGATAGTGTAAGGTATAATCAATCAATATTAACTTGATGTATTTTGTTTATTATGCATTTATTTTTATTATTTAATATTTTACAATTCATGTTAATATTTATTGTATTTTACTTAATTTATTAACCATGTACAAATAAATCATTTATGAAAAACAATTTTATTTTAATTTCATCTTTTCATATTAAATAATTAATTTATGTGATAGCGGTCTTGAATCCATAAGATAAATCATGCATAAAGATAAATAAAATGAATAAATAAATAAATGATGTTACCATGATCATATCTAATGGTTTATTTATTGAGTGAACAATTAATAAACCTAAGAAACTAGTGGAAAACTCTTTATGCTCATCTTGGCATGACTTGGAGTGCTCCAACTGTATCTCCTCATTTGGTTTCATCTTTTGTTCATGTTGAACCACCC
This sequence comes from Viscum album, assembly GCA_963277665.1. NCBI lineage: Eukaryota > Viridiplantae > Streptophyta > Magnoliopsida > Santalales > Viscaceae > Viscum > Viscum album. The sequence continues at coordinate 745,854,410 of OY728129.1, read as the reverse complement.
CCACCTCAAATCCACCATTCACCAACTCAATGTGACTTCAAAGACCCCTTTTCTTAAATATTTTCATAACTAACACATAGGTGATGGGACTCAAAGGATTTTAAAGGAGAATTATACAAAAAACATAGACAGATAGGTCCTATATACTAAAGGAGGGAGTGAAGACACACATGCCATTATATTTAATTTAATAATAAATAGTTGAAAATCTATGAAATGAAATAAAATAAAATAAAACCAACAAATACATATATCTAGTTAAAGCTTGTGATCAGTCATACACATGCAGTGACTATACATTTAAAACATATTATTATTATTCATTTAAATACTCTCTTCGATAAGATAAAACATGTATGAATTAATATAATTAATTACCTTATTAATCAATTAATTAATTTAATCTTATTAAATATAAATTTCATGGATAATATCATTCACTATGATCTTAAAGAAAAATAAATTATTTTATTTTATTTAAAATTTAATAAAATAGTGCAAAACATTTTACTTTTAAGAGACTCATATAGTACCTTTCTGAAATACTCAATACGGTCTTTGTTATATATAATTCAATCACCAGAAAAAATTCATACATGTAATGTTCTATAATTTCACGACATGTATTATAAAATTAATAACACATGAGACTCATGAAAATTATTTTTCCTGTAGGATTTAATGACCATTGGGTTTTAAGTATGCAATGACCACACATACCTTGTAGTTTTTCATATTACACAAAATTAATTAAGCATTTAGTATAATATAAAACCTAATTACCAATGTGTACTATCACATTAATGAATCACATAAAATTGTTCTTTGGGGTATAAAAGACTAACTAATTAAATTTAATATTTACATATAAATATGTATAGTAAATAGGGTGATAACATGCATTGTAATGAGTTATAAATTTTAGAGGGAATTTTTGTTTTATATAGAGTTGATAGCTGAGTTAGAGAACTGGGGGTATAACCAAGGTTATTCTTATTTGAACACACTTAGGGGGGTTTCTAGGCTTGAATGAAGGAATGGAAGATTACTTGAACCTTGATTTTTCTATAGTGAGAGATAGGATAGTCAGGCAGTAATAGAAGCAACAATTAGATGGTATCCTCCATCAACTAGCCAGTGGTGCAGGCAGTATCCTAGTTTTTTAGAAGGTCTTACCGACTGTGTGGTGTCCCCCTGTCTTGCTCATGGGGATCATCGGATAACTTTATGTGAGGGTCCATTTTTTTATTTCAACTATCGGCACTTCCTTGAGATTAATGGGTATGGCTTTTCTTTTTAGTGAAAATTTATAGTACACCTATCCTATCCACCACCAAGATTCTCCTTCAATATGAAGTGGATATATATCTGAACCAATGAAAAATACAAGTTTAATCCATCCCTATTCATCTATTATGACCTCATTATTCTTCATTTAGTAAAATATCTCCTTACAGTTCATCATGGGTGATCCTTATGGTAAGTCAAAATCCTTCTAATCCTTTATTGTACGGATTCACCTCAAATTCCATTTTACATCATCATCTGTGACATTTTATTTTCAATGGAAATATTATTATGAAATAATTTTATTATAATTCCATTGAATCTTTATGAAATATTCTGAGAATATTGGGGATTTTGAACTTCATGGTTAGAGGATATCCTGTGTTGATGAACACATGTCGTGGTTAGGATATTTGATAAAGGTATGTCTTTGGATGACTAATTCTATGATTTTTAATCAAATTATATTAAATAATATAATGTACCATTATATTAGTTTATATATATTTATCATCTTATAAATGGGAATTTTTTTGGAGTGGTCGAGTTCCATTCGACTTCATTATTGCTAAATTATATCACTTGGTAGGTCTTCTTAAAAATGTTCCAAAATAATTTTATTAAATTGATCTTTTTTTGTTTTCGCTTGACGTGAAATTTTTCCTTGAGTGTTTTTGAAAGTGTGTGACGAACCATTTATTAGTGGTTAATCATTGTTCTGAATAAATGATGATATTAATTAATTCCATTGGGAAGTACTTATTTTTACCTTTTGATGTAAGGTTTGTTTTAATCATTCATTTAATTATAACATAGTTATATTCAATTATTTGGAATGATTGGTAATGAGGTATAACCTAAAGGTGATTGATGGATGACTAAAGGACTTTGATAACTCAGAAAAGATACTGGGATTTTCTAGGATAGTAATTGTATCTATTTGAGGTAGGTAGTTCTATATACTTGAACCTAAAGTTAATTATTAGTTTATTTGCAGGTTTTTTTGTTATTCCACTTGTGTATGGTTAACCTGAAGATTCATGTAATTCCTATAAAAACAAAATGGATCACTCAACAGTATATTCTAATTGATTGATCTGGTAAATTTATAATGAGATACCTAGTTTCATGCTTAATTTGTTAATGAATTCACATTCTTAACCAATAACATGAATATCACTATAAAATAACAAGTTTCATAGGTCCATGTTAGTAATTGTCTGCAATCTTGTTTCATATTCACTAATTGATGAGGCTTGATTGGTTATATATTGTCTATCTACTTTTAATACTGAGCCTATGTTTGATGTTTTATCACATGGTGTTTGATTGTATCTCATGATACCTGTGCTGAATTTGATTACATGGTGTGTGTGTGTGTCCTATGAGACCTATTTTGATGCTTGATCACATTTTTTGTGGTTGTATCCATGAGACATATGGTGATGTTTGATCACATTAGGTGTGTGTTTTTAATTTCATGGACCTATTCTTAATGTTTATTCACATGTGGATTTGGGATGATTACCATAATTGTTTGATTTAAATTAATGTTCCATCCATCATTTGTATCTTATATCATATCTTCTATTCCTTTTTATTTTTTTAATTTAGTATGTAGGTTTACCCTAGCAGAATATCCCCAAAGAGGCATATGTTTGATGGTTGGTCAACATGAGTTGGACTATCCATTTTACAGGGATGTGTGATCCATGTTTGGAAATATCCCATCAAGGGAGATGTGTCAAAATGTTAGTTGATTTCCCTTTCAGTATGGATCCAAAGAATCTTTGATCAGGGTTCATGAATGTTTGGTAATTTCACATTCTCTCAACATATAAGTGTTGTTTCTTACTTGTGCATTAGTGATTATATATTATACTTGCATAGTTTATGTATTTCATGTTTACTTTCTACTTAGATATGACTATCACATGAATGTACACTATATTTATTGATCATTTATAGAACCGTGTTAGTTGTGTCCTACTGAGTTATACTCCCACCTTTCTCAAGAGAATATCGCACTAAGGGTACCTAAGAATCCCTCATTTATTTCAATTACTAGTTGTTCTAAGGATAATATTTGATTGTTTAATGGGATATTTATCTATGAGTATAGAGAAAGGTATTGTATATATCTTGGAGTTGGGTGAAGAGAATTTTTTTACTTTTTTTCATTTCTAAATTTATATATGAAATTATCTTAGGGGCCAATCAATGTAATATTTTTTAGGTGTTATTGTTTGAGTCTTTGTTCCCCCATTCATTCATACATTTGTTATGTATTTAGGTTTATCCTACTCTGATTGTAAATTGTGTACATGTTTCGCTATTTATTTTTATTGTGTACTTTGTGGTAGGGTATAGTGTCTTAATGATTTGATCTTAGAACCTCATTTTTAGTAAGTAGTATCTTGTGTATTGGGAGGTACGTTTGAATTCATGTAGAATTCTGGCTCAAACCCATTGATTCAAGTAGGGATTTTAGAAAATAGTTTTAGGTCTTGCCTTATTTTCCTATTTTGGGGAGTTTATTGAAAAGTGACATAGGAATGTGTTGGATATTGTGATGAAACTTCATTTAATGTGTCTTGAACACCATTTTTTAGGGATGTTTAGGTTACCAGGGTAAGGGATTTATGTTTTTGGTTTCTTATTTTATTATCCTAGAAGATTTCACCTCATGGGGTGCACATATATTTTTTTGGTTTTTATTTCATATTAATTTGAAACTATGATGTATGGGAAAAATAAATCACATGAATCATTGAAAAATGTTGGATAAACATAACATATACACTCTTTTTGTGTGATTTTAATGATGATGGAGGACTCAGATTCTCGGTTTCAAAAAACTATATTATATTTGATATGAGTTATGAAGGCAATTCTATATGGATGAAATCCTATGTGTGTCTAATTTTTACAGTCGGTCCTATGAGACTACACTGTGGTGAAACTTAGTGACAATAATGGAGATTCTAATGGAAACTATGATGACATAGTCTCCCTATGCATAGACGGTGTATTGTGTATTTTTGGGCATTAATTTCCTTAGTAAGGAACCTTTTGTGAGTAGCCTATGGATTAGTCCAATTAATTAAGATTTTAACTATAGACTATGTAGAGTTATCAACCTAGAACTCGGTGGAATTATATTTCATCAAAATAGGTTTCCACACCTCCACAATGTAGTTATTCCAAGAGAAAAATCAACTTGATGGTATTTATATATGTTATTAGTTGATTTTTCATGGATTGTGACCCATAGTGAATCCTTTTACAAGTATTTTGCAAGACCCCATTGCCATAAATGTTACTATGGTTACCTGTGAAATAGTTCCTCATGCTCCATGAAGGTAACCTGAGTTTGAATGTTCTTGGACAGGGGAAAATTAAGGTCAATGCATTAGGGACAGTTTTCATTGATGGACATTTCATGTTCATGTGAGTAACCCTTAAATAGATTTAAGGAAAATCTTGAAATCTTCATGGTAACTAGAGAGTATATAGTATCGTGAGTTATATTACTCATGATACAATATTTTGTTTAATAGTTCTTGGATGATTTTGATATCAAGCAAAACACCATGGATTGTATGGAATATTGGTTCAGAATGAAACTTTCATTAGATTTTGAGTGAAAAAGAATTGTGATCATACCTTGGAGCGTTAGAGAATGAGTGAATTTTCAATATATATAATTGAAACCTATGTTTTGGGTGGTATGTTTTAAATATCATTAGTAAGGAGATACCCATTTTAAATGGATAACTGAGATTACTTGAGCTGGGTTTAGATGGAATCTTTTGGTGAGGAAAAATGAGAAGGAGAGTGTGCCCAATCTCATAGATCCTTGACTCATGGGAAAAAGTATTTGTAAGTAATGTGTGGTGTTTTCCTTCCTTATTGGGAGGCCTAGATTTTTTATTGTTAATTCCTATGGATACACATGATGTTTCTTGAACCAGTGAAAGTTGGGTGGTGATCAGACTATTGAGAATGTTTAGGTTCTATTGATGAACATAAAAGAGTTAGTGGTGTTAGGTCCCTAATGTTTTCAATTCAATGTAACCCTTGTATTATGTGACCGAGATATTTGATTCAAATATCCTATGGATTAATAGGCTAGAAGATGTTTTGCAGAGATCTCACTATGGTCAAAGATCACATCGTAAATGTATTTGGGTACCGCTATATAATCTATCAATGTTTTCCACCTATGGAGATTATTTGGTTTATTGTAGAAGCTTTTTTGAGGGGACTAGACCCATCTAAGTCAGAGTTCCTAACCTATGCCTAGAATTATAGAGAATTTTATGCACATAAAATATGAATCATTTAATGTAATGGAATTCATTATTAGTAATCGAATCATGTGTAGTGATTGGCTCTTGGATGGAAAATCGGGTATGAATGGATTTTCACATTTATTTATTTCATTTGGTGATGGACTAGTTAGGGGCTGGGTAGACCTATGTAAAAACTAAGAGGAAAAAATTAAGCACACTATTTGGCGGGGAGAATCAATTTTTTATTGATATAATCACCTCTCTTGTAGGAAGGTTCATGGTCTTGAGTATGACTAACTATTGAAAATTCATGCTGAATCCATAAGACAATGTTTAATGGACCCAATAATATATATTTCTATAATGAATTAAAAAAATTTATTCTAATTTAGCACTAGATATAGACTATACATGTGATTATGACTCAAGGAAAAACAATCGGTGTGAACCAAGATAGAGTTTGAACTGTGGTGCATTGGCACACAGTTGAGAGCCTTGTGGCTAGTGATGGTAGTTCATGAAAAAATTGGTAATTTTACTTCAAAGTCAGTTTAAAATTTCATAATTATTCATAATCTATTTAACAATTCATCCAATGTTTAATTTATTTTGATCAATGTTTTCTTGTTCGTTAGTTTTTAGGCTGTGTCATTTTTTAGGAAAATAGATTAAAGGTAACTGAATGGTGATTCTATATAAACTGGTAAGTAGTGGGTTGGAACGGCATAGAAATCAATGTGTTGGGTATAAATATGTTTTTAAAGAATCATCCAGGTTCCTTTATTGAAAGGTTCAAATTTTTATGTTGTGTTTGTTCGGTAAAGACTCGTTATATTGGTTAGGAATCAAGAATAAGGTGTTTGTATTGATGTTTAAACCATTAATTTCATTGAATTGGGTGTGATATAATTAAATCACATTGGGATTATCATTAGACTAATGAAATCATGTTCCATATGGATATTCCTATGGTAGGGATAACTTTTATGCTTCATAAGAATCGGTTGGGGAGAACATGGTGTGTTGAGTTAAATATTTTTGGTGATCATGGTCTCTAATTTGGATGACAGGTAGCTTTTGGATAAGATTATGGTGTTCATAGTTGGACTCATTCTAGAATATCATGATTGGGGTTGTGGAACTATAATTACCTTATGATGATGAGTTGTTGTTCAAGGATAAAACACAAATAACTCCTTTGGAATGTTGAACATAGAAGATCAGGAATTTTTTTTCACATTCTACTATAACTTCTCAAGGATGATAAGTGATATAGTAAGGATATTTTGAGGGATAAAATATTTTGATATATTATTTTCAGAGTAAATCATAGTTTTACGTCTAGTATGAGACTTGTCTAGAGAACTAGGTGTTGAAATATGGTGATTAATATTTCAACACCCATAGATGGTTTTTTCAACCATGAATAAAGGATCAGAAGTCAACCAAAACCATGATTTTTGACTAGATAAATCTTAGTAATTGGATATATTATACTAAAGTGTGGCCGATTGTCCTCTATCGACCATTTAAGGTTGCGGTTTTCTACTAATGTGTATAGCATCACTCGGGTCGAATCCTTGTCGATGATACTTTTTATTTGTTGATTATTTTTCTTTTTTCTTTTTGAATTTTTAATGGGGGGTATTTTATAAGATTAATAAATTGATTGATGGATGATGTTAGATTAAAAATTTTGATAAATATTGGAGTGAGTTAATTATTTGGTATTTTAAGCTTATTATATCCTTGATCTTTATATTGAATTAAATTAACACCCATTTCACAAGATGATTTTGATCTTAATTCCGGAGTGTTGAGGCTTTATTCCAAGACTTAACTTAACATAAGGTTATGATATAAATAAAAACTTGTCTATGGTAGTGTATTTATGGTTTGAATAATACATGGAATCCATATGATAAACAAATAATTTCATTAATCCATGACATTTTAAGTTCAACATACACAATGTTAACATAAAGAATACTCAACGAGAAAAATACATCAATAAATTAATATCACCAAACTATGACACACCCAATTAGTATATTTATTCATCCATTGATATTTTTATTAATCCTGTTTAACATGTTTATGGAAATGAGTTAAAATAAAATTAAAAGAACATGATATTAAAATAGTAGTGCGCCGAACACACACACGAACAGTGAAGAAAGTTAAAAAGGTATTTTGATTGAATTAGAAAGAAAAATAAGGGAGTGATTTTAAAATATATTTAAACAATTTTAATAAAATTAATATTAAAAAATAGATGGTGGATGATTATAAGAGACAATGAGAAATAAACATGAATTAAAATAGAATTAAAAACACAAGCACAAACGAGATTACGAAAAAAATTAATTAAAAAGTAAATCAAGATAAGAACAAAAGAATGGTATATCTAGTAGAAATTTGAGGGTGGAATATCCTAAAAAGAATTTTTAAGAGCCTTGGTCATGAAAAACTCTCCTCATTTGCTTTGAAATTCCAACCCCCTTACAAGGAGAGGAGGGGGTGTATTTGTATTGAAAGTTGGTGGACTATTTTCTTTCCAAATATGCCCATCCACTTGGATTGTAAATTTTACAATTAAGAAATCTGAATCTAGGGAAATATTATTCTCAAAAGTTTTATATATGATTGTTGAAAATGTAACCTAAAAATGTGGCAGCCATTGGACTTAAGGATCAAATGTTATGGAGGTTTGAATAAACAATTTTAATCTGTCCGTATCTATCTAGTCTTGTTCAAAGGTTGAAATGTGAATGGGTTTTTGAATAGGAAAATGCACTCAAATACAAACTATTTATTCTTAAAAGTCAGCCTCCTATATATTTTATTCTGCACTATAGAATCTCAACTCCATTTGATTTCTATGTCAGGATAAAATTCAAGGTTTGTGTGCTGATTATAATTCCTAGATAGAATGATGGGATGGAAATTAAATCATCATTTGAGCCCCTTTTAGTGGATTAGGGACATAAATGCTTTATCCATGATTATTTTTTATATTAAATAATTTATTCAAGAGTATCATAATATTTTTTCTTCTTGATTGTTCTATGAAATTATATCATCATGGCTCATCCATTTTCTTCACAGATTCATTGAGACTTCTTGTATGAACCATATGACTCTTCAAATGGCTGAATTGACCCAAACTCTAGTGTAATGATTAGTAGTAAATTGCATAAGTAAAACTAAAAAACAAGAAGCATTCAATTTTAATAAGTAGGGTGACAGTTGTAATTAAAATAGTAATATGAATTTATTAGATTAATTTAAATAATGCTCAAAAATTATATTTAGTATTAAAACATAGGTATTTCATGCTAATTGTGAACTTTTACACGAAAATTACTGAATTGAGTAAACAAAAAGTTATGAATAAATGAATAACATAAACTCCTACACACTTAGTATTGTGCATTTCCTCATGTTGAATAAATAAAAAAGTGAAAAAATCATTCTCACTCACTAAAAAATAATAATATTTTGTTTTCCTTAATCAGAAGAGGTTTAGACCATTTCACTCATCAGTATTGAATTCAACCACAAATTGTTATAGAAACAATGTTCCAAAAACAACTCATTTTTCATGATCAAATTTTGAAATAGAAAATGTGAGAACTCAGAACTCACCCCTCTCAAGATGATAAAATTTATTTATCGAGGTTCACTCATTAGCCAACCAAAAGTAAAACTATTAGAGTTTGAAAGAGATTGTAGATTCCATTACCTATCCTAAAGTGAGTAAGAATCAAGAGGTATGTTTAGGCGTTTTTCTATGGCTATGGGATGGTAGAATTAATGTCCAAGATAGAAGAAAATAGGGTTAAAACCCTGACACGGAAAAAGAAATGCACAATTTGAAATAAGACATGGAAGGTTATAGAAACACATATTTACAAGGGAATTATTTTGTAAAGGATGACACAAAAGATATTGATAAAATTTGAAGGGGATGAAAATTTGAAATATTTACAAGGCACAAATATTCTCCCAATTACATAAGAATATATAATCCAGTGTTTTTTTTTATTCTCTATTTTTTGATTTTTTTTCAAAAGTGGCACTTGAAAAAAATATCAAACTCATCTCCCAACCCATGTTTTTTCTCCTCATGACACTAATTGTAATTGTTATAACAAGATAAATGGCTGAGGAAGAGTGATTTTTGACACTCCTAGAACACACCCCTTTTTTATTTTTTATTTTTTTCATTTTTTTAAACACCTTTCAATAACATGTCAAAATTACATAAATGAAAATACATCCCCAATACTCATAGAATGATATCCTCTCCCCAAAATGTATATATATTCTTTCCCTCAAGGATATTATAACACGTTTAAAATCAAGAAATGGATACCCAAAATGAAAACCATCCCCCCACACTTAAATTTCCAAATAATTTGGAATGAAAACACATGTATAATGTTGTTTGGGAAAAGGTTTTAGGCTTGTAATGTGGCAATCAAGAGAATGTTTTTCATAGGCTTGAAGGGGATTTAAAAAGGTTGATTAATACAAGGGTAATGTGAGGATATATTGGCTATTTTGATTCTCATATGGTTCAGAAAATGCCTCTTTCTTATTAATACACACCAAAGTTGGAAAGTCAACTTGATGGTCCACAAACTCAAGACTCAAAATCAGGGGTGAGAAAAACAAAAAAGGAAAATATGGTCATAGATGACCTTTGTAAAGACCCATAAATTCCATTTAAATTATTTTTTATTAAATGAGAATTTTATGAGACCACAAAAATTGACGGTGCATGATTCTGAGGTCGGGAGTGCCTGAAATGAATTTCTAAACTTTTGTTCGGGTACGTTCTGTAAACGTGTGAGCGGTTTTTCTATATTTTGAAACGGTGATCGGAATTGAAATCTGAGGACACCGTTAAACTCACAGTGCTGATATTATTTTAAAGAGACCTTCACCTCTACCGTAGTGGGTTGAGAGTGAAATATAGATTTTTGATTTTTCATGAAAGAATAAAATAAAAATAAATTTGTGTAGCTTTTATTTTTATTTTCAATTTCTTAAACTTCATGTGGATGTTGAGAAGTGGGGACCACTAGACCTAAACCTCCCATGAGAGGTTATGATGGTAGGGACCACCTGAACTAACCACCCATGAGATTTTATGGTAGTGGTGACCACCCGAGATTTTAACCCCCTTGAACTCCCCATTAATGAAGAAACCCCAAAACTTCCTATAAAATGTGGGAGAGCCTCTACAACTCCTCCAACATTATTATGGAAACTCAATTTCATTAATTAGTCTATTTTTACTTTTTGACAATGAACTAAATAATAGATATCATAATTTATTATCTTGGGCTACCTTTTCATTTTGGAGGAATTGGGGAAAAGGCTTGGCAAAGGAGAGAGCGTTGTAGAACCTGGGAGAAAACTCTCCAATGAAGAACGCCAATGAAAAACGCCAACCTTGACTTCGACTTTCTTCCTTGGGACATCCTCCAATGTGGGACATCATCAATCGATGATCATCTTCCCCTCTCCAATGACATCATATTCTCCCTCGCGATCTCCGTCAACGAATCAAATGAGGACGGGTTTTTATTCTCATGTTCTTCCCTTCTAAGTTTATTTTGCGGGAACGGGATTATTGATTGATGAAGGTTGTGGGGATTGAATTTCTTAAATATATTTCATACACGTTATTGTTCATATTGAGCCTCTTGATACCACTCTAATGCGGAGGGTTCAGGATAAAAAAACATGTCCCGACCCCTCCGATGTTCTTCTTGAATGGTGCATCCTTCGCGATGGAAGAAGGCGACTTTGGTGATGGTTACCGGTGCCGGTGGTCGGCACCGGTGGAAATCAAGAACCGCCGATGAAGGAACGGTGCCCCGCCACCCCACCACCTCCGCACCTCACGACGCTCTGCTGTCCACGATCACTACCACCCCACGGCTTCCGCCACTCTTCTTTTTCTGCAACCGAGATGACCTAAGCCACCACCGTCGGGGTGACCCACCGCCACTAGGCCAAGCCACCATCGCCGTCCGAGTCGCCACCATCGGGCCGAGCCGTCGCCATCGCCATCCTAGTCATCGTTGCCTTCTGAGACGCCACCACCATTCAGGATGAGCCTCCGCCCGAGCCGCCGCCGTCAGGCCGAGCAGCTTCCGATGCCCGGGCCGAGCCGCCGCCCGAGCCGCCACTGTCGAGCCTAGCCATCGTGTGAGCCACCACCGCCATCCGGGATGAGCCGCCGCCCGAGTTGTCGAAATCCTTCGGGCCAAAACACCCCGTCCGAGCTGTCCCGTGGCCTCACGCCCTCATGTAAACCCTCTTCAAAGCTGCTCCACGACATTGTGCCCTCGTGGCACCCTCTGCGGCCTCGTGGCCACCCGAGGCCACCCGCAGCCCTCCGCCGCCCCTCGCAGCCTGCCGGGCCGGACCCAGCTGGCCGAGCCACCCAGCTGGCCAGGCCGAACCCCATGGGTCAGGCCGCTTTGCGATCCGGGCTAGACCTAGCCGTTTAGGCGGCCCCGCGGGCCCGGCCAAACCCAGCGGGTTGGGACGGACTCGAACCCACTACGACCCAATTACGCTCTTTTGGTCATAAGTTTGGCACCGGACATCTGTTTGATGAACCGTCAGTGGAGCTGGAATAATCTGAGAGAGACGGTCTCTTTGAGTATACCCCATAGATGTTTTGGATTATGATGGGGTATGTTCAGGTTGGATCGAGAACGAATCTAACCGGGAACCGGGACTAAAAGGCCAATAACTCACAGACTGGGCATCTGATTGACGAACCGTCTATTGCATTGAGACCCCTATGACATGGAAAAACTTTGATATACATATTACTGGTACATCATGGTGGTTGAATAATCAACTAGTGTCTTGATGAATAGACGCTCTTGGTGATGATCAAGCCTAGTGCGGAAACCCGGAAGATGGACGTGATGAGAAGAGTGCTCCTAGCAATCCTTTGTGGGTCAGCTCCTAGTGAACCTGTGCGGGTATGATCATAGTGATCCTGTGTAGGTCAACACCATTTATCCTATGTGGGTCAGCTCCTAGCGATCCTGTGTGGATCAGCTCCTAGTGATCCTCTGTGAGTCAGCTCCAGATATCCTATGTAGGTCAGCTCCTAGAGATCATGTGTGGGTAAGCTCCAGTGATCCTGTGTGGGCTAGCTCCTAGAGATCCAATGTGGGTCAGCTCCAGCGATCCTGTGTGGGTGATCTCCAAGCGATCATATGTGGGTCATCTCGAGCGATCCTATGTGGGTCAGCTCCTAGCGATCCTGTGTGGGTCAGCTCCAGCAATCCTGTGTGGGTCAGCTCCTAGCGATTCTATGTAGGTCAGCAGCAGAGCCTCTTAATGGAATAAGATGATTTGGTATTTATAACTAATCATATCTACTAACATACCTAAAGAAATTCCTGGTGTGAGTTGATTCATTACGTCTGTGTTTTCCTCATTATTGAGATGTATTAATTAAAAACTTAGGTATATATATGGGAATATACCTAAGTAGGGTTATCTGTTGACTTCATACTTTGTGTTTTATACTTGGTAGATTTTGTAAGACCTTGAGGGTCTCTGGGTCCCTACTGAGTATCATTATATTCACCCCTTCATGGGATATACCTGCACCTTGTTGTGTTGCATGCAGACAACAGATAACGCTTACTGAGGATGAGGGTACCGGGACTGGAGGTAGCTCAGAGGTGGACCTAGATGAGGCGTACCGTAGAGAAGTCCATTCAAGATCTATACCTACCCTTAATTTAGGATTCATTGCGGGTGATCACATGAGCTGTTCTAGTTTACTTGTACTTTCATCCATCTTGTATTTTCCAATTTTCCTTGTACTTTCCAATTGGTCATGTATTCTGGCCCCTTCTTCTTACTATAGTCACTCTGTTTACTATTCAGTTTACTTGAGTTTGTATCTTTCCATGTGCTTAGTTGTGTTTTTATAGTTTATAAAGGCAATGCCTTCCCAGTTTTAGGGATTATGCCTTCAGTTCTAATCTCCAGCCCCTGGCCTGTAGAAGGTGGTCTTGGGGTAGTCACGGCACGGGCCCCGAGGGACGGGTCATGAAAAATTGGTATCAAAGGAGTCAGTTATACTATAGAACATAGGACTCTGATCTTTCTTTTTAATGAAAATAGTGTTAAGTTTGTTGAGTTTGGTTATCAGTTTAGTGAATCCAGTGTTGGTGCGGCGGTCGATGTATCCAAACACTAGGACCCTGACTTCTGATTTCTGACTCAGTGCACAAAAACATTGATTGCATGTGTGTTTCCAAGAGTTTTCTTTTTGATCTCTTGAGTCATCTCACCAGGTGTAACTTATTGATTGTTCCGCACCTTTATATTTTCAAGATTCCTCCACGCAGATAGCCAGCTAGGGTTCCAAGAGTTGTATGCACTGATATCCCACTAAGTGACGAGGCCTCGGTGTAGGGCCCTCTTCTGGTAGAGACACTAGCGGAGGCAATAGTTGTACCATTACCCGTTGTGCCACTGATGCCACCAGCCCCAGCAGTAGAGAGTGCATGCCGCTTGACCGCATTTTATGAGTTCCAGCACTAGAGGCCACCCAGGTTCATTGGAGAGACGGACCCACAGGCGGCTGAAGATTGGCTGGAGGCTGTGGTGAGAGTCTTCCGACTGGTACAGACACCAGCCAATCTCATCGTGATCCTTACCACCAGCCTTCTACAGGTAGAGGCAGGAAGATGGTGGAGCTTGATGCTCTAGGTTCGCGATGAGGTGGCACTTCTCTAGGTAGACTTTGAGATCCTATTTCAGGTAGAGTTTGTCTCAGGGACTCTTCGCACAGTGTGCATACAGGATCATCTTCATCTTCAGTAGGGTAGCATGACTATAGATCAGTACTCAGAGAGGTTCACTAACCTCTCATGCTACTCCACAGATATAGTGTGGGACCCATTCTTTAGGGCCTAGACCTTCGATCATGGGCTCAAGAGGGAGATCAGGGCTTCAATGATCTCACTCAGTATCCGGACACAGGCGGGGGTATTAGAGAGAGCCCTCTTAGTGAAGAGTTTTCTTGATGAGTAGTCACCAACAATGAGATCCACCACCAGTAATCATATATCAGAGTCTTCTACAGCTGTAAGTAGACAGATGTTGTAGAGGTCCAAGAGGACAAGACCTATAGGTGGACGACCGCATGACACAAGATCATTTTTGCAGGGTACCCGAGGTGGAGCCGGTCATACCAGGAGTGGGCAGTGTTACACATGCGGCGAGTAGGGTCACATGGCTCGTGACTATCCAAACCGCTATACGGATGATCAGTAGATGGTCGAAGGACCGCCTAGGCAGAGATAGAGGTTTGACCGAGGAGTTCTGCAGGGAGCAGGTAGATGTGGCAGAGGAGCTAGTCGTACAGCTGGCGGTGGGAGACAATTTGAGATGTTACTACCACCACCACCAGGAGGTCCCCCCTAACCGTAGGGAGTAGGTGTACAGAGGAGAGCTCAGCTCCAAGAAGTTGAGGCTTATGATCATGGTGCTCCGAAGATGATATGAGGTATGATATGTGTCTACTCCACCTTATTTTTAGTTCTTATAGACACAAGTTCCAGTCATTCTTTTATTTCGACTACCCTCATTTGGAGATCGGATATTACGATGAAGCCGTTTGCTCGATCTTTATAGCTATAGACTCTTACGGGAGCAGATTTGATGATTACGCCCTAGTGCTGGCAGTGTGTGCTTACTCTATGAGGTCAGAGCTTCGGCTGGTATCTCCTAGTAGCGGCGTCGAGGCCTTACAACATCATCTTGGGTATGGACTGGTTATCTATAGTCCATGCTCAGATTGACAGTATTAGGCACAAAGTGCGGTGTTTCCACATGTATGGGATCAGGTTTACCTTCACCAGTGAGAATGGAGCCTTCACAACATAGGATGGATTTACCTGGAGGAGGGTACAGCTGATTACACATCAGTTGGCTAGCCTTACCCTTGGAGCGATTGATGTGGAGAGTCCAAGTTATCCTATAGTGGTGGAATAGTATGCAGATGTTTTCCCTGATGATGTTCTAGGTCTACCTCCTCATAGAGAGGTGGAATTTTACATTGACGTGTACCCCGAGATGACACGAATATCTACACTAGCATATCAGATGGCACCTGCAGATCTTTGTGAGTTGCGGTTACAGCTAGAGGACTTGTAGGGGAAAGGGTTCATTCGGTCCAGTGTTTCTCCTTTGGCATCCCCGATTTTGTTTACCAAGATGACGTAAGGGAGCTTGAGGCTTTGTGTTGACTATCGGTTCCTGAAATAGGTGACCATAAAGAACAAGTACCCACTTCTAAGAATTTATGACCTCTTTGATCAGCTGAAGGGAGCACGGTGGTTCTCAAAGATAGACCTCAGATCATTCTATCACCATCTCAGAGTACGAGATGAGGATGTGCTGATGACGACCTTTAGGTGTCGATACGACCATTATGAGTTCTTGATTATGCCATTCAGTGTAACCAATGCTCCAGAATTGTTCGTGGGACTCATGAAAAGGATCTTTCAACCATACTTTGATCTCATTATAGTAGTCTTCATTGATGACATTCCGATCTACTCGTCTACTAAGTAGGAGCATGCCTATCATTTACAGGTAGTACGGGACACACTCTGAGAGCACCAGCTTTATGGTAATCTCTCAAAGTGACAGTTATGGATCAGAGAGGTTCAATTTGTGAGAAATGTCATATCGGAGGATGGAGTTGCAGTTGATCTAGAAAATATTGAGGTGGTACTTGCTTGGGATCCACCTAGGAGTGTGACGGAGGTACAGAGTTTCCTGGGTTTGGATGGATACTAACTGAGGTTTGTTCCAGACTTATCTAGAGTTGAAGAACCTCTATTAGTGTTGAACTATAAGGGGAAACAATTCATGTGGTTAGAGATATGCCAACAGAGTTTTCAAGAGCTGAGGTAGAGGATGACTTGTTCCCCCATCTTGAGGCTACCGAAGGAGGGCGTAGGGTACGTAGTCTACTGCGATACATTAGGGACTAGGCTCAGATGTGTCCTAATGCCGGAGCCAGCAGTGATTGCATATGGTTCTCGACAGATGAGACATCATGATCATAACTATGCTACCCATGATCTAGAGTTAGTAGCAGTGGTCTTCACCTTAAAGATGTGTTGTCACTATCTGATGGGAAACGTTGTAGCAGATGCATACAGCAGGAGATCTGGTATACAATTTCTAGGCGAGGTGACAAAGCAGTTGGCCACTTTGCAGATATCCTTCATGGACAGGGATGGAGGATCTTTTCTTCAGTCTCTTATAGTCACTCCCACACTTCTTCAATGAGTCAGGGAGGCGCAGCATGGGGATACTGACTGCGAGACTCGGTGTGCTTAGATATCCAAAGGGCAGGCACCTGATGGATTTTCTGAAGGTGGGGAGAATGTCAATCCTTTCAGAGGGCATACCATGGTACCCGTGTTGCTTCAAGAGGAAGTGATGAGGGAGTTCTACACATCCCCTCTAGTGGTACATCCAGGAGTGGAGAATATGTACCAGGACCTCCGAAGACAGCACTGGTGGTCAGGAATGAAGAAATTAGTAGTAGAGTTTATCTCTCAGTGCCTCACTTGTCAGAAAGTGAAGGCTAAGCATCAGATTCCAGCATGCTTGGTTCATCCTTTAGAGGTCCCAGAGTGGAAGTGGGATGGGATATCTACAAACTTCAAGACAGGACTTCCACGTACATCAAGAGGTCATGACTCTATCTAGGTGATTGTTGACCAACTCAACAAGTCAGCCCACTTCCTACTGATCAGATAGTAGGGTTTAGTAGAGAGCATGGGACGCCTTTTTGTATAGGAGATTGTGTGGATACACGGAGTACCATTGATGATTATCTCCAATAATTATACACATTTTACATCCTGGCAATGGAAGTGGTTGTAGGAGGCTTTTGGAACGCAGCTTTGTTTGAGAACCGCCTTCCATCCTCAGACGGATAGTCAGACTGAGCGGACCATTCATACCCTTGAGGAAATGTTGTGTGATTGTGTCCTTGACTTCAGTCGCAGTTGGGAGGATCAATTTCCTTTGGTGTAGTTTTCATAAAATAGCAGCTATCACTCCACCATTGGGATGGCACCTTTTGAGGAATTGTACAAGCGACCTTGCAGATCACCTTTATACTGGACTAACCCAGGGGAGTCAGCACTAGTGCTACTAGATATGGTACGATCTACAATAGAGAAGGTTTAGATCATTGAGGAGCAGATGAAAACTACACAGAGCAGGCAAAAGTCATATACTGATAGGAGATAGAGACTTATGGAGTTCGAGGATGGTGACCACGTCTTTCTATGGGTCTCACCTCCAACGAGTTTTGCGAAGATTTGGATTAGTTGGAAAGTTATCTTTGAGATTCATCAGACCATTCCAGGTCCTCAATATAGTTGGCGAGGTGGCTTACCTTTTAGGTCTTCTAACTTATTTGCACCGGGTGCATGACCTCTTCCATGTATCCCAGCTAAGGAGATACGTGCACGACCCTTCCCATATCATCGACCATGGAGATCTGGACGTTGACGATGGGGAAACTTTTATAAAGGTTTTAGTAGAGATTCAAGATTGAAAGGAGTGGGTCCTTCTTGGATGGTCGATACCTCTGGTTCATATTCGCTAGTAGCACGAGAACCTCTAGGACAACACGTGAGAGCAGGAGGCTCCGATTCGTGCTTACTACCCCCACATGTTTTCCTAGTTTGAGTTGTGGCTTATGGGGACGCAAAGCACTGAGGTGGAAAGAATGTAAATTAACTGAAAATTTCATGTAATGTTATTTATTAAATGGTAATTTTACGAGTCTGTGAAATTTGATGGCATGTGATTCTGAGTCCCATAGTTCCTGTAATGAATTTCTGAACTTTTGTTCGGGTACGTTCAGTAAACGTGCAAGTAGGTTTTTTAAATTTTGAACCGGTGCTTGGAATTGAAATTCGAGGACACCTCTGAACTCACAGTGCCTGTATTCTCTTAAGGAGACCTTCACGTCTACTGTAGTGGGTCGAGAGTGAATCATAGATTTTGGTTTTTTCATGAAAAAATAAAATAAAAATAAAGTTGTGTCCTTTTATTATTTTATATTTTTTTAAACTTCATGTGGATGTTGAGAAGTGGGGACCACCAGACCTAAACCTCCCATGAGAGGTTATGATGGTGGGGACCACCCAAACTAACCTCCCATGAGATTTTATGGTAGTGGGGACCACCCGAGGTATTAACCCCCTTGATCCCCCAATTAATGGAGAAACCCTCAAACTTTCTACTAGATGTGGGAGAGCCTCTACAACTCCTCCAAAATTATTATTCCAACTTTATTTAATTAATTAGGCTATTTTGAATTTGTTCCAACAAACTAAAAAATATATATCATAATCTATTATCTTGGGTTAACTTTTCTATTTGGTGGAATTGGGGAAAATGCATGGAAAAGAAGAGAGCATTGGAGAACTTGGGAGAATGTTGTCCAATGAAGAACACCAATTAAGAACATCGACCTTGACTTTGAATTTCTTCCTCGGGACATCCTCCAACATGGGACATCTTCAATTGACGATCATCTTCCCCTCCCCAACGACGTCTTCTTATCCCCTACGATCTCCATCGATGAATCAAATGAGGTAGGGTTTTTGTTCCCATGTTCTTCCCTTCTAAGTTTCTTTTGCAGGAAAGGGATTAGTGATTGACGAAGGATGTGGGGATTGAAGTTCTTAAATATCTTCCATACACATTCTTGTTCTTTTTGATCCTCCTTCTACCGCTCTAAAGCAGAGGGTGCGGGCCAAACAAACATGGCCTAACCCCTCTATCGTTCTTCTGGAATGGTGTATCCTTCGCAATGGAAGACTGTGACTTTGGTGACGGCGACTAGTGCCGGCGGTCGGCAGTGGTGGAAATCGAGAACCACCGACGAAGGCACGGCGCCACGCCACCCCACAGCCCCCGCGCCCCACGGTGCTCCACCATCTGTGGCCCCCACTGCCCCCACAACCATCATCGTCCCATGGCCTCCGGTGCTACTTACCCTCCGTAGCCGAGCCGACCCAAGCCACCAACACCGGGCCAAGATGCCACCGTCGGGCCGAGCCGCCACCGCCGTCTGAGCCGCCGATACTGGGCCGAGCCACCGTCGTCGTCTGAGCCGCCACTGTTGGGCCTCACCGCCACCACCGGGCCGGGATGCTGCCACCATCCAAGTCATTGCCACCAGGTCAAGCCTCCACTATTTTCTAAGCCACCGATGTCGGGCTGAGCTGTTGCCACCGTCTGAGCCACCACCGCTGGGTCGAGACGCCGATGCCGTCTGAGCAGCCGCTGCCGTCTGAGCCGCCACTAGCAGTCGGAGTTTCCGTCATCGTAAGAGATGCTGGACCAAGCTTCTACCGCCATCGGAGTCACTTCCATCGGGAAGAGCCGAGCCGTCTTCGTCATCCGGGCTGAGCTGTCGCCGTCCGAGTCACGGGGCCAAGCCGAGCCGAGCTGCCGCCGGGCCGATGATGTCGAGCCGCCGGGCCCAGTTGCGGTCGGGCCATCGGGCCGAGCCATTCCACTTCCATTTTGGCCGAGCCCCCACCATCCGGGCCATCCCTCCACTAGATCCACCAGCACCCTAATAGCCAAATCGCCCTGGCCGAGCTGCCCCGCGGCCTCGCGCCCTCACGACAACCCCCGATCGAGCCGCTCCGTGGCCTCGTGCCCTCACAGCACCCTTTGCGGCCTCTCGCGGCCTACCAGGCTAGACCCAGTGGGTTGTTCCACCTAACAGGCTGGGTATAACCCAACGGGTCGGGCCGGGTTGGTCCGACTAGGTCAGATCGGACCCGGACCCACTACGACTCAATTATGCTCTTTTGCCTATAACTTTGGCACCAGACATCCGTTTGACAAACCGTCAGCGGTGAAGGAATTCTAGGAGAGAGACGGTACCTTTTAGTATACCCCACTAGAGTTTTGGATCATGATGGGGTATTGTTAGGATGGATCGACAACAATTCCAACTGGGCCCCCGGGACTAAGAGGAGAATAACTCACAGATCGAGCATCCGATTGACAAATTGTCTGTTACGTTGAGACCCCTATGACGTGGTGAACATTTGAGATACTAATTTGTGGGAAATCATGGTAGTTGGAGAATTGACCAATGGATTGGGGAATGGACTCTCTCGTTGATGAACAAGCCAAGTGCGGAAACCCATAAACTAGTTATGAAGAGAAGAGTGCTCCTAGCAATCCTGTGTGGGTCAGCTCTTAGCAAACCTGTGAGGGTCAACTCCTAGAGATCCTATGTGGGTTACCTCCAGTGATCTTGTGTTGGTCATCTCATAGCGATGCTATGTGGGTCAGCTCCTAGCGATCCTGTGTGGGTCACCTCCAGCTATCCTATGTTGGTCAGCTCCTTGAAATCCTATGTGAGTCAGCTCCAGCGATCCTGTGGGGGTCAGCTCCTAGTGATCCTATCGGGGTCAGCTCCAGTGATCTTGTGCGGGTTAGCTCTTAGAGATTCTATGTAGGTTAGTAGCATAGCATGTTAACAGAATAAGATGATTCAGTATTTATAACTAATCATCTCTACTACCTTACCTAAAGATATACATACTGTGAGCTGAGTCAGTTCCTTTGTGTTTTCCTCATAATTGAGATGGATTAATTGAAAATTTAGGTACATGTATGGGAATATATCTAAGTAGGGTTATCTGTTGAATTCATACTTTTTGGTTTATCCTTGGTGGATTTTGTGAGACCTTGAGGGTCTCGGGGTATCTAGTGAGTATCATTATACTCACCGCAGCACGGGCTATGCCCGCACCTTGTTGTGTTGGATGCAGACAACGGACAGTGTTGACTGAGGACGAGGGTACTAGGACTGGAGGTAGCTCGGAGGTGGACCTAGATGAGGCGTACTGCAGAGACGACCATTCAAGTGTTGTACCTACCCTTCAGGTAGGATCCTTGGTGGGTGATCACAGGAGTTATTCCAGTTTACTTGTACTTTTAGCCATCTTGTACATTCCAGTTTTCCTTGTACTTTCCAATTGGGCTTGTATTTTGGCCCCTTTTTCTTACTGTACTCACTCTGTTTACTATTCGGTTTACTTGTGTCTGTATCTTGTTGTATGCTTGGTTGTGTGTTTACAGGTTATAAAGGCAATGTCTTCCCAGTTATAGGGATCATGCCTTTGGTGCTAGTCGCCAGCCCCTAGCCTATAGAAGGAAGGCTTGGGGTAGTCACAGAATGGTCCCCGGGGGAAAGTTTGTGACAACCTTGGCATGAAAGCTAATTTTTTTCCTCACGGTTGGGGAAGAATCATTGTCCAAATCAGAAATTGAGAATTCAAAATTTTTTAGACTTGACACAAGATTATTTATCCAAATTTAGGATGAAAATAAAAAATATATGAGATGCAAACAAGTCTTTGGACTCCCCAAAATGGTTAGAAAAAGTTTCAGTGTGGATGGTGAGTAATTATGTCTATTTTTGTATTTTTGTATTTTTTCTAGTTTTTTGTAGTTTTTATGAAGACACACCCACAAAAAAGATAAAGAATAAATAAAAATTTTAATTAGAAATGTGGTAAAAAATGATAATGAGAGAGTAAGAAGAGAGAGGGAGAGAGAGAGAATATAAGATAAGTTAAAGGGAAAGAGGTTCCCCATGGGATGGATCAGGTGGGTCGCCATCTCTATCCAATGGTGGATCAAATGTAGAAGTTGGGAATCTAATGAAAGCCAATGTGGTTCTTGAGATGTATTTCCTCTCATGGTGACTCTATAATCGATGTTCGTTAACCATGAATTTTCTTTTTCAAGATGGTTCTTAGACTTTCATGGAACCAAATGGGTAAACATTATTCATAATAAAAGGACCTTCCCAAAGAGAATTAATCTTACCTAGGTGAATATGAAATCAAGAATTAAATAGAATTACCTTTTCGAATTCATGAAATACCTTTTATAGAAAGTGTTTTTATGGAATAACTTATCATTTTCTTTGTAAAGGTTGGAATTCTCATAATAATCAAGTCAAAGCTCCTTCAATTCAGTCAATTGCAATAAAATTTCTTCACTATATTTTTTAAAATAAAAATTTCATGTTTTCACAGCCCAAAATTACTTATGCTGGATTTCAACTAGTAAATGAAATGCATTACCAAAAACTATCATAAATGGAGATATCCCAATGAGTATTTTATAGGTATTCTAATAATCCCAAATAACTACACCAAGTATTTCAGGCCTATCTTTTCTGGTGGTCTTTAAAACTCTCTCAAGAACTCTTTTCATTCCTCTATTATAAATTTTATCCAATGAATTTTATTGGGGGTGATATGTAGTTGAATTTTTATGTGTAACACCATTATTTTTCAGAAGATATTCCATTTTTTGAGTACAGAAATGAGTTATTCAGTTAATTATCAAGGCAAGTGGTGTTCCAAATTCAAGGAAAATGTGGGTTTTTAGGAACTCACTAACATTATGTGAATAATCCTTTATAGTGGGTTTGAACTTGACCCACCTAGAAACATAATCAACAACCATTAGAATATATGATAATTAATTGTAAGGGGGAAATGGTCCCATGAAATCGATGTCCTAAACATCTAATATCTCACATAAGATTAATGGATTTTTGAGAATTTAATTTCTTTTGGAAATTGTGATAAAAGTTTTGGAAATTGGGACATGATTAACCGAACTCATGTGAGTCCTTGAAGAGTGAAGCCTAGAATAATCCTAATTCAAGGACCTTTTAGGCGGTCCTTTATGGTCCAAATTGTCCACCATCAGTCATTGAGTGACAAAATTAGAATATGAGGGAATTTTGATCTTCATCGACACATATCCTAATTACCATGTCATCCCCATTTTTCAATGTTTATTATCTTCCCAGAAATATAATCTGGAATTACTTTTTGTCTTCACTTTTTTCCTTTTGAAAAAATTTCAGGAAAACACTTGAAATCATGTAGTTTACAATTGGGGAATACCATCGTAAATTTGGTGTGATATACGAGAGGTGTTCAGTTGGAAATTTTGGATCAATTATTTCAAAATGAGAGTAATTAAAAGTTATAATAACATGATCAGCCAAAAAAATCTTTTCCAGGTCTAGATTTAATCCCAATGTATAACTATTGGATAATTAAAATCCTTCTTATTGGCCTCAACTTGGAATCACCTTTCTTAATTAGGAACTTCAAAGATGAATGGTCTATAAAAATGATTATTTTTGCACCTAAGATATAGGGTAAAATTGTATCAAATTTAAAAACCATATCTAAAAGTTCATTTTAAGTCACAATGTAGTGAGATTGAGTTTCATCCATTGTTTTTTAGGAATAATAGATGACATGAGGAATATTTTCTCTTCTTTGACCAATAACGGTTCCAAAGGCCCTATCAGAAGAATCACACATCAATTCAAAGTATAAGGACCAATATGGGGTGTTGGATTATTGAGGAGGATGTAAGAGTGTATTTTAGTTCAATGAATGCTCTCTTTCAAGCTTCATTAAAAATGAATGTGACATCATTTTGGATTAGCCAAGTAAGTGGGAGAGAAGTCCGATTGAATTAATGGATGAATTATTGATAGAAACCTTCATAACCAAGGAATTAATAGTTATCTCTAATAGATGTGGGTTTAGTAAGTGATTGGATCACTTTAATTTTGGTAGAATAGACTTCAATACCATCTTATGAAACTATGTTCCCTATAATGATCCTATTTTTAACCATAAAGTTAAATTCTTCAAAATTTAGCACATGGTTACATTTGTCACACTTTTGAAGGACTATACACAGCGAATGAAAGAAGGATTCAAATAACTCACCATAAATGGTAAATCCATCGATGAATACCTCCATTAAATGATCAATGAATTCAGAAAAAATAATCATCATATACCTTTGGAATGTTAGAGGATCAATGAAAATTCCATAAGGAATTTATCTATATGCATATGTTGCAAATGGGAAAATGAATGTTGGCATATCTTGTCCTAAGGTAAGATTGGAATTTGAAAGTACCCAATGTATCTATCAAGAAAGAAATAATGCGAATTTATAGCTAATATTTATATCATTTGGTAAAGGAATGGAATAAGGTAGTGATATTTTTTTGTTTCAACATTCAATTTCTGGTAGTCGATGCAAATATGCCAATTTTTTTTCACTCAAGTTATGACCACCTCCCCATGTTAATTTGTGACAATAGTTATCCCACCCTTATTTGGTGCCACTTGAATTTTACTAACTAATTCTCTATTATAAATTGGGTAGAAAATACTAGCTTGAATAATCTTAGGGATCACTTTCATAACTACTTCAAAGATGAGTGGATTAAGTCTTATTTATGGTTGTCTTATTGGTTTGTATGAATCCTCAAGATGGATGATATTCATGTAAAGAGCGGGGTTGATTCTTGGTATGTCATCTTGGTTCCAACCTAAGACATTTTTATTTTCCTCTAACAGGTAATCAAGTTTGTACTCCTCAGTTTTAGTAATTTTATAAGATATAATGACATGATCAGAGTGATTATTCAAGAGGAATTAATATTTTAGGTGTCTGTAAAGTGGTTTTAGATCAGCGTCATCTTTCATTTGTGTTTTTGAAAACTCAAGGATGGAGAAAGGGCTCTCAATTGCTTCTGATTCATTTTCCTTAATACTATCAAAGGTTGGGCAGTAAAAATCAGAGTTGATGTGGGATTCTAGAGAGTTTTCAATATCTTTTAGATTTATGGTGTCTATGAATAAATGTTTAACATCAATTTACCCATTTAATACATGGTTAATCATGATGAAAATTTTACAATCTCCTATATCATCTGAACATGATGAACAAGATGGAATGGGGTTTAATTGAATCTAAAAAGTGTCCTTATAATCATGGATTGAAAATGCTGGGTGATCCACATATGATTATCGTATGGATTTAATAATGTTGATCTTGGATTTTTGGTCACTGAATTCTAGGGATAAGATACCTGCATGGACATAAATATTAGTTATATTTTTCAAGGGTAATGGTATTCCTATAATTATGGGAGATCGAGAAGAGTTCATAACACTTTTTTTGTCAATGATATAGAAATAATATGGTAAGATAAGATCATTAATTCATATAAGGACATCCTAGAGTATTCCCTCAGGACTAGCAGTGCTTCGATTGGATAACCAAATGACAACACCCATTGCATGTAAGGGAACTAGACCAAGGTTGGAGAATATGGATTTAAGCATGAAATTTATTGATTCTCTTAGTTCTATGAGTGCATCATCGAAGTTTGAACATCCTATTTAGCATTTTATTTTAATGATACTCAGATATTTGCACTTCATGGGTATAGAATCTTGGGTTAAAACAATTTCAAAGGTCCTAAGTTGCCTCTTATGGGTGCATAACACCTTAAGAAACTGGGAAGACTTGGGAATTTTTTTGATGGAATCGAGTTAAAAGGATTTTCAATGCTTAGAAACAACTTGAGGAAAAGGAATTGAGTTACTTAGAGGAGTGGAAGGAGGTGAGGGAGTGGATTTAGGTTCCTTTCATGGTTTATTTTAATTTTAATTTCCTATATCAATATTTTTAGGGGAGTTAGATGAATCATCATGTGGCACAATAATTTGATTTACCTATAAGTGAAATATCACTTGCATTACCCTTGGGTTTGGGTAATGGTTGAGTTGGGAGTCAAGAAGAATATCGTTTTTACTGTTGGAATAGGTGGGATGCAAGTTGACCAATTTGGGTTTCAATGTTTTTGATGCTCGAACAGGTAGAGGAGGTAAAATATTCTACTAAACATTCCCATGGTTTCTTGTAAGAGGAGGATTTTCCCAGATTAGTATTGCCTTGATTTTTGTTATTAGGAAAGTGCTTGTATGGTTGGGAATTGGGAAGTCTTATTAGGATAGTGGAATCTAGGAGGATCAAAAGTATGATTTATCCTTTGAGGTTGAGGAATAAAAGTGTATGGTTTTTGGAAGTTACCAACACCCTAACCATATTGGATTTTTTTTGTGTTTTGAGGAGGGAATTGAGGGTAATGAGAGATGGGATTACTATACCACAAGCTTGGGTTATAAGTAAAATATAAGGGCTCATAGTGGGGTTGGTAGAATTTTCTAATGAACTACCCTGACTATTAAGGGCTGGTGTTCCTCTGAGAATATGCTACAATGAGCTCCATTGGACTAGAGGAATCAAATGGATCCTCTTGAAGTTGGGGACATGTGTATATTGGATGAGCTGGTGAGCTGTAGATTCCATAGTTTTTTATAGGTCTGGGGATCATAGATTATGGAGAAGATGAGTTTGGAGATTTGGAAACCACGGATAGATGGTGCACAAGACCTTTAAGTTCACTCATAAACTCTTTCATCTTGTTCATCTCTATGGATTTATTCTTTTGTAATTTTTTGAATTGAGCATGTTATTGAGTATGGAATTAGTGCATCTTTGAATACATGTTTATTATAATATCTCATGTATTTGAGGAAGTTTTTTCAATTAGATTACCCCGACATGCGATATCAATGAGTATTACCTCCATAGACAATAACACCTCATAGAAGCATTGGATCAAGAGTTGGTCAGAGATTTGATGGTGTGGGAAAGTTTCCACAATATTTTTGAACCTCTCCCAATACTCATGGTGTTATTTATTAGGGTATTAATGGGTACCACTAATTTACTTTCGGACAGAAGCAGTATGAGAAGAAGGAAATAATTTCTCTAATAAGAGTATATTCATGTCATTCCATGTGGTTATGGAACTAGGAGGTAAGTAGTGGAGCCATGACTTGGTGGAGTCATCTAAGGAGAAAGGTAATGATCAAAGTTTGATTTTTTATTTAATAACCCCCAGAGGATTCAAGGTCGAGAACACCACTTGGAACTCTTTGAGATGAACATGTGTATCCTCAATAGATAGTCTAAGGAAATGAGTTAGAGGATAAATAAAACCCAATTTTATTTCAAATTCAGCCGTAATGTTTAGATATTTAATACCAAGTGGTTGGTAATTCATATAAGGAGAAACTTGGTTTATAAGGGCTTGTTCCCTAGGATTGGCCATATCTAGTTTAATTGGTTGTATAATTAATGACTCTTGATTTATTTGATTATCTCAAATTATCCTCCTAATATGGTGAAGATTTATCTCTATTTTAGGGTCAAACAAATCCAAGTGATTGTTTGGGAGGCTACGGGACATTCATATAAGTTTTAAAGGATGAGGAAGGAGGGTTTTTCTTTGTTTTTTTAATAAATTTTTTGGTTTACTTTTTAAATTTTTTATGTTTTTATACAAAAAATAAAAAAAATAAAAATTACTTAATTCAGCATCCATGGAAATAAAAACGTTTGAAGTGTGACTGACTATATCTTATCAACCGTTCAAGGGTCTAGTGTACTGCTAATTTTTATAGTAGAACTTGGGTCGAATCCTTAGTGATGGAACTTCTTAATAGTCAATTTATTTTGTTTTGTTTGTATTTTTAAGGGGGGATTTTTTGTAGAGATTAATTAAATTGATTAATGGATAATGTTTTATTTAAAAATTTACAAAGATTGGGTTTAGTTCATTATTATGTATTTTAAGCTTATGATATTATTGAGCTTTTCTTTATATTTCATTAAATTAACACCCACATCACAAGATGATTTTGATCAAAATTCCAAAGTGTTAAGGTTTTACTTCATGACTTAACTTAACTTAGAGTAATAATATAAATCAGATCTTTTTTATGGTAGTGTATTTATGGTCCTAATAATCCATGTAATCCACATTTTAAAAAGAACATGTCATTAATCTATAATATTTTAACTTCAACATACACAATGTTAACCTATATAATACTCAATGATAAAAATCCCTCAATCACTTAATATCCCCAAATCATGACTCACTGCCATGGTATATTTACTTAGCCATTGATATTTTTATTAATTTGGTTTAATATGTATATAGGTAAAAGTTAAAATAAAATGAAAATAACAGGATAAGAAAAGAGTAGTGTTCCAAACACACACACAAATGGTGAAGAGAGTTAAAAAAGGACTTTTGATTGAATGAGAAAGCAAAATAAGGGAGTGATTTTCAACAAGATTTTGAAAAATTTAAGAACACTAATATTAAAAATCATAGGGTGGGTGATAATATGATATAATGAGAAATAAAAATTCGATAAAATATAATTAAAAACACAAACAATTACGAGATTACAAAGTAATAAAAATTCACAAGTAAATAAAATGAAGCACGACTTAATGGTATCTCAAGTAGAAACATGAGTATGGAAGATCATAACAATCATTTATAATATCCTTGTTCATTACAAACTATATAAAATCATATTTGTTTTGAAAACTACACTTCTTGAAAACCTATTTGTTCATCGTGTCTGCAGGTTTAAATTTAAATTATGGTTTGAAACATTTTGAATTTAATTTGGTAAAATGGATTCCATATTTTTAATCATAATATTTTGTATTATTTAATAAATTAAACTTAATTTTTTACTGTAATTAATATTGAACTATTTAGAAATTAAGTACCACCGGTAAGTTAAAAATGGGTTTACTAGGGATTAAACTAAAACTATAGTAGTGAAAATAACCTAAAAACTTATATAAAATATATTTTATGGTCGTGTTTAGAAATTATAATGTATAAGGGTTAATAATAGTCCATTTTTTATTCTTTTGGAATTTGAAAAATGTAGGTACACCTTTTTCTTTTCAAAAATTCCAAATGTGCCACCCACCTCACTTACAAGAGACCACATCCTCTCCCCCCTCTTCAAACATAAAAAACCTATAATTTCAACCAAAAAATACCAAATAAATTCATTATTTCTATATCCTAATCATAAGATAATTATTTTTATCTCAAATATCTTTTATTGATAATTTATATTTAATATTAAATTGGTGGTTCGAGAAGTGGTAGAATTTCTAATTAAGAATTTTTGTATTATTTCTTCTTCAAACTACTTTGAATATTCTTAAAATATTATTATATAACAAAAAAATTATGTCATATGTACTTAGATGTTATTATTTTAATTTCATACCCTCAATACATCTCCTCTTCCACCAAATGTGATACAAAATCATCACTCACGTGTACAGCGAAATACCGTCAAGCGAACCAATGTTATTTGTTTCCATTATCACATGTGATTTATTGATATAATGATAGATTTAATTAATATACATGATACATATAACATATTTATACATATTGATTTATTATATCACATATATAATCTTTCTTTTCATTACTTATTGGTTATTATAACACCGCTCATGTGTACAACAGACTACCACCTCACGGAGTGATGTGATTCATTTTTTTCACTTACACTTTTCATGGAAGGTAATAAGGATAATTTTAAGGAATATATGTTATATAAATGAAATAATAATTATATTAATGAAATATTTATCTCTCTAAAAATATAATATATCATTATGTTTCTTATAATGAAAAATGATAACGTCGTTCGTGTATGTGTGAACTACCACCTCCACTAAGTGATATGATTATTTGTTTCATCACTACAACACATGAATAATATATATAAGTATATTTAAAGAAATAATGTGGTATTTATTAAATTATTTTCATTATTTAAATTTAAAATATTATTTACCTTCTTTACAGAATGATCCTTGAAAAATGAAAATTCAACTCGTGTGTACATACGACCTACTATCTCCATGATTGTAACATAGTTCATTTTTTATAACAATCATTAATGATTGGTTTTAAAAAGTGTAATTTATGTATAAATATGAAACATATGTCATTATTATTATCATATATATGTTTAATAACATCTTATTTGGCCAATAGTCAACCTCAACAAGTAATTTTTGACAAACAATCCAAATATCATTGAAACACCCAATATAAAATGAATCGATTAAGTTATTTTATATTAAATAGTAAAAAGTGAAATAAAAGGAATAAAAAACTTGGAAAATTTTCCCAAAAAAAATAAATAATTAATATGAGTTTATAATTCATGAATATTAATAACGTACGAGATGATTCAGGATCAAGGTAAGGTACAATGTATCAAGTTCCTTTTATTGATAAATATTTTGATGTTATTCATCGACATTCATTTATATGGTGTATATAAAACTGCTTTGGAATATTAGATCATGAATTTCTATATTATTAAGATATTTAAAGTCTTTTTTCTATTAAAATTTCATGGTTTATATGATTAAAGTGTATCCTAAGTAATAATGGACCTTTCCTTTAAAAGCATTCTATATGAATTTTTTCCTTAAAACACTTCATCTTCCACATACGTATTTTAAAAATGATTTTAACAATTATTTTATATGGAAATAAATATTTAAAAAGTATATTTAATGCCTCTTTGAACTTTTTTCATTTTTTCCAGATGTAATGTTATATTTTGATGTATATGGTGACAAAATTTTTTCTACCACCGTAACCATTATTTGAAGTTTGGATTCTTTTACAATATTTTCTATTTTATTTAATGAATAAACCTATTCCTTTTTTGGGTATCTTTCTATTGAAAATGGTTTTTCAAAATAAAAATTTATTTTGTTATAGAAAATTGTTTATTTAAAAGAAAACTATATTTTGGTATTGAAAATGGTTTTTTAAAAGAAAATGTTATTTCGATTTCTAAAAGTTATTTTCATGTGAGTTTAAAAACTTTTATCCAATATTTTATTATAAAAATGTGAAATAATATTTTTTATTCATGATATAGAACTTGAACATTATATGAATAATTAGTGATCCCAATATAACTTATATGAAGGTTGATCTCCAATACAGCTCATGGGTGAGCCCGATATTGCTTATATGAAGGTTTGAACCCCATTATTAGCTCATGGAAAATGGGTGAGCTTGATATAGATTATAAAGATGTTTGGTCCCCATTGTAGCGCATGGGTGGACCTGATATATACTATATAAAGGGTGATCCCAATTATAGATCACAAATGTATTGGGTAAATTTCTATATATTAATAGGAAAGAAGGAGGGTGTTACAAAAGGTTTTCTCCTAAGTATTTAACATGGCATCAGTTAATTACAACACGTTTTTAAAATGGTTTATGAATTTGATGCAATAAGTTACCAAA
The DNA here is from genome assembly GCA_963277665.1 of Viscum album. Classification (NCBI taxonomy): domain Eukaryota; kingdom Viridiplantae; phylum Streptophyta; class Magnoliopsida; order Santalales; family Viscaceae; genus Viscum; species Viscum album. The sequence continues at coordinate 745,822,604 of OY728129.1, read as the reverse complement.
AAGGGTTTTTAATTTCTTGTTATGGGTTTTAAAGGGTTTCTTTGACAAATAAGTGTGTGTTTTTTCAAATTGAATGTGTTTTACTTCATATGATCAAATAACTTCGAAGATAAAGGTACAGATTATATGAGTTTTTTTTGTTTTTCACTCTACTAACAGTTTTATTTATATTTTATGTCCCTTACTAGTTTTTCTTTTGAAAGTAACATTTAGACATGTTTTTTCATAGGGTTTAGGGCTGGTCAAGGGGAAGTAATAATACAATTTTAAAGTCATGAATATTTTACATGAAATAAAATCCCACTTTATTTTAAATGTTTTATATTATAAGAAAATGTATATAAATCCAAAGTGTCTCATGTGTATTATATAATTTTTTAATATATGATTTATGACATAATTCTCTAAAAAAACTAAACCTAAAATGATCCTCCAAGTTAATGGCAGTGAATTATTTCATAAAACTCAATATTATGTTATGTTTAAGGCCAAAAACTTATAATTTAAGTGGATTTTAATGATTTATAAGGAAAAGAGAGGTCATGGATGTTTTTGTAATATATTTAATGATTTATTGTTTATTTAGGTTTTGATTATTTTAATTAATTCCTCAACATTATCTTAGACGTTTTATGGTTTAATAAAAAAAATAAAGGTTATATGTAGATCATTGTAAGGTTGATCTAAAATTGGTAAGATTCCTTTTAGTTTATGAGTATTATTTAACAAAACTTCATAAGGATTTACAAGTTTATAAGTTTTTTTACATTGTTACAAAGAAAGTACTTATGGTACATGGATTTTATAATATCTATATTGAGAACATTGTAATGTATCTAATCATCATAAGGATTCTAAAATACCAACGGTTTTGAAAAAAATATTATTATGGTTAAGGGAATTTGAATGGTTAAACTATATCACATCAGAAGGTGAAACATTAGGGGGTTAATGATTTCATTAGGTTCATTGGATGAACTATAATTCTTTATAGGTTTCCTTAAACATCGTAAGGTTACAAGTTTATATGTCTGAGTATAACCCTTTATAAGATTCCTCTATTTCATAGGTAACATTATATGAACTTCATATAGTTCATATAGAAATTTTTCTAGGTTTATAGGATTCTTCTTAAGGTTTATAAATTAATGAAAAATACATGAATATGGAAATTTTAAAATAAACGTATCTTGATGAAAAATAATGTTGATAATCAACAATATTTCCTTCATTAATTAAAACCAAATAACTAATATTACGATTCGATCTAATTATTGTGAGAAATTTAAAGGGTGTTCACTTTTCAAACTATTCAATGTTTTAAAATTCATTTAATTTAAAACTATACAAGGTGAGTCAAGATGATTCTATTTAATGAGAAAATATAGAATATAATTATGAATTTCATATTTATTGATACTGGTACTGATATAATTTTTTTTAAACAAACAAAAATGATTTGTGATTCCAGCTCAATTATGTGATGATGATTCTCAAACCTTGTAGAAGTATCTAAAGTAAGGTCAAAGAATTATAAAATCTAGTGAAATAGAATGAATTTGAAATATTGAAAATATAGAATGAATAGTTATATAAAATTATAGTCTCTTAAATATAATAACAGTTTTTGATTTTACCTGAATATTAATGAGAAGAGTATCTTTATGATTGATATGAAGGAAATCAAAATATGGTTCTTTATTAGAATTAAATATTTCAAATTAATCATGTCATGCTATTTCAAAATCACTCATACTATAAATAAATGTTCCATGAAACAAAATTTAACAAATATATATTCTTTATATAATTGTGGAATAATGTTTTACTATGGATTCTTGTGAGAAAATTTTGAAAATATAATCCTTGGATTTTTTTTCTGAATAAATAGAGACATATTTGTCTAGTCTTATAAAAAATAAATAAAAGAGAAAATATATTCATAAAAATGTCTTTTGGACATGAATCTTAATGAAAAGTTAATATTCTTTGATAATTAGAGCACACCCACATGAAAATGTTAAGGAAAATGAGATGGAGGAGATCATGGTACCTAAGATTATGGAAGGTTTTTTATATTAATAATGTAAAATTATATATTTATGATCTATATTATAAAAATATATAGAAAAATAAATATAAATGAGGATAATAGAGATGATTATATATATATATATAAAGAGATTCCAATTAGAGAAAAACACAATATAGAACCATAAGAGAAAGTGCTACCATTTTTTGAAGGAAGAAGATGATGAACCTGGCATGATCTAGAATATCTGAATCAATGTGTCAAGGAATGTAGAATAAAGAGATAAAGAAGAAAATAAGAAGAAGAAACTGGATAATATACTAGTTCTTATGACAAATAGTATAATATAAGTACAAAATAGTGAGGAAAACAAGATAGATTAATATTGAAGGAGGTCAATATCTTGGAAACCATTAAATTCATCTAAGGATTTCAATGACCTTTATTATCAATGGGAGAAGTACTAAATAAATTATGAATAAGATCCAAGTTCAATGATATTTATAGATATCAAGTTTCATATAATCATTTAGAAGATCTATAAGTAGTCAAATACACCATTGATGTTATAGATCAAATATATTTGATGCAGTGACATCTTGATCATTTTTGTGATCAGCATCAAATAATGAACAAAGTATTGCAACTCCATTGAGAAATGGAATAATATCCGAGATACTGTGTAGTCTAAGGTTCAATCGGGTTTAGGATAACCATTGTTCAAAAGGTTATAGGATGATGTCTGACCAACCCATTATAATTAATGAGAAGACTATATTAGAAAAAAAAATTATCATATGATCCTGAACACAATAAGGAAACAATCACCCACATCTAGGGATAACCTTGTAAAAATATTATGTTACATCAGTTAATTAATTTCTAAATTTTATATTTTGTATGTTAATTGATAAATAATAAAAATATACACTTATATCCTAACCAATTATATAGGATTAAACACCAAAGGGAGAAAATATTATACATATATTTTAGATTTTATAAAATATTAGGACCACCTGATTCAAACCCCATATCAGATGTATACACCCATTCCTGGTAACTCATAGTTGGTATTTGATCTAACTATGTTCCCTCATATTAGATCTATTTTTATATCAAAATATTTTTTATTAGAAACACATTAAGTAAAAATTTGATGAAATAATTAAATACGATTAGATAAAGAATTATGTTTCCATCCTTGTTAATGAATAATTGGGAGTTGTAGCCACAAAATTTAAATAATTAAAGATAATAGAATAAAATAAGTATATAAAATCTTTTAAGGATAAATAGGATCAATAAAAAGACAAAGGTAAATAGTGGGGTACGATTTTTAAAAAAATAATTGATTTTGATTCCACTATTTTTTAAGTATAATATATGCAGAATATGAAGAGAACGTGCATGATGATTAACTTTGATATTTTTTTCAAAAGTTATGTATTATATAAACATGCTATATGTTTTTGTTTTGAATTATATAATTGTATATATTAAGGGGATATAAGATAAAAAATCACAGTTGGAATTAGAAGATGATGCAAAGGAAGATGCATTAATTAAAAAGACAAGTTGAAGTAACACTCAAACAAAACTGGTTAAAACTAAGGATAAATTTATATCACTTTTCAATGATATAATTTCTATAGTTTAAGTTGAATTTTAAATTATTTCTTATAAAATAGTAGAAGTGATTTTTTTATAGTAGAAGTTACAAAAAATTCTATTATTGTTAAAGAAGCTCAACAAGAGGTCAAAGTAAAGAGAATTTTATAGATAAATAATTCTAGGTTAGAGATTGAAAAATGAATGAATATTATATTATAAAGGTAAAAATTTAATTTTAATAAAGGTTAAAATAACATGAATACTATAATAATTCACATAATATGATATGCCTTAAGTTAGAAGTGAAATTTAGATATCAAAATATAAGGACCTGACCTTAAACATTACATTATCTTGTGTTAAGTCAAGAATTCACATCGAGGATCTTTTCAGGTTTATAGTTTTAGATAATTAGTCTATATCTGGTACATTACATTTCATAAATTACAAATTAGAAACTTCTACTAATTATCAATTTTTTTCAAAAATAAAAAACTCTAAAAAATAGTTCAACTTCCATGTTTTAGACATCATGACTTTTCCTTGATCTCATCCTTGACCATATTCATCTTTAGGTCCTGTGAAAAAATTTCAAAACATTGGGTGATCATCAAAAGATTGGTAAGGGTTAGAAAATAAGTAAAGACCAAATTAACCTATCAATGAATACAAATCAATGAAACTATACTTTTCAATCATAACATACCTCATGAAATCGTAAGATTTATGTCTAACACATAGAAATAATTAATTATAAAGGTAACTTGTGGCATACATAGCATACTTACATTGTAGCTATCACAACTACATAGAGAGTTATGTTGGAATACCCATCACATTATATTACTTAACTCTCTTAGGAGAAACATTAATTTTTACCTCTGTCACGTTACCCAATGCATTAGAGAGCTATATCGGGCTCACTCGTCCTAGGTTTATCACAGAACCACCCATATATGTAAACAATTCCCAATAACCATAACATATTCATAACACATAAAACAATAATAAATGAAAGATAAAATTTTTACATTGTAATCACAATATATCATTTCAAGATATTAACATAATCAATGCTTTATCAAACCATTTTCAAAACCATTTAAAAACATTTAATAAATAGATTTTTGAATCAATGTTTCCCATAACACTTTGAAACTTTTAAAATAATTAACATTTGTAAACATTATTTTCCATATAAATAAATCCTTAAAACCATTTTAAAAACATATATGTTAATGAGAAATATTTAAAAGAATAAATCCTTAAAACAATATTTTAGTTAAGGTGTTCTTAACCAAATGGGAGATGCTTGAATACAAATAATTAAGAAATAAAATTAATCAAAAATTTATAATATCATGAGAATAAATGTGTTCATGATATAATATAACAAAATTCATTATATAAACCATATAAATGTGAATTGGTGCATAACAACAATGAAGTCTCAATGGAATGTAAATTGAGACAAAATCCCTTATAAAGACAGTATCCTTAGATTAAGGATAAATCAATGACATAATTATGAGTGAAAAATATAAATACACCCAATATAATTGGATATTATGTGTAAAACAGTCATAGGTTATTCACTCATAATCATAGCATGACATAATCAAGAAGTAGAAGTTTAATCCAAAGAATTGAAATTGGGTGAAGAAGTTCCCTTACAGAAAATTGACAGCTTAACGGTGTCACATTAAATTTCATAAAATGAGTTGATGAGATAGAAAAGTGTATCTCATAACTTTGACATAAAATTTACATCAATATGGATATATAATAACATATCTCAACATAATAAGATATATATTAAAAGACATAACAAAAATAAGTCTTTTAAAAAGAGGAGGGTGAAAGGTTCCATTACTGATTTGGTAACATACGAAACATACACCCAATGAAAGAAAGATAATTCAATGAATATTTCAATACCCATATATTAAATTATATTACACAAATAATACAATCATGGTCAGTAAATCCACCATAAAAAGGGAAATAGTGGCAATATAACATGAATCTCATGGGAATAAGAAGTGAGATGAAAACCCCTAACCACGTTGTAATTAATCGAGTCTTTTGAACAAAAGTTAATAAACACCAAATGAATCACAGAATACCATGAATATAAATATAATCATAATAATATATATCAAATGGTAGTACACAATATACCACATGTAAAAAATAAGTGGCAAACAATGGAAATCTCATGGAATTAAAAGTGAGATAAGAAACCCATTACCATGTTGTAATCAATCGAGTTGTAAGGACAAAAGTTAATAACCACAAAATTAATCATAGAATACCATGAATATAAATATAATCCTGATAATATATATCAAATGGTAGTGCACAATACACCACAGACAATAAATAAGTGACAAATAATGGAAATCTCATGGAATTAAAAGTGAGATAAGAAACCCCTTACCTCGTATCTCACATGGCTCGTTTTTTCTTCTTTCTTCCTGAATAATAAAATTAATTCAATTTATACTTGATTAAGAACCTTTTTATAGTTTATTTTTTCTTTTATATCACTTATTACCATGTTATAAACATTATATAATCAGTTAAGTTAATAATGGTGGTTTTGTTGATATTAGGTACTTGAGTCAAAAAAATGAACTCCTTATAATTACAAGTTCTTCATGTGGTCAAAATTAAATTATCTCCAGAATTATATTCCTGATTTATATATAATTTATAACATATATATCCATTATATATATGTATTTATAATAGTACATAACATTTGGAGATAAGAAATGAAACACACCATTCATAGAGACTGTAAGGCGTACATACGCATGGACGCTAATTTCATTTCTATTTCATGTTTTAATGGGATGAAAACTTAATGATAAATATTTATATTATTAATCCAGTATAATATCATATATAATTTCAGTAACTCTGTCCTTTATATGTTCTGTGTATGGTATGAATGAGTCATATCACTTTCAGGGGGCGGTAATCCGCACTTGCTCAAATGATATTATCGCGTTTACCCATAATGGAAACCGTAAAGGTATGATATAAATGAAAAATAAAGAAGAATAAAGACAATATAAATATAATATATATCAAATATAAATAAATTTCCATCACAATGGCCACCATGAGAGGTGGTTGGAGATAATTGAACAATCCTCGTTTCTTGAGGCAGTAGTTCATCGTCCATAGAAACAGTATGTTCTTTTCCCATTAGATGGAGGTGTGTGTAAGTGTAGTTAAAATAATCATCATAAAAACAACCTAGTATATTTATAATACTGTATTTCTTATAAAATAAATGAATAAGAAGAGTTTATGTGGTTGGAGAAGTAAAATAAAAGAAAAGAATATAAGAGAACATGTTACCTTTAAATTGGGTATCTCCCTTTGGTTTGAACCAAACGATTTACTTGAAGTTCCTTATATATAAGATAAGGATTCTAGGAGGAGGATAGGGATGTGGGAGATTATGTAGGTAGAGTTTGGATGATCCAAGTGGCGTGATAGGCATGTGGAATGGGTTATAAGTGGTGTTATTTTATAAGGGGGGAGGGGCTCTTTAGGAAAGTTTGAAAAAATTATTTTATTATAAACATATCTTCAGTTCCAAAAGGTAAAAAAATCATTAAAGTTTAATATAAGATGACTCATGTTAGAAATAAAATCATACAACAATAATTGGACAGGTTTTGGATATTTGTTAAATATTTATAATATTATTTATTTAAATCATTCATTAATGAGGTAAACACTCCATCATTATTGTGTCATAAATATTTTTATTTATATGATGCTTAAAAATTATAAAAAAATATCATGATGTAGAAAATAGTATGAGATATCAATTGAATATTTATAGTCTAAGATATAACTTATATAACCCCATGTAATAATTTATTTACTAAAAGATATATTTTTGTGTCATTTTTGTCTTTACTTTAAATTAATTAATATAAAGTGTCATTATCACTCCCAAGTGGCTCCATGGGGTCCCAAAATCAACCCAAGGATTCCCTTGGTCTGAAATGTATCAAAAAATAGTATTATGATACATTTTAGGGTAATTTATTATTATTATAATAATATTATGTTACCCTTATTTACCAGATTTACCTTTTATCCATGGTAAATAAATTTTTTTCTGAAGTAAATATTCATAATGTCTAAAAATAAAAGTTACCTATTTACACAATTTGGAACTCCTGATTACAAATATGGAATCCATTTTTTTCAAATTCAAAACCCTGAAGTGGCAGGAATTAATTTAAAATTAATTCCTGTTGTCAAAACAAAAAACGTGTTTTTAAGAAATAATAACTGTCAAAAGATTGACACTTTTTTATGTCTAATTTCAAAGTGAAATTACTTAAAATTACCAAAATTGAATTAAATAGTAAAAATATATTATAATTACACTTTAAAACAAATTAAAAGGATAATATAACCATATAAATAAATTATATTAAAAGGCAGTTTTGAATTAAAATGCGGTTTTATTCACTATTCATTAAAAATGAACTTTATTAGAAAAATACCAAAAAATTACCCAAATTAAATTTTGATGTTGTGATTCTAAATAATAATTTTATTTTTTCAAATAGAACATATAAAATTGAACCAAACTATATTTAAAAAGAGTTTGCCATTGAAAGGCGGTAAATCAACCTTTTAAAGAATATTAGATTATTTGTGCTTAAAATTGGATTCATTCACATTTTAATCCTCTAAATTTTATTGGATAAATGTAAAAAAATTTAAAAAACATGTATAATAATATTTTAGTTATTTATATTCATTCCCACTAATAAAAATGATAGGCATTAACTACCATTTAAAATAATAATATATTATTATTTTTCAGTATGACTCAGCATTGTGTGCAACATAAGGCATCAGAGAAACCCATTGTTTCATGTCAAATACACTCTTGAATATAACAACACCTTTAAAATAAAATTAATATTTAATTATAAAATATTAATAAATATGAAAATGTCATATTCTTTATTTTCATAGGATGTTACATCTTTCCCCTCTTTTAGAAATTATGTCCTCACAATTTTAAAATTAGGCTTGGAAACATCAATTAATGTCCCCCATTAGAAAAAGAGTAAATAAAACTATCACTTTAAAAGAATGAAAGTTATGTACAAAGGGAACCTGAGATAACCCGTACTAGGATTCCCTGAAAACAAGTATATAGAAGAGAAACTAACTCTCATAGATTAATAGATAGTGATAGAGAACTTGATCACGGAAAGTTAACCACCACAATACCATAAATTTTTGGTTGGGTAAAATTCTGATGATAAAAGAGAGAATATGACATTTTTTCATCAATATACTTTTCTTAGAGTTGAAAAATTTTATTAATAACTAGACTAATATCATAATTAAATATACTTACTTGTCATGTTAAGCTTCATCCATTAATAAAATTCTACCACAAACTCATCTTTTCTCCAAATGATAAATATTCAAGATGACTTGGTCACACCTAAAGTGCTTGAATCAACATCTAGAGCATCACATAATCAACAAAAACGAACTATATATTTCCCCTATCTTTATATATCAACCAAAACCAAAATTGGTTAGTACAAGATCAGATAATCCCAAAAAGGATAATCCTTTATAAAAATAAATACTACTATTAATATCCAAAATCCAAAAAAAGTACCCAAAGTTCAAGAAAGACCATTCAATATACAATTTTCCTTAAAAATATTCAAAATAATAAAAACTAATATTGAAAACCAAAACTCATAAAGATTTAAATCACGTAGTCTTCCACAGTAAATCTTAATATTTATCTCCAAAAACATCGACTACTATTAATGTATGAAACTGAAGTTTAATTAACCTTATCACATATTCTTTATGATAGGTTAATCATTTCCATAAATAACCCAAATCACCTTATGTCCAAAATAAAAACATATATTCTTCAAAAATAATATTTCAACCATTACTCTAGAAATTAAATCTCATAGTATTCTATTTTCCTTAAGCATATAGTGTTCCCAAAAGAGAGAATGTCTTCCAAAATTTCCTTTATCACTTAATCACCAAATAATTTTTCTATACTAAGTATTTCCATTTGATAAAACATATGATCCTAAATAAACTTATTCTTGATCCATAAAATCATTTCACTAAAAATAATTAGTAATACTAACCAGGGAATTCACATAGGATAGTGGTAGGCGATAAATCTCAATCACACATTGGTTGAGGGTTAGATTCTTGCAGCTTTGTCTGAAGCAACAGGTTTTCACACAGTCAGAGTGTTTTCCTTTTTCAAAAACTATACAATTTCATAAAATTCCAAAAAAATGAGACAAATTCCTCAAAAATAACCATAATATAATTTATCCTCAAAGGTTTTCTAATACCTTCCATTTTGCACCCAAAATGTAATAACCATTTATCACCTCTAAAATAACTATGACTCTTTATAGTATGCTAATCAATATGGTTATGTCACTTATGCTTATATAACACATTAACCTCTATAATTATCTAATCCTACCTTTGATACCAACTATAAGGATTTGGCCTTAATCATTACATAATCTTGAGTTAAGTAAATATTTCACATTGAGGATCTTTTCAGGTTTAGAGTTTTAGAGAATTAGGCTATATCTATTAAATTAAATTTCATAAATTAAAAATTAGACACATCTAATCATTATCCAATTTTTTATAAAATCAAAAACTCTAAAAAAACAGTTCAAGTTCCATGTTTTAGACAACATGAATTTTCCTTCATCCCATCCTTGACCTTATTCATCTTTAAGTCCTGTTAAAAACATTTGAAAACATAGGTTGATCATAAGAATCTCAGTAAGGGTTATAAAATAAGGAAAGGAAACATTAAACCATCAATAAATACAAATCAATGAAACCATACTTTTCAATCATAACATACCTCATGAAATTGTAAGATTTATGAATAACACATAGAAATAATAAATTATAAAGGTAACTTGTGGCATCCATATCATACATACATTGTAGCTATCACCGCTACATAGGGAGTTACATTAGAATATCCATCACATTATATTCCCTAAATCTCTTAGGAGAATCATTGGCATTTACCTCTGTCACGTTACCCAATGCATTGGAGAGCTATCTCAGGCTCACTTTCCCTAGGTTTATCACAGATCCACCCATATACCTAAACAAGGCCCAATAACCATAACATATTCATAAAAAATAAAACAAGAATAAAATAAAGATACCATTTCTTAATTGTGATCACAATATATCATTTCAATATATTGATATAATCAATGCTTTATCAAACCATTTTCAAAATAATTTAAAAATTTTAATAAAGATATTTTTAAATCAAATTCTTCAATAACACTTTGAATATTTTAAAAAAATTAATATTTTAATACATTAATTTTCATATAAATAAATCCTTAAATCCATTTTTAAAACATGAACATTAATGGTAAATATTTATAAGAATAAATCCTTAAAACAATTTTTTAGTTAAGAAGTTCTTAACCAAATGAGAGATGCTTGAATACAAATAATAGAGGAATAAAATTAATCAAAAATTTATAATATCATGAGAATAAATGTATTCATGATATAATATTACAAAGGACATTATATAAACCATATAAAAGTGAATTGGTGAATAACAACAATTAAGTCACAATGGAATGTAAATTGAGACAAAATCTCTTATAAAGAAGGTATCCTTGGATTAAGGATAAATCAATGACATAATTATGTGTGAAAAATATAAATACACAAAATATAAGTAGATATTAAGTGTAAAAAAATCATATTTTATTATCACATATTCATATCCTAGTATAATCAAGAAGTATAAGTTTAACCCAAAGAACTGAAATTGGGTGAAGAAGTTCCCTTACCGAAATTTGACAACCTAACAACGTCACATTAAAATTCATAAAATGAGTTGATGGGAGAGAAACGGGTATCTCATCACTCGGATATAAAATTTAAATCAATAAATATATATATAATAACATATCCCAACATAATAATATGTAAATTAAAAGTCATAACAAAAAAAGTCTTTTAAAAAGAGGAGGGTGAAAGGTTCCCATACCGATTTGGTAACATACGAAACATACACCCCATGAAATATGGACAATTAAGTGGAAATTTAAATATCCATAAATTAAATTATATTACACAAATAATACAATCATGGGAAGTACATCTACTATACAAAAGGAAATAGTGGCAATATAGCATGAATCTTACGGGAATAAGAAATGAGATGAAAACCTCTTACCACATTGTAATCAATCGAGTCATATGACCAAAAGTTAATAACCACAAAATGAATCATATAATACCATGAATATAAATAGAATCATGAATATATATATATAATTCTCGTACACAATACACCACATGAAAAAAATAAGTGGCGAACAATGGAAATCTTGTGCAATTAAAAGTGAGATAAGAAACTCCTTACCACGTTGTAATCAATCGAGTCGTAAGAACAAAAGTTAATAACCACCAAATTAATGAAACAATACCATGAATATAAATATAACCATGATAATATATATAAAATGGTAGTACAAAATACACCACAGGAAATAAATAAGTGGTGAATAGTGGAAATCTCCTGGAATTAAAAGTGAGATAAGAAACCCCTTACCACGTGTCTGACTTAACTCGTTGGATTTTTTCCATACAATGGCCCGAAGGCCTTAATTTTTTATACATATTTATATTATAAATCTATTATTATATCATACATAATTTCATTAAATCCATATTTTATTTGTTCCACATGTGCTATGAATGAGTAATATCACTTTGAGGGGGCGTTAGTCCGCACTTCTTCAAATGAAATTATCGCATTTACCCATAATGGAAACCATAAAGGTATGATATAAATGAAAATTATAGAACCATAGAGACAATATAAATATAATATATATCACATATAAATATATTTCCATCATAATGGCCACCAAGAGAGGTGGTTGGAGATAATTGAACAATCATCATTTTGTGAGGCAGTAGTTCGTCATCCACAGAAATAGTATGTTCTTTTCCCATTAGATGGAGGTGTGTGTAAGTGTAGTTCTAATACTTCACATAAAAAACCTAGTATATTTATGATATTGTTTTTGTTATAAAATAAATGAATAAAAATAGATTAGGGTGTTGTAGAAGTAAAATAAAAGAAAAGAACTTAAGAGAAAATGTTACCTTTAAATTGGGTATCTCTCTTTAGTTTGAACCAAAGGATTTACTTGAAGTGCCTTCTACCTAAGATAAGGATTATAGGAAGAGGAGAGGGATGTGGTGATATTATTTAGGCATATTTTGGATGATCCAAGTGGCTTTATAGGTGTGTGGAATGTGTTAGAAGTTGAGTCCTTTTATAAGGGGGAGGAGGGGCTCTTTAAGAAAGTTTGAAACAATTATTTTATTATAAATATATCTTCGGTTTCAAAAGGTCAAAAAAATTTAAAGTAGAATATAAGATGACTCATATTATAAATAAAATCATACAACAAGAATTGTACAGTTTTTGGATATTTTTTTAATATTTATAATCTTATTTATTTAAATCATTCATTGATGAGGTAAACATTGCATCATTGTTGTGTCATAAATATTTTTATTTATTTGATGTCTAAAAATTATAAAAAATAATAATAATATAGGAAATATTTTTAACTTTTAAATTAATGTTTATAGTCTAAGAGAAAATTTATATTACTTCATGTAATAATTTATTTACTAAAAGATCTATATTTGTGTCATTTTTGTCTTTACTTTAAATTCATTAATATAAAGTGTCATTACCACTCCCAAGTGGCTCCATGGGGTCCGAAAATCGGCCCAAGGATTCCCATGGTCAGAAATATATCAACCAATAAGATTAGGACATACTTTAGGTTAATTTAATTTTATTATAATAATATTTTGTTACCCTTATTTACAAGATTTATCTTCTAACCATGGTAAATATAATTTTTACTGAAGTAAATATTCATAATGTCTAAAAATATAAGTTACCTATTTAAAAAATTTTGAATTCATGATTCCAAATAGGGAATCCATTTTTTCTAATTCAAAACACAGAAGTGTCAGAAATTAATTTAAAACCAATTCATGCTATCAAAACAGAAAGCGTCTTTTTAGGAAATAATAACTATCAAAAGATTGACACTTGTTTATATCCAATTTCAAAGTGGAATTACTTCCAATGATCATAACTGTATTTAAGGGTAAAAATATATTCTAATTAAACTTTTAAACAAATTAAAAATATATTCTCACCATATAAATATATTATATTAGAAGTAAGTTTTGAATTAAAATACAATTTTATTCACTATTCATTTAAAAAGAACTTTATCAGAAAAATACCAAACATTTACCCAAAGTAAATTTTGATGTCCCGATTCTAAATAAGAATTTTATTTTTTCAAATATAATATATAAAAGTGAAAAAAAATATATTTAAAGAGGTTTATCCATTAAAAGGAGGTAAATTGACCTTCTAAAGAATATTAGAGTATTTGTGCTTAAAATTTGATTCATTCACATTTTAAACCTCTAAATTTTAAACCTCTAAATTTTATTGGATAAATGTAAAAGAATTTAACAAACATGTATAATCATATTTTAGTTTGTTCTATTCATTTCATCCAATAAAACATCTTGGAGTTAACTACCATTTAAAATAATAATATATTATTATTATTTAGTATGACTCAACATTGTGTTCAACATAAGACTCCAGACAAACCTAATGTTGTGTGTCAAGTACAACCTTAAATATAACATCCCCTTTAAAATAAAATTAATATTTTATTCAGAAATATTAATAAATATGAAAATTTCATATTCTTTATTTTCCTGGAATGTTACACAAAAATCACCCAAGATGAATCTTTACAATCTACTAAAGAAAGAAGTAATGTTCCAAAAAATGTTATTAAAATAGTTTTAGTTGAAACATGATAGATAAAATGTAACAAAGATCATAATTTAATTTCTTTATCCATATACTAAAAGATTATAGAGTAAGGTAACCTATTTTCCTAACAATTCTGTTCATAAAAATGTAGCTTCTTATGCTATTATAGAATTAAAGTCAAAATATAGAGAAATTTGGGTAGATAAAAATTCCAATAAATATATTAAATCACCAATTATTGATGTAATAATGAATAAGAAGAAAAACTCCCCATGTGTTGATCCAAATTTCGGTATTAAAACCCAAAAATATAAAGAAAATAAATATAAATAGGTTGATATTAAAATAAAAAAGAATGCTATTTTTGGATACTGGTGGAGTTTTGGAACGTTTGGAATCAAATCCATTATTAAAAAACAGTCAAACTATGAATAATATAAAATTTTTGAACATAGGGGTAACATAATATAAGTATAGAAGAAACTTAGTACACTCATACATACTTCAAATAAATAGGGAGATTCAATTATCAATAATAGTTTTAATTTTTTTTCAAAATTATGTGAAATATGAAACATAAGTGGTTAAAGAAAAAAAGTGTGATTATACCAATTTAAAAATAATAATTCATATAATAATTTAAATATAATTCTACAAAAACAAAAATAAATAATAAAGGAAGAAAATTATTCCTTATCGCATAATCAATATAAGTCCATTGAATCAAGTGGTATCAATTAGTCAGAAAAGAAGGTTAAGGTGTATTTATCAATAAAGATAAGATGCTTCTATTGTCATATAAAAGGGTAAAATAAGGAATATTTCAAGATAACTATATATAGGAAGTATAAAAGAATAAATATGGAGTTTAGATTGAGAATCTGTAAAATAGGGGGATAATATGATTGGTTTAGTGGAAAACATCCTTATCAAGGAATTGAAGATGTTATCTAAAAACGGTAATAAAAATGATTTTAAATGTTTATATTAAAGGTCAAGAAGACTATAAATATTATTTAAAAATTAATGAATTGGATTATTGAATAAGATAATCTATTTAAGATAAAATTAAAAGCACTAATTAAATCACATTCTGAATTCTTTTCTATAAAGAATGATTCCACACTCATGGAGAAGTATGTGTATACTTCAAATGAGTGGTTGACTATATAAAAAACCTAGTAGTAAATGGGTATGAAATAAAAAAAACTAAACATAAGGAATGTGATATACATTCTAATGTAGAGAAATTTATTTCAAAATAATTAGAAATAATGATGAAACAAAGAAAACCATACTATCTAAAGAGATATAGATTTGGAAAATTAAGTTTGAAACTAGAAACAAGATTTCTTATAAATTTAATGATTGAGAGGAAGTATTTAGTGGGATAATAAAAAATTATCATCCCTATTTTTCTCATTAAAAGATAATTAAAATACACATTATTACCATATATGACTATTTTAGATACTTTATACTATGAATTAAAGATGAAACATTAAAATATAGAAACAATTAAAAGATACAATCTTTATATGTCTAGAATATTTATCCATCCTGGAAATTTTTAAAAGGTATAAAATTTTATCATAACAAAACATAACTTGACATATCTAAATTTTTATCAAAATTTAAAAAGTATTATAAATTTGCATAGGATATTTCATTAGCTAAAACAATCTTGATCAAGAGTGATATAGATAATCCATTGAGGGGGAGCAATAAAGAAATAAATACTACCATAAATTTATCATTTGTTGTTAAAATATAAAAATTATGGATAGTTTGTACAAAGATAAAGGTGTGGTATGGTGAAAATCTCCCTATTATATTTTTAGATATATAAAATCTAAGGCATTAAGGGGGTGTAATTCTTAAACCAAAATGTAAAGGAAAAGTAAATTTTCCACTTGATTTGTTTTGATGTTTTTATTTAAGTTAAATGCATGTTTATAGAAATTATTGAAAATTTAATTGTATAACCCATAAGAATTTGACATATAATCATATCAAATTATAGATTTTATATGGAAAACATCACCATGTAAATTATTCACTCATGATTTGTATAATGAGATGACCCATGTTTATATATAGTTGAGTAGTTGATATAAAATTTCTTTGAACAATTTTATTCCACCTTTCTCTCTTGTGGAATTAGTTGATTCTATCAACATGAAGGAGATTAAGAAAATGGAAAAATAAATTGGTAGAATATTTTACATTGATATAAAGAGGATAATAATTTTTCCCTTAGAATCATATTTTTATTTATTATCAATATTCTAGTAAAAAATAAAATTTATTGAAGTAAGAAGAACATATTGTAATTATATTTTGTGAAGTAAATATTTGTATTGGATACAAATAAAAATAGTTATATTGAAGTTCTAATTTCATTATGAATTCATTTTTTGTTATAAAAATGTTGATATGTGTATTTTAGAGAATTGGGTGATGGAGGAAGAATCCAACCACCAATTAATATGATGAATCATCTCCTATATTTATGAGGAATAAATAATATGACTACTTATTATTGAGTAACCCAAATATATTTTATTATTAGAGATTTGTTTTTTATGGAATAATGATAAGTGATGATGCTTTTGAATGGTGATATCTAAAATATTTTATAGTTTAGTTGGAAGAAGTGGGCTCTTAGATAGTCTATTGAATCGTTTTAATAACATAGATCAAAAAATACATAGAAGGCATTTCAAGGTGTTAGAGAAATTTCGGTAGAAATGTTAATAATAAAACCATGGATTTATCTAGTATAGAGAATACTATATTGAATTATAAATATATCATATAATAAATTTGAATAAGCTGATGTGAATTTATAATTTATTGGGCATTGAAGATACTTAAACTAATATACTTGAGTATTTAACATGTTTCATGACTTTGGGAATTAGTATAAATATCATTTTAAATATTCCTTTATTTTCCAAAGTCATTAGATGTAATTTTATTTTATTTAAAATGAATTATAAAGCCCTGATAAGTTTTTTTGGTTTCCTAAATTTATTTAAATATTTCCAATTTATTAATGTTTTGATGATTTTAATAAAATCTTTACCATTATGTTAGACTTCTTATATTTCAATAAAACATCATAAGGATGGATAAATATAATCATAATGTTGATTCAAACTATGTAAGGTTCCCTAGAGTTTTGAAGGATCATGTTATAGAACTCCATAAGGTTTTATAATTTTAAAAGTTTGTTTTCATTTTAAAAAACTAACTTTATATGGTTTATATATTTCATAAATATCATGTTGATAACATTTTAAGTTTTCTAAAATTTATAATATTCATATACAAGACATCATAATTTTTCTAATAATCATAAAGTTTAGCTAAAAACATTATAGGGTAGAGGGAATTAATATGGTTAAATTGTATCTCATCATTAATTTCTTTGTTATAATGTTGATGACTTCGTACGGATTATGGGTTGATCTAGAGTTCTTCATAAGTTTCCTTAAACTTCATAAGTGTAAAATTATATAAGGATTTTTATAATAATTTTTTATTGTTCTTGGACATTTTATGTTATATCATAGTAACTTTTTAAGTTTCATAGATTCAATTTGTAAGGATCAAATCTAAGTGGAAAATCTTTGATGATAGATATATCCAAAATAAATGTTTATTGAAGAAGAAAATATGATGATTCTAAATTTATCCTTCATGGATTAAAATATAATTCCCCGACCCCAATTACCCAGAGTCGTTGTATTATTAAATACCATTATCATGATACAAGGAATCATGTCCTGAAAGACTGATCATTTTAGTAGCCTTGTAAGTACTAGATACATACATAAGTTTTACATTACATCATGAAATAAAAAAACAAAATTGTGTCCCCTTCAAACACTCTTATATCCCTTAGCCTATTCTTGTAGGTTAATTGTAATATACTTCTTTTCATCCTAGAAAAAATAAAACATAAGAAAGGGGTGAGATCATATGCTCAGTAAGGATAACAATATTGTGGAAAGTATCATAAATAGGAATAAACATTTAAGGAAATGTATAAGACTAGAACACAAGCCTTTTAAACTAAATATTCAGTATAATATGGAAAATATAAATCAAATAATTTCATTTACTTATTCACATAGATTTTCTACTAGTCAAATAATCACATGTAATATCAATATACAATTTTATAATGATGGAATGCAAAATTCTAGACATCATAACCACATAGTCAAGGCATCGTGCCAAGACTACAAATAAGATTTTGTCAAGGCTTTGTGCCAAGACATTAGTTTGTCTCATGAGACCTTCCGATGCATCGAGAAGCTATAGTGGGCTCCACCCATCACTTACTAAGTCTAATACATTCCTTATATGAAATGTTTTAAACATAACATAAACATTCGTATTAAAACTAGAATATTAAATGTCAATACTTATCTATAAACCATGAATGAGATAAAAATAACACATCCATAGTCAAAAATATCACAAAATATTAAATATAGTATGGAAGATTTGTATAATAACAAATCAACCTCAATCGAGAATAATATCCCATAAAGGATGTTGACATAGTTGAAAATGATCAGTAAAAATCTTTGAGAGAAATATCCCTTTTTTATGAAAACATTTAAAATTCTCACTATTTATCAAAATGTTGTTTAAAAGATAGTTTTGAATCAAAGTGTCCCATGGCACTTTGAAACTTTTAAACGAAATTTGAATTTTAAAAAAATAATTTCTATATAAATAAAATCTTAAAAACATTTTTAAAACATAAACATTAATGAAAAAGATTTAGAAGAATAAATTTTTAAAACGTTTAAAATGATATTTTAGTTATAGTTCCTAACCAAATGAGAGAAGCTTGAATACAAATAATTGAGGTAATAAAAACTTTAAAATATAATGAGAATAAAGGGATTCATGAAATACTATGTGAAAGTATAGTATACACACCAAATAAAAGTGAATTGGTGCATAACAACAAAGAAGTGTCAGTTGAATGTAAGTTGAGATGAATTCCTTTATAAAGATTGTAAACTTCGGTTAATGAAACATAAATGAAATAATTATTTGTTACAAATATAAATACACTCAATATGATTTGATATTCAGTGTAAATCAATCAGAGGAAATTCACACATATTCTTGTAAAAACAACACCAATGACTTGGATGTTTAACTTAATGAATAGAAATTGAGTAAAAATTACTCTTATCATATTTATATCAATGATATGAGAATTTATCAATGGATTGATTATGTGTATCAAAGTTATATCCACAAAAATGGGAGTGGAAATTACTAAATAAGTAAATAAATAGTTATTTCACACATAATCTTGGAGTAAAATAATCAATGAAGTTTGCGTAAAACCGAATGAGTGGAAAATGAAATTTGAAATTCCCTTACCGATTTGGTAACTTACAAAACATACACCCATGAAAGAAGGATCATCCAATGATGATATGAATACACATAAATTAAATTATATCATGCAAAAAATACAATCATAGGTAGTACATACACCACACAAAAGGTAATAGTGGCAAATATAGCATGAATCTCAGAGGAATAAAATTGAGATGAAAACCCATTACCATGTTGTGATCAATCGAGTCATAAAACCAAAAGTGAATAACCACCAAAGTAATCTCATAAAACCATGAATATAAATTGAATCATGATATTATACCTCAAATAAAAGTAAAAAATACACCACATGCAATAAATAAGTGGTGAACCATTGAAATCGCACGGAATTAAAAGTGAGATAAGAAACCTCTTACCTTGTACTTTTCCTTAGTATAGGGTAGGTTAACCTCCTGTATAATGGAGAAATAATTGTTATTAAATTATACAGGAAACAAATACATAAATATGAAATCGTATATTATCTTCTAATATTTCTTTGTTAAACTTCGTATTTAACACATTTAACTTTTCTTTAAATAAAATAATAATAAATGTCATAATCTAATCAAAGTGGACGAAAGGGGGTCATATTTTTTTTCCTAAGGTTGTTTTTGGTCGAATTACACTTATCTAATAGAATTAAGACACGTTTTAGGGTAATTATAATATCATTTTTACCCTTAATTACCCTATTTACTTTTAACTATTGCAAATAAAAGTCAAAATTCACTATTCACTAAATATTATTTTCATCTTATTGAACCACATTTTACTTACTGATATTTACAATATCTCTCGATTTTTTTGAAATTGAATTCACAGAAGCGTTAAAATTATGTTTTATGTAAATTTTCAAATGCTCCTATAAGGTGGGTAAAAGACGGTAAAAAGTTCAATAAAATTTTATACATCTAATTTTATTATAAAATGACTCCAATGAATCAAATTGAAATTATATAGGTATAATATGTATATATATTGACTTAAAATAAATTTAAATAAAATAAATAATTTTTTAAATAAAAAGTCAGTTTTAAATTATAATAGTGTTTTTCACTATTCATCAAAAATTGAATGTTTTCAGAAAAATATCAAAATATTACCCTAAGCTAATTTTGATATTCATTATTCAAAAATGAATTCTATTTTACCAAATTCTAAACATAGAAGTTAAATTAATTAATCTAAAATTAATTCCCGATGACAAAACCGAAAAGCAGGGTTTTAAAAAGTGAAAACTATTAAAACATTGACATGTGTTTATATCAAATTTAAATGTGAAATTACTTATAATGACCTAAATTGTATTAAATTATAAAAAATAATATAATTATACTTCCAAACCATTAAAATCCATAATTTAAAACTATAAATTATTTCTATTAAAAAAGTTTCTTTCAATTAATATTTAGTATTTTTCAGTATTTATCAAAATATAAAAGTTATTAGAAAAGTACCAAAACTTTATCCAAAATAAATTTTTATGTCCTTATTCTAAATAATAATTTACTTTCATTAAATTTAATATATAAAAGTGTCAAATATTGGTTTTAAAAAGGGGTTTTCACTAAAAGGTAGTAAATTTTCATTTTTTGAAAAATACTTATTTTATCTAAAAAATGAATTTGTGCTTATATTATGTCTATGAAACAGACAATATGGATTCTAAAATTATATGGAGTATATAAAATTCAAAATTTAGATAATTCTAATCGTAACGACTTTTTGAACAGCGAGTTTGGTAAATCATGGTGCGCTCGAACTCGGTGTTGCGTGTAGCGCAAGATATTGAATTACATTAATGAAAATAACTTACTATGTAATCTTGGGGTGTTATATAAAACATAAAAATAATATTTTTATTCAATATAGTTGCAGTAAAAAATTAAAAGGGTTATCACTATATTTTTTTATTGTTTCGAAAAATATTTATTTGAAAACTACCCATGGTGACTCAACCTAACTCTTTTTAAAGGGAAACTTTAGAATATTATTCTGAATTTCAAATATATCAAGTATTGTATTGATATTAACTAGGTTAAAAATAACAAATTTACTAATTATTTTTGAAGAATTAGGAGATGATTATTCTCATATTATAAATAATTAGATCATTGTAGATCAAAGTAGTAAGAAATATGAGAACTAAAATGGATCTGAAATAGAGAAATTCTATAATATGTAATTATATAAAATAAATTTGATGGTTCCTATGTCGAGATTCAGTGACTTAAATATCAAAATGGTTTTTAATTCAATAATAATGAATGACAAGAGTATATGAGTGACTTAGCTGAAGAAGATCAAGCTGAGTTACTTTATGAGAATTAATGTTTTTGGATAAAGAATGAAATTCTATTTTAAAATTAATAACACTATTAAGAAATGAGTTACATTAAAACTTTTAATTTCTGAATATTATTTAAAAAGTTATAAAAAAATGTTTTTCTATCGATTTTTGTGTATCTCACCCAAAATTTCATTTTACAGTGAAAAATGTATTTTTATTTAATTTTTTTTCTCACTTTTAATTTTTGATTCTTTATGTTTGAAAAACATTATAAAAATGGTGAACATTCATTTTTGCATGATTAGTGCATGGTTTGTGATAGACATGAAAAAAATACTAAAACCCTATGATTTATTATAGAGGATATTTATATAGTTGACACATCATTTAGATAACCATGTGGCTAAACCATGTGACAAACTATATGTGTCCTATTCCACCCAGATGGTTGGTTCTCTTTTTCAGATACTGTTTGGTGAAACCCTATAGCCTACCATGAAATATAAAATTTCAAAAAGTTTAAAGTTTTTATTTGTGTTTTTTCACCATCTTATCCCCTAATTTCATCCTAATTAAACTCATCCAATCCTTCTTCTCACATTATTATTTCTCATTCCTCCTTGGGTTGATTTATTATGTGATTCATCAATGATTAATTACCTTATATCATGGTAAGATTCTCTCCTTCACTTTTTTAGTTCTCTCTCATATCCTCTTGGGATTTCCTCTATGCATACGTCCATAGAAACCTAGGGATTCCTTTAGAAATGTTTTGAGGTGTGTAATATGATATTTAGGACATTCCATTTCATTCTAGAGGGAATTTATCTCCCTTGATTATTGATTCACACCCTACGAAAATGTATTAATTTATAAAGGTATGGTTTTTTATATGTCACATTTATTTCATAGACCTTGAATAAATTATTATTTTAATAATATAGGTATTTATATGGGTATATTAGGATACAAAATCATATCCATGAAATTTCCTACCATGCATTGGTATTATAATATAATAATAACTAAACATATTCATGATATATATTAGGAGTCACTTGATGGGGTGACCCCTTCCCATGGAGATTTTAGATTACTCTCTTAAGTGCTGTCACACAACTGTTGCTTATTTTCCCATCACCAATATAGTATGTTGATCCAAGGATCCTCTTGAACATAGATACCTTACATAACATTACCAAGGTGATTTATTAAAAATGAAATTTACCAGGAATTTAATTTCCTATAGAAAATTGTCTAAAGTTATCATTGTTTCCTATATTTAAATTTTTAAAATAATATTTTCATATTTTTTACTTATAAAATAATATTATTTGATTAATTTGACAATTTATTCTTTTGAAACACTTAGTGGGATCATACAAGTATAGTTGTTCCCACATAGTAAATGAATCCATTAGGTGTATTATGTTTTTTTTAATGATACAAGTTGAGGAAAATACACTCTTTATAGAAGTGGTTCTTCTTGATAGTGGAATATGGTTGGGTGGTGGTGACATGAGGTGATTGAGCCCTCAGTTCACATGGATGTGGGTAGTATCTTTGGTTTAATTTTTTAGTTTCAGTTTTTATATCATATTTTCTGCTCCTCAACTTATCATATCTTTTATATAACTATATTTAACCTTATTTTTAATTAAGATGCAAATGTTTTATTTTATTATAATTTTTTTTATTACAACATACTTGAGTTTTTATACATATATCTTCTTACTATCAATATAATTCCTCAATGTCATTTTATTAGGAGCATGAAATGATAATGTATTATTGGAATAAGTCATGTCCTCATCTTTTATCCTTTTATCGAAGTTATAGGGAAAAATATTTCCCAAGATACATTCTTGGTCCCCATGGAATAGTTTTGTAACAACCCGATATTTTATGATAAGTATTCTTTTTAATTTATTTTATGTCATGTGTTTTATTCTACAACAAGATTATCTTGTGCTATACGCAACACCGTATTAGCTTGAAGTATACGCAACACTATTCTTAGATTGTGTTACACACAATTTCAAGTTTGTTTGATAATAGTTATTCTACGCAACATTGAGTGTATATATATATATATATTCAATGTATAAATGAAAAATGGTTGGATTCTGTTATAACAAAACAACAAAGGGGTCTTTCACTACACGCAACCCTGATTTGGCTTGCATTACACGCAATCGCGACCTTCCTCAATAGCGTGTGTTGTACGCAATACCGAGTTTCACTAAACAACGATATGCTATTAAAATATTATTAAAACTAGCCATTATGAATATCAATAACCACTTTTTGAAATTTTGTAAATTTCATCTTTCGAAATGGACTTCATTTTTGGATTCGGAATATTGAAATTAGCTTAGGGTGAAATTTTGGTATTTTTCTGAAAACTTTCAATTTTTGATGAATAGTGAAAACACTGGGTTACTATTTCAAAACTGACTTTTTATTTAAAAAATTATTTATTTTATTTAACTTTATTTTAGGTAGAAATTGATACATAATACCAATATAAGTTAAATTTAATTCATTGGAGTCATTTTATAATAATTTTAGATATATAAAAATTTTATTGAACTTTTCACCGTCTTTTACCCTCCTCCTAGGAGAATTTGCAAATTCACATAAAACGTAATTTTACCGCTTCTGTTAGTAGAATTTCAAAAACCCGAGAGACACGGTTGATGTCATTAAGTAAAATTTGGTTCAATGAGATGAAAATAATTTTTTGTGAATAGTAACTTTTTACTTTTATTTACCACGGTTAAAAGTAAATAGGGTAATTAAGGGTAAAAATGATATTATTATTACCCTAACACATGTCCTAATTCTATTGGATAAGTTTACTTCAACCAAAAATAACCTTAGTAATAGCATATGATCATTTAGGACCACATGGATTAGATTACGACATTTATTATTAAATTATTTAAGGAATGGTTAAAATAGTTAAAATCAAAGTTTAATAAGTAAAACATTTTTAATATAGGGTTATAAATAAGATAAATTCAACTATAAATATTCATTAGAAAGATAATACGATTTCATACATAATGGTATTTTATTTGTAATTTTTAGACTTTAAATAATTTAATTTATTTATGACACAATGATGATGATGTAATTATATTATTAATAAAAGATTGACATAATTGATGTTACAAATACTCATATAAATGTAATTTGAGACTTTTTATGAATTCAAATAATTTCTCTGTTAATATGACATGTTAGTATTGATTTAATTAACTTTTTTAGAACTAATCATTCTGTTATGATTTTCAAAAAAATCAATTACCAAATAGTGTCAAAATTGACATAAAATAATTTTTTTAACAAATATTATATTATTAATTGTTATTTTATTCCTAAAAATCTAAGGTTCGGCCAAATGACTTAGATAAGGTTGTATATATTAATAATAAACAACTTTTGGTTCGTTTGGCTTGTTATAGTATGTTTATTAACCTTATAGTGTAAGAAAACAAGAAGACACGGTAAAAGTAAAATTATTTAACTTAAAGTTAAATCTAAATGATAAGGTTAAAATAGATACCTAAACTTGTATAAATTTTATTTTATGAGAGGATTTCGACCCATCCCCACCTTATATTCGAAATAAATCAATTTAGAGCTATTAAAAACCGAATATGACTTTATAAAAAAATAATATTTTTAGTTTTTTCAAAGGTGCCCCTCTCCTCCCTTATAAAGGGCACCTCCTCCCTCTCTTCCTCACACCACATTGAGCCTTCAAGCTCAGACAACCCCTGAAAAATTCTCTTCTCCACTTCCCTAGAAACATCCTAGAGGTCCTGGTCTTCTTCAAAGACATATTTTAGTGCCCTAAGTGAGGACTCAAAGAGGCGCTTCAAAGAAGAGGTAATGTCTGTTACCGATTCTTTCAACTTTATTTCTTCTTCCACTTCTTCTTCTTAGGTTGTTTCATTATGAAGTAATAACATCAGTATCAATAATATACTGATATTTTATTATAAGTATGAAACAACCCTATTTCACCATCTATCCATCCTACGGAAAATGAAATCCCCGCGCGTGCGTACGTACGGAATACCGTCTCCACACCGTGGTGTAATATGTTTTTCCAACACTACCTTACTTGGATGGGTATAATGGTTTAAAGTATAACTATAAATAGTTATTATAACATCATAATGGTTTTGATATATTGTATCACCCAGTCCAATTCAATTCAATAATTATGGGAATGATATCATCGCTCGTGCGTACGTACGGACTACTGTCTCCACGACGGGATGAGATTCAATCTCAATGATTAACCACTCATGAATGATTATAAAGTATATATAATAAGTAATCAGGAAATATATGACATAATAATGATACTGGATTTATTTGTATATATAAGTATGTCATCTATTTAGTTTCATTCAATTCAATAAGGAAACAAAAACAGCGTTCATGCGTACGTAATGCCTACCGTCTCCATGAACAGTGTATTTCATTCCATTTATCGATCTATCATATATATATATATATGTATATGATGAATATATATTACATATAAATCATGTTTTACATTCTTTAATTAAGTAAATCAGGTTATAAGTAATAATATCAAGAACAACAAGTCCAAACATGTACGATAAATAAAACGATTTTACCCAAAACGCTACTTTAACATGGTACTTACAAAATAACGGGTAATATAAAGTCATAAGTGAACCATATATGATATCATAACAATGAATACGATTCTGTAATAAGTCAATGACATTATTTAAATCATTATATAGGATGTTCGTATATATACGAAAGGTAAGGGATAACTTTTCCAATCTCATTTTTATCTGAGATTGTTTATTCGTAAGTATTTACTG
This sequence comes from Viscum album, assembly GCA_963277665.1. NCBI lineage: Eukaryota > Viridiplantae > Streptophyta > Magnoliopsida > Santalales > Viscaceae > Viscum > Viscum album. Next base: position 745,795,416 of record OY728129.1, on the reverse strand, counting down.
GGGTTATATTTATCATCTATGTCCTTGTTTTCTAAAAATGTTTTCATGTATTTTTAATGTCCTTTTACCCATTTTTTACTTTTAATACGTGGTATGTATGGAATCTTTCTTTTACGAGGTACTTTTTGACTTTTCCGGCAAATGTACGAGAAGAATGTTTTTTTAACTTATACGGCACGAACAGATTTTTACGGTTTTATAAAGCCTTATTTTCATGAATCTTCCTCCAAAATATTTCATGAATATTTTCAACAAAATATCTTTATTTTAAAATTGCATGACGTTTTGTGAAAAGAAATTGATTTTGAAGAAGAAAGGATATTTTCCTCGAGAATTTATTTCAAGTGTTTTATCAAAACCATTTTCCATCTAAGATGACATTATTTTATATGTGTATGTTTCAATTATAATGTCTCTATGATTTACATGGTTTAAATTTTCTTATTATTAAATTATATCCATTTCTTTTATATATATTATGTGATGATGGGATGATGTTTATGAAACCCATTTTATTCGTTGGGTTATTATGAATGATGTATGTTTATTTTGTGGCACAAGTAAGAATGATTTCATTATGAGTTGGGTGGGACCTATATCTCCCTCCAATGCATTGGGTAAAGATTTATATCTCATGAGATAGACATGGCTGGAACGGTAAGTTAATCTGGTTCAGTGTTATAGGACTGAAACGAGGAGTGAACTCGATTCAGAAAGGGACTTTGTCTACTAAGACAATCTTGGCAGAAATGTCTTGGCTACTATGGAAATCATAACATGTGATGAATGGTTTCCACAATTACATGTTTTATTCCCATTATATTTTATCATGGTTGATGTCCCATTATGATATATTCCTTACTTACTTCCACGATTTATGTCTTTGCTCAAGATTTTGATGTTTAAATTTCATTTTCAAGTTTTTGCTTCCAAATGTTTATAGACTCTTTTATGTTATCTATGTTTTCCATTACTGATCATTTGATCTCACCCTTTTTATGTTTTATTTTCCCCATGATATAAAGAAAGGTTTTGGTAATAAAACAAAAGGTGAATATATTTATGGGAGATGTTGAATATCTCCCACCACGATTAGAAGATTACGTTCCAAGTTTCCAAAGACACTAAACTATTATGGTCCTTGTGTGTCTGTTTTTGTTATGTATTAAGTATTCCGCAAAAGTAATGTAATGTCCATGTACGTCAAGATTCGGGTCTCTACAGTTGGTATCAGAGGAAAGGTTTAGTCAACCTTTGGAAACTAGGATGTGAAAACGTTAGTGAGATCCCTAGAGATATTTATAAGGTATGTCTAGGGATGTCCCTAAGGATAAGTATACGTATAGAATATAGTCCTAGAACTACGGTAACGATCTTAGAATTTAACCTAAGATGTTAGATATTGAGGTTACTCCCCCGTTGCTATGTTGTTTTCCCTAGCATGATTTTTGCCTCTCACAGAATTTTTTTGTGTTTTAGTCAATGGAGGGAACCAAAAGGAATTCAGTTAACATTGAATCGAATGGACAAATTAGTGACTATGAGCAACGAAATTGCGTAATGCCTAGAGAGAGTGAAATTGTGATTATACTGAATCAGTCATCGCAATATATTATTATCAAGGTGAAATTTAGTGGTATTCCTAATTCATCAAATAAGTGGAAGATAGACTTTTATGCATGTTTGCATGTTGAGGAGAATAAAGAAAGGAAGATTGAGATTCCTAAAGAAGGGAAGAAGAACCTTGAGGAATACCTCAAATGGAGGGGAAGATGTTATCTATGTGTAGAGAAGGGTCATAGAGTGACAGACTGTTATGGAGTTCAATGTATTATCTGTGAAGAAAATAGGCATTACCCAACTCAATGCCCTAACCTAAGAGGATACTTCTAAATCAAGGAAGGAATTATTCCATGACAATCATTGAAGATGATGGTTTGAAGTGTTTATGTATTGGTATTCAAGAATAATGGAATATCTATGTATTGGTCCATTGTGGTTTTCCATAAGAATATGGCATCAGTAACCATGAAAAGTGATTGAAATATTTTTGGAAAGCATATGATATGCGCATAATGAAGGGATAAAGATAAACTAATATGTTTAATAGTATTCATGAGCTCATGATTGATATAAGGACTATGTGGTATCATGGTTTGAGTATATAGAATTTTTGGGATTTTGGAATGTGGAAAGAGACAACTTTTGACAGCATTCATGTTTGCAACTAAGGTTCTATGGTAATTCATGTTTCAATAGAATAAATGATTAAGGAATCCACATGTTTGGAATGTGACCAACAAGACATATCTTATGATAAATGATGTTATTCACGTTCTTGTTATTGACCTTTCCAGTAATTTTTTTCTTTATACTATGAGCTTGGACAGGTGTATTTTGGATAAGTCTAAAGATTGAAAAGGGTTATGTCCGACATCGTATAGTATTGTTTAAGGCTAGAACTTTTTTCGAAATTATTTCTGTAATGTTATAATAGTGTAGTTTTAGAAAAAGGACAACCTGTAGGATGGGTGACAACCCGTCACGTCGGACAAGGCTATGGGAATCGAACCCACAACCGAAGTACGATAGGCCTTTATCGCCTACCACTGGCCTACAGGATGTCCCTGGATTAGTAGAAACTAGTTTTATTATATTAAGTGGTGTGATAGATGAAGTATAAGTCCATTTTTTCAATCATATACGATTAACCTCACCATATATGAACTTATGTATATTTGATCACTTTTGCTAACCTTTTTTTTGAAACATATGGAATGACCCATCATTCTATCATATGATCTATTAACACTTCACGAATAACAAATTTAGCTTCATTTCATTAAGAGATGAAGTGGAAATTGTTCAAGGCATGAACAACAGTGAGATGGTACCAAAATCATGTAAGTATTTCTTTTAATTCATCATCTTTAGGGAAATTATATTGAAAACCAAAAAAAATGTTGTCCTAGTACCCTCATATCCGATGAATCAGATGGTACCTTAGATCATCACAAATCTATGGCTCTGTGATTGTTGGCTTTTTCAAATCCATGTTATCTACCACTCTCCATCAGAACTTGATGGTTAGATTTTTCTTCCATATACATATTTTCACCTATGTTCTCCTACGTGGAAACCTAGTGATGAGTTAATTTGGGTAACTATTACGTTTCATACTTTAGTTTTTTTAAAGTTAAGTTTTGGTATTTCATTTTACGATGTGGGTTTCAATTAAAGAAACTTTCAAGTGGAAAACCATGTATATCCCAGATTAATTTCAAGGGCGAAATTCATTTTAAGGGAGGTAGAATGTAACAACCCGATATTTTATGATAAGTATTCTTTTTAATTTATTTGATATCATGTGTTTTATGCTACAACAAGATTATCTTGTTCTATACACAACACTGTATTATCTTGCAGTATACGCAACACTATTCTTAGATTGTGTTACACACAATTTCAAGTTTGTTTGATAACAGTTATTCTACACAACATTGAGTGTATATATATATATATATATTCAATGTATAAATAAAAAATGGTTGGATTATGTTATAAAGAAACAACAAAGGGGTCTTGCACTACAATCAACCCTGATTTGGCTTGCATTACATTCAATCGTGACCTTCCTCGATAGCGTGTGTTGTACGCAATACTGAGTTTCACTAAACAATGATATGCTATTAAAATATTATTAAAACTAGCCATTATGAATAGAAATAACCACTTTTTGAAATTTTGTAAATTTCATCTTTCAAAATGGACTTCATTGTTGGATTCGGAATATCGAAATTAGCTTAGGGTGAAATTTTGGTATTTTTCTAAAAACATTCAATTTTTGATGAATAGTGAAAACACTAGGTTACTAATTAAAAACCGACTTTTAATTTAAATAATTATTTATTTTATTTAACTTTATTTTAGGTAAAACTTTATACATAATACCAATATAAGGTCAATTTAATTCATTGGATTCATTTTATTATAATTTTAGATATATAAAAATTTTATTGAAATTTTCACCGTCTTTTACCCACCTCCTAGGACAATTTGCAAATTCACATAAAACTTAATTTTACCACATATGTGAGTCAAATTTCAAAAATCCTAGAGACACGGTTGATTTTAGTAAGTAAAATGTGATTCAATGAGATGAAAATAATTTTTGGTGAATAGTAACTTTTTACTTTTATTTACCATGATTAAAAGTAAATAGGGTAATTAAGGGTAAAAATGATATTATTATTACAATAACACAAGTCCTAATTCTATTGGATAAGTGTAATTCAACCAAAAACAACCTTAGGAATAAATTATGGCCATTTAGGCCCACATGGATTAGATTAGGACATTTATTATTAATTTATTTAAAAAAGGGTAAAAATAGTTAAAATCAAAGATTAATAAGTAAAACATTTTTAATATAAGGTAATAAATAAGATAAATTCGAATATAAATATTCATTATAAAGACAAAAATCATTCCTACATAATGGTATTTTATTTGTAATTTTTAGACTTTAAATAATTTAATTTATTTATGACACAATGATGATGCAGTAATTATATTATTAATGAAAGATTGACATAATTGATGTTATAAATACTCAAATAAATGTAATATGAGTATTTTTATGAATTAAAATAATTTTATATGTTAATATTAAATGTTATTATTGATTTAATTATCATTTTTAGAACTAATCATTCTGTTATGATTTTCACAAAAATCAATTACCAAATAGTGTCAAAATTGACATAAAATAATTTTTAAAAAAAATATTATATTATTAATTGTTATTTTATTCCTAAAAATATAAGTATTGGCCAAATGACTTAGATAAGGTTTTATATATTAATAATAAACAACTTGGGGTTCGTTTGGCTTGTTATATTAAGTTTATTAACCTTATAGTGTAAGAAAACAATAAGACACGGTAAAAGTAAAATTATTTAACATAAAGTTAAATCTAAATGATAAGGTTAAAATAGATACCTAAACTTGTCTAAATTATATTTGATGAGATGTTTTCGACCCATCCCTACCTTAAATATTAAATAAATCAATTTGGAGCTATTAAAAACCGAATATGACTTTATAATAAAATAGTATTTTTAGTTTTTCCAAAGGTGCCCCTCTCCTCCCTTATAAAAGGGCACCCCCTCCCTCTCTTACTCACACCACATTGAGCCTTCAAGCTCGGACAAACCTTGCCAAATTCTTTTCTACAATTAACTAGAAACATCATAGAGGTCTTGGTCTTCTTTAATGACCAATTTTAGTTCCCTAAGATGAGGACTCAAAGACGCACTTCAAAGAAGAGGTAATGTCCGTTACCGATTCTTTCAACATTATTTCTTCTTCCACTTCTTCTTCTTTAGTTGTTTCTTTATGAAGTAATAACATCAGTATCACTAATATACTGATATTTTATTATAAGTATGAAACAACCATATTTCACCATCTACCCATCCTACGGAAAATGAAATCACCGCGCGTGCGTACGTACGGAATACCGTCTCCACACCGTGGTGTAATCTGTTTTTCCAACCCTACCTTACTTGGATGGGTATAATGGTGTAAATAATAACTATAAATAGTTATTATAACATAATAATGATAATTATATATTGTATCACCCATTCCAATTCAATTCAATAATTATGGGAATGATATCATCGCTCATGCGTACGTACGGACTACCGTCTCCACGACGCGATGAGATTCATTATTAATGATTAACCATTCATGAATGATTATAAAGTATATATAATAAGTAATAATGAAATATATGACATAATAATGATACTGGATTTATGTGTATATATATTTATGTCATCTATTTAGTTTCATTCAATTCAATAAGGAAACGAAAATACTGTCCATGCGTACGTAATGCCTACTGTCTCCATGAACGGTGTATTTCATTCCATTTATCAATCTATCATATATATATATATATATATGCTGAATATATATTACATATAAATCATTTTTTACATTCTGTAATTAAGTAAATCAGGTTATAAGTAATAATATCAAGAACAACAAGTCCAAACATGTACGATAAATAAAACGATTTTAACCAAAACGCTACCTTAACATGGAACTTACAAAAGAACGGGTAATATAAAGTCATAAGTGAACCATATATGATATCATAACAATGAATATGATTCTGTAATAAGTCAATGACATTATTTAAATCATTATACAGGATGTTTGGATACATACGAAGCATATCAGACATAAGGTAAGGGATAACTTTTCCAATCTCGTTTTTATCTGAGATTGTTTATTCGTAAGTATTTACTGGGGTTATATTTATCATCCATTCCTTGTTTTATAAAATTTTTTTCATGTATGTTTAATGTCCTTTTTACCCATTTTTGACTTTTACTACATGGTATGTATGGAATCTTTATTTTACGAGGTACATTTTGACTTTTCCGGCAAAAGTATGAGAAGAATGGTTTTTTTTTACTTATACAGCACGAACGGATTTTTACGGTTTTATAAAGCCTTATTTTCATGAAGCTTCCTCCAAAATATTTCATGACTATTTTCAAAAAAATCTATTTCTTTTAAAATTGCATGAAATTAGGTGAAAAGAAATTTATTTTGAAGAAGAAAAGATATTTTCCTCAAGAATTTATTTCAAGTGTTTTATCAAAACCATTTTCCATCTAAGATGACATTATTTCATATGTGTATGTTTCAAGTATAATGTATCTATCATTTACATGGTTTAACTATTATTATTATGAAATTATATCCATTTATGTTATATAAATTATGTGATTATGGGATGATGTTTATGAAACCCAATTTATTCGTTGGGTTATTATGAATGTTGTATGTTTATTTTGTGGCACAAGTAAGAATGATTTCATTATGAGATGGGTGGGACCTATATCTCCCTCCAATGAATTGTTTAAAGATTTATATCTCATTATATAGACATGTCTGGAACGGTATGTTAATACGGTTCAGTGTTACAGGACTGAAACGAGGAGTGAACTCGATTCAGAAAGGGACTCTGTCCACTAAGACGGTCTTGGCAGCAATGCCTTGGCTAATATGGAATTCATAACATGAGATGAATGGTTTCCACAATTTCATGTTTTATTCCCATTATATTTTATCATGGTTGATGTCCCATTATGATATATTCCTTTTGTACTTCCATGATTTATGTCTTTGCTCAAGACTTTGATGTTTAAATTTCATGTTCAAGTTTTTGCTTCCAAATGTTTATGGATTGTTTTATGTTATCTATGTTTTCCCTTACTGAGAATTTGAGCTCACCCTTTTTATGTTTTATTTTCCCCATGATATAAAGAAAAGTTTTAGGTAATAAAACAAAAGGGGAAGATCTTTATGGGAGATGTTGAAGATCTCCCACCACGATTAGAAGATTGTGTTCCGAGTTTCCAAAGACACTAAACTATTATGGTCCTTGTGTGTCTGTTTTTGTTATGTATTAAGTATTCCAAAAAAGTAATGTAATTTCCATGTACGTCAAGCTTCATGTATCTACAAGTTTCCACCTCATGGGAATCAAGAACACCCTTTTAACATTTCCACAGATAATCTTGGGTGCCTAGTTCCAGGGTATCCTAGGTTAGTTCATGACAAAATGGTATCAAAGAATGTTTTTTTTCTTCTAATATTTTAGAATTCCAAGTAGATATAATATAGGATCATTTGGAAATTATGGTTAGTTTTTTAGTAATTTATCATCCAATGAACATCACAATGACCCTTAAGTTCCCATTGCATATTGATGAATGAATATTTTTATATGTATTTTGACTTTATTTCGAGTTTTGAGATATTTTTAGTTGAGAATAAATGGATGAATGGCCTTTTCTAGGGAACATAGTTAAGGTGAATTTATTGAAAACCATTTAGCCAAACCATGTGACCAAAATAGAGGTATTATAGTGTTACCCACATGGTTAGTGCATTGTTCACTAAACTGTGTGGCTAAATGATGTACAATATAAATTTTCATATTTTATTTTTTCTTTTTCTTCTATGCGATATCTTGCGATTCTTAAAAAAAATTCTGAATATTTTTTATTCTAATTTAGAATATTTACCAAATTATTATGTTTTACTATATTTTTGAATTATTTTATATAGTTTTATTCCCCCTTGAAGGAATATATTAAACCCTTAGGAGGATTACACATATAATTTTCTGCAAGATAATCCCCTAAAGGGATAGAATCAGATTAATGTGGTAGTGAGAATGGTACGGGGAATAAAAAAATGAGTATGACCTAGGTTAGCTCAAGATCTGGATGTGACTTTAGGCTTGAGTGGATACATGGATCGGACTCTAAAATTTTATATCTATATGACTTCATTGTTCTAAGGGGATAAAAATACATAATAAGTGGATGATTTGATTTAAAAGATCAAAAGGATATTTTAATTTCGTAATATTATGAATTAAATCAAGGTGTAGTGTAACTTTTTTATATAATAAGGTTAAAACTAAAATTTTTGTGAGAAAATGGTTCATGCTAAGTAGTATGAGAACTTAAAGTGAAATTACTTTAATTTTAACTTCCCTCTGTAATTTTGTCCTGAAACTATTGAACTAGAGAAATCTTAGATATGTATGTGCCATATTTAAAGTGATAAATCCTTCATATACTATGATAACTGTTTGACTAATATATGAAACATTTATTTTTATATATCTTATAATAAAGAGGTGAAATATCACCAATTCAAAATAGGGTTGAGACCAAGTATTTTGTCCCAAGTCTTCCTATATTAGCTAAAAATGTATGATGAAGTTGTTGATCAGGACTCAATGGTTGAAATCAACAATGCTAACAAATCATGGTTTTTTGGGGTTACCTACATGTATGGAATAGGTAATTCTAACTAACTAGAGAAGAAAATAAAGTGAGATAAGGCTATTAAGTGAATTTGTAGTCGATCTATGATTCCACTATAATCTTTATGATCTATGGAAAAGGGAAGCGGGCCTGTCACAAGTTATTAGTGTATTAAGGTCAAGAATATGAAAATTGCATGACCATCAATCCCCAAGTCCTATCAATCTTTTTGGGGGCATGGGTCATTTATAGAGATCTTGAAATGTGATCTTTTCTCCCAAAAGTGGTTCAGGTTCTTTAGCTATGAGGTGCTCCACAAGGTAATTTGATTCTTATAATGTGGTATGATCTTAACCCCATGGATGAGAGTATATATAGTACTCAATATGGTAAGAGATGGATAATGATCAAGAACATGGCTACCAGTATACCTCAAACCCATCTTTAGTTGTAGTAGTTTCATGTTGTAGGGGATATTCCAATAGAGGATGATACAGTCCTAGAGACTATGAGAGGTACAATTCTTAATACTTCATCTATAGAAACTAATTTATTTAGCATAGTCATATCTCATTATTTTATACTATGATAATTTTTTGACTAATATTTGAAACATTTAATGTATAGTCTCAATATCAAGTGTGGTGTAAGTATGGGATTTTATAGTCCTTAAGATGAATCTATTTGAAATTATTATTTTAATGGATGGGAGGGTTTCCTTTTAGTGATATTCTGATTGCTACCGGTAGAAGGTGAGCTTCACCACTTCCAATGGGAACCCTCAAGTGCTACAAGGGGAATAAGGTTTTCAATCAGGTCTTCTCGGACCACCCCTTACAATAGTGTGGTGTTTGGAATTTCAATTAATATCCTTCTCAATTAAGGATAATGAAATGGGATTCTAGGAACAATATTCATCCAATTATGAGGGATTTTTTAGGTTTTTCTATATGAATTCAAGTGATTACCCACAAAATGGGAAGTCATGTTTTCTATTGATCTGGTGCCAAGAACCCAACTCATTTCCTTTAAATATTATCATATGTATCCTATACAATAAAGATAATTTATAGTTAAAATACATATTTTAGAAGATAAATGCTCCATTCTTCCTAGTGTGTCTCTTTTGGATTCTCTAATTATCTTTTATAAGTAATAGTATTATTCACTCTAGTTGTTTATTAATTATTAATAGATGAAATAGGTGATTACTAATAAAAATATCCCTTCCCTAGTATCACTAAAATATTTTATGGGATAAAGGGGGTAATGTTGGTTTTTTTATCAACCTCTATCATGGTTATCAAATATTAGGGTAAAATGGGTTGATGTCCCTAAGATTTTTTTTTAAAGTAGGTATGAACACTTTGACTATGTATGGATTCCATTTAGGTTAACCAATTATTGAATGGTCTTTATGGAACTCATGAATCTGATATTCCATCGAAACCTTAATACTTTTATTGTGGTTTTTGTGGAAATGATATTGGTGTATTCCAATTCATTAGAGGATCATAAGCATATATTGGGAGTTGTTTATGGGACACTATATGATCATCAGTTACATTCCAAGATATCTATGTGTTATTATTACATTGAAAAGGTAAACTTATTAAGACATCTAGTTTTAGAGAAGAAAATATTGGTTGATCCAAATAAGTTAAAATCCATTATCTCTTGGTAAGATCCAAATATATTCTAAAATATATGTATTTTATATTATTTATATGATATTACTATTGATTCATTAATGATATCTCCTAGATCGCATCACCTATGAATGCTCTTATGCAGAAATGGGGGAATTTTGTATGGAGTCCTCATTGCGAATTATTCATTTGGGAATTAAAGTGAAAGTTTAACTCAAGGAATATTCTAATTATAAATGAGTCTCATCATGGATATGTAATGCATTGTGCTATGTAATATACGTTTTTGGGTTTCTTTATCATACATGATGACCATATGGTGGGGTATAGTTCTTTCCAAATATGTCCACATGAGAGGAATTACCTAACCCATGGACTAAAGGGCATAGATATTATGTATTATATCAAGTGATGTAGAAACTATATTTTTAGGTAAATATTTTATGGTTTACATCAACCAAAAGAGTTTAAGATATAGCTTTTCTCAAAAATACTTGAACCTAGGGTAAATAAGGTGGGTGGAGTACCTTTATACATTCAACTTCAACGTCTGTTATAGAACAGAGAAATGAAACATGAATATATATGATCCTAGAAATAAGTTTCATTCTCCATCTTAAAGGGAGTCCAATGATGAATGAAAACTCATGGTTCTTTTCATACAGATACATCTAAAAGCATGTTAGGAGAAAGATATTGTGTTTTTATTACTATTAACATTAATCCCCTTCTTGTACTCATTCCATAGGATAAATTTAGGTATGTGTAATTGAAATTTATTAAGTAGATCTAAAATGGTGGTGAGATCATCAATGAGTAGTCTCTATATTCCAAAGTATATCTCTACTTTAAGAGACATTATGTTGTTCCCATATCAATGAAGATGGTCATGATGTAGTATTTCTACTATTAATAGTGTTTTATCCACCATAGTACCACTATGATGTTCTATGAAATAATACCCTTATACTTGTGTCCAATTATGAGATGGATCATATCATATTTTTTATCATCATGGCTTACCTAGATCTATTTATGGTTACTAACCAAAATCCCTCATGTTTTTTGCAACCCCTTATGATTCCTAATTAGAAGTGGCATGAGATATCCATGTAATTTTTTAGTTTCATTTCTTTATTCACCTTTGGTTAATACCAATATTAGGTTGTTATTTATTGGGTAACCAAATCATATCACTTTATTTCGATCATCAATTCCATGAAATAGGAGGATCTTAAGAGTTTGTATGTTAAATATATTGTAAGGTTTCATGGAATTCCATATGTTATAATTTATGACAGGGACTCTAGTCCACATATTGTTTTTATAATGGTCTCAAATAGGTTAAGATATCTCACATTTAGCTAAAAATTTCCTAATATTTATTATAGATTGATATAAAATGTGAGCAATAAAGATTTTAGAAGACATTTTCCAAGTCTTTGTAATGGGATTTAGAGGTTAATGGGAGAAATATTTGGGACCGGTTGAGTTCATGAATAATAATATTTTCTAGTCTTAAATTAGAATGTCTCATTATAATCTATTTATAGTCAACATTTCTATTGTCCCATATGTTGAGATGAGGTGTGTGAGACATACTTGGTGGTACTGAATATCACGTAAGGGATAATTATGAAGAATCAAACTACTCAAAAATGATTCTGTGTCATAATAGATTATCCATAAGTATTATACAGATCATCTTCATCATTATTTTGAGTTTTTAGTGGGTGATCTAGAATTATTAAAGACCTCCCATGGATTGGGTCGTCGTTGGTTCAAAATGAACAAGAATATTTCTCCGACATATGTGGAAAACTTCGAGATTACTGTGAGAATTGGGATAGTTTCTTATGATTTGGAATTACCACCCCAATTAATAATGCCCCATAAAGTGTTCCATGTTTCTCAATTTAATAATTCTAATCTAGACCCTTACCATGTATTAAATATGGAAGATATGGAGTTGGAACCCAATATCTCAATGGGATGTCTTACTATCAAAATGATTAAATATATGTAAAAAGTGCTTCATGGAAGTTATATCACATTGTTATAAGTGTTTTGGTAGAACCAAAATGACTTTCACTTGTATTGGGAGAAAGAAGTTTTAGTGATATAGAAGTGGCTTTACCCCTAGTTAATCTACCTCCTTTGAGATGACTTTATGGGTGTATAAAGTGTCATGGTGGGTAGAATTTTTACACTCACAGTTCCATTTTTAGGCATGACATGTATTATTTTCTATTTTTTATTATTATCATTAATTTTTTAGCCTTTAAATTTGAAAAAAAATTAAAAATGGTGAACATGTATGGTCACATGGTTGGAAAATGGTTAGTACTAGTCATATAGAACACTTTGAAAAAAAAATAGTTTTAACAATGCTTGTTTTTATATTTGGTTATGTCTCATCTAAACATGAATAGAAATCATATGACTAATTAGGTGTGTCAAGTGACTCCCCAATGTTTGGTTCATAGATTGGAAAACTTTTTGGTATATTGGGAAATTTAAAATTGTGAAATTTCAAAAGTGGCCCAATTTTATAATCCCTTTAACCCCTCATTTATTTTTCATTTGACTCCTCTAGACTCTCCACACATGAAAATACTTACACTTTCCTCCTTGGGTTTATTTTATTATGGTATTTCTCATGTATTCTTCATGGAAACTCTAGGTAAGAGTCTTTCATTTCCACTTCTTGGTTATTACTCTTTATCGCTTGGGTTTTCCTCTTCCCCTACAACCATGGTTCCCTAGGTTTTCTTTTAACTAATTTTTAAAATTTGTTTTATGATGTTCATGGACTTATATTTCCTTCTAGGTCTTCTCTCTCCCTTGGATACAGATAGTCACCATTGTCAAATAGTTTCACTGATAAAGGTCAGTGGCTTCACATGTAGCCTTTATTTGATAGACTTTGAATGATTAATTATTATAAAATGAAACTTATTCCATTATTTAAAAATATTTTAGGTGATATTTAAACATTTTTATATGTGATATAAAATTTTGATGTTGTTTTCCATTGAAATTGGTAATTGAAGTGTTTTTAAAAGTATGCTTCCTAGGTTAGAATATGGGTTGTTTGTGTTTTATTTAACGAACCACCCATTACATAATTGTATTTGGTTTTAAATAATGAAATGATGATACCATTAAAGGTTATAAAAAATCACAACCTTGTGTATTTAGTTGGTAGGGATATGATATGAATGACTGTGTATGAAGTTTTCTACCAAGCATTTGGTTTACATTATAACACTAACTAAAAATCATCAGAATTTGTATTTAGAGTAACTTATTGGGGTGACCCATTTCTAATAGGCCTTGAAATTAATTGCCCTAGTATAAGTGGGTAGTTATTGATGATTTATTTTATCACAAATATTTTTTGAGGATCTTAATATTCACTAGACCTTAGATAATCTGGGGTTTTTTCATATATTTAAAATGTTAAAACATATTATAATATGATTTAATTTCAAAATATTATTATTTTATTTATTTTACTATGACTACTTGCGAAATAAATGATTGGATCTTATAGGTCAAGTTTCACTCACACCATAAATACACCCAATGGTTGTATATAGTCATTGTTTCTTAGATAGAGGTAGAGTTAAATAATTTATTTATAATTTTAGTTCTTATTGTTGTAAAAATATTTTTAGGTAGTGGTTACTTCATGGGATTAAACACCCATGTCACACTAATTAGGTTAGCATATTTTGTTTCATTTTTTTGTTCTAGTTTTTTAATCAAATTCTTATATCACCCATTTGGCTCCCCAAAATATCTTATCTCATATATGTGTATTATCGAACCTATTTTTAATTATTATATATATATTAATTTATATTTTCACTACTTATTTAATAATTTATTCATGTTTCAACTTACTATCTATGTAATGCATGAGTATAATTTATTAGGAGTATAACATACCAAGGTATGGTAGGGTCATTCCAAGTCCTCTATTTGTATCAATTTGTTAAAATTATTGAGTGAATAAATTAACAAGGTATTTTATTGATGCATATTAACTATTTTTTAGCTATTGTATATTAGGAACACCCTTCAGTCCTTGTTATAGATCGGATCTAGTTCCCGGTTCATGGGTAGCCTGGGTTGGATTATGACATTGTGGGGATATTTTTGAAAAATATAATCCAAATAATTGTTATTGAATAAATTTATATTCATTTATAAATGGTTAAAAATGTTAAATAATTTAGGAGTAATTATTCTAAAATGGTCTAGTGGAAAAGCGGATAAATGAAAAGAGGATATTTTATTATCAGGGGAGAACACACATGTGAAAATGTTGTGGAAATAAAAACATATAAAATCTGTTATAATGACCTAGTGATTAAAAGGATTGATAAGAATAAAGATAATTAAGGTTGGTAAAGAATATAATATATATTTGAAAATATGGACCTCTTGAAGAAATATAACGAGAACCCAATATAGAACAATTGAAGAAACTATTCTCTATATATTGAAGGAGAATAGGGAAATGAAAATATCTACAATATATGTATTTTTGGGTTGAAGTGGGAAGAAGAATAAGAAGAAATTGGTTCACATAGTATTTATTGAGATACCATATATTACTAAAAACCTAAATAGTTAAAAAGAGAATAAATAATAAGATTTATGGAGGCCCACATGCAAGAAAAAAATTATATCCATCGAAGGTTGTCACAATCATTAAAGATCAGTAAGAGAAGATAGTGATCAAATTATGAATGAGATCAAAGTACTTGGATTGTTATAGAGAGTGTGTTGTATATACTAATTCATAATATCTAAAGGTTTTTTAAGACTAGTTTCAGGAAGCATATCAAATATTGTTGATGTAGTAACATCCTAAGAAGAATTCTGATCTACTTTAAATGTAGATGGATATATTGTAGCACTATCATGAGACGATATAATTTGGCGGGATAATGTGTAGAACATGATATATATTAATTTGGTATAATCCTTGATCACATTGTTTTAGGATGATACTTGGAAAAACTATTATAATTTATGATCATATTATCATATAAAATCTATATATCGTATGATCACAAAGACAGTAAGGATGTAGTCAACCACATCAATGGGGATCCTTATAACAATACTATGTACTATCCTTTATTTATTTTCTATATTTAATTTGGAATATTTTTTTGGAATGAATAAAAGTGATCCACCTATATCATAACTATTAATAATATATTAAAGTCTAAATAGTGAAAATAACTATAATAACATTTGGAATGTGTTAAAATAATAGGAACACTTGATTAACCCCTGAGTGTCCTCACATATTCTTAGGTACTCACACTACCATTTTGAGATATAAGATCTGTAATAATATGATAAAAGATAATAAATGTTTAAATCTAAAAAAATCATTGGGAATTGATACCAAATTTTATAACCTCGTCGATACCCTGATATGGGGGGATTCGAATTGTAGTGTTTCCTAATTAATTTTTATATTTCACTCAATCATATCATTTTTAGATCTCATTTTGGTGCTACTAAGATATAGTTTTCAACTAGTAAATAAATTAATTTCTTATAAAATCTCACTAAATCTCAATAATTAATGAAAAAATGGTAAACACACAACACACAATGGTTTTAATTTATTCACCTAAAGTGGTATAAATCTATGGAGTATATACATATCACTGATTTAGGGTTGCAAAAATAAACTATAAACACACTATTTTGGTGGATAAAGGATTTATATGAAGTTAATAATTACCAAGTATCACTATCTATAAAATTTCATAGGGAATAAGTCACTATCTCTCATGGGTCAGTCCATTCTCCTCCATCATGCACTCCTCAAAAAGATATCAGTTTCTAGACTTATAGTTATCTTATCAACTTATCAACATTAAGTTCACTACATAATCAATGTATATAACTAATGTAAAATGAATCGTGATTCAATATGTAATGTTATACTATATAAAATGAGTTACTCTTAATTACATAATGTGATATTACCATTTCCTTGTGAGGATATTTGAATCTTTAATCTTCAAATAGCATTCAAAAATCAATAAAAATTCAAATAAAGATAATTTTTAATATGAAATTCTCTTATTAAACAATTTAATCTTAAAACTTTCAACCATATGTATCACTTATTATTCATCACCATATGTACTCAAGTTAATAAACCTCATATGGTAGTGATAATATATCCTTGATTCATCCTCATTATTATAATTCTTAGGATTCTAGATCTTTTAATGATATAGAGTAATTTCACTTTATAAATTTGATCTTTAGGATAATTTCAATCGGTAACAACTCAAACCTATTTAATTTAGACATTTAACAGAGCCCATAATTCTAATAAGTTTCTTTATTCTTCCTCTTTCATTCTTGTAACTCAATGTTCCCTTTACTAAATTTCTTATTTGTATACTGATGGTATTCTTGACATCAAGATCTAGCAATTTTAAATTAAATTTAAAATTAAAATTTAATTAAGCAACTTGAAAATATTGTTCCTTAAATTCATCCATTAAATTATTTCTAGGTAAATATCCACCATATAAAATCATATGGCTAGTTTTTTATCATTATAAAAACCAACAAACAAAAGGGAGAGTTCTAGGTTGATGTTGACACCACAAAATTTGTTTCATGTACTTCTCCACAAAATTGAATATTTGATTCTCACATAGAAAAACAATTCAAGTATGAGTAAAGATGTTTCACAATTAAGTAAGAATATGTAGTATGGATATCTATCTTCCAACAGAATTCTCTAAAATTAGGGATAAGTGGAAAGATCCCCCCTCAAAAGGTTGGTTGTGGATTTCCAAGATCGATGATGAAAAGGTGTTAATTGATTAAATTGCAACTTCCTAGTTTCATTTGAGAGGAATTGGTATATTAACAATATCATGAAGTGTATATCTCTTTGTGATATTTGATTTTACTGGTCACATATCCCAAACGGACTTACAGATCAAAAGTTATAGAACTCGGAAGATAAAAATATTTTATAAAGGAATTTCCATAACCTACGAGAAGTACCTATATGGAAGTTTAATTTTTTTCACCCCTATGTTGAAGAGATATTCTGAAGAGATACGAATCCAACCTACACCAAAAAAATACATTCGACTAGCCCCACTCCTTTCATATAAATAGGACCCTTGGGCTCTCCATTTTAGAAG
The DNA here is from genome assembly GCA_963277665.1 of Viscum album. Classification (NCBI taxonomy): domain Eukaryota; kingdom Viridiplantae; phylum Streptophyta; class Magnoliopsida; order Santalales; family Viscaceae; genus Viscum; species Viscum album. The sequence continues at coordinate 745,777,692 of OY728129.1, read as the reverse complement.
TGGAAAAATATTGAAGAACTCCCAAATCTTATATTGCATAGCTCCTTTGCATCAGTTCTCAAAGACTCTCATGTAATTATCAGAAACATGAGATAAGATAAATTAAAGAGGGAAAAGTGGTTTAAATTCACATCATGTTCTAGAACACATAGAATTTTTCCATGGACCTATGCCAAGGGCCTATGTCGAGCACCCGCGTGATGCACCTTAGTGAAGCACCTATGTGACACACCTTGGCGGAGCACCTACATGGCCCAACTGGGCAGGGAACCTACATGACCCCATTGGTCCATATCGATGGGGATTTTCCCCCACACCCCCTCTTGATATCAGTGTCATACTGTGGTCCTGGCACTCTAGGATGGTCCCTTCACTTCTTTCATTGACCCCCATTAGAAATGGAGATTCACACTGCAAAATTTTCTGGTCAGTTCGGTATCATTTTTCATTGCACCCTTTATGCATCCCAACTTTCACCGTTAGGAATACCCGGATTTGGGATAATCCTCCACAATCACTTAAATACCTTCATTCAACTTAATTATCTTGGTTCATTTCTCATGTCATGAGTTGAAATTAACCTCTTGTATTCCTCTAGGAACTTGAGTTGAAAAACTCCTCAAGAAACTCCTCAAACCTCATCACCTGACCCCTATTCTAGGTCGAATCACTAATGGGAATCCTTCTTAGGAGTAATCCCAAAACAATCCTCAAATGTGAATCCTCCTTAGGAGTAATCCCCAACCAAACCTAAAATGGGAATCCTCTATAGGAGTAATCCCCAACCCATCCTTAAATGGGAATCCTCCTTAGAAGTAAGCCCCAAACAAACCTAAAATGGGAATCCTCCTTAGGATTAAGCCCCAAAAAATCCTCAAATAGGAATCCTCCTTAGGATTAATCCAAAACCAATAATCAAAAGGTAATCCCTATTAGAGTAATCCCCTAGTCTTTTGGGTCGGTCCCAATGACCTTCACTCACATTAAAGGGTACATTACTCTGTGCCCTCGCCCACCATCACCTTAGCTTATTTCACCATAGGCCTGGCCTCTTCTTTCAATGGAAGAGAAATTTTATGGTTTTTTTAATATTTTAATTCCGATTGTTTCTCACACCGAGCATGAACCATGTGGGTTTAGGGATTTGTGATTAGTACAACATTCACACAACTTATTTCTCTCTTAAACGATGATAACTTGGATTCCCACCATAAATGGGATACGTAAGAAGCATTTACTGAAGGCTCAAGCACACTAGATATCCTCTTTAGTAATACAACCTTAATTCCATTAATCTGTTCATCCTCTTTAGGATTAATCCCCAACCTATTTCTCTCAAAGGGTCATACACCCCTGCAAGACTTTCCTAACTACGTGAGTTTTTATTCCCATATGGGTGGGGTATATAAGAATCTTCCCTAAGGTTAAAACTCAAAACACCAAATTAACCTTGTTCTTCAATGATCATATTCCCAACAGGGTCTAATCCAACTTGGAAGCTCATATATTTTTTAGGTTCCTTAGGCTGCTTAGGCATAAGTCCCACACCAATCTTTGACTAAGATCTTTCAGCTTAGATGTCCTTACCACCTGAAATTAAACTGTATGGTTAGGTCCCTATCACAAGATCATAAAAGGTATTATGTGTCCCATTATGCATCACCTAACTACAAGGGTTCTTATTTCTTCCTCAAGGATGCATAGGTAGACTATTTATGGGTATGATCCCAACATCAAAACAACTTTTTTCAGCCTAGACGACCATAAATTCCAGAGTTCCCCACTTAGTGGCTTAAAAATCATAATCATAATAATAATTACTAAAGGATCTCTATGTGGTATATAAGAGGATACCATTGATGGATAACCCCGAAAACATACAGACATCTCCATTAATGAGGAACCTTGAATACATATGGATGATTCTAAATTTCACAAATGCAAATAATTGATTGAAAATTTCCTGGGAAACCTATGTTATACTTGGTAAATTAATAAGGATTCATTAACATATCTTAAATCTATAAGTGATTCCCGGAATAGGAAATAATTCCCCCCAAAAGGGAGTGATGAGCCCGACCTCCCATCCTCTCAACCAATGTGAGTTCTTAAGTATTGTAGGTCCAAACCTAATGAACACCTTCCTTTGGAAACCATGTCCATTTGGATAAAAAAACTATTTTATGTTTTTGGTTCCATAAATAAATCTGATGGAAAATGTCAAAAATTAGTGATTCCTAATAAGGACACATGTTTTGGGAGGAAAAATTAAAAAAAATATTAATAATATTTTAGATGGAACCAAATTTAATGGTGTTCAAACATCTTTTACTATATGATTGGACTTTTTCTATAACACCCCATAATTTTCATACAAAAATATTACATATTATTATATGAATATTCAATATATAACACTATGATCCATACCAAAATAATATAAGTTTAATGTATTTTTAAAATTAGATATACAAACAACTTATTCATAAGAGATCTATATCATCTCCCACAAAGTTCATAAAAACTACCACCCTTCATAGTCATACAAAGATTAAAATTTTTCTTCATATGCTATGGAAGGGAAACATAAGAAAAGGTGAGATTAGAAACTCGGTAATGGTAAACATGGTAGATATTAAGGATCATTTAAGAAGAACATGGGCATAAGGGTATGAGAACATGAGAGTAACATTCATACCCATCATATCTTATATAGTAATCTTGAGTCATGGAAAAAATATTTGTATTTCACAATACACGAGTCATAATGGATGCAAAGAACATGAGATATGATAAGGTAAAATTGGAATAAGACATAAGTTTGTGGCATACACATAGGCATATAAAATCTTATCTTTAATCAAGGATCATTTAAAATAATATCATAGTGGATTGGGTTCACTACGCATTCCATCATATCCTTAGTCAAGGTTCACTCCCATGCCTATCATAGATAAGAAAGTCTATTAATGATCTAGGTCCACTCCCTATTCTAGTCTTTATTATCTCATCATATATTTATCTTTAATCAATGCATTGGGGGGATATATAATTTTGGTTCCACCTATCACATAATAAAAATCATACATATGTGTTCCATAAGATCATAAAACATTTATCATAGTATAAGACATGGAAAGTAAATGGGTTTCATAAAAATTTAATCATTTCATCATAGTATAACATATGTAAGACAAATAGGTTTCATAAATTTTACAACATAACTTAACTAATATTTGGACACAAATCAGTTCTATAGAGTCATCCTTAAATAATCATAATTATAAGGCTTACAAATAATGAAATTGGATAATATCATTGTATCATATCTATATTAAATGACATGTAACATCAAAAGATTGTATCATAGAAGAAAATTAAATTTTAAACATCACCATAACATTTCATGATGAAAATATGCTTTTCACATTCAAGTAAATTATGTAAAATATAAAAAGTGTCCAAACATTAAGGAAATTAACTTAATTGAAAAGAAACTTGGAAATTGATAAATAAAGCTTAAAATAACTCTAAATTAATGATTTTATAAACTTTCATTCATGTAATATATTTTAATGTAATGATTAATTTTATAATTTTAGTAAAAAGTGAAAAGTAACTCATTCAGAAAATGAAAAGAATATTCTTTTTCAAACTATATTTTTTAAATTAAAACACTAGATTAAATTAATTTAAATAATCATAGGATAATTGTGAAAAAATCTTGAAAATATTTTTATAAATCATGGACATTTAAAAATAATAATTTTCGTTTGAAGAGAGAAATAAAGTTAGTTTTCCTTAAAAGAATTTCACTCAATCTATTGAAAAATTAAATAGAAGAAAAAGAAATGAGAAATTTTAATATATAGAAATGAACATATGAGAATAAAATGAAATGGGTTTAACATAACATGATCTTATAATTTTATTTAATGAAAATTCAAGAAAAACCTTCCCAATTAAAATTAGATTAAAACAAAAATCCCTAAACTCAAGTTTGAATTATTTAAAAAGCTATCTAACATCCAGTATAATATATTTAAATTTTTTATACCTCTATATAATAGTCATTTACATACTTATAATATCATATATTATCCACATATAACATTTCAACATTCATTTATTATTAATTCCTTATTAAAATCACCGTCTTCGGTTGTTAACTATCTCATTTATCATGAGAATTTCAATTAGGTAGTTCTGTTCCTTGTAATTTGATCATGGTTCCATATTCTTCGTAATTTTAATCATTATATAACTATCATATATATATATATATATAATTTAAATATTTATATTAATCCATAAGTGGTAGATATATAAAAATGAATTACACCGTTCATGGTGATTGTAGGTTGTACATACATATGAACATTGTTTTCAATTTTGGACAAATCAAAGAAAATAAAGTTAAATAATAATTAAAATATTAAAATACATTATTATATAATATGTATTAATTATATATTTACTCATTACCATCCATGTAATATGGAATTGAAAAACGAATCACATCGCATCATAGAGGTGGTCATCCACGTGTGCACACAAGCGATGTTATCATTTTTCAATGAATGAGTTGGTAAGATAGAAGATATGATATTATAATTATGGAATCATATTTTTTGTTAAAATATTTCATATAAAAACATTAATCTCATTATAAAAACCAACCATTAAATATGGTTATGGAAAATTAATTGTATCTCTACATGGAGGTGGTAGTCCGCCCATATGAACGAGCTATAATTTCACTTCCAATTTGATGGAAAAGAAGGCGGATAATGGTAGTTATGTAATCATAATAAAATTATTTATATTAATGACAATAAATTTATTATTTTATGATTAATACCTTATATTTATAGGATGTATAAGAATAAATATATTGAAAACTCTCGATTAATAGTTAAACCTCTTAGTTAAGAAACCTTGTTTGGATTACACCTTAATATTTCAATGGATGGTATTTTGAAAAGTCCCAAAGATCTAGAATTTGGTTAAGGAAGTTATGAAGTTATGATTATATGGATTTTGTTATCGATAATGCTCATAATATGTGATGAAGATTGAAAAAGATGTTACATTTTATAATTGAGTAGTGGGGAACTCTTGAAATTAATTAAATATTTATATATAATTAGTGTATTTCTTATGAATAATGCTTACAATTCGACATTAATTCAAAAAAAAGTGTATATGGTTGAAATATCACCATATAATTAAATATATATAGTTTTAATCATCATTTTTAACCTTATATTTTGGTTTAACCCCTTCTTCAACCAATTTTAACCTTAACTACGGTATTGATTTTTTCACTCCAAAAGGGTTATAATTTTAATAAAAAGATGAAAATTTGATTATAAGTGCACAAGGGATTAAATTATTTACCATTTATCATGATACTTATCCTCTTTAGATTTTTTTATGTTGGGGCCAAAATATATTTTTATTATGAAATCAAAGACTTCTTTATATCTGGGTAGAGGGAGACTTGTTACCTAGCTTTTTGGCTCAACACCAAGTGAAAGATAAACATGAATTAAAGGATCAGTGTAGTATCATTACTACATCATCCTGCATGTGTCATATCTATTCAACTTCTTACCAACTTCATACATGCATCACCACCTTCCCACTTCATTCTTGCATCACCACTTGCATCAAAAATCCTCGAATGGGCTTGTAAGGAATTGAACCTCGATCTTTTAGATACAAGATTATGAGGTTTACCACTCAAGTTCCACCCCAACAACATTCATCCTCTTTATTTATTTTTAGGATTTGCAAATAATTTAATAATATTTTATTTTCCATAAAATATCATTAATTTCATTTTTTTACTCTATTCACTTAATTTGACAATAAATATATATTAATATAGTAATTTAAATAGAATATAAACCATAAAAACATTACTAATATTATTTATTCATCTATAAAATTGTTAAAGAACTGTAAAACTCAAAAAATATTATTTTAGATGTTTTAAAATCAAGTACTTGATTTTCTACAACTTACACATGTACAGTGTCAGCATTGTGAAAAAATTTAAGGCAATCATTCCATCACTAAAAAGTAAAAATAAATTAACATGATAAAAAATTAAATAATATTTCAAATAAAAATTTATAATCTAAGTTATCTACTCTTATCCTTATATAATATTTTTAAAGGTATTAATGTTAAGAGAGTGACATTGTGGAATTTTCTTTTCTACAAATAATATAAATGTAAATATCAAAATAAAATTGAACCAAAATGACATGTATTAGAATATGGTATGAACATGGTCTAATATATCTCAACCAATGAAATAAAGGAAAGTTTTTATAGGATTTTGGAATTTTATCTCATGGTTTTAACTAGTTTTAATGATTTTATCCTTACTGAGGCGACACATATTTGTCAACATTACTATTTATAATGAAAAAAATAAAAGGTTCTTATTTATAAACATTGAAACTATTGATTTGAAATATAGAAATAAAATTTCAATATTAAATTCACAAAAGTGGAAGAATTTAATTTAAAATTAACTTTGTAAAACTTTATGAAAATCAATTTTCTAGAAAAAATGTTTTATAAAGTATAAAAAGTTTTTATAACAAAATATATCATAAAATTGATTCCAATGACCTTAATTTGATTATTCCAAAAATAAATGAATTAATTTTATTTTTAAATCATTTTACAAAATACACTTATGTAAGTTCCTCAAATGAAAAGGTTGTATTTAATAAAATTAAGTATTTTTTAATTTTCCCTAAAAAATAAATCTTTTCAAAAAATTATCAAAATTTTACTCTAAGATAATTTTGGCATAAAAAATAAAAAATTAAGTTCTTTTTTCCAAATATATTTTCTAAAATTGGTAAAACATTTTTATAATATTTACTAAAAAAGTTGAGGGAAAATTAATTTATGAAGCATTTAAAGGCCATACTAAAAAATAATTACGTATTTATCAATATATTTACTATATATAAAACCTTTATATATAATTTTAAAAAAAATTATGCAAATTAAATCAATAAAATCAATATACATGTTATAATAGCATGCTATATTATGGTTCATTTTCACTAGGGATTGCATGTATCACTAGCTATTGAAGAAATAAAATTTATTAATATATCATAAAATCTTAGGGTGTTATATTCTATAGACCTTATAAATATTTATACCTTATAATTACATCACCCTTATAAAAACAATTTAGGATAATTATACCTCATAACATCATCAGGTTCCCACATAGCCTCCTCTAATTTATAGTTTCATTACCTAACTTTGACCAGGTGAGTGGTCTTGTTTCATAGAAAATTCTCTCTAAAACGAAAACTCTCAACTATTTATTCCTCATGTGATATATCACACTCTAGTGATAAGACCTATAACTTTAGTACATGTGAAGTATCAAGTATTTACCTCTCCCAGGAGAAATACGAGGAACACATCGTGAACTTGAGGGAGATTTAGTAGACATTCCAAATGATAATATGGTATCCAAATGCGGTCAATAATCTCGAAGGGACCCATATTTCTAGAGATCATCTATCCCTTATTTCAAAATCTCTAAACCTTATTCAAAGAAGATATAGATGATATTTACTATTCACTAACATTGAACTCTAGTTCTCACTGAAAATTATCACCATAAATTTTCTATCAACTCTAAGTTGGCCTTATGTGTTGTTGAAGGGATCTAACATTATCAAACATTTATTCATCTATATCAAGACCCAATATATTTATTTATATAATTTTATCCTTATTCATTGGAGTTATACACTTCATTTAAAATAGGGATTCATAATGATCCATATGAATTCTTGAGTAAATATGTTTTAGAAAAATTCAACCAAACTGGAATGTGTTGATCCCCAAAACCTTTGAATTATATAGAGAATGATCTCAACATATCTTCAAGAGTTTGAATAGTAATTTATAATTAAACATATGTTTGAGGATGGTATAAAGTGTTGAAACTCAACTCTATATCTAGAGCCTATTGAAAAATTCTCCAAAACATCTAGGTGAACTTAGGAGCCCGATCATATGCAATAAAATGTGGTACTCTATGAAAAAATATCAATTCCTTAATATATAATTTGTAAATATTTTAAAGACAGAAATATTCTCTAATATTAATGAAGTGTGATTATTTTATAATTTGATTAACTATAACACAAATAGAATTCTATCCCTTATATGTTATAGGGATTCTAACAATAAAATACATAGTGATATTTTCCATTTCCATTTTAGTATGGGTAATATATGTAACATACCCTTATACATATATCTCTCAGCCTTAACTTGATGACATTCCAAGAATTGAGATGTATACTCTGATATCTCTCTCTTCATGTTATCCCATAATTAATAATCTTCTAGGTCAATATACATCTTACTACTTCCAGGATGAATAGAGAATGATAAATTATGAGCTTCATCCAACATCTCCTTCTTCAAGGCCGATATTTATGGGATACATACATGGTTCTTGAAACTTATAATTCCAACACAGTAAAGGTTAAATTTATTAATATTTATAACCTTATTCTGTAGTTCCACATCTTTCTTATGTCCCTCATTAATCCTTACTTTGATATATGATAGTATATTAATTTGTGAAAGATGATATTTCTCCCATTGATTTAAAATTTCCAGATCCATACATTTAAAGTTTATAAATATTGGATATTTTTTATCCTCATCATAGATAAGCTAGAATGATTATTTAAAATCATAGAATCTTCCATCTAAATTTCTTTCCTATTATAGCATATTATTGATTAAATATAATTATTAATCAACTCTAACTGTCTTCTCTGGGACATATTGAATTATTTATGATTAAATATAAATTTTAAAATTTTATTAATGTTATATATATTACACCTTTATATATAATGATAATTACATTAAATATTTAATGAAAAAATTACAAAATGTAACTCCAAATCAAGATTTGGGTAATTTTCCCATGGTCCTTTAATATTTATGAGAAATAAGATATCACCATGTAATTCTACATGAGGATTCATCCAAGTACCTTATTTAATTCATAATTATAGATCTAAAATCATTATCTAATATAGGGTAGTGTAATCATAGTTTAACTAACTAACCTTCTCTTCATTTCATTGAAAGGTTCCTCACAATATTCAATCTAAAGAAAATTCCATCCATTCTAAGTTAACATGGTGAGTGTATTAGACAACTGTGAGAAATTATAAACAAAGAATTGATAATATCCTATGAAAACCTTGAAAAATATAGATCTCAATCACTGTGGTTTTTTTGGGCCAATTTTCAATAATAACTTTCTTTGATGGATCCGCAGATATACCAATGCTTGAGATTATATGACCCAAAACTGAAACTTTTTGTTCCCAAACTTTTCACATGGTAAATTTTGTATATAAATTCTCTTTCATTGTGGTATTCAATACAATAATAAAGATATCATAATTATAATCCTTACTCATGAACTATATAATTATTTAATATATAATTACTACCATGAACTGATTATAATAATCTATAAATACTGTATTTGTTAAATACATAAAGATAGAGGGTGATTAGTAAGGCCAAATGGAATCATAATAAATTTATAGTGTCTATAATTTTTATAGAATGATTTCTTGGGTATATAATCCTTCTTAACCCTCAATTAATTATGTCTATAATGAACGTAAATTTTCTAAATGTATTTATCTCTATGAATTTGATCAATCAAGACATCAATATGCGGTAGAGGATTTTTTTTTCTTGAAATTGATCTTATTTAGTTCCCAATAATCAATTGTGAGTCACATAGATCCATCATTATTATTTACTAAAATAATATGTAAACCCCATGGTGACACACTTGTATAAATAATACACTTATCATGAACTTTATAGATTTTATTCTCTGATTCCATCAAATCATTAGGGGTCATTTTATAATGAGTCTTGGAAATAAGCGCATCACCTTGTATGTGTTATACTAAGAACTTAACATCACGATTCAAAGGGAAAAAAGGAAACACTTCTAGAAAAACATAAAAAAACTCTTGTAAAAAATTAATATCTTTTATGTTGAGTTCCACCCAACTATCTGAGATAAACAACCCTTTATAATAATAATAAAGACCCATATAATGGATTTAATTTCCATTATAAGTTCACATTTATCGTCACACTAACAAACAATCATATGTTGGATCAGAATATCAAACATGAATTCCATTACATGAAAATTATAGTGGTATTTATATAAATAAATTCAATACATTCCCAAATTAACATCATATTCAACTAGAGTTAGAATAACAAAATTTTTTGGAAGCACGTTCCTATAAAATTCAACCATGGAAGAATCATATACTAGATATGCGATCACCTTACCATTAGTATTTTTTACTATTAATTCAATATCTAATAACTATGGTGGAATTTTGATACCTTATAAAATTCTTTAGATATAAAAGAATGGGTAGATCTAAAATTAAATAATACATTAGTTGTTCTAGAGTAAACATTAATTATACCTTTCACCATTGCATTATTGTACCCCACATTGGCTAAAGTGATCGCTTGATATTTCCCTTTGATCTAGGATGGTGATGTTTATAATATAAATCATTATCATTAACCTTCATATTTGATCACTGGTTAGCATAATGCTTATACTTATTTCATTTGAAACAATAGATTCTGGGTGGTGTATTTTGTGGTGCTTTCTATCCATCATTAAATAACTTCTTCTTCCTTTCACTATAGCATTTGATTTCCTATGACATTCCTTTACATAATTAAAAAATTTACCATTTCCTTTAAGATAATAATTTACATGTTTCATTCCAAACTTCAAGCATAAAGGAAATCTCATTTTATTTTCTTTATGGTTTTTAGAATTTCAATTGAATTCCATATTTCATTTCTTATCAAAATCATAAAATTGATTAGTAACTCCAATATCCATTTCCACCATGTTATCACATCAAATGGTTTAGTCATAGGCACTGAAGTAACTTATGGATAAAAACTTTTAGATATTTTTTTTAAGAAACAAAAGAATCAAACAACATTACTTTTAGGTTGGATGATAATACTAGAATCATACCTTGCAAGTCTTGTAAAATTTTCCTCATAGGTACTAATGGATTAATCGTCTTTCTAATTTTGAACAATTAATTCCTTCTCCACATTCATATTATTAATATGAGGAAATTACTTATTGAAAAATAGTATCATAAAATCATCCCACTTTTTGGAGTGAATTTTGTCACGTTAACTTGTGTTATAGATAAGAGTCCACCATTGATATTCTTTTCTTCTAAATGAAAAAGGTCTAAAAAATTCATGTCCTTACCATTGTACAATAGAAAATATGTTTTTAGTGGTACTAATATATTTCTCATAAACAATTATATCATCAGACTCACTAAAATAAGGTGAATGTTTCCTCGTGAAGTACTCAAGTGAATGTTTTTTACTCCTTTAATAGTTTGCAAAATCAATATGATTTATAGCTTCAGAAAGTTCTTTGGGCATAGTAATAATATTTTAAATTCTATTTTAGATTAAATTTGGTTTCTTTGGAAGAAAATAATTATATTTTTTATCATTTATTATTAATAATATTCCTTTGGGTTTTATCCATTAAATTAATCCAAAAAACATAGTGTGAGCAATAATGATCATAGTGTAAACCCAAGTAATACTAAAAAATAATTTATAAGTTGTATAAATAATTCCACCATATTTTCAATATATGGAATCATAAATTTAACATAAGTTACCCATGGTCATTACCAAAACATTATAATGTTATCCTATGCATAAAATTATCCCCATGATTTTCACTATAGTTGTATAACATTAGTCTTCAAAGATTAACTAAACTTGACTATGATAATAACTATAGTGACCCATAATTTTCATACATAAATATTACATATCATTATATAAATTTTCAATATTTAAAATTGAAACCATTTTATAATTGTATAGGTTTTGTTTCTTTGGAAAAATAGATACATAAATGACTAGTTCATTATAGATCTAAATCATCTCCCACTTTGTTTTTCATAACTAGCTCCCTTTTTATTCATATTAGACATAAAATCGTTTTACATATCTTAGTGATGGGATGAATAAGAATGAATATTCTCAAATGATCACTAAGGGTAAAAAAGGAGATATCAAAGATGATCTAAGCATAACATGATCATAAGGATATGATAATATGAGAATAACATTCATATGCATCATATTATCGATTATAATATTGAGTCATAGAATAGATATTGGTAATTCATAGGCCATTATTCATAAAGGAATCAAATAATGAGTGTTATGAGAGTATCATATTGGAATAATAAATAAGTTTATGGGATACACTAGTCATTGAAAATAATTTCTTTAGTAAATAATGACTTCCTAGACTATGATAATGCACTTGGTTCACTCCCCATTCCATCATATCCTTATTCAAGGTTCACACCTAAGACTATCATATTATAAAAATTCCCTCAATGAACTTGTTTCACTACCCATTCATGTATTTATTATCTCATGATATGTCCATATTTACTTAATGAATTGTAAGGATATGTAGTGCCAATCCCACCTATCACATAATGAAAGTCATAAATATGTGTTCTATAAGATCATAAAACATTCATCATCGCATAACCCATGGAAAGGTAATGAGTTTCTTAAAAATTTCATTATTTTATCATAAAATAACATATGTAAAAATAATTTTTTATATATAGGTTTTATCATAAATTAATTATCTCATGGAAAGATATGAGTTTTGTAAAGGTTTTATCATAACATAATTAACCCAAGGAAAGAAACATGATTCATTAAATCATCCTCAAATCATTATAGTCATAAGTCATTCAATGAATGAAATTTGATGGTATCATTGGATAATATCTCTACTAAATCATAATTAACAACAAAGTATATTATCATATTTGAAAAATTCATTTCAAATATCACTGGAACATTTCTTGAGGAAAATACGATTTTCACATTGAAATCAGTTATTTAAAATCTAAAAATCTCATAAATATTAAGGAAATTATTTTCATTGAAAATAATCTTTGAAACATGTAAATAAAGCCTCCAATTATTGAGTTTTCTTGATAGTGTAAAATTATATACATACTGAGTATATTAAAACAAGCATCCCTTCCTAATTTCTTTAAAAATTCAAAAGTACCTCATTTATAATATGGTAAGAAGATTCCTTTTAATCCATTTAAAAAAATAAAAACATGGTTAAAATGACTTTAAAAAATCAAATTAGAATATTAAAAACATTATTGAAAATATTTTTATAAATCAAGGACATGTAAGAAAAAAAATTTGATCGAAGAGAGAAATAAAGTCAATTTTCCTTAAAATTGTTCATTTGAACTCTTAGGTACTTATAGTTGATAAAATAAAAGGAAACTATTTAATATTAAGATATAACAATAGGATATTAAAATTAAATTGTTTTAAAAAATGATCACATAATTTCCTTCAATGTAAATTCAAGCATAAACAATCCCGATTAAAATGAGATTGAAGCATACATCACTTACCTTGAGCTCAAATTTCATTAAAAGTTATGTGAACCCCTATATAATAATTTATAATTTATTATAATTATATAATATAGTCTTTTAAAGAAATATAATATCATGTATGATCAACTTATAACATTTCAATTCCCATTTATTAAAAATTTCATATTTAAATATTTTTTTTCTAGGTGTTAACTATTTCATTTTCATGAGAATTTCATTTCAGTGGTTTTGTTCATTTTTCTTTGATCATGGTTAAATCATATCCAAAATTTTAATTATGATATGGATATAATATATATTTCTTATATATTTATTTATAGTAATCCATGAAATTAGATATATAAAAATAAATTACATAGTTCAAGGAGGGGGTACGTCATACATACACATGAATGTTGTTTTCACTTTTTGGTGGACTGAATGAAATAAAGTTGATTAATAATTAAAATTTAAGTAATAATTATCATATCATATATATTCATTAAATATATCCCCATTACCATCCAAGTAAAATGGAAATGGAAAATGAATCACATCACTTCATAGAGGTGGTAGTCCAAATGTACGTACGAGAGACGTTATCTTTTTCCAACAGATGGGAAGGTAAAAATAGAGATATGATATTGTAATTAATGAATAATATTCATTTGATAAATATTATATATAAACATTAATCCCATCACAATAATAGTCTATGAAATATGGTAATGAAAAATTAATTGTATCATTATGTGGAGGTGGTAGTCCAAGTGATACATTCACTTCCCATTTGATGGAAAAAAGGGTGTAAAATTAAAGATACATAATAATAATAAAATTTATTTTTTTCATAATTAAATTATTATTTCATATTGAATTCCAAAATTTATGTGTGGTAAAAGAATAAATAAATTTAAAATTCTCAATTGAGAGTTATACCTCTTCGCTGGGAAACATCTTTTAGCTTACACCTTAATCCTGGAATGTATGGCCTTTTGGAAAAACATGAATATATATAATGTGGTGAAGGAATATATTATGGTATTATTTAAAGCATTTGATGATAAATATGATCAAAAGGTGTGAGTAATATAGTATAATATTTACCTTTTAATAAGTGTGGGGAGGGGCACTCTTGAAATTACATTCAGATTTAAATATAAGTATTTTATTTCTCAAGTATAATTAACAAAAATAGATATTAATTAAAAAAAGAGGATATGGTAGAAATAACATCATAAAATTAAATTTATATAGTTTTTTTTCATTTTAAACATTATATTTTGGTTTAACCCCTTAGTTAATAAATTTTAATCTTAACTGCAGAAACGACTTTTCAAACTTAAAGGGTTATAACATTACTTATAATATAACAATCAGATCATAAATGGAGAAAGGATAAAATGTTATACTATATCTCATAATAATTTTCATAATTATTGATTTTTATTACTTTTAGATAATTAAATAAAATATTATTTTTAATAAAATATCATTAATTCCATTTCTGACACTATTCACATAATTTTACATTAAAGACATCATGATAGTAATATAATTACAATAAAAACCTTTTAAAATCACTAATATGTTTTATTAATTTATAAAATTTATGGGAAACTATAACTCACCCAATAAATATACCTTTAAGAGTTTTTAAAATCATTTATATGATTTTTATTTTGCTTGCACACACACTATGTCAATGTTGTGTAATCATTTTAGGTAATTATTACATCACTAAGACATAAAAATACAATAACATAATAAAAATAAAAATTAATATTTAAAATTAATATTTATAACCAAACATATCCACTTTTATCCTTATTTAAAAAAATTAGAGATACTATAGTCAAGAGAGTTTCATTTTGAAATTTTCTTTCATTAAAATAATATAAATATCATTATCTAAGGAAAGTGACACCAAAATAAAATATACTCAAATTTTTAATGGATATGGTAGAATTTATCCCATAAAAGGAAATAAATTCAGGTTTTTGGCTTATTTTTAGGCCTTTTATCATGGTTTTAACCCGGTTTTTCCACTTTACCCTTACTGAGGTCACAAATATTTACCACTATGACTATTAAAAATAGACAAAAATAACTGGGGTAATTTTAAAAATTTAAAACTATGTAATTAAAATTACTGAATACATTTTTTATGATTAAATTTATAGAATTTTGATAATTTAATTTAAAATTATACCCTCAAACGCGATGAACATAAATTTTCTAGAAAAAATGTTTTCTGGAATATAAAAGTGTTTATACGAATATCCAATATAAAATTTATTACAATAACCTCAATTAGATATTTCATTATATAAAATAATTTTAATTTTAAATAATTTAAATAAAATTAAACTTTTCAAATACTTGAAAAAAAAATATAGTTTTCAATAAAATTTTGTATTTTCACTATTCATTGAACAATCAATCTTTTTCGAAAATTATTAAAATTTAAATTTAAGATAATTTAGAATTGATTATTTAAAAAATGATTCTAATTTTTTCAATTAAATTTTATAAAATCAGAAAACAATATTTTATTATTTACTCAAAAAATCTATAAACCCATTTTTGAGGAAAATGCATTTTTTTAATTATATAAAAACTATTAAAAAATGAGTACATATTTATCAATATATTGTATTTATCTTAAAAAAATTTATATAAATTTAAAAAAAATTAATTCTTAATCACTCTCCCAATTTAATAACTAGTCTACAATGGTACGTTGTATTATGTTTTATTTAGAATCAGGGTTGTGTGAATCCCATGCTATTAAAGAAATTAAATTTATTAATATATCATAAAATCTAGGGTTGTTTTAGTTTCTTCAACAGTTTTTATCAATTTCCCAAATTATTCAGGTGTAATAAGGATCTTCACAATTCAAGATTAATTTGTGTAGATAAAACAACTAGAATTTTAACTTTCACATCCCTAATTCATTATACAGAGTCTAATCATTGTGGTGAAATATATTTAATCATAATGTGAACATTATATTATGGTAAGATCAAGTTATCTATCAAAATATTTTTACATAATAGCAAGTATATTCATATTTGAATCATACATTACAATTATTTTATGATCTCATAAAAGATAACAAGTTTAATCTCATGAATGTATGTTGTGACATGATCCTCCTCCTTCCTATTATACAAAAAATTTTCAAAAGTTTACATATACCCTTATTTATCTTTTAACCCTTATATATCATTGTATGGTTCAAAGTTAGCATTATGTGGCATATCAATCTTTACATGTCATAAAAACAATTTGTATTACCCTTTCATATCCAATATGTCACATATTAATTATCATCCATATCAACACTAACGCGTCACTATATATTTGTGAGTGACCCAAACATTTTATAGTAATTCTTATATGCGACTATATATTATATAGAAAACCTTATGTATCCTTATATATCACAGAGTAACTATTTCATATATTCTATATCAAGCATTATATATCATTTAGATAAACCCATATGGAACATCTCGATCAAACTTTCTATATCATTCAGAATAACCCATAAATATCATATAAATCAACCCTTGAGAATCATATAGAAAAAAGTGATTATTTAAAAATATATTTATTTTTCCATTTTCACCAAAATATATAACTCCAAAACCTTTGTAATTTATCTCCAACCATCTCTAATCATCTTTACTTCAAACATCATTAAACCTTATCCAACCTCTTCTAAATCCAAAATATGAGTTAATAAACGTATTTACTACCTTTAAAATCTAGATATAAATTCACATACAAAACATGATCTCCTCTTCAATTATTTACATGAAATTTCCTTGATATATATATTTATATTAAATTGATTTCATTATTTATTTCCATTTATTTATCAAATCCAACACACATGATTTTTAAAAAATGTAATTGTCAATAAATCCAAAATACAACCACCTAGTTATAATAATTCACAGAAAAATCATCAAAAACAAAATGTTTATAGTTTTTTAATGGAAATTAAAATTAAAAATATTATTTAAGTCATTATAAAAAATTATTCACGTTTTTCATTTAATTATTATTTTAAAATACTACAAAAAGGTATTAATTTCCCTTAAATAGAGAAAATATAGGGGAATATTGGAAATTGAAATCAAATCATAATTTATAATTTTGTTAATTTTATCACTAAACAACTAATTTCAGTTAGGTTTCACAATAGTAAATGATCTTTTTGATTATATAACCATTCTTAAATCATTATATTATTCATATTGGACTTTATCACTAAAAGTTTTGGTTTTATATGTAGCATTTAGATGTTAATCTATCTCAAACCCCAGTGTTTCCCTTACTAGAAATTAGCATGCAAAATCATTGATTCATACATATGATATTGGTTATCCACATGAGATCTGTGTTCTATTATTTAACATACATCATTAATAATTCTGTCAATATTCTTATAATTATTTTTTATCCTTACAATAGGAATGATTATTCAAGGACTCTATAATTATTCCCATGTATGAGAAATAGTATTTTTTGGAAGGGTTAGAAGGATTGAAATTTTTATTTCCTTGTCAAAAGATTAATATAGTGGGGTTTCAATTGTATTTCATCCTCGTTCTTGTTCGAATCACCCCCTTCATATCTTATTTCTTCTATTTTTCATCTAGCATACATCTAGTGGCATGATTTCCTATCTCAAATGGTTGTTTGAATCCTACCTTGTAGACAAAGAAAATGATTATGATAAGTAAGATGATATGATGATTGATTCCTAAATCTTAGTGAAATAAATAAATATTATTACAAATATTTTAATTAGAATCCTCGATATAGATACCTCAAGGTTATTGTTTAGTTTCTTTTTTTATCATATAATAACTATAGTATGATTTATCAGTTTCATCATGTTCTCCTATCCTAATTTATGGAATGTATTTGTTTGGTGACCTGGATCTAGCTATGTGTTCTTGGTGAAAAAATATTCCCTCTATATAAAGATTCCCTTATTTTTATTCACTCTCTACACATCTTGATTATATTTAATATTACATTTCCAAAGAGAGATAATATTGATAATATTACCTTTTTTTTAAAGGTTGGGGCTGAAGCCTCATTTATTATTAAAGGAAAGAAAAGAACTCTTTTAACTGGGTAGAGGGAGACCCATTACATATCCCAAAGGCCCAGTGGGCATTTATCCCATTACATGGCCAGTAGACCCATTTTTTTTAGCCCGAAGCCCATTCTGTGAATAGTACTGCTACAGTACCTGCACTGCTACAGTACTGCACAGTACCCGCAACCGCTACAGTACTCTGCCGCCGCTATAGTGCCCTGCCGCCACTACAGTGCTCGTTGTTGCTACAGTACGCCTCTTTTATAGTACACCGCAGTACTGCTACAGTAACCTGCGCCCAATGGGTTTTGAACCCCCATTTTTCATGTAGATTTAAGGGGTGCTTACCACTAAGCCAAACCCCAACTACATTGATAATATTACCTTATGCATATAGGTTCAATGTGACTAAATAATGTAAAGGTATTTTTTCCCATTATTTATTTAATTAATTTTATAATGTTTTATTTAAAGATAATAATTTATATTTTTGGATTCTTTTTTATTAAACATATTTATAGTGTTGGATTTATATAATTAAAATATTATATATTTTATTATATTTTATTTTATCTAAATTATTTGATCAGAAAAAATTTACCACTAATTGTTTCATCATTTCTTGAGAAATTTTACAAAATTTTAAACCAAATTACCATATATTATATTATATTTCATTATTTTTAGGTTTTTCAAATAAAATTTTAGAAGCTTATACTAAATTTCAATTTTCAAGTCATTTCAGGCGCATTTTTGAAATATGAGCTTTGAAAATTCATATTCCATACTTTAACATGCTAAATTAAAGACTTATAATTAATTTAAAAGGTGTATTACATTAATATAACATTTTATAAAATCCATCCAACATTATTTTATTCATATTTATTTTTGGAATAAGACACTTATTTCCTTAATTATTGGAACCCAATATTGGATAGTGTCTTGTAGAGAACTTTTCCGGCGTTTTATGTCAAGGAAATGTCAAAAAGATCGAACTCCTTATTCTCAAAAGTCTAAGTAATTGTTATAATAAGAATATTTTAAAAAAAATACCCACTACTATGACATTTAATCAAAATAATTGTATTATATCCCTTTAAAAAGTATTAGAATTCCTACTTAACCCCATGTTCAAATTTCAGATATTTTTCTAATAAATATGGGTCATGTAGTCTATAAAATCTATGGATGAAAATAAATGCCACTTTAAGCTCAAATTAATACAATTAACTTATGGAAACATATTTAAAATTGAATGAATTTGTCTTGATGAAATTTTAAATTTATAATGACTCTATTTTCCATGCCCAATGTAGAAATAATATCTAATACATGAAGTATCTTGATGATACTAGTGATCTTGTGAGGTCCCATTGAGATGGTGGTGAATTCATGTGGATAATTTTTTACCAAATTCTTTTTCCACTTAATTTATTCAAAACCACTACACTTGTTAAGATAAATGGATCTTGTATGCATCAACCAACACATTCACTCCCCATGAATGTCAAAATGTAAAAACAACTTGACACCCAATATTTATACATTTTTTTATCCAAGTGGGGGTATGTAATCCTCACTATGTTTGGGTCATGTAAAAGATATAAATTTAATTACCTTTTTAGAAAAGTAGTTACAATAATTGACAAGGTATTATCCTTAACCCGACACTTACACGTAGTGCGAAGTTTTCATATTTAACCGTGGAAATGTGTTATACATTTCTTAATACTATCTCATGACTCTTATGTCATAGAACAACATGTTAAAACAGTCATAGGGCCTCTCCCAACTTTATATTTTTATTTTTTGGTTCTTTTTTTAGTTGTTAGAATGAGTTTATATTGTCAATGGCTTAAAAGGGGGTTTGGGGAATCTTAGTACAAAATAGGAAATACCATAGTCGTGGTGTTCCTTGGGGCCTCCAAAATAAAATGGTCGGTGCACCATGCCCAAAGTAGGTCATGGTCCATGGAATATACTTTTGGGGTTTTCCTTGTCCTCTATGGAGATAAAGCCTCACCATGGCCACAATGGTCAAGAAAACCCTAGATCTAAACACCAGGGAATTCTTGATCCCCATGTTGGGTATTCTAGAAAAAGAATCCATTATGTCGTGATAAAATATAGGGTTTAGTGGCAAGGTATGAATTTTATTTATATTTCCTTTGGTTATTTTATATCTTGTTGTGGTTATTCCAACCTTGTCCCACTCTAATGAGGCATTTTATAATGTCTCTTGGATTTATTTTCCCCTACTAAACTAATGGTTAACTCTTTATTGGAGAGTTTTTCATATTTAATTTGTTTCAAAAAGTATTTTTAGATGTTTTTCTCTTTTCCTATAGTGTATTATGGTGAATTACTTACTCTTTTCATTGATCTTTATAGATCAAGGATTCTGAGGACCAGATCAACTCGTTTTCTATCATCGGTTTCAATGAAAAAAAATTTTATGAGTTATATTTTTCTATAAAATGGTTATTTACATTGATATAACTTTTTTATTATAAATTTCCATTTGTTGGTTTTTGAAATTCATTTATTTGAAATATATGAGGACTGTTTTCATGAAAATATTTATTTAGTTTCTTGAAAAATGGTTTTTGATGGGATTTTTTTTAAAAAAATTGATTTTTCACACCAGGTGTTTTAAAAAATGACTCAGTTATGATTTTTACTCTAAAGAATATTTCTAAGAATTGGAGTGGTGATACTTTTCTTATGAAAATGTTTTATAAAATTTTGATCATGTTTTATTATATGTGTGATGAATGCATGGTACATGGAAACATTTTGGTAACCTTGGTTGTGGATATATGGTTGTGGTATCGATAAACTATGTGGTAGGACATGATATTGTTAATATTCACTTTATATCTACATAGTGTTCCTTTGATTCCCTAGTTATTTATTTACATTGGTTAGATCCCATTATGTTTCATTATCTTAGTTTTATTTGTGTATCGTGTTATAAATTCTCACTTGGTTATCATCTGTGATATGAATTCTTCAATTATTACCATATATATTTTAATTCAAGTAGTTTTATATATTATTTTGTCTTTAGATATGGGTTGTTTTGAAAAAAAATCAAATGATAATTTATGTAATTTTTTAAAAAACAGAATTATGAAACTTGTTTTGTTTTAAAGCTATAACTACTGGTTTGAAGGTGACCGAAATTGTATAGATTCATGGTGGAATCCTATTGGTTGTTTCCTCAAACCCTCTATATGCCTTTGGGGACATGTATTTTTGGTTATATAGGATACAGGTAAATATAAGGTTGTCATGTATCTCACCATCTTATCTTTATTATTGTTTCTTTCATAGTGGTTTTTTTTAGGAAAAAAATGTTCACACAGAGGCACAGTTCGTTGTCTTTGCTGTTGAAATTTTTTATTACCTATTTTATTATTTATGGATTGGTTTTTTTTCCTTATGATTATTCAAATTTTCATCCTTATTGTACATTTCATTTTTTATCTTTTTCAAGTTATACCCGATACATGTTGTTAATGTGTTAATCTGCACATTGTGGAAATCCATCTTGGGTTTTGTGTCATGTAAACCTAGGTTAGTTAATTAAAAAATGGTATCAAAGGTAATACCCAGATAGAAGTAGGATGACACAACCTAGTTCTGGTTTTGGGTTTATTTTAGATAAGAGATAAGACCTTTGGAACTCAAGTCCTAAGTACGGATGGGTACTTGGATAACTCACTTTTGCTTTTGACTCTGAATTACCGTGGGTGGTTAGATATTGTACTTAATATTTTATCTTGATTTTTTTTATTTATATAATCCCTATTTTGGGGTTTAATTAAATCAAAATTGTATTACCTTCTTCTTTTTTCATTAAATATGTTGATGTCTTAGATTTTCAAAGTTTTATTTAAATCAATTATTAACTATTTTTTATAGATAATTCCTATTAGATGGGTAGTTCCAAATATAAGATATAAATATAAGAGATAAGTTTCATAGGTAAACCATACATTATACACCTCATTAGTGGAATTAGTTGTCCACATCATCTAGAATCTGGGTCAGACGGCTATTGGAAACCAAAGTCGAATTGTGGATCTTGTTTTGGAATTTACCAAGTTGAATCCACTTATCTTACTTAGTGAAAATAGACCTAAGAATTATAATATTCTATTTAGTTTATTTAGAGTATCATCCATTTCATAAAGACTCCAAATGGTTAAAAAGTGGGTTTCCCCACTTATATTCTTGAAGGATCGGAAGAAAATGGTGAGACTCCATCGTACATAATATGTTTCTTGAGAATCTTATCAGGAACACTTTTAGAGGCCAAAATAATCTCTTTCTTGATTTAGAATACTGGGGGATATTATTTTAGAGTCCAAAATAATATCTTTCTAGTTTTATGATATGTTTCGTAATTCCATCAACCAATTTTCTAGTAGTTTTCTTTCTACTTATATTGATTTTTCTAGGTTTCCCTCTTTGAGGGAACTTGTGATTTCTATAAACTTTATTCAAGGGATAAATCCCATATCCTTTCCCTCTTATCATATGAATCCTTCGTATTTATATGTTCTTAAAGTTTAGATTGAATATATTGAGGCTAAAGTATTTATTCATCCAAAAATTTAACCCTAGGCTTCACCAGTTCTCTTCATAAAGAAGGCTGATAGAAACCATCGACTTTTTATTTATTAATATAATCTCAATCAAGGTGACTATTAATAAAAAGAATAATTTTCCTAGTATTAAATAAATATTTGGTAAATGTACTGGACCTATTTGTTTTTCTAAAATTGATATTCATTTGAGGTACCATTAGATAAGGGTGGGAGGGGAAGATACTCTTATGATACCTTTTTGGTGTGGCTATTAACATTATAATTATTTGGTTATGTTATCTGGTCTCAGTAATGATCCTTTAGTTTTTATGGATTTAATTAATCAAATACTTCATTAATTATTAGAATAATCTATTATTGTTTTTGTGTTTTTTATTTTGGTATACACCAAGTTGGAGGAGGAACATAGGGATCATCCACATATTGTGCTTTAAACATGTAAGGAATATAGTCTCGAAGGAAATATCTATAAATGTGATTTTTGGATTCAAGAGGTATTTTTCAGGCCATATAATATCTAATAGGGGAATCTCAAAGAATCCTAAAAATATTCAAGAAATTATTTCTTGGTAATAACCCAAAAATGAATTTGATAACTAGAGATTTCAGGGTTCAATAGTATTTACATAAATTTTTTAGGACTACTCCAAGATTAATTATTTGGTGAATGAATTAACGCATAAGGGATTAATTTTAAAATGTAATGAAATTTTTTAAATATCATTTGAGTAATTCAAGGTTATATTGACTTCATATCTAGTTATTATTCTTCTAGAACCATGTTTGGGCTATGATTTTTTCTTTGATGCCTTGATTATAGGATTAATATGTATTCTAATTTGGGGGAATTATGTGGTAGTATATGGATCTAATTAGATATTTTCTCATGGTAATAATTATCCAAAATATAATATTGAGTTAGATATTGTTATTTATCACCTTCCTACTTGGTACCATTATCTATTAGGTGAGTGATTCACTGTGCATTCAAATCATAAGAGTCTATTATAATTTTTCATGAGATGAGACCTAAACATGAAGTAGGTATATAGGTTTTAGTAACTTTTTACTTTTGATTTTTATATAGAATATATGTCTAGGGAAGTAAATGTAGCTGCCAATGTGTTGATCTGGAATTTAATGACTTGTACCTTGAAAGAAAAAATTGAGGGGTAGTGTTTAATGAGTTTATTCATTGAGATAAACATCTATGCAGAGGAGGATAATGGATATGATTTTTATTATATTAAATTTTATTCAACAATTTATTATCATATTTAGATTGGTAAATAAATATACCTTAATTTTCCATGTTATAGTAAAATAATTTAGAGTGGGGAGACCTTAGGTTACCAGTCATTGTCTCCCGATAGTGACGTTTTTTATGAAGTTGGTCAATTATTCTGATATCTATTAGTCGATAGTTGATGGATTGTGGATAGTATTATAATTTTTTCATTCAGATTTGGACTACCAAGATGTATCATGATTTGATACATTGATACTGGTATCCATTGATTAGGCAATTGATTTCAAACTTCATGTCACAGTACCTTACTTGTCAGAAGATTAAGGTAGAGAACCATAGACGAAACAGGTTATTGTATCCTTTATTAATTTCAATTTGTAAATAGGAAGATATTTCCATATACATCAATTTTGGTTTACTATATACTTCAAGTGGGGTAGATTTGATTTTTTTAATCAATGATCGAATTAAAAAATTGGCTCATTTCATTCTTATCAAGGAGATGATGAAGGTGGAAGATCATAGACACCTATATGTCAAAGATATCATGAATCTCTATGGGGTTACTTTTGTGGTTATTTTGGAAAAGGAACCATGGTTTACATCAAAATTATGGAATGGCTTTAAAGAGGCTATTCAAACCCAACTAATGTCAAGAACATTTTATCACCCTTAGATAGATGGACTAGCTAAGAATTACATTAAAATTCTTGAGGATATACATCAACTATGCTTACTTGATTTTGGAAGTTCATTGGAAAATAATACTAATTTGGTTATGTTATATTATATAAGTATTTATAACGGATAAATTATAATTTCTCCCTTTTAAGAATTATATGGGATGCCTCATAGATATCCATTTTTTGGAAAGATTTTGGATAACAATCATTGGTTGGACCGAGTATTGTTCAAGAAATGACAGAAAATGTGTATTTAGTCCAAAATAGGTTAGTGACATCTCATAGTCATTAGAAAATATTTTTCAGCCATTATTGATACTTATTAGAGTTTTTTGTGGGTGATCGGGTTTTTCTCAGACTGTCACATCACTTGGACATCATCATTTTGGTAAGAAGCGTAAGTTGGCACCAAGGAATGTTTTCCCTTTTGAGATCTATGGCTAACATAGAAAGGTACATTATCCATTGCACTTTCCATATTTCATGGAATTGATTCATGATGTGTTATATATATCAAAATTGTGGAGGGATAAACTAAATCCTTTATATGTGATAAAATAGGAGGATATTAATCTACTTAACTACCCCTCAGTTTTTGAGTATCTAGTTCTGATTTTAGATCACTAGGATAAAGTGATACATGCTAAAAAAATGTGCTTGGTCTATATATTATGGTGATGTGATTGGGATATCCTTGAGATGTTGGAGTGAGAATATTTGATGTGAAAATAGTGATCATATATTTTTGTGAGTCCAGAATCCTAATTTTTTTGGGTTTAGAAATATTTTATTATGGTGATAATTTTTAGACCCCAACATGAGTAATCAGGTATTGTCACGAACCGAATCTGGTCGCCATAAAAATCGGCACCTGACCTAGCTCGTGGAAAGTCCGGAAGGGCATTCCCAACCCCCATGGTCTGGAACAAGTTCCCAGGTATCATAAAAATGGTAATGATTTACCTGAATTTTTAAGCATAAAACAACAAAAGAAACCAATAAACCAAATCTAGATTTTTCAAACCAAAACATCTTTCACTAAAATTCATAATTGAATTACACAATTTAAAACAATGTTTAAAGACCATTACAAAGTTATGAGACCAAAAAATGATAGCCCAAGAACCTCTACATGGAAAGAGGCACCGCCCTCAAGCCATCTCCACAACACCGCATCACATTGTACTACTAAAACCTGAACCATTTGCACAAACGTTGTACCCAAACATGCGACAAAAAATAACCAAGTCCACTTAAACCCAAAGGTTTAAGTAGGTTGTGAGACAAATCCCATTAGGATACCACTACTAAGATAATCCATGTGATAAACATTC
The DNA here is from genome assembly GCA_963277665.1 of Viscum album. Lineage (NCBI taxonomy): Eukaryota > Viridiplantae > Streptophyta > Magnoliopsida > Santalales > Viscaceae > Viscum > Viscum album. The sequence goes on along the minus strand of OY728129.1, from coordinate 745,751,108 downwards.
AAGAAAGAAAATCTTGCAAGTTTTGTAAACAAGAAATGATAGTTTCAATTTCTAAAGGATGCGACTTTAAATAAAACAGTTTTCAAGTGAGCTATTTTAAGGAATCCACACATTTAAATAAAATACCAAATCTAATGAATTTTATATTTAAATATAAAATATTCCAATAATAATCACAAATCATCCAATGAGCACAAGTAATAGGAAATAACCCCTAGGCACTAGCTCACAATGGGTCTTAGGTGCCTCATATCTCGGTGAGAGTAACCATCCCAATATCTGTTCTCATGCACTCGAGACACTAGTAGGGATAATACCCATAACATTGTGGTCCCTTAACGTCATAATAATCATAGTTTATTTAGTGTTTTCATCGTCAATCTTGCTTTGTGAAACTGAGGTCAAACCCCACAGGATCACTAGCATACTAGTACACGTCCACCCACTTGGATACTCAGGTTTACCTATTGTGCTCAAACAAGTTCAACAAACCATAAAATATAATTTTCACATGATTATACCACTTAAACATCACACATTTACCAAAAATCCCACATGTATATTAAATAAGTCACAAAATCCTCTTTTTCATTCAAATTCATTTTGGAATCACACTCACACCGAAATAGCCCACAACACTTTTCATATCTCTTTAACACTTCAAAAAGTCATTTAAACATTTTTATAAATAAATTTAAAAGATAATACACATCATATAACATCCCAAACACACATTCCACATAATACACTTTTACCTTAAAATTCATTTGTATCATCATACTCACACAAAACAGCCCAAAAACATGTTTTGAACCCACATCACAATTTAATAAATCACCTAGACAAATTACAAAACATTATCAAAACGTTTAACATCACAACTGACCACTTTATATTTCAAAAACTCATTTTAGGAACATACACTCACCAAAACAGTACATTAACATTCTTTTCACACTTTGTACAACTCATTAAACCATTTAAAATTTTCACATAATACTTTCAAGAAGCATGACAAGTTTTTGCACCTAAAACCCATTCAAAAACCAAATTTTAAACCAGAAGTCACACCAAGACCCTACCAAAGAATCATTTTCATCCAAAAAAAATTAATAAATCACACTCAAGTGCTATAAAATTACTTCAAGTAATACCACAAATGATACACATGAAAAACACACATTTTCACCAAATGCTTTCAAGGAGTAAAATAAATTTTTGCATATAACACCCATTAAAGAACCCCCTTTTGAGACCCACATGAAACCAAAGCATTAAAAAATCATAATTAGAAGCCCATTTCAACACTAATAAATCATTTTCACATGTTATAAAATACACACAAATATTACCCCAGGAGACACATGAAAAACACACAATTTTATGCTAAAATGCAACTATAAAATTTAACTCTTAACCAAATCCATAAAAAATAGTTTTTTCACCATAAAAAAATATTAGGAACATAAAAAATAAGTAAATAAAGTATTATAACACATAAAATAATGTATAAACATGGATTCAACTACCTTTTGGTTTAAAACCATTAAATATTGGTGAAAAACATCGATCGCACCACCGCAGCACCATAAGGGGGTGAAAACCAACCCTAAACCACAATATTTTACCAAAAACACCACTAGTTAAACCCAAGGTACTAATACTAGAAACTTTACACATTATAACTTCAATAATGGTAGAAATAATCCCTAATGAAAGAAAAGAAATCAAAGATAAGAAGACTTACTTTCAGGATTTTGATGTTTCCCCCCATCAAATCTCTATTCAAAGTTGAGGTCCAAGGGAGGGTGAGAGACCTTGGAGGATGTACATGGAGGTAGGTAAATAAATTGAGAATATAGGGTCCAATTTGTTTTATTTATGGATGGAAAAAAGGGGCGAAACACTCAAAATTTTAATGAGCTGGACACCATGCACAGTTTGGCTACACAGTTTAGTAAATTGTGCGGCCAAACTGTGCAGTATGTTCTGGCCAACCAGAAAACATCCATTCTCCTAAAAATATAAGTGTGTCCAAGGGGGAAACCTAGTGGGAAATATAGGCCAAGGATATTTCAGAAAAATTACTAAAAGAACTATTCTTTTCACCTAGAAACTCATCGAACTCATGGGTATAAACCACCTCAACAACTTACCCCATAAGTCATGCCACTAGGATTGTCACTAATAAAACTAGAAAACACCACAACCTCAAATCATCACCTTGAAAATATAAGAGGAAAAATACCATACAAGACCCCCAAGACTAAGGTTATAGATCAACAACACAAGAGGCATCAAAATTTCACACCTGGGACACTCAGAATCCAAGAGAAAGCCAAGAACCAAAAGAGGATTTGAAACAAAGCATGGAATTGAAAATCTATGTTTGAACATTATCCCCAACATAAATATTTTATCCCTTGTAAATACACAAAAATTCCAAAGAAAAGCCAAACCCAACTGAGAAACCAAGATGTACACCCTTTCCAAGATTTGGTCCTGCCCCCGAAAGGCCAAAACACCTTCAGTGATCAATTAAGGAAGGGATACCCCCAAAAACCAAAACGTACACCATTTTCCTAAAATGATTAATCACATTAAGACTTTATACCAAAATAAAACTCCTCAAACTAAATCTAATCAAGTCTCAATCAATTTACTTGAACGAGCAACAACATCGAAAAAGGTCACAATTACCTTGCTTTAACTAAACCGTTGGGCATTCTCTAATCCCAATGTTTACCCAAGGAAGATGTAGGCAATTTGATAGCTTCGAACAAGACTACCTACCACCAAGACAAGACCAAGGACCAATATGATTTACTAGTATTGGTAGACACAAATGTCTCCCAATAATAACAGACAACCCAAATTTTTCTAAGACGGGATCAGGGCACTAACGGGGGGATGCCTGAATAGACTCTCTGATACTAGGGGTAAACTCCCATTAGACCTTTCCAAAAGAACTTATATAAAATTCATAGTGGGTATCCCCACTATAATAACCAACCATCTTAACCGATTAGCATGGGATGACACAGAAAGATCTCAAAACTTAATGATTTTGGATGACTGCATTATTAGTCTGCATGGTTTGGGAAGTCATGCACTAACCATGCGGATCATTCTTTCCACATGGAATCCTTGCACACATTCACTAATAATCGATCCCAAACCATGTGCTCAACCATCACGACATTAGAGGTTTAAAATATCCCCATTTTTTATACTAAGGATAGGACTTTGTAATAGGGTTTGAACGACCCTGGGATTTCCCCTAACTACACGCCAACTTCACTCTGAGACCTATGGCTGAAGCTCAAATGATTGAAGCATCTTCTGCCTCATAGTTAGGCTTTGGAAACCCACTGAATAGAAATTATTCTTCCGATTATACAAAGAACTACACCACAATCCTCGATAAGTTTACCAAGACATAACACACTCCAAAACTCACTTTACCCTAACTTGACATTTCACTGAAATAAGGGCATATAAGATGAATTCGCATCATCACACCTTATTTATTTAGGTGAGAAACAATAGAATTGAAGGACATATATAATCAATTTCCTCTAAAAAATAGGATTTTGAAGTTTTTACAAGGATTTCATACTCCCAATATAACCATGACTCTCAAAGGATTTCATGGCCTTCACGTTTATAGTCAAATAAGAACATGAAATCACAATGCATCAACGAACATGACCATTGCGGCTGATAAAAATAATACCTAGAAAGGGACCTTATTCAAAGTCCCCAAACACAACACAATTCTAGAAAGTTTCCATAGTATCCTCTCATGATAAGATTTCCCACACTAGTAGTTTAATGGGAACTCCTGCTTCTAAGAGACTATGAAGGACCCAGAGGCCCTCTTAAACAACATCCAGACACTCATATACACTAAAATCCCCAGACTACTTCCACATTCGATGAATCAGGTAACTTAAGATACTAAGGCTTATTTTAAAATTTCTCAAGAACTCTCCTACTAAAATAGTATCCAAAAATAAAATAATGAAAATGGTTTGAACTCAATCTCCAAATCTCGAGAAAAAGATTCATTATGTTGATCAACTGGAGGATTTTTCAATGATGAAACAATTCGGGTTATACTTCAATCATGCATTAACCCTAAATGGGGGCATACCTTATCCAACTAGAGAACCCAAAAACCCAACCAAGCTAGTCCATTGGTCAGAACTTACCAAAACCCAGAACCAAATAGATGATGGGAACCACCTTAAAGTCTTCCCAAACTTTTCTCAGAAGACACCACTAACCATCCCTTAGACCCATCTTACCAACCAAACTCAAACCTAAAACACCGTTCAAACAGAGGGGTTATTGGACTTAAAACATCCCAAAACAACATTTCCAGAAATAGATAAGACACACCATCCCAAAAACTATCATCAAGACATCATGGTTTCCTTTAACAACATTTATTTGAAAACAAATGGTTTAGTGGTTAGCGTATCCACCAATGATACCCCATGGGCCTCGCACATGCATGTTTCAATTCCATACTAGGTACCCTCCTCATATCCATAACGTCACACATATAGTCATTCCATTAACCATCCATCATACCATATAATCCCCATGCATGTGGTCACTCATAGAAATACCAAATGTTAAAACAAAAAATATTTTCACTTTTCAAAACCAAAATAGTCAACCAATACATCCTTTTTCTCAAGACCTCTAACCACGAAATCTAAATCTCAATTTGATGCATAAAAAAGTTTTAAAAAAGGCACAACCATTCAAATAATAACTCACATCCAATTCATTAACATCAATTTTAAAACATCTCAACCCATTAAAACACCTTTCAATAGTTTAGAAAACAATATTGGAAACACTTTTTCAAAACCAACTTTAACATAATTTCATGCTTTCAAAAGAGGTGAAAACACACCATTTTATATTTCAAAACCATTATGAAAATTCAGTTATACCATTTCAAAAACCTAACCATTCCCTATTTATTAGAAAATCATTTTTTAAAAAATTTATACTTCTTAAAACTAGTTCATTTTTACTTTAAAACCAAACTTCCAAGATCCCAAAACAAAAGGACACAAGACAATGTGAGAGGAAACTAGTTCTCATGGGTGACTTGGACATATGGTTTGAGGCCATACTCCTATAACATCACCATCCTAGATAGTGTTATAGGGAAATATCCTTGGCTCCACATGGCTTTCCATACCCTGCAAGCTAACTGACACCATTAACCCAACCCTCTTTTGATTTCCCCTAATCATCATCAAACCAAAAAAACAAAAGGACTCAGACAAATCATAACATCCCCTAGTGAATCGAATCCTGTCATGAGGTGTGCTGGCTAGGCAGACTACCCATAACTGGAATGTCAATTCCTGTAAATCCTAGCTCCAGACTATCCTGACTCTTCCCTAAATAACATAACCCAAGAGAGTGAACCTCCTTTGATGACATTTTTCATGAACCAAATATGGTCTCCCATAAAATCGGCACCCGACCCGGCCCGTGGAAATTCCCTAAGGGTGTTCTTGATCCCCACAGGTGACAAAAGTTCTCAAGTATCATAAAAAGAAATTTGGTAATGATTTACCCAAATTCATAAATAGAAAACAACAAATGAAACTAAGAAACCAAAACTGGATTTTTCAAACCAAAACATCTTTTACTAAAATTTAGAACTGAATTACACAATTTAAAACAATGTTTAAAGACCATTAAATGGTACAAAACCAATAACAATAAAGCCCAAGATCCTCCAGATGGCATGAGGTACCACCCTCAATCCATCACCACAACACCACGTAATGATGGACCACTAAAACCCAAACTATTGTCACAAAGGTTGTACCCAAACTTGCAAAAAAATAACCAAGTCTACTTACACCCAAAGGTGTATGTAGGGTGTCATAAAAATCTCAGTATGATAAAAAAAACTAAAAATTTATATGTGATAAACATTCAAAAGAAAAAATCTTTCAAGTTTTGTAAACAAGAAATGCCAGTTACAATTTCTAAAGGATGCAGCTTTAAATAAAAACAGTTTTCAAGTGGGCTATTTTAAGGAATCAACACTTTTAAATGAAATACCAAAGATATTAAAATTTCATCCAAACATACCAAATTCTTATGGTAAGCACCAATCATCCAATGAGCACAAGCAATAAGAAAAAACCCCTAGGCACTAGCTCGTTGTGGGCCCCATGTACCTTGTATCTCGGTGAGAGTAACCATCACAATATCAGTTCTCGTGAACACGATCCACTAGTATGGATCATACCCATAACCTAGTGTCCCCACAATATCATCATCATCATATTTTACTTAGTGTTGTCATCATCAATCTTACTATGTGAAACTGGGGCCAAATCCTAAGGGATCGCTACCATACTAGTACACGATCACCCACATAGATACTTGGGTTTCCCTCTTATGCTCAAACAAGTTCAACAAGACATAAAACAGAATTGGCACATGAAAATACCACTTCCACATCACACATTCCCCAAACATACCACATGTATATTACACAAGTATCAAATTCCCCTTTTTCATTCAAATTCATTTTAGAATCATACTCACACCAAAACAGCCCACAACACTTTTCACATCTATTCAACTCTTCAAAAAAATCCTTTAAAATCTTTTATAAAAACATTTCCAAGATAATACGCATCATATAACATCACATACACATGCCACATAATACCCTTTTACCTTAAAATTAATTTTTACCATCATACTCACACGAAACCGCCCACAAACAGGTTTCTCACCCACATCACAATTTAATAAATCACCTTGAAAATTACAAAACATTCTAAAAACATTTTACATCACAACTAACCACTTTATATTTCAAAAACTCATTTTAGTAACATAAAATCACCAAACCAATACATAAATATCTTTATCACACTTTGTGTAACTCATTAAACCATTTAAAATTTTCATAGAACACTTTCAAGAAGAATGACAAGGTTTTGCACCTAAACCCCATTCGAAAACCCGCTTTTAAACCCAAAATCACACCAAGACCTTACCAAAGTATAATTAGAATACCAAAAAACATTTATTAAATCACTATAATGTTCTATAAAATTACTTCATGTAATACCAAAAAAGATACACATGAAAAACACACATTTTCACAAAACACTTTCAAGGAGTAAAACAATGTTTCACACATAACACCCATTCAAGAACCCCCTTTTGAGTCCTACATGACACAAAATCATTAAAAACCAGAATTGGAATCCCCTTTCAACACTAATAAATCATTTTCATATGTTATAAAATACACCCAAATATTACCCCAAGACTCACACATGAAAAACACACAATTTCAAGCTAAAAGGAAACTATAAAATTAAATGCTTAACAAAATCCATCAAAAATAATTTTTTCACCACAAAAAACATATGAGGAACATGAAAAATAAGTAAATAAATCATTATAATTCATCAAGGAATGTGTACGCATGGAATCACCAAGCTTTTGTGTCAAAACCCTTAAACCTTGGTGTGAAACTTCGACTGCACCACCGCCACACCACAAGGGGGTGAAAACCAACCCTAAACCACAATATTTCACCAAAACGACCACTGGATAAACCCTAGGTAATAACACTAGATATTGGAGACATTATAAATTTAATAAAGGGTGAAATAAACCTGATATAAAGGGAATAAATCAAAGAGAGGAAGACATACTTTCGTGATTTGGATGTTTCCCCCCATCAAATGTACCTTTAAAGTTGAAGTCCAAGGGAGGGTGAGTGAACTTGGGGGAATTCCATGAATATAAGTCACGAAATTTATAATATAAGGGAAGATTTTGTTTATTTTAGTAGGTTAAAAAGGGGCCAAACACTCAAAATGTTAATGAGTTGGACACCATTCATAGTTTGGCTGCATGGTTTAGTAAATTGTGAAGCCAAACCATGCGTCTAGTTCTAGACACCCAAAAACCTCCCATTCTCCACCAAATTTAAGTGGGTTCAAGGGGTAAACCTAGGGTGTAATATAGGCCAAGTATATGGGAGAAAATTCCTAAACGAACCATCCTTTTCACCCCAAAACTCATCTAACTCATGGGTACAAACCACCTCAACAACTTACCCCCAAGTGGTGCCACTAGGAGTGTCACAAATCCAACTCCAAAACACCACATCCTCACACCATCCATTTGAAAAATGAATAGTCCAACTACCATCCAAGTACCCCAAGTCTAATTTCATAGAAAAATAACGCAAGAGGCATCAAAATTTCACACCCGATACACCCGGAAACCAAGAGAAAGCCAAGAACCAAAAGGGGGTTTGAAAAAAAACATGGAATTGAAAATCTGGGTGTGATAGGTATAAACCCTCTCTCAACATTATCATTTCATTTTCTAGGTCATTTTTTATTCCAGAGAAGGATTTTGGATTCTTGATGGCATAAAAGGGTTTCTAGGATTCTTGGTGAAAAATGGTCAATGCCACGACCTTAGTGTCTCTTGGTTTATCCTTCCTAAAATGTACAAGGAACCATTCCTAGATCAAGGCATAGACCTTTAGGGTCACCCAGTTCACCATGAATAGAAACCCTCACCACAATTGTGGTAGAGGCTATGATAGTCTAAAACACCCTGAATTTTATATCCATGGTATGGTTGGTCCATGTGGTTTCTCTTCTAGAAAAGTCACCATATCCTGGGGAGTTTCACTAGGGCATGGTTTCAAGGGTTTCAATTGTTTTCGAAATTACAATTAAGAACTCGATCTCCCAGGAAATGTTACTCTAGCCTTATAACATGTTAATGATAGGTTTGATAGCATCTCTTTTCTTGATTTTCCCCTATTAACCTGATGGTTCTCTACCTTTTTTCAAAGATATTTTATTTGGTGTGTTTTGGAATGGATTTTTGGATGTGTATATCTTATCTATCATTGTCTTTGGTATAATACATTATTATTTAACTAACACTTTATTGTTATAGGAATTTGGGGAGAAAATATACTCATTTTTTATAATTGGTTTTGATGGTAATGAAAATATATTTATTATTGTAGTAGGTGTTTGAAATTGTTGTTCTTTCTCTTGATATACAATGTGTTTTTATAAATTTACTTTATATGTTTTATGAAATTCATTGATTTTAAATATATCGATTTTTTTCTTATAAAATTATATCTTGGTTAGACTAATAAATTGTTTTTAAATGGGGTTTTTTTATTAAAAACTATTTCTTCACACCTATGTTTTGTAAAATTACTCAAATATTTTTTTAAATAAAAAGTGGAATTATAAGAGTCGAAGCAATGATGATTTTCTTATGAATTTTTTTTTAAAATTAAATTCATGTTTTATTATATTTTTGGTGAAACAATATCACAAAGGATAATTTGTGTTACCTTAGCGGTGGACATATGTTTGGGATATTAATGGACTATATGGGAGTACATGATATCAAATGGATTTAAATTATTCCATATTAGTGTTACTTTTGTGTACAAGTAATATATTCCCAGAGGCTAGATCACATTATATTTCATTATTTTTTTTTATTTATGTATAATGATTTCAAGGCTCATTTGATTATTTTATATGATATGAATTCTTTGATTATTCCCTTTATATTTTCATGAATGTTGTTTTTCATATTATTGTGTTTTTAGATATGGGTTATTTTAAAATCAAAACCAAAGGTTTATTTATATAAAATTATTTGAAAATATCATTGTGGATTTTTTTTAAAGATAGAACTAATGGTTTCATAGTGTCAAGAATTTTATAGATTCATGGTGGTGTTTTATTGGGCATTCTCTCACCCCTGATGTTTTCCTTTAGGCATATATAGATTTGGTTTTATAGGATACATGTTTAGAGAAGTTTGTCATGTATCTCTTGGAATATATTTATTATTGTTTTCTTTCATAGTGTGTAGGGTTAGAGGTGATGGTTTTTTAAATGTTGATGTAGTTCTTTGTCTTTGCTCTTGACTTTTTTTAATGATTTTAATCTTTATGGATTGGTTTGTATGTATCATGGTTAGGTACCTTTTATTCCAGAATTTAAATTTATTTCTTATCTTTTTCATGTTATATATGAGACATGATTTTTGTTAATGTGTTGATATCACCCTATTGGTTATCTATAATGGGTTATATGTCATGTCCACCCTATATGATTTGTTAAAATTATGGTATCTCCCAATAGGTTCTTTAGAATATAATCCCTCTATTAATATTTCTCTAGATTGGTTATTTATACTAGGATCCCTAAATTATCTATTTATCTTCCAATACTCACTAATAAGAATGATATTTAGTCATATATATAATGTATATTTATAAAAATGTAATATTGTCTTCTGTAAGACTGTATATTTGATTTCTAGTGAATACGTAACATCATAGAATTAATATCTACACTATTCTATTTATAATGATCATTTTATTTTTAGTAACATGTAAACAAACATTGTATTAATTATCAATTTTTCTTCAAATTCAACACTCCTCCAAATATATTCTAATTATGGTCATTCTATTCTTTCGAATTAGCACTAATTCTAAATTTTCTCTTCTTCAAAACATTCTGATATATGAAAGATATATTTCATCAATAAAACTTCCTACTTCACCTCATAATATTATTTATATAATTCAATTTTGGATCACTTCATCCTTAAATTGAAATTGTATTCCAGAATATTCAAGTTAGAATCACTTCTTCAACTTAATGATATTCTAGAACATGTAGTTCAAGTTCTATCTATCACTTTAGTCTCCAATATTCATCATAAAATCCCTCTAAAATGATATCTCCTTATTTTTATACCTAAAATAGTGTACTGAAACCTCTTGGAAATGTAACAATTTAGGCTCTCTGAATTTATCACTTCAAATTTCCTACTTTATCAATTCTTTGGTCTACCTATTTTAATTATTTAAATAAGTCTATCTATGATTATAAATTATTCTTCTTTAAACCATGGTCATCCATATTCATAGATTCTGAAAATATTATCTTCAATCGTGAATTAAAAATCATGATATTTTATATATGATGAAAAACTCAACATCATCTCATTTATTTCACTAACTTAATAATTAGTTCTTTTATAACTCTAGTGGTGAACTACAGAAATATTTAGGTAATTATGATGTATCCTTTGGATCTTCACAATTAATTTGATAAATCAATTGCTATTTTAATGATATTATTTCATATCTATATGCATTATTTGAACTCTATATTATAAAATATTTGGACTATTATATATAACACCTCTTTATGTATATTATGATCTCCTAAAATTTCACACTTCTAAACTTCTTTAACTGCCAATTCCCTCAACTATAAAACTTTTAGAAATTAGAATATTTTTATTGGAAAAAAATTCTATACTTAACTCGGGATTAATATTACATGAGTGTAAGGTCACTCTTATATATATTTTAAACATTCCATGTTATTAACATGTAACTATGAATCTTTTTATTTTCACTATCATATGGAAAAAACTTCTCATACATATTATTTTGATTCCACGTTATTCTTCATTAGTATTATCAATACTTACTTTATCAGTCTTGACTTCTAGACTCATCTTATATATTATGATACTTCAATACCACCCTCATTCATATTTTTATTCTTTCTTTTGTATCATCCACACCTTGAGTCATTAGGATTCACCTTACATATTTAAATTCTTATTCTTTTATTTTACTCTCTACCTTTATCTATGTTCTTCAAAATTAGGACTTATGAAATTATCTTCTGAAATAGAAACATTTTAATATTATATCATAAATTAAAGAATAGGTTAGTATATTTTTATCATCATAAATTCTTAGCCTTAATCAAGACCAGGATTGGAATTCCTAATAATTAGTTCTTGATGTAAATTTTTAAACCTTTTTCTTCTCAATATTAGCCTTCTTAATAATTTTTTTTACATTTCATCTTGTATGGAAATATATTTATTTAAAGTACCTATGAACTATTATATAAATTTATAAATTTAACTCAAAATCAATCTGTCTCCTAAGTACTTTATTTTCTCAATACATTATCAACTAGATACACAATAATTTATATCTGTGACTCATATTCTTCCAATGTACCGACATGTTAACATATCTTATTCCAAAAGTGACACCTTTATTTCTTCATCTCATTCCAAATTATTGTTCTTCTACAAATGGATCCTCTATAATTCCCTTATAAATACACATATTCCTAGATTCATGATTTATCTTTCAAATGTGTATCTTTTATATCATCTTTTATTATTTCCAACACAATTTCTACAATACTATCCTTGTGTAGGTTGAATCTCAAATTAGTTTTCATTATAATAAAACACACATCTGGATTATAGATTTTTCAAGATCATCAAGATCACACTATATATTTTGGTTTTATTATCCATAAACACTATTTTTTGACTCCCATTAATCCCATTAAAATAATCATTATATATATATGATCCCTTGAATGTTACACATTCCATGAAATACTTCACTATTCATGTGGTTCTTTAATATATTAACTTATGTATCTAGATCTTCCTACTAAACCCATCATATTTTGAATTCAATATTATTGTGAAAAAATATTACACTCTTTACCATAATGTATTAGGCCCTTCAATACCCATTTCAATATTCATTTCAACCAAATGTCAATATGAATCTATTATTACCTTTATTGATTATAAATACAATGCGTCAAGATTAAGGGTCAGTAAACCTTATCTTCAGGCTTCATTAGGGATTTTAATTTCATCTAATACCCTTAATCTTACATTTCATTAAATATATATTTTTATTCCCATGAGATAAGTATATCACTTGTTTTATTAAATAAGGGATCCATAAATTAATAAACTCTAAGTTCATGTGATCATTTTCTCAATATAGAAAATAAGAGAGATTAATCTTAACATAAAATCTATCCATAAAAATTTTATCATGTGAAACAGAGATATAAATATTCTTTCTGAAACTTTTTAAACATATTTTTCAAAGGATATGATTTACTCATATATTTAAGAAAATCAATGTCTAAAAATATGGATTTCAAAAAACATTTGTCTTTCTTACTTTAATTCCCACCCCAATCTATAGAATCTTAAATCTTCATATTTTAAATCACATTTCTTGCATTTTTAAATAATCAATCTCTACCATTTAGTACCAAAATTTAATATTTTTATAACAGTATAAGTGAATGTAAGAATATAAATATTTAATACCATATTCAATCAATAAAAATCTTAATATACTAAATCACAAAATCTGAAGCATTAATTCTCTAATTTTCTGGAATATCTTACCCTTCACCTCAACTTAATAAATTTATAGGCTAAAAAATAGATCACTTACCAAAATATTAGATTTACATGAAATATTAATATCTGGTAGCTGTTGAACTTAAAATCTACTCATGTGGTAAACTCCATACTACTTCCATAATCTAGAGTAACCATTCAGAATCCCAATCACACCTAATGTAACATTCCAATAGTAGATAAAAATGTTTATTATTTCAAAATTATTACATTTGAACCACTATCCACTTACTTTATCAAGGATAATATTACTTATAAATAAACTTTAATAAAATATTTTTTATATCAAATGAACTTTTGAATGGTGGTAATATGATTCTAATAAAATTACTCCATGATGGATTTATCATACATCTATAAAGGGTTGATAAATTTTCATATCTCATTAGGTTGTTTCCAAAAAAATTATCACCTTCAATTTCATTCATAATGAAAATAAACAAAAAATATATATGAATAAGTAATTTTATCCTTTTTCTAATATTTAATGCAACATGGTTGATCAATATTACTCAAAACAGTAACTCCTCTTGATTTATATGTATCCATATGAAAAATATTCATATTTGACCCCTCTGATTTTGAAAACCTGAATTTCCTTTGTAATTATTTCCTTATTTCATCCCTAAATGTTATTTTTAAGTTGAATATAATTTTTAACATCAACTAAAAATGAAAAATAAATTCATTGTGCTTCTTTTATCTTCCTTTATAATTCCAATAATTCTAGCCATATGATCATACATTACATTAGGACACACTCATATTTCCTCTTATGTGGAACATTTTTATTTACTTTAACCTTGGTAGAGCATAAATACCTTGATGCATGATTACTTTTATTTTCCAACATATCATCTCCTGGTTGTAATTGAATTCAATTTTTAGGAGTGTTTCAAGCTATTTTCATCTTTGACATGGTTATTCAACAACCTTTAAGTCACCTCTTTTGGAAAATTCTCAGGAATTTCAAATTTCGCATCACAGATGTCTCCCAGAAAATCAGCCATTTTATTTCTCTATTGGATTTATTTATATTTCATTGTTACAACATTAATCTTTTAACACTGATTTTAATAGACTTGAAACTATCCATTATGTGCCCCTTCTTTTCATAATGAAATATATTGGAAGTATATATGTTTATCATATTCAATGAATATGTCTTGAACTCTACTAGATTTCTTTTCACTAAATCATTTCTCCCACTTAATGTAGTCTTTATTTTCCATTAAAATATCAACAGATTATTCGAAAAATTTACTATCTTATTTCTAAACTTTTCAAAGCACCAACATTATCCAATAAAGATTTATTTCTTCTTTTTTGAGAAAATCATTCCAACATGTGCACCTTTATATTTTTATAGAAGTAAATAATACTTTTGTTCATCTTTTGGGGAATGAAATGTCTCCCTTTTCCCCATATACACCATTTATGAAGTGGTGGGTTTATGAAAACTTTTTTCCACCAATATATTTCCAGAATTAAATTTGTGAGATAAAATTTTCATGGAAACATTATTAGTGTACACAAAATGTTCTTGTATATGGGTTAACTTTTATACGAACATGTAGTGGATTTATCCATATATTTTTACAAGATATTATTGTAACTAGAATGAGTCCTTTTTTAATAGAATTATATTTTTAGAAACCTTTTTTCTAATATTTTTTTTTAAAATCAAGTGAAGGTTCATCTTGAGTTACAACTAGATTTTTTAATTTGAACTCCAACTCGAGTAAATTTATATTTTAATTATTTTTTAAATATTTTATATATTTCCCTATTTCTTCAAAATATTTCTTAATATAATAACCCTAATATTAATAAATCATACTGTTTTCTTATAAAAAATTCTAGCTCATTAATTACTTTAATTTTTCCACCAAATTGATAATTCTTAACATTATTGGTATCATTTTTAGATTCTTATATTTAATGGATATTTTTCTATAGAACTATATTAATATTGTATTTCTAATATCATAACTATTTTATATTTTTTATTTAAATAAATAAAACATTTATTTATAATGTAATGCTGATTATTCCTTAGATTCAAGAAATTCAATGAGTGATTTTCATTTTCCCAATTTTTTAGCTCATGTTTTGTCAATTTAATCATATTCCAGCTTCATATATAATTTATAATCCTATAGATAATTTATATATTTTTATATAAAAGATAAAAATTAAAAAATAAAAATAATCATGCAATCCTTAGCAGTAGAGTAAAAATCACTATGTTATATAATTTTGACGTATTCTTCATAGTATGAACTAGATTTTATAATAGGATAATTATCAAATGAAATTATAAAATTAATACTACATTTTTTATATTCAAATAGCAGTTAATTATATTTATTCTTTATTATAAGAGTATTATTTATCAATTTCCAAGCTTTTTTTTAATGTTCTAGTAAAACCTTCATGTTGATAGCGAAAACTTCTTTAATATATGGATAAGAAATACCATTAACATATTCAAAAATTCACTTCATGAATACTAATTTAAAAAACTAGGAATAAATTGATCCAAATATATGTGTAACCTTACACTCTGATACGAACTAAAGTAACATTATATCTAGTGTATTCACACTGAGAAGGTGGTGAATTAGTGGAAACTAATTTTACTAAATTTATTTCCAACTTTAATTGTTTTAACCCGTTATCAATGTTAGGATGAATAGATCATGTATGAATTAACCAAACAATTCACACCACATACATAGATGAAATTAAATATAGAATAAAAATAATAAATTTATAAGGTTTAATCCCAATAAAGGTATCAACTCTAGGAAATGTTTAGTTTAAGTACAAGGCATATATTTTATGACAAGTGTTGTTCTTAACTCAATGCCTATATTTAGTTGGAATTTATCATCCTTAACCCTTGGGAAAGAATCATCCAAGATGAAATACTATATCTCAATAGTTAGTTGTCTCATGATGGTATTTTTATAATAAAATCCCACCAATTATCTATATCCCAATTTGTTTTAAATATTTTATTCCCTCTAACATCTAATGATCCTCCAATCATCAATAATTAAAATGATAATTAGTAATCTATAGGATGTATCATTAGATAAATATTATAAAAACTACTTCAATATAATATTATCAATTATTAATGAATTCATAACTTCAATAACATGTATATTTTCCCTCTTCTCTTAAAATTTATTAATGATGAATGTATTCATGGGAAAATGAAAAAAATTATTTTCTTTATCCTAAATTATTATTTTGTACAAACTCAACTTCTGAACTACATTTCTTATAAACTAGACCTTTTTCCATATTTACTATATTTACAACTTTTCTATTCTTCTAATGGTTTTTATATAAATAAGATAAAGGTTTTTATATTCAATTATTTCCATGACTCATTATATCCCATAGAATGTGAAGGTAAGAATCTATTCTTACTTGTAATAAAATGTTCTTTAATAATATGCAAGTAGGTATCACTTCATCAACTCAATAATTTTATAGAATTTATAGGATAGAATATTTTTTATATCCCTAGTCTCTTCTCCACTTCTCCATATATTTCGATCAAATTATCTATCCTTTTATTCCCAATTTATAGTTTAGAGAACTCCATGAAATAAATAATCATAGACTTTGGGAATTACTTTATTTGAATAATCTTCTCCCCAAATTCGTTAATCTTAGGATAAATCTACCATTAATAATGACTTATTCTCATTTAAATCATATCCTTCCATATTCATCAAATCATAAAATTTTACCAAAAATCATGTCTCAAAACTCCTAATATTTTTATTATGAATAACATCTATTATTCATTAAATTTATTTTATCAACTCAGTAACATGTTCTTCTGTACTTTCTGTGTGGACCTTATAAAGTAATTTGGTAATTCTAACATAATATTTGGATATTTGAACTTAATATGATATATCTTCTAAGACTCCAGTGTTGCTATTCAATAAATCTATAAATTTTTCTATGGATTATAAAATTTTAAACTTCTTCCAAACAATGCTTCTTTAAACAAATTTTGGTCTCCTCATATTCCACACATTTATTCATCAATATCATCTACATTCCATAATTTTTTACCATATAGAATTTTGAATACTTTATTCAAAAAACAGTCCAAGATTAACTCAATATTAATTTTAAGAGAGATAAATTTCACTCTTAAAAAAATTTGAAACTATTAGTGTTATTTTCATGCTTCTATGAATCTTTGAGTTTCGTCCATCAATCTAAACATTTTGTTTGAATATATTATTCCACTTATATATTCTTCTTTATTAGCCTTTTAAATACATACTTTAACTTCCTCATATTCTAACATTTATTTATAGATCACGATTCTTCAAGAGTATCAACAATTAATCATTTATCTTTTCCACTATATAATCCTAACTTTGAATATTTCAGAGTCATCTTATAGATAAAGATTCTTCATATTTTGTTCCAATTCAAACCTTTTCTAATGTTCATAAAACTGGTGTATTATAATTTTTTTAACATAGAACTTGTTTAATATTTTCTAAAAAAAATTAGTACATGTTAGTCCTTTATGAGACATTTTAGATTATCTGAGTTTTTAAAAAAAATCTAGGCCTTCTCAAAAATTGGTTTTATATGTCATATTCTAGAAAACCCTATTTATATAATTTTCTTCTAAACTATTATGTGACTTTACTACTTTAATTCAAAGTCAATATGTCTTCTTAGTAATTCTTCATATTAGTGATTTATATTCAAGATACATAATACTTCACATATATGACTCATATTTTGAAAATGTATCATAATTTCAGTATATATCCTTCTGAAACTACTACATGTTGATATTTTTCTCATTCTAAAGTATTGTTTTTCCTGACATAAAGCTTCAGAAATTCACCACCAAATACACATATGACAACATCCATGATTTATCTCTTATATGTGTATCTCCGAATTTTCACAGTTGGAATGTCCAAATAAAATTCTATAAAATCATCCATGTATGGGTTAGCTATCAACATAAGTTTTAATGATGAAAAAACAAAAATAATGGATTCGAAAAAATAAAAATAATCATGATCATGTTTTATTCAATGATATCACCAACCATAAACACCAGTCATAGATTCTAATTAATTTTAGTTTAATAATAATCATATATTTGTATGATCTCTATAATATTACCCTTTACATGAAATCTTGTAGCACTTATGACATTTTTTAGTATCTTCACTTATTATTCATGTTCATCTAAATGAACACTTCATATGTTAACATAACACTTATTGATAAAAAATAGAACACCATTTTATATGATTCATTGGGATTTTCATGTATACTAACCAATGATACCCCATGTTCCAACACTAATCGAAGTCCAAACATGAATTATATTACTTTACTATTTATATAATACTAACCATTCAAAATAGTTTTTTTCATTCCTAAGAGAATGTCATCCCTAAGATATTTTTTTATTTCTTATAAAAAAATCATAATCACCCAGAATATCACTAGAAGTACTCTAATAAATATTTTTGCATTTCAAAAGGTATAATAATATTGAGGAATATAGACATAATTCATAGAGGGGTAAAGATCCCCCTTGAAATTGATAAATAAAAGTTTTCATGCATCTTACATTCAAAATCAATGGGAAAAAAAGACATAATTTTATTGAACAACCTACTGAAATTGGTAAATTACCAAACAAACTAGAAATGTATAAATAGATACTGTAATGAGGGTGAATGTGTTGATTATAGAGATTGTCACTAAAATAGATGATTAACTAAGAAGAGAGTATTCCATTCTTATAGAATCATCTTGTGAATATATTATATCATGTGGAAATGATATATCAATGGTGAAAATGAATATTTAAGCATATTCCTAATCTGGTAGTAGGAAAAACATAATAAAGGGGTTATCAATTGATACATGAAGTGGATGAATTCTTTATTGAGTTTGAATTGTGTTAAACCATGAAACTATTTGTAGGATTTATCCCATTATAGAGGTGAAAATGATATTTGGGAGGAGTTTTATAGAGTCTTAATATACTACTGATACATATGAATCTCTTTTATTTTTCTATTTTCATAGTTTATGAATCAAGTTGTTATCATTATTATTATTATTTATTTAGTGCTTAACTATTTTTTGAACTATAATTAATGTTTATTTTTTTATTACATATAATTTTGTAATTCTTATTTATATAGTTATTGTATGGATATAAAATTAGTTTGATAAAACAAATTATTGTTGAATATCAAAAATTCAACTGATTAATTATATATTTTTTAAGTAGTTCTAGTGAGTGTGGGGAATATAATAAGGCTGAACACACACTGAGAAACTTTGGTAGAACATTATTTCAAATGGTAAGGTTGGTATATGGTGGACACCCAACACAAGTTTGATTCACAAATGCACAATCAAGTGTATGAAAAGCCTAATTAGACACCTAATTTAAGAGTGGAAATGGTAGTAAAACACGATGGAATTAATAACTTATTTCTCATATTAATGGGATTTATGAAACAAAATATGAGGAATTTCATTATCATTAAGAAGGATTTGGGACTGAATCAAAATATCTTTTTTAGATAATAGTGGTTGTTTCAAAATAAATTTTAATGGATAATGGGTAGACAATGTTGATATTAATTGATTTACATCCTATCATGTAATATATTTTACACTCTAATTATTGAAAATCAAGCCTTAAACATATTTTATTTCATGATTTTTATCTTACACTTCCAAAAAATAATATCCAAGGATCAAGATATCTTGTTCCTTGTAATATTAGACACATAATTACATCATATTAAAAATTAATGACAACATATTTATTTAAAACTCCACATAATGATGCTAACTCCCATAGGACTTATAAAAATGCATAGGATGTTGTAAAGAAAGTACATAAGGAAAAGGGTGAGATAGATGTCTCAGTAAGGTAATAAACATGACTACGAAGAAACAAATGTGAGAAAAGATAAATAACATGGTATTATAAAAATAGAATGACTGTAATAATGATACCATAATATTTTTTAATTATATCATAATATCATTGAATTATAAATATGAAGTGATAAAATAATGTATGACATCTGAGAATATATTTGGGTTCACCACATGTTCCAACATCACATAGTGGATAAAGTACCATAGAGTATTAAGTTCACTACATAATGATATACATAACATGTCATGATATATAATTTTTTAACCAATGAATTATAGGGATATATAATTACATTTCTTCACATCACATAACATAGTGTGATTAGGCTAACTGTCAGTGCACCATATATGGTATCTCATGAGATTCCATTACTCATTACATTGGAATTATATATTAGAAGTTCTTGGACTTCATAGAGGTATGTTCTTGTTTAAAATTTGTTTTTAATTCCTTAAATTTGTCTATTTAAATGTTTTCCAAGTATATGAGGGGTCTTGGGGGTGTTCTAGGGGTTCAGGACATGAAATAAAGGCGGAAATGGAAATCCAATGCATGTTTCATGGTTGGCACATGGTTAAAGGAAAACGTACACCCAAATCATGATATCTAAGAGGAGGGTGCATAGTTAATCCAAAACAAACAAGGGTAAATCAAAACCATGCATACTTGTACAGAGGTTTTCTACATAGTTTAAAAAACTATGTGGTCTCCCCAGGTAACCGTGTGACTTCACCCCCCTTGGGTAGAGTCTGGTGCATAGTTGGAAAATGGTTTTAAAAATAATGTGGTCAAACCATGTGCCCCATTAAAAAGTGAGAATTTACCATTTTCCTTCTTGGGACTTTATGTTCCTGGCCCGATTTTATCCTCATTTATTCCTCCTATATTCCTAGTAACGAAATTAAACCCTAAATACCTCATAAGGACCAATCACCTTCTATTCAAGGCCATTTAGAGTATTTTTGGTTGGGGATAAATGCTCTGGGTATGTCTAACTCTCCTTTTTCTTCTCTTTTACAAATTAGTGAATGTTATTTCTTTCTTCTTCTTCTAAAGCCCTAAAGCACTATTTTCTAGTGGATCTTATGGTAGGGATTTAAAGGGTGCTTGAATATTGATCTAAGGCTAGGTTTACCTGAGCGTTTATCCATAGATTCTAGGTAGGTGGTCTACAAGTTATATCCCATAGTTTATTGTTGTTTTTGTATGTGTGATTGTGATATTGCATCCTTATTGATGTAAATTTGATGCCTTTAGTATGATTTTGTAAAATGGTTGGATAAATGATGACATGAACCCTTCATAATCCCTATGGGATACATTGAGGTTGACTAGATTGTTTTAGGGCCACCCATGTGGTGGGGAAACTTTCCCGAACATGGAAAAATGTGATGTTAAGCATAGAAATTACTTGTGATTTAAGTAGATCCCATGATAAACATTTTTATAGGTTATTTGAGTTGAAAATAAAATATTGATAGTGTGGGTAGACTTTGATAATTTCATAAGGGACTATTTTTCTTATTATGGAATGGTTTCAGTTTAATAAAGTGGTTGTGCTATGTGACTTAGGAGGTGTACTGGAAATGCATATGGGGGTTAATTCATATGAAATAATGAACATGTAAAGTGGGTAAATGCTTGTGAATTGATAAACATTGTAAATGGGATAATTCATGGGAAATTTTTGAATATAATTAATATATTAAGGCATAATAAAGGGAAATGGGTTAAATGGTCTATGTAATGTTAATGGTAAAAGTGATAAGGGGTTAAGGCTTTCTATTGATTTATATATTTAATTATTATGAAATGTGAATGTTATGAGTATTTATTGTGTATGTATTTTGATATGGTACATATGGTGAATGGATAAATAAGCATGTTCCCATGGTTTGTTTGTATGTGGGGAGTTTACATGAGGATTTATGCCCACAAGTTGGGTTGGACTAAGGCTCTAACCCCACCCCATAGAATGTATGGTTTAGGGAGTCAGACTGAGGATTTATGCCCCCAAACAATTGTTTTGGATGAGACTACATGGACTAAGGCTCCAAATTAAGTGTGGTGTAATTGATAGTGAAATGTTTTTTCTACTGAGATAGTTAATCGGTACAAATTATAGTGAAATTAATGGGAATGCCTAACCCATGGAACAAATGATGATAATGTTTTAGGTATATAATGATAACTAATGGAACTTGAGTGGTATTTTTCTTACATTTACTTTTATTTATTAATATCATGAACTATCTATTTTTACTGTATATTTTTGTAGACTCTATTGGTGGTGGCCTACTATGTTGTACTCACACCCTGCTCGAGCCGCCATTGGGTACTCAGGCAGATTTCATGGTTGCAGGTCTGGAAAAGGGAAAGGGCTCTATGCTAGGGAGTTGAGTTGGGCTTGTGTTGTGCATGTATGTGGATTCAAACTTGGATCCAAAATCCATTTGGTGGTTTTAGATGTTTTTCTTGTTTTTTTTTCTTCGCTTTTGTTATTGTATGACATTACATGACATATTTACTGTTTAGTTGTTAGTAATACAGAGAGTTTTAGGAAATTGATTGAAATACATGTTTTTAGTTTATTATTTATGGTTTACATTATTTCCTATTTTTTATATTGTGACTCACTCTGGTAAAGATGTTAAAGTCACCCCACATGATCAATTAGACCCTCACTGCTAATCAACAACCTTTGGTGTATAGGGAGGTGCACTTGAGGTCATGTGATGACCCGATTCGGGGCGTCAGTAAGTGGACTTTGGGTTAGGGATGTTACAATGTGGTATCAGAGAAGGTATTTTTTTCCTTAATATTTGAGAATGGTAGACCATGGATTATGAAGTGTTCAACCATGGAAATGAGATCATGAATGGGAGTAGCTAACCCATGTACGAGGGAAAACCCATGTACTCGGGTGGGATTGTTCTTCTTGATGTGTGTCGTTTTTATTGAATGATATTTTTCCAATGGTTGATGTACTTATTATGTATATGAATATTTTATGATATTTTTCTCAAGTAAATAATTAAATAAGGTTTTGAATTCATGCATCATTATGGTATCTTAGGGGTATAGGTGTAATGCATCATGATAGGCACACATAGGATGGGTGTGTGGGACACAAAGAGTAGAATGAATTTTACATCCTTAACAACTTGAAGAAAATGGTTTCTAATTAGGATGATGAAAATAGTTAAATGAAAATACAATGAAAGGATGGTTAAAGAATTGTGTTAAATGTATGTAAGACATGAGTTAAATTCTTGGTTGTAACAAGTTATGAATGTTAAAATCCACATTGTGAGTGTGAAAATGGTTTTAAAAATGTGTCTAATAAAATACTTGTGATTATGTAAAATTGTTTTACCCCAGGTAGAGTATGACCCACTATAGGGATAGATGAGGGTAGTTTTATAAGTTTGATGATGTCTATTAGGATAGTATATGTGGAATGGGTTGTTTATGGATAATGGAGAGACATATTTTGTGAAAATTGTGGATGTTTTTTCCATGTGTTCTATGATGTGTGTTTGGAATTCTAGAGATATATCACCACAATAATGTGTGTCGATTGGGCGACAAGAGGATGTCACTAATAATTATCCTTCAGAAGTAAATCGGGGAACCCTATAGATTTCTTTAAATAGAGGATATGATATGTTACATGTGAACCTCTCTGGATTATTGAAAATGATGTAATGGGGTCCCATGAGAGTTGTGTCAAGTATGCATAAGCTAATTGGTGAGTCTCAACTATAGAATCCTCCAAATTTTTCTAGAGAGATTGGAATTGAGGTAGCTGAGTTATGGATAAAGTCTATCCAGATTATTCTTAATCACTTAGAGACTCCTCCTAAGGAGATATTCAAGACTATGACTTATATGTTGTGAGTAAAGGAAAAACTGGTGGGAAATCTTGGTTTAGACTAAGTAAGAAGAGGGTATGTTGTGGAAGGGAATCCAAGAAAAGTTTCTAGAATACTTCTATCTGAAGACCTTGAGGAAGCGGAATGTTATATATTTTATGAGACTGACTTAGGAGACTATGAAAAAGATGGATTATGCTAGTTGTTTCATTGAATTAAAATTCTTTGTTCTAGGGTTGGTGGGGGATGAGGAAAATATGGAGAGACATTCCTTGGATAGAATTTGACATGAGATTAAGACCTTGGTGAATATTTTTTGGTTAAATATATTTTATGAGGTGGTGGATTAGGCTCTTATATTATATGTAAACCAAAAGTAGGCTCCTAGTGGTGGACATTTAGTCTCAATTGGGTGATCTAGTGACGTGTATTCTGATGTTAGGAAGTGTCTCTTTGGTAGTTTTCTCCATGGAGGTGGTGGATAGGGTATTTAGAAAATGGAACCAGTATTTCAGGGTAGAAATTGGGTTTTCGGCAATTAGTGGGGTCGACTAGGGAATATACGTGGTTAGTTTCCACCACCACCGACTGATTGTAGAGTGTGTAGTAGGTTGGGGCATGTGTAGAGGTTTGGTAGGAACCATCGATTGATGGGTATTGATGTAAGGTCAAGACCGATGTAGATTGTATGTAGTGGGTTAGTTACTCTATATCAGGAAGGAAGTTGGGGCTCAAATTGTGGTACAAATCGAGATAGTGGGTGTGGTGAACTCGGTAAAGAGCGTCCATACCAGTAGGTTATTATAGTACAAGGAACCCATATTGGATCCCAGGGAAGATAAATGGGTCGACTTCATGTTGATCGGTCTACACCTGTAGGTGGTGAGTCTGGACCATCGATTGTTTGATGTACAATCAGTGTAGCTTTCCTGATTTCTATTTCTTTATTCAATACAGGTGCCACAAATTCATTCATTTCTACTCAATTTGTGGTTATGTTGGGACTAGAAGTGGAACATATGCGCAATTTTCTCTTTATTGATACCACATTAGGGGTGAGACCAAATAATATTCAATAATATAAGTGGTGTGCTCTCAAATTTGGTGGGTACCATTTTTTATGGGACTTGTTTGTAATTGAGATGTCAGGTTTTGATCTGATTTTGGGAATGGATTGGATAGTGTTGAGCCAAGACCGTATTTACTATTATCCTCATAGGGTAGCCTTCATGTCACTTGAGGGAGACACGTATGTCCATCGGGGAGAATGGGATGTTCAGGAAGGTTGTTCAGGGCCATTTTTTTGTAGTTGGGAGAACTTTCATCCTAAGTGGCTTGTCTTATGCTTGATGATGTGGGATGTAACACCCCAAAATGATAAAGGGTTAAATGACTAAATGATATAACTCATGTCAACAAGGTGAACCTTCCTTTTCGGGAGCATACCTTCTTAGAACACCACAGTTAAGCATGATTGGCCTGGAGTAGTGATTAGGATGGGTCACCTTTTGGGAAGTTTCTTATTTTTATTTAATTCATTAAAAACCCAAAAACTGTCTTTTATTTATGACCAACTGTCATCGAGGTGAAATTATTATTAAGAGAATATTGGCGCTGCGAGTTCAATGGTGCCCTCAGTTTTCAATTCCAAGCACCAGTTCAAAATTTATAAAAACTTACTCGTACATTTACTGAACGTTCTCGAAAAAAACAGCAGAAATTGATTCCGGGCACACCGGGCCTCGGAATCATGCGTCGTCAATTTTCGAGGACCGGTGTGCCAGGAATCAATTTCTGAAGTTTTTTTTTTGGGTATGTTCAGTAAACATATGAGTAGGTTTTTATAACTTTTGAAATGGAGCTCAGAATTGAAATCTGATGGCACTGTTGAACTCACAGTGCTGGTATTCTCTTAAGAAGACTTTCTCATCGACAGCAGATGGTAGGGAATATAAGATAGATTATGAGTTTTACATGGAATAATAAAATAAAATAAGTGCATGACTTATTTTATTTTATTTGTTATAACCTCCTCATTGGAGTTGGAGGTGATACCACCACGCATTAACCTCCCATGAGAGGTTATGGTGGTGGGTCCCACCTGAAAATAACCTCCAGCGAGAGGTTATGACGTGGGGACCACATGGGCTAAACCCCTTATTGATGAAGGAGAGTAAAACCTCTTAACTCTCCCTCATTAATGAGGGAGATCCTCTTGACCTCCCCTTAATTTTAAATGGTGCCAACTCCACAATTAATTTGTGCCAACACACGTGAATTAATTAGGTGGAGCCTTTTAATTAAATTCACCCTTTTGAATTTTGTGCCAAAGAAATAATAGATAAACTAATCTATTATTTGGCACAACAATTTTCACTTGGGTGATTGGAGAGAAATCTCTCAACGAGGAACCTCATATTTCAACGAAGAATGAAGAATGAAGAATGTCGACCTTCTACGACTTATTCCTCGAAGCTTCAACCATCATGAGACATCTTTGACGAGCGACTTCCACATCATCGTCAATGAGCCGACGCAACTTGGGTTTGGAAGTGCTTGGAAGACGCAACGAACGACGATCTTCTTCATCTACTTTCCACTACATCGTCAACGAATGACGAACAACGATCAAAGGTAGAGGGTTTTATTTGTGTATTATCCCTTTTCTTTTCTCATCTTCGGTTGGAAATGAATCGATGGGGATATTGTACAATAATTTTTGTTCATCATACTTCTTTGATGAACCAAATGATACCACCCTAAATGCGGAGGGTGTGATCCAAACCAACATGGCCTGACCCCTCAGCTGATCTTGTTTATGATGAACTTCGGAATGGCGATGAGGCGATTAACAACAGAGGCGGCGATGACAAAGGTTGTGCTACCCCTGGCCTCCGCGAACCGCGCCGCCCCCGCAGTGCTATGATGCTTCTAGCCAAACATTTTCGGCCCGCACCGGTCTGAACCACACCAGCCTGAGCCGCGCTGAACCGGTTCGCCCGGCCGCCTCCCGTCCACTGGCCCGCCTGGTTGCGTCCTGCCCGACCAAACACCACTGGCCCGCCTGGTCGCGCCCTACCCGGTCGAACACTTTCGGCCCGAGCCGTGCCAAACCAGCCCCCCCGGCCGCCCCCCAGCCTGCCTGGACACGCACTTCCCAGCCAAACACCGCTGACCCACCTGTCGGCCTCCACGCGCTCCCCACGCGCCTCCCCGAGCTGTCCCCCATTTAGCCTTCTGGAAGAGCCAGCATCTTGTCCCACCTCACAGCCTCCCAACAGAGCCAGCGTCCTGGCACCCCTCGCGGCCTCCCAACCAAGCCGGCGTCCCGACCCCCTCGCGACCACCCAGCCGCACCGGCGTCCTGGACCCCTCGCGACCACCCAGCCATGCCGGTGTCCCAGACTCCTCACGGTTCCCTTGAAAAACCGGTTGCGCCCTCTGGTCCGAGCCATGCCTAGCCGTTCCCTCGCGACGCTCTGGGCCGAACCGGCCTCGAGCCGGGGCCAAACCGCCCTCGCGTTCAGCTGGGCGGGGCCCAGTGGGCTAGGCCAAACCTAACAGGCTTGCCCACTCAATTGGTCTGGGACAAACCCAATAGGTCTAACCGGGTTGACCCAGACCGGGTCGGCCCAGACCAGGTTGGGCTGGGTCGGTCCGATCAGGTCGGACCGGACACAGACCCACTACCAACCCCTTTAATTTCTTTGACCATATTTTGGCACCAGACGTCCATTTGACGATCTGTCAGTGGTGTTAGAAATCATGGAGCGTAGCCATCCCTTTGAGTATACCCCACTAGAGTTTGGGTTTTAGTTGAGATATGGTCAGGTTGGATCGTACATGAATCCAACCGGGCCGCCGGGACTAAAAGGCTAATAACTAACAGACCGGGTGTCCGATTGACGCGTCGTCTGTTGTGTTGAGATCCCTATGATAAGGCGGACCTTTGAGATACTTCTTCTTGGGACTTCATGGAAGTTTATGTATCGACACTTGGCTTGAGGAGCAGACCCTCCTGAAATCAAACTTGCTTCGTGCGGAACCCTGTGACTGGTTGTGCAATGACGACTATTCCTGGATCATGTGTGGGTTCAACAGCACTGACGACTGTTCCTAGATCTTGTGTGGGTTCGACAACACTGATGAATGTTTATGGATCATGAATGGGTTTGATAGCTCTGACTATTGTTCCTAGATCCTGTGTGGGTTTGAAAGTTTTGACTTCTATTCCTGGATCCTATGTGGGTTCGACGGAATAAATGTTCCTGGATCATGTGTGGGTTCGACAGTTTTGATTTCTGTTCCTGGATCCTATGTCAGTTCGACAGAATAGATGATTCAGTGTCTACATCTAATCATCTCTATCTTTCTTCAAAATTTGTATACCGGTGTGAGTTGAGTTGGTAACTTGTGTTTTCCTCATGATTGAGATGGATTACTAGATTACTTAGGTATATGTATGGGCATATACCTAAGTGGGGTTATCTATTGATTTCATACCATGTGGTTTATCCTTGTTGGATTCTGTGAGACCTTGAGGGTCTCGGGGTCCCTACTGAGTATCGGTATACTCACCCATGCACGGGAAATGCCTGCACCTTGTTGTGTTGGATGCAAACAACGGACAGTGCTGACCGAGGCTGAGTGTACGTGGCTGGACGGTACCCAGTGGTGGACCTGATGATGAGTCGGTACCAAGAGGAGACTAACGGACGTGGAGTGATGAGGAGGATTTCTGTACCTACCCTTCAGGTAGGATCCGTGGTGGATGATCCAAGATTTACTTTTCACCTTTCATCTGTTTTGTCCTTTTTAGTTATACTTGTACTTTATAGTTGGGCATGTATTTCAGGCCCCTTTAATTTACAGCACTAACATGTTATACAGTTTTACTTAGTGTTTTGTATCCAGTTGTGTACTCTGTTCTGTGTTTTTTCTGTTATAAAGGCAATGCCTTCCCAGTTTAAGGATTTACGCCTTTGGTTCTAGTCACCAACCCCTAACCTATAGAAGGCGGGATTGGGGTAGTCATGGCATGAGCCTCAGGGGATGGGTCATGACATGGGATTAGAGCCTCTTGTCTTTCCTCGTATAGTAAATTGGTTTTAGGATGTGTTTCGTGCATAATTCTCAGGGATACCACTCAAGAGAGATGTTGAGTTCATAATAGAGTTATTTCCAGGAGTAGAACCAGTTTCCATTTCTCCATACATAAAGGAACCACCAAAACATTGGGAACTTAAAACTCAATCAGGGGAACTAAAAGAATAGGGTTTCCATTCATCCAAGTACATCACCTTGGGAATATCCAGTTTTTTTTTCCAAGAAGGGTGGTGGGTCCTTGTAGTTGTGTGTCAATTAAAGGAAGTTGAATCAGATGACTGTTAAGAACTGATACCCTCTTCCTTGAATTCATGATCTCTTTGACCATATCAGAGGTGGTTCAATGTTATTTAAGATGGATATGAGATCCTGATTTCACCATATGAGAGTGAGACCTTCTTATGTATTGTAGGCTACCTTTAGAAGCTGGTATAGGTTGTAGAATTTTATAGTGATGTTGTTTGGGTTGACCGTTGAACCAATAATGTTTATGGCACTAATGAACCGAATCATTCACACATACCTGGATTTGTTTGTGCTTGTCTTTGCTAATGGAATTTTGGTGTACTATAAGACTCATTATGATCATTCTATACACTTTGACATCGTTCTGAGTACACTAAGAGAGCATAGGCTATAGAACATCTATCCGAATGTCATTTATGGATAGATAGGCTTCATTTCTTAGGTCACATGATCTATGAGGAATGTGTGTTAGTATAATTGTAGAACTTATAGGTCGTTGTGACTTGGGAGTATCCTAATAATTTTTCTAATGTTAAAAATTTTCTAGGTATGGTCTGCTATTACTGAAGGTTCACTAAATACTTCTTCCTTTTGACAGTGCTACTTTCAAGCTTGACCAAGAAAGGCATCATGTTTGAGTGGTCTGGGGAATGTGAGGATTCTTCCCAAGAGTTAAATAAGAGGTTGACTACCACACCAATTATGATCTTACCTTATATAGGTAAGGGGTATACCATGTTTTGTGATGATTCTTGCATTGGTCTTGGGGATGTATTGATAGAGGAAGATAGGGTCATCACGTATGAGTCACGATAGTTGAGGACTCATGAGAGAAACTTCCATACACATGATCTTGAATTATATTTGGTGGTTTATTATTTATATTTTTTGTGGAATTACCTATTGGGAGAGAAGTTCATAGTTTATATCGATCCTAAAAGCCTTAATTACATCTTTTCTCCACATTATTTGATTCTACAGTAGTGAAGATGGTTTTACTACATAAAGTATTTATATTTTGATTTGGTTTATACATCAGTAAAGGGGGACAGTGTTGCAGATGATTTGAGTCGTAGGACTCAAAATCAGGAAGTTTAGGAATCTATTTATGTGTGGAGGATGATAGTGTTGTTCACTATGATGCATCTATATGTGTAGGATGGACAAGGGAAGACAACCCCTACATCCCTATTAGTTGATTCTATACTTCCAATCTAGATTAATGAGAAACAACGTGAATATTTAGAATGTTTGGCTTTGAAGGAAAATCATAAAGGTGGACAGTCACCTATTATGACACCCCTGATCTTTTATTACACAATTAAACTAGATTTATTACATAAAATTCACTTGATACAATATAGAAGATCGAGAGGTATAGTGTCATTGGGTCTTAGGATCATTACATAACAACTTAAAACATGAAATACAACATATTTATTGAAATCTTCCTTTATATGACCACTACATTCCCTCGTACTTAGCATTTCATGGGATAACCTAAGAAAATGCATAAGAAAATGGTGAGATATAAAGCCCAGTAAGGGAATAATCATGGAATAACATGAGGAATACAATACATGTTAGACAATACGCATATCAATAGATCACAAGATAAGCATAAACATAAATTAATGATAAAGCATGATAATCATAACATGGAAATGTGGCAACAATACTTAACATGGAATTAGCATGAGCCAGGGATCATTGCACATAGAGCATGAGTAAATCCTCATTGCACATGAAGCATGAGTAAAACCTCGTTGAACTTGAATTAGCATGAGTAAACACCCATTGCACATGATTTATCATGATACTATACTTTACCCAATGAATTGGAGTGCTATAAGGGCGTACCCTTCTTAAACATTTCGTTTCATTAACAGGTGTGCCACATGGATCATAAAACATTGAATCATTCAACATAATATTTTATTCCATGATAAACAAATGTGGAATACATACATGAAACTCTTTAAACAATAAGTAAATGTGCATAAAGTTGAATATCCCTGATAGAGAAATGTTCATGGACAGTAAGCGGTTTAAATAGATACATGTCCTAACAAATGTAATTGAATTTAGATTCATGATACAAAATAATTGCTTGAATGTAAATGAGCAGAGAGAAATTCCTTTTGGAATTTCTTCATAGTAATAGGTGTAAATGGGAGGCATTTAATGAGAGATAAAGGGGTCTCCCATCATTCAAACATAAAAAAGGTAGTATGGGGGAGGTTAGAAACCATACCCCAACATTTATAATTGAAATTAAAAGGGCATAACAATTTAAAGAATATTAGACAAAAATGAGAAAGGAAGAGAAACCCTTGCTTGGAAGTATGCTTCCAAAGGCTTTAGAGAGGCTTGAGAGAGGATTCATGGGAGCTTGGGGAACCTTGGGAGGTTTATAGAGAGAGGAGGGAAGAGGTTTTACAAACTCCAAAGGCTTTGAGTGAAGAGGAAGTAGGATCTTGGGTGGGTTTATATAGGAAAGGTGAGGGAATTCTTTATTATTTAGGTTTGGGACACCTCACATTAAAGTAATCTATACCACAAACCATCCCATGGTTTTTGGAAAATGGAAGTGGAAAAAAATATTTTATAAGTCCAAAGTCTGAACTTCTTAAAATAATGGGGTTGCTTATGTGGTGGTGAGTCACACTCCCAAGGAAAACAATTTAAAAAGACAATTTGTTTAATAAGTATTGAAGGGTCCATTAATGCTTTGTAAAACAAGTAAAACAAACCCAAAATGAAATTATTTTAATGGTAAAACATATATTGGACGAAAATAGGGCTTATAGTATTTTATTACATCACTATTGGGTTATTATGATGTCATAAAACACATTATATATTTAAACGGTATTTAATATTTACCCAAAAATTTGACTATCTCAGAAAATTATGAAAAATTCACCTTTGGAAAATTTCGATGTCCTGATTCCAGAAAAAATATTTATTTTATATAAATAATTTTCTAAATAGGTTATTTTTCACTTTTAAAATAAAAACTGACATTTATTGAAAATTCACGGCTTTTGATATAAATGGATTTCAAACCTTAATAAAAATTACTATTGCATTCATAAAATTATGCGATCATTTATATTTAGTAAAACTTAATTTAATAATAATAATAATAATTCATTAAAATATTATTTAATTAAAAAATCCATTAATTCATCAAAATAGATTTCTTAGTTGAATATTAACTAAAAACACTATTTGTGATTTAAAAACTATTTACAAGGTAACAATAATAAAATGAAAGTATGTTAATTATTATATACAAAAAAAATGTACATAACCATAGTGATAAGGTCTTGTTACATAACCCCATATAACACCCGCATAAGAAAAAAGTGTAAGGTGTGTGATGGTGACAGACTCTTGGGGTGGCTCAGATAACATTTCTCATGTGGTAATCTCTATCAACTTCCATTAGTCTCGTAAGCGGTCTCGATCAAGCTTCACATATTCAAGCTTGTCTTGGGCTTGGTCAATAGAGAATCCCAATTAAGCCGCCTCTTTTTTGATCTCTGAAAAATGGGATTCGTATGGGGCATGTCTACTGGATGAGGCCATTGCTTCCTTTGTCTGTGTAAATTGTATTTGTTAAAGCCCTATATTTATAATAATCATGTGATCACTTTTCAACGGATATATTAGAAATGGTCACAATTCTTAACATAAAACCAAATAATTCGACATTTTATATAAAAAATTTATATAAAGAGATATTTAATTAGATTAAGAGGGATTTACATTAATGAAATTTTACTTCGTTACAATCTTACCCCTTAAAATATTTCACCCTCAAAATTTTCTTTTCCCACACTAAAATAGATGTGGGTAACTATTCATCATCATTTCCTCTAATTCCCACATCACTTTTTCAAACTTGTGGTTTTCCCATAACACCAGGATGAGGGGCATTGTCTTATTTCATAGAACTTTTTATCTATGATCTAAGATCTTCACTGGTTTCTCCTCATAAGAAAGATTATCCTCTAACTGTACCACCTCTAAAGAGAGTACATGTGAATGTTCTGGTATGTACTTCCTTAAGTGGGATACAAGAAAGAAATCATGTACCTTGGCCATGGTATGTGGAAGTTCTAGTCGATAGGCCACAACCCAGACATGATCAAGAATCTCTAATGGTCTGATGTACCATGGACTTAATTTCCCTTTCTTTCCAAACCTCATGACCTTGTTCCATGGAGATATGTGTAGAAATACCTTGTCTTCAACTTTAAACTCAAGGTCTCATTGTCGATTATCTATATAACTCTTCTGTCGACTCTGGGATACCTTGATATGATGATGAATGGTTTTCACCTTCTCCACCATTTCTTCGAATATTTTTGATCCAAGCAGATTATGCTCTCCGACCTCATTCCAACATGCCGGTGTTCTGAAACTTTTCCCATAAAGGGCTTCATATGGTGCAATTTGGATTCTTGAGTGGAAACTGTTATTATAAGATAACTCAACCAGAGGAAGATGTTGATCCCACCCTCCTTTAAAGTCCATTGAGCACACTCTCAGCATTTCCTCAAGTGTTTGGATAGTCTTCTCGGATTGGCCATCATTTTGAGGATTATAGGCCATACTGAAGTTATGTTCAGTATTCATAGCTTGTTGAAGACTCTTCCAAAACATAGAGGTGAATCTTGGATCTCGATCGGATACAATAGATAGTGGTACTCCATGCAGCCTTACCACTTCCCTTATATATATATGTTCCAATTGATCCAATAGGAAATCCTCCCGAATAGTAATGAAGTGTGCGGCCTATGTAAGATGATCTACAACAACCCAAGTTGTATTTCTGCATTTAGATGTCTTCGGAAGTTTGGTGACAAAGTCCATGGTGATGTTCTCCCATTTCCATTCTGGTATGGGAAATGGTTGCATCATCCCCTTAGATGTCTGCCTCTCTGCCTTCACTTGCTGACACACCAGGCACTTTGATGTATATTCAGCTATCTCCTTCTTCATATTATCTCACCAACAATTCTCTCAGATATCTTCATACATCTTTGTGTTTCCTAGGTGAATAGAGAAATTTGAACTATGTGCATCCTCCAAAAGTTCATTATTCATCTTCGGACTTGATGGAACACATATAATTTTCCCAAATATCACAATTCCTTCTTTATTAACACTAAACAATGAGGATATCCCTTTTCAGATAGATTCCACTTTTTCTTGAATTCCCACGTCATCCTTTTAACCATCCTTTAACCTTTTCAAATTGACAGTTGAGAAATCATTTGTGAAAGGATTGATGATGTTACCTTCTTTATGATACCCATGTCCATCTTCATCAAATCTAAAAATATTGGATCCTTTTCAATTCTCATCAATGATAGAATCGTTGGGTACTTTCTACTTAGGACATCTTCCACCTTTTTCGCTTTCCCAGGGTGATAATGGATTGAGCAGTAATAGTCCTTGATGAGCTCTATCCATCTTCGTTGGTGCATGTTCAACTCTTTCTGTGTGAATATATACTTGAGGCTTTTGTGGTACATATATATTTCACACTTCTCCCCAAAGAGATAACTCTGCCAAATTTTCAAAGAGAAGATCACTGCAGCCAACTCAAGGTCATGTGTTGGGTAGTTCTGTTCGTGAACTTTCAATTGCCTCGAAGCATAAGCAATGACTTTGTCATTTTTCATCAACACACATCACATTCCCTTCTTCGAATCATCATTGAATACCACAAAAAGTTCTCCACTTGTGGGTAAAGTGAGCATGGGGGTAGTGATAATACTCCTTTTAAACTCCTTGAAGCTTTCTTGGCATTAATAACTCTAAGAAAACTTTACTCCCTTCCAAGTTAGCTTGGTAAGAGGGTTGGACAATCATGAGAAATTTCTCAAAAATCGTCGATAATACCCAGCTAATCCCAAAAAGCTACAAATATCCATTACTGATGTTGGCCTCGGTCATCCCTCTATTGCATCTATTTTGGAGGGATCCATAGATATCCTATCGCTTGTGATGATATGACCCAAGAATAAGACATCCTTCAACCAGAACTCACACTTTTTGTACTTTTCATAGAGTTACTCCTTCCGCAAGGTCTCTAGTACAGTTCTTAAATTCTCCTCATGATCCTCCTTGGTTTTAGAGTATATTAGAATATCATCAATAAAGACTACGACAAATTTGTCTCTGTAATCTTTAAAGACTCTATTCATCAATTCCATGAAGATTTCTGGAGCATTGGTGAGTCCAAAAGGCATTCCTATGAATTCATAGTGCCCATATATTGTATGAAAAGCAGTCTTGGGGATATCTTCTTTCTTCACCCTTACTTGATAATATCTCGACCACAAATCCAACTTGGAGAAGTATTATGCTCCACGTAGCTGATTGAACAAGTCATCAATTCATGGGAGAGGATACTTGTTCTTTATCGTGATTTTTTTGATCTCACATTAATCGATGAAAAGGAACATTGACCCATCCTTCTTCTTGACGAAGAGGACTAGTTCACCCCATGGTGAAGCACTTGGGCGTATAAACCCTTTATCCAAATTCTCCTGTAGTTTTTTCTTTAGCTCCTCAAGTTCCACAACAGCCATTCTATACAGAGTCTTGGATATTGTAAATGCCCAAGGTATAAGATAAATTGTGAATTAAACATATCTTCTAGGAGGAAGACCAGGCAATTCCTTGGGAAACACTTCAGCAAATTCCCTCACAATAGGCATGCCTTCTAGGATGGTTTCCTCCTTAAACTCAATCATCTGATCCAGATATGTGTGATCATACGGCAGTAATATCCACTCTTGAGATGATGGAGCTAAATAAGATTCATCTTCCTCCTTGTACTTGTAAAGAATCGGGGGTCGATTCTCTATATGGAGAGTGATTTCCCTCTCTCGGCAATTTATGTTGGATTTATATAAGGAAAGCCAATCCATGATAATAATTGCATCAAATTCCACCAGAGGGAGTATGAAGAGGTTCACCAAGAAGTTTAATCGACATATTATGATAGGGTAGGAGTTATATTCATGGGATTCAATGATTTCCCCATTTTCTGTACTCACCAACATCTTCACTTCCATGATTTTTAGTGGTGATAGGATTTTTCTACTAAAATTTTGTGATATAAAAGAATGCGTAGAACCTGAATCAAAAAGTATGTTCTCCATTATTAAATGAATAAATAGAGTACATGTCACCACTTCGTTGTCGGGTTTCACTTCGGCAGTAGTGATGGAAAAAT
The DNA here is from genome assembly GCA_963277665.1 of Viscum album. Taxonomy (NCBI): domain Eukaryota; kingdom Viridiplantae; phylum Streptophyta; class Magnoliopsida; order Santalales; family Viscaceae; genus Viscum; species Viscum album. The sequence goes on along the minus strand of OY728129.1, from coordinate 745,714,273 downwards.
CTCACCCTTGCTGCCTTGGAGGTTGTTGGTTGCCTCCGAAAACCCTTGGCTTAGGGAACTGAATTTCAAGATGCCTGGGTTCTTTGAAGTTGTAGCAAAGAACCACATGTTGAGGTTCAAATGGAGTGTTCCTCTCCTATGTCGCAGCTGTGGGTCTTTCTTTCTGACAGTTAACAGCTATGTGCCCTTATCTTCCACACCTAATGCATTTCCTCGTCCCCTTTAGGCAATTTCTGGGGTGCTTCTTTTTGCACATTTGGCAAGTGGGGTGCTGGATATTCTTAGCACTGTTGGAGTTATCCATTAGACCACCATAATTTAATTCCACCTTATGCTTCTTATCCCCATCATACCCCTAAGATTATCTGATCTCCATTTCGACCTTGAGGGCACATTAGACAATTTCCTCATAGTTGTCGAAGTCACGGATCGCCAGCGCTTTCCGAAGGCTAGGTTTCAGCCCACCAAAGAAGCGGCCAACCTTGCATTCAGGGGTAACGTCAAAGCCAGAAGCTTATTGTGCAAGCCTTGTGAAGTTTACCTCATACACTCCAACAGATTCATTGTCTTTTTTCTTAAGGGAAAGTAAGTCCATTTCCATCTTAAGACGGAGGGTGCACGGAAAATATTTATCAAAAAACATATTTTGGAAATCCTTCCAATCCAACACCTCGATCTTGTCCTCAGGCTTCGTATTTTTGATCAATGTTCACCACTAATCAGCTTCACCCTTCATACGATAAGCATCTAGGAGAACCTTCTCTTGTTTAGAACATTGAAGGATGGAGAAGATCTTTTCAATGGAGTTGATCCATTGTTCAACGATTGAGGGATCAGATGATCCATTCAAATTAGGAGGCCTTTGCCTCATGAATCTTGAAATAGCAACTTGTCCTTTCTTATGGGCGGTAGAACATTCCTCTTGAACCATGTTTCTATTAAAATCTTGAGTTATCTGAGAGATAAGCGTGACAAAGTTCGCGATTCTCGCTCTCATTGGATTGGGCATCTCATTAGTATATCCATCACATTGATCTTCACATTGGTTGTTAGCCAGAGTCCTTCTATTACCGGACATTGGCTGGAATAAAAGGAAAGATATGGGTAACTCATAAAGGGTAATACAAGGACAAAACTGATGACTTATAAATAACTTATATTTCATTAACATATGAATCTATTGGATTCAGTCTATGTTATCCATCAAACATATATTCTTAGGGCATTTTTTTAGTCCCTTAATAATGTTTCGCACTAAGCTTGTGAATTTACCAAAGCATATCCCATAGGAGTGCTATAACCAAGAGTGCAGCAAGGCCCTTTTTCCTGTACCATTTCTCATTTGAGTCTAGCTCAAAGCGGTGTTTTTGGGTTTTACCCTAGGATACATTTGTGCCAGATCCGCCTCTACCTGCTCGTATCCAGATAGGGATGTATTTACTTGATAAAACACTTACTCAACACCAACCAAAACATAGGGATGTTTTTATTATACTTAGTCTTGTCTCTAAGGATTTACTAGGGTTTTTTAATCGTAATCCCAAAAATAACTAAACCTATCCTCTGATACCAACTATGACACCGCTGATCTTTTATTACACAATTAAACATAATTTATTACATAAACTTCACTTGATACAATATAAAAGACTGATAGGTCTAGTGTCTTTTGGGATTAGGATCATTACATAACAACTTAAAACATGAAATACAACATCTTTATTGAAAACTTCCTTTACATGACCACTACATTCCCTCGTACTTAGCATTGCATTGGATAACCTGAGGACATGCATAAGAAAAGGGTGAGCTATAAAGCATAGTAAGGGCATAATCATGGAATAAAATGAGGGATACAATACATGTTAGACAATATACATATCAATAGATCACAAGAGAAGCATAAACATAAAGGCATGATAAATAATGATAATCATAACTTGGAAATGTGGCAAAAACACTTAACATGGAATTAGCATGAGCCAAGGCTCATTGCACATGGAGCATGAGTAAATCCTCATTGCACAAGAAGCACGAGTAAAACATCATTGCACTTGAATTATCATGATTAAACACCCATTTCACATGAAGTATCCTGATACTATACTTTACCCAATGTATTGGAGCACTATCAGGGTGTACCCATCTTAAACATTTCGTTTCATGCATAAGTGTGCCACATGGATCATAAAACATTGAATCATTCAACATAATATTTTATTCCATGATAAATTAATGTGGAATACATACATGAAACTCTTTAAACAATAATTAAATGTGCATAAAGGTGAATACCCTAGATAGATAAATGGGAATGGTATTCACTACACAGTGACTTTGGCTTGTAAAAGCGCGATCCAATTTTGGCAGCATAACAGCGTGACATAAGAACTCATAAAAATGGTTGATGAGAGAGAAAAAGGTGTATAATAATATTTAAATGACATGGACAGTAATGGGGTCATATAGATACATGTCCCAACTAATTTAATGGAATTTATATTCATGATACAAAATAATTGCTTGAATGTAAATGAGGAGAGAGAAATTCCTTTCGGAATTTCAGTATAGTAACGGGTGTACATGGGAGGAATTTAATGAGAGATAAAGGGGTAACCCATCATTAAAACATAAAAAGTTCCATATGGGGGAGGTGAAAATCATACCCCAAAATTTATAATTGAAATTAAAAGGGAATAACAATTAAAAGAATATTGGACAAAAATGAGAAAGGAAGAAAAACCCTTGGAAATATGCTTCCAAAGGCATGATAGAGGCTTGAGAGAGGCTTCTTGGGAGCTTGGGGCACCTTGGGAGGATTCCAGAGAAACGAGGGAATAGGTTGGATGAACTCCAAACTCTTTGAGTGAGGAGGAAGTGGGATCTTGGGTGGGTTTATATAGGAAAGGTGAGGGAATTCTTTATTATTTAGGTTTGGGACACCTCACATTAAACTAATCCAAAACACAAACCATTCCTTGTTTTTTTCCCATGTATTTTGGAAAAGGGAAGTGGGAAAAAATATTTTATGAGGCCAAATTCCGAACTTCTTAAAATAATGCGGTTTCTTATGTGTAGGTGATTCACACTCCCAATGAAAACAATTTAAAAAGACAAGATGTTTAATAAGTCTTGAAGGGTCCATTAATGCTTTGTAAAACAATTCAAACAAACCCAAAATCACATTATTTTAATGGTAAAACATATATTGGCCGAACATAAGGCTTATAGTACTTTATGACATCACTATTGGGTCATTATGATGTTTTAAAACACATTATATATTTAAACAGTATTTAATTTTTACCCAAAAATTTGACTGTCTAGAAAAATTATGAAAAATTCACCATTGGAAAATTTCAACATATTGATTCCAGAAATAATGTTTATTTTATATAAATAATTTTCTAAATATGTTAATTTTCACTTTTAAAATAAAAAACTGACATTTATCCAAAATTCACGGGTTTTGACAAAAATGGATTCCAAACCATAATAAAAATTACGATTGCATTCATAAAATTATTAGATAATTTATATTTAGTAAAAATTTATTTAATAATAATAATAATATTTTATTAAAATATTATTTAATTAAAAAATACATTAATTCATTAAAATAGATTTCTTAGTTGAATATTATCTAAAAACACTATTTCTGCTTTAAAAACTATTTACAAGGTAACAATAATAAAATGAAAGTATATTAATTATTATATACAAAAATAATGTCCATAACTGTAGTGATAAGGTCTTCTTAGATAACCCCTTATAACACCTGCATAAGACCGAAGAGTAAGGTTTGTGATGGTGACAGACTCTTGGGGTGGCTCGGATAACATTGCTCAGGTGGTAATCTCTATCAACTTTCATTTCTCTCATAGGCGGTCTCGCTTGAGCTTAATATATTCATTCTCGGCTTGGGCTTGGTCAAAAGTGAATCCCAATGACGCCACCTCCTTTCCAAGCTCTAAAAAATGGGCTTCGTATGGGGCACGTCTACTGGATGAGGTCATCTCTTCCTTTGTCTAAGTAAATTGGATTTGTTAAATCCCTATATTTATATTAATCATGTGATCAATGTTCAATGGATATATTAGCAACGACCATAATTATTAACATAAAACCAAAGAATTTTACTTTTTATATAAACATTTTATATAAAGAGACAATTAATTAGATCAAGAGGGATTTCTATTAATGAAAGTTTGGGTCAATACACCTATCGATTGGACCATTGGAGATAAAGAGATTGTTTATGTTTATGATCATGTTGTTGTGCCAACATGTATTTTAGATTAGTTGATGTGAGAGTTTCTTGCATTGAATTGGGAAGTAAATCCTATTTTAACAAAAATTTATCATGACCTTCAAAGGCAGTTTTGGTTGGCTGGAATAAAGAAAAAGGTTGTTGGTTTCATGGAACAATGCCCTGTCTGACAACAGGTAAAGGTTGAGCATCATCAGCTGGGTGGTTTGTTACATACAATGTCCATTATGTAGTAGAAATAGGATGATGTGACAATGGATTTCATGGTGGGTCTCCAAAGGATCCATCGATAGAATGATGTGATCATCGTAGTTGTAGACAGGTTGACTAAGCGGGTCAATTATTATTGATTCCAGAGACTTTCACTGTGAACCAGTTGGGTGAGTTATATGTTTAGGAGATTGTATGGTTGAATGGGGTATATCATACTATAGATTCAAATTGTGATATGTGTTTCACATCTCACTTCAAGAAGGGGTTACAAAAGGTTCTTGGTACTCAGGTGTATTTGAGTACAGATTTCCACCCAAAGATGGATAGGAAGTCAGAGTATACTATTTAGGTGCTATAGGATATGTTGAGGGATTGTGTCCTATATTTTTTTGGATCATGGTAGAATCACTTATCACTTATTGGGATTTCCTAAAAAAATATTTACCAGGATACGATTCAGATGGAACCATATAAGGTGCTCTATAGTATACTGTGTAGATCTTCATTGTGTTGGATGGAAGTAGGTTCATTAGAGTTGTTGGGAATGAGTATCATGAAGTAGATGTCAGAGTAGGTTCAGTTGATTTAGAAACGTATGGAAATATATTTGAGTAGGAAGAATTCATATATAGATTGACATCATAGGCCTCTATAGTTTTTGGTGGGTGATCATTTGTTTCTTCAAGTGTTTCCAAGGTTGGGTTACCATTTTATTTAGAAATAGTGTAAGTTGGATCCTAGGTACGTGGGTCCTTCTGAGATTGTGGATAGGATTGGACCACTGGAATATCGATTGGCACTTCCATAATGGTATAGTGGCATGGATGGTGTTTTTCATGTTTCATAGCTTTGGTAGTATCACCCAGACCCATATCATGTGTTTGATGGTGAGGATATTAAGATTGAGGTTGATGCACTTGATGATGAGTATTTGGTTCATATTTTGGATCGTAGTGAGAAATACTTTTGAGGAAAGACAATTCCTTTTTTGAGTATTATGGAATCGTGGGAATATTCAGTAATAAACTCAAGAAAGGGAGTCATATATGCATGCCTAGTGTCCAAAACTCATTGCTTCAAAAGCTGAATGATGCTTGGAATAGAGGCTTGAGGATGATCTATTATAAGGTGTGGAGTTTGTAAGATATTAGAATTCATGGAGGTATGTTCTTGTTTAAAAAAAATTATATCCCTTAAAATTGGATACATAAATGTTTACTATGTGTATGGGAGGTATTGGGGGTGTTTCAGGGGTTTGGGACATGAAAGAATGGGGAAATAGTCATTCAGTTCATGTGGTATGGTTGGAGCATGGTTTGAAGAATCCATTCTCCCAAACTGTTCCAGCCAAGAGGAGGGGTTCACTATTAATAAAAACATGGAAAGGGAGAAATCCAACCCATGCAGACTTGGACAGAGTCATTCCACACAGTTGGCATAGATTTTTCTAAATCGTGTGGTTTTCCTATTTAATTGTGTGACTTCACCTCCTCTGGCAGAGGTTAATACATGGTTGGCACATGGTTTGCAAAACCATGTGGTAAAACCATGTGACCAATTAAAAATTGAGAATTTACCATTTCACCCTTTTTATTTTGAGTTCCTCGCATTATTTTCTCCTCATTTTGTCCTCCTCTAACCCTAGTAACGAACCCAAACCCTCTAGGACTCCCAATTATTTATCTCCTTTGATTCAAGGACATTTGGAGTGTCATTGGTAGCAGATAGAAGATCCGAGTAATCATAATTCTCATCCTACTTCTCTTTTTAGGATTGTGGCTTGTGGTTTCATTTTTCTTATTCTATATCCCTAATACCCTCTTTTTCTAGTGGATTTTTTCTGTGGATTTAAAGTGTTCTTGAATCTGTATCTAAGTCTAAGATTAAGAAAGGGCTCATCTATGGATTAAGGTAGGTGGTCTATAAGTTATATCCCATAGCTTATTTTTTATTTTTGTATGTGTGGTTGTGATATTTCTTCCCTCTTGATACGTATTTGATACCTTTAGTAATATTTCATGAAATGGTTGGATAAATGATTACATGAACCGTTTATGATCCCCTTGGGATGCATTGAGGTTGACTAGCCCATTTTATGGCAACCCATGGGGTGTTACAACTTTCCTGAACATAGAAAATTATTACGTTAAGCATATAAATGACTTTTGATTTAAGTAGATCCCATGATGAGCATGTTGATAGGTTAGTTGAGTTGAAAATGTTAATATTGATTGTGTATATAGACTTTTATAATTTCATAAGGGATTGGTTTTATTAATATAAAATGGGTGGAGTGTAATAAATTCGTTGTGATATGTGACTTATGAATTGAACTTAAAATGCATAAGTGTTTCAATTCACATGAAATGATGAAAATTTAAAGTGGTTAAATTCTTGTGAATTGATAAATTTGATAAATGGGTTAATGTATATTAATTGATGAATATGGGATAATCCATGTGAGATTGTTGAATATACATAATGGGTTAAGTCATGAGAAAGGGAAATGGGTTAAATGATTTATGCAATGTAAATGGTAAATGTGATAATGGGTAAAGGATTGATTTTGATTTATATGTTGAATGATTATAAAATATGAATGTTATGTGTATTTATTATGTATGGTTTGTGATGTGTTGTATGTGGTGAATGGATAAATAAGAATGTGCACATGGATTGGTGGTATGTGGGGTATTGACTTGAGGTTATATGCCCAATGGTTGGGTTGGACGGAGGCTCTAACACCACACCTATAATGCATGGGTTAGGGAGTCAGACAGAGGCCTTATTCCCATAAAAGTTGGATTGGATGAGACTACACGGACAAATGATCCAATGGAAGTTTCATATAATTGATTGTTAAATATTTTACCTTGTGAGATATGGAGTTTTACTTACCCACTTATGCATAGTAGTTGATCGGTATGAACCATAGTGAAATTAATGGAAATCCCTCACCCATGGAACAAATGATGAGAATGTTTTAGTTGAATAATGTTAAATAATGGTTCATGAGTTTTATTATTTTACCTTTCATTTTATTTAGTAATTTCATGCACTATTTATTTAGACTAGATATTTTTATAGACACCGTTGGTGGTGGTCTACTGAGTTGTACTCTGACCCTGCTTGGGCCTCTATTGGGTACCTGAGTAGACTTCATGGTTGCATGTCAGAAAAAGGGATGAGGCCCTATGCTAGGGATTTGAATTGGTCTTAGGTAGTTCATGGATGAGGATTCATACTTGGAGCCAATATCTATTTCTGGGATTTATCTATTTGTCTTATTTGGGGTTTTCTTCACTTTTGGCACTGTATGACACAACATGACATATATACTATTTCATTTGTGGGTTATACCCAATTTTTGGAAATTGATTGAAATGAATGTTTCTTGTTTCTTGTCTATTATTTCCATTGTTTCGTGTGTTTTTTTATGTTACTTAATTTATTAAATAGGGTAAAGTATCCCCACATGATCAATTAGACCCTCGCTGATAGATGACAACCTGTGGTATAAGGGGATGCATGATTGAGGTCATGTGGCGACCCAACTCAGGGAACCGGTTAGTTGCATATGGGTCGGGGATGTTACATATATTATTCTATGTACATAGCTGAAATAATTAAAATCATAATATGTTCATTCATACATGCACCGCATGTGGAGGAGAGAAAAAAATAAAGCATAAGCATGATAAAACCCATGATAAAGAAGAGGGTTTCATCATATTATCTCAAAGCATAACCAAAGGGTATATCTTAAAGAATCCAAGAAAAAGGAATTAAATAATTATTAATGTTAATAATTTAATTAATTAACGTAGTTACTTTAAAACTAGGTTCCAATTTATTAAAATTTATAAGAAAGATCAATGATTAGTAAGAATAAAATAAAATTGCATAGGTGATTCTTTTCAAAATGATCCAAGGGTATTTTAAGGAATGGAAGTGTTTATTATTTTCATTTAAACAAAAATATAACCAAGAGTGTTCTAAAAAATTAATTATGGTCTTTAGATACTATTTATGGCTAAAAATATTTTAAGGAGTGACCCTTGTAATGATATAAAAAATTAGAAAGATCCATTAAGTCGGGTTTACTTAAATACAAATATTTCAATGGGAATATAAAATATGTATTATCACAAAAAGAAAGTAAATGATATATATATATAATGAATATATATACAAAATATGGAATAGATATGTGATAATATGATTGAATAAAAGAAATAAAAATAAATATAATGCTTAATATGAACATAATAAAGGTGGTTTGGAAGATCCCTTACCATAAGTCCTAATTCACACTACACATAAAATTAACTCACTAAATGGTTAAATTAATTTTATTAAATTAATTTTAAATAACCTTATTCATCTATATTTAATTTTATATGATCCATTTATTTTCATTAGTTATTTTTTTAATATAATTTCCACTTTTTTTAGTTATGTGGGGTTGTTTAGTTAATTCCTCAATGACTCATTTGGATTATAGACTATGGTCTAATTTTTTTTAAAATAACTTCATAATATAAAAAATGGTTAAGTTTTTTTTAATTCATTATTAAATTATCACAATATTTATATATTGTCATAGGTTATCCCAAAATGAACCCAAATTAAAAAATATTCCTTGATCAGTTCATTTGAGGTGGTTAAACATAATATAACCATTTATTATTATTATTACATATAGATTATAAAATATTATAATTAAATAATATTAATAGTTTCATAAATATAATTTTTATATAGTATATTAATTTTTAAAATCATAAATGTTATGTAATTATGGAAAAACAAAATACATTGTTCCATGAAAGCGGTAATCTTCACTTAAATGCATTATACTGTAAGTTTTCTCAAAAATGATAGTGGGGTATAAAAATAAAATAATAATCATTTATAATTATTTATAATTTTATTTCAGTTATGTTGTTTTCATTAAAATAATTTTTTTACTTTACATGTATAGAGATTATGAAAAATATAACCCATCATTCACGGAGGTGGTTGTCCACACAAACGCATTACAATATTTTCATTTTTCTCAATTTTTATAGAGGATGTTATAAATTGATAATAAATTTTTATAAGAAAATTTCAGTATATTTAAAATTATAATGTTATCATTCCTTCATGTACATAGGATACTTGAGTGGGTATAGGAAGAAAAGAACAAGGAATTGTGGGTTGAGAGCATCACCTTTCCCTTGGGAAGTTCTCTCTTGGTTTACTCCTTAAGACTCCAGGGATTAGACTTCTAGAAAGGAAAAGGATTCGAATAAATGGGATGGGAGTTAAGAAAATACTATGGTATATTTTTTAGTTATATCTTTGGAGTTTTTGGATAAATGTGAAAGAGGTGAGCTCATTTTATAAGTAAGGATAATGGCATTTCTATAAAATATATTTACTTTTCAATAATTTCACTGAATTATTCTCGGATAAATTCATAAATAGAGGTTAATAAAGGATAGGGTAAGAGAAAGGTTTAATAATACCTCAACCACCCATTATCACACATGTTTTCACTATTTAAACCTCATTTTACCTTAATTTACCCTTATGAAGGTTGCTCCATTTTTACATTAGGTAACCAATTTTAATGAAAAAATGGAAATTGAAATCATTTATTAATGTGAACGTGATAATCTAAAATAAAAAAAATAATTTTCTTTAAAAAAATCTTTGTTTTATAGAAACTAATTTAATTATTAGTGAACATAACATATAAAAACCAGTTTCAAAAAATGATTATTTTTTATCATAAAATTTATGTATAAGATAAAATTATCCACACATTAGATTTTAATGATATAAGTTGGTTTATTATAAAAAAAATTGTTTCGTTGAAAAGAAATCTAAATCCAAATTTTTCTAAAATATTATTTAGTTAAATAAAAGACTAAAAATTTTATTTATGGTGAAATATTTTTTAAGTTATAAAAATGTTAAAAATAGGTTTTATAAATTACTAATTTTTTAAAAAAAATGTATATTTTTTTCCTTAAACACTTATTTTATCAATTAAAATTATTTTAATATTCTAATTTGTTATTATATAATTATAATTTTATAGTTATGTTAAAATTGTTATTTTTACTATTCATCTAAATATTGAAAATTTCAAAAAAATATAAAAAATTTATCTTATGATAATATTCATATTATAGGTATGAAAATGAAGATAATTTGATTAAAATACAATCATAAAATTTTATAATTTTCCATTAAATAAAAATAATGAAAACATAATGACAATTATTTCCATTGAAAAAATAAATGTTAATCTTATTTATTTTCATATTCATAATTCCAAAAAAATTACTAATTAAATTAGTGTTATTATATTATTTATATATATATATATATTATTTATATTAAAATTTTACTTATCTATAATATATATAATTTCATGAAAATAATCACATAAAAAGATAATTTTAGAATAGATACATTTCTAATCATAAGGTGATATTATTAGTTATTTAGATACATTAATTGAGTTTTATCAATAGTTTAGTATTAAAAAAGTTATTTATTTATACCTATACTTCAAAAAGTGGTTTTCTTTATTTATAAATTCCAACAAACTCACTATAATAAAAAATAATAATGTTTTTCGGTTTGTTTTGGATCAGTAGTTCATGTAAATCAAGTTATTAAACATATCATTTAATTGAAAGAAGAAAATTTATATTCAAATATTAGGGAGTTATATTATCCACACCTTAAAAATATCATCCTCACTATTTTAATTATTACTTATTAATTCAGTAGGTAATGATATCCTTAAGATATATATGACTTTGGATTTTATTTCTAATAAGGTGTCGACCTTAGTAACTTCAGAAAGTATACTTTCTTCCTTCATCAAAGAAAGATCATAATATGGGGTTTATTCATAACTATTTAAGGAAAACAATCCCCATGATTGGGTTTAAAATCTATATAATGGAATCAATTTTCCTAGGGAGTTCATCATTGGCCATCCAGTGATATGTAATCATAAGTTTATTTGAGATATGAAATATGATCTCTTTATTTAATTACTATGAAATATATGTGGTGATAGCTAATCCATTTCTAAAATCACATAAAATTCATCTGAATGCATGATAATAATAGTTTTTGAATAATAATTTGAAAAAAATGAAGGATATTCATATACCATTGATAAAATGATGATACAACTAGGAGTTTTTATTTATAACTCAATAGCTAATAGTTGGTGAACAACTTTAACACCATGAGTTTTCATGGGAATTGTTTTAAATAATTTAATTTTTCATTTATATATTTCAATACATTAAGTCAAACATTCCTTTCACATGGCACAAAATCTTTGTACATTACACATACCACCAAATTGGTGTATGTTACACACAACACCGACTTGGCATACATGTCACCGCCCGTCCCTCAGGGCCTGTGTTGTGACTACCCCAAGCCTTCCTTCCATAGGCCAGGGGCTGGAGACTATCACCGAAAAGGAATATCCCTAAAATGGGGAGGAATTTCCTTTTAACTTATACAGACACACAGTCTAAGAACACAATAGGAAACAACCATAAAGTAAACTACTGCAGTAAAAAAAGTGCTAAAAGTAAAGGGGTCCGGAATACAAGCCCAACTGTAAAAGTAAAAGTACAACTTAAAAGTACAATATAACTGAAAAGGGGAAAACAGCTCCTGGATTGTCCACCGAGGATCCTACCTGAAATGTAGGTATAGATCACGATCAGTAGTCCCTGCGTCACATCACACCAAATAGTCCACCTTTGAGTATCGTCTAGTCCTGTATCCCTCAGCCTCGATCAATAATGTCCATCATCTACACAAGACACAACAAGGTGCTAGTGTATCCTGTGGAGGGGTGACTATAACGATACTCAGTAGATACCCCAAGACTAGATATGTCTCCTAGAGTTCAACAAATGAAAAACCTCAAAGCAAGACATCAACTCTACTTAGGTATATTCCCATACATATACCTAAGTTATCAAGATATACTCATCTCATACATGAGAGAAGAATACCACAAAGGTAACACCACGAAGTTAGATGTACCACACAGGTAACACCATGAAAACAACACCATGAGGGTAGAAGTAACACATAGGTAACTCCACTAAGTTAGAAGTACCACACAGGTAACACCACAAAGATAGAAGTGCCACACAGGTAACACCACGAAGATAAAAGTACCACACAAGTAACACCATGAAGATAGAATTACCACACAGGTAACACCACGAAGATATAATTACCACACAAGTAACACCATGAAGATATAAGTACCACACAGGTAACACCACAAAGATAGAAGTACCACACAGGAAACACCACGAAGATAGAAGTAACACACAGGTAACACCACGAAGATAGAAGACTCAAATCATAATCAGTATAACTTAAATATAGATGTACAGATGATTAGTCGTAAGTCTAGATCATCTTATTATTTTAAGTAGCACTACTTCTAACCCACACATGATCGATTGGTAACTAATCCCTACCGACCCACACAGGATCGATAGGTAACGAACCCCCGCTGACCCACACAGGATCTAACCCACATAGGATCGGTATGTGCTAACCCGCATAGGATTGCTGAGCGCTGACCCACATAGGATCTGAACCAAATATTATCGGTATGCACTGACCCTCACAAGATCATTTAGTGTTGACCCACACAAGATCTGATATATGTTAACCCACATAGGATCAATGTTCTTTCTTTACATTATAGCCAACCACTGGATTTCTTGCACCTTGTGCACTCGTGCTTCGAAGAATCATAATATTGAGATATCAGTAATACCTCAACCACTACTAATCTCCAAAAATGAGTAACACAAAGGATCTCCATGTCGTAATGGTTCCAACGTGATAGACGGTGCGTCAATCAGATGTCTGGTCTATGTGTTATAAGCGTTTTAGTTCTGAGGGCACAATTGGATTTGGGTTCAACCCAACTCATCTATACTCTAACTATCTCTAAAAATCATGTGGATTATACCCAAAGGACCATATCGATCCAAGGATCCTAGCTCCATAGATGGTTCATCAAACGGATGTCCAGTTCTCAAGATATATCCCTTTAAGTGTTTCTAGGATTGGTTGGGCCCAGGTCCAATCTGACCCTGTCGGACCGATCCATCCAGAACCGGTCTAAGCTGGGCCACAGTGGGATCAGACCATGGTTCCAAGGTCCTTCCTGGCCTACAAGGTGGTGGCCCAGCCCGCAGAGGGGCATGGCCCGGCCCGAAAGGGGGAGGCATGGCGCATAGTGGGGCGCGACCCAGCAAGCGGTGGGGTGCGGCCCGACCCACTTGCCAGGTGGCCCGACCGTGTGTATCATGGACCCCCATGGTTTTCTTGGGCTTTCATGGAAGTGGAGTCACCCCCTCTATTCAGAATAACAAGAAGCAGTGCCTATTGGCGCTGCCAAGTCACCTGCGGGACCCGAGCGGGTCCCCCCGCTGCGGCATCAGAGTCACGACTCCACCGGTGGCGTGCTGGTCATGCCTCCCTTGCCTTCTGTGGTCAGCCAGTGTTCTGGCTACCTCTTCTTTCCACCATCACTAACATTTCATGGTCGTTTCACCCAGCGGCACGCAACGGTGTGCCGCACCTCCTACACGGTCATCTAGTGTTGGCTGCTCCGCTGACCGTCGCGGCTTAGTGTCACGGTCTCCTCTTGTGGCATGTGATGGTCTTCCGCCTCCATCATATATGGTTAGTTCCACCACACCAATGGTATTCCAAAAATAACAAATGGGTTTCATGGTATTGGGGGGTCTAGGCCGGGTTCGTTAGGCCCACGCTCTTCGTGTTAGCTTGTAATCATGAAGGAAGATTAAGGGGTTCAAGGAATTAACTTGAATTAAACAAAAATAAAACCCCAACCACATATACTCATTGGAGAACATCCATGATTGAAGGTGGATCGATGATCTTTTTTCCCACAATAGGCTTCTAACGATGCTGCTTTCACGTCTTCCTTCGGTTCGGGGTTTCGGTGTCGCTCATCACCCCTCGTCGGAACCGGCTCTATCCTCCAAGGTCTTGGAGTCTCGGTACTCCTTCAGCACTTCATTTCTTGTAGAATCTTTTCTGACACCTCTCCCCAAGCTCCATATAAATAAAAGAGGGGGAGGGTGTCTAACAGTTTTGGGAATTAATGGGGGATCATTAATTAAAAAGCTTACCAATTCTACAACTATACTATTACATAGGAATGAAGGGTCAAGCAATTTAATGGATTGACACATCGATGGTCCCACCTTTGCTTGTCTGTTGAAGGATAAGAATGAAAATAAAATAATAAAATTATTTTATTTTATTTCTTTTAAAAAGTCCCAAAAATTAACCTTTTCTCTGGACCTACTCTGGTCTAAGTGAAGCCTCCCTTAAGCAAATCCTAGCGCTACGGATTCATCGGTCCCCTAGGATTTTTAATCTAAGCACTGGTTGAAAAGTTAGAAAATGTTGCTTGTGCGTTTACTGAACATACCTTAAAAAAGGTTCAAATATTTATTTCGGGCACAACGGGTCATGGAATCATGCACCGTCAATTTTAATAGACTCTTAATAAGTCCCTATAATTAAAAACAATTACATGGAAATATGGGTATTTACATTATCCCCAAATTAGGTCTTTTAATCACTGAAAGAGACATAATAATATAAGAAAACAAATGGGGGTACTGAGCATGAATCTAAACATCCCGCTCCCATGTGTCTCCTGGAGGTTCTCGTGCTTCCAGAAAACGTGCACCAGAGGTATCGACCACCCACGAAGGACTCACTCATGTCGATCCTCAATCCTTACTAGAACCTCCATAAATATTTCCCCATCATCAAAGTCTTTCTCACCATGGTCGATGATGTGAGATGGGTCATGCACGTATCTCCTCATCTGGGACACGTGGAAGACGTTGTTCACCCTCTCCAACTATGGTGGAAGTTCCAAGAAGTATTCCACCTCGCCAATCCTCAGAAGTATCATAAATGGTCCGATAAACCTCAGTGATAACTAATCGCCTCGACTAAATCTTTGTAGTCTCCATCGAGGAGAGACTAATAAGAAAATGTGGTCCTCCTTCTGGAACTCGAAAGGTCTCTATCTCCTATCATCATAAGACTTTTTCTTACCCTATGTAGTCTTCATCCACTCCTGGATGATCTGCACCTTCTCGGTGGTGGCTCGTACCAACTCTGGACCCATAAGTGTTGACTCCCCTGGGTCTGCCTAATATAGAGGTGATCTGTATGTTTGGTCATATAGGGCCTCAAATGGTGTCATACAGGTGGTGGAGTGACAACTGTTATTGTATGCAAACTCAACCAAAGGCAAGTGATCCTCCCAACTATGGCCAAAATCTTGGACGCATGCATGTAGCATGCCCTCCAGTGTCTGTATGGTCCGCTTTGTCTGAACATCTGTTTGAGGATGAAAGGTGGTGATCAAACGTAGCTGAGTCCCGAATGCCTCTTGCCACCCCTTCCACAACTGAGAAGTGAAACGTGTGTCAAGGTCAGAGACGATCGTCGATTGCACCCCATGGAGTATCACAATCTTCCGTACGTAGAGGAGTCCCAATCCCTCTACTGGTCCCTACTCTTGGATAGGTAGGAAGTGGGCCGACTTGGTGAGTCAGTCAACAATCACCCAAATGGAATAATGTCCTATAGACGTACGTTGAATCCCTATCACAAATTTTATTGAGATACTATCCCACTTCCACTCCAACACCTCTAGTGGTTTTGTTAATCCTGCTAGTACTTGATGCTCAGCTTTTACTTTCTAACAAGTGAGGCATTGAGAAACAAAATTTTCCACTACTTTCTTCATCCCTAGCCACCAGTGCTGATTTCGTATGTCCTGGTACATATTTTCCACACTAGGATGTACTACCATAGGTGAAGTATAGAACTCCCTCAACAGCTCATCCTATAGCGCCATCGGTACCATGGTATGTCCTCTGAAGTGGATGATGTACTTCACACCTTCAGAAAATCCACTAGGTTTTTGTCCTGAGGAAATATGAGCACATCGATCCTCGCAGTCAATGTCCCCAAGATTTTTCTCCCTGAATTGCTAAAGGAGTGGGGGAGTGACTATCAAAGACTGGAGGTATGCTGCTCCATCTCTATCCATGAAGGATATCCACAACGCGGCTAGCTAGTCTTTCACCTCAATCAGCAACTACAGACCAGACCTCCTGCTAACTACATTTGCTACCATGTTCCTCTTCCCAGGAGTATAGACTATCTCAAAGTTATAGTCCTGGAGGAAATCTAGCCATAATCACTATCTCAGGTTCAGGTCCTTCTAAGAGAAGATATACCTGAGACTCTTGTGATCATAGAAGACTGTAAAATGTTCTCCCATCAAGTAATGTCACCACATCTTTAGGGTGAAGACCACTACTACTAACTCCAGTTCATGGGTAGCATAGTTATTCTCATGTTGACTCAGTTGTCATGAGTAGTAGGCGATCACTGCTCACTCCTGCATCATGAAACAGCCATGTCTGGTCCCTGATGCGACGTAGTAGACTATAAATCCAACGCTCTCTTCTGGTAGCCTTAAGATGGGGGCACTCATCAGTCTCTGCCTCAGCTCTTGAAAACACTACTGGTATCTCTCCATCTATAAAAAATGTTGTCTTATCTTCCTCAATGCTGAAAAGGGTTTCAAAACTCTGAAAAAGTCAGGTACGAATCACCAGTAGTATCCAGCCAACCCCAGGAAACTCCGCACCTCAGTCAAACTCTTGGGTGGATCCCAAGAAAGTATAGCCTCTATCTTCGCTGGATCCACTAAAACTCTAACCTCCGAGATAATGTGTCCCAGAATGTGGACCTCTCATATTCATAACTATCACTTTGAGAGATTACTATAAATCTTGTGCTCTAGGAGTGTATCTAGTACTACCTATAGATGATAGGCATGCTCCTCCTCCATCGTAGATTATATCAAAATGACATCAATGAAGACCCCCACAAAGCGATCAAGGTATGGATGAAAGATCCTGTTCATGATTCCAATTAACACTTTTAGGGCATTGGTCATGTTGAATGGCCTAAAAAAGAACTCATAGTGCCCATATCGACATCTGAAGGTCGTCTTCTCCACATCCTCATCTCGTACACTGAGCAGATGATATCCTGATCTGAGGTCTATCTTAGAAAACCAACAATCTACCTTCAGCTAATCGAAAAGATCATTAATCCTCAAAAGTGGTAACTTCTTCTTCATGGTCACCTGGTTTGGGTGATGGTAGTCCACATAGAGTCTCAAAATCCTATATTCCTTCTTGGTGAACAAAATCAGGGCTTCCCATGGAGAAACACCGGGCCTTATGAACCCTTTCCTCTGCAAGTCCTCCAACTGTACCCATAACTCATGAAGCTCCATAAGAGCCATCTGATATACTAGTGTAGATATCAGTGCTGTCATGGGGTACAGGTCGATGTAAAATTATACCTCTTGGTGTGGAGGTAGTCTTGAAACATCATCAGGAAATACATCGACATACTAGTCCACCACTACAGGATAGCTCAGACTCTCAACATCTACTGATCCAAGGGTAATTCTAGCCAACTGATGTGTGATCAGCTACACCCTCCTCTAGGTAAGTCCATCATATGATACAAAGGTTCATTTCTCACTGGTGAATGAAAAATAAGTCCCATTCTCATGAACACACTGCACTATGCACCTAATATAGTCAACATGAGCATGGACTATAGATAACCAGTCCATACCTAAGATGATGTCGTAAGGCATCGATGCCACTACTAGAAGATCACAGCTGAGGCTATCACCTCCTAGATTAATCTCACAATGTCGGAAACATTGTTTAATCATCTAATATACTCTCTTAGTAGTCTCTAGATATAAGGATCGAGCCAACGGCTCCACCAGAATTTCCGAACTCTGATAGAGGGTTATGGAAATAAAAGGGTGATCAGAACCTACGTCTATAAGTACAGTAGATAAGGTGGAGTAGACACAGATCATAACTTTAATCATCTCTAGAGTGTCATGGTTGTAGGCCTCATCTACCTTGAGCTGAGCTCGTCCCTGTCCACCTTTTCCATGTGGTCGGGGTGGACCACCTGGAGGTGGTGTCGGTAGAACTTTGAATCATCACCCACTACCTGTGGCATATATAGCTCCCCTAACAAATCCTCCTACTGCCTATAGACCTCCCTGATTGAATCTCTTCCTCTACCTCAGCATTCCCTCGACCATCTGCTGATCGTTTGTACGACGGGGCAGGTAGACGCGAGCCATGTGACCCTACCTGCCGCACGTGTAGCACTACCTTCTCCTCAGTTGTCCTCCACTATCCCTTGAGCCCCGGACCACTGACATTGTATCCTGAGGTCATCCACCAGAAGTTCTGGACTGTTTGGCCCCCTACGTCATCTTCCTACTGCCTACTGCAGATTATTCTTCTACCTAATATCCAGTGGTGGCTCTCATTATCGGTGCCTACTCTGCTAGGAAACTCTCCACCAAAAGCGCTCACTCAAGCACCCCAACCTGTGTCAGGATGCTGAGCGATATCATCGATACTCTAATATTTCATCAAAGACCCTGATCAATGGTCTAGGTCCCTAAAAAAGGGTCTAGTACCATGATGGTGGAGTAGCGGGAGATATCAGGGAACCTCACCATGTACTGGGCCACAGTCATGCTGCCCTGTTGTAAGTGAAGTAGCTCCTGTATACGCACAGAGTGTAAGGTCACTGAGAATAAATATGCCCTGAAAAGGCTCTCTAAGTCCACCCAGATGAGGGTCACCTTATTGTATATCTAGAACATCAAGCTCCACTATCTCCATGTTGCTTCTTAAAAAATACTGGATGCCAAGATCACCATAAGGTCAGCTGGTGTCCCAACCAGGCAGAAAACTCTGACTACAGCCTCCAGCCAGTCTTCAGCCGCCTGTGGGTCTATCTTGCCTTAGAACCTCGGAGGCCTCTACTGCTAGAACTTGTGCAACGCGCTCAGACGGCGTGCACCCTCTACTGGTGTGGCTGGAGGAAACAGCTTCCCAATAGGTAGTGGTGCTACTAGTACACCACCCGAAGGTGATAACACCATAATAGGGCCCTCCACTGAGGCCTCATCCCTCGGTGGGATGTCATCGCGTACTCCCTCGGGAATCCTTGCTTGTTGTCTATGCGGCGGCATCCTAAAAGAAAACAGGTGCACCATTTTCAATATGTTATACCTGGTGATCTGACTCAAAGAGATCACAAGAAAGACCTTTCAAAAACACATGCAATCAGTGTTTCCGTGCACTGAGTCATAAATTAGAATCCAGGGTCCTGGTGTATGGATACATCAACCACCGCACCAACACTAGATTCCCCAAACTGAAAACCTCTCTCATAACACTTTACACTATTGCCACACTGAAAAGATCAAAGTCCAAGTTCTTCGATAGAACTGACTCCTCTGATACCACATTGTCATGATCTGTCCCTTGGGGCCCATGTCGTGACAACCCCAAGTCCACCTTTCATAGTCCATGGGCTGGCGACTAGCACCGGAAAGGCTTATCCCTAAAATGGGATGGCATTTCCTTTTAACCTGTGCATACACACAGTCCAAGAACACAACAGGAAGCAACCACTATGTAAACTGCTACAGTAAAAAGAGTATTGAAAGTAAAGGGGCTGGAATACCATCCCAACTATAAAAGTACAAGTACAACTGAAAAGTATAATACAACTGAAAAGAGGAAAATATCTCCTAGATCATCCACCGAGGATCCTTCCTAAAGCGTAGGTACATCTCACGATCAGTAGTCCCTATGTTACGTCATGACAAATAGTCCACCTCTGAGTACCGTCCAATCCTAGCTCCCTCAGCCTCGATCAGTGTTGTCTGTTGTCTACACAAGACACAACAAGGTTCGGGCATAGCCCGTGCAGGGGTGAGTATAACGATACTCATTAGGGACCCAGAGACCCTATAGGTATCCAAGAGTTCCACAAATGAAAAACCTCAAAGAAAGAAATCAACTCTACTTAGGTATATTCCAATACATATAACAAAGTTATCAAGATATACTCATCTCATACATTAGGGAAGAATACCACAAAGGAAACACCATGAAGGTAGAAGTACCACATAGGTAACACCACTAAGACAACAGTATGAAGGTATAAGTACCACAAAAGTAGCACCAAAAAGATAGAAGTATCACATAGGAAACACCACGAAGATAGAATTACCACATAGGTAACACCATGAATATAGAAGTACCACACAGGTAACACCATGAAGATAAAAGTAAAACACAGGTAACACCATGAATATAGAAGTACCACACAGGTAACACCACAAAGATAGAAGTACCACATAGGTAACACCACAAATATAGAAGTACCATTGAGGTAACACCATGAAGATTGAAGTACCACATAGGCAACATCATGAAGATAGAAGTACCACAAGTAACACCATGAAGATAGATGACTCAGCTCACAATCAGTATAACTAAAATAAAAAAGTACAAATAATTAATCATAAGTCTATATCATCTTATTCTGTTAATTAGAATTGCTTTTTACCCTCAAAATATCGATAGGTAACTAACCCCCGCTGATCCACACAGGATCTGACCCACATAGGATCGATAGGTAACTAACCCCCACTGACCCGCACAGGATCTGACCCACACAGGATTGGTATTCACCGACCCACATAGTTTCGCTGAGTAGTGACCCACATAGGATCTGATAGATGTTAACCCACACAGGATCGATGTTCTTTCTTCATATTACAACCAGTCGCAGGATTCCTTGCACCTAGTGTGCTCAAGCTCCATAGAATCTGCCTCTCAAGATATCGGTCGTGCCTCGACCACCACTAATCTCTAAAAATGAGTAACCCAAAGGACCTACATGTCATAAGGGTTACAATGTGATAGACGGTGCATCAATCAGATGCCCAGTATGTTTGTTATAAGCGGTTCAGTTCTGAGGGCCCGGTTGGATTTGTGTTCGATTCAACCTATCCATACTCCAACTGTCACAAAAACTAAATTGGATTATACCCAATGGATCGTCTTGATCTAAGGATCCCATCACCACATACGGTTCATTAAATGGAAGTTTGGTTCTAAAGATAAGGCCCTTTAATAGTTTATGGGTCCAGTTGGGCCCGGGTTCGGTCTGACCCAGTCGGACCGACCCGGCTCAACCTGTTCTGGGCCGGGCCACGGCGGGCTCATCCTACTAGGCCGATGTCCGGTCCGGCCTGCAAGGGGGTGGCCCGGCCTGCGGTGGGGTGCGGCCTAGCCAGCAAGGGGGCAGTCCAGCATGCAGAGGGGCATGGCCATGACTGCAAAGGGGAGGCCTAGCCATCAGTGGGGCACGGCGCCCCACGGTTCGCCTGAGCTGGAATATGAGGGGGGTGTCCCCCTCCATTCAGAAGACCAAGGGGCAGCGCATATTGGCACTGCCAAGTCACCCACGGGACCCAAGCGGGTCCCTCCGCCATGGCATCAGAGTTGCAGCTTCACTAGCGGCGCGCTAGTCGTGTCACCCTCGCCTTCTACATCCGGTCAGTGTTTCAGACACCTCTTCCATCCATCGCAGCTGACGATCCGCAGCTGGTTCCTCCGACGGTGCATGACAGCACACCACACCTTCTCCACGGCCGGCTGATGATGGCCGCTCCGCTGACTATCACAGCTTAGTTCTGCAGCCTCCTCTTGCAGCGCGCGATAGCCCACCGCCTCCATCATAGTAGGTCGGTGCCACCGCACTAACGGTATTCCATAGAGAACACATGGGTTGCAAGGTAGCGGGGGGTTCGGGCTGGGTTCATTTGGTCCATGCCCTCTATGTTAGCTTGTAATCATGAGGGAGGATTAAAGAGTTCAATAAATTCACTTGAATTAAACAAAAATCAAACCCCTACGTCATAAACCTATTGGAGAACGTCCGTGCTTGAAGGTGGATAATTGATCTTCATTCCTGCCACAGGTGTCCAACGACGCCGCTTGCATATCATCCTTCAATTCAGGGTTTTGGGGTTTCTCGTCACTGCTCACCGGAACCAGCTCTATCCTCCATGGGCTTGGCATCTTGGTACTCCTTCAGAACTTTGTTTCTTGGGGAAGCTGTGCCGACACCTCTCCCCAACCTCTATATAAATCGGAGAGGGGGTGGGTGTTGTGCGGTGTTAGGAATTAATTGGGGCTCATTATTTAGGAAGCTTCCCAATTCTCCAATGATCCTATTACATAGGAATGAAGGGTCAAGCCATTTAATGGCTTGACACATCACTGTTCCCACCTCCTCTTGTCCATTGAAGGATAAGAATGAAAATAAAATAATAAAATTATTTTATTTTATTTATTTTTAAAAGTCCCAAAAATTAAATTTTTCTTCAAACCTACTACAGTCGAAGTGAATCCTCTCTTAAGCGAATCTTGACACTACAAATTCATCAGTGCCCTAGGATATTTAATTTGAGCATCGGTTCAAAAGTTAGAAAATGCCACTCGCCTCTTTACTGAATGTACCTTAAAAAATCAGAAATTTATTCCTAGAACACTATGCCTCAGAATCATGTGTCATCAATTTTTGCAGACTAGTAATAATTTCATATAATTAAAAAAATACATGTAAAATCCGGGTCTTTATAGTACGATACATGCAACACTGAGTTGGCGTACGATACACACAACACTGAGTTTCTACGAAACATAATTTTTTATAATTATTTATATAAGATAATTATAAGCAAGAATTTAATATTAGTTATGTAAATAATAATAACTAATTTTCAAATATATTTTATAAATTTTTTATTCTAATAAAGCATATTGATAATAAAAGACATGATTTTTGGTAATGTCCTGTGTTTAAAAATATCATTTTCTCAAATGAACCTCTTTTAATGTCCTTTTATGAAAAATAATAAAATTTATTTTAGAAAAATTTAAAATTTTAATTTAATAGAATATACTTTATTTTAGAATTTATAATTTCTAAATTAGTTTAGGTTGAATGTTTTCTATTTTTCTGACAAACTTCATTTTGTGGATGAATAGAGAAGAATACCAAATTTTAATTCAAAACTTCTTTTTAATTTAATTTAATTATAAGGTTAAATTATTTTTTAATTAGTTTACTAGTTTAATTAGATAATATTGTTTTCAATTAAGAAAATTTTGGTCATTGTAACCAATTTTACATAGAAATTGGGTATAAAAATTTAGCAATCTTTTGATCATTTTTATTTTAAAAACCTGCATTGTCGACTCGAGTATGGGATTGATTTTAAATTGATTACAGCCACTTCTGTTATTATAATTTTAAAAAATGGATTCAATATTTATAATTTATCATAAGGTCAAATTTTTTTTGACTAAAAACATTAGTGAAAGTAATTAAAATTAATTACATCTGTTAAGAGAAAAAATATGTTAATAAAGCGATGAACCTTAAATATAAGACCCAAATGACCTAGAAAATTCCCCAAAACCCATTTTCTGGAAAGTATTCATCCATAAACCTTACTTTGTTGAGTTTTTTTTTGTTTTTTATGACATTTTTTATGTAAAATTATGGGTACACCTAACTTGTTTTCAAAAAATGTCATGTGTGTCCTTTCCCTTCTTTGTAAAATGCCACCAACTCTACCCACTTCCTCACACCTCTTAAGACCCTTGTCTCCCCCAAAATCTTATAAAATAATCTCACAAATTCTCCCCTTCCTCAAATAATCCTTTCATTGGGAATAAGGGAACTCAAGGAAGCCTTTTGATACAAACCAAAAGGAATTACCCAATTTAGAGGCAATGTCTTCTCTCAAGCTCTTATCCTTTGTTTTACTTTTACACCCCTCCACTCTCTTTGTTCCATTATTTTATGTAAAAATATATATTCTAAATATACAATGATGTTTTTAGGCTA
Organism: Viscum album; assembly: GCA_963277665.1. NCBI lineage: Eukaryota > Viridiplantae > Streptophyta > Magnoliopsida > Santalales > Viscaceae > Viscum > Viscum album. Next base: position 745,689,816 of record OY728129.1, on the reverse strand, counting down.
TGTTGTTTACCTACACTTATACACACCTCCATCTAATAGATATCGAACATATTGTTTATGTGTGCAGAGAAATACCGCCTCACTAAACGATGATTGTTCATTTCTCATTTACCACCTCTCATGGTGGAAATTATAATTGAAAATATGATTATATATTCTATATATTCTATTTATTTTTTATTTTCTTATTATTTATTCTTTTTAAAATACATATCTTTTTTCTTTTCATTTGGCTTAATTACTATAATTTTGTTTAAGGAAGTGTGGACTACCACCCTCTCAAAGCGATGTGATTCGCTCACACAGTACATGGAATGTATTAAGGATTTATTTAGTGAAATTATATGATATATATAAAATTTAAATGATTCTATAATTATATTATATAAATTTACACTTTTATTTCATTTTCTTTATTTCTTTCATTATGACAATTAAAATAGAAACAATGCTTATACGTACGTACAACATACCCACTCCATGAATGGTGTATTCCATTTCATACATATTTATGCTATAGATAATTATAATATAAATATAATGTATATTAATGATATTTATATCATTATTTACATTCTTGAATAATGATATAAGTATAAGGACCAAAGATATAACAAATTAAGACACGTGTGAGGAACAAAGAGAATATTACCTGAAGTGAAACCTTAACATAGAATTGTTAACAAGTGAGTAATATAAGGTCATAATAAAACATTATATGGTATTATTTATAAGAACAATATTCTGTAATTTATGTATACTAAACTTATATTTATCATCCAAGAATCTTTTATGAGTGTGAAGAGTGTCAAGACACAAGGTAAGGGGATTTCATCTCACTTTTTATTCCCATGAGATACATGCTATGTTTTCTACTCTTTCATTTTGTGTGGTGATTTTACTACCGATGATTGTATTCTATATGTATTATAAATAAATTTATGGGTATTAACTTATATATTTTATGAAATTTCATTCAAGGGGTTTATGTTTCAAAAGTTACCAAATTGGAAAAAATGTTTTGTCTCAATTTTCCTTCTTTAAGACTTATTTTTTGTTATGCACCTAAACTATTTTTTGAGGTGTATATACTTCCATTTTACATTTCATATCATTAATATCCTTCTTTTAATGATATTTTAATCTTCATTTAATTTTTTTTCATAAATGGAGAGTATGATCCCAAGTTTAAAAAATTATAAGAGTTTTTTGAGATAATCTCATCGTTTTTTGATATTGTTTACATTTATGCTTCCTTTGAAGAAATATTTTGATCCATATCTCAAAAATACTCATGATTTTACTTATCCTATATTTATTAAATATATATCCATGTATTAGTACCATTTTCTACTATTTGGTACTTAAGATAATGTTTTTAATTAAAATCTGATTATCTCCCTCTCTTTAGTCGGAATTATATTGTATTCAAAAACCCATGTTTACGAAAATGTTTTCAAAAATGTTTTAAAAAGATCCTTGAAGATAATTTTCAAGGAAAAAGTATTTAAAATGTTTTTATTGCTTTCAAACCTTCCATTATATGTTTTAAAATCTATTTTCAAAGAAAATTTTTCCAAAAGGTTTTATGTTATAAAAATAATTTTTCAAAGAAGAAAGAATATTTTATTTAGGAAAGGTTTTTTAATATATTTCAAAATTATTTCCCATATAATATAACATATATTGGTGTTACTCACTCCTTTATTGGGAAATCATTCAATTTTTCCATTCATATTACTTCTTTGAATGGATTATGTTTTGATGGCATGATGTTGATGAAACTTGTTTCTCTTTCATAGGTTATATGCTTTTTAGGCCCTCTTATTTTCATAGGTTATGTTTATGATTATGAAACCAATATTTTAATATAGTATATGATATGATTATATGTTTATAATACCCATTTAATTTCATGGGTTATGATATGACTATTTCTGATCTTGTGTCACATGTATGAATGATTTCACTATGATATGGGTGGGACCTATATCTCCCTCCAATGCATTGGGTAGAGATTTATATTGCATAAGATAAAATATGTTGGACATGGGAATGAATATTGACTATTAATATGGCCAGGCTAGTGAACCATGATGAACAAGAAGGTATTAGGAGTGAACTCATGCTACTAATATGGCTATGAGAGTGAACCATGACTACCAATATAGAATGGGGAGTGAACCCATACTACCAATATGGTTTTGGAAATTATGACTTGGATTATATGGAAATAATATTATATGCCTATGTATTTTCCAAAATTCCATGTTTTATTCCTGTGTTTTTCTTTCATTTCATATGCTCTTTATTTCATTATGATATATCTCTTATGAACTGCTAATCTTTATGCCATCATTCCTATTATGACATTTGATATGTAGGGTATTATCTCTTATTTTTATGATCACATTCTCATACCTTTTACTCATGTTTATGCTTATATATCTCCATTTTTTATCCTTATTGATCATCAGAGTTCAACACTTTTTATGTTTCATTTCCCCGAGCTTATGATGATATTTATTGTGTTTATGGAGTCTAAGAAGGGTTCTAGTCAAGAATAACCTAGTGAGATATGATGTATGTAATGACTCAATTTTTACATACATGCAAATTACATTAATTTTGTGGAATACTTCATACATTACACAAACAGATGCCCAAGAACCATATTAGTTTAGTTTATTTGGAAACTTGGGATACATTCTTATAATTTGGTGAAATATATTCAACATGTCCAATAATGATCATCCCCTTTAGTACCCCAAACTAAAACCACTATTTATAAAATGGGGAAAATATAACATAATAAAATAGGTGAGCTCAGATTCTCAGTAAGGTTAAACAATGGGGACATATAAACAAAATCATGAGTATAAGGGTATGAGAACCTGAACATGAAAATATAATATCATACCTTGTATATCAAAGATCATAAACATGAATCATATAATAATGATTAGTAGTTCATAAAACATGCATCATAATGAAATAAATAACATGATCCCTATAATCATAACATAGGAATAAAACATGGAACTTTGGAAGACGCATAAGCCCATAATAATGATTTCTATAGTAGTCAAGGCATTTCTTCCAAGGCCATCTTAATAATATGGGTTCACTTCCCATACCATCTTGGTAATCATGGTTTACTCCCATAACCATATTGGTAATCATGGTTTACTCCCATAACCATTATGGTACTCATGGTTCACTCCCATAACCATCTTGGTGGACAATGACCTTCATGTAAATCTCATGAGATATAAATCTTTACCCAATTCATCAGATGGAGATATAGGTCCCACACATATCATAATGAAAACATACATACACGTGACACAAGATCATAAACAATCATATAATAACCCATAAAATTTAATAGGTGTCATAAACATATAATCATACAAAAACCTATCAAAATGAGATAGGTTTTATAATAATTTCATCAAAATCATAAAATATGAAAAAAAGGGGTCTCTTGAACATCTTTCCATAAAAACATAAACTATTCAGAGAAATAATATCAATGGTATTCTTGAACTATATTAAATTATATCATCATAGGTGGGGAAGGATTTTGAAAGATCAATTAGAACATGAATTTTCCTTTAAAATCACTTTTAAAAACATAAAAAAAATTCAAAATACTTTTCTTTGAACCCACTTTTAGAAAATATACATTAATCATGAAAATCCATTAAAATGGTTCTAGAGGAAAATATCCTTTCATTGTTGAAATAGTTTTTCTTTTTTAAATGACAATTAATTTTAAATGGAAAAATTTTATTTGAAAATATCCTTGTAAGATTATAGGGGAAGCTTCAAGTTAATAAGGCATTATGAACATGTAAAAATCTATTCAGGCCGTATAGGATAAATACATTCTTCTCATACTTTTTCCATAAAAGTCAAAAGTACACCATTTAGAAAAAGAAAAAGTATTCCTTTCAAAATGTGAAGTAAAAAAGTCAAAAATGGGTAAAGATAACTTTACACATCCATAAGATAATATTAAAATATTTTATGAAAATAGTTTTAGAAAGCATGGATGTGGATGATAAATATTCCCCAACAGAGACTTAAAAAGAAATAATCTGAAATATTAAAGAGATTGTGGAATCAATACTCATCACATTGTAATCAATATAATCATATGAACATGTAATTAAAAATTATAAGAATATATAAATATCATAATAGTATGGATAAGACTCATAAAATACATTTTATGGAATTATATACAGCACACATAAAAAACAATTAGTGTATGAGGTATGTGTCTCACAGAAGTAAAAGTGAGAAAAAAATCCCCTATCGTAGGTCTGATTCCATCTGTACATGTCTAAAACTCCATTATATTGGTTTTAAACCAATTATTAACTTATAAGAGAATAATAATAATATTTATGATAACATATACGATTCATTTATGACTTTAAATTACCTGTTTATTGACAATTCCAAGTTAAAGCAACATTACGGGTAATGATCGCATTGTTTATTGTACGTGTCTTGACATGTTATTCATGATATTATTAATTAGATAGTGATTTAATTACTTATATAATTTTAAACATGATATATATATATATATATAAATATATCATATAAATTTAATATATGAATATATATAATAGATATATATATGAAATGGAATACACCATTCATGGAGATAATAGGTCGTACGTACGCATAAACATTGTTTCTGTTTTCTTATCATATTGAATGGAAGAAATTAAATGATATATATATATAGTAGAATTATTATTTCATATATTTGTTTCTTATTTATTATATATACTTTATAATAATTTTTTGATGGATTAATGTAGAGAATGAATCTCATCACATCATGTAGACGATAAGCCGTATATATGCACGAGTGGCGGTATCATTCCCTTAATGGTAAAATGGTATGGAATTGGATGGTATATTAATTAAAAAGAATCATTATCATGTAATATTAATTATTTAAATCCTTTATATTCATCTTTATATTTGTCTAAATAATTTATAGTTAAAAAATAGTTTACACCATGGTGTAGAGATGGTAAATCAGACATACACACACATGGTGATATTGTTTTTTAGAGGATGGGTAAAAGGATTAATATGGTTGTACCATAATAATAAAAACATAATCATATATTATATGTTGTATTTATTACTTTAGTAGAGAAATAAATTTCTAAAAGTAAGTAGAAGAATAAAAGAACTTTGAAAGGATTTGTAAAACAATTACCTTTTTTCAAGTGTCTCTTTTTGATTTACACAAAATGATTACTTAGGTTGGATTTCATCCCAATGTATGGAATCTAGTGTAAATTTAAGGAATTTTAGATGAGACAAGGTTAGGGTTTTCTAATCCAAAGTGTTTTATAGGTGCGAATAAAAGGGAAGGATAGGTTCCCTTTTATAAGAGGGGGAGGGGAACATTAAGAAACTCAAAAACTATTAATTTATTATAAATTTATTTTCGATTTAAAATAGCTCCAAAGTGATTTATTTAATGTATAATATGATTATGGCTCTAAATACCATAAAACAATGAATTTTAGACATATTTAGGTCACCAAATTAACCTTTTATTTTGGATTTAACCCTTAGTTAAACAATTTAACTCTTACCGTGACAACTTACCTTTTTACACTATATGGTTAATATATTTACTATAAAATTACAAAATATAATCAATAGGATAATTAATGAAATATTAAATATTATCCTAGTTATTTGGTCAAGATATATATTTTTATGTGATTCATATAATATAATAAAATATTATTTATTATAAAATCTCATTTACGTCAATTTTGACAATATTTATCACTTGAATTTTTAAAAAATAATAACAACTTTATTCCCTTAAAAACTACATTAATTAATCAATAAAATTTAATATTATTCTAATAAATTAGTTTATGGGATAAAATATCACAAATTATATTTATTTAAATTTTATTAAAATCATTTATTTGATTCATCCTTTAATTAGTCTATTACTACATCATCATTGTGTCATAATTAAATTTTATTATTTAATGTCTAAAATTTATAAATAAATTATCATGAGGTAAATAAAAATATTATATTTATAATGAATATGTATAGTAGACCATATCACTTATGTAAAATCTAATTAAAAGTTATATATTTATTAAAATTCGAATATGACATTTTCAACTATCCTTTAAATAAAATATAATAAATCTCTTAATATAACACAAGTGGCTTAAAAATGATCATATTTTCAACCTAAATATTATTTTGGTTGAAAAAATATATCTAGGGAAATTAGAACAAATGTTAGGGTAATTTTATATTATTATAATATTATTGTTTACATTTAATTATCCTATTTACCTTTAAACTTGGTAAATAAAATTCAAAAGTAACTATCCATTAAAAATTATTTTGAACCTATTAGACCAAATTTTTCATAATTATTATAACCATGTATGTCTATTTTTTTAAATTCAATTCACAGAATCTATAAAATTATGTTTAATGTTAATACTGCAAATGTGGCTAAAGGCAGGTAATAGAGGCATTCAAAAGATCAATAACTTTTTAATCTAATTTCAATATTAAAATTATCCCAATGGACTATATTGTATTAATACATGTATTATTGATATATTGTGTCTTTAAAATCAATATAAAAATAATAATTTTTATTTAAATGAAAAACACAATTTCTAACTATGATGCAATATTTTTCACTATTCATAAAAAATGAAACTTCACATAAAAATACTAAAAATTCACCCTAAGTTAATTTTTTCATTATAAATTAAAAAATAATGTTTACATTATCAAATTAAATGTCTATGAGTCTCTAAAAATAATTTTATTATTTTTTATATAAGGACAGGAAAATGAGTTCATTTGAGAAAATAGTAGTTTTAAACATATAAATACTTTACCAAAAAATACATTTTTTATGATCAAAACCATTAAAACTAATATTTTAAAATTATTTATTCATATTAAAAGTCTAATGGCTATGTTATAACTATCTCATTTAAATAATTATAATAGTAATGTGTTGTTTTGAATAAACTCAGTGTTCCTTGTTGCACAAACCAAGCCGGTGTTGTGTGTAGTGTATGCTTCCCTTGGTGTTGTGTATAATGTAATCTAAACTTAGTGATTTTATATAATAATAGAAATATGTATTCATTTTTTCAAGAATTAAAAAATATCAAAAATATTAAATTAATTTGAAAAAATAAATTCCCAAAATCTCGAGGTGTTACAATGTAGCTCATTTTTGTACCAATGTTTATGTTTCCATGTTTCCAAAGGCACTAGAACAATTATGATCTTTGGGAATCTGTTTGTTTAATTTTTAAATATTCCAAAAAAGTTATGTAATGTTTATGATTTAAAAGTTAGGGTCTTTATAGTTGGTATTATATCAAATTTATAGTTATCCTTTGGAAGCATGGATTAGAAAACCTTAGTGACATCCCTAACGACGTGTCTAAAGATAATTATAAGGATAAAGAAAACATATAGGAAAATGTTATGAAATTTTTTTGAATGATAGAGTGATTGTTTTCCTATAAATACATCCCTTTCTAGATACTAAAAGTGTATTTAGGTCTAGCATAGATATTCCTAGGGTTAACAACTCTAACAAGATGTACCAGTTTTGACTTGGGGTAATCTGGTACATGACAACCATCCTTGCTGCACACCTAGTTTGAAACTCCCGAGGGATATGATTTGGTAATTCAAAAACTATTAATAAAACATTATAAAGGATTTAAATATAAGTTGTCTATGAATGACCTAGTATTAACCTAAGGTTTCATAGATTATGGAAGGTTTCATAAGTTATAAATCCTATAAGTGATTTTTCATGATTATATGGTTCCTCGTTATGATAACTATTTCTTACTCTATGTTTTTGGTTTTAGTGAATGGCTAGAACCTGAAGTAAATGCATTAATGGTGATTGTGATGGAAAATTAAATTATTATCCTCTTGAAAAACCAAATTCAATGGGAGATAGAATTCAAAACCTCATTACTATTCTCACATAGTTTTCTCAATATATGAAAAATGGTGGACTTAAAAATGAACAAATGAGGGAACAACATTCTATTGATTATTTCATGAGGAAATTTCCACCTTATTTTATAGGGTCTTCTGGTCCACTTTTTTCAAAAAATGGAATAATACTACTAAAAATATATTCTCATTTCTTTAGTGTTCATAGCATAATAAATTCATTCTGGTTGTTTATCGGTTAGAAGGAGAAGTGGATCAGTGGTTACCTCTAATAAAGAATACAAGTAAGAAAGTTGAGATTGTATCCATGGATTGGGATGAGTTCAAGAACTTATTTTTCAATAAGTACTATCATCAAATTCTTCATACCAACCTAGAGAAACAATTCCTTGAGTTGAAGCAATGGGATGATGAATCTGTTAGTACCTACAACGCTAATTTCAGAAGACTTGTGAGGTATGCTTCAGGAATTATTATCCAACCCAAAATTAATGTTTATAGGTTATTAAATGGCTTAAATCATAGTCTTGTAAGGGAGTTGGACATAAGAGACTTTAGTAGAGATAAAGATATTGGGTTTTTCTTAATAAATCTTGAAATGGAGGTTGGATTCACATATCAATTTCATTGTTTTGACAAGAAGAGGAAGATGGATTTTAAAGTAAAATATAAAAACCATCAAGAGAAGAAGATGAGCATTCGTTTATGGTCGATGTGCGGGATGAATCATGGAGGAAATTTACTTAAGGGGTCTAAATAATGTTTTATATATAGAAATTAAGTTCATCAGGCAATTGATTTTCGAAGTGATGGGAAGAAGTTAGCTCAAAATTCTAATGGAGAAAAAGCTGCACAGAATTGGCCTCCTACAATTAAGTTCTACAAGTGTAAGGAGAATGGGAATTATTAAAAAAACTTCCCATACCTAAGGGCTAGTGATGATGATTGATGTTAGTAACCTTTTAAGCCAATGGAAAAGGGGAAATCCCATGGAATCTCTATTTCTGATATGGGGTGCAGCAACAACATGATGAAATTACACTTACCCTCCACTATAGAACTACTAAGGTCATATTTGATTCTATATCCACCCACTATTTCACATATAAATAATTTTATAAGGGTGTTAAGATTCCTCTAACACAATTATTTTTGTAATTATAAGTGAAAACCCCTAATGGTGTGATGATTTCATCTCAAGTCTATGATTCCTCTCTGGTTGATGTTTGGGGAAATGTGCTTCTTGAAAATCTTATAAACCTTCCTTTGGTTAAATTTGATGTCATCTTAGGAATGGATTGGATTTTAAAACATAAATCCCACATCAATTGTCAAGGAAGGTATGTTATTTTTTATATTTCAAAACCTCATATGATCATCGATCAATGTGATGATAAGCATGAAATTCCTATGGATATTGCATCCCATGTATATGACTTAATTACCATTCAAAAGGGATGTTTATATCAAATTTTTGTGGAGAAGATCAATATTGATGATATGCCTATTGCTCGGGATTTTTTAGACACCTTTTTGGAAGAGTTTTCTAGCCTTCCACCAAAATGATTAGTTGAGTTCTCAATTGAACTAATACCTGGTTCAACACCAATTCCAAAGACTCCTTATAGAATGGCCCTAATTGAGTTGTAGGAATTGAAGAATAAAATCCTGAAAAACCTTGATAAGTGATCCATTTTTCCAAGTGTTTCACCTATGGATAAACTGGTTATTTTTTAAAAAAGAAAGATGGATCAATGTGGGCCTACCTTGATTGTCGGGATTTGAACAAGAAAAAAATCAATAACAAGTGTAATTTTCTCCATATTGATGACTTGTATGATCAAATTCATAGAACTCAATACTTTTCCAAGATTTTCCTTTTATTATGGATATCATCAATTGAGGGTCAAGAAAAATGATATACCCAAGATAGTATTCTATACAAGGTATGGTCAATGTGAATATATAGTGATGCATTTTGGTCTTACTGATTCCCTTGCTATCTTCATGGATTTAATGAATAATGTCTTTAGATATTACCTCAATATGTTTATAGTAGTATTTATAGATGATATTCTTATCTATTAAAAGATCAAGTAATAGCATGAAGATCACTTGATAATTGTACTGATGAACCTATGGACGGAGATGATTTTTGAAAAATTTACAAAGTGTGAATTTTGGTTGCAAAAGGTTTCATTTTTGGGTCACATAATCTAAAGATATGGTATACTAGTAGAACCATTAATGATGGAGGCTGTTGAATGTTGGCCAATACCAACCATGGTGACTGATATTTGTAACCTTCTTTGTTTATCTGGGTATTATCAACGGTTTTGGATAATTTATCATGACTATCTAATCCTCAAACCAACTTAACTCATAAGGGTATCATGTTCATCTGGATTGATGAATGTGAAGAAAATTTCAAGGAACAAAATAGAGGTATGGTCAGTCCATCTCTTATTACATTACCCTATAGTGAATAAGGGTTTGTAACCTATATTGATGCATCCAAGAAGGGATTTGGATGTGTTCTTATGCAGAATTGCATGGTTATTTTTTATACCTTGTGGAAGTTGAAGATTCATGAGAAAAATTACCCAACTCATGATTTAAAGTTAGCAGTGGTAATTTTTTCATTAAATATATGGAGGAATTATATTTATAGAGAAAATCATGATATATATACCGATCATAAAATTATAAAATATATATTCACATATAAGGAGTTGAACATGAAATAGAGAATATGGTAAGAGTAGATAAAAGATTATGAATGGTCAATTCATAACCACCCATGGAAAGTGAACTAGGTGATTGATGCTTTGAGTTAGAAGGATCATGCTAGATTATCCATAATGATGATCACAAAAGATCCAATATTTCTGGATTTCAAAAGGATGGACCTATAAATCATGAAGGATGGAGGAAAATTTTATCTTTATCAAATGAATTTTCAACATTCGGTCCATTTAAAGATCATGGAGGGGCATAAGGAATGTTAAGAGCTATAAAAGGAAGTCAGAAATGTTCTTATGTTTAACCACGATCAATGTGGAATAATAAGGTTTAGAAACCATGTGTGTGTTCCTTCTATACCAGATTTGAAGAAGGAAATATTATAGGAAGATCATAGTTCTTCATTATCTATTCATCCTGGAAGTATTAATATGTATAAAGACTTGAAAGAATACTTCTAGTGGGATGAAATGAAGATATATATCAAAGAGTTTGAATCTAGGTTCTTGATATGCCAGAAAGTTAAGGCTGAAATACAAAAGTCAAAAGGGATGATTTTTTCAATAATTCTGAGGCACAAAGGCCTCGATTATTAAAATAGAAAGTCATACGAGAAGAAAAGATAGAGGAAAAAATAAAACAATGCAGATCAACAAAAATGACATTAGAACACTCGTGAGCGAGTTTTCATACTATGATGAGATATTTGAGCACCCCTTCTATGTGGATGTCTCCCCCTTCACCCAGCCTTTTCCTGCATCTAGGGACCTCCACCATCATCCAGGATATCAGAAAGTACATCAATGTTCTCACACTTAACTCTATCATGATCTTTCGTTGTTTTTCCCTCTTTATCACTACTGGCAGATGCAAGCAATTCAAATGAATTATAGGGATGATGAATCCATTACCCATACCATAATGAAAATGTGATAACATCACTATGGATTATGTTGTTAGACTACCCAAAACCTCGAAAGGGTTTAATGATATATGGGTGATAGTCTGACACCTTACTAAGTCATCACACTTCATTACTACGAGAGAAGATTTATATTTGGATCATCTTTACAGGGTATACATTAAGGAAGTGGTAAGGTTGCATGGAGTACCACATTATATTGTATCATATTAGGATCTGAGTTTTACCTCAAAGTTCCAGCGAAGTCTTTAGTAAAAAATTAATATAGAATTGAGTTTCATAACTTTTTATCACCCTCAAACAGATGGTCATCCTAAAAGAACAATTCAAACCCTATAGGATATGTTGAGATCTTGTACATTATATTTCAAAGTTCATTGGGATCAACACATTTATCTATTTTAGTTTTCCAAAAACAATAGATTTATCTCAATCATTCAGATGGCACCATATGAATCCCTCTATAGGAATAAATATGGAGCTCTAACATGTTGGGATGAGGTTGGAGAAGGAAATATATTGGGACCTAAGATCACTGAAGAAATGTTCTAGAAGGTTAGAACAATTCAACAACATATCCCGGAAGCTAAAAGTCAGTAGAAAAGTTATATTGATAATATAACAACCCTTCTCTTCATTACACAATTAAACATGATTTATTACATAATATTTCACTTAAGACAACTCTGAGGATCGAGAGGTCTAGTGTCTTGCGAAATTAAGAACATTACATAACAACTTATAACATAAAACACAACATCTTTATTTAAAACTTATTTTACATGACCACAACATTCCTTCATACTTAGCATTGCATGGGATAAGCTGAGGACATTAATAAGGAAAGGGTGATCTATAAAGCCCAGTAAAGGAGTAAAAAGGGAATAAAATGAATAATATAGTACATGTTAGGAAATATAAATATAAATGGGGAATAATAGAAATATGAACATAAAGTCCTGATATAGCATGATTATCAAAACAAGGAAATTTGGCAACAACATTTAACATGATATTAGCATGATCCAAGGCTCGTTGCACATGGAGAATGAGTAAAACCTAATTGTACTTTAATTAGTATGATTAAACCCTAATTTCACTTTAATTAGAATGAATAATCCCTCATTACACATGTCATATCATGACACTATTCTTTACCCAATGCATTGGATCACTATCAGGGTACACCCTTTATAAACATTTCATTTCATGCATAAGTGTGGCACATAGATCATAAAACATGAATTCATTAAACATCATAATTTCTTCAAATAATTAGAGATGTAAAATAAATAAATGTAATTCCTCAATAACATGTGCATAAAGGTGAATAACCTTGATAGAGAAATGGGTATGGTATTCACTTATACTATGATTTGTCATGGGAAATTTTGGGGTAACTTCGGCAGCATAACGACGTCAAATAGAAATTGTTAAATGGGTTGATGAGAGATAAATGGGTATATCATCATTTATACATGAAATGAGTATTAAGGGGGTAATGAAACATAATACCCCAACATATGTAATGGAATTTAGATGCAAAATATAAAATAATTGATTGAATGTAAATGAGAAGAGAGAAATTCCTTATGGAATTTTGGCCTGGTAACGGGTTTACATGGGAGGCATTAATGATAGAGAAAGAGGTCTCTAATCATTAAAACATAAGGAGGTAAGTATGGGGGAGTTAATAAATCATACCCCAACATTTTTAATTGAAAATAAAAGAGTATAACAACATAAAGAAAATTGTGCAAAAATGAGGAAGGAAGAAATCCCTTACTTGGAAGTGTGATCCCAAAGGCTTGGGAGAGGCTTGATAGAGGATTATTGGGAGACTGGGGTGCCTTGGGATGATTCTAGAGAGAGGAGGGTGTAACGACCCAAAATTTGGAATAAATCTTGTTTCCTAATTTTATGTATTATTTTATTTTATTTTTATACTCAACAAAAAATGTTTCATTTGATAACATGAGTATAATTAAAATGAGGTTGTTGGGTTTTCACTGTTATTTGACCATTGGTCAATATGACCGCTGGAAACTAATCATTTTGATTATTGTCTCTAAATACAATAAATATTGGTTAATTAATATAGAAATAAAATTCAATGGCCTCACCCAGTAGTCTTGGACAGATCGAAGCCCATCTAACAGAACATGGGAAGGAGGTAGCACCACTGGGCTTTGCTCTGGACCAAACCCAAGCTGAACTTCATCGTGTGAAGCTATAATGAAATCGCCTTCGTGAGAAGTTCAAACTAATAGAAATTACTACTCGTGCGATGTTGGCCGAGCCTCCCTCAGATTCTCTCACCTTACCACACCTTACACTTAGGTCCTATGCTGGTGTGATAAGGGGCTATGTAAGGAGACCGTAACTACCTTGTGTAATCCTTTGTTTTAAATAAAAATTGAGATTTCTTCTTATGATGAAGTTTATGAATTTTCAAATTTCCGGATAAATATAGTATGCATATTTTTTATGAATTTTAGAGAAAGGATATTTTAAAAATGTTTATGTAAACCTTAAATAAATAAAAATGTGTAATGATTTTCAAAAAATGGTCTTCTACAATTATGTTCAGTACAAAATTTCGAGTCTAAAAGTATCAACTTGTTTTTTGATGAATAGTAAATTATGAAAAGTGATTTTACGCTTAGGATTAGTAATGTGACCAAATGGATTAGTAATTTCACTCAAAGAATGTTCTAATATAATTTAGACACCTATATTAAGTAATGAGATTCAATAAAATGGGTAAATAACAGTTTCATAAATTATTATTCAAGTATTAGTTAATTTGGGTGAATAGTGTTTTTTAATTAAAAATTAAATTAAAAATATTTAGAAAATTATTTTTATAAAATGGATTGTATTTTTGAACTCAGAGCATCGATATTATGTTAAGGTAATTTTTGGGGATTTTTCTGAAAAAAATGAATTTTCGGTGAATAGTGTGTTCATTTAAAAAAATGAATTAAAAATATTTAGAAAATTATTTTTATAAAATAGAGTTAATTTTTGAAATCATAGCATTGATATTTGGTTAATGTGAAATTTTGGGATTTTTCGGAGAAAGTTCAATTTTCAGTGAATAGTAAAAATACAGTTTTAGGGTTTCGGTATGTTTAATGACATCATCACTACGTCATGATGATGTCATGAGATATTTTAAGGGATGGTAGACTAAAGAGGATGAATTATTGTTTGGGGGTCCCCATGTGGCCTAACTCCATGGGAAGTACCATGGGAGGGCCCATGCTTTTGAGAAAACCACTTTTGAGGTGTCCCTTGGCCATTAATGACTTTTCCCCTCACTTTCCCTATAAATACCAAGCCCTCCTCTCATAGTTTCGACTCCAAAAACATCCTCAACGAAGTTCTGGTCTCCTTACCTCCCAAGGAGTCCTCCCAAGGTTCCTCCAAGCCCTCAAGGTCCCAACCATTGAGTTTTAAGAGTTACGTTTTAAGGTAAGGGATCTGATCTTTCACTTTCTTTTCAAGAAATCCCTTTTATGTAATTTCTTTTATGATCCATGTTCTTATGTTAAAGGGTGTTATTTTATACTCCTCTTACTGCCCTTTTCATGTTCACATAATGAGAGATACCCTCTTACTCTCATTATTTCGTTTTATGAAGTTTTAAGTGGCGTCGTTAGGCTGCCGAAATTTTTGTAACGGATTCTTTCTCCCTTCTCATTTTTCAAGATCTATTTTCATGTAAAGTATTTCAGGTTCCTTTTTGTTATGTTGGGGTATGATCTCTATATCTATCATACTGATATTTTATGACCATATGATGATAGACCCCATTTGATCTCTTCAATTCAGTATTTCGAAGTTTAAGTGGCGCCGTTAGGCTGCCGAATTTTTAAGTGGTTCTTCACCCTTCTCGTTTTGAAGTTCTACTTTCATGTAAATTCTTTCAAGTTACTTTTTGTTATGTTGGGTTATGATCTCTATATCTATCATACTGATATTTTATTACCATATTATGAGAGACCCCATTTTATCTCTTCAATTCAGTATTTTGAAGTTTAAGTGGCGTTGTTTGGCTGCCGAATTTTTAAGTGGTTCTTCACCCTTCTCGTTTTAAAGTTCTACTTTCATGTCAATTCTTTAAAGTTCATTTTTGTTATGTTGGGGTATGATCTCTATATCTATAATACTGATCTTTTATTAACATATGATTAGATAACCCATTTGATCTCTTCAATTCAGTATTTTGAATTTTAAGTGGCATCGTTAGGCTGCTGAATTTTTAAGTGGTCCTTGCACCTTTCTCCCTTTTCAAAGTTCTAATTCCATGTCAAGTCTTGAAAGTTCTTTTTTATCATGTTGGGGTATGATATATATATCTATCATACTGATATTTTATGTTAATATGATGAGAGAACCTATTTGATCTCATCAATTCATTTTTGGTCGAAGTTTATGTAACGTTGTTAGGCTGCCGAATTTTTAAGGGATTCGTTTGCCTTTCTCATTTTTCAAAGATCTACTTTCATGTCAAGTATTTCAAGTTCCTTTTGTATTATGTTGTGCTATGATATCTATATCTATCATACTTATCTTTTATGTTCATATGATGAGATACCCTATTTGATCTCATCAATTCATATTTTGTTGAAGTTTATGTGACGTCGTTAGGCTGTCGAGTTTTCATAAGAGAAATCTTATTTTTGTCTTACTTCCATGTTTTTCATTTCAAATGGTATGTCCTTAAAATTTCATTACCATGTTATTAAATCCCTTATATTCTTTCCCTATACTGTTTTATGGGTCATTTATGAATGTTTTACCCCTTCCCCCTCTCTTTTCAATGTTTTCTAAAACCATGTATCGTAGACGTTATGCTGTATAGTTTTCGTCTCAAAATGCATCCCTCTTTCTCTCAAAATTATTTTATGTTATTAAGTGAATACTCAAATATCTTATTTATACAGGGGTATTCACATATATATCAAAATTTTCTCTTTTAAATTCTGGTATTTACAAACATGATACCCACTTTCCCTTTCCGTGGGTTTAAAGTGACATAAAGATCATGTCTTTAAAACAGTTTTTAAAACGTTATAATTATGAAATGAAACCCATTTCTTTTATGCTATATGGGTTGTTTATGAAATGAATTATGATGATATATGTGGCTCACATGATAATAAAGACATGTCAAGGGTGCGCCCAGATAGCGATCCAATGCATTGGGTAATGATGTAACCACTAAAGATTACAATTTTCACGATATCATGGTGAATAACCTTGGTAATTTTCCAATGACACCTTGGGGATGGACCTTGGTGATATGTTCACGATTGTCGATGTTAAATGATGTATCCACATCTTAAAGTTATGAAAAATTTTATTTTTATTATGATATATCTCATGATTTATTTCTCATGCCTTAAAGTTCTTTTCATGAACTTATTGAAGTATCTCAAGTTCACATGTAAACTGTTTCTCTTGTTTCCCTTACTGGGCCTTCTGCTCACCCTTTCTTTTGATGTATGTCCCCAGGTTATGAGATGAAGTAATGAACCTAGGTTGAACATGAGGAGAATCCTTTCAAGTGTCTAAGAAGAATGTTTTATGTTTTCATGTTTTATGTTCCTGGTTTCCAAGACACTAAACCTTAAAGATCCTCGGTTTTGTGTAATGAAATAAAAGTTTATGTTATAAAAATGTGGGATGCTATAGTTGGTATCAAAGGATGGTTTATTTATTTGTGGAAATTAGGATATTAAAACATTAGGAAGAACCCTATAGAAAAGTTTAAATATAGGAAATCTTCCAGATATTTTGGTGAGTATTGAGTAAGGGGTTGCCAAGAAAATACATCCCTGTCTGGATACGAGCAGGTAGAGGTGGCTTTGGCAAAGATGTACATAGGGGTAAAACCCGAAAACACCACTTTGAGCTAGACTCGAACAGGAACTGGTACATGACAACGGGCCTTGCTGCACTCTTGGTTAGGACACTCCCGGGGGATATGCTTTAGTGAATTCATAAGCTTAGTATGAACCATTATTAAAGGAACAAAGATAAAATAAAATAAAGATTCACATAATAATATGCGATCATGGATAACCTATATTGGAACCTAGGGGATCACAAGTTAGGATAAACTTTTATTCTACAAGTTTATCCTTTTATTCTTAAAGTTTCTTTTTCATGATTATTGGCGAAGTATTTAAGCCCCTAATTATACTTTATCTTCGTAGTTAATGGTGGGAAATGGAAGAACAAGTCCCAACAACCAATGTGATGGGAAATGCGATGATTTCCGTATTAATATGATAGAGATGATTAGGGGATTAAAAGATGATTATTATTTTGGAAGACGTTCACTATTTTGGGTACCCTATACGATCGAGGTAAATAGATTACTATGGTATTTTCATTGAGGAGTATGGTTGACTTATATTTTGAAGAATCGATGAATTTAAGTGGACTTATAGTAATTTAGGTTACTTATGGAAATGATTAACCTATCTTGGGGTAAATATGTTTAGGTTAGTTACTTTTGTTATAAGATGTTAGGAGTGGTTGGTGTTGTTTGGAGATGAATGATAAAGTTTACCTTGGAAGACTATGTTATCAAATCATTCTTGTATTTGGGTTACAATCTTAGTTTGGTTTATTTTGAGGATTTTTAACGACAGTTATTTACGGAATGGTTTATGATGAACTCTGGGTAGTACCATGGAACTTTGAAGATTTAAAAGTAGTTTCCATTCCTATGGGATTATTTCTTTTTGAAGAGTTGTTTTAACTTACCCTTTCTGTTTTTGGGATAATGTTTAAAGATAGATGAAATAGATGGTTAATCTTTTGTGGATTATGTGATTCTCTATAAGATGATTCTTGTGTTTTGATGAGACCAAGTGTTTTTGAATGCTCATCGTTTGGAGAAGAGAGTATTTTTGTGTAGAAACTTATTAAAGGATGAAACTCTACATGAAGGTAGGTATATTTTCTTATTTTTTTGTTCTATGTAGTAAATGAATTCCTCAAAATTATGAAAAGAAACGTAAAACAAAAATGTTGTTGGTTTACGTTTCCTACTAGGTAATCAAAGACCGTTTACACACATCATAAGTTTGGGATTTTCTTATGGTTAAATTTCTCCTAATCATGTTCTCTATCACTCTCCCTCGGAACATGACCCTTTTTTTTCTCCTCCATGTCCATGTTTTCCTACATGGAATCCTAGTGTGGGTTAACTCGAGTGACCTTTGTACTTCCCTTTATTTCTTTTAAAGTAATAGTTTTACTGACTCCTTTTCCGATGTGGTACTTTCAATGAAATTTCAAAACCCAATTTTAAAAATTGCGAGGATGCAATTTATTAAGGGGGGAAGATTGTAACGACCTGAAATTTTTAATAAATCTTGTTTCCTAATTTTATGTGTTATTTTATTTTATTTTTATACTCATCAAAAAATGTTTAATTTGATAACATGAGTATAATTAAAATGAGACTATTGGGTTTTCACTTTTATTTGACCATTGGTCAATATGACCGCTGGAAACTAAATGTTTTTATTACTGTCTCTAAATACAAGCAATCTTGGTTAATTAATATAGAAAGAAGATTCGATGGCCTCACCCAGCAGTCTTGGACCAATCGAAGCCCATCTAACAGAACTTGGGAAGGAGGTAGCACCACTGGGCTTTGCTCTGGACCAAACCCAAGCTGAACTTCATCGTGTGAAGCTAGAACAGGATCGCCTTCGCGATAAGTTCAAACTGAAAGAAATTACTACTCGTGCG
This sequence comes from Viscum album, assembly GCA_963277665.1. Classification (NCBI taxonomy): domain Eukaryota; kingdom Viridiplantae; phylum Streptophyta; class Magnoliopsida; order Santalales; family Viscaceae; genus Viscum; species Viscum album. The sequence continues at coordinate 745,670,345 of OY728129.1, read as the reverse complement.
ATGTTGGTAGAGCCTCCCTCGGATTCTCTCAACTTATCACCCCTTATACTTAGGTCCTATGCTGGTGTGATAAGGGGCTATGTAAGGATACCGTAACTGCCTTGTGTAATCCTTTGTTTTAAATAAAAATTGGGATTTCTTCTTATGATGAAGTTTATGAATTTTCAAATGTCCGGATAAATATAGTATGCATATTTTTGATGAATTTTAGAGAAAGGATATTTTAAAAATGTTTATGTAAACCATAAATAAATAAAAATGTGTAATGATTTTCAAAAAATGGTCTTCTACAATTATGTTCAGTACGAAATTTCGAGTCTAATAAGATCAACTTTTTTTTGATGAATAGTAAATTATGAATAGTGATTTTACGCTTAGGATTAGTAATGTGACCAAATGGATTAGTAATTTCACTCAAAGAATGTTCTAATATAATTTAGACACCTAGATTAAGTAATGAGATTCAATAAAATGGGTAAATAACAATTTCATAAATTATTATTCAAGTATTAGTTTTTTTGGGTGAATAGTATTTTTTAATTAAAAATTAAATTAAAAATATTTAGAAAATTATTTTTATAAAATGGATTTCATTTTTGAACTCAGAGCATCGATATTATGTTAAGGTAATTTTTGGGGATTTTTCTGAAAAAAATGAATTTTCGGGGAATAGTGTGTTTATTTAAAAAAATGAATTTAAAATATTTAGAAAATTATTTTTATAAAATATAGTTAATTTTTGAAATCAGAGCATTGATATCTTGTTAATGTGAAATTTTGGGATTTTTCTGAGAAAGTTGAATTTTCAGTGAATAGTAAAAATACAGTTTTAGGGTTTCGGTGTGTTTAATGACATCATAACTGTGTCATGATGATGTCATGAGATATTTTAAGTGATGGTCGACTAAATAGGATGAATTATTGTGTGTGGGTACCCATGTGGCCTAACTCTATGGGAAGTACCATGGGAGGGCCCATGCTTTTGAGAAAACCACTTTTGAGGTGTCCCTTGGACATTAATGCCTTGTCCCCTCACTTTCCCTATAAATACCAAGCCCTCCTCTCATATTGTGGACTCCAAAAACATCCTCAACGAAGTTTGGCTCTCCTTACCTCCCAAGGAGTCCTCCCAAGGTGCCCCCAAGCCCTCAAGGTCCCAACCATTTAGTTTTAAGAGTTACGTTTTAAGGTAAGGGATCCGATCTTTCACTTTCTTTTCAAGAAATCTCTTTTATGTAATTTCTTTTTTTCTCCATGTTCTTATGTTAAATGGTGTTATTTTATAATCCTCTTACTGACCTTTTCATATTAACATAATGAGAGATCCCCTCTTACTCTCATTATTTCGTTTTATGAAGTTTTAAGTGGCGTCGTTAGGCTGCCGAAATTTTTGTAACGGATTCTTTCTCCCTTCTCATTTTTCAAGATCTATTTTCATGTAAAGTATTTCAAGTTACTTTTTGTTATGTTTGGGTATGATCTCTATATCTATAATACTGATATTTTATGACCATATTATGAGAGACCCCATTTGATCTCTTCAATTCGGTATTTCGAAGTTTAAGTGGCGTCGTTAGGCTACCGAATTTTTAAGTGGTTCTTCACCCTTCTCGTTTTGAAGTTATACTTTCATGTCAATTCTTTCAAATTCCTTTTTGTTATATTGGTGTATGATATCTATATCTATAATACTGATCTTTTATGAACATATGATGAGAGACCCCATTTGATCTCTTCAATTCAGTATTTCAAAGTTTAAGTGGCGCCGTTAGGCTGTCGAATTTTTAAGTGGTTCTTCACTCTTCTCATTTTGAAGTTCTACTTTCATGTCAATTCTTTCAAGTTCCTTTTTTTATGGTGGGGTATGATCTCTATATTTATAATACTTATATTTTATGAACATATTATGATATACCCCATTTTATCTCTTCAATTCAGTATTTTGAAGATTAAGTGGCATCGTTAGGCTGCTGAATTTTTAAGTGGTCCTTGCACCTTTCTCCCTTTTCAAAGTTCTAATTCCATGTCATGTCTTGAAAGTTTCTTTTTATTATGTTGGGGTATGATCTCTATATCTATCATAGTGATCTTTTATGTTCATATTATGAGAGACCCTATTTCATCTCATCAATTCATTTTTGGTTGAAGTTTATGTAACGCTGTTAGGCTGCCGAATTTTTAAGGGATTCGTTCGCCTTTCTCATTTTTCAAAGATCTACTTTCATGTAAAGTATTTAAAGTTCCTTTTGTATTATGTTGTGGTATGTTCTCTATATCTATCATACTGACCTTTTATGTTCATATTATGAGAGACCCTATTTGATCTCATCAATTCATATTTGGTTGAAGTTTATGTGACGCCGTTAGGCTGCCGAGTTTTCATAAGAGAAATCTTATTTTTGTCTTACTTCCATGTTTTTCATTTAAAATGGTATGTCCTTCAAATTTCATTACCATGCTCTTAAATCCCATATATTATGTCCCTCAACTGTTTTATGGGTCATTTATGAATGTTTTACCCATGCCCCCTCTCTTTTCAATGTTTTCTAAAACCATGTATCGTAGACATTATGCTGCATAGTTTTCGTCTCAAAATGCCTCCCTCTTTATCTCAAAATTATTTTATGTTATTAAGTGAATACTAAAAGCTCTTATTTATACAGGGGTATTCACATATATATCAAAATGTTCTATTTTAAATTCTGGGATTTACATACATGATACCCACTTTCCCTTTCTGTGGGTTTAAAGTGACATAAAGATCATATCTTTAAAGTAGTTTTTAAAATGTTATGATTATGAAATCAAACCCATTTCTTTTATGCTATATGGGTTGTTTATGAAATGATTGATGATGATATATGTGGATCACATGATAATAAAGACATGTCAAGGGTGCACCCAGATAGCGCTCCAATGCATTGGGTAATGATGTAACCATTAGAGATTACAATTTTCATGATATCTTTGTGAATAACCTTGGTAATTTTCCAATGACACATTGGGGATGGACCTTGGTGATATGTTCATGATTGTCTATGTTAAATGATGTAGCCACATCTTAAAGTTATGAAAAATATTATTTTTATTATGATATATTCCATGATTTATTTCTCATTCCTTAAAGTTCTTTTCATGACCTTATTTAAGTATCTCAAGTTCACATGTAAAATGTTTTTCTTGTTTCCCTTACTGGGCCTTCTTCTCACCCTTTATTTTGATGTATGTACCCAGGTTATGAGATGCAGTAATGAACCTAGGATGAACATGGGGATAATGTAACATCCCAAGTAAGTAATGAATAATAGATATTTTTATCTATGGCTATTAATGAATAAGATAGTGTTATAGAGGATTAAAATGAAAATAAATACAATCTTACGCATGGAATACACTAATATTCTTAAAAGATTGTTTTACTGCCTTTTGATGGCAAACCATTTTTGAATCTATATTTTGACAATTTTATAAAGTATGTTTGTCAAAATAAACTTATCCTTTATGATTGGGACATCAAAATTTACTTTGTGTGAATTTTTGGTATTTTTCTGACAATGTTCATTTTTTAATGAATAGTGAAAAATACTGCATTTTACATCAAAACTGCTTTTTAATCTAATATATTTATATGATTAGATTATGTTTTTAATTGGTTTTGAAGTGAAATTAGAATATAATTTTACAATTTTATCCAATGGTGGTCATTGGAATCAATTTCACTTTGAAATTAGACTTAAACTGGTGTCAATCTGTTGATACTTATTGTTTTGTAAAAACACGCTATTTGCTCTGGCAGCGGGAATTAATTATTAAATTAATTAATGTGACCTATATGTTTTGAATTTTGTAAAATAGACTTCATTTTTGAATTCGGAATATCAAATATAGCTTAGGGTGAATTTTTGGTAATTTTCTGAAAAACTTCAATTTTGATGAATAGTGAAACCACTAAGTGATAATCAAGCAAACTGATTTTTCAGTTAAATGAAAGTTTACCACTAATGTGTATTGAATTTTTAAAATCCAACATACATGGTTGTCATTAATAAGTAAAATGTGGTTCAATGAGATTATAATAATTTTTTGGTGAATAGTAACTTATTAAGTTCTTAATCACGATTAGTGGTAATTAGGGTAGTTTAAGGTATAAATAATACATTAATAAAATGAAATGACCTAGACACATGTCCCAACCTCATTGGTTGTGTCATGGACGACCATGACATGCCATGGGTCAACTTGGGGACCGCATGGATCCACTTTTGTTGGGAAATGACATAAATTACTTTTTATTTAATGTTAAAGTGAAAATGACACAAACATAATATGTTTTACGAAAACAATTTTTAAGTGGGGTTATACAAGTCAAAATTTTGATTATAAATAGTCATTGGAAATCTAAAAGGATTTACTATATCATAGTATTTTTTTATAATTTTTAGACATTAAATAAATTAAATTATATATGACATAATAATGATGCAGCGATGACATCATTATTTGACGATTTAAATAAAATGGAAAGATAATGAAAAATCTAAAACCTACACATGGCCAAAACCAATTGGATGAGTGGATTTAGAACCCTTATCACCTTATCCACGAATTATATCAATGTGGGACCTTTTAAAACCGAAACACATTTTCAAATAAAGTAATATTTCTTTACTTTCCAAAAGTGCCCCTCCTCTCCTCTTATAAAAGGCCCCCACCTCTACCTCATTTCACACACTCCTCAAGCCTTTGGCTCGGCCAACCCCTGCCCATTTACTCTCTCCACATTCCTCTCCTCATCCTAGAGGATTCCCTTTGGGCATAATCATTTCAAAGGAAGCCTTTAGGCTCAAATCAAAAGGAGTTACACTTTTAAAGGTAATTCATTCTCTCTTGTTCATTTGTTTTATTTTTCTTCTCCAACCCTCTAAACTCTTTTTATTTAATTCTTTTGTAACAACACAAGTATCTTCAATATACTAGGATGTTGTTATAATATTTATTTGAGCTACAATCTCACACAACTACATCAAATGGTTAAAGAACATACGGTTTCCGTGGATGGCGAAATTCTGCCTCCCGAAACGATGATTGTTCAACACTCATTTAAAACCTTCAAAGGTGGCCATTATGATGTCACTATTTTTATATATGATATATAATATGTTTATTTTTTCCTTAAGCTTCTGTTTTTTTCATTTTTGGCATACCTTTATGGTTTCCATTATGGGTAAACACGATATCTTCATTTTAGGAAGTGCGGACTACCGCCCCCTGAAAGTGATTTGATTCGTTAATACCATATGTGGGATGTGTAAAGGATAAAGTTAAAGATATTATATATGTTATTATACTGGAATTATAATATACTCTTATATCATTATGATTCCATTCTATAAAATATGAAATAGAAATGGAAGTAGCGTTCATGCGTACTTACGGCTTACCGTCTCCATGAACGGTGCATTTCATTTATTACCTCTAAATGATTATGTAATATTATAAATGCATGTATGTACTGGATATATATGACATATATGATATCTACATCATGAATACCATTCTGGATATAATGAACCTTTGACCAAATTAACAACATGTAAGTGTAAGAAGTCTATTTTTGACTTAAGAACCAAATACCGACAAAATGAACATTATTAACTTAACTGATTACATGATGTTCATAACATGGTATAAAAGGAATAATGAACTTGAAAAAGGTTCATAAGCAAGTAGATATTAACTCAAGTTTATTATTCAGGAGATTAAAGAACGGTCGGGTCAAGTCGGATACGAGGTATGGGACTTCGTCTCAATCTCCTTTCGTTGAGGCATATTTTATTTTATACACTACTTTCTTTTATACGGTGTATAAACCCCTTTGACTTTTATGTTTATTCAAAAGGAATCTTTTTTATACGAAGCGTTTACTAAACGACAAAAGGGAATGTTTTTGTCGTACGTACGCGGCGACAACGACTTCTCCGCCGTCGTGACCGTTATTTGAGTTTCGGCTTCCTCTACAAGCCATACCTTTTTTTAAAAAAACGAAAAATAAATACCATGTTTTACTTTGGTATTGAAAATGATTTTCATAATGTTTTTATTATATCAATGTTTTGTATTGATATCTCATGATTGAAATGTGGAAATGTTATGTTTCCTTTATGCATGTTTTATGTGATATGATTATGTTATGGTTCTTGGGAATTATTATGAAGACGGGTGGTTCCGTGATAAACTAAGGGCGGGTGAGCCCGTTATAGATCTCCAATGCATTGGGTAACGCGAAGGAGTGAAACGTTAAGGTTTCTCTGAAGAGATTTTAGGGAATATACTGTGATGGGTATTCCAAACATAACCAAGAGGGTTACTCCCTACGTAAGAATGATATGAATGCCTCAAGTTACCTTTATGTCTTATGATTTCTATGATTTATTCATGATTTTATGAGGTATGTTAAAGTGCCTATGTTTTATGGGTAAAGTATGGTTTCATTCTTATGTATATATGAACTCATGTTTCCTTTCCATGTTTTTTTTATAACCCATACTGAGTTTTTATGCTCATCCCAAGTTTTTGAAATGTTTTTCACAGGTCAAGGAAAAGGTACATGATAAGATGATAGAGTCAAGGATGTGTCAAAAAATAATCCATGTTTTATTTTAAATGTGTTTCCATTGATGGGAATGAAGAATACTATCTTTATGTAACCACTTTGTTTATATGTGGAATGTAATTCAAGTTTTATGATCTAATTCTCTAAAACTCTAAACCCGAAAAGATCCTCAATGTGTAATCTTGTAATAACTCAAGATTAAGTAAGGTTTAAGGCTGGGGCCTTATAGTTGGTATCAGAGGTCGGTTTAGATGACTTTAGGAGTTAGAATTCTATTAAATGATTATCCAAAAATATTTTTTTTTTTGAAAAGATATAGCATTTAAAGATTACCATTTTGCTTCATCTAAGACATGTTTGTTCAGAATGGTTTTCCGCAGAGGAAACAGGGAAGCAGTGCTAGGAAGGCATACAGAAGGAAATAACCTTCCGAATCAGCATCCAGAAATGGTCGGAATTCGAACTGAACAGTTTGTTGCAGTAATGGCGCAGTTGACTCAAGCGATAAATGGCGGTGGTATCCATGCACGAGATCAGCCAGATCAACCGCAGAGGAACATGTCAGTGGTGGAACATTTCATGAGGCAACATCCACCATCATTCAGAGGATCATCTGACCCTGTGCTAGCTGAAGGGTGGATTAAAGCACTGGAGAAGATTTTTTATGTCATGGGGTGTTCAGACAATCAAAAGGTTAGTCTTGCTATTTACCGTTTGGAGGGAGAAGCAGATCAGTGGTGGTCTATGGTTAAAAATATCAGGGACTCCAATGACATTGATGCTCTTGACTGGGATGAATTCAAAGGTATGTTTCTTGAGAAGTATTTTCCTAAGGCTGTTCAACTTAGGATGGAAAATCAATTCTTGGAATTGAGGCAAGAGGAAGACTCAGTGGCTGCCTATGAAGAAAAGTTCACTCGATTGGCAAGGTATGCTCCAAATTTTATCCGGGACCTTGATAGTAAAATCAATCGTTTCTACTCAGGATTAAAGCCAAAGTATCAAAGGGCATTATCTTCTCGTGATTTTAAAAGTTATGAAAATCTTGTTCGTTGTGCTGAGAAGGTGGAAATGGAGTTTTCCGATGACCAAGTTTTCTATAACAACCAGCAGAAGAAGAGACCGAGGTGGCAGGAGAAAGGTAAGAATTCTTCAAAAAAGTCTGATGGTAAGAAAACTAAGTTTCCAGTTTGTGATAAATGTGGAAAAAGGCATGCTGGGGAATGTATTCTGAATTCTGGGAAGTGCTACCGATGTGGTAAGATGGGACATAAGGCTCGTGATTGCACTGAAAAGGATCAAGCTGAAGGTAAGAACAAATTTGATTTACAGTTAGTGAAGTGTTATAAGTGCAATGAGATGGGTCACTATGAAAACGAGTGTCCGACAAGGAGCTTGAGTGATGGGAAGAAGTTAGACTACAAGCAAAAATGGGTGGTGAAATCCTTTGCAACTACTTCAGTAGATGTCGGGCCATCAAATGAAGTTGTATCAGGTACTTTGTTTGTTTTTTCAGATTATGCCAGTGTGTTGTTTGATTTGGGGTCTACACATTCTTTCATCTCTGAAACCTTTTCTAGTAAAATGGGAATACCATCTCAAGAAATGACTCCTGAACTTTTGGTAAAAACACCTGGGGGAAGTGTCGAGGCAAAAAGAATTTATAAGAATCTTCCTATCCTTATCTGTGGAAAGAACCTACTTGCAAACCTTATTGATCTACCTCTAGTAGAGTTTGATGTTATCCTGGGTATGGATTGGCTCTCTATTTACCATGCTAAGATTGACTGTAGAGCTAAAGAAGTTTCTTTTCAGAAAGACTTTCAGTTTGTTTACAAGAATGAACCCTTACTTTTGATAACATATCAAGAGGCCAAGAAACTTGTAAAAGATGGAAATGAATGTTACCTTGCACACGTCGTTGAAAATAAAGGAACTGTTCAGATTAATGATGTGCCAGTGGTAAATGAGTATCCTGATGTTTTTCCTGATGAGTTGCCTGGAATAATACCAGATCGGGAAGTTGAGTTTACTGTTGACTTAGTTCCTGATTCTAAGCCAATTTCAAAACCCCCTTATCGAATGGCACAAATTGAACTTTTAGAGTTGAAGGAGCAATTGCAAGATTTATTAGAGAAAGGTTTCATTAGACCTAGCACATCACCATGGGGTGCTCCTGTTTTATTTGTTAAAAAGAAAGATGGTTCTATGAGACTTTGCATTGATTATAGAGCCTTGAATAATATCACTGTTAAGAACAAATATCCTTTGCCTCATATCGATGATTTGTTTGATCAGCTCCAGGGAGCTCAGTTTTTTTCAAAGATTGACTTGAGATCGGGGTACCATCAGCTGAAGGTGAAGGAGGCAGATATTCCGAAGACCGCGTTCCGTACGAGATATGGCCATTATGAATTTGTAGTAATGCCTTTTGGGCTAACCAATGCACCTGCTGTATTCATGGACTTAATGAATAGAATTTTCCATGAGTTCTTGGATAAGTTTGTGGTGGTTTTCATTGATGATATTTTGGTGTTTTCTAAAAGTAAAGAGGAGCATGAAAAACATTTAAGGGTTATCTTGCAAACCTTAAAAGAAAAGAAACTGTATGGGAAATTCAGCAAGTGTGAGTTTTGGTTGAAACAAATTTCTTTCCTTGGTCACATTGTTTCTAAAGATGGAATAACTGTTGATCCTGCAAAAACAAAAGTTGTGGAAGAATGGCCAAGACCAACAAATGTAACTGAGATTCGTAGCTTCCTTGGTTTTGCGGGCTATTACCGAAGGTTTGTTAGAAATTTTTCACGGTTATCTAGTCCAATGACTAAGCTAACTCGGAAGGGTGTTAAGTTTATCTGGACAAAAGAATGTGATGATTGTTTTCGGGAATTGAAAAGAAGATTGGTGAATGCTCCAGTTTTGGCACTACCTTCCAGGAATGGTGAGTTTGTTATATACAGTGATGCTTCATTGAAAGGACTTGGTTGCTTCCTAATGCAGAATGATCAGGTAATTGCTTATGCTTCACGACAGTTGAAAACTCATGAGGTAAATTACCCTACACATGATTTGGAATTAGCTGCTGTTGTTTTTGCTTTAAAAATTTGGAGGCATCATTTGTATGGAGTAAAGTGTGAAATATATACCGATCACAAAAGTTTAAAGTATATATTCACTCAGAAAGAGTTAAACATGAGACAAAGGAGATGGCTGGAATTAATCAAAGATTATGATTGCACAATTCATTACCATCCGGGAAAAGTAAATAAAGTGGCTAATGCTTTGAGTCGAAAAAGTAATGCTTCATTAACAATATTGCGTTTGGAACGTGATCCTTTGGTTAAGGATTTGATGAACTTTGGCATAGAAGTTGTTGGTGCAGGAAGTCCTTCTGTTTTGTTTCAGGTATCAGTGAGATCATCTCTATCAGATAGAATCAAGCAAGCACAGAAGCAAGACAGTGAGTTGCAGAAAAGGGTAGAGCTGGTTCAGAAAGGTAAGTTGCCCGAATTCAACATTGATAATGATTGCGTTTTGAGATTTGGGAAGAGATTGTGTGTGCCTTGTGATTCACAGTTGAAGAGAGAGTTGTTATGTGAAGCTCATAGTTCTCCGTTTTCAGTTCATCCGTGCAGTACTAAGATGTATAGAGATCTGCGGGAGTATTACTGGTGGGATGGAATGAAAAGAGATATTGCTGATTTTTCTGTGAAGTGTTTGACTTGTCAGCAGGTTAAAGCAGAGTGGAAGTTACCGAAAGGGATGCTTCGGCCTTTACCAGTGCCAGAGTGGAAATGGGAGAATATATCCATGGACTTTGTTGTTGGATTACCGAATACATCTCGAGGTAATAATGCAATCTGAGTTATTGTTGATCGCTTGACCAAATCTGCTCATTTCCTTGCTATACGAGATACTTTCTCTCTTGATCAACTTTCCCATTTGTATCTTAAAGAGATAGTCAGGTTACATGGAGTTCCTCTCTCCATTGTATCGGGTCGTGATCCCAGGTTTACTTCTAACTTTTGGAAAGGCCTTCAGAAGTCATTGGGTACTGAATTAAATTTTAGTACATCTTTTCATCCTCAATCAGATGGGCAGTCAGAACGAACAATTCAGACATTGGAGGATATGCTACGAGCTTGTTCTATGGATTATCGGGGAAGTTGGGACCAACATCTTTCTTTGGTTGAGTTTTCATATAATAACAGTTTTCATTCCAGTATACAGATGGCACCATTTCAGGCATTATATGGGAAGCGGTGTCGAACTCCAGCTTTCTGGGATGATGTGGGTGAAAGAAAGTTGATGGGACCAGAATTGGTAGAAGAGATGGCAGAAAAAGTTCAGCTGATTCAGAAACACATGAGAACAGCTCAGAGTAGGCAGAAGAGTTATGTGGATAACCGGAGGAAGGATCTATCTTTCGAGGTAGGTGATCATGTTTTTCTCAAGGTTTCTCCTTGGAAAAGTGTGATGAGATTTGGTAAGAAAGGAAAGCTGAGTCCAAGGTTCATTGGACCATACGAAATTCTAGAGAGAGTTGGATCAGTTGCATACCGAGTGGCTTTACCTCCGAGTTTATCTCAGGTACACAATGTTTTTCACGTTTCGATGTTGAGAAAGTACATGCCAGATCCATCTCATGTTTTGAGTCCAGAGGTAGTTCAGCTGGAAGAGAACCTATCTTATGAGGAACAACCAGTCCAGATTCTTGACCACAGGGAGAAAGTGTTACGGAATAAAGTGATTCACCAGGTAAAGGTTTTGTGGAAAAACCACATGATTGAAGAGGCAACATGGGAATCTGAAAATGCAATGAGGGATAAGTACCCCCATTTATTCGATAAGTAAATAAATTGCGGGGACTCAATTTTCTAAAGGGGGGAAGGATGTAACATCCCAAGTAAGTAATGAATAATAGATATTTTTATCTATGGCTATTAATGAATAAGATAGTGTTATAGAGGCTTAAAATGAAAATAAATACAATCTTATGCATGGAATACACTAATATTCTTAAAAGATTGTTTTACTGCCTTTTGATGGCAAACCATTTTTGAATCTATATTTTGACAGTTTTATAAACTATGTTTGTCAAAATAAACTTATCCTTTATGATTGGGACATCAAAATTTACTTTGTGTGAATTTTTGGTATTTTTCTGACAATGTTCATTTTTTAATGAATAGTGAAAAATAATGCATTTTACATCAAAACTGCTTTTTAATCTAATTTATTTATATGATTAGATTATGTTTTTAATTGGTTTTGAAGTGAAATTAGAATATATTTTTACCATTTTATCCAATGGTGGTCATTGGAATCAATTTCACTTTGAAATTAGACTTAAACTGGTGTCAATATGTTGATACTTATTGTTTTGTAAAAACACGCTATTTGCTATGGCAGCGGGAATTAATTATTAAATTAATTAATGTGACCTATATGTTTTGAATTTTGTAAAATAGACTTCATTTTGAATTCGTAATATCAAATATAGCTTAGGGTGAATTTTTGGTAATTTTCTGAAAAACTTCAATTTTTGATGAATAGTGAAACCACTAAGTGATAATCAAGCAAACTGATTTTTCAGTTAAATGAAAGTTTACCACTAATGTGTATTGAATTTTGAAAATCCGAAATACATGGTTGTCATTAAGAAGTAAAATGTGGTTCAATGAGATTATAATAATTTTTTGGTGAATAGTAACTTATTAAGTTCTTAATCACGATTAGTGGTAATTAGGGTAGTTTAAGGTATAAATAATACATTAATAAAATGAAATGACCTAGACACATGTCCCAACCTCATTGGTTGTGTCATGGCCGACCATGACATGCCATGGGTCAACTTGGGAACCGCATGGATCCACTTTTGTTGGGAAATGACATAAATTACTTTTTATTTAATGTTAAAGTGAAAATGACACAAACATAATATGTTTTACGAAACAACTTTTTAAGTGGGGTTATACAAGTCCAAATTTTGATTATAAATAGTCATTGGAAAGCTAAAAAGATTTCCTATATCATAGTATTTTTCTTATAATTTTTAGACATTAAATAAATTAAATTATATATGACATAATAATGATGCAGCGATGAAATCATTATTTGACGATTTAAATAAAATGGAAAGATAATGAAAAATCTAAAACCTACACATGGAAAAAACCAATTGGATGAGTTTATTTAGAACCCTTATCACCTTATCCACGAATTATATCAATGTGGGACCTTTTAAAACCGAAACACATTTTCAAATAAAGTAATATTTCTTTACTTTCCAAAAGTGCCCCTCCTCTCCTCTTATAAAAGGCCCCCACCTCTACCTCATTTCACACACTCCTCAAGCCTTTGGCTCGGCCAACCCCTGCACATTTACTCTCTCCACATTCCTCTCCTCATCCTAGAGGATTACCTTTGGGCAGAATCATTTCAAAGTAAGCCTTTAGGCTCAAATCAAAAGGAGTTACACTTTTAAAGGTAATTCATTCTCTCTTGTTCATTTGTTTTATTTTTCTTCTCCAACCCTCTAAACTCTTTTTATTTAATTCTTTTGTAACAACACCAGTATCTTCAATATACTAGGATGTTGTTATAATATTTATTTGAGCTACACTCTCACACAACTACATCAAATGGTTAAAGAACATACGGTTTCCGTGGATGGTGAAATTCTACCTCCCGAAACGATGATTGTTCAACACTCATTTAACACCTTCAAAGGTGGCCATTATGATGTCACTATTTTTATATATGATATATAATATGTTTATGTTTTCCTTAAGCTTATGTTTTTTTCATTTTTGGCATACCTTTATGGTTTCCATTATGGGTAAACACGATATCTTCATTTTAGGAAGTGCGGACTACCGCCCCCTGAAAGTGATTTGATTCGTTAATACCATATGTGGGATGTGTAAAGGATAAAGTTAACGATATTATATATGTTATTATACTGGAATTATAATATACTCTTATATCATTATGATTCCATTCCAGAAAATATGAAATAGAAATGGAAGTAGCGTTCATGCGTACTTACGGCTTACCGTCTCCATGAACGGTGCATTTCATTTCTTACCTCTAAATGATTATGTAATATTATAAATGCATGTATGTACTGGATATATATGAAATATATGATATCTACATCATGAATACCATTCTGGATATAATGAACCTTTGACCAAATTAACAACATGTAAGTGTAAGAAGTCTATTTTTGACTTAAGAACCAAATACCGACAAAATGAACATTATTAACTTAACTGATTACATGATGTTCATAACATGGTATAAAAGGAATAATGAACTTGAAAAAGGTTCATAAGCAAGTAGATATTAACTCAAGTTTATTATTCAGGAGATTAAAGAACGGTCGGGTCAAGTCGGATACGAGGTATGGGACTTCGTCTCAATCTCCTTTCGTTGAGGCATATTTTATTTTATACACTACTTTCTTTTATACGGTGTATAAACCCCTTTGACTTTTATGTTTATTCAAAAGGAATCTTTTTTATACGAAGCGTTTACTAAACGACAAAAGGGAATGTTTTTGTCGTACGTACGCGGCGACAACGACTTCTCCGCCGTCGTGACCGTTATTTGAGTTTCGGCTTCCTCTACAAGCCATACCTTTTTTTAAAAAAACGAAAAATAAATACCATGTTTTACTTTGGTATTGAAAATGATTTTCATAATGTTTTTATTATATCAATGTGTTGTATTGATATCTCGTGATTGAAATGTGGAAATTTTATGTTTCCTTTATGCATGTTTTATGTGATATGATTATGTTATGGTTCTTGGGAATTATTATGAAGACGGGTGGTTCTGTGATAAACTAAGGGCGGGTGAGCCCGTTATAGCTCTCCAATGCATTGGGTAACGCGAAGGAGTGAAACGTTAAGGTTTCTCCGAAGAGATTTTAGGGAATATACTGTGATGGATATTCCAAACGTAACCAAGAGGGTTACTCCCTACGTAAGAATGATATGAATGCCTCAAGTTACCTTTATGTCTTATGATTTCTATGATTTATTCATGATTTTATGAGGTATGTTAAAGTGCCTATGTTTTATGGGTAAAGTATGGTTTCATTCTTATGTATATATGAACTCATGTTTCCTTTCCATGTTTTTTTTATAACCCATACTGAGTTTTTATGCTCATCCCAAGTTTTTGAAATGTTTTTCACAGGTCAAGGAAAAGGTACATGATAAGATGATAGAGTCAAGGATGTGTCAAGAAATAATCCATGTTTTATTTTAAATGTGTTTCCATTGATGGGAATGAAGAATACTATCTTTATGTAACCACTTTGTTTATATGTGGAATGTAATGCAAGTTTTATGATCTAATTCTCTAAAACTCTAAACCCGAAAAGATCCTCAATGTGTAATCTTGTAATAACTCAAGATTAAGTAAGGTTTAAGGCTTGGGCCTTATAGATAAGCCTTTCAAGTGTTTAAGAAAAATGTTTTATGTTTTCATGTTTTATGTTCCCGTTTTGCAAGACACTAAACCTTAAAGATCCTCAGTTTTGTGTAATGAAATGAAATTTTATGTTATAAAAGGCGGGATGCTACAGAGGGTATGGGTTTGTTGATATACAAATGTTTTGAGTGAAGGGGAATGGGAGATAGAGTGATTTTATATTGGAAAGGAGGTGGAATTATTTATTATTTAGGTTTTGGACACCACACATTAAACTAATCAAAACCAAAAACCAACCCATGGTTTTTGCCTACGTTTTTTGCAAAAGGGGAGTGGAAAACATTATTTTAAAAGGCCAATGGCCGAAATTATTAAAATATTAGGCTTTATTATGTGGAGGTGAGTCACACTCCCAAGGAAATCATTTTAAAAAGTTAAAATGTTTTTAAGTCTTGGAAGGTCCATTAAGGCACCATAAAATTAATCAAAAAAATATAATATCACATTATTTTAAAGGTAAAACATATATTGGAATAAAAACCTTTTTATATTATTTTATTACATCACTATTGGATCATTATGATGTCATAAAACACATTATATATTTAAACGGTATTATATTTTACCCAAAAATTCAACTGTCTCAAAAAATTATGAAAAATTAACTATTAGATAATTTTGACATACTAAATAAAAAAATAATATTCATTTTATCTAAATAATTCTCTAAATATGTGAATTTTTAATTTTAAAATAAAAATTTACATTTATTAAAAATTTGTGGGTTTTGATAAAAACAACTTTCAAACTTTAATAAAAATTACAATTGTATTCATAAAAATTATATGATCTTTTGAATTTAATAAAAATTAATTTAGTAAAAATATTTTATTAAAATTTTATTTAATCAAAAAAATCCATTTGTTCATCAAAATAGAATTCCTAATTGAATTTAAAAAAATATTATTTTTTCTCAAAGTAAAAATAATAAAATGAATATATATTCTTGATTCTATACAAAAAAATACACATAATCATAGTGCTTGTAGACGCCAGAAAAGTCTGTTGTTCCCAAACGAAGCTCCGGATGCGGAAAGCGGGGTCATATTTGGAGTCAGAAGCACGTTCCGGAAGGCCCGGAAGCCTTGCGCAGAATTTTGGAGGCTCGCGCGCAAAGTTGAAGTGTGGCGCGCAATCCTCCCGGGATGCGCGCAAATGCGCCGGGCCAGCGCGCAATTTTGCGCGCCCGCGGCCCGCGCGACTCCCTTGCGCGTCGGGGCCCCGATTTCGCGCCCGCGAAGGAAATTCCGTGCCCGCGCCATGAATTGCGTGTCGGAGGCGAGATTCCGCGCCCGGGGTTGCCTATAAATACAAGGTGACCCCCGACGTTTTGAAGGTTGCCAGAATTTGAAGAGTCTCTCGTGCGCGCAATTCCACCCCCTCCGCGCGCAATGCCGATCTTCAGGTAACCTCCTTTATTTCGCGCAAGCAAGCCTCGGGGTTCGCCTTCGCGTGCAAACCCTTTGGCTTCTTTCCTTTGACCAATTCCCCACCCGAAGGCCTTCGCGCGCAAAAGAAGCCCCTTGCACGCAATTGCCCCCCGGGTGCGCGCAATCCGACCCGATTGCGCGCACCCCCCCTTACTAAGTGGCCATTCGTTAAAGAATGGGCTGTTGCCCCTGCGCGCTATCAGAGGCCCGGTGCGCGCATTCTCCATCTTCCACGCGCAAAGCGCTGGCCCAATTGCGCGCCAGCCCGCCCAATTGCGCGCCGACCCGCGGTATTGCGCGCCAAGCTCCTCTTTGGCGCGCAAACCGCCAGGGTCGCCCCCTTTGACCCCCTGAGGGTACCCGCCGTGTGGCGCCCGATGATCCTCATCCTGGGTGCCCCGCGCCGTGCGTTGTCTTCCCGTGCGGCCCTCCAGGCTCGCGCGAAGTGAAACGGACCCATCGGCGGCAACTTCGTCCCGCATGACGTTAAACTGCATTCGTCTAACATGACGTTAAACTGCATTCGTCCAAGCTGCACGACGTTAAACTGCCTAGCATATGGGCCTCCTCAAGGTGTAATCCCCAAACCGCTTCGTCCTCAACACACGACGTTAAACTGTACTTCGTTCAAAAAGACGTTAAACTGTCCGCATCACCCGATCCCGTGCCTCGCACGCAGGGTCCCCCTCTCGGTTTGGATGTGGCCCCCACCCGCTCGTCTCTGCAGGGATGTCGGGATTGGAGTGGCCTTCGCCCACGGGGGTAGGGTATTACAAACCCCTAGTTTCTTGTGGGGGGGCTGCACATGTGTATATCTATTGTGCTTCCCCACTGCTGAAGCCAGTAGAGGGCGTGACTAGGATCGAGGTGTCTCCTACTTTCGGCCCAAGTCCCTCTCCAACTGAGTTTTGCCGCACTCAGGTTGCCTCAGTGCGTAAGTCCTGACAGAATGAACTACGTGGACTTTGATCCCTGTCTCCTAAACAGGGTACGTAGGAAGCCTCCCTGAGGTTCAAGCCCACCACCTGGTCGTCCCGGTCGTATTCACGTCGGTTCGTCCATCAGTGGACCCCTCCCGGGTTCACATTCGCATTAATCCACCCGGCCGTTCCATCCCCCTCTGTGTGAGGTGGTTCGTTTCAATCCTCCGCCCGGCAGCCTCGACCTCTTCGTGAGTCGGCTTGCCATCGTCCAGCATGACGTTAAACTATATATCCGAACTACGTTGACTTTGATCCACGCTAACGCGCGGTACGTAGGAAGCCTCTACGGGGTCCAAGATCTTCACTCCATCATCCATCCTGATCCTTACCCGGGCCGCCACATCCCGGTGGGGTCATGCCATTTCATGCCACTCCACTTTACTCGGGAAGCCGCCCATGTGCTGGCCCCAACGTCGGAGGTTCCCCGCAAGGGGTTCTGTCATCTGATCCACTCCTCGTGTTGATCAGTCTGATGTTGTCCCCGCTGGACGTTAAACTCGTGGCATACCCCATGTTAAACATGGGAAGCTGAGGAAAACCTCAGGTAACGCAGTTCCCCGCACCCAGCACGGGATGCCTCAGGCCATCACGCCTTCGAGAAGCCCTATTAGGGACGGAAGGCAGACATGCAGAGCCGCAGTGTTAAGACACGCCCCCAGCACCCAGAGCTACCCGGTCTCCTCACCGCAGGTTGCTGCCCCGACCGGACTCCTTGGAGCGTCTGGGCGGAAGTAGCGTAATTAACCGGTGTCCATGAAGATATGGTGCCGGGAACAAGATTCACGAACATTCTTAAATCTATAAGGGAGACCCGAATTAGGAGACGAGTTCCGAGGAGACGTCCACGGAAGGAGGAGCCGACGTCCCATCATCCCGGTTTCGATCAAGGAGCAGACGTCCCTGAATAAGGGACGGATGTCGCCCGCCTTTGGAAAGCGGGACTGCGGGGCCACAAGCCGCGCTCCCATCCCCTCGGGTCGACGGGAGCACGCGCGAACGCGTCCTGGCGGAACAATGTCGGAACGGAAACCCGACGCACATCCGCACCGAAACAGAAAAATGGTGAACCCGACGTGAATCTATACTCATCAATACGAAGACTGATAGCTTTCAGAGGTGTTGGAAGACTAGCATGTTGCCCGGCCGAGCATTCAGCACCGGGGCACGGAACCCGCCAGGGGCTGGGGAAGGGAAATCGGGCACTCTGTCTCACGACGTCGATGTCCTGGGTTCCCCCCACAGAAGGCGTTGTGGCACTAATGATTGGTAGTCGATTCCTTTTCCTATCAGTATTAATGGGTTCTTCTCCCTATCTTCAGGAATCAGGTCGCCCGATCCAGTGCCCGATCGCCGCCCGCCCACTGGCGCAGGGGTAGGGGAAACACCGACGCGGCTACTCCGCACGGTCCTGCCCGTTCCACAGCCGTCCCAGCAGCCGCAGCTGCGGGACAACCACGCCCTCTCTCCCCCTCGGAGGTCATCCAGAGAAGGGTGATCAACAACTTGGTGCGGAGATATGAGGAAGATGGAGTCATTCCCACCAGGGTCATGGCTCTCCTAGACCTCGAGGAAGCTGTACCTCGCCACCACCGCCGCCCCCGAGGGCCGCGCAGGGAGGCACCGCTGCCTACCTCGACGTCCAACCGCTTCGGGAGTTTATCCCTGGAACGCTCCGACAGCTCCTTCCCCTATGCGGATGAGGTG
This sequence comes from Viscum album, assembly GCA_963277665.1. Lineage (NCBI taxonomy): Eukaryota > Viridiplantae > Streptophyta > Magnoliopsida > Santalales > Viscaceae > Viscum > Viscum album. The sequence continues at coordinate 745,651,110 of OY728129.1, read as the reverse complement.
GAGGATGTCCGGGACCACCCTATCCGAGATTCGCTCCAGGGATCCGCGATAAGGGCTCCTGCTAGGCCACGTCGACACCGCCGACAGGCCTCTCAAGTCGAAGAACGGGCTCTCCACCTGCCTGCACCGCTGATCCCGACTCGTATATCCCGACGCCAACGTCGGGCACGAGCGGAAGAGGATTCCCACCTTGGGGCCCTAGCAACATTGGCCGCGTTGGCCCAAGCCACTGCTGGCTCCAGTCGCCAGTCCCCTGCGCATCCTGAGTAGGGGCACTTCTATGCCTGACCTGGATCGAGGCCCCGACCGCCCCAAAGGCAGGTTGGGTTGACTCTCCCGGTTGCTGGTACAGGCAATAGCCACCGCGGACCACCTCGCGGTAGCGCTATTCACCAGCAGGGTCTACTCCGTGTGGTCGATCCAAGAATCATGGGTGATCCCACCTTCCGATCCCTGCCCGGAGGCCTGCCCGGAAGCATCTCTCCCTGCGTCCCCTTTGATATCTGTCTCGGTGCTCCTCGCACCTTGGTTTCCAGTCCTCTTGGCCCCAGCACCGGTGCGGCCAGAGGACGTCGGGACAGAGATCAGCCATGCCCAGAAGAACCATCCAGGGGTAGGAAGGCGAGGTGTCGACGTAGAGGGAGGAATGTTATGGAATTCCGGACAGAGATCCGACCGGTTCGTTTCTCTGATACAGAGGAGGAGTATGATTCAGCGACAGAGCCCTTCCCCCGATCCCGCCAGTCAGGGGCAGGGGTAGGAATGCGGCACGTCAGCCTCGTACTCCCCGAGAGCGAGATCGACATGATCCCCACTTCTCTCCGAAGGTATATCCGGAATAGCGATGGCCTGGTAGACCCCCAAGGATCAAGCTTGCGGTTGGCACCGGCCCCTCTGGAAGCGCCTTCTGCCTCAATCGGAGAAGCCAGAGACCTTTTCTGGGGACCGACGGTCGATCCACAATCTAGTGCACCCTCGGCGAGCACCGACGCTACGGCAGGATGTTCGCTCGCCGGCCCGTCCTATCGTGATGTGGTAGCTGGGGCACCGCAACCCTCAGAGGGCGGCCCGGGATATGGAGGCCAATCGGCCTGCTCGCCGTATTCACCGCCGGCCAGCCCGCCGGCCCAGCGGCCCGCCTCGGCACCACTGCCGGTTCCCCGTCCATTCCCAGTCGATGAAGGGGACCAAGAAGACCTGGGTCCCGAGTTTGAGTCATGGAGCTTCTGGACCGTCCTTGCAGAGGGCCACTTCCCTGAGAAGTTTTGGCCAGTCGCAGGACCGGACTTTGATGCACCCGAATCGCTCACCCCGGATGAGTTCGAATGCTTCCGCCGAACTCTCCGGGAGACTCACTCCCGTCTTCACCGCCTACAAATGCCATATCCCGGGAGTCAAGCGCACCTGGAGGATATTGGTGAGCAGTGCCGTCAGATTGACCTGGCCACGCTCCCCGCAGTTCGGCACCCCGGGTCATTTGGGCGCCACAGGGCCCTCCAACAACGATGCGTTGAGTGTTTTCAAGTACTCCGCAAGGTTATCGAGGAAGCCACTCCCCACGTGTATATCCGTGGATGGGGGCAGTACGCTGGCCTACGCTTCAGTGCGATTCGCCGACAGCCCGATTCGCTGGGTGGCCCTGAGGGTACACCCCCAGGGACGGAAACGGACAATATGGCTGACCTGTCGAGAGAGGGGAACGACTTGGAATTTCTCGACGGGGGCTCTCCCCGCGAATAAAATCCGTCATTGGATCCATCGATGAGAGTTACTCATCACCAGAGGAACCTCCTGGGTCTCCCCACACCCACTGAAGCACTGACGTTGAGCCGAAACGTCAGCAAAGGTAAAGAGCACGGCGGGGCTATAAAGCCCGCCGACCCATCTGCCTCCATGCAGAGGGCAGAGGAGGATCCCGAGAAGGCCACGCTACGTCAACAGCTCGCCGAGCAGAAGAAGCAAGTTGACCAGCTCCTCGCCGAGCGCGCTGCAGAGCGGCGGCCTGACTACGGTGATCCTAGGCCAGGACAGCAGGGACAGGAACAACCACTCCTCGACGAGACTCTCCCGGGCAACCGTGATTATGCCGTGTTTGCCGACAGGGGAGAGGCCATTGCCTATGGCAAGAGGGCGCAGTATGTTTCACCACACCCTCCCGAGCGGCGTGACTACCTGAGAGACCCCGCTCGGATTCCTCCCGCTGCCCCAAGGGCCGCTCCGCCCGCCATCCCACGAGCTGCCGAGTTTGACGACCCGGCCGACGACCCGATTGAAGGGCCATGCAATGCGCTCGTGGTTAGAGATCCTCGTCAGGACTGGAACCCCTGTCCGGAAGATCCGATGGCGGCACTCATTGCCCGCTTAGAAGCCTTGGAGACTCGGCAAGTGGCGATCCCACCGGACGGCAAGCCATACCCAGCATGGGTGGATGACATGCCGGCACCTACGGGATTCGGGAACCCCACTTTCGCCCCCTTCAATGGTACTGGAGATCCGCCACAGCATTTGGACCATTTCAACTCGAGGTGCGGGCCTATGTTGGGAACTCCGGCGCAGCAGGAGGCCGCTAAGCTTCGCTGCTTTGTCCAGACACTGGAAGGGCCAGCATTTGTCTGCTACAGCCAGCTCCCCGTCGGGTCGATAACTAGCTGGGAGGACCTTCGTAGACAGTTCCTCTACCAGTTCAGTTCCACAACCCGGAAGATGAGTATCGCAAACCTCTTCAAGTGCAAGCAAAGGCCTGATGAGCGAGTCGTGGATTTCGTCTCCCGATGAAGGGTCTCACGTATTCCCTTGACATGCCATTGACTCAGGAGCAGTTGCTGACAATGTGCGTCGGGAACGTCAAGACCGAGCTGGTCCCTTCCTTGATCACTCAGAATTACCCCGGAGGGTTCAGGGACTTCTCAGACAAAGCTCAACGTCTTGAGGAAGCCCTGCAACAGGCCAGTCAGGCACACCCGCTGCCTCCTATGATCCCTGCAAGGAGAGACAGTAGGGCTGAACCCGCTGTTGTTTCCCAGATAGAGGCCCCCAGGCAGTTGGAGCTGTTGTCGGCGAGGCCAGCTCCACAGCCTCACAGGAATCCGCCTCCACTGGCTCAGTTCCCGGCCCAGTAGCGGCAGCCCCAGGACCGGCCGGCCCCTCCGCGTAATGTACCGCCACAACCCAGGCGAGATAATCAAGGTCCACCTCCTCGGCAGGCCCCTCCAGCCCCTCGTCAAGACCACGCTCCCAGGGCCCCGCGATACCTGACTTACTCATTTCACGAGGATCAGGTCCCCGGTTATTTCCGGAGCACCCTGGAGCATAGGATTGTGCGACTTCCTGAGTGTTGGAGGCCAGAGGAGGCACATCTCACGGATAACCCCCGCTACTGCCCTTACCATCGGGCCCTGGGGCACACCATCCGGAGGTGCTAAGTGTTTAAGGACTGGCTCCAAGACCAGATTAACAACAATGTAATCAGGTTGGGCCCAGCTCCGGCACAAGTGGCGGGTGTGTTCGTGGGATCAGATGACGATAGTGGCGACGAGGACGAATGGCAGCTGGTCTCTGACCGTGGATCCCAGAAGTATAATAACTGGATGGCCCGCAAGACGATCATTCGCTCCCATGGAATCATCTGTGCGCGCTTGAATCATCCTGAGCCCCCAGAATCTGCGGGTGCTGCTTCAGCATCGTCGTCCCAGCCTGCCTCTTCCGAGAAGAGAAAATGGCGGCGGCGCAAGGAGGAGCGCGCCCCGCCAGTTCCGCCACTATCCCGCACTCTCGGCGATTTCATGCCCCCGGAGATGGGGGTCCCTCCTCGGATCCGCCCGGTGATGAATGATTCATCCGATGACAGTGTTGGGTATGCTTCGGTTAATACCGTCGAGCTGGTAAATCCCTTTTCGGTTCCCGACGTTGAAGAACACCAGCTGGACCTCCCTAGTGTCCCCAGTCGTCGCCACCGTCGGAGGAACCGCAACAACAGGAGTCGCTGGGGCACGACAGTTGGTACCTCTAGCCAGGCCGTGCACGCCACTGAGACTAGGCAGCAGACTCAAAAACGGGCTCAGTGCGCGCAGCCCCCCCATCCGGGGATGACGGATTCGCCTCCGCCACTGTTTGTGGTGTGGGACCAGGAAGAATCGCCTCAGCCGCGCCGCGACCAGCTCTGTCCTGCCACGAGTTCATCCCGGCCTCCTGGCCCCAGTACGGTGACTACTTCCTGGGCTTCAACCAATGAACAGCGAGATGCGCCAAGCACCAGTCGGCCGCCGGTCCAACCGGCAAGGCCCGTCATGCCTCCAACCGCAGAGCAACCTCCAGCAACCAGGGGCTCGCGCTTGGCAAGAAAGTATGATGTTCTGAAGCACTTGGCTGACATCCCAGCAAGGATCTCCATCCTTGAGGCTCTGCGCATGTCACCTGAGATGTGCGAGGTGCTCGCTGAAGCCCTGAAGAGCCCCCTCCAGTTTGAGACGGAGGTTGCGGCTGCAGAGGCCTTTCACGCCGAAACGATTGAGGATGCCGAATGTCAGGCAGTTATCTTGTTATCTGGTAAGGATGAAGACCCTCCTATACAGGGACACATTCGTCCGCTGTATGTTACTGGCCAGTTCAATGGCCTTGAAGTCCGGTGCTGTCTTGTCGACACGGGGTCCGGGATTAATCTGATTCCAACTCGGACGCTCCGGAGATTGGGGTTGTCTGAGGATGACTTGATTCCCTCCGACCTCAGGATCCAGGGGTACGACCGCACCGAGCAAACTCTGGTCGGAAAGATACGTTTGAAGACCCAGTTCGGTGGCCTGGTTGCCAACACCGAATTCATGGTGGTCTATCAGGACACTGCGTATAACGCATTGATGGGCAGGCCGTGGCTCCACCTTCATGCGGCGGTTCCCTCATCTTACCACCAATGCCTTAAATACTCCCTTAATGGTCGAGTAGGCATGCTTCAGGGAGATGCCTCTCCTTTTGCCTCATGTGAATCCCGCTATCTGGACGCGGACTATTACAAGAGCAAGGATAAGCAGATCCTGGTAGGTGAGGTTGAGCCTGTCGCTGTTGCAAGTGATCCCTGGGCAAGTTTGGAAGACGCTTACGTCCTCCCGATCCATCGGTTGGACGTAGCCATGGTCTCGACGGCCTGTGAGTCTCCTGACGAGATGACCGCGACCGCCCATGCCAGCACCAGTGGCCCAGCAGGACCCGGTAGCCCCAATGCAGTTTCCAACGCAGTCTCTCCCGTGGACGATCCCTCCCCGAGTGGAGAGGACGTGGAAGATGCACCCCCAGCCTTTGAGGAGGGCGTCTCCGCCACGGTTGATGAGTTAGTACAGGTGAACCTTGGAACCGAGGCAGATCCAAGACCCACATTGGTCAGTGCCGCCATGCCCTCTGAGGAGCGGCAGCAGTACGTGGACGTCCTCAGACAGCACCATGATGTGTTCGCTTGGGGCTATGACGAGATGTCGGGGCTAGATCCTCAGGTAGCTGTCCACCGCCTTGGTCTCCCGGCGAACCATCGCGGGTTCAAGCAGCCTCCCAGGAAGATGCACCCATTCCACGGTGCCATGGTTGAGGCCGAAGTTGACAAGCTTATCAAAGCCAACTTCATGAGGGAAGTTTAGTACCCCAGATGGCTGGCCAACATTGTGCCGGTCAGAAAGAAGAACAGGCAGATCAGGGTCTGTATCGACTTCCGCGATCTCAACCGCCACTGTCTGAAGGATGATTTTCCCCTTCCGGTGACAGATTTGTTGATTGACGCCACGGCAGGGTTCCAAGCCCTCTCCTTCATGGATGGATACTCCGGATACAACCAAATCCAGATGGCCCTTGCGGATGAGGAGTTCACTGCCTTCAGGGGCCCCCAAGGTATCTTTTGTTACCAGGTCATGCCCTTCGGCTTGAAGAATGCAGGTGCCACCTATCAACGGGCGATGCACCGCATATTCAAGCCAATCCTCGGCACACTGGTGGAATTCTACGTCGACGACTTGGTGGTCAAACCGCGCCAGCGTCAGGACCATCTCAAAGATCTTGAGAAAGTGTTCGGCTTCCTCCGGTCTCACTGCCTGAAGATGAACCCATTGAAGTGTGCCTTCGGGGTCACCTCCGAGAAGTTTCTTGGCTTTGTGGTAAGATACCGGGGTATTGAGATCAACCCAGAGAAGATCAGGGCGATTAGCCAGATGCCTCCCCCAGGTAACATCCAGGAACTACAAGGGTACCAAGGCCACTTAGCCTATATACGCCGGTTCATCGCGAATCTGGCCGGCAAGTGTAAGACCTTTTCTCGGCTCATGAAGAAAGGTGCCACCTATGTATGGGATAAGGAGTGTCAGACCGCTTTTGAGGAAATCAAGCAGTACCTGCTTCAACCTCCGGTTCTGATGCTGCCTGTATCCGGGAAGCCACTGGTCCTTTATGTGACCGCCCTGGAACGGTCCCTTGGTGCCCTTCTCGCCCAGAAGAACAACGAGGGAACAGAGAATAGCCTTTATTACCTCAGTCGCATGCTCCTCGATGCGGAAGTTAGGTATTCCCCCATCGAGAAGAGCTGCCTGGCGCTCATATTTTCCGTACAGAAATTACGGCACTACTTGCAGCACCACGAGGTACAGTTGGTTTCTCGGATAGACCCGTTGAAATATATCCTGAGCCGGCCTATGTTGACTGGCCGTCTAGCGCGGTGGGCTGTGATTCTCCAGCAGTTCGACATTAGGTATGTGTCTCAGAAGGCCATCAAAGGTCAAGCATTGGCGGACTTTCTGGCTGCTCACCCAACCTCCGCGGATCAGCCGTTGGATCTAGGCTTTCCTGATGAGGCCGTTCTCTCGGTCGATCGTGCCGATCCATGCTGGCAGATGCACTTTGACGGTGCCTCCCGAAGCCCCATAGGTAGAAGACTCGATAATCCTAAGCTCAACAAAGTGGGTTTGGGTATCGTCTTCATTACCCCGGAGCAAGCCGTGCTGCCATACTCTTTCCTTTTGTCAGAGGGTTGTACCAACAATGAGGCGGAATACCATGCCCTCATCACTGGCCTCGAGTTAGCTCTCGAGATCGATGTGCCTCGTCTGTGTGTGAAAGGGGACTCCGAGCTGGTCGTTAAGCAGATCAATGGCGACTATGTTGTCAGGAAGCCGGAACTTGTGCCATTGCTGGAGTGCACCCTCCTCCTGATGGCCCAGTTCCCTTCTTGGCCAAAAATTGTCCATATTCCCCGGTCGCAGAACGGTCGAGCAGATGCTTTGGCCAGCCTTGATGCGTCACTCGCAGAGCCTGAACAGGACAACCTGATCGTCCGCGTGACGCACCGCAGGCTCATCGCTCCCGTTATCCCGGAGGGAGATCGCGGCCCATCGATAAGTAATATCACCACGGTTTCCCCTGTTCCTGGAGCCCCGAGTACCACAGATATGGCAATCGAACCAGCCCTTGATTGGAGGACGCCTTTGGTTGAGTACCTCCAACATGGCATTCTCCCATCGGATCGGGCCGAGCGCGAGCGAGTTCGACGCCACGCATCGCAGTTTGTCCTCCAGAGCAGTCCCGGCCTAGAGCAGATCCTCTATAGATGCGGATTTGATGGTGTTCTCCTCCGCTGCCTTCAGGGAGTTGAGATCCCACGAGTCATGCAAGAGGTTCATGCTGGTTCATGCGGTTCCCACCAGACTGGGCCGAAGCTGTCCCACCAGATTCGGAGGTTGGGATACTTCTGGCCCTCCATGATCCATGACTGCATCGAGTATTCCAGGAAGTGCCATGCGTGCCAGGTTCATGCGAACTTTGTGCATCGGCCGCCGGAGACTCTCCATACCACCAGGTATTCTTGGCCCTTTGCAGTCTGGGGGATGGATGTTGTGGGACCTTACCCGCCGGCGACGGCTCGCCAGTGCCGGTTCATTCTGACCGCCACAGACTTATTCTCCAAATGGGCAGAGGCAATTCCGCTCAGAGAGGTCAAATCCTGTTCTATCGCTGACTTCATGACCTCCAACATCATTTATCGATTTGGAGTGCCTTACGCTATCCTCACGGATAACGGAGCCAATTTCCGAGCAGCCGAGTTGAAGAAGTTGTACGCCAAGTACAACATTCGCTCGAACCATACATCTCGCTATCATGCGCAGGCGAATGGACAGATTGAGGCGTTTAACAAGACCCTCTCTAACATTCTGCAAAATATGGTTGGTCAGAACAAGAAGAGTTGGCCGGACAAGCTCCCCAACGCCCTCTGGGCTTATCGGACGATGACTCGCAATTCCACCCAGATGACCCCTTATTCCCTGGTGTATGGAGCTGAGGCCGTCCTGCCCATCGAGATCCAGTTACCGTCCTTGCGCACTACGGTCTATGACCAGCAAGCGCCGGACAGAGCTGCTGAAGCCCGTCTAGTCGAGTTGGAAGCACTGGATGAGAATAGGCTTCGCGCTTTGCACAACTTGGAGAGGCATCAAAGTAGAATGTCTCGAGCTTTCAATAAGAATGTTCGCCTCTGCTCTTTTCTGCATGGTGACCTAGTACTGGCCCTAAGAGCACCAATGATCCCCGGCAGGAAGCCGCCAAAGTTGGAGCCCAAGTGGGAGGGACCTTTTGTCGTCCACAAGGTCTATCCCAATGGCGCGTACTCCCTAGCGACTATGGATGGTTAGCCTGTTACTCCTCCCACCAACACTAGGTTCCTCAAGCAGTACTTTTCCTGAGTGCACTTCGTCCCGCACGACGTTAAACTGCGTTCGTCCTGCACGATGTTAAACTGCGTTCGTCCCGCACGACGTTAAACTGCGTTCGTCCTGCACGACGTTAAACTGCGTTCGTCCCGCATGACGTTAAACTGTGTTCGTCCCGCACGACGTTAAACTGCGTTCGTCCCGCACGACGTTAAACTGTGTTCGTCCCGCACGACTTTAAACTGCGTTCGTCCCGCACGATGTTAAACTGCGTTCGTCCCGCACGACGTTAAACTGCGTTCGTCCTGCACGACGTTAAAATACATTCGTCCCGCACGACGTTAAACTGCATTCGTCCTGCATGATGCTAAACTGCACCACGTCCGAGCTACAAGACGTTAAAATGTTCAGCATTCGTCCTGCATGACGCTAAACTGCACCTCAAGAACTACGTGCGGCTTGATTCCCATCCTTATGGGATACGTAGGACCGCCTGAACATTCATGTTTCAGGCCCAGCCCCATCCTTCGGGAATTTCCATCCCATCTCGGGCCCTTGGCCCAAGTGCCTCTGGGTATGCGGCATATGGTGTGAACACGGGGCTATGCCCTCATTCACGTCGGTTTGCTCGCCACGCTGTACGCCCCCCACGTTTGGGGATGCCTTCCGCTCCCCCCTTTCTTTATCGTCCTGCATGACGTTAAACTGCACTTCAAGAACTACGTGCGACTTGATTCCCATCCTTATGGGATACGTAGGACCGCCTGAACATTCATGTTTCAGGCCCAGCCCCATTTCCCAGGAATCTCTATCCCGCGTTGGGCCCCTGGCCCAAGTTCCCCTCCTTTTTGTGCGAGGCGTATGGCGTGAGTGGGGGATTGTGTCCTCATTCACATCGGTCTACTAGCCGCGCGGTACACCTCCCCCGTGTGTGGGACTACCTCACACCCCTCATCGTCCTGCATGACGTTAAACTGCCTCTCAAGAACTACGTACGGCTTGATTCCCATCCTTATGGGATACGTAGGACTGCCTGGACGTTTGTGTTTCAGGTCCAGCCCCGTCTTTTGGTTGCTCTCAGGGTGAGTCCTCCGACCCTTTCCGGTGATCTGTTAACATGTTTTGGGTACTCCAGTCTATGACCTGTAGTGTCGGATTCAATCCCAACAAGTCATGTGTTACTTGTCAGGACTCATGCTTCCTCTTGTTCGAGCCTTCACTCAAAGGGATCCTCGTTAGCGGTTTGGATACGATGCCTCAGTGCTCTCCTACTGCTCCGGGTCGATTTACCGGTGGGTCCTGGGCCGCAAATCGATATGAATCCTGCGCTTGAGCGGTTGATGCTCGTTTGCTTGCCTCATCCTAGGCTGACGCGATCGGATGTTGTGTTGCGAATATGGTCAGCAACATCCTTGATCGCCATGTCGGCTCTTTCAGGATCTGAACATTGGTTGCGCAGTCATCACACTCCGCCTCTGTGCGTTGTAGTGGAATCTCGACACTCCCTCTCTTCATACTGACCTTCAGTACACCTTTACACGTTAGGCAGGCCAACCAGGGTAATGGTGTCTTTCGAGGCCCCCATGATCTGAGCACCAAGGATATGTGCTAATGTCCTCCCTAAGGGCCATGTGTAGCTAGACCCTCGTCCCCATAAGGATGAAGGAGTCGCCCGAACAATCGCGTTCTGGGCCCAGCATAGCTGGAGGCTAGCATCTCTGCCCCTCGGTTGATAGACATATGCAGGCCCCTATCCCAGGATCCTTCTCCTGGAATTGTGCGTGACCGCAGGGCTGGGATGTGTCCCCACCTCCGTTGTGTCCGCCGTACCGCAATAAGCGGATTCCTCCATGGTCCGAGCCACACGACCTTAAACTGTGTTGCTTGGTCTTTCCACACGACCGTAAACTGTGACCGTCTTGGCCGCTCGACGAGAAACGACACTGCATTGTGATTTTCTCCTCAGGGGACACTCACGTTGGGCGCTGGTTAATAACCACACCATTTATCAATGCCTTTCATGGCTTGATTATTGTGGCAACACCAGAGATTTCTTAATCACAGGCATGTCGTTGTACAAAGAAAAACCATCCACCTTTAAGGACAAACAAGAAATATCAAATACCGCTTCTTTTGGGTGCGAGGGCCAGACCAGCACCCCTCCTCGTGCTGGTGCCCGATTGTGTCGCGCCGCGCTTCAAGAACTACGTGCGTCTTGATTCTCATCCTTATGGGATACGTAGGAACGCCCTGATGTTTGAAACTTCGGGTCCAGCCCCCCACCTCTTAAAGATTCCCCCTTCTCTTGGGAATCCGCTGCCTTCGGGTCACCCTCAAGGCGTGCCCTTCGACCCCTTGCAGTGGTCCACCGGTGTCAGGATTACTCTGGTCTATTTCCAGGAGGGTCAGGTTCAGCTTGGTCAGGTTCCTTCCACCTTTCAGGCTTCATGCTCCCCTTCATTCGGACCCATCTCCTACACCCTGGGTGGAACCCCCGTGAGCGGTCTGGATACAATGCCTCAGTGCTCTCCCACCGATCCGGGATGGTGCCCCCAAGGGCCTTGGGCAGCAAATCGATATGAATCCTACGCTTGAGTGGTTGATGCTCGTTTGCTGCCCCATTCCATCAACGGTCAGTGCGATATTGATGCTGCTTTTCCGCCACGGTCAGCAGTACTCCCATATCGTTACGCCGGTGCCCCCAGTCCTTGAGTGAATGGCCGCATGATTCACATTACGTTTTCCACCCCCCATTCTGACCAGGCAAAATCTCGGCACTCTTGACACTATCCCTCAGTGCATCTTCGCATATCCAGGGGATAGGACCACGATGTGGCGCACTTTGAGGTTCTTATGGTCCGAGCTCTAAGACCTTAAACTAAGATCTTCCCCTATGGTCCGAGCTCTACGACTTTAAACTAAGATCTCCCTAAACGTCTTGCATGATGTTAAAATGCTCTTCCAGAACTACGTGTGGCTTGATCTCCAGCCTGATGGAGTACGTAGGAACGCCCGAGCATCTCGACTCGGGTCCAGCCTCAGGGATCGCTAAGTCCTGCCCCTCCTCGTCGCCGGTCGTTTGGCCTGGCTTCTGGTAGAGTGGTGCGTGTAGAGACCCGAAGCTTATCGTACATGGACATTACATTAAATTTGCGGAATACTTAGTACATAACAAAAACACTCACACAAGGATCGTAATAGTTTAGTGTCTTTGGAAACTCGGAACGTAATCTTCTAAACGTGGTGAAAGATCTTCAATATCTCCCATAAAGATCTTCCCTTTTTTTTACCTAAAACCTTTCTTTATATCCTGGGGAAAGAAAAACAAAAAAAGGGTGAGCTCAAATGCTCAGTAAGGGTAAACAAAAGAAATATCAATCACATCATATACATAAGAACGTAGCTTTTGGAAATCTTAACCTGCAAAAGAGCTCATAATATCATAACATGGGATAAATCATAGAAGTGAAAATGAGACCCCCATAATCATAACATAAAACTTGAAAATTTGTGGAATGCACACATAATCATGGAAAATCATTTCTTGTTAGTCATGACTCATTGCCAATACTATCTTAGTGGACAAAGTCCCTTTCTGAACCGAGTTCACTCCTCGTTTCAGTCCTGTATCACTGAACCGAAATAACCTTCCGTTCCAGCCATGTCTATCTCATGAGATATAAAATCATTACCCAATGCATTGGAGGGAGATATAGGTCCCACCCATCTTATAATGAATCCTTTCTTATGTGTGCCACATAATCATAAAACATACATCATCGCATAACACATGTAACAAAAATGGGATTCTTGAAACATCATGACATCATAAAACAATTCATATAAGATAAAGGAATTCATAAACATAATTCCATCACAACATAGTCAAATAAATGTAAAAATATGGATATAAACAGAACCCTTTATTATCGTAGATGGAAAATAATTTTGATAAAACACTTGAATTGAATTCTTGAGGAAAATATCCTTTCTTTTTCAAAATCAATTTCTTTTCACAAAACATCATGGAATTTTAAAAGAAAGAGATTTTATTGAAAATAGTCATGAAATCTTTTAGAGGAAGCTTCATGAAAATAATTCTTTATAAAACAGTAGAAATCTGTTCGTGCCGTATAAGTTAAAAAAAACATTCTTCGTACTTTTGTCGGAAAAGTCAAAAAGTACCTCGTACGGAAAAACGACAAAAGATTCCTTTCATATTCTTTACTAAAAACTCACCTAAGGGTAAAATTGGATTTAAACTATTGTAAGTGGATTCAAACAATATTACATATTGAGGGAACATGGATGTGGATGATAAAATACACCCCAGTAAATACTTACGAATAAATAATCTCGGATAAAATGAGATTGTGATATTTCCCTTACCTTAGGTCCGACTTGCTTTGTAAGTGTCCGAACCTCCTGTATAATGATTTAAATCATGTTATTGACTTATTACAGAATCATATTCATTGTTATGATATCATATATGGTTCACTTATGACATTATATTGCCCGTTCTTTTGTAAATTCCATGTTAAAGAAGCGTTTTGGGTAAAATCGTTTCATTTATCGTAGGTGTTTTGACTTGTTGTTCTTGACATCATTATTACTTATATCATGATTTACTTACTTCCAGAATATAAAATATGATTTATATATCATATATATTCAGTATATATATATATATAATAGGTAGATAAATAAAATGAAAAACACCGTTCATGGAGACGGTAGTCCGTACGTACGCATGAACGCTGTTTTCCTTTCCTTATTGTCTTGAAATGGAAGTAAGTAGATGAAATACATATGTATATATATACATAAATCCAGTAGCTTTATAATGTCATATATTTCATTATTATTTCTTATATATACATTATAATCATTCTTAAATGGTTAACATGGAGAATGAATCTCATCGCGTCGTGGAGACGGTATTCCGTACGTACGCACGAGCGATGATATCATTTATATAAATATTGAATTGAATTGGAGTGTATTATACAATATATCAGAATCAATATGATGTTGTAATAACTATGTATAGTTATTCTTTACACCATTATACCCATCCATGTAAGGTGGTGGTGGAAAATAGATTACACCACGGCGTGGAGACGGTATTCCGTACGTACGCACGCGCGGTGATTTCATTTTTCCGTAGGATGGATAGAAGGTTAATTAGGGTTGTTTCATATTTATAATAACATATCAGTATGTAAGTAATACTGATTTTATTACTTTATCATGAAACAACTAAAGAAGAAGAAGTTGAAGAAGAAAGAAATTGAAAAGATCGGTAATGGATATTACCTCTTCTTTGGAACCCCTCTTTGAATCCTCCACTTAAGGAACTAGGATTGGTCTTTGGAGAAGACCAGGACCTCTAGGATTATTCTAGGGAAGTGGAGGGGAGAAAATGGCAGGGGTTGGCCGAGCTTGAGTGCTCAATTTGGTGTGAGGAGGAGGGGGAGGAGGTGCCCTTTTATAAGGGAGGAGAGGGGCACCTTAGGAATATCTCAAAATATTATTTTATATTAAAGTCAAAATTGGTTTATAATGGTTCCAAAGGGTCTTATTTAGAATATAAAGTGGGGATGGGTCGAAATCCTATCAACCAATAGGATTTAGACAATTTTAGGGTATTATTTTAACCTTATCAATTAGATTTAACTCTAAGTTAATTAATTTAACTTTTACCGTGTCTTTTTGTTTTCTTTCACTATATGGTTAATACACTTACTATAACATGCCAAAAGAACCCCAAATTGTTTATTATTAATATATATATCCTTATCTAAGTCATTTGGCCGAACCTTATATTTTTAGGAATAAAATAACAATTAATAATATAATATTTGATTTAAAAACTATTTTGTGTCAATTTTGACACTATTTGATATATGATTTTTGTGAAAGTCATAACAGAATTATATGTTCGAACCAAGTTGATTAAATCAACACTAATATATCATAGTAACCTAGAAAATTAGTGGAATGCATAAAAAGTCTCAAATTACATTTATTTTGGTATTTATATTATCAATTATGTCAATATTTCATTAATAAGATAATTACTGCATCATCTTTGTGTCATAAATAAATACTATTATTTGATGTCTAAAAATTACAAATAAAATACCATCATGTAGGAAATCTTTTTAGCTTTCTAATTAATATTTACAATAGAATTTATCTTATGTATAACCCCATATTAAAAATGATTTACTTATTAAACTTTGATTTTAACTATTTTAACCCTTCTTTAAATAAATTAATAATAAATGTCCTAATCTAATCCAAGTGGGCCTAAATGGTCATATTTTATTCCTAAGTTTGTTTTTGGTCGAATTACACTTGTCCAATAGAATTAGGACATGTTTTAGGGTAATATTAATATCATATTTACCCTTAGTTACCCTATTTACTATTAACCGCGGTAAAAAAGTAAAAAGTTACTATTCACCAAAAAATTATTTTCATCTCATTGAACCACATTTTAGTCCTTGATATTAACC
This sequence comes from Viscum album, assembly GCA_963277665.1. NCBI lineage: Eukaryota > Viridiplantae > Streptophyta > Magnoliopsida > Santalales > Viscaceae > Viscum > Viscum album. The sequence goes on along the minus strand of OY728129.1, from coordinate 745,635,917 downwards.
GTGTCTCTCGGATTTTCGAAATTCCATTCACAGAAGCGGCAAAATTAAGTTTTATGAAAAATTCAGTTTTTTTAACTGCCACTTAGTAGTTTCACTATTCATCAAAAATTGATGTTTTTCAGAACAATGCCAAAATTTCATCCTAAGCTATATTTCATATTCCGAATTCAAAAATGAAATCTATTTTACCAAATTCATAACATAGAAGTTGCATTAATTAATTTTATAATTAAATCCCGCTGTTAAAATAAATAGCGTGTTTTTAGGAAACAATATATATCAAAAGATTGACACTTGATTATGTCTGGTTTAAATGTGAAATTACAACCAATGACCAACATTGTATTAAATTGTAAAAATATATTCTAAATATACTTTAAAACCACTCAAATTAATAATTTATCACTATTAATTATTTCGATTAAAAAAGTTGTTTTTAATTATAATTTAGTAATTTTCACTATTCATCAGAATATGAATGTTATCCGAAAAGTACCAAAATTTCAACTTAGGCTAAATTCGATACTCCGAATCCAAGAATGAAGTTCATTTTGAAAAATAAGTTTTACTGGATTTCAAAAAGTGGTTATTACTATTCATAACGGCTAGTTTTAATAATATTTTTGTAGCATATCGTTGTTTAGTTAAACTCGGTATTGCGTACTACACACGCTATCGAGGAAGGTCGCGATTGCGTGTAATGCAAGTTAAGTCAAGGATGTTTGTTGTGCAAGCTCCTTTTGGTGTAGCGTACAACACAAGACATTAATAAAATTAAAAAGAATATTTTTTTATAAAATCTTGGGCTGTTACATTCTACCCCCCTTAAAATGAATTTCGCCCTCGAAATTCATCGGGGTTATAAATGGTTTACTATTTGAAAGTTTCTTTAATAGAAACCCACATCGTAAAAGGGAATACCAAAACTTGGCTTTAAAAACTAAAGTATGAAATGTAACGATTACCCAAATAAACTAATCACTGGGTTTCCACATAGGTGAATATATGGATATGGAAGAGAAATCTAACCATCATGTTCTGATGGAGAGTGGTAGAGAACATGGCTATGGAAAATCCAGTAATCACAAATCCATAAATTTGTGACGATCTAAGGTACCATCTGATTCATCAGGTATAAGATCACTAGGACAACATTTTTGGTTTTCAAGATCATTTCCCTAAAGTTGAAAATTTGAATTAGAATAAATACTTACTTTATTTTGATACAATATCACTGTTGTTCATGCCTTGAACAATTTCCACTTCATCTTTTAAATAAATGAAGTTGAATTTGTTATTCGTGAAGTGTTAGCAGATCATGTGATAGAATGACGGGTCATTCCATCTGTCTCAAACAAAAGGTAAGAAAAAGTTATTAAATATACATAAGTCATTCTATAGTGAGATTAATCATATATAGTTCCTAAAATGGACTTATACTTCATATATCATACTGCTTAATATAATAAAACTAGTTTCTACTAAACAGGGACTTCTTGTAGGCTAGTGGTAGGCGATAAAGGCCAGTCGCACTTCGGTTGTGGGTTCGATTCCTACAGCCTTATCCGAAGCGATGGGCTGTCGCCCGTCCTGCAGGTTGTCCCTTTTTCTAAAACTACGTTACTATAACATCCCATCAATAATATCGAAAATATTCTATCCTTAAACAATACTAACTTATGTCCAACATAATCCAGTCTAATCTTTAGGCTTATACATAATACTGCAGTCCACTCTCATAATATAGGGACAACGATTACCAGAGATTTAATACTGTCGTTGATCCCCACATATCATAAGATATGTCTTGTTGGTCACATTCCAAACATTCAAAGTCCTTAATCGTGTATTCTCTTGAATACCTTAGTGAAAACATGAGTGCAGTTAAAAGTTACCAAAATCCTCAAAATTCTATATACTCAAACCATGATATCACTTAGTCCTTATATCAATCATGAGCTCATGAATACTATTAAACATTTCATTTTCTCGTCTTCATTATGCACATATCATCTTATTTCCAAAAAATATCTCAATCACTTTGAATACCACATCAATAAATATTGCAATACTCAATGATACAACATTATTTTGGAATCCCATTACATAAACACTTAATCATTCCACCACATCGTTGTCATATTCAACATTGCCAATAGTGATCGCATGTGATTTCCCTTTGTCCTTTGCCTTCAGTGGTTGCTCATGTTGATCATCACTAACCCTTGGATTAGGGCAATTATTAGCATAATGCCCCATTTCCTTGCACTTGAAGCATTGAAGTGTTGGCGGTGCGTTCTCTGCAGTGTTTGCTTTATTCACATCATTAGAAACCCTTTTTCCATTACTTCGACACTCAGCTGCTCGATGACCTTCTTTTCCACACTTAAAACATTTTCTAGTCCCTTTAAGACAATCTCCACCATGCTTCTTTCCACACTTTGTGCATAAGGAAACATTCATCTTCTTTTCACCATTATTCTGAGATTTCTCCTTGAACTCCATCTTTCGTTTCTTGTCAAAACCATGAGATGGATATGTAACACCAACTTCCATTTCTACCTTGATATCACAACGCACAATTTCTTCATAGCTACTGAAGTCTCTTATAGCTAATGCCCTTCGAAGACTTGGTTTTCAGCCACTGAAAAATCGATCAACTTTACTTTCAGGTTGGATGATAATTCCAGAAGCATACCTTGCAAGTCTTGTAAAATTTGCTTTATAGGTACCAACAGATTCATCGTCCCTTTGCTTCAGTTCAAGAAACTCTTTCTCCATCTTTGTTCGAAGAATACGAGGGAAGTACTTACTGAAAAACAAGTTCTTGAACTCGTCCCATTCCATGGACTCAATTTCATCTCTTGGCCTCGTATTCTTGATAAGATTCCACCATTGATCAGCTTCACCTTCCAAACGACATACTGCTAAGATGACTTTATCATGTTCAGAACATTGAAGAACTGAAAATATCTTTTCAGTAGTACTGATCCATTGTTCAGCCACAAGTGGATCAGAAGACCCACTGAAAGAAGGTGGACGTTGCCTCATGAAGGACTCAATAGAATATTGTTCCCTTCTCTGCTCATTTGGAAGTCCAGAATGATTCATAGCTTGTGTAAGTATAGCAATAAGATTTTGCACTCCATCTCCCATAACATTTTTTTGTTCAGGAGGGCAATCATTGCATTGTCCATTGCATTGATCAACACGGTTCCTTCGGGTTCCAGCCATCGTCAAAAACCCAAATAGAATAGTGTGAGAGGCAAAAATCATGATAGGGAAAACAACATAATAAAGGGGGAGTACCTTCAATATCCAACATCTTAGGTTTAATTCTATGATCGTTAGCGTAATTCTATTACTATAACCTATACGTATACTTATCCCTAGGGACATCCCTAGACATACCTTAGAAATATCTCTAGGGATCTCACTAACGTTTTCGCATCCTAGTTTCCAAAGGTTGACTAAACCTTTCCTCTGATACCAACTGTAGAGACCCGAAGCTTATCGTACATGGACATTACATTACATTTGCGGAATACTTAGTACATAACAAAAACACTCACACAAGGATCGTAATAGTTTAGTGTCTTTGGAAACTCGGAACGTAATCTTCTAAACGTGGTGAAAGATCTTCAATATCTCCCATAAAGATCTTCCCTTTTTTTTACCTAAAACCTTTCTTTATATCCTGGGGAAAGAAAAACAAAAAAAGGGTGAGCTCAAATGCTCAGTAAGGGTAAACAAAAGAAATATCAATCACATCATATACATAAGAACGTAGCTTTTGGAAATCTTAACCTGCAAAAGAGCTCATAATATCATAACATGGGATAAATCATAGAAGTGAAAATGAGATCCCCATAATCATAACATAAAACTTGAAACTTTGTGGCATGCACACATAATCATGGAAAATCATTTCTTGTTAGTCATGACTCATTGCCAAGACTATCTTAGTGGACAAAGTCCCTTTCTGAACCGAGTTCACTCCTCGTTTCAGTCCTGTATCACTGAACCGAAATAACCTTCCGTTCCATCCATGTCTATCTCATGAGATATAAAATCATTACCCAATGCATTGGAGGGAGATATAGGTCCCACCCATCTTATAATGAATCCTTTCTTATGTGTGCCACATAATCATAAAACATACATCATCGCATAACACATGTAACAAAAATGGGATTCTTGAAACATCATGACATCATAAAACAATTCATATAAGATAAAGGAATTCATAAACATAATTCCATCACAACATAGTCAAATAAATGTAAAAATATGGATAGAAACAGAACCCTTTATTATCGTAGATGGAAAATAATTTTGATAAAACACTTGAATTGAATTCTTGAGGAAAATATCATTTCTTCTTCAAAATCAATTTCTTTTCACAAAACATCATGGAATTTTAAAAGAAAGAGATTTTATTGAAAATAGTCATGAAATCTTTTAGAGGAAGCTTCATGAAAATAATGCTTTATAAAACAGTAGAAATCTGTTCGTGCCGTATAAGTTAAAAAAACATTCTTCGTACTTTTGTCGGAAAAGTCAAAAAGTACCTCGTACGGAAAAACGACAAAAGATTCCTTTCATATTCTTTACTAAAAACTCACCTAAGGGTAAAATTGGATTTAAACTATTGTAAGTGGATGCAAACAATATTACATATTGAGGGAACATGTATGTGGATGATAAAATACACCCCATTAAATACTTACGAATAAACAATCTCGGATAAAATGAGATTGTGATATTTCCCTTACCTTAGGTCCGACTTGCTTTGTAAGTGTCCGAACCTCCTGTATAATGATTTAAATCATGTTATTGACTTATTACAGAATCATATTCATTGTTATGATATCATATATGGTTCACTTATGACATTATATTACCCGTTCTTTTGTAAATTCCATGTTAAAGAAGCGTTTTGGGTAAAATCGTTTCATTTATCGTAGGTGTTTTGACTTGTTGTTCTTGACATCATTATTACTTATATCATGATTTACTTACTTCCAGAATATAAAATATGATTTATATATCATATATATTCAGTATATATATATATATAATAGGTAGATAAATAAAATGAAAAACACCGTTCATGGAGACGGTAGTCCGTACGTACGCATGAACGCTGTTTTCCTTTTCTTATTGTCTTGAAATGGAAGTAAGTAGATGACATACATATGTATATATATACATAAATCCAGTAGCTTTATAATGTCATATATTTCATTATTATTTCTTATATATACATTATAATCATTCTTAAATGGTTAACATGGAGAATGAATCTCATCGCGTCGTGGAGACAGTATTCCGTACGTACGCACGAGCGATGATATCATTTATATAAATATTGAATTGAATTGGAGTGTATTATACAATATATCAGAATCAATATGATGTTGTAATAACTATGTATAGTTATTCTTTACACCATTATACCCATCCATGTAAGGTGGTGGTGGAAAATAGATTACACCACGGTGTGGAGACGGTATTCCGTACGTACGCACGCGCGGTGATTTCATTTTTCCGTAGGATGGATAGAAGGTTAATTAGGGTTGTTTCATATTTATAATAACATATCAGTATGTAAGTAATACTGATGTTATTACATTATCATGAAACAACTAAAGAAGAAGAAGTTGAAGAAGAAAGAAATTGAAAAGATCGGTAATGGATATTACCTCTTCTTTGGAACCCCTCTTTGAATCCTCCACTTAAGGAACTAGGATTGGTCTTTGGAGAAGACCAGGACCTCTAGGATTATTCTAGGGAAGTGGAGGGGAGAAAATGGCAGGGGTTGGCCGAGCTTGAGTGCTCAATTTGGTGTGAGGAGGAGGGGGAGGAGGTGCCCTTTTATAAGGGAGGAGAGGGGCACCTTAGGAATATCTCAAAATATTATTTTATATTAAAGTCAAAATTGGTTTATAATGGTTCCAAAGGGTCTTATTTTGAATCTAAAGTGGGGATGGGTCGAAATCCTATCAACCAATAGGATTTAGACAAGTTTAGGGTATTATTTTAACCTTATCAATTAGATTTAACTCTAAGTTAATTAATTTAACTTTTACCGTGTCTTTTTGTTTTCTTTCACTATATGGTTAATACACTTACTATAACATGCCAAACGAACCCCAAATTGTTTATTATTAATATATATATCCTTATCTAAGTCATTTGGCCGAACCTTATATTTTTATGAATAAAATAACAATTAATAATATAATATTTGATTTAAAAACTATTTTGTGTCAATTTTGACACTATTTGATATATGATTTTTGTGAAAGTCATAACAGAATTATATGTTCAAACCAAGTTGATTAAATCAACACTAATATATCATAGTAACCTAGAAAATTAGTAGAATGCATAAAAAGTCTCAAATTACATTTATTTTGGTATTTATGTTATCAATTATGTCAATATTTTATTAATAAGATAATTACTGCATCATCTTTGTGTCATAAATAAATACTATTATTTGATGTCTAAAAATTACAAATAAAATACCATCATGTAGGAAATCTTTTTAGCTTTCTAATTAATATTTACAATAGAATTTATCTTATGTATAACCCCATATTAAAAATGATATACTTATTAAACTTTTATTTTAACTATTTTAACCCTTCTTTAAATAAATTAATAATAAATGTCCTAATCTAATCCAAGTGGGCCTAAATGGTCATATTTTATTCCTAAGTTTGTTTTTGGTCGAATTACACTTGTCCAATAGAATTAGGACATGTTTTAGGGTAATATTAATATCATATTTACCCTTAGTTACCCTATTTACTATTAACCGCGGTAAAAAAGTAAAAAGTTACTATTCACCAAAAAATTATTTTCATCTCATTGAACCACATTTTAGTCCTTGATATTAACCGTGTCTCTCGGATTTTCGAAATTCCATTCACAGAAGCGGAAAAATTAAGTTTTATGAAAAATTCAGTTTTTTTAACTACCACTTAGTAGTTTCACTATTCATCAAAAATTGATGTTTTTCAGAACAATGCCAAAATTTCATCCTAAGCTATATTTCATATTCCGAATTCAAAAATTAAATCTATTTTACCAAATTCATAACATAGAAGTTGCATTAATTAATTTTATAATTAAATCCCGCTGTTAAAATAAATAGCGTGTTTTTAGGAAACAATATATATCAAAAGATTGACACTTGATTATGTCTGGTTTAAATGTGAAATTACAACCAATGACCAACATTGTATTAAATTGTAAAAATATATTCTAAATATACTTTAAAACCACTCAAATTAATAATTTATCACTATTAATTATTTCGATTAAAAAAGTTGTTTTTAATTATAATTTAGTAATTTTCACTATTCATCAGAATATGAAAGTTATCCGAAAAGTACCAAAATTTCAACTTAGGCTAAATTCGATACTCCGAATCCAAGAATGAAGTTCATTTTGAAAAATAAGATTTACTGGATTTCAAAAAGTGGTTATTACTATTCATAACGGCTAGTTTTAATAATATTTTTATAGCATATCGTTGTTTAGTGAAACTCGGTATTGCGTACTACACACGCTATCGAGGAAGGTCGCGATTGCGTGTAATGCAAGTTAAGTCAAGGATGTGTGTTGTGCAAGCTCCTTTTGGTGTAGCGTACAACACAAGACATTAATAAAATTAAAAAGAATATTTTTTTATAAAATCTTGGGCTGTTACAGTGCGGTTGTGATATTCTCCCTGATTCAGCTCGGGATGCCCCATTGCAATGATGGGAAGTGACAGTTTCCTCGTCAGAGAGGTTCTGTCTGAGAATTGGGGTGATTCACGGCCAGATTAGTGCATCCGCCTAATACGCTTTCCCCATGGTGGCGCAATTTTGGGAGTGTTAGATTCTGTCCGAACAAATCATCACTTCGCCCCACGCTTCCCATGCCCTTTTGATCCGGATTTCCACCCTTGTGTCTGAAGGAACCCCCAAAGCGGTATTGATGATGACATGTGATCCGCCTCCTGCAATATGAATGATGACCTTCGTTCCGTCTATTGCAGTAGTATGGTCGATTGATCCATTGTCCGCTTGTCGTCTTGGGCATTTCCTGGAAGACTGACCGTCGTGGATTTTTGAATTCGGGACACGCGATTCACCCTTTTTCATCTCCCTATGTTTGGATAAAATCTCAACGCCCTTAGCGTTGTCCCGCTCGTGTGTCAGAACAAGTTGGGGGGATGGTACGTTGATTAGGTCTGAGGTCTTCCTTCCTAGGAATGACCTCCCTCTCTTCTTTAGAAATCCAGGCCCAATTGTGGATGCCTGAAGCTTGGTTAACGCTCCCGCGCCACCCAGGACTTCGGCATTCCGGCGTCTCCCTCGGAACCCGATCGTTGCGACCTCTCGCCGATCAGATTCCGAGGGGGGGCTTTTGTAGACGCCGGAAAAGTCCGTTGTTCCCAAACGAAGCTCCGGATGCGGAAAGCGAGGCCATATTTGGAATCATAAGCACGTTCCGGAAGGCCCGGAGGCCTTGCACGGAATTTTGGAGGCCCGCGCGCAAAGTTGAAGTGCGGCGCGCAATCCTCCCGGGATGCGCGCAAATGCGCCAGGCCGGCGCGCAATTTTACGCGCCCGCGACCCGCGCGACTCCCTTGCGCGCCGGGGCCCCGATTCCGCACCCGCGAAGGAAATTCCACGCCCGCGCCATGAATTGCACGCCGGCGGCGAGATTCCACGCCCGGGGTTGCCTATAAATACAAGGCGACCCCCGACGTTTTGAAGGTTTCCAGAATTCGAAGAGTCGCTCGTGCGCGCAATTCCACCCCCTCCGCGCGCAATTCCGATCTTCAGGTAACCTCCTTTATTTCGCGCAAGCAAGCCTCGGGGTTTGCCTTCACGCGCAAACCCTTTGGCTTCTTTCCTTTGACCAATTCCTCACCTGAAGGCCTTCGCGCGCAAAAGAAGCCTCTTGCGCGCAATTTCCCCCCGGGTGCGCGCACCCCCCCTTACTAAGTGGTCATTCATTAAAGAATGTGATGTTGCCCCCGCGCGCTATCAGAGGCCCGATGCGCGCATTCTCCATCTTCCGCGCGCAAAGCGCTGGCCCAATTGCGCGCCATCCCGCCCAATTGCGCGCCGACCCGCGGTATTGCGCGCTAAGCTCCTCTTTGGCATGCAAACCGCCAGGGTCGCCCCCTTTAACCCCCTGAGGGTACCCGCCCGTGTGGCGCCCGATGATCCTCATCCCGGGTGCCCCGCGCCGTGCATTGTCTTCCCGTGCGGCCCTCCAGGCTCGCGTGAAGTGACACGGACCCATCGGCGGCAACTTCGTTCCGCATGACGTTAAACTGCATCCATCCAAGCTGCACGACGTTAAACTGCCTAGCATATGGGCCTCCTCAAGGTGTAAGCCCCAAACCGCTTCGTCCTCAACACACGACGTTAAACTGTACTTCGTCCGGCAAGACGTTAAACCGTCCGCATCACCCGATCTCGTGCCTCGCACGCAGGGTCCCCCTCCCAGTTTGGATGTGGCCCCCACCCGCTCGTCTCTGCAGGGATTTCGGGATTGGAGTGGCCTTCGCCCACGGGGGTAGGGTATTACAAACCCCTAGTTTCTTGTGGGGGGGCTGCACATGTGTATCTCCATTGTGCTTCCCCACTGCCGAAGCCAGTAGAGGGCGTGACTGGGATCGAGGTGTCTCCTACTTTCGGCCCAAGTCCCTCTCCAACTGATTTTTTCCGCACTCAGGTTGCCTCAGAGCGTAAGTCCTGACAGAATGAACTACGTGGACTTTGATCCCTGTCTCCTAAACAGGGTACGTAGGAAGCCTCCCTGAGGTTCAAGCCCACCACCTGGTCGTCCCGGTCGTATTCACGTCGGTTCGTCCATCAGTGGACCCCTCCCGGGTTCACATTCGCGTTAATCCACCCGGTCGTTCCATCCCCCTCTGTGTGAGGTGGTTCGGTTCAATCCTCCGCCTGGCAGCCTCGACCTCTTCGTGAGTCGGCTTGCCATCGTCCAGCATGACATTAAACTGTATATCCAAACTACGTTGACTTTGATCCGTGCTAACGCGCGGTACGTAGGAAGCCTCTATGGGTCCAAGCTCTTCACTCCATCATCCATCCTGATCCTTACCCGGGCCGCCACATCCCGGTGGGGTCATGCCATTTCATGCCACTCCACTTTACTCGGGAAGCCGCCCATGTGCTGGCCCCAGCGTCGGAGGTTCCCCGCAAGGGGTTCTGTCATCTGATCCACTCCTCGTGTTGATCAGTCCGATGTCGTCCCCGCTGGACGTTAAACTTGCGGCATACCTCGTGGTAAACATGGGAGGCTGAGGAAAACCTCAGGTAACGCAGTTCCCCGCACCCAGCGTGGGATGCCTCAGGCCATCACGCCTTCAAGAAGCCCTATTAGGGACGGAAGGCAGACATGCAGAGCCGCAGTGTTAAGACACGCCCCCAGCACCCAGAGCTACCCGGTCTCCTCACCGCAGGTTGCTGCCCCGACCGGACTCCTTGGAGCGTCTGGGCGGAAGCAGCGTAATTAACCGGTGTCCATGAAGATATGGCGCTGGGAACGAGATTCACGAACATTCTTAAATCTATGAGGGAGACCCGGATTAGGCGACGAGTTCCGAGGAGACGTCCACGGAAGGAGGAGCTGACGTCCCATCATCCCGGTTTCGATCAAGGAGCAGACGTCCCTGAATAAGGGACGGATGCCGCCCGCCTTTGGAAAGCGGGACTGCGGGGCCACAAGCCGCGCTCCCATCCCCTCGGGTCGACGGGAGCACGCACGAACGCGTCCTGGCGGAACAGTGTCGGAACGGAAACCCGACGCACATCCGCACCGAAACAGTGCTATGGTCTTATAACATAACCCCTTATAACACCTGCATAAGACATAAGGGTAAGGTGTGTGATGGTGACATGCTCTTGGGGTGGCTCAGATAACACCGCTCAGGTGATAATCTCTATTAACTTCTACTTATCCCGTAGGAAGTTCCATTCAAGATTAACATGTTGAAACTCGGCTTGGGTTTAGTCAGGATCAAAGCCCAGTGATGCAACCTTCTTTCCAAGCTCTGACAAATGGGCTTCATATGGAGCAATGCTATTGGATGAGGATATCGCTTCCTTTGTTTGTGTAAATTAAATTTGTTAAAGCCCTATATTTATACTAATCATGTGATCACTGATCAATATCTATATTAGCAATGGTAAAAATTATTAATGGTATTTTAAAATCCAAAAACATAATATCATAGAAGTTCATATGTCTTATATAACCATTTTACATAATAAGGCATTTAATCAGATCAAGAGGAATTTTCATTAATAAAATTTTGGGTCGTAAAAATCTTCCCCACATAAGAAATTTTTCCCTCGAAATTTCTTTTTACCACACTAAAACAGATGAGGGTAACTCGGCTTCATCACTTCCTCTGATTCCCACATTGCTTCTTCACACTTTTGGTTTCTCCACAACACCTTGATAAGGGGAATTATCTTATTTTGTAGAACTTTTTCCCTATGATCTAAGATCTTCACCTACTTCTCTTCATAAGAGAGGTCATTCTCCAATGGTACCACCTCTGGATTGAGTACATGTGATGGTTCAGGTATGTACTTCCTCAAGAGTGATACATGGAATACATCAAGTACTTGAGACAGGTTTGGTGGGATTTCTAGTCAATAGGTCACTACATTAATGCGATCAAGGGTCTCAAAAGGGTTGATGTACCTTGGACTAAGATTTCCATTCTTCCCAAATCTCATAACTCTATTCCATGGTGATATGTGGTGGAATACCATTTCCCCAACACCAAACTCTAGGTCTCATCGGCAATTATTAGCATAGCTCTTTTGTCAACTCTGAGCATCTTAAATGTGTTTTTGGATGGTCTTAACCTTCTCAACCATTTCTTCAACAATTTCTGGACATAGGAGTTTTTTATCCTCAACTTCATCCCAACATGTCGTTGTTGTAAACCTATTCCCATAAAGGGATTTATAAGGATCCATTTGGATGCTTGAGTGGAAACTGTTATTGTAAGAGAACTCAACCAGAGGAATATGTTGATACCATCCTCCTTTTAAGTCCCTTGAGCATGCTCTCAACATGTCCTCAAGTGTTTGGATAGTCCACTCAAATTTTCCATCATTCTGAGGATGATAAGTCATACTAAAGTTCATCTCTGTATTTATAGCATGCTGGAGACTCTTCCAGAACATAGAGGTGAATCTTGGATCTCGATCAGATACAATAGATAGTGGTACTCCATGCAGCCTTACCACTTCTTTGATGTATATCAGTTCCAGGTGATCCAATGAGAAATCCTCATGAATTAAAATGAAGTGTACAGTCTTTGTAAGACAATACAAAATAACCTAGATAGCATTGTTTCCTTTCTATGTCTTTAGAATTATGGTGAAAAATTCCATGGTGATGTTCTCCCATTTATATGTTGATATGGGCTATGGTTACATCGTCCCCTTGGACTTTTGCCTCTCAACCTTCACTTACTTACATACCAAACACATTGATGTATACTCAGCGATCTCCTTCTTAACATTATCCCACCAATAATGCTATCATAGATCTCAATACATCTATACGATTCCTAGGTGAATGGAAAAATTCGAAATATATGCATCATCCAAAAGTTCATTATTTAACTCTGGATTTTATGGAACACATATTCTTGTCCCAAATCATACAATTCATTCTTCATTAACATTTAACTCTATGTATTTCCCTTTTCTGATAGTTTCCACTTTCTTCTGAATCCCCACATCATCATTTTGAGAATCCTTTAACCTTTCCAAAAGAGATGGTTGAGCAATCATTTGTGAAAGGACTTATGATGTTCCCTTCTTTATGATTCCCATGTCCATATTCATCAAATCTAAGAAGATTGAATCCTTTTTAATTCGCATCAATGGTAGAATCATTTGGTCCTTTCTACTCAGATCATCTGCCACCTTGTTCACTTTCCTAGGGTGGTAATGGATTGAGAAGTCATAGTCTTTGATCATCACTATCCATATCTATTGGCACATATTCATCTCTTTCTGTGTGAATATATACTTGAGACTTTTGTGATCCATATATATTTCACACTTATCTCCAAATAGGTAATTTTTCCAAATTTTGAAAGTGAAAATTACTATAGCCAACTTCATATCATGGTTTAGATATTTTTTCTCATGAACTTTCAATTTCCTTGAATCACAGGCAATGACTTTTTCATTTTTCATCAACACACAACCCAGGCCCTTCTTCAATGCATCACTGAATACCAAAAAAAGTTCTTCACTTGTGGGTAGTGTGAGCATAGGCACAATTATAAGCCTTCTTTTTAACTCCTTGAATCTATATTCGCATTTATCACTCCAAGAAAACTTGACTCCCTTCTAATTTAGCTTGGTAAGAGGGTTTGAAAATCATTAGAAATTTCTCACAAATCGGTGATAATATCCAGCTAACCCCAAGAACCTATGGATATCTATCACCAATATTGGAATCATACATCCCTCAATTGTAGATGTCTTAGAGGGATCCACAGATATCCCATTTCTTGTGATGATATGACCCATGAATGATATCTCCTTCAACCATAACTCAAACATGTTGTAATTTACATAGATCTTCTCCTTTCTCATGTTCATTAGTATAGTTCTTAGATGCTCCTCATGCTCCTCCTTGGTTTTGGAGTATATTAGAATATCGTCTATAAATACTACCACAAATTTTTCAAGGTAATCTCTAAATACTCTATTCATCAATTCTATGAAGATTTCCAAAGCATTAGTGAGTCCGAAAGGAATTACTATGAATTCATAGTGCATGTGCCTTATATGAATAGCAGTCTTAGGGATATCCTCCTTTTTCACCCTTACTTGGTAATATCCCAACCACAAATCCACCTTGGAGAAGTTTTGTGCTCTACATAGTTGATCAAATAAGTCATCAATTCATAGTAGATGATAATTTTTCTTTATCATGATTTTTTTGAGCTCATGATAATCAATGAAAAGGTGCATTGACCTATCCTTCTTCTTGACGATGAGGACTGGTGTACCCCAAGGTGAAGAACTTGGGAATATAAACCCTTTATCAAGATTGTCCTATAGTTGTTTCTTTATCTTCTCAAGCTCCACAACTACCATTTTATATAGAGTCATGGATATTTGCAATGCCTCAAGTATAAGATCAATCGAGAATTCAACATCTCTTCTAGGAGGAAGACCAGACAATTACTCGGGAAACACTTTAGTGAATTCACTCACAATAGGCATGTCTTCAAGGATTGTTACCTCCTTAGAATCAATCATCTAAGAAATATATGCATTCTCATAGGGAAGTAATATCCACACTTGAGTTGATGGTGCTAAATAAGATTCATCCTCATCCTTTCACTTGTACAGAATTGGGGGTTGATTCGCTATATGGAGAAATATTTCTCTCTCACAGAAATTTATGTTGGTTCTATATAGGGAAAGCCAATCCATGCCAAGAATTGGATCAAATTATATTAGAATGAGTTTGACGAGATTATCCAGGAAGTTTAATACACCAATTGTGACAAGGGGGGAGTTATATATTCATGGGATGAAATAATTTCCCTATTAGTCATTCTCACCGACATCTTTACTTCCATTATTTTTGGTGATGTTGGGATTGTTCTACTAAACTTTCAGGATATAAAATAATTTGTAGAATTAGAATCAAAAATTATTTTCTCTATTCTTGAATGAATAACTATCATACCTATCACCACTTCATTTTTTGGGGTTTGTTTCGATAGTGGTGATGGAAACATATCGCCCTTGCGGACTTGGAGGTTGTTTGTTGCCTCTAAAAACCCTTAGATTAGGACACTAGTTTTCAATGTGCTCTTGTTCATTGTAGTTCAAGCAATGAACAATGCATTGAGGGTTGAAAGGAGCATTCCTATCCTCTATCATAGAAGAAAGTTTTTCTTGTCCGTAATAATGGCTAGTTACCCTTCTCTTCCACACCTAAATCATTTCCTCATCCCCTTCAGGTAATTTCCAGGGTGCTTCTTTCCATACATTTGGTGAGTGGGGTGCTAGAATTTCTTATCACCATTAGATTTATCCATCGAAATTCCAGAATTAATGTTTACCTTATTCTTATTATCCCCATGATACCTCTAGATTCGCTAATCTTCATTTCAACTTTGAGGGAATAGCAGACAATTTCCTCAAATCTATCAAAGTCACGGATCTTCAAGGATTTCCGTAGGCTAGGTTTTAGCCCACCAAAGAAGCGGTCAACCTTGAATTGGGGGGTAAATACAAAGCCCGGGGCATATCATGCAAGACTTGTGAAGTTTTCCTCATACGCTCTAATGGATTCATCATCTTTTTTCTTGAGGACAAGGAATTCCCTTTCCATATTAAGTTGGAGGGTGCACATAAAATATTTATCAAATAACATTTTCTGAAAATCCTTTCATTCCAAAGCCTCGATCTCTTCCTCAGGATTTTTATTTTCTATCAATGTCCACCATTGATCAGCTTCACCCTCCGTACAACAAGAATCATGAAGAACCTTCTCTTGTTCATAACTTTTAAGGATGGGGAAGATATTATCAATGGATTTGATCCATTGTTCAGTGATTGAGAGATCAGATGACCCATTAAAAGTAGGAGGCCTTTGTCTCATGATGCTCATGATTGTGTCTTGTTCTTTATTAGGGGGGTTGAACATTCCTCTTGACCCATGTTAAAAATTAAAAACTTGAGTTAACTGAGAGAGTATCATGACAAAGTTTGTGATTCCTACTCCCATCAGATTGGGCATCTCATTAGATCAGTCATCACATTGATCTT
Organism: Viscum album; assembly: GCA_963277665.1. Lineage (NCBI taxonomy): Eukaryota > Viridiplantae > Streptophyta > Magnoliopsida > Santalales > Viscaceae > Viscum > Viscum album. Next base: position 745,620,048 of record OY728129.1, on the reverse strand, counting down.
CGCATCGGTTGTTAGCGTGAGTCTTCCTATTATCATCCATTGGCTAGAATAAAAGGAAACTTATGGTAACACATAAAGGGGAATCCAATGACAAAAAGATATAACTAATCAATTAAATTTATTTCCTTAACTTATGAATTTAAAATCTTCAATCTGTGTTATCCATGGTCTACTTCCCAACATATATTATTAGGGGAATTTTTTTATTACATTAATAATAGTTGATAGTAAGCTTATAAATTTACCAAAGAATATATCCTAGTATTTTAATAACCAAGAGTAAAGGCATGTTTTCATGCACCAGTTCTCATTCAATTCTAGCTCAAAGTAGTGTTTTTGGGTTTTACCCCTAGATACATCTGTGCCGGATCCACCTTTACTTGTTTGTATCCAGACAGGGATGTATTTTCTTGGTAAACCACTTACTCTATACTCACCAAAATTTAAGGATGTTTTTGTTATACTTAGTGTTATCCGAAAGGCTTTCACTAATATTTTCTAATCCTAATCCAAAAAATAACTAAACCTATCCTTTGATACCAACTATAACAACCATGCTCCTTATTACACACTTAAACATGATTTATTATATAAACTTGCACTAAAGAAAAATATGAGGATCGAGAGGTCTAGTGGTAATGGTAAATTAGAAACATTACATAAAAACTTAGAACATAAAACACAACATCTTTATTGAAAAATTATTTTACATGACCACATCATTCCTTCATACCTATTATTGCATGGGATAACCTGAGGACATGCATAAGAAAAGAGTGAGCTATAAAGCTTAGTAAGGGAGTAAACAAGGGATAACATGAAGAATATAGTACATTTTAGGAAATAGTCATATCAATGGGGCCTAAGAGAAACATGAACATAAATTCATGATATGGAATGATTATCATAACATGGAAATGTGGCACCGACATTTAACATGATATTAGCATGCGCCAAGGCTCATTTCACATGGAGCATGAGTAAACCCTCATTGTACTTGAATTATCATGATTAAAACCTCATTGCACTTGAATTATCATGATTAAAACCTAATTTCACATGGATTATCATCACACTATTCTTTACCCAATGCATTTTAGTGATATCAGGGAACACCCTTTATAAACATTTAATTTCATGCATAAGTGTGCCACATGGATTATACAATATGAATTCATTAAATATCATAATTTATTCCAAAAATTAGAGATTTTTAATACATAAATGTAAGTACTCAATCAAAAAAGTACATGTTCATAAAGGTGAATATATTTGATAGAGAAATTTGTATGGTATTCACTTATATAATGAATAGGTGTGGGAAATTTTGGTGTAACTTCGGCAACATAACGATGTGAAATAGAAATCATAAAATGGGTTGATGAGAGAGAAATGGGTTTCTCATCATTTATACATGAAATGAGAAGTAAGGGGGTCATGGAACATAATATCCAAACATATTCAATGGAATTTATATTCATAATATAAAATAATTTCTTGAATGTAAATGAGAAGAGTGAAATTCCTTACGGAATTTCGGCATGGTAACAGTTGTACATGGGAGGAATTAATGAGATAGAAATAGGTCTCTTATCATTCAAACATAAGGATGAAAATATGTAGGAGGTGTGAAATTATACCCCAAAATTTGTAATTGAAAATAAAAGGGTATAATAACATAAAGAAATCCAGACAAAAATGAGGAAGGAAGAAATCCCTTACTTGTAAGTGTGATCCCAAAGTCTTGGGAGATGATTGAGAGAGGCTTATTAGGAGTTTGGGGAACCTTGGGAGGATTCTAGAGAGATTAGGGCAGGGTTTCTTTGAGCTCCAAAGGTTTTCAGTGAAGAGTAATGGGATATTGAGTGGGTTTATATAGGAAATGAGATGAAATTATTTATTATTAAGGTTTTGGACACCACACATTAAACTAATCAAAACCACAAACCAACCCATGGTTTTTACCAATAGTTTTTGACAAAGGGGGGTATAAAAATTTATTTTAGAATTCCAATGGCCGAACTTATTAAAATATTAGGCTTGCTTATGTGGAGGTGAGTCATACTCTCAAGGAAATCATTTTAAATTTTAAAATGTTTTATAAGTCTTGGAGGGTCCACTAAGGCACCATAAAATTAATAAAACAAATCTAAAATCACATTAATTTAAATTTAGAACATATATTGTATGAAAAACCTTTGTATATTATTTTATTACATCACTATTGGGTCATTATGATGTCATAAAACACATTATATATTTAAACGGTATTTCATTTTTACCCAAAAATTCAACTGTCTCAGAAAATTATGAAAAATCCCCTATTAGATAATTGCAATGTTCTGAATCCAAAAAAATAATATTTATATTATCTAAATAATTTTTTAAATATTTTAATTTTTAATTTTAAATTAAAAAAATCATATTTATCAAAAATTCATGTGATTTGACAAAAATAGCTTTCAAACCTTAATCAAAATTACAATTGTATTCATAAAAATTATATGATTACTTATATTTAATAAAAATTAATTCATTAATAATATTTTATTAAAATATTATTTAATTCTATAATCTATTAATTCATCAAAATAGTTTTTTAATTAAATTTTAAAAAAATACTATTTGTGCCCAAAGTAATAATAATAAAATGAATGTATATTAATTATTATATACAAAAAATAATGCACATAATAATAGTGATAGGGTATTATTACATAACCCCTTATAACACCTGCATAAGACCTAATGGTAAGGTGTGTGATGGTAACAGGCTCTTGGGGCAGCTCTGTAACATCCCCGAATGATAAAGAGTTAAATGACTAAATGATATGACTCATGTCAACAAGGTGCACCTTCCTTTTCAAGAGCCTGTCTGATTAGAACTCCACAGTTAAGCGTGCTTGACCTGGAGTAGTGATCATGATGGGTGACCTTCTGGGAAGTTTCCCAGGGTGTGTGTGAGTGAGGACAAAGCACACTGAAAAGGACATGTGTTGGCCTGTGGGGATTATCATTAGTCAAATGACCCATTCAGGCATGTGGGTGGACCATGGGGTGGGCCCCACGTGTCTGCGGGTAAACTGGTGGTACCTGGTGGGCCAGGACTTGACGGCCATGTAAAGGCGGAGTGGTTGTGCTGTCATCGGGGCCCTGTTGTCACATTTGGTATCAGAGGTGGTACCCAGCCTTAAGTGCAGTGCACTGCCTGGGTTGAGTTGTAGGGCCCACAACGAGGGCATTGTGCTCTAAAGGAGGGGTGATTGTAACATCCCCGGATGATAAAGGGTTAAATGACTAAATGATATGACTCATGTCAACAAGGTGCACCTTCCTTTTCAGGAGCCTGTCTGATTAGAACTCCATAGTTAAGCGTGTTTGACCTGGACTAGTGATCAGGATGGGTGACCTTCTGGGAAGTTTCCTAGGGTGTGTGTGAGTGAGGACAAAGAACACTGAAAAGTACATGTGTTGGCCTGTGGGGATTATCATTAGTAAAATTACCCATTTAGGCATGTGGGTGGACCCTGGGGTGGGCCCCACGTGTCTGTGGGGCAACTGGTGGTACCTGGTGGGCCAAGACTCGACGACCATGTTAAGGCGGAGTGGTTGTGCTGTCATCGGGGCCCGGTTGTCACATTGCATAAAACATTAAAAACAATCCATAATATAAATCTGAAATTTTTGAGCCAAACAAGACTTAAGTAAAAACCAGAACTGAGTACATTGGTTTAAATATAACACAAGTGGTCCAAATAAAAATAATTATAGCATCAAGACAGCCCTATGTACATCACACAAGTCAAAAATTCCACTTTTCATTCAAATGCATTTTGAAATCAAACTCACACCAAAATTGCCTACAACACTTTTCCCATTTCTTTAACACTTCCAAAAATCCTTTAAACAATTTTATAAAACAATTACAAGATATTCAACTCACATAACATCCCACACACATGTCACATAATACCCTTCTCACCTTCACAATTCATTTTATCAATAAACTCACATGAAACATCCCACACCTGTGTTTCGCACACAAAACACAATTTAGTAAAACATTTAGGCAATTTATAAAACATTCTGAAAATGTTTTACATCTCAAATCACCACATTACCATTCAAAAACCCACATTAGGTGAACACACTCACCCAAACAGTACATATACACCCTTTCCCAACATTTTATAACCAAATAAAACATTTTCAATTTTTATAAAACAAACCCAAGAGGTATAACCATTGTTTGCACACTAAACCCATTTCAAACCCCTCATTCAAAACCAAAATCATACCAATAACAATCCAAAACAGAATTTTCTTCCCTAAAACAATTATTAAAGCACCCCCAAGTGTTATAAAAATACATCAAATAATACCCCAAAGATAAACATGAAAAAAACACGTTTTCATAGATCACCTTCAAGAAGTACAACAAAGTTTTACACCTTAAACTCAATCAAAAATCTCTTTTAAAGGCCTACATGATAATAAGGAATTACCAAACCAAAATTAATGATACTCGGGAACTTGTGCCAGCCCGTGGGGATAGGGAACGCCCTTTGGGTCATGTCATGGGCTGGGTTTGGTGCCAGTTTTGGCGGTGACCAGATTTGGTTCGTGACAAGCTCAGATAACATTGCCCAGGTTGTAATCTCTATTAACTTCCACTTCTCCCATAGGCAGCTTCGTTTAAGCTTAACATGTTGAAGCTTGACTTGTTCTTGGTTAAGAGCGAAGCCCAGTAACGCTACCTCCTTTTAGAGCTCTGAAAAATAGTCTTCATATGGAGAAATTCTACTGAATGAGGCCATCGCTTCCTTTGTCTGAGTAATTGGATTTTTTAAATCATTATATTTATAATAATCATGTGATCATTGTTCAATGGCTATATTAGCAATGGTAACAATTATTAAGGGTATTTTAAAATCCAAAAACATAAAACCAAGTAATTGCATATGTCATATTTAACCATTTTACATAATAAGAAATTTAATCAGATCAAGAAAATTTTCAATTAATACAAGTTTGGGTCATTATAGATAATCGTCGGTGTAATCTAGAATTTGAATTTGGTGAAAAGGTGTTTCTATGAATGTCACCCTAGAAGAAAGTTATGATATTTAGGAATAAGTGGAAACTAATCCCCCGGTATATTGGTCTCTTTGAGATTCTTGATCATATTGGGATAGTAGAATATCGCATGTATCTTCCTCCAAATCTCTCTCAAGTCTATGATGTGTTATATCTCTCTTAAGGAAGTAAATAAATGACCCTTCACATGTACTGAACTCAACGTTCATACCACTGAAGCATTATATTTATTACAAGAAATATCCTGTTGAAATTATGGACCAATCAGAGAAAGTTCTATGAAAAAATACCACTCACATTGTCAAAGTTTTATAGAGAAATCACAAGGTAGAGGAAGATACATGAGAACATGAGGTTATGATGAAGCAAAAGTATCCTCATTTTTTACCCGAGTGATGAATTCTATGGGAGAAATTTTTTTAAGGGGCTAGAATGTAACACCCTAAGTTTTTATGGACCTTTTTTTTAATAAATTAAATTTTCATTTATATCTTGCAATACACTAAGACAAAAATTCCATTCACAAGACAAAAACTTTTAATAAAATACACACAATATCAACTTGGATTATTATACATGAAACACCTACTTGACATATTATACATACAACACTGAGTTGGCGTATGATACACACAACACTGAGTTTCTATGAAACATCTATTTTTTTATAATTATTTAAATGAGATAATTATAACCTAGATGTTAAACATAGTTATATGAATATTAATAAATATATTACAAATATAGTTTATAAATTTTTTATTTAAATAAAACATATTTATAATAAAAGATATGATTTTTGGTAAAGTCATTCTATGTTTAAAAACACTGTTTTCTCAAATGAATCACCTATAATGTCCTTCTGTGAAAAATAATAAATTTAACATTAGAAACATTTATAAATTTAATTTGATAAAATAGACTTAATTTTTTAATTTCAAGTGTATAAATTATCTTAGGGTAAATTTTTGGGATTTTTGTGTCAAACTTCATTTTTTGGATGAATAGTAAAGAATACTAGATCTTAATTAAAAACTAATTTTTAAATTAATTTATATATAAGGTTAAGATATATTTTTAGTCAGTTTAATAGTTTATTTATATAATTTGTTTATAAATTAATCAAATTTTGGTCTTTGAAACCAATTACACATTGAAATAGGATATAAAAACTTAGCGAACATTTGATCATTTTTACTTTAAAAACCCACATTGTTGACTCGACTACGGGATTAATTTTAAATTAATTTCTACCAATTAAGTGATTAAAATTTGGAAAAATTTATTCTATATTTGGAATCTTATTAATTTATAATTTCTAATGATGTAAAAAAATTGAACAAAAATATCTGCAGAAGTGATTAAAATTAATTACATTAGTTAAGAGAAAATTGATGTTAATAAAGTACTAAACCTTATATATAAGACCCAAAACGACCTAGAAACTTGTCCAACAGCAATTTGATATCCATTATTCATCCATGAACCATCCAATATTGATTTCTGTTGGTTTTTTATGACTTTTTTGGTGAAAACATGGGTACACCTAACTTGTTTTAAAAAATATCAAGTGTGTCCTTTCATTTCCCTATAAAAGTCCACCACATTTACCCACTACATCAGACCTCTCAAGTGTATTTCCTCACCAAAAATATGATCAAATAAGATCCCAAATTCCATAAAATTCCCCAAGAATCCTTACCTTGGGAATAAATCATCTCAAGGAAGCCTTTTGGTACAAACCAAAAGGAGTTACCTGATTAAGATGTAGCGTCTTCTCTCAAGATTCTTTCCTTTATTTTCTTTCGACAGCCCTACACTCTCTTTGTTCCATTATTCTAATAAAACACCAGTAAATTCAATATAATAGTATTTTTTATTCTAAGGGTTCAACCTACACTTACACACATCTTCATCTAATAGATATTCAACATACTATTTACGTGCACGACGAACTACCTCTTCACTAAATGATGATTGTTCATTTCCCCTTTACCACCCCTCAGGGTGGAAAATATGTTTATATATGTTTATATATTATATTTATTATTTACTTAATATTTTTTATTCCTTTTATTATTCACATCTTTTTTCTTTCCATTTGGTGTAATTGTGATAATTTCATTTGAGAAAATGTGGACTACCGCCCCTAAAAGCGATGTGATTCATTCACACACTACATGGAATGTATTAAGGATGCGTTTAGTAAAATTATATGATATATATAACATTATGATTATATATTAATTATATTATATAAATATACACTTTCATGTCATTTTCTTTCTTTTTTCAATATGAAAATTAAAATGAAAACATCGTTCATGCGTACGTACGACTTACCATCTCCATGAATGGTGAATTCCATTCCTTATTTATTTATGATATAGATTATTTTATTATAAATATAATATATATTCATGATATTTATATCATTATTTACATTCTATAATCCTGATATAAGTATAAGGATCAATGATATAAAAAATTAAAACACATGCGAAGAATAATGAGAATATTACCTGAAATGAAACCTTAACATAGTATTGTTAGAAAGAAGGTAATATAGGGTCATAATAAAACCATATATTGTATTATATAAAATAATAAGATTTTTTAAAAGATTTATAATAATATTATATTTATTATATTGGAAGATTTTATGAATACAAAGAGATTCAAGACACAATATAAAGGGATTTCATCTCACTTTTTATTCTCTTGAGATAGATGCTCTGTTCACCACTCTTTCCTTTTGTGTGGTGTATGTACTACACATGATTTTATTATATGAATATTTTATATAAATTTTTAGGTACTAAAATATTCATTTTATAAAATTTCATTCATGGGTTTTAATTTTCAAAAGTTACCAAATCAATAGAAATGTTTTGTCTTAATTTTCCTTCTTTGAGACTCATGTTTAGTTATGCACTTAAACACTTTTTTATAGGTGTATATACTTCCGTATTACATGTTATATCATGAATATTATTATTTTCATGATATTTTAAGATTAATTTAATTTCATTTTCTTACATAGAGAGTATGATCCCAAGTTACTAATTTATAAGAGTTTATTGAGACAATCTCATCACTTTTCGAGATTATTTATGTTTATACTACCTTTGATGAAATATTATGATCCATATCATAAGAATACTCCTGAGTTTCCTTATAGTATTTTTATTAAAGATATATATAGGTATTAGTACCATTTTTTCACTCTTTGGTACATAATATATCATTTTTAATTAAATTCTCACCGTCTATCTCTCTCTTCGCTCAGAATTCTATTGTATTAAAAAACCCATGTTTTTTAAAATGTTTTCAAAATATCCATGAAGATCATTTACAAGAAAAAATGATTTCAAAAAGTGATTTATTATTTTCAAATTTTCCTTTATAATTTTTCAAATCTATTTTCAAAGAATAGTTTTTAAAAAAAATTTGTTAAAAAAAGAAATTTTCAAAGAAGAATGGATATTTTCCTCAATAAATGTTTTTAAATATCATTCAAAATTATTTATCATCTAGGATAAAATACACTGGTGTTAATCATTAAATTTTGTGGAAATAATTCAATGCTTCAATTCATATTATTTCTCTAAATGTATTATGTTTTGATGGCATGATATTGACGAAACTCATTTCTCTTTCATGAGTTATATGATTTTGAAACCCTCTTCACTTCACGAGTTATTTTTATGATTCTGAAACCTATCATTTTTCACAGGTTATGATATGATTACATGTTTATAATACTCATTTAATTTCATGGTTTATGATAGGACTATTTATTATCGTGTGGCACACGTATGAATAATCTCACTATGAGACGTGCTAGACCTATATCTCCCTCTAATGCACAGGCTAAAGATTTATATCTCACGAAATAGACTAAGATGGTCTTGGGAATGAACCTTTACTACTAATATAGCCAAGATAGTGAACAATAACTACCAAGATGGTATGATGGGTGAACTCATACTACTAAGATGGTCATGGGAGTGAACCATGCCTACTAAGATGTTATGATTAGTGAACCCATACTACCAAGATGGTCTTGCTAGTGATTACTCCAAAACTATCTAAATCATATTATACTTATGTTATTACCAAAATTCTATGTTTTTTTCATACGTTTTTCTTTCATGTCTTATCCTATTTATTTTATTATGATCCATTTCTCATGAACATCTGATCTTTATGCTTACACGTATCCCTTATTTATCCTTACTGAGCATCTGAGCTCACCCCTTTTTATGTTTCCTTTCTTTAAATTTATGATGATATGAATCATGTTTGAGATGTCAAATAAGGGTTCTAGTCAAGAAGATCCTAGTGGAAGATTATGTTGCTCATCTATGTACCATTGTTTATGTTTCCATGTTTCCAAAGGCACAAGACCAATTAAAATATGTGGGCATATATTTGTATAATGTTTAAGTATTCTAAAAATGTTATGTAATGTTTATGTTTGAAAAATGAGGGTCTCTATAAAATATTACATGACATAAGACATCGAAAAAACTATAGTGATCGAAAGGTGAACTAAGAACCACATAATTATTGTTATGCACTTAAAAGTAGATGTTGCATTGGGTTTTTATTATTACCATGTACTAAGAGGATTTGGGGATTGATTTTTATATTAATCCCATTAATTAGTGAACTAGTTTCCATAGTTCATAAATTCATCACGTCTAAAAAAATATAGTATATCCTTAGGATGAATATTATTTTTCAATGTCATGTTGACTGAAATATTCATTTTTTCTTAAAATGTGATCCTTGATTCCCTCATTTATCATATATAATACATATACCAATTCCATTGAGACATTCCTATAGGTGTCTCTTCCAATGTTTTTGACATCAAGGAAACTGAATCTTATTTATTTAATCATCTTTATCACCTGAAATTATGTGAGACTCAATCCTCCTATAAGTTGGTGTGTTTCAGAACTCAAATAAGTATACCTTGTTAATTATAATTCCTCATAGCTAGTTTTAAATAATCAAAATATTTCTCACTCTAGTTATTATCTTGTTATATTGTTCAAAGGGGAAAATCTCTAAATTATATGTGGAATCTATGGTTAACTTGTTTCCTTTGGAACTAAGACATTACTAAAACTAAATGAGGTTAATCTGAGAGATGAATAATTAAAATCATAATATAATTATCATAAATAATCTCATTAAAACTCAACCAAAAAATGTATTACTCTTAAAGACTATTAGATTAGATTTTTGTTCAACCTAAATAACTCTTAATTAAATCTAGGATTCTTTAGGTTGATTTATCTCATACTCCTTAATATAATTCCTTATAATAATAAATCATTAATAACATATCATAAATTAAATATGCATGAATAAATCATATCCCATGAATGTGTCAAAATAGGTGTAAATTTTTTCCTCTTTTTTATGAACTGTGTGGAGATTGAGGTAACAATAAATATTCTCCTTTTAAGGTTATTATCCCTAGGTACATAAATGTGAGAGCATGCATCGTCATGTAGTATCCATACAATGATGTTAGTTCTTGGAAAACAACCAAATGGTCACCAATTGTTTTGGAATTATCCTTCAATTAAACTTGTACTTGGGGTTTTCACTAATGTTTTATAATCCTGAACTCCAATATAACTAGAATAATACTAATAAATAACTAAATAACCCTATATTACAAACCATAGATACCTATTCTTTAAACTCATTTTATTTGACTATTTTTATATAGTTTTATGAAAAATACAATCCAAGGATCAAGATATCTGGTGTCTTGGGAGATTAGACAAATAAATACGTCATATTAAACATAAATTAAATTATAATTATATAAAACTCCACAAATTTATCCTAAATACCACAGGTCTTCAAAAACTACAAAGGATGCCCGGGTAAAATTACTTAAGGAAAATGGTGAGTTAGAAAGCCCAAATATGGAATTAGCCTGATAACGAAGCATAAAATATGAGTGAATAGGTATAAAATAGTATCATAAAAATATAATTACCATAATCATGTTAATATATAATAAATAAATGATATAATATGATCATGTAATCATAAATATGTGGCAACAACAAAAGTATGACATTATAAATATAGGATAATGTTCACTCTCATGTTAATAATCACATAGTGGAAAAAGTATAATAGAGGATTGGTATAATTTTACAATAGAATAAGTATCATATCATGATTTATAATGATATATTAAATGGATTGTATGAATATATAATTACAGGCCCACCCATCACATAACAATGTGTGCATAGGTTAATCGTCCACGCATCATACATGGTTTATCATGAGATTGAAACATTACACAATGTGTTGGAGGGATATATAATTACATTAAAATCAAAAACATAATAAAAATAATTATATATAGATGAATATGTCTTTCACATGTGTAAAATAACCATAAATAAAGCATAATCATGATAACACCTATGAGGAACATGTGGGTTTCATAATATTGTCCCAATGTAAAAACAAAGGCTATATTATAAATATTACCATAAGAATTGATTTCATAAAAAAATTAATATTCTAATAAAGGAACATAGTCCTTTAAACATTGGATTCCAATATAGGTAAATTTATTAGAATGATCATGTAATAGTAAAAATAACAACTAACTGCATAGGTGGTACTTTTCAAAATGAGAAATATATATTTTGGGGAAGGAAAGGGATTATTATTTTTAATTTAAAATAAAAATGAAAAGGAGTGTAATAAATAAAATAATGATGTATTTTATATGATATTCATTGTTAAATCCTTTTTAGGGGGTGACACTTTTCATGAAATAAGAAATAAAAATGTTCCCTTAAGTCGAGTTTACAAAAAATGAGAATTTTTAAGAGAACATGAAACATGTATTATCCAAAAACAATAAATGAATATATATATATATATATATATATATTTGAAACATATATATAGAATATGGGTGAAATACATGTTAATAATAATGAGTAAATAGGAGACAAATAATGATAATGCAAAATCTAATAGTAACGACGGCTCAACTTCCTATTCACTCTTCACTTAAACCTAACACCCCGATTGATTAAAATAATTTATTAAATAAATTAAGAAACCATATTAATATATATTAAATTTTATATATTAAATTTATTATAATTTTTTATTTATTTATAATGTAATTTATTCTTACATCAGTTACTTGGGGTTGTTTAATTAATTTCTCTGTAACCCATTCGGTTTGTTGACGACGATCAAATGTGTTGCAAAATAACATCATGATATACTAAATTATTGTGTTTTTTTATCATTTATTATTAAATTGTAATCATATTTATACATTTTCATTATTTATACCAAAATATACTCATATTAAGAAAGGTTCCTTGATCAATTCATTTAGGGCATTTAATGTTACTATAACTACATAATATTATTATTACTTATAGATTTTAAAATATTATCATTAAAAATATTAATAATGTCATAAATATTATCTTTATAACATATATAAATTTTTAAAATAATTTATGTTAGAAAGCTATGGAATATGAAATACATTGTTCTGTGGAGACGCTAATCCATGCATACAATGACGATCCTCACTTTTTTTCATATAATGAGAAAAGTGTTGTAATAAAATAATTATAATTTTATAATAATTATAATGTTATAATTATTATATTTTTTAATTATGTAACTCTTTTTTACCAATAATGTGATGAGTTTATGATAAATAGAACCCATCATTAATGGAGGCATTAGTCTACCCAAACACATTCCAATGTTTTCATTTTTATCAGTGATTTTAGAAGAAGGTATAAATTGTATATTACAAAAGTATAATATAATTTAATCCTATTAATTTTTTTACTATATCATACCTTCATGGATAGATGGTACTTTTGGGGGGGATAAGGAAAAAAACTTAAAAGGTTTAGTTGAGACCATTACCTCCCACTTTGGAACTTCTCCCTGGGGTGACTTGTTAAGGCTTCATAGAATGGTATTTATAGAAGGAAAAGGAATCTAAAAGTTGAGATGTGAGTTTAGTATAGACTATGTTATTTTTTATTTGAGATATATCTTTTAAATGGGTGGAAAATGGATAGGTGGTGAGAACGTTATATAAGTATAGGTAATGGAATTTCTCTTTATTTTTCAGTAATGTCCTTAAATTATTCAAGGATAAAGGCTCCATGAATGGTAAATCATAGAGTATGGATAGTTAAGATCAATAATACCTCCACCACCCATTATAACACTTGTTTTTAACATGTCTTAGCATTTTTCACTAGCTTAAAACCCATTTTAGCCTAATATACTTTTATTGGAATAATTTAATTTTTACCCTATGTAGATGATTTTAATGGAAAACATTTAATTTAAAATTATTTATTAATATTAACATATTGATTTAAAATATTAAAATAACTTTATAAAATAAAATTTATAATGTATACAAAGAATAATATTAATATTATCACACATAATGTATAAAAACCCATTATTATAAAAGTGTATTTTGTGCTTGAAATTTATGTGTAGGGTAAAATTATCCATGTATCTAAATTTCATGATAAAAATTATATTTTTATAAAATAAATTAATAATATTTGGCTTAAAAATTAATCAAAAAAAAAATATTACTGAAATATTATTTAGTTAATGAAAAGGCTAAAAACATTTTTATTGTAAAATATTGCCTAAGTCCCTAAAATTTTAAACATAGGTTTCTTAAACTAATAATAGTATTTCATAATATATAGTATGATTACATATACACATATTTAATCAATAAAAAGGTTTCAAAACTCCTATTTAATTTTTTTCTAATTATCAATTTACATTTTTATTAAAAAGGACATTTTCACTATTCAACAAAAAAACAACTATTTCAAAAAAATCACAAGAATTTATTCTTAGATGTTATTATTATTATAAGTCCATAAATGAAGTTAATTGTGTAAAAATCAAATTTTGAAATTTTAGAATGAATTTTTACATAAAATAATGAAAATATAATGACAATTATTTTCTTCGAAAAAATAACTTTTTAAAATTTCAACTCTTCTTATTCATATTACCTTTCAATTACTAGTTAATTTAGTGTTATAATATTATTCTAAATAAATAAATATATTTTTTGTATCAAAAATATAGTTTATCTATAATATATTTATTTTATTAAAATAAATTTAATAAAAATATACTTTTATACAAAAAAAATCATTTTTAATTATAATTTGATCTTATTAGTTATTTAACGACACTGATTAAATTTTATCAATAAATCACTATTTAAAAAAATAATTATTTCTATATATATATATCATAAATTGATTATGTATATTTATATCTTCCATCTTAATGAAAACATTATAATATTTATATAATATTCTATAGTTTTTTTTGGTTCAATGTTTCTTTTGAAGCAAGTTATTAAACATTTTATTTATTTTAAAGTAAACAATTAATACTAAAAAATGGGGTGTTCCACCAAAAAATATTAAATGACAGGTTATTTAATATATGATAGGTTTCTATTATTAATTCAAATCTAACTATCTTAATACATATAAAGAAATCATCATTTTCATTTCTTTACATTTTAACAACCATCCAGTTACACTTGCAACCCAACATTTCATTATAGAGAGAAATAACCCAAAATTCCATATAATTTTATATGATGACCCTAAGAACATGAAGGGGTATTTATAGTTATCACTATATTTTTTCATTAAGAACTATATTACCATTAACATGCTATAGTGTTTAGTGATTCCATTGTTTTGGAGAAATTTAAAAAAATTAAAATTTAAAAATATTATAAAATTATAAAATTAAAAACGAGTAAAAAAAGATTATAATAACATTCATATTCATATTATATTTTTATTTTATTAATTGATAAAATTATTGAGGTTATAATTATTATTGATATTATACTTTCATTTCATACTCTACCATAATTTTATTTCAATATTTACATTTGATTTTATAGGATATGAATAAGATTAGTTTGACTGATCAGCAGATATGCCATGAAATATTTATTGTGCCAATAAACACCCATTTTGGGATTTTATTGAGCTTAGGTGGTTGTATCCACAACCTATAGTGGAAGATCAAAATAGAGTTTGGTCCCAAATACAATAATAAAATATGTAAGTAATTAAGTCAATCAAAAAGGAGCAAGTAAAGAGGGAATCCCAACTCATATAACTATCTCCAATCATCCATGAAAAAATAATGTCATGCGTTTTTATTTTAACAGAATAGGAAATTAAAATCCAATAGATACAATATATGGTATGGCTTGTGATGAGAAAAATTAAAGTGGAACACTAACATTTGGAATCCATGACAATGTGACATGAGTTAGGAAGAGAATATTGTATTTAGAAAGACGAATAATATGGGAAGGACACAAAAAAGGATATGAACATCATAAAGTAACCAAGTAGGAAACCCCCACCATATTATCACCCTCCGTAAACTTATCTTGTATTATCTTCTTAAAGGAGGAGGTGGTCTATAGCGAACTGTCCTAATAAGCCACCTAAACTGGAACCTATTCTAGATTTCCACATGGAGCGAAGGGGGATCTGCATCCCTGTAGATTGGAAAATAAATATAGGGTATCAAGAAAAAACCTTAGTAATTATTTCACCCTATAAACCAAGTAAATAACTCAAGACTCCACCAAGAAATCTGATATGACCCATCCATATATTGGGTGTTCACACCATCTAAACAAATAGATATCATATAAAAGAAATGTAATAATTAATGTACTCACATAATAAATAAATAATAAAGACAATCCATACAAGATATCAAACAAAAACTAAAATTAAAGAACGCATCAACATATATTATAACGATGATATATGAAAGTCACAAAATAAAAAAAACCAAGCCACTACCCTAGATTTACTCATAATATACCATCACTAAATATAATCCAAACCAACCATAAGGGTCCAAGATGAACCAAAATACCATTGAGACTGAACCATATCAATAATTCTTGAAATAAATTCATGATACCAGGATACAACATGTGGTGTATTTAGGGTTTGAGAAAAATGTGTGTATTATAATTTCACCAAATATTTTATGTAATTTCCTTTAAGAAATTAATTCCATTCATTCTAGTTTGATATATATATATATGTGTGTTTTTAAATCATCGCATGATCAAAGTAAAATATCACAATCAAAATATTTTATAAAATCTAATTTCATTTTGTAAAATGAAAACAACCACTTAAAAACCATTTCCCAAGCCTTGAATACCATTTTATAAAAAACCTATCACATTAATTTTGAAAAACCATTTCGAAACCTTTTTTAATTAAATTTTAAAGTTAACCAAAACCAAAAACTAAAAAAATGGATAAAAAATTTCACCTAATTCATATAAAAACACCCATGTATCCAAATGGATAAATAATGATAATAAACAATCAATTAGTAGGGGATGTAATTTAAGTACATAATAAAAACCTCCAAATAATATTTAAAATTATCTACCACCCTGGAAAGTACTTATAGAACTAATTGTAATGAAATTGGAATGGGTATCATTAGTATTAAATCTATCTAAGGTCCCCCTAGTGAAACTTGTACTTGCACTTTGGAACCCATTTAGGTCCCTGATTCAATGTAAACCCCTAAGAGGCACCACTCTCATTGGAAACCGACTAGTGGGTTCCACAACAATAGTATAACACACATTTAAATATCATATTAGTATCCCATGCTTACATGGTATTTAAAAGTTTAATTGAGAAATAAAAAAGTCAAGAAATCATCACCTAAAAAATCAATAAACAAAATATAAAAAATCCAACATTTTACCTCCAACACCCTCACATAAAACAACTTGTTTTACATATAATTAATAATCATTAATAAATAAAAACTATATTAATGTTTCCCTAGAGGGGTATAAATCCATAATAAATTACCAAATTCAAGGCACTCAACCAGGGGTTCTATTAATTTTAGAAAAACATCTTATAAGTTGAACATGGGCCTCACAAACACTCATCTTGTAATGCTAAGGAATTTTATCCATTGATTAAAATCAAATTGAAAACACTTATTTAGAATAAACTATTTCAAACCATATTAAAAACATTTTAGTACACACACCCCTTTATTAAAAAATAATTAATAAATCAATCATTTTAACATAAATTTCATTTTACAGAGTTCATGTATCAATTGGGTTCACTCATATTAGAACCTCGTTTTACCCCTTTAAAAGAAAACCACTAAGTATTTTAAAAGAACTTTTCATTAAAAAAATAAAAATCATTAAAACCTTGTTAAATCATTATGACAGGAATTATATCCTTTGAAACAATTACTAAACCCACTAAAAATACTAAAAATAAACAACGTTAATAAGAACAAATCGTTTACAACACCAAGTGTTCAATGACATGGAATTTCAATGAAATGAAAAAAACTACCTAAAATTTGGAAAAAACATTCCAAAATCCCTTCCAAATTCATCACCTAGATTAGATAATGCTCAACTAATCAAGAACACATCCTCTATAAAACCCTATCAACCAAAACTTGACATTGGAACACACCTCAAACCCTATACATGGTCATAGAACCCTATTTGGGTTAGAAAGTTATGTATTCATGAAGTGAAAAGGGATAAATATGGAAGAACAAGAGAAATTGTGGGGTTATCTTAGAGGGATCACATGAAATTGAATAAAGGTAGCTCAAATTTAATGGAATAATATGGGATAAGAGCTTACATAGTGTTCCCAATATCACCCAAGAAAGAGGGCAGGGAAAAGTTGCTCTTATAAGTTATAAATCATATGCAAAATGGGTAATTTTTAAATTAAATGGAATTTGTAAAAACTGAATAGTTTGGACACATGGTTCACCAAATGATGAACCATCTTTATAGATGAAATTATTTGGGAAAAAAATTCCTCCCACATTTTGAACACATGGTTTCTACTAAACCTATGAAAACCTTGTTCTTAACCCTTACACAAAAACGAGTTTCAAGGTTTCTCTTAAGACTCACCCAGATTGATCCAAACCATAAAAATCCCCTGAAAACTAAACGATTATAGAATTAAATTAACTAAAAAACACCTATGATAGGATTACCAAATGGTTTCCCTGAAACTGTGTGTGAAATTTGAATAAAAGAAAATTTTATTTAATATAAAAAATTCTAATGAAACTCTTTAAAAAAATTATTACACAAAAATAAGATAAAATAGTATAAAATAATAAAACATAGTGGAAATTATGTGTCAGAATCCTCCCTACCATGCCACTTTATACCCATATAAAGTCATTGATAAGAGTATAAGTGAGGAAAACCAAATACCAGACACCTATATAAGTGGTCATAGGGTCAAGTAAAACATATAATAACAATTATATAAGAGAAACACCACACACACTCAATTACTTGAAACAATGGAACAAAATCCTGAACATGTACAAAAAACTGTATGCACAACTGAATCATAACCGTTGACACATATCTATTAGAATACATGAACATATTATAGGTCTAACTAAAATTCATAATTATTTAAAAAATGTGTAAATTATAAACAACGCTTCTAGAAAACCACCATAAAAATATAGAGTTGTTCAATAAACCATGATTCCTCAAACATATCTGAAGTAAACACTAAACAAAATCAAACACATCCAAATAAAAATGATCTATAAAATTCTACAAGAAGAGACTACCCAAGAAGCACCCAAACCACCACTTAAACTGAGCCACCACATCCTCATATTCCCTATCACCAAGAAGGGGGAAATGTATATATTGAAACAAGTCTCAATGAGAAAATGAATTGGTTCTTGACTATAGTTCATAACTAACTATAATGGGAGAAGTAAGACCTCATACTGTGGTAACCATCCCATGAAAACCCCAACAAGATTATAACCAACACCCACTAGTGTATAATCTAAACTTGTTCTATATCCATCCTTGTAAGACAAACCAAACACCCATGAATGATCTAAATCCCAGCCAAGGAGAAACCATATAAATAAATAATTAAATTCATCCTTAATTATAAAAAACAAACCCCTTTCCATAAGAATATTCCCAATAAAAAACTCTCTAAGAGGAACCACAAAAAAGATAAGGATAACATCTAAAATATATCGCCGCAAAATTTTAATCCATTCAAAAATCCATGAGAATCAGTTCAAAAAAACCACCACCAGAACCACTATGTAATTTCAAAATTAATAGATTCCTAAAAATGATTCAACTATAATAAAATCTTCAAAGGACCTTGACTACCAAGAAAAAAAGGATAGTGTCTCAAAAGGTCCTATGGAAAAGATGATTTTGACTCCTCCACCCCTTTAAGAGTTTGGGAAAACCCAAAATAGGAAGAAAAAAATACACACCGAGAAAATAAGAGGAGTCATCTAAACTATCACCCTTAGAAATAGACATTATACCTTTTCTCAAGACATTTATTGGAGTTATGATTAAGGATCCTGAAAGATGAATCTGACCCCGTATATTTGACAAGATACTCAAGTCACTTAATATGAATACAAACCATGGAGAAAATCTTAGTAAGCAAGACATAAGTAAGAAACACGCACCAAGAACACTTTGAAACTTCATTGTTTTTAATTTTTTTATGATGTTTAGAAAATAAATAATATAATTTTTCTTAAAGTAACTGTATTTTAAAAAGGTTTTAAAAACACAACCCTATCCAGGTAAGTCATCCCACTAATTTAAAATAGATAATAAAAATTCATTGAAAAAAAATTTCATCTCAAATCCATAATGAAATAAAACACTTCCAAAACATTTTGAATTTTTCAATATTCAAATTTGAAATAAAAAATAACAACTAGTTTCAAAAATGAAAACATTTATTAAAAACTACTATTTTAATTTAAAACAAAAAAAAATGTTGACTCAGAAGCATGAAATTGAAATCAAATCACTCTATAAAATCATTATTTACATTTAAATTTAACTTATCAGAATGAAAAATTAATATTTAACCTCCCAATTTCAAAAAAAAGGGCACAACACATCAATAAAGAGAATAATCTAATAACATCCAAAAACCATAAATCTACAAAATTTTCCTCACACCAACAATAGTCACTGTTAAAGAATATATTTAAATAATGGGACTAAAAACATAAAATTCAGGTAAAAAGAAGAAATTTCTATGATTTAACCACCAAGGTTGGATAACCCTGAACCAAACCTAAACACGTATAATGTCATAGTCCTCAAACCATTTTTATAAGATCCACACTATTTTTTAGTCCATTAAAGTTAAACTTACAAATCTTGTTCTCCTCTAATTTTCATTAAAAAATATCTAGGTGACTCTCATATCCACTAGTATACTTAATGGGTAGAAAACATTACAATATAAAGTCAAAAAACACTAAGAGTAATTAGAAAAAAATCAATATTAAAACCTGAACTACCCATGGTAACTCATGGCACATAAAAAGAAAAAGTTTATAGTAATATCCTCATACATAACACTCAGGTCCATAAAATACTATCTCAATACTACCTAACTTATCAAATAATAAGATGAATATTAAAGAACCTATCCCTTTAGGAAATATAGGATCTGATACCATTTTGTAATATACTATCCTAGGATTCCTCCTGAACTAGAACCTGACTTGGATCGCCACATGGAACAAAGGGAATTCTTGATCCCTGACAACTATAATCTAGTGTATAAGTATCAAGGACAAACCATGGGAATTATTTCACCCTTTGAACCAAATTAAACACCCATTATTCCACCCAAAAATCCCACATGACCCATCCATATGTTGGTTATATATACCATTAAAAAATAGATATGATATAAAATAAATAACATATTTAGAGTACTCAAAACATAGGTAAATAATAATGAAAATCCATACAAAACATGAAACAGAAACAAAACATAAAGAATGAATATCCATATATAATAAACCAAATAAATCTATGTCCTATATGGATGATGTATAATGGTCCCAAAATAAGAAAAGCCAATTCGCTAACCTAGATTCTCCTCATTACCTAAGGTCACTCACCATGATCTAAACTGATCAACATGCTCAAGCCCAAATCAAACTCTCACTAATATTAAACCACAACTGTGGAAGATTAAATGAATGCATGAGTGTTTAAAAAACTATTATATGTATTCATGGAGTGAGAGAAACACACCCATTAGTATTTCACAAAAAATTTCATGAAATTTCCTCTAAAATGACAATTTGAATAAAGGGCCTGAGGGGGAAACCCCCACTATATTACCAAACTTCCTAAAGATATCATGTGTAATATTAATAATAGATGGGGTGGATAGAATACTACATTTCACAATAAAAAGGTAATTTTAAGGGACTCTTATATTATAAAATCTATAGTTCACTTCCATAGAGCCTCTTTAAGTGAGAGTATATGTTATCAATTTTAAGATTAGAGGAGAAACATATTATTGATTTTTCCATCTAAGATATCAACATCCTCCAACCATCAATGTATAGTTACTAATGAGATCCTGTATGGATAGATTTAAACTCAAGCACTCTATGGATGAAACCTAATTAAATTTTAGAGTTTCCTTAATTTCAATTTGTTTCTTTGTGCGTTTTTTTATTCTTTTTTTTTGTCTTTTTAAAACAAAAAACCTACAATTTATAAATCCCCTCTATATTTTTATAGGCCTAAGAACCCCATAGAGTTAAGGATAAAATCCCTAACATACATCTAAATATTGATCTAGATTATAAAAGGATATAAAGTTACATAACTATATTTTTCCTCTACATTTCATTAGTTTAAATTAATAATATACATATCACATTAAAAAAATATTATAAAAATTAAAAACAAATCTTATTTTAGGTGAATGGGGAATTGGAACCAAGGCACCCACTTGAACTATATATCATTTAATGAACTTAGAGACATATTCCTTTGGATAAAAATGATTCCTTGAATTAAAAAAAATATTCCATTGAAATATATTAAAACTAATATATTTTTATTTTTCTGAACTCAATTAATAAATTTTATTAAGAATCCATAACTTGGGAAATTTAATGAGTTTTTAAAAGGGAAAATTTTTATAACATTATTTTATATGTTAAATCTATATGGTTATTAATCTAAGTAGATTAGAATTATTGAAAACATTTTTTTATATTTTCAACTATGGATGCGTAGTGTGTGTATAAAAGTGTATGTAATGGAAATTTATAAAAATAAACACATTATTAAGAGTTAATGGAAATATGAGATTTTAAAATCCATGTTTCATCTATGTGTGGATATCACAAATAGACTTGGGGTTTTATTACTATTGAAAATTATTAGTTCTAGATTTGGAAACCTCAGTCTTGAATAAAAATTAGTTTTGCATTCATATGTATAATGTTTCAAAATTATTTTATATGTTATAATTATTTTCCTAGGATGTTTATGAATTCAGATGGTTTAGTTTCTAATTTACTCAAATCAGGATTTATGAAGTTATTTACATAAATTTTTTATGAAAAATATATATACAAAAGTGTTTGGTGTGTGAATTTGAAACCATTAGAGATAATATAGAGTGAGAGTGTTTCAAATAAAAATAAATAATTTGAATCCTATATATCAGTACCACATTTATAATGTAAATTTAATAATAATTAACATAAAATTACATTATTATCAAGGTTTTGATTAAAAGATTGTTATTAATTTTATTTAAATAATCCAATCAAATTATATTCATTTAAATTACATGGAATTATGTAGTTCAATATTATGGAAATGTGATAATCCCACAATGTGAAATTGATGCTTTAGGGAAAACATAGTCTACTTGTGGGGTTTATAAGATCCAAAATTTGTTGCAACCTTTTGCATCATTTTTAGATTAATTTGAGTAGATTTCATTTCAAAATCCTATGTATGATGTTGAGTTCTATTTTTTTTTTAGTTTTTACATATTGAATATGAGAAACTTGATCATCATTAATATGAATTATTTTTAGCACATATTTGAAATACCAACTTTGTGCGTTAATATTTTCTACTTGATAAAATTTAATTGATGATTTTATCCATGTATATATTTCGTTTTCTATTAATATATTTTTTAATTCATTAATTATATTATTCTTTAATTTATTGTTAATTTTTTACTAACAAGTTATTTATATAATTATAGTAACCCAAATTTAGGAAATATCACATTAATAATGCTATCTCATATGCATTTTGGGACACTTATGAAAGATACAATACCTTATGTGTCTATGGATAAGGAAGAATTAACAAAAGGTCACTATCTTATATTACCAAGTATGACAGTTTTGTAGCTAATATAGTATATGTTATACCCTAAGAATGTGTTAAAACACTAATACATACCCACATCAAAAACTAAGGTAATGCCCCCATAAAAATAATTTTTATAGTCCATGCACATTACGAAATCAATGAAATACTACATATATTAACACTTATGAATGATAACTAAAGAAAAATATTTGTAAATTATAATATATTTTTTCAGAAAATTTAACATGGTAGTGACACTATTTTTCATGCCCAACATTTCCTTACTCAATAACACAAGAAGTATCTGTCACCAAATACTAACTCAAGTTCAAATTTTTTATGAAGTCCAAATCCCAAGTTTTATAAATTCATAATTAACACTATATTGAACATCCAACATAGAATTCTTCTTTTACTAATACATATTTATGCCTATATATTAGTCTATTATGGTCAATAAATTCTCCCAAAAAACCATAATATTGGTATAATTCTCATGATAAATCCATGCACATTCTATAAAAAGAATAATATAGGGAAATATTTATATTGATTCAGAAAGTAAAAAGAGAATATTAGGAATTGATGAATATCAAACACAATGTGGTATACATACACAATAAATTGGGAGTATAATCACATTACAATCATACTACCAATTCAAAAATGGGAATTTCTAGAAAAACCAGCCACATATAGAGAAATCCAAGAGAGAGGAAGAATATAAAAATCATTGAGGTTAGCATTGAAATTGTAGCTCAACCAAGAAGAAATTAAATTATCCATGTGGAATAATTTGTGAATATCTTATTTTGTGTAGATATAATATATAAATCCCAATGATGGAATCCTGAAGGAGCTATAAATCTAAGGGTGAAGATGAAACAAATTAATGGTATATTCAATCAATAATTAAAGATAAAGAACATGGGATATAAAAGGTATTGATATAAATGTAGAGAGGATTTAAAGGAGTTACCCATGAAAGAGGATAATATCACATAAAGAGGATCTATCTAGATTCTTCAATGATTATTAGGATCTATTTCACTTTTTATTTCAATTATATACTGGACCATTTTGTCCCTTAGACTATTCTCAATGTTAATAAGTGGGATTTGAGTTTCAAATTTTTTTATTAAAAAAATTAATTTTTATTATAGGGTTTTTTTAAATTTATTAATTTCTATTTATAAGGATAATGGATGGATTCACATTATTGTTGAGTCATATGAGAGATGTGGAAGCTCACACATTCCATAGAGTATCTTTATATTGGTTTTAGGTATTGTCTAAGAAATATAGGGTATATTGAATGTTTTAAATAACACTAAGAACATTATTAAGAAAAAAAATTCACTTTTAAAGTGTAGTTTCAATGTAAATCACTAGGTATTTGAAATAATTATTTGAGTCAGGTCTTGGATTGACCAAGTCAGTTTGGACACTATAGATGTGTTAGAATTGTTACTATGGGATGAGGAATCATCCTATTCTATTATACTATGATTAGGAATTTAATTTTTATAAAATATAAATTTTTATGTTTATGATATTAATATATATTTATTTAAGGGTATTTACACCTTTCTAAGGGTTAAAATTGTTTTTTGGAGTTTTGGGGTTTTTGTACAAGTAGATATTTTTTAAAAAATAGGTTAAGTGTTTATGTAAGTATATATTTTTCATGTATTACTCATGTTATTAAGGATTTTCAGAACGTATTACTATGATAGTAAGATTTTTTCCTTGAAAAATTATTTTGGTTGATATTAATTCTTTTTTATAAATTCTTACTCTGATTGTAATAAATTTATCTTAAATAAAAAATGTTTTCATATGAATGAGTAATGATGTTAATAAATATTATAATAAGTCTTTTACCATTGTAAAAAAAATCTTTTATAATGACCAAGTATTTTAGGAAATTCTTAATATGATAGTGAGACTTTAATGGTCATCAAAAAATGGATTTTGTGTGTGAGTAAGACTTTGGTAAAAGTATAACTATGTTAGTAAGACTTATAGGAAAGTGAAAATTTTATATAAATAATTATTTAAAATCATTACTATAATAGTTTTTATTCAATAAAGTTATTATTAATATCGTAAGACTTCTTAGAATATACTTATATAATTATACGACTTGGTACTTTATTAAAAAAAATCTCAGACAATTTTTTATATATTTTTACAAAAATGATTAAAATAATTATTTAACAACGGAAAAGGTTATCGAAAGTGATAGAGGGGTATTTCAACCACTATATAGTGCTTAATCCCTGATTTTTATTCCTTTCTTCTCTAAGGGATCTCTCCATTGATTCTTGTTATAATCTCATGTTGTCTAAAGTAAAAGGGAGCTATGGGAAAGGTTAACTATCCATATGTATCTATTTTAATATTTCTCACTATTTCTTCATAAGTTTATAAAATAACCTAATTTTATATATTTTTTAGATTTAGTTGGATCTTTTGATTAATGCCAAACTATTTAGGGAATCTCAATGAGTAGATTCTTATATACTCTAATATGGTGTTTCCCAAGTTCATTCTATTTTATATGTGTCTTATGTGGGGTTTCATAAATGAGGTGAGTGTGGTGGTTAGGGTGAGATTGAGAATGAACCTTATTAGGGTTTCTATCACCACTAGGGGTTACCAAGGATAGATTTGTGTGATAATTGATGGGTTCAGGATCGGTATGAATTTCCTTATGTGATATGTGGTTCCTTGGTCGATTTGGTGTGATAACACCAGTTATGGATGGTGTTAATGATATAAAGTGACTGATTTAGTTCCATGCTAACATGTTGTGTATAGAACATGTGACTGTGGTTAATTTTGATCATCAAAAATGGGGAAATTCCTTTTTAGGATAATGTAGATAGTTTTTTCCATTTCCATAGGTATGTGATGTGGTTCATAGGTGGTGAAATCGGTTCTTCAATGGTTTTTTCTATGATGTTGGTGATTAAGCTCATTATGAATCACATATGGGGATTGTTTTCACAATTTATATGTCTATTTGGGTGGTTTATTCCACTCTTTATTGGTAGAGTTCATTTTATATTAATATACATAAGTGATAGAATAAACCTTGAGTATGGATAAGGTGACTATCAAAGAAGGCCATACCTATTGGTAGTAAAGACCACCAAGGAGTGGCTTATGGCTCCCCATTTATTTTGGGGATAATGGGATGGGATTTTGGAAGCACATGTATCACCGTGTCTAGATTTTTGAGTTTGTTGATCCAACTATGGTAAAGAATTTTTATATCCCAAGAACTTGTGGTATGGTTTGAGGACATACATTTTTAATCTTAAGATTACTCATAATGGTTATGTGGTAATTGTTTTCATGTGATATCTTGTGGTATGTAATATCTTATAAGGTTCATGGATCATTTGATATAATAGACTATAGATGTATCATTCCACTCAAACCCTAGATAA
Organism: Viscum album; assembly: GCA_963277665.1. NCBI lineage: Eukaryota > Viridiplantae > Streptophyta > Magnoliopsida > Santalales > Viscaceae > Viscum > Viscum album. The sequence continues at coordinate 745,593,129 of OY728129.1, read as the reverse complement.
GTTTGTAAAAGTCTTATTTGAGTCTAGATAAACTAGATAGGAGTGGGTTGTCTCTTATTTTTTGTTAAATTTCATTATGTTTTTGTATTCACTAATATATGTATGAATTTAAGTTTGGGACACCATTGGTGATAGCCAGCTGAGTTCACATTCACACCTTGTATGGTTCATCTATGATGCATGTAGACTTTGTGGTTCTTGGTGTATAAAGGGGAAAAATTCATGTTTTGAACTCTATATACAAGGATTTTAATACGGTGTTTGGTCTTGAGGCTAAATTTTCTAGATGAGTTGGGTGGTTCCACAGTATTTAGCTATTAATTTTTTGGTTATTATATATATATATATATATGATCATCTAATGGGATAATTGTTTTACCATTTTATTATTAGAATGATATGGTAAATTCCCATTGCACTTGTCATATGTATATTTTTATTTTATATTTCTTGTTATTTAAATTTTATCCATTGTAGTGTGTTAGGTTGATATTATTATTTGTCATCAAAGGGTATATTCTCCCCAAATCACCCTATATACCCTTTCTTTTAGTCGTCAACCATTGGATTATGGGTATTTTTTCCTTCAATCCTATGGAACAACCCAACCTGGTCACCTTCAAGTGGTCCTGGGATAGGGGGTGGTGTGGGGGAGTTATAAAGTGTTGTAAGAGCTTTGGTATTACAAGGTAGTGCCTAATAAATGTAGTTAAAAATTTGAATCACTAAGTGATATTAATGGTGGGTTTTTATAAAGTGTCTTTATTAATGGGGGTATGGTAGATCAAGGGTCTAGGAATGTGTCAAAACTTGGAAAAAATGTCATGCTTTGTGCCTAACCAGCACCTTCATGAGTTGGTATCCATGTTACGAGTTAAACTTGGTTTATATATGGTATTTTTCTTCATATTTTGGTTATTTAATATGAATTAAATTGTTAATTATTTTATTTATTTATATTTTTGAATATTTTTCTATAGAGGCAAGATGAAGTGCTCAATATTCATGTCAGGAACATAAAACACACTGGGAATTTGTGTTGTTTGTAATTGTTGTTTTGAACTTTTTGTGAAAAGGAAGGGTTGAGAAATTTAAAGTGTAAAAAATAGGCTCAAAATTTTTTTCATGTATATTCAGTTGGTGGAATTATACTCATATATCCGAGGAAGGGTAGTGGATTTAGAAATAAAAAAGGGTTTTGTCTATATAAAGTGTTAACAACAAACTATATTGTGTTTTTATATAAATATTCTTGGTGAAAATCTTCTTATCCAACCTAGGAATGTGACTCTTGGTGTGATAAATATGTAATTATAACATGGGTGTGATTTATTTGGTTCCTAGTTTTAGGTCATAAGGATGGATGATATGTGACTTGGGTGTATTTAGGATATGTAAAGGCTAGTGGGCTATGATACCAACTAAATTTTGTCATATTTTTTCTATATGTATTTTCATTTTTGAGTCCACTTAGTTTAAGTTTTATTTATTGTCAAAGTTATTTCAATATGTTTAATTCATTATGTTTAATAAATTTTTGAAATTCCTGGAGGTTAATAACCTATGAAAATTGAAAAATAATCTTGAATGTTGAATGAAGAAGAACCAAATCATGGAGTAGAAGTTAATCCTATGTATTATTTCACTTTATTGGGTGATTTATGATTGTATAAAAAGTGTATTGTAGGTTTAATTTTAAATAATATAGATACTCGCTTATGGTGTCATGAACCATCATGGATACCTTGGTACACTGATACTTGGTCCGACATTGACATAGCCTAAAGTGAGTTCTCAATCCCCATCAGTAAGAAACTAGAACACAGAATTATACAAGATACAATAATGAAAATATTTTTTTCACATGAAAATAGAAGAAAAATAGTACAATCCGGTATGAAAACACTTCTAAAGGTGAATATATAAAAAATAAATAGTCAAAACAACACCCAAATGATACAACATCAGAATACACAACATCTGAAGAATAAAATCTCTAAAAACCTAGGCAATAGGTGGATCGCATATCCACTAATCACCTTCATCACTCCAGGTCCCATGAATTTTGTACACCCACCTAATCGAATTGGTACTTTCCCTATACTTGAACCTAGAATAATATAATGTACAAATTCTTGAAGGAAAATGTAGGATATGAGCTTAACTGCTCAGTAGGGTCTGACTAAGTGTTTCACAATCAATTCCATAACTATTATTCTAATTATGAATTCATTTTAAATAAAACAATTCATGGAATGACATATAAAGTTTTTTTTAAAACATGTATTACTAATCAAAAAGGATGGAAGATGTATTAAAATAAGCTTAAAATATAATTTTATATATAAAATTTATATAAAGAAGTTGACATGAACAAATATGTTCAATTATAACATAAATCATTATAAAACAATCTACCTTTAATCAAAGATCAAATCAAAAACTTCCATGGGAAATTCAAATAACGAAAAAGGGGAAGGAGATAAATAAGGAATTATTATATTAAACATCATCATGATCAAACTCAAATTCAATCAGAAATAACAATATTACACCACTATAAATTAAGGATATAATAATTAAAGAGAAATCCACAACAAGGAAACTCATCAGAGATCAAATTCCCAACTGAGATGCCGGGGAGGGCTAGAGTTGCTCACTTTGTGAGAGAGAAAGCCTATGGTTTGAGAGAAAGGTGACTAAATAACATAAAAAAAATAAATCATTAATCATAAATAAACTTTTGGGGTATGGGGGATTTTATCATAATATATTATTTTATGACATAAGACACCCCACTAAGCACATACTCCAAAAAAATATGTCACATCGGGTTAAAAACCCAATTGATGAATTCACGACATAAGATCATTTTAGGAAAAAAACTAATTTATTCAATAATTTATTTTTAGGAATTGGGTCCATTAAAATTTTTAAATTAAAAATTAAGGATTTATGGAACAAATTCCTTCTATTGTCAGTGCATAGAAGAAGCCCCTAAATAACCACTAATAAATCTTCCATCTCAACCCATACCTAAATCACACCCTCTAAAGCCTTAGACACATTTATAATCAGACTTTAATGATTAAAATATAAATGTATCCTCAAACTTTAGATAATTTTCCATGATAAATTATATCCATCCTAAATCAAACCTTCATCATTTTGAGGAAGAAAAATGGTAAAAAATAGCATACCTTTAACCAATATGTTAGATAAGGATACAAGAAGACTGTGTTAGGGTGGTAAAAACATCTTGAATCCCGCATAAGGGTAATACATGTGAGGCTCATGGATCACATAAGGGTAAGAATATAATTTTATAGTGGATAATAATGTATCATGATGCATATCATGTAAAGTCATGATTGTGAGGGTATTTTCACATCGTAAAGATAAGGTTATAGAATCATAGAAAATTTGTTTGACCATGCATTGGATAATTGTACTAATGCTGGAGTGAAATAGTAGGAGGTGACTCCAATTGAGAAATGGATTGAGATAAAAAAAAGTAGTGAAATATACTCAGTTTATGTTATATGGATTGATTATGCATTCTATACATATGATACTCTTGCATATAGTCTTTCATAAACATAAATAAGTATTTTCCACATACAATGTTGTGTGAAAGAATGAATAATGGGAAGTCACATAACCAATCCTATAAATTTGAATTTGAATATATGATTGGAAAATATAATTTAATGATCACATAGTTTAATTATGTATCATAACGATCATTTAGGAAACCCACATAGTTGAATAGTCACATAGGCAATCCACTAAGTTGAATAGTCATTTAGGAGATCCATGTAACTGAATCTCTATGTAGGTGATCCCAATTTATAAATGTCCATATAGGAATTCCAGGTAGTCAAATGGTAATATATGTGATCCACATAGAATAATGTTCATGTAGATGATTCATGTATCGTGATGGTCACGTAAGCAATTCATGTATCTAAATGGTCACCTTGGAAATCCACATATCTAAATGGACCACATAGGTGATTCTTGCTACACATGTGATTTGATATATCTTACTATTTTATGAATATATACATACTAACCTGGGATACATTTGTTCATGGAATGTTAAGTAATAAGGAAATGTTGCAGTTATTACAAACCGCATGAAGAAATGGAATAGAGAATACCTGAGTTCTTTGGTTTTTTAATGTGGATGTTTTGGAAGAATAAATCATGATAATGTAACTAATGATAGAATATAATAAAGATAATAATGACATATGGATTGTGATTCATATAATAGTAATGAATAATAATTTTCAGATATTATAAACTAAATAATATCCATAATTAATGAGAATATAATTTAGTTTTTATCTAACAAAGATAAAATAAATAATAACTACCATCGTTATGTGTAGCCATGAAGAAGAAATCATGGAGGAAAGTATAGGATAAAATATCATGTGAATTATAAACCAACATTTTATTTATTATTATTGTCATCATATACATATATATTGCATGTTTTCAAGGAATTATAATGAGAGTTGTTATTTTTCATCTAATATAGATTTTCAATTTTTTTAGAATCAAAGTAGAAAAGAGAGAGATGAATTTGGTGATTCATATACATCCTAAAGAGTTGAATAAAGAAAATTATATTTGTTTTAGCTTATTATGCATTGAATAGTAATGAGGTAAGAAGATAATATTAGATACACATTTCACAAGAAGTATTATTACACTAAATATTTTGAGAATAAAATCTATTCATTGGAAGAATATATGAAAAATATCATTATTTTCAAGAATTCTCAATTGGATATCAAATCTAAGAAGATCAAATATCTTAACTCATTTTTACCAAAAATGGAAATATTTCATGAAGTGGATATTTATAAAATGAGAAAGTATAGTGAAGATATAATGACCTTAACTAAAGATCCAAATATACCCTCAATATGAGGTATCTTGTCTTAGAAATAAAATTTGTCAATCCTAAATGGAATCGTGTTGAGACTTCATAATTAAAGAAGTATGGATATTCAACCACATGATTTTATTTGTAGGATTATACTAAAAATAATTATCTATCATAGGGAATTAAAACCATTATATCACTGTATTATTTCTCTCAAGTAGATATTAAGAAAGAGGCACCTTCAATATCTCAATGTAATAGTTTTCCTCAATATATTTCTACAAAAAGTGTGATATTAAATAAAAAATATACAATAGTATGTATAAAGATAACTTTTGAGAAACCTATGACCAGGTTCATGGTGGATGAAGAATATTAGTGGTATATGGTTCCCCAAGAAGATACCAACATGTGGTTAAGAAGTCCAAAAAATTGTATACTGATTATTCTATAAAATCTAGACAACATGTCGCTATCAAAAGAAGATCAAGTTTTCCATATCAATGTTGGTGCAACAATTGATGCTTAAATTTTGTATTGGATACTATTAAAATCTACTAAATAAAAAAACATAAATAAAATCCTTGTCAAAGGGGGGAAATCTAGATAAAACAAAAATAAATTCATAGAGCATTAATAAACTTTCTACATAAACTAGATTTGCAACACTCAAATATTCCTATGATGATGGTAGATTTTATGGTATCAAAAATTATTTATTCTCTTCTAAGAACATATTAAATTAAAATAAGGATGAAATATTATAGTAATTTGCGAATAAATAAGAGTTAACCATGAGAAAAAAATTAAGAACTAAATAAAACAATATTTTCCTAAGAATTCTAAGAATATTTGAGGAATATCCATGGAAAACAAGTTAAATTCAATTTAGATTCAAAGAAATTATAGGAAGTTTAGGAGGAATGATACATCTCAAAAGAGGTATGTGAATAAAGTAACTCATTATAATCCAAACATAAAATCCATGAAATATTTTAATGTGACCAAATATATTCTTATGATTTGTCCTACAGATTAGGAGAGAGCAAGAATGATGAAATAACCATAATAAAAAGATGGTTCTAACGGTAAAAATAAGTATCCACATTAATAATTCAAATTTTATGATAGGTTTTTAATATATAATAACCCTTTTGTTAAATAAGAAGTATTTTTTAATAGATGTAATAAATATGGACACATTTCCAAAATATGTTTAACAAAATTTCCAACATAAGAAGAATCCACAATGAAAATAGTGTTTATATTAATATATTAATATGATTTTGTAGATAAACAAGGAATAATAATATCACACATTGAAATGGAATGTGTTATAATATCCTTCATACTAAAGGTTAAATATTATTTGAAAATAAGTCATGAAAGAATAAATATTGATGTAAATTGAGAAACATGGTTGAGAAAATCTAAACAATTTTGTTCACATTAAAGAGAAAGAAGACACACCTTATTCTCTTAATATTTTGTGTATTGAATTTATGATTATCATTTATGGAATTGAGGTTGAATAAATTTATTTAGAGGATAAATTGAGAAGTAGTGAGTGTGGTTAATTCATGATATCAATGATAAAGAAGTCACTATCCTTTAATGATTTCTTAGTTGGTATTCAAATAAAAAAATGATGTAGAATTATCTTTAACTATGTTTAATAGTGTTCTATCATATCCTAGAAAAAAATATACCCTCAGGTTTTGATCTTATATTTGGTATCCCAAAGAAAAAGTATTGAATCAGATCATACTTTGTGAATATGTTGTAGTTGAATAATAAATAAAACTATTTGAAGGAATCCATTTTGGTGTATTCTCCAAACTAGAAGAATTTTAAATCCATTCTTGAAGATATTCTCTATTATAAAGATATTATGGATTATTTCCCTTGAGTGGGAGAAAAATAGAGAAATGTGAAGAATATTGTAGAAAATTTTGTCTTTTTAAAATCTTATTAATTTGAAAAGTTATATAAGAGAATGACATTGACAATGTATGTTTTTCTTAACTCTCTCATCCTTAATAACAAAATCAGATTCTAAAATAATGGTGGAGAATTTTTTTATCAATTTTAAGAAAAATGGAATGATGGATAAGTTCCAAGGATATTATAAAATCATTTAGTTTATACATGAATTTTTTTAATATATTTTTTGAAGTGATTTCATGAGTTTCAAGTTAATATTTTTTATAATCAAATTGGTATCAATCACATGTATCATCCTGAAATATTATTGTCTTTACTTGAATAACATTGGGTATCCTCATTTGATTTGGTACAATTCAATTTTATAATGGAAGAATTTTTTTCTAGATCAAACACTATTATTTTCTAAAATTATCATGGTTCAAGTATATTAAAATTGGTTTGATTAATAAAAATTTACCAAGTATGAGTTGATATGATTTTTTTAAAAATTTGAATTTATTATCAATAAGTGGGAGAGAAATATGAAATGAAAGGTTGATCATAAGAAATGGTATAGAAGGCATGAAACATATTGACATATCGTTTATATATAGTTATTGAATAAAAAAATAAAAAATGGGAGATAATTGATTCCACTTTATATAAGTTGTATTTTATTCCAAAGTGATGTAAATATATTGGAGTCAATATATTGATAAAATTAATATAGTGCCTAGAGTTGTTTGAATAACTCAATAATATTGAAGAAGAATATTCAATTTGGAATGTATAAGAACCTAATATTCGATTAGAAAGTGATCCAAAGTATTGTGTATCTTTATTGGTAGCTTAATGAATACATGACACATGTCTTAAAAGAATAATTTGGAAGTATATAGAAGCTAAATTAAGGGTATAGAAAAACTATATAAAGGAATTCATCAAATTTTTACGTCCATATAAGGGTAATCTATGTGAGTCTCATAGATATTATATGGGTAAGAAGAAAAAAAATCATAAAATAAAACATCCTAATGTATCCTATGTGAAGTCATGATTTTGAGATTCATCACATGACATAGATACAAGACAATGTGAATAGGGAAAATTGTTTGATCGTACATTGGAGAATGATACTATTGCTAGAGTTAAATATTCAGATGTACTACCACACTAGTGATGGTAGGAGATGATACCACTAGAGAAATGATAGGATATAAACAAAGTCAGCGACATATAATTGTTTTGTATTAGAGGAATTGATATTTATTACTATTCATGAGATACTCATGAATATAGTCTTGGATAAACATGAAGAAGGGTATGTTGTGTACAATGTTGTTTGAATGTATGAATATTTTTATGTCATTTCGATGATCATGTGAATGATAATTTGGTTACATTACTAGAAGATATACATGAATGGTCATGTTTGTGAATCACATACCTGAATGGTCACATAGGTCATCCACATGGCTTAACAGTCATGTAGGTGATCCATATAGTCGAATGGTCACATGAGAAATATATATATTCGAATGGTCATATAGGTGATACATGTTTATGAATGGTTATATAGTCCATCAATGTAGTCAAATGGTAATTTAGGCAATTGGAATAGATGAATGGTCACGTTGGTGGTCCATGTAGTCGAATGGTCATACAAGCAATCCACATAGCTGAATGGTCACATATGCGATCCACATATCTGAATGGTCCATGTAGGTGATTATTTATTCCCATGAAATTAAATATATATGAATATATAATGAATGTATACATGAAAAAATGGGATATATGTTTTCCATATAGAGATAATAGAGAATTAAATGTTTTAGTAATTATAAAAAGTGTAAAGAAATATAAGGGAGAATGCCTGAGTGATTGGGGCATTTTAATGAGGATGTTTTGGAAGAATAAATAATGATGATGAAACTAATAAAAGCCTCTATTAAAGATAAACATGATATATGGTTCATGATTATTACTGTGGTTATTAATAATAATTCTCTGATATTATAAAATAATTAATATTTATAATTTTTTAGAAGATAATTCTATTTTGTTTCTAAAAAAATTAAAATAAATAATAATTTCATTATTTATAGGAAGTTATGAAGAAGAAATAATGGAGAAAAATATGGGTCATAAGATCATGTAAAGGAGAAAATGATACTCCAATTATTTTTATTATTTTTATTGTCATATATATATATATATTATAGGTTTTTAAATAATTTTAATGAGATCTATTTTTGTTCATATGATACATATTCTAAAAAATTAATAAATCGTATTGAAGAATAAAAGAGATATCTTACTCTAGTCATTCACATACATATTAAATATTCAATGAATGAAAAGAAGATTCAGTGCAACTTTTAATACACTAAAGAAGAAAAAGGGAAGAAGTGAAGAAGATAAGAAATTAGTGCGGACATCAGTTTTCACATGAAGAAGAATAAGAAAAACAAGAAGAGATAAGAAGAGATTTTTACTCATATATATATATATATATAAGATGAGGAAGAATAATGAGTCGTATATCAGTTTTTTACTATGAGGAGAATAAAAGGATGTTGTGTGTAGTGATTTGTAATTAAGAAGAATAAGAGCCTCGCTACAGTGCAAGAGTACAAGAAGAGGTAGAAACACATCAACAATAAGACAAAATTAAATATTTTTATTAGAATATCTTAATGTTTTCACTGAATTAATTTGTAATTTTATGGGATTTACATGAGTTTAAGATGCACCAAGAAAGTTTTTGGGATGCACACACTACACTTTCTAGAGACAATAGTGTAATTCCCATAGGATTTTACTAGTGGGTTATATGACCATAGGTTTTACCGAATCACATCGAAAATTATCCTTATCATATTGAGAGGTGAACCTTGTAAATAATTATGCCTTTTTTATGTGTATTTAGTTATGCTATAAGAAATAATAAAAGTAAGGAGAGAGATAATTAGAGAATCAGGTCTCCTTATCCAATGAATGAGGAAAAAGAAAAGTGATAAAGGATAACATGATAAATTGGTTATTTAAAAAGAAAAATACCAACACACCCACATCCTAATATCAATAATTTCCCTACTTGGATCTTACAGTTATATTTTTATTGATAAAGTATTTAATGTTGTGATTACAAGGTAGACACATCAACTAGTGAGGATAGAGGAATTTGTCCAGTGGATGGATGATATTCTCAGGGAGAGATTCATATGAGATATATGGGTCATGGATCATAGGGTTTTAGGAGTATATATGAATAAGGTATACTAGAAATGGTAATTAAGGCACCAAGTTTTGAAAGATACATTATTTATAGACACAAGTGTAAGGAGAGACATTAGTTATGGATTATTCTGGGAGGCTCATAGATTTTTATTGATTTTTGTAATAATGGAAGAAGAAAATATATCCATGGTGTGATGATTTGAGGATAGACAACAACACACTCTTAGGGTATAGGTGAACATATTCATGTTAGAATCCTACTTGGAAATATTGAATTAAGAGTTTATAACTAAGTAGAACATGAAAATTGGGACTACATCGAGCTAGATAGTTTGATAGGGTAAGACATGCAATAGGGTTCTAGGTAGTAGGAAGAAAATATATGAGGATACCGAGAAAAGAATTCAGAGTATAGGTGGGATGATTCCATTATAGAGTGTATCAATTCATACCTATTTCTAGTGTGGTATACAACAATTGTTTAGGTCAATTGTAGTCAACCATTAAAGGAGTGAAGGGTATGTGTCCTATTGAGACATTTAGAGAGGTTTTATCAAAGGATATAATACGATACTTGGATTTATGGACCTGGTTAGACTCCATGATGTATGGTGAAACTAGGAGCAGGAACATAAGCTATCAATTATGATTCATCTTCACTTTCATGATGTGGAAGAATGAGAGATGCTTTATAGTTGGGACGGTGTTTAGCAGGGATTAAAACTCTATTGGATAGACATGCATTTATAATTAAGTATATGAACTAAATAAATGTAGTTGGGTCGTCATATTCAGAGTCGACTAAGGATCCAATGATTGTTATGGGTACACTGTGAGGGTGTGTCTATGGTTTTTTTGTTTAGTGGATACTGGTACACAAAGTGTGTCCGTGATAAAAATGTATTAAATAAGTTTAAGTTAATGAGTAGACATTGGATATGATTCATAGTAAATATGGGATGCATTTTAATCAAGGATAGAAGTGGGAATCAAGTATAATTTGGGATAAAAGTGGTAATCTAGTTGATGTAGGATAAAAGTGAGAAATAGGTATCATGTAGAATAAAATTGTTCATTAGGTATGATGTGGGATGAGATGTTGACATCAAGATGTTGTAGGGTGGTGATGGATGATGACTGTTGGCTATGTTTGTGTAACAACCCACACTCTAGAAACCTGATTTTGGTAGTCATATTAAATTATGTGTAAAAAATACAAGATTTTCTAATATATCTAACATCTTAGTAGTCTTTTAAAACTAGATGCATTCATTGATTACATTGTAAAATATAATATACATAAGGAACACATTGTCAAAACCTTATTATCCCTTTTATCATATCATTTATAATTACACATAGTTATCCATTAAATTTCTTGGGGAAATAAAAACAAATAATGGTAAGATCAGATGCTCTGTAAGAAGTATCATACAAAAAAATATATCGTAACATAATCATGGAACAAGTGAAAATGTAGGAATTAATAAATAGTATGAATTTTTAATCCACCAAAATATAGGGAATTCTATATCCATGATAATAAATGAAAACATGGATAAAAATAATAATTGATCTCATACCGATGGAATACATACTTTAAAACATCAAAACATGTTGTTAAGGCCTTATTCCAAGACCCTACACTGATATGGGGAGAGGTACATGCTGAGACCCAAGTTTTTTTGTCTCGTGATACTTACTGATGAATCAAGGGGATATATAATTCGGGGTCCCCACCCTTTACTTGATTAAGTCTGATTCGTTCACCATAAAATCTTATAATACATTTCATTACATTCCCTAAAGAACAACTAGATGAGTAAAATCTTGCATAACTCTGTAATGAAAAATACAAAAATAAATGATTCCCTATTAAATAAAATAATATTGATGTATATAAGAACAAATATTAATAAACATAGAACCTATGTGGTTTCATAAAATTAACAGCAAGTACCCTTATCAAATAAATATAGTGGTGTTGGTACTTTCAATATTCTAGGTGTGGGGAAAAATCCCTCAAGGTAACATTAAATAATTTTTTGGTTGATTTTTTTTATTGATAAATAAAGTTTCCAAGGTAAGTTGTGGAGTCCGGAGATATTTTTGACACAGTATTTTTAAAAAGATCCAAGTTGAAGGAATTGATTCCTTGGAAGTGGTAAAAAAATTATGTACATAAGGTGATGTTATTTCCCAGTTTTTTCCATATTTTTGTGGTCCAAAATTTGGAGTTTGGATTTCATAAAGAAAAGTGGATTTTCTTGAAGTCCATATTAAAATATGGTAAAGGAATTAATTTTTAGAATATGGGATTCATGAAGAGTGTTTTGTGAAGGATCAAAGAATAATGATGGTGATCTCTGTGAGTAGTAACGATCACTGTGAACAGAAAAGGTGAGGAGCATCACAGTGTTGTGAAGGTTTTTGACACCATGAAGGTTTTTTATAGAATGCTTCGTGATTACGACAAGTACTGAGAATGGGAAATTTCCATGTAGCTTCTCAAAAAAAGGATCACTACAAAGGAAATTAAGGATCTTTATGAAATGGTGATGACGTGGCTCGAAAGGTTCTAGAATCGGTGGAATGCCTATAAATAGTCTTGAACCCCCATCAAAATTTGTATCAAGACTTAATGAAGATATCAAGGCTTTGGAGTTGTGAAGGTGGTTCACGAAGGGTGATTTTAGAAGGTGATATGTGAAGTATTTTGAGAAGGATTTAAATTCCAACTGAATGTTTTGAGCATCGAGAAAGTAATAGAATAAGTTAAGGATATGTAAACTTTGAGAAAGGAAGGTCCTTCATGAAGGCTATTTGAGCTTTGGTAAAGAGGTTTACTTCACGAAGGCTAAGTGATCTTCATGAAAGTCCAGAGTTTCACAAAGGCAGTTTGAGCTTCAATAAAGAGGGAGCTTTGCAAAGGAAGTGTGCATCATGAAATTTTTCTAAAATGGATTGCCTGAAATATTTTTGGTAAAGTGGTATTTATATATTGGATGAAAGTGTAACTTCAAAATATCACCCATATACAACTAAGGATGTATTAATTAGAGATAATTAAGGGACCTACATGTCTATAAACTATGTTTGACCTACAATTCCATAAAATGTGAGTAGATATCTTCCAAGAGCAGTGAGTGAAGGAATAGGAAGATAGTGATCCTTCCACCATCAGTGATATAGAGGAAGAGACATAGGTAGTGACCCTTGGGAATGTAGTGAGAAAACCCTAAACCTAGTAAAGGCAGTGAGATTGGGCATATAATTGATCTATCTCGAACCATCATTATTGGTAGTGAGCCTTAGTTAATTGGGTACAATCGGAACATCATCGTTGTATGCTCCTTGGATGTAGCCCAGTGAGGGAGAACCACAAAAAAATTATTGTGTCCTTGTGCTTGCTTTCCTATATTACATTCAAAGAATAATCATCAGATAAACAAGTAAATAATAATATTAGCATTAAAATTTATGTGCAAATAAGTGACCCTTATAACAAATAGGTTATGATATATTGGGGAAGGAAGAATTTAGAAAAGAATATTCATACCATGATTCACCCCCTCTCAATCTATCTAGGCCCCTTTTGTACCCAATAATTGGTATCAGAGTGAAGGTTTATTTTTTCAGATTTGTTTTCTATGAATTGGTTCAATCAGTCTTTGATGTTAAAGATTAATTCTACTATTATCTTGGTGTACCATGTAAAAGGTAAGATCATTAAAGAATAATCTGAAGTTAGGTGGTATTCCTCAGTGTGGACTTTTTTTCAGACAATGTGTGATTCAGTTTAAAGAATCCTACAGTTCACTAAAGAAAGATTTGGATGAATCAGACAAAGAAAAGATAGACTCACTCAATAATGTTGTAGTAATTAGTGAATAACGTGACAATCCATGTGAATTTTAAATTATTTATGATGAATAAAATTAAAGATGGAAAAAACTAGAAGTTGTCTATGGAACAAAGGAATTGGATTAGAAATCAGATGAAGAAATTAAATCTAAAGATATTTGGATCCAAGAACTAGAAATTGAGGTCAATAATATAATAGCTTTAAATCAAAGGCTTATTTATGTGGCTACTATTCTGAGAGATAAGAATTATTATCAATATGAATAACTAAAAAATATTTCTCAAATGATATAAAGACCAAAAGTTAATGAAATGAAGAGAATCGGAATTCATATGAAATTCAAACTCTGAAAGCCCGAAATAATGATCTTGTTACACAACTGTCTAAACTAGTTCAGAAGAATCAAATGATAAAACAAGAGAATGTATGTTGTTATAATTATTTTTCTCAAGAAAAATTTAAAATCAAGGAGTGAAATGACATGGTGGATAATCACACATGTGAATTGGAAGATGAGATGAGTAGAGGGAATAATATCAATAAATAATTTAATGCTCAACTTCAATCAAGTGATATGAAGATTCAAAAATTGGAAGAAGATATAGAATTTGGGAAGAAATAATTGGAAAAATATAATTCCAAAGGAAAGCCTAAATTGAAGGATGATTGTAACTTACTATTTGATTATCATGTGGCAGGGGATGGTTAAATTAAAATAAAGTATGCTACTTCAGAGGATAAGCATGAAAGTATTATATCATCCCTAAGGACACCTAGTTTGGGAAAAACTAATATTGGATATGATGAATCCTCTCCCATACATGATAGAAATAGAGATGTTAATAGTTCTAGAAATAGGAAAATTCATGTAGGTGATAAACATAGACCTAAAAATACATGTACAATAAGTGATGACATCATGTGCTATTTTTGTGGGATGCATGGTCATACTTTATGTTATTTGTTCTGAATCCTTGGACTATATTTTAAATTGTGAAGGTATAAATATTCCCAAATCCTAGAATAAGTATAAGAATCTTGAGAAATCGAAAATAATAGTCTCTCAAAAGATATTATTCATTAAATGATACTATTGTGGAAGACTAGGACACACCATGAATTTGTGTCAAGAAGCCCAAGAGATCATTGTTAGAAGAAGAACTCAAGTTGTATCGACATCTCTACCGAGAAATGATTACTCAAGGTATTTTTTTAATGGGAGATGTTTTATGTGCTCTAATCATGGGAATTTGGAAAGCCATTTCATTGGGAATAAAACTGAAAGGGAAAAAAAGAACTTGAAAGAAGATCCCCAACTCTGGAATTGTATACCAAAAAGTACTATATTGGAAGATAGAATGATAAGTTGAAAAATAGGCCTACAGCCTCAATCGAATCACAATGAGCTCAACGAAAGACATATCAATCACCTCCTCTTCTAAAAACACAAAAACTCTATCGGAATGAATGTGAACAAACCTAGATGAAAAAGGGTGGATCCACTTTAGATGTGAGTAATAAGAATGTACATTCACTAAATAACCCACCAGCAGCAAGAAAAAGAATGTAGACTTGAATAACTAATAAAAAAAATGGTTAATTATTGTCTCCAAAATCTTACATGATTCAGAAGGTGATAAGTGAAAAAAAGGGGAAAGATCCCTCTAATGGAGGAATAATCAAGATAATATGACCAGTGGAGAAATTCATGTTCAGAGGAAGAATCGTGAAAAATTGAATCTTAATGGGAAATCAATGAAGGAAATTTATACTCATGAGTTTAGACCCAAAATTGCGATAAATGCCAATCCTACAGAATCTAGTTATTAGAAAGAGACTGATTATTTGGGAAAAGAATGTCTAGTCATATGGACAGAACATTTGAGTTTGGTTGGGTAGTTAGAACAAGCACAAAAAGAGTACAGTGCTTTGCAAGAAATTATCAAAAGGATGATCCATCAGGATCAACCACAATTTTCTTCTTACATATTCAAGAGAAACTCCTCTCCCTATGTGTATAAATGTTGTTAACTAATATTAAAAGTGTTTCAGGTTCAAGGAAAGATACGATCCAAGGGGAAGTAGAATCAAAATATGGAAATTTTGATGTGATGTGCTTGAGAATTTCAACTAATTCAAATCAATCATAAGAGATAGATAATTAATCTAGAAGAATTACTTGAAATAAGTTAATTATTTATGGCATGAATTAATTTAACACAATAAAATTATTGTGTTATTAACCTTATCTATTGTTTCATACACTAATTTCTAACTTAGTAGGCTTAGAGGTTTTGTTGATGGCTCATTGGAAAGTACCACATGAGAATAAATGATGTAAGAGAAGAAGAATGATTGTGGGTCAAAACATTATTCTTAATAGTATGAAGATTTTCACATTATAGGGGGAGAACACTATATCCCAATTAAATACCAAATATCAATGAGATATAAAGGATGAAAATTTATGTTATCTGACATCAAGAAGACCAATTGGGGGAGAAGAAGAAAAACTCATGTATTTCATGATTATCTATTTTGTGATAACAATATGGTATCATCTGACTATTTTTAGGATTCCAAGAAGTTTCAAGAGAATATCAACAATGTTTCAACATGAGGTTGAAAAAGTAGTTGAAAGAAATGATTTCATTATAGTAGAGAATGAACAGAATCATAAACAATATAATAAATAGTTTCCTAATGATAAGTGAGAAGGAGGTAAGCAACTCTGGGGGAATTGAAGTGGAAAATGATGATTCATAAGAAGATAATGATTATGAGCATGAGGAATCAGCTGGAGATGAGAATTGGGTTCAAGATCTGAATGAATATATTGATCAAATTTAGGAGAATCAAAAGTGGTAGATTGTTTCGATGAAAACAGATAAGAATGTCATCAGGATTAAATGGATACCTCATAAAAAGATGAATGAATATGGTGTAGTGATTTGAAAAAAATCACAAATAGTGTGAAAAGGTCACTCCTAGATATAGGGTATCGATGTCAATGAGTCATTTACAACTATTTTTAGGATAGAGACAATCAAATAATTCTTGGATATTATAATGCAATAGAAGATCAAAGTTTTCTAGATGGATATCAAGTCCTCATTTTTGAAAGGGGTTCTAAGAATATTTGGAATGGAAAATTACAAGAAGATGAAAACTATAGTTTATACCCAGAAGAAAATATAAAAATATGATGATGGAAAGGCAGTTAATATCATTGAATATAAGAAAATAATTGGGTTTTACTATACTTGATAGTGACAAGACCTGATATTGTTTTTTCCACATGCCAAGAAGCAAGATATCAAATAAATACTGAGGAAATACACATTATTGTCATAAAAAAGAATACTTCATTATATCAAGAGAACTATGGATTTTGGTTTTATGTATCATGATAAATCTTAGCCAGAGCTATTGGGATATATAGATGGAGATTAGGCTAGTTCTGTAGATGAAAGGAAATCAACGTCAGGAGTTTCTTTCTATCTTATTGGATTGTGTATTTCATGACTAATAAAGAAGAAATATTGCATCTAATTGAGAAACATAGAAGGTATGTATGTTTTTGGCCACTCTATAATGCACACAGTTATTGTGGGTGAAGCATAATCTTGATGATATGGTAGTTTAAGTGAAGTATCTTATCAGAATCCGTTGTGATAATTCGGGTTTTATCAATATTATCTAAAATCCAATCCATCGCACAAAGATAAATCACATTCAAATCAAGTATCATTTTATCAAAGAGAAGGTAGATCATAGGCTTGTGAAGTTGTAGTATGTTCCTATAGACCAACAAGTTTCAGACATTTTGACAAAGTCCTTACCAAGAGAATCATTTGAGAGTCATCTATTGGATCTAGGAGTTTAGTTGATTCCCTGCACTTGAAAAGGTTTTGATGTGGGAACCCCCTATCCCCAAGGTATGATGTGTTTTTTACTTATGTTCTGATGTGTGTTTTACCCTATCATAATCCATAAATGAGTGAAATTTCGTTTCATTGGCAAAGGGGGACAAATTTTGGATATTAAAAGAGATAAAATGTCTTAATCAATACATGGGGAGAAGCTAACGGGTGGAGGAGTAAGATAGGGGGAGAAGTGAAATAGGGGGAGTATCAAATCTGATGATTCTATAAGTGTTACATCAAAGGATATATATCATGAGAGTTATATTTTGTGATGAAATGTAACACCCCAATCTTCCATGGTACGATTCTCTTTGAATAATACAGTAGCGTGTGTTGTACGCAACTTCGAGATTCTAACACACTGCGACCAATCAAAGTAGCTGTTATGAATAGTAATACCCACTTTTTGAAATTTTATAAATTTTATCTCTCAAAATGGACTTCATTTTTGGATTCTTAATATCTAAATTATCCTAGGGTGAAATTTTTGTACTTTTCATATAACTTTCATATTTTGATGAATGGTGAAAATTACTAAATTTTTATTAAAAACAACTTTTTAAATTAAAATAATTAATAGTGATAAATTATGAATTTGAGTTCTTTTAAAGTATATTTAGAATATATTTTTACCATTTAGTACAATGTTGGTAATTTGACATGATTTCACATTTAAAACGGACATAAACAAGTGTCAATCTTTTTATAGTTATTATCTCTTAAAAACACGCTTTTTGTTTTGACAGCGGGAATTAATTTAAATTAATTTCTGCCACTTATGTGTTTCGAATTTGGAAAAATGGACTTCATATTTGGAATCAGGATTTCCAAATTGTGTAAATAGGTAACTCTTATTTTTAGACATTTTGAATAATTACTGCGGTAAATATTTTATTTATCATGGTTAAAGGGTAAATCTGGTAAATAAAGGTAAAAAATAATATTATAATAATATTAATTTACCCTAAAACATATGATAACCTTATTGGTTGATACATGTCTGACCATGGGCATCTTTGGGTCGATTTTGGGACCCCATGTATCCACTTGTAAGTGATAATGACACTTTATATTAATTAAGTTAAAATAAATACAAAAATGACATAAGCATATATCTTTTAGCAAAACAATTTTTACATAGGGTTATATATGTTAGATTTTAGACTATAAATATTCATTAGAAATATAAACATATTTCATACATAATAGTATTTTATTTATAATTTTTACACATTTAATAATTAATATTATTTCTGACACAATAATGATGCAGTATTTTCCTTATTAATGAAAGAATCAAATAATTGGTATTATAAATGTTAAAATTAATATAATTTGAAAGTTTTGATAATATACATGAATTTTATTGCTTAATATGACATTATGGGATTTCTTAAATGAATTTTTTTTAATTAATAAAGTTTTTAAGACCTTAACAAAAATCAATTATTGAATAGTGTCAAAATTGACATAAAGAGTTTTTTAAACAAATATTATATTATTAATTGATATTAATTTCCTAAAAATCTAAGGTTCGGCCTAGAGACATATATCATGACATTTGTATCATTAATGGACCACTTTGAGGTTTCTTGGATGTATATAGTAATTTTATTAACTATATAATATAAAAATAAAAAGTGACATGGTAAATGTTAAACTAATTAACTAAGAGTTAAAACTAAAAGATAATGTTAATATAGTAAACA
Organism: Viscum album; assembly: GCA_963277665.1. Taxonomy (NCBI): domain Eukaryota; kingdom Viridiplantae; phylum Streptophyta; class Magnoliopsida; order Santalales; family Viscaceae; genus Viscum; species Viscum album. Next base: position 745,573,560 of record OY728129.1, on the reverse strand, counting down.
AAACCTATCTAAAACCTATTGGTTGAGTGGTTTTCGACCTATCCCCACCTTAACCTTTACATAATCCACTTTGGAGCCATTAGAAACCGAATATGAACATATTATAAAATAATATTTCTAGCTTTTCCAAAGGTGCCCCTCACCCCTCTTATAAAAGGGCACTCCCCCTTCTCTCAAATTCATACCTTAAAAGCCTTTTTTACGGACAAACTCTGCCCAGATACCCTCTAAACATTCCTCACTTTATCTTAGAGGCATTAATTTATTCCTAAATCCAACTTAAGGATCCCTTTTGATCAAATCAAAAGGAAGAACCTGAAGAAGAGGTAATGTTTTCACCACCCTCTTTCAAGTTCCTTACTTCATCCACTTCTTCTTTATTTGTTATTTTACATTGTAAAATAATAACTCCAGTATCTTATATATACTGTGATGTTATTATAAATATAGTACAGCCTTATTCAGTATTATATCCATCCTTTGAATGACATGTCACCGTACGTGCGTATGTACGGCTTACCGTCTCCACGTTGTGGTGTAATTGTTATTCAATAACTTATTATTTGGATGGGTATAATAATGATGTGTAATTAATGTAAATAATAAATATAACATAATAATGATTCTTTATATATGATATACCATCCAATTATATATTATTTTAATATCAAAAGAGTGATATTGTTGCTCGTGTGTATGTACAGATTACCGTCTCCACGAACACGGTGAGAATCATTCCCCATCGTATCCATTCAAGAATAAATTTAATTTGATGATTAAAAAAAATGTTTAGAGACATGATATCATTTTGGATATGAATAATATACACCCCATCCATAACAAATATGGCTCACATAACAAATAATATAAAGGAAAATGAATCCGTTAACACCCGAAACGATGATAATACTAAGATATTATCAACAAATCAATGTTAAAAGACAATATATGATATAATATTAATGTATATAATTATTGTATAATTAAATTAAAATTATTTCACCATTATACAGGAGGTTAACCTACCCTCTACCAAGAAAAAAGTACAAGTAAGGGGTTTCGTATCTCACTTTCAATTCCGTGAGATTTCTATTGTTCAGAACTTATTTATTGCATGTGGTGTGTGTACTGCCCATGATTGTATTCATTGCATTATATAATTTAATAATCATTCTATTATCCTTATTTCATGGGTGTATGTTTCGTAAGTTACCAAATCGATAAGGGAATTTTAAATTTTAATTTTCACTCATTCGGCTTTACGCATACTTCATTGATTATTTTACTCCAAGATTATGTGTGGGATCACTCTTTATTTGCTTATGTCATAATTTTCACTCCCCTTTTGTGGATATACTTTTGATACACATAATCACTCCATTGATAAATTCTAATTTCATCAATATGAACTTGATAAGAGTAATTTTAACTCAATCGCCATTTATTGAGTTAAACATCTAATTCATTGGTGTTGTTTTTACAAGAATATGTGTGAATGTCCTCTGATTGTTTTACACTGAATATCCAATCATATTGAGTGTACTTATATTTTTTACACATAATTATGTCATTGATTTATCCTTAACCTAAGGATACGGTATTTATATGATATTTCATCTCAATTTACATTCCATTGAGACTTCTTTGATTTTTATACACCAAATCACTTTTATATGGTGTATATAATGTACTTTGACATAGTATAACATGAATCCCTTTATTCTCATGATATTACAAAGTTTTGATTACCTTAATTATTTTTATTCAAGTGTCTCTCTTTTGGTTAGGAACTCTAACTAAAATATCATTTTAAATGTTTTAAAGATTTATTATTCTAAATCTTTCACATTAATGTTCATCTTTTAAAAATGGTTTTAAGGATTTATTTATATGGGAATTATTGTTTTCAAATCAAAATTCCTTTTAAAATTTTCAAAGTGGTGTGAGACACATTGATTCAAAAATCTATTTTAAATGTCTTCTTGAAAAATAGTGTTACTTTTAAATGTTTTCAAGAAAAAGGGGGATATTTCTCTCAATAGTTTGATGATTATTTTAATCTATGTCAATATCCTTCATTATTCTCGATTGAGGTTAATCTGATACAATACAATATTACATATTGTATCGAATGAGTTATGTATGACTGTGGATGTGTTATTTTTATTCCATTCATGGTTTGTGGTTAAAGTATTGACATTTGGTATGCTAGTTTTAATACGAATGTTTATGTTATATTTCAATCTTTTCATATGAGGAATGCATTGGACTTAGTAAGTGATGGGTGGAGCCCACTATAGCTCCTTGATGTATCGGTTGTCTCATGAGACAAACTAGTGTCTTGGCACGAGGCCTTGAAAAAATCTTATTTGTAGTCTTGGCACGAGGCCTTGGATATGTGGTTACGATAGACTGGTATTATGCATTCCGTCATTTTGAAAGTGGTTATTGAAATTTTCAAGTGATTTATTCGACTAGTAGAATATCCATGTGAATAAGTAAATGTCATTATTTAATTTTATCATTACCATATTATACTGAAGTTCAAGTTTAAAAGGATTTTGTTATAGTTATACATTGCCTTAAATTTTTATGTTTACTTATGAAAGTTTCTGCTATATTGTTATCCTTACTGAGCATCTGAGCTCACCGCTTTCAATGTTTTATTTTTTCCTGGATGTGAAGAAGTATTTTATGACCTGCAGGGATAGTATGAGGGGATATGAAGACAATATGTTGTTGTAGTTTTTCACTTATTGTTGTAATGTAAACTTCATTAATATATCTAGTGCTTCCAAGGCTACTAAACTAATCGGTCTTTCGTGACTTGATCCTTTATGATCATGCCAATGTTATGTAATAATGCACCGACTTGGGGTAACTGGGGTTGGGGCATTATAGTTGGTATCAGAGGAAGTTTAGTACAAACCTTGGAAGCTAGATTTAGATAAACTCTGATTAGATCACATAGCCCTAAGATAGACTTTGAGGATTAGTATAGAATAACATACTAGAATTTTGGTATTATAGATATTTTGTGAGTTTTCCGAGAAATACATCCCTGTCTGGATACGAGCAGGTAGAGGCGGCTCTGGAATAGATGTACCTAGGGGTAAAACCCGAAAACACTGCTTTGAGCTAGACTCGAACGGGAACTAATGCACGACAACGGGTCTTGCTGCACTCTTGGTTACGACACTCCCAGGGGATATGATTTGGTAAATTCACAAGATTAGTATGAACCATTATAAATGGAATAAAAAAATTCCCCTAAGAATATATGTCAGGAAATAGATAGTGGATAACCTAGATTTTAACATAGGGTACCCCAAGTTAGGATATATTGTTCAATTACAATATTATCCTATTATGTATAATTTTTTTTACATTCTTATTAGATAAGTATTCAAAAACCCTAATTGTATTTTATTTTTTTTAGTTAAAACAAGGAGGGAGCAAGATCACGAACAACTCTTCTCTCACTTCCTGAAGAACTACTTACAATTATTATCCATAAATCATGCGCAGATGATGTTGAAACTTTATCAAATGTCTATGTTACATGAAAACAACTTTATGAAACATCCAATACCTCTAACATTGAACGATTATTTCATGGATCAAGTACCGACTATGGGATAATATTGCTCTCTCAATTTTCTTACCACGCTAAGTGTGGGAAGTACCATCAGGGTCTTTTCAAATTATTCACTTTATCTCAAAATTATGATGCACTAAATGATTTTCTAGATGTTGTAGAAGAGGGAGACCTTCGAGAAACCTATATGTATCAAATTATATATTTATGTCTTTTGGGACATATGGAAACTGATTTACCAAAGCCTTATTTTGAAATATTTGAAGATGAATCAATAAGAATTTTTCTAAATAAAAATGTTAAAGACGATGTCTCAAAATTATATGTAAGAAATACCTATTCTTTTATGTTGAATTGATGCTTCCATCGATATAATCCAAGATGGATGAGGAGTTTTGGGGTAAAGGAAGTAGATGATTTTGAAAAATTCCTGAGGTACCATTGTGACACATGAACACATTCTACCAAAATGCAATTCCGCCTAGTCTCTCCAGAGTTCATGATGTGTTCCACATATCACTAGTGACAAAATAAATGCCTAAACCAATGAATGTACTCACCTATGAATAAATAGAACTGGAACCTGATCTATCTTATTGTGAAGAGCCTATCATAATTCTTCATACCAAAGATCAAGTGTTGAGAAACCAGATGACTCGTCTGTTAAAAGTTCTATGGAGAAATCATAAGATGGAAGAGGTAATGTGGGAACCCAAAGAACATATGATGAAGAACCTATGTGGAAATAAATGGATGGTGAAATGTTTAAAATTGTTAGTTCTCATTATTGATGGGATTACTTTGGAAGAATTTTCTCTTGTATGTTTAACCCTGCAATTTATCATGTAAAAATGATATTTGAGGAAGAATTATCTTTTCCCTTTCGGATATAGTTATAAATAACCATTTGGTCTTATATGATCATTGGGTTTGAGGAAATTAAAAGTTATTATATTATGGGATGAAAATTCAAGGTATGAGATAAAATTTGTGGTCAAATTATTTTATGGTTATTTTGAGGAATTTTTCTCATTTTGGTAATATTATAAAATATAGTTTTGGAAAAAGAACAGTACGTAGACCGTGTGACAACCCGTTGCGTCAGACAAAGCTGTGGGAATCGAACCCACAATCAAAGTTTGATTGGGATTTATTGCCTACCACTGGACTACATGAAGTCCCTAGATAGTGTGACTAATTATTTCTAGTTTAATGATTTTATTGATCAATAATAAGTTTATTTGGGATCTTATGTCTTATCCAATGAATACCCTTAGTATAATAAAATGATTTGGTGATTAAGTGATGAATGTTATTTTGGAAGTTTTTCACTTTGTTGGGAACAATATATGCCCAAGGAAAATAGAATTCTATGGGATTTCATTTGAGGAGTAATGGTGGATTTTTATCTATGTTTTTATTGTGGATTTATAGTTATTTGGGTTATTTATGAAAATGATTAACCTATAATAGAGAACATGTGATTAGGTTAATTACTTTAAAGTATGTGACGTTAAGAGTAGTTGATTTCATTTAGAGATACAATTTAACATGGAAGACTACATAACCAAATTCTTCTAAGTTTTCGGTTTCAATATTAGTTTGGATTATATTAAAGGATTTTAAGGAAAATTGTTTATTGAATGGTATTTATTTAACTTTGGGGTATTGATTTTAGAAATTAAGATTAGTGTTTCTTTCTCTAAAGGAATATCCTTTTTGGGGATCATCATATCTTGTACTAACCATTTTGGTTTTGTTTAATCTCTAAATATAATGTAAATATATAGTTTATCCTTCGTGGATCATGTGATTCTATAGAAGTTTATTCTAGCTCTTCCAGTGTGACCAAGTCTTCCTGAATACTCATCGTTTAAAAAAATGAGTTAGTTGTGGAAATTTATTAAAGAATGAAACTATACTTAAAAATTAAGTATATCTCTTTATTTTCTCAGTCAATCTCATAAATGAATTCCTCATCTTTATGTAATGTAACTTAAAATAAAAAAAAGTTTTCTGTTTACTTTTCCTACTGGGAAACTAATGACTATTTGTCCCATCACAAGTTTGTGGTTTTCTTATTGTTAACTTTCTCATGATCATGTTTTCTATCCCTCTCCATAAGAACTTGACACATATTTTATCATACATATCCATGTTTTTCTATATATAATCCTAGTATAGGTTATCTCAGGAGACCTTTTTACTTCTCTTTCATTCTTTTAAAGTGATAGTTTTATAGGCTCCTTTTCCGATGTGGGACTTTACATTATATTCCCAATCCCAATTTTAAAAATTTTGAGTACACAATTTATTGAATGAGGGGAGAATGTAACACCCCAAGCTTCCACGGTACGATTCTATTTGAATAATACAGTAGCGTGTGTTGTAAGAAACTTCAAGATTCTAACACACTGTGACCAATCAAAGTAGCTGTTATGAATAGTAATACCCACTTTTTGAAATTTTATAAATTTTATCTCTCAAAATGGACTTCATTTTTGGATTTGGAATATCGAAATTATCCTAGTATGAAATTTTGGTACTTTTCAGATAACTTTCATATTTTGATGAATAGTGAAAATTACTAAATTTTTATTAAAAACAACTTTTTTAATTGAAATAATTAATAGTGATAAATTATTAAATTGAGTGGTTTTAAAGTATATTTAGAATATATTTTTACCATTTAGTAGAATTTTGGTTATTAGACATGATTTCACATTTAAACCGGACATAAACAAGTGTCAATCTTTTGATAATTATTATCTTTTAAAAACACGCATTTTGTTTTGACAGCATGAATTAATTTAAATTAATTTCTGCCACTTCTGTGTTTTGAATTTGGAAAAAATGGACTCCATATTTGGAATCAGTATTTCCAAATTATATAAATAATTAACTCTTATTTTTAGACATTTTGAATAATTACTGCGGTAAATATTTTATTTACCATGGTTAAAGGGTAAATCCGGTAAATAAGGGTAAAAACTAATATTATAATAATATTAATTTACCCTAAAATGTATGCTAACCTTATTGTTTGATACATGTCTGACCATGGGCATCTTTGGGTTGATTTTGGGACCTCATGGATCCACTTGTAAGTGATAATGTCACTTTATATTAATTAAGTTAAAATAAATACAAAAATGAAATAAGCATATATCTTTTAGCAAAAAAAAATTACATAGGGTTATATATGTTGGATTTTCGACTATAAATATTCATTATAAATATAAAAAGATTTCCTAAATAATTTTATTTTATTTATAATTTTTATACATTTAATAATTAATATTATTTATGACACAATAATGATGTAGTATTTTCCCTATTAATGAAAGAATGAAATAATTGGTATCATAAATGTTAAAATTAATATAATTTGAAAGTTTTGATGATATAAATGAATTTTATTGATTAACATGACATTATTGGATTGATTAAATGAATTTTTTTCAAATTAATAAAGTTGTTAGGACTTTAACAAAAATAAATTATTGAATAATGTCAAAATTGACATAAAAGAGTTTTTAAAACAAATATTATATTATTAATTGATATTAAATTCCTAAAAATCTAAGGTTCGGCCAAGATACTTATATCATGATAGGTGTATCATTAATGGACCACTTGGGAGTTTCTTGGATGTATATAGTAAGTTTATTAACTATATAATATAAAAATATAAAGTGACATGGTAAATGTTAAACTAATTAACTAAGAGTTAAAACTAAAATATAAGGTTAATATAGTGACCCAAACCTATATAAAACATATTTTTTGAGTTTTGTTCGACCTATCCCCACCTTAAACTTTAAATAATCCACTTTTGAGCTATTATAAACCGAATATGAATTTATTATAAAATAATATTTCTAGCTTTTAAAAAGGTGCCCCTCACCCCTCTTATAAAAGGGCACTCCCCCTTCTCTCAAATGCATACCTTCAAGGCCTTTTGGTTCGGCCAACATCTGCCCAAATACCCTCTAAACAGTCCTCCATTCATCCTATAGTCATTAATTTAGTCATAAATCCATCTTAAGGAACCCTTTTGATCAAATCAAAAGGAAGAACCCGAATAAGAGGTAATGTTTTCACCACCCTCTTTCAAGTTTCTTTCTTCTTCCACTTCTTCTTTCTTTGTTATTTTCCATTCTAAAATAATAAATCCAGTATCTTCTATATACTTTGATGTTATTATAAATATATTACAACCTTATTCATTATTCTATCCATCCTTTGAATGACATGTCACCATACGTGCGTACGTACGGCTTACCGTCTCCACGTCGTGGTGTAATTGTTATTCAATAACTTATTATTTGGATGGGTATAATAATGATGTTTAATTCATATAAATAATAAATATAACATTATAATTAATCTGTATATATGATATACCATCCAATTATATATTATTTTAATATCAAAAGAGTGATATTGTCGCTCGTGTGTATGTACAGATTACCATCTCGATGAGAATCATTCCCCATCATATCCATTAAAGACTAAATTTAATTTGATGATTCAAAATAATGTTTAGAGACATTATATCATTCTTGATATGAATAATATACACCCCATCCATAAAAAATATGGCTCACATAACAAATAATATAAAGGAAAATGAATCTGTTAACACCCGAAACGATGATAATACTAAGATATTATTAACAAATCAATGTTAAAAGATCATATATGATATAATATTAATGTATATAATTCTTGTATAATTCAATGTCAATTATATCACCATTATACAGTAGGTTAACCTACCCTCGACCAAGGAAAAATTACAAGTAAGGGGTTACTTATCTCACTTTTAATTTCGTGAGATTTCAATTGTTCACCACTTATTTATTGCATGTGGTGTGTGTACCGCCCATGATTGTATTCATTGTGTTATATATTTTAATCATCATTGTATGATCCTTCTTTCATGGTTGTATGTTTCTTAAGTTACCAAATCGATAAGGGAATTTGAAATTTCAATTTCCACTCATTCGTCTTTACACATACTTCATTGATTATTTTACTCCAATATTATGTGTGGGATCACTCTTCATTTTCTTATGTCATAATTTCCACTCCCCTTTCTGTGGATATACTTTTGATACACATAATCACTCCATTTATAAATTCTAATGTCATCGATATGAACTTGATAAGAGTAATTTTAACTCAATCTCCATTTATTGAGTTAAACATGTAATTCATTGGTGTTGTTTTTACAAGAATATGTGTGAATGTCCTCTGATTTTTTTACACTGAATATCCAATCATATTGAGTGTACTTATATTTTTCACACATAATTATGTCTTTGATTTATCCTTAACCTAAGGATACGGTCTTTATATGAGATTTCATCTCAATTTACATTCCATTGAGACTTATTTGATTGTTATACACTAAATCACTTTTATATGGTGTATATAATGTACTTTGACATAGTATATCATGAATCCCTTTATTCTCATGATATTAAAAAGTTTTTATTACCTCAATTATTTTTATTCAAGTGTCTCTCTTTTGGTTAGGAACTCTAACTAAAATATCATTTTAAATGTTTTAATGATTTATTATTCTAAATATTTAACATTAATGTCCATGTTTTAAAAATGGTTTTAAGGATTTATTTATATGGACATTAATGTTTTCAAATCAAAATTCCTTTAAAAAGTTTCAAAGTGGTCTGGGACACTTTGATTCAAAAATCTATTTTAAATTTCTTCTTGAAAAATGGTGTTACTTTTAAATGTTTTCAAGAAAAAGGGGGATATTTATCTCAATAGTTTGATGATTATTTTAATCTATGTCAATATCCTTCATTATTATCGATTGAGGTTAATCTGATATAATAAAATCTTCCATATTGTATCTAATGAGTTATGTTTGACTGTGGATGTGCTATTTTTATACCATTCATGGTTTGTCGTTAAAGTATTGACATTTCATATTCTAGTTTTAATACGAATGTTTTTTTTATGTTTCAATCTTTTCATATGATTAATGCATTGGACTTAGTAAGTGATGGGTGGAGCCCGCTATAGCTCCTCGATGCATCAGTAGGTCTCATGAGACAAACTAGTGTCTTGGAATAAGGCCTTGACAAAATATTATTTGTAGTCTTGGAACGAGTCTTTGGCTACGTGGTTATGATAGTCTGGCATTATGCATTCCGTCATTTTGAAAGTGGTTATTGAAATTTTCATGTAATTTATTCGACTAGTAGAATATCCATGTGAATAAGTAAATGGAATTATTTCATTTTATCCTTACCATATTATACTGAAGTTCAAGTTTAAGAGGATTTTGTTTTAGTTATACATTGCCTTAAATTTTTATGTTTACTTATGAATGTTTTTGTTATATTGTTATCCTTACTGAGCATCTGAGCTCACCCCTTTCAATGTTTTATTTTTCCCAGGATGTGAAGAAGTATTTTATGAATGACCTGCAGGGATAGTATGAGGGGATATGAAGACAATATATTGTTTTAGTTTTTCACATATTGTTGTAATGTAAACTTTATGAATATATCTAGTGATTCCAAGGCTACTAAACTAATCAGTCTTTTGAGACTTGATCCTTTATGATCATGCCAATGTTATGTAATAATGCACCAACTCTGGGTAACTGGGGTCGGGGTGTTACATGAAATTAGTTGACTGGTTCAGAATGAAGTGGTCCATTAATAAACTTTTCATATTACTCTTATTTCTCACATCTAGCATGGATCAAGTGGGCCTAGAGTATAGGTTGAGTAAAAACTTTATTAATATATTAATCGTAAGAGATCAGTACTGGTAGATGATGTAAGATGATTCAATGAATTATCATTTATGGAATAGTTTTAAAGAAACTCAAAGTGGTAGATTGTTGTGAAAAATCCCATAAGGTATCATTTTAGTATTCTTGGGTTGATTGTGTTTATTGAAAAAATGGGTTTCCAAGGTAAGTTGTGGAGTCCAGAGATAGTATTGACATGGCATGTTGACAAATATCAAATATAAAGGAATGGATTCCTTATAAGTGGTACAAAAATTTAACGTCGTTTCCCAATGTTTTTCAAATTTTTGGGGATCAAAATTTGGAGTTTGGATTTCATTGAAAAAAGTTTATTTTCTTTAAGGCTATATTAAAATATGGTAAATTCATGATTTTTTCAAAGATTTGATTCATAAAGAGTGTTTTAAAAAGGATCAAATAATTTTGATGGTGATCTCTCTGAGTGGTGATGAGCATCGCAAACAGAAAAGGTGAAGAGTAATGTGGCGCCATGAAGTTTTTTGATATTGTAAAGGTTTTTGAAATAATTATCCATGAATATAATAAGCTTTGTGAATGGTAAATTTCCATGTAGCTTTGTGAAAAAGGGTATCACTATGAAGGAGATGAAGGATCTTCATTAAATAGTGATTACATGGCCTGGAAGGTTCTCTAATTTGTGGAATGCCTATAAATAGACCTCAAATCCCTTCAGAAGTTGTATAGAAACTTAATTAAGATCTTAAGGCTCTAGAATCAAAAAGGTGGTTTGCGAAGAGTGTCTCATTAAGGTGATATGTGAAGAAGTTATTGAAGGATTTAACTGCTATCCGAATGTTCTGAGTATCATGGAAGTAAGGGAATTTGTGAAGGCTAAGTAAGCTTCGTGAAAGGAAGGGGATTCGCGAAGGATAGTTATGCTTTGTGAAAGAGGTGAGCTTCGGGAAGGCTAAGTGAGTTTCATTAAAGTAAGGAGCTTCATGAAGGTAGTTTGAGCTTCGTGAAAGAGTAATCTCCATGAAGGTAGTGTGTTTCATAAAAGTTTTTTAAAAGGGATTTCCTAGTAAAATTGTTGTAATGTGGTATTCATCTATTGGATAAAAGTGTAACTTCAATAGAGAATACATATACAATTCAGGATACATTCATTAGAGATAATAAATGGAACTACATGTTCATAAACTATGTTCTACCTACAAGTCCATAAATTGTGAGTGGATCTCTTCCAAGAGTAGTGAGCGAAGGAAGAAGAAGATGGTGATCTTTCCTACTCGTTGTGAGTTAGAGGATGAGAAATAGCAAGTGACCCTTGGTACTATAGTGAGAAAACCCTAAACATTATAAAGAAAGTGATCCTATCCATATAATTGATCTATCCCAAACCATCATTATTGGAAATGAGCCTTATTGAATTTTCTACAATCAGCACATCATCTTGGAATGCTCCTTGGATGTATCCTAGTGAGGGTGAACTAAGTAAAAATCATTGTGTCCTTGTTCTTACGTTCTTACATTAAATTTTTTTCACAATAATTAGATAAGAAAGGATAGAATAAGATTAGAATTAACATTAAAGTTAAAAAATTGAACCTTATAATTAATATGTCAAGATCTATTGGGGTAGGAAGAATTTAGAAAAGAATATACATACCCTGATTCACCCCCCTTAGGGTATCTAGGCCCCTTTTGGACCTAACACTAGGTTATCCATGGAAGATAATAATTGAGTTTAATAGTTTTCTTTGGTAGGATACCTTGACAATGGTAGAAAAAATCCTTCATTATGGTTCATAAAAGGCATGTGAATATTTAAAATAATATTCCTTAGGAGTGTCTATCAAAGTGTGTTGTCTTAGACCCACTATTCATGCATCTGAGTGATGATTGATTAAAATATCAACAAAACCATTTGTGGTGATTACCCCTAGGTTAATACCTAGAAAAATTATATTGAATTTCTAGTATCGAGACATGGTTATATTTTCTATGAAAATATACACACATTTACATTACTAAAAAAATAGGATTATTATTCTAGCCATGGAAAATACTAAGTTTTAGAATATTTTTAGTAACTATTTAATCAAAATAATATAAGGGGGGATAAAAATATATAATTTTAAATCCCTTAAAAATCATGAGGAATATGGTATAAAAATTTACAGGGAATTTTATTCACCACACAGAAGAAAATAAGTGGTGAATATAGCATGATTCCAAAAGAATGAAAATATGGATGGAAAAACTCACTAATGAATTTGGTAGAAATTAAATCAAAACCTCATGAAAAAGAGGGATTAATATTGATATTTAAATACCATGAATAAAATAAATTTAATTATTTATCAAATATAATAGATAGTATATAAACTATATAAGGGAAATTAGGTGCATAACAAAAAATATGTATCAAAGAGAGGAATTTGATATTAAACCCCTTACCTCTTGTCATTACTTCCTCTAGTGTACTTGTTTCCTAAAAAAACGGAGGTTTATCCCAATGATTGATTTTGGGGGTTTTAGTGTAGCTACACATTTATTTTCATCTGTTTTATGATTTTGTATCTAAATAAAACTATGAATGGTTCCTATATCGGTAAGGATGCATGAGCTTGATTTCAAAAATTATGAGATCATTTTGGGTTTTAAATCTAATGATACTTGGTAACTCACATTGGTTGACAAGATGGGAGGTAGGGCTCATCACACACATTTTGGGGGGAATTATTTCCATCTTAGAGACTCTGTTATATATTTAATATATGTCTATGAATCCTTACCAATACCCAAAATGGGACTAATTTCCCTTATTTCAATGAATTAATTAATATCATGTGTCTATGGGAACAAATTTTTGTACCACAAGATCTCTTTTATTCTCTTATCTAATTATAATGCTCTAGTTTCAATCCATGTTCAGGATCTCTAGAGTTTATCTCCATCCAGGGAGTCAATCAATGTCTTGGATATGGTATTGAAACTCTATGAGGCATCCTATGTATCCAATGACAAAAAGAATCAAAACTCGCATATTTCTCCTGACATACTTTAAGGCCTCATGATAGGACTACAACATGTATTTTAACATCATAAGATGGGGTATTATATGAGTTCATTTGAATATTGGGTATTGTTATTGATCCTTGATGAGGCATCATACTAATATTATAATGAAAAGAATTATATACCACATAGTTTTTGTTATGGGTGACTGCATTATGAAATATGTGAAAATATAGGCCCTGAGTGGGGATTATGAAAGTAAGGCTACCCCGAGCTACCTCATTGGGAGTATGAACCTTTGAGTGATGATGATATTTAATTAGGATTTAATCCCAATGAAGGTCCCACATTGGGGGCATCTGAATCATGTTATTGGTGCAATAATAAATGGTCTCTAAGCCCATGTGATTCATTCTCATTGTGTAAAACAAGATATAGAAAAATATTAGACACATCACATGAGAGATAATGTGTATGAGGATTAAAAATTAATTTGTCCCTTAGTGATGTATGATTACCAGTCTCATAGAGAATATGGTATAGAGCACGAGCCTTAGAAATTTGTTATACATATCTTGTTTATAATAGAAATTCTAATGTTCATAGTTCATTTCATCCCTAACCTATAGATGGGTTTGAGATACTTGAGGGCATGGTTGGGAGTACACTAAAAAGGATTTCCACGTACACACCCATTTCTAATCCACTTATGTACAAGTAGGGATGAAACAATCATAAGTGAATTTGGTCCCATGTGTTAAGAATATTTGAGATATGGAGGGACTTACACTATGGTGGATTCTCATTGGATCCTAGGCCTTAGGAAGGTTTCCTATGTATCTTGTTTGGACAGAAATCATAGTTCTTGTAGTTAAGTTGGCTCCCGACATGATGATGGGTTATGATATGGGATTATACTTGAAGGTATTATTATTATCCATGATTTTTAGGGAAGTTATGGACTTATACCATCATAGTCAACCAGGTTACATGTTAATTTTATATCCTTTGATGGATAAAGAGATATGATAACTATGAAATGTTTGTTAAATATGTTTGGTACGACATAGAGACCCTTTTGAGAGAATAATATTAATAGGTTTTCATGAGTGCATAACCCTAACCCATTAAGTACACTCCCCTTGTAAGGGGTACCTATCTTAAGGTGCATTACTGGGGGTTTATATGGTGCATGTCTAAGTGTGTCTTCTAGACAAGGTTGAAATGTCCCAAGGTGTCTTCCTGACATGTATAGGTTTTCTACCTAACATGTATAGGGTGTCATATTGACATGTCTAGGGTGTCTTCCTAAAATGTCCTAGGTGCTTCATGTGATCAAAGAATACATGTCTAGTTCCATTCATGTGATCAAGTATGACATGTCTTAGTGGTTAATATGATTAATACAGACATCTCCAGTTCCTTTCACATGATCAAGGTCAACATGTCCTAGGTGCTTCGCATGATCAAACTAGACATGTCCACATACCTTAAGTTGATCAAGGTTAATATATATAGGACCAGTCTCATGATCAAGGATGAAATTTTCAGGGTACTTCACATGATCAGTGTTGAAATATTCAAGCCTACATGAGGGAATCATAAGACCAGTGATGGGTCATACAATCATTTTATCTTAAGAGATTCACAAGTTGAGGTATCATGAACATTTATAGGATCACACACATGAAAAAGAGAAAATATCAAAGGGTTAAAGTTTAATGTCCAAGGGTGTAACACTCCAAAATGATAAAGGGTTAAATGACTAAATGATATGACTCATGTCAACAAGGTGCACCTTACTTTTCAAGAGTCTTCCTAAATAGAACTACACAGTTAATTATGTTTGGCCTGGAGTAGTGATCAGGATGGGTGACCTTTTGGGAAGTTTCCCAAGGTGTGTGTGAGTGATTAAAAAACACACTAGAAAGTACATGTGTTGGCTTATGGGGACTTTTATTAGTCAGATGCCATGTTTGGGCACATGGGTGGGCCCTAGGATGGGGACCATGTGTTTACAGGGCAACTGGTGGTACCTGGTAGGCCAGGACCTGACGACCATGTTACGGAAGGGTGCTTGGGTTGTCACTGGGACCCAACCTTAAGTGTGAGTGAAGAAAAATCACACATGAAAGGACATGTGTTGGACTGTGGTGAATTTCATTAGTTGGATGACTCGTTCGGGCATGCAGGTGGGCCCTAGGGTGGGGACCACGTGTCTATAGGGTAATAGGTGGTACCTGGCAGGCCAGGACCCAACATCCATGTTAAGGAGGGGTGCTTGTACTATCACTGGGATCCAGTTGTTACATTTGGTATTAGAGGAGGAACCCATCCTTAAGTGTGGTGCATTGCCTGGGTTGATATGTAGGGCCCACAAGGAGGATGTTGTGCTTTAAAGGGGGGGTGAATGTAACACCCCATAATGATAAAGGGTTAAATGACTAAATGATATTACTCATGTCAACAAGGTGCACCTTCCATTTCGAAAGTCTACCTGATTAGAACTCCACAGTTAAGCATGCTTGGAATGGAGTAGTGATTAGGATGGGTGACCTTTTGGGAAGTTTCCCAAGGTGTGTATGAGTGAGGAAAAGGAACATTGTAAATGACATGTATTGGCCTATGGGGACTATCATTAGTCATATGACTCATTCGGCCACGTGGTTGGGTCCTAGGGTGGGGACCACATGTCTACAGGGAAACTGGTGGTACCTAGAAGGTCATTGGCCTGTGGAGACTATCATTAGTCAGATGGCATGTTCAGGCACTTGAGTGGGACCTAGGGTGGGGACCATGTGTCTGCGTGGAAACTGGTGGTACCTGACATGCCAAGACCTGATGGCCATGTTAAGGTGGGATTATTGTGCTATCATCAGGACCCAGTTATCACAAAGGGGATCATTCCATGTCCACATGGGAACAATTTTGATGAAAGGATGGGTTTATGACCAAGGGATCGTGACAAGGATGAAGCTTATAAGGTTTTTATAGAAAAAGGGGATTGAATGTCTATGGGTTTACATTCATATCAAGGCCACATGTTAAGAATATTTCTCATGAAAAGGGTGTATGTTATCACTTAATCCCAAGGGAGTCACGTGAGGGGTTATGAAAACCTATCCAAGGGTCACATATCAAAGATGCATACACACACCATGAAAAAATAATCATGAATGAGGGAATCACATTATATTCAAATCATCATGTGATCATGTAACCTTAAATGGATTACACAAGATGATTTTATAGTTGGGTATTGTGATTGCCTGTAGAATGCATTCAATGGAAATAGCTCACTCTTCTCCTCTATTATACTTTTGTACATCACTTTTTCTACCTCTCTTTCTCATATCTCTACACATTTTTAAATGGGATAATGTGTTAAGAAAACTTTTCCTATATTTATATCACTTTTCACAAACAAGGAATCACATGCACCGACTTGAGGTAATGGGGGGTTCACTTTAAAAATTAAAGAGGGCTCTCTTGAATGGAATTTAAATTATTTTGTATATGAATCCACATGATGCCTATGTGGCTTCATGTGAGTGTCATTAAATTATCATGTGATCCTTTGGTATTCTTATAATGGACTCTCATGATCACATGATCAATTTCATGTGGTGACTCTATTATTTTAATATTGAATGTATATAAGGTAATGTTTGAAGGTGTTTCTTCGATTTGTCTACTCTTTATGAGATGAAGTGTCTAGATAACCACTAGTTTCCTTGTAAGATTTCTTTAGAGTATTCATGTGAATATGAATCATGTCAATGGATAGTTATCACACAATCCTCAAATTTTTCACATGATAAAAATTTAAAAAAAATGCCAAAGGCCTAAGCATCTCATTAAATAAACATATACTATTTTTCATACAATCACACATGATGTCTATAAAACTTCTCAAAAATGTCATATTTTTATTGCATGACCCATAAATGTTATTTTGATGAATTCATGTAATTCATGTGATTGGATTCACCTTATCACATTATGGGTTGGTTAATCATCCCTTGGTAGTATCGGTCACTCCTCATGCCACACGCAGTAACTCCTTTTGAGACTGAAGGTCAAAGATAATAGTCTTATCAAAGATAATATGGCTCAGTGAATACGTGATTCATGTGATAAAAGTACATCACACAATATATTAATCTTATAGAACATGATCACATAATCCATAAAAAATTACAAAACTAAAGACATTCATGTGAAGGGTTTTTCACTTCAAATAATGGAATAAATATGAGATAAATTCGCATGTATAGAATTGAGAATGATTTGGATTTCACGGGATTGATCATTGGAGATAACCATCATGGAGTATTTCCATCACAATAGTCAATTTCAACTATATAAAGCTCACAAATAACAAATCAAAGGTTTTTGGGATGATAATTATGGTGTTAGTTTTGAGAAGTTGTCAGCTGTGGTTTGCAACATTGAACCAGGGGAATTAGTGTGGCTTGTGACATTGAACTGGGGGGTCACCAAATATTGTAGATGAGTAGAGGATAAATATGGTGTGGTGGGTGGGGGATCTATAGAATGGTGTAGATTAGATTGATCAGGAAGCTAAGGTTATTTATATATGTTTTAATTTGGAGGAATTGTACTGCATGGCAGGCCTATTCCAAATCAGACTTGAGGTTGGTATGGCTCTACTTAATAATTTATAACAGACCCTCTAACTACTAGGATTGAGTAATGGGGTCTTCTCCTTATATCCACCAATACCAGTCCATGTTGGATGTCTCTTCCACTATGCTACCGACTAATGGAATGGATCTTGAGCTTTCTCACTTGCACGTGTGTGTGCACCCACAACTATACTTCTTGTATTATCTGGTCATGCAGGCTTCTTTGAAATGGTTGATGAAACTCCCATATATTCTCAAGTTCATCTGGATGGATGGATATCCATGGTTGGCCATATTGTTTACATAAGGAACTCATAAATACTTATAATAATTATATAATAACTATCTAAGTAAAATATGTGATAGAAAATGTACTTTTAAAAATAAATCCCAATCTTTCTTCCTCAAATTCCTTTTCTACACCTTCATGTGAAATTTGAACCATATTTATACAAGACTAAAAATTCACAATTCCTTGATAGAAAATTACTTGGTGTGCAATTTTTTTGTACCAACAAAATTCCACACCATATAATGGGATTCATTCAAAATAAAATAAATATGATTCAAAGGTAAATGTATATCACTTTTTCATGTACTTAAATATATGATGAGATTTTATATTGATCCCTATGAGAGGATTTGTCTAGAGTGAGTTGATATAGGGATTTCAAGTCCTATCAAGAGGAGACTCTTGACCATGATCACTTGGTTGAATCCAAGGTAAGAAGTATCATTGTATTGGGGTACAAATATCCAAAAATAAGAATGTGAATAAATTTTAGGATGGAAAAGGGGTTGTGATGGAATGGAACTTATAGATATATAAAAAATAAGGAACATGGATGTCATTATGTATCTCAATGGAATGGTAATAAAGATTTTTGTGGTCTTGAGATGAAATAATTCTATACAAATAAAGATCATTCATAGGGTACAAAGGCTCATGGAAAAAAATGATTTGAAGAAAGCTCCTACGTATATCTATTTTGTACATAGGAAAGGGGATGACATCACTTTATAATGAAATTTTGGATAGGGGACCATGTTTTGGAGCAGATAATGCATGGATATATCTCTCATGCAAAATTTCAAGCCACATAGAGTAGGCCAATCTTAGTAGCATAAGGTCCTATGGGATAGAAAAAGACTTATGTAGTTTTAAGGCATGAAAGGACTAGGTACTCTAATATGCATCATAAGGAATAAAGTTATGCCCTAATTTTTTCCTAGGTCAGTGGACCTAGTGTAACACCCCGTTATTTTTTGAATTGTTTTTGTTTCTAATTAATTTAACCTTTGTGATATTTTTCATTTCACATAACACTAAAAATAGTTTATTTAATATTAAATATATGTGTTTGGATTTTGTTTTACACAACACCAATTTAATGGTGCACTACAAAAAAAATAAATTTTAGCTTTCTCTACACATAACAATGAGGTAGATTTTGTTACAAACAACAATTACATTTCGTGATGGATTTTATAACACACATTTTTAAGTTTTACCAAACAATAATATATTATTAAAATATTATTATTTAATATAATAAGATATAACATAGCAGTTAAATTAGAGGTTATTAAAATTATTAACTAATTTATAAAAATATATGGTTTACACAAATATAAGATGAATTCATGGGTTATCAATTAATTATAAATTAATATGTAAATCGATTGAATATAAAGGAAAATATTAATATTTGTATGGTCACAAAGTTGCTTTACCTTAATAAATTAAATTAATTACAATTAGTGAGTATTATTGATTTAATATATATGTTATATATTAAATAAAATATTTTTGGTATTAATCCAATGTAATTCATATAGATAAGATAATAACAAACCAAATTTTATTCATAAAACCTTATATAATTTATGAAGTTACTTTTAACGCCTTTTATTGGAGAACCCATTTAAAATACAATTTTTTTACACTTTTATAAATTTATAATTTCAAAATAAACTTCAAATTTGGAAGGGAAACCTAAAAATTAGGTTAGGATAATTTTTTGGTATTTTTCTATAAATTTTCTTTTTTAATGAAGAGTTAAAAAACTATTTTTTAATTCAAAACTGCTTTTTCATATGATCTATTTTTAAGGTTAAATTATATTTAAAATTGATTTGAAAGTTTAATTAAATAATATTTTTTACCAATTAACCAAAATTAGGTCATTTGAACCAATTTTATATTTAAATTGGATATAAAATCATAGAAAACTTTTGATCGTTTTTACTTAAAAAACCTACAGTGTCATCCTATTAGCAGGGTTAATTTTCAATTAATTTCTGTCATGATTGTTATTAGAATTTGGAAAAATGGATTATATATTTTTTATAATAATAATTTATAATATCTAATAAGGTCAATAAAGTTTTTTAAAAAAATTATTAGTGATGGTAATTAAAATTAATTACATCAGTTAAGGTAAAAGTAATCTTAATTAAGGACTAAACCTTAAATTTAAGACCTAAAAAGACCTATACACTTTTCCAACACCCATTGGATGGAAATTATTCATAAATTCACCTTTAATTCTTGATTTTGGTTGGTTTGGTATGACTTTTGTTATGAAAAAACGTGGATACACCTAACTTGTTTTCGAAAATACCAAGCATGTCTTTTCCCTTCCCTATAAAAGGCCACCATCTCTCCCTCTTCTTTACACATCGCAAAGAAATTGTGCTCATAAAGTATATACCCAATACACTTCCCAAAATCCCTCCCTTAATCCTTGAATCCTCCCTTTGGGAATAAATTTTTCCAAGAAATATTGTTGGGACAAACCAAAATGAGTTACCTGATTAAGAGGTAACACCTTCTCTCAAGATCCTTTATTTTATTTTCCTTCTCCACCCCTAAACTATATTTATTCCATTATGTTATACAAAAATAGTACAATTAATATAATAGGATTTTTTTAGGCTAAGGGTTTTACCTACACTTACACACACCTCTATCTAATGGGTAACGAACATATTGTTTATGTGTACGGAGAACTTCTGCCTCACAAAATGACAATTGTTCAATTTTCCTTACCCCTATCATGGTGAAAATTATGATGGAAAAAATATTTATATATTTTATATATTATATATATTATTTATTTAATATTATTTATTCCTTTTAAAATAGATATCTTGTTTACTTTCCATTTGGTGTAAATATGATAATTTCATTTGAGGAAATGTGGACAACTGCCCCTCAAAGCGATGTGATTTGTTCACACACTACATGGGATGTACTAAGGATGGGTTTAGTGAAATTTTATAATATATATATAACATTATAATGATACTTTAATGATATCATATATATATATATATATCATTTTATTTATATCTTTTATTACAATAACAAAAACATAAACTACATTCATATATACATATGACTTACTGTCTCCATGAACGGTATATTCTATTTCATAATTATATATTATATATATATATTATTATACTAAAAATATACTAGATATACATGATATTTATATCATGTTCTTAATTCTTTAATCATGGTATAATTATAAGGACCAATAATATAACAAATTAAGACACATGTGAAGAATAAAATGAATATTATCCGAAGCGAAACCTTATCATAGGATGTTTAACAAGAGGGTAATATAAGGTTTTAATCAAAAAATATATGGTATTATATATAAGAATAAGTATATATAAAATATTTATAATAAATTTATATTTATTATACATGTGGTTTGAATAAGTATGATTGGAGTCAAGACATAAGGTATGGGGATTTCATCTCACTTTTTATTTCCACGAGATACATGCTATGTTCACCACTCTTTTGTTTGGTGTGGTGTATGTACTACCCCTGATTGTATTATATGTATATTATAATTAAATTTTTGGGTATTCACATATCTATTTTATTATATTTCTTTCATGGGGATTACATTTCAAAAGTTACCAAATCAGAGAAATAGTTTTGTCTCAATTTTCCTTCTTTGAGACTCAAGTTTTATTATGCACCTAAATTCTCTTTTGATGTGTATATAATTCCACTTTATAGGTTATATAATGAACTTACTTATTTTAATGATATTTTATGTTTCATTTAATTTCATTTTATTACATGGAGTTTATGAACCCAATTTACATAGTTATAAAAGTTCATTAAGATAATCTCATCACTTTTCAAGATTATTTATGTTTGTGATTAATTTGATAAAATATTATGATCTATATCTCAATAAAATTAATAAATTTTCTTATCCAATTTTTTTAATGATTTTTTCATATACTAGTACCATTTCTTCCACTCTTTGTAACATAAGACAGTTAAGAAAGGGTTTTTAAGAAAGACCAACTCCACCCTCTCTTTGGACTGAAATATATGTTCCTTCAAAACCATGTTCTCTAAAAAGGTTTTCCAAGAATATTGTATCATTATAATTTAATATTTAAAATAAATTTTTACCATTTTTTAATTTTACCAATCTATTTAAAGTAATCGTCTTATCACTTTCAAAACAATGCATTTTCTAAACATTTTACCATGAAAAAAGAATGTTATTTTTACCTCATACGACATTTACTGATTTACCTACCATTATATATTAGAAGATTCATTTTCTTTTTTAAAAGGTTAAATATTAAAAAAAAAATTGATTTTCAAGGTAAAATGTTTTCAAAATGGTTCCAAAATTCTTTTATATGTTTTTAAAGAATATTGTTTTTAAAAAAAAATGAAGTATTATTTATATATTTAAAAATTATTTTCAAAGAAATGGTTTCCAAAACATTTTCATAATCCTTTCGTATTTTATCGATTAAAAATGTTTTCAAAAAAATTTAAATATTTCCTCATATGTTTTCAAATTATTTTCAACGAAATGGATTTCAAAAAAAATCCAATCTCAATTCATATGTTTTCAAGTAAAAAGGTTTTTAAAACATTTTCAAGCTTTATTTATATGTTTTCAAATTGTTTTAAAATAAAAAGGACTTTAAAATTTTTTGAAGTTTATTTTATAAGTTTTTAAGGAAAAATATTTTCAAAATTATTTCATGTCTTCCTTATAATTTTTCGTGGTATTTTTTAAGAAATTTTTTTTCAAATGGTTTTATTTATTAAAAATACTTTTTCAAAGAAGAAAATATATTTTTCTCAAGAAACATTTTTTAAAGATACCTCAAAATTATTTTCTATCTAAGATGAAATCATTTTATGTTACTCATGACCTTCTAGGAAATTACCTATTGGTTCCATTCATATTATTTCTTTTAATGATTTATGCTTAATGTTGTGGTCTTTATGAAACCTATTTCTCTATCACGAGTTGTATGTTTTTGAAATTTTTTTCTCTTTAATGGGTTATTCTTTTGATTAAATGAATATGAAACATATATTTTTTCATAGGTTATGATATGATTACATGTTTATAATACCACTTTTATTTCATGGGTTATTATATGATTATTTATGATCTTGTGGAACATGTATGTATGATTTATTTATGAGATGGGGGGGCCTATATCTACCTCCAATTCATTAGGTAATGATTTATATCTCATGATATAGACTAAGATGGTCTTGGGAATGAACCTTGACTACTAAGATAGTCATGGGAGTGAACCATGACTACCAAGATGGTATGAGGAGTGAACTCATGCTACTAAGATGGCTATGTGAGAAAACCATGACTAATAAGATAGTATGGGGAGTAAACCCATACTACCAAGATGGTCTTGGAAAAAAATCCTTAGATACTATGGAAATCATATTATATGCTTATGTGTATGCCACAATTCTATGTTTTATTCCTATGTTTTTCTTTTAAGACTTATGGTCTTAATTATATTATGATCCATGTCTTATTAATTTACAATCTTAATTATGATCTATAATATTCATTGTATGATATTCAAATTTTATGCTCAAGTTCTATACCCTTTTTTCATGTTATTATTACACATTTCCTTTATTTACCCTTACTAAGCATCTAATCCCACACCATCTAATGTTTACATTCCCCAGGTTATGAAGAAAGTTTTTAGGTAGAAGTACAAAATTTGGAGATTTTTATGGGAGATTTTAAATATCTTTCACCAAGATAGAATATTTTGTTCCCAAATTACAAAATACACTAAACTATTATGGTCATTAGGTGTGTATTATTGTAACGTACTTAATATTCATCTAAAATAGTGTAATATCCAAGTATGTTAATCTTAGGTCTCTATAGTTGGTATCAAAGTAATGTTTTAGTCAAACTTTGGAAACTAGGATGGGAAAGCATTAGTGAGATCCCTAGGTATATTTCTAAGGATATGTCTTGGGATGTATTTAAGGATAAGTATAAGGATGATTTAATGTTTAGGATCATGTCCTGGAATATTGGTAAAGGATAGAGTGAGTGGTTTCTAAGAAATAGATACCTATCCGGATACTATAAGTGGATGTGGGTCTAGAATAGATATACCTTAGGGTAACAACTCTGAAAATATGTTTTGGGCCTGACTCGGGCTATTCTAGTACACGACAATGGGTCTTGATGCACACCTAGTTTGAAATTCCCAGGGCATATGCTTTGGGAATTCACAAACTCTTCATGAACTATCATGAATGATTTCAATATAATTTGGGTATTAATATAATAGGATAAACCTAGGGTGTCATAGATTAAGGAAGGTGTCATGGTTTGGAAATACTATAAGTAATTATTTTGATGACTATGTGGTTTTATACTAGAATAATTAATTCTCATACTATGCTTTTGGTTTTAGTTAATGGAAAGAAGTAGAATTAATTGTATTAACATTGAATGTGATGGATGATTTGTTGATGAGTAGTCAAGTGGGATGATCACTGGAGTGAGAGATGTTGTGATCATGTCTAATCTATTTCCATAGAACATGATTAATAATGTGCACCTTAACCAACTCTAAAACTCACCATTGAAGTGAAAGAAGCAATTATCTAAGATTCCGGGTAATGGAGACCATGTAAGAAATAAGATTTTGGTTCCTTTATGTCATGAATGTGGATGGAATCACCTAAGTGAATTTCTTATATGAATAAGAAGATATTTTTACTAAGGAAAAGAAGGATACAAAACCAGTTATTACTTAAGAAAAATTAAGTGTTCAATTAACAAAATGGATAAAAGTATTGGCCTCCCTAAGGAATCATAGAAGGTTAAGTGTTTTAAGTATAGAATAAATCATTATTATGTAACTCAATGTACCTAGAGGAAATCTACTGAAGAGGATCAGTAAGGTGTTATGATTAATGGTTACAATTCTGATGTTGAAGAGACTACAAATGAAATGTGAAAGGAAATAGGTATTGTATAATAGGATGAGGTAGACTTGATAATGGAATAAGGATAAAGTGGAATAATAAATATTTTATGTATTTGGATTCAAGAATTATGTTATATTAAAGTTGAAATATATAAGGATTGTTTAGTTTAGGTTTTTCTATATGGATTTACAAGAACACATTGAATGGTTTTTGATGGAATATAAAAGTGATATAATGTCAAGGTGATGTCCATGGAAAAAACATTATTAAGGTAAAATAACCCTCAATATGTTCCTTATGTTATGATAATGTTGTTTGGATAAAGATATGTGGCATATGATTAAGTAAATTGGATGGTACTTATTACCTTGTAACTAATTATGGACTTATTGAAAATTAGTTTATTCTATAATGGATTAAGTTTAAAATTTATTTGAATATATATATATTAATATATGGAATAAGGATGAATTCATGTTTTTTAGAAATATTTATGGTAATTCAGGTTGTTACCATGTTCCAAGAGAATTTATAATGAGGCCATTCACATGTTTGGAATGTATCAACCAAGAGTTACATTGTGATATATGGGGGATCAAAATTAATCTGGTTTTTTGAATATATTTCTAAAGTTTTGTATTTTAAACTTTGATAAGGGTTATAATGTTAACCATTCATGTAAATTTTCAGTTAAACTTTGAAAGAAGTATGTATGCATTAAGTTTTTATTGAAAACCTTAGTTAAAAGGATACTCGGTGATTGACCTTATTTCAAGTATGTCTAAATTATTTATATCTGGTAATCATATTAGTATGGTTTTATAAAAAATACATCATGTATGTGATAAAAAATCATGTCTGGAAAGGTTGTGGGTGTTGAATCCATGAATAAAGTAAGATAAGGGTTTCATGCCTACCACTGGCCTATGCGATGTCCTAGTTAATGTATAATTATTTTTGATGAATAATGATTTATGATGAAATAAAAGTGTTAATATTATGTTTAGAGATTAATATATTAACCATATTTATTTTTTAAGAATATTTATAGATAAATAGTTATACTTTAAACTCTTTTATGGGCCTTAAGATCTTCTAAAAGTTTATTTTAACACTTCACGGATCAAAGTTATTTTCTGGATGTCCATTACATAAAGTAAAGGATGAATTGGAAATTTATAAAAGAAAAAATAAAGAATGAAATTTTATTTATAGGAATATATCAAGTAAGTATATTTCCTTATATTCTTGTTCAATAAAATAATTAATCAATGATAGGATAATGATCAAAAGAAATTTTGTTTTCTTAATGCCTTAATTTTGCTGAACCAATGGCATTTTAAATCATCACAAATTTATAAATTTGAGGCTCTCAACACTTTATTTGATCTTTAAATTGTTTTTGATTTATGACCTCAATAACTCCCTATAAATATTTATTATTTTCCTCCATGTCCAGTCTTCACTCCCAACCTATGTTCTCCTATGTGAAAACCTATTTATAGGTTACTTTGGGTAACCATTATGGTTTGAACTTTCCCTTTTTAAGGGATTTTTTAGAAACCATTTTTATAATGTTGGATTCTATGAATGAAACTTTCAAGTATTAAACCTTTGATAACGGATATGAATTTCGAGGCAGAAATTTATTTTAAGGTGTATAGAATGTAACACCCCAAGATTTTGTGAATTATTATTTTTTAATTAATTTAACCCTTGAGGTATTTTTCATTTCACATTATAATTAAAATAGTTTATTTTATATTAAATCACTATGTTTGGATTCTGTTATATGTAACACCAAGTTAATAATGCACTATAAAGAACTTAGATTTTATCTTCCTCTACACATAACATCAATTTTCGCTTGTGTTACACATAATAATGACTTTCCTCAATGTCTTGTGTAACACACATAACTAAGTTTTACCAAAAAATAATATATTATTATGATATTATTATTTAATAAAATTAGATATAACATAGCTATTAAATTATAAATTATGAATAGTATTAACTAATTTATGAAAATATATTGTTTACAAAAATATAAGATGAATTCATAGGTTATCAATTAATTAGAAATTAATATGAAAACTGATTAAATATAAAGTAAAGTATTAATATTTTTATGGTCACAAATCTATTTTACCTAATTAATTAAGTTAATTACAATTAGTGGGTTATATTAATGTAATATATACTTTATATATCCAATAAAATATTTTTTTTATTTATCCAATATATTGTATATAAATAAGTTAAGAACAAACCGAATTTTTTGCATAAAAACCTATATTTTTTATAAAGGTAGTTATAAGACCTTTTAATGAAGAAACCCTTTAAAATCCAATTTTTTGAACTTTTATATATTTAATATGTCAAAAAAACTCTATATATGTAATAAAAAAATAAAAATTAGGTTGGGATAATTTTTTGGAATTTTTCTATAAGGTTTCAATTTTTAATGAATAGTTAAAGTACTGGATTTTCATTCAAATCTGTTTTTTCATCTAATTAATTTATAAAGATAAATTATATTTTAAATTGGTTTAAAATTTTAATTAGATAATATTTTTATCAATTAATCCAATTTTTGGCTTTGGATACAATTTATCATTGAAATTGGATATAAAAAACATAGCAAACGTTTGGTCATTTTTACTTTAAAAACCCATATTGTCGTCCCGTCGGCGGGATTAATTTTAAATTGATTTATTACACTAATGTGATTTTATTTTGGAAAAATTGATTCCATATTTTGAATAATAATAATTTATAATATTTAATAAGGTCATCTTAGTTTTTTTCCAAAATTATTAGTGAAATTAATTAAAAGTAATTGCATTGGTTAAGGTAAAATTAATCTTAACTAAGGACTAATCTTTAAAATTTAGACCCAAAATGACCTAGAAAG
This sequence comes from Viscum album, assembly GCA_963277665.1. Lineage (NCBI taxonomy): Eukaryota > Viridiplantae > Streptophyta > Magnoliopsida > Santalales > Viscaceae > Viscum > Viscum album. Next base: position 745,545,336 of record OY728129.1, on the reverse strand, counting down.
TTGTCTAAAACCCATTTTATGGAAATTATTAATCCATTAACCTTAAATTACTTATTTTTATTGGTTTTCTATGACTTGTTTTTGGTAAAAACTTGGGTACACCTAACTTGTTTTCAAAAATGTTAAGTGTATCCTTTCCCTTCCCTATAAAAGGCCACCACATCTACCTATTCTTCACACATCTCAAACCACATAGAATCATCCAAGATGTTCCCAATAAAATTAAAAACATCTATAAATTTATTATTGAAGCCTAACTTTTCAAATAAATTCTTCCATGAGATTGTTTTGGTACAAACCAAAAGGAGTTACCCGATTAAGAGGCAACACCTTCTCTCAAGATCATTTCATTTATTTTCCTTATTTAACCCTCCACTCTCTTTATTTCATGATTTTATAAAAGAAAAAGTATACTAAATATGCTATTATGATGTTATGATATGGTTTTTACCTACACTTACACACACCTCCATTTAATGAGAAACAATCATACTATTTATGTGTATGGAAAACCTCCACCTCACAAAACAATGATTGTTCAATTTTCTTTACTGCCTCTCATGGTGGAAATTATGGTGGAAAATATATATATATTTATTATTTTATATTTATTATTTCTTTAATATTTTTTATTAATTTCACAATATATATCTTTTTACTCTCCATTCGGTGTAAATACGATAATTTCGTTTGATGAAATGTGGACTACCACCCCCTCAAAGCGATATGTTTCATTCACACACTACATGGAATGTATTAAGGATGTGTTTAGTGAAAATATATGATATATATAAAATTATTATGATTATATAATGATATTATATACAAATATACATATATTTCATTTTCTTTCTTTCTTTCAATACAATAATAAAAACAGAAACACCGTTCATGCATACGTACGATACATTGTCTCTATGAATGGTGTACTCCATTTCAGACTTCTATATTTTATAGAGTATTATAATAACAATATAATCTATATACATGATATTTATATCATTTTTTACATTATTTAATCATAATATAAGTATAAATACCAATGATATGACAAACTAAGACACATGCAAAGAACAAAGTGAATATTATCTGAAGTGAAAACTTAACATAAATGGTTAAAATAGGGTAATATAATTTATTAATAAAAGAATATATTGTATTAGATATAATATTGTGGTTTTTTAAATATTTATAATAAATTTTTATTTATTATAAGGGTGGTTTGAACGAGTACGATGAGAGTCAAGACATAAGGTAATGGGATTTCATCTCCCTTTTTATTTTCTTGAGATAATGTTATGTTCTCCACTCTTTTCATTTGTGTAGTGTATGTTCTACCCATTATTGTATTATATGTATCTTATAATTAAATTTATGGGTATTCACATATCCATTTTATGATATTTCTTTCATGGGTATTAACTTTCAAAACTAACCAAATCGGTGAAATAGTTTTGTCTCAATTTTCCTTCTTTGAGGATCTTGTTTTGTTATGTAACTAATTTTTTTTTAGATGTGTATAGACTTACATTTTACAAGTTATATATTTAATTTCCTTATTTTCATGATGTTTTATGTTTAATTTAATTTCCTATTCTTAAATGGAGAGTATGGTCCCAAGTTACCAAGTTATAAGAGTTCATTGAGACAATCGCATCGCTTTTCAAGATTGTTTATGTTTACACTTCCTTTGATGAAATATTATGATACATATCTCAATAAAATTCATGTATTTTATTCTCATCTATTTATTAATGATTTATTCATATATTAATACCATTTATTTCACTCTTTGGTATATAAGATAATTAAGAAAGTGTTTTTAAGAAATCCCATCTTCACCCTCTCTTCGGTTGGATATTTATGTTCCTTCAAAACATGTTTTCTAAAAAGGGTTTCCAAGAATATTGTACCATTATCCTTTAATATCTAAAATAAATTTTTATCCTTTTTTTCATTTACCAATCTCTTTAAAGGAATGTTTTTTTCACTTTCTGAACAATTCATTTTTCTAATCTTTTTACCTGTAAAAGGAATGTTCTTTACATCGTACAGCTTCTATATATTTACCCACTGTCATTTCTTTCAATATTTCTTTTAATTTTTAAAAGTTTAATATTTAAGGAATTATTTTTTAAAAATAATTTTCAAGGAAACGTATTTTCAAAATGTTTTCAAACTTTTTTATAATTTTTTCAAGGAAAATTGTTTTAAAATTTTTTCAAGAATTATTTAAAACTTTTCAAAGTATTTTCAAAGAAATAGTTTTCAAAACATTTTCATGATCCTTTAATATGTTTTAAAGTAAAATAGTTTTCAAAAAAATTAATAATTCCTTATATATTTTCAATATATTTTCAATGAAATGGTTTTCAAATCATTTTTAAGATCATTTCATATGTTTTAAAGTAAAAATATTTTTTTAACATTTTCAATTATTCTTTGTACGTTTTCAATTTTTTTCCAATGAAAAATGTTTTTAAAATTCTTTGAAACTTATTTTATAAGTTTTCAAGGAAAAAGGTTCTAAAAATTATTTCAATTATTCTTTATAATTTTTTAAGTTATTTTTTTAATAAAATTATTTTGAAATTTTTTTAAGTATTAAAAATACTTTTTCAAAGGATAAAGGATATTTTCCTAAAGAAACACTTTTGAAAGATATTTCAAAAATATTTCCCATATAAGGGGGAATCTGTTGATGTTACTCATTCCCTTCTAGGAAATTATCTAAAGGTTAAATTTATATTCTTTTTATGAATGGGTTATTCTAAATGCCATAATATTTATGAAACTCACTTCTCTTTCACAGGTTATACGTTTATGAAATCATTTTATCTTTCACAGGTTATGATTTTGAGGAAAATATTATGAAACCTATATTTTTTCATGGGTTATGATATGATTATTTATTATATTTTGGAACATGTATGTATGATTTCATTATGAGATTTTTGGGACCTATATGTACCACCAATGCATTGGTTAAATATTTATATCTCATGAGATAGACTAATATGGTCTTGGGAATGAACCTTGACTACTAAGATGGTATGAGGAGTGAAATAATTCTATTAATATGGCCATGGGAGTGGACCGTGATAAATAAGATGGTATGGGGAGTGAACTCATTCTATCAATATGGTCGCGGTAGTGATTCCTAGGATACTATATAAATCATATTTTATGCTTATGTGTATGCCACAATTTCATGTTTTAATCCAATGTTGTGATTTCATGAATTATGCTTTTAATTTTATTATGATCCATGTCTTATTAATTTCCAATATTTATTATTTTCTCTAATGTTAAGGGTGTGATCTTCAAATGTTATGCTCAAGTTTCATACCCTTTGTTCATATTATGCCTACACATTTACTTTATTTACCCTTATTGAGCTTCTGAGCTCATATCTTCTTATGCTTCCTTTACCTAGGTTATAAAGAATGGTTTTATTTATAAGTAATAAAGGAGGAGATCATTATGGTAGATATTTAATATCTTTATCCAGGATAGAATATTTTGTTTTAAAGTTTCTAAATACACTAAACTATTATGGTCCTTGGGCGTGTATTATTGTAATGTACTGAATATTCATCTAAAATTGTGTAATATCAATGTATGTTAAGCATGGGTATCTATACCTATAGATAATAGCTTGATTTTTTATAGGTTCAAATAATTGTCCCTATAAAAATTGTATCTTTTTTTTATCCCTAACTTTTTCCTAAGCCATTGAAGGATGGGATTAGTAGGTATGAACTCAGATTTTACTCAGGATACCCTTTATGGTCTTGCAGCCTAAATTTTTTTATATATTTTCTTTGTCATAAATTATCAATTATTCTTGAGTAAAAAAATTTCTTGTGAAGTGATCATAGACTCAACATTATCCTAGTATTCCTTGATTGGGTTTACAACCTAGCAAGTATTGTGTCTCTTTCAATTGGATGTTTTATGTTCTTCTAAGTTAGAAATTTTTTTTTAGTTTAGTGTATTCTATATCAAACCTATTTTTGACACCTTGAGGGTAGTTATTTTTTATGGATTCAAAGCTTAGGCCCTACATCATGTGTTTTTGGGTCATACAATGAGAGCCATTGAAAGGTTTGAGAATGCAGTACTACATTCCTTCTTTGAGAGTGAGTAAAATACATGGTGACATAATGTTGAGGATATTGAATCCACTTTAATAGTTCAGACATAGGAATTGTAAATCATGGTCTAGGAATTTTTGAGTCAACCAAAAATGGGGGCTAAAAAATAAAGTTCAACCAGTAGTAATGGTTTAAACTAGTATCACACATATAAGGGACAATGGCTCATGGATTTAAGTGGTACATTACTCTAGGACTAGAGCACCCATTGTTAACAATCTTTGAGAAGTTTCATTATTCACTAGTTTTAGTGGGGTCTATTTAGATTAGTTAGTCCCTATTGCAAATACATTATAGGTAAGAAATAAGGGAAATAACTCAAGGTTATTGGGTTATGAGAGAAGTGTATAAAATCTTGAAATTGGTGAGTGTAAACTTAGACTTCAAATAAATGAATGTGATTTTTGGAAAATATAAGATTTAAAAATGGTTAAAGTATCCTAAAATTTGTTTCGCAGCATAATGAACACTTTATCATAGTAAGGGGATGTGATAAGTCATCTTCCTAACTTTTTCTTAGATCAATTGGTACAACGATCAAAGATCAGATTTCTATAGGGCCCCAAGATGGGTCCTAAAATCTTTGTGCCTTTTGTGTTTATGCTCTATATTTCACCTAAACCTAAGAGATAAATTTATTATAGAGAAAAGAATTTAATAATGATCATATTGACCTTTGAGGGTTTTTATCCTGAGATGTTTTATGTCTCATTCTCTAGCTGTATAATGTCTTTCAATTTGGGTCATCAAAGGATAGTGTTTAAGGTCATAAATCTTTGACCAAAGTGAATCTGGTTTATGGTAATTATTCACATGGACCTGGTATTAGATGAGTGTTACACAAAAACTTAATTAGGTTTATCATGATCAAGAGTACTTCAACATCCTTTCAAATAGAGGATGATAATTTTGTGAATCATTTATCAAGGTTCTCATATCCTAAATATTGGTATGGGACATTCGTTCTATGTATGATCATGAATAAATCTATGGTAATGAGCTCTACTATGATTATTTGAAGTCTTAATAGGATTATTATTCTTTTTTTCAAGGAAAAGGCACAATTATTTTATCAGTCGGGAGCTCATATACATGTTCTAGAGGCAGACATGCATAGTCAAATAGAGGATGCTTTGAAGCTAGGTTTTCTTTTCCAAGGTCCATGGAAGGTTTTTGTAATACTAGGTACTAAATAAATGAAGTCTGGTTAAAGGATTTAGGTTCTTAGAAAGATTATGGGATCACCTGGAACATTAGTTGATCGGGGTTAGCTCTTATTTTCCTTTGATATGGGGTGATGATGTATGATCATCTATATATTTTATCATGATGTAGTGAGGACCTCTATATCGTGTAGTTTAACATCATAAGATAATGATGTTTTCCTTAACATTTATGTTATTAGGTAAGGATGTAGGAACCAATGTGTAATTGTGTAAGATATTATTAAGGACATTTTTTATTGGTCGGAGAAATTCAAATGTGGGTGGAATTATTTTATCATTATATAGTCTTACTAGTGGTTATCCATGTGCTAGAACCCCTCCTTTATAAATCTATCTTATACTTAAGAAATCCATGTATTGATCTGATTCATACTTAGAAGGAATGAGTCTATATTACTTTTCCCTCCTTAAGAATGTTTTGTTCTTTCATGGTAGACTAGAGATTAGGGGATTGTAAAATTTTTATGGTTGGGTTTCTTGGATTTACCTTTTTATTTTATAAGGGTAGGAATCAAACCATAGATAGATCTTTTAAAGAGATCCATATTCTTTGATCTGACTTGTATGAATGGGATAGGGTCATGTTTCCCATAAAATTGGGGTAACACACTACCATTCATGTTCATGAACTATTATTATTGATTTTACCCATGATTCAAAGGGTTCTCATATTTGGAGAGTCTTTCTCCAGTGGGGAAATTTTATTATCTTATGACCAATAGAGTATGATATCTTTCAATATGGGTCAAGAACCTGGGGAGGTTATGACAGTGTAGAACCTCCAGTAGAGGACAAGGAAATATACTCAGGAATCAGTATGTATCCCAAAAGGTCAGGTTTCAAGCCACACATATTTCTTATAAAAACAGACTTCATGCGTAGATCTAGCTTGAACACAAGGAGGGGGTATTTTTATTATATCTCCCCTTAGTAATCATTGACATTTTAGTCATTTAATAGGTTCTCTATGTATATCAGTCTCATACATAAAGAAAAATAATTTCCATATTTCATTCTATCATAGAGGTAAAATATTGATCTCCATCACATATTTATAGATTGGACAACCCACATTATTAATTTTAGGTCATGGAGGATAGACAGTATGTATTATAGTTAAATGTCATGCAATTAGGATGTTTTTGACTAAATTAATTTCATGCGACTATGATGTATTACCAATAGTAATGACTAACTAAATTAAATTGGGTCTTCATATAATATTCATACCCTTAGATTAAGAGGTAAAAGAATATGATATTATAATATTACTTTGATAGTGGGTACGATGAAAAAATGTGTAACATTGAAGGAATCTGAATCATCTTGAATAGTTAGGTTATGGTAAGTGTACATCATAACCCACAAATATCCAAGTTAATTTGAGGTGTAGGCTGGTGGATATAGTTCAACCATTAGTAATGGTGGAGAGCTTATATGCTACACAGCCAGGAAAATAATGCATGAATTTAAGAGGGCCTCTTTTCTAAGACTAAAACACTCACTAGGTGTAAGTTCCAAGGTATTGCATTATTCACCAATGAATCCTAGTGGTGTCCCTTTGGATTAACCAATCACTATTACCAATTTTATACAGGGTATAACTAAGATCAAGTGATCCCAAGGACTATGGAATTCCAAAATATTGATATCAACTCAAGAAATTAGTTGGTATTAACTTGGACATCAAAAATATGAAGGTGGTTCATGGAGAACATAAGATTCAAGAAGGTTTTCAGCACACTAAGGTATATTCCAATGTGAATTGAACATATTTTGAGGTTAAGGAATAAAACATGTGATTCTTGAATAAAAACCCATCAGAGGAGATGATCCATTCAATGTGATAACCTCATGTCATGAAGTTTAATTTCATGCGATAAGAAAATTATTGTGTAGTTTAACTTCGTGGGACTAGGATACTATTATGAAATTTAATTTCATTCAACTATGATGTGGTTCCCTATATTTGGATAGAACACAGCTCGACCATGTTGGTCAAAGTGACATTACTGGTCCCCTAAGCTCACATGAGTCATGATTGATGTGAGAAAAAAGAGACAAAAGGACAGTTGATTGAGCCATGTGAGAGTTTATGACATGGAATATGTGTGGGTATTCAGATATCAGTATGAGAAGGAATCCCCACACAAATTTTGTTCTCATTAGTGAACATAGATGTGAGTTATGGGAAATCATGGATAGTCCTGAAATGGAGGATCCATACATCACTGCATATCTCATATAATAGAAATCAATCCACACATAGTTCTTATTCAAGAATCCCCTATGAAAGTCTAAACTATATGCATAAGAAGGGTAATTTTTTTCTTTTAATCATGGATGGGCCCATGATTTGAGATCTATGTTTCAATATGATTCATGTGGTAATAAGAATTAAACCACATGTATTTCTTCAAAATAAGGTTCTCTACATATATCAGTCTCATGTGCAAGTAATGGGGAAACTATTACTATCAGGCATAGGCCACTTATGTGCCAAAATATTATATATGGATTTAGCCCTATTGTAGCGAATGATAAATTTCTAATCTTGAAAGGATATCCAATTGTCTCTATGTCTCTTAGGGGAATGATAATCAAACGACATGTAATTATTAAATGGATAATTCTCTGTGAAGGTCAAATCAATATGAAAAGAGGGGAATTTTCCTTTTATATTTTTTGTTGGACCTAATATTTGAGATATGGAAGTCATTATATATCCTGCAATGATAGGAATCAATACATATGTAGTTTTGATATAAACGTTATGCAGTTTAGAGTCACCCCATAGGATTTGGAATATTAATGCATAAGACACCAAGATTTTTTTAATCCCTCTTGTACATGGGGAAAATGGATAAAATAAATCATGTATTTAAATATCTATATTAAGAATTATCGTTCAATGATTAGTGGGAAAAGAACCACACCATCATGGAAATATCCCTTGGGATTGTGGGGGACTTTCCTTTAGAAAAAAAATATTTCCCATAAACAAGATACTAGACATTTTAGTATTCACAAATAAATCCTAGTGGGGTCCCTTCAAGAACCATAACATCCCCTAGGTACAATCTATTAGGCATTATGTTATTCACTATAAAATCCAAGAAGGGTTCATTTAGGATCGTTCAGTTCCTATCATTAATATTTTTTAAGGTATAACCATGAGGATGTGAGTTCAAGGCGCATGAAATTTCAAGAGCATATATGGTCAAGTTATCTAACAACCTAGACATAATAAGGGGAATGATGTTTGTATAGTGTAAAAGGGGAGTTTCTAAAGGGATTTTGAGGCTCAAGGAAGTTAGGACATCGTAGAGGTTACATACCCCAAAATGAAATGGTGTAATAATGTGATATCATATGCTTTCTTTGAGTATGGGTACAATGCATATATGAGAATCATTGAAGGTATCAGAATATTCTTGAATATTTGGGTAATGTAAAGTATAAATCATAACCTAAGAATATGTGAGTTAATGAATATTGGATACCAGTGGGTATGAGTCAACCATTAGTAATAGAATATATCCCATATTCCATTCATTCAAGATAATATCTCCTCGATTTAAGGGGTTTTATCCCCTATTAATTAAAATCACTAGGGTGTTGTGCAATTCACTAGAGAATCCTAGTTTTTTCCATTTTGATTGACCAATCCCTATTACCATCTTGTATGATGGGGGAACCAATATCATGGGAGCCCAAGGCTCATGGGGTTCTAGGAGAAGGGTATCAACTTTAGGAATTTGGGGGTATTAACTTAGATATCAAAGATATAAAGTTGTGTCATGGAGAAACTAAGATGCAATAAGGGTTTAAGAACCCTAAAGGCTATGCCAACAAGTATTGAACACATTTTCTAGGTGAAGGGATAAGACATGCAATTTTTTAATAAATAGTTACCAAGGAGAATATCTATTTGATATGAAGGCCTTTTGTTGTTAAATATAATGTCCTGTGACTATGAAGTTTTCATTATTTTTAGCATCATGCATCTAGTACATTTTCATATAGTTTAACATTATGAAAATAGGATGTTGTTGTGGAGTTTAATGTTATGAAACTATGATGTTGTTGTATAGTTTAATTCCATGCAACTAGGATGTTTTCATGTAGTTTAATGTAATGAAACTAGGATATTGTTGTGTAGTTTAATGTTATGTGACATGGATGTTGCTGTGCAGTTTAAAGTCATGAGACTAGGATGTATCACCGAGAGTAATGAATATCTCAAGGAAATTGGGTCTTCATAGAAGATAAATACCCCATGATAAAGGGGTGTCAGAATATGATATTATTATATTTCTTTAAAAATTGTTATGATTCACAAATGTGTAACTTTTAGGGTATCCAAATCCTCTTGAATATTTTGGTTATGGGAATAAAAAATCATAACCCATGATTATTTTATTTGATGATATGTGGAGACTAATTGGTATAGGACAACCATTTATAATAGAAAAATTCTATATTATATGAAGTTGGGACAATAACTCTTAGATATAAGGGGTGTCTCTCCTCTATGACCACTTAACCCACTAGGTGAAAGATCTGAGGCCTTGCGTTATTCACCAGTAAATACAAATGGTGTTCCTTTGGATTATCAAATAACTATTATCAATTTTCTGTTGGTGAGAACTAGAATTAGGGGAGCCCAAGGTCCATGGGGTTCTAAGAGAAGGATATCAACTCAATTAATTGGTTGGTATTAACTTAGATATCAGAAATATGAAGTTGGTTCTTGGAGAATGTAGGATTCATGAATGGTATGAGCATCCTAAAGGCTACTCCAGCATATAGTGATCGCATTTTGAGGTGAAGGGATAAAATGAGTTATTCTTTAGTGCACAATAATCAGAGGGGATGATATGTTCAACATAAATACTTCTTTTCATTCAGTTTAAATTCATGAAACAAGGATGTTTTCATGCAGTATAACATCATGAAATTATTATATTGTCAAGTAGTTTAAAGTCATGCTACTAGAATATTTTCATGTAGTTTAATCTTATGAGACTAGGATGTGGTTCCCAATTTTTAGATAGAATTCACATAAATTAATATGGTCAGAGAAACTTTTTAGGTACCTTAACCTCACATGAGTCATGATTATCATGAAAAATAAAATAAAAATAGAGAGTTGATTGAGCCTTGTGAGATTGAATGATGAGGAATATGTGGGGTTGTTCACAATTTAATGTATACAAGAACCTTTAAATGGATATGAATCTCATTTATGGGGGTTATTGGGAGTGGAAATAAATCATGCCTGGGCTTAAAATGGAATATCCAGACATTACTATGTATATTATTGTAATAGGAATTACACCACACATATGTATTGCATGGAATTTTCCTCACACTTCTTATGTGCTCATGTGGGGAGATTGCATTTTAGTCGTATTGTGTTCGGGCCCAATATTTGAGATATGGGTGTCATTATGTATCTTATTATTGAAGGAATCAATCCAAACATAGTTCTTATAAGGAATGATCAATACATAAGTCTTACCCATATGCGTATAGGGGCTATTTTCCACTATATTGGGTTAGACCCAAGATTGGAGATCCGAGAATCACTATGTATCCTATGGTAATTTGAATAAAGTGACACATGGTTCTTTAGAATGTTCCCTATATAGGTATGACCCATAAATATATAGGGTTTCATTTTTATATGTTTAGTGGTTGGGCCCATGATTTGGGATCTGGGCATTATAGCATCCCACCTTTTTATCACATAAACTTTCATTACATTTTACAAAACCGAGGATCTTTAAGGTTTAGTGTCTTGGAAACCAGGAACATAAAACATGAAAACATAAAACATTCTTCTTAAACACTTGAAAGGATTCTCCTCATGTTCATCTTAGGTTCATTACTGCATCTCATAACCTGGGGACATACATCAAATGAAAGGGTGAGCAGAAGGCCCAGTATGGGAAACAAGGGAAACATTTAACATGTGAACTTGAGATACATCAATAATGTCATGAAAAAGAACTTTAAGGCATGAGAAAGAAATAATGTGGCATATCATAATAAAAATAACATTTTTCATAACTTTAAGATGTTTCTACATCATTTAATATAGACAATCATGAACATATCACCAAGGTCCATCCCCAAGGTGTCATTTGAAAATTACCAAGGTTATTCACCAAGATATCGTGAAAATTGTAATCTCTAGTGGTTACATCATTACCCAATGCATTGGAGCGCTATCAGGGTGCACCCTTAAATTTGAATTTATTATCATGTGAGCCACATATATCATCATCAAAAGTTTCATAAATAACCCATATAGCATAAAATAAATGGGTTTCATTTCATAATCATAACGTTTTAAAAACTGCTTTAAAGACAAGATCTTTATGTCACTTTAAACCCACATAAGGGGAGAGCGGGTTTCATGTATATAAATCCCAGAATTTAAAATAGAACATTTTGATATATATGTGAATACCCCTGTATAAATAAGAGCCTTGAGTATTCACTTTATAACATAAAATAATTTTTAGAAAATAGAGAGGCATTTTGAGACGAAAATTCTGCAGCATAACGGCTATGTTTCGGGGTTTTAGAAAACATTGAAAAGAGAGGGGACATGGGTCAAACATTCATAAATGACCCATAAAACAGTAGGGTAACAGAATATAAATGATTTAAGAACATGGTAATGAAATTTTAAATATATACCATATGGAATGAAGAACATGAAAGGAAGACAAAAATAAGATTTCTCTTATGAAAATTCGGCAGCCCAACGGCGTCATTTAAACTTCAACAAAAATGAATTGACGAGATCAAATAGGGTCTCTCATCATATGAACATAAAATATCAGTATGATATATATAGAGATCATACCCCCAACATAATACAAAGTAACTTTCAAGACTTGACATGGAATTAGAACTTTGAAAAGGGAGAAAGGTGGAAGGACCACTTAAAAATTCAGCAGCCTAATGACGCCACTTAAACTTCAAAATACTAAATTGAAGAGATAAAATGGGTTCTCTCATCATATGGTCATAAAATATCAGTATGATAGATATAGAGATCATACCCCAACATAACAAAAACGAACTTGAAATAATTGACATGAAAGTAGAACTTCAAAACGAGAAGGGTGAAGAACCACTTAAAAATTCGGCAGCCTAACGGCGCCACTTAAAACATCAAAATACTGAATTGAAGAGATCAAATGGGGTATATCATCATATTATCATAAAATATCAGTATGATAAATTTAGAGATCATACCCAAAAATAATAAAAAGGAACTTGAAAGAATTGACATGAAAGTACAACTTTGAAAAACGAGAAAGGTGAAAGAACCACCTAAAAATTCGGCAGCCTAACGGCGCCACTTAAAACATCAAAATACTAAATTGAAGAGATAAAATGGGGTCTCTCATAATATGATCATAAAATATCAGTATGATATATTTAGAGATCATACCCCAACATAATAAAAAGGAACTTGAAATACTTTACATGAAAATAGATCTTGAAAAATGAGAAGGGAGAAAGAATCTGTTACAAAAATTTCAGCAGCTTAACGGAACCACTTAAACTTCATAAAATGAAATAATGAGAGTAAGAGGGGATCTCTCATTATAAGAACATGAAAAGGGAAGTAATAGGAGTATAAAATAACACCATTTAACATAATAATATGGAGCATAAAAGAAATTACATAAAAGATATTTCTTGAAAAGAAAGAGAGAGATCAGATCCCTTACCTTAAAACGTAACTCTTAAAAATCAAAGGTTTGGACCTTGAGGGCTTGGGGGCACCTTGGGATGCCTCTTTGGGAGGTAATGAGACCAGAACTTCATTGGGGGAGAGTGGGGAGTCGAAAGGATGATAGTATTTCTTGGTATTTATATGGAATGTCAGGGGATAAGGCATTAATGGCCAAGGGACACCTCAAAAGTGGTTTTCTCAAAAGCATGGGCCCTCCCATGGTACTTCCCATAGAGTTAGGCCAAATGGGGCCCAACATACAATAATTCATCACCTTTAGTCGACCATCCCTTAAAATATCTCATGACATCATCATGACACAGTTATGATGTCATTAAACATACTGAAACCCTAAAACTGTATTTTTACTATTCACTAAAAATTCAACTATCTCAGAAAAATCCCAAAATTTCACATTAACCAAATATCAATGCTCTGATTTCAAAAATGAAATCCATTTTATAAAAATAATTTTCTAAATATTTTAAATTTTATTTTTAAATAAATACACTATTCACCAAAAATTCATTTTTTTCAGAAAAATCCCCAAAAATTACCTTAACATAATATCGCTGCTCTGAGTTCAAAAATGAAATCCATTTTATAAAAATAATTTTCTAAATATTTTTAATTTAATTTTTAATTAAAAAACAATATTCACCCAAAAAAATTAATACTTGAATAATAATTTATGAAACCGTTATTTAACCATTTTATTTAATCACATTACTTAATCAAGGTGCCTAGATTATATTAATACTTTCTTTAAGTGAGATTACTAATCCATTTGGACACATTACTAATCCTAATCATAAAATCACTATTCATAATTTATTATTCATCAAAAATAAATTTGATCTTATTAGACTCTAAATTTATTACTGAACATAATTGTAGAAGACCATTTTTTGAAAATCATTACATATTTTTAATTATTTAAGGTTTACATAAAGATTTTTAAAATATCCTTTTTCTAAAATTCAAAAAAAATATGCATACTATATTTATCCGGTCATTTGAAAAGTCAAAAACATCATCATAGGAAGAAATCCTAATTTTTATTTAAAACAAAGGATTACACAAGGCAGTTATGGTCTCCTTATATAGCCCCTTATCACACCAGCATAGGACCTAAGTGTAAGGTGTGCTAAGGTGAGAGAATCCGAGGGAGGCTTGGACAACATCGCACGAGTAGTAATTTCTATCAGTTTGAACTTCTCGCAAAGGCGATTCTGTTCTAGCTTCACACGATGAATTTCGTCTTGGGTTTGGTCCAGAGCAAAGCCCAGTGGTGCTACCTCCTTCCCAATTTCTGTTAGATGGGCTTCGATCCGTCCAAGACTACTGGGTGAGGCCATCGTATCTTCTTTCTATAATAATTAACCAAGATTACTTGAATTTAGAGACAATAATCAAAACATTTAGTTTCCAGCGGTCATATTGACCAATGGTCATATAACAGTTAAAACACAATGGTCTCATTTTAATTATAATCAGGTTATCAAATGAAACATTTTTGTTGAGTATAAAAATAAAATAAAATAACACATAAAATTAGGAAACAAGATTTATTCAAAATTTCGGGTCGTTACAATCTTCCCCCCATTAAGAAATTGCATCCTCGCAATTTTTAAAATTGGGTTTTGAAATTTCATTGAAAGTCCCACATTGGAAAAGGAGTCAGTAAAACCATTACTTTAAAAGAAAGAAAGGGAAGTACAAAGGTCACTCGAGTTATCCCACACTAGGATTCCATGTAGGAAAACATGGATATGGAGGAGAAAACAAAGGGTCAAGTTCTGAGGGAGAGTGATAGAAAACATGATTAGGAGAAAGTTAACCATAAAAAATCCCAAACTTATGATGTGTGTAAACGGTCTTTGATTACCTGGTAGGAAACGTAAACCAACAACGTTTTCGTTTTACGTTCCTTTTCATAATTTTGAGGAATTCATTTACTACATACAACAAAAACATAAGAAAATATACCTACCTTTATGTATAGTTTCATCCTTTAATAAGTTTCGACCAAAACTAATCTTATCTCCAAACGATGAGCATTCAAAACTACTTGGTCTCATCAAAACACAAGAATCATCTTCTAGAGAATCACATAATCCACAAAAGATTAACTATCTATTTCATCTATCTTTAAACATTACCCCAAAAACAGAAAGGGTAAGGTAAAACAAATCTTCAAAAAGAAATAATCCCATAGGAATGGAAACTACTTTTAAATCTTCAAAGTTCCATGGTACTACCCAAAGTTCATTATAGACCATTCCATAAATAACGGTCCTTAAGATTCCTCAAAATAAACCAAACTAAGATTGAAACCCAAATACAAGAAGGATTTGATAACATAGTCTTCCAAAATAAACTTCATTGTTCATCTTCAAACAACAACAACTACTCCTAACATCTTATAACAAAAGTAGATAACCTAAATATATTTTACCCAAGATAGGTTAATCATTCCCATAAGTAACCTAAATTACTATAATTCCACCTTAAATTCATCAATTCTTCAAAATATAAGTCAACCTTACTCCTCAATGAAAATATCGTAGTAATATATTTACCTCGATCATATAGGGTCCCCAAAATAGTGAACGTCTTCCAAAATAATAATCATCTTTTAATCCCCTAATCATCTCTGTCATATTAATATGGCAATCGTCGCAATTCCTATCACATTGGTTGTTGGGACATGTTCTTCCATTTCCCACCATTAACTAAGAATAGAAAGTATAATTATAGGCTTAAATACTTAACCAATAATCATGAAAATGAACTTAAAGCATATAAGGATAAATTGTAGAAGAAAAGTATACCCTAACTTGTGATCCCCTAGGTTTCAAACTAGGTTATCCATGATCATATATTATTATGTGAATATTTATTTTATTTTATCTTTGTTCCTTTAATAATGGTTCATACTAAGCTTATTAATTTACCAAAGCATGTCCCCCAGGAGTGTCGTAACCAAGATTGAAGCAAGGCCTGTTGTCGTGTACCAGTTCCCGTTCGAGTCTAGCTCAAAGCGGTGTTTTCGGGTTTTACCCCTATGTACATCTGTAACAGATCCACCTCTACCTGCTTGTATTTAGACAGGGATGTATTTGCTTGGAAACCCATTACTCAATACTCACCAAAATACCAGGAAGATTTCCTATATTTAAACTTTTCTATAGGGTTCTTCCTAGAGTTTTCATATCCTAATTTCCACAAATAACTAAACCATCCTTTGATACCAACTATAGCATCCAGCCTTTTTATCACATAAACTTTCATTACATTTTACAAAACTGAGGATCTTTAAGGTTTAGTGTCTTGGAAACTAGGAACATAAAACATGAAAACATAAAACATTCTTCATAAACACTTGAAAGGCTTCTCCTCATGTTCATCTTAGGTTCGTTACTACATCTCATAACCTGGGGACATACATCAAATGAAAGGGTGAGCAGAAGGCCCAGTAAGGGAAACAAGGGAAACATTTAACATGTGAACTTGAGATACATCAATAATATCATGAAAAAGAACTTTAAGTCATGAGAAAGAAATAATGTGTCATATCATAATAAAAATAACATTTTTCATAACTTTAAGCTGTGGCTACATCATTTAATATAGACAATCATGAACATATCACCAAGGTCCATCCCCAAGGTGTCATTTGAAAATTACCAAGGTTATTCACCAAGATATCGTGAAAATTGTAATCTCTAGTGGTTACATCATTACCCAATGCATTGGAGCGCTATCAGGGTGCACCCTTAAATTTGCCTTTATTATCATGTGAGACACATATATCATCATCAAAAATTTCATCAATAACCCATATATCATAAAATAAATGGGTTTCATTTCATAATCATAACGTTTTAAAAAACTGCTGTAAAGACAAGATCTTCACATCACTTTAAACCCACAGAAGGGGAGAGCGGGTTTCATGTATGTAAATACCAGAATTTAAAATAGAACATTTTGATATATATGTGAATACACCTGTATAAATAAGAGCCTTGAGTGTTCACTTTATAACATAAAATAATTTTTAGAAAAGATAGAGGCATTTTGAGACTAAAATTCTGCAGCATAACGGCTATGTTTCGGGGTTTTAGAAAACATTGAAAAGAGAGGGGAAATGGGTCAAACATTCATAAATGACCCATAAAACAGTAGGGGAACAGAATATAAAGGATTTAAGAACATTTTAATGAAATTTGAAAGATATACCATATGAAATGAAGAACAATAAAGGAAGACAAAAATAAGATTTCTCTTATGAAAATTCGGCAGCCCAACGGCGTGATTTAAACTTAAACAAAAATGAATGGATGAGATCAAATAGGGTATCTCATCATATGAACATAAAATATAAGTATGATAGATATAGAGATCATAACCCAACATAATACAAAGGAACTTGCAAGACTTGACATGGAATTAGAACTTTGAAATGGGAGAAAGGTGCAAGGACCACTTAAAAATTCTGCAGCCTAACGACGCCACTTAAACTTCAAAATACTAAATTGAATAGATCAAATGGGTTCTCTCATCATATGGTAATAAAATATCAGTATGATAGATATAGAGATCATACCCCAACATAAAAAAAGGAACTTGAAATAATTGACATGAAAGTAGAACTTCAAAACAAGAAGGGTGAAGAACCACTTAAAAATTCGGCAGCCTAACAGCGCCACTTAAAACTTCAAAATACTGAATTGAAGAGATCAAATGGGGTCTCTCATCATATGATCATAAAATATCAGTATGATAAATTTATAGATCATACCCCAAAATAATAAAAAGGAACTTGAACTAATTTACATGAAAGTACAACTTTGAAAATGAGAAAGGTGAAAGAACCACCTAAAAATCCGGCAGCCTAACGGCACCACTTAAAACTTCAAAATATTGAATTGAAGAGATAAAATGGGGTCTCTCATCATATGACCATAAAAGATCAGTATTATAAATTTAGAGATCATACCCCAACATAATAAAAAGGAACTTGAAATACTTTACATGAAAATAGATCTTGAAAAATGAGAAGGGAGAAAGAATCTGTTACAAAAATTTCGGCAGCCTAACGACGCCACTTAACCTTCATAAAACGAAATAATGAGAGTAAGAGGGGATGTCTCATTATATGAACATGAAAAGGGCAGTAATAGGAGTATAAAATAACACCCTTTAACATAAGAACATGGATCATAAAAGAAATTACATAAAAGAGATTTCTTGAAAAGAAAGAGAGAGATCGGATCCCTTACCTTAAAACGTAACTCTTAAAACTCAAAGGTTGGGACCTTGAGGGCTTGGGGGCACCTTAAGAGGACTCCTTGGGAGGTAATAAGACTATAAATTCGTTGGGGGAGAGTGGGGAGTCGAAAGGATGATATGATTTCTTGGTATTTATAGGGAAAGTGAGGGGACAAGGCATTAATGGCCAAGGGACACCTCAAAAGTGGTTTTCTCAAAAGCATGGGCCCTCCCATGGTACTTCCCATAGAGTTAGGCCACATGGGGCCCCACATACAATAATTCATCACCTTTAGTCTACCATCCCTTTAAATATCTCATGACATCATCATGACACAGTTATGATGTCATTAAACATACCGAAACCCTAAAAATGTATTTTTACTATTCACTAAAAATTCAACTTTCTCAGAAAAATCCCAAAATTTTACATTAACCAAATATCAATGCTCTGATTTCAAAAATGAAATCCATTTTATAAAAATAATTTTCTAAATATTTTAAATTTTATTTTTAAATAAATACACTATTCACCGAAAATTCATTTTTTTCAGAAAAATCCCCAAAAATTACCTTAACATAATATCGATGCTCTGAGTTCAAAAATGAAATCCATTTTATAAAAATATTTTTATAAATATTTTTGATTTAATTTTTAAATAAAAAACACTATTCACCCAAAAAAACTAATACTTGAATAATAATTTATGAAACCGTTATTTAACCATTTTATTGAATCACATTACTTAATCAAGGTGCCTAGATTATATTAATACTTTCTTTAAGTGAGATTACTAATCCATTTGGACACATTACTAATCCTAATCATAAAATCACTATTCATAATTTACTATTCATCAAAAATCAAGTTGATCTTATTAGACTCTAAATTTCTTACTGAACAAAATTGTAGAAGACCATTTTTTGAAAATCATTACACATTTTTAATTATTTAAGGTTTACATAAACATTTTTAAAATATCCTTTTTCTAAAATTCATAAAAAATATGCATACTATATTTATCCGGTCATTTGAAAAGTCAAAAACATCATCATAGGAAGAAATCCTAATTTTTATTTAAAACAAAGGATTACACAAGGCAGTTACGGTCTCCTTACATAGCCCCTTATCACACCAGCATAGGACCTAAGTGTAAGGTGTGCTAAGGTGAGAGAATCTGAGGGAGGCTTGGCCAACATCGCACGAGTAGTAATTTTTATCAGTTTGAACTACTTGCAAAGGCGATTTCGTTCTAGCTTCACACGATGAAGTTCAGCTTGGGTTTGTTCTAGAGCAAAGCCCAGTGGTGCTACCTCCATCCCAAGTTCTGTTAGATGGGCTTCGATCAGTCCAAGACTACTGG
Source organism: Viscum album (assembly GCA_963277665.1). Classification (NCBI taxonomy): domain Eukaryota; kingdom Viridiplantae; phylum Streptophyta; class Magnoliopsida; order Santalales; family Viscaceae; genus Viscum; species Viscum album. Next base: position 745,525,553 of record OY728129.1, on the reverse strand, counting down.
GTGAGGCCATCGTATCTTATTTCTATAATAATTAACCAAGATTACTTGTATTTAGAGACAATAATCAAAAGGTTTAGTTTCCAGCAGTCATATTGACCAATGGTCATATAATAGTCAAAACCCAACGGTCTCATTTTAATTATAATCATGTTATCAAATGAAACATTTTTGTTGAGTATAAAAATAAAATAAAATAACACATAAAATTAGGAAACAAGATTTATTCAAAATTTCAGGTCTTTACAATCTTCCCCCCTTAAGAAATTGCATCCTCGCAATTTTTAAAATTGGGTTTTGAAATTTCATGGAAAGTACCACATCGGAAAAGGAGTCAGTAAAACTATTAATTTAAAAGAAAGAAAGGGAAGTACAAAGGTCACCCGAGTTAGCCCACACTAGGATTCCATGTAGGAAAACATGGATATGGAGGAGAAAACAAAGGGTCAAGTTCTAAGGGAGAGTGATAGAAAACATGATTAGGAGGAATTTAACCATAAGAAAATCCCAAACTTATGATGTGTGTAAACGGTCTTTGATTACCTTGTAGGAAACGTAAACTAACAACATTTTCGTTTTGCATTCCTTTTCATAATTTTGAAGAATTCATTTACTACATAGAACAAAAACATAAGAAAATATACCTACCTTCATGTATAGTTTCATCCTTTAATAATTTTCTACCAAAACTAATCTTATCTCCAAACGATGAGCATTCAAAACTACTTGGTCTCATCAAAACACAAGAATCATCTTCTAGAGAATCACATAATCCACAAAAGATTAACTATCTATTTCATCTATCTTTAAACATTATCCCAAAAACAGAAAGGGTAAGGTAAAACAACTCTTCAAAAAGAAATAATCCCATAGGAATGGGAACTACTTTTAAATCTTCAAAGTTCCATGGTACTACCCAAAGTTCATCATAGACCATTCCATAAATAACGGTCCTTAAGATTCCTCAAAATAAACCAAACTAAGATTGAAACCCAAATACAAGAAGGATTTGATAACATAGTCTTCCAAAATAAACTTCATTGTTCATATTCAAACAACAACAACTACTCCTAACATCTTATAACAAAAGTAGATAAACTAAACATATTTTACCCAAGATAGGTTAATCATTCCCATAAGTAACCTAAATTACTATAAGTCCACCTTAAATTCATCGATTCTTCAAAATATATGTCAACCTTACTCCTCAATGAAAATATCGTAGTAATATATTTACCTCGATTATGTAGGGTCCCCAAAATAGTGAACGTCTTCCAAAATAATAATCATCTTTTAATCCCCTAATCATCTCTGTTATATTAATACGGCAATTGTCGCCTTTCCTATCACATTGGTTGTTGGGACATGTTCTTCCATTTCCCACCATTAACTAAGAATAGAATGTATAATTATAGGCTTAAATACTTAACCAATAATCATGAAAACAAACTTAAAGCATATAAGGATAAATTTTAGAAGAAAAGTATACCCTAACTTGTGATCCCCTAGGTTTCAAACTAGGTTATCCATGATCATATATTCTTATGTGAATCTTTATTTTATTTTATCTTTGTTCCTTTAATAATGGTTCATACTAAGCTTATGAATTTACCAAAGCATGTCCCCCGGGAGTGTCGTAACCAAGATTGCAGCAAGGCCTGTTGTCGTGTACCAGTTCCCGTTCGAGTCTAGATCAAAGAGGTGTTTTCGGGTTTTACCCCTATGTACATCTGTGCCAGAGCCACCTCTACCTGCTCATATCCAGACAGGGATGTATTTTCTTGGAAACCCATTACTCAATACTCAACAAAATACCAGGAAGATTTCCTATATTTAAACTTTTATATAGGGTTCTTCCTAGATTTTTCATATCCTAATTTCCACAAATAACTAAACCATCCTTTAATACCAACTATAGCATCTTGCCTTTTTATCACATAAACTTTCATTACATTTTACAAAACTAAGGATATTTAAGGTTTAGTGTCTTGGAAACCAGGAACATAAAACATGAAAACATAAAACATTCTTCTTAAACACTTGAAAGGCTTCTCCTCATGTTCATCTTAGGTTCGTTACTGCATCTCATAACCTGGGGACATACATCAAATGAAAGGGTGAGGAGAATGCCCAGTAAGGGAAACAAGGGAAACATTTAACATGTGAACTTGAGATACGTCAATAATATCATGAAAAAGAACTGTAAGGCATGAGAAAGAAATAATGTGGCATATCATAATAAAAATAACATTTTTCATAACTTTAAGATGTGGATACATCATTTAATATAGACAATAATGAACATATCACCAAGGTCCATCACCAAGGTGTCATTTGAAAATTACCAAGGTTATTCACCAAGATATCGTGAAAATTGTAATCTCTAGTGGTTACATCATTACCCAATGCATTGGAGCGCTATCAGGGCGCACCCTTAAATTTGCCTTTATTATCATGTGAGACACATATATCATCATCATAAATTTCATAAATAACCCATATATCATAAAATAAATGGGTTTCATTTCATAATCATAATGTTTTAAAAACTGCTTTAAAGACAAGATCTTTACGTCACTTTAAACCCACAGAAGGGGGGAGCGGGTTTCATGTATGTAAATCCCAGAATTTAAAATACAACATTTTCATATATATGTGAATACCCCTGTAGAAATAAGAGCCTTCAGTATTCACTTTATAACATAAAATAATTTTTAGAAAAGAGAGAGGCATTTTGAGATGAAAATTCTGCAGCATAACGGCTATGTTTCGGGGTTTTAGAAAACATTGAAAAGAGAGGGGACACGGGTCAAACATTCATAAATGACCAATAAAACAGTAGGGGAACAGAATATAAATGATTTAAGAACATGTTAATGAAATTTTAAATATATACCATATGAAATGAAGAACATGAAACGAAGACAAAAATAAGATTTCTCTTATGAAAATTCGGCAACCCAACGGCGTCATTTAAACTTCAACAAAAATGAATTGATGAGATCAAATAGAGTATCTCATAATATGAACATAAAATATCAGTATGATAGATATAGATATCATAACCCAACATAATACAAAGGAACTTGCAAGACTTGACATGGAATTAGAACTTTGAAAAGGGAGAAAGGTGCAAGGACCACTTAAAAATTCAGCAGCCTAACGACGCCACTTAAACTTCAAAATACTAAATTGAAGAGATAAAATGGGTTATCTCATAATATGGTCATAAAAGATCAGTATGATATATATAGAGATCATACCCCAACATAAAAAAAAGGAACTTGAAATAATTGACATGAAAGTAGAACTTCAAAACGAGAAGGGTGAAGAACCACTTAAAAATTCGGCAGCCTAACGGCGCCACTTAAAACTTCAAAATACTGAATTGAAGAGATCAAATGGGGTCTCTCATTATATGATCATAAAATATAAGTATGATAAATTTAGAGATCATACCCCAAAATAATAAAAAGGAACTTGAAAGAATTGACATGAAAGTACAACTTTGAAAAACGAGAAAGGTGAAAGAACCACCTTAAAATTCGGCAGCCTAACGGCGCCACTTAAAACTTCAAAATACTGAATTGAAGAGATCAAATGGGGTCTATCATCATATGATCATAAAAGATCAGTATGATAAATTTAGAGATCATACCCCAACATAATAAAAAGGAACTTGAAATACTTTACATGAAAATAGATCTTGAAAAATGAGAAGGGAGAAAGAATCTGTTACAAAAATTTCGGCAGCCTAACGGTGCCACTTAAACTTCATAAAACGAAATAATGAGAGTAAGAGGGGATATCTCATTATATTAACATTAAAATGGAAGTAAGAGGAGTATAAAATAACACCCTTTAACATAAGAACATGGAGCATAAAATAAATTACATAAAAGAGATTTCTTGAAAAGAAAGAGAGAGATCGGATCCCTTACCTTAAAACGTAACTCTTAAAACTCAAAGGTTGGGACCTTGAGGGATTGGGGGCACCTTAAGAGGACTCCTTGGGAGGTAATGAGACTAGAACTTCGTTGGGGGAGATTTGGGAGTCGAAAGGTTGATAGGAATGCTTGGTATTTATAGGGAAAGTGAGGGGACAAGGCATTAATGGCCAAGGGACACCTCAAAAGTGGTTTTCTCAAAAGCATGGGCCCTCCCATGGTACTTCCCATAGAGTTAGGCCACATGGGGCCCCACATACAATAATTCATCACCTTTAGTCGACCATCCCTTAAAATATCTCATGACATCATCATGACATAGTTATGATGTCATTAAACATACCGAAACCCTAAAACTGTATTTTTACTATTCACTGAAAATTCAACTTTCTCAGAAAAATCCCAAAATTTCACATTAACCAAATATCAAGGCTCTGATTTCAAAAATGAAATCCATTTTATAAAAATAATTTTCTAAATATTTTAAATTTTATTTTTAAATAAATGCACTATTCACTGAAAATTCATTTTTTTCAGAAAAATCCCCAAAAATTACCTTAAAATAATATTGATGCTCTGAGTTCAAAAATGAAATCCATTTTATAAAAATATTTTTATAAATATTTTTAATTTTATTTTTAAATAAAAAACACTATTCACCCAAAAAAACTAATACTTGAATAATAATTTATGAAACCGTTATTTAACCATTTTATTGAATCACATTACTTAATCAAGGTGCCTAGATTATATTAATACTTTCTTTAAGTGAGATTACTAATCCATTTGGACACATTACTAATCCTAATCATAAAATCACTATTCATAATTTACTATTCATCAAAAATAAATTTGATCTTATTAGACTCTAAATTTCTTACTGAACATAATTGTAGAAGACCATTTTTTGAAAATCATTACACATTTTTAATTATTTAAGGTTTACATAAACATTTTTAAAATATCCTTTTTCTAAAATTCATAAAAAATATGCATACTATATTTATCTGGTCATTTGAAAAGTCAAAAACATCATCATAAGAAGAAATCCTAATTTTTATTTAAAACAAAGGATTACACAAGGCATTTATGGTCTCCTTACATATCCCCTTATCACACCAGCATGGGACCTAAGTGTAAGGTGTGCTAAGGTGAGAGAATCTGAGGGAGGCTTGGCCAACATCGCACGAGTAGTAATTTCTATCAGTTTGAACTTCTCGCAAAGGAGATTTCGTTCTATCTTCACACGATGATCTTCAGCTTGGGTTTGGTCCAGAGCAAAGCCCAGTGGTGCTACCTCCTTCCCAGGTTCTGTTAGATGGGCTTCGATCAGTCCAAGACTACTGGGTGAGGCCATCATGTCTTATTTCTATAATAATTAACCAAGATTACTTGTATTTAGAGACAATAATCAAAATGTTTAGTTTCCAGTGATCATATTGACCAATGGTCATATAACAGTAAAAACCCAACGGTCTCATTTTAATTATAATCATGTTATCAAATGAAACATTTTTGTTGAGTATAAAAATAAAATAAAATAACACATAAAATTAGGAAACAAGATTTATTCAAAATTTCGGGTCGTTACAATCTTCCCCCCTTAAGAAATTACGTCCTCGCAATTTTTAAAATCGGGTTTTGAAATTTCATTGAAAGTCCCACATCGGAAAAGGAGTCAGTAAAACTATTACTTTAAAAGAAAGAAAGGGAAGTACAAAGGTCACCTGAGTTAGCCCACACTAGGATTCCATGTAGGAAAACATGGATATGGAGGAGAAAACAAAGGGTCAAGTTCTGAGGGAGAGTGATAGAAAATATGATTAGTAGAAAGTTAACCATAAGAAAATCCCAAACTTATGATGTGTGTAAACAGTCTTTGATTACCTAGTAGGAAACGTAAACCAACAACATTTTCGTTTTACATTCCTTTTCATAATTTTGAGGAATTCATTTACTACATAGAACAAAAACATAAGAAAATATACCTACCTTCATGTAGAGTCTCATCCTTTAATAAGGTTCTACCAAAACTAATCTTATCTCCAAACGATGAGCATTCAAAACTACTTGGTCTCATCAAAACACAAGAATCATCTTATATAGAATCACATAATCCACAAAATATTAACTATCTATTTCATCTATCTTTAAACATTATCCCAAAAATAGAAAGGGTAAGGTAAAACAACTCTTCAAAAAGAAATAATCCCATAGGAATGGAAACTACTTTTAAATCTTCAAAGTTCCATGGTACTACCCAAAGTTCATCATAGACCATTCCATAAATAACGGTCCTTAAGATTCCTCAAAATAAACCAAACTAAGATTGAAACCCAAATACAAGAAGGATTTGATAACATAGTCTTCCAAAATAAACTTCACTGTTCATCTTCAAACAACAAAAACTACTCCTAACATCTTATAACAAAAGTAGATAACCTAAACATATTTTACCCAAGATAGGTTAATCATTCCCATAAGTAACCTAAATTACTATATGTCCACCTTAAATTCATCGATTCCTCAAAATATAAGTCAACCTTACTCCTCAATGAAAATATCGTAGTAATATATTTACCTTGATCATATAGGGTCCCCAAAATAGTGAACGTCTTCCAAAATAATAATCATCTTTTAATCCCCTAATCATCTCTATAATATTAATACGGCAATCATCGCATTTCATATCACATTGGTTGTTGGGACATGTTCTTCCATTTCCCACGATTAACTAAGAATAGAAAGTATAATTATAGGCTTAATAACTTAACCAATAATCATGAAAAGGAACTTAAAGCATATAAGGATAAATTGTAGAAGAAAAGTATACCCTAACATGTGATCCCCTAGGTTTCAAACTAGGTTATCCATGATCATATATTCTTATGTGAATCTTTATTTTATTTTATCTTTGTTCCTTTAATAATGGTTCATACTAAGCTTATGAATTTACCAAATCATGTCCCCCGGGAGTGTCGTAACCAAGATTGCAGCAAGGCCTGTTGTCGTGTACCAGTTCCTGTTCGAGTCTAGATCAAAGAGGTGTTTTCGGGTTTTACCCCTATGTACATCTGTGCCAGAGCCACCTCTACCTGCTCGTATCTAGACAGGGATGTATTTGCTTGGAAACCCATTACTCAATACTCACCAAAATACCAGGAAGATTTCCTATATTTAAACTTTTATATAGGATTCTTCCTAGAGTTTTCATATCCTAATTTCCACAAATAACTAAACCATCCTTTGATACCAACTATAGCATCCCGCCTTTTTATCACATAAACTTTCGTTACATTTTACAAAACTGAGGATATTTAAGGTTTAGTGTCTTGGAAACCAGGAACATAAAACATGAAAACATAAAACATTCTTCTTAAACACTTGAAAGGCTTCTCCTCATGTTCATCTTAGGTTCGTTACTGCATCTCATAACCTGGGGACATACATCAAATGAAAGGGTGAGGAGAAGGACCAGTAAGGGAAACAAGGGAAACATTTAACATGTGAACTTGAGATACATCAATAATATCATGAAAAAGAACTGTAAGGCATGAGAAAGAAATAATGTGGCATATCATAATAAAAATAACATTTTTCAAAACTTTAAGCTGTGGCTACATCATTTAATATAGAAAATCATGAACATATCACCAAGGTCCATCCCCAAGGTTTCATTTGAAAATTACCAATGTTATTCACCAAGATATCGTGAAAATTGTAATCTCTAGTGGTTACATCATTACCCAATGCATTGGAGCGCTATCAGGGCGCACCCATAAATTTGCCTTTATTATCATGTGAGCCACATATATCATCATAAAAAATTTCATAAATAACCCATATATCATAAAATAAATGGGTTTCATTTCATAATCATAATGTTTTAAAAACTGCTTTAAAGACAAGATCTTTACGTCACTTTAAACCCACAGAAGGGGAGAGTGGGTTTCATGTATGTAAATCCCATAATTTAAAATAGAACATTTTGATATATATGTGAATACCCCTATAGAAATAAGAGCCTTGAGTATTCACTTTATAACATAAAATAATTTTTAGAAAAGAGAGATGTATTTTGAGACGAAAATTCTGCAGCATAACGGCTATGTTTCGGGGTTTTAGAAAACATTGAAAAGAGAGGGGACATGGGTAAAACATTCATAAATGACCCATAAAACAGTAGGGGAACAGAATATAAAGGATTTATGAACATGATAATGAAATTTTAAAGATATACCATATGAAATGAAGAACATGAAAGGAAGACAAAAATAAGATTTCTCTTATGAAAATTCGGCAGCCCAACGGCGTCATTTAAACTTCAACAAAAATGCATTGATGAGATCAAATAGGGTATCTCATCATATGAACATAAAATATCAGTATGATAGATATAGAGATCATAACCCAACATAATACAAAGGAACTTGCAAGACTTGACATGGAATTAGAACTTTTAAAAGGGAGAAAGTTGCAAGGACCACTTAAAAATTCAGCAGCCTAACGACGCCACTTAAACGTCAAAATGCTAAATTGAAGAGATCAAATGGGTTCTCTCATCATATGGTCATTAAAGATCAGTATGATAGATATAGAGATCATACCCCAACATAACAAAAAGGAACTTGAAATAATTTACATGAAAGTAGAACTTCAAAATGAGAAGGGGGAAGAACCACTTAAAAATTCGGCAGCCTAACGGCGCCACTTAAAACTTCAAAATACTGAATTGAAGAGATCAAATGGGGTCTCTCATCATATGATCATAAAATATCAGTATGATAAATTTAGAGATCATACCCCAAAATAATAAAAAGTAACTTGAAAGAATTGACATGAATGTACAACTTTGAAAAACGAGAAAGGTGAAAGAACCACCTAAAAATTCGGCAGCCTGACGGCGCCACTTAAAACTTCAAAATACTGAATTGAAGAGATAAAATGGGTTCTCTCATTATATTATCATAAAAGATCAGTATGATAAATTTAGAGATCATACCCCAATATAATAAAAAAGAAACTTGAAATACTTTACATGAAAATAGATCTTGAAAAATGAGAAGGGAGAAAGAATCTGTTACAAAAATTTCGGTAGCCTAACGGCGCCACTTAAACTTCATAAAACGAAATAATGAGAGTAAGAGGGGATCTCTCATTATATGAAAATTAAAAGGGCAGTAATAGGAGTATAAAATAACACCCTTTAACATAAGAACATGGAGCATAAAAGAAATTACATAAAAGAGATTTCTTGAAAAGAAAGAGAGAGATCGGATCCCTTACCTTAAAATGTAACTCTTAAAACTCAAAGGTTGGGACCTTGAGGTCTTGGGGGAACCTTGGGAGGACTCCTTGGGAGGTAATGAGACTATAACTTCGTTGGGGGAGAGTGGGGAGTCGAAAGGATGATAGGATTGCTTGGTATTTATAGTGAAAGTGAGGGGACAAGGCATTAATGGCCAAGGGACACCTCAAAAGTGGTTTTCTCAAAAGCATGGGCCCTCCCATGGTACTTCCCATAGAGTTAGGCCACATGGGGCCCCAAATACAATAATTCATCACCTTTAGTCGACAATCCCTTAAAATATCTCATGAAATCATCATGACACAGTTATGATGTCATTAAACATACCGAAACCCTAAAACTGTATTTTTACTATTCACTAAAAATTCAACTTTCTCAGAAAAATCCTAAAATTTCACATTAACCAAATATCAATGCTCTGATTTCAAAAATGAAATCCATTTTATAAAAATAATTTTCTAAATATTTTAAATTTTATTTTTAAATAAATACACTATTCACCGAAAATTCATTTTTTTCAGAAAAATCCCCAAAAATTACCTTAACATAATATCGATGCTCTGAGTTCAAAAATGATATCCATTTTATAAAAATAATTTTTTAAATATTTTTAATTTAATTTTTAATTAAAAAACACTATTCACCCAAAAAAACTAATGCTTGAATAATAATTTATGAAACCATTATTTAACCATTTTATTTAATCACATTACTTAATCAAGGTGCCTAGATTATATTAATACTTTCTTTAAGTGAGATTACTAATCCATTTTGACACATTACTAATCCTAATCATAAAATCACTATTCATAATTTACTATTCATCAAAAATCAAGTTGATTTTATTAGACTCTAAATTTCTTACTGAACATAATTGTAGAAGACCATTTTTTGAAAATCATTACACATTTTTAATTATTTAAGGTTTACATAAACATTTTTAAAATATCCTTTTTCTAAAATTCATCAAAAATATGCATACTATATTTATCCGGTCATTTGAAAAGTCAAAAACATCATCATAGGAAGAAATCCTAATTTTTATTTAAAAAAAAGGATTACACAAGGCAGTTACGGTATCCTTACATAGCCCCTTATCACACCAGCATAGGACCTAAGTGTAAGGTGTGCTAAGGTGAGAGAATCCAAGGGAGGCTTGGCCAACATCGCACGAGTAGTAATTTCTATCATTTTGAACTTCTCGCAAAGGCGATTCCGTTCTAGCTTCACACGATGAAGTTCAGCTTGGGTTTGGTCGAGAGCAAAGCCCAGTGGTGCTACCTCCTTCCCAAGTTCTGTTAGATGGGCTTCGATCAGTCCAAGACTACTGGGTGAGGCCATCGTATCTTCTTTTTATAATAATTAACCATGATTACTTGTATTTAGAGACAATAATCGAAATGTTTAGTTTCCAGCGGTCATATTGACCAATGGTCATATAACAGTCAAAACCCAACGGTCTCATTTTAATTATAATCATGTTATCAAATGAAACATTTTTTTTGAGTATAAAAATAAAATAAAATAACACATAAAATTAGGAAACAAGATTTATTCAAAATTTCAGGTTGTTACAGGCATCACTATCTATCCCATGATAATATGAATCAAGAAATAGGAAGTTCTTGAATGGGAAATTCCTTGTGTAGATCTGACCCATATGCAGAGAGGGGGGGTCCATTTTATATTGTGGATGGACATAGTATTTAATATATGAGAATCACTACATATAATTTTGAAATAATAATCATTCCATACATAGTTCTTCATATGGAAAAAATCCTTACACTAGTCTGATCCAAATGTGCAGGGGAGGTAATTTCCAATTAATATTGCAACTGGACCCAAGATTTGAGATTTGGTAATGACTATCATGTAGAAAGAGGAATCAATCCACATGTATTTATTAATATGTAAAACTTCTAACACATGTCTAATCTATATGCGGGGGGAATTTTCTATTTTATATCGTAGATGGACCCAATATTGGAGATCTAGGCATCACTACGTATCCTATAAAAATAGGAATTAAGATACCCATAGTTATTGTTATGGAAAACTCCCATATGAAGATGTGACTCACACATAAGTATGTGGTAATTCTATTCTTCTACATATATCCAACTCATGTAATGTGAATTTCCAATGAAGTAACATCACTCGTTAGGAAAGAAGAAAACCATTCATGAAAGAGGCTTTGGGGCCAAACTGAAATGAGACCACTATTTCCACATCCCTGTAGGTTGGGGTTTATTTGTAGCTATAATTTGAAATTTGTTATCCTATTACTAAGGATCCAATCATTATTAGGGTGGTGATTGAGATACCCCCCCCAACTCTTTGGGATGGGGTTGGTTTGGAAACATTGCTTATTTCTTTAGGTCCCTATTGGGGTTTTATGACCCTTGGGGTAGAGGTGTCGGTAAAAATGTCCCCTGGACCTATGGCATGGGTTAACTTCTAGAAACCTATCATTATGGTTGATATTGTAACTCACTTGATTTTTTCATAATCCCATTTGTGCATGGGTTGGGTGTAATGACTCCTTGTGATGTGAGTCACTTACTATGGGGAGCTGTATGGTAATCCATGACTTCATTTTTTGTATTTGAGATATGTTCTAATTTTTTCAAGAGGCTCATCATAGGATTATATGGGTGTCCTTATCTCCTTGTTCATAACATCTTTATATCCTCAAAGTTGAGGTTCATTATTTACCAAATGGTCTATGCATTACCCAGACCCATAAATTTTCTTTTTTCTATGACATTGTAGGTTTCCACATCAAGGTATCATTTCCGTACTAGGGATAGGGTAAAGTGAAACACTCTATAATTTCCCAATCCTCAAATACGAACATCTAATGGGGCTTTAGTAATCATTCATCATAGAGTTGTTATGTTGTGGAAGTCAAAATGACATAGGCATTTTTTATACTCCTATGATCATGAGTCTAAGTCCGTAGAGAATGCATCCATGTCCGGATGAGAATGGTGTGTATTTATGATATGGAGGTTACCCTTATATCCTTGATAATAGAAGTGACTATCCTTCAATCGATGATAGTTTGACCACATATTACGGTGTAAGTAAGGCATGAACTCTTCTTATGGCCAATCCAGGATCTCATAATCATAGGTAGATATGGGACAAAACATATTTTTTAAGTTTTTTTATTCAACTCCCTCTATATATCCATGTTTTCCCCTTATTCAATATGGTTATATGCCTCCACTTGGTTAGACCACAAAGTTTTATCCTCTTGGTCCAATACTAACCATGATGAAGTATTGTTGATAGTTGAAGGGGGGATATATACAATTAAACCTAGTGTTTTGATCACCTCTCTACTTGAAGGTGTTCAGAAAATTATAGGATTACCTTGTCTGGGAAAGATATTACCATGGGGAGGTTTTCCACAATGGATGTTCATAAAAGGGCTCTCATAATACATTTCTATACTATGTTGAGTAGGAATATCATTGTAATTTTTTCTTATGCTTTAGTTGAAGAGTCAATGTACCCTTTAGGTATTGCTGATATGCATTATAAAGCCTCAAGGACACTATAATTGAGCATAGTAAGTATGTGTGCCTCATTCTACAATGTGGACAGATTATGTTGACCTGCCTTTTGGTGTAGAGTAGAAATGTGAGCCTACTGCATGATGGTTGATAGAAGATGTTGATAACCATCTAGTGTTGTGAGGATATGTACACCCTAATAAGAATTTTCTAGAGTATATTGGTGATCAAATATATTATTGGCATTAATGTGATCCAAGATTTGGGTGTTTTTCAGAGTATAATGGTCAACCATTATTGGAGCATGGGTATGGGCCCAATTAAAATGTTCATTACCCATTGTTATATTCCAATGAACCTCCAGAATGTGAGAAGTGGTATGATCATCCTTCTATATAGACTTTGAAGGATGTTGGTGCAATATTTCATTAGCGGGAATAGGGATGTGAGCTTGGTCCTGTAAGTTACTAGATTTTTTAGAGTAGCTTCATCAACAAGGATGTGATCATTCCCTGAGGTAATTACCATACTACACTGATGGACCTTTATTGAAGTGGGGGTATAAGAAAAATATCATGACATTGAAGTATTCCACCATATTTCTTTGATAGGAACGTGTGCCTAAATTTAGTTGATTACCAAACTAATTTTTATTCACCCCATTCAAAACAGGGGTATAAGCCCAATCATGTTCCACACCATTTACCAGAATATACTGATAATCCTCTTGGTTAGAAGAAATAATGTGTTCTTTCTCTAGAGTAGATAAATAATCATTTTGATCATGTTGGTATGCTACTTTGACTATTGAGAAAATAATGTGTTCATATCCCTAAATCATAATTGTAATATACTGGTGGATCTCTTCTTTCATTGTTATAAGGTATTGTATCTTCGGAATGGTATGTACATTAATGTATGTATGCATATTCTTGGTTTCCTGGATATGTTTTTTGATGTATTTTATTAAAGTGGGGATGTGTTACCAGTCTGGTTCTCTTCATTCCATTGTAATATACTGGTTGGATTTGTTCATGGGGGTGTGGATATATGCATGACCCATTCTTATTGTTTGATATGATAGAAATATTTTTTTAGAGAAAGTAAGGATATGATCACACTCACTATTTGTCACTAGAATATACTAGTAGGATTTTTGTGGTGGATTTGGGGACATGAACTCGCTCCCCTTAGTCCAAAACTTTCCACATATAGTGAGAGGTCCTTGATTCCTAGATTTGAGTGTCTAGGGAGATGACCTACCAGGTAATTCCATCAGTAGGTTACTGAGGGGCTTTTATGGTTTTGTGATATTTCTAGGATCATGATTGTACTATATCATTGGTACATTCATGGCTACTATAATTTCCTCCTACCAGGTAATTCCATCAGTAGGTGACTGAGGGGCTTTGATGGTTTTGTGATATTTCTAGGATCGTGATTGTACTATATTAGTGGTACATTCATGGCTACAATAATTTCCACCTAATGATGATGATATATCCCATAGATTAAGATGTCACAAATTTTACCATCTTGTGACCAAGACATGTTCTATGCAATTTAACATCATGTGGTATGGATGTTGTTGTGCAGTTTAACATCATTCAACTAGGAAATTTTCATACAGGTTTAATGTCATGTGACGAGGACATTATCATGAATTTTAATTTCATGTGACTATGACATATCATGTAGTTTAACATCATTCAACTAGGAAATATCGTGTAGTTTAATTTCATGAAACTATGATGTTGTTTTTCATTTTAATGTTATGTGACTAGGATGTAGTTGTTCAGTTTTACAACATGCGACTATGAAGTATCTTACATTTTAACATCATGAAACTAGGACATATCATGTATTTTAATATCATTAAATTGGGATGATTTTATTAAGTTTAACATTATGTTACTAGGAAATATTGTACAACTTAAATTCATGGGAGTAAGATATTTCCATGTAGTGTAATGACATGCAACTAGGACATTATCATGCCATAACCTGTTAGGAGGAAAGATTTTATAATGTAAATTGGATGAATATTATGCATATTTCATGTTTTTTAGGAACCTCTAAGTCTTTCAGGAAATAATTTCTATTCTTTTATAGATAATACATAAATACAATGAATCCCTCAGCCATATTCATTAATATCTAATGATAAAGATAATAATTGAGGTGGTAATTTTGAGTTTCCTCCCAGGTTCTCTTGGAAATTGGGAGATCAATAATGTTATGTTCTATTGAACATGTGAAGTATGTGTCCATATTCTTATTCATAAATTAATATAGATTTTTCCTTCCTTCAATGAAATATATTCATCTATCACTAGAAGATATGTGGCCCATGTTCTGTTGTAGAACGTTTTTTCTATATTCAAATTTACCACATGATTGGAGTTGGGTTTTATGTGTTATTGGTTCCAACATCACCTCACCTATCTACTTCTAAATATAGTCTTTAAAGTTAAATCAACTCTATATTATATTCTTGATA
Organism: Viscum album; assembly: GCA_963277665.1. Lineage (NCBI taxonomy): Eukaryota > Viridiplantae > Streptophyta > Magnoliopsida > Santalales > Viscaceae > Viscum > Viscum album. The sequence continues at coordinate 745,510,277 of OY728129.1, read as the reverse complement.
CATTGGTAGTAGGGGAAATGATTTTCATGGACTATCAACTCCACATCATTTTTCTTCCACATTATTGGGATTTATATCTAATCATTCTACATGTAATAGTCAAGGTACCTAGGGAATTTTTTTGTCTTTAATTAATATACATATATCTATATTTCATCTTGACATGGGTGAACCCACTACTTTCCCCATGTGTTACATATACTTCTGTTGGAATGGGAACATGGTTTAGTTTGGAGTCGAAGATGCGGAGCCCCTGTCTTTATTGTTTAGGGGTCAGGAGTTGTATAATTTTGGTCCTTGAATGATTTTTACACTTCCCATGTATTTTAGGAACCAAAATCTTTTAGAGGCCTTGTGAAGCCCTCTATGGTCAGATGGTTTCCATAGCACCCCTGACGAGGGGTTGGAAAATATGGAAATTCCCCAAACCCAATTAGATGGGGGTCTTGAGAATATGAAAAAAATCCCCCAGCCTTGTTTTTTGGGGTGAGGTGGATCAATTTCAATATTTTACTCGATGAGGGTATGAATAATTTTAAAATTCCTCCATCCATGTCAGTTGGGGAACTTCACAGTATGGAGGACCTCTATAAGGGGTGATGGAATGACATTCTGAGGAAGAGTGTCAAGATTCATTACCAAAATTATTTCTAAGAGATCCTCATTCTCTCATTGTATTTGAGTTATCCAAAATCCTATGGAAATTTCCTTATCATCCCAAAGGTGATGAATAGTAGGATCCTTGATAACACCCTTTCCTCTATCAATGGTAGGGTGAGTGGTTGATAAAGGGAGTCTCAATATGGGCCCTGAAGACCAAATATTCTACTTCTATTGGTCATATGGTCCATTGATGCTGCAATTTTAGGAATTAACAAGGTTAGTATTTCTTTCTGTATATGCATGAAAAATGTCGTTGAGCCCTTTCTTTCCAGTTCTGGGGGAAAAAAGTGGGCCAACATTGTATTACTTGGGTGATTTAAAAAGGGTAAAATTATACTCATTAGGAATGTGATTATTTAGATTCAATGAGAGGAACTAATATTCGGTTGATATTATATTTATTGATACATAGATAGGTTGGTGATACACTAAATGGAGTATCTTTTTTGAGGGCTCGATACCCAATGTTATATTTGGTGGGATGGTTCCCATTGTACAGTTTGGTTGGTCGGTGCTTGTTGTTCTATTTAGTGGGTTGGCACCCATATTGAAGATGACCCTAGGATAAGAACAATAATAATTCCCCCATCCCTCTGAGGTGGGGTTCTCCCTGGGATTTCATAGTTACAAAGGATAGAAGTGATGAAGACAGAGGTTCCTAAATATTGATAATCAAGGATTGATTCTAATGTTGTATTAGGATAAACCAATAGAAATAAAAAAATATTAGCATTGGAAGGTATATGTACATGATCTTTAGTTTCACTGTTTGGATATCCCAAGTAGGATCTCCTATTGGATTTCCCTAATTGGATGGTTGGGGTAGGCACAACATCCTATGAATATCCTTGTGTAATTTTGGATATATGTCAATAACGTTGATGTAAATGTATGGTACCTATCCTTGGAAGCTCTTTTGTGGTTGAGTTGACATGGTTATTATCCCCATCCATCTACTTGAGAGAGGGAAGTCACATGTTTCTATTCTTTAGAGATAATATACAAAAATTGGTGAATTTACCAACAAGGGACACCTCTGCTTTTGTATCCTATCGTGTGAAAGATGACTTGTGGTGCTTCATCCTCTAAAGGATTTCATAAGATTCATTTAATGATAGGATGTATCCATTGAGGTGTAACTCCTAGACTAAGACATTGATCTACTATAACCGGATGTGTTGAGTTACTGACAACGTACGTTAGGGCCTCAGGGAAAAAGTTTCCATGGAGGATGATTCATATGTTCGATGAGCTATCTTGTTGTTCACAACAAATTTTGGTGTTATGAAGAAATTTCTATCATTTAGAGTGTGATAAAAATCTATTTTTATATTTGATGATTTAATTTGGATTATAAGGGGTCTAAAAAGTTCTAGTGAGTAAACATTTATACAACTTCATAAATAAGAGTACATAGTCGGCCAATTTCTATCATGGTTAAAGGATAAAGAGGTGGTCCCTTTTTATGAAAGGTTTGTCATAATTAAAATATTCTATGTTAGGTTCACCACTTTTTTCATGTCCACATGAATAAATATGAACTGATGAGAATTGGAAAATATATCCTTTTATACTCAATAAAGGGTTGACATAGTTGAAGGATTTCATATTGGGTTCACCATTTTGTTTCATTGAAAACATATAGAAAAATATCATATAATGAATTGAGAAATCTATCATTTTAACCCATTATAGGGATGACACAATTAAAGGAATTCATATTGGGTTAACCATTTTTTTCCCAACAAACGTTGGAGGTTTAACTAAATGCTCGATTTGGGGGGGGGGGGTTGAGTGTGGTTGCACAATCAATTTATTACTATTTACCATTTTGTCTCTAATGGAAACTACCAATGGTTCCCAAATACATAATGATGCATGGGCCTATTTTCCAAATTTAGGTGATCATTAGGGGTTTCAAACCAAGTGATACATAGGAACTCAAATTGGTTGAGAGGATGGGAGTTCGAGATCATTTCACCCTTTTGGTGGGAATCATTTTATACTATTGGACTCTAATATAAATTTAAGATATGTTCATTAATCTTTCCAATGACCTGATATGAGACCGGTTACCCCTATGTCAATATCTTGATCAAGACAAGGTGTCAATAGGACCAACTATGTGCACTACTGGTTCTCCTTTATTGTCTTGTCTATTTATGATGCTCTAGTTTCAAGACATATTTGGGATATATAGAGTTTATCACCACTTAGGGATGTTTTTTGTATCTTTTAAATGGTATTAAACATATACGAGGCATCATACATATATTTTGATAATAGGAATAAAAACCCTTGTAGTTCATTTGACATAGTTTAAGTTCGTATGATTGGAATACACCATTTAGTTTAACATCTTGTGAAAAGGATGTATATGAGGGCATTTGAATATTATGTATTGGCTTCAAGCCATAATGAGGTGTCTAATGTATTCTATGAAGATAGAAATCAGATTCTATGTAGTTTGTCTTATGGACGTCTATTCTAGACAGATGTGAAAATAGAGGACTTTAGCGGGACTTATGCAGGTAAGGTTACCCTGAACAGCCTCATCAGAATTATGACCCTTTGAGTGAAGATGAGTTGTAATTGGGCTTACATCCCAATTAAGTACCCACATTTGGGGAATATGCATCATGTTATCGGTAAAATCATTATTAGTATCTAAACCCATATGAATTGTGATCGGTGTGAGATGCAAGAGATAGTAGAATAGTGGACACATCACATGAGACCAAATTTTTACAAGGATTATACATTATGGTTTCCCTTATATTGGTATGATTACGAATCTCACAGAGAATGTGGTATGGAGATCTGGCCTTAATAAGGAAGCCTATGTATCCTATTTATAATAGGAATTAGAGTCCTCATAGTTTGGTTAGTCCCTAATGAACTGAAGAGTTTGAGGTATTTGTGGGCTTGGTTAGGGATTCCACATAAGAGGATGCTCGTGTACATAACTATTTCTCAATCACTGATGGAAAAAGGAAGGATGAAACACTCATATGAAAATTTGGTTCCATGAGTTTAGAATATTTAATATGTGGAGGGACTTATATAAAGGTGGATTCCCATTGGAGCTCAATCGTTAGGAAGACATCCTATATATATAGTTTGAACATGAATCAGAGTTCTCATAGTTCAGTTGGTTCCTGTCCCATTGATGGGTTGGGATTGGTTATTACAATAAAAGGGATTATTGTTATCCTTGAGGTTTATGGAAGTTAGGGACTTATACCAGGATAGAAGCCTATATTACATATTCATTCTCTGTACACTAATGAATAAAGAGATATGATGACCATGAAAGGTCTATTGAATATGCTTATTATGATGTAGATTCCCTTTCGATGGAATGACATTAATAGGGTTTCATGAGTGCATAACCCTAACCAGTTAGGGGTACTCCCCATGTAATGTGGCACTTGGTCAAAAGTTTATTGTCAAGGGTTTACTTGGAGTATGTCCAAGTGTGTCTGTTGGAAAAGGTTGACATGTCCCAGGGTGTTTTTCTGACAAGTCTAGGGTGTCTTCCGAACATGTCCAGAGTGTCTTCCTGACATTTTCAGGTTGTTTTCCTAACATGTCCCAGGTGCTTTGCCTAATAAAAGAGTACATGTCTAGGCCCTTTCACATGATCAAGGCTGACATGTCTAGGGTGCTTCACCTAATCAAAGAAGACATTTCTAGGGTTCTTCAAATTATTAGATATGTCATGTCCAGAGCTATTTACATGATCAAGAACATAATGTTCTGAAATTTTACATTATCAAGGATGACATGTATGAGGTTCTTCTCATTATCAAATTCGACATGTTTAGGGATTAATGAGGGAAACATGAGATTGGTGAAGAGTCTGGAAATAGCATGATCTTAAGAGATACATTTGATAGGGTATTGAAAACTTGTATAGGAGAGTGTGTGTGAAAAATATTACACGTCCAAGGGTTGAAGTTTCATGTCCAAGGGGGCCATTCCATGGTTGTATGGGAAATGGTTTGAATGGCCAGAGGGGTGAATGGTTGCGGGGCCATGTCAAGAATGAGCCTCCTAGGGTTTCTAGGGAAAATGTGTAGTTATTTCCTTAGTTTACCTGTATATTAAGGCCAAATTTTAGGGAGTGTTTGTATGTCAAGAGTTTATGTGATCACATGATCCTAATGGAGTCACATTGAATGTTTATACGAACCTATCCAAGAGTTGTATATAAAATTCCTATGCACACGCCATTCAATAAAGGCTCTCATGAGGGATCACATGATGTTTATATTTTCATATGATCATGTAACCTCAAAGGGATCACACAACGGGTTCTCATAAAGGGGTCTCATGATTACGTATAGAATTTATTTAAAGCTATCATCCCACTCTTCACCTCTGCTCATCTCTTACATGTATCTTTTTCTCCCTCTCCCTCTCATTTATCCCTTATTCTTTAAAGGTGAGTTTATATAGTAAAAAACATTCTATATTTATTCCCCTTTTCATAGTGAAACTACTATGTGAACCGAATTGATGTAGTGGAAAGAGTCACCTAAAAAATGATGGAGGGTTCTCACAAAGGAAAGTTATGTTCTTTTTTATGAAAAGATTCATTTTTCAGATATATTCATATGATAATCATTAATTGATTTTATAATACTTTTCTATTTTTTTAATGGATTCTTTCGATCGCATGATTGGTTTCAAATGGAGGCTTTATTCTTTGAACATTTCATGTATGAAAGGTAAATTTCATAAGAGTGTATTTCTCTTGTCTACTCTCTATGTAACAGACTGTCTGGAAAACTACTGGTGGCCTCAGATGATTTATTTATAGGATTCATGTGATCATGAATCATGTCATTGGAAATAAATTAAAAAATCCTCCAAGGCTTCATGTGAGAAAAATAAAAAAAAATAAAAAAGGAGGAAGCCTCTCATGAAGGAAACATGCATTGTTTTTCATGTGAACCTATATAATATTAGTAATGATTTACACAAGTGTTATCTTTTTATAGTCTAAATATTATAAGTTCTTACAATGGATACTTTAAGTTTGAGTGATTGTATTTACTTGATCATGTCATGGTTTTGTTGGTCGTCCCATGGAAGTATAAAATCCCTCCTTGTGCTCACATATTGAAAGACCTTTAATGACTGAAGGTTGAAGACAAAAGTCTTCTTGAAGATGAGATGACTCAGTGAACATGAGATTCTCGTAATTTTTACTGCTTCAGATAGTGGCTTTATTCAATAGAACATTATTAATTAAGCTATAAAACATCATGTTATAGAATCTATTTATGTGAAAAGAAATATTTGAAAAATGGAATGTATATGAGATGAAGTTTAATTCATGTTGTCAAGAATGATCTATATTTCATGGTATTGACCACTAAACATGGACATCCTGGAGGATTTTGAGTGCTCAAGTAGACATTGGGTGTCTCAAGCTTATGCAACCATCAAAGAAGGGTGTTGGGTTGAGAAACATTCTTCTGGTGTTGAGAAGATTTCATGTGTGTCTTACAACAACGAATAAAGGGTGTCGGTGTGGCTCACAACACCGAACCAACATGTCGATGGATATGATGGATGAGTGGTGGTTGAATATGGTTCAGGGGGCATGATCATATGGTATAGAATGGCTTGGTCAGGTAGCTGAGTCTATTTCTATTTATTTTAATGTGGAGGAACAGTACTGCATGTTGTGTCTATACCACATCAGACTTATGGTTGGTATGGCTCTAATTAATAACATGTCACATACCCTCATATTTCCAAAATTGTGTACTAGGGTCTTCTCCCAACATCCACCAACATCAACTCATTTCAGTATGCTCTTCCCTTATGCTACCAAAAAATGCAATTACTCCTTTATTCTCTTAGGTTTTCATGTGCGTACTATATGGACACGGCCTTATTACAATACATAATCTTGAATTTAGTCAAGAATTCACTTCCTTTCACATTTCGGATCTTTTAAAGTTTAGAGATTTATATAATTTGGACATAATACATTCATAAAATTACACATTATTAAAGAGTGTATACCATAAAAATAGTATTCATTTCTTGAAAAATATAAAACTTTTCACATAAAACATGATTCATTTGACTAATCTTCAAACATTTAACTTGGATTACTTCTTTGTCTTTTACATCCTTATAACCTATGAAAATCATTTAAAAACTCAGTATGAGCACAAAAGCTTAGTAAGGGATATAAAAATAAGGAAAGAACACATTATTCCATGAACACTTGTAACGTATGAAATCATTTTCAAAAGACGTACTTGTCACCCATATATACTTACTTTTTGAAACATGAGACTTACACAAGATCCAAAAAAAACATAAAAACATAAATAGAATCATAAAGGTATATTGGGGTATTACTTGCATAAACTTGTAACCCTCTCAGCTACCTTATAATTTGTAACCCTCATGGCTACCTTACAATGTGTGTAACCATCGCAATTACACTTGGAGTAACCATACGGCTGACCTCCAACATACACATACCCAATGAATTGGAGGGGAGATATATGTACCACCCTTCATCATAAAAAATTCCTGATATCTATGACATAATCATATAATATGAATAATATCATAAAAACATTTCTTAAAAATTTTGTAAAACAGAATTTTAAAAAACTATTTTAAAATAAAAGTCCCTTATAAATATAATATCATTGAATAGAGACTTAATATAGTGGATGGAATATGTATATATACTTTAAATACACATAATTAAACATATTATAAACAAAATTCATCACACAAACAATTTTCATAAAACATAAATAATTGAAGTAGAATGTTAACCCAAAGATTGGAAATCAGGTTAAGAATTCCCTTACCTCGGGATTGTCTTACTTAAAACTTATTTTAAACTCCTGTATAATTGTTAAAATAGTGTTATTAATATCTTAAAGAAAAATATTCATATTTATAATACCTTATATGATCATTTCATACCATCATTTCACCCTTTAATTGTTAGTATTTTTTTCCTTGCATTGTTTTTGGGTGAGTTTTTTACATGATTTCCATGATTGGATCATGATGGTGGTTCTTATCAATTGGAAGTGAAACTACAGAATTGGAAAGGAGTGGTATTTTAATATTTCCATAATCAATAAATTATACCATTTATCAATTAGAATTCTAAAATTAAGATGATTCATAAGTTAAAATATTAATGATGTTTGTTTAGGTTATTTTGGAAATTCTTCGATCGTGAAGATCTCATTTTGTTTCATAAAGTAATAACATGTATGAAAAATGATTAAATAACCATATATAAGTTATAATACATAAATTATAATCTGGTTCAACCATAAAAATGGTTTCATGACCTGTCTTAAAGGAAGTAAAATAATTTAAAATCACATCATCCATGATGTTGGTAAATCGACACATCACTGACGGTGATTTAATTCCTTGAATAAGTGGGAGAGAAGAAAAAGATTGATGATTAATTTTCCATGAACATGAGAACATATAGAATATACATGATTATAGAGCTTTCAATATTCCTGGATAATAGAAGTTTAGTAAATAATAAGAAAATAAAGGAACTCAAAATAAAAGAAAAATTGAGAAATCTCTCATAAAAAATCGGCAGCCTAACGGCGTCACTTAAATTTTCAAAAAATATTTTGATGAGAGAAAAGGTTTATCTCATCATTATTACATAATATGGGTATTGATGGGAATATTTAATTTCATATCACAACATAAGACAAATGTAATGAAAAATAATAACATAAAATGAAAGAAAAGAATGAAAATAAAAGAGGATGCTTACCTCTTTATCACTTCTCCTTGAGATCCTTATTAAGGCCTTTGGTTTTATCCTTTTGGTGAAACCAGAAGCTCTAGGACGTGGGGAAGAGCCTTGGGAGGAGTTTTGGGCAGAATTTATGTAAGGATAAAGGATTGAGAGGTGTGGGAGGAAGAGGGGAATGAGGGTGGTATTTATAGTGGAGGAGAGGGGGTATTTTTCATTATTTTAATCATTATTATAATATTTTTGCTCAAGACTATGAATAATATTAATTAATGTGATATCAAATATTAATAATGGAATGTGAGTTTGAACCAATTGTTATTACATCACTTATGATATCATATATAGTGTATTTAGCTGATAATTTTAATATACGGTATTTTACTATATTTCACTATTCGTCAAAAATTTAGGAATTTCAGAAAAATCCCAAAAATTAACCCTTACCATTTATCAATGTGTAAAATTTAAAAATGATCCCCAATTTTAAAAATAATTTTCTAAATATTATTAATTTAATTTTTAAATAAAATCACACTTTATTCAAAAGGTAACAATTTTAAAACTATAACTGCTTTTATATCACATTGAAAAATTAATCAAGATGTCATTATCTTAATGCCTTAATAAAATAAAATAATAACACAATTATCCATTAATTAGGGTCATATTAATATTCATATTACTATTTATAAGGGTATGTTATTGTTCACCAAAAAAACAATTTGGTTACATTAAACTCCAAATAACATAATGAACACAATTGTAGATGACCATTTTTTGAAATTCAAAACATAAAAGTGGCAAAATTATTTTTAAAGGCTAGTTATAAATATCTAATTAAAATAAATTTTCATGAATTTCCATTTATTTTTTTAAAAACCTTGGGGTGGTACATTATCCCCACCTTCTGAAAATTGTGTCCTTGCAATTTTATTTACTTATTAAACAAGTGTGGGTACCTTTCTGTCATATCATTTTCTTACTCCCATGTTGCTTCTTCTACCATGTGGTTTCTCCACAAAACCTTTACCTAGTGGATTAAATTATTCCAAAATACATGTTCCCTTTGATCAAGAATCTGAATTGGTTTCTCTTCATAAGAAAGGTTCTCTTCCGGCTGAACTGCTTCTGAAATCAAGACATGTGATGAGTTTGGAATATAATTCCTCAACATTGAAACATGAAAAACATTGTTTACCTGAGACAAACTCAGAGGAAAAGATACTCGATATTCCACTAGTCCAACTTTCTATAGGATTTCAAAAGGACCGATGAATCACAAACTTAGATTTCCTTTCTTACCAAAAAACATCACACTTCTCCAAGGAGATATTTTAAAGAAAAAATAATCACCTACCTTGAAAGATAAGTATTTCCCTCTATTATCTGCATAACTTTTCTTCCTGCTCTGAGTTTTCCTCATGTGTTGTTGGATCATCTTCAATTTCTCAGCCACTTCCTCTCCTATTTCTGGCCCCAACAACTTTTTTTCACTGACTTCATCCTAAAACGCTAGATTCTAACACTAATTCCCATACAAAGCATAAAAAGGTGAAATATGTATAATATAATGAAAATTGTTATTATAAGAAAACTCAACTAAAGAAAGATGTTTATCCCAACTTCCCTATTAGTCCATTAACAAGCTCAAAGCATATCCTCCATTGTCTGAATCATTCAATCTGACTGCCCATCAAATTGAGGATGAAAAGCTTTACTAAAATTTAATTTTGTGCACAATGACTTATGATGTCCCTTCCAAAAGTTATAAGTGAACAAGGGATCCCAGTCAAATACAATGGAAATATGAAACTCCATGTAACCTAACAATCTCATTGAGGTATAGTCGAGAAAGCTGGTCCAAAGACATTGTATCTCGAATAGAAAAAAAATGTGCAGATTTTGTCATCCGATCAACAATAACCCAAATTGAATTGTTACCATGAGATATCTTAGGTAGTCCCACCACAATGTCCATGGATACATTTTCCCACTTCCAATCTAGAACTATAAAAGGCTAAAGCATCCCCTTCAGTAACTTCTGCTTTTCTTTAACCTGTTGACATGTCAAACATTTCATGGTAAAATTAGAAATATCTATTTTCATTCTATCCCACTAATAATACTCCTAAAGGTATCTATACATCTTAGTACTACCAAGATGAACTGAAAATTGAGAACTATGAGCTTCACATAATAATTCTTTCTTCAGTTGGGAATCAAAAGGCACACACAACCTTTTTTCAAATCTTAAAACATAATCTCTATCAAGATTTAATTCTTTAAACTTACCCATTTTAACCAATTCTACCTTTTTTTGTAGCTCATTGTCTTCCTTCTGTGCCTGCTTAATTCTGGATGACAACAATGACTACACTGAAACCTAAAACAAAATAGATGTATTCCCTGCACCAATGACTTCTAAGAAAAAAAATCATCAAATCATTAATCAAGAGATCATGTTCCAAACATAACATGGTTAATGATGCATGATGTTTTCGACTCAAGATATCCGCCACATTGTTTTATTTTCCCAAATGGTAATTGATCATGAAATAATAATCCTTTATCAGTTCAAGCCATCTTATCTACCTCATGTTTAATTCCTTTTGAGTGAATATATACTTCAAAATTTTATGGTCTGTATATATTTGACATTTGGTTTCGTATAAATTATGCCTCCAAATTTTCAAATAAAAAACAACAGCTGCTAATTCCAAATCATGTGTGGGATAATTTAACTCATGAGGTTTTAGTTGTCTTGAAGAATAAGAAATTACTTGATCATTCTACATCAAAACACAACCAAGTCCCTTCAAAGAATCATCACTGTAGATAAAAAAACTCACCATTTCGGGAAGTCAAGGACAAAACTGGAGAATTCACCAATGTCTTCTTCAGTTCCTGAAAACAATCATCAAATTCCTCTATCCAAATAAATTTAAGTCCTTTTCATGTTAACTTAGTTATTGAGCTAGATAACCGTGTAAAGTTATTAAATACTGTCGGTAATAACCTGCTAACCCAAGAAAACAACGAATCACTGTAACATTTGTATGTCTTGGGCATACATAAACCACTTTTGTTTTGGCATGATCAACTGTTATTCCATCCTTATTTACAATGTTCCCAAGAAAAGAAACATGTTGTAACCAAAAATCACACTATCTGAATTTTCCATACAGTTTCTTTTCTTTTAAGGTTTGTAAAACAACCCTTAGATGTCTTTCATGATCCTCTTTATTTTTAGAAAATACCAAAATTTCATCAATAAACACAACCACAAATTTATCCAAGATCTCCTGAAATATTCTATTCATAAGATTCATGAATGCAGTAGGTTCATTAGTTAATCCAAATGGCATAACAACATATTCATAAAGCCCATATCTAGTACAAAAGGCTATTTTCAGGATGTCATCCTCTTTCACCTTCATCTGGTGGTATCCGGATCTCAAGTCAATCTTGGAAAAGTACTGATCTCCCTGGATCTGATCAAACAAGTCATTGATATGAAGAAAATTATACTTGTTTTTAACAGTGATGTTTTTCAAATCTCTATAATCAATGTAAAGTCTCATGGAACCATATTTATTTTTAATGAACAAAATAGGAGAACCCCAAGGTGAAGTGCTAGGATGAATGAATCCTTTATAAAGAAAATATTGTAACTGATTTTTCAATTCAAGAAGTTCTATTTTATCCATACGATATGGGGGTTTTGAAATTGTCTTAGCATCAAAAACTATGTAAAATGTGAATTTGACTTACCGATAATGTATGACACTGGGTAACTCATCAGAAAAAACATAAAATTATTCATTTACCACTGGCGCATCATTAATCTGAATAGTTCCCTTGTTTTCAACAATATGAGCATGATAACTTTCATTTCCATCTTTCAACAATTTCTCAGATTTCTGATATGTTATCAACATTATGGGTTCATTCTTATATAAAAAATGAAACTCTTTCTGAAAAACAAATTCTTTAGATATACAGTCAATATTAGCATGATAAACAAAAAGCCAATACAATACCATAATAACATCAAACTCGACTAAGGGTAAAACAAAAAGGGTTGTAGGTAAAGTCTTTCCATATACCACAATAGAAAGATTCTTATAATTCCTCTTTACTATAATGTTTCCCCCTGGTGTTTTAACAACAATTTCCGGTCTCATTTGTTGAGGTGGTATTTCTAATTTACTCAAAAATTTCTCAGAAATGAAGGAATGTGTAGACCCCTATCAAACAAAACATTAGAAAAATCTAAGTAAACAAACAAAGTACCTGATAAAAATCATTGGATGGATCAGAATCTACTGACATCATTGAAAAAGATCTCACTACACCTTTCTGCTTATTTTCTATCTTCTTTGCATCATTTGGATCTCTCTTTGGGAAGGTATTTTCATAGTTACCCATCTCACCACATTTAAAACACTTTATATTTTGCTTATCAGGAATAGTCTTAGGAGAATTTTCATTACAATATCAATCCATATGTCCAAACCTACCATATTTAAAATACTTCCTATTTTTTGTAAGACATTCCCCAGGGTGCTTCTTGCCACACTTTTCACAAACTTGAAATTGTATTTTCTTACCATAATATTTATTTTATTTATTTTTACCCATAACTTTTCATCTTGTCCTCTTCTTATCCTTATTTTCAAAATGCATGTGATCATCAAAAAACTCTATCTCTACCCTCTCAATACATCAAAAAAGTTTCTCATAACTTTTGAATTCACGGGAGGCCAATTCCCGTCGATACCTTGGATTCATTCCTAAGTGAAACTGGTTGATTTTGATATCTAGATCCAGAATAAGATTTAGAGCATACCTCGTCAATCGGGTGAATTTCTCTTCATATATGGCTACAGAATCTTCCTCCTTCTATTTCAATTCAATTAATTGATTCTTCATCCTAAGTCACACCACCTTAGGAAAATATTTTTCAAGGAAAATACTTTTAAATTCATCCCACTCTAAGGCATCAAAATCCTCTCTATCCCTGATATTCCTTAACATTGAACATCGCTGATTAGTTTCACCTTCAAAATGATAAATGTAAATACATTCCTTTTGATTATCTAAACAACCCATTATATCAAATATATTTTCAAGGGATTTAATCTATCCTTAAGTCGCTACTGGGTCAGAAGATCCATTGAAAGTAGGAGGGTGTTGTCTCATAAAATGTTCCACTATTGTCATGTTCCATTATGGTAACTCTGGTTGTTCTCTTTCATAGATGCCACCACCAGTTATTTCATGAATTATCTGATCTATTACTATCAAAAACTGCTCGGTTCCAATCCCCACCATTCCAGGTTGTAGATTCAGAAGGATGTCGTTCTGTCAGTGCCTCTCCTCTTCAGCTTCCTTGTTCCTTCTATGGACAACCATTCTAAACAAACATATCATAGATTAATCAACATGGTAATCTTTAAATTCTATAAAATTTCAAATTAATCATAGAGTAAAAATCATTTATGATATTCTTTTAACATCATCCTAACCCCTAAAGTTATCGAAACCATCCTCTGATACTAACTATAAGGACTCCGACCTTATTACATTACATAATATTGAATTTATTCAAGAATTTACTTCCTTTCACAATGAGGATAATTTCATGTTTAGACCTTTATAAAATTGGTACATAATACATTCATAAAATTACACATTATTACAAAGTGGATACCATAAAAATAGTATTCATTTCTTGCAAAATATAAAGCGTTTCACATAAAACATGATTTCTTTGACTAATCTTGTAACATTTAACTTGGATTACTTATTTTTCTTACACATCCTTATAACCTATGAAAATTATTTAAAAACATTGGATGGGCACAAAAGCTTAGTAGGGATATAAAAATAATGAAAGAACACATTATTCCATGATCACTTGTAACGTATGAAATCATTTTCAAAAGACATACTTGTCACAAATATATACTTAATTTGTGAAACATCATATTTACACAAGATCCACAAAAAAAATAAAAACATAAATAGAATCATAAAGGTATCTTGGGGAATTACTTACATAATATTGTAACCCTCTTGGCTACCTTATAATTTGTAACCCTCACGGTTACCTTACAATTTGTGTAACCATCATAGTTACCCTTGGCGTAACCATACGGCTGACCTATAACTTACACATAAACAATGCATTAAAGGGATATATAGGTCCAAACCATAATCATAAACAATTCCCGATATCCAAAACATAATCATACAACATGAATAATAGCATAAAAATATTTCTTTTGAATTTTGTAAAACAGAATTTTAAAAGAAGATTTTAAAAGAAAATCCCCTTATAAATAACATTTAATTGAAGTGAGAATTAATATAGTGGATAGAATATGTATATAGACTATAAATAAACACAATTAATCATATTATAAGCAAAACTCATCACACTAACAATTTTAATACCACATAAATAATTAAAGTAGAATGTTAACCCAAAGAATGGAAATCAGGTTAAGAATTATCTTACCTCGGGCTTTTCTTACTTCAAATTTGTTTAAGACTCCTGTATAATTATTAAAATAATGTTATTAATATATTACATAAAAATATCCATATCTATAATACCTTATATTATCATTTAATTACATCATTTCACCATTTAAGTGTTATTATTTTCTTCCTTGCACTGTTTTTGGGTGAGTTCTTTACAGGATTTCCATGATTGGTTCATGATGGTTGTTATAGTCAATTGGAAGTGAAAATACAAAATTGGAATGGAGTTGTATTTACATATTTCTAGAATCCATAAAGTATACCATTTATTAATTTTAATTATGAAATGAAGATAATTCATAAGTAAAAACATTAATGATGATCGTCTAGGTTATTTTGGCGATTCTTCGATCATAAAGATCTCATTTTGTTTCATAAATTAATTACATGTGTGAAAAATGATTACAGAACCTTACATAAGTTATAATACATAAATTTTAATCTTTTTCAACCATAAAAATAGTTTCATGACCAGTCTTGAAGTAAGTAAAATAATTTGAAATCACATCATCCACGATGTCGGTAAATCGACACATCACGAACGATGTTTTAATTCCTCGAATAAATGAAAGGGGAGAAAAATATTGATGATGAATTTTCCATGAACATGAGAACATCAAGAATATAAAATATTCTATAGCTTTCATGACTATTAGATAATAGATGGTGATTAAATAATAAGAAAATAAAGGAACTCAGAATAAAAGAAAAATTGAGAAATATCTCACGGAAAATCGATAGCCTAACGACGTCACTTAATATTCCATAAAATATTTTGATGAGAGAAAAGGGGTATCTCATAATTCTTACATAATATGGGAAGTAAGGGGAATATTTAATGGAATATCCCAACATAAGACAAATAAAATGAAAAATAATAACATAAAATGAAATAAAAGAATGAAAATAAAAGGGGATATTTACCTCTTGATCTCTTCTCCTTGAGATCCTTCTTAAGGCCTTTGGTTTTGGCCTTTTGGTGAGACTAGAAGATCTAAGAAGTGGGGCAGAGCCTTGGGAGGAGTTTTGGGAAGAACATAGCTAAGTCTCATGGTTTGAGAGTTGTGGGAGGAAGAGGGTAATGAGGGTAGTATTTATAGTGGAGGAGATAGGGTATTTTTCATTATTTTAATCATTATTATAAAATTTTTGCTCAAAACTATGAATAATATTAATTCATGTGACCCCAAATAGTAATAATGGAATTTTAGTTAGAAAAAAGTGGGATTAAATTACTTATGATGTCATAAATAGCATATTTAACTGATAATTTGAATATATGGTATTTTACTGTATTTCACTATTCAACAAAAATTTAAGAATTTCAAAAAAGTCCCAAAAATTCACCCTAACCATTTTTCAATGTGTAGATTTCAAAAATGAACTCCATTTTTTGAAAATAATTTTCTAAAAAATATTAATTTAATTTTTAAATAAAATAATACTTTATTCAAAAATTAACAATTTTAAAACTATAACTGATTTTATATCACATTGAAAAATTAATCAATATGTCATTATATTAAATCCTTAAGAAAATAAAATAATAACACAATTTATTATTAATTAGGGTCATATTACTATTCATAAGGGTATGTTACTGTTCACCAAAAAGACAAGTTGGTTCCGTTAGACTCCAAATATCATACTGAACACAATTGTAGATGACCGTTTTTCAAAATTCAAAACATAAAAGTGGAAAAAAATTAATGGCGAGTTATAAATATCTAATTAAAACAAAGTTTCATGAATTTCCATTTATTTTTTAAAAAACCTTGGGGTGTTACATGTACACCCACACACATGCTTCATATGCTAGGCGATCATGCATGTTCCTCAAGCGTGGTTGAGGAAACTCACATATATTCTCAGGTTGAGATGGTTGTCTGGCTAGCCATGGTTGGAAATATTTTTTTCATTATTCACTCATAAATAATTATAATAATTATAGAATAACTATCCAAGTATTATGTGTGTTATAAAATGTTTCTTTGTAAATAAATCCAAATTTATCATCCTCAAATTCCATTTCTTCACCCTCATGTAAAATGTGAATTATATTTATATAATATTCACAATTCTCAATTCCTTGATGGAAAAGTGTTTGGTTCACAATTATGGGTTCCAACTATATTTTAACCACTTACATAATAAAAATAGTTATCTTAATAATTTAATCCAAAACCTTAGACATATCTATTTTCATTTACACTCTTAACATAAATTCAATCTCAATATGAATTATAATTAGTCTTTTTAACCTTTTTTCCAACATAAAGTGTTTATAGTTTAATCATTTGTATTAGTTTCATAATATCAATTTGAATATTAATTATTCTTAAAATTTTAATCATTGAGATGTTATTAAAGTTAATGTTATAAATTATTTATAATAATTTATAATTGTTAAATTTTAATTCATGATTTTTAGTCTTATATTTTATGTTGAAATAAATAACAAACATATTTTAGTGATTCTTGATGATCGATGGGTGTTTTCTTAATTAATGAATTGATTACTGATTTAACATATCCATAAAAAAAATATCTATTTAAATATTTATATCATATTATACAAGTAATTATATTTCTATAGTCATTCATGATATAAATTTAATATTATAATTCAAGTAGGTGGTTAAACCAATACAAACATGAACATGCCTTGATTAAATAAATAATTATGAGGTGGTTTGTTTGTAATATCATTATTATAGAAAAATATTGATCATATTTAGTATTTTTATTGTGATATATTTAAATTTTATGGAATTATAATAACAATTATAGGATATGAAAATATTATATAATATGAATAAAAACATTTTCATCTCAGTATGATCTTTTGATATAGTTAATCTTATATTGATTTTTTATTGATTATATGATAATATGTTATTGAATTTGTCTCACCAGAACCTTAATAGTTAAATAAAAATTGCATTTATCTATTAAAACCATTGATATTTCTAACCCTGAAAGGTGTTAATGACAACAATGGAATAAATCATTCCATGAAGTTTATAGTATACACATATGCATGGATGATTATTTCTGTTTCATTAGAAAAAAAAGAAAGGACTGAAAATTTTTTATTATATAAAAATTGTAAATTTTGTATATATATCATAATTAATTTTTAATTTCCACTTTTAGACCAGCCATGTTATGTGTTGAAGAAAAATAAAACATGTTGCTACATTGAGCCGGTGGTCTAAACATATGCATGAATTACATAATCATTTTTATTATGGAAAATGAACAAGAAGGAAAATAATTATTCCAAAAAAATAATAAAATTAAATATATCACCAATAAATATGTTACTATATAGTGATTAGAAAATTTTAATTTTTAAGTTAGGATACAAATGAATGAAGTTATGTAAAAAGGGATTACTCACATTGATCATTTTGATATTTCCATGAAGGATCCCTTGGAAATTGAGGGATTAGGATAATATATTTTAACAAGAAGATAATGAAATAAAGATAATTATCAAGGGTATTTTGAAATGGAAGTTATTTGGGTGTAAATTCAATTTTATTAGTGTCATCTAAGTTATGGTGAGAGGCACATTTTATAAGTGAAAAAGGATGATATTTTTTTAAATACCCATAAAGTTTTAATAATGGGAAGTCATACTCAAGGAAAGTGGCTTATAATATTATAAATAATGGTTTTGGTAAGATATAAGGTTGATAAATTATCTACCATTCAATTTCACCAATTTTTTAACACGTTTTCAACTCATTATGAATACATGTTCCACTTTTTTAATTTTATATTTTATCACTTTAAGTAGTTTTTACCTTTGTAATATATCCTTTAAACTTAAAAATGAAATGGTAATTTTTACATAAATGGAACCAAATTATTAAAAAAATTAAATTCCTTAAATATTATGAAATTTATAAAATCGTTAAAATTGAATTTTTAAATAGTAAATTTTTAATGTATTAAAACAGTTTTAGTAAAAAAATATGACTTAGGTTTTAAAATATAAAATATAGGTTTATAAATTAAACATAATATTTTAAATTTATAATATGACTTATAAACCATATTTATTTTCAATATATATGTATTATGGGTTTTTTTATTCTTACATCCTATAAATTGCATAAAATTCAATATTTAAACAAAAAAAAGTTATTTTCACTATTCACCAAAAAAAAACTTTTTGAAAAAATCCTCAAATTTCATATGAAGTTAATATATTTATGAAAAATCAAAAAATGAATTTTATTTTTAAAAAATTAAATTAAATGATTCTAAATTTACAAATTTAAATATAGTCATGAATAAGGGCTCTTTAGATTGTGTATGGTGTTATAGTTCAGTATATGGTGTTTACATGCTACAATAGGGTCCATGGTATTAAATCCCACCCCTATTAAATAATTTAATCCCTAGAAATTGAGGTATATATCAGCTATTGAAAAAATTTGGATATTCCTTTCTCGTAGCTTCTTTATGATCATGGGTTGCCTCTCTTAGTTTGTGATTTATGCAAAGGATTTTCACCGATCGTGTTGTCTGATTCTGCAATAATTTCTCTCCAATGTCTAGAATCTAGATAAGGTCTTCATTATAAGAAAAGTTAGAATACAACTCTATTACCATATATTTGAACACATTAATTGGATCTTATTTGTATTTCCTTATAAATTAAAGATAGAAGACATTATGTACTTTAAAAAGTTTGGATGACATAGCAAGTCAGTAAGCTACAACTCCAACTATTTATAGTATTTAAAAAGTCCCAATGTACCTAGAGTTTAACTTATAAATTTTTTTTAAAAAAATATAAATCCCTTCTATGTATATTCTTTCAATAATACATGATCCCCAATTTAAATTTCAATTATTTACAT
This sequence comes from Viscum album, assembly GCA_963277665.1. NCBI lineage: Eukaryota > Viridiplantae > Streptophyta > Magnoliopsida > Santalales > Viscaceae > Viscum > Viscum album. Next base: position 745,490,399 of record OY728129.1, on the reverse strand, counting down.
CGATTATAAATATAGAACTTTTGTATCCTCTGGGATACTTTAATACAATCCCGAATAATCTATACTTTAATAGTTTTCTTATATATATGTTCTAGGAAAACTAGATTACTTTCTCTATCTTCATCCCAATATGAAACCTCTTATTATACAATGATTCATACGGTGCCATCCAGATGCTTGAATGGAAGGTATTATTTTATGAAAATTACACCAGTGGTTTATATTGACCACACATACCTTGGAATCCAAGAGAACAAGATCTCAACATGTATTCAAATGCTTATTGTAACACCCCAAGATTTCATAGTGTGTTATTTCTTCAAAATAATTAAATAACTTGCACTACACGCAACACCGAGTTCAATCACACCATGACTTACAAAAATAAGCCATTCAAAAGCGGTTATGAATAGTATTATCTAAATTTTAAACTTTATATAATCCTTATAATTTTAGAATCCATATTATGAGTTTCTTTGATATAATGCAAGAACAAATTCATTTTCAGTATTGCACTTTTATCAACTTTTAATAGTGAACCCTTTTTAAATACAATATTTTAAACATATTGACTAAATGGGGACATCAAAAAAACTTAAAATGAAACATCCCAAGCTTCCACGGTACGCTTTCCTTTGAATAATACAGTAGCGTGTGTTATACGCAACTTCGAGTTTTAACACACACCACAACCGATTAAACTAGCCGTTGTGAATAGTAATACCTAATTTTTGAAATCATATATATTTTATATTTCAAAATGGACTTCATTTTTGGATTCAGAATATCTAAATTAGCCTAGGGTGAAATTTTGGTACATTTCGGATAACTTTCATATTTTGATGAATAGTGAAAATTTCTAAATTTTAATTAAAAACAACTTTTTTAATCAAAATAATTAATAGTGATAAATTATGAATTTTAGTGGTTTTAAAGTATATTTAGAATATATTTTTACCATTTAATATAATGTTGGTCATTGGACATAATTTTACAATTAAACCAAACATAAACAAGTGTCAATCTTTTGATAGTTATTATCTCTTAAAAACACGCTTTTTGTTTTGACAGCGGGAATTAATTTAAAATTAATTTCTGCCACTTCTGTGTTTTGAATTTAGGAAAATGGATTCCATATTTGGAATCAGGATGTTCAAATTGTGTAAATAGGTAACTTTTATTTTTAGACATTTTGAAAAGTTACTGTGGTAAATATTTTATTTACCATGGTTAAAGGGTAAATCCGGTAAATAAGGGTTAAAAAAATAATATTATAATAATACTAAATTACCCTAAAACGTGTCTTAACCCTATTGGTTGATACATGGTCGACCATGGGCATCTTTGGGTCTATTTTGGGACCCCATGGATCCACTTGTAAGTGATAATGACACATTATATTAATAAAGTTAAAATAAAAATAAAAATGGCATAAGCTTACATCTTTTAGAAGAACAATTTTTACATAGGGTTATACATGTTGGATTTTCTATTATAAATATTCATTAGAAAGATAAAAAGATTTCCTACATAATGATATTTTATTTATAATTTTTAGACATTAAATAATTTATTTTATTTATGACACAATGATGATGCAGTAATTACTAAAATAGTAAAAAATTAAAATAATTGATCTTATAAATACCCAAATAATTATAATATGAAACTTTTAATGAATTAAACTAATTTTCTATGATAATATGATATATTAGGATTGATTTAATTGACTTTTTTCGAAGTAATCAATCTGTTAGGAGTTTCAAAAAAATCAACTATTGAATAGTGTCAAAATTGACATAAAAGAGTTCTTAAAACAAATATTATATTATTAATTGATATTAAATTCCTAAAAATCTAAGGTTCGGCCAAGAGACTTATATTATGATAGGTTCCTCATTAATGGACCACTTGGGGGTCGCTTGGATGTATATAGTAAGTTTATTAACCATATTATATAAAAATACAAAGAGACATTGTAAAAGTGAAACTAATTAACTTAGAGTTAATACTTAAAGATAAGGTTAATATAAGTACCCAAACCTGTCTAAATTCTATTGGTTGAGTGGTTTTAGACCTATCCCCACCTTAAACTTTTAATATTCAACTTTGGAGCCATTAGAAACCGAATATTAATTTATTATAAATTAATATTTCTAGCTTTTCCAAAGGTGCCCCTCACCCCTCTTATAAAAGGGCACTCCTCCTTCTCATTTCTTCACACCTCTAAAGCCTTTTGGTTCGGCCAAACTCTGCCCAAATACTCTCCCAACATCCCTCACTACAACCTAGGGGCCTTAGTTTGATCAGAAAGCCAACCTAAGGAGCCCTTTTGATCAAATCAAAAGGAAGAACCCGAAGAAGAGGTAATGTTTTCACCACCCCTTTTCCAAGTTCATTTCTTCTTCCACTTCTTCTTCCTTTGTTGTTACCATTCTAAAATAATGACTCCAGTATCATTTATATACTGTGATGTTATTATAAATATGGTACAACCATATTCAGTATTCTATCCACCCTTTGAATAACATGTCACCATACGTGCGTACGTACGGCTTACCGTCTCCACGTCGTGGTGTAATTGTTATTCAATATATTATCATTTGGATGGGTATAATAATGATGTGTAACTCATGTAAATAATAAATATAACATATTAATGATTCTGTATATATGATATACCATCCATTTATATATTATTTTAAAATCAAAAGAATGATATTGTCGCTCGTGCGTACGTACGGACTACCGTCTCCACGAACGCGATGAGATTCATTCTCCATCGTATCCATTCAAGTATAATTATCATTTGATGATTTAAAAATGATGTTTAAGGACTTGATATCATTCTGGATATGAATAATATACAACCTATCCTTTACAAACATGTCTTACGTAAGAAAACATATAAAAGAAAACAAGTAAGTTAACACCCGAAACGACGATAATTCTAAGATATTATTAACAAATCAATGTTAAAAGATCATATATGATATCATATTAATATATATGATTCTTGTATAATTTAATAACAATTATTTCACCATTATACAGGAGGTTAACCTACCCCAACAAAGGAAAAGTACAAGGTAAGGGTTATTTCACAATCTCTTCATTATCCGAGGTTGTTTATACGTAATAATCTACTGGGATTTCTTTATCATCCACATCCATGTTTCTTAAAAATGTATTTCAAAACATTTTTACTATTTACAAGAATATGGGTTAAAGTCATTTATACCCTTTTTTGACTTTTTATAAGAGGTTTATAAAGGAATCTTTCTGTCGTTTTCAAAACAAGGTCCTTTTTAACCTTTTCGACAGAATTGAGGTAAGAATGTTTTTTTTAACTTATACGGCGGGTGCGGTTATTTTACGCCGTTATAAAATCTTCAAAGCTTTCCTTACAAGCTTATAAGAATATTTTCAAAGAAAATGTTTTATTTTATATGGATCTTAAATGATTTCAAAATAAAAGGAGATATTTCTTTAAAAAGAATTTTGATTTCATCTATGTCAACATCCTTTGATGGATTTTAAGATTATTTGAAGTTGATACAAAACTTCTATATTGTATTGAAGGTTTTGTGATATGTTTGACTGTGGATGTGCTATTTTTATACCATTCATGGTTTATTGTGAAAGTATTGACATTTCGTATGCTAGTTTTAATACGAATGTTTATGTTATGTTTAAAGCTTTTCATATGGGAATGCATTGGACTTAATAAGTGACGGGTGGAGCCCGCTATAGCTCCTCGATGCATCGGTAGGTCTCATGAGACAAACTAGTGTCTTGGCACAAGGCCTTGACAAAATCTTATTTGTAGTCTTGGCACGAGGCCTTGGCTATGTGGTTATGATAGTCTGGCATTATGCATTCCAACATTATGAAAGTGGTTATTGATATTGCATGTGATTATTCGATTAGTAGAATATCCATGTGAACAAGTAAATGGCATTATTTCATTTTACTTTTGCCATACCATGTTGAAGTTCAAGTTTAAAAGGCTTTTGTTTTAGTAATGCATTGCCTTAAATGTTTATTCTTATTTATGAAAGTTTCTACTATATTGTTATCCTTACTGGGCATTTGAGCTCACCCCTTTTCTATGTTTTATTTTTCCCAGGATGTGAAGAAGTAAGTTATGAATGACCTGCAGGGATTTTATGAGGGGTTAATAGTGTGGATTGTGGAAACCTTATGTTGTTGTAGTAGTTTTTCATTTTATGATGTAATGTAAAACTTATGAATATATCTAGTGTTTCCAAGGCTACTAAACTAATCGGTCTTTCGGGATTTGATCTTTCTTGTGATCATGCCAATGTTACGAAGTAATGCACCGACTCTGGGCAGCTGGGGTCGGGGCGTTACACTTATATAGTACATTCAAACTTCCTATAAGTTTAGGTATGATGTGTTGTTCTTAAATATATCTCAATATTTAGATACCTTTGAAGATGCTTCTAGAATTTGGATGTGAACTGAGGGTCATGATCAGATAAAACAGATAGAGGTTCCTCATGAAGCCTTTTTATTTCATTGGTATAGATCTGGGCTTGGTGCTCAAGTGGTATATCTTCTCTTGTTGCTAAGAAATGTGTTGACATAGTAAATTTATCAACAGTTACCCATATAACATCATTATTCCTTGGATTCTTTAGATTTCCAATGAAAAAATCCATTATTATATTATCCCACTTATATATAGGTATAGGAAAAGATTTCATAACTCCTTTAGGATGATTCCTTTCAACCTTTACAAGCTGTTATATTATGAATTTAGATACATATTACACAATTTCGTGCTTTAAACCTTTCCACCAGATAATTCCTCTTAAATCCATATACATTTTTGTGTAATGCGAGCATATAATAAAATTTGAGCTATATGCTTCATCTATTAGTTCCCTCTTCAACTTTTTTATGGATAGAACATGTAACATCTTTCCAGACATCAACACTCTATCTTTATGGATTAATTTTATCAATTTCCCATCATTTTTTTCTTCAATTCTTCTTTGTATATCCTCATCATCTTGTAAGGACTTCTCTATGTTTTTCTAGTATTTATTGTTTAGAAATTTCATGGAAAAGGAATGATGGATCCCCTTACCTAAAATTTACCATATGCATATCTAATACATCTCCATATATAATATCTTTTTTAATCCAAATCCTTGTTTTAATTTCATTCCCCATCATACTCAATGCATATTTCACCTTGGTTTCTTTCCTAGGGTGGTATTGTGTCTAGAAATTGTAGTCCTTGAGTTGTTATAACCATCTTTTTTTCCACATGATGGGATCCTTATGAGCGAATATATATTTCAAAATCTTGTAGTACATATATATATATCAAATCATTCAAAATAGAGGTATTCTATCCATATTTTCAAAGAAAATATTATGGATGCTAACTCAAGCTCGTGATTTGGACATTTTTGATCAAGGATTCTCAATTTCCTTGATGCGTATGCAACTACCCTATCATTATGCATAAGAAAACAAACAAGTCCTATATTTGAAGAATCACCATATATTACAAATCCACCATTACCTGATGGTAATGTAAATTCTAGTGCATTAATCAGTCTCATATTTATATCTTTAAAAAATTCATCACATTCCCTTGATCATGTGAATTTAACCACTTAATGTGTTAACTTTGTTAATAGGCTATCCAACATAGATAAATCTTGAACAATATCTTGATATTAACCTAATGAACCAATGAAAATTTAGATATCAGTTATGTTCATTAGTGTAGGAAATTCCTTAAGTAGATTTTTATTTAAATGAAAATAATAATAATACAACCATAGGGATAATATGTCCATTAAAAGATACCTCATTGATCTAAAATTCATACTTACTATATTTATCATATGATTATTTTTTCTGGTGGTCTCTAGAATTAACTATAGATGACTCCCATGATCTTCATAACACTTAGAGTATATCAAGATATATTTAGTGATTTCCAACATAAAATTATCAATATAATACTTGAATAATCTATTTATCATATTTATAATGACATAAGGTTCACTAGTCAATCCAAAAGGTACTACTATAAACTCATAATGTCCATACATTATTTGAAACACCATCATCAGCATATCATCTTTCCTTACACTTAAATGATTATAACTGGAGTGAAGATTGATCATTGAAAAGTTTTAGGCACCATGAATTTGATCAATTAATTCATCAATGTGTGGTATAGGATAATTATTTTTTATATTAGTGTCATTGGTATCCCTATACTTGACGAACATATCATATACCCATCCTTATTTTTTGTAAACAAAATAGGGTCACCCCATGGTGAAATACTAGGGTGTATAAATACATTATCACACATCTCTTAATGTTGTTTCTTCAATTATAACAAACATTATATTTTTATAATATCTTTTTTCCATAGGTCATTCTTGATCTTCATATCTTCCTATAATTCCATTAAGGAGAGATATTGTGGTACGTTCCATACATGATTTATATGATGATTTATCCCCTATAAAGACAAGATATTCCACCTCATATTCCCAAATATAAATATCATCTATGATTTTTTTGAATTATAAATTGAAATAAAATCCATAAAAATGATTGTATGAAAGCAAACCATCATTATAATAACCAAGTTTTTCAATACGGTATGTATATGAACCATAATTGGAACTAACTGACATATAATTATGATGAATTAAAAAATTAAGTTTATTTTGTTAAAAAATAAATTCTTATACTCTTAAATTAAACCTTTAAATATATTAATGAATAAAGTCACTTTGGAGTGTGAATTGTGTGATAATTCATAAATATTTATTACATACTATAGTAGGGTCCTTATATTACAATGTTTACTGTTGGTTTGCCTAGAATGGATGGGCATGTAGCTTTTATTATGTTATTAAGCTTGGTTTTGAAGAGACCATGTAGGTTATTTATTGGTGGGTATTTCCCAGTAACAGAATTAATTTATTATTTATGGTACTCAAGGTAGTCTAGGTGAGTGGGAAAGAGATATAATTATTCAACGTTACCTCAATATATAGAGAATATATTGATCATGATTCTCATTTCATGGTAATAATTGGTTCATAAGTGGATGATATAGAATAGAGATGAGATATCTAATAGTGGGGAGTTTTTAAATTCCTTAGTATTTATAATGGTGATTTTGGGTTAGGTATTGGATTGACCGAGATACTTTGGACTTCATAGGGGTGTTTGAAGTTTTAGTATGGGATGAATAATGATAATTGGGAGTTTTAATAGGCTCAGGGGTTTAATTTTTATAAAATTTAATTTTAAGTGTTTCTAATATTAATCTATGGTCATTTAAGGGCTCAAACAAATTTGGAAATGCTGAAAATATTTTTTGATGTTTTGGGGTAATTGGGACTTGCAAAAAAAATTCAAATTTAGTGAAGTTTTAGTGTGGTAAAGGCCTTTGGAATGTCTTAACAATGTAATTAAGGCTTCTGGGAAAGTCTTACAATGATAATAGTATTTTTTACATTTTTAAAAAAATGGTTTTTAGGTTATAGTAAGGAGTTTGGGAAGTCTTATTAAGATATTAAGACTTTTCAATTTTAAAAAAAATATTTTTGGTCTTGAGTAATGATTTTGGGAATGTCTTACTATAATAGTGATACTATTCCATTTGACAAAAAATAAATTTAGGTCCTAACTATGAATTTTGGAATAGTATTACTACATTAGCAAGGTTTTTATGGAATTCTTACTTTGATGGTAAGACTTCTAAAAAATTATTAATATAATAGAAAGTGTTCTGGAAAATGTGTGTTATGATTGTAAGTCTTATGGGAAATATTTACTATAATAGTAAGGTTTTGGAAATTATTAAAAAAAATCTTGTGATGAATTTTTTAAATATATTAACAAAAATGAGTAAAATTATTATTTAACATGTGATATAGGTATAAAAGGGAGAGATGGGTATTTCAACAAGTATACATTATTTAAGCCCAATTTTTTGTTCCTATGTTCTATGAGAGAGTTCTCCTTTGATTCTTATCAGAAACTTATGTCGTATGAGGATAAATGGAGATACGGGTATGACTATTTGTCATATGTTTTTTGTTTTTTTATTACTATTTCATCACCTACCTTATGTTATATGAGGGTAGAGGGAGATATGGGTAATACTAACTATCATATGTTTTGGTTTTTTTGAATTTCTTACTATGCCTTTACTTTAAACTAAAAATACTTAATTTTAGGTATTTTGTTAAATTCAAATGAATCTTTGGATTAAAACTGAACTAACTTAAGGTTATTAAATAATATATTCCTACACACTCTAGTTAGTTTGTTCTAAGATTATTCCTAAGATATATATGTGTTATTTGGTGCATGGTAATAAAGTGTGAGTGAGTTGGTCTCAGTGAGATCAAGAATGAAACCTCTTGTTTTTTTTGTTCCTAAGAGTTATTGATGGTAGCATCATATGTGAAAATATGATTTTAGGAATATTATGGAATGAATTGTGAGATTTTTGGTTTCTGAGTTGTTTATATGTGATGTTAATGTTTATGTATAGTGTTTTTATTATATAGTATCTAATGTGGTTTCATGTAAATGTGTTGGGTAAAAATCATGAGACTGTGGGTGATGTTGTTGACCAAAAGTGGGGTGAATTTATTCACCAGAATGACATTGATGTTGTTGGACATTTCTACAGGAGGGAGAGATGTTTTTTAGGTGGTGGTTAAGGTTTATCAATGTATTGGTCTATGATTTTTTTGATTATTCTTCTCATGTATAGCTTATAGGGTTACTAGATTTTATGTACAAAGGAGAGGGCTTGTGTGGCGGTTCAATTCACTCATTCTTGGTGGAGGCCTATGCAGATTAATATATATATGGGATAGTGTTGATAATTTTTATAGAGGATATTATCACTATATATGTCCACAAAAAGTGGTAGTTAAGACCACTATGTGAGACCTTAAGTCTCACCATTTATATTGGGGATGATGATATGGGATTCTAAAAGAAAGGGAATCACTATGACTTAGGATTTTTTGGGAAATTGAGAATGATTTAGTAAAGAATGTGGATGTCCCTGTGAGTTATGATATGGTTTTGGGAATACCTTTGGGTAATGAGGATCACTTTGAATGGTTATGTAGTTATGGTTGGTGTGTGGTGTCATGTGGTATGTAATTTCATGGAAGGTTGTAGTAAATTATAGTATGATAGACTGTGGATGTATTATTCTACACTCAAATTAGTCAAGGAAGGTAATGTCTCACTTAGGTCCATCTAAGAATGAGTGGAGTGGGGTTTTATTATGTTTTATTGTAGTTTATTGTATTTTTTTACACTTATATACCTATGGATGTAGGATATGGACACTGTTAGTTGTTTCCTATTGATTTTATACTCACATATTCCATGGTCCCTCTAGGAAATGTGTAGATTTCATGGGTTCAATTTCTAGAACCTAGTGGACAATGATTTGAAGATGGGATAAGGTCTTGATGTAAGATTTTGAAGATGGGTTTGGTGGTTCCTTGATGCCTAGATAAAAGTTCACTTTAGTTATTTTTCACATTTATGTATGAGATCAGCCCATGGGATATCTTGTTTAATCTTGTATCATTGAAATGTAATTGTATAAGTTTTTTGTATTGGCTGCTTACATGTTTTGATTATTTTTTTCTTATTATTTAAATTTCTTATTTTATATTGTGTTTAGTTGATATTATTATTTATCATTAGAGTGTACAGTCTCCCCACTATCACCCTATAGACCCCTTTTACTAATTAGTAACCTTTTGAAAATGGGGAAGTGTGCCTAAGGGGTTATATCAATCTTTGGTTTGAGTAAAATTTAGTGCTTGAGGGTTAGTGGGGAATTATAGTTGGGAGTGACACATAGAAATGACCCAACCTTTTATATATTAAACCCCCTCTTTAAGTGAATAATTTCATTATAAAGTAATTTATTTATAGAAATCCCATAAACTAACATAGTTATTTTGGGACCATTATATAATATTTCAAATTTAAAATATCATTAAGAATCATATACATTGATAATATATCCATTTTATATTGAATGTTAGGATTAGTATATTTATTGTTATGAAAAATTCCAATTGACTTAGATAGAAGGAGTGATGTCCTCAACTAGTAGGATCATATCGTATGCTTATCATTTATCAAATATTTAAAGGGGTTTAGAATCACTATGATTTTTCCTTGACCAAGATGAATCCCAGATTCAATAACTAAATCATGACCAAAGACCATTTATAGAAGAAGTTCAAACTCATTGTGATCGTGGGCCAAACCATGTTCACCAAACCACCCCAAGAAAATCTCACCCACGTACATCTTACCATGAGAGAATATTCCAATCAATAAGGGGTTTTCTATCTAGAATCTAAAATTATGAATTTTTATATTTCTTTTTTTTTATAACATAATTATTATATTTATCTTTTATTATTTTTACTTTTTCAATAATTAGATAATGAGTTTGATAAAAAATTAATTTTCAAATGATGAAACAAAAATAATATTGTCGGGAAATATATAGTTTAAATAAAGCCACTATTTTTTATGAATTCAAGAATATTTTAAATAATATATGTTTTATAAAAATATTATTATTGAATAATATTTATTAAATATATATTATAATATAATTTTATGAAGTCAAATGTAATTTCTATAAGGGTCAGGAAACTGTTATTATAAAAAAACTGTATTTTTCAATAAATGTAGATTTTTTATTTAAAAGTGAAAATTATCAAATTTAGAGAAATATTTGGATAAAATAAAAGAAAATGAAAGCAACACCTATAAATTATCCAATGGTAAATTTTTTATAATTTTATAAGATAATAAAAAGTTTGGTAAAAATTAAATGTTTTATAAATACATGGTTTGTATTATAACATCATGAAGGACCAAAAGTGATGTAATAAATAATATAAGTATTATCCAAAACCAAAATTATGTTTCCATTTTTAAAATATTTATTTTTATGTAATTTTATTAATTTTATAAACCTTGGATGAATCCTCCAAAAAATATATTTTATTTTAACATTTTAAAAGAAATTATTCATATACACGACACACTTCCACAATAACAGTAGTATTTTTTAATGGTTTCGATTCATGAACATATATAATAACTAAATAAACCCCTATTTGGAATAAATAATGTGAAAAAACCATGTTATGGTTTGTGATTTGGATTAATTTATTATATATAGTCCAAAATAAAAGTTTGGAAATTAATAAAGAATTCACCTCTCTTCTCCTATATGAACCCACCAACATCCCATTTATATTCCCTAAAAACTCTTATATAATGAATTTAATCTTAAATTCCCTCTATATATAACTCCCATGGTTCACCCATGGTCTTAAGAAGCTACTCCCAAGTTTTTATGAGTTCCCTCTCAAGGTAAGGGATCGTCTCCTTCTCCTATTTATTGAAGCACCTTCTTTACATCATGCCTTTTGATTTTGAAAGTTTTAAAGTTGGGATATTATTTTAAAAATCCATATTATTTTTCTTATAATTTTTAATTAATTATAAACCCCTTTCACTCTCATTCACCCATTATACAAACCTTTACACACACATGTTATGCAGTTGAAGTTATCCTACGTTTTTTCATGCTAAACATTTGTGTAGTGGATACCCGTATCCATTGTCACATAAGGGTATTCACCTATTTGTACATTTACTTCATTTATTTGGGTTTTACATGTATTTTAACTCAAATCCTTAATTTTGGGGTTAAAATTTATGAAATGAATCCATTTTTTTTATGATTTATGTGGAATAATTATGAATATACATGATATGAAAGTGTTGGGTGAGCCTAAAATTGCACAGCTCTATAATGATTTGGGTATTGTTTTTATCTCAACAAATTCCTTTTATGGTTCATGATATGTTATCCTAAGAAAATTATGTTATTTTTTCTTGGTGATTATCCTTGAATTATTTTTATGATGTCACATTTTATGTTATTTCTACATTCCTATGTTTCCTTTATGTTATCATGTCATATCATGAATCATTATTCAATATTATGATTATCACCCCTCTTATGTTACCTTGATATTCATATTGGATCACATGTACTACTTTAAATTATTCTATTATTTTCTTTTTCCCTCATGGTTATTATAGCTCACCAATTTATTATGTATGTTTATAGTTCATCCCATGTAGTTTTTGATGTTCCATGGAATATAAGTGTATATTATGGAGTTTTTAAATAATATTGTTGTATTTTATTTTTAAATTTGTTATTATATATACTTAATTACCCAATTCCACTATGCCTCATCATATAATAGGGTTTTATTAAGTGTATCATTATATAATAAATCATGAAATAATTTTTATTAATGATATGGGTTTTCATAATTGGTATCAGAGGGAAGTCTAGTTATTTTTGAGAAATTGGATTAGAAAAATCTAGTGACAAACTTAGGTATAAGTTTAAACATGGTAAAAAATACCTTATTTTTTTATGAAGTATAGAGTAAGTGGTTTCCAATAAAATACATCCTTGTATGAATACTAAAAGTGGATGTGTATCTATAATAATTATACATAGGTGTATTAACCCCAAAAAATGATTGAATTGATCTAGACTTTATCATCACCTGGTGGACACCACATACCTTTAAACATATTTGTTTTGAAACTCATGGGGTATATTCTTTGGTGAATTTTCAAGCTCATTAGAAACTATTATTATGTGAAAAAGTTTCCCATAAGATTTTATATTAGGAAATAGTTTGTGGATAAAAAATATTGAAACATAAAAATTTATAGGTTAAGTAATATAAGTTATTTTTGAGTTATACCTTAAATGTTCATAGTTTCCCTTTTATGTGTTTAATATTTTTAAAATTATTATCCCTAAGTCTTTTTTATTTGAAGTAAATAATTATAAATGGAAACAAATAGTGAAAGATGGTTTTATCTTCCATTCATGAACATCATATGTCCTGTGTGACTATGGTTTTATGCATTATTTTTTATAACATAAGTTTATTATAAATATTAAAACACCACCTAAATAAAAGGAAGTTGAGTTATAGGTGAATAAAAAAAGGGTCAATTATTACATCCCAAGAATATAACTCTTTACCTATGTATATTTTCAAGTAGAACTTACCAGCAAACCTTATGATATCCCTTTAGTGGAATTTGATGTAATTATGAGTATGTATTGTTTTTCCTTATATAGAGCCAACATAAGTTGTCAAGAGAGGTAAATCACTCTCTGTATCATGAATTGTCCTCTGATTCTATACAATTATAAGGAGGAGGTTGAATCACCTTTGGTATAATCATGTCTAGAATGGATATTATGTCTCAATGAGAAAGAATACCTTTCTCAAATGATTGAGACTAAGGAAAATATCAACCTTGAAGACATGAACATTGTGTTGGAATTCACTAATGTGCTTTTTGAATAATTTATTATTCTTCCTCCTAGTTGAGAGGTTGGGTTCTCAATAAAAATTATATCCGATTATTTTCCAATATCTAAGACTCCATATATAATTTCCACTATCAAACTTAAAGATCTTAAGTAGTTTCTATACGTGAATATGGATAAAGGGTTTATATTCCCAAGTGCTTCACCATGGTAAAAATTGGTCCGCTTAACCAAGAAGAAGGATGGGTCAATGTACCTCTACATTGATTATCATGAGCTCAACATGATCATGATAAAGAAAAAGTATCCTCTACCATATATTGATGACTTATTTGGTATGCTATGTGGATTCTAATAATTCTCTATGGTGGATCTTCATTGGAGATATTATCATGTAAATTTGAATAAGGATGATATCTTTATGGATACTTTTTTGTATAAGGTTCAAGAATTACGAGATCATAGTGATGAAATTTGGACACAATAATGCTACAAAAATATTCATGGGCCTGATGAATATATTCTTTAGGGATTAACATGATATGATTTTAATATTATTTACATGGGGAGAATTTGAATTCTATATTGAAGAATTTATGAAAGGAAAATTATTTTCAATGTATGGTAAATGTGAGTTTTGGATAGAGAATGTAACTTTACTTTTCCATTTCATCACTAGAAAAGGGATATCTATTAATCCTTCAAAAAATAAGGTAATTGAATGTTTTCCAATACTAACATCTATGAAAAAAACCTATAGTTTCCATGGTTTAACTAGCTACTATCATCGTTTTTTAGAAACTTTATAGGATCTTAAATCCCAATAAATAAGATAACTTGGAAAGGATTTATGTTTTTGTGGACCGAGGAATACAAATATAAATTTAAAGAGTTAAATGATAGGATCATCATTACACATGTTCTCACATTACCAAACAGTGGGGAATAATTTGTGATCTATAGTGACACATCTAAAAATTTATTGGGTTGAGTAGTCATGGAAGATGAAAAAGTGATAGCCTATACCTTCCACCAATTAAAGATCCATGAGAGAAACTACCCAACTCATGATCTAAAAATGGATGCAATGACCTTTCTATTAATGATTTGGTGGAATTACCTATACAGAGAAAATTTTGAAATATATATGAATCATAAAATCCTAAAGTATATATTCACACAAAAGGATCTTAATATGATCTAATGAATGTATTTAAAGCTAATCAAGGATTATGATTGTTCAATCCATTATTATCCTTGGAAGGAGAACAAAGTAGAAGATACTCTGAGTATAAAGAATCCTATAATCCTATCCATGATGAGGATTGAAAGTGATCTAATCTTCTTATACATGAGAAGGATGTATACAGAAATAATAAAAGGATATTTATCCTACCTTAATCAAATAACTACTCAAACACCCATTCTTTAGAGGGTCAAGGTGGCCCAGAAAAATGAGGATGTGCTTCAGAAAATGGTAATGAATATTTTGGGGATCATCTTTGTTGAAGATAGAGTTATATGGTTAGGAACCTAAATATATGTCCCATAAAAATAGAACTGATGGGGCAAATCATGGATGATGTGCATAGCTCATCCTTCACTATTCATCTAGGAAGCACTAAGATATATAGAGATTTGAAGCAAAACATTTAGTGCGATAACATAAAGAGGGAGAGTTAATATTTTGTACCTTGATGCTAGGTATGCCAAAAAGTCAATAAAAAACAATAAAATTCTAAGGGTATGATGCAATAATTTCCCATAATAGTATAGAAATTGGAAAACATAACCATAGATTTCAATATAGGACACCCTAGAACACCTAAAAGAAACAATTGCATGATTTTGGTAGTCAATATTCTTACTGAGTCATAAAATTTCATTACTATTAAGAAATATTTCTATCTTGACCAACTTTCCATGATATACATAAGGGAAGTAGTAATACTACATGGAGTTCCATTCTCTGTTGTATCTGATTGAGATATGAGATTTACCTTGACGTTTTGGAGAATCTTTCAGTATGAATTGGATATAGAAATGAGTTTCAACACTACCTATCACCCTCAAGTATATATTCTATATGAATGAAACATTCAAAATCTGGAGGATATGTTGAGATCATGTTGAATGGATTTCCAAGTATTTTGTGACCATCACCATAACCTAATGTAGTTCTCATATAACAAAAATTTCCATTACAGAATTCAAATGGAAATTTATGTAGATCTATATGGTAAGAGGTGTTAGAATCTAACATGATAGGTTGAAGTTGGAGAGTGGAAGTTTATAGGACTATATCTTATCCAAGATATTATAGAGAAGGTTCAAACAATTCAGCATGATATTAAATCCTCAAAATTTTGATAAAAAATATATGTAGACCATCGTGGATGGAACTTGGAGTTTGAGGTTGGATATAAAGTATTCCTTTATATATCAATGTAGAATAAATTTATGTGTTTTGTAAATAAGGTAAATCTTATTCATAGATTCATTAGCCCATTTGATATCTTTATTCACATCAGAGCATTGGCTTATTGACTAGCACTCCTACCTATCATATCTTAAGTAGATGATGCATTTTATATATATCTCTTGAAGAAGTACATACTAGGACACTCACATGTACTAAATCCAAAGATGGTTCCCTTGGATAATAGGCTTTCATATGAGGATAAGTCGGTGAAGATCTTAAGTTGTAGAGAAAACGTTCTATGAAACAAGAAATATCACCTCGACAAAGTGATGTGGCAGAACAAAAAGTTTTGGGAAGCAACATGGAAACCAAAAGAGGAAATGAAACAAAAACACCCTAATCTATTTTCGTGTATGAAATAAAAATTTTGAGGGGGGTATTTCTGAAGGGGGAGAATGTAACAACCCAAACTTTTATAAATGAAACTCTGTTTTTGAATGAATAAATTCATTTTTAAGAAATTTATTTATAAAAAATAAATATACCACTTTGTGTATTTTGGGACCATTATATAATATTTCAAATTTAAAATACTATTTATCATCACAATTGTTGATAATATAGCTATTTTATAGTGATTTTTAATATTAGTATATTAAGAATCATGATACATTCCAGTTGAAATAGACATAAAGAGAGATGCCCTTAACCATTAGGATAGTACCCAATAAATCCCGTTTATTAGATATTCTAAGGGAGATAACATCACATGGATTTTCCCTTAACCAATCCCAAGCCAAGATTAAAAAACTAAACAAAACATTTTTTATGGGGTAAGTTTAATCCCATCAAGATCATGGCCTAGACCATGTTTGCTGAACCACCCCATGAAAATCTCACCCTCACACACCTTACCCTTAGGGAATATGCTGGTGTAAAAAGGTGTTATGTTTCCAAACCCTAAAAGCAATCATTTTTTTTTCTATTTTTTTATAAAATAATGGTTATATTTAATCTTTACTATTATTTATTTTTAAATGATTTGAAAATGAGGTTAATAAAAAAAATATTTTGATATGATGAAACATAATTCATATTTTTTGAAAATATATAGTTTTAATCAAGACACTCTTTTTGATGAAATCGTGTATTTTTGAAATAAATTAAATTTAACTAAAATATTTTTATTAAATAATATTTATTAAATATAAATTATAATTTAATTTTACAAAGTCAAATTTAATTTCTATAAAGGTTAGAAAACTATTATTGTCAAAAAACAAGCATTTATCAGCAAATTTGTAATTTTTTAAATTTTAAATTTTAATATATATAGAATTATTTGGATAAAATAAAAAATATTTTTGAAATCTTCATGTTGAAATTATCAACTTTCATATTTTTCATAATTTACTAAGATAACCAAATTTTTAGATAAAATTAAATACAACATAAATATATACTATGTATTATGACATCATAAAATATAAAATATTATGTAATAAATTACATAAAGAACATTCGCAGCTAAAATTATGTTTCCCCTTTAAAATATTTTATTTTTTTAAATTATTTGATAAATTTTATAAACCCTTAATGAACCCTCCAAAACATATATTATATTTTAGGGTTTTAAATTCAATTCATTTTAAACATGACTCACTTCCACATCACTAAGGGTGTTATTTTAATGAGTTCAGTTCTTGAACATATATAATATTGAAATCCACCACTCTTTGGTATAATCCTTAGGAAAAAAATGTGTTATTTTTTTTGTTCTATATTAATTTATTATATAGAGTCCAAAAACTAATATTGGAAATTAATAAAGAATTATCCTCTATTTTGCTACATAAACCCACCCATCCTCCCATTTATCTTCACTAAAAAATATTGGATAAATAATTTACTCTGACCTTTCCTCTAAATATCCCTCCAATGGTGCCCCAATCACTTAATAAGCACCTCCCAATCTTTTATAAGTTCCCTCTTGAGGTAAGGGATCCTCTCCTTCTCCTCTTTATTCAATCACCTTATTTATGTCATGCCTTTTTATTTTAAAATTTTTCAAGTTGGGATATGTTTTAAAACATCCTTCTTACTATACTTATAATTAAAAATTAATTATAGAACTCTTTAACTCTTATTCACCCATTCTGTAAACCTTTTTGTGCACCCGTTATGCTGTAGAAATTATTATGCTATTTTCAATGCCAAAAATGTGTGTAGTGGATATCCATTTCCATTTCCACTCACAGATATTCACCTAGTTGTACTTATCCATTAATTATTTTTGATTTACATGTATTTAACCTACACCTATTAATCCTGGGTTTATAATTTTTAAATACATACATATTTTGTATGATCTATATAGAACACTTATACATGTACACGATATGAAAGTGGCGAGTGGTCCTAGAATTATATATCCCTCTAATGCATTGGGTGATGTTTTCTTTCTCATAGGATTACATGTATAGTTCATATAAGGCTATCCTAAGAAAACTATTTTATGTTTTCTTGGAGGTTATACTTGAATTTTGTTTATGATGACATATTTTAGGTTATTTCTAAATTCCTATGTTTCTATTATGTTATCATGTTATATCGTGCCTCATTGTTCAAGATTATGATTCTCATATCTATTATGTTACCTTGATATTCCTATTGTCTAACACATACTACTTCACCTTATGTTATTCTTTTCTTATTCCCTTACTGGGATTTATAGCTCACTTATTTCTTATATACATCCTCAGGTTATCACGTTTAGGTTTATAATACCCAGGAAATATGATCAAATGTTATGGAGTTTTTAAATGAAGTTGTATTTTAGTTTAAAATTTGTTATTATATATACCTAATTACCAAAATAAAATAGGCCTCATGTTTTTATTAAGTTATAATAAGTGTATATATATATATAATAAATCATTCAATAATGTGTAATAAAGATATGGGTTTTCGTGGACTCTGCATAAGTATTAATGATGTAAACCATCGAAAAGGCCTAAAAACCCAAGATGAATCCCAATCAAAGAGAGGGTTGGTGGAATCAAAAAATTATTAAACTATAAACTCATTTATCCATGTACGGATAATTAGAAAATCTTGAAGGGACCTCAATTCTAATCATAAAGTCTAGGGGATTAAATATAATGAGCAACTTTAGCTACAAGTTGTAGTTGATAAAGACTATTACATGAATACAAGGTAGACATAGTTAATATTAGTGGATTTATTCCATATCCTATGATATAATTTCTCGTGAAGTGATAGTTATATCACTAGATATCAAATATAGGAACTGTTTTTTTAAATATTATTTTCCACCAATTTTCAAATAGATCCACTCTTCCCTATAATTACTGCATTTTTTCTAAAAACCCAATGAATCAAAAATGAAACTCAACCAGTTTCTATGGAGATAAGTGACCAAGTACTCACTGATTTTTGAAATTATATCCCTATGAACTTTGATTGATATTTGTATGAGCCCTTACTATTTCAATTAATTTTAAAAATTAATATATATATATATATATAATAAAGTCTCATATATATGTACTTTATAAGAAAATGAGATTGTATAATTTTAAGATGTGTTCCTAAAATTTATTTTAGTCACACATCATTGAATTTAACAAAATATTAGTTTTACTTAATATTGGTATGAAAATAGAATACTAGGAATTAATAATAATATTTCTTATATCTTTATAAAATGATATAATTAAATGATGAATTTTACAATTTATGGATAAGAATATCTAACACTTAAGGATGTAAAATTATTTTAAATTTATAGGGATCTTTAAAACTAAATCACTATGAAAATATAATCCAAAGGTTCAAACATCCCTAGTAAGATAAAAAAAATATCATTAAATAAAGGAAAATAGTTAATAATATGATATTGATCCGGATATAATGCCAATGTCTTTAAATATTATCCCTTTCAAATAGACTTTAAATATTCCAAAGGGATATACTAACATGCAATCTAATTATAAGTATCATTATGATCATTTAATTATGATTAAAATGAAAATTGATAATAAAAATTCCCTGAATGTGTCTATTAATATTGTGTAATGAAAGTGGGTCTTTAATTTTTTATTCTTATTCTACATATTTCCCAAAAGAGAATATTTTTCAGATTTAATTGAAAATTAATCAGTTAATTTTATTCTAGGAAATGATAAGACTTGTAAGATCATGTGGATAGGTTATATATTATTATAACCTCATAATGGATTTTTTTAAATATTTAATGGGGTTTGATGGGTAACCAAACTTACATATAATTTCATTTCATTATGGGTCCTGGATTAGATGGGGATTACCTCTTTATTTTTTTCTAATAGACTTAGAATAACAATAGAATATATTATTATAATAAATGGTCCATTTTTTTAATTTGATATAAATATTAATGTTTTAAGACATGCATAAGATAGTTAAATACATTAAATGCCAAATACAATGATAAAAATGATTTTTTATATGAGGCTAGAGAATGTAAGTGTCGAATACATAGAGTAATTAAATAAAAACGTTTTATTAAATACAATTAAACCAATCATTCATCCACTCTATAGGGATTGTCTTCTCTAGTAAATCAAAGAATGATAATTTTTATAGATCATAATTTTATGATAATATTTCACTAGAGTATGTGAATTCCAACATATGGGGTCCTTTTTAGGCTTCCTTCTGTGGAAAAAGATATTATTTAGTGATTTTTATATTTGATGAATATATGGATTTATGTTTTAAAGATTAAATTAGAAACCATTAGGAAATTTATGAATACAAATTATTTTATAGAGAACTAAACTAGAAAAAAATTAATAGATGTAATGTCTTAGATTTTTAATGTATTAGATAATATATGGTTTGATTTTGAGACCAGGTATTGAGACGAATTGTGATTATGAGGATTAGTGTGACCGAAACAAATGTTTAAAAAATATTAAACTTTTTAATAGAATAAATGCATGGTTTTCTTGAAAATGTAAAATAAATCATAAATGGGTTCTCAGATCAGAAATCTAAGGGCATTGTTGTGCTCAGAATGGTGGATTTACCCAAATTGTGAATTAATTTTAGTCAGCACAGGCCGTCTATAGAAAAATTAATGGAGGATGTAACCATAAATAAAATAATTTAATAAAGAAACTATTTTGGTGCAACAAATTTATTTTTATTAAATATATATAAAAAATTCATGGTTATCATCATAACCCTTGAACTTATCTGGAGGCGTAGAGAAAGAATGTCACGAGAAACTATTGGTGGATGAAGACGGGTCGATCGAGCAACAAACCACAGATTCAAAAAACCTTTCCAAAGACAAAAATTATGCTTCATTATTCATTAGTGATCAAACCAAATCAAGGTAGGGTGTATATTTCAATTGTTTGATTCCTCGTTCTTAATTTTTGTGATGATCGCAAATCAATCGATGACCGTATTGGTTTTCAGATCGATCACCTTGTGGGATGGGTTTATTATGGGGTGAGGGGGGAGAATTATTTCTAAATATATTCATTTATTATATTATATAAATTAATTTATACTGACACAAACTTCGATTGAGGTTCATTCCTCTTGTTTGTTTATGTGCTTTTGTCCCCCGATTCATTGTTCATCGTGGACATTCTACATTTGGCATGAAACTTGACTATTCTGGATCAATCGATCATTTCACACCTGTTTCTTGGTGTAATGATCTGATATCATAGATTTGGGATCATAACAACATAATGGAGTTTCAACGATAGAGATAGAATGAATAGGATGACATATGATTCCTGATTTTGTGTTATTTGGAACATGATGAAGAACAACAATTTGATCCATTTTGGGAGCAAATCTGATGATAGGATACATTGTTCAGTGATAACAAGGCAGTGATGATCTTGGATATTCAATTTTGTGGAAAATTGATCACTATATTGAAGGCGGAGCACCAGTAGGGATATGCAGAGGAAGAATGGAGATTCTGGAAAATTTTGATACACATGGGGTGTAATCTAGGATTACATGGTGTGTTGGGCTCCTTGGCTGTGGAAATAGGGTTTGGATAGAGTTAAGGACCACAAAGGGTGTGACCCTCTTCATATGACCCATTTTGTACTCTAGAGAGTACACATACATGGGTAATAGTACACTGCTAGATGGCACGTCGTGTACTTAGACACAAACACAAATTGGAATACACATACTAGTACATGGACATAGCTTTGATACACAGACACAGCCAGGATACACAGGTAGAGAACCATTTGTCTCTACACCCTGTGTACACATCCTACATGCTATATATATGGATACAATATTTAATGTGAGGTTATTCTCTATGGGAAAGACTTGGGATAGCTGGACACGTTGTATACCCCTTGGAACACGCCGTTTACTCCCATCAAGAGTGCTTCAGACTCTCTGTTTTCCTATTTTGTTCTAGTATAGGTTGAGATAGTTCCCTTGGTCCTTTACTCAAGGGTTTAGTATGATATTACATTCATATAATTGGATTGTAATCCCCTCTAGAGTTTGACCCCCAGATAGAGTATGTTATCCCTCCATGGGACTGGAGTGTGATCCTCTATCACCCCTTGCGGTGTTTTGTGGGATCAACATAACCACCAAGAGAATAAAATTGGTCCTCCATCTAGAAGGACACATTAGTATGGTTAGTGGTATTCCCTAGTGTGTATGGGAATGATCCTATATGTTACGGTTTGATCTAGATTGGGTAAGTGGTATTCCCTAATGTTTCCAGGAAGGATCCTCTCTCTATGTATCATAGTTTTCCTTGACTAATGCTTTCACTTTGGTTAGGGCCCAATTGAGCTAGAACTCTTCACGAGTGTCTCTAGTGATAACATGGCTAGAGGAGTGAGTTCTTCTAGAATGATCATTTTTTCAAGCCGAATCCTTTAGCGGGAAATTAGTTGTGGCATGCCACTAGAGTTCTTATCTTGGATTGAGTATATATGGATGTTCTTGTTATAAGTGTTGTATACATATACCTGTCTAGAGTTGATTGTACTTTCCTTTGTGGTATTTATTTATGGTATTCCTTTATGGTTTTGGGGTGTCCTACTGAGTATTTTTATACTCACCCCTACATAGGATTTTTCTGCACATGTTGTATCTTGTAAATATGATCAAACTTTCGATGGAGTCCCAGGAAAACTAGTACTAGGCGATGCTTGGCAAGACTGGATAGACCGAGGAGTATTCCTGTGGCTTTTTAGATAGTTTTCCCATTACCTCTTTTCATATAGGTTGTAATTGTGGTTACATACTATTTTTGTTGGCCTGTATTTTTTTTATTTACATTTAGTACATTCACTATTTTACACTGGTTGTGAGATATAGTGGTTTTCATGTTTTTTTTACATAGTGGTTTTTTCATTTTAGCATATTGTGGGATTCAAGATGTGTACGTGTGTATAGGTGCATAGGAAATTCCTCCAATGTTAGTGATATGCCTACTAGGTGCTAGTCACTATCCCCTGGCATATTAGAGGTGCTCTTGGGGATTCGCAACATGGGCTCCACTGGGATGGTTCATGATAGAGTAGTATTAGAGGGTTTAGTTCTACTTTAAGACCAAGAGTCTGTGAGATTGGTTTGGTGAAATAGTTTTAAGTGTTTCAAGTTCAGATTTCATGCTAGGGAATCCAGTGTTGGTGCGGAAACTGACATATCCATACACTAGGACTCTGAGAACCTGATTTTAAACTCGGTACACCAAAACACTAGTTACAGGGAAAACAATGGTACATGCATCATATAGGAATGGTTGTGTTTTCCATGTCCTTATTGAGTCATCTACTGAAGTATACTCTATTGATCGTGGTATGTCTTGTTTTATTTCAGGATGTCTCTGCATAGACAGCCATCCAGGATTCCACTTTGTGATCATGAGGATGATCCACCTAGTGATGAGACATTGGTATAGGGGCATGTACCAGAGATAACACCTATGGGTGGTTTTCCAGCATACCACCACCCATTGAGAAGTGGCTACTACCTACAATAATAGTTGAGGATGCATGTAGGATGAGTGAATTGCATTAGTTTTAGAGGCAGTGAAATCTAAGGTTTCAGGGGGATCTATTCCCCTAGTTGGATGAGGATTGGCTAGAGGCAGTCACTCTTTTTTTCTTCCTTTTAAGGATTCCTGTTGATCAGATGGAAGTCTTTATCACGGGTCTTTTTCTAGTATTTGTGGTGCGATGGTGGATCTTGGTGACTCATAATCATGAAAATGAATCTCTCTTCTAGACATACTATGATCATCTCTTTATATAGGAGTTCTATATGGACTTGTTATGATTGTTGTGCATAAAGGAGTTTTGCATCTACAGCAGGGTATTATGATCATGGAAGAGTATTCAGAGAACCTTACTGATCTTTTTTGCTACTCCATGGATATGGTAAGGGGTCGGTAATTCAGTTCTTGAATCTTTTAGTTGTTCTTACATCAATATATCAGGTCATCAATGGTACCACTTAGAATTACTACCTATGATGGCGTACTTGAGAGATCCCTACTAGAGGTGGTATTTCTAGAGGAGAAGACACTGGTATTGGGAGATAGCAGTGGGAACCAGGTAGTTGAGAACTCAGTAGAAGGTATCCAATATAAGTTACATGGATCCAAGTGGGTTAGGCACTTTAGGAGGTGATCCAAGGACTCAGGGTCAATGGTGTAGGGCTCTTAGGAAATCTTGAATCAGCCAGGGGACATATAGTGTTACACGTGTGGTGGTTGGGGATAGCTGGCATGAGATTGCCCGAACCATTGTACAGCTAATCGGGAGATAGTCAAGGGACCACTGAGGTAGAGAAAGAGATAAGATAATGGTGGTCTGTAGGGCAGAAAATGTAGTATAGGAGAAGGAGAGAATTAGGAGGTGGTCAATGTTTTGACATGCTACCACCACCACCCCAGGAGGTCCGAGTCAAGATTAGGGAGCTAGAGGATAGTGGTGGGGATAGCTGCATTTGGTCGAGTCTTATGACCTAGGGGATATAAGAACAATTTTAGGTATGATATTTTTCTTTTACATCTTATCTGTAGTTTTGATAGACATAGGTGCTAGTAATTCCTTTCTTACCACAAATCTTGTTCAAGAATCTGAAATTCTGGTTGAACCGTTGACTCGACCCATTTGCTTTGAGACTCCTATGGGAGGATATTTTATGATAACACACTGGTGATAACTATGTGACCTGACTCTTGTAGTTGATATTTTTAGTTGGGATCTCTTGGAAGTGGCATCAAGGCCTTACGACTTTATTCTTGGTATGGAATGGTTATCCACATTTCATGATATGATTAACTGTTCTAGGTGCAGAGTGTGGTGTGTATGTAGTGATGGAACCAGGTTTTTATTTGTTAGGGAAAAGGAAACATAGGCAGTGCAGGATGGACTCACATATAAGAGGGTGCAGCCAATCACACACATATTGGCTAGCCTGAACCTCAGTGCAGTGGATGATATGAGTCCTTATTTTCCTATAGTGGTGGCATAGTATGAGGACATCTTTCCTGAGGATGTTACAGGTTTACCTCCCCACATTGAAATCAACTTATGAATTTATCTATATCTTTAAATGACACCAATATCTTCTCCTGAATATAGTATAGATCCCATATAGCTTCATGAGATTAGGATGCATTTGGAGGAATTTTAGAGGAATATCTTTGTGAGACCTAGTATTTCCACTTGGGCAGCCTCAATTTTGTTTGCTAAGAAGGCATATAGGAGATTGAGGTTATGTGTGTATTTACAACACTTAAAACAGGTGATTGTGAATAATAAGTATCCACTATCGAGGATCGATGACCTCTTTGATCAATTGAAATGGGAATGATGGTTCTTGAAAATTTAACTTAGGTCTATCTATCACTAGTTATGAGTACGAGATGAGGATATACCAAAGATATCCTTTAGATGTCGTTAAATCCACTACGAGTAATTGTCAATGATATTAGTCATAATTAATTCCAGAGTATTATTCATGGGACTCATGAACCATATCTTTCAGTCTTACTTAGACCGGTTTGTGGTGGCCTTCATTGATGATATACTAGTGTACTCGCCGCCTGAGGAGAAGTATGCAAGACCCTTCATTATGGTCTTGGATGAACTCTGAGAGCACTAACATTATTGGAATCTCTCAAAGTGTTAGTTTTGGATTTGATTTGTGAATGTTCTAGGACATGTCATTTTAAAAGATAGATTTGAAGTGGATCAAGTAAATATTGAGGTGATGATTTCTTGGGATCCACCCAAGAGTGTTACCAAGGTGTGGAGTTTCCTTAGTTTGGTAGGGTACTATTGGAGTTTTGTAGCCAACTTATCTAGGGTGGAAGCATCCTTGAAATCATTCACACAAAAGGGAGAGCCATTAATGTGAATGAAAAAGTTCCAATAGAGTTTTCAGTAGTTGAGGTAGAGATTGACGAGTTCTCCCATATCGAGATTTCTAGAGGAGGGTGCTGAGTATGTAGTGTTTTGTGATGCATCAAGACTCGGTTGTGGTTGTGTCCTAATGCAGAGGAAATTAGTGATTTCCTATGGTTCACATTAATTGATACCACATGATCAAAACTACACAACCCATCATCATGAGTTAACAGTGGTAGTCTTTCCATTGAAGATGTGGTGACACTACCTAATAGGCGAGTGGTTTATCATCTACTCTGATCACAAGTGTCTCAACTATATCTTTTCTTAGATGGATTTTAACTTAAGATAAAGGTTATGTCTATAGTTCCTCCTGGACTATGACTTTGAGATTTTCTATACTCCTAGGAAGGTGAACGAGCTGGTAGATGCTCTCAGTAATATATCCAGTTCACAATTACTGAATGAGGAATCAAAGTATTTAGCCTCATTACATTCACTCTTTGTGGATAGAGATGGAGAATCCTACCTCTAGTCAATGGTTATCACCCCTATACTCTTACAGTGAGTCAGGTAGGTGATTCTTATGGATACCGACTACAATAATTTACATACTTAGATTTTCATAGGGCATGCTCCTGATGGATATTCAAAAGGTGGGGAGAACATCATTATTTTCATAGGAAGTACAGTAGTACCAATGGCGTTGTAGGAGGTTGTTTGTAGGGAGTTTCATACATCCCATTTGGCAGTACATCCAGGTGTGGAAAATATATACCACGACCTCTAACATCATTTTTTGTGTCTAGGAATAAATAGGGGAGTTACAAATTTTTTCTCTCAATGCCATACTTATCATCAAGTGAAGTCTATGCACCAGGTTCTAGTGGGTTTGGCTCAACCCCTAGAGGTTCCATAATGGAAGTGGGATGGGATATAGATGGACTTTGTGATGGGTTTACCATATACTTTTAGGGTACATGAAGCCATTTGGGTGATCATTGATCGAATCACCATGTCAACTGATAAAACACTATTTTATTGAATATTTTATTGATAATAAATGATATAATTTCCTCACATTATGTTAAATATGTTTAATTAGAAAGTATTTGGAATTAGATCATTCATTTGAATATTTGATGAAAATTCCAGTTTTACCCTTTATAGTTCACTGTAGTATTTCGAAGCTAAATATTTTTATATTTATTATTTGAATTTTATATTTTGTAAAAGTGTTACTAACATAATTATCTACAACTTTTATTCAGGACACTAAAGCTAAAGAGTGCATTAGAGTGTTGAACATGGTCCATGAAGTCAAAGTTGGGCTGGACTCTCCAGAATGGAGAAGCTTCTGTATTTCGACCATAACTCCTTCATCTGGGCCTGCATTGAGCCCAAATTTGGAGAGGAGATAGAGGACCCATATCCGCACATTTTATCATGCTGTAAGTCCGGACAATTCACGCGTTTTGGTGGTCAAAGTGGTGGTGCAATTTGCATTAAAATATTTGGCCGAATTTCCACATTCACACTTGAAACCACTTGTAACCTCTCATCCCTTCCCCTCTATAAATTGGATTTTTTCTCATTTGGAGGGGTTGGGAAGTGCATTGGGAGATTGGAGGTAGAGTAGAATTTGTTTCACCCAAATTCTCCAACCATTTTAAGAGGGGTAGCTCTTGAAGCAAGGATCCCCTCATCAAAGCCTCCTTCTCTTCTTCATTTTGTAATGTTTTCATTTGTGTAATAAACTTCATTGTTCTTCTTTTATTTCTTCACTTTACTTCTATTTTGTTTAAATTTCTTCTTCTCTTAATATTCCTCTTTGGGTTTGAATCAAGAGTGGAGACAAGATTGGGTTATACCCTTTCAATCCTTTGCTTATGCAAATCGTCTCCACGATGACTACACCGCCCATGGAAGAGTAGTTCTTTTTAGTAATCGGTCGACCTCTCACCTTCTTCATTTATTTATTTTGAATAAATTATCTACTGTAATTCACTAAACATGATCCATTAATTGAGTTTTTAATTTAAATGAAACTAAGAAACCAATTGAATAGTTAACACAAAACACGCGAGGTCGGGAATTGTGTGAACTGTGAGAGCGCAACCTTAACCGGTAATTCAAAACCACACGGGATCAATTTGTAGAGTTCAAATATAATCCCTAAACTCAATTAATCCTCATTTCCAGAGTGGTTATGTGCCTTAATTTACCACTGACCATAATCTAATCTTAGAACATCAATCAAAGCAGGGTGTTGCGATTGCATGTTCTGAAGTTAGCCTAAGGTTAAATTCACTTCATCTTCATGGTAAAGTTAATTCTTGTAGGGTTCGGGATTTAACAAATTAAGGGATCATAATTAAGTGAATATTAATTTAAATGATAATGATTAATAAATTATTTAAGAGGTAGAGTTAGATCGATTATGCTTTTTAAATAGATTTCTAAAAAAACATCTTCTTGTTGTGTCATTTAAATTGAAATTCATTTCAAAACTAAAAACAAAAAAAAATTATACAATCTTCTTCCAGCAAACTTCTTATAGATTCATAAACTACAACAAACCCCAATCCTTTAAAGTAGTTTTTTTACTCTATTATATTTTATTTCTTTTTAGAATACCTCTAATAAGTTGTTAAATTCACTTCCTCCTTTGAGAGACGACCTTGGTCAGCCACTCTGCTGCACCTAAGTACCCCAAATCACACTAATCATTTGAGGGCTCCCACGACAGCGCTCTATCAAATTGGAATTGTTTCCGGGGAGGCAAGTAATTATTTCAACCAATTAGAGATATTTATTTTATTTCACATTTTATTCTATTCCTCTCTTCTTTCTTCCTTCTGTACCCAATCTGATTTTTCTTCCTCTTCTTTTATTTTCTTCTACTTCTTTTTGGACCATCAACTCAAACTTCTCATTTTTATTTTACTATGGTCCACTTTCTTTCTTTTCATTTTTATTTGATCTATGACACGAACTAATCCCGAAGATCTCTTAGATCTTGACCCTGAGATTGAACGTACTCTTAGGGATCGAATCAGAAATTCTCAGTCTACGGGAAGTTTCAATATTCAACCAGTTGGTGAATTCCTCTCTTTTGGAAACATTGAAATTGGAAGCAATTCAAATTCAAACATAAAAGAAGAACCAATGGCTGGAAACAATGGAAATGAACTTAATAGAACGATTTGAGAATTGGCTGCACCTGATGTTAACTATCAACCAAATTGTATTGCATACCCAAATCTCGAATCGGACTTTGAACTAAAATCTGGGTTAATTCACTTACTTACAAAGTTTCATGGCCTCTCTGGTGAGGATCCCAATAAACATTTGAATGAATTTAATGTGGTTTTCTCAACCCTTAAACCAAGAAATGTTTCTGAAGATCAAATCAAATTAAGAGCATTCCCATTCTCACTTGATGGAGTTGCAAAAGACTGAATGTATTATTTACAGCCCGAAGATGTAACTTGTTGGAACGATTTGAAATGTCTTTTCTTGCATAGATTTTTTCCAGCATCAAGGACCACTTCCATTTTTAATGAGATCTCGGGGATCAAGAAAGCACAAGGGGAGTCAATGTATGAGTATTGGGAGAGATTCAAGAAGTTGTGCGCAAGCTGTCTGCATCACCAAATCAGTGAGCAACTCCTCATCCAATACTTCTATGAAGGACTCACACCCATGGAGAGGAGCATGGTGGATGCTGCAGCTGGAGGAGCATTGGTGGACAAGACACCAGTAGCCGCACGTGCGTTGATCGACAAGATGTCCCAAAACTCCCAACAATTTGGTGATAGAGGTACACCACATGTCAGGGGAGTACATCAGGTAAATCCTTCTTCTCTTGAAAGTCATTTGATTGATACTAAGTTGGAAGAATTGACCACTATGGTGAGGAAGATTTCATTGGCTCAAAAGAAATCCCAACCCCCTCCTTCAAGGCCATGTGGCATTTGCACTAAGACAAGCCACCCAACTGACTGTTGCCCACAACTACAAGAGACAGAAGATTGTGCAGCAGTGTTCCCTGGGAGACCATTTCAGCAGCAACAAAAACAACCATATCCCCAAAAGAAGTTTGATACAGTATACAACCAAGGGTGGAAAGATCAGTCAGACATGAGGTATGGCTCTGGACAACAACAAAGGCCCCCTTTTCAACCAAACTTCCAGCAGCCACCACCTTACCAACAGGGTTTCCAACAACCCCAAAGGAGATTCGAAGCTCAAACATCAACGAGTCAGCAACAAGGGAATATCCAACACAAGGTAGACTCTAACACTGATGATCTTTTGAAACAAATTGTTCTTAATCAACAGAATGAACTGAAGAGTCAAAGTTCTGAGTTGAGGGAGTTGAAGACACAAATGAGCCAGATTGCCACCGCCCTCCACAAACTGGTAAGTAAGAACTCTGGATCCCTTCCTTCCCAACCTACTCCCAATCCCAAGGGGAATGTTAGTGCCATCACATTGAGAAGTGGGAAGCAAATGAATGATACATCTGTACCTACAATACCACCGGGATTCACCTCAACTCCGGAGAAGCCGCATTCCATACCAACTGATGAGAAATCCAAGGAGAAAGATAAAGGTAAGAAAAAGATTAATGATGTACCTCCTAAACCCCTTCCTTTTCCAAACGGGGTTTTTCAAACCAAGAAGATGGCTGAAGAAGCAATGCAAAAGGAGGTTTTGGACACATTCAAGCATGTGGAGATCAACATTCCTCTACTTGAATCCATTAAGAAAATTCCAAGGTATGCAAAATTCTTAAAAGAACTTTGTACCAATCGAAGAGGGGTCAAGGGAAATGAGAGGATCAACCTTGGAAGGAATGTATCGGCACTCATTACACCAACTCTAGCAATGCCAACAAAGTGAAAGGATCCCGGGACATTCACCATCCCATGTACCATAGGGGAGTTACACTTCTCTGATGCTCTTTGTAATTTAGGATCTTCAATAAATGTGATTCCTCACTCTGTATTCTCTTCCTTTCAGGTTGGTGAGTTGAAGCCAACAATATTAGTGGTGAAATTGGCGAATAGAGCTACGGCATATCCAATGGGAGTTCTTGAGGATGTACTTGTTCGGGTAAGAGACATGATCTTTCCAGCAGACTTCTATGTGCTTAACATGGAGGATGATCAGGTAAGTTCTCATGCCCCCATTATCTTAGGTAGACCCTTCCTCAAAACTACAAAAACTATCATAAATGTCAATGAGGGTACACTTTCCATTGAGTTTGGAGATGAAGTTGTGATATTTAATGTTATGTATTCCATGAATTACCCCTCAGAGGACCATTCTGCTTTTGTTATCTCCCATTTTGAACCACCAAATAAAAACTCCATAGAATTTGATTGTCCTATGCTTAGGGAGATTATGAGTATTGGTTCTAGTTTGATGTCTAAGAGTACTTCTAAACCCATTTCTAAGGAACAAGACTCTCTAAGATTTGATTTTGAAATGGAATCATATTCTGATTTTGATCATATGAACTCTGATTATGACATGGCTGTTGAGTATGCTGATGGATTTGGTGCTTTATTCTCTGATTGTGATGATTTTTATTCTGATACTGATGTTCATTGTGCAGATATGTCCGTTGCATCAATTTCTCCATCCATACATCACCCACCTACATTGGAACTCAAGCCATTGCCCCCAAATCTCAAATATGCATACTTGCTCAGTGGTGATAGATTACCTGTCATAATTTCTAAGAATCTCTCTTTTGAACATGAAGAAAAACTATTGAATATTTTGAGAGATAACATTAGGTCAATTTGTTGGACATTGGCAGACATATCAGGTATTAGCCCCTCCATTTTCATGCATAGGATTCTCTTGGAGGATGGGGCTAAACCGGTGAGACAGCCACAAAGGAGACTTAATCCCACCCTCCTAGAAGTTGTTAAGAAAGAAGTTGAAAAATTACTTGAGGCAGGTATCATTTACCCTATTTCGGACTCACAATGGGTTAGCCCTATTCAGTTTGTACCAAAGAAAACTGGTTTCACTGTTATAAAAAATGAAAATTATGAGTTAGTTCCTGTGAGAGTACAAAACAGTTGGCGAGTGTGTATCGATTATAGGAAACTAAATCAATCCACTCGTAAGGACCATTTCCCACTTCCATTCATTGACCAGATGCTTGAGAGAGTAGCTGGGAAGACACACTATTGTTTCTTGGATGGATTTTTTGGCTATTTTCAGGTTCCCATTGCAGCAGAGGACCAGGAGATGACAACATTCACCTGCCCATTCGGTACCTTTGCTTACCGAAGGATGCCATTTGGACTTTTCAATGCCCCAGGTACCTTCCAGAGATGCATGGTGAGTATTTTCTCAGATTTCATTGAGACCTGCATGGAGGTATTTATGGATGATTTTACAGTTTATGGGTCCTCATTTGATGAATGTCTCTCTAGTTTGGGTGATGTGTTGCATCATTGTATTGAGAAGAATCTGGTCTTAAATTTTGAAAAATGTCATTTCATGGTCGAAAAGGGAATTTTCTTAGGTCATATAGTCTCACAACATGGCATTGAAGTTGATAAATCTAAGGTAGACATTATTTCATCCATCCCATATCCTACATGTGTGTGTGATGTTCGATCATTCCTTGGGCATGCTGGATTTTATCGACGCTTCATCAGAGATTTTAGAAAGATCGCTCTACCCTTATCTCGATTACTTCAAAAAGATATTGACTTCAATTTTGATGATTCATGCAGGGTATCATTTGATGAGCTGAAGAAGTGCCTGACCACTCCACCAATCATACAGCCCCCATGGTGGGACCTTCCATTTGAGATTATGTGTGACGCCTCCAACTTCGCGGTTGGAGCTGTCTTATCTCAGAGGGTGGAGGGACGTTCACATGTGATCGCTTATGCATCGAGGACACTGGATTCATCCCAATCAAACTACACAACCACGGAAAAGGAGTTTCCTGCTGTCATATTTTCTTTAGATAAATTCCGTTCATATTTATTGGGCTCTAAAGTAGTTTTTTTTCTGACCATGCAGCTTTGAGGTACCTCCTGAAGAAGCCAGATGAAAAGCCACGACTTATCCGTTGGATGCTCCTTCTTCAAGAGTTTGACATCGAGATAAAGGAAAAAAAGGGGTCAAAAAACATGGTGGCGGACCACATGAGTAGGCTTACTCACACACTAGAGGATGACACCTTGGATCAGGTACCACTTCGGGACACTTTCCCTGATGAGAATATCTATACCATCTCAGGTACGTATTCTTGGTATGCTGATTTAGTTAACTACCTTGTTGCTTCTGAAATCCCTGCAAATTTAAAGAAACATCAAGTACAAAAATTAAAGAGTGAGTCAAGATTTTATGTTTGGGATAATCCATACTTATGGCGCATGTGTAGTGACCAAGTCATTAGGAGGTGTGTTCCTGATCATGAGTTTGAGTCTGTTTTTCATTTCTGTCATACACTTGCTTGTGGTGGACACTTTGGACCCCAACGGACAGCTAGGAAGGTTTTGGACTCTGGATTATATTGGCCTAGATTATTCCATGATGCCCATGTGTTTTGTAAGTCATGCTCTCGTTGCCAACACACTGGGAACATTTCTAAGAGACATGAGATGCCCCAACAACCCATACTATTCTGTGAGATTTTTTATGTATGGGGCATTGATTTTATGGGTCCTTTTCCTAGTTCATTTTGATTTTTGTATATTTTGGTTACTGTTGATTATGTGAGTAAATGGGTGGAGGACAAGGCAACCAAGACTGATGATTCTCATGTTGTAGTGGATTTTGTCAAGGCTCAAATTTTCTGCAGGTTTGGAGTACCAAAGGCCATCATCAGTGACCAAGGGACACACTTTTGCAATTGGAATTTTGCTTCCCTCCTTCGAAAGTATGTGGTGACACACAAAACATCAACACCATACCACCCCCAAACAAATGGTCAGGCTGAGGTTTCAAATCGCGAGTTGAAACAAATCTTGGAGAAAACCGTGAAGCCAAATAGGAAGGATTGGAGCAAGCGCTTGGATGATGCATTGTGGGCTTATAGGACAGCGTACAAGACCCCCATTAGTATGTCCCCATTTCGGATTATTTTTGGGAAAGTGTGTCATCTCCCCGTGGAAGTTGAGCATCGAGCTTATTGGGCTATAAAGAAATGCAACATGGATTTGGCCCAAGCTGGAATCCAAAGGAAGATGCAAATTCAAGAGCTTGAGGAGATTAGATTATCATCATATGAGAACTCAAGGCTCTACAAGGAATGATCAAAAGAATCTCATGACAAAATGATCCAACAAAGGGAGTTTCATGTTGGAGAGAAAGTCCTTCTCTACAGTTCACAACTGAAGTTGATGCCTGGTAAGTTGCGTTCCAGATGGTTAGGTCCTTATGTTGTGACTAATTTTTTTCCTTATGGTGCAGTGGAGATAACACAAGAGGACACTGGAAGGAGCTCTACAGTCAATGGGCAACGTTTGAAGAGATACATTGAGGGACTTCCTACTGATGCAGTGGATTTTATCACACTGCATGACCCCATCATCACTTGAGCACATCAGGTTGTTCCTAACCCTTTCACTTTTATATTATTTGTCCTATTTAAAAATTCTTCATTTCATGTGCATATATCATCTCATAGGTTCACATTGAGGACAATGCAATATTTTAAGTGTGGGGGATGGAACCTTTTAGTTTAGTAATTTCAATTTCTTTCCTGTTCAAAAAAAACCAAAAAAAATTGTGTGTTTTTCAAATTTTGTGTGTTTATTTTACAATTTTCTGTGTGTTTTTGAAACCTTTGGGCTGAAATGATTCTCATCACCATTTTTAAATCCATATCAATAAGTGAACAATTTACCCCTTGAAACTAAGCTTAAATGAATGCTGAAATGACTTTGTTTCAAGTTCAAATATTTAGTAATTTCATGAAAAGTACGCTGAATTTTGAATCCCATGCCAATCTCACTGTCTTTATATTTGAAATAACTTTCCTGTGAGGCTTCTAAACCATTATTTTCATATTCTTTACATTCACCTCACTTCTTGATAGAACCAAACCATACTTGATTTAACTAGAATTTGATCTATTCCTATCAAAACTTGAGGGTTTGAGGTAATTATGTTTAAATGATTGAGGCATTTGTTGGTATTAAAGCCCCTATTTCAAAGAATCCTTTTTTATAATGGCCTACCTTGAATATTTAATCCTTGTAGCCCTTAGAAGCCATGCACAGCCTGTTAGGTTAAGCCACATTACAAGCCAATTTTCCCTATCCAACCAACTCTTGAAGTGAAATTTCATAATCTAGTTGAGCTTAAGTGTGGGGGGAGTTGTCTTGTGTTTTTCCACCACATTCTGTGATACTTTGGGTGGAAAATTAAATTCTGAAGAGATGTGTTTGCTGTTGAAGAAATTCATTATATTGAAAGCTGTGCCTTTTCTGGAGCTTTCATGACAAGTGAATCTGTGCCTTTTCTGGAGCTTCTAATCGAGGTGGAAAGTTGTGCCCATCTGGAGCTTTCAAGAAAATCATGTTTGAGATGACTGAAATTTTTGATGCTAAAATGATGAATGGTGTAAACTTTTCATGAATTTTCATGATGATGGAGTTGAATTGATACTATGGGGATTTAGGCGAAGACCATATTTAAGTGAAAATTAGATTAATGCAATTTTGCTTCAAAAGATTCAAGCCCTCCTCATTCAGCCTCAGAGTTTTTCACATCTTAATCCTACCAACCGAAAGCCACAGAACAACCCTGAAAAGTCCTCATTATAAAAATATGTCCTTGACTCACATCGGGTAGCGATGAAGGAATCTATCAAGCCTATGGTGACCCTTGTATGAGTTTGGATGAGAAAGACATTGCAAAAAAAATTGATATTTGAGTGATGAGAGCAAATTCAAGCGAGGTAAGTGTTTTGTGCATGGGAGGATAAATGAAGTGGAAATATATTGAATGATATAAATGGAGAACTTGAAATAAGGTTTTTTATGAGGCATGATATCTTTTGATTCTTTGTGGGAAATTGATTGATCTCAAGGATATGTGTTTTAAAATTGGTTTTGATTTGATATTGATGTTTACTTGATATGAGATTTTGCCCAGGAGTGTAAAAGGGTAAGTGTGGGGGAGTTGATAAAACACTATTTTATTGAATATTTTATTTATAATAAATGATATAATTTCCTCACATTGTGTTAAATATGTTTAATTAGAAAGTATTTGGAATTAGATCATTCATTTGAATATTTGATGAAAATTCCAGTTTTACCCTTTATAGTTCACTGTAGTATTTCGAAGCTAAATATTTTTATATTTATTATTTGAATTTGAAATTTTGTAACAGGGTTCCTAAAATAATTATATACAACTTTTATTCAGGAAACTAAAGCTAAAGAGTGCAATAGAGTGTTTAATATGGTCCATGAAGTTAAAGTTGGGCTGGACTCTCCAGAATGGAGAAGCTTCTGTATTTCAGACATAACTCCTACATTGGAGCCTGGATTGAGCCCAAATTTGGAGAGGAGATAGAGGACCCATATCCGAACATTTGATCCTTATGAAACACCGGTCAATTCACGCGTTTTGGTGGTCAAATTGGCGGTAAAATTTGCATTAAAATATTTGGCCGAATTTCCACATTCACACTTGAAACCACTTGTAACCTCTCCTCCCCTCCCCTATATAAATTGGAGTTTTTCTTATTTGGAGGGGTTGGGACGTGCATTGGGAGATTTGAGGCAGAGGAGAATTTGTTTCACCCAAATTCTCCAACCATTGTAAGAGGGGTAGCTCTTGAAGCAAGGATCCCCTCATCGAAGCCTCCTTCTCTTCTTCATTTTGTAATATTTTCATTTGTGTAATAAACTTCATTGTTATTCTTTTATTTCTTCTCTTTCCTTCTGTTTTGTTTAAATTTCTTCTTCTCTTAATCTTCCTCTTTGGTTTGGAATCAAGAGTGGAGAAAAGATTGGGTTATACCCTTTCAATCCTTTGCTTATGCAAATCGTCTCCACGATGACTACACTGCCCATGGAAGAGTAGTTTTTTAGTAATTGGTCGACCTCTCACCTTCTTCATTCATTTATTTTGAATAAATTATCTACTTTAATTCACTAAACATGATCCATTAATTGAGTTTTTAATTTAAATGAAAATAATCGAGCAATTAAATAGTTAACACAAAACACGCGAGGTCGGGATTGTGTGAACTGTGAGAGCGCAACCTTAACCGGTAATTCAAAACCACACGGGATCAATTTGTAGAGTTAAAATATAATCCCTAAACTCAATTAATCCTAATTTCCAGAGTGGTTATGTGCCTTAATTTACCACTGACCATAAGCTAATCTTAGAACATCAATCAAAGTAGGGTGTTGCGATTGCATGTTCCGAAGTTAGCCTAAGGTTAAATTCACTTCATCTTCGTGGTAAAGTTAATTCTCGTAGGGTTCGAGATTTAACAAATTAAGGGATCATAATTAAGTGAATATTAATTTAAATGATAATGATTAATAAATGATTGAAGAGGTATAGTTAGATCGATTATGCTTTTTAAATAGATTTATAAAAAAAACATCTTCTTGTTGTGTCATTTAAATTGAAATTCATTTCAAAACTAAAAACAAAAAAAATTATACAATCTTCTTCCAGAAAACTTCTTCTAGATTCATAAACTACAAAAAACCCCAATCCTTTAAAGTAGTGTTTTTACTCTATTCTATTTTATTTCTTTTTAGAATACCTCTAATAAGTTGTTAAATTCACTTCCTCCTTTGAGGGATGACCTTGGTCAGCCACTCTACTGCACCTAAGTACCCCAAATCACACTAATCATTTAAGGGCACCCACGACAGCGCTCTATCATCAACCCACTTCTTAGATATCTGAGAGTAGAGTTTAGTAGAGATATTGGGACACCTCTACATGTAGAAGATAGTTCAACTCCATGGAGTTCCATCGATGATAGTTTCATATTGTGATGCTAACTTTACATCCCGAATGTGGATGGGATTGTAGGAGGCATTTGGGACCAAGTTACGCTTGAGCATAGTGTTCCACCCTAAAACACACGACCAAACTATGTGTTCCATTCAAGTTCTGGAGGACATGTTGTGGGATTTCATGTTAGGCTTTGGCCATAGTTAGGAGGATCACCTACCACTAGTGGGTTTTTCATAAAAAACCCACTATCATTCCACCATTAGTATGGAACCATTTGAGTCCTTTTATGGGAGACCCTGCAGGTCACCCCGTGGCAATACTAGCCTAGGAGAGTAAACACTCATGAGCCCAAAATTGGTGAAAACTACTATAAATAAGGTTCAGATCATCTAGGAGTTGATGATGACTTTACAGATCCATTAAAAGTCTTATTCTCAAATGCGATATAGGACTTTGGACTCTAAGGAAGAAGACCATATGTTCCTTTAGGTTTCACCTAGATGGGGATTATAAAGATTTGGTCGGGGCGACAAGTTATCTCTAAGGTTCATCGGACTTCTCGATATACTACGTAGAGTTGGAGAGGTGGAGTACCACTTGGATCTACCTTCATAGTTAGAGTGGGTACATGATGTCTTACACATGTCGCAACTGAGGAGGTACATGCATAACCCATCGCATGTCATCGACTGGGACGAGCTAGACATCAAGGATGGAGAGACTTTTTCTGATTACCCAATGGTGATCAAGGATCAGCATGAGAGAATCCTTCATGGGTGATCGGTTCCTTTAGTGCATGTTTAATGGTATCATGAGAATCTCTAGGAGATCACATGAAAGTGGGATGCTCAAATTCATGCTCAGAACCCTCACTCATTTAAGTAGCCCTTGTTTTAGTATTTGGGTATTTAAATACCAAAGGTGGGGAGAAAGAAACGCCTCAGATTTTCCATGTATTTCTTTAGATATTATTTTGTTTTATTTTGATAATAGGCACTGAGACATCGTGCGATTCTGAGGCCCGATGTGCTGGGAACAAATGTTTGAAAATATTAACCTTTTTAATAGAAAGTTTGTGCTGTTTTCCAGAAAAGGGGGAATAACTCTTAAACGGGTTACCAGGTTAAAAATATGAATACACCGTTGATCTCAGAATGGTAGTTTTACCCTAGGAGTAATGTAAATTTAGTCGGCATGGGACATTTGTAGAAAAAGTCATGGAGGACATTACCGTAAATAAAATAATTTAATAAAGAAATTATATTAACATAGGAACATTATTTTTATTAAGTATTTGTTAGAAATTCAGGGTTAGCATCATAACCCTAGAATTTCTCTAGAGGTGTGGAGAAAGAACCTTTGGAGAAACTATTGGCCGATGATAACGGATTGATCAGGAGACACACCTCAGATTCAACGAACCTTTCCAATGATGAAAAAGATGTTTCGTTCTTCATCATATATTGAACAAAATAATGGTAGGGTGTATATTTTAATTGTATGATTCCCCATTCTAAATTTCTATGATGATCAAAAATTATTCAACAAACATGTTAGTTTTCGGATTGATCACCTTACGGGATGGGTTTATTATGGGGTAATGTGGGGATAATTATTTCAAAATCTCTCTATTGATTATCTTATAGAAATGAATCGATATCAACATGAACATTGATTGAGGTTTGTTCCTCTTGTTTTTTTATGCGATTTTCTTCCCAAATTCACTTTTAGTCACATGCATTCATCATTGGGCCTATGACTCGACTGTTCCCAATCAATCGATTATTGTGCACCCATTTCTTGGTGCAATGATCCTATATCATAGATCTGGGATTAGCATTGTACAATGGAGGTGTGAAGATGGAGACGGAACAAATTGGATAATAGATGATTCTCAATTATGCGTTCTTCCACACATGATGAAGAATATAGATTTGATCTATTTTTTTAAAATATATGACGATGGGATGAATTGTTCAGTGATGGAAAGGTACAGATGACCTTGGATCATATATTTCATGGTGAATTGATCACTATATCAAAGGTGAAGCACCGGCTGGGATGTGTGGAGAAAGAATAGTGATTCTGGAAAATTGAGATCCAAACGGTGTGAAATTCGGGATTACACAGCGTGTGGGCCCCCTGGCTATGGTACTAGGGTTTGGTCAGAGTTAAGGACCACACGACATGTGACCCCTGTCACACGGCATGTGAACCTCCCCAGATGACTCAGAATGTACTCTAGAGAGTACACATATATGAGTAACAGTACATAGCTAGATGGAACACCATGTACTTAGACATAGACACAGCTTAGCATGAACGAACTGGTACACAAACACCGATTCGGTACACAGATGTAACGCCCCGACCCTAGTTACCCAGAGTCGGTGCATTATTACATAACATTGGCATGATCACAAGAAAGATCAAATCTCGAAAGACCGATTGGTTTAGTAGCCTTGGAAACACTAGATATATTCATAAGTTTTACATTACATCATTAAACGAAAAACTACTACAACAACATATTGTCTCCATAATCCACACTCATATCCCCACATAATATCCCTGCAGGTCATTCATAACTTACTTCTTCACTTCCTGGGAAAAATAAAACATAGAAAAGGGGTGAGATCAAGTGCCCAGTAAGGATAACAATATAGCGGAAACTTTCATAAATAAGAATAAACTTTTAAGGCAATGTATAACTAAAACAAAAGCCTTTCAAACATGAACTTTCAACATGGTATGGAATAAATAAAATGAAATAATGCCATTTACTTATTCACATGGATATTCTACTAATCGAATAATCACATGCACAAAATCAATAACCACTTTCATAATGTTGGAATGCATAATGCCAGACTATCATAACCACATAGTCAAGGCCTCGTGCCAATACTACAAATAAGATTTTGTCAAGGCCTTGTGCCAAGACACTAGTTTGTCTCATGAGACCTACCGATGCATCGAGGAGCTATAGCGGGCTCCACCCGTCACATATTAAGTCCAATGCATTCCCATATGAAAAGGTTTAAACATAACATAAACATTCGTATTAAAACTAGCATACGAAATGTCAATACTTTCACCATAAACTATGAATGGTATAAAAATAGCACATCCACAGTCAAACATATCACAAAACCTTCAATACAATATAGAAGTTTTGTATCATAATAAATCAACTTCAAATAATCTTAAAATCCATCAAAGGATGTTGA
This sequence comes from Viscum album, assembly GCA_963277665.1. Lineage (NCBI taxonomy): Eukaryota > Viridiplantae > Streptophyta > Magnoliopsida > Santalales > Viscaceae > Viscum > Viscum album. The sequence continues at coordinate 745,448,861 of OY728129.1, read as the reverse complement.
CATAGATGAAATCAAAATTCTTTTAAAATAAATATCTCCTTTTATTTTGAAATCATTTAAGATCCATATAAAATAAAACATTTTCTTTGAAAATATTCTTATAAGCTTGTAAGGGAAGCTTTGAAGATTTTATAATGGCGGAAAATAGCCGCACCCGCCGTATAAGTTAAAAAAACATTCTTACCTTAATTCTGTCGAAAAGGTTAAAAAGGACCTTGTTTTGAAAATGACGGAAAGATTACTTTATAAACCTCTTATAAAAAGTCAAACAAGGGTATAAATGACTTTAACCCATATTCTTGTAAATAATAAATATGTTTTGAAATACATTTCGAAGAAACATGGATGTGGATGATAAAGAAATCCCAGTAGATTATTACGTATAAACAACCTCGGATAATGAAGAGATTGTGAAATAACCCTTACCTTGTACTTTTCCTGGGTTGGGATAGGTTAACCTTATGTATAATGGTGAAATAATTGTTATTAAATTATACAAGAATCATATATATTAATATGATATCATATATGATCTTTTAACATTGATTTGTTAATAATATCTTAGAATTATCGTTGTTTCGGGTGTTAACTTACTCATTTTATTTTATATGTTTTGTTACATAAGCCATTTTTGTTGTATCATATTCATATCCAAAATGATATCAAGTCCTTAAACATCATTTTTAAATCATCAAATGATAATTATACTTGAATGGATACGATTGAGAATGAATCTCATCGCGTTCGTGGAGACGGTAGTCCGTACGTACGCACGAGCGACAATATCATTCTTTTGATATTAAAATAATATATAAATGGATGGTATATCATATATACAGAATCATTAACATGTTATATTTATTATTTACATGAGTTACACATCATTATTATACCCATCCAAATAATAATAGATTTAATAACAATTACACCACGACGTGGAGACGGTAAGCCGTACGTATTCACGTATGGTGACATGTTATTCAAAGGGTGGATAGAATACTGAATATGGTTGTACCATATTTATAATAACATTACAGTATATGTAAGATACGGGAGTTATTATTTTAGAATGGTAAGAACAAAGAAAGAGGAAGTGGAAGAAGAAAGGAACTTAAAAAGGGGTGGTGAAAACATTACCTCTTCTTCGGGTTCTTCCTTTTGATTTGATCAAAAGGGCTCCTTAGGTTGGCTTTCTGATCAAACTAAGGCCTCTAGGTTGTAGTGAGGGATGTTGGGAGAGTATATGGGAAGAGTTTGGCCGAACAAAAAGGCTTTGAAGGTGTGAAGAAATGAGAAGGAGGAGTGCCCTTTTATAAGAGGGGTGAGGGGCACCTTTGGAAAAGCTAGAAATATTAATTTATAATAAATTAATATTTGGTTTCTAATGTCTCCAAAGTTGACTATTCAAAGGTTAAGGTGGGTATGGGTCGAAAACAACTCAACCAATAGAATTTATACAGGTTTGGGTACTTATATTAACCTTATCTTTAAGTATTAACTCTAAGTTAATTAGTTTCACTTTTACAATGTCTCTTTGTATTTTTATATAATATGGTTAATAAACTTACTATATACATCCAAGCGACCCCCAAGTGGTCCATTAATGATGAACCTATCATGATATAAGTCTCTTGTCCAAACCTTAGATTTTTAGGAATTTAATATCAATTAATAATATAATATTTGTTTTAAGAACTCTTTTATGTCAATTTTGACACTATTCAATAGTTGATTTTTGTGAAACTCATAACAGATTGATTACTTAAAACAAAGTCAATTACATCAATACTAATATATCATATTATCCTATAAAATTAGTTTAATTCATTAAAAGTTTCATATTATATTTATTTGGGTATTTATAATATCAATTATTTTAATTTTTCACTATTATAGTAATTACTGCATCATCATTGTGTCTATAATAAAATAAATTATTTAATGTCTAAAAATTATAAATAAAATATCATTATGTAGGAAATATTTTTATATTTCTAATGAATATTTATAATCTAAAATCCAACATATATAACCCTATGTAACAATTGTTTTTCTAAAAGATATAAGCTTGTGCCATTTTTGTATTCATTTTGACTTAATTAAAATAAAGTGTCATTATCACTTACAAGTGGATCCATGGGGTCCCAAAAAAGACCCAAAGATGCTCATGGTCGACCATGTATCAACCAATAGGGTTAAGACACGTTTTAGGGTAATTTAGTATTATTATAATATTATTTTTTAACCCTTATTTACTGGATTTACCCTTAACCATGATAAATAAAATATTTACCGCAGTAATTATTCAAAATGTCTAAAAATAATAGTTACCTATTTACACAATTTGAACATCCTGATTCCAAATATGGAATCCATTTTCCTAAATTCAAAACACAGAAGTGGCAGAAATTAATTTAAAATTAATTCCCACTGTCAAAACAAAAGCGTGTTTTTAAGAGATAATAACTATCAAAAGATTGACACTTGTTTATGTTCGGTTTAATTGTAAAATTATGTCCAATGACCGACATTATATTAAATGGTAAAAATATATTCTAAATATACTTTAAAACTACTAAAATTCATAATTTATCACTATTAATTATTTTGATTAAAAAAGTTGTTTTTAATTAAAATTTAGTAATTTTCACTATTCATCAAAATATGAAAGTTATCCGAAAAGTACCAAAATTTCACCTTAGGCTAAATTAGATATTCCGAATCCAAAAATGAAGTCCATTTTGAAATATAAAATATATATAATTTTAAAAATTAGGTATTACTATTCATAACGGCTAGTTTGATTGGTTGTTAGAACTCGGTGTTGCGTACAACACACGCTATCACATTATTCAAAGAGAAGTGTACCGTAGAAGCTTGGGGTGTTACATTCTCCCCTCCTTCAAATAATTTCGTCCTCGAAATTTCTAGAATACTTATCACATGAAAAGACTCGGGTGCTTCTTCATCATAAGTTCCTTGGGTTCCCACGTTGCCTCTTCCATCTTATGGTTTCTCCACAAAACTTTTACCAGACGCGTCGTCCGGTTTCTCTGTACTTGTTCTCTCGTATCAAGAATCCTGACGGGCTCTTCACAATAGGAAAGATCGGGTTCCAGTCCTAATTCCTCATAGGTGAGTACATGCATTGGATCAGGCATGTATTTCTTCAACAGAGATACATGGAACACATCGTGAACTTTGGAGAGACTTGGCGGCATTGCCAATCGGTAAGCTACAACCCCAATTCGTTCTAGAATTTCGAAAGGTCCGATGTACCTGGGACTCAATTTACCTTTCTTAACAAAACGTATGACTCCCTTCCACGGAGATACCTTCAGGAAAACATGATCACCGACTTGAAATTCCAAATCCTTCCTTCGATTATCTGCATAGCTCTTCTGCCTAGTTTGAGATGCTTTGATGTGATTTTGGATTACTTTCACCTTTTCCACCGTTTCCTCCACCAGTTCTGGGCCTACAAGTTTTCTTTCACCAACGTCATCCCAACAGGTTTGTGTACGACATCTCTTTCCGTATAACGCTTCATATGGTGCCATCTGAATACTCGAATGGAAGCTATTGTTATAGGAAAATTCTACCAGAGGTAAATATTGATCCCACATACCCTGAAAGTCAAGTGAGCAAGATCTCAAAATGTCTTCTAAGGTCTGAATAGTCCGTCCTGATTGTCCATCTGTCTGAGGGTGGTAAGCAGTGCTCAAATGAAGTTCAGTATCCAGGGATTTCTGAAGACTTTTCCAAAATCTTGAAGTAAAACGGGGATCACGATCAGAAACAATTGATAAGGGTACTCCATGAAGTCTCACAACTTCATTAATATATAGTCTTGCAAGACATTCTAGGGGTAGATCTTCTCTTATAGCAAGAAAATGTGCTGACTTGGTAAGACGATCAACAATAACCCATATTGCATCATTCCTTCTAGGAGTCTTTGGTAGCCCCATGACAAAGTCCATCGTAATATTGTCCCATTTCCACTCCGGTATGGGAATAGGTTGCATGACTCCTCCAGGCTGTTGCCTTCCAGCTTTCACTTGTTGACAAACCATACATCTTGACACAAAATCAGCAATCTCCCTCTTCATGTTGTCCCACCAAAAATGTTCCTTCAAATCTCTATACATTTTGGTGCTCCCAGGGTGTATAGAGAAATTGGAACTATGAGCATCATCCAGCAATTCCATTTTTAGATCAGGTATATTGGGAACACAAAGTCTCTTCCTGAATTTCAAAATTCCATCTTCATACACAAAGTCTCTCAATCTCCCATCATTCACAGCTTTAATCTTCTTTTGGAATTCTTCATCATCGGTCTGAGAACTCTTAATCCTTTCTAGTAAAGATGGTTTGGCAACCATTTGAAAAAGAAATGATGTTTCGCCTTTCCTGGTTATTCCCATGTCCATCTTTACTAGATCCATGAAAATTGGATCCCTTTCAATTCTCATATTGTTCAAAACTCCATGGTCTTTTATACTCAAAGCATCTACCACCTTGTTTGCCTTCCCCGGGTGGTAGTGTATCGTACAATCATAATCCTTGAGTAATTCAAGCCATCTCCTTTGCCTCATGTTGAGTTCTTTTTGTGAGAAAATATACTTCAAACTCTTGTGATCAGTATAAATCTCACATTTTTCACCATAGAGGTAGTGCCTCCATATCTTCAAAGCAAAGATCACAGCTGCTAACTCGAGATCATGAGTAGGATAGTTTTGTTCATGAATTTTCAACTGTCGTGATGCATAGGCAATAACTCTATCATTCTGCATAAGGACACAACCAAGTCCTTTCTTCGATGCATCACTATAAATAACAAACCCATCATTCCCCGATGGTAGAGTCAATATAGGAGCATTGACTAATCTTCTCTTCAGTTCTTCGAAACATTCTTCACACTCTTTTGTCCAAACAAATTTAACCCCTTTACGTGTGAGCTTCGTTAATGGGTTAGCCAATCGGGCAAAATTCTGGACGAAACGTCGATAATAACCTACCAAACCAATAAAACTACGTACCTCAGTTATACTCGTAGGTGCTGGCCATTCTTGGATTGCCTTGGTCTTAGAAGGATCAACAGAGATTCCATCTTTAGAGACAATATGGCCAAGAAAATAAATCTCCTGAAGCCAGAATTCACACTTCCTAAACTTCCCATATAATTCATGCCTCATCAGAGTCTTCAAGATAATGCGCAAGTGATTTTCATGATCTTCGTAGGTTTTGGAGTATACCAAGATATCATCAATAAATACCACCACAAATTCATCGAGATACTCCTTGAAAACTCTATTCATCAGATCCATGAATACAGAGGGTGCATTAGTCAATCAAAAAGGCATTACAGTAAACTCGTAATGCCCGTACCTGGTTCGAAATGCTGTCTTCGGAATGTCTTCCTTCTTCACACACAACTGATGGTATCCAGATCGAAGGTCAATCTTTGAAAAGTATTGAGCTCCATGAAGTTGGTCAAATAAATCATCAATACGAGGTAGGGGATACTTGTTCTTTATCGTTATAGCATTGATCTCCCTGTAGTCGATACATAACCTCATAGATCCATCTTTCTTTTTAACAAAAAGAACAGGGGCTCCCCATGGAGAAACACTAGGGTGAATAAATACCTTATTACTCAATTCCTCTAGTTGTTTCTTTAGTTCGACTAACTCTACAGTGGACATTCTATAAGGGGTCTTCGATATAGGCCTTGATCCAGGAATCAAATCAATGGAAAACTCAACTTCTCGTTCTGGAGGATGTCCAGGTAAATCTTCCGGAAATACATCTACAAATTCTTTCACAACAGGTACATCCTCTATTTGAACATTCCTTTCCTCACCGACAGTTATTTCATTCTCTTCCTCCCCAATAATTGAATTAAGTTGAGCTACTGGGGGTGGATCTAAATAAGAATTAGGTGGTGACGATTCTGCTCTAAAGATAAGGTGTTCCTTATCATTATCATCAAGAATCGTAACCTCTTTATTCTTACAATAAATCTTCGCATCATAGTCCGAAAGCCAATCCATACCTAGGATTATATCAAACTCAATCATAGGTATGACGATGAAATCAGCAGATAAAGAAAATTTATGTGCTCTAATGGGGACTGATTCACAAAACATTGTTGCAATGATACTTTACTTAGGAGTTTTAACTGACAACTCCCTTATTAAATCAAATTGGAAATATCTAATTTTCATAGCAAACTGGGAATATATGAAACAAAGCGACGATCCAGAGTCAAATAATGCATTTTCTAAACTTGAGGAAACCATTAAATTACATGCCACCACGTCTTTTGGAGCTTCTACCTCTACAGTAGTGATAGCATAAGCTTGGCCTTGATCCCTTGGCCTTTTCTGAGGTATGTTCTCCTAACGCTTAGGACATGCATTTGCATAATTCCCCATCTCCCTGAAATTGTAGCAGTGAACGTTGGTAGCTTCCTTCTTCCCCTTGCAATCATGAGCTTGGTGGCCTTTTTCACCACACTTGTAACAGACTCCCATTCCCTTCAAGCAAGTACCAGGATGTTTCTTCCCGCATTTACCACAAGATGGATATTCAACCTTTCCCTTCTTCCCCTTATTTCCATTCCCAGATTGATCAGCAGGTCTCTTCTTCTCTTGCTTTGCTTTAAAGTCATAAGACTTAGAGAATTCATTTTCGGTCTTGATAGCACATGAGACAATGTCTTCGTACGATGAAAAGGATTGTGAGACTAATGCTTGACGGAGAAATGGTTTCAACCCATCAAAGAAATGATCAATCTTACTTCTTGGGTTGCGAATATAATCTCCAGCATGCCTTTCTAACCTTGTAAAGTTAGCCTCATACTTTGTGACATTCTCATCCTCCTTCTGTCTCAGACTTAGAAATTGCCTTTCCATATCTGCTCGATGGTCGCGAGGAAAGTATTTTTCTAAAAACAGATCTTTGAACTCCCTCCATTCCATATTTGATACTTCATCATCTTCCTTCATGTTCTGAATCAATGACCACCATTGATCAGCATCTCCAGTGAGGCGGTAAACTGCCATGATAACTTTTTCCCTTTCACTGCTCCCCGAAGCCTGAAATATTTTCTCTAGGGAAAATATCCATTGCTCAGCTACTAAGGGATTTGCATTCCCATTGAACGTTGGTGGTTGTTGCCTCATTAATCGATCTAACATTGATCCTCCATGCTGCGGATCAGGGTGCTCCATACGGGTAAGGTTATTATTCATAACCTGAGTAAGTTGTCCCAGTATGGTGATTAGCTGATCAGCACTAGTTGCATCACCAGCCCCACTATAATTATCTTGAGCAGGAGGGCAATCCCTACATGGAGTGCGTGCATTGATACGGTTTCCATTTCTTCCACTAGGCGCCATTTCTAAACAATGGCATAAACTAGATCAGTTTATGAATCAAAATACATAATCCCATACTTATAAAACACTTAACATAAATTGAACTATTTATGGATATAATCCATAATCATAAGAATGTTTTCTTTGAGGAAGTATATACTCATAATCCCTTCAAAATGATTTGTAAAGAAAATGAGAGTTATCTTAAGCATATCCCCCGGGAGTGTCGTAACCAAGAGTGCAGCAAGGCCCGTTGTCGTGCACCAGTTCTCGTTCGAGTCTAGCTCAAAGCGGTGTTTTCGGGTTTTACCCCTAGGTACATCTGTTCCAGAGCCGCCTCTACCTGCTCGTATCCAGACAGGGATGTATTGCTCGGAAAACTCACAAAATCTCTACAATACCAAAATTCTAGGAAGTTCTTCTATACTAATCCTCAAAGTTCATCTTAGGTCTACGTGCTCTAATCAGAGTTTATCTAAATCTAGCTTACAAGGTTTGTACTAAACTTCCTCTGATACCAACTGTAACGCCCCGACCCTAGTTACCCAGAGTCGGTGCATTATTACATAACATTGGAATGATCACAAGAAAGATCAAATCTCGAAAGACCGATTGGTTTAGTAGCCTTGGAAACACTAGATATATTCATAAGTTTTACATTACATCATTAAACGAAAAACTACTACAACAACATATTGTCTCCATAATCCACACTCATATCCCCACATAATATCCCTGCAGGTCATTCATAACTTACTTCTTCACTTCCTGGGAAAAATAAAACATATAAAAGGGGTGAGCTCAAGTGCCCAGTAAGGATAACAATATAGCAGAAACTTTCATAAATAAGAATAAACTTTTAAGGCAATGTATAACTAAAACAAAAGCCTTTCAAACATGAACTTTCAACATGGTATGGCATAAATAAAATGAAATAATGCCATTTACTTATTCACATGGATATTCTACTAATCGGATAATCACATGCACAAAATCAATAACCACTTTCATAATGTTGGAATGCATAATGCCAGACTATCATAACCACATAGTCAAGGCCTCGTGCCAAGACTACAAATAAGATTTTGTCAAGGCCTTGTGCCAAGACACTAGTTTGTCTCATGAGACCTACCGATGCATCGAGGAGCTATAGCGGGCTCCACCCGTCACATATTAAGTCCAATGCATTCCCATATGAAAAGGTTTAAACATAACATAAACATTCGTATTAAAACTAGCATACGAAATGTCAATACTTTCACCATAAACTATGAATGGTATAAAAATAGCACATCCACAGTCAAATATATCACAAAACCTTCAATACAATATAGAAGTTTTGTATCATAATAAATCAACTTCAAATAATCTTAAAATCCATCAAAGGATGTTGACATAGATGAAATCAAAATTCTTTTAAAATAAATATCTCCTTTTATTTTGAAATCATTTAAGATCCATATAAAATAAAACATTTTCTTTGAAAATATTCTTATAAGCTTGTAAGGGAAGCTTTTAAGATTTTATAATGGCGGAAAATAGCCACACCCGCCGTATAAGTTAAAAAAAACATTCTTACTTTAATTCTGTCGAAAAGGTTAAAAAGGACCTTGTTTTGAAAACGACGGAAAGATTCCATTATAAACCTCTTATAAAAAGTCAAACAAGTGTATAAATGACTTTAACCCATATTCTTGTAAATAATAAATATGTTTTGAAATACATTTCGAAGAAACATGGATGTGGATGATAAAGAAATCCCAGTAGATTATTACGTATAAACAACCTCGGATAATGAAGAGATTGTGAAATAACCCTTACCTTGTACTTTTCCTTGGTTGGGGTAGGTTAACCTCCTGTATAATGGTGAAATAATTGTTATTAAATTATACAAGAATCATATATATTAATATGATATCATATATGATCTTTTAACATTGATTTGTTAATAATATCTTAGAATTATCGTTGTTTCGGGTGTTAACTTACTCATTTTATTTTATATGTTTTGTTACATAAGACATTTTTGTTGTATATTATTCATATCCAGAATTATATTAAGTCCTTAAACATCATTTTTAAATCATCAAATGATAATTATACTTGAATGGATACGATTGAGAATGAATCTCATCGCGTTCGTGGAGACGGTAGTCCGTACGTACGCACGAGCGACAATATCATTCTTTTGATATTAAAATAATATATAAATGGATGGTATATCATATATACAGAATCATTAACATTTTATATTTATTATTTACATGAGTTACACATCATTATTATACCCATCCAAATAATAATATATTGAATAACAATTACACCACGACGTGGAGACGGTAAGCCGTACGTATGCACGTATGGTGACATGTTATTCAAAGGGTGGATAGAATACTGAATATGGTTGTACCATATTTATAATAACATCACATTATATGTAAGATAATGGAGTTATTATTTTAGAATGGTAAGAACAAAGAAAGAGGAAGTGGAAGAAGAAAGGAACTTAAAAAGGGGTGGTGAAAACATTACCTCTTCTTCGGGTTCTTCCTTATGATTTGATCAAAAGGGCTCCTTAGGTTGGCTTTATGATCAAACTAAGGCATCTAGGTTGTAGTTAGGGATGTTGGGAGAGTATTTGGGCAGAGTTTGGCCGAACCAAAAGGCTTTGAAGGTGTAAAGAAATGAGAAGGAGGAGTGCCCTTTTATAAGAGGGGTGAGGGGCACCTTTGGAAAAGCTAGAAATATTAATTTATAATAAATTCATATTAGGTTTCTAATGGCTCCAAAGTTGACTATTCAAAGTTTAAGGTGGGTATGGGTCGAAAACAACTCAACCAATATAATTTAGACAGGTTTGGGTACTTATATTAACCTTATCTTTAAGTATTAACTCTAAGTTAATTAGTTTCACTTTTACAATGTCTCTTTGTATTTTTATATAATATGGTTAATAAACTTACTATATACATCCAAGCGACCTCCAAGTGGTCCATTAATGATGAAACTATCATGATATAAGTCTCTTGGCCGAACCTTATATTTTTAGGAATTTAATATCAATTAATAATATAATATTTGTTTTAAGAACTCTTTTATGTCAATTTTGACACTATTCAATAGTTGATTTTTGTGAAACTCATAACAGATTGATTACTTCGAACAAAGTCAATTAAATAAATACCAATATATCATATTATCCTAGAAAATTAGTTTAATTCATTAAAAGTTTCATATTATATTTATTTGGGTATTTATAATATCAATTATTTTAATTTTTCACTATTATAGTAATTACTGCATCATCATTGTGTCATAAATAAAATAAATTATTTAATGTCTAAAAATTATAAATAAAATATCATTATGTAGGAAATCGTTTTATCTTTCTAATGAATATTTATAATCTAAAATCCAACATATATAACCCTATGTAACAATTGTTTTGCTAAAAGATATATGCTTGTGTCATTTTTGTATTCATTTTGACTTAATTAAAATAAAGTGTCATTATCACTTACAAGTGGATCCATGGGGTACCAAAATAGACCCAAAGATGCTCATGGTCTACCATGTATCAACCAATAGGGTTAAGACACGTTTTAGGGTAATTTAGTATTATTATAATATTATTTTTTAACCCTTATTTACCGGATTTACCCTTAACCATGATAAATAAAATATTTACCGCAGTAATTATTCAAAATGTCTAAAAATAATAGTTACCTATTTACACAATTTGAACATCCTGATTCCAAATATGGAATCCATTTTCCTAAATTCAAAACACAGAAGTGGCAGAAATTAATTTAAAATTAATTCCCGCTGTCAAAACAAAAAGCGTGTTTTTAAGAGATAATAACTATCAAAAGATTGACACTTGTTTATGTTCGGTTTAATTGTAAAATTATGTCCAATGACCAACATTATATTAAATGGTGAAAATATATTCTAAATATACTTTAAAACTACTAAAATTCATAATTTATAACTATTAATTATTTTGATTAAAAAAGTTGTTTTTAATTAAAATTTAGTAATTTTCACTATTCATCAAAATATGAAAGTTATCCGAAAAGTACCAAAATTTCACCTTAGGCTAAATTAGATATTCCGAATCCAAAAATGAAGTCCATTTTGAAATATAAAATATATATAATTTTAAAAATTAGGTATTACTATTCATAACGGCTAGTTTGATTGGTTGTTAGAACTCGGTGTTGCGTACAACACACGCTATCACATTATTCAAAGAGAAGCGTACCGTAGAAGCTTGGGGTGTTACAACAGACATGGCCAGGTGACATGGGCAGAGAAACTTGTTTCTCTACACATAGTTTACCCATCCTATATTCCATGTATGTAGAGACTATATTACATGTGAGGTTTTTCTACACAATCAAGACTTTGGATAACTGTACACACGTTGTAACCCTTGTGAAATGTCATGTACTCCCATCAAGAGTGCTTGAGACTATCTTTTTTCCTATTTTGGTCCAGTATAGGTTAATATAATTACTATGTTCTTTTCTCAAGGGTTTATTACACCATTACATCCACATCACTGGATTTTAATCACCATTATAGGTCAAGTCCTAAAAATAGTATGTTATCCCTCTGTGGGACTAGAGTGTGATCCTCTACCACCCCTAGTGGAGTTTTTTGAAATCGACATAACCACTGAGAGTAGGGTGTTTTTCCACCATCTAGTGGGCCATGTTAGTAGGTTCAATGATATTCCCCAATGTGTCTACATAGGATCCTCTACATTGCGGGTTGATCTATATTGGGTATGTGGTATTCCCCAGTGTGTCTGGGTAGGATCCTCTCTCTGTGTATCATAGTCTTCCTTGACCAATTCATTCTCTTTAGGTGGAGACCAAATGAGCTACACCTCTTCCTAAGTGTCTCCAATGATATCATGGCTTAATGAGTGATAATTCTCGAAATGAGCATGATTCGAGTAGAATCTTGGGGATAGTAATTGGTTTTGGATTACCTCTAGACTTTGTATCTTGGATTGAGTATATCCAGATGCTCTTGTTATATGTGTTTTAGATACATATATATGTAGAGCTGACTGTACTTCCTTTGGGGAATTCCTTTGTGGTATTCTATTGTGGTAATTCTTTATGGTTTCATGGTGTCGTACTGGGTATTGTTTTACTCACCACTGCACGCACATGGCCCACATGGGTCATGTCTTGTGCATATGATCGAACTTTTGATGGAGTCTTAGGTTGAACAATACTATATGGTTCTTTGTGATATCGGACAGTATAAGGTGAGTTCCTGAAGCTTTTCAGATGGAAGTCCTAGTACCTATTTTCTTTAAGTTTGAACTTGTGGTTATAGACTCTTTTTGGTGGTCTTGTATTTGGATCTATCTACCTTCTAGTACCTTCACTAGTGTACTCTGGTTGTGGGATATAGTGGTTTGCATGCATTTTTACTTAGTGTTTTTTACATTTCAGCATATTTTGGGATTTGAGGTGTGTGTGTGCATATATTTACATAGACAATGACTCCCATGTTAGTGATATGCCTACTATGTGCTAGTCCCTAACCCCTAGCCTATTAGAGATGGGAACATGGATTCATGGAATGGGACCCACTTGGATGGTTCATGATAATAGACCTTTTAAATGAATACATTATAGAATTAATTTTTTGAATTATTTAAGTATGATGTGATTCATATTTATAAAGTATTTAAAGGAAATCCCTAAAATAAATTATAATAAAGAGTAAACCAAATACAACTAAGAATACTAAGAAGAATAAATCAATACCCTTTTTACCAAGGTCATTATTGGTAGATTTTACATATATATTGTTTTATTGGATCAATTTAGTCACAAAAAAATACTAAAAATTTTAAAACAAACAAGGAAATATGGATTAGTAAATAACCCAAATCTAATCAATTAATAATTTTTATTTTTTTTGGATTATTAACATTCAATGAATAATAATTCTAAACAATTATCTATCGGGTATTCATTTTTAAAATATCTATTTATGTGTGTGAAGAAGTGTAATTTATGGATAGATAAAATTACACTTTTTTAATTTTATAATTAATTATTATTTTTCGTGAGTTTAATGTCTCTAGTTCTAGGAAAACTGGTGATTAAAATAATACTGATACACCCAAAATACTTGGTGTATATGATAAATTGTACCATAAATGGAGTATCATACTAAGATTTAATTTTTTTATTTCCTATTGAATAGATTCACCCAAAGTTTGTTTCTAATTATAAGTCAGATAAAGGTGGTGAATGTGGGATTCAAAATTACTATGTCAGTTAGGATATGTTAAATAGAATAATCAGAGACCATATTAATTTGGTCACACTAATGCAAGATTGTGTTCTTTTAATATTTTTTAATATATAATTAATGATATAACATAATATTATAATATATTTTTGATAACTAAATAATTGAAGTAATGGTTGGGTTTAATGATTTATTAGGTGTCCTCATTAATTAAAATTAAAACATAGGCTATTATTAGCAAACCTAATAATGCTAAATTCGTTATTTTTAAATAGTTTTTAAAAATAAAATAGGACAATCCTAAAGAATAAAAAATCATGTATAAATCTTAATGAATTGGATAGTGCTTCCTTTAATGTGAAATATTATTTGAAGTGATATTTTCTCTATAATTTTTACAGATCAATGAATTCATTTATAATTTTTGTTTTCTTGATAATTTTTTTCCATATTGAACCATTGTATCATAAAATAACTTTATTACATGGATAATTGGATGAATAAATATTTATAGAATTCATTGAGGGGTTTTTTCAAATTTTTAAAAAATAATCAATATTTTCTTTTAATGAAATCACTATATATTTAAAATTATACTTATAGGGAGTATTATAATCATTTTTTAATTCATTATTGTCTGAAAAAAAATTACACTTTGTAAGTATGATGCATTGATTAACATGAATAATATTAAATATGATATTATCTATTTTATTTTGTATATTTATGGCATGGTTGTTATATCTAGTAACATGGAGAAGATAAATATCATAAAAATAAAGTTATAATTTTCTATAAAAAATAATGATTGAGGGAATAATTAAAAAACAAATGGAATATAAATTAATAAATATAATTTAATCAAAATTTTGTATTTATTTAAATATGTATATATTAACAAGTAGTTAAAATGGAACCTATTTGAGTATGAGAAAATTGTTAATATTTCTTTATTTAAATATCTTATATTCTACTTTTATATCCAGTTTGTACTGAGTCATACATGAGTCTTATGAGTAAGATCAAATATGATTACTTAGTATGTATTTTAGTTCATTCAATGAAATGATTGAGATCGTACAATTTTTTTATTTTTACATAGTCATTTAGATTATGTGCAATCCAAAAAATATACATTATCATCTATAAAAATATTAACTCAAGTATATGTATATTCATTGGGTGAAAATGGAAAAAAATATACTAAAATTCATTTATAGAAACACCATCATTATCTAGTTATTGTACAAAATAATTCATTTTCCTAATTTATATAATTTTTTATCTTAATTGGAAAATCATGAATAATTAATTAAATATATTTTTTATTTTTATTATATGTTTTATTTAACATGGGTATACCTTAATTTATTTTTAGTGATTGTTTAATGGTGAAAAGAAATCATTTCATGCATATACATTTTTAAAATGAAGAAGGTAGGAGGTTTTTAAGAATATTTCATTATTTAGTTCATATATATTATATTCAATGATATACCTTTTTAAAAAAAACAAGGCAACCATGGATAGTGATAATTATCTATCCCCACCTTGTGATATATCCCAATAAAGTGAAAATTAAATGGTGTTGACTAAGACACCACTAATGTATAATACATACTTATTTCATAGGATACAACATACTAAAAATAAGAGGAACTTGTGATTTTTGACATTTTATAATTCATATTGTAATAGATGATCCAATTGCTTCATATGATATTTTGATGCATCTCTAATATATGGAAATCAAATTGTGGGGTTGATCTTCCTGGCCCATGAAATAATATTACATATTATAACACACCATCATCAATATGATATGATGAATAGGCTATGGGAATCCAGTGGGAATCCTAATTCACAACCTATAACATCTCTATATTGTAACTAGTTATTTCGATTCATAAAACCATATGAACATATGACCACTTTGGTAACAAAAAAACAAATGCCACCACTTATGATATTTACCAATTTATGAGGATGATAAAGATTTTATATAGTAAATTGATATATTGATTAATATGGTATACTTATATCATTAACCACCCCTAAATCCAATTAATAAATAAAAATATATCATAAAATAAATATTCAACGTGTTAAAATCCTCCTAGGTGAGTAAAGGAAATAAATTCCATGCTATATAATGATTTATAGAAGCTCATGGATATTGATGTTGAATAAGGTCAATTTGTCCCACATTCATTAGAATAATGTTAAAAATAACATTTTTATATACCTACCTAACTAAATTGTTTCAAATTAATAGCAATCCTACTATGTGTAACTCAATTTATATTAGTGGGGATAATTTGAATGGAACTGAAATCTATGACTACTAAGGATTAGTTGATAATAATAGTATAATTTGAGAGGTATCACATTCCATGTATACCTAGTATAATGAAATTTTTATTTAAATAAAGGGATATACAATGATTAGAAATCCTATAATCCCTATTTAGGATTTGAATGATGAAAATCCTATGGTTAGGAGTGTTGATCTATGCTGCAATGATGACGAGACACTAGGGAGGGATCATTATCTTGAGGATAATTCATTTGATCAAGTGGATTTTATATGTGATCATTTCAAGGATTATTAATCCTTATTCTCCCCATCATTTAATTTTATATTTTATTGCATGTATTTTTCAGTATATATTTTATTATCAGTTTGGGAATTGAAAAATTAATTTATCTTCTTTTATTTCAATTTATATGAGTATGGGTGGCCTTGAGTCTTTCCATTGTACTTAATGCTTCTCCTGTATGATAAATAGGTATATGATCATTGAGGCGTGACTTATGGAATAAAAGTTGAAACTCATCCTTGGAACCAATGTTTAGTCAGTGATTATAAAGGAAGGGTAGTGTACTAGAGTACCCTATACACATGTTTTGTTGATAAAACACACATAATTTTCCATAATACATTTAATTTAAAAAAACATCTTAGGACAGTGTAAGAACATTTCACAATTGATAAATAAATTCATACTCATGATTTAGTTTTACCAGGAAACCTCATGGGGACCTATGATCTCATTTATAATTCCTCGGGTTATATGGAGGTGGAAACATAGTTAATAAAGTATTTGTTTCATAGTTCACTAATATAATCATTAAGTGGTGTGTGGGTAAATTAGTTAGGATAATTTCCCCAATATTTGTACAAAATTTTAGTAATGGGGACCATCTTGATTTTTTAGTATAGGTAGGGAAACCCTTCACTTATTTTCTTGTTTATACACTTCACACCCAATAGTTTTGTAATTCCAATAATCTCTAAACTAATTATAAGTGTGATCCAAACCTGTTCCAATGGAAAAAATGACCTGATGCTCTACTAGAAATGTGCTACAATGATCCCTATACTCTTATAAGGAAATCATCAAGCACATTTATGGGTATAGGAACTACAATTACATTTTTTGGGAAATAATTGAAACAATGATTATTAAAAAAATAAAACATAAAAATATTGAACCATTTTTTCACATTTAAATGTTTTCATTCTATGTTTATTAATTATATGATTGTATAAGAATCACTAGATATTAATTTCTTTTATTAATAGACCATTATTAATAATGAACATTAGAATGTATCCATACATCCTATATATATTTAGTTATCCTAGTTTTTCTATGAATCACAATCATAATCAATCATGAGCATTAAATAGGATCACAATTTGTAGGTGTATGGGTATTGATCATGCATTTTTCAAACTATAATTATGTTCTAGATTTTTTTTATTTTTAGAGTTTTTTTAAAGTGAAAATATAAATATATTAATAGTTAAGAAACCCAAATAGGTAATTATACCTTGGTGATCATGAGAAGCAAGATAATTTCAATGTCTTGAATTTATATAAGTTATAATATAATTTTATTTATTTTTTAATACACTTAAACTTTTGTGAGTAAACTAGATTTTGTTTTTTTATACAATTAATTAATTTCTCAATATTTTTATCCCATTTTAATGAGTAATTATAAACCTTATGAATATATTATTTTTATAACATATTTTTATGAGAGTATTGATACATATTGGAAACTAGAACTTTACATTATTCTTACTATAAGATAACAATGTGCAATGGACTATTCATTACTTAGTCCACAATTAATTGTAAATACCCTATAAAATAATTTAATGGAAACCTATAAATATGACATACTTAGGATTTATATACTATGAAATTAATGTTAGTTAAGTTGTATTACAATCCAAATAATCTCTACATAATATTATTTTAGTGAATTTCATGATAAATTTTCCACAAGTGTGGGAAAGTTTATCAGTCCCATTGTGTCTCTTGAGATGAAAGTTATGATTTTTGGGAAGAATGTAAGGATATTTCACATTGGTTGTGGGTAGTGTACTCACAAGATAGTATGTCATCATAATTATTTTCACCCAAATAATCTCTAATAAAAATGTGTATATTTGAAAAATGTATAAATTAAAGAATAAATAAAATAAAAATATTGATGAAAATATATACAATATGACTGGTCAAACATTTTTACTCATTGTATGACTTGTTACCCACCTAAAATAACAAATTGGAAAAGAGTAGTGGTGCATAAACTTGTAAGATGATGAGTGGGATATATTCACTATTTTTGAAATATATTAGGAAATATATATAGATATAATCCCCCTCATTCTTCACCTGAATTGTTTCTTTTAAAAACCTACCAACCCTTAAACTCTAGAATAACCCTATGAATGTTCTCATGATTAGTACATCATAACTCTAGCATGAAAAGCCTACGGTTGAATATATATACTATATAATTAAGAAAAATTCTATATAAACTATTTTTTGAGTGATAAGAAAACATTTAAATGGATGGAATGTAACTATTTTGTATTTGAAAAAATAAAAAGTTAAAAACATGTGTGATTAGAAGTGGTATAAAGAGTATATCCTTTAAATTATGCATAATAAGATTAAAAATTAATAAATAAGTTAGATCATCTTTCTTTGTATTTTGTATTTAATCTTTTATATGGATTTATCTATGGTAACAAACTCTAAACCTACTTAATGATTTCCTATCAATATAAAAGATATCATTTTATCACTTTTATAGTATAGTACTGAGTTGTTGATTACACTAAGTAATGTTTGGATCATAATTATCTTTGTTTGAGTTTTCTTATGAAGAAATAAATGATAAGTTATAAAATGGATAGACTGGGAAACAATTGAGGAGTTTCATTACCTATAATATTAAATGAATATATTCAGCATTACAAAATTGGATTATAAATTCATGGTAAATGAGCTCAATTAATCTACCGACACCTAAAAAAAATTATTCAAGTGATGTGAGAACCCAAGAATATATTCCCTATATTTCACTCTCATTGTAACCCAAGAACATTCTAACAAGAGTACTAGTCCTATGAGGTTTTATTTTAATCCTTACTTAATATCATAAAGTTATATCCTAGTTGATTAGTGTGATATAATTGTTCCAACAAGATGGGTTTTCTATTATGGGCATAAAGTTAGAATTGGTTTGTTTGGTAGTCATACAAATATATTGTATCACTACACTATAATACCATTCCTTAGGTTTTAATGTATAAACCTTAGTGCCTAATATGAGTTTTATCCAATTTTCTATAACTCACTCCTATATGATCATCTACCCATTACCTGTATGGGGGAATAATTTGGTATAAAATAAATAATCATTATTACCCACATTAATAGAAATTAAAATAAATGAAATTAAACTAATACTAAAATTATTATATTAACATTAAAATATAACCTATGATATACAATTAATCAAATAAGAAAATAAAGTAAAATGAAAATAATCCTCATTAATCCTTTTTATGATCCATAACTAACTCCACTAAATCTCAAGTGTTATCTTTTATCTTTCGATAACTCACTAGAGTCTCCCCATCATCTCAAAATAGTTATACACTCTTTAATATATGTTCTAATCCTTTTGGATCGAACATGAGTATCATAGGATTATTTATCCTTCTCATATATTTTTTAGAATAAAAAAACATTTGATCAGGGATCAGTCCATGTGAATCATTATGTATATTCAATATTCCACATGTGTAAGGATTCTCAGATTATTCGGTTCTTTTTAAATAAGTATAAGGGTAAATGGATTTTAGTAACCTTAGCTTGATCTCTTATCTACCATATTGAGGTCCTCCTGTATATATTATTAATCTATTACCTAATTTGTTTAAGGGGGTTTATAAAGAAATAATTTTTTCTCTTATGGATTATACAAGTGTTCAAAATTTCTACACTTATTTATCAACATCCATGAGTTGTCATCCTTACTTACAAAGATTATATTTTCTTCATGTATCATTTACTTATGTCTTTAACCATGGGTGAGGATTTTTATTTTCCAATGATAAATTTTATCATATTTTAGAATTAATTTGAATTTTTTTTGGATATATTATTATATATGTATATCATAATAATAGATTTTCCAATTTTTAGTAAAGTAGCTTCATCACCCTCATTGATTGGTGTATATTATAGGTGGTGGAATTGGTTTCTTATAAAACATGGGAGGAAATATATTTGAATCACATCTAGAATTGGTATTATATGTTAAAATATATAAATACTGTAGGTAGTGGATTGAGATATCAATAGGGGTTCCTTATCTTATCCATCATATTGTATTGATGGTGGGGTGTCAAAATAGTTGACATGTCTACCTTGGGAGTATACCGAAACGAAAAAAATTGATACCTATATTATGAATATGATATTAGTATGTCATTTAGGTCTATTGAATTAACTCTTATGGAATGGATCAATCATAAACTATGTATTTTCAATGACTCTTATTTATATTCTACCATTTCCTTAAATATAGGTTTTATATAGCCAATAAGGGAGTCACATAAAAAATTGTAGTTAATCCATTATAACATATCATAGGTTAGTGACATGGCATTTAAATTGCCTAGGATATATTTATTTCTTTAATAAATGATATTTAATATATAAAATATCCATGAACCTCTTAATAAGATATGCTCAAATCCTCATCACCACTTGATTTTAAATATGTAATGGATTAGCATGACCTTTTTACACCTACAAATAATCACAAAAAATAGATTTAAGTTATTATATGGAAACAATACCCCAAAATGAAAATATAAGTTAATGAATTTTGATAATATAAGTTAATTTTCCAATTAAAATCTAGAATTATATAAATTATTAAAATAATTTTT
The DNA here is from genome assembly GCA_963277665.1 of Viscum album. Taxonomy (NCBI): domain Eukaryota; kingdom Viridiplantae; phylum Streptophyta; class Magnoliopsida; order Santalales; family Viscaceae; genus Viscum; species Viscum album. Next base: position 745,427,924 of record OY728129.1, on the reverse strand, counting down.
CCTCAAATAATGGTCTTTTATTGAATTTTTGTATAAAAATGAGTTAATTTTTCTTCAATCATGCATGTCACCTAACAATTATTTTGTTAAGGTAAAAATGTTGATATTAAACATGATGTTATTGGATTTGGGGACTCTGACCACAAAACTAGCATAGATACTTGTAAATGGATTGTGGTGCATGTATTTGTTTCTTGTAGAGGACCTAAATCCTTAATATATAAGATGCACTATGTTGTTTCATTGTCTACCACCAAGGTATAATACATAATATTATAAAAATAAACAATATAATTTATTTTTTTAAATCGATTAATTAACTGAAATTCTTTATCATGTTGTAAATTTGATATTTACTATAATAGTCATTATATATTAAAATTATAAAAATCATGTTTTTTATGAAAAATAAAAATATATATAGATATTTGGATTCCTTTTTTCAGGGATATTATTGAAACTAGAACATAATATGTTAAAATGATATTCACTAATGATAATCAAGTTGATATTTTGAATAAGAATATTCTATTATTATTATTATTATTATTATTATTATTATTATTTTGAATTGTTTAAACAAATTATATATGGACCAAGTTTAATAAAACTAGTTTCCAAGAAATCATCAAGGAATTAATTATTTTACTTTTAGTGTTGAAGATATATGAAAATGATATTTCATACTATTAAAATAAAATTTATTTCATTTTTTTTAATTTCCCATGAAATTTTTCCCTTGATAAATTATTTTATTTATTATGATTCCCCATTTCACATTTTTCATAGTTTTTATTATGCCTATTTTTTTCAATTTTATAGCCTATACATTTATATAACACCTTCTAGTTTCTTAGATCCCTCGCATGGATAGATATTCATGCGACTAATTTCATATATTATAGATTATTCTATGTAATTGATTCACTTGATCAAATAGATATTAGGAAATAATTTTTTATTTATTACATTTATTTTCCCATCTGTTTTTCCTTTTTTTAATCATGTGCCTTCCATTAAATATATTTTATCTATTTATCCCACTTATCCACCACTTGATCGAGATTTGTGATTTTTTTATCCAATTCATCCATATGTTCCACATTACTCATGAATTCTCATTTCCCTTCACATTAAATCTTTTTAATTATTAATTCCATTAAGTTGTGTTGATTATGTGGATTTTTAATTCATTTAATATAACTATTTATATTTATTCATTTTTTTCTTCCTTTCTTCACTATTTTAATGAGATAAATGTAAGGGAATAGTTTTCATAGGATTTTCTATGTATTTATTAAAAATTTTCATGGTTCCTGGTAATCAATGGTGATATATTTTAATGTATATTTTTGGTAATTAATTTCATTTGATCTAAACTAGGAAGAAAAATATTAATAGATGAATGTTTAGTTTTCTATTTTCTCAATATTTTTTTATAGTGTATACAAGTTCATATAATAATTACAAGGATTATAACCACTGTTTTCTTTTATTGATTTTTACCTTATATATTTGATGTATTATTGAATTACTTATGTATTTTTTGATTTTGACCAAGATGATACATATAATAAATCCTTAGGATATCGTTGAACACTACCCCTAGGTATATATTTCAGTTAGATTATATGTAACTTTATGTTTTTTAGTTATATTTCATCAACTAATTTTTCTTATACTACAAAAGGATATTAGGGGTAGTTCTACTTCCATGAATATTATAACAAAATGAAATTCATGACATCTTAAAATTTATTTTATATTCTATAACATGTGTTACATGATACACCCAATGTTAACTGAATAAAACGTATTAGATGAGCATTAATAATAATGAAATAATAAACTCTAACATGGAAAATAGTTATAAACTATACCTTTAGAAGGTAAATAATCAATATGATTTTTTTTAAAAGTGTGGTCTTTAAAATATTATTTCTTTATATTTTATATAATTCTTAGAAAAGATAAATTTTTAAACATTAGAATGTTAATTTGGTATAATAAAATTCAATTTTAAAGTAAATATCAAAAATATTACATAATATTAAATTTGAATATATTTTTTTTGAAAAGGTTGATTTTTAGATAAAAATACCAAATTTAAAAAAATTATGATTTTTCTATGATTTTATAACTATATAACCATGACCTAGAAGAATAAATAAATTTAATTTATAAATTATGTTTTTATGGAATAAAATTATGAATTTTACATTATTCTTTGAAATTGGAAAACCTATGTCCAGTATTTTTGAAGTAAAGTAAAAGGTTACTTTAATTTAAAAACTATTTTAGTATTTTCTTCGAATCAAGACTTTTTAAGGATATTTTTTTGGATTTCTATGAAATACAAATACCAAATTTTATAATAATTCAAGTTATCCTATGGAAATTGGTAATCATGATAATTTTACCTTATAGATAATTTTTAAGCCTTAAAACACATTTTTTCTAAAAACTTCATTTACATGATTAAATGATTTTATTTTAAAATTAACATTTTACACATTTAGAAATCTATATGTTATTTTTTTTAAATTTAAATATAAATTTTCAAATAAATATATATGATAAATTTTAATTTTGGTCATTAAAATTAATTACTATGATTAAAAATTAGTTATCCTGGTAAAACGAAAAAATGGAAAAAAGATGTTTACTAGGGAGAAATTTTAAAAACATGTTTAAAATGTTTGAAAATAGATTTATGAGGTTATTATAAACCAAAAAACACCCCATTTAATCATTTTTTACTATTGGAATCCCTTGACCCTTTAATAGTAAAATAACATTATTGAAATTCAATGGATATTGGTAAAACTAGCCATCTATTCACTTATAAAATGGTAAAAATTACACAACTTCAAGAATCAACTCTCATTGAAATTTATTTTTAAAAATATGAAACATTTCTCCTACAATAACCATCTACCACTTTCATAATATTATGGCCACCTTTAGATTTCTTAAGGACTTTATTTTCAAGGTTTTTTCCAATGGAGAACTCAAAATTCCAACATGTGTATTACATTCACATACTCATTTATTTTACACTAAAACCTAATAAATCATATCAAATTTTATTAATGTTATTAAATAAATATCATTATTATACTGAAATTTTAATATATTTATTGAAAAACAAAAAATTTCTTACTTTCCATCCACTAAGAGAGACCAAATCATTGACTGTGCATATGTGAAGACTACCACCTCCACAATGTGATGTTGTTTATTTTTCATCAAAAACTCTCAAATATGGTATAAAATATGGATTTTATGAATAAATATTTTTTCTATGTCACAAATAAAATTCAAAAAATATCATTTTTATAAACCATCATTTCATTTATTCATTGAGAAATGGAATCATTAATCATGCGTGCATGCGAACTACTGCCTTCATTAATGATGTTTTTTATTTTCCATCAACACCCATTTTTTATTGTTCCAAAAATGGATTTAATGTGGATATATTTCAAATTTTAATTATCTAAATACATCTCTGTACTCGTTAAATTATTATAACATGTTTCCATTTGGGTTAATTTAACTACCTATGTAAATGATGTAATAAAGGTTGTGTCATAAATAATTATGGGATTTAATAAAATGGAAATATAATTTAATAATGATATATTTAATATATTTTAATTATTCTATATTGGTGATTTTAATATTTGAAATATTAATTAATATATCCCCTTTCGATCACTAAAAACATCGGAAACTAGTTCATCATGATTTATATTTTCAAAATTCATATTTCTGTATTTAACCTAATAAAAATGGGAATTGGGTAATAATTTTAAAAAAATAATATTATATCTTAAATTTTATTTTAATTTTTAACTTGAAATAACATATTGATAATTGGTCCCATCTTTGTGATGTTCATATGAAACAAAAAAATGAAATTTTTAACACTCGATAATGAAAATAAACATTAATCGACTAATATATTTATTTTATGTTGTTATAAAATAATTATAAAAATGTAATTATACTTATATTATGGGTTTGATAAAAGTTATAAAGATATATATGTTTATTATACGTGAGGTTATACCATCATCGAGTATGTGATAATAAAAGGTAAGGGTTTCAGTCTCAAACTCCTTTCACTGAGACATGCTTATGTTATACACCATGTTTATATTTTTATAGTGTAATTAATACCCCATTATAATATTTATATCAAGATTATATTATATTTCCTAATAATAAATGTTCCATTCATGTTAATGTTCACATGGGTTCTTGGTTCAAATGTTCTATAATGTTTAAGGTTTTATGTTAACTTAAATTTCTCCTGTTGAGTTGAAAACTTTTTTATTGAACCCTATTGTTCTAAGTTTAAATTATTATAACTAATGAATAATTGTTATTATATTCAATAATTTTTTTAATTGTTTTCAACAATATTTCCTTATAAATTCATTATCAAATGAATCTTACCTCAAATATTATTATTTTTGTAATGGTTTCATGGTCTCAATTCATATTTGATGACACATCTTCTTCCTATGTACCAATTTTTTAATATGGTGTATAAATGACCATAACATGGTTTTAGTGGGTGGACAGGATATATGTATTCTTCCAGTATCCAAAACATGGTTTAAATGGCTACTAACCATCCATTAGACACCACCAGGTAGCCGGTGGCATCGGGCTGGTCCAGGTAAGTCAGGGTTTAATTATAATCGTATTCCCCTAAAACCCTGAATTAAACCATTAAACCCTAAATCTCAAACTTATTCTAAAAATTCCCCTTAAAGAGGCTCCTCTTTGTAATTATAATCTATTTAAACCATATCTTCATTGTGTTTTGATCCTAGTTTGATCGATTGTCAATGAATCAGAAAGATTGATCAAATATATCTCATTATTACATTGTTATTTAATTATTATTGGAATTTGGTGGTTATTCAATGTTATATAGGACATATATAACAATATATTGGTTATTCCTTCTCCATTATTATATATCCATCATTTTTGTGTCTCACAGAGGATAAATATCATGTTGTTTGTGGTGTGGTGCATGTTATTCTTACAGGATTCATTGATATATCTTTTATACTGGACATTTTTTTATAGAAAAACGTTTCTAAGTATTGATAATTATTGTTCAGTGCATCCTTTATATTTTTCTTGGATTCCCTTTCCTTTATATGTGTGAATTCCAAGGATTATGTTAATAGAAAATGTCCAATTCGAGTCCAAGAAATCTAGATCCAAGGGTAGAAAGGCCCATGGCATCATTTGGAGTTAGGATCCAAGGAGAAAATATGTCAAATGAATCTACTACCATAAAAAATTCTTTGGAGTAGAAATGTACATGGAATCTAATGGAATTTGGATCTAAGGATCCTATCCAAGGAATCCAATACCATTATTAATTTACCAAGTAATTCATTAATCATTTCACAATCCATGAGTGCATCCATCCCATTCATCATTCCATATAATCCATTTAAAAATTTAAAACATATTTCATCACATTAAATGGAAAAAACCTTATACTATCAATTTAATTAATTTAATTCATTTTATACATTTTATTTAAAAATGAATAGGTAAAACAAGGTACTCACAAACTTAAAAAAATCAATTAATTCTTATTAAGGTTGCCACTAAAATTGGTGATCTCACACTCACCCAATGGGGTGGTATAAATATGGAAGATACAAAGACACGCCCCATCAATGGCCTAGGTTGGGGATAACAATCTACAACCATCATAATGGTATTAGAAGACAACCTAATAAGTCCAAAAAAGATATATCAATACATTCAATTAAGTTTAGGGGAATAACCGGAAATCATGGCATGTGAAACAACTACAAAATGCTAAAAAATACCAAAATATAATAGAAAAGGTATATATCACCTACTATATACCCATGGTAGAACACTCATCCAATACCGTCTCTTAACTCAACCCAGATCTAAAGAAAATAGAGAAACAAATGATCAACCATAAAATATGGTATAAGATACTACACTAAAATAATTTCATTGAGTACAATATAATTTATGAATAGAACAAGATGAATGTAGAACTTAACAACATGGATCCAACAATACTGATGGAAAAAAGAAATGGAGTTTATATGGTGAAATGGCCCCAAATCCTAGATCTTGGATTGAGAGGACTTCACAGGTGGCTCGCCTGTGCGATAAAGGTGATGGATTTTATCAAAATGAGGCTAAGAAAATTATTTTAAAAACTACACTCATGAATTTACATGGTGTGTAAATTATTTTCTCATCATGTAAAGATAAGGATCTTCCCCTAGGGAAAAACCCTTTACAAAATGTGAATTGTCTTACCCAGGACATTACACATTGTGTATTGAATACACATTGTACATTAAAAATATGTGTTTTGTAATTGGCCTGCATCCAACTTACAACCCTCCGACCTATTCCTTTTAAAAACAACCCAACTAGCTGATGAGATTGGATTTAGGGTCTAATCCAAAAAAATAACTTGAATAGTAGTTTAACATGAAATAAAAAGATCTAAACCTCAATTGAAAAATAGAGATCTTACAATCTTCCCCCTTAAATAAATTTGTTCCTAAATTACCCTTAAAATGGTGGTCAAGAATCATTTGAGAATAACCCCATCCATTGAGCATGTATATCGGTATTCCACCCCCAAGTCTCATCCTATAAACTATCAGGCTACCATAGCCCCCATACTTGAGGTACTGAATGGCCTTAAAGAGCTTTCATACTTATATCCATGATAGGAATAGGATGATACATGAAGGAATCATATACCTATATCTCAACCTCATCCGACTAAAATGTTTGAGATGGGTATGAGTGATAATGGAATAACTGATATACATGGAAGACTTCATTCATGGATTAATACCTCTTAGGTAACTACAATTGATAGGTGACCAACCCAACTCTCTATATAAACTCAAATGGCATGACATATCATGTTGAAAGATTACCTTATCTTCTAATCTATATGTGTCTTGGCCTTGGTGAGATACATAAAAATACATGATCCCCACTATTTAACTCTAAAGGTCATCGATGGTTCTTGGTGTAATATTTCTACCTAGATTGTGTAGTATCCATTCGTTTTCTGGTCAATTGGACCAGCTCTGAAATACCCTACTTGAGACATGGATCAAGTAGTGCTACCCTTACCATCTCTAACCAATATAGAGGTGATCGACATGGATTACCATACAAACCCTCATAGGCTACCATCTGTATAGTGGCCTAATATATATTATAGTATGAGAATTCAACCAGGGTTATATAACATTCCCAATATCCCCTGAAATCAATGACACATTCTCTAATTATGTCTTCTAGAACCTGTATAGTTTTCTCTAATTGGACATCAGTCTAAGGGTGGTATTTCATGCTCAAAATGACCTATGTACCCAAATACCTCTGTAAGCTCTTCCAAAAATGAGATGTAAACTAGGTGCCCCTATCTGATACCATGGTCTGAGGACCCCCATGGAGGAGCAAAATCTCATGAATATAAAGTCTCCCAATCTCATCTAATGAGAAGATCTCCCTAGTTAGAAGGAAATTAGAGACCTTTGCGATCATTTACACAAAAACCCATACAACATAACTACCTTGAGGTGACCTCAATAACTCAGTCATGAAGTCCATAAAAACATCTTCCCATTTCCACTTGGGAATGGGTAACTATTGTAAAACACCATCCAGTCACCGGTGTTCTACCTTCACCTACTGATAGGTGGAACACCTTAGTAAAAAACCAACTACATCCCATTTCATCCCCAACCACCAGTACTGATGGGGAGAGTCATGATACATCTTGGTAACATCAGATTTAATAGACAAACTAATGCATGAAATCTTGCATCATATCCTTGAGTATATTTTTTGGAAACAACATGTTTCCATGAATACACAAAATTTCATCCTGACCCATAGTCCAACTCGGAGGTGGGTCCTCACCTTCTACATCATCCCATAGGACTAGGCCTTCAAAATGTGATAACTATCTCATCTACACTTTATCTAGAAGAGTGGATGTCACTTCTTGGAATGAGATACAATTATATCCTTTTCCTTCCTTTACCTCTAAGTGAATCTCTAAGGATAAGTCCATAAGATACCACTTGATTCTGGCCTTCATAACAAACTGTATTCGAGTCCTCATGATCAGTGCATCGGCAACTACATTTTCCTTCTCAGGTGTGTTGGCAAGATCAAATTTGAAATACTATAGGGATTCAAACCATATCTAATGCCTCATATTCAAGTCGCACTATGTAAATATATACTTGAGGTTTTCATGCTCCATGTACACCAAAAAATTATCTCCTAGTAAATAATGTCTCAAATAGCACAAGTCATGTACAAAAACCTCTAACACGAGATTTTGCATCAAGTTGTTCCTCTTATGGGGCCTCAATTGAAAAGAACCATATGCCAAGACTCTATCCCCCTAAATCAAAAATTCCTCTAGCTTGGTACCTGATGCATCACAATACATAATGTATCTTATTCTCGAATCTAGTAGAATTAGGATTGTCACTAAATTCAGTCTCCCTTTCAGCTTCTAAAATCCTATCTTGCAAGTATTTGACCATACAATCTTTTCACCCATATTATTCATGCATATAAGAGGTGTTTATAAGCATGATAATTTCATATATGAAATGACTTTAATATCTATATAGACCTATGAAAGTCTATAAATCAAATAAATTCTTGGGATACTCCTGAGAAGATACATTTTTAAATTTCTTTGGGACAACTAATACTCCTATCTCTGAGATAATATGGACCAGGGATTGAATATTATCCTTACAGAAGTGGAACTTAGTGAGCCTAGATTATAACTGATTCTCTCTTATTGTATCCAAAAATTATATAAAGATTTTTGGCATGGTCATGTGGATTATAAGAATACACCAAGATATATTCCATGAATACCACCTCAAACGAATCCAAATAAGGATGGAAAACATGGTTCACCACCACCATGAAAACTACTTGCATGTTCATGAGACCAAATGGAATAATAGATACTCATATAGACCATACCTACTACAAAAGTTTTGATAGGTATGTCTATATGTCGAACATGCACCTAGTGATAACCTGACCTCAAATAAATCTTCAAGAAAACTCAAGTTCCTCAGAGCTGGTCGAATAGGTCATCTAAACATGGAAAGGGATACTAGTTCTTAACCATTAAGTGGTTTAATTTTTGAAAATACACTCATATCTTGAGGTTCCCACCCTCCTTTTTTACAAAATTATAGTGAACCCCATGGAGAAGTACTGGGTCATATAAACCCCTTTTCCTCAAAGTCCTATAGCTTCCTCTTGAGCCCCTAAAACTTCGTATAAGTCATCCCATAAGGAGGAATGGATACCGATGTAGCTCAAAGAACTATATTGATAGAAAACTATAACCCTCTATCTAGAGGTAAACCCAAAAATTTATCTGGGAAAATGTCCCTAAAACAATCAAATAGTGTAGGAAAATATGATTGACGTGTTCCCTGATCATACATATATAAAAAAGAAATATAGGTTGTCATCCCTCCCATCCCATGATGATCTGGTATAGATCTACCTTCCTTGAAATCCCATTAACCATTTTTAATAAAAAATACACCCTCTGAATATGTGAAGTTAACCCTTCGGTGATAAAAATTGACCTAAACATGATAAGAAACTAGTCGGTCCATCTTGAGTATGACATCGAACCCTGTCATCTTGAGGATGAAAATATCTCATATAAAGTGACACCCACCAATATCAAGGGGTCACTCCCTGAACTAATGTTCACCCTCTATTCTAATTCCAAATGTATTATCCAAGGTCATGATTCCATCATAAAATTGAACAAAGATCCAGAGGCTCTCCACAATAGGTACAAATATAAAATATGTGAAGAACTTGTAACAAAAATCGAAGATACTAGAGTAGAGGATACTAAGATTGTACATCTCACCATTGATGGCTTGGTATTATGGTCCTCATGTGTCAGCTATGCAGAAAATATCTAGCCTGAATCACGACCTTGTGAAACAACCTCACTACCCAGAGTAGGCCCACTCTTCTATCTAGGTATAACTAGTGAATGGATGCCTCAACCATGACCATCACCTTAGAATGTATGAATAACACTACTCTAGCTCCCAACCTGATATGGAGCTGTGAATCCCACTCTAGAAACTAGATTCAGAGTCGGTCCCCTTCCATTGATTACTGGTGGGATGGTCCTATATAATCATTGTACATGGCCCATCATATCACAAGATCGATACTCAGCTGTGTATTGATCACATTGATTCTTCAAATTCCCCTATCTCCCACACTGGTGACTAAATATGGCACTACCATCACTAATAGTCTGGCAGGTACTCCCCTCATGAGAATCCTCAAAATGGTGCTTCCTACTTGAATTCACTGAAACACTGGGTTGGTAGGATGAACTTTACTACTCTATGCCCCCAACTTCCCTCAGGTTCCATTCATTAACATGCACTAGATTCACTATCTCAGTAATAGTCCTCAATTGAAACACATTGAACTGTGATTAAACGAAATACTTGAGATCTTCCTCGAATCATCTCTCTCTCAATGGATCATCAACAAGATAAATCAACACAAATATCTAAAGCTCTGTGAAGTGTTCCAAATAGTCCATAATAGTCATCTCTCCCTACAACAGATGCATAAACTCCCTAGACCTTTCAGCTCTCATGGTATTAGGAAAGAAGGAATCATAAAACATGGATTGTAAATCCCTCCAAACCATATCTTAAAGAACATAAACCTAGTTTAAAACATCCCACTAAATCATAGCTTCTCCCCGAAGAATATATGTCATGAGCTTCACTATCCTCTTAGGAAATGTATCAAGATTCTCAAAAATAGAAAATATAGTCTCCATCCACAGCTCAATAGCCTATGCACCTCTATCCCCAAAAATATTTTGGAGGATGTTGATATTGTAAAAAATGTGTTAGATCTTCTATAGATGAGGTGGGTTTTGGTTCTCCCTAAACTGTCTTCATAAAGTGTATGAAACTCTCACAGAACTGGCCATCATCACCCATGTTTGGTATATCTATTGGTGCCACAACTGGAACTACTGGAGGTTATACTAGTATCCTGGGGACCACCATCTCCAAAGCATGGTCTTCACCACTAACCTAGTGTATGTCTAGAGATATTTATGGTGGCATGTCTCCAAAATTCCAAACACACATCTCAGAAAAGAATGATTAATATCCAAGTAGTATATATAAAAATGTAGGATAGTTTGAATCTTTCTTATAAATGAACCACACCCCTATGCATGCTTCTAATTATAGGAATGGGTAATAGGAACTATTTTAAAAGTACCAGAGACACTACCTACTACCCACTCTAAATTCAGGTCAAGGTCAAGTTCTATGCTTCACCAATTAAATTTCATTTAATTTCATATCTTTATCTCAAATCTATTTAATTAGTTGAACCAAATGGATCAAAAATTCTAATCCATAATGGCTCATACACCTTATGAATCGAAGTGTGGCATCCATTTAATCTAAACCATCACGCGTTTCAATCCATATAAACAATGGTCCATGATTCAACATACCTTAACCGGATGATTAGGATGTCTATTGTAGCCTATACAAAAAAACTGTTTAGTTTATGGTAGACACTCTAACTACCAATCATGTTTCTTAATTCCCTACTCAAATAATCTATCAACAAACAAGTATATCACTGAATCCACACATAATGAATGTCTTTCAGTCAATAAATGCATCCTAAATGGCATGGAATAATGTAAAGCATGTGAATTATAACAGGTTCCTAAAATGATGCATGAGATGGAATACCCCCATCTCATTGGGCAAGTAATAAAAACATATAATCATAATTAACATCAAACATAGATTGTATCACCCAATGGTGGAATCAAATAAACTATAATAAAAAAATCTAGAAAAACAAGTTTCATTCCAGGTAATTTAGCTTTTTTTCAATACGTGGGTTAGCTACTCCTAGGCACAACTCATTACCAAATCCCTATATCTTCCTAATCTCATGTATACTGTCTCAAAATAGTAAATACTAAAAATAAAACACCTTTGATTCCACTTTGTAATGACCCGAACTACGATCCATTGAACAGTGCCCCAAGTCATAGGGAACATGGCCACAATAATGCCTCACCATATTCCAGAGACTGCCAACTAGTAGCAACGGCCAAGGGTGTATCTATGGGGAGACTATTACCTTATGTCAGAGTGTAACACAATAGTGTGAACATATCATTCAATAGTGGAAACATAATATAAATCACTGATAAAAGATAAATCATCCAGAATACTATGATAATAAATAATAAAAAAGTATTCATATACAATATTATTTTCATGTAATCCCTCTATAAAAATTTAAAGGAAATACAAGGAAATAGGTAACTTTTAAATACATGTATGAAAATACAACAAGTCCAAAAAGCAGTTATCTCCATCTTGCATCACGATCATAGGGTCATGTGCTCCCCTGGTCCTAAGAAATGATCAAATAAACTTTCATAAAGTGGTCATTATCCCTGGTCTCTACATGAATCCATGAAATATATTCAGGTACCCAATGATAACCCCAACATGGTGTGAGATAATACTCAGTAAGTCAACACCAAAAGTGTCTATAATAGGTCCAATCTGTTTAATATAAAAAAATCATTGTGCAGTATATCATAGGTACAACAATACTGGATGTAAAGTATTTAAGTATATGTAATAATGTCTATACAAAATGGCTCCCTGTGAATAATAATCAAGATCCAATAAATAAGGTTTTCTTTAAACTATAAAACAAACTTTTGATACAATCCAATATAAAAAATATAACCTAATTTCTAAACCAGTTGTTGGAATCAGAAAACGCATCCAAGTAATTCACTTAATGCTTCTATGCATGATCCTAGAGCTTATCTTGTTCTGCAAGATTCGATTTGACTGGTCGTGGATCCCAAATGGGGTTGTGGATAAAAAGTTATGGTCGTTCAAAGTCAGGATGCTGGAAATGGCCATCCAGGGTGCTTTTGGGGCAAAGTGCGGTTTTGCGTGCAAGAAGTGAAATCTTGTGTGCAAGAATGGAATATTGCATGCAATAGTAAAATCTTGCATGAAACATGTCATGCAAACCTTTTATGCGACCACTGAGTGGTCATATTTCGCCCAGGATTCCCAAAAAACGTCTAAGGAAGGTGCACACAAGTTTTGAGAGGAGCGCAAAAGATAAGCATCTGCATGCAAGATTATCACACGCCCAAGGCGACATCAAACAGGCGTTTGCGCACCAAAACACCTTTCCATGCCCAAGGCGACGTTAAATGGGCATTTTCACACCCGACCCCATTTTCACGCCCAAGGCAACATCAATCGAATCTTTATACGCCACAGCCCTTTGTGTGCACACCCATCACAGGGTGCGCATAAGATCACTTCTACACCCGAAATCTTACGCGCAACCACTCTCGGGTTCACCGATAAATACAAGGGAAGTCCCACCTCTTGAGAGAGCTCTCCGGAGGTCGTTTGTCGATATGTTGTGTGTAAGACCACCTCTTTCACGCTTGTGCGGGAGAATGGAATCCTCCAAGTGAGATCTTGCACGACAGGTCCCATATGGGTCTGCTTTCGCACAGGCCCATAGTGGTTTGATCCTCTCTTGGCATATTTTCTTCCTAAGTCATGTGCGCGCAAGATTCCATGCTTGTGTGCAAGATTCCACACTTACACGCAAGACTTCCAATCTTGCGCTTAAGACTTCAATCTCGCCCACAACAGTACCAAGGTGTTGAATCTTGCACTCACCTATGTCGTAGCCCTTCCATATTGCGCATAACCCTCCCCTTTTGTGTGAAACTCTGCCCTCTTGTGTGCAACCCTTCCATCTTGTGTGAATACCTTCCCTCTTGTGCGCAATCCTTCCATCTTGTACGCAGACCCTTTTCACCTAGTCCAATCTTGTTCGTAGCCCATCCTGTGTGTAGGGCATCTTACGTGCAATAGTGCCCAGGCCTGTGCTTGCTGGGCCATACCGCGGGGGTTGTGCCCCCCGCACCCGGACCGAGACCACAACATAGCATTGACCCCCATGAAAAATGGAGAGTCGCACCGTGAACTTTTCGGACTGGGATGTCAGCAGTTTCCATTATGCCCTTATGCGCAGCCGCCTTCCACCTATGAAATACCATGATTCAAGATTCTCCTTCAAAAACCAGGTAATACCTTGATTCGACATATTCCTCTTGGTCCCTTTCACATGTTGTGAGTGGAGATTCTCATCATCAATTTCCCGAGTACCTTGAGTCGAACCATTCCTCAAGCAACTCATCCAAACCCCATCACTTGGCTCATATGCCAGGTTGAACTAGGAAACGCCGCTCTTGCGTAAGTCCCAACACTAGCCATTTCTAGGCACCTTCTACCAAATAGTCCTCTCTACATGACTATAAACTATAGTACTCCTTATGTGACAAACATAGGATGTCTCTTGTTCCAAATAAAATACGCCTCATGTGCCAAGCATAAGATGCCAATAGTCCTCTCTACATGACTATAAACGATAGTACTCCCTATGTGACAAACATAGGATGCCTCTTGTTCCAAATAAGAGATGCCTTATGTGTCAAGCATAAGATTCCAACAGTCCTCTCTACATGACTATAAACTTTAGCATTCCCTATTATTCGATAATATGATGCCTCTTGTTCCAAATAAGATATGCCTTATGTGCTAAGCATAAGATACCTCATTCCATGATTACAATGGCGTAATTTCAAGAGATTTGGAATCCGTTCAAACATTCAATCAACCCACCTCATGCCTTATGTGTTGTTCATTCGTATCTTCATCCTCTTTCATGTCTGAAGGGACCCCCTAACGGCCTGGTCCCATGCCGCATCAGCTCACCTACCATCCTAGGCCAACGCCCTGTAAGACTTTGGACAACACTTCGAGTCAGGTCCTGTGTTTTGAACACGGTCAGCAGTCGAACCTCATTTGTTTGTCCCCATTTCAGGGTAATGCGATATGGATGTTGTGTTTCGAACATGGTCAATAGTTATCCTCCATCTCAACGCCAACCTCATTGCATTATGAATGTTGGGCATGTGATTCACACTTTTTATCCCCCTTTGTTCGGATTGATTCTAGCACCCTTGTCGTTATCTCGCTTGTGCACTAGTGCATAGGTGAATGCCTCAACCCACCACTGAGTTGGGATGCCCTCATGCCCATACATGAGGATGACCTTCTGGAAGCTTCCTTATATAATCCCCATTCACCATTTTCACTCCATAGTGGCACACGGACATCTTTCTTGCATAAGCCCCATTCACCATTGTCGCTCCATAGTAGCACCCGGGTAGCTTCCATGCATAAGCCCCATGCACCATTCCCACCCCATAGCAGCAACCGAGAAGCTTCCATCCATAAGCCCCATGCACCATTGTTGCACCATTGCGGCACCCGGGTAGCTTCCTTATGTAAGCCTCATTCACCATTGTCAATCCATAGCGGCACACTGGCAACTTTCTTGTGTAAGACCCATCCACCATTGTCACTCCATAGCAGCACCAAGGCAGCTTCCATGCGTAAGCCCCATGCACCATTGTCACCTCATAGCGGCACTCGGGCAGCTTCCTTGTATAAGCCTCAATCACCATTGCTGCTCTATAGCAGCACATGGGCAGCTTTCTTGGGTAAGCCTCATCCACCATTGTCGCTCCATAGCGGCACCCGAGAAGCTTTCATGTGTAAGCGCCATGCACCATTGTCGCCCCATAGCGGCACCTAGGCAGCTTCCATGCGTAATCCTCATACACTATTGGCACCCCATAGCGGCACCCGGGCAGCTTCCTTGCGTAAGCCCCATTCACCATTGCCACCCCATAGAGGCACCCAGGCAGTTTCTATAACGACCCAAAGTTTTTCAATGGAAATTCCCTTATTATATTTATGTCATAAAATCACATGAAAACACAACATAATTAACTACTAAGTGATAAGTGACCTTTAAATAGAAGTTTTTCACTTCTGTGTTTGGAATTTTGAAAATCCAGCATCCATGGTTGTGTTCAAGATGTTTTTTGGAGTCTAATAAAACAAAAAAATGGTGAATAGTAACCTACCCTAATGAATAGTAACATACCCTTATGAATAGTGATATACCCTAATGAATTGTAACCTCACCTATGGTGGTATAAAAATAATATTCATGTTAGAAGTACGATATACCTATATTTTAGAATGAGTTAATGAATGTTTTAAAACTGGTTTTGATAATAAATTATTATTTTAATTAAATATTAAAATAATCATATTTAGAAAATTATTTTTGAAAAATGGACTTCATTTTTGGATTCTACATGTCAAAAAATGGTTAGGGTGAATTTTTTGGATTTTTCTGAAATACTTGAATTTTTTGATGAATAGTAGAATCTGATAATTCACAATAAATGATAAATATTGGATTAATTGAGTCATTGATGATGTTATTATGATGTAATCCTACTTGGTTCGAATTCACATGACCCATATACTATTATTGGTCATGGAATACTTACTATTCCTTGTCTTGGGAAGAAATAATAAATTAATGATTATAATATCATTAATCCCCTCCTCTCATCCATTATAAAATCCCCCCTTTACTCTCTCTTCTCTCCACTCTTCTCAAGCTCCAATAATTCTCTAAATTCTTCCCAAATATCTCCCCAAGGTCCTCTCCCATGTCCAAAAGCTCTCAGACTCCTCAAAATACCAAAACTTCTCCCCTTAAGAGGTTATCAAAGGAGGAAGTCTCAAGAGGTAAATTCCTCTTCCTAAATTTCTTCTTTTCTTTTAAGTTCTTTTCTTTTTAATTTCTTTCCTTGCCTCCCTTCACCATAATAGTATGATAAATCCAGTAGCATAAATGTACTGAAATTTCTTCATGCTAGTGGTATATTTCATTATCTTTTCTCCTTTCCCCACCCTTTTATTTGAAATAAATGAAAGCACCGTTTGAGATGTGCTAATTTAGCACATTCAAGGACAACGGTTTATCAATTTATATTATTATCTTTAATTCTGGTCATGAAACCATTTGTGTTATGGTTGAACCAGATTATTATATATATAATATATCTTATTTTTGGTTCTATAATCCTTTGGTATAAATGGAATTATGTTATAAATCAAAACACATTCTTTGTAATCAAACCCACCGAATAACAAAAACGGTTATCACTAAGGTTATATATGTAATAATTCAACATCACTCTAAGTAAGATAATTAAAACTAAAACAATGTAATCTCATATATATTAACTAAATAATATAACTTCAAGTCTGGACAACCACTTTCATCTTGCATATAATCCAAACTTGAATATAAGTGAACCGATCTTTTAAAGCCAAGTAAACAAACAATCCTGAACAATGAAATTGAACCTTGTAACTAATAAAAAAGAATTTGAATGAACTAAAAGGGGTTATAATAAATAAATTTAATATAGAATAGATTATGGAATTATTAATTAATAAGAATAATTTGTTTATTCAGGTCACTAATAACAAGTGGAGAACACTAACAGATTTAAGGTAAGGGATCCTCCCCTTTTCACTCTTAATCAAGATTGTTCTCTATGAAATGTTTATTTTTGTGTAATAACAAGTGATGGGTTATGTTTATACACCATACCCATACTTCCCTAATGTTTTATAAGTGATGATAAACCCCTTATCTCTCTCATCAATCCCTCTTAGGTACACCTGACACCATGCTGGTAAAATCATAATGATTTCTACCCAAACCTTCTTCGTTCTTTCGGGTTGCCTTATCTTTATTTCAAGATGGTGTTACCATACCTATTTATGTGAATATTATGAATTCTGGATATTTTTAAAATATTCTAATATCAAGACCCTTTCATCACTTTCTTTCGGGGATATACATGTTTTTGAAAGATTCCCTCCTTAGAACTTTCCGATAAGCAAACCTGTTTTAAGGGGACTTCCCAAATTTTTACCCAAATTTCATGTTCACTCTATCCTATATTTTAAGACACTATTTTCTTTATAAAATCAGTATTTTTATTATAAAATCATTCTTGGTTCAATTCTGGTTTTATATAAAATAATGTCCTCTTTTCTATTTGAAAATATCTAGAGTGTTTTCCTTAAGACCGCACAAAATTTTTTTAATGCTAATGTTTCTAAAATACATTTTTAATATTTTTTCATTTATATTTGACACCACATACCATGTTATATGCCTATATTACCCTATTAATGTCCATGTATGTTCTAATCATTTCCTTTCATGGACACTTTTGTGATACGCCCATTGGATATGTTTTGTGTCATGATTGTGGTACCCAATTCTTTCCATGGGTACCCTTATGTTTATGTATGGTTGATTATGTATGATTATTTATGTGGTAATATTATTTATGTGGAAAGAATATTTATGAATATTTTGAGATGGGTGTGCCCAAATAGCGCTCCAATGGATTGGGTAAGGTTAAGTCTCATGAGATGCGATGTGAAACGGGATTGGCGGTTAGCCTTGACCCGTACTAAAATGGAAAAATGGGTCGGTGGTTAGTCGTGACCCATACTAAAGATATGAATTATGATTCTTCCACATTTATATGATTCCATGTTTATATGATCTCATTCTTATATTAAATGATTTCGTAAGTTTCATGCTTTGGATATCATGATGTCATGCCTCTTAATTCATGTGCTTGAGGTGTATCCTTATGTTCATTCCCTTACTAGGCATTTTTAGCTCATCCCTTTGTTCATGTGTTCCCCAGGGTACCCTATGCAGATGTAAGGGTTCAAAGGAAGTTAGGAGCTCATTATGGAGATTAAATAAAAAAGTGTTTTTTATCCCCATGTTTTATGTTATATGTACTTAGTCTTCCAAGACACTAGACTAAACGATCCTTGGCTTGTACTCTGATGATTAATTATGCTTAAAATAATGAAATGTTATATGTAAAAGGCTTGGGTTGCTATAGTTGGTATCAAAGGGAGGTATAGTTATTTTTGGAGATTAGGAATAGAGCACCTTAGTGAGAACCTTAAAGATGATACTAAGTATAAGAAAACAGTCCTAAATGTTGTTGAGTATAGAGTAATTGGTTTATCAAGAAAATACATCCATGTCTGGATACGAGCAGGTAGAGACGGCTCTGGCACAGATGTATCTAGGGGTAAAACCCGAAAACACCGCTTTGATCTAGACTCGAATGGGAACTGGTGCACAATAACGGGCCTTGATTCACTCTTGGTTACGACACTCCTGGGGGATATGCTTCCGTAGATTCACAAGCTTAGTACAAACCATTATTAAGGGACAAAAATAATCCCATGAGAATATAAGTTATGAAATAGATCGAGGATAACCTAGATATAAACCTAAGGAATTACAAGTTAGGATGTACTTCTTCTTTATAAGTTTATTCTTTAATGTTAAAAGTTTCCTTTTTATGATCAATAGATAAGTATTCAAGTCCTCTAATTATAATTTCTTTTTCTTAGTTAATGGTAGGAAATAGAAGAACATGTTCCAACAACTAATGTGAGAGGCAATGTAATGATTGCCCTAATGACATGCCTGATGTGATGGAAGTAGGTGATCAAAACTTCATGGTAGTACTTGATCAGCTGGCTCGAGTTATGAATAATAACTTGAATCAGGTGGAACGCCCTCCTCCTACAAGGAAAGAGCAAGTTGTCGTGGAATCCTTTATGCGGAAAGGGCCTCCCATGTTTAGCGGGTCTTCTGATCCCCTCCTCACAGAACAATGGATTAACTCCATTGAAAATATTTTCTCTGTCCTCCAATGCTCAGAAGAAGAGAAATTTGTACTGGCAGTCTATAATTTTGATGGGGAAGCTGATCAGTGGTGGACACTGATCAAGAATACAAAGTCCCAAGAGGAAATTGATTCCATAGATTGGGAGGAATTCAAGAGGATGTTTTTCAACAAATATTTCCCTCGAACCCTCCATCTCAAGACGGAAAGAGAGTTCCTTGGACTCAAGCAGAAGGAAGATGAGTCCATCGGGGTGTATGAAGAGAACTATACAAGGCTTGCAAGGTATGGATCTGTAATTTTCATGAACACCAAAAGCAATGTGGATCGCTTCTTTAGCTGACTAAAGCCGAGTCTATGAAATGTTTTGGAAATTTGAGACTTCAACAGCTATGAGGAGATTGTCCGTTGTGCCCTCAAGGTTGAAATGGAGATTGGAGACTCTCAGTGGTCTCATGGGCCTAGTGACAAGAAGTAGAAAATTGAGAACAACATGGGTGGTTCATCAAAAAAATCTCATGATAGAAAGAAGCCTCACTTTCCCCTTTGCAAGAATTGTGGGAAGAAGCATCTTGGTGACTGTCTCAAGGGAACCAAGAATTTATTCAAATGCAGAAAGTTTGGTCATCTGGCCAAGAACTGCTGAAGGGATATGAAAAATCCCGTTAATGTTGAAGAAGAATGGAAGGTTCATATCAACACTCAGCCTGCAGTGCAGTGTTTTAACTGCAAGGAGCTTGGGCATTATGCGAACAATTTCCCTAAGCCGAGGGTTGTCTGAGGCAATCAGCAACAACCTCCAAGGCAACAAGTAAGGGCTTATGCTATCACTACTACTGAGTTGGATCCGGAAAACAATGTGGTGACAGGTATGCTTGTTATTCATTCAATAATATCGAATATACTATTTGATTATGGTTCTACACATTCTTTCATATCATGCAATTTTAGTAGAACTATTCAAACACCACCTCAAAATTTGGATGAAAAGTTATCTATGTGAATAGATAATGGGGAAATTATTGTATCCATGGTTTATAACTCCTCCCCGGTTAATGTTTGTGGACTGAACCTCCCAGAAAATCTTGTCATACTTCCTTTAGTGGAGTTTGACACTATCTTGGGCATGGATTGGCTATCTTTGTACAAGGCCAACATCAACTTCCGGGAAAGGGAAATTACTCTTCACATCCCGAAGCATCCTCTGATTCATTACAAGTGCAAGGAGGAAGATGAGTCTCCTTTAGAATCTTCATCTCAAGTTTGGATATTGCTTCCTTATGAGCATGCATACCTAGCTCGAATGATTGAGACAAAGGAGAAAATAATGCTTGAAGACATGCCCATTATGAGGGATTACAATGATGTATTCCCCGAAGAGTTTCTTGGTCTTCCCCCTAACCGTGAGGTTGAGTTCTCAATTGAACTTATCCCTGGATATCTGCCAATCTCAAATACAGCTTACATAATGGCCACCGTAGAGCTAGAAGAGATGAAGAAGCAGTTACAGGAGAATATGGAGAAGGGTTTTATACGCCCAAGTGCTTCACCATGGGGTGCTCCTGTCCTCTTCGTCAAGAAGAAGGATGGATCAATGTGCCTCTGCATTGATTATCGTGAGCTCAATAAAATCACTATAAAGAACAAGTATCCCCTTCCACGGATAGATGACTTGTTCAATCAGCTTCGTGGGGCCAGTTATTTCTCTAAGGTGGACCTTCGGTTGGGATATCACCAACTAAAGGTGAGGAAGGACGATATTCCCAAGATTGCCTTTCGAACGAGGTATGAACACTATGAGTTCATAGTGATGCCCTTCGGACTCACTAATGCTCCAGCAATTTTCATGGATTTGATGAATAGAGTCTTTAGAGATTACCTTGACAAATTTGTGGTGGTATTTATTGATGATATTCTGATATAATCCAAGAGCAAGGAGGAACATGAGGAGCATTTGGAAACTGTGTTAAAAACTTTGTGAAGGGATAAGTTGTATTCAAAGTACAGTAAATGTGAGTTCTGGATGGAGGAAGTATCATTATTGGGGCATGTTATCACCAGGAAAGGAATATCTGTGGACCCTTTCAAGACGAATGCAATTAAAGAGTGGCTGAGGCCAACTTCTGTAATGGAGATTCGCAGCTTTTTAGGTCTAGCTGGGTATTATCGACGATTTGTGGAGAACTTTTCATGATTGTCAAAACCAATGACCAAGTTGACACAGAAGGGAGTAAATTTCTTCTGGACATAGGAATGTGAAGACTGTTTCAAGGAGTGGAAAAAGAGTCTTATCACTGCATCGGTACTCACACTCCCTTCAAGTGGAGAACTCTTTTTGGTATATAGTGATGATTATATGAAAGGATTAGGTTGTGTGCTAATGTAAAATGATAAAGTGATAGCCTATGCCTCAAGGCAGCTGAAAATCCATGAGCAAAACTATCCCACGCATGATCTGGAGTTGGCGGCTGTGATCTTTGCATTGAAAATCTGGCGGCATTATCTCTATGGGGGAAAATGTGAGATATATACTAACCACAAGAGTCTTAAATATATATTCACACAGAAAGAGATTAATATGCGCCAGATAATATGGATAGAGCTCATCAAGGATTATGATTACTCAATCCACTACCATCCCGGTAAGGCAAACAAGGTGGCGGATGCTCTAAGTAGAAAGGATTCTGCATCTTTATCAATGATGAGAATTGAAAAAGATCTGATCTTCTTGGATTTGAAAAGAATGGACATGGGAATAATTAAGGGAGGAACATCATCAATCATTTCTCAAATGATTTCTCAACCATCCCTCTTGGAGAAAATAAAGGTTGCTCAAAGAAAAGATGTGGAAATTTAGAAAAGGTTGGAAGCTGTTAAAAATGGGAAATCCTCTGATTACAAAATTGACGAGGAAGGAGTTGTAAGATTTGGGACACGATTATGTGTTCCATCTAATCCAGAGATAAAGAAGGATCTATTGAATGATGCACATAGCTCGACCTTCTATATCCATCCTGGGAGTACCAAAATGTATTGTAATCTCCAAGAACACTTCTGGTGGGATAACATGAAGAAGGAGATTGCGGAATATATATCAAGGTGCTTGGTATGTCAGCAAGTTAAAGCTGAGCAAAAAAAGTCCAAAGGTATGATGCATCCATTTCCTATACCCATGTGGAAATGGGAAAATATTACTATGGACTTTGTCATGGGTCTCCCGAAGACGTCGAAGGGAAATAATGCAATATGGGTTGTGGTTGACTGGCTCACCAAGACATCCCATTTCATCGCTATTTGGGAAGATCTCTCGCTTGAACAACTTGCAAAGTTATATGTGAAGGAAGTGGTGAGAGTGCACGGTGTTACACTCTCAATTGTCTTTGACCACAATCCAAGGTTCGCATCTAAATTCTGGAGGAGTCTTCAACATGCTTTTGGGTACTGAATTGAGTTTCAACATGGCCTATCACCCCCAAACTGATGGCCAATCTAAAAGGACTATTCAGACACTTGAAGATATGCTAAGAGCCTACTCTCTAGAATTTAAAGGTGGTTGGGATCAGCATCTCCCATTGGTTGAGTTCTCATACAACAATAGCTTCCACTCGAGTATTCAGATGGATCCATATGAAGCTCTATATGGAAAGCTATGTAGAACTCCAATCTGTTGGGATGAAGTTAGAGAGAGAAAGCTACTTGGACCCGATCTTGTCCAAGAGATGACAGAGAAGGTTCAAGTCATCTAGAAACACATCAAAGCTACTCAAAGCCGGCAAAAGAGCTATTCTAACAACCGTTGAAGGGACTTGGAGTTCGACGTTGGAGATAAACTCTTCCTTCGAATATCTCCATGGAAGAGAGTCATGCGATTCGGGAAGAAAGGGAAGCTAAGCCCAAGGTATATTGGCCCCTTTGAGATCCTTGACCGCATAGGAGTCGTGGCCTATCGGCTTGCACTTCCACCAAATATGGCTCGAGTTCATGATGTTTTCCATGTATCACTTTTGAGGAAGTACATACCTGATCCTTCACATGTACTAAACTCAGAGGTGGTGCAGCTAGAAGATGATCTCTCCTATGAGGAGCAGCTAGTAAAGATTCTAGATCGAAGAGATAAGGTTATACGAAACAAGACAACCCATCTTGTCAAAGTGTTATGGAGGAACCATAAGCTTGAGGAAGAAACATTGGAATTGGAGAAAGCAATGAAGGAAAAGTACACGCACCTTTTTTTGGATTAGTATGTAAAACGAAATTTTGAGGGTGAAATTTCATAAGGGGGGAAGAATGTAACGACCCAAAGTTTTTCAATGGAAATTCCCTTCTTAAATTTATGTCATAAAATCACATGAAAACACAACATAATTAACTACTAAGTGATAAGTGACCTTTAATCATAAGTTTGTCACTTCTGTGTTTTGAATTTTGAAAATCCGACATACACGGTTGTGCTCAAGATGTTTTTTGGAGTCTAATAAAACAAAAATAATTTTTGGTGAATAGTAACATACCCTAATGAATAGTAACATACCCTTATGAATAGTGACATACCCTAATGAATTTTAACCTCACCTATGGTGGTATAAAAATAATATTCAAGTTGGAAGTACGATATACCAATATTTTAGAATGAGTTAACGAATGTTTTAAAACTGGTTTTGATAATATATTATTATTTTAATTAAATATTAAAATAATCATATTTAGAAAATTATTTTTGAAAAATGGAATTCATTTTTTGATTCTACACATCGAAAAATGGTTAGGGTGAATTTTTGGGATTTTTCTGAAATACTTGAATTTTTATGAATAGTAGAATCTGATAATTCACAATAAATGCTAAATATTGGATTAATTGAGTCATCGATGATGTTCTGATGATGTAAGACCACTTGGTTCAAATTCACATGACCCATTTACTATTATTGGTCATGTAATACTTACTATTCCTTGTCTTGGGAAGAAATAATAAATTAATGAGTATAATATCATTAAATCCCTCCTCTCCTCCACTATAAAATCACCCCTTCACTCTCTCTTCTCTCCACTCCTCTCAAGCTCCAAGACTTCTCTAAATTCTGCCCAAATATCTCCCCAAGTTCCTCCCCCACGTCCAAAATCTCTCAGCCTCCTCAAAATACCAAAACCTCTCCCCTTAAGAGGTTCTCAAAGGAGGAAGTCTCAAGAGGTAAATTCTTCTTCCCAAATTTCTTCTTTTCTTTTAAGTTCTTTTCTTTTTAATTTCTTTCCTCACCCCCCTTCACCATAATAGTATGATAAATCTAGTAGCATAAATTTAATGTAATTTCTTCATACTAGTGGTATATTTCATTATCTTCTCTCTTTCCCCCACCCTTTTATTTGAAAGAAATGAAAGCACCGTTTGAGATGTGCTAATTTAGCACATTCAAGGGCAACTGTTTATCAATTTCTATTATTATCTTTAATTATGATCATGAAACCATTTGTGTTATGGTTGAAACAGATTATTATATATGTAATATATCCTATTTTTGGTTATGTAATCCTTTGTTACAAATGGAGTTAAGTTATAAATCAAAACACATTCTTTGTAATCAAACCCACCGAATAACAAAAACGCTTATCACTAAGGTTATATATGTAATAATTCAACATCACTCTAAGTAAGATAATTAAAACTAAAACCTTGTAATCTCCTGTATATTAACTAAAGAATATAACTTCAATTTTGGACAACTACTTTCATCTTGCATATAATCCAAACATGAATATAAGTGAACCGATCTTTTAAAGCCAAGAAAACAAACAAGCTCGAACAATGAAATTGAGCCATGTAACTAATCAAAAAGGATTTTAATGAACTAAAAAGGGTTATAATAAATAAATTGAATATATAAGATATTCTGGACTTATTAATTAATAAGACTAATTTGTTTATCCAGGTCATTAATAACAAGTGGAGAACACCAACGGATTTAAGGTAAGGGATCCTCCCCTTTTCACTCTTAATCAAGATTGTTCTCTATGCTATGTTTCTTTTTGTGTAATAAAAAGTGATGGGGTGTGTTTATACACCATCCCCATACTTCCCTAATGTTTATAAGTGATGAGAAACCCCTTCTCTCTCTCATCAATCCCTCTTAGGTACACCCGACACCATGCCGATAAAATCGTAACGATTTCTACCCAAACCTTCTTCATTCTTTCGGGTTGCCTTATCTTTATTTCAAGATGGTGATACCATACCTATTTATGTGAATCTTATGAATTATGTATATTTGTAAAAGATTCAAATATCAAGACCCTTTCATCACTTTCTTTCGGGGATATACATGTTTTTGAAAGATTCCCTCCTTAGAACTTTCCGGTAAGCAAACTTGTTTTAAGGGGACTTCCCAAATTTTTACCCAAATTTCAAGTTCACTCTATACTCTGTTTTAAGACACTATTGTCTTTATAAAATAAGTATTTTTATTATAAAAACATTCTTGGTTCAATTCTGGTTTTATATAAAATAATGTCATCTTTTCTATTTGAAAATCTCTAGAGTATTTTCCTTAAGACGCCACAAAAATATTTTAATGATAATGTTTCTAAAATACATTTTTTATATGTTTTCACTTATATTTGACCCCACATACCATGTTATATTCCTATATTACCCTATTAATGTCCATTTATGTTCTAATACTTTCCTTTCATGGACACTTTCGTGATACGCCCATTGGATATGTTTTGTGTCATGATTGTGGTACCCAATTCTTTCCATGGGTACCCTTATGTTTATGTATGGTTGATTATGTATGATTATTTATGTGATAAGATTATTTATGTGGCAATAATATTCATGAATATGTTAAGATGGGTGCGCCCAGATAGAGCTCCAATGTGTTGGGTAAGGTTAAGTCTCATGAGATGCGATGTGAAATGGGATTGGCGGTTAGCCTTGACCCGTAGTAAAATGGGAAACGGGATTGGCGGTTAGCCTTGACCCATACTAAAGATATGAATTATTATTCTAAAACTTTTATATTATTCCATATTTATATCATCCCATGGTTATATTAAATGATTTCGTAAGTTTCATGCTTTGGATATCATGATTTCATGCCTCTTAATTCATGTGCTTGAGGTGTATCCTTATGTTCATTCCCTTACTGGGAATTTTTAGCTCATCCCTTTGTTCATGTGTTCCCTAGGGTACCCTATGCAAATGTAAGGGCTCAAAGGAAGTTATGATCTCATTATAGAGATTAAATAAATAAGTGTATTTTTAGCCCCATGTTTTATGTTATATGTACCTAGTCTTCCAAGACACTAGACTTAACGATCATTGGCTTGTACTCTGATGATTTATTATGCTTAAAATAGTGAAATGTTATATGTAAAAGGCTTGAGTCACTATAGTTTCCTTTTGTAAGCACCATTCACCATTTTCTCTCCATAACGGCACACGGGCAGCTTTTTTGCGTAAGCCCCATCCACCATTGTCGCTCCATAGCGGCACCCGGGCAGCTTCCATGCGTAAGCCCCATGCACCATTGCAGCCCTATAGCGGCACCCGGGAAGCTTCCTTTCATAAGTCCCATTCACCATTGTCTCTCCATAGCGGCACTCGAGTGGCTAACAACGCGTAAGCCCCCATTCCACTTCCCACAGATGCACCTTTCGTGATGTGATCGTCGGGTCTTTACTTTCTCTTGTTTCTCACAATGACCATGACTCATGTGGGATTAGAGAAAGCATCCACCATGACATATTCTCTGGGAATCCTAGAGTGTAAGCCCCATGCCCAATCTGAACTACATGGACTTTGATCCTTACTAGGCAAGGTACGTAGGAAGCCTCCCTGAGGTTCAATACCAACAACCATTGGTCCCGACCATCTTCACATCAGTTCACCAAACTCATTCCGAACTACAATGACTTTGATCCTTGCCAGGGAAAGGTACTTAGGAAGCCTCCCTGAGGTTCAAGCCCAAAAACCATTGGTCCTGACCATCTTCACATCGGTTCACCAAACTCATTCTGAACTACGTGGACTTTGATCCTTGCCAAGGCAAGGTAAGTAGGAATACTCCATGAGGTTCAAACCCACCACCCATTGGTCCCAACCATCTTCATGTCAGTTCACCAAACTCATTCCGAGCTACATGGACTTTGATTCTTGCCAAGGCAAGGTACGTTGGAAGCCTCCCTAAGGTTCAAGTCCACAACCCATTGGTCCCGACCATCTTCACGTCGGTTCACCCACACCAACCTGAACTACGTGTACTTTGATCCTTTCCAAGGAAAGGCATGTAGGAAGCCTCCATGAGGCTCAATCCCAACACCCCATTGGTTCCTACCCCCTTCATGTCGGTTTCCACCACACGAACTATGAGGTCTTTGATCCTTGCCGATGTGAGGTACGTAGGAAGCCTACCTGAGGTTCAAGCCCAACAACCATTGGATCCGACCCCCCTTCGTGTTGGACCACCTTTGTCCCGCATGATATTAAACGACATGCCCCCTTTTCATCTTGTGAGGCATAAAACTGCATCCACCATCCAGCGGTAAGCCGTTGTGACCCCATCCAACGGTAAGCTGTTGTGACCCCATCCAGCAGTAAGACATTATGACCCCATCCAGCAGTAATCCATTGTGACCCCATCGAGTGGTAATCCATTGTGACCCCATCCATTGGTAAGCCATTGCGACCCCATCCAGCGGTAAGCCATTGTGACCCCATCCAACGGTAAGTCGTTGTGACCCCATCTGACAATAAGCCATTGTGACCCCATCCAGTGATAATCCATTGTCAATCCCACCCAGTGGTAAGCCATTTTCAACCCCATTCAGTGGTAAGTCGTTGTCAATCCCATTCGGCGGTAAGCGGTTGGAGTCCCCAATCAACGGTAAGTCATCGTGAGATGAAATACATGGACATTGATTCCCTACAACGGTGATACGTAATAAGCCTCCCTGAAGTTCAAGCCCTTCACTCATGACTCATCATGATCTATCACTCGACCCCATGTGTTCCAGGAAGATCAAAACCCAACCCAGAGGTTCTATTTCCTCCAAATCCCATCCATGCGTCCATTCTCATGGGTAACCTCCTCAGGTGTCTCATCGTCTCACCGAACTACGCGGACTTTGATTCCCTTCCACGAAGATACGTAGGAAGTCTCTTCAAGGCTCAAGCACAACATCACTGTCATCCTCACCCCAATTCCATCTCATTCCCCCTCCATTTCATTCAACTCTCCATCACCCATCCTGATTCTCACCTGGGCTACCACATCTCGGTGAGATCATGACATCCATCCCAGCGCCACTCCTTACAACACCTAGGCATCTAACCATGAATAAGCCTCACAACATCTATAACCATCCACCCAAGAGTATCCCTCTTGCGATGGACCAAAATCCATGAATAATCCCCAACATGTATTTGGGTTTTTGTCCTCTGTGTACACCCTGTTTCATCACCCCTTCAAACTATGTGGGTTTTGATCCTTGTCATCTACACAGGGTACATAGGAAACCTCCACGAGGTTCAATCCCATCCAATGGTAAACCTTGGTGTTCCCCCATTATAGGGTGCACACTCCCTGATCCACCCTCAATGGTGTCCAGACCAGACTTCACGGTGTGACATCTTCCCTTTATGGGACACACCATCTTGGGTCTTCTCTTATTGAGTGTTTTAATCCATCTACCCGGTAAACACTCATGAAGCTCCCTCCTAGGGATATACCAATCTGATCCATATTTATGGGACGTTCTTATCACTCTCATTCCATATCTGTAAGATGTTAAACTCACTCCCTACCTCGTTTTAATCATGAGATGCTTGAGGAAAACCTCAGAAGACATGCTTTTGGTGTAACTATCTCTACAAGACGTTAAACTCATGGCATACCCCGTTCTAAACATGGGAATCTGAGGAATACCTCAAAGGAATGCCTCCGGCATAAGATACCCCGCGACTGACATGGGATGCCTTAGGTTATGCGCCCTTGAGATGCCCTCTTATGAGGAAGAATATAGGTTCCACAATTTCCATGCATCCAGATATGCCCTGACATGCCTGATGTTACCGTCTACTCCAACCGAAGGTTGCTACCATGTCAAGATCCCAGGGAATGTCTCGAAGGAAGTAGTGTAATTAACTGGCGTCCACAAAGATATGGCACCAGGAATGAGATTCAAGAACAACGAATTAATCTTTAAGGGATACCTGGACTAGGTAACGAGTTCTGAGGATGAATCTACGGAAGGAAGAACTGACATCCCATCATCTTGTTTCGATCAAGAAGAAAACATCACTAAATAAGGAATGGATGTTGCCCGTCTTTGGAAAGTGGGAATGCAAGGCAAAAGTTGCGTGCGCTGCACAGAAGGATGCGTGTGCCCTGGAGAAAGTGTCGGAAACACCAGGGATACCTGTAAATCATAGAAACATATCCACAATGGTCACACCATGTAATAAAGTTTCAACATCCACAATGGCCTCACTATGTAATCCATTGTCAGACCATGAAGGGATGAATCCAAGGTATAAAAGACCATGGTATCCTTACCATTTCCTAGGAGCATCTCAATGGAAACTTAATAAAGACTTGGGTGGAGTCCAAGGAGCATGTTAATAGAGAATGTCTGATGCAAATCCAAGAAATATGGATCCAAGGGGTTGCAAGGCCTATGGAATCCTAAGGAATCAGGATCCAAGGAGAAAACATATCCAAGGCATCCACTTCAATAACAAATATCTATGGAGTATAAATTTCCTCGAAATCTAATGGAATCAGGATCCAAGGAGATCGTCTAAGGAATCCACTACCATTATCAATTTATCAAACATTTCATTAATCATTTCTCAATCCATGAGTTCATTTATCCCATTCATCAATTTCATATAATACATTTAACCATTTAAAACATATTTCATCACATGATAATTAGGAAACAACTTTCTCATAACAATTTATTTCAATTAATTCCTTTCATTTACAAATGAACAGGTAAAATAAGGTGCTCACAACCTTAAACAATTAATTTAAGTCTCATTAAGGATCCCACTAAAATTGGTGAGCTCACCCTCATCCAGTGGGGTGGTATAAATTGGGTAGATACAAAGACACACCCAATGGGTGGCTTAGGGTGTGTATAAAAACCTCCAATTATCGCAATGGTACTAGCGAGAAACCTAAAAGTTCCCATACAGTTATATCAAGATAGTCAATTAATTTTAGGGGAAATGTCGGATGTTCATGTGTGTGACACAACTGTGGAATGATATGAAACAACCAAACTATAATGGATAAGTTATAGACCACCTAGTATATACTCGTGGTATAACACCTGTCCAGTATCAACTCCTAACCTAAACCAGACAAGATTAAAATAGAGAAACAAAATAATTACCTGAAAATAAGGTATAAGAGCCTGCACTAAAATAACTTTGTTGAGGAGAATAGAAATGAATAAAGGCACAAGTGGAATGTAGAACATACCTACATGAATTCAGAAATACCAAAAACATAAGAAACAATGGTTGGATGGTGAAACAACACCAAATCCTAGATCTTTTCTTGAGAGGGATTCGTGGGTAATAATCCCTTATGAGAGAGGTGAGGGCTTCTGTCAAATCGAGGCCCTTCCTCTTATTTTAAAAAATGAACTTAGGAATTTACACATTGTGTAAATTATTACACATCATGTAAATATTAGGATATTCCCCCCTGGAAAACCCTTTACACAACATGAATTAGCATGTACAGGTCATTACACATCATGTATTGAATACATGATGTGTATTCCAAATACATGTCGTGTAATTGGTCTACATCCAACTTACAACCCTCCTACCTATTCCTTTCAAAAAAACAACCCAAATGGCCCACATGCATGGATTTAGGGTCAAGTAAAAAAATATAACTTTAAAAAGAGTTTAATAATAAATAAAAATATTCGTACATCATAGGAAAACTTGAGATCTTATAGTTTTAGAACTAAAAAGGGGGAATTATTTTACCTTGATTTTGATATAAATATGAAAACTATTTATGATGACATGGTTTATTTAAAAATTTAGAATATTATGATTGTTTTAAAAATACTTTTTATGAAAAAATTGGGCGGTATCCTACTGAGTTTTTTAGCTAAAACCCTGCACACTCCCTCAGGGGTGTATAGACCTTGTTTTTTCTGATGCAGAAATGGGAAAGAAGACATAGTGAAGTAGTGAAATAATTATTTATATCACCATGGGTATCTAGTGGTTTTTTTGGGTAAGTTTCTTATATATCACATTAATTAGAAGTTTTTTGGTTGGGTTATTTTTTGTTGTTGTTTTTATAGACATATACTTTAGGTTTTATTATGATGAATTTTTTTATCATTAAATTTTTCAATATTTTGATTATGGAATATTTATTGTTGGATATATTTCCCTTTTGTATATCATGTATCTTGTTTCAAGTTGGAAAAATCATTACCTCATGTTTTTATTGGTTTCTCATGTGCTAGTTGTCAGTCTATGGGGATCATGAACACCCTTCAAGTCTTTCCGTGTTTAGGTTTGGATCCTAGCTAGTCTGGTTTTCTGGTTCAACTTGTGATATGATGATTAAATTAGACATAATTATTGATGGGTGGGGTCCAATATAGGTATCCCCTTGATGCATCAATCATTTTGGTGATACAAACATTTCTAGGTATTTTGGTGTATTCCAACCCAGAACATAGTATTTCCTAGACATAGGGCCTTGATGGTAAGATCATGATATCTATGATCATGATTTCCTGTCATAAAGAATGTAATTGGATATCTAACATTACGCATTCCATATTTAGGGAACCAATTATTTTTATCCACATGATTAATTTATTTTTATAATTATTCATGAATATATTATTATTTAATTTTCATTATATTACAACATTATTTTGATAATATATTCATGGAATATTATTTATGCTCCTCTTATGTTCACTTATAATATTTTATTTCCATCTCTTATGTTTACCCTTAATGACAATTTGAGATCTCCTCTTCTTATGTTTCCTTTTCCCACAAGTTATGATGAAATTTATTACATATGATATGTATAGAAGGCTAACTTGTGTGAAGACTTTTTGGGAGATATTAAAGACTTATTATAGATTAAATTATTCTTAAATTCTGGAAAAAATATCAATTAGTTAAGAATGAATTTGGATTTATTAGTTTATGAGTTTTCCTAGAAATCTAAAATATAATCCTAAAGTATCATGGGAGTATACATAATTCAATATTTTTTGTAATTCATGTAATCATTGGATGGTTAGGTTCTTATAAATAGATTTAGTATCAGAGTATGGTTTAGAAAACATTATTGATTAAAATGTTTATTAAGGATAATATAAGGATAGAAAAGATAAAATTGATCATAATTTCAAATTTATAGAAAAACTTTTAGGATAATATATTATTTAATTTTGAGGTAATAATGAAAATTTTATTTATGGAATATGATAAGATAACTATAGTGAGAACCCTAGGAATAAGTTTATGTATTTAAAATCATCCTGATGTTTTGGAAAACTAGATATTATATGGTTTTCCTTTCTATAAATTCCTATTTGGATACTGAAAGTTCAATGTGGTTGTGGCATAGATACACCTAGGTTTAATCAACTAAAAAGGGTTGGTTGAGCATTAACTTTATCACAACCCAAATGCATGATGAGTAGGCCTAATACTGCATACCTGGATAGACACTCTCATGGGATATGATTTGGCTAATCACATTCTCTTTGCGAACCACTATAAAGGATTGATTTCCTAGTTAATTTTAGGGATTAGGGTGAGAAGTATAATATAACCCGACACAAATTAACCTAGGTTAATTTATAATTTATATCGGTTAAACTAAAGGAATTACAAGATAACATAATGATAAATGTAAAAGGATTTATGGTTTAGTCCCTTTTATGTTATTAATTCTGATAATTAACCTGTATTTTTAATTTTTTATCACTAATGTCAACCATTTTAGTTTTATTAATGGAAATAAATAGAAGTAACCATGGTTGAAAATAATAGTGCAAATATTACCTCAACGAAAAACCCATCAGAATCGAGGCTGGAGTGAGAAAGCTAGTGGTTATTCCAAACAAGATATCATGATATATGATTAATAATGTGGACATAGTTGAAGTACCAAACACATAAATTAAGAGAAAGATTTAGTCACATGAGATATCATGAGATGAAGATTATGTGTAATAATTAACATCCTCTAAAAAAGTATATAATTTGGGCCATGATATTAAATAATGGTAGATTCTTATCCTAAATAGTTGGAGAGAAACTCAATATTGGGGATAAAATTATTCTAATGAAAGAGATATGTTTCCCAAGTTGTTATGTTTGATGTATCTATAGAAAATATATCCTAACTTGTCTCTATAATTTAGATTCCACTATATATTTCCATAAGTATGTGATAATTAAAATTGTGAGGGCATAATTTATTTAAGGGGTGGAGAATGTAATGACCTGAAATTCTAGACCTTATAAAAATGATGTTATGTTTGAATCAATTGTTTTAAGGTGAAATTACTTTTTGGATTGATTTTAAAGGCACTTAACTTTTATTATTTTTATAATAAAACAATATTTTATATAGAAATTAGTAACCATGATACCTTTACAATATACCTAATTTTTAAACATAAAAATTCATTTTTTAAACTATTCTTTATATGATAATGTGTGTCTATTTTAAAATTAACATTTTTAACCCTTAAAAATTTTATATGATAAAATTACATTCAAAATTTAAATCATATGGTTAAAATTAGGAAATAATTTAATCTTTAATTTTGTTCGTTGAAATTAATTACTAAGAGTAAACTTTAGTTTCCCCGGTAAAAATTAAAAAGGTAAGAAGTATTTTGCTAAGGGGAAAGGCCAAAAAATGTTAAAATAATGTTTAAAAATTAATTTATGAGGGGTTTCATGAACAAAAAAAACCCTTGTATAATTTTTTTTTATTTTTTGATTCCCTTGACACTTTGATAACGAAATAACATTGTTGAAATTCATTGTGTATTTACAATACTACCCTTCTCTTCACTTTTTAAAAGGAAACAATTCCACCACTTCAAGATACACCTATCCATTTAATTTCTTGTTGAATTTATGTTATATTTACCCTTCTATAACCCTATCCCACTTCTATAATTTTATTTTCGAATTTAGTCTGCTTAAGGCCTTCAATTACAAGGTGTTTTCTAATAGAAAACTCAATCTTCCAACATGAGTATTTTTTTCACTTACACTTTTCATTTATTATACTCATTCCTAAATCATCTCCAAAATTATTAAAAAAATATAATCAGTGTCATTAGTAGACTAAAATTCTATTATTTTAATTGAAAAAAATTCCTTAATTCTCATCCACTATGATAGACCAAAACATAGATCATGTATACATGTGGACTACCACTTCCACGATGCGATGGAGTTTTTTTTTATTCACTTTGCCTCAAGGATGGTATCACATATGTATTTTATGAATATATATGTTTTATATTTCACATAAAATTTATTAAAAGATAATTTTTCATATAGCATCACTTTTTCTATTCATTGAGAAATAGAATAGTTAAACATATTTATGTGTAAACTATAGCCCCCACAAACGATGAATTTCATTTGTCATAACCACAAATCATTCATGTTTCTTATAATGGATTTAATAAGCACATATTATGTTTATAAATTTTTTAATATTATTTATATCTCACATTATCATTATAAAAATACATCCCCATACTCATTAAATCATTATAACATGTTACCATTTAGGTAAATCTTACCGCCAATGCAAATGATGTTATAATGATTATATCATAAATTATTATGGGATGTAATATAATGGTAATAACATAGAAGAATTATATATTTAATTATTTTTAATGATTATGTAAAGGTGTTTTTAAAATTTAAAATATATATTAATATATCACCTTTCCACCATTAAAAACATAGAAAACTAGTTCATATCAATTTCCATTTTCAGATGTTGTATTGA
The DNA here is from genome assembly GCA_963277665.1 of Viscum album. Lineage (NCBI taxonomy): Eukaryota > Viridiplantae > Streptophyta > Magnoliopsida > Santalales > Viscaceae > Viscum > Viscum album. The sequence continues at coordinate 745,391,996 of OY728129.1, read as the reverse complement.
TGTATTAACCTGATGAAAATGGGATTTAAGTAATCATTTATAAAATCTGAGTATTATATATTCAATGGTTTGTTAATGATGAACTTGAAACCACTTAATGTGAATTGATCATTTCTTCATAATGTTTGTATAAAAAATATCAAAAGTTCTAACACATGATAATGAAGATAAACTATAATTAGTAAATATATTTGAAATATATGGTAATAAAATATTTATAAAAGGGTAGTATGTTCATATTATGGTTATTCGATAAGTGATAAAGATAAATATTTTCATTATAAGGGAGGTTATATCAAAATTGAGTAAGCAGGAATACAAGGTAAGTGTTTTGGACACAATTTAATTTCATTAAGACATGTTTATATTATACAACATGTTTATATTTATATAGAATACTTACTACACCATTGTAATATTTATATCATGATTTTGTTATATTTTTGGATATATGTTTCATTTCATGTTAACATTTTCATGGTGTTCTGGTTCAAATGTTACAAAATTTTTAAGCATTTGTGCTAAATCAAATTTCTCCCATTGAGTTACAAAATTTATTATTCAACCCTGTTATTCTAAGTTTGATTTATTTTACCCAATTAACACTATGTATTGTATTCTTCCTTAATTTTTTGGGTTCTACAATTTTTTCTTATGACCCCATTATCAAATGACATTCACCTTAATAGTTGTGATTCTTATAATGGTTTCTTGGTCTCAATTCATATTTATTAAGTTGAACTTATTGTTATGCCACACTTTATTTCATATAGTGTATAAACTTTCCAATTGATATGTTTTCAAATGAATTTTCCTTTATTTTTGGTATTTTAAAATCAATTCTGTGCTCTCTCTCCTTCAAGGGGTTTTTATTTGAATGTCACTATAGCCATAAGGTTTCAATTTCTAGCCTCATTTTAAAATCAAAACATCTAAAATATAATAACTCACCCAGGTAATTTTTATAGTATTTCATTCTATGATCAAAATTATTTTCTTATCCCCTGGTTTTAATTGGTGAAATTTTTCTTCTCTTTACCTTGTTTTAAACTGGATGTTTTATTATCTTTTAAAGGGATGTAGTTTCAAACAATTGTTTTTTATAAAAGGGTATTCCTTTTATGCTTGGCTCCATATTTTTTGATTATCCCTATAATTATTTGAACGTTGAAAATGGTCATTTTCAACTACCTTGAACTTCTTTGAAAGTGATTTAAAGATAAATAATTTAATGTGTTTTCACAGTCCATTTTCAAGAAGAATAATCTCTTTTTAATGTTTTATGTGTGAAGATATATTTCTGTTGGATTTTTCATTTTATTCCATGGTTACTCTCTTCAATTTCATAGTTTTTAAATGAAGTTATTTTTCTCCTAGATTTATAAAATTTTTCTTTAAAATGATTTAAAATATGAGGGATATTCCTAACTTCCATTTTCTTCCAAAACTCCTAAAAAGTGTTTTCATAAAAGACATTATCCATTGAAACATATTATTCTTGAACAAGGATATTATTAAAATAATACCATCATACTTTTTCATTTGAATGACTTGTGAAATGTTCTTTTATATCAATGAAATGATCCATCACTTTATCTTTCCTAGTAATTGAATGTTTATAAACATAATTTGTATTCTGATTCCTTTACTCTGTGAACAGTCTATTTTTCTTTCTTCTAATTGAAGGGTGTTCATGAATATTACATATGATTCTTTATTTGGAAATTATTGACTTAAAAGTATACCAATTTCTATATATGGTGTTAGTTTTAGGGATGATTGCATAGAAATATATTCCATTTATTTGATGGGGAACTATTTAAAATCCATATATTTTTTATTATGATACCGATGTTTATTGATTACTCAGGCATTTTGAATATGTATTGTTTAACAATACACCTTCATTCTTGGGATGGGTTGTGATCATGTTTTTCCTTTTATTATCATATGGAATGTTATTGGGATTTCATATATTGTTATTCCAATACAGATGATTATTGGAAATGTTGATTTATGTATTTTTATTTGTTTTTTCATAAGATGAATGCATTGGATTTAATTAATGATAGGTGGGAATGGGTTATAGATAGCCCCTCAATGCATTGATAAGTCTCATGAGACAAACTAGCTTGGGTATTTTGGGGTATTCTAGCCCAAAACATTTTATTGCCTAGAAACAGGTCCTTGATGATAAGACAACGATGTCTAAGGTCGTGATTTCTTTGTGTAGGGAATGCATTTAGCTATGTGACAATATGAATTTCTTCTCTAAGGAACCAGTTATGGTTATACATGTCATCTATTTAATTTCATTATTATCCATGGATATATTATGCTTTCAATTTCATTATATTATAGCATTGTTTTGATTATCGATTCCTACCATTCTATTTTTGCTCATCTTATGATCACTTATGTTCATTGATTTCCATTGCTTATATTTACCCTTACTGATCATTTGATCTCACCTCTTCTTATGTTTCCATTTCCCCTAAGTTGTGAATAAATTTACTACACATGATATGCCTCTAAGAATATATTTTTTTAGAGAGTTTGTGAGAGATGTTGAAGACTTATTATGGATTTAGTAGTTCTCAACTAGTGGGAAAAAATTCCATTAGTTGAGAAGGATATGGGCATTATTAGTATATCATTTATGATAATTCTCTAAATATCTAAACTTATAAGATCATGGTAGTGTATGTAATTTAAGATTTTCTCTAATTTGTCGAATCACTAGATAGTTGGATCTGGGATGTTATAAATATATGCCCAATGTGGTCCTCGTCATGTAAAATGATTCAATAATATACTTTTATATACTTTATTTAAAACATACATAATCATAATTCATTATTCTCCACCTCAACATTTTTTTAGCTCCATCAAAATTATCATTTAATATACCCAGACCACTACAAAACTCAATGGATCTTATATTTTATAATGTGGAGGTAGTAATATAAGAAGTAGAAATCATCCTAAATAATTTTTTCTTTATATTCAGTTATTTGAATAAAATTTTCAAGCTTCTTCTATTGTTAATTTTCCCAAAACATATTATAATATGGTTTTTTATCATTGTTATCAACTTTTCTATCATGGATTCTCAAAATATTTTGATTTTTTTCTATATGGATTTTAAAGTTAAAATAAGTTTAATAATATTTTTATACTTTTTATATTTCTTATTTTACAAATAACTACTAAATTGTATAGTCTTAATTGGCCATTAAGTATTGTGGAATTGCTCTAGGAGTGAAAAATTCCCAAAACAATGAGTATTTTTGACTTCTCATGAGTCATCCTTAACTCTCACAATGAAACCAGTTTAGAAATATGTATTATCCTTTATTAAAACTTAAACTAAAAAAGGAGTAATAAAGTTTATGTTTTGAGGTCAAACCTATAAGGATTATCCGTTTATAGTATGATAAATCAATTTGAAATTTAAGGCACATTATTTGAAGGATGAAAAGTAAATCTAAAACTAGTTAAATTACTATGAATGATGAAAGTGCATGTTTTTATATATCATGGTTCATGAGAAAATAAATACAGTAATAAATTTATGAATGATCTTGTCATTGTCAGAATTCAATGTAAGTAAACCCTTCGTCATGAAAATTTCTCTCAAATCGATAAAATCCTCTCATTTTTATGCTAAAGTACTTTGATTCATTTAGGCAATAGTTTATCCAAAATCATATTTAAAAATTGAACATAAACTGAATTTATAATCAAGAAAGAATTTAAGAACTATTTTATGATTTAAAAATAAATTCATCAATCAATAAAAAATAAACATGCTTAAATAAAGATGAAATAATATAGAAGAAAGGATGATTCTAAAAACTCAATAAGAATAAAAAATAACAACAATAAATGGTCATTTAGTCACCCTATGTTAAAATAGATTACATAAATTGTTGACCACAACCTTCGAGCTCATGGAAAATCTAGTCAAAGTCCTCTATAATTTTTTTTTTTTTGATGTGGTGATTACAAAACTTAAAACTAAGGCACTCAATTTATAGAAGGTGATATATCTTATATCTCATTATATCTAACATGTCCTTCAAAATCTCTCTTTATCTCATCCTCCTTTAATCGTGGTCAAAACCCAATCAAAATAGTCCTAAAACTTCATCTATGGTCCACCCACATGTCACCCCGTGACAACCTAGGTAATTTTAATAATAAAATAATCTATTTTCTTATTAATATCATTTATTATATTTTATAGATTCATATTCAATATGATTTTTATTTAAATATTCAATCAAAAAAGAAATGGTTATTTTCTAACCAAATTCTTTTCCATGTATTAGAAAAAGGGAGGAGATGGGGCGAGACCTTTTCCCTCCAAGCTTTGATGCGGATTAGGGTTTGCAATGGAATCTTCAATTGATTTTCCATCGTTTGATCTTCTTTTCCTTCGTGGTCGCTTCGATTGTTATCGGGGTGGCCGATGCGGTGTTGATCGGACCGTTTTGCAGATCTACAGTGGCGAATGCTACGACGGAGACTTCTGCGGGAGGTGCGAGTGGTGCGAGCATGGTGGTGGTGTGCGATGGTGTCGGCGCGAGAACAGATAGGTTGACTGATACGGTCGTCGTGAACAGATCTGTGGTTTCGTGCGGTGTGACGGTGGAGACCGATGCGGTCGGCGCAAGCAGATCTGTACCTGTAGTGCCTGATGTGGGCGGGGTGAGCGACGCGACTACGGCGGGGGTGGCCGGTACGGGCGGCGTGGGTGGCGAGATCTGGAGCGGGAGGTGTGAGGAATGTGCACAGATCCACAGTGGTGGCTAAAGAGGTACTCACCGGAACAGATGGTAGATCTACGGCAGCGGCTACTCCTGCGGCAGTGATTGGTGCAGGCGGCGCGCAGCCTCCACCGGTGGTGGCTACGGTGGCCGGAAAATTGCATAATTTTGTGAATGTTGCAGGAAAGGTTGCAGGAACCGAGGTGACACGCCCATTTGATTTTGATGGGGCTAAGGAAAATCTGAAGACTGGTATGTCCCAATCCAGCAATCTCAGTATAAGGTACTTTCTTTGCGAATGTAAAGGATGTTGCTCTGGAGAAAATGATCAAGAATAGTGACACTGGTTGCGTGACTGCTGACAGAGAAGCAATGCTTGACTGATTTACTTTGCGCATGTAAAGGATGTTGCTCTGGAGAAAATGATCAAGAATAGTGACTGTTTGTGTGACTGCAAACAGAGAAGCAATGATTGACTGATTTAAAATCTGTAAATATTCTATAATTTTTAGGTTTTTTATTTTCATCGCAGGAAAGTCTTGGAAAGTTGATTATGTAGTTCAGAAGGTGACTTCTATATGGTGTTTTATGTCTAGAGAAGCATTCCCTTGGGTCGAGATTTTTTTCATATAATTTTTCCATATGAGGCTCTAAAGAGAAGGGTGTGGAGAATCAGTTCAATTACCTTAAAGCCAGGTATGATATGCTTTCATGAGTAAGATTTGAACTTTAATCATTTTTCTATAGAAAATACTAGAGCTCAAGTATGGATTAAAATTATTGACCTTAATTAGATTTTATAACATCCAAAAATATTATTCGATATTGAATGTACTGTGGGAATTCCTATCAAAATGGATAGGAATACCGAGATTTTCAAATTCGGTCACTATGTTAGGGTACTTGTGGAGGTTGATCTAAGCTCTTTCTTGATTCATAAGGTTGTTTTGTCAGCATTGGTTGATGATATTCCTTTGAAAGTGGAATATGAAAGACTTTATGACTTTTGTTCGGAGTGTCAAAGTGTTGGTTATGTCAAGGATAAATATCACAAGAATGTGGTTTTTTCATTTTGTTCTACAAAAGGACATCATGAATCTTCTTGTAGTAAGAAAGTGAGGAATCATACTTCACAAAACAATGTTGAATCACGTGGTGACAGACAACCCATTCTTGACAATGACAATGTGCACGAGAATGAATATGCATACCTCTGAACAGATTCTTCATTGTGATTTCTGTGTGAAAAAGTTGCAAGTAAATGAGTCGTCAGACAAAAGAGTAGTCGTCAATCCACTGGAAATTGTGTTGCCCGTAAGTAATGGTAATTATTAAGAAGTAGTTGTAATTATTTATCCTTTTTTTCAGATAGTGTTTATATAATTTCAAATTATTCAAAAACAGTAATAATTTTATATTTTGTAGGAAAATATAGAAAAAGGAAGTCAACAACAATCATTATTAAATGATTGTGCTTCGATAAATCAGCGTAGAAATCTAAACGGTTTGGGTTTAAACTCTGTATATATTGAGGGTGTTGAAGCTTTCTTATCATTTGCATCATCAAAATCAGAATATGTTTCAAAATGCACAATTAAATGTCCTTGTAAAAAATGTGTTCTGAGAACGTTTGACACATTTGATAAGGTTGGTGGACATCTCTTGCGATTTGGTTTTCAACCAGATTATGTTTTTTGGTATCAACATGGTGAACGCAATTCCAGAGAAGATATTAATAACTTGATTTCGGATCCATCACAGTTTCAAAATTTAGTACATGATATTGCAGGTCCATCTGTTCAACAACCTGAAACTTAAGATGATATTGATTTAACTCCTGATTTGGCATCATCCGAATTTTATGAGTTGTTGAGATCTGCTGAGGATGCATTATATCCTGGTTGCAAGATAAGCAAATTAGAAGCGGTTGCAAAATTTATGGCTATTAAATCAGATGATTCAATGTCAAACAATTGTTTTGATCAGATATTTTCTTTGGTTAAAACACTGTTACCCGAAGAAAATGTGTTGCCTGCAAATTACTATGAGATCAAGAGGTTGGTTCGTAATCTATGTTTTAGTTATCAGAAGATTCATGCATGTCCAAATGATTGCATCTTATATTCTGGTAAAAATGATTTGTTGGATAGTTGTCCCACATGTGGACAATCGAGATATAAAGAAGCTCAACAAGGGAAGTCTGGATCGATTCCAGTAAAACAGTTGAGATATTTCCTCCTTATACCCAGGTTGCAACTTTTATTTATGTCTCAGAACACAGTGTCAATAATGTCATGACACAAAACCAAGATTTCAACTGATAAAAGCTTTAATCATCCGTCTAATGGTGATTCATGGAAACATTTTGACCGTCTACATATGTCTCTTGTTTTAGAAGCCCGAAACGTGCGATTGAGTCTTTCTACTAACAGTTTTTGTCCGTTTGGTTCTTATGATAGTCAGTATTCATGTTGGCATGTCTTTATAACTCCGTACAATTTACCTCCATGAATGTTGATGAAGGAGCCCTATATCTTTTTGACCTTATTAATCTCAGGACATCCGAAAAAGAATATTGATGTTTATTTGAAACCATTGATTGATGAGTTAAATGCATTGTGGAGTGATGTTAGTACATATGATGTTGGTGCGAAACAAAATTTCATATTAAAAGCTACATTGATGTGGACGATTAGCGACTTTCCGGCATATGACATGTTATCTAGCTGGAGTACACATGGTCTGAAGTCATGTTCTTACTGTATGAAAACAACAAAGCATTTATGCTCGTCAATAGAAAAAAAACTTTGCTATTTTGACTCTTATCGCAGATTTCTTCCAACCAATCGTCCTTTTCGGAGGAACAAATCTCATTTCAGAAAAAGTACAATTGAAAGAGATGAACATCCAAAAAAGATCTCAGGTACAGAGTTAAAATCAGTTGTATTTTCATTACCTTTCATCAAATTTGGGCCAACAGTAAACCAACAGAAAATTCATGGATTTGGGAAAGAACATAATTGGATAAAACGAAACATTTTTTGGGATCTTCCATATTGGTCTGATTTGTTAGTCCGCCACATGTTGGATGTCATGCATATTGAGAAGAACTATTTTGATAATTTATTTCATACAGTTTTGGACACACCAGGTAAGACCAAAGATACTGTAAAGACACAATTAGATCTTGCCAAAATTTGCTGGCGACCAGAACTTGAACTATTTGAAAATGTCAGATCACAGAGGTTAATGAACCCAAAAGCAGCTTATACACTATCCAAAGAGAGTCACTTATTATTTTGTCCGTGGATTGCAGATTTGAGATTTCCAGATGGCTATACTTCCAATTTGGGCAGATGTGTTAAGAATGATTATATTACCGGATTAAAAATCCATGATTGTCATGTTATAATAGAAAGACTTATGCTGATTCGATTCAGATGTTTGTTGAATTTTATGATTTGAGATTCGATAACAGACATATCATATTTTTTTCGAGACATTTGTGCAGCGACAATAGACTACGATGCGCTAAACAAACTGGAAGGAGATGTTGTAATTATATGTAAATTGGAAAAAATATTTCTGCTGGCTTTCTTTGACTAAATGAAACATCTGATATTACATTTGCCACATGAAGCTAAATGTGGAGGTTCAGTATAGTTTCGATGGATGTACCCATCCGAGAGATGCATGCAGAAATTGAAGAAAAAAGTACGTAACAAAGCATCAGTTGAAGACTCAATTGCTGAAGCTTATTTGCAAGATGAAATTGTTTTTTCTGCTCTTATTATTTTGAATCTGAATATCCCTCAAAACACAATCGTATGAAACGAAATGAGCAGAATGTTAATGACGAAATGGACAATAAATTATCATTTCTTAATCAGCCAAATCTTGTCTTCAATGGAGTTCATGAACGATGACTTTCAGATAATGAACATCACAGAGCTCATATATATGTTCTGCTCAACTATGAAGAAATGACAACATTTGTACTGTGAGTGCTTCTATCACTTATTATAAAATTTATGTTACAATATGTAAACTTATTTTATTTGTAGGTTATATGATAATCATATCAAGAAACAACTTCCCCAAATTACAGCAGCTGCTCTTGAAAAACGCAGAGAAAAAAAAAATTCAATGGTTTCAAAAACTCGTAACATAAATTATTGATGGTTTAATATCAATTCAGTTTATTATTTATTATATTGATAACTGTTTTACAAATTTTCAGGTGTCTCAACATGCTGATAAAATTGATAAGTGACTGTGTATATTGAGTAACCCACCATCCAAAATGCTTAAATCTTATAATGCATATGTGGTGAATGATTTTCGATTTCATACACGTCCATATGGGGAATAAAAAAAACAATGAACAATGGAGTTTGCTTGAGAGGATCGCATCACAGAGAAACTGAAGTTGACTTTTATGGCATTCTGGATGAAATTATTGAGTTGTGTTATCTAGGACAGAATTACATAACGATGTTTAAATGTCGGTGGTTGGATACTGAGAGAGATTTGCGTGTTCATCTGACTCATGTAATCATCAATATTAAATATAAAAGTTTTCTTACAGTAAATGAACCATTTTTACTGGCTTAACAGACACATCAAATTTATTACGCAAAGTACTGTGCTACTTCAAGAGACTTGAGTGATTGGTGGAGCATAATAAAAATTAAATCTCGGGAAAATCAGTTTACTCAAACCGAATGTGGTTCTGCTGAAGTGGAAGGAATTGAAAATTTTCAAGAGACTGCTCAAAATCCATCCTTTTCACAGAGACGTGAATATCGATAATGACACCTCACAATTAAGGATCAATGATGACGAAGATGTTAATGATGTTACAAATGAATTTGAAATGACAAGAGATGATGAAACTGAAACTCATATGGATATTGATGATGCTCAGGAGGAAGATGAAGATATTGACATTGACAGCTATGAAGATGAGGATGAAGATGGACATTGACACAGTTAAATGCTGGTTATAATCATAACTAATATATATATATATATAATAGTTATTTTTAATTATATGCTAACAACAATCATTTTGTGTTTCAAATGGACCTTGATCTATTTTTGTGAGTTGCAGGAGGCTGAGCTACTTTTGGATGAGGGGGATTTTGGATCATCTGACCCTCAGTCTATTAGCGGTTCAGGGGGTACGCGGAGGGGGCGTGGTCTTACGCGACTGATGATTCCTGACCCTATCCCCGAGCGACGTCCACATCTTGGCTTCGATCCGCGCACATGGAGGTATGATACCCTTTATATTTTAGTTAGCTTAATTAATTTATTTATATATATACTAATTATTTGATTATTTATTCTTTTTTCACATTTTTGCACATGTAACTGTTGGACATGAGAGCACTATCTTGCACAATTATTTTTCTCAGCCATGGATCACACGGGAACAGATTCCCGTTGATGTGCGACTCGATATGTTCAATCATTGGATGATACGTAAATAAATAATATTTATTTTGAAATTTATTTTATTAATAACTTGATATTATAAATTATTTGTAGGGTTTATGGTATCTCATCGATGATAGCATGCATGACGCTATCCACGCGGCATGACATGTGTAAAGACCCGGAAATTTCAAGGAAATTTTTTTTCTCAAAATTCTTTGGAATTTTACGAGTCCGCAATTTCTGATGGCACCGATTCTGAGAGCCGGTGTGTCCAAAATAATTTTCTGAAGTTTTGTTAAGTTTAAATTAACGCGCGTGTTGGAGTTGGTGTGTCACGGCCCGTCCTCGGGGCCCGTGCCGTGACTACCCCAAGCCCGCCTTCCATAGGCCAGAGGCTGGCGACTAGCACCAAGGCGTAAATCCCGGTAAAGGGAAGACATTGCATTTGTAAAGTAAACAACAACACCACAGAGTAAGCAGGCAGAAGTAAACACTAAGTAAAAGCTGGTACAACAGTAATTGCGGAAAGTAAGTGGGCCAGAATACAAACCCAAACTGAAAGTAAAGTACAACTCGAAAGGGAAAACAGCAACTGAAAAGTAAAGCCGCAACGTCGAGCCGTCCACTGGAAGTCCCACCTGAAGGGTGGGTACAGATAGCCTCCACTGCTCCTCGGGTCCAGCCGACCGCTCCGAGTACGTCCCACCCAGTGGTCCACCTCCAGGTACTGTCCTACTCCCCAAGCCTCCACCACGATCAGCGTTGTCCGTCGTCTGCAACCAACACAACGTAGTGCGGGCATAACCCGTGCAGGGGTGAGTATAAGCTACTCAGTAGGGACCCCGAGTCCCCCGAAGGTCTCCCAGAATCTACAAAGGAAAGATACAATCACGAAGTAACATCCGACACTGCTTAGGTATATGCCCATACATATACCTAAGTCATCAATTCTCGTTCGGCTCCAACATCCGAACCCAAGTACAACCCAGTCCACACAGGAAAACAAAACGTAAATCCACACAGGATAGCACAACACAATCCACAAAGGAAAGAAAAACATAAATCCACACAGGATAGCACAACACAATCCACAAAGGAAAGCAAAACAGGATTCAACTCACACAGGTACTTCTTCGTATGACGATAGAGATGATCAGATACTACCACTGATTCATCTAAGCCGCCAGACCCACAAAGGATCGATAGGTACTAACCCCCGCAATGACCCACACATGATCGATCATGAAGTTGAACCCAAAGCTATTGGGAAACTCCTTCTCCATCAAGTACAGTGGTTATGCTGCTACAACCAAGCGCTTCCCTCTTACCTTGGACTGCTGTAGTACTCCACTTATCGAGTACTGTGGGTCTGCTGCTACAACCAAGCGCTTCCCACCATGGGTCTGCCGCTACAACCAAACCCTCCCCCTCATAGCCTCTAGAGGTACTCCTTCTGTTGAGTACCACGGGTCAGTCGCTACAACCAAGCACTCCTCCGTCATGGGTTTGCCGCTACAACCAAGCGCTCCCTCGTGCTGCTACAACCAAGCGCTCCTCCGTCGTGGGTCTGCCGCTACAACCAAACGCTCCCCCTCATAGCCTCCAGAGGTACTCCTTCTGTTGAGTACTGCGGGTCTGCCGCTACAACCAAGCGCTCCTCCGCCGTGGGTCTGCCGCTACAACCAAGCGCTCCCCACTGGGCTATCCGTAACACACCGATTCGTTCGATCAGCTGTCGTCAAGTCTCAACCGGCTCTAGGGTTTCCGCCCACAGCATGCTCGTTCCGGGAGGGTCCACTCCACGAGCTAAGAGGTCGATGCATCAACTAACATGTAGTCCAGAGTTGATGTATCCCAAAATGTACCGTAGTGGTCACTGCCAAGAACACGGAGGATTCCCGTACTGTTTTCAACATCGTCGCAGTCGCAGCCAGCTCTAGGGTTCCCGCACACAGCAAGTTCGTTCGGGAGGGTCCGCTCCACGAGTCGAGAGGCTGATACATCAACTGACACAAAGTCTGGAGTTGATGTATCCAAAAGTTCCGTATCGCCAACAGGAACTCAACGTCGCAGACGGCGCGTCAATCGGACGCCCGGTCTGAGAGTTATTGGCTTTTTCGTCCCCGGGGCCCTGTTGGTTTTTAAGGAAAAACCAACCCGACCGTACTCCACCTGCGTCCAAACCTCGGGCGGAGTAAGCCAAAAGATCCTTCTCACTTAGAGGAATTCAACAAAGTCGACGGCACGTCAAACGGACGTCCGAAGCTCAAGATATGAGCGTTTCCGCTCCGAGGGCCCGGCTGGTTTTGTGTACGAACCAACCCGGCTGAACCCAAAGTATTCCAAAACCTTGAGTGTGATATACCGAAACGACCGTCTCGATCCAAGGATCGTATTGCCGCCGACGGCGCGTCGTTCGGAGGCTCGTCGCTCAAGTTATGAGCAAAATACCAAAAAGGTCCGGAAACAGGGGGTCTGGGCCCGGACCGACCCGGCCCGACCCCCCCCCCCGGGTCGGCCCGAACCGGGTCGACCCGACCTGGGCGCGACCTGGCCGGCGGGTCGGCTCAGCTCGGCTCGGCCGAGCGAGGAAAGCCGCGAGGGGTGTGTTGCCCCCGCGTGGAGTGAAGTCGCGGCCCCGCATGGGGCTGCGCTTGGTCAGCGGGCGCGGCAGAGCCGCGTCCCGTTTCTCGCCGGACCCGCGCGGCTGCGGGTCTGGTCGGCCGTCGCCTCCGGCCGCCGGCGACCCGCGCCGCCGAGGGAGTCCGCGGGCCACCAGAGTTGCTCCGTTGGTCCAATTTCATTTCTGTTCGCGCCGTAGCTCATCCCGGGTCCTGTTCTTTACTACGAAATCAACAAATCGTCTTTGCGGCACGTTTTGTCATCGTCCGCCGTTCCGCACACCAAGAAACAGGGGGCGGTGGGTTCAGTCTTGTTTGTTGGTCCGCACCCACCGCGTTAGCGGTTTGAAACAAGACTATAAATCCCAACAATTGATAAACCACGTCCCGCAGTAATAATCCGCGAACCAACTTGTTAATTGGTTGGTCCGCATTCTTGCCTTGGAGGAAAACAAACATAGGTAAAAATCATTTTCAAAATGACCCATACCTCGTAGTTGTCGTCGGACGAGAGTTCTTCGCGGAGTTGACCGTCGCAGAAGAAGAGGATCGTCGCGTCGCGGAAGGGCGTCGCGTCGTCGCGGAAGGGCATCGCGTCGTCGATCTCCGAGGTTTAAAGAAAACACACGGATTTAATTTCATGAATTAAATCCGTGTTAAGGATAAAATCCACAAAGGAATTAAAGATTCGAAATCCCCTACCTCAAGCAGTTGATCGAAGATTTGTCGCGGGGAAAGAACGTTGCGGAAGAAGCGTCGGCGTCGCGTCGATCTCCGGGGGTCGGGCATTCTTCGTCACCCTTCGTCGGAGGCCGGCGTTCTTCGCGTTCTTCGCGTTCTTTGCGAAGGAGGATGAAGGCACAGAATCTCCAAATCCTCTCAACAAATCGCACCCCAGAAGAAAGGTGTGTTGGTCTTATTTTATTAATATGCCAATGGTTTGAGAACAGGTTAAGAAACGAACAAATTAATTCCTAGAATTAATTTCAACGAATGAACCGCCCAATTAAAAAGGAGCGTTTAATTGTTTAAGAAAGCGCCCCAGTTGACTTTCATTAATGAGGAGTTTTCGCGGGTGAGTTACTTAGCGGAAAAGAAACGGTGGGGCTCGTGCGGGCCCCACCTCACAAATATCCTACCAAGAGGGTAGGATATTTTTGGGTTCCACCCTATCCGCTTCAACTCAGTTTAAGCAGCTTTAAGTGGCTTTAAGTGAAATAAAATAAAGTTTGTCGTACCACATTATTTTATTTCTTAACTTAAAGCCCAAAAATTTAAAAAAAGCACACTCGAGCACACACAACTCCGGAAGAGGCGTTTCTAAGCAAATACCGGCGCTGTGATTCCATCGGTGCCCTCGGAATTTGATTTCGAGCACCGGTTGAAAAGTTAGAAAAACCCGCTCGTTCGTTCACTAAACGTACCCGAGCCAAACTTCGGAAAAATGATTCCGGGCACACCGGGCCTCGGAATCAGGTGCCGTTAGAAACTGCGTTCTTGTAAAATTCCAAAGAAAATTAAGAAAAAAATTTCCTTGAAATTTACAGGTCTTTACATCACTCCCATCTCAGGGCTTTACGTCCCCGTAAAGATACATCATAAGCTAGGGAAACAGATGTGGGTACTGAGCACGCATCTGAGCCTCCCGCTCCCATGTGCTCTCCTGGAGGTTCCCGTGCTGCCATCTGATGCGCACTAGAGGAATCGATCGTCCACGTAGGACCCGCTCCTGTCGATCCTCGATCTCCACCGGGACCTCCGCAAAAGTCGCCCCATCATCAACATCTAGCTCCCCATGGTCAATGATGTGCGTCGGGTCGTGCACGTATCTCCTCAGCTGAGATACGTGGAAGACGTTGTGCACCCGGTGCAACTGAGGTGGTAGAGCCATGCGATAAGCCACGTCGCTGATCCTGCTGAGGACCTGGAATGGTCCGATGAAGCGTGGAGACAACTTGCCGCCTCGGCCAAATCTCCGTAAACCACGTCGAGGTGAGACCCGCAAGAAGACGTGGTCGCCATCCTCGAACTCTAGTGGCCTCCGCCTCCTGTCAGCATAAGACTACTGCCGGCTTTGAGCTGTCCTCATCCGCTCCTGGATGACCTGGACCTTCTCTGGTCCTACAAGAGATGCTGAGATTTCTTCTTTGCCGATAAGAGAAATCCGGTCTCATCCCCTGGATGAACCATGTTCTTCGCCTAATACAGTCAACCATGACATGGATGATACTATTCCATACCATGGATGACGTCATAAGGCATCGACGCTACCACCAAGAGATCCAACCGTTACTCTCGCCTCCAAGGGTTGAGTCACACTGTCAGCATCAGTGTGTGGTCACTGGGTCTCCTCCAGTAGATATCTCAAAGTGAGGGTCAAGTCAACAGTTTTTAAACCAGAACCTCTTAGTAACAACTAAAAGAGAGAACAGGAAGGTAAACGCCACAAGAAAAGTGTCTTTTATTACTGCAACTCAAAGTACAACGATATAAAACATCTACAAACAAACATCAACAACGCTAGAAGCAGCATAAACAAAAGTCTCCAGGTCTGGAGCTAGTCCCTCTCCTGTCCATTTGCTCTCGGAGCTCCATGATCGTAGGCCTCAGCTGCCTGAAGTTGAGATCTCCCATGTCCACTAGCTTCCTGCGGTCGGGGTGGACCTCCTGGTGGTGGTGGTGGCAACACCTCGAAGCGTCGCCCACCTCCAGCTGCATGACCAGCTCCCCTGCCACGGTCTCCTACTCCATGCGATTCGCCTCGATCGAACCTCCGCCTCTGCCTAGGAGGTCCTTCGTTCATCTGCTGGTCATCCATATGGCGGGTCGGACAGTCATGAGCCATGTGACCAACCCCGCCGCAGGAGTAACACTGTCCGCTCATGGTAAGTCGTTGTCCACCCCGGGTGCCTCGCACAAACGATCCTGTGTCACGCGGTCGACCACCGGTAGGTCTAGTCCTCTTGGACCCCTGCGTCATCTGTCTACTGCCCGCTGTAGAAGACTCTGCCGCATGCCGGCTAGTGGTGGGTCCTGCTGCTGGAGACTGCTCAGCAAGGAAACTCTCCACTAAGAGGGCTCGCTCCAACACCCATGTCTGAGTCGGAATGCTGTGAGAAACAACTGAATCTCTGATCTCTCGCCTGAGCCCATGCTCGAAGGTTCGGGCCCTGAAGAATGGGTCCCGTACCATGTCCATGGAATAGTGCGAGAGATCGGTAAACCTCGCCGCGTACTGGGCTACTGTCATGTTGCCCTGCCGCAGCTGCAGTAGCTCCTGGATGCGCACCGCTCGGAGGGTGGCTGAGACAAACTCTGAGCGAAAAAGGCTCTCAAAGTCCGTCCAAAGGAGTGATGCCTCGTCGTGCACCTGGAGCATCAAGCTCCACCATCTGCCTGCTGCCGCATGCAGGAGGCTCGCTGCAAGGACCACCATATGGTCTGCTAGTGTCCTCAGTAACCGGAAAACTCGCACAACCGCCTCCAGCCAGTCCTCGGCTGCCTGGGGGTCCGTATCCCCGCGGAACCTGGGCGGTCGCTGGCGCTGGAACTCATGCAGTGCACTAAGGTGACGTGCATCGTCAGCGGCTGGGGCTAGAAGCATCGGTGGCTCGGCGGGTAGAGGTACTGCCGGTGCCTCTGCTGTCAAAGGGCCCTGCACCGAGGCCTCGTCGCTCGGCGGACTGTCGTCACGTACAACTCTCGGAACCCTAGCTGGCTGCCGTCGTGGGGCCATCCTGAAAAGAAATAGGTGTGCCATGGTCAGAACAGTATACTTGGTGAGCTGATACAAAGTAATCACAAAGAAAACTTGAAACACACATGCAATCAATGTTTTCATTCATTAAGTCGGAAATCAGAAGTCAGGGTCCTGGTGTACGGATACGTCGGCCACCGCACCAACACTGGACTCCCTGGACTGATAACCACACCCAATACGCTAAACACTATTGCTTCACATAGAAAAAAGATCAGAGTCCCAAGTTCTGCGGTAGAACCGAATCCCTTTGATACCAATTTGTCACGACCCGTCCTCGGGGCCCGTGCCGTGACTACCCCAAGCCCGCCTTCCATAGGCCAGGGGCTGGCGACTAGCACCAAGACGTAAATCCCGGTAAAGGGAAGGCATTGCCTTTGTAAAGTAAACAACAACACCACAGAGTAAGCAGACAGAAGTAAATACTAAGTAAAAACTGGTACAACAGTAAGTGCGGAAAGTAAGTGGGTCAGAATACAAACCCAAACTGAAAGTAAAGTACAAATCGAAAGGGAAAACAGCAACTGAAAAGTAAAGCCGCAACGTCGAGCCGTCCACTAGAAGTCCCACCTGAAGGGTGGGTACAGATAGCCTCCACTGCTCCTCGGGTCCAGCCGACCGCTCCGAGTACGTCCCACCCAGTGGTCCACCTCCAGGTACCGTCTTGCTCTGCAAGCCTCCACCACGATCAGCGATGTCCGTCGTCTGCAACCAACACAACGTAGTGCGGGCATAGCCTGTGTAGGGGTGAGTATAAGCTACTCAGTAGGGACCCCGAGACCCCCGAAGGTCTCCTAGAATCCACAAAGGAAAGATACAATCACGAAGTAACATCCGACACTGCTTAGGTATATGCCCATACATATACCTAAGTCATTAATTCTCGTTCGGCTCCAACATCCGAACCCAAGTACAACCCAGTCCACACAAGAAAGCAAAACGTAAATCCACACAGGATAGCACAACACAATCCACAAAGGAAAGCAAAACATAAATCCACACAGGATAACACAACACAATCCACAAAGGAAAGCAAAACAGGATTCAGCTCACACAGGTACTTCTTCGTATGACAATAGAGATGATCAGATACTGCCACTGATTCATCTAAGCCGCCAGACCCACAAAGGATCGATAGGTACTAACCCCCGCAATGACCCACACAGGATCAATCATGAAGTTGAACCCAAAACTATTGGGAAACTCCTTCTCCATCAAGTACAGTGGTTATGCCGCTACAACCAAGCGCTTCCCTCTTACCTTGGACTACTGTAGTACTCCACCTATCGAGTACTGTGGGCATGCTGCTACAACCAAGCGCTTCCCACCATGGGTCTGCCGTTACAACCAAGAGCTCCCCCTCATAGCCTCTAGAGGTACTCCTTCTGTTGAGTACCACGGGTCAGCCGCTACAACCAAGCACTCATCCGTCGTGGGTCTGCCGCTACAACCAAGCGCTCCCCCGTGCTGCTACAACCAAGCGCTCCTCTGTTGTGGGTCTGCCGCTATAACCAAGCGCTCCCCCTCATAGCCTCCAGACGTACTCCTTCTGTTGAGTACCGTGGGTCTGCCGCTACAACCAAGCACTCCTCCGCTGTGGGTCTGCCGCTACAACCAAGTGCTCCCCACTGTGCTATCCGCAACACACCGATTCGTTCGATCAGTTGTCGTCAAGTCTCAACCGGCTCTAGGGTTTCCGCCCACAGCATGCTCGTTCCGAGAGGGTCCACTCCACGGGTTGGGAGGTCGATGCATCAACTGACATGTAGTCCAGAGTTGATGTATCCCAAAATGTACCGTAGTGGTCACTACCGAAAACACGGAGGATTCCCGTACTGTTTTCATCATCGTCGCAGTCGCAGCCAGCTCTAGGGTTCCCGCATACAGCAAGCTCGTTCGGGAGGGTCTGCTCCACGAGTCGAGAGGCTGATATATCAATTGACACAAAGTCTAGAGTTGATGTATCCAAAAGTTCCGTATCGCCAACAGGAACTCAACGTCGCAGACGGCGCGTCAATCGGACGCCCGGTCTGAGAGTTATTGGCTTTTTCGTCCAAGGGGCCTGGTTGGTTTTTAAGGAAAAACCAACCCGACCGTACTCCACCTATGTCCAAACCTCGGGCGGAGTAAGCCAAAAGACCCGTCTCACTTAGAGGAATTTAACAAAGTCGACGGCACGTCAAACGGACGTCCGAAGCTCAAGATATGAGCATTTCCGCTCCGAGGGCCCGGTTGGTTTTGTGTACGAACCAACCCGGTCGAACCCAAAGTATTCCAAAACCTTGAGTGTGATATACCGAAACGACTGTCTCGATCCAAGGATCCTATTGCCGCTGACGGCACGTTGTTCGGAGGCTCGTAGCTCAAGTTATGAGCAAAAGATCAAAAAGGTCCGGAAACGGGGGGTCTGGGCCCGGACCCACCCCCCTGGGTCGGCCCGAACCGGGTCAACCCGACCCGGGTCCGGGTCCGACGTGGTTGGGTGCGACCCGGCCCAGCCAGGGCGGCCTGGCCCGGCCTGGGCGCGACCTGGCCGGCGGGTCGGCTCGGCTCGGCTCGACCGAGCGAGGAAAGCCGCGGGAGTGTGCTGCCCCCGCGTGGAGTGAAGCCGCGACCCCGCGTGGGGCCGCGCTTGGTCAGCGGACGCGGCAGAGCCGCGTCCCATGTCTCGCCTGACCCGAGCGGTCGTGGGTCTGGGCAGCCGTCGCCGCCTCCGGCGACCCGCGCCTCCGGGGGAGTCCGCGGGCCACCAGAGTTGCTCCAGTGGTCCGATTTCATTTCCGCCTGCGTCGTAGCTCATCCCGGGTCCCGTTCTTCACTGCGGAATCAACAAATCGTCTCTGTGGCACGTTTTGTCGTCGTCCGCCGTTCCGCACACCAAGAAACAAGGGGTGGTGGGTTCAGACTTGTTTGTTGGTCCGCATCCACCGCGTTAGCGGTTTGAAACAAAACTATAAATCCCAGCAATTGATAAACCACGACCCGCAGTAATAATCTGCAGACCAACTTGTTAATTGGTTGGTCCGCGTTCTTGCCTTGGAGGAAAACAAACATAGGTAAACATCATTTTCAAAACGACCCCTACCTCGTAGCTGTCGTCGGACGAGAGTTCTTCGCGGAGTTGACCGTCGTGGAAGAAGAGGATCGTCGCGTCGCGGAAGGGCGTCGCGTCATCGCGGAAGGGCGTTGCGTCGTCGATCTTCGAGGTTTAAAGAAAACACACGGATTTAATTTCATGAATTAAATCCATGTTAAGGATAAAATCCACAAAGGAATTAAAGATTCGAAATCCCCTACCTCAAGTAGTTGATCGAAGATTTGTCACGGGGAAAGAACGTCGCGGAAGAAGCGTCGGCGTCGCGTCGATCTCCGGGGGTCGGGCGTTCTTCGTCGCCCTTCGTCGGAGGCCGGCGTTCTTCGCGTTCTTCGCATTCTTCGCAAAGGAGGATGAAGACACAGAATCTCCAAATCCTCTCAACAAATCGCACCCCAGAAGAAAGGTGTGTTGGTCTTATTTTATTAATATGCCAACGGTTTGAAAACAGGTTAAGAAACGAACAAATTAATTCCTAGAATTAATTTCAACGAATTAACCGCCAAAAAGGAGCGTTTGATTGTTTAATAAAACGCCCCGGTTGACTTTCATTAATGAGGAGTTTTCGCAGGTGAGTTACTTAGCGGAAAAGAAACGGTGGGACTCGTGCGGGCCCCACCTCACAAATATCCTACCAAGAGGGTAGGATATTTTTGGGTTCCACCCTATCTGCTTCAACTCAACTTAAGCAGCTTTAAGTGGCTTTAAGTGAAATAAAATAAAGTTTGTCGTACCACATTATTTTATTTCTTAACTTAAAGCCCAAAAATTAAAAAAAACACACTCGAGCAAACGCAACTCCGGAAGAGGCATTTCTAAGCAAATATCGGCGCTGCGATTCCATCGGTGCCCTCGAAATTTGATTCCGAGCACCGGTTGAAAAGTTAGAAAAACCCACTCGTTCGTTCACTGAACGTACCCGAGCCAAACTTCGGAAAAATGATTCCGGGCACACCGGGCTTCGGAATCAGGTGCCGTCAGAAACTGCGTTCTTGTAAAATTTCAAAGAAAATTAAGAAAAAAATTTTCTTGAAATTTACAGGTCTTTACATGGTGGTCTAGAACCAACTACTTTGTACTTTATTCATTAATAAAAGCCTTATCACATCTTGATTGTTCTTCTGCGTGACAATGCTTGTGATAATGTCCTAAGGATAGCTGTTGCATTAAAGGGTCATAACGGATCCCTACTATGATGAGAACCCGGAAGTGTCATAACACTATCCTTGAATATATGTTCTATGGCCAGATGATGTTATTTGAGGGACACAAATAATACAGGCCATTAGGGGTGAGGACTCATAAAACTTTGAGGCACCATCTCATGGTGTGCCCCTTGGTAATATCCAGAAGGATATTATGAGAACGAGACCCGCCAGTAGGAAATCCACATTTCATAGTGTAATTGGATGTTCCTATCTGCGGACGTGTGTATTGATCCTTAGACTTTAAGATTATTATTAATGAGTATTACAACTCACGCACTTAGATGTATTGATGAAAACTGTGACGAAACACTGTTCACAGCGAGGTAGGATACGTTGGGTGCGTCACGAGTAATACTACATTAATAGATAATGCGAGAAACGATTTGTCCTTTCTGTTCCATAACGAAAGTAGATATCTCAGGACCTTTGATGGAATTGATATAGCCTACATAAATCCATGGCCATGGTAAAGTATGAGCGAGTTCAATTCCGGAAAGTCAAAGAAAGAATAATCGAGCACATGGGTTGATGACACTAGCATGCGACCCGCTTGATTAGAGATATCGAGACAAAGAGATTATATTACACGGTAAGCGTTCGTATGAGGTGACACGTCATTGCGACATTAACTTCTTTCTCTATGCGTTCCTTGGCGTGTTGTTAGACGCTAACCTTGGACTTTAGGCAGGCTCCGCCTAATGCCACTGAGAAAGAGGCCTAGAGGGTCACACACTAAGTGTGTCCATGTATCTCAATTAAATATTAATTTAACAAGTTAAATAAATATTATTCCCGACTGTGGTTTAATAATTATTTAAGGATGCATGATTGCATTTATTTCGACACTAGTTATTTGAGAGAATATATTGTGGACGAAATAATATTTATTAGCGAGTGATGGAGTTATATTTATTTAAGAAATAAATAGTCATTACTCAAGGTCTAATAAATGTGGTGGAGGAAATAAAGAAAAATGGAAAATAAAAGTACATGTCATGTATATTAAATATACACGCCGTATAGTTTTGTGGAAAACGAGTACACGCCGTGTATTTATGATTGCACGCCATGTAGTTTTCCAGTCAGGATTTTGAGGGTATAATATTGTTTTATTAAATGATATTAATTATAATCAGTGTTGACGCATGTCAAGGAATTAATCATTCAACATGTGGGTTTCAATAAGAGTTGATGAAATAAATAAAATACGTAACGCGTTTATTTATTATCATAACTCTGTAAACCTCAAACCAGATTATAAATATCCTCACAACCCCAACACTTTTCATCAATCGTTGTGCACAACAATTCTGGAAAATTCTTTCAAGGCCGAAAGAACTAAATCCTCCAAGAACGCTCCCAAGACCGAGAGAGATCCTCCTCCATCGGATCAAGGTGATCGAAGGCGGATATCGCAAGCGAAGGTTCTTCCGCGCAAGCACCCAGAGATCCCTTCGGCGACGTCCGGAGATACGTGGTACACGTGTGGATCACCGCTAGAGGAATCCTATACTTGGATTCTACGACGCAACAACGGATCACAAGATCGTGACCGAAGACATCAACGAAGAAAGAATTCCACCAAGGTAATTCTTGCGAATTAATTAAATTAATTATAACCAACATATGATGATCCTATCTCTATGGTTCCGGGATCCCCTCTTAAGTTTTTTGTTCCTCGTTCTATTCCGAAGATTCAGCGTTTTACATCGTGACAGATCCCGAATTGAACGATGTTTAACGTTAAAATTAAAGTTGGGCAAACCCACCAACGCGCTTGCACTGCACCTGGAACCTACAAGTGGTATCAAAGGGAGGTCATATCGTTGATTATAATTATTTAGTTTTTCGTTGGTGATCTACACATTAAATAATTTAGTAGTTTCAATTCAAGTTAATCGTTCTTTAAATCTGAATCTCGAGATCTGTTCCTCCTCTATCGTTTCTCGTTCACAATACAGAAACGACCTTTTATTTTAATTTTTGATTAAAATAAAATAGAGGATCTCATCCGGAGGAGCCAAACGTTCCTGGTCGTACAACACGAGAATACACAGTGTGTATTCAGAATTACTCGCCGTGTAGTCTAGGTTCATGCATCGGACTGGTCTGCCAAATCAGGCCGTGTATTGATTCTATCTAAGTCATTTATGACACCGTGTGTTGACCAGGAAGAGGTGGCACACAGTTTCCGGATTACACGCCGTGTGGTCCAACAGAACACGACACATAGTCCCTTCAGGTTAGGGTTGGACCGTGTACCCCGTACACGGCTTGCCCGGCTGGAAACCATGTAACGCGGAAACTACACGGCGTGTGTCCCACTGTACACGACGTGTACTCACCCAAATTACGCAGATTTATTAAAATTTATTATTATATTATACAAACCCTTGAGACGTGTACCATAGTGCAGACGTAAAGCTGAGGCACAACACGTGATAGGTGTTATATATATATGTGTGTTTAATTTAACATCTGCGTAATAAATGAGAATTCACCGGGTTGCCTCCAAGGTACAAGTTACGTACAAGGATAATTTTAAATGAATTTATTTGTTTAAAATTATGATGGATGAGAATCTCAAGGAAATTTAGAAAATAATTTAAGATAAAATGATTGATTAATTAAAAGATAATTAATTGATTCGAGAGAATATATATTGTGGATGAAATAATATTTATTAGTGAGTGATGGAGTTATATTTATTTAAGAAATAAATAGACATTACTCAAGGTCTAATAAATGTGGTGGAGGAAATAAAGAAAAATGGAAAATAAAAGTACACGTTGTGTATATTAAATATACACGCCGTGTAGTTTTGTGGAAAATGAGTACATGCCATGTATTTATGATTACACGCCGTGTAGTTTTCCAGTCAGGATTTTGAGGGTATAATATTGTTTTATTAAATGATATTAATTATAATCAGTGGTGGCGCATGTCAAGGAATTAATCATTCGACATTGGGGGTTTCAATAAAAGTTAATGAAATAAATAAAACGCGTAACACGTTTATTTATTGTCATAACTCTGTAAACCTCAAACCTGATTATAAATATCCTCACAACTCCAACACTTTTCATCAATCGTTGTGCACAACAATTCTGGAGAATTCTTTCAAGGCCGAAAGAACTAATTCCTCCAAAAACACTCTCAAGACCGAGAGAGATCATCCTCCATCGGATCAAGGCGATCGAAGGCGGACATCGCAAGCGAAGGTTCTTCCACGCTAGTACCCGAAGATCCCTTCGGCGAAGTCCGGAGATACGTGACACACGTGTGGATCACCGCTAGAGGAATCCTATACTTGGATTCTACGACGCAACGACGGATCACATGATCGTGACCGGAGACATCAATGAAGAAAGAATTCCACCAAAGTAATTCTTGTTAATTAATTAAATTAATTATAACCAACATATGATGATCTTATCTCTATGGTTCTAGGATTCCCTCTTAATTTTTTCGTTCCTCGTTCTATTTTGAAGATTCGCCTTTTTACATCATGACGGATCTCGGATTGAACGTTGTTTAACGTTAAAATTAAAGTTGGGAAAACCCACCAACGCGCTTCCGCTTTGCCCGAAACCTACAAGTGGTATCAAAGGGCGGTCATATTGTTGATTATAATTATTTAGTTTTCCGTTGGTGATCTATGCATTAAATAATTTAGTTGTTTCAATTCAAGTTAATCGTTCTTTAAATCTGAATCTCGAGATCTGTTCCTCCTCTATCGTTTCTCGTTCACCATACATAAACAACATTTTCTTTTAATTTTTGATTAAAATAAAATAGAGGATCTCATCCGGAGGAGCCAAACATTCCTAGCCATACAACACGAGAATACACGGTGTGTATTCAGAAGTACACGCCGTGTAGTCTAGGTTCATGCATCAGACTGGTCTGCCAAATCAGGCCGTGTATTGATTCTATCTAAGTCATTTATGACACCGTGTGTTGACCAGGAATAGGTGGCACATGGTTTTCGGATTACACGCCGTGTGGTCCAACAGAACACGACGTGTAGTCCCTTCGGGTTAGGGTTGGACCGTGTACCCCGTACACGGCTTGCTCGGCTGGAAACCGTGTAACGCAGAAACTACACGGCGTGTGTCCCACTGTACACGACGTGTACTCACCCAAATTACGCTGATTTATTAAAATTTATTATTATATTATACAAACCCTTGAGACGTGTACCATAGTGCAGACGTAAAGCTGAGGCACAACACATGATAGGTGTTATATATATATATGTGTTTAATTTAACATCTGTGTAATAAATGGGAATTCACCGGGTTGCCTCCAAGGTACAAGTTACGTACAAGGATAATTTTAAATGAATTTATTTGTTTAAAATTATGATGGATGAGAATCTCAAGAAAATTCAGAAAAAGATTTAAGATAAAAGGATTGATTAATTAAAAGATAATTAATTGATTCAAGAGAATATATTGTGGATGAAATAATATTTATTAGCAAGTGATGGAGTTATATTTATTTAAGAAATAAATAGCAATTACTCAAGGTCTAATAAATGTGGTGGAAGAAATAAAGAAAAATAGAAAATAAAAGTACATGCTGTGTATATTAAATATACACGCCGTGTAGTTTTGTGGAAAACGAGTACACGCTGTGTATTTATGATTACACGCCGTGTAGTTTTCCAGTCAGGATTTTGAGGGTATAATATTGTTTTATTAAATGATATTAATTATAATCAGCGCTGGCGCATGTCATGGAATTAATCATTCGACATGGGGGTTTCAATAAGAGTTAATGAAAAAAATAAAATGCGTAATGCGTTTATTTATTGTCATAACTCTGTAAAC
Source organism: Viscum album (assembly GCA_963277665.1). Classification (NCBI taxonomy): domain Eukaryota; kingdom Viridiplantae; phylum Streptophyta; class Magnoliopsida; order Santalales; family Viscaceae; genus Viscum; species Viscum album. The sequence continues at coordinate 745,366,267 of OY728129.1, read as the reverse complement.
CTCAAACCTGATTATAAATATCCTCACAACCCCAACACTTTTCATAAATCGTTATGCACAACAATTCTGGAGAATTCTTTCAAGGCCGAAAGAACTACTTCCTCCAAGAACGCTCTCAAGACCGAGAGAGATCCTCCTCCATCGGATCAAGGCGATCGAAGGCGGACATTGCAAGCGAAGGTTCTTCCGCGCTAGCACCCGAAGATCCCTTCGGCGACATCCGGAGATACGTGACACATGTGTGGATCACCGCTAGAGGAATCTTATACTTGGATTCTACGACGCAACGACGGATCACAGGATCGTGACCAGAGACATCAACGAAGAAAGAATTCCACCAAGGAAATTCTTGTGAATTAATTAAATTAATTATAACCAACATATGACGATCCTATCTATATGGTTCCAAGATTCCCTCTTAAGTTTTTCGTTCCTCGTTTTATTCTGAAGATTCAGCGTTTTACATCATGACGGATCTCAGATTGAACGTTTTTTAACGTTAAAATTAAAGTTGGGCAAACCCACCAATGTGCTTCCGCTGCGCCCGGAACCTACAGTGCCTAAGCAGTTTTACAGAAAAAGTGGAATAACTCTTAAATGGTTACTCGGATCAGAAATTCGAGGGCACCATTGCACTCAGGATAACTGGTTTACCCTAGGCGCGACTTAAGTTTAGTCGGCGCGGACCTCCTCTGAGAAATTCCAAAAACGGCATAACCGTAAATAAAATAATTAAATAAATTATTTTATTTTTCAAATGCTTATAACTCACAAACGGTTTCTCGGATTAAAAATCCGAGACCACCGCTGAACTTGTGAGGGCATGCTTTATTTAAGCAGATACTAACTTTGGCCGGCATAGTCCACCAGATAAATTTAGTTTTTGGCCGCAAATAAAATAATTAATTGTCAATTATTTTATTTTAAAATTTATAACTTCTAAACGGTAACTCGGATTGAAAATCCAAGAGTACCATTGGGTTTGTTGGGGCGTGTTTTACTTAGGTAGAGCCTAACCTCGACCGGTGTGGGTCGAGGGTAACTGATAATAATTTTCCGAACTTTTGTTCGGGTACGTTCCGTAAACGTACATGCGAGTTTTTCTATCTTTTGAACCGATGCTCGGAATCGAAATCCGAGGACACCGATGAACTCGCAGCGCCGGTATTCGCTTAAGGGGACCTTTACCGCAGTTGCGTTTGGTCGAGAGTAGAAGTTATAAATTGAGGTTTTTAATTAAAAATTAAAGTTTGAATAAAAATGTGTGTAACACATTTTTATTTGGTGGTGGTTATTTTCTCCAAAGAGGAGTTGGAGGTGGGGACCACACCCCATATAACCTCGAATGAGAGGATAATGTGTGGTGGGGCCCACACGAACACCAAACCTCTCAACTCCCCTTGAAACCCCCCCTTTTAACTCTTAAAAATATCCACCTCCTCTCTTTTAATTTTAACCTTCCATCTTCTATAATTTAAGATGCCAACACTCTCTCAATTAATTGTCTAGCATACAATTAATTAGTTGGCTCATCTATTTTGAATTAATTTGAATTCATTAAGTGAGCATAATAATATGGGTTATATTATTATGTTTGGGTTGGCATAAAGTTTTTGGTGGGGAGAATTGGTGGAGCCTCGGTGAAATAGGAAGAGCCTTCCTCCAACGAAGAACGCTGATTCCACCGAAGAACGACGACACATCTTCTTCCACCTTCTTCAACTGGGGCAAGAAAGTGAGATGACGCCCATGGAGAACACCGTCTACTTTAGTCTTCCTCCGCGTCAAGGGAGAAGACGTCGCCGTCACAAACAACAACATCTTTCCCTCCAACGTTGATAGAACGACGTCCGTCTTCCGCGACGCCCGACTTCCGCGACGCCGTCTTCCGCGACTTCGACAACGTACCTTGAATCGAGGTAGGGGTTTTGTATAATTTTAAATGAATAAAATTATACCATCGTTCTTTATTTATGCTTCGGTTCGACTTTGGCCTTTTTTTATCGCCTAACGCGAAGGGCGAGTGCCGAACAAACACGACCCGACGACCCTTCGTTGATTCTTGTTTGTTTGTTTATTTTGGCGACGGAGGCGGAGCCGGAAGGGTGCGGTGCCGTCGCATCGTGCCGGAGGAAGTGGCCACAGCCATGAGGCGGCGGCGAACGAAGGAGGCGGCGACCGAAGGCCGCGGGCAGGCCGGGCCGCGGCAGTGGAGGACCGACTCCGTCGTGCCGGCCGCGTGGAGGAAACCACGGCCCGCGGTGCGGGCCGCTCGGACGAAGCGAACCTGCCGGCCGTAGCCGGCCGGGCTGGAGGACCACAACGCCTCCTTGGCGCCGCGCTACGGGAAGACCGTGACGCCGTGTGTGGAGGAACCGCGGCCCGCAAACGCGGGCCGCTCGATCCGGACAAAACCAGCCGGCTTCGGCTGGCCGGGTAGCAAGGAGGGGAGGCACCGCTCAGCGCCGACGGGCGAGCCGAACCGGCCCGCAACCGTGGGCCGGGACCGCGGGTGGGTCGCGCCCCACCGTGCCGGGCCGACCCACCAAACGGGTCAGACCCGCCGGGCCGGGTCCCTGGGTGGGCCGTGCTCCACCGGTCCGGGCTGACCCTCAGTCGGGTCGGACCCGCTAAACCGGGTCGGGCCGACCCGCCAGTCCACTGGGCTTGACGGGCCTGGCCCGTTACGCTTAAACGCGAATATCTTCTAGACCGTGCGTCCGATTGACGCGTCGTCTGCGGCACTGGGATCCTCGCGATGAGGTAGTCCTTTTGCGATACTCTAAGTGAGTTTTGGACAACTTTGGAAAACAGCCGGGTTTGGAATGAGCGTAATTCCAACTGGGCCTCTGGAACGGAAATGCTAATAACTCTCAGACTGGCCGTCCGATTGATGCGCTGTCTGTCGCGTTGAGTTCCTTTTGATGAGACGAAACTACGAGATACATAAACTCAGGATTTCGTGGTAGTTGATGTATCGAATCTTGGCTCGAGGAGCAGACCATCACGGAATTGAGCGTGCTGTGTGCGGGAACCCTAGAGTTGGCTACGACTACGACGACTAATGTACCAGAATCCTACTTGGGTTCGACAGTGACAACTTCTGTACTTGGATCCTACGTGGGTTCGACAGTGACGACTTCTATACATGGATCCTACGTGGGTTCGACAGTGATGACTTCTGTACTCGGATCCTACGTGGGTTTGACAGCTTAAATGAATCACTGACTACAACTGATCATCTCTATCGCTATACGAAAGATGTATACTTGTGTGAGCTGAGTCTTGACTTTCAATCATTATCATCGATGTGATTGACATTAATTTCCTGTGTGGATTTGGTTGTGCTTGGGGTCGAGAGTTGGAGCTGAAATGTGATTGGTAACTTAGATATATGTATGGGCATATACCTAAGTAGAGTTGGTTGATACTTCGTGATTTTATCTTTCTTCTGTGGTTTATCCTTCGTGGATTCTGGGAGACCTTCGGGTGTCTCGGGGTCCCTATCGAGTATCGTTATACTCACCCCTGCACGGGCAACGCCTGCACTTCGTTGTGTTGGTTGCAGACGATGGACATCACTGATCGAGGCTGAGTGTTGTGGAGCTGGACGGTACCCGGTGGTGGACCACTTGGCGAGACGTACACGGAGTGGACGGATGGACCTGAGGTGCTGAGGAGGCCATCTGTACCCACCCTTCAGGTGGGATTCCCAGAGGACTACTCAGTAGTTTCTGTTGTACTTTACTGTTGAGCTTGTATTTCCATCCCCTTTCCTTTCATCACTTACTTTTGTATTCAGTTCTACTTATTGTTTATTTTCAGTTGTTGCCTCTACCGCTTGTGTTCAGACTGTGTGTGTGTTACAGGTTAAAAAGGAAATTCCTTCCCTTTTATCGGGATTATGCCTTTGGTTCTAGTCACCAGCCCCTGACATATGGAAGGCGGGTTTGGGGTAGTCACGACACGGGTCCTGAGGACGGTTTGTGACAAATTGGTATCAAAGGCGGCGGTTCTACCGCATAACTTAGGACTCTGATATTTCTTTTCTATGAAGCAATAATGTTAAGAGTATTGAGTATGGTTTTCAGTCCAGGGAGTCCAGTGTTGGTGCGACGGTCGACGTATCCATACACCAGGACCCTGACATCTGATTTCCGACTTAGTGAACGGAAACACTGATTGTGTGTGTGTTTCAAGAGTTTCCTTTGTGGTCTCTTTGAGTCAGCTCACCAGGTATAACTTTTTGACCGTGTCACACCTGTTCCTTATCGGGATGCCACTGCGAAGACAGCCAGCTAGGGTTCCCGAGAGAGTACACGATGACGACCCACCGGGCAACGAGGCCCCGGTGCAGGGCCCTCTTACTATGTTGGCACCATCAGGTGGTGTACCAGCATCACCACCACCCGTTGGGAAGCAGATGCCACCAACCACACTGGCAGACGGTGCACGCCGACTGAGCGCGTTGCACGAGTTCCAGCGGCAGAGGCTTCCGAGGTTTCGAGGCGAGACAGATTCCCAGGCAGCAGAGGACTGGATGGAGGTGATTACTGAAGTTTTTCACCTAGTTGAGACACTAGTAGAGCAGATGTTGATCTTAGCTACTAATCTTTTTCAGTGAGTGACCATGAGAATGGTCCGCATAATGATGAAGTTTTGATACTTGGACCATTTTCCGAGATGGTACCTTCGGGCAGTGTGCCAACTATATCACTGCCCGTTGGTCAGTAGACACTACTGGTGGTACCGGTAGATGATACTTATAGGCTTAGTACCTTACATGTGTTTCAACACCAGATATCCCTCAAGTTCTGAGGTGAGCCCGACCCATAGGAGGCTGAGGACTGGCTTGAGGAGGTGGCTGAGAGTTTTCTAGAGCTTATACAGCTTCGGCAGGATGACGTGTCGGTAGTTGAGTATTCATCGAGGCATACTGATCTCTCCTGGTACTCAATGAATATGATTTGATCAGTGCTTTAGAGCTCATACCTCTGAGCGAGGTGTGTTTAAGGATATCTGAGCCAACACTTCTTCCTCTATGCATTCCTACTTATGTTAGGGTGCTAGAGAGAACCTTTGTTGTTGAATGTTCATTGGTTGAGCGGATACAGCCAGTGAATGTTAACAGTTGGAAAGCATGAAATTGGCATCAGTCTCAGAGACTTGGGCGTATGAGATGTTTCAGGAAGAGGAAGTGTTAAGGACATATGAATATGTAGGGTAACAGACATGTAAGCAGAGCTAGGAGAGCAACATGAGGTGGTTAACATTTTGACATGTTACAACCACCCGCCTTTGTAGTCCCCACTAGGCTCATGGAGGTGGAGGGCAGGGGAAGAGAGTAGCTGCATGCGGTCAAGGAGTGTGACCCAAGGGCTCTAAGAATGATTTTAGGTACGACCTATGTCTACTACTAGCTTCCGTATCAATAGACATAGGTACCAATCATTCATTCCTTCCACGAATCTTGTCCCAGACTTAGAGTTTCCAGTTAAGCCGTTGACTTGAACCTCACGTATGGAGATACCTTTGGCAGGAGACTCGATAATCACACTTACGCCAACGGTGTGATCTGACCCTTGAGGTGAGAGTTTCGATTGGAACCTCTTAGTGGCAGTGTCAAGGCCTTACGACGTTAGTTTGGGTATGGACTGGGCAACCACAATTCATACACATATTGACTGTATTAGGCAAAAATGTTGTGGTTTTTCTACAACGTTGGGATGAGGTTTTCCTTGGTCGGTGAAAAGGAAAACCCAGGAAACACAGGATGAAATCATGCATAAGAGGGTGCACTCGATCACTCAGGAGTCGACCAGACTTACCTTTGTGCCAGACTTCTCCAGAGTTGCAGCACCACTATTAGTTTTGATGAAGAATGAGCAACCCTTCGTATATTCAGAGAGATTCCAGCAGAGCTTTTAGGAGATGAGGTAGAGGTTGACTAGTGCGCCCATCTTGAGGCTACCAGAGGAGAGCGTTGGGTACGTAGTTTACTGCGACGCATCAGGGACCGGACTCGGGTGTGTCCTGATGCAGGAGCGAGTAGTGATCGCGTATAGTTCTCGGTAGTTGAGACTGCACGAGTAGAAATACGCTACCCATGACCTGGATTTAGCAGTAGTGGTTTTCGCCTTGAAGATGTGGCGACACTATCTTATGGGCGAATGTTTTAACGTATACTCTGACCACCAGAGTCTCAGGTATATCTTCTCACAGAAGGACATGAACCTGAGACATCACTGGTGGCCAGGTATGAAGAAAGCAGTAGCAGAGTTTGTCTCTCGATGCCTCACTTGTCAACAAGTGAAGGCGAAGCACTAGGTTCCAGCAGGCTTGGTTCAACCCTTAGAGGTTCCAGAGTGGAAGTGGGATGAGATATCCATGGATTTTGTAACGGGACTTCCACGTACATCCAGAGGACACGACTCTGTCTGGGTAATCGTAGACCGACTCACCAAGTCGGCCCACAACCTACCGATCAGAGATCATGGATCAGTAGAGAGCTTGTGATGCCTCTACGTTCAGTAGATCGTATGGCTTCATGGTGTGCCATCGACTATTGTCTCCGATTGAGATGGTCGTTTCAATTCCTGGCTATAGAAGGGGTTACATGAGGCTTTTGGGATGCAGCTTCGCTTGAGCACTGCCTTCCATCCTCAGACGAATGGTCAGACTGAGAGGACCATTCAGACTCTCGAGGACATACTCCGTGCTTGTGTCCTAGACTTTGGTCGCAGCTGAGAGGATCACTTACCCTTGGTGGAGTTTGCGTACAACAATAGCTACCACTCCGCCATCGGGATTTCCCCTTATGAGGAACTGTACGACCAACCTTGCAGATCACCTTGTACTGGATTGACCCAGGGGAGTCAGCTTTTGTAGGACCAGAGATGGTTCAGGCTATGACAGAGAAGGTGCAGATCATCCAGGAGCGGATGAAGACTGCACAGAGCAGACAGAAGTCCTATGCTGATAGGAGATAGAGACCATTGAAGTTCGAGGATGGCGACCATGTCTTCCTACGGGTCTCATCTCTATGAGGTCTATAGAGATTTGGCCGAGGCGACAAGTTATCTCCAAGATTCATTGGACCGTTCTAGTTCCTCAGCAGGGTAGGCGAGGTGGCTTACCGCCTGACCCTTCCACCTCAGTTCCACCGGGTGCACGATGTCTTCCACGTATCTCAGCTAAGGATATATGTGCATGACCCATCCCACATCATCGACCACAGAGAGTTGGACATCAATGACGGGGCGACTTTCACGGAGGTCCCAGTGGAGATCGAGGATCGACATGAGCGGGTCCTACATGGACGGTCGATTCCTCTGGTGCGCATTCGCTGGTAGCACGAGAACCTCCAGAAGAGCACATGGGAGCGGGAGACTCAGATGCGTGCTCAGTACCATCATTTGTTTCCCTAGTTTGTGTTGTAGCTTTACGGGGACGTAAATCCCTGAGGTGGGGGTAATGTAAAGACCCAAAAATTTCAAGGATTTTTTTTCTTAAATTCTTTGGAATTTTACGAGTCCGTAGTTTTTGACAGCACCTGATTCCGAGGCCCGGTGTGGCCGGAATAATTTTATAAAGTTTTGTTAAGCTTAAATTAACGTGCATAAAAACTTTTACTGAAAAAGTGGAATAACTCTTAAATGGTTACTCGGATCAAAAATACGAGGGCACTGTTGCGCTTAGGATGACGGGTTTACCCTAGGCGTGACTTAAGTTTAGTCGGCGCAAGCCTCCTATGAGAAATTCCAAAAATGGCATAACCTTAAATAAAATAATTAAATAAATTATTTTATTTTTCAAATGCTTATAACTCACAAACCGTAGATCGGATTAAAAATCCGAGACCACCAATGAACTCGTGAGGAAATGCTTTATTTAAGCAGATACTAACTTTGGCCGGCGTAGGCCACCAGGAAAAGTTAGTTTTTGGCCGCAAATAAAATAATTCAGTGTCAATTATTTTATTGTAAAATTCGTAACTTCTAAACAGTAACTCAGATTGAAAATACGAGAGTACCGTTGAGTTCGTTGGGGAATGTTTTACTTAGGCAGATCCTAACCTCGACCGGTGCGGGTTGAGGGTGACTGATAATACTTTTCTGAACTTTTGTTCGGGTACGTTAAGTAAACGTACATGCGGGTTTTTCTATCTTTTGAACCGGTACTCGGAATCGAAATCCGAGGACACTGATGAACTCACAGTGCCTGTATTCTCTAAAGGGGACTTTACCGCAGTTGCGCTTAGTCGAGAGTGGAAGTTATAAATTGGGGTTTCTAATTAAAAATTAAAGTTTGAATAAAAATGTGTGTAACACATTTTTATTTGGTGGTGGTTATTTTCTCCAAAGAGGAGTTGGAGGTGGGGACCACACCTCACATAACCTCCCATGAGAGGATAATGTGTGGTGGGGCCCACACGAACACCAAACCCCTCAACTCCTCTTGAAACCCCCCCTTTTAACTCTTAAAACTCTCCACCTCCTCTCTTTTAATTTTAACCTTCAATCTTCTCTAATTTAAGATGCCAACACTCTCTCAATTAATTGTCTAACATGCAATTAATTAGTTGGCTCATCTATTTTGAATTAATTTGAATTCATTAAGTAAGCATAATAATATGGGTTATATTATTATGTTTGGGTTGACATAATGTTTTTGGTGGGGAGAATTGGTGGAGCCTCAGTGAAATAGGAAGAACCTTTATCCAACGTAGAACGCCGATTACACCGAATAACGACAACACGTCTTCTTCTACCTTCTTCAACTGGGGCAAGAAAGTGAGGCGACGCCCACAAAGAATGCCATCTACTTTCCTCTTCCTCCGCGTCAAGGGAGAAGACTCCGCCATCACCAACGACAACGTCTTTCCCTCCAACGTTGACGGAACGACGTCCGTTTTCCACGATGCCCGACTTCCGTGATGCCGTCTTCCGTGACTTCGACAACGTACCTTGAATCGAGGTAGGGGGTTTTGTATAATTTTAAATGAATAAAATTATACCCTCGTTCTTGATTTATTCTTCAGTCCGACTTTGGCCTTTTGTTATCGCTTAACGCGGAGGGTGCGAGCCGAAAAAACACGGCCCGACGACCCTCCGTTGATTTTTGTTAGTTTGTTTGTTTTGGCAACAGAGGTGGAGTCGGAAGGGTGCGGTGCTGTCGCACTGTGCCAGAGGAAGTGGCCACAACCATGAGGAAACTGCGACCGAAGGAGGCGGCGACCAAAGGACGCGGCCAGGCCGGGCCGCGACAGTGGAGGACCTGCGCTGTCACGCCGACTGCGTGGTGGAAACCGCAGCCCGCTCGGACGAAGCGAACCTGCCAGCTGTAGCTGGCCGGGCTGGAGGACCGCGACGCCTCCTTGGCGCCGCGCTGCGGGAAGACCGCGACCCGCTTTGTAGGGCGAACCGGCCGGCCGCCTGCCAGCCGGGCTAGGAACACCGCGGTGCCTCTTGGCACTACTACAAATATGGATTTTATTAGCGCTAAAAATGTCCTTTATTAGTTCTAGAAAAAGCGCTATAAATGCCGTCTTCAGCCGGCCGGGCAGCAAGGAGGGACAGCGCCGCTCGGCGCCGCCGGGCGAGCCAAACTGTCCCGCAATCGCGGGCTGGGACCGCGGGCGGGCCGCGCCCCACCGGTTCGGGCCGACCCCCCAAACGGTTCGGACCCGTCGGGCCGGGTCCCTAGGTGGGCCGTGCTCCACCGGGCCGGGCCGACCCCCAGCCGGGTCGGACCCACCAAACCGGGTTGGGCCGACCCGCCAGTCCACTGGGCTTGACAGGCTGGACCCGTTACGCTTAAACGCAAATATCTTCTAGATCACGCGTCTGATTGACATGCCGTCTACGACACTGGGATCCTCGCGATGAGGTGGTCCTTTTGCGATACTCTAAGTGAGTTTTGGACAACTTTGGAAAACGTCCGGGTTTGGAACAAGCATAATTCCAACCATGCGCTTGGAACAGAAATGCTAATAACTCTCAGACTGAGCGTCCAATTGACGCGTCGTCTATCGTGTTGAGTTCCTTTTGATGAGACGGAACTACGAGATACATCAACTCAGGACTTCGTGGTAGTTGATGTATCGACTCTTGGCTCGAGGAGCGAACCCTCCCGGAATCGAGCGCACTGTGTGCGGGAACCCTAGAGCTGGATGTGACTGCGACGACTACTGTACCAGAATCCTATGTGGGTTCGACAGTGACGACTTCTATACTTGGTTCCTACGTGGGTTTGACAATGACGACTTCTGTACTTGGATCCTACGTGGGTTCGACACTGACGACTTCTGTACTTGGATCCTTCATGGGTTCGACAGTGATGACTTCTGTACTGGGATCCTACATGGGTTCGACAATGACGACTTCTGTACTAGGATCCTACGTGGGTTTGACAGCTTAGATGAATCACTGACTACAACTGATCATCTCTATTGCTATACGAAAGATGTATACCTTTGTGAGTTGAGTCTTGAATTTCAATCGTTATCATCTATGTGATTGACATTACTTTCCTGTGTGGACTGGGTTGGGCTTGAGCTCGAGAGTTGGAGCTGAACTGTGATTGGTAACTTAGGTATATGTATGGGCATATACCTAAGTAGAGTTGGTTGATACTTCGTGATTGTGTCTTTCTTCTGTGGTTTATCCTTTGTGGATTCTAGAAGACCTTCGGGGGTCTCAGGGTCCCTACTGAGTATTGTTATACTCACCTTTGCACAGGAAATGCCCGCACTTCGTTGTGTTGGTTACAGATGACAGAAAACATTGATCGAGGCAGAGTGTTGTGGAGCTGGACGGTACCCGGTGGTGGACCACTTGGCGAGACGTACACGGAGCGGACGGACGGAACTGAGGTGCTGAGGTGGCCATCTATACCCACCCTTCATGTGGGATTCTTGGAGGAAGACTCAGTGGTTGCTCTTTACTTTTCTGTAGTTGTACTTTATTGTTGGGCTTGTATTTCCAGCCCCTTTCCTTTCAGCACTTACTTTTGTATTCAGTTCTACTTAGTGTTTATTTTCAGTTGTTTCCTTTACCGCTTGTGTTCAGACTGTGTGTGTGTTACAGGTTAAAAAGACAATGCCTTCCCTTTTATCGGGATTATGCCTTTGGTGCTAGTCGCCAGCCCCTGGCCTATGGAAGGTGTCCTTGGGGTAGTCACGACACGGGTCCTGAGGATGGGTTGTGACAACAGGTGTCTATGTGTGACCGTTTCCGTCAGTTTTTTCACAATTTGAGAAGAATGACCATTAAGAAAGCAGAAGTGACAAAATTTGATGAGTCGTGTAGAGCCCACCGACCAAAGTACATTTCATCTCACGTTTGGGATGGATTATGTTTACACTGGTTGGATGATGGATTTCAGGGGAGATCTTCAGTGGGTCGGCAGAACCGGGGGAGACATGAGGTGACACATCGAGCTGGTAGTCGTACATTTAGTACGCATAGAGAGCATCTGGTAAATATATTTTTTAAATATTTTATATAACTTTAAATATAAATAGTTTATTTTATATTTCTGTAGGAAGTTGAGCATCCCGATATTACAGAGTACGACGTTTATCAGAGGTTGTACAGTGATCTAGCCACTAGAGAGATTGGAGGTGATCGCCAGTATCAGATTGTGGTTAGTATTTTTTTTCAGTTTGAAAATTAACTGCATATGATATTTTCACAATTTTAATTTCAAATTGGAATTGAAGGAGTCATTTTAGGTTGCGGCCTCTCAGACACAGGCTGAGAGTCAGGACGAGACGACTGATCAGACCAGTGCCCACCATTTCGATGAGGCGACATGGATGCAGGCGACTCAATATGGCTTTGAGAAGGGCCGAGTAGTTGGTATCGACTCTCATTTGACTCCTGATACTTATTATGGTACTGCTACGATGTCGACGTCCAGATCGAGAGGAGCTCGTGGAGAGACATTATCTTTTGCCTCATAGTATTAGGAGCAATTGCGAACTCAGACTGAGCTTATATATAGTTTGCAGAAGTAGTATGAAGAGATGTGTCGACAGCAGCAGTAGCTGCAGCAGCAACACGAGAAGGAGATGCGTCGATGGCAGCAGCAATAGCATCACGAGTAGATGAAGTACATGCGCCGTCTGAATCGTAGTTTAGGGATGAAGTTCCCTCAACCATCTCCTACAACTCCTCCACCTCCTCCAGAAGATGACCCCTCAGTGATTTTTTATGTTAAAAACATTGGAATTCAAGATTTTTTGTAATATGAACTATTTACAGTTTATGTCTTTTATATTGGTGCAAATATTGCATAATTTAATTTTTTTAATATTTTGTTATTTATTATTAGTATTATATTTTTTAATATTTTTTTTATTTTACTAATAATAATAATAATAATATTTTATGATATTTTATATTTTTTTTGTAAATATTGAGAATTTTAATAATTTTTTTAATAATAATAATATTAATTTTTCATTAATCATAATTTTATTAAATATATTTTTTAGTATTATATTTTTAATATTATTTATTTTACTAATAATAATATTTGATTTTTTTATGTTTTTTTTGAGAATATTGGTAATTTTAATATATTTTATTTTTTATTATTTTAATAATGTTAATATAATTTTTTCATTAATCATAATTTTATTAAATATATTTTTTTATTATGTTTCGTATTTGCGATGAGACCTTTTGCGACGGGCTCCTGTCGCAAATAGTTTAGATATAAATTTTTAATAAAATTATTTGTGACGAGACTACGAACCCGTGATAAATACTATTTATGATGGTGATTAGCCACTAAATGAGGCTAATATTCATTGTTAATATACATAATATTCACGTTCTTTATTATTCATAAACACCATTTTAGTGCATTTTACACTTTGAACATCATTTCATATTATGATTGAAATACCTTCTTAAAATGCACTATTACGTGGTACATTTTTTAACATCATTTGAAGTACCCAATGATTCATCTAATTTTAAGGAATATAATTATACATATTTTAATTTGATATTCTTTTTAACTGCATATTCACTTCAATATGAACATTTTTCATTAAAGTATCAATGAATGATTCATAAAGGATGATGGATATATTTGACAATGAAAGGAAGCAATTCCGGAGAATGAAGATTGGACACCAGCCCACTGATGAGAATGTGGGGCCCAACATACAGGCCCAATGAATCCCAAATTTCGTGGGATGCTAGAAGACATGTATAGGAATAAATTACCCTTCAGTATCCAATGCTAATTCGGCCTCCATGGTGTCCATTTAGGCGGCCCAAGTTAGTGATAAAATTCTGGGCCAGATTCTGCGGCCCAGAAAAACATCCCACTAATATGATCATATCTCATAATCCACAACTCCAAATGGGCCAAACTTTTACAGGCGGTTAGCATACATCCAAATATCCATTTTATTCTTCTATGTACCACTCTGATTCGGCCATCTAGAAGGTCGTTCAAGCGCGTCTGTTCAGTGAAGGAAAGCTGGCTTCCACCTCGGGTCAAAGGTGGAAAAATCCACTCTCCCTTACTTTCCACCCACCTATGACCTACCAAAATTAATTGAGGAGACTTGGGCTGTTGGAGGCTTGACCCAAGGGCTCAAAAATGCCTATTTAAGTCAGTGGTGTTGGAGTATTGAAGGATCTTTGAGATTTCTTTCATTGTAATGTTATGCTGCGGTTTTGTTGTCTCAAATTTGTCTTCCACATGTAAGTTGTTTTAATTCATCCTTGTTTCTTAATAAAAGTTATTGTTCTCTTATTATTCTGTTCTTATCCTTATCACTTTTATACCATTGGTTCAAGGTGTGAACTTGTTCATACCAAACCTTGTGATATTATCACACAATGGTGGAGTGATTGTTATTTTATTGTGTTTTTTTTACTTCTCTATTTCCTCTCTCATGAGTCTACTTCCCGCTTCCATTGAAACCATAACATCAATGGAAGACTAACCCACTTATGGGCTGATCCAAGGGAGTAACAAGGGGCTGGATTGGATGTTATTTATCACCCCATTAATGTATAATCACTTCTTTAATTGAGATTTTTATTTGATGATTTTTAAACTCCATCGTCCTTGTTGAATTTAAGGCCACACACTTCATGTGCTAATACGAACCTTTACCTTGAAGTGCTGAAAACTTTGATCCTTCAAGTGTATAGGTGATTAGTATTAAAGGGTGTAGGCATTAAACCATTAAGTGATGATGTTGTTTTATCTCCTTAAATTAAACCATCTAAAATATAAAAAATTGAAATCATTGAAAAGGAAATACGTCCAATCCACCCCGAGCGATAACCTAGGATCAACTCATTATTTTAAATTGAATTTACTTAAATCTGTTAGTGATCCTTTAAACCCATCTAAAATCAACCCAAGTTGACCACTTCATAACAAAAAATAATCCATAGAATGCACGTGTCTGTAGGTACTTCTTAGGTCTCTGAGGATTCGACAACCCAAACTAGACTACAAGGACCGTTCTACCTTCTTCTTTTGGGTAAATTTGAGTGAGAATCAATTTTTGGAGCCATTAACGGGGACCTAAGTATGTTATCTTAGATAATATCATCCTTTTTTTTCATCCCTCTTCTCTATTGTCACCCCCTCACTCCTATGGAAATCAATTTTGAACAAGCCCAAACATGGGAAACCTATCCCTACTTTGATCACCCAACCCCATGTGTGATGTACAATGACCATCCTAATTTCTACATGTAGGATCATAAACAACACAATGAACCACATTCTTTTTACCCCTATGATCCAAAAAATATCCCAATATATAATGAGTTTCAATCCCCACAAAGCCAATCTGAACACCCTCCTGTGCAATTCCGACAACTAAATTATCCACCTAGAATAGACCATTTGGATCAACCCCTTATCCATAATAATCCACATCCATTACTTGAAAAACTATGTCAACAAATGGAGATAATGAATTTTGAGGTTTCATCATTTAGGATAGAACTACAAAGAATTAAAAATTGTGAGGAACCCATCCCTACACAAACTATCCCTTCCATAACCTTATGTGAAGTGTCTCGTTTCCCACAAAACCCACATGAATTTTTTGAAGAACCAACCTTTGGATTTGGGATAGATAAAGAGGATCAATGAATTGCTGAAGGGTCTTTAAATCAAGAGGAAATTGACTTTTTGGATTCAAAAGAGGAGAATTTGACATCATGGATTGAGTCTCCTAAGTATAACTCCATTGATAAATTTTCAAAAACACCAACCATTGAACCATTGAGATAAATAACAAAAATTGAGTCCATACCCATTCCTAAAACTGATCTTTCCAATTTTGTGGTTGAATCTTCTATTCAAAAGGAACTAATTCTGTTGAGAAATTTTGAAAATGAAATTGAGTTTGATTCAAAGTCCCAACCTATGTCTAAAAGTGCTAACCTACCTAAACTTGAACGAAAGGACTTTCCATCTGCCCTTAAGTTTCCATTAATTGGGGATATCAAAAAACTTCCATTCTTCACAATTTCTTATATTGAAACCAATAAAGAGGTAATGATTCTTAATGTCTTTCAAAAGACTAAAAAAGAAATTTAATCCCCCATTTTTGATATTCCTTGGATTTTACCACTCATTTTAGAACATAGGTTTTTGCATGAAAAAATTTATAAACATAGAATGAATCTCAACCAAGATGAAGTGGTGAAACATTGGGTTATTAAGATTCTGAAAGTTGGTATTGGGTAAGTTGGGGGGATTAATGTCGGGCTGACGACATTAAACCAAGCGCTGCATGGGAGGCAACCCATGATTTTCAAGTTTCCTATCATTTTGTTGTTTTAATAAAATTTATATTTTAATTAATCATTTTTATATTTTAAAACTAAAATAGACTGTTGACATGTTCTTCTATTAGGAGTATGGATGGGTATGAAAGGGGAGTACCATATTCATCCGTGTCACGTTGCGTGATCCTTGAGTAATGCCTTACCCAAAAATTTAAAAAGAAGACAATGTATCATCAGTTTGTTTTATTTTAATGTTTTTGTAGGTTAAAATAAAAATACAAATAAATAAATAAAAATATAATAATAATAAAAAAGGGACACGTCGTGGGTCGTGGGTCAAACCCCGTCACAACCGGCGAAGCCGCAGGGATTCGAACCCGGGACCGAAGGGAGACAGGGGCACGCGCTTACCACTGACCTACAGTTTTTTGTGCTTCCTTATTATATAATTTATATATATATACTTATATTTTACTTTCTTTATTATATAAATAAATAAATATATATATTGTTTTGTTTTGTTTTGTTTTTCTCTTTATTTTTTCCTTTTTTCTACTAGGGAACTCTCTAAGTGACATGGATATCGAAGGACTAAATTAGAGCAACAAGAATTTCAACTTCAACCACCAGGTGACTTAATTCCATGATCCTCATTTTCAATTTCCTTTTTGAACTTTCATTATCTACCTCTACCCCTTCTAAATTTTCTTTTTTTTAAAAATACTGGGGACAATGTTATTTTAAGTTGGGGGGGGGGGGGTGGGGAGATAAAATAAAAATTCTTTTGTGTCAAAAAAATGAATGATTTGAAAAAAAGTGTAAATGGAAGGAAAAATTCCTTTAACTTTGAACATGGTAATACACATTGCACACTTTGAAACTGAATATCAAATAATTTAGCATGCCCTGATTCTAATTTTAATCCTTGTATAATTTCATGAGCATAGATTTTGGAAAGTGTGGCTATCCAATGTTATATTTCATCATTTATATTTACATCCAAATAAAAAAAAGATCACAATGCACATCCTTTGGATAGTGGGGTATTAGTTTAAGTTCATGGGGTCCCCTAAATAAATAGCATAAGTTTGGTGATCATTTTAGTTTAGTATGAGTATTCAATAAAAAAAATAAAAAATAATAATAAATTTGCGCGTAAAGAAATGAAATGACCTAATGCGTGACTTTAGACACTTGGGGATCGTGACTCCATAGTTGTCTGGCCCAAAGTTAGTAATTTTATCTCTATTTTTGTTAATTTGAATTTGTTTTTGACTGAGTTAACTTGAGATGATGTCCGAGTATGTGGGATTCACTTGGTGCCTCTTCGATCCTGGGAGTCATCGGCAAAGTCTCGCTATAGGGGTTGACTCTTTTGAGTGAAATTTCAATTACCATGGCAAAATTGCAAAAAAAAAAAAACAAAAACAAAAAAAAAACAAAAAAATATGATACAAAAAAAATTTAATACTCATCTTAATATTGAAATGTGATTCCACCTAGCGCTTCCGTCATTTTCTCCTTGAATAAAGATGAACCCCCATGTCTATTGTGATGTAGAACACATCCTCATACTTAATTGATATTAGATGAAATATGACAATGAATTTGAATAAAGGAATGAGCTTGATATTGGGATCTACTTATGAAAAAATCTTGTATTAAAATATTTTGATGGATTTCATGATTGTTTGGTATATGGGTTTCTGGTGATCATTGTGTATTAAAATGTTTTTGGAAAAGGGAATTCGAATTTCATATTGTTGAGATATATTTTGCTTGGGACTATCAAAACTCAAGTTGGGGGGTGTGATTAGCCACTAAATGAGACTAATATTCATTGTTAATATACATAATATTCATGTTCTTTATTATTCATAAACACCATTTTAGTTCATTTTACACTTTGAACATCATTTCACATTATGATTGTAATACCTTCTTAAAATGCACTATTATGTGGTACATTTTTTAACATCATTTGAAGTATCCAATGATTCATCTAATTTTAAGGATTATAATTATACATATTTTAATTTGATATTATTTTGAACTGGATATTCACTTAAATATGAGCATTTTTCATCAAAGGATCAATGAAAGATTCATAAAGGATGAAGGAGATATTTGGAAATGAAAGGAAGCAATTCTGGAGAAGACAGATTAGACACCAACCCACTGATGAGAATGTGGGGCCCAAAATACAGGCCCAGTGAATCCTAAATTTCGTGGGACAAAATTTTACATGAGGTTAGAAGACATCCAAAGATCCATTTTATTCTTCTATGGACCACTCTGATTCGGCCATCTAGAAGGTCTTCCAAGAGCGTCTGTTCGGTGAAGGAAAGCTGGCTGCCACATCGGGTCAAGGGTGGAAAAATCAACTCTCCCTTACTTTCCACCCACCTATGGCCTACCATAATTAATTTAGGAGACTTGGACTGTTGGATTCTCGACCCAAGGGCTCAAAAATGCGTATTTAAGGAAGTGGTGTTGGAGGATTGAAGGATCTTTGAGCTTTCTTTTATTGTAATGTTATGCTGTGGTTTTGTTGTGTCAAATTTGTCTTCCACATGTAAGTTGTTTTAATTCATCCTTGTTTCTTAATAAAAGTTCTTATTCTCTTATTATTCTTTTCTTCTCCTTATCACTTTGATACCGTTGGTTCAAGGTGTGAACTTGTTCATACCAAACCTTGTGAAATTATCACACAACGGTGGAGTGATTGTTATTTTATTGTGTTTTTTTTACTTCTCCATTTCCTCCCTCATGAGTCTACTTCCCGCTTCCATTGAAACCATAGCATCAATGGAGGGCTAACCCACTTATGGGTTGATACAAGGGAGTAGCAAGGGGCTAGATTGGATGTTATTTATCACCCCATTAATGTATAATCACTTTTTTAATTGAGATTTTTATTTGATGATTTTTAAACTCCATTGTCCTTGTTGAATTTAAGGCCACACACTTCATGTGCTAATATTAACCTTTACCTTGGAGTGCTAAAAATTTTGATCCTTAAAGTGTATAGGTGATTAGTATTAAAGGGTGTGGGAATTAAACCAGTAAGTGATGATGTTGTTTTATCTCCTTAAATTAAACCATCTCAAATATAAGAAATTGAAATCATTGAAAAGGAAATACGTCCAATCCACCCTGAGCGATAACCTAGGATCAACTCATTATTTTAAATTGAATTTACTTAAATCATTTAGTGATCATTTAAACCCATCTAAAATCAACCCAAGTTGGCCACTTCATAGCCAAAAATAATCCATAGAATTCACGTGTCTGTAGGTACTTCTTAGGTCTCTGAGGATTCAACAACCTAAACTAGACTAAAAGGACTGTCCTACCTTCTTCTTTTGGGTAAATTTGAGCGTGAATCAGACGGACCCATCACAAAAGATTTTTATATATAATGTATATAATCATAGACTTATTTGAGACGGGCCTGTCGCAAAAGTTTTATTTATATATAATGTATATAATCTGAGACTTATTTGCGATGCCGTTTTCTACAACGGGCTATTTGCAACAGGATCTCATCGCAAATATCCCATCACAAATAGCTCATCCCAAATATCTCTAATTCCAGTAGCGATGATTCAAAAATTTAATAAAAATTGAGGGAGGACATGTCACCTTTGCTGACAATGCTAAAGGAAAGATTATTGGCCTTGGCCAAATCGATAACTTTGACTCAGTTTTGATTTCCAAAGTACTTTTTGTTGATGGATTGAAATATAATTTGCTTCGCAGTTCATAACTATGCTATTATGGATTTCATGTTAAATTTTAAGATTATACTTGCAATGTTTTCAATTCTAAAAATTAATTAGTGTTTTTTGAATTAAGAAATGAAAATTTATACTCTATTAACTTAGATTCTATAGTCTCTCAAAATGTTGCATGTTTAAGTGTATTTCACAAAGAATCTTGGCTTTGGAATAGGAGACTAGGACACTGTAATAATCACTCCCTTAGAAAGTTAACTAGAAAAATCTTAGTTAAAGACCAACCCAAACCTGAGTTTCCAAATGATAAAGTGTGTAATCCTTGTCAAAAGGGAAAGCAACACAAAATTTCCTTCAAACCAAAGAAAGAATTTTCAACTTCTCAACCTATTGAATTGGTTCACATGGATTTGTTTGGACCATCTAGAGTTTCTAGTTTAAATGGAAAGTACTATTTTTATGTTATTGTAGATGACTTTTCTAGATATACTTGGACTTTCTTTTTGACTCACAAAAGTCAAGCTTTCTCTCATTTTACCAAATATGCCAAAACTATAGAAAATCTCAGTAGACTTAGAATTAAATCCTTAAGAAGTGATCATGGTCGTGAGTTTGAAAATCAAGAGTTTGAATCCTTTTGCACACAAAATGGCTATAGTCATAATTTATCTTCCCCTAGAACACCCCAATAAAATGGAGTTGTGGAAAGAATAAATAGAACCTTGTAAGAGATTTCTAGAACCATGCTTAGTGAATATGACTTACCTATTTATTTTTGGACTGAAACTGTAAATACAACATGCTATATTATCAATAGAGTGTTGATTAGACCTATTATTAAAGGAACTCCATATGAGTTGTGGAATAATAGAAAACCAAAAGTTAACTACTTCAAAGTTTTTGGTTTCAAAGTTTATATCCTTAATACTAAGGACAATCTTGACAAATTTGCATCCAAGAGTGATGAAAGATTTTTTTTAGGATATTCAATCTCTAGTAAAGACTATAGAGTGTTTAATAAAAGAACTAAATGTGTGAAAGAATCTGTCCATGTCATATTTTATGAAACAGGTCCACATGAGCCTAAAACCACTCTAGAGAACATGGAGGATGATATATCAAATCTGGACATTAATTCAAAATTCTCTAACCATCTTATAAAGGAATCTGTGAAAACTTCTAATTCTGTAAATTCTTTTTATTCAGGTCCCAATGAACCCAAACCTATTGAAGAACCTGAAATCACTAGTCCTATTTCTAGAGCTATTAGAACTCTTAAGAACCATCCTTTAGATGTTGGTGTACGAGACATAGATAATGGAACTAAAACTAGAGCTTCTCTTAGAAATTAGGTTGAACGTTAAGTCTTGTCACAACATGAACTTAAAAACATTAATGATGCTATCAATGATGAATTTTGGGTGATGACTATGCAAGAAGATTTTAATCAATTTGAAAGGAACACAGTTTGAAAACTTTTTGAGAGACCCAAAGACACATTCACCATAGGCACTAAATGAGTGTTTAGAAATAAGGTAGATGAAGCTGGTAATATAGTTAGAAATAAGGCTAGATTGGTTTCACAAGGCTATAGTCAAGAATAAGGAATTGACTATGAAGATACATTTTCACCAATAGCTAGATTTGAAGACATCAGAATTCTTCTTGCTTATGCTGCACATCTAAATTTCAAACTATATCAAATGGATGTTAAAAGTGAATTCCTAAATGGGTATATAGCTGAGGATGTATCTGTTGAGAAACCCCCTGGTTTTAAAAATCCTCATTTTCCAAATCATATTTTTAAATTATTAAAAGCTTTATATGATTTAAAATAAGCTCAAAGATCTCGGTATGATAGATTAAGTACTTTTCTTATTTCCAAAGGTTTTACAAAAGGAATAGCTGATCCTACCCTTTTTATAAAATGAATTTCCAATGATGTTTTATTAGTTCAAATATATGTAAATGACATTATCTTTGGATCATCGAAAAATTCTATATGTATTGAATTTTCTAAAATGATGCAAAACAAATTTGAAATGAGTTTAATGGGTGAACTAAAATTCTTTCTTGGATTTAAAATATTTCAAAATAATGATGGTATTATTTTAAATCAAAGAAAATATATTAGAGATCTTCTAAAACATTTTGGTTTGGATAACACTAAAATTAGTGACACTCCATTGAGTACTACTTGTAAGTTGGATCTTGTTGAAGATGAAAAATCTGTTGATCAAACCAATTACAAAGGAACGATTGGAAGTCTGTTATACCTAACTACTAGACGACCTGAAATTATGTTTAGTGTGTGTATGTGTGCCTATTTTCAGGAAAATCCTAAGGAATCTCATTTAAATGCTGTTAAAAGTATTTTCAAATACCTCAAGCATACACCCAATCTAGGGTTGTTCTATCCCAGAGGACAATCATTTGAGTTAGTTAGTTATTCTGATACTGACTTCTATGGTTTTAAGTTAGATAGAAAAAACACCCCTGGAACAAGTCACTTTTTTGACAAGTCACTAATATCATGGTGTAGTAAGAAACAAAATTCTGTTACATTATCTACTGTATAAGTCGAATACATAGCTGCTGGTAGTTGTTGTGCACAAATTTTTTGGATGAAACACACATTACTAGATTATGGATATCAATTCAGGCATATACCTATAAATTGTGACAATATAAGTGCTATTAACATCTCAAAAAATCCTGTTTCACACTTTAGGAAAAAACATATTGATGTAAGACATCACTTTTTGAGAGATCATTATCAAAAAGGAGACATTACTTTGGAATTCATTGGAACTGAATATCATCTTGCTGATATATTCACCGAACCTTTAAATTCTGAAAGAGTAGATTACATCATATATGAGTTAGGGATGATAAATCTTAAGTAGTAAGTATACTGTTTCATAGTTTTCTATTTCATGTTTACGGTCTCACTATTACTGTCTAGCACTTACTGTCTCAAACAATACAGTCACACAGTTTAGAAATCACACAGTTATGGTCTCACCGTGAAAGCCAGTTACAGTCTCACCGTGAAAGTTGATCACAGTCTCACCGTAAATATGCTTTATTATTTTATTTATAAATTATAACATGTATCGTGGTAATTAATTATTTTACCCTTTTACTTTCTAGTGTTTTTGATCCCGTGATGATTGATATCCCTAAATGATAAAATAAAATAAGTTTCACTACTTTATTCACTCGAGCTCTCTTATCTCAAACCGTAACCCCTCTCTCAACCCTTTGGTTTTATCTCTCTCTCTCTTGAACCTTTGTTGAATGCCTAGGATGAAACACCTATCATCGTCAACTCCTGAGAAGCATAGTTCAAAGAAGAAGTTAAAAATTGCGCCGATGTTAGAACCCAAAGGTTCCCTGAATCCAAATTTGGTAGATAGAATAGTGGTACCAGAAAAGGAGATATGCCCTAAGCGGCTTATGTCAAGTAAGTCTTTGGTATTGAAAGTAATTAGAGAGCAAGGATGGATGGATTGACTCACAAAGAAGGATAAACCTATTTACCCAAAATTAGTTGCACAGTTTTATCAGTATGTTTAATTCTCTTTTGATACAAAAATATGGCTATGTTGTGAAAAGTTGGATCAATGGCCAGATTTGTACCTTTTCTTTGAGGTTATGGGATGGATGCCTTAGGATACCTCATGAGGGTATTTCTTTGGACTACCATAGAGGTCATCCACCTCCAAGTGAGTTCTCTATTTTGGAATAAACATTGGGAATCTTAACTGGGAATGAAACAAAGTGAAGAGCCATAGCTTCTGAGCTAGATGGTGAAACCATACTTCTATTTAAGTTTGTTCATAATCTAATTAGACCCAGAAAATGTGATTTTTATAAACTCATGTATCAGGATGTATTTTTGATACATCTCATGAAGAATGGACATAAGATCAACCTATCCATGGAGAAAAGCATGGGTAGAAGATAATGATTGGGTTTATGAAAAATTTAATCCAGTGGAACACTCTTCAAGACCTAAGGATATTTCTGATCCTGGTTTGGTGCTAGATGAGATTGTTGAGTATTCTGATGAGGAAAAAAGAGGAAGATGTTGTTGTAACTACAGTAGAAAATGTTATGGATGAGAAGAATAGTGAACTTGTTCTCCAATATATAATTGAGAAGGAAGTGCCTATTCCTAAAGAAGTTGTTGATATGCAAGAACAACCTACTTACAAAGAAGAATCTGTTGTTTTTGTAAGTGAAAAGGATGTTGTAGAAGAGAATATATAAGGAGATCTTTATTTTAAGAAAGAATTTTCTCTTGAGGAATATGTGGAGGAACAAGATTTTCTTGAATTTATTCCATCTGCTGAAGAGAGAATGGAGCAATTCTTTTAGTTGTCTAGAAAGGAAATGAGTGAGGATATCAGGGTTGGAATCTTGGAAATAGATCAAGGACCTAAATCTCTCAGTCCTAAGAAAGATGCACCTATTGAGGGGGAGAAACACCTGAATCTAGAACCTGTTGAAGTCCCCAATCCTGTTGATCCAAGATCAGTAGATACATGGTATAAATTACCTAGTTATTTTGATGTGACTAATTCCCAGGAAGCCTCAGTGAAATGTATAGATCTTTCTACTGTGTTTCAATTGAAACCAGTATCTGCTCTTGATGTTATAACAACAAAAGATCTTGAGCCTGTCTCAGATCCTATTTCTGAACCTTCACAAGAACCTTCAAACTTGGTGAGTAAGGATGATTTGAAAGCTTTTGAAGCTACCCTATTGGATGGATTTGAAAAACTCATGAATACCCAACCAGCTCTTGTAACCAATTTTAGTGAGAGAGATGCCGCTCTATTGTTGGAAAATATCATATGGAAGATTCAACCCAAGATGTTTCATGAGATTCAAGAAGTTAGATTTGAGAACAAATAGTTATGTGATGAAGTAAAGACTCTCAGAGGTATGGTTGAAGAAATACAGAGAGTGATGAACTAAATATCAGAACCTGTTTCTCATCCCATTGAGGATGTTGTTAGTTAGATTTCACAGGAAGTATCCTCCCCGATTCAACATAATATAACCTCCTTGGCTAATAAGGTAGCTGAAAGAAATAAGAAAATTGTTCAAGAGATGTGTGAACTTTTTATTGGTCATAACAAGTTGAATGATGAGTATAAGGTTTGTCTCTAGAAAGTTCTAAATCAACTGAAGTCCCTTACTTCAGCTGTTATTACTTCTCAAGCCTCTAAAAAATCCTCTCAACCCTCTTTAGATATTGATCTTCTCATATCAGTTGTCAAAGAAGATCTTCAGGCTATACTCAGTGGTTTTGACAAAGAGTCTCTATCTGAAGTTGTCAAGAACAGTGATATACTTCTTGATTTGGTGAGAATTAAATCCAAAATTACAAATTATTCTCAAGAATATATTACTAAAAAGGTGGAATTCTACTTCAATAGGATCTTCTCAAAGTATGACATGACCAACCACTTCAAGTACCTTGTAGAGAATCTGTGAATCCCTCCTGTCACTCAAGATTTTAAAACTCAAGTCCAAAAGATCAAAGATTTCACTCCATTGTTGGATAATTTTATAGAGAACAAGTTTGACTTTCAGAAATCCATGTAGTATGGTGGCGAGATCATTGTTGACTTTATCAAGATTTTGAGGCCTTATCTTCATGTCCAGAGTACTTCCATTTTCGCTCTCGCAGCTGCACCCCTGAGATCTGGTTTGCCTACCTTCTCATCCTCTGACCTTGCCTCTACATCTATGTCTGTCTCTCAGGCTCCGAGTCAGATCATACTGGTTATCCTTGATCAACAGTTGCCTCAGTATTCCACTACACCTACCTTGACCCCTTCTGTTATTGAAGGACTCCCTTTACCTTCTCTATCAACTGGTTCACTCCCTTTTTCCACTTCTACCTATGCTCCCATGGCTTCCTCGTCTGATGGTGCAGCCAAGGGAAAAGAGAAGACACGCTAGCGCTGAAGAAAAGTGACTACTATATTATGATAGGGATGATATATGTATTCCTGTTACTTACTGTTTTTAATGAAACTTTTTATCCATCTAATTCATTGTGAACTTTTATTTTCTATTTCTTATTTAATCTTTTTGATAATCCCAAAAGGGGGAGAAATATGTATTCTATATGCACACTAGGAAAAGACACATTACCTAAGAATAGATATCTCACCCACACGATTTGTGATCATCAAAAAGGGGGAGATTGTTGGTCTCCTCATGTGTTAATAACGTTTTAATGATAAAAAGTCTAATACATTCTGTAACACTTGTTAATACTGTGTAATCCGTCTCAAATCATGTGTACAGATGATTGGTTTCTTTATGCTTTAAATAAACCTATCCAAGATCTTAAGTTCTATATTTAATTATTGTAAACTATTTTTTAATTCATGTTATAATGAGTTTCCTTGATAAATTATTGAGTCATATCCATTATATGAATATCACTATTTAAGTTTGTATACAGATATTTGGATAAGTTTGAGAAACCGTGAGTCTGCCACCAGTTTTGTTTTTCTAGCAAAGGACCATACACCGCGACCTAGACACCGTGACCCAGACACCATGACCCAGACACCATGACCCATACACCGTGACCCAGACACCATGACCCAGGCACCGTGACCCAGGCACTGTGACCCAGGCACCGTGACCCAGACACCGTGACCCGGACACCATGACCAGACACTGTGACCAGACACCGTGAATCAGATATTGTGACCAGACACTGTGATCCTAACACCACATCTGTGCTACCAATTTTTGATCTCTATACAACTATGTCATCATAGCTGTCTCACTGCTCAAAGATAAACAAGGAGACACCATTTCATTAAGACACCATTTCCAGAAAAACTGTGACACCGTTTCTTAATCTGTTTTTTCATTTTTCAATTTAATCTCTAACGATCATATTTGTAGGTTTTAAATGCACTGACATAATTAACGCTTCTTTGTAGACATGCCACCTGACAATATGAGGTACAAGGTGAATAATTCATGCATCCTGTCAGCTCCAACACTGCTTTCTATTAATAAAAAGAATAGTGTGTCCTGAAAAAAAGAGGAACAAAAATAGTGGCAACATAGAAACAAGTGTGTGTGCGATAACGAAGAAGCACTATCATTCTTGAAAGAAGAACCGACACATGCAACCCGAAACTAAAAAATAACACACGAATCATACTTGAATCCTAGAGTCGAGAACATTTTCGCACTATCAACTCCATGAAGAACACGAGCTAGATCTAACTAACTTGCGATACTCTGTTTTCCACAAGAGGACTCAATTTCTGCATCTGCTTTATCCTAGAAGTCTATAGCTACATAGATTAACACTCAGAGCACTTCTAACCTTATCTCATCATTTTTTCTCTGTTGTGTATTGTTTTTATCTTTCAAGCAGTGTGTGTGTGTCTGTATAAAAGCAAGATCTGTCTCTTGCATTAAACTAAAGGATACAAGATATCCTTTTTCATACATCTTTTTACACTTGTTTATTCCCACAGATAAGTGTGGAAGAGGTCCCTGTGTGACCTAGTAGTTCATACCCATGAAGAACTGTCGAAGAGGTCGTGTGACCTAAAAAGTCATGTGTACTCTTGTTAACCCCGATCTAGGGTGTGGATCACGTTTATTTATATAAACTGGTTGGTGGAAGGTGATCACCGAGTTGAGTGGATTAGGTCTTGGCTTGAGACTGAACCACTTTTTTTATATCTGTTGTGCTCTTTAATTTAGTTTTCTCTGTTTTACTATATAATTCAGAAATCACTAAATTTACTTTGATATTTAATCTTGAAAAGAAGTTATAATTGCTTTGTCTTATTAGAATAGCTTCAAAAGTAATGTTAATAACTGATATTAAGATTACTGATAATTAATCAATCTTTTAAGAAGTTATTTAAACAGTCAAACTTTCATAACCGTATTACTTTGATTAACTGGGATGCATTTAAATTTATTGGGGAACCATTTTAAGAATACCTTTTAAACATAAATTTTTATAGATACTCAATTCACCCCCCTCTTGAGTACTCTACTCCGACCAATAATAATCATTTTTAGAAAAAATTAATAAGGATGAAAAGGTATATGTTTTTTGAAAATAATGGAGAAATTGATTAAGGAAGGTAAATTTCTTGATTTTAATGTTGATAAAGAAGGTATTATTTGATTTGGTAAGAGGTTATGTGTTCCAAGTGATTATTAGTTTAGGAATGAATTATTGATTTAAACTCACAAATCTCAATTTTTCATTCATCCTCATAGTATAATGATGTACTATGAATACCAATAATTTTTGTGTGTGAGAAGTAATAAAGAAATACATTGCCAATTTTAACATGAAATGTTTGAATTTTAAACTGGTTAAAGATGAGAAAAAACTATTTAAAGGGATTATTCTTTCATTTTCATTACCTAAATGGAAATAAGAGAATATATTAATGGATTTCAATGTTGTATTAAAAATGACATCTCAAGGTAATAATATGATTTGGGTAATTATTAATCATTAGACTAAATCAATGATTTTTCTTCATATTGAAGATACTATGTATTTAGACCAGATTGCTCAAATATATCTTAAATATATAATAAGGTTAAATTTATTACATATACCTATATTATTTTATCATGATCCGAGATTTATATCAAAAAATTTAGAGGACTTCTGATGTCATTGGGTACTAATTTATATTACAATACGGGGTTTCATCCTCAATCTAATAGAAAATAAAAATTAATAATTTAGATCTTCAAAGATATGATTTGGGAATGTTCAATAGATTACTAGTGAAGTTGGGATAAACATCATTAATTAGATTGATTTTATTATAATAAATATTTTCATTCTAAAATATTAATAGAACCATTTGGGATATTATATTGAAACCTGTGTCAGACTCCAACTTTTTGAGAAAAAGTCATAAAAACAATATTATTTTGATAAAATTTGATAGAAGAGACGGTTTATAATGTTATATGATTTAGTATCACATAAGTTTTGCTCAAAGTGGGCATAATATTTGGGTAGATAATAGTACAAATGATCACTTTTTTGAGGTAGGAGATCATATTTTTCTTAAAATAACTTATTGGAATGGTGTTTTTACTTTATAAAGGAAAAGTAAATTATTTTCATGGTTTATTAGTATATATAAAATTTTAGAGAGGGTTATGTCATTTTTCTACCATGTAGACTTACCTTTGAGTTTATATTAGGTACATGATGTGTTTCATGATTCATTGTTAAGGAAATTCATACCCAGTGCATCTCATGTTTTGATCCCTGAAGTAGATCAATTGGAAGAGAATATTTCATAGAGGAAAATAAAGTTCAAATTATACGTCTATAGATAAAATTATCTAACTCAATTGGATAATTATTATTAAAGAAACACATGATTCCAGAAGGATTATTGGAATCTAAAAATGTTATGCGATAAAACTAACCCAACATTTTAGATGATGAATAAAATTATGAGGATACAATTTCTTTAAGAGGGGAAAATGTTAAAAACTAGGTAATGTTAATAATTAATAAATTTCATGAATTATTAATATTCATCATTATATTTTAGAGAGTCATATTCACTATTATAATATTATGTACTTTCTTAATATAAAAATAAACAGTTTTTTTCTAACCAAAATATTTTCCATGTAATATGTATCTTTTTTTTAAAAGTTAAAATTACAAAATTTTGAAATATAATTTTATTAAATGGTCTCAATTTTTATAACAGTATTTTAAAATTATATTAGAGGTTTTTCCAAAATTTTTATAAATAATTTATTTTTAGATGAATGGTGAAAAATACTAATATTACAAATACTGTCACTTTTATGAAATTATCATTATTTAAAAATGAAATGAATGTTTATAAAAAATTTTTATAGACAAAATATATTTTTAAGAATATATAAAATTAATTTAAAATTGTAATGTTGAACTTATAAATCTAGGTTAGACATTTTGGAAATTTAAGTAATATTTTTATTCTAATTAAAACAATTTTTTGATATTTTATTTTAATAAAAATTTCACAAGGTTCCTTTTATTTTTTGGTTTGGTTTAAAACTCACATAAGTCTAATTTTATTTATCTTAATCAAATAAATTCCATGGTAATCAATATTATACTTTATTTTGGTGTAATATCATTTTGTTTTCTTAAAAGGGAATTGATCTAAAAACAATCTTTCAGTGCATTTTACAAACTTATACTAAATGTTGTTTTTTACCAAATTTTTAAATTGAATCTTAGAAAATGGATTCCATATTTATAATAAGGTTTTTCAAAATTTTAATTTATATAATTAATTTTTAGTTATAATGAATAGTTACCATGTTAAATGATTTTCTCCACAATAAACATTAAAAGGTTTAATGATGGGGTTAAACTAAGTTACAAGGTTTATATCAAATATTAGATTGACTCAATCTATAAATAGTATCTAAAATGGTTCATAAACCGGCCTTAATCACACCACTCCATATTATAGAGGGTTCTAACTACCAGTGAGGGCCTATAGTGTGTCCATGGGGAGACTATGCTCTCATATCAGAGTAAGTAAACAATGAAAATAACCAAAAAAATACACAATGGAAATAATTAGAGTGTGGAAGTATTTTTTTTAAAATGTTATAATAATGAATTGAATGAAATAATTTCTTGAATGGACATGTCATACATAAAACAGTGATCTAATTCCAGTCTAAATCATATACACGAATAACTAAAATAAAAAGAATGTGAAAAGAAACACACAAGTCTCCTATAGTACTTTAATTTGAACCAAACACCCATGATCCATGTAATCATCATGGTCATCCCACTTAATTAGTCATGGGCCTCAGTGAAATATATTCCTACAACTAAGTGAACATATACTTAGGTACCCTAGTGCAATGGAGGCCCGAGTAGGGTGATTACAAAACTCAGTAGGTCACCACCAACATGATACCATACATATCTAGTAAAAATAAGGTTATGTATACATGAAATACTCAAATAAAATTAAATATGTAATTGATGAAAATAAACTAAATAACTAATATCATACAGAGGGCTTGATGCTACCCTTCTCTAACTATACATGATGCACCTAGTGTTGAAAATGTATTTGAGAAAGCTATATCACCACATGGGGGATACAAGTCATAGGCCCGAGATCACCAATACTTGCCTCTAATAAATATAAAGGATGATTTATAAGTATCAACTGACCATACCATAAATATTACATAGATTTGGATGTCATACCACTCAAGACATGTGTAACCAGTGGAACCCAGGAAACATCTCGATGTTCCCTAATCCAATTTAATGTCAGACTATGAGGTCCCTATCTATAGGAAATCAAGACATTGGAAATAGTATTATTCCTATGGGTGATGAATTTTTGGTAATGTATAAGTTATACTCTCATAGATCAAATATTATAACTCAATTCCATTCAATCACTATCTCAATAATCAATTCTAAGATAAATCTGGGAAATGTAAAAAGGTACGCTCACACAATATTAGTGAGTATCACAGGCAATGATCTAGGAGATCATTCATCAATCCATAGGTATGTCACAACCATCTAGTTCACAGGGGAAATACGACCACATTGAAACCTCTAGAATCACCTGGATCCTAGTGATCTAGGCATTCTGGGTGTAAAATTAACTAATAGGGGCTCTGATATGCACTCAACAACCCACTCTATAATCCCCATGTAGGAGGAATCCCAGTGACACTATGAATTTCAGTAATAGTACCATTAAATAAAATAAGGATCATAAGCCAAAACACATGAAGTATCTCTTGGAATCCCCACCATGCCATAACATCATATCATTTCTATTGGTTGAGTTCTAGGAAGCATATTTCCCATTTGTAGATACATAAAAAATAACTGTGTGATTGAAAAAAATAGAAGAGTAGGATGGATAAACATCAAAACCTATATCTACTACCACCACCCTGTAGGCTCACATGTTAGGTCCATGTTCTAAGATGACACCCACTACCATCCTTTCCCAAATGCATAACTTACTAGCTGAGGTTTGGTCAACCATAAGGATACCCACTGATACCTCTTAAATGAAAACAACAGAGAGGTGTCCCCTTCAGGGATCATTGAGTTCCACACATAAGAAATTGTATCCCTATTGGGATCCTCTAAGTCAATATGGTATCAATTTAGCACCCGATACACCAGGATATCATGTCTCATGTCATTGGGAATATATTAGCATGGCTATACTATATATATGTGGTTTTTCCACTACAAACACTATAAGGATATGGATCATGACCCTTCTTAATACCAAGGTCATTCTAGGAGGGTCTTCACACCTAACCTAGTTCCAGTATGTCTGTGGTATCTCCACCCATGCTTACACAAGGGTTTATATGCCTGACCCAGTCCACTATCACCTTTTAAGAGGTCTAGAGGCTACTCGGTGTCTCAAGGGTCACATTCTTGGCTATTTGGGGCCAAGTTATTAAGCTAACACACATTGTCTATTAATGAATAATGGAATCCATAAATTTTTATATATCAATTTTATTTTAATTAAAAAATACATTGGAATATATTTAAATAAGTGGAATCACCCATAGGGGTGATCCCAAGAATCTATATACTACCCTAAAAATTCATAAATACCATAGGGAACTACAACCGACCACCTACCACATAAGAACCTTTCCATTTATTTTCCAAGGGCCTGTAGTGGCTACCATGGTCCATCCAAACTCATTTGAGACATACAAGGCCCTATCTTAAAAAAATGACCAGAAATAATTAATTATGATCACATTATAATTAATTTATTTATATTAATAAGTTATAAAAATATAAAAAAATAATTACAAATACATAAAGATCAACCCTTGATTGAATGATTTTGTTTCATCAGAACCATGACCTAAAGTTCGAAAAAAACCCAAGGCACATCCTCAACCATAAACATGGCATAAAACCTAAAAAATGATGTCAAAAAATCCTAATAAAATTAATGTAAAATTTATTTCTCTATAAAATAACTATAGAGACATAACTAAATGAAACATTATGAAAAAAGTGTATATAGTCTTCTAGGTCACCCAATTCCCTAGAAAAGAAAAAGCTCAGTCACCAGTATCTGATTCCACCATGATCTAGTGAAATCAAAAATCAAAAACCAAACTGGTGAAACAAAAATTATGAAATAGCGAAGTAGGAGGTAATAAGAGTCTAATAGAGTGATAAATTTACCACTAATCTCGAAATAATGGCTTCAAAATCCACTAATATCACCCCAAATTGAAGGGGGAAGAAAGAAGGAAGAGCAGGATGTTCCCTAGTTTGTGCATGAGAGAGGGAGGAAGAAAAGAGTGGGATAATATCTTAATTACTATATAGGTAAATGGATAAATTACCTTTTTAATGAGATTCATGGTTTAACTATAGGGTCGTACAAACTGTGTGCCCCTACAATTCAAGGCACACTCACCTAACATAGTTTCGATGCACAGTTTAACAAACCATACACCAACCATATGACATGATAACATTTTATTGAAGGGACTCACAAGGTTTTCTAGGCCTCATGTATAGTTTATCCCAACCCATGAACCTATTTAAACTATGATGCTAGGTTATATTTCATGATTAGTACTAATATTTCACCAACCGTGCACCTTAGGCTACACTTTTCCAAAAATTTTACTCTGAGACCTTAACCCATAGAACGATCCTAAAACCACCAAACCACCATCCCAACCCCAAACTATATCTAAAAATACCATTTTAAGGGGATCCAACATTTGTAATGATGTTCTTAATCTCTGATAAAAACATGACCAATTTGATATTTGAAAATTCATTTTCCTTCTAAAATTTATAACTCGTATGATTGTGGGATATTACAACCCTGACACCTTAACACTTATCCTCCTAAAGAAGTATTAGTGGGAATCAAAATGAACAACTCGAAAAACTTTGGTCTTGAACTCTTCTCAAATGGTTGCTTTGCATTTCTAATTGCCAAACATGCTTCCAAAAATAATTTAAACATACAATTCATAACCCACTAAAACCTCAGAAAACACTCATAACCATTATAAAAACATCAAGATGACACTTACACGAGCCTGTATAACCCTAGAAATGACCATGTCATCATTA
The DNA here is from genome assembly GCA_963277665.1 of Viscum album. Lineage (NCBI taxonomy): Eukaryota > Viridiplantae > Streptophyta > Magnoliopsida > Santalales > Viscaceae > Viscum > Viscum album. The sequence continues at coordinate 745,332,551 of OY728129.1, read as the reverse complement.
CATTTATAAACCGGCCTATAGTTCTTCCTATAATTGGATCTTAATTTCAACAGCCAATTCTGAGCCACAATACTTGCACCACCATAATTCTGATCCATTTCTCCCAGTCCCCTATTTGATCTAAAAATTAAAATTCCAATTGAACAATATTAAACTAGTCACACCAAATTTTCCTTGTAAAGCTCGAACTGACCCTAGAAATGCACCTGTCTCATCATAATGGCATTCCTAATGCATTTTCCTCACCGAACACATCTGGAAATGCAAGAGAGATTAATTCGAACCACCTTTGACTAAATATTCTTAAAAATTCATAGCTTATTCCACTGATGAGTATTCCTAATCCAATAACCTTACATCATCACAAGCTATCCCGATCCCATGCCCATTCTAAGAATCCACCCAAGTTTATATTTGAACTTGTATTTGGCATTCACCATGGAAATACAATAGTACAAGGTTCCCTAATAAAACAAAATATAAATAAAATGATAACCTTACAATGACTGATCTCATCCTCACACCACCCTTCTCACACGAGGGTCACAAATTGGAGGCCAACACACTACTCCCCACCCCAGGAGCATCCTTGTTGTCATGCTATGAGAATGATATCATGATGATCATAGCCTATGCCTCATCCATTTCCATACATCATGGCTGCATTGGGTAAAACCTCACTCATTCCAAAGTGAAAACATAAATGTCAAAACGTACCCATCCCTAAATCCATGGTAATGGAATTTGTTACATCCTTTGAGTTCAAACACATAACGGGGTCACTAAACTTGATTCATTCCTCAGATTACTCTACCGGTAAATGCATGTCTCTCTACCAAGTTATGATCACATCAATCTAGGATTTACTTACATTTAACTAACCTCTAATACCACATCATAAGACAATGTATGTCAATGTCCAACCTTGGGTCAAAAATCTTATGAAATAAGAATTATTTCCAATATAGACCTTACCACATGGGTACTTCCCTTAGTTCAACTAAATATCTGAGTCACCAGGACTATAAGAATAAGATTCAAAACCATCAATAATAATCCCACACTCTACTTCTGACCAATGATTCATATTACATAGTTACCACTTACAACTGGTGTGAACCAGATTATACCTACAAAATGGGTATACAACATGAGTGGCATGGTATAAAGGCCAATGTGATTATTCTCTACAATACATCAGTATCGATATACCCAGATCTCTCTAGGAAATCATCTTCAAAATCAGGCACCTTACACATTCCATGATTCATTAATGAATACATGCCTTACAACTTCATTTTATCACCATAAATAAACACCCTTGTTTTGAAGCATGTCAATCTCACCCACATGATTAAAAAAAAGTCAGTGTTATTACAGTCATGAGCATATACCCATGCACTAACCATGTTTCTAGCCACACAACCACTTCTCAACATAAAAAACAACCTAAATAGTACTTCCTATTAGACTAAAAATTAACTTTTTTATTATCAAACACTTTTAAAGAAAAAATGAGAAACCACAGAGTCTAACATTGCGACCACGAAAAAAACACAATAGAGAAATACCATGAAAAACTATAGAATCTTCCCCTATCCAACAAAGTAACCATGTCTACAAGACTCCACTGATGCAAGGCCATTTAGAAAGCTGTCTCATGCAAAGTTGAACAGGCCCAGAACCGATAGAATAACCATACCCTATAAATCATCCGGTTCCAAATAAAAACCACCAGTGAAGACTTCATGCTCTAACCCCATTTGAAGCAGATCCCAGTAGCATGATGGTTGAGAAGAATCAAAACACACATCAAAACCACATAGAGACAAATACACCAGTAGACCCCTCAGGCGGATGATCTTTCCAAACCAACCAACTAACCAAGGCCACCAAATTAAACATGATCATTAAAAATTAACTTGAGCCTACCAGATTTTTTACCCCTAACCAATTTCCAATATAAATATAAAACCTAGGTACCTGGAACCTCCATCATCAGTATTTCAAACTCAGAAGCTAGCTACTTCCATGAATGTATATATTCCTCAATGATGATCTTACCTTTATTGAATCCCCCTACTAGAATTAAATCAAGTTTTTCAATCTAGGCATATTTCTCTTTAGTGAGGACCACCCTTAGAGAACTCCCCATCATTTTAGATTCCTCCTATTCAGTTGTATTAAGCAACAAGGCCTACTGAACCACCTCATCTTCTAAGATTAAAAGTAGCTCCAAGATTTGATCATCATGGATCCCTGTGTTCTTTTGGTTCAATTTCTTAGAGAAAATCTACTTATCATTTGTGTTTTTTGAGGACCGAGTCTCTAATAGAGGTGGTAAAAAGGATTAGTCCTTCCCCCTTCCTCCTTTTAAGACTTTTATTTCTCTTCAGACTAGAAGCTTCATCAGCCGAGACACTGGGATCGCTTCCATTGGGGTCCTTCATGTATACCCCATCAGTAATAACCGGTTCCACAGTATCATAATTAAGGCCCTCATGAGGAAGGTCTTCAAACTTGTTACTCAATTGCAGCAAGGACCCAACCATATCATCTAGGCCCCCAGCTTCCCCGGCTCTAAAATATTTGGCCACATCCAATTTAGAAACTCCATCTCCCACCACTATGTGTTCCATAACCAACTTACCCCCAGAAAAAGTGTGTCCCAACCAATACTCTCTATGCTGAACTAATTCGACACCCAAGTACACTAAGGTTGCTTGGATCCTCCAAATCCTACCTCAACCTGCTAAATACTTCAGTCACCTTTTTGTTATCCTGGGGCACTAAATCCTTCTTCAATGACTCAATACCATAAAAAAACTCAACAGGCATATCACGAACACCTACAGGATGTTCCTCCTCCATAGACCACAATGACTGATAATCCCGACCTCTACCTTCAAAATTGGATGCCATCTATTCCAGACCAGTATCCACACAAACTGCTGAAGATTTTCCATTATCGCTATCCTTCCTCCTTACCGTAATCTGAGTTCCTCGATGACAAACCTCCTTCGAATGGAATGAGAGTCCCTTCCAGAAAACCTTTGAAGAGTGTCCCAACCGATTGCATGAAGAACAAAAATCTGTCCAGTTCTCATAAATTACCCATTACTTGCACCTGTATTCCTTGCAAATCATAATACAAACACAATCGAAAGGTGTACGAGATGCATCCAATTCCACACAGACCCGTGGATTCACCGGGTGACAAACCGCCTCAGTACGACTATCCAAACACAAAAACCTACCAACAAGATTACCTAGAAATCTAATAATAGTGGGATTCTGGAATGGAAAAGGGAGGTTGGGAAAACGTACCCAAACTGTAGTAAATGGCGAATCGTGGTTCATATGAAATCTGAAGGACCAATGGAAGAGGAAGAATCAAAACCCATTGAAGCTACGCAGGGCACTCGACCAGGCATTGATGAGGTCCAAATCTAATTCAAACTGAGTCATGATGTGATGACTATTGAGTTAGCTGAATGTCTCCCTCTAATAGAGATCCCATGCGCCAAAGACAAACCTATCTAATGCGTCAACTGAAGGTCTCCTTTTCTTGAACCTAGAAACCAATGTGAGATTCAAGAGCGTGGATGTTTCCATAAATTCCGAGGTTGAAATCTATAGATTAGGCAGGCCATCAATGAGCTCAGACACTTTAGGGATTAACAAAACTTTCGGGAATGGTGGAAGTAAATCTGGATTAGAGAAGGGGAAGAAAGAAGACCCCTCTCTCCTAATGGGAAATGATGCTCCCTCCCCCACTGAGGGGGGAGGGGCCATTGCAGGATCCACCATCATCACCGAGAGTAGGAGAGAATCAAAAGGTTTTAGGGAGCCCCCACCATTATCAATGCTTCCTATTAGAGATAGTATCAATACCAATTCACCTTAGGTGCTTTCTCATAAACCAAAGGAATCATCCTTCATAGGTCACATACTTAGTAACACCACATGAGTATCGACCTTTTCATGAGCATACCACCAAGATCACTACCCCTAAGGGAATTTGTAAACCTGGTCCAACCCCTCTCACTTGTTTCCCTTGATCAAACTAAGCTTTAAATCTCTAAGGTTTGAGTCACAATGAAGGGTCTCTAAGTCTTCCACACAGCTCTATCAATCATGTCTCATAACAAAGAAACTAGGTCCATCCACCTAGCTCATAGGTCCATCACCCAAGAACCACAACCCATATTATTTACTATGCATGGGAAACATATTTTTTCCAAACTAAACTATTACATTGAATCTAAAACTCTAAAAACATATACTTAAATAAGGTAAAAATGAAGGTAGATAAATAGATCATCTGTAATGTCTCGGACCTGGATTCCATTAAATGGTGCCCCGAGCCCAGTGCCCAGTTGGTCACATGGACTCGAGTGCATCTCACAAAATGCCAGAGACTTCAGACTAGTAATGAGGGCCTAGGGTGTGTCTGTGGGGAGAGTATAACCTCTTACCATAGTGTAGCATAGTGGTAGAAAACATACATATCAATAGCAGAAGAAATATAAAAACAAATATGTTGTAGGAATGGACACTATAAACACTGTACTGGTAAACCACCATAGTGGAAGAAGATATAAAAATCCAAGAGAAAGGTATATATAGAAATCTTGAAGTAATATCATATAAAATTATGATCACGTCATGTTTCTAAAAGGAATCCATAGAAGGTATAAATTCAATCATACAATACATGTATCAAAAGACCAAAAATACCAAAAAGATCTATCTCTAGCTAGAATCATGAGCCTCAACCCCGTCTTATTCTACCCTACTTCTAAGCAGTCATAAAAAAACTACAGTAGGGTGATTTACCATATCCATACCTTTAGTCGTTAAATATTCTTAGGTACTAAAGGAGGCTCGAGTTGGGTGTGATAAAAAATACCAGTAGGACACAAAAAACAATGTATAATTCCACACATTCCATGAATAAATAAACATTATAGTGTGCAAGTAGTAACAGAATATGTAAAGGAATTTTTTTATGTAAACAACCCATAATGGTCTAAGCTCCCATGGACACCCTTCCTATGCTACCTTCTTCAGACTAAGCTGGAAAGTATCTAAATAAATAGTCAGTCCTATATCATTATATAAATAAGTATTAGGACCTTGAACATTGAACAACATCCACGTAATGATATGTTCTCAAGAGATGGCTAACCAGGACATCAATAAGGTATAAGACTATGACCGGATCCAAGATTGTGTTTTCCTTGGTAGACACGTCACATAAATCATTTCATTAATTATTCAATTAAGAACCTAATCCCATACTTAGAATTCCTTATTTGGATCTTGGAATCAATCCATGCATAACATGAACCAAACACCCTATAAGCCTATCTATGGAGATTCTCATTTTAACCTAGGTATCACTTTAGGTGTGGTATAACATCATATATTACTAATTCCATCCCTAGCAGTCTACTAAGGGATCCCAAGTGTCATCCATGGAATATATATTCAATTTCCATATGAGTATATCATTTTCAACCCATAAGGAGTCTGAGTATTACTTAAGCATATAAAGAATCATCCCTCTAAGTGTGTCCTTGGCAATCCACTAGGGAGACCAAGTGTCACTTAGGAATTAATAAGGAAGTAGCCAAATGAGTCCATCTATGGTGCTTGTATATGAACCCATGTGTCACCCAAGGCATGTAACAAACATTCAATCAAATTCATTTTATTATTTCAATGTTCATCACTTTGATCATTTCAACTTAACCTCAATTCAGAAGGTGGATCATGTATGGGCTAATATTAGAAGGCTTAGACTTTTAATTACATCACATGTGAATTTAATTATAAGGAGGAAATCATGATTATACAAGAAAATACAAGGCCATATCCTAGGGACATGGTCTTATATTCCCTTAATTTAATCAATTCAAATTATAATTCAATTAATCATTTAACATACCATTGAAAGGGAAAATGTTACAATTTAAAAGTGATCAATTCACAATAAACCCATTGTGGTCCAATTAAATAAAATAACTTACATAAGGGGTGGTTTGTATTCGAGTTCTTTAACCTTTAAACAATTATCAATGGGTATCTTTAATTACATTGGTCATACCTATCCATTTTAATCAAGTAATACATTCTATTTCAAGGGAGTCACTCTGAAGATCAGGTGTGTGGCACAACAACATATATGTATAAACACCTCTACATTAAGGGGAAATCATGAAACCACCTACTGTAGGTTCATAGTAGATTTCTCATTCAGTATCAAGCTCTGATTCTATCCATATCTAAAAAAACATGAAGAACAAATGAAAATCCTAAACATATGGCATGTTATCCCGCACCTAAACAACTTTTTTGATTGAAGTTAAATGAATAAAGACACCAAAGGAATGGAATACTTACCAGTAAGGATACAATGAGATGATCGATACTCAAATCCAAGTTTGGATGGAGAATTGGTGGAAAAGGATATATTTTTTCTTCATGGAGGGATCTCAAACCTCATGGTTATCCAATGGGAGGAGAAATGAAATTATATTTGAGTTAAAAAAAATTTAAGGGAAATAGTCCTTTTTCCTCAAAACACTTGGTTGTATGGACGGAAAAATTTTGTCCCAAATGGGCGCCCTTAACTATAAAGAGGGACACCTCGCATGATTAATGTGCATGGTTTTTCTAACCGTGCACAAACTGGGTCTCATCCCACTATCAAAAACTACAGAGGCCATCACACGGGCGTGCACCTCCATCTGTATAGTTTGAGAAACAGTGCAGCCTCATCCTACCCTCTACCCAGGCCTTTCATAATTAGTTGTATCCATGTGGCATGTTACACAAGGTTTTTATTAACCATGTGAACCACATTATTTCCCCAAAAATCATGGTTCTAGGATCTAAAAAATCCCCATACACCCATGATTCCCCCTAACCTCAAAGGGTATTCATATTATACTGTAAGAAATAATTTAAATCTAAATATTGATGTAATGTAAAATATTTCATACCTCAATGAATAAATGGGTTCTTAAAAACTCCCCCACTTAAAGAAATCGATCCATGAATTTCCCTTACAAGGGTGTTGAATCATATTCTATGAAAACCACTAGCCAATGTTCTCATATATCGACCTCCCAATCCCAGGTCTTATCCTATACATGTTTGTGGTAATGTAGAACCTGTACTAGAGGAACTACTAGGAATTTTAAAACCTTCGTTCTATGATCCACAATATGAATAGTATGCTATGTAAAGTAAGCATCTACCTATAAATCAACCTCATTTAGGTTTTTTCCCTTATTTATATTTTTTGAATTGAAATAAAGGGTGGAGAAAGTTGATTATGGTGGGGGGGGGATTCTACCTTATTAGCTATATTATGTTATTTTTTTTCATTTTTTTGGATACTTGAGATGAAATGAATATTATTATCAATTTTCACAATTAAATTTATTTTGAGATGATTGAAATGGTTTTTGAAAGAATGGATTTGAAATGATTTTTTATGTGATAATTTTTTTCCTTTAATTAGTTTTCCAATCATTTTTTAGAGTTTGATTAATTTTTGAAATACATTCCCTTGAAACAATAACTCAAAATTTTTTCTAGCCCTATGAGGTATCTTGAAAAACATTGAAACATTATTTTTAATACAAATAAATTCATTAGGGAAACTTTTTTTTTGTGAGAACCAAAATTTGTGACTTTTCTCTTTAGATGGTTTGGATTTAACGGAACATTTTTGACCTGATTGAAGAACTTGTTTGGCTAGCCAAATATTTAATTGCGGCCAAACCTTAAATAAATCATTCATTATCCCTTATATTCTATGAATTTCCTCATAGGTTTAAGCAACATTACAAGCTAATTTTTCCACACCTACCCGCACTCTTAGTATCTTTTCATGGATATTTCACATTTGAGTGTGGGGGAAGGGTATTTCATGTGTGTTATTTGGGTTTCATCTCATTGATCGATTGTGTGAGGTGTGTATCATAATTTTCAAAAGTGTATAATGAGAAAATTGTAATTGAGTCATCATGTCATTGTGCTTTATTTGTATTATCTGGTTTTCCTTTAAAAAATGAAAAAATAGAAAAAGAAAAAGTGGACATGAGCTTGAATTTCTCATTGTACTTTATTTTATGAATTGTATCCCTCTATAAAATAAAGGTATTAATTTTCATTCATTCATTATATTAAATTTATGTCCCATTATCCATGAAAAAAATTAAATTTTTCCCTTTTTGGAGCTTTAAAAAAATAAAACAAAAAGAAAACAAATGGGAGAAAATGGATAAACTTATTCATTATAATCACTGATTAGATCATATACCATGTCATAAAAAGGTTTTTGGTGTTTTTTTCACACTTTTAAGAGAATTTGAGTGAGGTTAATCTTGTGTTTTCACTTGAATATTCATTAATTGTACTTAAGAGGCCAACCTCCTCTTTTCAGCCCTATATTTTTCAATCATTTTTTCCCACAAACCCTAATCCATAGAATTCACCTTGAAAGAGACCTAACGATTGAAAATATTTTAACTTTTCATTTTGTGAAGGAATGATAATTGTCACAATCTTATGGTGAAACATTCATTTTACAAGTATGATCATAAATCCATATTTAATTTCTCTTAAGTGAAAAGTGACATAAAATTCAATGTGAGTTAGGTTGTGATTGGGCCATGGATGGATTCATGAAGTTGAAAAAAAATTAAATGTGAGGAATTAAAATGATATGGATTTTTTTTCATAGAATATACATGCTAGAATTTTGTTTTGGATAAGATCATTGATGTTTTATCATTTATGATAGTTGTGTGGATTTTAATTTTGATATACGATGATTGCTAAGGAGTGAAATGGTTAAGAGTGGGGGAGTGATAAAGATAATTTTTTTTATTAATTTTATAGTGTAATTAAATGTTTATAAAACAACCATATTATTATTTTATGGGAAATTTTCACATTTTTAGTTTTTAGTAGTATTCTGAGCATAAATGAAAAAATGGCATAATTTTGGTATTTAAATCTTTTAATTTATTTCTTCATTTCATCCATAACATTTTATAAACAAACTGAAATTGTGAAATTCCTTTTTTAGGTTTTATGAAATATTGGTCTACATCACATCCTTCTATAGACAAAGCTAAATCCATCTCTTAAAGGACCAAAACAAGCTCAAAAATCGAGCCTCGAAAAAATGTGCATAGATCTTGACAATTTTCATATTAAGATGATATATCAAAGTGGTATGGCCCAGTGAAGCTAAAAATATTCATGGATATTTATAGGGAATTATATAACAGATTTTATCAATAATTTCACACATGAATACACTTTTTTATTTGACATTATGGCATAAAAAGCTAATGTTCTATAATATAAAGAGTCACCTAGCCAGATTAAATATCCCTAGCTAAAATAGAAATAACTACTCCATTATAGGTCCAATAAAGAATAAATTTTTAGGGTGTAAGAGGGAAATAAGATGGAACAACTTTAATAAAGTCCACATTCCATGATTCAGAAATTTAATTTTCTATCCACACAGATACTTTTAGAGGTCAAATTTTGAGTGATATTTCTTCATGTAATTTTCCTATAAATATTTTTCTTACCTCCATTATGAAAGGATATCTATTTTCAGAGGGTAAGGTGGAGTTTTTTTTCTGTAAATGTTTTTATATTTAAAATATATATTAGTATATATTTATTATTTTTTAGTAAATTTATCATATTCTTCAATTTCTTTTATTTTATGTGTTTCTTTCATTGTGCTTCTTTTATCTCCACAATTGTAGAGAGCTAACCCTCAATATTTTTCATTGGGGAAAGTGGAGGTTTCTAAGTTTATTGTGATTTAATGTTTTATCATGTGTTATTATAATAATTTGGTTGTGTTTATATTGATTTTGGTGATTAGTCACCCCACTTTCTACTATTGTCTCTTCCTCCTCATTCACTCAATTTTCTGCTCATTGATATCTAATTAATTTAAACGGTGGAGTATGGATTGGGTATTGATGTGGAAGAGATGTTTCCTATATACAGAGGTCTCAATTTAGGGTAATACCATTCTAATTAGAGGGTTTTGAGTGATATTTCTTGATCTCCACATTAAAAAACACATTGATAGATATTTTGAATAAAAATGATAATACCACTATGATCCCTAAGAGAAATGGTTTTCTTTGGATGACTTCTTTGTGTCTTATTTCTTTTATTTGTGCTTTGAATTTTCATTACCATATATATCATTTCATGTATTTTCAGTATCAAAACCCCATTATACATTAGCTATGTTAGTTTTATTTTAGTTAGATTATAAATAATTATAATAGAAAGATAGTGTATGGAAGCATCCTCCTTATGATTGACCCTAGGGTGTGCTACTATGGTTCATTTTTATAAAAATAATAAATTAATTGAATAGTGGAAAATTAAAAAACCACTACCATAATTTTTTTCCCATTTATGGGGATGAAAAGTTATTAAACATGTAGTTTTTCATAAAGAAATAGAAAAAATTAAAAATTTTCAAAAACTAAAAAAAGATCCTCATTGCATATATTTGATTTCTTCAATCAATATGGATTTTTATGGTGATTACTATAACTATGGATATATTTAAAACATTTATAGTGAGACTATAAGGGAAGATATAGTAAATACCCAATGGTACAAAATTCCTTGATAATTCAAGAGAAATTCAACATTCTCAAAAAAGAAATCAAGATGGTTTCATTGCTGGAAAATGAATTTGAAGAACTAAAAAACCTATGGATGGAATTATAATAATGAAAAGTTGATCAGAATGAATTTACTATTCCAAATTTCTTTAAAGATTACATTGGTGAGTTAGAAGAAAAATTTTAAGATCCACTTCCCTCTCCATCAAATGAATTCCCAACTACATTTCTTGAATAAAAAAAATTTGAAGTTGAATGTTTTGAGGGATATTTAATTTCCGAGACCTCTTTTTATTCAAATTAAATTTATTCTGAATTGAAAACTAATATCCCTTATTATTATTTTGTTGATTCATCACAAAAAATGCAGGCCTGGATGAAGAATAAGAAGAAGTACATTACATTGAGGAGAAAATGGAGGATCTAATAGAGTTTTACACTGGTGGAAATGAGGATGATGGAATACGAGAAGAAATCCATGAGGAAAAATATTATGAAATCGAACCATAATAGAATCCACACCATACTCTATTATCTCCACCACCAGTGTACTCAACTCCTCTAGATTAAGAAAACAGGGAACACCCCTACAATCTTTTCCCTCCCCCTTTGTATCTCAAATTATTTATTTAATCTTATTTGGGGGTTGGGGATATTTTTATTTTCATAGGGAGTTATAAATACTATCTCTACTGATAGATGTTGGGAGAAATAAAATGCAGTTTTTTCTAAGCAAGAAACCCCATCAAACTTTGGATTGTGGTTAAACCACTGAAACTATTAAACTAGGGGTAGTAAAATCCTAGTACCTACTTGGAGTTCAAACCAATAATTTTCACTTTTATTTTCACTTTTTATTTCTTTTTCTATATTTTTACCATGTTTTATCATTTATTTAATTTAGGGTTAATTTGGTAATATCTATAATCCTAACTCAAAGATTCCACTCAAAAATAAAGTTATGCTGTATCTTTCCTTAAATTTAGTTTTTCTTCGTTTATTAATATTTTGTTGAGCTGAAATGAAGGGTAGTGAAATTTAAGTGTGGGAGAGTTGCAACCCTATTATTTTTTGTGTGCATTATTTATTTTATTTTTCAGTTTTTAGGATCTTTGAGCTAAAATGAACATTCTTATCATTTTTTTCACTTCAATTTATTTTGATATGATTGAAATAGTTTGAAAAATAATGAATTTTAAATGATTGTGGATGTGATAAAAATTTTCTTTGAATTTTATTTTCATTCATTTTTATGAGTTTGACTAATTTTTGAAATCCATGCCCATGAAAAACTGGATCAAATTATTATTTTTTCCATTCCTATGAGGTATTATGAACCACTTTGAAATATTCTTTTAATACCCACACATTCTTGAGGGAAACTTGAATTTTGTGTGAGAACTAGAATTTGTGACTTTTCTCTTTCAAATATTTGGATTTCATGGAATTGTCTTAAAATGATTGAGGCAATTTTTTGGCTAGACACATATTTACTTTATACCAAACCTTACATATATCCTTCATTAGCTATTATATTCCATGAATTTTCTTATAGGATTAAGCTACATTACAAGCCTATTTTTCCTTACCCACACTCTTAGTATCTTATCATGAATATTTCTCATTTGAGTGTGGGGGAAGGGCCATTAATGTGCGTTATTTGAGATTTGTTTCAATAATGGGTGGTGTGAGGCGTGTTTCATCATTTTTGGAAGCGCAAAATGATAAAATTGTGATTTATTCATCATTTCATTGTTCTTTATTTGTATCATCTGGTTCTTCAATTTTAAAAAAAAAAATAGAAAAAGAAAAAAAATGGAGATGAGATTGAATTTCTCATTGTACTTTATTTTATGACTCATTTACCTATCTAAAATCATGGGAATGATTGTAATCCATTCACTTTATTCATTTTCCATCTCATTCTCTATGAAAAAATAAAAAAAATAAAAAAATAAAAAATAAAGTTATGTTTTTCTGGAGATTTACAAAAAGGGGGAGAACTTGGATGACATTATTCATTATAATCATTGATTGAATCATGTAGCATTCATAAAAAATGGTTTGGTGTTGTGTTTCACACTTTAAAGGGGATTTTAGTGAGGTCCATCCTTTGTTTTCACTTTAATGTTCATGCATTATTCTTAAGAGTCCAACCTATTCTTTTTTGCCTTAAAATTTTCTATCATTTTTCCCACCAACCCTAATCCATAGAATTAACCTTGAAAAATAATTCATGATTGAAAATATTTTCATGTTTCACACTATGGTGAAATGATAATTTTCACAAGCCTATTGTGAAACATACACTTTCTAAGTATTATAATAACTCCATATTTAATTTCCCTTAAGTGGAGAGTGACTTAAAATTGGATGTGAGGTAGGTTGTGATTGGGTCATGGATGGATTTTTGAGGTTGAACAAATTTAAATTTGAGGAATAAAAATGATAGGTAATTTTTTTTCATATAATGGACATGATCAATTTTTTTTGGATAGGATCATTGATGTTTTCTCATTTTTGATTATTGTGTGGATTTTGATTTGGATATACGATGATTCCCTGGGAGTGAAATGGTTAAGTGTGGTGGAGTGATAAAGATAATGGTTTCATACATTTTATACTATAGTTCTATGTTTATTAAATCCACCATAGTATTATTTTATGGGAAATTGTCACATTTTTAGGTTGTAGAGGTATTTGGAGATTAAATGAAAAAATGGTCTAGTTTTGGTATTTTACTATTTTAATTTATTTTTTTATTTTGGACATAAAATTTTCTATATTAAATGAAATTGTGAAATTAGTTTTTTAGGTTTTGTGGGATTTTTTTATACATCCTATCCTTATATACCCAAAGCTAAATCCATCTCTTGGAGGCCCAAAACCAACTCACAAGTCAGACCTCGAAAAATGTGCATAAATCTAAAAACTTTTTATACTGAGATGATATCTAAAATTGAGAAAGACAAATTAATATAAATTTAATCATGGAGCTTGATATGGAATTAAATAACATCTTTAATTAATAAATACACATGTGAATCCACTATTTTCATGGTCATTATGGCTTAGGAAGTTGATGTTTTGGAATATGAAGAGTCACCTGAATAGATTAAATGTTCCTAAATAAAGAATCAATAAACCCTCCATCCTTGGGTCAAAAAAGCTGAAATACATAGAGTGGACGTGTAACATAAAATGAAACAACTTTAATGAAGTAACTATTCTAATATTTATCCATTTAGTGGTCCATCCATGCACGTACTTTTGGAGGTCTATTTTTGAGAGAGATTTATTCATCAAATTTTCTGATAAATATGTGTCTCACCTCCCATAACAAAGGATAGCCATTTTCAAGGGTTAGGGTGGAGTTTTTTCTATAATTTTCATATAAATTTCTAATATATATTAGTGTAGCTTTCTTATTCTTCTATGCATTTCTCTTCTTCTTCCATTTCTTTTATTTTATTTGTTTCTCCCACCGTGCTTCTTTTATCTCCATGATTTTGGAGAGATAACCCTCACTATTGTTTGAGGGGGAAGTGGTTGTATTTGAGTTTATTGTTCTTTCATGTTTTATCATATTCAATTCTATTAATTTGGTAGTGGTTAAAATTATTTTGGTGAGTGGTCTCCCTAATTTATCTACTATTGAATTCTTCCCCCTTGTTCACTCATTTTCCTTCCCATTGATATCCAATTCATTCAAAAGGTAGAGTTTGGATTGGGTATTGATGTGGAATAGATTTCTCCCACATACATAGGTTTCCGTGTAGGGTAATACCATTCCAATGAGTGGGTTTGGAGTGAGATTTCTTGATCTCCACAATAAATAACACATTGATATATATTTTGAATAATAAGGACAATGCCACTATAAACCCCGAGAGTAATGGTTTTCTTTAGACAACATTTTGTTTCTTCTTTATTTTCTTTGTGTTTTGTATTTTCATTATTATATATATTATTTCATATATTTTTAGTATCAACACCCCTTTATATATTAGTTATGTTAGTTTTATATTAGTTAGATTATAAACAACGACAGTAAAAAGATAGTTTCTGGAAGCTGCCGTCTTATGATCAACCCTATGGTGTACCACTATGGTAAATTTTTAGGAAAATAAGAAATTAAATAAATTACAGAAAAAACAAAAAACTGCTACCATCAGGTAAAAACTTACAAATAAATAGAGGAAGCAATATAATAGTGAATAAGTAGCAGGAATAGACACTATAAACACTGGACCTATAACCCGCCATAGAAGAAGTAGATATAAACATAAAAAAGAAAGGTATATACAAAAAGAGAAAAGTAATCTCATATGAAATTATGATTATTTTATGTGTCTACAAATCATCAAAAATAGGTATACAATCAATGGTATAATACATATATCAAAATACCAAAAATACCAAAAAGATCTATCTCTAGCTAGCATCACGAGCCTAAACTTGGTCCTGTGCTCCCCTTCCCCTAAGAAGAAATCAAAAAACCACAATAGAGTACTTTCCCTTATCCATACTAGTAGTTTTGAAATCATCTCGGGTACTAAAGGAGGCCCAAGTAGGTTGTGAGATAAAATCCCAGTTTCCTACCACCAACAGTGTCTAGTTCCATCATGTCAGTGAATATATAAACATAATAGTGTGCAAGTGGTAATAGAATATGTAAAGAAAGTTTTTATATAAATTACCCTTAAAGGTCTAAGATCCAATGGAAAATAATCCTATGATACATGTTTCAACCTTAACTGGAAATTATATGAATAAACAGTCAGTCCCTTCTCATTATATAAATAAGTCTCGTTACCTAGCACATATCTCAATATCCCAATAATGATATGTTTTCAAGAGATTTCTAACAAGTCTATCAATAAGGTACAAGACTATGAACGAATCAAAGCTTTTGATTTTGATTGGAAGATGCGTTTTTTAAATCATTTCATTAATTATTCAATTAAGAACCTAATCCCATCCTTGGAATTCCATATTTGGAATCCAGGTATCTCTCTAGGAATAACATGAACCAAAAACTTTATAAACCCATCCATGGAGATCCTCATCAGATCCCAGGTATTTCTCTAGTTGTGATACAACATTATAACTCACTGAATCCATCTTTAGAAGTCCTCTAAGGGATCCCAAGTTTCACCCATGGCATACATATCAACTAACCTCTAAGTCTATCCTTTATAATCCATAAGGAGTCTAAGTATCATTCGGGCATATAGAGAATAATTACCATGTGTTTTTCCTTAGAAATCCTCTTGCGAGTCCAAGTGTTACTTGGGCATAAGGAATAGAGTAGCCAAATGAGTCTATACATGGAGTTCATATATGAACCCATGTGTCACCCAAGCCATGTAAAAAAAATTCAATCAAAGTAATTTAATTATTTAAAAGTCCATCACTATGATTACTTTAATTTAATCTCACTTTAGAAGGTGGATCAAACATGGGATAAGCTTATAAGGCTTTTACACTTAATTATCTCATGTGGGAATTTCATTATAATGGGAAAATCATGATTAAAAAAGAAAATACATGTCCATATCCTAGGGAAATGGTATTCCATTACCTTACATTAATAAATTCAAATTATAATTCAATTAATCATTTAACATCCAATAGCATGGGAAAATGGAACACTTTAAAAGTGATCATTTAAAAGCCACCCATGGTGGCCCAATTAAATAAAACAACTAACCTAAGGGGTGGTTTGAATTCGAGGTCCTTAACCATTAAAAATTAATTAGTGGGTCCCTTTAATTACATAGGTCATACCTATCCATTTTAATCAAGGATTAAATTCAATTTCAAGGGTGTTGCTCAGAAAATCAGGCATGTGGCCTAACAACATATCTATAAACTCTGAAATATTAAGGTAAAATCGAGAGACCACCTACCGTAGGTCCATAATGTAGTGCTCATCCATTATCAAGATTTGATTCGGCCTCGATCTAAATAAAAACAAAGAACTAACAAAAATACTGAAAATAGGGAATATTGTTTTTACAAAAATAAATACTTCTATCCAAAGTTAAATGAATAATGGAATAAAAGGAATGGATTACTTACCAGTAGTAATCTAATGAGATGATCGACACTCAAATCTAAGTTTAGATAGAGAATCAGTGGAAAAGCCTACAATTTGGCTTCAAGGAGGGCTCTCAAACCTCATGGCTATTCAATGAGAGGGTAAATTAAAATATATTTAGGCTAAAACATAATTTAAGGGGAAAACCATAATTTTTCATCAAATTATGGGCCGAATGGGTTTTATACATGGTTGAAAAAACCCTGAACCAATCATGCACCCATCACTGTAAGGAGGTGTCCATCACACGATTAGTGTGCATGATTTGTATAACCCTATAAAAACCATGTATTGGACCAGTATTAAAAACTAAATATGGCATCACAAAAGTGTGAGGCTCTATCCACACATTTTAAAAAACCATGCAGTATCCTCTTACCTTTGGCCCAAGTCTTGGACGGTTAGTAGTAACCATGCATCCAGACCCGCACAATTTCTACTAACTATGAATCCTAGCTTATTTTCCCAAAAAATCTCAGTTCTAGGTTCAAAAAAAATCCATAAACCCAAGATACCCCTTTCAAATAAAAGGGTATTAAAATTAGACCATAATAAATCTTTTAAATCAAAATACTGATGGAAATTAAAATATTTCATTCCTCAAGCAAGACGTGAGTTCTTACATCATCGACCTTTAAGGATCAAAACCTTTCAACATGGGTTTGATTATATAGGTTTTTAATTCCATATTATAGTGGAAAAAAATCTTTATTTTATAATTGGAAACCTATTTAAGTGAACCCAATTGATAACTACTAACATAGGGACATGATTTAAATGGAATCACATACCAAGAATTGTACTAATAGGCCCTAATTCTCTTTGATCATCCACACATGGGATTTTATCTTAGAGGATCACAATTTGAAATAGAAATATGATAAAAAAATAACCCTCATCATGAATCTATATACATTAATAGCCCCTTGAGGTCCCAGTTCAATATAAACTTTTAGGTATAAATCTACATCTTACTTGATGAACTGATTAGATAACCATAAACAAAGGTTGGTTAAGAAAAATATCATAGAAAGCTATATGGTAAAGCTCCATGTACGTTGTTATGAATATTTTTTTAATTGCGCCTGAAAAGGATACACCTTCAAAGGGTATTTGTTAGGGCATTATCTACCCATTCCAACAAGTTTCTCTTAATAGTCTCTCTATAAGGTGAAACATTACTTTAAATACCTATCAAAGTTAATAAAGCTACATTGAGTACCCATTCTAACTCAATAAGGGTCACTATACTTCCTGTTCAGAATAATGCATCGAATACACCATCACCATGTCACATCATATCATTGTCCATAAAATCTATCATAAAGGAACACAAAATAGTGGTAAACTTGGTAGAATTTTACCAAGAACCTATATGGGAACACACCATTAAGGTTGTTATCAACACATTAAAAAGTTTTCCTTAATCATCAGAAAAATAAATCACACACTAGAATTCCTATAAAATGTAGACCGTACATACCAAATATAATGCATAAAAATATACATCTTTCCTCTACCGTCAAGGAGTCAATATAAACCATTGAACACTCTACAAGGGGTTGAGAGCCAAAAATACAAAATTAATCATAAAATTATCACTAGTTTTTTCCAAAAAATGAATTGATATCCATCATAGGTTCCAACACACTGCTAATATGCATATCTACCATGTCAAAACTAGTAAAAAAATGGGAAAGAAATTGATCTAATTCAAAATCTTCACATCCCAACCCGACTCACTCTATAATGGGTGTATGAACCAGATTGTGATCTAGCCTCAATGGTGCCTCATTACATTAAAATAACTTCCAAACATTAGTGAGGGTCTTGAGTTTGTTCTTGGGGATACTAACCCTTCATATTTTTGTAAGAAAACAATGGAAATAACCAAACATCATCCATAATAGTATATAATCAGATAATGAAATAAATAAATATAAAATAGGTTTTAATAATTAATGGGATGTAATAAAGGCTCAGACATCCATGTAATTTAAAAAACACTAATTTCCCTCTAGACTGACCACATATACAGGAATAAGGACAAAAATAGAAAAGGAAAATAAAAACACATGGATCCCTTGCTACCCCGAGCCGAATCCCATACCCATGCACCATGAAATCATATGATTCATCCCATTCAATCAATCTTGGTCCATATTCCAACCTATACATGAAACATTTTAAATATATTCTTGAGTACCCTAGTGAAATGGTGGATTGAGCAGGTTTTGAGTATAAAAATCAGCAGGGAACTACCAATATGGTCCCATACATATCCTATAAAATCAAGGTATGTGTATGTGAACTACGTAACTAAAACATATATATCTAATGGATAAAAATAAATTAATAACCAATTTTGTACTGAGGATCTAATGGATACTCTAGTCATATCATACATGCTTTGGCTGGCTCTAACAATGTATCTAATCAAGATAGGTCATAACAGGGGGGATACAAGTACTAGGCCTAGGATAACCCATACTTTCCTCCAATAAATATACATTAGTATTTCTAGGTATCAATTGGACATACTATAAATATTTTTGATATATGTATATCATACCACTCAATTTTTGTGATTCTAATAGATCCTATACAATGTCTAATTATTCCCTAATACTGTCTGATGTGGGATTACTAGGTCCTGGTCTGTAGGAAATAAAGAAATTTTAAACATGATGATTCCTAAGGGGGTGGCCATTATAAAATTTGTAAGGAATACTCTCTCATATCCATGATAATAATATTAAATCCTTTAATCACTCATTTAATAGCCAATTCTTAGATAGATATGGACAATGTAAAAAGGTGTGTCCACTAGATATAGAATATTATCATTATCATCAATCGAGGATATCATCATCAAAATTAGGGGATTTCATAAGCTACATTTCTCATGGGAAATACAGCCACCAGTAAACCCTGAGAATCTCTTAGATCCTACTAAACTATGAATTCTTGATGTCCCACTAACTAGGATGGGTTCTAAGATACACTCGACAACCACCTATTAAATCCTTGTGCAAGGTGGAATCCCACTAACACTAGGGATTCTCTTAATGATAGAATTATATAAAATATATATTGTAATCTAAATCATAGGAAGTAACTCTAGGCACCCCCACTATTCCATATCATTACATTAGGCCTATATTCTGATCTCTAGGAAGCATATATGGAATTCATAGCTATATCAATAAAAACTGGGTGAAAGGATAAATAAAAAAATATGTTTTAAAAATGCCTAAACCGGTCTCTACTTCCACAACCCCTTGGCCTCACATGTTTAGTATGGGTTCCAAGGTGACACATGTTACCATCTCTATCCAAACCCATAATGTACTTTCTTAGGGTAGGTAAACCATGAGGTCACTAACTAGGTTCCACTAAGTCAAAAAAAATTGAGGCTTCCCCTTGTGGGATCTACTAGGTCCACATATAAGTAGAGGTATCCCAATTGGGATATTCTAAGTTGAAATAGTCTCGAGTTAACACCATATGCACTAGGAAATCATGTCCCATGACATCATGAACTAAGAAGCATATCCTTTATAGATAAATATGGTTTTACAATTATACAAATTATTAGGAGATGACTTAAGACCCATATCAATGGAATGGTCCCTCTAGGATGGTCTTCATACCTAATATAGTCATAATATACTTATTTTATATACACCTAGCCCTTCATAAGGACTGACATGCCTCACCGGGTCTAGACTCACCTCCTCATAGATATAGAGGCAACTTGGTGGGTCAAGGGTCACAATATTAGCCCTCATGGTCCATGGCATGAAGCTAGCGAATAAGGGTTGTTTGTGACCCATGGGATCTATATCTTTTTAGTTAACTATTTTTTATTTAAAAAAGACATTGGACTATATTTAAATAGGGGTAATAAAAAACATAGGGGGCTGACCAAGAATCAACTAATTACCATAAACATTCATAAAAACCATAGGGCACATATGATAGACCATATACCATATAAAAAAGTTATCCATTTATTTTCTATGGGTCGACAACATCTGCCAATTACCATATAAGCTCATTTGAGACATAGAAGGTTCTTTATCACAACCAAACCACCATAAATTAATTAATTATTATTATATTATAAGTAATTAATTAATCTCATAATGTTATAAAAAATAAAAATAATAATAATTACAAATTCATAAAGCACAACACCTCACTGTCTGATTCTATTGCAAAACAATCATGGTCTAATTATTGCCAACAACCCGAGACACATCCTCAACCTTGATCCAGGCATAAAACCTAATAAATAATGTAAAAAAACACATAAATTTTTTTAATTTAATATTTAAATATTTTTAAAAGAATTGAAACAACATACCTCAATGAAATTGAACGTGGCAAAGTACAGACGGTCTCTTGGGTCACCCTCTTCCTATGCCGAGCTAAAGAACATCACTAGTATCTGATTCCACCATGCTCTATAGAATGAGAAATCAAAACCCTAACCTTGGATACCAAAATTAATAAATAATTAAGAAGGAGGAAATTGGTGTCCAATATTGTGAAATATATTCGATGAATCATTGGAGAATGACTTCAAAAGAAACCAAGAACACCCCAAATCAATGGGGGATGAAAGGAAGAAGTAGAGGGTTTATTCAAGGTCATATACAAGATATGGTGGAAGAAAATATGTGGTTTCCATCTTAAATACCCCATGATAAAGGATAAATTCACCCTTTTAAAGAGCCACATGGTCTTCCAAACAATGCGCCAACCATGCGTCCCCACTGTCCAAGGCACACTCACCATACACGGTTACAATACACAGTTTAATAGACTATGCACCAACCATGAGATATGTCTAAATTTTATTTCATAGAATTTAGTGGTTTACTAGGAATCCATTATGGTTATCCCAATCATTTTGACTATGTAAAAAATAAAAATAGTTATGTCTCAAGGTGAGCACTAACCATGCTTCAACTGTGTTCCCTAGGCTGCACTTTTCTAAAAGTTCATCTCTAAGCCTTAGACCCCTATAATTCTCTAGAAACCTCTAAAAAACCTTTCTATCCAAAACCATTTCTAAAAGAATAATTTTAGTAGGTTCCAATTTTACTAATACCATTTATAATCTTTGATCAAAACTTAACCTATCTAGTAATTGAAAATTAAATTTCCTTATGAAAATTCCAACTCATAAAGATATGGGATATTACATATTCAAATATCTATTAAAAATTTCTAATTTTTAATTATTGTTTTGATTTAAAAATTAAATATATCATATTATAATTTTTTCCATGGATCCAAATTCCTTGATAAATACACTTATTTTATTTTAACATTCTTAATATTTATATGGGTGTCACTCCTCTCACTCACAAAAGGGAACTTTTCCTCAATTATAAAAACATATTTAGTGCACTATATCAACCTAGATCTACCCAAATTCATCCCTAAAAATCATACTCATTTATTATAGTTATTAATATCACAAAAATAAAAATCATTTAATCTTAAGGTGAAATACAAAGGATGATATTAAAGGAGGATTTATATTAATTAACTGATTTTTTTCAAGTTTATTTCTTCTTCAACCTCCTTCAAATATATTATAACCAACCTAAAATAAAAAATTAAGTATATTTTCACTAATTATTTTTTTAATGACTATGGAAAAAATATTTTATACCTCATTTCCATCTTATGGGAAATTAAAACTTTGCTGATGTGTTTGTGCATAATACCCCCTCCACAAAGTAATGCGTTTCATTTTTAATCACCACCTCACAAGGATGGTTATAAGTATAGATTTAATGGTAATATATGATATTTATTTTATAATTATGATTCTATAATGAATTTATATTATCTTTCTTCTTACCCTCCAATTAGTTGGAATATGATAATGTTGCTCATGCGTACATGTGGACTACCAACACCACGAAGTGATGTGATTCATTTTTAATTTCCTAATCATGTTTTTGATCATAAGGATGAATTTGAAGAATAAATACAATATTTATAATATTATTTTGATTTTATAAGATTAATAATTTATCAATATTATTTTCTTTTCTTCCATTACAAAAATTGAAACATCACTCATGGGAATGTGTGGTCTACCACCTTTATAAATTGGTGAATTTCATTTTTAGTGACCTCATTAAATAGATTATTATAAAAGTACATTTAAATAATAAAGAAATATAATTATAAAAAAAATTATATTCAGGATATGATAGAACTATTTCCAATTTGACAATGGCTAACACACCAATGTTTTATTTTTGTAAATTATGAATCAAATGACCTCAAAACATTTGATGTAAACTTAATCAACATAGTAACAAAATAAAACAAGGTAAAAAATGAAATAAATGGAATAATAGTAAAGTAAGAAACATGAAAATTATTCTTACATAGGTATATAATTCATACAGTTTTATTATTTAGGAATCTAAAAGAAATTTTTGATGTGTTGGGACAAGAAGTAAGGTATTTTTTTGAAATTTTTTTTTAATGTTATCCTTCTAAAATCATTCTATTCGATATATTTTTAATTTAAAATATTTAAATAACATTAAATTTTATATTTAATTTGTTAAGGTTCCTTTTAAAATAATTTTTATTTTTTAAAAAAGGTTTAAAATGTAATATTTTAAATGTTTTGTATGGTTTATTTTTTAAAATCTATAAAAAAGTGTAAAAATAATGTTTTGTTACATTTATTTCATGACCTCCTTTTTATATCATAATAGAATTTATTCATTATAAAGATTACTCTATATGTTTCCATGGTTTTTCAATTAATATACTATTCACATTCTTTAGGTATTTTTTCATTTTTATGTGTTGTAAAAAGAAAATGACATATCCCCTTATTTTTAGGTGAAAATGTGATGTCTTTCATTTACAGTTTCAAATGAGTTTTTAAAGTTTTTATAGTGAAAAAGTGAATGACTATAAATATTTCATTATATTATTCATATGATTTATAGACAATGATGCATGATCTAGGGATATATATCTTCAATGCATTGGGTAATTAAATTTTCTTGGTAATAGACAAATGAGATTGACCATGATGGTTATTATTTTAAAATGGTTCTTGAAAAAGTTATATTAAGGATAATTCCCCAATATGACTACATGGGGTTTCAATGCTTTATATGAGTTTATAATGGAAATATTTTGATTTTATGTGGTAAGTAAATGTGTTTATTAATGTCTATGGCCTTTTAAAGTTGATTTTTTTCAATAATATGGTTTTCATAAGCTCTAATGTATTATAAAAAAGACTTTCATGGTTATGATTTTTCCGTTATCCTTGATAATAATTTTTTATGAAAACTTTAGTCTTTGAAGATTAGTTTATGATTAATTAAAAAAATATTTTATTTAAAAATTTATTCTATAAAAATGAAAACTTCCTTTTGAGTTTTTTTGTTATTCAAATTAACTAGTGGGTTTGCTTAATTTTTATATCACATACCAAAATTTGTTTTTATCATCCCACATTTTTAAAAAAATTACAAGAATCAAGGTTGTGTAGGTATTATATAAATTTCAATAGAGACATATCAGTAATGAATAAAAATTTCCATGAATAAAATAGTAGTGTAAATATAAGAACAGGTTTTGTGGAAAAAGTATATATTGTTTGGAAATGTCCACTTTGTTATATAATTGGTTTCCTATTTCTCTAAAAATCAAAACATAAAATATCCTATAAATTTAATAAAGTAAAAAACTTGTTTAAAATCATGTAATTATATGTTGATTATGAAATAGTGCGTTATAAAGCTACAATGATAGGAGTTTCCCAACACTTATATGAGATTTTATATCTTTAAATATACTATTTTAAAGAGTTTCATAAAACAATAGACTTAGGAACACTGCAAAAATGTCAGGAGAGATCATGAAAAAAACCACCACATTATAATGTGAAATTATGATACCCTATTATGCTCTAAAACTGACATAACCTCTTCAATATAAATTTTATTGACGTAAAATTTGAATCACATTACAATTAATTCACAAGTAAAATCCTCAATTTTTTATATATAAAATTTAATAAAATTCAAAAATCATCATTTTCTACCCATTGGTCTTCAGTATTTTATGAAACCATGACATCATGTCCTATATCATATCATACTATGTGTATCCCAAGCCCCTTAAATATTCTATATCCATTGGGCACTTTATCACCACTTAGTCTCAAAATATGCCAGAGCATGGACATGGGTTTCAAGATAATATGTCTATCTTAACTTATATATGTTTAAATCCCCGTAAATGTATATCCTCTAATATTTTTTTTTTATTTATATGACATCTCTCAGGAATTGGTTGTGGTGTTATGGGGTCTTGGGATACTGAGTATAATTTTTGTGCTTCACTGGTTAGCTCATTCATCTCCTATTTGGGGATTAAAGGCCATTATCATGGCATAATGTATTATAAAAAATTTAAATTTATTCATACATAGGTGTTCTAAAAAAATGTGATCCTTGGTCATAATACAATGGATCATCCACTTTCTCTCGAGTTATTCACTTAAAGCACATTATTGTGTGGTAGTAGTCAATTCTTCTATGGTTACCACCTGAAACACCACAATCTTCGATACTTATCCAAATATATTCTCACATCCAATCATTATATACATCACTAAAAAATATTAAATTTATATTTATTAACTCATTTATCAAAAAAATTTCCCATTGAAAAATCATTTTTAAAATTCACCTATTAATTGCAAAGTGGTATATAAATCAATATTAAAAAAGAATATTTAATAATAAAATTATGATATGTAGAAAAATACTTGTATATGATATATATATATAATGTTGTAATATGATTAACTGTTGATATATTTTATATAGAGATGTGAACCCCCTTAAATACATCATAGATGTTTCATGATATTTTTCCTTTATCATTCATCAAATATTTTTACATTGACTCAGTCCGTATCCTGATAAATATTTTTTGTATATTCTTATAAATGAAATCATAGACCCTTATAGTGTAATAAGATATTAAAAAATAAATTAATTCATGAATTTAAGGGATGAGTTGATAAATAAATGTTGAAAACCAGTTTATATATTTTTTAGCTTAAACTATTGATTTTTGAATAAAATATTTGGTTATTTTTGAATTTATAGTGTACATTTAAAAAATATATTATTCACTATTCCCATCACTTGAAATACTAAAAAAATTCTCTAACTATCCTATCCAATTTACACATGACACACCATTATGAAACCATTTTGGACTTATATTTTAAAAATACATGGTTTTCATTGCGTAAGCACTTATGTGTGAATCATTTCATGTAATCTAGTTTTTATTTATATACCTATGATAACTAAAAATTGATTATTATATATATATATTTATAAATGTTAACTAGTAAATATTTAATTTAATTAGAAAAATATATTATAAAAAATATTATTTAATTTAAGTATATATTTATAATAGCTTTCATAAAAAATAATGAAATACTTGTTAAAATATCAATAACATTGTTCACTATCTATTATAATTTAAAATTATATAATATACATATTTATTAAGAAATAATATTATTTTCACATATATTTTGGTTTTTCATACATGTTATCATCTTTCACAATTCATCGATGTTTATCATTATTCAGAAGATCAATTTATTATCATTGTTTTTTAGTAAAAAGAAATATGTAAACTATTAAAAAATTTAAATCAACTGATTCCATATATGGATTAAATTTTATTAAAAAACCAATTAATATCTTAATTATAATTATTAATTAAAAAAATGAAATTTATTTTTAAATTTATGTTTCATGGGGGACTCATACGAATTTTATAAAAATATTTTATTTTAATTCATAAATATATATTATTATTTATAGATTATAAATTAGTTATATATATATATTATTTATATATTAATATATAAATAGTTTTTTTTTGTAACATTAATTTTCAATATATAAAAAAATTAGTTTTTAATTAAAAATATTAATTAAAAAAATAGATATTTAGAATAAAATAAATTTTATAATTATAATAATAAAAATTTTATATTGAAAATTAGACATAAATAACACTCCAAATCTATGTAATATAACCCTTTAATACATTCCTATCTATTACATTTATCGATTATATAACACCCATATATCGTTTTGTAATTAATCACATATCATCAAAATGATTAATAATGCAATAAACAGATTTTTCCATTGATTACTCTACCCGAGGATTCAATTTTACATATCGAAAACTAATTGTGGATATACTTCATATATTACTTATCCTAAGTAATATTATCCCCAACAACAATTCACTGAAACAATAACATACATTTTATTGTATATAAATATAAAAAACCAATCATGTATTTATTATAACATACTTTATCATTGTATTATATTATTTTTGAAAACCTATATCATTTAAAAACATATACATCCTCTTAAATTTCGTTTTTTATACCAGATAATCATTTTTGGGTATACCATTATAGAATTTATATTCTGTTTAATGTTTCTTATTCTACTTGTTTTCCTATATTTACATATTTCACTTCAATTTCATTTAGAACTTTTATTTACATAAAATTATTTAAAAAAATTATACATAGGTTTAAATGTTTCACATTTTTAGTTATAATGGAATTAAATATTCATATATTCATATTGATAATTATTAATAATAATATTTGTATAATATAACATCGATATAAGTTATCTAAAAAATTAAGTGAATATTATTGAAAATATATGGGCTATAAATCCCCCCTTGGAAAAGATTTATTCCTTACAATTCCACTCATTAGTAGTAAAAAATGGAAATTTAATTTATAACGTCACTCCAAAAACCACTTAGAAATATTTCTTTATCCCTTGTTGTTTCCATGCCTTCTAGTAGTGCAAGTCTAAAAGTAGAATAAAATTATAATATGTAATAAAATTCTTTATGTTTTTACGAAAATAGAGTTGGCACAATTAGATTTTTTTAATTTTCATGGTCTTATAGAAAATATATTTCTCAGGATAATTAGGTATACTAAACAAATATATTTTAAATAATACCTTGAAAATGATTTATATGAAACATAACAACATAATAAAATTGTATGATTTAAAATATTATTGATTAAAATATTAATTAAAAAATTATGTATATGTTGTTTTCTCTATGGTATTCTTATTCTATTTTTGTAAAAGAGATTTCAAAATTATGATTTGTTCAAGGAATAATGAAAAATATTTAATTTTCTTCGTAATATTATTTATGTCAATTGAGATGGAAAATTTTAGATTAAAAAAGGAAAAAAATTATTCCCTCATGCATTAATATTATAATGAAAAAGAGAAGAATTATATGGCACATAAAGTTGATTCAAAGTGATATAAATATTATAAATGGTTTCAAAATCATCAAAATTATATTTATTAATAATATTTACAATTTTTTCATTGGGATTTAATAAGACTATAGTGTAAAATTATCTATAATACAACTTGAAAATAACTCTAAATATTGTATAAAGTTTCCTCAAACAATTGGAATCTTGTAAATAATGAAAAAATTATTATTAAACAATTAAATAAAAAGGTTATATAATGTGAAATTGAACCTAATATAGCCTAATAATTTCTCTCATTATGTTCACTGTTGTTTCCAACACTATGTCACAATCCCACTCCATGAGAGGGTGAATGAGGCTGTCAATTTCCTTTTTTTTGTGATAAAAATTATTCCCATGTTTTCAAGAACATTATAAACTTTCCATAAAAAGAAATTCATTAAACATAAAAAAATTGAAAGATAAATTTATTAATTCATAGATTATACTTAGTTCAACACTAAGGTACTCATCCATGGTGAAAACATTTATAATGTGTCAAAATATAAAAATTAACATTGAAAATTGTTATTAAAATATTTAAAAAGGGTTCATTACTAATCCCAGGGATACTCTATATATGTATCTCTTCAATCACTAATTTGAGACATGGTACATAAAAGAATTGATATAGTGGAATTTTATAAAAATTTGCATAGAAATGACTAACAATAATCAATAAGGTGGTTTTCTTTATACTTTAATTAACTCTGTCAAATTCCAATATTTAATAATTTTCTTTCACTACAGTATTTCCTCTCTCTTATAGGTCTATCAATACACTTTTTAGATTTTATCTCTTATTTTATTATATAATCATCTAATATCAATTATTAACTCTTCCAAATTCATTTCATAATATTTTCCTTATGTCACCAGATGAGTGGTCCTCAAAAGTATCCATGATTTCCCAATTTAAAATCCTATGTGAAAGGTAATACCATCTAATTAATATATATAATGAATTTTAAAAACAATTAGAAATACAAAGGGCCAAAACATTATTCCTAATATTGGAGAATGAAAACCTTCTAGTCAAACAAAAATTCACCATGAAAATATAGGTACATCATGATTTTATATTATCAGAATAACAAAAAAAATGAATAAGAATTAAAATTTAAAATTCCTTCGAAATATTTCAATTTCCCATATCTTTAAAAATACCATATGAATTCTTTATGGAAATATTTATTATAGTGTGATGACTTCAACTAAATCCTGATTGTGATTCTCTAATTTCATACAACCTCCTATTGACCTGTATTTAATACTTCCCTATTTTGGATTAAAAACCTATTGAAACATGATTAATCCCTTTTCAACATGAATCCTTTGATTAACCTAGACATATTATCAAGAAAATCATGGTTTTCTCCGTTGTTCATGGGGATTACCCTCTATAGTGTAGCTTATTTCATTAAAGTGTGACTTACTAATATCTCTTCAAATTACTGTTACATAGCCTCCTTTAAGGAATTATCAAAATGTTTGTACTCTGACATAATATTCCTTAATAAGATCACCTCTGAATATTCTGAAATAACCATAAAAATTTTCAAATACATTTCAAATTCCCTAAAACCTATATTAAAAAGTATTTCCAAAAAATGAAACATATATATCAATATATACACCTTGAATCATACATTACTCCTCTTTAAAATTCATATAATATTAGTTCCACCATTATTATATGAAATCAAATGTATTAATGTGAAATTCAAATTCAGTATGAAAAAATTTAAATATATAAACTAATTTACCACTCTAAGTCTATGAATGTAATGCTCAGTATAGAAAATAAGATACCATGAGAGGATTATATACTCATAATTCATACAATTTAATTCATTTATATGAAATAAACTTTTGTAAAATCCATAAATTCCATTGTACTATCATTTTATTCCATAACGTAAACAACACAATATGGAAGACATCCCCTTGGGATGATAATTTGGTTTTGAATCCAATATTTGACTTCCCTATTTGTTAATAAACATTTCATCACTATTAAAAATTTCTCACATATTTTCCAAAGTTAAATTTCTCTCCATTTTCAAAAATATCACTAAAATTCAACATTTATCCCCCTTTGAAAACAAACATAAAGTTTATATTCCAACCTATCATTGAATATCCATGTTAAGATATAAATGTATAAGGGGATAGGGAATTTTACAGAACTCCTAAACCTAAGGGAGGTGATAGAACACCATGGTTCAACTAAAGTTTCTGAAATTCTAGTATATTCAACAGTATTGATAGAATGTATGTAATATATTGATTTATTCCAACATACAATATCTTCATTATTCCTTATACCAACTTATATTTGATGAAGCGTAGTCATATTAATATGTTCTTCATATGAGAGTGGTGTATTGGATTCATCATCAACTCAATTTTACTCTTTTTACATAGTGGATGTCTATATGATCCTATAGATGTTTAGAATAATCTTATGGTTATTGATTCATCTATACAAAATAAGTAGATATGTTTTTAGTCCTAATTTATTCTGTTTTATATTTTTAATAGATTTTCTCTCTTAATTCATTCTCAACTATTCAAATATACATGATTTTTATCAATAAATATTCTCCAATAAATGAATTTTTATCTATTATATCTTGATACTAGTACACATTTAAATATGAAATAATGTATCTTTCTTTCATTGAATCAAACACCAAACCACATTTGGGAGTACCTTGAATATACCTAATGAATTTCTTAATATTGGAAAATGTTATTTTGTTATATTACTCTCAAACAAAGAAACCAATCAAGTTTTATAAACATATCTGACCTCATTTTCTTTAGTTTGTAATGAATCCAATTAGATATGATGATGAGTATTATATTTTTTGTATGATATAAATAAATTCAATAGTTTTTAAAGTCAATATGTAAAGGTAATTATGAAAATAATTTTTTCTATAATTACAACTAGTGATTTGAAAGTTAACACTCATGAATATAAGTATATCACAATTAAATAATAGGTGTTCTAAAAGATAATATATAAAAATATAAAGTGTCTAGATCATCTTTTAGAAGGCAAAAATAAGGAAATTGTGATTCCAAGTGATTAATCTTAAAGATATAAGAAATTTTGTTTCTAGAAAAAAGGGATTTTTTGCTTTTATCATTTAAAGATGGAGAGTTTTGGGAGTCACATGAGTATCTGATAATTTTTGAGGTGAATTTAAGTGTTAATAGATGAAAAATTCTAAAGGTTAAATAATGAACTATCAACAACATGTTCATGTTGGTGTTTGTGAAAACCCATCCTTATGTTAATGATATGTGAAAACTATTAAGGAATTATGTTATGATCCGACCCACCAGTTCCAGCTTGGTTGGAGGTAAGATGAATGAGATACTATAATCCTATCTCCAATAGGCCAGGGGTTAGAGACTAGTGCTGAGTAGTCATAATATACACATGGGAGGCCTTAGCCTAAGGTATTTTCACAAACATACACTTCTCAAAGAACAAATATAATGTATAATGTAAAGATAAAACTGATACCAATTTGAATTTACACAACTATGTGCCCATCATGGGGTTAGTATAACATACCCAATATGACACCCCAAAATCACTAAACATAAATCATCAAGAAAGGTCCAGATCATAAAAAAAATAAAACATAAAAAATATATACTCAATATATACAAAAAGTCTCAAAGTAAATTAAGAATTTTACTACCATTCTAGGATTCTTCATAAGGATTCTGGGTAAATATTATATAAGAGAAGTCACTCCTTGGGTCTTTTTATCACTAACAATTATCACATGATAGATTTTTCCTATTAGGTCTCTCCATAAAGTAGTACACATTGAAACTTAAAAGATATTGATACACAGATAGAGGATCACACCTGGTGCTTATAGGGGATACATAATCCTAACTAGATTCCAACACTAGGATGGGGATCACATACCCTAGAAGTAGGTAATATAATTCCTAAAAAAACCAGGGAGGAATGATAGAGGATGATACCCTGAGCCACATGGAGTGATAAATGACTCTATCCTAGACAGGTCCCTAGAGGGTATCACTCATCCTATGCTCACAATGGGATGCCTCATTATGCACTCATAAGGATGGACCATGGGAATGTACCCTAATGATACTCATATTGACTAATGATAATGAGGGACTCAACCTACCCATGAAAGAGTACATAACATGTATAGAGTGTACACAGTGTATCTTAGAATGTCCATGTATGCTCATTTCCTAGGCCCCACAATCTTTTACTCTAGTCGTGCCCATGTACACCAGTTGTGCTTATGTAGTCTGGATATGATCGGGTGCTCTATCCAAGTCTAGGTATACCATCCATGTATGTTTCCAAGTACAATGGCCATGCCTGTGTACCTAGCCATGCCCAAGTTCTCTAGTTGTGTCTGGGCACAATAGTCATGTCCATACCCATGAACCCAGTCATGCCCATTTACCCATCCATGTTTGATACCATGTACCCATAGGGTATAAATTGGGTCATCAACATTGATCCACATTGCATGTGGTATTTTTATCTATATGAAATCATATCCTCTGAGGAAAGGGGGTCCACACGGTGTTTTTTCTTCCAAAATACACACGGATTAACTCAGGTTTTTTCAGAAACCCAGAAACTCTCACATGTCTTTTCTCATACTGTCACCACCTATGATCTATCCACATAATCCACCAAGGAACTAAGATATGATATTGAATGAACCTGAATCGTCAACACTTTCCATATTTCATCAACCAATATACTTGGGAAACACTTCCCTTCACACCATGCCACCAAATCAATAAAATATGGATGAAAAACCTTGATCTTTTACTTAATCCTTGTTTGATCACACGACATAAGACATAATGTCTTAATGATTCTCTTGAACCTAAATATAAACTCACATAAATGATCTATTTTGAACAATTTTGATTGTTCAGTGATTTCATTCCAGGTATTATCGAACCACCTATCAAATGGAACATGAATGATGAATTCCCAATGAATAAGAGAAGAAAATAAAGAAAAAATAGTGATAAATTTATGTCTATCATTATTCATATTGGCCTTCATCCATTGATGAAGGAAATGAAAATCATGGGAGAATAAATGGGGATCAATAAAAACTTATCAATTCAAAAATTCTAGGATGATAAACAATTTCAAATCAAAACATCAACTTGCAGGTTAATGTACTAAAGTGATTATTTGTGTTCAATAAGGGATAACCAAAATAAGGATTAAACTATAAAAACAACAAACTAAAATAATTTTGGATCAATCACTAATAAATAACGACTCTGCATTATTTTTGTTGGTGAGATCTAATAACTCCTTTTCAAATGATGAACTACTTTGACACACCAATCGTTAACTAATGATATCAACGTTCTTCAAATATCTCTTCTATGACCCTCTAAAATCTCTAGGGTTATGTAGTTAACCCTAATTGTTTAGATATAATGATGATTATATATATAGATAATAGGTCTATCCAATTGATAAATAATAAAAAAATAAATAAAATTATTTATTTATTAATCCACCCATAACAACTCTTAAACTAAACACCTGAAATGCATAATGGGTATGTCACACCTAGGGTAAAATAAACATTGCAAATTTAATGGTGGTCTAATTTTTCCCAACCTTAACATTGTTAATGATATATTCAATTATTTTTGAATAACTTCACTTATGTGATATAATATATTTATTTCTATGATATCATAATTGAGGCTCCCAGGGCCCCAAAATCACACTCTCACTCCTCTCCTGGGTCCAAAAATATTCTTTAAAATATCCCAAATATTTACATGAAAAAATCAATACATTCTCACCACCTTAGATATTTTTACCCTAAAAAGAAAAAGGCCTACCCACAAAGGTTAGGGTACTAGGCTCACATATGGTTCTCCCACTCTCAGGATATCTCTTGATGTTTCCCATGTTTCCATTAGACAAGAACCAAGGGAATCTCTCACCCAATGACAATATTTTTCCATCAATCCTCGATATTTAATGGGTACTTTGTAAAGGTAACTCCATCCTAGATGTTTGGATATCCCCATTCAATAACATTTTATGGGTTGTACAGAAACCTTCCCATCTACGAAACGTGGAAGAAATCATGTACTCGGTCCAACTATAGTGGTGGGGCTATGTGGTATGCCACCTTTATAACCACACAAAATATCTATAAATTACCAATGAAACTTGAAGATACTTTCCACCGCTGCCAAATCACCATAATCTTTGCGGAGGTGAGAACTTAGGGAATACATGGTATCCCTCATCAAACTCTAAATGACTCCTTCATCCATCATAATAAGACTTCTATTAGATCTAGTAAGTCATCATCCACTTCTATATGATCACAACCGTATATGATGTCACATGCACCAACTCTGGGCCCATAAGTAAAAACTCCCCCAATCAATCCAGAATAATGGTGACTTGAAGGGTCTCCTTTAAAATACCTTAAATGGTGTTGGACTAATGGTGGAGTAGTAACTATTGTTATATACAAACCCCTCTAAGGGTAGATGATCCTCTGAACTACATCCAAGTAAAACATGTAAGCCTAAAGCATATCCTCTAGAACTAGAATGGTCTGCCAAGTCTGGCCATATGTATAGGCATGGAATGATTCTCTCTACTGTAATTGAGTACCAAAGGCTACCTGAAATACTCTTTATAATCATAATATTATGTTTGAATAATGATCTATAATGATCCTTAAAGGAACTCCATGATGCCAGAATATATCCTCCACATAAAGTAATTCCAAGCTCTATAATAAATTATGATCTCAGATGAATATGAAGTGGGACCACATAGTGAGTTGGTCTATGATCACACAGGTATTGTTGTGACCTTAAGATAACCATGTAAACCCTATCATTAATTATATGGATATTGTTGAGCATGTGTTGTTTTCAACAATAAAAATTTAATGGGGATATTTTTGAGAAAGTGTTGTTTTCAACAATACGTTTTATTATTAATAAGGGGGGTATTGTTGAGAACAATACTCTATCTCTTTATGATGATTTTGATGTTCAAAAATACCCTTTAATTATTTTATAATGATTTTACTTTAAGTATTTTTCAGGAATTATATATTTTATATATTATCATTTTTGGAAGAATATTCAAGTGTTTACAAAGCATGGAATAATTTCTAAACCATTCAAGAATCAATTTAAAGTGTTTTGGAAACACTATTCATACCTTACATTTAGAAAGAGTAGCGTAAAGAAAGAAATGAAAGCGTAGCATAAAGAAAGAAAGGAAAGCGTAGTGTAAAGAAAGAAAGGAACCCACTCTTTACTCTTTACAGATTATCAGAAAAGTATGGTGAAACAACCATACATTATCAGCAAATTACGAAAGAAAGGAACCCTATGTGAAGAAGAACCCTACGTTAGGAAGGAACCCTATGTTTGGGGAATTGAGAAAGTATGGAAGAAGAAACATTACATAAGTCTTTAATGTTTTGTTTGTTCTTCAAAGGTATAGTTAATCAACCTTAATTTTGTAAACAACCATATGTTACTTAAAAAATTATGGATCGTAAACCTTACGTATGGAAGCTTAGAAAAGTATGGTATACGTTTGGATATGGAAGAGAAAAGTATGGATGGTAAACCCTATGTTTGTGGTCAACTATATGTCATCAACATTACATTCTTCATCAACCTTACGTTTGAAGAATGCGATATCAACCCTACGTTTGATCTATGTTACGTTTCAGAGGATTCATGCAGTGCAACTCAACCTTACGTTTGGCGTCGGGAATTTGAAGTTGATATTTTTTGTTCAATGGTCTGCAAGCGATTGATCAGGATAATTTTAAGCCAGAATAAATACTGATTTTAAAGTGCATCCTTGAAAAATTCAGAACTGTTTGAAGGATTGATTTAAATGGATCTTTTCATGGAAAATATTATGGATTTTTATAATTGCTCAGATTAATTCACAAGTTTGAATATTGCGAGTC
Source organism: Viscum album (assembly GCA_963277665.1). Classification (NCBI taxonomy): domain Eukaryota; kingdom Viridiplantae; phylum Streptophyta; class Magnoliopsida; order Santalales; family Viscaceae; genus Viscum; species Viscum album. Next base: position 745,296,302 of record OY728129.1, on the reverse strand, counting down.
AAAGGGCGATATTTGTGGATCAGATTTTTCATAGGAAGTGCTCGATATATCTGTTCTCATTTTTGAATTTCAAAAAACACAATACACATTATAACAGAAACAAGTGTGATATACGAAAAAATGTACATAGATCGATATAGCAAAGATTTGAAAGAAGAACACAATACACATCATAACATAAAAAAGTGTGATATATGAAAAAGTGTACAGAGATAGATATAGAAAAGATTTGAAAGAAGAACACATAGCGATCAAGAATGCAAGTGCAGATACAATCATTTTATTCTAAAGAAATATCTGCTGTACAACCAATTCTATTTTTGAAGAGCGAAAACAGAGACAAATCAAGATACAAATATCTACTGATTATGAAGAGAGACTACGCTCTGTTTTATTGAATAAGAAGGAACACAAAAAAAGATTCATCTATTTTTAAACGACAATCTTTTGTGAATCTGCTGCTGCTTAAGTTGTGATTATATTTTCTATATCTACTACAACCGGATCGACTCAGAACTACTTTGACTTGAAGATCAATATTTCTGAAGATGACGATCCATCGGCTATCAATTGCATTCTATAAAAATTGTGAAGATCAACTGGAAAAGTTCTTTCTAAACAAAAACACTTTTTATCTTTAATGACCATCTTCTCATACTAAGCTGAGTAGGTTCAAGTTTGAACTAGAAGGCTTTGTTTGCCTGAAAATTGTAAAGGTGTCAACTGCCTGTTTTTTGTTGTTGGACGGTCTGTGGAAAAGATGACTAGATAGTGAAAATCACCAAGCTTGTGGAGTAGAGCGTTGGTGGAGTAGACTAGGGGACTTTTGTTCCCCAAACCAATATAAATCCACATGTCCCTACTTTTACTTATTCCTCTACATGATCAAATCTGATAAAGCATAGAGGATAGAACTCGATCAATCAAATAGTTAATAAAAAATCTGAAAGACACAATTCACCCCCCTCTTGTGTATAACCTGTGTATTCAAGATCCAACAATTGGTATCAGAGGTGGAGCTTATGATAGAGACTTAGAAAGAGAGAAGCATTTAATGATTATACAATCGAGCATCATGATTGATACAAGAGAAGGGATGTCAATGGTTAGAGCACCATATTTTAATGGAGAAAACTATGGTTGCTAGAAATTGCGCATGATAATATATCTGAAAAACCTCGGATGTAAAGTTTATTCAAAGATTCTAACTCCTTATGAAATTCCTAAAAATCCTGAGACATGGAGTGCTGCTACAGAGGCAGAGTATGATATGAATTCAATGTCTATGAATGCAATCATCTGCGGTCTAGAACCAGATGAATTTAACAAAGTATCTCAGTGCCCGAAAGCATATGAGATGTGGAAAACAATAGCTGTGGAATATGAAGGAACATACAATGCGAGACAAATGAGATATGATACTGCCAAATTGAAATTTTATACTTTCATAATTTTTGAAGGTGAAATAATTACCCAAATGAATGAGATATTGACAGAAATTGTCAATAATATAACAGCTCTAGGAGATCCTATCAAGTAGGCTAATCAAGAATTAAAAGTACTGAGCATATTTCCTACTCGATGGAATGGTATATCTGTTGCAATCAGAAAATCAACACCTGTTAAAAATCTAACCATGAGAGAGCTAATTAGTACACTAATGATATATGAATCTGAAATGCAAGACGAGGAAAATGAACAAAAAGTCTACATAAAAAAGAATGATACTGCCTTGAAAGTAACTTCACAAAAAAAGAATAGAAAGACGAAGAAGAGATAAGTCAAAGCCAAATCAGAGAGCTCTAACTCATCAAAATCAGATGAAGAAATGGCTCAGCTATCCAGAAAATTCAGAAAATTCTACTACAATAAAAGAGGCTTCAAAAAATATTTTAAGAAAGATGATAAAGAAGTACAATGCTATGAATCCAAGAACATGGGGCACATCAGACCAGATTTCCCACAATTGAAAGATGTAAAGAAGAAGAAATTATTCAAAAGAAATGACTATGAGCAGAAAGACAAAAAATCTTTGAAATCCACTTGGAGGGTATCTGAAGACTCCAGTAGCTCTCCAGAATCAAGCTCAGAGAAAGAAGAATTTAATCTGAAAGAAAACATGTGTTTCATGGTAGAAATAGATGATGCACAATCATATTACTCCTCTGACTCAAATAATGAATCAAATTCTGAATCAAGCTACACAAATGAAAAACTTGCAGCATACTGCAATATGCTTGAAGAAATATATGACTCACTGTTTAAGAAAAATAAGTCACTAAAGAACATAAATAAGGCTATTTCATATGAAAGAGATACAATGCTGAAACAATATAAGGAATTAACTGATAAATACAATTCTATTAACACTAACTATATTAATTTTGAATCAAGAATAAAAACACTATAGGATGAAGTAGAATCTTACAAATAGGATGCATTGGTTTTTACAAAAGGAGAGAATTCATTAAATGAATGTTTTGGAAAAAATGTCATTAAAAAGGAAATATTTGGAATTGTAAGTAAAGGAGAAAAACCTAAGCTATAAAAAATTTATTTTGTTCCTAGCATTAAAAGGGTTAATTGTAACTTTTGTGGGATAAAGTGACATATAGATAAACACTGTTTCTTAAGACAACCTCAAATTTGTGGTATTAAGAAAGCATATGTTTCAAAAGACTTATATTATTTAGATAATTTTAAAAGAACAATTCAAATTTGGATACCCAGATCATTGCTAGCTAACACCTGTAGACCCAACAAAATATGGGTACCAAATAAATTTGTTTAAATGTATTTGCAAGTAGTAGGCCATCAAAGCAGAAAAGATATATGGTACATGGATAATGGCTGCTCAAGGAATATGAGTGGGAACTCATCAAATTTTATAACACTCACTCAAACTAAAGGAGGACTTGTCACATTTGGTGACAATGCCAAAGGAAAAATCATTGGCATTATAACTGTTGGAGATCCAAAAACAGTCTCAATCAACAAAGTACTTTATATACAAGGATTGAAACACAACCTGATAAGTATCTCTAAACTTTGTGATGATGGATATACTATTTATTTTACTAAAAATTTCTATACTGTTTTTAAAGATAAACTGTTTAAATTTAAGGCACCAAGAACTGACAATATCTATAATTTGGATTTAAATTCCTTGTGTAAACAACAAGTAAATTTCTTGACTACTAAATTAAGTGAATCTTGGATCTGGAATAGGAGACTTGGACATTGTAATATATATGTTTTACATAAGTTATCTAAGAAACACTTAGTTTCTGATTTTCCTAGTCTCAGATTTGAAAGTAACATATTATGTGATGCATGCCAACTTGGTAAGAAACACAAATCATCATTCAAATATGTTAATAAAGTTTCTACAACTAAACCTCTAGAACTTATCCATATGGATTTGTTTGGACCTTCCAGAGTAGCAATCTTGGATGGTAAATTATATGTTTATATATTAGTTGATGATTATTCTAGATTTACTTGGATTTTCTTTTTGAAATTTAAAAACGAAGCTTTTACTTTATTTGAAAGTTTCTGCAAATCTGTTCAAAATGAAAAAGGTTTTAATATAATCTCATTGAGAAGTGATCATGGTGGAGAATTTTAGAATCAGGAATTTAATTACATTTTCTCAAACATGGGTATTAAACATACCTTCTCTGCACCAAGAACACCTCAACAGAATGAGATTGTAGAAAGAAGAAATAGAACAATTCAATAAATGGATAGAAATATGTTAAATGAATATAGCCAACCTATATATTTTTGGGCAGAAGCTATAAATACAACTTGCTATATAATTAACAGAGTTTTAATAAGACCTATTTTGAAAAAGACACCCTATTAAATATGGAATAATAGAAAATATAATGTAAATTACTTTAATGTTTTTGGATGCAAGGTTTACACCTTAAACACCAAGGACAATCTTGGTAAGTTTGATCCAAAATCTGATGAAGGAATTTTCTTGGGATATTCTACTATTTCCAAAGCTTATAGAATTTTTAATAAAAATTCAAGGATTGTTGAAGAATCAGTTTTTGTGAAATTTGATGAATCTGATCCCTTTGAGAAAAGAACAGATCAAATAGGTGAACTTGACTCTAACAATAACATGAGACTTGATAACTTAAAGAATGATTTTGAAAATGATATAAAAGAAAATCAGTCCAGATCAGAGGAACATGATACTAAAGAACCTTTAAATGTATTTCCTAGACAGTCTAGAACTCTAAAGAATCACCCTTTGCAAACTATGATAGGTGACTTATAAACTTGTATTCAAACTAGAAGAAACTTAGGAAATCTAGTGGAATTTTCTACATTCCTATCCCAACTAGAACCCAAGACTATAGAATAAGCTTTAGATGATGAAAGCTGGGTAATAGCAATGAAAGATGAATTAAACCAGTTCAAAAAAATGAAGTTTGGAAATTAGTGGAAAGACCTCACAATTATCCAGTAATAGGAACCAAATGGGTCTTTAGAAATAAATAGGATGACCAAAGTATAATAACTAGAAATAAAACAATATTAGTAGCTAAAGGATATAATCAAGAAGAAGGAATAGATTATGATGAGACTTTTGCACCTGTATCTAGGTTAGAATACATTAGAATCCTTTTGGCCTATGCATCTCATATGAATTTTAAATTATTTCAGATGGATGTTAAATCTGCCTTTTTAAATTATTATTTATTGGGGGAAGTTTATGTTGAGCAACCTCCTGGTTTTGAAAACTCTCAAAAACCAGATTCTATTTTTAAACTTACTAAATCTCTTTATGACCTTAAATAAGCTCCAAGAGATTGGTATGAAGGATTATGTTCTTTTCTTTTGAAAAATGATTTTACTGTTAGATTGGCAGATCCAACACTCTTTAAGAAAACTGTGAAAAATAATGTTTTATTGGTTCAAATTTATGCTGATGATGTAATTCTTGGATCAACTAATAAAACACTTTATCATGAATTTTCAAAATTAATGAAATAAAAATTTTAAATGAGTATGATGGGAGAATTAAATTTCTTTTTGGGACTTCAAATATTTCAAAAATATTTTGGAAATGTTTTAAATCAAAGCAAATACATTGATGATTTACTTAAGAAATTTGGACTTGAAAACAATAAGACATTTACAACTCCTATGTGTACTAATATAAAACATGATTTGGATGAAACTGGGAAATCAGTTGACAACAAGTTATATAGAGGTATGATTGGTAGTTTGTCATATCTTACTACTAGTAGGCTAGATATAATGTATTTAGTATGTCTTTGTGATAGATTTCAATAAAATACCAAAGAATCTCATTTAACTGTTGTTAAAATAATTTTTAGATATTTAAAAGGAACTACTTTTCAATCTCTACTCTATCCTAAAACTTATGATTTTAATTTGATTTCATATTCAGATGCTGACTTTGGAAGTTATAGACTAGACAGAAAAATCACATCAGGAACATGTCACTTTTTAGGAAAGTCTTTAGTGTCATGGTCTAGTAAGAAACAATATTCAGTTGCCCTGTCAACAGCTGAGGCAGAATATGTATCTGCTGGAAGTTGCTGTGCACAAGTGTTGTGGATGAAAAAAACTCCTATGGACTTTGGATTTAATTTTAATAATACACCTATTTTATGTAATAATACAAGTTCAATTAATATTTCAAAAAATCCTATTAGTCATTCTAGAACTAATCACATTGATATAAGGCATCAATTTTTAAGAGATCATGTTATGAAAAAGGATATATTTTTAGAATTTATAAATACAGAAATTCAATTAGAATATATTTTTACTAAACCACTTCCCACTGTAAGGTTTGATTTTATTAAGGGGGAGCTAGGTTTATTTATTTTTAAATATTTTTTAATTATAATTTTAAATTTTATTTATTTAATTTGATTTTATTTTCTTAATTGTGTAATTTTTTTTAAATACTGTTTAAGATCAATTAATTATTTGTTTTTCGAAAAAGGTTTAACTTTTGTTTTTAATTTACGTTAAATTCATCGCATAAAATTTTTATTTTTTTTAAAATAAATGTAATGATTAGTGATTACATGAGAATTAAGGCTGTTAGAGCCCTTTCTAATTCAAAACCGTTTCATTTCCACAAAAAAAAACTTTCAAACCCGAAACCGCATACTGTTGCACACCCCTGATCTTTAAATCTTCAAACCCTAAAATCTTCGAACCTTCAGAAATCTACTCAGTAATGGAAAAGACCAAGCGAGAAAATGAGGCCGAGAGGAGTGACGCGAAGAAGAAAAAGTCAGTTGGGAGAAAAATTTTGCAAGGTAAAGTTATAGATCTAGAATGGCTATTCCAGACTAATCTGATGTTGAAATAGGCTTTGTCTTTTCAAAACCTTGATCAGACTTTCAATAGTGAAATTTTTGAGTTTATGTATGAGGTAGAACTGCGTTATTTCTTTATAACAATTCAATTTATTCTAGGTGAGGACAAAGACACTCTGATTGCAAAGATTGAGGACAAAGATTTCTCAATCTCTTCTGTTGAAATAGGAAAAATCCTGAATTTCCTGCAAGAAGGAGTATATCATTTTGATTTGAAAAACATTATAGATGTTGTGCATAAATTAGAGGACATTATGTTATTTTTGTTTGGAAAATTTAATGTTAATAAAATGATGGTAAAGGATTTAGAACCAGATCAGAAGATCTTGGTTAAGTTTTTTCAGACTGGAATAGCTCCCAGGATGTCAGAAATGGAAAATATTTTGTACCCTGATATGTACATAATGTATCTTCTATTAAGTGACATCAAATTAAACATCCCAAGGTACATGGTAAGGTACCTCAGTTACTACTGCCAGAGCGAGGCAAGAATGAACTTATATCCTTTTGGAAGGTTCATCTTAAAGTTATTTCTCAAGAAAGGATTGGTAAGGCTTATAGATGTGAGAATAAGGTGTCATCACGGTAATACCTTTAGTGCTGGGACACTATGGAAAATTGGTTATTTCTAGAGCACCATAAAAGGAAAAATCTTACCAGTGGGGGAAGAATAGGAAGAAGAGGAGACAGCTCTAGCTTAGCCTGAAAAAGCTAAAGAAAAACAACCTGAAACTAGAGCAACTACAACTACAAGGAAAATTCGTTTTGAGATTGCATATGTTGAAGATGAAGGAAGTCAGGAAGGACTTCAAGTAACAAGGAAAAGAGCTGAAAGAGATGAAGATGAAAAAATGGTTTCTCAACCACTATCTGTTAAAGATATTTTGGGATATAGTTTTGTGGGGGATAAGGCTAATATTGTTGAACCTCAAGAAGAGGTAGCTCAAGTTGCAATGGATGTTGAAACTGAGAGACCTGAAATTGTTGTTGTTGAACTTAAAAGAGTTGAATTAGTGGCTGAACTTCAAAATGAGACTAAAATTGAAGTTGTGAAAGAGGGAGTTTCTAGAAGAGAAGTGGACAGTCCTCAGGCTGTTCAGGAAGAATATGTTGTTGAAAATATTGTTCAAGATGATATCATTATTGAAGAAAGTGCTGATGATGCATCAAATGTTCACATTTAAGTGTTGCAGGAAGATTTTTCTGTAGAAGAGTCTAAGAAAGGCTCTGAGGAAAAATCAGTGGATCAAGCTTAAAAGGGAGATAAAGAAATAGTTGCAGAATCTTTTCCCCTAGGGTTTATACATCAAATAACTGAAGAATAAAATCAAGCACAGAGTGCTTCAACTTCATCGAATGAAGAAGTTAAAGAAGTTTACAAGAAGTTAAAAAGACTAAAAACTGATAATGATGCTCTAAGGAGTGCTTTGGAATTAGAGAAGTTGAAATTTCAGAGACTGAAATCTAGCATAATTTCAAGAAATGAAGTTGGGAATTTCAAGAAGGAAATGTTGATAGAAGTGGTCAAAATGAAATCAAAAATGGTTTTAAAATCAGATCTGTATGGTTTTAAAGATTATATGGAAACTCAGTTTGAATCCATAAGGTATAGTGGAGCCAGTGGTTCAGGTACATCACCTGACCTCATAAAGAGATTTCAGGATATTACAACTGTAATGGGAAACATGAATGATAGGTTGATTGATCTTCAATATAGCAGTGCTCCATTATTAGTGTTGCTGGACAATCAGAAATTTTTAGTGGATCAACTAACATCCAGTGAGCTAGGAATCAGAACAATGTTAAATCAGATGTTAGAGAAGCTATCAATGTTTATAGAAAAAGAATAAAGAATGCCTTAGTTTTTCAGATTAAATTTAATCAAGGATATTCATATGACTCAGGAGAACAGAGAGCTCATTATCAAACATGGAGATGGGACGATGAAGAGACTGAGGGAACAACTTACAGAAATCAAGGATGTTGTTCAGAGAAGATAGAACCTATCTTAACCCTAATATAACTTGATTCCTCTGTATATCATTATCATGCACATACTGCTATTTTTGAATGAAAAATTGGTTACATTGTTTATTTATCTATTTTTAATCTATTTTTACTGTTTTACGTTTAAATATGCCACTATACCAGATTACCTAACTAATAAACAGTTAATTATAGAATTTACCTACAGTTCAGTGAAACATTAAATTTGTTAAAATCCATGATTTATCATTCTTTTTGATATCACAAAAGGGGGAGAAATTTGGATAAACACAACATTTTATTTTAAGATTTTAAAACCTTATTTAAATGATTTACTGTATATTTTAAATCCTTTTTATTTTTATTTAAATTTTTTTTTGGATTTATATAGATTTATACTTATACAACAGACTATTTTAAGTTATTAACACTCATTTATTATAAAGGGGAAAATTTTCTTTTACTCTTTATTTGGGAGAAATTTGAATAAATGTATTTTATTCAGAGGGAGAAATTTGGATAAAACAAAAAACTTTTATTTTATTCTTTACTTTTATTTTTAATGAAAAATAATTTTATTTTATTTTCATTATAAATTAAGGGTGATAAATATATTTTTATTATTAATGATAATACAATGTTTATTTATTGAAATGATTTTGTTAAAATTAAATATTCTTTTATCTTTTCAAAATTCTAAACTATAAGTAACTAATTTTGAAAGTTAATTTTATTTAATTAGTCTTATTATTTTATGGGTTTTGTGATCATCAAAAAGGGGGAGATTGTTGAGCATGTGTTGTTTTCAACAATACATATTTAATTGGGATATTGTTGAGTAAGTGTTGTTTTCAACAATACGTTTTATTATTAATAAGGGGGTATTGTTGAGAACAATACTCTATCTCTTTATGATGATTTTGATGTTCACAAATACCCTTTAATTGTTTTTTAATGATTTTACTTTAAGTGTTTTTTCGGAATTATATATTTTATATATCCTCATTTTTGGAAGAATATTTAAGTGTTTATACAGCATGGAACAATTGATAAACCATTCGAGAATCAATTTAAAATGTTCCAGAAACACTATTCATAACTTATGTTTGGAAAGCGTAGCATAAAGAAATAAAGGAAAGAATAGCGTAAAGAAATAAAGGAAAGCGTAGCGTAAAGAAAGAAAGGAACCCACTGTTTACTTTTTACAGATTATCAGAAAATTATGGTTAAATAACCATACTTTATCAGCAATGTATGAAAGAAAGGAACCCTAAGTGAAGAAGAACCCTACGTTAGGAAGGAACCCTACGTTTGGGTAATTGAGAAAGTATGGAAGAAGAAACATTACATATGTCTTTAATGTTTTTTTGTTTCTCAAAAGTATGGTTAATCAACCTTACTTTTGTAAACAACCTTACTTTACTTGAAAAAGTATGGATCGTAAACCTTACGTATGGAAGCTTAGAAAAGTATGGTATACGTTTGGATATGGAAGAGAAAAGTATGGATGGTCAACCCTATGTTTGTGGTCAACCATATGTCATCAACCTTACGTTCATCATCAACCTTACGTTTGAAGAATGCGACATCAACCCTAAGTTTGATCTATGTTACGTTTCATAGGATGCATGTAGTGCAACTCAACCTTACGTTTAGCGTCAGGAATTTGAAGTTGATATTTTTTTGTTCAACGGTCTGCAATCGATTGATCAGGCTAATTTTAAGTCGGACTAAATGCTGATTTTAAAGTGTGTCCTTAAAAAATTCAGAATCGTTTGAAGGATTGATTTAACTGGATCTTTTCATGGAGAATATTATGGAGTTTTACGACTGCTCATATTAATTCAAAAGTTTGAATATTGCGAGTCAAAGGGCGATATTTGTGGATCTGATTTTTCAGAGGAAGCACTCGATATATCTATTCTCATTTTTGAATTTCAAAAAACACAATACACATCATAACAGAAACAAGTGTGATATACGAAAAAGTGTACAGAGATCGATATATAAAATATTTGAAAGAAGAAAAAAATACAAATCATAACAGAAACAAGTGTGCTTTACGAAAAAGTGTACAGAGATCGATATAGCAAATATTTGAAAGAATAACACATAGCGATCATGAATGCAAGTGTAGATACAATCATTGTATTCGAAAGAAAGATCTACTGCATAGACAACGCTATTTCTGAAGATTGAAAACAGAGACAAATCAAGATACAAAGATCTACTGATTACGAAGAGCGACTACGCTCTGTTTTATTGAAGAAGAAGGAACACAAAAAAGATTAATCTATTTTTCAATGACAATATTTTGTGAATATTCTGTTGCTTAAGTTGCGATTATATTTTCTATATCTACTGCAACCGGATCGACTCAGAACTGCTTTGACTTGAAGATCAATATTTATGAAGACGACGATCCATCTACTATCAACTACATTCTGTTGCAATTGTGAAGATCAATTGGAAAAGTTCTTTCTAAAAGAAAACACTTTTTATCAAGAGTGACCAGCTTCTCATACTAAGATGAGTAGGTTCGTGTTTGAACCAGAAGTCTTTGTTTGCCTAAAAACTGTAAAGGTGTCAACTGCCTGTTTTCAGTTGTTGGATGGTCTGTGGAAAAGAGGACCAGATAGTGAAAATCACCAAGCTCGTGGAGTAGAGCATTGGTGGAGTGGACTAGGGGACTTTTGTTCCCCAAAACACTATACATATGTGTGTCCCTGCTTTTACTTATTACTCCGCATGATCAAATCTGATAAATCATAGAGGATAGAACTCGATCAATTGAAGAGTTAACAAAAAATATGAAAGACACAATTCACCCCCCTTTTGTGTATAATCTGTATATTCAAGATCCAATAGATATTCCATCCTACTTCCACTCCAGTTCCTCAAGGGGTTAATCCAAACCCACTAGAACTTGGTGCTCAACCTTCACCTGTTGACATGTGAGGCATCGAAGCATAAACCTTGATTCATATATCTTCATCCCTATCCACAAAAAATAGAAATTAAGGTCTTGGTACATCTTTTTCACTCTTGGATGTACCACTAATGGGGACATATAAAAATTCCTCAGTACTTCCTATTGCGGCATCACTAGAACCATTTTCCATCCTTAGAAAAGGATGATGATCTCCCCACCTATAAAAAATCCATCAAGAGCACTTCCAATGGATATATGAACATGAAAGGCCTCACATTCGATATCTATAAGATGAACCTCCATAAAACACTCTTGATGTACATGTTTAATAACCATCTAATGGAGGTAAGCTACACCACCCTCTTCAACTAAGGACAACTGAAATGAGAAAAAATTCAATGATACATCGCTGAATAATTGAAAACATGATCTCCAACTAAGCGAATCAGCCACAAAAATTCTCTTCCCAGGACTATAGAATATCTTAGGGTCATAATACTAAAATAAATATACCAATTTACCCTATCTGAAGTAATGATATTTGTATTAAATGTTCTACTTGAGACTCTTGTGGTTAAAATAGAATATAAACAAAACACCCATAGGTAATGTTGGCACATCTTCAAGGTGAAGACCATTGAAATCATATCTAAATCATGTATTGTGTAGTTATGAACATGGGGTATTAGATACTAGGACCGATAGGAGATAATCACCCCTATCTACATCAGAACACAACCAAGACCAGTTATAGAAGTATCACAGAGCACCACATACTCAACACCCTACTCTAGAAAAATTAAGATGGGGGTGCTCATAAACCTCTTCCATAAATCCTAAAAATATTGATATAACTTCTCTATCCACATGAAAGGATTATAATTTTGAGAAAATTAGTCAAGGGTGTTGAAATTATAGAGAAATCAGTCTTGAATATCTGATAGTAGCCTTACAACCCAAAGAATATCCACAATCCAACACTTTTAGGCGCATGCCTAGATATTATTGCCTCAACCTTGGATGGACCCACTACTACTCCCTATTTTAGAGATATTACATACTATAAATTGGACATATTGAATCTAGAACTGACACTTTTAGATATTCTCATAAAGCTGGTTATCTTGGAGTATGTCTAGCACTATCATCAAACGCATCTTGTTCTCCTCCTCTGAAGCTCAGTACACAAGGGTGTTAATGATGAGGAAAACCAATAATTGGTCCAAGAAGGGATAAAAGATTCAATTGATAAGTACCATGAAAACTATTGCGGTTTCCATGACATCTAAGGGAATCATTAAGAATCCATAGTGACCGTTGTGATATCGATCATAATGTCATTTTTTATATCCTCATCTTGATATTGGATTTTGTGGTAGCCCGAAATGAGGTTAATCATTAGCAACCACCACACCCATTCCAACTGGTTGAGGAGTTTATCAATTCTAAGTAGTAGATACATATTGTTGATGGTTAATTGATTTAGGATATAGTAATACACACACAACCCCAAGATCCCTTCAACCTTCTTGGAAAACAATACTGGGGCTTCTTGGGGAGATACATTGGGTCTGACAAATTCCTTCCTCATCAAATCCTCTAACAACACCTTCAACTCTTGATACTCCATGGGATCCATCCAATATGATGGTGTAGATATCTTAGTATTCCCTAGGTAAAATTTAATGCATAATTCAATCTCTCCGTGGGGAGTTAATTCCAAGAAGTCCTTAGTTAAGACATCCTCATATTCCTCCACCACTATAGGTTGCTAAAATTTCATATAATCTACTTCTTCAAAGGAAATTCTACCAAAATAATGAGTAATCGATTGTATCCTCCTATTAAGGATCCCATACTACTCTACATATACTTCCTTCTCACCAATGAAGGAAAAATAATTCCCATCAACATGGAAACACCACATCCTGCACCTAAAACAATAAAATTACCCATGAACTATAGACCAAAATTACATACCTAAACTAACATTAAAGGCCTCATTTTGGAAATAAAAGTATCCCACAAGATTATCTCTCTTCATAGAATTAGGTCACATTGTTGAAATAAGTCTTGTGATCATTGAATATCATCCAGTAGAAGTCTTAAAATGCAAGGGTTGAGATAAAGGATCAACTGAAATCTCAAGATCTTCAAAAAGGGATGTGTCAAGAATAGGAATGGATCATGCTATGTCTATCAATAATGTAAATTAAGTAGATAATAAACTGATATTTCCTCAAACCATTCCTATATACTATAGATCACATAAATCTATAACCTATAGCTACCCTCATCTCTAACCATGAACTCCCTAAGATTGGATTAGACCACCTAGGGGTGGTGGTGGAAATAGATCAAAACATCAACTGCATCTTGCTTCTATACTAGCTCCATTCCTACTTTCACCACCCTTTGGACCTCCCTACTCTAGCCACTACTTCTATTGTGCCATTACATAAATCGTCTCTTTATCTATGACTTGAAGTACTAGACAATCCCTCGTGATATATCCCCACCCATCATAGGAGTAAAACCGCATACACCTCAGCTAACTAGAACCATTGCAGAACATATGTCTTGAGAATTTATATGAAATTATTAGCTTTAATAAATCCCTAATTTAGTAATTGGATAACATATTACAAAGTCTAAACTCTAGGGTTTCCACTGAAGGGAACAAAATTTAGAGACTCCTTCAACGACAAATCTATCCACCACCAAGTCTCACTTGAAAACCACCACTTAGGAATACAAGGATATGACACTCCATCTCAAATATCTCTAAAATTACATTCTCGATGGTTCATTTTTAAAACATCACAAATCATTTCCATGGAGTACTGTGAGTGGTCATTAAACTATGACACGTAATTCTATACTAGTTTTTTTCCCCATTGGATCTCAAAAATCTATTTAATGTGCATTGCCCACAAAATATATAGGTAGAAATCCTCATTTAAGAGATACTAAAACTTTGACCAAGGTAGAGTCTCCTTTTCATGAGTTTGAGTCACTATAATTCACAAACACCCTATGGATCCATGGTTAAGGGTATCTAATAGGACCACCAACTGATTAAGCAAGGGAGAAAACTCACCCAAATACATTGAGTCATTCATCTATTACCTAGGGGTATAACTTACCCTAAAAACTAAGGGGTATCTGTATCTAAAATTCATGAAATGAGATCATCCTGTGCACATCATACACCAGTAATTCCAGGATAAATGGGTACTCAACGGGTGGAGGTAAGATCAAAAAACTTCTTGGAGGTACTAACTATTACATAGGTCCTTGTACCAAAGCCTCATTACTGATTGGATCATCAACATGATTTTATTTTTGAATCATAGTTGGTTTTCATCAAGAAGTAATATTGAATAGTTAAGACACACTATGGTCAAATAGTATATATGGGGAGTTGACTCAAGAAGGACATGTAAACCATAACCCATTTCTATATGATACATGAAAAAAATGTATTCCATACAACCAATGACCACATGTACCAAGTAAAAAATAAAGTTATCAGAGATATAGTGAATAGATATGTCAAACGTCACCCTAATAATTAGTTCCCTATCCTGAGAGCCAAATTTGAGTCACTTTAACATTATTTCCCTAGTTCCCAAACAAAACCACAATTCTAAAAAATCTATAAACTCTGGTCCTAATATGACCACTCTGATACCACTCTATCACCACATAACAAAATGGTACTCACCTAGAAAGTAATAAGTTGAGTGTGAAACATGAATCCTACCTCCAATAGGCTAGGTGATGGCGACTAGAACCAAGTAGGCATGACAAACACATGGGAGGACTGATCCTATGGTACCTACACATATTCACAGATATCCAAATACTAATATAATATAGAAAGAAAATATAAAAATAATACTAATATGTATTTTCAAAAGTATGATCCAATCCATGGGGCTGAGTATAATATACCCATTAAGATACCTTGAAATCACCAAAAATCAATCATCAAGATAGATTTAGATAATTAATAATTATAAAATCAACATGACATACTCATATTAGATTTAGGTCACAACCATACTACGATGCTAAAATTTTGATTTAGGCTTCAAGGTAACAATCATTTTGGAGAACCTACCCCTCATGTCTTTCTAGAACAAATGACACACATATAAGAGTTATTGCCTATCGGGCCTCACTATGAAGAAGTACACACTAAAACTTATGATATTTTCATAAAAATACAAGGGATCAAACCCAT
Organism: Viscum album; assembly: GCA_963277665.1. NCBI lineage: Eukaryota > Viridiplantae > Streptophyta > Magnoliopsida > Santalales > Viscaceae > Viscum > Viscum album. Next base: position 745,280,755 of record OY728129.1, on the reverse strand, counting down.
GTCTTATGAGGATATTTAACCCTACCTAGAGTAAAAAATTAGGATGGAGATAACACACCTTAGATGATGGTTATATGACAGATGACCCATCCTTGGGAATAATGAAATAGGATCACACCCTAGGTTACCCAAAGGGATACCCGACTCTATTAAAGATTGGTCCATTTAGTGGATCACTCATCTTATTATTAGGATTATATTTCTCACTGTACCTTCAAAGGGATGGACCATGGGAATATTCTCTACTGATACTCATATAGACTGAAGAGAATGAGGGAAAAAACTAGACTTGTAAGAGGTTAGTGTTGGGTATAGGAAGTATATGGTGTGTCCTTTATAGTCTAACTATTCTTGTTTCCAATAGCTTCTACCCATGTATTATGGTCGTTCCTGTATAAAACAATCATTCCTATATAATATAGTCATTCTTGGGTGCTATATCCATATCTGGGTACACCAACCATGTCCATGCCTATTCACACAGGTCGTTCCCATTTACCTAGTCATTCTTGGGTTCTCTGGTGGTGCTAGTGTAAACCAATAATGTTTTTCCTGTATAAATAGTCATTTATAATATTGTGTATGCCTATGGTTTATGTTGGTTCATAAACATTGAGTAACACGGAATGTTGTAAACCCACATAATATGTGTTATTTATCTCTTCATGAAACACTAGTTGGCATGGAAAGGGGATCCACACAGGATGTGTTTTTATGAATTACACACCATGTAACTCAAGTATTTCTAGAAACCCAAAAATCCTCACATGTCTTCACCCAGGCCACTAACACCTATGATCTTGCCATGAAATCATACAAGGAAATTGGATATATTGTTTACCAAACCTAAATCATCACTAATGGACAGATTTAGGCCACTGAATCTTCTCGGGTCATCACACCACACCACAAAATCACTAAACCATGGGTAAAAACCATCAGTACCATCTTGAATCCATGTCCAATGACCCATTATACAACATCATGCCTCAATGATTCTATTGATCCTAAACTTGAACCCATATAAATGATTCATTATACCAAATATTGATTATTCAATGATTAGTTTCCAGTTATTTTTGAACCGCTAGTTAAACGAAACACTAACGACGACTACACGATGAACATGGGTGAAAATAATGAAACAAAAGACTGAAAAATATATATCAGCTGATGTTTATATTGTCATTGATCTGTTGAAGGGTGAAATGATGACTATGGTAGAATAAATAGGTATTAATATAAAATTATCAATTCCTAATTCTATGATGATAAATTATAATAAATCCAAACATTTACCTATGAATTAATGTTCTAAGGAGATTAATACATGTTTAATGTGGGATAACAAAAATAAGTATTAAATCAAAAAATAGTATCCAACCTCAATTTTGGATCGATCATTAAAAAAGAACCACTCTATATCATTGTCTTTGGTGAGATCAATGAATTCCTTTACTTAAGAATAACTCCTTGGAACAATGATTGTTAACCCATGATCTCAATGTTTGTCAAGGATCTCCTCCAAAATCCTCTAAAATCATTTGGGTTATATGGATAAACTGTGGGTTTAGATATAAAAATGATTGTATATATAGGTATTAGGTATTCAAATTTAATAATTAATTAATTAATTAATTAATTAATCCCCCATGATGACTCTTAAACTAAACACCTAACACACACAAAGGTTTTGTCAAACCTAGGAAAAAACATACATTTTGGATTTAATGGTGGAATTATTTTACCCAAAAGTAACATTGTTCAAGACATATTACATTATATCAAATTAACTATTCGTGAATGAAATAATTTATTCAATAATATTATTATATAAACACCAAGGATCCCCATTCCTTGGAATCCCATGTTGACTTTTCACATAACTCTACAAATATTTCATAAAATATTAAAAAGATTTAAAAGTCAAAAATTGAGATGTTACAAATTAAACATGGATTATTTTCAAAAGATATATGTATCTTTTTATATTAGAGTTATTTTGGAAACACTATTTTCAGAAGGTAAAAATTACTTAAGGGATGATTATTTCCAAGAAGTTTCAAGATGAACTACTGGAAGATAAGCCACAAATACAGGCTATTATGTAACACAAAATTGAAGTAAAAAGTACTAAAATTAGCGGTAGAGGAGGAAGCTACATGATCCAAACCTTGAATAAGTGAAAAATATTTTATGACCACACTTTATTATATTTGTTAAGTCTATAGTATAATTATAAAAGGAAATGATCTTTTTTAATATGTAATATATTTTAATACATATAAAGGATATGTTAAATTTCATATTTTAAATGTGAAAAATGAAAAAATATTATGAAATATGTTAGATTCTTGCTGCTGTGAAAACTTAAAATGTGATAAAGGAAAATAACTTAAGTGATATGTAGTATTCACACACTCATATGTAAGATTCACATTGGTCCATGTGATGTTGATGATTATTCTCACCCATTTTATATTGATTTGTGCCCTTATTCAATCGCTTACCAAGATTTTATCTCACCCCTTTATTTTATGTATATCCTCAAGTGACTACATGTACTAAGGAGAATGTGATATTTTAAAAGTAAAATAAGAAGTATTTTAAATAAATGATAATGTTTTATTATGTATAATAGATTTGTAGTCCTAATTTTCCCAAGACACTAAACTTTTCAATCATTTAATGTATAACTATTATTTTCTTTACCTTTAAAAATCATGTAATAATCATTTAAGAAAAACTAGGGTCAAGATAATTGGTATCAGAGGATGGTTTAGTTAGTTTGGGGTTTAGGATTATAAAATATTAGTGAAAAATATTAGTATAGATATAATTATATCTAAACATACAATGTTTTGGAAAATTATAAGAGAGTCTAGTTTCTAAGTAATGAAATCCCTATCCTGATACTATAAGTGGATGTGAATTTGGAACAAATGTACTTAGGGGTAATAACTCTGATAACACAGTATTGATCTAGACTCGATCATGAATTTGTGCACAACAACAAGCCTTGTTTCACACATGAGTTTACACTTATGAGGGTTATTATTTGGTTAACAACAAACTATAATAAAATCCGTTATGAAGGATATATAATTAAAGTAATTATTCATTTTAAATTTATATATGTATTAAATTACTTTATCCTAGAAGTATTTTTTAAGGAAAAGGATAATCCTAGAGATCCCATAATATGTGAATTTATAATTAATTTGTTTTTAAGAATAAATTTATTATTCATTCCTTGTTGACTCATGTTTGTTCAAACCTTTTCTATTTTAGAAAATGGTGGGAAATCGGTGAAACTAGGCTAAAAAACTATGTGAGGTACAATGAATCAATTTCTCGGAAAAAACAACCAATGAAATGGGAGGTGGAGTTCAAAACATCATAGAAATGATTACCTATCCTTCTCAGTCTATGAACAATAATCTATATAATGTGGAATTTCCACCTTAACCTAAGAAGAAGATACTAGATATCAAATCATTTATGTATAAAATACCAATAATTTTTAGTGTATATTCAAATTCAATTGTCACAAAATAATGGGTTAACATAATAGAGATGATATTTTATGTACTCCACTATTCTTAGAAGTATAAGGTTAATCTTTTAGTCTATCGTCTAGAGGAATATGCCAACCAATGGTGGGAACTAATAAATAATACTAATTCAAAGGATGAAATGGAGTGGTAAGAATTTAAGAAGTTGTTTCATAAAAATTATTACCCTAGAAATATTAAAAAAAAGAAAGAGAGAGAGTTCCCAGAGCTTAAGAAAAAATATGGTGAATCAATCACTACTTATAAGGAAACTTTTACAAGTCTTGCAAGATATGCCTCAGGTTTTATTATCAACGATGATAAAAAAATTGATAGATTCATTAGTGGATTAAAACCAAACCTCCCGAAGACTCTAGCTATATAAGAATTTGGGAGTTATGAATAGTTTGTTTGATGTGTTCTCAAAGTAGAGATGGAGTTTAGAGAATGGTCTCATTGTTATATAGATAAGAAATGAATGATGTAGTATCAAGTTGGAAAATCAAATGAAAAAGTTAAAAAGAAGTCCTAACCACCAATATGTAAAAATTTGGGAAGAAGCATCATGGAAACAACCTCAAATGGACTAGGAAATTCCTAAAGTGTGGAAGAGAAGGACACAATATTCATGAATTTCTAATAGACATGAATAAGACATCCAATATGTTGATGAAAATGAATAAAACTCCTAATGAATCACCCATACTTCAATGTTTCACCTATAGGGATCAAGGAAATTATTACATCTAATGTACTAAACCACATGTCCTTGAGGTTAATTAGTGTTAGTAACCACCAAATCCAAATGAGAAATGGAATGATAATGAAAACACTTCGATTGAAGTGGAGAATGGAATTGAAGTCTTAAAAGGTACACTTCATATTCACTCAAGAATAAAAAATGTTTTATTTGATTTTGGTTCTATTCATTCCTTTATATCATTAAAGTTTTATATAATTGTGGAATCTAAGCCTCGATACCTTGTAGTAAAGATATAAATATAAACACATAGTAGTGTGATCATTTCAACCCAAGTGTTGGATTCTTCTCATATAAGCACCCGTTAGAAGATTCTTCCAGCGAATCTTGTAGTCCTTCCCCTGGTGAAATTTGACACTATACTAGGAATTTATTTACTCTCAATATATAGAGCATATATTGACTTTCAAGAAAAATAAATCTCTTTTCCTATTCCAAAAAATCCTATGCTCCTCTAATAATGTAAGGAAGATCATGAATCTTTGGAAAACCCTTAATTACATGGGTGTTGATACCCTATGAATAAGAATACCTTTTTCAAATGGTTGAGTCAAAGGAATTTATCAACCAATAATAAATTCCCATTTTTAGGGAATACACTAATTTATTTTATAAACAATTTCATAGACTTCCCGTAAATCATGAGGTGGAGTTATCAATAGAACTTATACCTATAGCCACTCTTAATTCTAAATTACCCTACAAAATAGCCTCAATCAAACTTGAGGAGTTAAAGAAGTAGCTCCAAGATCATTTGGATAAAGAGTTCATATTTTTTAGTGCATCACCTTGGGGTGATTTAGTGCTCTTGGTAAAGAATAATGATAGATCACTTTGGTTGTTCTCTGATTATCGAGAACTCGACATAATTACCATAAAGAAAAATTATTCTCTATAAAGGATTAATGACTTGTTTGTTAAACTATGAAGAGCGCTTTACTTTTTAATGGTGGATATTTATTTTGGATATCATCAACTGATGGTTAATAAGGAAGATATTCATAAGACTACCTTCCATATAAGGTTTGGATACTATGAGTTCATAGTGGTGGACTTCAAAATTAATAATTTCACTAAAATTTTTATGGTTTTGATGAATAGAGTCTTTATATACTACCTCGATAAATGTTTGGTAGTGTTTATTGATGATTTTCTCATTTATTCCAAGATCAAGGGGGAACATGAAGAGAATATAGGGATTGTGATAGCGACATTATCAATAAAATGAACTCTAAGTTCTGAAAGTGTGAATTTTGGATGTAGAAAGTCACATTCTTGGGGCTTGTGATCATAAGTGGGGTTTTTTTTGCAGACCCTTCAAAGAAATTTTTTTTTGGAATGGCCCAGACCCACTAGTGTCATGAAATTTTTTAGTTTTCTTAGCTTAGTGGGGTGTTACTGATTTTTTGTGAGAAATTTATCATGATTTTATGCCCTATAAACTAACATAAAATGGAAGGGATTAAAGTATGTATAGATGTATGAATGTGTGTAAATATTTAAGGAGCTCAAGTAGAGGTTAATCATTACACCATTGCCGACACTAACAACAATTGGAGAAAGTTTTGTGATATATATTAATGATTAAAAGAAAGGCTTGGGTTGTTTACTCACGAAGAATGAAGATTTATATCTTATTCCACATAATAGTTGAATATCCATGAGAAAAAATACCCAACACATGACCTAGATTTAGTAAATGTGATCTTTACCATGAAAATTTGGTGAGAATAGATCTATGGTAATAAGTGTGACATATATACCAATCATAAGATTCTAAACTATATATTCACACATAAGGAATTCAACATATATCAATGAATATGGTTAGATCCAATCAAGGAATATTATTGTTATATTCAATATCATTCAGGAAAGGTGAATAAGGTAACTGATTCACTTAGAAGAAAATAACCTACTACTCTATCCATGATGTGGATTGAGAAAGACACTATATTCATGAATATGAAATGTATAGATTTCGAAATAATAATGGAAGGGAATAAATCCCACATTTCTCAAATTATTTCCAATCCATCTATCAAATAGAAGATCAAGGAGGCATAAAGTAATGTTATGAAGATTCAATATAAGGTGAAATAATTAAAGGAAGGGAAGATACATGAGTTCCATATCAATGAAGATGGTTTAATTTGATTTGGAACTAGAATTTGTGTGCCTAAATGACATGAGATAATGATTTAGCTATTGGATAATGCACATATCTCATATTTATCTATCTATCCTAGACATACCAGGATTTACATTGATATTCAAGAGCACTTTTGCTGGGACAACATAAAGAAACAGATCATGGAGTATATATCAAGGTTCTTGGTATGTCATCAAGTTAAATTAGAGGTATAGAAGTGTAAAGGGATTATGGAAATATTTCCTATACCCATGTGAAAATGGGAGAACATCACTATAGAATTTTTCACTGGTATACCAAATACATCAAAAGGAAATAATGTGATACGGGTTGAGGTATATTGAATCACCATGAATACCCACTTCATCACAATTTGGGAGGATTTCTCATTGGAACAACTTTCCATTATATACATCAAGGAAGTGGTGAGGCTACATGGGGTTCCACATTAAATCATCTCAGGTCATGATCTAAGGTTCATTTTAAAATTTTAGAGAAGTATTTGACATACATTGAATACTAAATTGAATTGTAGTATGTTATATCAACCCCAAATTGATGGTAAATCTGAAATGACTATTTAGACACTCGAGAAAATGTTGTGAGGATACTCAATGGAATTCAAATGTGGATAGGATAAACATATCATATTAGTTAAATATGCATACAAAAAAATTTCTACTGGATAATTCAAATGGATTCATATGACACTCTGTATGATAAGTGATGTATAACTCCAATTTTATTAGATGAAATTTTAGAATGGAAGATACATAGACCAGATCATATCCAAGAGATGATAGATAGGGTTCAAGCCATACCACAACATATAAAAAAAATCTCAAAGTCAAAAAAAAAGATATGATGACAACCATCAAAGGGATTTGGAGTTTGAAGTTGTAGATGAAGTTTTCCTTTTACTATCACCATAGAACAGAGTCATACGGTTTGGAAAGAAATATAATCTATCCCTATGCACATTGGCCACTTTCAGATACTTGATCAAAAAGGAACAATGACCTATCAGATTATATTTACAAAAAATATGGACTATGTTGAGTAAATGTTCCAAATATCTCTCTTAAGGAAGTATATACCTGACCCCTCACATTTATTGAATCCAGAGGTGGTACAACAATAAAATTACCTCTCTTATAAGGAGTATTTGGTGAATATCACAAATAATATATACAAAGTTCTATGTAAAAAATAAAAATCACCTTGTCAAAGTTATTTGGAGTAAACATAAGTTTTAAGTAAATGCATGAAAACCAAATAAAACAATGAAATATAAGTACCCTCATCTATTCTCAACCAAGAAAATGAGTTGAAATTTTAGAGATTAAATTTCTAAATAGAGTAAGAATGTAACAATATAAAGTTTATAAATAATATTTGGTTCTTAAAATAAATGTGTATTATATCATATTATATAATATTATACACATAAAACACAGAGATAAACCTACAAAAAATTATTTCATTGATGAAAATATTTAAATTAGTTAATGAATAAACCCATTAAAATGGATTTTTTACAATGGGATAAAAAATAAAAAATAGAAGAACTATAATGGAAAAATATGGATCAACCCAACATACTGGAATCATCCCTCCCACAAATAACACTATAGAAATGGAACAAAATATTATAATATAAATAAACATAAAATAAATTAAAATATATAACCTTTAGAGTAATTGTAGTGAATATTGGGTGAAATAATGAAGTGGTATTTATAGGAGTTAATGTGACCATTGGGAATAATAACATGAATGTTGGAATTGAAATTTAGCCTCAAAAGAATAAAGTGTAATATAAATAATATTTATCATGAGTAATATAAGAAATATAGATATTATAATTCTGAAAATAAATATCATAGTTAAAAAAATCAAATAAAATATTTCCACATTTCTTATAAACTTTATTTTAAAATATTTCATAAAAATCATAATTTTTATATTAAAAATTAAAATTATCAATGTTAGAATTTTATTTTGATAAAATAAATATCATTAATGTAATAATCACATAGAAATTTTCTATGGGTGTATTTTTGTAATTTTCTAAAATGCATTAATTTTCTGGTGAATAGTAAAAATACAGTTTTACACTTAACCAACGTATCTTAAATTACATCACTCATGAAGAAATAATTACATAATAATTTATAGAAATTGAGGTTTTGCCAAAAAATATTTAATTTTATAAAAAATTAATTAAAATATAATAAACTTAATTTCCAAACCTAAAAATCATTTTCCAAAACCTGAAGTCAAAAAGTGATCCCTTAAAATAACAATTTTTTTTCAACATTCCTTTTAAAAAAATGAATTATAATTATAAAGAGTTTTAAAGGCTTAAAAAAATTATATTATATTTATATATTATTTTTATTTTCAAAAAAAATTACTATTAAATGTTTTACCTTTGATATATTATTTTATTCTAAAAATACAACTATCCTCACGTAAAAATAAACCCCCTATCTCCCCTTGAAAACCCACTAATCCTTCACTTTAAAAAACCAATTTTATTACCAAATCCTCCCTCTAAATCCCCTTATAATACCTAGAGACGTTCTGAAGTAAAAAAATCCAAATATCAAGGTAGTTTTTGTGTCGTACAAGAGAAGTTACACTGAGAAAAGAGTGATTTTCTTTCAACTCTTTTCTATTTTTTATACATCTCTTTATATTTCCAAATTTCATTCAAAACTAAATCTTATAAAATTAAATAAGAATTATTTTATCATTATATTAACGATTTTATCCTATTGGATGTATAATAATTATTATGCGTATAAATTTCATACTTTCGCTTTCCACTCTATCGACAATGTATCATCAAGGGTTAGTTAATCAACCATGAGGACATTTACAGTCCTTTTATTATCACCAAACATATGGATGGTTGTAGTAAATTAATTTTAATATTTAATATATTTATATTAATATTATACAATTAATTATAGTTACGTATAAATGACTTTGAACAAAATATTGAATTCAAATTAAAACATGACATATTTAAGGAAAACATAATATCAAAATGAATTCCATTTAACAAAGGAAATTAAGAAATATAATAAAATGATTATAATTCGTAAATAGTGTTAAAAATGACATTAATTCACTTCTTGACAAATTTTGTTAATAAAACAAATTTTATTATTCAGGAGTTGTAAAAGTGATGAAATAATATGGGAATTAAGGTAAGAAGATTATTAAACCCAACTCTTTTTCTTTGTGTTATCCCTTTTTCATGATATATTTAGTATGTATATTCCTATAATATTAAATTAATATAAATTCACTGTTATTAAATTTTACATTTGGGGATATACACATTTTCACTTTGATTTTTAATCCAAAAAAATATTTTCCAAAAACAATTTCTTTTCAAAAAAAAATATTTTACTCCTTTTGAGTTGTTTCTTATTCACTCATTAATCATTATACTTATGAAAAATATGATTTCCCTTATTAATTTTGGGTAACTATTTTATTCATGAAATAATTCTTTATTAAATCCTAATGAAACCCATTTTTTTCTTTGGGTTATTTTATGACTAAGATTATTATACATTCCATGTGGTATGGTTGATTATGAAAATATTATGATATAATTGGATGGGTAAGAATTATATATCCCTCTAATTCATTTTTAAATGTTATGTATCTCATGATATAAATTTTAATATTCATAGAAATTATTCTATATTTTTCCACAATGATGATGTTATGATTATGCACATATGTTATGCGTGAACATGATGCTAGCTTTGTTCACAACTATGTGTGGTATTTTTACAATATGACATGATGTTTCATTTTTATAAATTACTAAATTAACTAAATTTATCATAAATTTCCATCATTATTATTATTATGAAACTATGATTGTAACTCCCTGACCCCAGTTACCAAGAGTCGGTGCATTATTACATAATATTGGTATGATCACAAAAGATCAAGTCTCAAAAGACAGATTAGTTTAGTAGCCTTGGAATAACTAGATACATTCATAAAGTTTACATTACATCATAAAGTGAAAACTACTAAAACAACATCTTGTCTTCATATCCCCTTATAATATCCCTGCAGGTCATTCATAAATTACTTCTTCAAATCATGGGAAAAATAAAACATTGAAAGGGGTGAGCTCAGATGCTCAGTAAGGATAACAATATAGCAGAAACTTTCATAAATAAGCATAAACATTTAAGGCAATGTATAACTAAAAAAAATAATTTTAAACTTGAACTTCATCATAATATGAAAAAGATAAAATGAAATAATTCCATTTACTTATTCACAAGGATATTCTACTAGTTGAATAATCACATGCAATATCAATAACCACTTTCATACTGATGGAATGCATAATGCCAGACTATCATAACCACATAGTCAAGGCCTCGTGCCAAGAATAAAAATAATATTTGTTCAAGGACTTCTTCCAAGACACTAGTTTGTCTCATGATACCTACCGATGTATCGAGGAGCTATAGTGGGCTCCACCCGTTACTTATTATGTCCAATGCATTCCTAATATGAACAGGTTTAAACATAACATAAACATTCGTATTAAAAATAGAATAAGAAATGTCAATGCTTTATCCATAAACCATGAAAGGTATAAAAATAACACATATACAATCAAACATATAAAAAAAACTTCAATACAATATGGAAGTTTTGTATCATAATAAATCAACTTCAAATAAACTTAAAATCCATCAAAGAATGTTGACATAGATGAAATCAAAAATATTTGAGAGAAATATCTATTTTTTTAAAATCATTTAAAAGTCACATAATTATAAAATAAAACATTTACTTTAAAAATATTCTTATAAGATTTTAAGGGAAGATTTGACGATTTTATAACGGTGAAAAATAGCCGTACCCACCATGTAAGTTAAAAAAAATACATTCTTACCTTAATTCTGTTGAAAAGGTTAAAAAGGACCTTGTTTGGAAAACGACGGAAAGATTCCATTATAAACTTCTTATAAAAATTAAAACAAGGGTATAAATTAATTTAACCCATATTCTGTAAAATAGTAATAATGTTTTGAAATACATTTTTAAGAAACATGGATGTGGATGATAAAGAGGTCCCAGTAGATAATTACGTATAAAAAACCTCGGATAATGAAGAGATTGGGAAATAAACCCTGACCTTGTACTTTTACTTAGTCTATGGTATGTTAACCTTCTATATAATAGTTAAAACATTGTTATTAAATTATAAAATAACCATATACATAATTATGATATCATATATGATCTTCTAATAATGCTTTGTTAATAATATTTTACTATTATCGTCGTTTCGGGTGTTAACTTACTCGTTTTATTTTTTATGTTTTGTTACATAAGTCATGTTTGTTATGGATAAGTTGTATCTTATTCATATCCAGAATGATATAAAGTTCATAAACATTACTTTTAATCATCAAATGAGAATTAGTCTTGAATGGATACGATGGGAAACGAATCTCATCGCGTTCGTGGAGACGGGAGTCCGTCCGTACGCACAAGCGACAATATCATTCTTTTGATATTAAAATAATATATAATTGGATATTATATCATATATACAGAATAATTATCATGTTATATTTATTATTTACATGAATTACACATCATTATTACACCCATCCAAATAATAATATATTGAATAACAATTACACCACGACGTGGAGATGGTAAGCCGTACGTACGCACGTATGGTGACATGTCATTCAAAGGATGGATAGAATAATGAATATGGTTTTACCATATTTATAATAACATCACAGTATATAGAAGATACTGTAGTTATTATTTTATAATGTAAATAACAAAGAAAGAAGAAGTTGAAGAAGAAAGGAACTTGAAAGAGGGTGGTGAAAACATTACCTCTTCTTCGAGTTCTTCTTTTTGATTTGATCAAAAAGGATCCTTAGGCTGGCTTTCTGATCAAACTAAGGCCTCTAGGTCGAATTGAGGGAAGTTGATAGAATATTTGGGTAGGGTTTGGCTTAGCCAAAAGGCTTTGAAGGTGTAAAATTGAGAGAAGGGGGTGTGCCCTTTTATAAGAGGGGTGAGGGGCACCTTTGGAAAAGTTAGAAATATTATTTTATAATAAATTTATATTCAGTTTATAAAGGCTCCAAAGAGACTTATTTCGAGGATAAGGTGGGGATGGGTTTAAATCCTTTCAAACAATAGATTTTAGACAGGTATGGGTCACTAAAGTAACCTTATCATTTATATTTAACTCTTAGTTAAATAGTTTGACACTTACCTTGTCTCTTTGTATTTTTATATTATATGGTTAATAAACTTACCATATACGTCCAAGAGAACCCAAAGTGATTCATTAATGATACACCTATCATTATATAAGTATCTTGGCCTAACCTTAAATTCTTAGGAATTGAATATCAATTAATAATATAATATTTGTTTTAAAAACTCTTTTATGTCAATTTTGACACTATTCGGTATTTTGTTTCTGATAATTTCATAACAGAATTATTAATTCGAAAAAAATTTATATAATTAGTCCTAATATTCCATATTAACCTATAAAATTAGTTTAATTCATAAAAAGTCTCATATTACATTTATGTTGATATTTATAGTATCAATTATTTTAATATTTCATTAATTAGGTAATTACTGCATCACCATTGTGTCATAAATAAATTAAATTATTTAGTGTCTAAAAATTATAAATAAAATACCATTGTGTATGAAATATTTTTATATTTCTAATTAATATTTATAATTGAATTTATCTTGTGTATAACTCTATATTAAATTTTATTTAGTTATTAAACTTTGATTTTAACTCTTTTAACTCTTCTTTGAATTAAATAATAATAAATGTCATAATCTAATCCAAGTGGACCTAAATGATAATATTTTATTCCTAAGGTTGTTTTTGGTTGAGACACACTTTTCCAATAGAATTAGGACATGTTTTAGGGTAATATTAATATCATTTTTACCCTTAATTACCCTATTTACTTTTAACCGTGGTAAATAAAAGTAAAAAGTTACTATTCACAAAAAATTATTTTTATCTTATTGAACCACATTTTACTTCTTGATATTAACCGTGTCACTCAGAGTTTTTAAATTCCACTCACAGAAGCAGTAATATTAAGTTTTATGTGAATTTCCAAATTCTTCTAAGAGGTGGGTAAAAGACGGTGAAAAGTTCCATAAAATTTTTATATATCTAAAATTATTCTAAAATAACTCCAATTAATTACATTGAAATTATATAGGTATTATTTATATATTTTTACCTTAATTAAATTTAAATAAAATAAATAATTATTTAAATAAAAATTCGGTTTTAAACTATAACTATATGTTTTTCACTATTCATCAAAAATTGAATGTTTTCAGAAAAATACCAAAAAATCACCCTAAGCTAATTTCAATATTCCGAATCCAAAAATGAAGTGAATTTTGAAATCTAAAATTTATAAATGTTGAAAATGTGGGTATTACTATTCATAATGGCTAGTTTGATTGGTTGTGGTGTGTGTTAGAACTTGAAGTTGCGTACAACACATGATACTATATTATTCAAAGAGAAGCGTACCATGGAAGCTTGGGGTGTTACATTTTCCCCTCCTTCAAATAATATCATCCTCAAAATTTCTAGAATACTACTACATGAAAAGACTCGGGTGGTTCTTCATCATATGTTCCTTGGGTTCCCACGTTGCTTCTTCCATCTTATGGTTTCTCCACAAATCTTTTACCAGACAAGTCTTTCGGTTTCTCAGTACTTGTTCTCTCATATCAAGAATCCTGAAGGGCTCTTTGCAATAAGACAGATCGGGTTCTAGTTCTAATTCCTCATAGGTGAGTACATGTGTTGGGTGAGGCATGTATTTACTCAACAGTGATACGTGGAACACATCGTGAACTTTGGAGAGACTTGGAGGCATTATCAAACGGTAAGCTACAACCCCAATTCGTTCTAGAATTTCAAAAGGTCCGATGTACCTAGGACTCAATTTACCCTTCTTACCTAAATGTATAACTCCCTTAAATGGAGATACCTTTAAGAAAACATGATCTCCTACCTGAAATTCCAAATCCTTCCTTCGGTTATCGGCATAGCTCTTCTACCTACTTTGAGCTACTTTGATGTGGTTTTGGATTACCTTCACCTTTTCTATCATTTCCTCCACCAGTTCTGGGCCTATGAGTTTTCTTTCACTAACGTCATCCCAACAGGTTGGTGTGTGACATCTCTTTCTGTACAATGCTTCATATGGTGCCATCCGAATACTTGAATGGAAGCTATTGTTATAGGAAAATTCCACCAAAGGTAAATATTGATCCCACATACCCTGAAAGTCAAGTGATCATGATCTCAACATGTCTTCTAAGGTTTTAATAGTCCATTCTGATTGTCCATATGTTTGAGGGTGGTAGGAAGTGCTCAAACGAAGTTCAGTATCCAGGGATTTCTGAAGACTTTTCTAGAATCTTGAAGTAAAACGGGGATCACGATCAGAAACAATCGATAAGGGTACTCCATGAATTCTCACAACTTCATTAATATATATTCTTTCTAGATGTTCAAGTGGTAAATCTTCCCTTATATCAAGAAAATATACTGACTTGGTATGACGATCAACAATTACCCATATTGCATCGTTCCTTCTAGGAGTCTTTGGTAGTCCCATGACAAAGTCTATCGTGATATTATCCCTTTTACACTCAGGTATTGGAAGAGGTTGCATGAATCCTCTAGGCTTTTGCCTTCTAGCTTTCACTTGTTGAAAAACCATACATCTTGACACAAAATTAGAAATCTCCCTCTTCATGTTGTCCCACTAGAAATGTTCCTTCAAATCTCTATACATTTTGGTGCCCCTAGGGTGTATAGAGAAATTGGAACTATGAGCATCGTCCAAAAATTCCCCTTTTAGATCAGGTATATTGGGAACACAAAGTCTCTTCCCAAATTTCAAAATTCCATCTTCATACACAAAGTCACTCAATCTCCCACCATTCACAGCTTTAATATTATTTTGAAACTCTTCATCATTGGTCTGAGAACTCTTTATCCTTTATAGTAAAGATGGTTTGGAAAAAATTTGAAAAAGAATTTATGTTTCACCTTCCATGGTGATTCCCATATCCATCTTTACTAAATCCATGAAAATAGGATCTCTTTCAACACTCATCTTGTTCAAAAATCTATGATACTTTTTGATCAAAGCATATGTCACCTTATTTTCCTTCCCCGGGTGGTAGTGTATCGTGCAATCATAATCCCTGAGTAGTTCAAGCCATCACCTTTGCCTCATGTTGAGTTCTTTTTGTGAGAAAATGTACTTTAAACTCTTGTGATCGGTATATATCTCATATTTTTCACCATAGAGATAATGTCTCCATATCTTCAAAGAAAAGATTACAATAGATAACTCAATATCATGAGTAGGATAGTTTTAATCATGAATTATTAGATGTCGTGATGCATAGGCAATAACCCTATCATTCTGCATAAGGACACAACCAAGTACTTTCTTCGATGCATCACTATAAATAACGAACCCATCATTCCCTGATGGTAGAGTCCATATAGGAGAATTGACTAATCTTCTCTTCAGTTCTTAAAAACATTCTTCACACTATTTTGTCCAAACAAATTTAACCCCTTTACGTGTGAGCTTCGTTAATGGGTTAGCCAATCGGGCAAAATTCTAGAAGAAACGCCGATAATAACCTACTAAACCAATAAAACTACGTACCTCAGTTATACTCGTTGGTGCTGGCCATTCTTGGATTTCTCTTGTCTTAGCAGGATCAACATAGATTACATTCTTAGAGACAATATGGCTAAGAAAAGAAATATCTTGAAGCCAGAATTCACACTTGCTAAACTTCCCATATAATTCATGTCTTCTCAGAGTCTTCAGGATAATACGCAGGTTATTTTCATGATCTTTTTAACTTTTGGATTATACCCAGATATCATCAATAAATACCACCACAAATTCATCGAGATATTCCTTGAAAACTCTATTCATTAGATCAATGAATATAGAGGGTGCATTAGTCATCCCAAAAGGCATTACTGTAAACTTGTAATGCCCGTACCTGGTTCGAAATGCTATCTTCGGAATGTCTTCCTTCTTCACACACAAATGATGATATCCAGATCAAAGGTCAATATTTGAAAATTATTGAGCTCTATGCAGTTGGTCAAATAAATCATCAATGCAAGGTAGGGGATACTTGTTCTTTATTATTATAGCATTGATTTCTCTGTAGTCGATACATAACCTCATAGATCCATCTTTCTTCTTAACAAAAAGGACAAGGGCTCCCCATGGAGAAAAACTAGGAAGAATAAATCCCTTATTACTAAATTCCTCTAGTTGTTTATTTAGTTCAACTAATTCCACAATGTACATTCTATAAGGGTTTTTAGATATAGGCCTTGAACCAAGAATTAAATCAATGGAAAATTCAATTTCTCATTCTAGAGGATGTACAGGTAAATCTTCCAGAAACACATCTACTTATTCTTTCACAATAGGCACATCATCTATTTGAACATTCCTTTCCTTACCCATAGTTATTTCATTCTCTTCCTCCCCAATAATTGAATTTAGTTGAGCTATTGGGGGTTGATCTAGATAAAAATCATGTGGTGACGATTCTGCTCTAAAGATATGGTGTTCCTTATCATCATCATCAAAAATCATAACCTCCTTCTTCTTACAATAAATCTTTGCTTCATGGTCTGAAAACCAATCCATACTGAGGATTATATCAAATTCAATCATGGGTATGATGATGAGATCAACATATAAAGAAAATTTATGTGCTCTAATGGGGACTGATTTACAAAACATTGTTGCAATGATACTTCCCTTAGGATTTTTGACTGACAACTCCCTTATTAAATCAAATTGGAAATATCTAATTTTCATAGAAAACTGGGAAGATATGAAACAATGTGATGATCCAGAATCAAATAATGCATTTTCTAAACTTGAGGAAACCATTAAATTACCTTCCACCACATCTTTCGGAGATTCTACCTCAGCAGTAGTGATCACATAAGCTTGGCCTTGATCCCCTGGCCTTTTCTGAGGTAAGTTCCCCTGACACTTAGGAAATTCATTTACATAATGTCCCATCTCCCTGCAGTTGTATCATTGAACATCAGTAGCTTCTTTCTTCCCCTTGCAATCACGATCTTGGTGGCCTTTTTCACCACACTTGTAACAGACTCCCATTCCCTTCAAGCAAGTACTGGGGTTATTCTTACCACATTTACTACAGGATGGATATTCAACTTTTCCCTTCTTCCCCTTATTTCCATTTCTAGAGTGATCATCATATCTCTTCTTCTCTTGCTTTGCATTAAAGTCATAAGACATAGAGAATTCTTTTTCTGTCTTAATAGTACATGAGACAATATCTTCGTTCAATGAGAAGGTTTGTGAGACTAATGCTCGATGGAGAAATGGTTTTAACCCATGAAATAAATGATCAATATTAATTCTTGGGTTACGTATATAATATGTAGCATACCTCGCTAACCTTGTAAAGTTAGCCTCATACATTGCGACATTATCATCCTTCTTTTGTCTCAGACTCAGAAATTTCCTTTCCATATCTGCTCAATGGTCAGGAGGAATGTATTTTTCTATGAAAATCTCTTTGAACTCCCTCCATTCCATATTTGACACTTTATCATCTTCCTTTGTGTTTTGAATCAATGACCACCATTGATCAACATCTCCAGTGAGGTGGTAAACTGCCATGATAACTTTTTCCCTTTCACTACTCCCCAAAGCATGAAATATTTTCTCTAGGGAACTTATCCATTGCTCAGCTACCAATGGATTTTTACTACCATTGAATGTTTGTGGCTGTTTCCTCATAAAGAAATCTAACATTGATCCTCCACGCTGCGGATCAGTGTGCTCCATACGGGTATGGTTATTATTCATAACCTGAGTGAGTTACCCCAGAACGGTGATTAGCTGATCAGAACTAGTTGCATCACCAGCTCCACTATAATTATCTTGAGTAGGAGGTAAATCCCTACATGGAGTGCGTGCATTGATATGGTTTCTATTTCTTCCACTAGGAGCCATTTCTAAACAATGGAATAAAATAGACCAGTTTATGAATCAAAATACATAATTCTATACTTGTAAAACACTTAACCTAAATTGAACTATTTATAGATATAATCCATAATCATAAAAATGTTTTCTTTGAGGAAGTATATACTCATAAACCCTTCATAATGTTTTGTAAAGAAAATGAGAATTATCCTAATCATATCCCCCGGGAGTGTCATAACCAAGAGTGCAGCAAGGCCTGTTGTCGTGTACCAGTTCCTATTCGAGTCTAGCTCAAAGCAGTGTTTTTGGGTTTTACCCCTAGGTACATCTGTGCCAGAGCCGCCTCTACCTTCTCGTATCCAGACATAGATTTATTGCTCGGAAAACTCAAAAAATATCTACAATACCAAAATTCTAGGAAATTCTTCAATACTAATCCTCAAAGTCTATCGTAGGGATATGTTCTCTAATCAGAGTTTATCTAAATCTAGCTTCCAAGGTTTTTACTAAACTTCCTCTAATACCAACTGTAATGCCCTGACCCCAGTTACCTAGAGTTGGTGAATTATTACATAATATTGGCATGATCACAAAATATCAAGTCTTGAAATACGAATTAGTTTAGTAGCCTTGGAATAACTAGATACATTCATAAAGTTTACATTACATCATAAAGTGAAAACTACTACAACAACATCTTGTCTTCATATCCCCTCATACTATTCCTGTAGGTCATTCATAAATTACTTCTTCACATCCTAGGAAAAATAAAACATTGAAAGGGGTGAGCTCAGATTCTCAGTAAGGATAAAAATATAGCAAAAAATTTCATAAATAAGCATAAACATTTAAGGCAATCTATAACTAAAACAAAAGCCTTTTAAACTTGAACTTCAGCATAATGGAAAAGATAAAATGAAATAATTCCATCTAATTATTCACATGGATATTCTACTAGTCGAATAATCACATGCAATATCAATAACCACTTTCATAATGATGGAATGCATAATTCCAGACTATCATAACCACATAGTCAAGGCCTCATGCCAAGACTACAAATAAGATTTTGTCAAGGCCTTGTTCCAAGACAATAGTTTGTATCATGAGACCTAACGATGCATCGAGGAGCTATAGCGGTCTCCACCCATCATTTATTAAGTCCAATGCATTCCTCATATGAACAGGTTTAAACATAACATAAAAATTCGTATTAAAACTAGCATACGAAATGTCAATAATTTCTCCGTAAACCATGAATGGTATAAAAATAACATATCCACAGTCAAACATATAACAAAACCTTCAATAAAATATGGAAGTTTTGTATCATAATAAATCAACTTCAAATAAACTTAAAATCCATCAAAGGATGTTAACATAGATGAAATCAAAACTATTTGAGAGAAATATCTCTTTTTTTGTAATCATTTAAAAGTCACATAATTATAAAAGAAAAAAATTACTTTAAAAATTGTCTTATAATATTTTAAGGGAAGATTCAATTATTTTATAATGGGAGAAAATAGCCGCACCCGCTATATAAGTTAAAAAAAATACATTCTTACCTTAATTCTTTCGAAAAGGTTAAAGAGTACCTTGTTTGGAAAATGACAGAAAGATTCCATTATAAACTTATTATAAAAAGTCAAAAAAGGGTATAAATGAATTTAACCCATATTCTGTAAAATAGTAATAATTTTTTGAAATACATTTTAAAGAAACATGGATGTGGATGATAAAGAGGTCCCAGTAGATAATTATGTATAAACAACCTTGGATAATGAAGAGATTGTGAAATAAACCCTTACCTTGTACTTTTCCTTAGTCGATGGTATGTTAAACTTCTGTATAATAGTTAAAACATTGTTATTAAATTATACAAGAACCATATACATAATTATGATATCATATATGATCTTATAATAATTCTTTGTTAATAATATTTTAGTATTATCACCATTTCGGGTGTTAACTTACTCGTTTTCTTTAATATGTTTTGTTACATAAATCGTGTTGGTTATGGATAGGTTGTATCTTATTAATATCCAGAATGATATAAAGTTTGTAAACATTACTTTTAATCATCAAATGAGAATTAGTCTTGAATTGATACGATGGGGAATGAATCTCATCGCATTCGTGGAGACGGTAGTCCATACGTACGCACGAGCGACAATATCATTCTTTTGATATTAAAATAATATATAATTGGATGGTATATAATATATACAGAATCATTATCATGTTATATTTATTATTTATATGAATTACACATCATTATTATACCCATCCAAATAATAATATATTGAATAAAAATTACACCACGACGTGGAGACGGTAAGACGTACGCACACACGTATGGTGACATGTCATTCAAAGGATGGATAGAATAATGAATATGGTTATAACATATTTGTAATAAAATCATAGTATATAGAATATACTGGAGTTATTATTTTAGAATGGAAATAACAAATAAATAAGAAGTTGAAGAAGAAAGGAACTTGAAAGAGGGTGGTGAAAACATTAACTCTTCTTCGGGTTCTTCCTTTTGATTTGATCAAAAGGGCTCCTTAGGTTGGATTTTTGATAAAACTAAGTCCTCTAGGTCGAATTGAGGGAAGTTGAGAGAATATTTGGGCAGGGTTTGGCCAAGACAAAAGGCTTTTAAGGTGTAAAATTGAGAGAAGGGGTAGTGCCCTTTTATAAGAGGGGTGAGGGGCACCTTTGGAAAAGCTAGAAATATCATTTTATAATAAATTCATATTCAGTTTCTAAAGGCTCCAAAGAGACTTATTACTAGGATAAGGTGTGGATGGGTTGAAATCCTTTCAACCAATAGATTTTAGACTACTTTGGGTCACTAAATTAACCTTATCATTTATATTTAACTCTTAGTTAAATTGGTTTACATTTACCATGTCTCTTTGTATCTTTATATTATATGGTTAATAATCTTACCATTTACATCCAAGAAAACCCAAAGTGGTTCATTAATGATACAAATATCATTATATAAGTCTCTTGGATGAACCTTAGATTTTTAGTAATTGAATATAAATTAATAATATAATATTTGTTTTAAAAAACTCTTTTATGTCTATTTTGACACTATTTGGTATTTTGTTTTTGATAATTTCATAATAGAATTATTACTTCAAAAAGTTTTTATATAATCAGTCCTAATATATCATATTAATCTATAAAATTAGTGAAATTCATAAAAATTCTCATATTACATTTATTTTGATATTTTTAATATCAATTATTTTAATATTTTATTAATTCGGTAATTACTGCATCACCATTGTGTCATAAATAAATTAAATTATTTAGTGTCTAAAAATTATAAATAAAATACCATTATACAGGAAATATTTTTATATTTCTAATGAATATTTATAATCCAATTTATCTTATGTATACCCCTATATGAAAAATGTTTTAGTTATTAAACTTTGATTTTATCTCTTTTAACTCTTCTTTGAATTAAATAATAATAAATGTACTAATCTAATCCAAGTGGACCTAAATGATAATATTTTATTTCTAATGTTGTTTTTGGTCGATATACACTTGTACAATAGAATTAGGACATGTTTTAGGGTAATATTAATATCATTTTTACCCTTAATTAGCCTATTTACTTTTAACCGTGGCAAATAAAAGTAAAAAAGTTACTATTCACAAAAAAATAATTTTTATCTTATTGAACCAAATTTTACTCCTCTATATTAACCATTTCTCTCAGATTTTTGAAATTCCACTCACAGAAGCGGTAAAATTATGTTTTATGTGAATTTCCAAATTCTCCTAGGAGGTGGGTAAAAGACGGTGAAAAGTTCCATAAAATTTTTATATATCTAAAATTATTCTAAAATAACTCCAATGAATTACATTAAACTTATATAGGTATCATGTATCTATTTTTAACTTAATTAAATTTAAATAAAATAAATAATTATTTAAATAAAAATTCGGTTTTAAACTATAACTCAATGTTCTTCAGTATTCATAAAAAATTTAATGTTTTCAAAAAAATACCAAAAATTCACCCTAAGATAATTTCGATATTCTGAATCCAAAAATGAAGTCCATTTTGAAAGATAAAGTTTATAAAAGTTCAAAAAGTGGGAATTAATATTCATAACGGCTAGTTTGATTGGTTGTGGTGTGTGTTAGAACTCTAAGTTGCGTACAACACACGCTACTGTATTATTCAAAGACAAGCGTACCGTGGAAGCTTGAGGTGTTAAAATGATTATAATTTGATGGTGATAATTATGATCAACCATTTTATATTGATTCATGCCCCCATTCCTCCTCTTTCTATAATTTTAGTTCACCCCGTTCTTTAATGTATATCCTCAAGTGACTATTTTCATAAGGAGAACATGATATTTTAGAAGGAAAATATGAATTATTTTAAATAAATGTTTAAAAATTATTATTAATAAGTGACGTATAGTCTTAATATTATGAATATAATAAACCTTTTGATCTTTTTAATATTTTATTATTAAGTTTTTTATCTTTAAAAATGATGTGATAGTCAAGTAAAAAAAGTAGGGTCGCTCTAAAAAAGGAATTGATATTGAATTTCCCTTAAATATACATCTCTAAATCCCAATTGATGAGTTCAAATTTTTCTAAGGTGTCTTACAAAATTTATAAAGCTAATAATAAAGGTAAGGTTTCTCCTCCTCCACCTTTTTATTCAATTAATTAATTTTTATATTCCATTTTTATATCCATATTATTATAATTTGATGGGTTCATAATCAATTATTTACTATCCAAATGATTCCCTAATGATGATATGTTACCCTCATCTCTCATTCAACAAATTTCTTAATCCATTATGTATAACCAGAATCTTTCTGAAATCACTCTTTGATTCTCTCCCTCTTATTTTCAATTAAAGAACTTCCATTGTTATAAAACTTTTGGATTCCATGTTATTATTCTTCAACATATTAATAATCAATCCTTTACTATCCTAGTGATTAATTATTTATGTGATAATATATTTATATTTCATTAATCCATTTTCTTAATCCCTTTTATAGCTGTAATGCTGCTGAAATCACTCCTTGATTTTCTATGTAATATTCCTTTTCAATATAATATTTTCATGATTTTACACTTTAATATTAATCTTCAAACACTGAATTATCCTTCCCTTTATGATGTTATTTTTTTACTTCCATATTATTTTCTGGGGAAATCATGTTTCACATTGAAGTCCTCTTCCTTAATAAATGCTTTATTTAATAAAAAATGTAATTTTGTTAAGAATAATTCCCATATCTTTTAATGGATTTTTATTATAGGAACATACTTTAATTACCACCATTATTTTACTATATTTTTGGGAATGATAATATATATTATTTACTATGATTATTATAATTATCTAACCCCTTTTCATAAAGAATGGTTGTTACTCTATTTATGATGTGGGTTTTCAAATAAGGGTATACCAAAATATATTTTCTAAAAATAGGGTTTCCATCCTTTCAAAATAAAATGTTTTATCATCCACTAAAAATACATATTTGATTAACTTAATTTCTTTTAAAATATTTATTATTAAATAATATTTTTAAAATTAAATGTTTCCAAATTGCTTTCAATCAACCTTTAAAAAATTTAATATTCAATATAACTTTAATTTCTTATCCTACATCCAATGATAAAATAATTTTCTAAAAACTCTTAAAATTTCACCAACACTGTCCTCTTTATCTCTAAAGGATTTATTTGTTTGGAAATTATTTATGATAAATCACCTTTTTAATTTTCTTATGATATTCACTTTTGTGTGATTAAATTTTACGTATCAATCATTTATATTTTGAGGTTAATTTCAGTGATACTATCGTAAAGTGTTGTGAAACCAATTTATATTTTCCATGGGTTCTTTATGATGTGATGAATAAAACCCATATTTTTCCATGTATTTTCATGTTATGTTAAATTATTGGAATCTTTTTTCACACATATGTATGGATGATAAAAGGTTGGGTCCTGTATCTACCTTCAATGAATTGTCTATGGTTTACTATCACATGATATAATGAAATGTTGAATTATTGAGACATGATAATCACTTTTCAAAATTTTTTTACATGAATGATATGTGGGAATATTCTTTCACATATTTCTTTGTGGTAATGAGATGAAGGAAGATTTTTTCACAAGATCTTTGTGTGAATGAGATGTGGAAATATTTTTTCACAAGTTGTTGCGTGAAGGTGATATAGTGAGGCCTTATTGAAAAGATTTTATATTAATATGTTTATGTAGTAATTTATTTTATACTATGATTAAATAAAATTTTATATTTCCATATTCCCATGATTATGTACCATGACTCTTGTTTAATGTTTCATGGTTCCACATACCTTATCCATGATATATGTTTGATCATTTGAGTTTAAACTTCATTCTATAATAACTTAAGGGAAAGTTATATTTTCCCATGTTCCCTTTATAATAAATTTTTCCCCTTCACATATTTTCTCATATACTTATGATCAAAACATTTTTGAAATATTGATGTGTTTTCCATTACTGAGTGTTTGAGATAACCCCTTTCTTATGTTTTCCTTTCCCCAGGTTATGAAGATAAGTATAAGTCAATATAAATTTAGAAGGGAGTCTATGGGTGTTTGATGTTGGGGAAATTATTATAGATTATTATGATTCTATAGCTAATCTCAAAAAATATAATCCATTTAGTCCTTTGGATATGTGACCATTTGTGATATGTATTATCTAAATCAAAAAATTAATGTATTATTTATGCCATTTTATCTTGTGTATCCTTAATCTCAAACATTACTCTATTCATCAACATAACTCTAATTATGGATCCTAGATATAATTAGTTGACATACACTCCCACATTAACCATATCTATGGATTCTATCTGATTTAGGAATCCACCAAGAAAATATAATGAGATCAAATCCCAGACATCTCGGGCATCCTAGGGTCTCATCTATATCAATAGGTGGTTCACATATAATCAAAAATAATTTCAGTCCTAATGTAAAATTCCTAGTTGTCTTGGTAAATAAAATTTCATAACCAAAATAATAATATAAAAACATATCAAGGGTTGTCCGAACACCCATGCCTTTCACATAGTTGACATCCCCTTATATGAACAATTTTCGTATAGGTTATAAGTGACACATCCTACCATATCAAACCTTAACCATATAAATAATCCTATGGTTATCTCTTAGAAGGGTGTTGACATGGGTCCCCTAGGAGATTATTATAATATAGGAACCCCAATCCAGATCATTGATCACAATAGTCCCATGGGACAACATCTTCCACTCAGAGGACGTCCTGTCCCTTGGAATCATCAAGTCTTTTCATGGCCTCATTGGTCATAGTTGTATGCCAAATTTTTGATAGTATTCAGAGATGGATCAATTCCAATATATATGTTCAGGGTCAGTCCAATATGGTAATCTCGCCTAATAAATATCAAATCTTTCAAAGGTTCATCAACCTAGGGAAAACACATTTCATGGGTCCTCATCCAAGTGAATAGGTTTATCCATATCATGTCTCATCACACCCCCTTTGGGTGGTTTCCATGCGTTTGGTAAATTATTTTTCCATACCTCATCCATTAGTTGTCGAGGAATCAGGCTAATCCACTAGGTCCATAGTGGTCGTGCCTAAGTTCTATGGTGATGTTCGGGTATACCATTCGTGTTTGTGCCTGTGTAGCTGGATTTTTTTGATCTTGTGTACCCCTAGTTTTCAAGTTGGGTCATCATCACTGAGTCACATGGAATGTGGAAAATCTACACAATATTTGTTATTTATCTCTACATGAAACACCAACTGCCATAGAAATGGATCCACAGGGGGTGTTCTCCTACGAACTACACATCGTGTAACACAAGTATTTATAGAAACCCAGAAACCCTCAAACATATTCACCAATTCCACCACCACCTATTATCCAGACACAAAATCTTCCATGTATCTTAGATTTGATGTTGAATGAACCTAAATCATCACTGGTGGCTAGATTATTGTTGCCTAGTCTACTCGGGTTGTCTCACCACACCATCAAATCACCAAACTATAGATGATAACTATTGATCTAGTCTCTGATCCATTTCCAATCACCCATTTACCAAATCATTCCTCAATCATTATCTAAATCCAAATATTTAACTGATGGAAATGATTCATTATGCCAAATATCAATTAAGAAATGATCAATTTCCAAGTATTTTAGAACCACTAGAGAAAGGGAACTTTGATGATGAATATAGGTTGTACAAGAGGTGAAAACAATGAAACACAAGAGTGAGAAACATATGTCGGCCATTTTTAATATTTTAATTGATCTATTGGTGGATAAAATAATGATTCTATGAGAATAAAAATGGATTAATATAGAATTATCAAATACAAATTTTAGAAAGATAAACAATTGAAAATCCAAACATTTACCAGTGAATTAATGTGAAAAAGGGTTAATTCACATATAATGAGAGATAATAAAAAAAGGATTAAATAAAAACTCTCAACCTCGAGTTTGGACCAATCATTGAAAAATAACCACACTGTATTTTTGTCTTTGGTGGTATCCATGAACTTATTTTCTAAAGAAGAACTCATTAGCACACCGATTTTCAACCCATGATCTGGATGTTCATCAAGACCCTCATCCACAATCCTCTAAAATCACAAGGGTTATATGGATAACCCTAGGGTTTGTATATAACTATGATTATATATAGAGGGATTAGGTCTGACCATTTAATAATTAATTAATTATTTTATTAATTAACCTCCCCATAACTACTATTAAACCAAACACCTAACATGAATAGAGGTTATAGAAAACCTAAAAACCCTACATTTCAGATTTAATGGTGTTGTTATTTTTCCCAACTAGAACACTATTTGAGAGATATTCCATTATTCATAAAATCTATGCACATATGACATAATATATTTTATTTTTTTATTATATAAACACTAAGGAACCCCACACCACAGATTCCCATGTTGACTTATCACCAAGATCTGAAAATATTCCTTAAAATATTACAATGATTCAAAATAAAAAATGAGATGTTAAAAATTAAACTTGGATTATTTTTAAATGATATTTTATCCTTGGATGTTGGAGTTGTTCATGGAACAATATTTCTGGAAGCTAAATATTACATATAGGATGATTATTTCCAAGAAGTTACAAGATGAACAATAGGAAGATAAGCCATAAATAAAGGTAGTTATGTAACCAAAATTTGAAGTACTATGTACTAAAAGTTGAGATAGAGGTGAAATCCACATGAGACAAACTTGGAATAAGTGAAAAATATTTTGTGTCCATACGTTAGAAAATTTATGAAGTGTATATTATAATTATAAAAGGAAACCATCTTTTGTAACATGTAATATATTTTAACACATACGAAGGATATATTACATTGAATTTTGGAAATGTGTAAAAGGGAAAAATATTATGAAATATGTTAGGGTATTTCTGCTATGAAATCTAAAAATGAGTAGAGGAAAAAACCTTATGTGATATGTAATATTCACTTACTAAAATTTAATAGTCAAACTGAGTTACAATTTTAGATGGATATGTGAAAAAACAAATAACTATAGTGTTTTAAATAATTTATAAGTTATAATTAAAAAAGATACACTACTGGACGATGAACTACATATAATTAAAAGGAGTACATATGAAATATGAGATATTTAAGAGAGATACTAATTTAATGGTATAAAATTAATGATAAATGACATTATTATAATATTTAAATCAACAATAATCACAGTGGTTTGGTAATACACTATGATTCAATTAGAGTTAAATTGGTAAAGGAAAAAATAACTTAAGGCTGATCTTAAGACTTTCTGAAAGGTGAATCCCAATGCTAATGCAATGGAAGTTAGATGATCATCTAGAAGAATCATGTACATAATGAATGTACAGAAGTAGAAACATATGTTTTTTAGGTGTATGAGTAATAATCAATGTGGTGGGGAATGTTTTAGATTGTTCTGTAATAATATATCCTAAAGTAAGTGTAGATTTAGTATTTACTACATTAGTTGATTTAAATTCAAAAGTTACAGAGTGATTCAAGTTATGGATACAAGATAGAGAATATCATAAATTAAATAAATTAGATGAAAAATAAGCTCATTAGTTCAAAAGAGAATATTATTAGAATCTAAGGATACCAAAATATAAAACATTAGGCGAGATCCTTTATATTTGAGGGAGAATGATGTGTTAGAGAAATGGAAGTAGGACACCATAAGATCAATATAATTTTCAGAGTTATATAAAAGTTTCAAAGGTTATGGAATATTGAGTGACATAAAGGAAAAGTTAGAACTTGAATCATAAGTAGAGTGAAGTTTAAATCAAAATTGTCATATGTTTTCAGAAGTTAGTGAACCAAATGATGTAAAATATATGAATTATTTTACATAAAATTTATGTGAAGTGAAATTCTACATGATAATGATAACATTTACTTCAATATAAAAAAAACTTAAAGTTAAAGACATGATTCTAGCTTAGATTTATGGAATGCTTAATGTTAGTTGACACCACGATTTATGTGATATTTAATGAATTAAAATTACAATATATTAAAATACAATATAGGTTGTTCAATATTATTTGGTAAAGATGGAATATTCAAACTCTATACATAACATTCCATGTATTTTTTGAGTAAGAATGAATTTTTATGGGATAATTCATTCATATATCTCTACTACTGATTTGAGAGAAGATAAGAGATTAAGATGGAATAAATTGAATGTTCTAGAAGTATATTTAAAGTCAATAAAGATATGAGGCTGATTATTATGTTCTATAGGATCATCTAGTATTAATAATTAAAGATGCGATTTCATAGGATGTTAGCATATTGGTGGAATAAATAAAAATTTTATAAATTTGAATTTATAGTTTATACATGAATGTTATGGAAGTTGAAGATCCTAATAGTAATGTTATAGAGGTTAGGTTAGTGAGAAAATTCAGATTTTTTATACAAAGTCATTGATGAAGATGTTTTTTTATTTAAAAATTTGCATGGGTCAAAGTGATCTTGCTCGTTCCATGTACTAGGAACCATTTTTTTTGGAATTAGTAAAAAATTCAACATGAATAATTATTCAGAAAACATTTTTAGGTGATGGATGATGCCTCCCAGTACCACTTATCTGTCAAAAAACACATTTGGGTTTAGTATAATATGTTACCAATTGTAACTAATTTAGATATTAGTCGGAAATATGTGTATTATAAATGAATGGAACAAATAAGGGAGAATATACCCACATTTGAATCAAACCATGTACAAATATGGCACAATTCACTCCACTTACTTCACATCATGAATGTTGTGTGAATTTATTCTTGTAATTAATAACATAATCTACAAATCATAACAAATTTAGAGGTTCAAATAGTAAAAGGGGGTAAATTTTTATGATGACGTAATTTGATAAAAGAGGTCTACATTGGTTCAACCCCTCATTACAACTTCACAATCAAATGAGAACCTAAATTGGTATCATAGATTGAGGTTACTTCTATGATTTGATCTATATTTTTTCTCTGAGTTTTTATTAAAAAATTTATATAAATGGATGATTTTATGATGTTGTTGAGAAGACTCAACCAAATAATACGGAATTTATTCATATTAATACCAATATTGAGGTTTCAACCAAAAAATAGAAAAAATAAGAAAAGAGATTGTATAAAGTTAAGGAAGATAACTTCTCAGAGTAAGTAGAATACCGATACACCAATATTTTAAGGTAAGAAAAGTAATAGATTTTCTATTAAATATATTGGTAATAATCCTTTAGAATAATCAAGTTTAATCTATGAAGTGTATGATGAGATTTATTTTATCTAATTTTTTGATGACATCTACTATGATGTTAATGATTATTAGAAGAAATTTCATTCCATTTTCGAAACATATATATTTTAATATATTTAGGGACTATATTATAAAAACACATAGCTATTAGTCCATGGGAAAAAATGAAAAAAACCTGTACAACATAGTTTATATTGTCTAACACTCTCAATAAATAAGTGAATGCCATTGAGGAATTCTAAATGACCAGTAATGAAAAATTCCCTTTGGGAAAAGATTCATTACAATTTTACATTAATTAGAAAATGAGAAGTAGAATATATGAAGATAAGATCCATGGATTTTAATAAATTCACAAAGATTCCATTGATTTCAAGTATACTCAATTGGATATTAAGGAAAAAATAATAAAAGGTCTTATAATTCCTTATTATGGAATAATAAGATGCATGAAAATATAGTTAATAAGATGATAAAGGAATATGATAATGGTATAAAATATCTTGAAGATAAATAAGTTATAAATTTATAAAGTCTTTATCTTGAAGTAAATTTTAGATACATAGAGGTTACTCGAGTTGAATCTTTAAAATAAGTTAATAGAATAGTTATTTATATTAGTGATTCTAAAAGGAGTCGTACATCTTAAATTTCACATTATTGTGTAATAGGATGTTGATATTATCATAATATTAACCAAATACTTACTCATAGAAAAAGGTAACCCTTAGTTCTAAAAATAAATTATGAACTAATTTTGATTCATTTTATAGTATAGGTTATAATGTAATTTTTTTACTAAAGTGGGTAAATAAAAATATTGAAAAACCCACTACATAATAAAAGGTGGACGTAAACATGTTTATGAAAAGAATTTTCCATAATATTCCCAAAATGGAGGATGTTTTATTTAAAAACATAATGTTTCTAAAGTCTTCCAGATAATAAAAAAATGAGAGAAGGAATGATTAATTGGATATTATTAGTGATGTGAAAATATAGACACAAGTACATTGACTATTGTTATAACAAGCTAATTATTTAAAGTTAATAAATGCCTTCATTAAGGGAAATAAATGTAAAATTCAAGAGGAATTATTCCATGATCAATCAATTTACATAGATTAAGGTAAATATATTTACATATAATATATTTTAATATCTTGGTAACTTCTATAGATATTTCAATTAAACTGGTCGTGGTGATGATGAGTTCTTGTTTACACCTACCAAGCATGATTAAATTACTATTAATTGAAAAGGCCCCGATAGATAAAAAAAATAAAAGGATGAAATATGAAAAGTATGCCATGAGTGTAGGAAAAAGAAATATTCTAAATAAAACTCACATGAGAAGAATGTATGACAATTGATACATAAAAGAATCTGTGCATATTTTAGGGAAGGAAAGGACACATAATTGATAGTTGTATAAAATCCATTACTGTTAATGATAATGAAAAAATGTTGGAAGAATAAATTAAATAAATTTGAAAATGAAATTGAATTATTGGTATAGTGGAATCCATATATGAAAATGAAGTAAAAATCTATGAAACATCTCAGAAGAGTGGATGTCATAGACCAAGCCAGGATTCCTTCCAACCCGACACCCAAACTGGCCCGAGACATAGCCTGAAGGGCATTCCTGAACCCCACAGGCTGAAAAATAGTATTGGGCATCAAAATAATCTCTGTGGGAATGATTTCAGCCATAAAAAACATGATAAAATAAATGAACTAATTAAACTAATCACACATAAATAACCAAAAATTGTTCATAAATAAATAAACAAACAGATCCAGAAAAAATAAAATTGGAGAATAAACTGAAAACTTAATAAAAAACTAATATTGGGCTATGCCAAAAAGATGTCTTTGTGACCTCATTTTCACCTCAAACCACAAGACCAAACTGCTCCAACAATGATCTCATGAACTAGAGAACAAAAACCTAAAATAATCTTGAATATAATGACATCAAATAGAACAAGTAGGATGAGAGATTAATAACTCAAAAGGAAACCACCAAAGAATCCATACATTTCCTTACCAATACAGTCTATATACACTAGTTTGAAAATCATATATAAAAATAGGTTATAATAATTTTGAAAAAACAATAACAGTTTCCCCCCTTTCCAAAACAATACACTCCACATTCCCATTTTTGAAATAGGTTTACCTTTTTATAAAAATAACCCCAAACTAAAAATATTATAAAGTGATGCAAAGAAAAACTGAAATTAAATAGACAAATAGTACAAGAAACTAAGTGCGGTATAAAATAACCAATAAAATACATATGATATACCAGGGGTGTTTCCTAAACATCCCTAGAGTGATCCCTAAACATAGTCGAGTTAGACTCACCTATCGACATATGGTTCAACTCCATAGTTTATAACCAACTAGCCTCCCTAAACTGACCAATCTAGTGGCACATCCCACCAATACCTATTATGTTAAGGGGGTACCGACCAATCTAATTGAGGTCAATAATAAATCATCACACTACCTTATAAAATATCCCTAAAAGTCCCATAATAATAATAATAATACATGGATAAAGGATAGTCCCTCGAATGCGTGACTCACCTTACCTTCCACTGCCACACTTGCCTACCCCAATCATGGATACCACCCACATGATAACCCATATTAGGGAATCCTTCATTGGGGTGCCCATATTAGAATAATGTATTCACAAGTGCCAACTAGGAAATACATTTTGTCTATTTCAAATACATTTATGAACCAACTCCAATGAATTTTTGAAATAATGTGAAATACAAATTTTAGTAATACAATTCCAAATAGAAATTTAAACCATTTAAAAACCACACATATTATAAAATATTAAACATGACATGTTTTAAATAAACACATTTAAAACCACTTTAGAACCATATGAAGTTCCAATACACCATTTTAAAATTAGGAATCCATTTTAGATGGATGGAAAGAGAGTATAGAAGATAAATCATTAAGAAACCAAGGTTTAAGGAGAAAATCAATTTTATTTTAATACCCATCCATGTTTTCACCATGTGAACCCATGGATGTTACAATATCCAAAAACACATTTTTAAGATACATAAGAACAACCAACACCATTTTTCAAAATTAAAACATGTTTTTATAGAAAACCAAAGAAAATTAACTTAGATATAAAAGTAAAACCAAGCTTTTAAAAACCAGGAGAACCCTTAAAAATAAATTATCACAATTTATAAAACCCTAAAAAGGAGCATAAGTCACACATCAATCCCAATTCATAATTTCAATTAAACTACCAAATATAAAAAATTTCCAACATCACAACATGTACTCAATTTCGTATTTAGAAATTAATTGGTAATTTATTCAACACCTTGCATGCATGTATATATAGAAATTTATAAGAAATTCCACAGAAAGCCAATTTTGCACCAACATATCATAAAAAAAACTAAATCAACTCAAAATAACACCACACCAGCATGTGAAGCATATTTATAAAATTATTTGGAACATCCTAGCATCAAATGGAATGCATCATAAAGAAAGGAATATAAGAACCTAATTCATGTAGTGTGAATGCGGTTGAACTTCAAAGGAAGAGTACATAAAAAGGAACAATCCACACACCCCAAACCCAAAAAAACACAAGCGAACATATCAAATGTAATATATAGGGTTCAAACAAACAATAAAACCACCATGAGAGAACTCAAAACCAAGGGATAAAGTGAGAGAGATGATAAAATCAACAAAAAATCAAAAGATCTTACCTTATATCTGAAGGAGAAGCATCCACAGATGATTGGGACCAAGGGAGAAGGGTCTCCAAGGTCCCCCTGGTGTGACTAGGTCAGAGGAGGGAGGAGAAATTCAAATTGGGGTTAAAAGGTTGGGCGGAAAATAGTTTAATTCGTATTCTTAATTATTAGTATGATTGAACGGTTTTTACACATGGTTTTCCTAACCATACGCCAACCATGTGATCCCTACTATCCAAATAAAGACACCCTGAATGGTTTGGCTGCATGGTCTCTAAATAGTGTGCCAAACATTCCATATGACACTTTCCACATCTATAATTTATCTTCATGGTTTTCACATGGTTTACCAAACCATGCACAAGACTTATTCTAAGAACCTATCCTTAAAATAAAACTACATAATTACCTAGGTTGGGTTTCACAATTAAACCTAATCACACACCCAAACCGTGCATAGTCTAAAAACCACCCAAAAATTCCTAAAACTCAAAAATTTCAAACCATGACTCAATACAAATATCTAAATCCATGAAAATAATAAAATCAATGAATTTAAAAGGTTTGGGTGTGATAATTATCTCCACCACAAACACTTTCTACACTAATAAATTCACTCATCCTAAAGGTAAACAAAACTCAATACCAACTCAAATAAAGTCAAAAACCCATGAAACATGGGATGAAATTTTACTTCAAAAGGCACACATGACCTATTCAAGAGAAAAACACATCAAAAAGAACAACATGAGAATATAAGAGTGTTATCCCCACCATAAGAACTCAACTACTATCTTGGAACGACATTAGATCAACCTAATGAAGTGATGATGGGACCTCAAGACTTTCCAAATCCTTGAAAGTATGGAAAAAACAGAAATCCCACCATGAGAAAACGAGCGAATGTGAACTACCACAAAAAAATACTAAATGGGAACTCCAACCACTTTACCTAGGGCCTTCCAACATGGGGACAAGGGAACTTCCAACATGAACTAAGCCCACTTCCTAAGCACAGGTGAAACAACATGACCAATAGAATTAGAAATTTACCACTCATGAAAGACCCCCAATACCAGAGAAACTGTGAAAGGAACTCAAGAAAAATAGAAAACTAAAAATAGAACCTACCAATCCCACAAAACTCAGGAATCTCCAAGTGAGAACATTTAAAATTAAAACCAGAACCAACCTATATAAGGGTTAATCACACTTAAGAAACAAAACCCAACTTAAGACCCAAATTCAAGTTGAAAACAGAATATTACAAGAAAACTGAATCACTAAGTTTATTACATAGAAGAAAAACTCACAACAAAAAGAATATTATAATAGGAAACTGGAACCATCTCCACTAAAACATTAGATGCAAAATCTGAGCCAAGGATTCATACACCCTCAACAACTCTGGACTGCACACAAGCTTCACTCTAAGTCCTGTGGCTAAATCCCTATTGTTGGAAGCATATAATGCCTCATAGGCAGGCACTAAAATCCTCTGACAAAAAATTCCTCTTCAAAATTTATTTCTATCGATCTTTTTCTGAATACCCAAATTGCCATAATGATGGAAAGTCTTCATAGGATTCTGGAATAATTCTTTCAAATGCCCAAACCGTCCAAAATAGTGTCACAAAAGTGAAGGGAATGATGAAATTAATACCATAATCAATGAAGGATACTCCATAAAGAAATGTTCCTCTGGCATGTACTCCTCATCGGATGGGGAACCTATATGAGCATCAAGAGGCACCGACTTTCTATCTGCCTACACTTTGGAAATCAACTCAGCTAAAAATGATTCATCCACCAACATCTAAAAATAGGATTCAATGGATGAGAGAACATTTTCTACAATCTCTGGATAAAAACGCCGAATTAAAATAGGAACATTCAAATTATCTTCTGATGCTGCTTCTAGAGAGAAGGAAACCAACTCTTTGAAGTGGTCGATATAAACTTTCACAAACTGCTAGCCCTGCCAAAAATCTTTCAACTCTACCACCTTCTTCATCTTCACCTCCTTCGATATGAACCTTTGGATGAAAGTGTTCTTGAATACTTCCCATGTCATCCCAACCTGAAATGATGATGGGAAAAAACCTTCCACTGATCCAAATATGGACCATAAAATGAACCTATAACTACACACACACTAATAGATTTAATAGTACCCAATGATTTAAAGACACCTTCAAATTCTTAAATCTAGTCCATGGCCTCTGACGGACCTTAATCACCACGATTGACATGCAACACTTAATAAGAACTAGAAACTGGGAAAGATTCACTAGAAATTTTGGGGACCTTTCTGGGCATCAAATTCAAATGGAACAACAAACCCAAAAATCAATTCAGCATCAAGTAAAATCATAATAAAAAAGAACATCTTGAGCCCAAAAAACATGATCACAATCCAAACATATATAAACATAACAAAAATACTATTTTCAAAAAACCACCATTTTCATTTCAATTTCAAAACAACCTTCTTCCAAGGCCACTATCTGAATAGAAAATACACTTTTCACAAAAAAATCCCACATTCTAAAACAAAACCAATTTCTAAAGTCATTTTCCTATTTCGAAATGACATTATAAAAAGAAGTCGAAGAATTTGATTTAAATTACCAACCCATTGCATCCTATAAACCATCACATATGTGTCCATCCACTTCCACTTATACCACCCACATACAAGTTCCCACATGCACTTTCCATACGTACCCACACATATGTGAACATCCATAATCAATTATAAGGGTCACATTTACCATTTAATTATCAAAACCCACGAAATTAAAAAAATTCCCAAATCAAATTTCTTCCCACATATTCCGAACCCTTCAAAATATCCAAATCACTTATTCTTTTTAAAAGACATTTCACTTTTCAAATTAAAACAACTTGAATAAATAATTTCCATTTTTAAAATTAATTTCATTTTAAAAGATTACTCACATAAAACAAGACTGAAACAAGGCATAATTCATGCTAAACAACCTGATTTAGGAACTGGTGACCATATATAAAATGATGACGTGGTAGTGGTCCATGCACCAGGTAAGCAATAGCAACTAAAACGACCTTGAACTGTGCACTTGGACTTCACATGGGTCACTACTCCTTGTGAGATCACAACCTGAAAAAGTGACACCGGATCACATCCATCACCATCCATCAATCCAAAACAAATAAAAAAGGCTCAAATCACGGACTACCCCTAGAAACTTGAGGATCATAACGAGAAAGAGCTCACGATTCTATTCCTATATATACCTCTCGAGTCCTAAAAATTCGAATCTTCAATCTACTTGACACCCCAAAAAACAAAGTTCATGATTTGATAAAATTTTATAATGAAACAACATGAGATTCCATCCAACCTGACACCCAAGCCAGCATTAGACATGGCCCAAATGGAGTTCCATATCCCCACAGGCTGACAACTAGTTCCTGACATCAAAATAATCACTGTTGGAAATATGTTTTCCCAAATAACCAATATTAAATAAAAAAACTAATCAAACTAAATGCACTGAAATGACTAATGACTGATTATAAATATATACAGAAATAGATACAGACAAAAATATAACTATAGAACAAACTTAAAACTAAATAAAAAACTAATAGTGGGATATTCCAACAAGATTTCAATGTGACCTCCTGGTCACCTCTAACCACAAGATCAAACTGCTCCAACAAAGAGAAAATGGACCAGAGAACCTGATCTTTCAAAATATCTCAGGTCTACAAAAACCAAATGACACAAGTAGTGTGAGAGATTATTAAATTAGTTGGAAACCACCCAAGAATCCATAAATTTTATTTCCTGAAATAGTCTAAAAAAACTAGTTTTAAATGAATATATAAATAATTATTTTAAACATTAAAAAAAAAACAGTTTCCCCCCATTCCAAAGTATAATACACCACATTCCAATTTTTAAAATAGGTTCACCATTTTAGAAACCAAAACCCGAACTAAAAATCCAACAATGTGATGAAAAAAAACTGAATGTAAACAGATAAACAATATAGGAAACCAAGTGTGACAGAAAATAACCAAAAAAATATAAATGATAAACTAGGGGAGTTTCCTAAACATACCTAGAAAGATCCATATATGTACTGAAGTTAGAATCCCCTATAATAATTTAGTGCAGTTCTATAGTCTATAACAAACTCGCCACCCTAAACTTACCAATCGAGTGGCACATCCCACCAATCCCTGTCAAGTCACGGGGGTACGAATCCATCTAATTGGGGTCAATATGAAACAATACCTCAACCCTATAAAATAATCCTATGGATACCATGGTAATAATAATAATAATACATGGTGATGGATAGTCCATCACATGTGTGACTCACCTTAACTTTCACCACCGCACTAGCATACCCCAATCAAAGACACCACCCACACAATAACCCATATCGGGAAATACTTAATAGGGGTTCCCATATTAGAAAAAACCATTCAAAAGTGCCAATAATTCATTAAATCATGTCAATTTTAAATAAATTTATAAAAAAACTCCACATAATTTTCAAAATAATGTGAAATACCATTTTCAAGTGTATAATTCCAAACAAAACTTTAAACCATTTAGAAACCACCCATATTCCAAAATACCGAACATTCCATGTTTTAAAGAAACACATTAAAAACCACATTAAAACCATGTCAAGTTTTAATACATTATTTTGAATTAAGAAAGTTATTTTAGAAGGATGGAAAGATATGAGAGAAGAGAAATCATTGAGAAGCCTAGTTTTAAGGAGAATGTTTTTTAGTGCCACTTTCATTTTAATTTCCATTCTTGTGTAAACCATGTGCACCCATGGAGGTTCCAACATCCAATGACACATTTTGAAGAGCCATAAGAACACACGACACCATTTTTCAAAATTACCACTTGTTTTTATACCAAACCTAACCACTTTCACTTAGCTATAAAAGTACAACCCATATTTTAGACACTGAGAGAACCCTTAAAAATAAATTTTCACAATTTATCAAACCATAAAAAGGAACATAAGTCACACATCAAGCCCAATTAATCATTTAAAATAAACTACCACATATAAAAAAGTCCAAACATTCAAACAATTAATCAATTTAATATTTAGAAAATTTTTGGCATTTTATCAAACACCTTGCATGCATGGATATATAGGCATATATAGTAAATCCCTTGGAAAACCAATTTTTAACCAATGTATCATTATAAAAAAACTAAATCAATTCATATAAACACAAAAAAAGCATGTAAAACACATTTAAAAAATTATTTGGAACACCCAAGAATCAAATGGAATGCATGAGAAAAGAAAGGATTGGAAACACCAACCTCACGAAGTGTGAATGAGATGAAACTTAAAATAAAGGAAGAATATTTCCCATGGAATAATCCAAACACCCTAAAACAAAAGAAACACAAGATAACATATCGACCATAAAATATAGGTTTTGGACAAACAAGAACCCCACCAAGGGACAACCCAAAACCATGATAGGTAGGGAGATATATGAGGAAATCAAATAGAAATCAAAGGATCTTACCTTATATTGGAATGAGAAGCATCTAGAGATGATTTAGAGAAAGGGAGGAGGGTCTCCAAGGACCCATGGTGCATCTAGGTAAGAGGAGGGATGAGAAACCCAAATTGGGGTTCAAAGGTTGGAGGGGAAAATAGGTAAATCCATATTTTTAATGTCTAGGATGCTCATAGGTTTAGGTCTCATAGGTTTCAAAACCATGCACTAATTATATGCTCCCTAATCTCCAAAGGGAGACACCCCATATGGTTTCTACACACGATATCAGAACCATGCACCAACCATTCCATATGCCACCGTCCAAATCCATAACCAATTCACATGGTTTTTGTATAGTTAACCAAACCATGCATAAGCCATGCGTTAAGACACTGTCCCTAAAATCAAACCACAGGGTTACCTGAGATGGGTCACACAGTTTCACCGAACCTTTCTCCCAAACTGTGCACATGCAAAAAACCACCCAAAACATCCTAAAACTCAAAAATTACAAACCCTGACTCAACCCAAAGATACAAATCCATGAAAAAAATAAAATAAAATAATTTCAAAGGTCGGGGTGTGATAGTGGAAACTTAATTAATAATAAGATACTGTGTGTTAGATGAAGATTTTCTTATCACACTCTTGAAAATTTCATGACATTACTCCAAAGATATGATTATATAGTGAATAAAAGTAGGCAATAACCCATGAATTATTATTCTAAAAATGTTGATGAGAAGAATAGATCTCCAAACAAGGGTAAAATTGAGCATGTTTCAAAATTAGTAATTAAAATGTTTTTATAATAGTTGGAATTATCATGTGATTTTGAAGAAATACAAAATAACATTGGTTCCTTTCTAGAATATGGGGATAAGGAAGATCCATACAATGTTAAAGATGAAGGAAACATGAATTTCATGCATCAAAAGGATATTTTTTTTTGAAAATCAAGGGGTAATGCATGAAAATTTTCATAAATCTAGACCTGAGTTGAAAGAAGTTTTTAGGTTGATAAATATCTACCAAAATTTTTACTCTAAATATGAAGAAAAGAAGAAACCATTTTATACACCCATATATATTACTTTTATGTTCACTATACATATAATTGAAGGTGATTCTATTTAGGGGGAGAACATAAAGAGAACTAAAATATTGTGAGTAAGTTATAGTTAAAAAATATGTCAACCATGGTGGGGTTTTATATGTATCCCTCATTTCCTCTCCAAAAAACTTAATTAGCATCATCCATGATAATGGATATGGATGGAGTTTACCCCATTAGGGGGATTTGAGTTTAACAATATCCAAATATCAATATATAATGTAAATATAAAATTTTACAATGTTGTGGAATATATGATTCTAGATATTTAATAAGTTGAGGTAAAGGGGTCAAATTTTATCACAAAAAAATGATGATGTTCCCAGACATTTTGATTCTAGATGATGAGATTTTGGGTTTTGAATTTA
The DNA here is from genome assembly GCA_963277665.1 of Viscum album. Taxonomy (NCBI): domain Eukaryota; kingdom Viridiplantae; phylum Streptophyta; class Magnoliopsida; order Santalales; family Viscaceae; genus Viscum; species Viscum album. The sequence goes on along the minus strand of OY728129.1, from coordinate 745,239,456 downwards.
GGAAATTGATGATTATAATTAGTGAGTAATGTTAACCATATTATCATATCCTTATATGAAAGAAAATTATGAATCTAAAGTGAAGTGATTTATTATTTGGTTATAAGAGAAATGTAACTTGAATGTGGAGAATCTTTCTTTGGTTTGAATATTTTAATTTTTTTTGAGATGAGTGTTGGTGATTACTTCATAATATTTTTAAAAATACATGAATGAATATTTCCAAGTTCATATCACATGTTGGGGTAATTATAGACAAATTTTATTTGTATGTTTGTCTATATTTATTTCTATATATTGCATTTCTCATATAGATATATAGTTCTAAAATGTATTTCCCATTACCTTAAAAAAGTGATGTTATCCATCTCTCAATAAAATATAGCTTTACATTCAATACAATGGAATATAAATTGGAGAAAATAAATGTTCAATGTCTGGATTGGAGCATGACTTGAGTATTACTTTCTGTAATGTCCCACCCATGTTTACTATGAACAGTAACCGAACTGGAATTCCATGTGAGCTCTCGTGAACATCCCTATACGCTCAGTAAAAAATAATTATCTTTTTTTAATATGGTTATATCTGTTGTTAAAAATTCATTTTCTATTAATAAATCATTTCCCCAACAAAAATTGTTCAATCACTAAATTGTTAGTAAAAACACTATCATTAAATGTTATTACGGTTGATAAAATAGTTTTATTTCGATTATAAAAATACCAGTAAAGAATATATATTTTGGTTAAAATGTTTGAAAACTGATTCATATAATAAAATTATTTATAAATAATATTATGACCAACAATTATCTTTCCATAGTAATATAAAAAACAATAACAACAATTAATATCTATTTGTAAATTATTTTTTAAATAAAATATTAAGTTTGGGTATTCCAATATTTGTTGCTAAAATTTATATTATATTTATTAATCTAAGTGTAGATAATATTTTTATTGTATAATAATTATAAAATTATGTAATATAAAACTCCAAAAAATGACTCATTTTTTAAAAAAACATGTTCAAATGTAATTTAAAAATATATTCATCTCATACATTGAGTTTAACTATCCCGGTTCACACTATCAATAGAAGCAATTCATGTAAGAATCCCCTTTATTACATGTCCATCTTCTTTCACTTTTTCTTGTGGGTGGATGTAGAGACCCAACTCTAGAAGGCCCGAAGTCAGTGTCTACTACTATTACATTGGCATGATTACAAAGAATAAAATTCCAAAGGACCAAGATTTTAGTAGTCTTGGAAAACTAGATACATACATGAATCTTGTTTTAAAAATTAATATAATAATTACAGCATATTTTTTCTACTTTCAAAATTAATAACTTTGAGGATAAATATAATCCATCTGGTAAATCTCTATATATCTTTCATAGCATGTTTCTTGGATCCACGGGGAAAGAAACATAATAAGAGTGAGTTGAAATTCTTAGTAATGGAAAATATTGCAGAAGTAACAAATAATAAATGAAAATAGTCAATATGGAAAGGTAAATAATCGAACAAACTTTGCATGTAATCAATAAACTGAATGAAAGCACATAAAAAATATATAAAGGTAATAACTATAAGAGCATTCATCAAAATAACTATATAAGAAAAAATAAATATGGAAAGGTATGTAACTGAAACACATGCCATCTAAATAATTAAAAATGAAATGTATCCATAGATATGTCAATGAAAAATCTCATGGATGAATAATAACTAAATATAATATGGGGGAAATGCTTGATTATTCGATTCCATGATTCCTAGGTACATGATACCTTTACCATCAAGACCTTTCACAATACAGTTTACAAAATATTAGGTAAAAACCCACCTAATGTGGCTAGCCAAATGACTCATCTCATGAGACTATAGATGCATCAAGGGTGTATCTATATCTGGGTCCCACTTGTTTCGTACTAGTCCAAAACATTCCTCATACTGAATAGTTGAAATAAATAACATGCCTTATCAAATAATCGTATTGAATAAGAACATGGAATTATCAATATTTCCCCAAATAATTAAATAACTGTCAAAGTAGAAACTGTATGAAAAATGGTATACAATTTAGGAAATAGTAATATCCATGATAAATTATATGGATAATTAGGGGAAATTCAATGATCATAGGATATTGAATATTTCAAGGGGATTTCAAAAATTAATCAAGGATGTGAATATAAATACCATACTTAACTAAATCAATCAAAAACCATCCAGATTAAGGATAAGGATTGCATCAATACAACATACCCCAAGTGAAGTAAAATTAAAGGTTCTTGTTGTTGATGAATGGAAATATTATAAAATTTTCTTTTTAAAAACATTCTTGAGGAAAATGTACTTTTTATTTTAAAAACATTTTCTTTGAAAATATTTTTTTAAATTAACCTTTTAAACATGAAAAGTATGTTTCTAAGGAATGATAGTGGATAAATATGTACATGATGTACAAGGTCAAAAAATATTCATTTTTCATGGTAAAAGGTTAGAAAAATGCCTTGTTCAGAAAGTGATAAGAATATTCCATTAAAAACATTGTTAAAATAAAAAAGGTAAAACGTTCTTTCCAAAATAATTTGAAACCTTTTTTAAATTTTTTTTAATAAAACACCATTTTATAAGAAAAAATATTCTCCAACTAAAAGAGGAATAAAGTCAGGTTTTCTGAAACACATTTTTTAAAAGATTTTGAGTACCAAAGAGAGGAAAAATGGTACAAATATATGAAAATGGTCATGATTAACTAAATGAGATAAAATGAAAGTTTTTTTTCAAACAATGTTCATATAAGTTCCTCTAATGGAAATACCTTTGACATATCATTATAGTTTTTTTTTGTGGAAAATAATATTTACAAATTCCAAAGTTTCCCATACCACTTTGAAACATTTTAAATCATAAAAATAATGAAGTAATACAATTATATGAAAGTTTTTATATAATTATAGTATGTATATTCATGATATATCATGTTAAAGGGAATTATATACACCATGTAAAAGAAAATAAGTGCATAAAAAAAATTGTCACTCAATGGAATGTAAATTGAGATGAAATCCCTTACCTTGCATTTTGTTTCTGGTGAACATCCTCTAACTTACTGTATAATAAAATTATGTTAATTTTTTACTATATTGATATTATTTTTAATGTTTATCATTAATTATATTTCATTTTTACTATGTTTTATACAACAAATTAAAAAAATCCTATTTTCATTGGATGTTTAGACCAAATTCGGTTTATGTGTCGAAAAAAACTTTTTAAGGTCAACTATGCTCGAAGGGGTCATTATATAACATATCCAGAATAATAATCATGACATAATTATTATATTTATACATCAATTATACTTTTAAAAATAGTTATTAATTATGTTTATGAAAACTGAATGAACGTTAAAATCATTGAGATGGTAGGAAGTACATATGCATGAGTAACATTCCCATTTTTCAATGATCATTATAGAAAGAAGGTAAGTAAAACCATATCATTCTAGAATGATAATTTTATCATAAATAACATGTTATTTAATACTATATACTTATATATATATATATATATATAATTCTTGTGTTTTGAAAGAAATCACATCGTGTTGAGGAGGCGGTAGTCCATATGTCCACGAACGACGTTATCAATTTTTAAGTGTGCGAAAGGGTAATAAAGAAAATGATATATATATATATATATATAGTATATTTACAAAAGGTTATTATTTCATTGTTTGAACTATGTATGTTCTTTGATGGAAATGGAGTATGGTTGGGGTGTATTGTCAATCCACATTGTGTTGATCAAGGAATTCGCAAGGAATGTGGTCTTACAATTGAGGATAAAAGCAGTATAGAAGGTGGAATAGTTTCTCTGGGTTTTCCAAATTTTTGGGCCTCAAATTCAAGAGTTTATTTATTTGGAAAAGGAAGAGTTTCATAAAATTAATCATGGACCATAAACCATGTTCCGTGAATAGTTCGAAGATCATGAATTTTGGCACACATAATAGAGAACCGTGAACCACGAAGTGGGAATGGTATGCAGAATGTATAGGAGGAATAGTTTATAGAGAAAACGAGGTTCATGGTGAAAGAATGATGGTTTGAGAGATGGTGCATCATTTGAGAAATCGAGGAATATTTTTTATAAACCATGAAAGGTGTCATTTTCAAAAATGATACTATGATTTGTGCCGTCGTATAGGGAGAATGAAGGTACGCAGACCGCATAAGGAAAATGGTTCATAGATGATATGCAGTATGCGGTGAAGGTTGCTCTGCAAAAAATATTTGGTAAATATAGGTTTAGTGAATTATATAGACTTATTTTCCTATATAAGGAGAACTAATATATTCATTAGTGTGTGGCTCTGAGATTAAAAAACCAAGAGGAATTTGGAAAAATATGGAAGTAGTTCATGGGAATAAAACCCCACAAAGACTTTAATTAAAAATCTAAACTAAATTCGGTGAAGTCCAGAATAGTTCATAGAAGATAGTGTCTGGAGGAGGAGAGACAGTTTGTAGGAAGACGTGTATGCATATCAGAGCCAGTATGCAAAGGAATAAATCATTATTTGGATTTATTACAGTATGTAGAGAGGAATCAGATAATGTCTGTGGAGTGGAGATGATTTTTAGAGTGGAGTCAGTATGTAGGGGATGTTCATAGAAGGCAGTTTGCGAAGGTAAAACATGAAGGTGGATCACATAGGTGGTTTAAGAAGGTAGGATACTATGATGATATGAGGTTCACATGCAGTGCGCTATGTAGTAAAGAACATGGGGGAAGAAGGTTAGTTCATGAACTATCAATACATAGAAAATTGAACTTCATCTGTGGGTAAAAAATAATTTTAAATAGAGCATCCATCTATATTTGAGGATGCATGATTTAATTACAATCCATCAAAGTAACCTTAAAGTCAATAAACTAAGTTTAGATTATTACCAATATAGTGATCAAGGGAGAGTCAACAAAAGTGATCTGAGGGACACAATGTGCTATGCCTAAAACCTTGTAAAGTGTGCATGATATATAGTGACTGTACTAAAATTTTGTACTCCACAACTAGTGAAGATTAGAGGAATTTGGTATGACCAAAAATATTTCAACACATTTTACTTGGATGTATCCCTTAAGATGAAACAATTAAAATTTCATTGTATTTTCTTTTCATGTGATTGTTTGTTTTCTACACTTTCTCATTAGATAGGTTTAATAGGTTCCTACCAATGTGGGAACAAGATCCTTCAGTTTAAAGGAAAACGTTGACACCCAGATTCACCGCTACCCCCTTAGGGTGTTTCAAGATCCTTTATTAATGAATATAATATAGAGTTTTTTTATGTCACATAATTTTAATTAAAACCATCATTTAAACATTCCATGTATAGTGTGAATGAATCACTTCACTTTGAGGGGGCTATAGTCCACACTTCCTAAAACGATGTTATCGTATTAACATAAAATGGAAAGTATAAAAGGTATTTGTAATAAAAGGGTTAAATAAGTATAAAGAAATAATAAATATAATAAATATCATATATAAATATATTTTACATCATAATGGCCACCATGAGAGGTGGTAAGGTAAAATTTATCAATATTTATTTTGTGGGGCAGTAGTTCTCCGTAAAACAAATATGTTCCTTACCCATTAAATGGAGGTGTTTGTAAGTGTAGGTCTAACCCTTTAGATAAAAAAATCCTAGTATATTTAGGATACTGTTTTTTTATATAATAATGGAAGAAATATATTTTAGGGGGTGGATAATTGAAATGAAACTAGAGAGCATGAGAGAAGACGTTACCTCTTAATCTGGTAACTTCTTTTTGTTTGTAGAAAAATGATTACTTGGAATGTTTTATACCCAAAGGGAGGCTTGAGTATTGTGGAAAGAGATTTTGGGAAGCTATATGGAAAAATATTGGTTGAACCTAAGTGGTTTTAGAGGTGTGAATAAGTGGTATAGGTGGTGTCCCTTTATAAGGGAGGAAAATGAATCACTTGGTATTTTTAAAAAGAAGTTAGGTGTACCCACGTTTTTACCTAAAAAAAGTTTTAAAAACACTACTAAACTGAATAATGGAAGGTAAAAGACCAAATTATGGTAACAAAATGGGTTTTGGACAAGTTTATAGGTCATTGGGGCCCCTAAGTTAGTGGTTTAGTCCTTTATTAACCTTATTTTTTTCTTAATGATTGTAATTAATTTTAATTACTTTCACTAATATTTTTGGTAAAAAGTTTTTTTGATCTTATTAGGCATTATAAATTATTCTTATTCCAAATATGGAATCACTTTTTCAAAATTCCAGTCATATAAGTGGTGGAAATTTATATAAAATACATCCTGTAGGCGGGACAACAATGTGGGGTTTTATAGTAAAAATGTCCAAAATTTTGCTAGGTTTTGATACTTAATTTCAAAGTGAAAATGATTCCAATGAATTAAATTGTATTCATTGATAAAATTATTATCTAATTAAACTTTAAAATAAATTAAAATTAAAATTTAACCTTATAGATAAATTAGATGAAAATCAACTTTGAACTAAAATTCAGTATTTTTAACTATTCATTTAAAAATGAAATATTTCATAAAAATAAAAAAAATTCACCCTAACCTATTTATTATGTTTTTATTTCAAATATAAATTTTATTTTGACATATTAAATCAATTACATTTTCAAAATTCATATTTAAAATGGGTTCTCCATTAAAAGGTGGTAAAATTACCTTTATAAAAATATAGGGTTTTATGTGTAAAATAGAGTTTGTTCTTATCTTATGTATACAAAATCTAATGGATGGATATAAAAAATATTTGGTTAAATTTATAATATAAATATTACATTAATATCACTCACTAATTTTAATTAATTTAATCTATTATCATAAAAAACATTTTTAGCATAAAAATAGTTTTTTATAAAAATATTCACTTTATATTCAATTACTTATTGTATTCATTTATAATTAATTTGAAACCAATTAATTAATTATATATTTTTATAGAACATAATTTTATTAAGTTAGTTATTACTATTCATAACTACTAATTTAAAGACTAGTTTATATCTCATTATATTTTAATAATATATTATTGTTCTATAAAACTCGATCTTGAGTGTAACGCTAGCCATCAAAGGTCTATTTTTACTATAACACATGCTAACTCAGTTTTTTCACACATTGAAATATATAGAATCTTTTTTAAATGGTAAATATATTATAAAGTATCGAGATATTATATTAACTTATGCGCTTAGTGTCACGTGGAATACACGCTATCGCATATAAGGTTCTTACATTAGATTTTCAGGTCATCACATTCTACCCACCTTATTTAAATTACATCCTGGAAATTTAAAATCAACCATGGTGATAAATTGTTTGATACTTATTATATTTGAAATCCCACATCATGAGAATGGTTTATAAGTCATACTCTATAAAAGAGAGAATTGAAAGTACAAAGGTCACATGTGCTACCTTATAACTAGGTCTCTAAGTAGGAAAACATTAGTGGAAAGTAGAGATATGTACACGAAAGAAAAATATTAATTATTTATTTGGAGTTAATATTCAATATAAAATTTAGGGCCTCAAATCGATAAATATTTTATGATTTATAAGGCCATCAGTTCAACAAAAATTAAGTTATTAGGAAAAAATATTATTTCTAGTCCATTTTCCTAATACTGGGTAATTATTTTAATAACCAAGAATATAAGGAAATATTCTTACTTGATAGGATTCAATTTCATTTGAAAATTCACAACCTTTGGTTTTTCTTAGTTCAAAATCTAATACATACATTTACTCCCAAAAATTAATTTCCAAAAATGATTTTTATGCTTAAAGCGCTAAAAGAAACTTTTAAATGATGTTAAGTCCTATAAAATAGAAATAAGTTTATCTATTTGTATTTAACTATATTCCAAAACCAATATGGTTTATAATAACCTTGCTCTTTATTTCATATTTAAACATGATTTATTACATAAAAATGCACTTAATACAAATTAGTTGATCATGAGGTCTAGTGTCTTTGGGTATTAATAACATTAAATAACAACTTAAAACATGAAATACACATCTTTATTGAAAACTTCATTCACATGACCACTAAATTCCTTCATACTTAGCATTGTATGGGATAACCAGAGGACATTGTAAAAAAGGTTGAGATATAAATCCTAGTAAGGGAGTAAACATGATATATGAAAAATAAAATAAATTTTAGGAAATAGAAATATCAATAGATCATAAGAGAAACATGAATATAAAGACATGATATTTCACAATCATCATAACATGGAAATCTGGGAACAACTTAAAACACCACATCATTAACATAAAATAATTAGGTAAAACCCTATCCCAAAATGATGTAAAAAAGTACTATAAAGGAATCAGGTAAACCATTGTCCCAACATGATGTATTATGATACCAAACATTACCCAATTCATTAGAGCGCTATCAGGGCACACCCTTCATAAACATTTCAATCTCATGCTTAAGTGTGCCACCTAGATCATATAACTTGGATTCATTCAACATAATAATTTATTACATGATCAAATAATTTAGAATACATAAATTTAAGTCCCCAATCAATAATTATATTTTAATAAATGTGACTAACCTTGATATAGGAATGAGTATGATATTCACTACAAGATGATTTCAGCATGGAAAATCATGGTACAATTTAGGAAGCATAACAATGTCATGTAAAAATTCATAAAATGGGTAGATGAGAGAGAAAGGGGTACCTCATAATTTATACATGAAATATAGAGCGAGGGTATTATTTAACATTATATCCGAACTTATGAAATGGAATTTAATATTCATAATAAAAATAAAGTTCTTGAATTAGAAACAAGAAGAGAGAAATCTCTTATAGAATTTCAACATTGTAACAGCGTAGGTAAGGGTAAAAATATGGGAGGATAATTAATATCTAATTGAAATATCATCAAATGGAAATTAGGAAATTTATTATAAAAGGATGACAACATAACCAATTTAAATTAAAAAGTATAATTTCAAACAAGCTTCTTGAATTGGAAGGAAGAGAGAAAGGTGTGGATCCCTTATGAAATTTTGTCATAGTAACGGGTGTACATAAGGTTTCATAAGAGGGATAAATGAGAGTTAAAGGGGATATAATCATTTATACATAAAATTTATAGTAAGGAGGATATTTAATAACATATCCCATTATAGAATAAAATAAAGTTAAATACATAACATGAAAAGAATTCTTGGTAAAAGAGGAGAGTGGAAGATCCCTTACTTGGATGCGTGATCCTAAAATATTGGAAGAGGCTTCATGGGAGCTTAGGGGAACCTGTGGAGGAATCTAGGGAGTTGGGGGAAGAGGGTGGTTGAGCTTCGAAGAGTCTGAGTGAAGAGGAATTAGTGCTTGGGCGGGTTTATATAAGAAATATGGGGGAATTATTTAGTATTTTTGATTTGGACCCTACACACTAAAATATTCAAAATCACAAACCATCCCATGGTTTCTGAAAAAATTGGGTTGGGGTGGTATACATTAATTTAGAAGGATAAGGGATGAATATATTAAATATTTCCCTTTATTATGTGGATGTGAGTCACACTTTCAAGGAAATGATTTTAAAATCTTAAAAATATTTTATATGTCTCATGATTCACTAAGGCTTTACAAAATAAAAAAATAAACATAAAATTAAATTATTTGAAAGGATAACATTTATTTTCATGAATATACCCTTTATTATATTTTAATACATCACTATTGGGTCATTATGATGTCATAAAACACATTATATATTTATATAGTATTTAATTTTTACCAAAATATTTGAGTGTCTCAAAAAATTATGAAAAATTTACCATTGGATAATTTATAAATAGTAATTTAAAGAATAATATTAATTTTATCTAAATATTTTTATAAATATTTTAATTTTTACTTTTAAAATAAAAAGCTATATTTATTGAAAATTATAGATTTTGACAAAAACAATTTTCAAACCGTAATAAAAATTACAATTGACTTCATAAAACTTATATAATCATTTATATTTAACAAAATTAATTTAATAATAAAATTTTATTAAAATTTTATTTAATTAAAAAATCTATTAATTCATCAAAATATATTTCTTAATTGAATTTTAATATTAACCACAAATACTATTTATGCTTTAAAAACTCATTTACAATGTCACAATAATAAGATGAATGTATATTCATTAATATATATAAAAATAATGCACATAATCGTAATACTAGGGTCTTGTTAATATCCCTTTATTACACCAGCATACGCCATAAGAGTAAGGTGTGTGATGGTGGAAATTTCATGGGGTCGTTTGGTGAACATGGTTTTGTCCACGATCTCCATGAGCTTCAACTTCTACCGTAAACAGTTTTTCTCATGCTTAAGTTATTGGATCTCGACTTGGGATTGGTCTCTAGAAAATCCCATAAATTCTATCTCCCCCAGAATCTCTGATTAATGGGCTTCATAGGGCACAATCCTATTGGTTGAGGCCATCAATTCCTTTGTATGTGCCCAAAGGATTTGTTAAAACCCTATATTTATGCTAGTCATGTTATCAACGTTCAACTAATATATGATCAATGGTAAGGATAATTAATGGTCATTTAAATCCAATTGGATATAATAAAACAAAAGGAGTGCATGTTTTTTCTATAACCATAAGACATTTAATTAAAACAAAGAGATTTTTATTCATAAATGTTTGGGTCGTTCCATGGTTAATAAATTAATCTCTAATCCTTAAAAGTGATACTATTGGTTCATCATTAACATTTATTCATCAAAATGTTTTAACTAAAAACAATGAAAATTAACTCGTACATTGTGTTGGTTAGTGGTTGGTGTGATACCCTTATCTTCTTTTGGTCATGGGTTAATGTCTCATGGACTTATCGAATTTGATTAGTTGTTACTCAGATTATAGGTTGTCCTTTTCTAAAACCATATTAATATAATTTCCAAAATAACTCTAATGAACATCATTGAAATTTAATCATTAAATAGACTCTTAACTATGGTTTTCAATATAACACAAAAACATAATACTTCCTCTATTAAATTCCAACATATATTATTCCATGATTTAGGGATCATTAATAATATAATTTGTAGGATTTCTAATTTATGATAACTTATTTTCAATCTAAAACACCTTAGGTTTGAACCTGGATATTCATTTTCATTATCTATTCAAATACTTCATATTGGTTTGTAAAGAAAAATTGTATTATCTTAAGCATATCCACTGATAGTGTCGAACCAGGTTCACAATAAGGCTCATTGTCATGTATCAGGTTTCCCTGAGTTAGGCCTAGAACACCATGTTAGAGTTAGTATTCCTAGGTAAATCTATGCTAGAACCTCACCCACTTATAGTATCCAGAGAGATGTATTTCTAGGAAGACCTATATAATCTATACTATACCAACATTATAGGGTGTTATTATATTCATATCCCATAATTCTACCTTATGGTTTTGTTCTATAAACTATGTTTTCCTAAATCTAGTTCCCAAGGTTTCTACTAACATTCCTCAAATACCAACCATAGCAACCCAACCCTAGAAGGCCCATATCCAGTGTCTGCTACTATTACATTGGCATGATTATGAGGAATCAAATCTAGAATAACTGAGAGTTTAGTAGTATTGGTAAACCAGATACATACCTGAGTCTTTTATTAAAAATTAATACTCTAATTACAACCTAAAAGTTTTCTTCTTTACAAACAAATAACTTCAAGGATAACTCTAATCCATCTAGTAAATCCCTACAAATCTTTCATAGCAAGCTTCTTGGATTACTTGGGAAAGAAACATTATAAGGGTGAGATCAAATTATCATTAAGGAAAAAATGTAGTGGAAGCAATAAATAATCAATGAGAATAGTTAATATGTAAAGGTAAATAAATGAAAAATCCTTCTATGTAATCAATAAAGTGGACGGAAGTACATAAAAAATATGAAAAGGTAATAACAGAAAACACATGACATCCAAATAACTAGATAAAGAAAAATAAATATGGAAAGGTAAGAAACTGAAACAAATTCCATATAAGTATTTTATAATGAAATGTATCCAAAGATATGTCCACACAAAATATCATGGATGAATATCAACTGAAACTAATATGAGGGAAATGCTTGATTTTTAGACATAATGTTTTCTAGGTACAAGGTACCTTTACCATCAATACCTTTCAAAAGTCACTTTACAAAATATCAGGTAAAATCCTATCTAATGCACCTATCTAAATGACTCATCCCATGTGAATACTTATGCATCAAGGGTTTATCTATAACCAGGCTCCACCCATGTCGTACTAGTCTAAAATATCCCTTATATTGAATAATGGAAATAAACAATAGGCCTTATCAAAGAACTATATTGAATAAGAATACATAATTATCAATTTTCCCCTGAATAATCAAATAATTTTCAAAGTTGACATCATATGTAAAATGGTATACAGTTTAGGAAATAGTAATATCAATGATAAATGATTTGGATAATTAGGTAAAATTCAAGGATCATAAGAGATTGAATATTTCAAGGGGAATTAAAAAATGAATCAAGTTTGTGAATACAAATACTATCCTTGACTAAATAAATCAAAAAACATCCATAAGAAGGATAAGGATGGAATCAATACAACATACCCCAATTGGAGTAAAATAAAGGGTTGTTGTCGTTGATGAATGGAAATATTATAACATGTTATTTTAAAGAAATTCTAGAGAAAAATATTTTTTTGGTTTCCAAAACATTTTTAAAAACATTTTCATTGAAAATTAATTTTAAAAACATTTTCTTTAAAAATTATCCTCTTAAACATGAAAAGTATGTTTTTAAGGCATGATGGTGGGTAAATACGTACATGAAATATAAGGTAAAAAGAAGAATCCTTTTTCACGGTAAAATTATTAGAAGAATGAGTTGTTCCAAAAGTGATAATAACATTACATTTAAAACATTAGTAAAAGGAAAAAAATCATAAAAATGTCTTTAATAAATCATTTTATAACATTTTTGAAAACAATTTAATAAAACATGGTTTTTACAAGAAAATATGTTTTATGACTAAGAATGAAATAAATTTAGGTTTTTATAAAAAAAATTTATAAAATATTGAGTACCAAAGAGTGAAAAAATGGTACTAATACTTGAAAATGGTAATGAATAACCAGAGTATAAAAAATGATTTTTTTTATTGAACAATGTTCATATAATTTCCTCGAATGGAAATACCATTGATATATAATTAATGTTATTTTTGAGGAAAATAATCTTTAAACATTCCAAAGTATCCCATACCACATTGAAACATTTTAAATCATAAAAATCATGAAGTAATAAAATAATATGAAAGTTATAATATAATGAGATTAATTAGATTCATGATATATCATTTAAAATTTCATTATATACACTATATGAAATAAATGAGGTGCATAACAGTAAATAAGTCTCAATGGAATGTATATTGAGATGAAATAACTTACCTTGCATTTATTTTCTGGAGAACTTCCTTGAACTTATGGTATAATAAATGTATGTCAAATAGTTACTTGATATAGAACCTTTTTCTTGTTTATAATTACTTTTATTTTACTTTTTACTATGTTTTATACAACTACATAAACATTTCTATTTATGTTGGGTGTTTAGACCAAATTCGGTTTATGTGTCAAAAAACACATTGCCAGTTCAACTATGGTCAAATAGGTCATTATATAACATCTTCCTAATAATAATAATGACATAATTATTCTATTTACACATAAATTATACTTTTACAAACAATAATTAAATATGGTTATGAAAAATGAATCAATGTTTCAATTATGAAGATAGTAGGCTGTACGTACGCATGAGTAATGTTCCCATTTTTCAATGATTATTATGGAAAGAAGGTAATTAACACCATATATAATAATTTTTAATTATATATATAATTCTTGTGATGTAAAAGGAATAACATTATGTTGAGGATGCGGTAGTCCACACATTCACGAATGACGTTATCAATTTTTAAGTGTGTGAAAGGGAAATAAATAAAATGATATATATAGCATATTTATATAAATTTAATTATTTCATAAATATCATATAGAATTTTTTAATGTCACATATTTTTAATTAAAATCATCCTTTATAGTTTTTATGTATAGTGTGAATTAAGAACATCACTTTTAGGGGGAGGTAGTCCACACTTCTTCAAAAAATGTTATCGTATTAACATAAAATGGAAAGTATTAAAGGTATGTTTAATAAAATAATTTCATAAGTATACAAAAATAATAAATATCTTATATATCATATAAAAATATGATTTCCATCATAATTATCACTATGATATGTGGTAAGGAAAAAAAGAACAATCATCGTTTCATGAGGCAGTAGTTCGCTGCACACAGAAACAATTTGTTTATTACCCATGAGAAGGGGGTGTGTATAATTTTAGGTCTAAACATTTAAATAAAATAATACTTGTATATTGAGTATACTTGTGTTGTTATATATCCATGTTATAAATAAAATTTAGCATGTGTATAATGGGAATGAATCTAGATAGCTTGAGAGAATACATTGCCTCTTAATTGGGTAACATCTTTTGGTTTATACCAAAAGACTTCCTTGGAAATATTTCATACCAAAGGGAGGCTTAAAGGTCAAGGAGAGGAATTTTAGGAAGCAATATGGTCAGATTCTGTTCAATCCTAAGTGGTTTGAGAGGTGTGATTAAGTGGGAGAGGTGGTGGCCTTTTATAATGGAAGAAAAGTACTCACTTGGTATTTGTGAAAAGAAGTTAGGTGTACCAACTTTTTTACCTAAAAAAGTCCTAAACACAAAAAAATGAAATAATAAAAGTTCCATTGCTAATTATTTCGATAAAAGGGGTTTGAACAAGTTTCTAGGTTATTTGGGCCGCAAAGATAAAGGTTTTGTCCTTTATTAAGATTATTTTTTCCCTAATAATTGTAATTATTTTTAATTAATTTCCATAATTTTTTTGGTCAAAAACTTAGTTGGATTTATTATAAATAATAAATTAATATGTTTCAAAATATGGAATCTATTTTTTGAAATTCCAATAATTGAAGTGGCAGAAATTAATTTAAAATCCATCCCATAGGCGGGAGGACAGTCCAGGTTTTTAAAGTAAAAATGTATGAATGATTGTTATGTTTTTAATTAAATTCATTGTGAAAATGATTTAAATTAAAAAAATTCTATTAATTGATAACAATATTATCTAATTTAACTTTAAAAAAATTAAAACGTATAATTTAACCCTATCAATAAATTTGATGAAAAAGAATTTTGGAACTAAAATCCTGTATTTTTAACTATTCATTAAAAAATGAAATGTTTCAGAAAAAATATATAAAATTCACCCTAAAATAATTATTATGTTTCACTTTAAAAGATGAATCTTATTTTTAAATACTAAATAAATTGATGTTTCAAAATTCAAATTTGAAATGGGTTTTCCTATAAAAGGTACTAAAATTTATTTTATAAATATATAGGTTTTTTTATTTAAAATAGAGTTTGTTCTTATCTTATGTCTATAAAACTTTATGGATTAATATAAAAATATTTTGTTGAATATATAATATATATTACAATAAATTCACTCACTAATTGTAATTAATTTATTCCATTAGTGTAAAACAACCTTTTTAGCATAAAAATAGTTTTGTAAAATAATATTCACTTTATATTCAATTTCTTCTTATATTCATTTTTAATTAATTCATAAAAAATTAATTAACTATATATTTGTAAAAACCATTATTTTTTTAAGTTAGTTTTTAATATTCCTAGATACTAATTTAAGGGCTATTTTATATCTCATATTATTTTAATAATATATTATTTTTTGAGAAAAACTGGTCTTGTGTGTAACGCGTGCCATCGAGGAAGGTCACTCTTGTATGTAACACATGAAAACTCGATGTTTCATGAATTTAAATATATAGAATCTATTTTAAATAGTAAATATATTATAAAGTATTAGGATATTATATTACCTTACACACTTGGTGTCATGTGTCATACAGGCTATCAAATACGAGGTTCTTAATTTAGATTTTTAGGGCATCATAGTGAAGTTAGAAATCTGTGGGATGTTTTTCACTATCATGGTTAATGATGTAGGTACTATTAATTAGGTTTGTTATATATCCTCATTCGTTCACTTGTACTGGTGGATAACACCAGACGTTTGTGAGATGGTTGTCACTGTCATGGTTCACCACTCATGTAAACAAGTCCCCTTTTATAAAGTTGTATATTGAAGTAGTCTGTCCCCTATCTTACACTGACAAAAAATAAGAAGAGTAAAAATAATCAAATATTAAATATTGAGTTCATTTAAAATAAATTATATAGAAATTTCAAATAGGTTTTATAAAATTACTATAGGTTTAGTTATGAATTATTGAAATTTTAAAATGATCTTTTTTACTAGTTTTGGTACATTCCAAAATTGTGTTTTTATAGTATGGAGAAAAATAGTA
Organism: Viscum album; assembly: GCA_963277665.1. Classification (NCBI taxonomy): domain Eukaryota; kingdom Viridiplantae; phylum Streptophyta; class Magnoliopsida; order Santalales; family Viscaceae; genus Viscum; species Viscum album. Next base: position 745,222,837 of record OY728129.1, on the reverse strand, counting down.
CAAGAGCTGAATAAATATCTACCTATATTTGTTTCTAGTGAGATGATCATGGGAACTTCCAAATGTTTTTGGAGGCGAAAAGAATGTCCATGTGATCCATGATTCTTTTTGTGTGGAAGTGGTCCACCCTACATCACTTGAAATATGGCCAATTCTGATAGTGACTTTGGGAGAGTCCCAAACAACCACTGTCCCCTAAAGCTCCAACATTCTATCCATATGAAACATTGTGTCAACCAACATACCCCTAAAATAAAAAAATATCAATCACTTGACCTATCCAAATGATTTGAAATAAGGTTCTGTTTTTTTATAAAATATTTAAAAGAGAAACAATTTAAAGAAACCATGAACCAAAAAATGGGAATATGTGATCTTACCTGAAATAGGATCTTTAATGTCTAAACAATGGAAACATACACCCTTTTCCCTAATATGGGTAAACATGATCCCAGGAATCAAAATTTAGTAAACATATTATTGACATGATTATATTCATTTGACACAAACCATTGAATGTGTAAAAAATGTACCCTATACACCTCTAATGTTAGTACTAATCCACTGAAAAAAATACTAAAATGATCACATAGTTGCAGTAGTAAAGAATAATCTTATGGTGGACATGAATTAGAGATATGTTCTTGACCCAATGTTACTAGATCATGATTCCCCAACACTTCACATAAGATATCATATATTACACTATATTTGAACATGAAAAACATCACCATACATTTGATTGTAGTGGGAAACCCTTCTATGTTTGAAGGAGCACCTAACATGATCTCTCTCCACTTTAGATAGCTACCAACACAAGAAGTGTGTTTAGAACCCAAAAGTCAGCTTTCACAAACAATTTTCAACTAAACAAATGATATTAATATAAGTATTCATGATATCAACTAGAAGATTATCATACCAGTGACCACAACAAGAAGATATATCTAGTGACCTAAACATGCTCCATAATACTTTATATAAAAATAACCAATGAAAAAAATAATAGAAAAACAACTAGAAGAAGTAGTGACCACAACAAAAAAATAAACAGTGACCACAGAAATGGAAAACAACCCATTCCCACCATAATGGAAAACAGAAACACATGATAAAAATTAACAAGAAGATTATATAAACAATGGACACAAACTATTTAGAATGACACTACTTTAAATTTACAAGGACACCTAAATCAAATTTATATAATCTAGTAACACTACTTTTAGTTTAGTAATCTAGTAACACTCCTTTCAGATGAGATCCAATTGAACAAAAATCAATCGATCATATGAGGATAAATCTTTTTTTGATAATTTCAATATCATCTGTGAACTCCACACAGAGAATAGATTCTATGGGTGTATTTTTCCAAGACTGTTAATAAAAAATATCGTTATTAAAAAACAAGATTATTAATGTTTTAACCCAGAATAATTAAAGTAACAAATATTGGCATACCTTAATAAAACTTTGTATAATTATAGGATTTCCATAACTATTGGCTAGATTTTAAAAATTTCCCCTTGTGGATTCATAATGGAGGTACACTGTGAAATAAAAAATCTTCAATATGAAATGGAAGTGAATCATAAAATGAAAAATAATCATATTCATTGAAAAATTCTATACAAATTATATCAGGTTTAATATGAAATTGTGATGTCAATTGAGATTAGAAAATTGGAATTGAACCCTGATTCCAAACAATATAAATTATTTGAAAACAGTAGCCTTCAGATGTATCCTCTGAAAAAATTTATTTTTTATCAACATCAATAACTACATAAATGATTTCATGAAACCTCATTTTAAGAGTCTATACGGATAGAAATAAATGGATAGAATGATTAGTGTGATAATCAAACAAAAAAAACAAGTGAAAGGAATAAATATCAAATGATAAATAATTGGGAAAATATTCCAGAAAAAATAATACAGTTTGGAGGATGGGGTTATAACCAAAAGTTGATCTTCAAAAGACTCACAGTGTTTGATCATCCATAATGTGGTATCCTAACCCTAAACCGACATAGGAATGTACACATAAAAATATAGAACAACTAATAGGTAACTATAAAAATTTATTACGAGTAAAATGGTGTGATCGTCTATCAATAAGGGTCAACCTGAAGTCCCTACCACATATTGAGATATTCTCATAGATTTAAACTGGATAGCCATTAATATTAGAGTGAGTAACTATTGAGATTCACAAATAACTCTAATGATCTAGAATTAAAGATGGAAATAAATATTTATATGTGAATAAACTATTTGAAGGTAAATTTGGAATTCTTAATTTTACCAAATTTTAATGGAGACCATATTTCATTGTTTTTTTAACCACTCAAGAGGCTTAATTTTGGGTGTGTTAAATAGAAAGAACAATTTAATTTTGAGTGTGTTATGTTTGGGTTATCAGACTTGGGTGTCCAATACACATTTTTTATATAGAGAGACTGATTGTACACATAGATTACATAATGAGATTATACATTGATTTTATGAACAGTCTTTACATACAACAATCAAAAACTTATATTACAGATAGAGATTTTAAACTGAATTTATAGACATAGATTCCACAAATATATTACACACATATTGTTCATAGAGACATAGATTTCACAAATAGATTACATACTAAGATTAGACTATAATTTTACACATAGTTTTCACACGGATATGCATACATATTGTACACTTAGATTACACAATGAGGTTACAATGAATTTTACACACATTTTTTGCACACAAATATAGATTTCATACATAGATTAAAAAGTGAGATTACACATTGAGCTTAAAAATAGTGTTTATAGACACAAATTACACACTGAGTTTATAAACATAGATTACAAACTGATTTTACAGTCAAATATTTCACACACAATATTTTTACATAGATTAAACAATCATATTTTTATACAGATAACACACTGAGTTTATTGACAAATAATTGTATTACACATATAAAGATTCTGGATTTAAGTATAGGTTATAGTACAAATTATGACATGTCATTAATATTAAATATTATTATAGATATTTTTTTATTAATGTGAAAATATTGTCAATGTAATTATAAGTTATAAAATATATAGTATAACATTAGTGATTTGAAAAATATTTGAAGGACTAATGTTAATTAACAAATCCATGTGTTCTGGAATATAATATAATTTAGGGAGGGTACAATTTTTTTTATAAAATTTGGAATCATATTCAATAAATTTTTGCAAAAGAATACATATTTTTTGTATGTGTAATATCTAAAAAGAGTTCATGTGCTCCATATATAACTCTTGATTATCTAAAATTCTGTTAAATACAAAATAAAATGAATTTATAGTCTAAAATAAATACTTTTCTCAATCTTGAATAGAGAATAAGTCATTCATCATAGTTATTAATATTTTATAAATTAAGTTTAAAGAAATAATTCAAATTCTATAAAAAAACTACATATCAAGTTACTTTACTAAATTTGGCAGTTTTTAGATATTAATTTGGTAAAAAACATCAATCCTATAAACTATTAACAACTGTCCATAATGTAATGGTTGGAGAGAGTGGGAGAGGTAGATGAAGTGTTCTATTGTATGGTAGTGAAAAATCCATAAATCATTTTATAGTAAGTGATCCTTGGCATGGATTCACTAATGACTAAAAGTTATATTCACATAGTGAGTAGTGAATATTGGTATACTTGTACAATTCTAGTTGTATTCTCCATAAACATACCCTAGTTGGGCTAACCAAATAAAATTATTTTGTTCTTTTCTCAAGTTATTTGTCTTCTTAAAATTTGGTTATACAAGATATAATTAAAATAATGGAATAATTTTTTAATAACCTTATAACATGATCCATCTAAAGTAAGTAACTAAATGAAATAAATTTCATCAGTTAACACTTTGATTCACCCCACCTCCCTACTCTTAGGGTGTTTGTGAGACGATGGTGAAACAAGTTGTATTTAATCCCATTGATTATAACATAGATTTTAATACATCATATTTGTTTTTAATGTTTCTACCACATATCAATTTTTGATTTGAAGACTTTTTCTTATTAGGTTTCTCATTATGAAGGTATGATGTTTGATATATGTGATTTTTAGGAAGATAATGATGATATTCTTGATTTTATTTTCATTGAAATTGATTTTATAAATCCTAGGAAGAGGTTTTTTGATAGATATTTAGAAAGGATTTTGAGTAATGATTTAATAGGAGATTTGTTTAAAATATATATTCAGTTTACTAAAACTTTTGATATATTGGAATATTTTAGAAACATATATGAAGAATCTATATAATAGTAATGTTTTTGTACTGAAACAATTAGTGAGAAAAAATATGATGGTGGGAAATGAATTATATTAATAGGTCAGAATACTAATAAGAATAAAATGGTGAAAAAGAATTTGGGCACAATATTACAGATAAATAAAATTATTATTTTTTAAAATATGAATTTCATTCTCCAATAAAAAAATCTTTTAAATCTAAATATGAAAATTATCCATAAATCATGGTAAAATGGTATGTTTTCTAATGAAGAAGTGAATAAAACATCATGTTATCAATTTTGAATATTTCCTTGACGCAATTAAGAAGAGATTGAGGCCTAGAGAAAAAAAGGTTAACATGGGAGTGTAAGTAGAAAGAATTAACACCAATATGAAGGTGAATTTAAATTTATTGGGTACTCTTAGTTATGAACTAGAACATCAAAAGGAAAATACGAAAAGTTACATATTAAATATAAAATCAACCACAATATCTACATCAACTGATGCCTGAATGTCTCTATGATTATCATAATGACTATTCCAACCAATATCTCAACCTCCCTAAGGGAACATACACATCTTCTAGGCCATTCATGATAACCATCATCGATTATAAATTCCACAACCTTGATAAAACATACCTATTTCAACCATTGATAGAGTGTATTTAAGAATGAGTATAACCTCAAGGAAACCTTTTTTGTCTCATCGAGGACCCCCAATCATAAATCCACCATGAAGATTAGTAGACCATGTGGCATCACTAGGAATCTCTCAACCTCAATTCATAATGCCAAACCCCATTGTAGTACATGGTAATTTATCACTGTTAGTCCAATGTCTAATTCCTTGGAGGTAGATCACTTAACGAAACCTATACACCAAAGTGTGAATAATTAATTGGATACCCATGCAATCAAACTTTCTAATAAATCTAAATTAATTATTTAGGAGTTGTAAAAGTGATGAAATAAAGTTGTAATTAAGGTCAAAGGATTCCTAAAAACTACTCCTTTTCCTTGGGTTATCCATCCTTCATGATATATTCGGTATGTATATTACTATAATATTTATAAATATCATTTAACAATTATTCCATTTTATTTTTGGGGATATACATGTTTCCACCATTATTTTTAATCCAAATAAAAATATTTTCTTTCCAAAACACAACTTTTAATCCTTTTGAGTAGTTTATTTTTCCCTTTAGAATGATGATGCTTATAAAAAATATGATTTCCATTATTAATTTGGGAATCCCAATTTTATTCATGAAATCATTATTTATTAAATCCTTATAAAACACAATCCTTTTTATGTTTTATTTTATGACTATGATTTTTATACGTTTTATATTGCCTGAATGATTATGCAAATATTATGATGTGAAGGGAGGTCTAAGAATTATATATCCCTCCAATGAATTTTGAAATGTGATATAAATCATGATATAATGTATATTATGAATGAAAATTATTCTATATTTATTAACAATGATTATGTTATGATTATGAACATATGTTATGCGTTAACATGATTCTATCTTTTTTCACAACTACATTTGGAATTTGACCGCTATGACATGATGTATCATTTTAATACATTTCCACATTACAATACTTTATCAATTTTGCCTCATGATTATTATGATGATATTGTTCTTATTATTTTATGATTATGATTATGCTTACCCATTTTATATTTATTGATGCCCTTATTCCTCCTCTTACTGGGATTTTATCTCACCCATTTCTTTGATGTATATCCTTTTGTGACAAAATTTACCAAGGATAACATGATATTTTATATGGAAAATAATATCTATTTAAATAAATTTTTATATTTTTTATGTATAAGTGATGTATATTCCTAATTTTCTCAAGATACTAAACCTTTCGATCCTTGAATATATAACTGTTATGTTTTTTATATTTTAAAATGTTGTAATATCCATGCAAAAAAGGCAGGGTCACTACAAAAAAGGAATTGATCACGATGTTACCTTAAATATCTATATCTAAATCCCCCTATGATTTATTATGGTTCTAAGGTGTCCTCAAAAGTTTAAGAAGCTACCAAGAAAGGTAAGGGTTCTCTTCCTCTTCCTTTTGATTCAAGTACTTATTTTTTATAATCCCTTTTTATATTCATATTATTATAATTAAATGGGTTCATAAAGAATTATTTAAATTCAAAATGATTCCCTAATGATGAGATATTAACCTTCGCTCTTAGTAAACCCATTTTTTAATCCCTTTTGTATAACTGTCATGCTTCCCAAATCAGTCTTTCATTCTATACCACCTCTTTTTAATTCAAGAACTTCCTTTGTTTTGAGACTTTTGGTTTCCATGTTATTATGATTTGAAATGTTCATAATCAATCCTTTAATATCCTAATTACTTCCTATTTATTAGATACTATCTTTATCTCTCATTAATTTATTTCCAAAATCTATTTTTATAGTCTTCATAAGGATAAAATCACTCCTTGATTTTCTATGTAATATTTCTTTTCTATATAATAATTTCCTGATTTTTACATCAATTTTAATCTTTCAAAAATGAATTATCCAACACTTTTATTATTTCATGTTGTAATTTAATATTCTTATATAGGTAAATCATGTATCACATTGAAGTATTATTCATTTATGAATCCACTATTTCATAAAAATATGCAACTTTGTTCAGAATAATTCCCATCTCTTTTAATGGATTTTTATTTCATGTACATACTTTCATTCACACCATTATTTTACTCAATTTTTGGGAATTATAATATTTATTATTTACTATGATTCTCATAATTATCTAACCCCTTTTTATAAGGAATAGTTTTTAATCTTATTATGATGTTGGTTTTCAAACAAGGGTGTATCAAATTTTTTTTTATAAATAGTGTTTCTATCCATTTAAAATAAAATGATTACAATCTACTAAAAATAAATTTTTGATAAAAATAATGTCTTTTCAAATATTTATTATTAAATAATATTTTTAAAATTAAAAGTTTTTCAAGTTTCTTTCATTTGACATAAAAAACTACTCAAATTAACTACATTTTCTTCCCTTACATATAATGATAAAAGAATTTTCTAAAAACTCTTTTAAATTTTCACCACCATTCCCCTATTTATCTCTAAAGGATTTATATTTTTTGGAAATTATTTTTGATGAATCAAATATTAAATTTTCTTATGAAATACTCTTTTTTGGTGATTAAATTTTGGGTGCCAATAATTTGTATTTTGATATCAATTTCAGTGATACTTTTTTGAAGTGTTGTGAAACCAATTTATCTTTAACATCAGTTATTTATGAGGTGATGAATGAAAACTGTTTTTATTGATTTAGTTTCATGTTTCGATGAATAATTGATTTTTATTTCACATACAAATGTACAGATAATAAAGAGTTGGGTTATGTATATCCCTTTAATGAATTGGATAAGGTTTAATATGACATTAGATGATAAAATGTTACATGAATGAGATATGAGAAGAATTATTCACAAGGTTGTTGAATCATTGATATTTAGGTATATTTTTTCACATGTCCTTTTTTGGTAATGTGATGAGGAATATTTGTTCAAAATATATTTGTGTGAATGAGATGCAGAAGTCTTTTTTCACAAGTTATTGTGTGAATGTGATGCAGAGAGGTTTTTTTAAAATATTTTCTGTACTTATGTTTGTGTAGTAATTTCTATTATACTATGATTCAATAAAATGTAATATTTATATATTCATATAATTATTCACATTGAACCATGTTTAATGTTTAATATTTCCATAGACATTTTCTCTCATGCATGTTTCATCATTTTATATTAGACATCCTTCTGTAGTGACATAAGTAAAAATAATATTTTTATCATGTTCCCTTTATAAGATATTTCTCCCCTACACACATTTTATAATATATTTATGATCAAAACCTTATTTAAATGTTGGTATGTTTTCTATTACTGAGCATTTGTGATCATTCCATTATTATTTTTACCTTTCCCCAAGTTATGAAGATAAGTGTAATTCAAGAAAATTTTAGATGGGAGTCTAATGAGGTTTGATTATGGGGAAAGGATTGTAGATTAATATTTTTATATAGATAATATAAATGAAACTAACCCTTTTAATACATTGTATATGTGACTATTTCTGAAATATATTATCTAAATAATTAAATTAATGAATTTTTTATTCCATGTTTAATATGAGTATCTTTAATACCAAGAATTTATGTATACATGTAATCACATAACTATAATGTTGTATCCTAGATAGAATTAGTAGAAATCCACTCCCATAATAACCATATCTATGGATGCTAGATGATTATGGAATCCACCTCAGAAATATTATGAAATCGGATCCCAGACATCTCTGGAATCCTAGGGTCTCGTGTATATCAACAGGCGATTCACATGCAATCAAAAATAATTTCAGTCCTAATGGAAAATTCCAAATTGTCTTTAGAAATAAAATTTCATAACCAAAATAATAGTAAGAAAACATATCAACAGTTGGATGAACACCCACACCTTTCACATAATCAAAAAACCTGTAGGTGCCCAGGTTTGGTACATGTTCTAGGTGACACACATTACCATCTCAACCCATAACCATATACACTATCCTAGGGTTATCTCTTAGAAGGGTAAAGAAATGGGTCCCTAAAGAAATTATTATATTAGAGGAATCCCACTCATGATTGTCGATCACAAATTTTCCCTCAGACCAACACCTATTTCTCATAGTACATTTCATCCCTTGGCATCATTAAGTCATTTCAAGGCCTCACAAGCCATAGTGGTATGCAAAACTGGTGACAACCTTGAGAGATGGATCTATTTTCATATCTATGTTCAGGGTTAGTCAGTGATGGTATTCTCACCCAATATATATATTAAATCTTTCTAATGTGTATCCACCTAGGAAAAAAATTTCATGGTTCACCACCCAATCGAATAGGGTATCCATATCATGTTTCATCACACCCCTTTTGGTGGTATCCAAGTGTTTGGTAAAGTAGTAGTCCAGGCCGTAGCCATCAGCAGTCGAGGCATTAGGCCAGTGCACTATGTCCATGGTGCCCCATTCACCTCATCCCTTTAATCTCTAGTGCTCATAAAATTTTTAAAATTTAATATAAATTATGTTATTTAAATAAAAATTACCAATTAAATAATAATAAGGTCCACCACCCTACTAGTGAGGGTAGACACCCATATATAAATACACTAAATGTATGAAGACATATGCAACGTATATAGGATCACATACCTTTTTAAAATCCCTTTCCCATTTATTTTATAGCTTGAAAACATGCATCAGGGATCATATATGATTTTCTAAGGTCATATTAGCAGTACTAACCACTGGAAACATTCCCAAAAATCAAAGTCATTCTAAAAAATATATTAATTAATTATATTCTCCCTATAATTAATTAATAAATTTGAATTTACAAAATAACTAATTTATTTCAATTTGGAAAAAAATAAATTTCTCATCAAACATTCGACTATTTCTAAAATCATGAGAAACATGGTATTTAACATCCTCAGCACACACCCTTAAATCCATTCTGGGTCAAATTACAACCCATGATGCCAATTCCATAAGCATTCCACCTTAATTTTAAAGAAGAAAATATCAAAATTAATTTTGTGACACACCTTTGTCAAATAAATTATCAAAGAGACTTAGACATCACCTTGGGATGTCTCCTTAATAGGGAGAAAAAATAACCATGAGAATAATATGATTCCACCATTCTCTAGTGGAATTTGTACCAACACCCAAAACTAAAGAAGATAAAATTAGTGAATAATATAGGGAAGGGAGAGTAGAGATCACTGGAGGATAGAACTTACCTCATTCAGATTAAGGGACACCAAAACATCATCCATGATTGGGGTAAAACCAAGGAGGAAAATGGAAGGGGTTAGCTAGCCAATGCATGCATGAGAGGAGGAGAATAGGTGGTGACCCTATTTCACTTTCATTAGGTTAAAAATATAAAAATACCATTTTTTTTGCCACATGGTTTGGCCACATAGTTTTCTAAACCACATGCTAATCAGGTGGTAGGGACTGTACAAGTGAATCCTTATTGCATGGTTATATCACACAGTTTTCTAAACCATTTCCTAACCATGTAAATTAGCACTTACAAACCTATAATAACTTGAAATGTTTTTCTAAAACTATGAACCCATCCCTACTTCCAATTCTTCAAACACATCTTTCCCCAAATTTCCTATAGTTTACCGTAAACCATGCACATAGACTGTGTTTTGAACAAATTGAACTCAATCTTCTATTACATAATGCTACCCACATGGTCTTATCCAAATAATGTGACTTTAACCATTCACACAGGAAAAAGTTCTCAATAAATTCCAAAAATATTTCCTGAAGATTATGAGACTCACATAGGCACCCGGAGAACCTCTTGGGACTAAAAAATTATCAAAAAATCCACTCAAGATACTCAAACTTTTGTAATTATATTTAAAAACCCAGTGAAATATCTGGCTAGTACAACAATTAAAAAATTCATATTCCTTATATAATTTTCATTCTAGCGTAAACACAAGGCATTATAAACTCCCCACCAAAAAACATCTCATCCCTAAGAAGTCCAAGTAGTCATAAAAACAAGCCTTCCAACCTATGATGGTCATGACTTAAAATTCAAACAGCCTCATTCCACCATATAGAACTCAACATGCCTCCAAAATACAATTCCCATGTAAGGTACATAAACTATTGAAAGCCAAACCACTACTAATGTTTTCCCTGAAGCATTGATATAACACTTACCCAATACACTTGATGAATATTTCACTAATAGATTATCCATTCTATGGTGCTCCCCACAATATGACATCTCTAAAAATATAATACCATACCTTGGAAATTCTTTCCATAGGAGTGGCCTACTTAAACACTGAACTCACATCCTAATGATGCACCTGATGTGGTTTTTAACACACTGACCATGATTTGAGATGAAAGGACTAGTTATATGATGATAACAAGTCTCTCTTTCTATTATAAGGGTATGATGAAAATTCCTACACCATCATAGCATAGTAATAAAATGAAACCATTCTTTAGGAATGGTCTAAAAAGTTTCTAAAACATAAATTTCATATCCAAAATGGCACACCCAATGCAGGTTCTAGCTTACCAAATACAATTTCCACTTGAGAACATAATTGGATCCTACTCTTTGTGACTTCTCCCAAAAATTCTTGTCTTCAGTTACTAATGTTCCATCCAATCAATTGATCCCATTAAATTTTATCTTATAGGCACCTCATGATCATTCTAATATGTATACTGAAGTCTAACCTAAAATTTAGAAATAAAATTTATGGTTGAGTACTCAATAGGTTAAATCATCCATCATGCTATAAATATGAGTATCAAAATATTTATATTCTAAAGAATCCTATGATCATTCCATTTTCATCTTGAGTCTGGAACTAATGCACATACTCCTTCCAACATCACACCTAAGGTTTCTCGACATTCATTGATGAATCCGTATTAATTTAGACCCATTTACACATTAGCATCAAAATGATATGTCAATCATCTCATGATGTGTCTCATGAAACCATGAACCAAAACACATGAGGGTCATATTCTCATGGGCAAAATCACACTCCCCACTATTGGAGTTTCCTTTTAGTCACCTCTCAAAACTAAATTGTTAATTATCACAATCCATTCTCGATCAGTTGACAAACCCAATGACTGGATAAAGCTAAAATGATAACCACCAAGCACCATCTCAAAAAATTATATTAATAAATGTTCTCTACTAATATAATCGTCATCCATGAAACCCACCAATATTTTATAAATAATGAGGGTTGTACCTAAAAATTTTCTCTTTGGGTCAACATCCTCAGGTGCATATATAATGACATGTTTTCTACTCCACCCAAGACATGCTCCTCAGGTTACCAATGCAAAACATCATTCCCCAGCACACACACAATCATTTCAAATACCAAAAATCAAAAAAAACTAAATCAATCCATTTGGACCATCATTTTTGTGATCAATATATTAGTCATACACTCATGTACCACCTAGTTGTAAACCTCACACATGAACCTATATGGTTCACACTATCAAAACTAGGCACACATTCCTAACCATGAACCATTCTCATCTTGAAATATGGTCTCATCCAGACGAGAGTTCCCTTGATAATCCTCTTAAAAATCAGGAGTTTCACATGTTTCATGGTCTATCCCATAATCACCTAATAAAATGTTTTCATTCCTAAACCATAGGCACCCATCCATGCTCTAAGACATGTAAGTTTCATCCACAACCTTATCTACCACCCAACGTCATTCAATGTAAAAATAATCTACCAATGCTCTTACCACATACTACACACATACATAAAATGTTGTTTATTCACCCAAATGGTATTTTTATTTGAAGTTAGTCTAAATACCGTGACACTCAAAGTTCCTCTCATCCAAAGTTACTATCACCCTTGGTGATATTATTATAACCTTAAGGAATCATCTTGGCTATACCATATCCCCCAAAACAACTCTTGTTCACTGGTATAAACTAAATGAAAATACACAAGACTTTTTATTTCTAGGGATTTAATAAGAATAGGACATTAAATATCATGGGTTTCTCTACACCATAAAATTCAACAACTTACCATGGTTTGAGTAAAAAATAAGGGTCTCTAGGTCTCCCACCTATCCCTAAAGCCAGGACTCATGTATAAGTCACATACTAGGAAACATCACATCCCATTACATAAAAAATGCCAAAAAAACCCATATCTAGGTTCTTATATACATATAACATGAATTACATACCAAATTAACTAACCCATAGGTCACTCATTCTCCTTGATCATCCACATACTGGATTCCTGCATTAATAAACAATATATTATCAATCATCACTACCATAACCAACAAAATCATCCTGAGTGATCCATAATAAAGAAACAAAAATATAAGGCCCAGTTAGATTGAATACCATTTCATGCTACATGAAAAAAACAAAAATGTTTTTAATGAAACTTTAAATAATTAAACTAGTATAAAAATAACCCACAAGTTGTTTCCCACTAAGGCATCACATTCATTACTAACCTATTCAGGTCACTATACCTTTTGTGCTCATGGAACTGTATCATCATCACCATAACTGAGTGTCCCATTATAGATCAACAAAAACTACCATCAAAAGATGATACATATATATATGTCAAACTAGTTGAGTAGAATTCCACCGATAACTTATACAGGAAAAATCCTTTTGATATGTTTCTTACATTTTAAACTACTAGATGCATCTTTAGTGATATAATCACAAATAGAAAGCCATACATGTCTTGCATATTCTATGAGCCTAATCATGATGAATGAGATACATCTTACCTCTATAGTTCAAATCCAAATCACAAATAACCATCTTTTAACCAATGGTCTAAGAGCCAAAAATTGTGTTGAAACCAAAAATCTCAAACACCATATGTGTCACACAATGTGAAAACACACACACAATTATGACATTGAAAAAAAATCAATCCCATCCTTGGAATCCTAGAATTCTTAATAGAATATATTTTCATGATGCACCAATTGGTATCTATCATAGGTTTTGATACATTGTTAATTCTCCTTACTACTATATCCAAACTAGTTGGTAAAAAGTAAATGACATCATTAATTTTATTTTGAAATTCCTTGATTTGGTTCACTATAAAAAGTAACCAGACTGAACAAAATGTGACCTCAGGAACAACTCCCATTACACCAGATGTCACAGACTAGTAGAAGAGGTCTGTAGGGTTACCTTGGGGAGACTGTACCCCCTTAAATCAGAGCGTGAAACATCAATATAAATAAAAAAATTGTATCTGTCGGATTAGATAAGAAGAATAAATAAAAAAACATGTTATATAAAAATGAAACATAGGAAGACATGAATATAGACTTATCACCAACCTAGATGGCCAAAAATAGAGAAAAATAATAAAAAATGATACAAAGTGACCTACTATAGATCCTAAGCATAAAAAAACCATGTCTCTTGAAATTGACTGAGTTATCTTGATCGACAATGAAAAAACCCATCCTAGTACTCATCCACACCTATTCCTATAACCAAGTGAGAGTCTGCATGGGTAACCTAGTTAAATAGTGACCTAACTAGAGTGTGAGTGTGTAAATCAGTTTGAAACCACAAATGTGGTCTCATACTATACCAGTAGTATAGTGACATGTGCTTGTGAAATGCTCAAAATAAATATATAAACCCCTAAAAAATATATATGAAATTAACCATAATAACTAATTCAACCTGATGTTAGAATGTCTCTAATCACATTTAGATAACTGTTCACAACCAGTGTCTCAACTTCCCCAAAGGAGCACACAGATCACCTAGTGCATTCCCCATAACCTAAATTAATCTTAAGGTCTGTCACCCAGATCGACTATATATAATTCTGCAAATGAGAGAGTGTCTCTACGAATTATCATCACATTAGGGGAACCTCTGTCTAGTCATTAGATATCTTATTCTCACAAATCCACCATGATGAGAAGCATCCTGTGGGTAATATTAGGTAATCCCTCATGATCAATCCATTAGGATGAACCACATGGTAGTAAATAGACATTCTTCACTTTCATGACAACACTTGATTCCATGGAGAGGGATACCCTAAGAAATCTAACACATATTGGTGTGAATGAATCATAAGAGACATGAGAAATAAATATAAATACCCTCCTTGGATCCTATGGTTAATCTATTGGGAATCCAACATCTCATAGATCCTCAGCCAATCCATATCTGTTTCACCACACAATGCTAAGGGGAAACTTGGGTTTCAGTCAAGGTAATCCAATAGTCACCTTGAGATTTATAATATCCATTATTTAAGATATATTACCACTAAGAACCTCATTACTCATTTCAAATCCTGGTATTTTTAGGTATTAAAAATATGATAATGGTATTTACATTTGAATCCTAAAACTTGGAAATTCTCAATGGTATCACTGAACAATTGGAATATCTTCCATCTCAGGACTTCCTGTATGCATGGAATCACATAGCTCTGATGATGGATCCTATGTACCAACACTTAGTATACAATACTATATGAACCATGTATATGGATTCTAGTTAATTTTTTAATACACTGATAAAATAGTATGAGACTGATTCCAAACATATCGGACATCCCGATGTCCCATCTCTCTCAACAGGAGATTATCGGGTATCAAATACAATCACAAAATAATGTAAAGTCTAAAATATGATTTCATAATGCCCAAGGAAATAACATTTTATAACTATAATATTATTATAAAAACATGTCAAGCACTGAAATAATTTTAACACCCATCACATAGTCCACAACCTCTTGGAATCACACGTTCGGTATAAGTTTTTGGTGACACACACTACCATATGTACCCAAAACCATATACACTTTGTAAGGGTCATCTCTAAAAAGGGTATCCATAGGGTTACCCAATTTCATTACTATAGCAAAGGAATCCCACATGTGATCATCGATCATAATTGATCCCTTAGGCCAACACTCAATGATCATAGGACTTCCCATCCCTCAACAACCTCAAGTCATCTCACAACCTCATATTCCAAAGTGGTATTCCATAGTTTTGATGTTCTAGATATATGGATCAAGTACTATTTATATGCATACATCCAATCCAATCCATTAAACTCACTCAACCCATATCAAAACTTGGTCCATCCACCTTGGCCTAACACATTTCAAGGGTCCTTACATGACCAGCTAAGTTCATCCATCTGAAGGCCCATAACACCCCCTCATGGAGGTGTCTAAGTATCTATTTAAATTATCAATAAAATCCTCGACCATCGAGGACCAATTATTCAAGACACCACCCTAGGAACATGGTACCCAAGAACTATTCCAATTTAATCTTGATTTCTCATTAAAATTTTAAAATTTAACTCAAATTAAACAACTTTAATTAAATTAACCATTTTTTTTAAAATGAGGTCTATCAACCTAATGAAGAGGCCACACACCAAATTTTAAATACATATAATGAATAAAGATATAAGGTATGTATCAAATAATTAAAAACTTTTTAAAATCCATTTCTCATTTATTTTATTGCCCGAAAACTCCCACAAAGACCAATTTATGCTCGTCCAAGACTGTCTCAACAATACTTATAAAGACCCGGATTTTCCATGTAATTTTGTTTTAATAGTATGGAAATATTATGAGTCTGCAAAAATTGATGGCGTGTGATTTCGAGACCCGGTGTGCCCGAAATGAATTTCTGAACTTTTTTTAGGTACGTTCAGTAAACGCGCGAGCGACATTTTGTAACTTTTAAACTAGTGCTTAGAATTGAAATATGAGAACACCGTTGAACTCACAACACCGATATTTGCTTAAGGAGACCATCACCTTGACCATAGTAGGTCAAGGATGGAAATTATTTTTCATACTTTTCATGGGAGAAAATAAAATAAACATGCTTTATTTTTTTTGAAATCGAAACCTCCCATTTTGAATTTAGTGGTGGGGACCACCCGAACTCTCTTTTTTAATAGGAGGCGACTCTTGGTTTATTCACCCTAGTTAATGGGACAAATTTAACTTAATTAAAGTGCCAAATTTAATTAATTAATAAACTTAATTTATTAATTTGACTTATCACATTTTTTGAGGTTGAAAAAAATTGTTGGCAAAAGAGGAGAGCCTTAGAGAGATATTTTGGAGGATCATCTTCCAACAGAGAACGTCCCCAGATCAAGAACGAGGATTACATGTGAGCTCGGATTGGGAGCGTGGTGTGGGAGCAACGAACCCCAACATCTCCAACATCATCTCCTTCCTTGTGACATATTAAATGAACACCAAGGTAGGGGTTTGATTATGTTTTCTTCGTGGTTTTAAGTTTATTTGTTTCTCCTTAACCACCTCTTACCACTTTAACTCGGAGGGTGTGGGCCACATGAACATGACCCGATCCCTCTGTAAATATTTTGACATGTTCTTCATGGGAAGTGGCCGACATACCGGCTAGCTATGATTATGGAAGCAGTGCAACCATCCCACCAAAGGATGCCACGACACGACAGCCATGACAGAGGAAGGTAACAACCGACACCCAGCCGAATGCATGGAACCAGGGAGGCACAGGTCTGCGCCGCCAGTAGTGAAGGTGGCTGTGGCCCGTCAGTCGTGGCAGTGGGAGGAAAACGGTTGAAAACCGGATGGATGAGTGAAGGTGGGGCGGCGCGCATCTGTGCCACCGGTATGGGAGAATTCCGCAACCCGTCGGCCGTGTCGGCGCACAAAGGGGGCTGGAAACCGGTCGACCGCGGGAGGAGCAGTGCGCGTCCAGGCCACTGGAAGGAGGAATAGTTGGGCCTCCGTCCAACCAAGATGTGCCAAGCGGGACCACTCCAGTGGGCCCCACTTCCAAATATGGAATGACCCTTTGGCTGTTCGGGTGACTTGGGAGGCACCTCCCATACCGGGCGTCGACTAGGGAGGAACCCGCCACGACGGTCCACCCGACCGCAGGTCGTGCCACCAGGACACGCCCAGCGGGCCTGGTCGGACCATAGCCAAGTTGGTTGGGCTCATAGAGGCCCAAGACAACTGGGTCGGATCCATACCGGTTTAGGCTGGGGTGATCCGACCGGGTCGGACCGGACTCAGGCCCATCTGAACCCAGTTTCACCTTTCTGAACATAACTTGTGATCTGGCCGTCCGTTTGAAGAACCGTCTACCGCACCAAAATCCTTGGATCGAGACGGTCCTTTTGGTATACTCCACTTGAGTTTTTGGATAAAGTTGGAGTACATCCGGGTTGGATCGAACCCGAATCCAACCGGGCCCTCGGAACAGAAACACTCTTAACTTACAGACCGAGCGTCTGATTGACGCGCCGTCTATTTATTTGGGTAACTTATGATGTGGAAAACCTTTCGGATACTTCTTCGTGGAACTTCGTGGTAGTTCAAGTTTGACCTATGGCTTGAGGAGTGGTTCTCCCAAACGTGTGATTAGCAGGAATCTAGTGGCTGGCAGTGAGGCGGAGGTTGGAGACAGATCATTCGGAGGTCAGTATCGAGCAATCCTCTGTGAGTCAGCACTGATCTTGTGTGGGTCAGATAATGTGTGGGTCAATGCTCAACAATCCTATGGGGGTCAGTGCATACCGATCCTGTGTGGGTTAGATCCTATGTGGGTCAGCGCTCAACGATCCTGTGTGGGTCAGCGCATACCGATCCTATGTGGGTCAGATCTTATGTGGGACATTGTGGGGGTTAGTACCAATCAATCCTATGTGGGTCAGAATATTTATAATCAGAAGTAGTACCTCTTTACAGAATAAGATGATCTAGCTTTGCGATTGATCATTTGTACTTCTATACTTCACTTATAACTGGTGTGAGCTGAGTCTTTACCTTTGTGGTATTCTTCTGTGTGGCATACCTTTGTGGTACTTACCTTTGTGGTGTTACCTTCATGGTATTATTTCTTTCATGGAACAATTGAGCTTTGGGCTAAGGAGTTGGGACTTGTGTTTCCTTATGGATGAGATTGGTATACTTGATAACTTTGGTATATGTATGGGAATATACCTAAGTAGGGTTGGCTGTTGTTTCCATGCTTTGTGGTTTATCTTTTTCGGATTTTGAGAGACCTTCAGGGGTCTTGGGGTCCCTACTGAGTTTTTTATACTCACCCCTGCATGAGCTACGCCTGCATATTATTGTGCCTTGTGCAGACAACAAACATCGTTGACTGAGGATGTGGGTACGAGGACTGGAGGCTGCTTGGAGGTGGACTTAGATGAGGTGTATCACAGAGATGACCATTCGAGAGATATACCTACCCTTCAGGTAGGATCCTTGGAAGGTGATCATTGGATCTATTTTTCAGTTTTACTTGTACTTTCCAATTGGGCTTGTATTCCGACCCCCTTTACTTACTGTACTCACTCTATTTACTATACAATTTACATTGTGCTTATATATTGCTGAGTGGTTGGTTGTGTGAGATTAGAGGTTATAAAGGAAATGCCTTCTCGGTTTTAGGGACATTCTTTTCTGGTGCTAGTCGCCAGCCCCTACCCTATGGAAGGAGAGCTTGGGGTAGTCATGACACGGGGCCCGAGGGATGGGTCGTGATAAATTGGTATCAGATGTGTTCAGTTCTACCAAAGATCTAGAACTATAATATTTTGACTCGAAAATAGTGTTAAGGGTAATGAGTATGGTTTTTAGTTCGGGGAGTCCAGTGTTGGTGCGGAAGCTGACATATCCATACACTAGGACCCTAAGTTCTGATTTCCGACTCAGTGCATGAAAACACTGATTGCGTATGTGTCTTTGAAAAGTTTTATTTGTGAACTCTTTGAGTCAGATCTCTAGGTATAACTTATTAACCGTGGAGAACCTATTTATTTAGTGATGCCTCCACGTAGACAGCCAACTAGGGTTCCAGGTAGAGTACGTGATAAAAACCCACCGAATGATGAGGATTCGGTGTAGGGCCACCTTCTGGTAGTTATACCATCATGTGGTGTACGAGCAGTACCACTACCCATTGGGCAGCTGATACCACCAGCCCCAACAACAAAAGGTGCATGCCGCTTGAGCATGTTGCATGAGTTTTAGCACCAGTGGCCACCGAGGTTCTAGGGAAATATGGATACACAAGTGGCTAAGGATTGGATGGAGGTCGTGGTTAGAGTTTTTCTACTGGTAGAGATACTAGATGATCTCATGGTGATCCTTGCCTCTAGTCTTCTTCTGGAAGCAGTGGGTAGATGGTGGAGCTTGATGTTGTAGGTAAAAGACGAGGTGGATATCGTATGGGTGGAATTTGAGAACCTTTTTAGGGTAGAGTTTATTCTAGTGACCTTACACTCAGTGAATATACAAGATCTTCTCCACTTATATTAGGGTAGCAAGACTGTGGATCAGTATTCAGTGAGGTTCACCGAAATCTCATGCTACTCCACTGACATGGTGTGGGACACTTTATTCAGGGCCCAGAACTTTGATAATGGGATCATATGTGTAACGTCCCGAGTCCGAAGCCCCTCCACTGGTGCCCCGTACCCGGTTCTCCACATGACCTCAAGCGCGTTCCCCGAACGCCAGAGGCTTCCGACTAGCTGCGAGGGCCTTGGTGAGTCGGTGGGGAAACTATGCCCTCATTCGGTAAGGTATACAAGGTAAGAACAACAATAAACAGTGGAAGCAGTAAACAACATGCATAACAACAGAAACCAAACAACGTAAGTAATGCAGATATATAACAATGATGACAATAATGCAGAAGGTACAAGTATCTATGGAAAATTGCAAACACAATAACATGCTGGAATACAACTGAAACCAAGTGCAAAAGAAAAACAAAGAAATCTCCTCAGCATCGCGAGCCATGGCTCGGTCCCATGCTCCCCAGCTCCTGGTGCAGTCCAGATCCTGAAGTAGAAGGGCGCTTGCCCTTGTCTATACCTATAGAAACATAGTCTACTTGGGCCCAAAAGAATGGCCCAAACACGGTGTGAGATACAATCCCAGTTGGTAATCACCCAAAGATTTGTGCCTAACAGTCAATGAATACATGGCAGTAATAAAACATGAAGCAGTAAACGGAAAAGTGAAAACAGCTACAATCCACAGTTCTAACAAGTATAGCAGTCAACAACAAGAAGAAAATAGGTAAACCTCTGGGTAGCTCTCACATTCTATCCCCCATGTTTGAAACTCTAAGTACAAGCAACCCTCTGGGAGGCACACATAGTCTCACCCCTCTGGTTCAGCTATGTAATTAAGCAGACTCTATGGGGAAGCACTCACCGTCAATTCCCCCTATAGTCTCGTATTGTGCTAAAGGCTCTCTGGGGAATCACTCAACGTCAATTACCCCTGTGGCCCATGTCGTAGTTAAAAGACTCTCTGGAGAAGCCCTTCCGTCAATTCTCCACTTGGTCTCGCATCGTAATTAAAAAGACACTCTGGAGAATCCCTTCTATCAATTCTCCCTTTGGTCTACGACTCTAGGTTCACATAGTCCTGTGTAACTAAACATGCTCAATGCGTGTGTATCATTCAAGTAAACCTCAAGAACTACTTGGCTATCAACTAAGGATCAAAATCAAAAGAAAACAACAGTTCCACTATCCTACGACTAGGCATGGAAACTAGAAAATGCCAAACAGGTAGAATAAGCATGGCAAAGCAATCTGAGCACAAACAAATTACTCTAATCACAAGCAATAACATCTACTAAAGCAATCAAGCAAATAAGGCAAGAAACAAGGGAAAAAAGGAAACATGCAATACCCCTTTCAAGGGTATTGGTGGAATTTGCACAAAATACTCAAAGAATTTATACAGAAAGGCACAAACCACCTACCTCGATCCTAGGAGATCGATATATGTGAACCTCGACAACAGATTCCCCTTAGAATGATGTAGATCTGAGAAAACGCAAAAAATGTTCATCCCACGATAACTTGAAAACAAGGAGGAATCAATAAACAAGGATCAAGCAGAAGGAAGAACTCACCACTGCAATTCCAACACAATCGACCGTGCTCGAATCGGAGAACGGACGGCGAGGCAGGACTCTGTCGAAGATCCAGCTGTACGGATGCTCCCGGACGATCGAAAACTGGATAAGAAGATGTATTTGGGGGTTAGGTGCGACCTCGGTCCATTTAATGAAAAAAAGAAAGTACACGACGTGTAATTTTAGAGTACACGACGTGTACTTCAAATTTTCCGTACTCCAAAATAATTGGCCTCCACCTCAGCCTTACACACCATGTGTGTGGCCCAGACACGGCCAACACACGGCTTCGAGCCCGAACAGAGTACATGGCATGTACTCAGAAAGTACACGGCGTTTACTTTGAAAATTTCTAGAAAAACCATTTTTCTTAAAAACTCCAGAAAATAGAAAAACATACCTAAACGAAGGTCCGGGTTCTTACAAACTTCTCCGCTTAAAGAAATTCATCCCTGAATATCCCTAACGAGGTGGAGAAGAAGGATCCCCGAACAACACCGGCCACTGTGATCGTACATCGGCCTCCCTCTCCCAGGTCTCGTCCTGTACTCGCCTGTGCTGCCATAACACTCGTACTAGAGGAATAGACTGCCCATGGAGAACCTTTGTACTAAGATCGACAATCCGGATAGGATGCTCCTCGAACGATGCATCTGCTTCAAGCTCGACTTCCTCAGGCTGAAAGACGTGAGATGGGTCTGAAAAGTAATGTCGGAGCTGAGAGACGTGGAAGACGTTGTGCATGGCCCGATACCTCTGAGGTAGCTGCAACCGATAGGCGACTATCCCTACTCTCTCCAAAACCTCAAACGTCCTGACGTACCATGGCGAAAGCTTACCCTGTTTCTGAATCCTCTTATGTCCCAACCAAGGTGCGATACGTAGGAAAACCTGATCACCGACCTCGAACTCCAGAGGTCATCTTTGCTGATCCGTATAAGACTTCTACCGAGACTGCGTTGTAGCCATCCTCTTCCAAATCAGCTCTATCTGCTCTGAAGTCTCCTGAACAAGACGAGGTCCCGACAAAGCTACCTCTCCTGCCTCCAGCCAGTATAAGGGTGATCGGCATGGCCTATCGTAAAAAGCCTCGTATGGTGCCATCTGGATGGTCGCCTGGAAATTATTGTTGTAGGAGAACTCCACCGGAGGAATATGCTTCTCCCAAGAACCGCCAAAGTTAAGGATGTAAGCTCGGAGCATATCCTCAAGCACCTGGATCGTGTGCTCGGACTGGCCATCAGTCTGGGGATGGTATGCTGTAATCAAAAGTACCTGTGTACCCAAGGCCTTATGAAGTCCCTGCCAGAACCGAGAGGTAAAGCACGCATCTTTGTCTGAAACAATAGAGCGCAAAACTCCATGTAGATGCACAATCTCCCTGATGTAAAGTCGTCCCCTATCATCGACACTAAAGGTCTCCTTGATCGGCAAGAAGTGATAAACCTTCATAAGCCTGTCGACGACAACCCAAATAACATCATTCCCTCAGGGTGATCTCGGCAATCCAGTCACTAAGTCCATCGCAACATCGTTCCACATCCACTCCGGAATGAGTAACTGCTGTAAGAGACCTGCCAGTCGCTGATTCTCTGCTTTCACCTGCTGACAAGTAGAACATCTCATGACAAAACCAACACCATCCTTCTTCATACCTGGCCACCGGTACTGTCGATGAAGATTCCGATACATCTTGGTGACGCCAGGATGAACTGCCCAAACTGAGGAATGAAAATCCCACATCAGATCCTCGTGTATGTCTGCTGGCACCCATACGCGCGTCCTTGGAAACACAAGATCTCATCCTCGCCCACTGTCCATCTAGGAAGAGGGTCCTCTCCTGACACACTCTCCCACAAGACTAAGCCTTCCGAGTCTGATAGATGGCTCATCCGTACCCGATCAAGTAGCGTGGAGGTAATAGATACAGAAGATAGAAAAGTCTGTCCCCGTCTGTCATGCACCTATAGATGCATCTCGGAGAACAGAGCCATTAGCTTCCACTCAATAATGACCTCCTAAACTGCCTGAATCTGAGTTCTCCGGTTCAATGCATCTGCCACGACGTTGCCCTTTCCCGGCGTATAGGCAATCTCGAAGTCAAAAGACTGTAGATACTCAAACCATCTGCGCTGCCTCAGATTCAGATCACACTGAGTGAAGATATGCTTGAGACTCTTGTGGTCAGTGAAAACCACAAAGTGCTCTCCCAGAAGATAGTGTCTCCAACAGCGCAAAGCATGAACAACAACTGCCAACTCCAGATCGTGCGTAGGGTAGTTCCTCTCAAGTAGCCTCAGCTGCCGAGACCCATATGCAACGACTCCATCTTCCTGCATAAGCACAGCTCCCAACCCGATACCCGAAGCATCACAATAAATAGTGTAGCTCTTGCCTGGCTCTGGAAAGACTAGTATCAGTTCTGATATCAACCTCCCTTTTAGCTCCTGAAAGGCTGACTCACAAGAATCTGACCATAAGAATTTCACCCCCCTTCTTGGTCAGACCTATCAAAGGTGCTGCTAAATGGTAAAAGTCCCGAATGAAGCTTCTGTAGTATCCATCCAGCCCTAGGATGCTCCGTACCTCAAAAACGTTCTTCAGCTGCTCCCAGGAAACTACAGCTGTCACTTTCTCTGGGTCCACAGATACTCCTATCTCTCAGATGACGTGACCCAAGAAGTGAATCTGATCCATCCAGAAGTGTCACTTAGAGAGTTTAGCGTAAAGATGATGCTATCTTAGTGTACTCAGAATGATCTCAATATGGGTGGCATGGTCATGTAGAGTGTGAGAGTACACCAAGATATCGTCCATGAAGACCACGACGAAGGAGTACAAGTAAGGATGGAACACTTGGTTCATCAGTGCCATGAAAATTGCAGGTGCATTCATGAGACCGAACGACATGACTGTATACTCGTAAAGACCGTACCTGATCCTGAAGGCTGTCAGAGGTATATCTGATGGTCTAACGTGAAACTGATGATAACCGGACCTCAAGTCGATCTTCTAGAACACCCGGGATCCTCAAAGATGATCGAAAAGGCCATCAATCCGCGACAAAGGATATCAGTTCTTGACCGTCAACTGGTTCAGCTTCCGATAATCCACACAAAGACGAAGGGTACCGTCTGCCTTCTTCGAAAACAGAACAGGCGAACCCCAAGGAGAAGTACTGGGTCAGATGAAACCCTTAGCCTGCAGCTCCTCTAACTGCTTCTTGAGCTCTTGCAACTTAGGTGTGTCCATCCATAGGGAGGAATGGACACCTGTGCCGCTACTGGCACGATCTCAATAGAAATGTCCACCTCACGCTCCAGAGGCAAACCTAAAAAGTCCTTTGGAAAGACATCCCTGAAGCGATCCACCACTGGAGGAAAGTCCAACTGTGGATTCCCCTGGTCATCCAGATAAAGACTAGCAATCTGGGATGTCACCCCTCCTAGCCCAAGTTGCTCGAGTCCTGCCTGACTCGCCCGAACGTCCCATTCACCTCTATAAAGGAAAGATTCAACTTTTGGTGAGATGAAACTGACTCTGCGGTGATAGCAGTCAACGACTTCCCAGAAGGGAATCAACCAGTCCATACCAAGGATGACATCATAGCCTGTCATCTCTAGGACATAGAGATCCCAAAAGAAGCGATACCCTACAACCTCGAGAGGGAACTCTCTACACTGACGTACACTCGATGTCCTTATTCCCAAAGGTGTGTCTAGTTTCAACGAGTCAGAAGAAGAAAATATGCAGAGTCCAAGGCTCTCCACAAAGACAACAGAGATAAAACTATGCATAACACCGATATCTAAAAGGGATAGATAAAACTGAGGCTACTAAAATCGTACCTCGAACAGTAGAAGGGTCGGGATCCTACTTATGATAAGTATGCTCCATGGCGAAAGACTGGCCTGCACCGTGGACCTGCACCCCTGACTGAACACTCTGAGCTGAACCTCCCTGCTGGTGCTGAGGGACTGGTGGCTGACCACCATGACCTCGACCTCCACCTCGGCCCAAATGCCCGAAAGATCTCCAGTTCCCTGACTGGTGAGAGATTGGTGGGGATGCTTCTGAACGAGGAGTCATGGAAGAACCCCGGTCACCTACTGCTTGTGGGAAAACCTGGTAGAAACGCTGAAGATGACCCAACTTGCTGCAAGATCGGCACTCCACGGGGTCTCTCTGGCACTGCGGCCTCGTGTGCCATGTCCGGCCACACTGGTAGCATGTCACCTGGATGCCTGATGATACGTCTTGCTTCCTCGAATCACCGCGCGTAGGCTCCATACGACGCTTCTTGATATCATCTGAAGGAAAGATAGCTCTGGAAGTAGAACCGCCCTGACTCGCAGCTCCAGAGTCTCTCAGATTGCGCTCCGCAATCAGTGCATGGTTGACGATGGAAGTAATGTAAGTCAGCTGGAAGATGTTCACCTGTGAGAGAATCTCCCTCCTGAGTCCATCCTCAAACTTCCTCGCCAAGAACACCCCACTCCCATCCCGAAGGGGTGTAAAAAACTGTATCTCAGTGAAAAGAGAGGAATACTACATGGAAGATAGAGTAACCTGCTCTACGCTCATGAACTCCCGGGCTCGATCATCCCTCAGGGTCCCCGGGTAGAAGTAGTCGTAAAACACGTGCTGGAACTCCTCCCAAGTCATAGCCTGCTGCTGACCCGCCTGTGAGATCACATCCCACCACCTCTTGGCGGAGTCTCGGAGCATGTAGGTGGCGATCTTGACCCGAATCTCTGGAGGCATCTCCAGATGCTCGAATATAGTCAGCATGGATTCCATCCATGACTCTGCAGCCTGAGGTCCTCCCCCCCGAGAACGTTGGAGGATGCTGCTACTGAAAGACCCGCGTCAAGTCTGCCATAGACGAGGCAGGAGGCGATGCTCCCTGGAAGGCCTGCATCATCCTCATGAAACCTTCCCTGAACTGCGCATCAGCGCCTGTGACTGGTACAACAACCTGTGCCAAAGCTGGCTCGGCTGGGGGATCGACAGGAAGTCCCTGATCCGCCCTGTCTGGCATCTGATCACTGCCTGATGACAGATGTACGACCAGAGGATGTCTCAGAGGCATAGATCTGAAATATCAAAAGCACACCTTAGATCAGGAAAACAAAGACAGAGAACACAAGAGTACTAAACGGAAACAGGGGAAGAAAACACACAAGATTGCAAAACACGACTACACGACGTGTATAAAACTACACGGCGTGTCTTCTTAAACCACTAACATGGGCATGTACTCCTACCCTACAAGTCGTGTACACATCAAACTACACGGCATGTTGACCCCCACACACGACATGTACTAGAAAACTATTCCCCTACCCATGTCTCCTTACACAGCTAACCCACACGGTCCAACTCAACCCGATACTACACGGTGTGTTCGAAACAAACACGGCGTGCACTAGACAAGGCTTCGGTGGTCCGTGTTGTTGAGTACACGGCCGTCTATATTGCTAGACCTTATACAGCATGCTCCGAACAAGCACAACGTGTATAGGTGAAGGTGACACCGTCCCGTGTTGTTCGTGACACGGCCGGGTACCTGGCAAGACTACACGGCGTGTTCCAAGCAAACACGGCGTGTGTAAAGGAAGGTAACGTCGGACCGTGTTGTTTGTGACACGGCTGGGTACCTGGAAAGGACTACACGGCATGTTCCCTACGTACATGACGTGTTCTACCCGAGCTTCCCCGACCTGTGTTGTTAGTGACACGGTCGGGTACACGGCTTCGAACTCACACGGCGTGTACCAATGGTACACAGAGTGTTCCTGAAGTTACTCCCACGAAACCGTGTTCTGCTTACACAGTCAGTGACATGGCCTGAAAACTACACGGCATGTATCCAAAAAGTACACGCCATGTATTCTGGGTTTTTCTGGGTAGTATCTCAGGAACTGCGCAGAATTCCATAAATACTAAAACAAGGGAAAAGGTGCCAAATTCTGATCCATGAGGGCCCGTAACACCTCAAGAACCAGAATTCAGCATTCATTTTAATCAAGGAACAAAGAAACAGTTTTCTAACACAACAACAAAGAATCTATCAAACAACTATCACAACAGCATGCATAATATACACAAAGTCTATCACAACAGCATGAAATCTCTAATTCACCCTAGATGGAATGATAGGAATACATGACATGGGATTTATACAAGTGCCTATATGATGTCATACCCTCATCTCATCGGGTTGCGATAGAAATAGAACCGAAATATCAAAACAATAACCACACAAGTCATAGGAATCACTCTAGGTGAAAACATACCAACCATAAAATCTCAAAACTAGAAAACTGTAATTAACGAGGTAGTATGGATTTTCCCTGTACACGGGTTAGCTACTCCCGAGCACAGCTTAATGCCAAGTACCGAATCCGTTCTATCCCTGGATAAGGTCTCCAAATAGTAAATCAAGAGAAAAGAACTCCTTTGATACCACTTTGTAACGTCCCAAGTCCGGAGCCCCTCCACTGGTGCCCCGTACCCGGTTCTCCACATGACCTCAAGCACATTCCCCGAATGCCAGAGGCTTCTGACTAGCAGCGAGGGCCTTGGTGAGTCGGTGGGGAAACTATGCCCTCATTCGGTAAGGTATACAAGGTAAGAACAACAATAAACAGCAGAAACAGTAAACAACATGCATAACAATAGAAACCAAACAGTGGAAGCAATGTAGATATATAACAATGATGAAAATAATGCAGCAGGTACAAGTATCTATTGAAAATAGAAAACACAAAAATGTGCTGGAATACAACTGAAACCAAGTGAAAAATAAAAACAAAGAAATCTCCTCAGCATCGCGAGACACGGCTCGGTCCCATGCTCCCCAGCTCCTGGTGCAGTCAAGATCCTGAAGTAGAAGGGAGCTTGCCCTTGTGTATACCTGCAGTAACATAGTCTTCTTGGTCCCAAAATCATGGAACAAACAGGGTGTGAGATACAATCCCAATAGGAAATCACCCAAAGATTTGTGCCTAACAGTCAATGAATACATATCAGTAATAAAACAAGAAGTAGTAAACGGAAAAGTGAAAACAGCTACAATCCACAGTTCTAACAAGTATAACAGTCAACAACAAGAAGAAAACAGGTAACCCTCTGGGTAGCTTTCACAGTCTAGCCCCTATGGTTCAACCTCTAAGTACAAGAAACCCTTTGGGAGGCACACACAGTCTCACCCCTCTGGTTCAGCTACGTAATTAAGCAGATTCTCTGGGGAATCACTCACCATCAATTCCCCCTATAGTCTCGTATCGTGCTAAAGTCTCTCTGGGGAAGCAATAAACATCAATTCCCCCTGTGTCCCATATCATATTTAAAAGACTCTCTAAAGAAGCCCTTCCATCAATTCTCCACTTGGTCTCGCATCGTAATTAAAAAGACAATCTGGAGAATCCCTTCTGTCAATTCTCCCTTTGGTCTACTACTCTAGGTTCTCACAGTCCTGAGTAACTAAACATACTCAACGCATGTGTATCGTCCAAGTAAACCTCAAGAACTACTTGGCTATCAACTAAGGTTCAACAGTAAAAGTAAACAACAGTTCCACTATCCTATGACTAGGCATGGAAACTGGAAAATGCAAAACAGGAAGAACAAGAATGGAAAAGCAATCTGAGCACAAAAAAATTACTCTAATCACAAGAAATAACCTCTACTAAAGCAATCAAGCAAAGAAGACAAGAATCAAGGGAAAAACAGGAAACACGCAATACCCCATTCAAGGGTATTGGTGGAATTTGCACAAAATAATCAAAGAATTTCTACAGAAAGGCACAAACCACCTACCTTGATCCTAGGAGATCGATATACGTGAACGTCGATGACAGATTCCCCTTAGAACAGCATAGATCTGAGAAAATTCACAAAATGTTCATCCCAAGATAACTTGAAAACAAGGAGGAATCATGAAACAAGACTCAAGAAGAAGGAAGAACTCACCGCTGCGATTCCAACGCAATAGACCGTGCTCAAATCAGAGAACGGACGGAGAGGCAGGACTCTGTCGATGATCTGGCTGTACAGATGCTCCCGGATGGTCGAAAACTGGAGAAGAAGATGTATTTGGGGTTTAGGCACGACCCCGGTCCGTTTAATGAAAAAAGAAAGTACACGTCGTGTACTTTTAGAGTACACAACGTGTACTTAGAATTTTCCGTACTCTGAAATAACCGGCCTCCACCTCAGCCTTACACACCGTGTGTGTGGCCCGGACACAGCTAGCACACGGATTTGAGCCGGAACAGAGTGCATGGCATGTACTCAGAAAGTACACAGCGTGTGCTTTAAAAATTTCCAGAAAAACCATTTTTCTTAAAAACTCCAGAAATTGGAAAAACATACCTGAACGGAGGTCCGAGTTCTTACAATATGGGAGATTAGAGTTTCGATGATTTCTCTCAGCATCCCGATGCAGGAGGGGGTGTTAGAGAGAGCACTCATAGTGGAGAGATTCCTTGCTGAGCAGTCACCGGCAGCGAGACCCACCACCGGACGACACGTAGCAGAGTCATCAATAGCTGGCAGTAGACAGAATATGTAGAGGTCCAAGAGGACTAGACGTACAATTGGATGACCACATGATACAGGTTTTGTGGTTTGGGGCTCTCAAGATAGAGAAAGACAGGCAAGGATCAGAAAATGTTACTCGTGTGGCGGGAAGGGTCACATGGCTCGCGACTGCCCGACCCGCTATACAGATGATCAGCAGATGGTCGAAGGACCACTTGGACAGAGGTGAAGATTTTATCGGGGAGGTCTGCAGGTAGGAGGCAGATGTGGCAAAGAAGCAGGTCGTGCAACATGCAGTGAGAGGCGTTTCGAGGTTCAACCGACACCACCACCAGGGTTCCACCCCAACCACATGGAGCTGATGGAAAGGGATGAGATCAGTTTCAAGCAACTGAGGCCTATGACCATGGTGTTATGGAGATGATACGAGGTAAAATCTTTGTCTACTTCACCTTAGCTATAGTACTTATAGACACAGGTTCCAGTCACTCTTTCATTTACACGACCTTCGTTCTAAGTTCAAAGATACCGGTGGAGCAGTTGGCTCGATCCTTACGGCTAGATACTCCTACAAGGGAGGATTCCAAGATTACACACTGGTTCCTCTAGTTCGAGCTTACTTTAGGAGGCAAGAGCTTCAGTTGGGATCTTCTAGTAGTGGCATCAAGGCCTTACGACGTCATCTTGGGTATGGATTGGTTATCTACAATCTATGCTCATATCGACTGTATTAGGTGCAAAGAGAGGTGTTTCCATGAGGATGGGACTAGATTTTCCTTCACCGATGAGATGTGAGCCTTTTCTGCATAGGATGGACTTACCCGAAGGAGGGTGCATCCGATCACACATCAGTTGGATAGCCTTAACCTCAAAGCAGTTGATGTTGAGAGTCCAAGCTATCCTGTAGTGGTGGACCAGTATGCTGATGTTTTCCCTGATGATTTTTGGGTCTACCTCCTCACAGAGAGGTGGAATTTTACATTGACTTGTACCCTGTGATGACAATGATATCTATACCAACATATCATATGGTTCCCATGGAGATTCGAGAGCTATGAGTACAACTGGAGGAATTATAGAGAAAAGGATTCATTAGCCCCAATGTTTGTCCTTGGGCAACCCTAATTTTCTTCGCCAAGAAGGCAGATGGGAGTTTGAGACTCTGTGTGGACTATCAATGCCTGAACAAGGTGAACGTGAAGAACAAGTACCCACTCCCAAGGATTGACAATAATTTTGATCAGCTGAAGGGATCACAATGGTTTTCGAAGATAGACCTCAGATCAGGCTATCACCAACTCAGGGTATGAGACAAGGATGTCTAGAAGATGGCTTTCAGATGTCAGTATGGCCACTATCAGTTCTTGTTCATGCCATTCGATGTGACCAACTCCCTAGTAGTGTTCATGGGACTTGTGAATAGAATCTTCCAGCCATACCTCGATCACTTTGTAGTAGTCTTCATCGATGACATCTTGATTCACTCAGCAACGGAGGAGGAGCATACCTATCAACTGCAGATAGTTCTGGACACACTCTGAGAGCACCATCTTTATGGTAAGCTCTCGAAGTTCTAGTTTTGGACCCGATAGGTTCAATTATTTGGACACGTCATCTCAGAGGCTAGAGTTGCGGTGGATCCAGAGAAGATTGAGGCTGTACTTGCTTGGGAGCCACCCAAGAGTGTGACAGAAGTGTGAAGTTTTCCTGGGTTTGGCTAGTTACTACCGGAGGTTTGTGCCTGACTTTTCTAGAGTTTCAGCACCCTTATCAATGATGACGAATAAGGGGAAACCCTTTGTGTGGTCAGAGAGATGCCAATGTAGTTTCTAGGAGCTAAGGCAGAGACTGATGAGTGACCCTATCATGAGGCTACTAGAGAAGGGTGTTAGGTACGTAGTCTACTACGACACATTGGGGACCAGACTTGGATATGTCCTGATGTATGAGTGAATAGTGATCATGTATGGTTCTCGACAACTGAAACAACATGAGCAGAACTATTCCACCCATGAAATGGATTTAGATGGGTGAACATTTTATAGTTTAATCTAATGACAAGAGTCTCAGTTATATCTTTTCTCATAAGTACCTGAACCTGAGACAATAGTGTTGGCTTGAGTTCCTCCAAGACTATGACTTCAAGATAGTATACACTCCTGGGAAGGGGAATGTAGTAGCAGATGAACTTAGTAGGTGATCGGGTATATAGTTACTGAGTGAGGTGACATAACAGTTAGACACTTTGAGGATATCCTACGTGGATTGAGATGGAGTATTTTATCTTTAGTCTCTGACAGTCACTCCCGCACTTCTTCAGTGAGTCAGGGAGGCGCAGCTCGGGTACACTGACTGTGGGGATCTACATGCTCAAATATTCATAGGACATGCACCTAATGGACTTTATGAAGGTGGAGAGCACGCCATCCTCTTTAGAGGGTGTACTATGGTACCAATGGTGCTACCGGAGGAAGTGTTGAGGGAGTTCCATATATCCCATCTAATGGTACATCCCAAAGTGGTGAATATGTTCCAGGACCTTTGGTATCATCACTGGTGGCCAGGAATGAAAAAAGCAGTGGAATAGTTTGCCTCATGGTGCCTCACTTTTCTCCAAGTGAAGGAAGAGCACCAGGTTCTAGCGGACTTAGTTCATCCATTAGAGGTTCCAAGGTGAAAGTGGGATGGAATCTCCATGGAATTTATGGAATGACTTCCACGCATATCCAAGGGGCATGATTCCATCTGGGTGATCATTGAATGACTCACCAAGTAATCCCAATTCCTTCCTATCAAAGATCAGGGGCTGATAGAGGGATTGAGATTCCTCTACATGTAGGAGATTGTACGGATTCATGGAGTGCCATCTATGATTGTCTTCGATCAAGATACATGTTTTACTTCCCAACAATAGAAGGGGTCGCATGAGGTTTTTGGGACATAGCTTCGGTTGAGCACTGCCTTCCATCCTCAGATGGATGGTCAGTCAGAGCAGACCATTCAGACCCTCGAGGACATGCTACGTGCTTGCATCCCTGATTTTCACAACAGTTGAGAGGATCACTTTTCCTTTGGAGGAGTTCGCATGCAACAACAACTACCACTCCACCATTGGTATGGCACCATTTGAGGCATTTTACGAGTGACCTTGTAGATAACCTCTGTGCTGGAATGACCCAGGGGAGTCAGCACTCATGGGACCATAGATGGTAAGAGCTACCACGGAGAAGGTACAAATCATCCCGGAGTAGATGAAGACTACACAGAGCAGGAAAAAGTCTTATGCTGATAGGAGACAGATACCTATAGAGTTAGAGGATGGTGACCATTTCATTCTACGGGTCTCAGCTCGATGAGGTTTGTGGAGATTTGGTCGGGGCAGAAAGTTACCTTCGAGGTTCATCAGACTATTTCAAGTCCTCAGTAGAGTTGGCGAGGTGGATTACCGCCTGTCTCTTTCTCCTCAGTTGCACCAAGTGCACGACGTTTTCCATGTATCCTAGCTGAGGAGATACATACATGATCCTTCACACATCATTGATTGGGGAGAGCTGTACACAGTTGACGGGGTGACGTTTTCAGAGGTTCTAGTGGAGATTGAGGATCGATATGAAGGAGTCCTACATGGGAGATCGATACCTCTGGTGCATGCACATTGGCAGTATGAGAACCTATAGGAGAGAATATGGGAACTAGAGGCTCAGATCCATGATTAGTACCCCCACTTGTTTCCCTAGTTGTGTTGTGGCTTTCGGGGACACAAAGCCCTGGGGTGGGGAGAATGTAAATACCAAGATTTTTTCATGTAATTTTTTTAATTATATGGAAATATTATGAGTCCGCGAAAATTGGATGCACGTGATTCTGAGACCCGGTGTTCCAGAAATGAAATTTTGAATTTATTTAGGTACGTTCAGTAAACATGTGAATGACATTTTATAACTTTTGAACCAGTGCTCAGAATTGAAATCTGAGGACACCGTTGAACTTGCAGCGCCGATATTCACTTAAGGATACCTCCACCTCGACCTTATTATATTGAGGGTGAAAATTAGTTTTCATACTTTTCATGGGAGAAAATAAAATAAACATGATTTATTTTTGGAATTGAATCCTCCCATTTTGAATTAAGTTATGGGGACCACCCAAACTCTCTTCTTTAATGGGATGAGAATCTTGGTTTATTCCCCCTAGTTAATGTGCCAACTTTAACTTAATTAAATTGCCAACTTTGATTAATTAATAAACATTATATATTAAGTTGGATTCTCACATTTCTTGAGGTTGAAAAAAATCATTGGTAAAAGAGGAGATCCTTGGAGAGAGATTTTGGAAGATCATCTTCCAACGAAGAATGTACCCAGATCAAGAATTATGATGAAGTGCGAGCTCGGACCAGGAGCATGGTGCGGGATCAATGAATGATGATGTCACCAAAATCATATCCTTCCTCGTGACATCTTCAAAAAACATCAAGGTAGGGATTTTCTTATGTTTTCTTTATGGTTTTAAGTTAATTTTTTTCTCCTGAATCACCTCCTACTGATTTAACGTGGAGGGTGTGGGCCACATGAACCCAACCAGATCCCTCCACAATTCTTTTGACTTGTTCTTCGTAGGTGGAAACAGACATACTGGTGGACCATGATGATAGAGACAGCGCAACCACGTCACTGAAGGAGGCCGTGACACGTTATCCGCGATAGAGGAAGGTAGGGGCTGACACGCGACAGACCGTGTGGAACCGGGGCAGCACGCGTATGCTCCGCCGGTAGCGAAGGAAGCCGCGGCCCGTCGGTGCGGAGGTGGGAGGATGGAAAGCAACAACCATTTAGCCACGTGAAGGCAGGGCGGCGCGCATCCGCGCCACTGACAATGGAGAAGGTTGTGGCCTGTCAACCGTGGGGGAACACCAAGGCAGCCAACAACCGGCTAGTTGTGTGAGTAGTAGTGCGCATCCACACCGTTGGAAGGAGGACCAGTCAGGCCTTCGGCTAGACGAGATGCCCAGGGAGGGATCACTCCGGTGGGTCCCTCTTCTAAAGACTTAATGGTCATTTGGCCGTTCAGGTGACCTGGGAGGCGCCTCCCGTCCCGGGCGTCGGTTATGGTGGACCCTGCCATGGTGGTCCACCTGATTGCGGGCCTTGCCCAGCGGGCCGGGCCTAGCTTCCCCCTTCACGGGCTGGGTCGGACCACAGCCCAGGCTAACAGATCTAGAGTCGGACTGGTTCAGGTCGACCCGAAATAGGTTGGGTCGACTTGACTGGGTTGGACCGGACCCAGACCCATCTGGACCCAGTTTTACCGTTTTGATTATAACTTGTGATCCGTGTGTCCCTTTGACAAACCGTCTGCGGTGCCAGAATCCTTGGATCAAGATGGTCCCTTTGGTATAATACACTTGAGTTTTGGGATAAATTTGGAGTATGTATGGGTTGGATCGAACCTGAATCCAACCGGGCCCTCAGAACGGAAAAACTATTTACTTACAGACTGGGGTTCGATTGAAGTGTCGTCTGTTGCATTGGGTCCCTTATGATGTGACATACCTTTTAGATACTTCTTTGTGGAACTTCATTGTTGTTGAGGTTTGACCGATGGCTTGAGTATTGGTTCTCCCAAACGTGCTATTAGTAGGAATCTAGTGGCTAGCAGTGAGGCGGAGGTTAAAGAAAGATCATACGAAGGTTAATACCGAGCGATCCTGTGTGGGTTAGCACCGATCCTGTGTGGGTCAGCGCTCAGAGAACCTGTGTGGGTAATAACATAGCGATCTTGTGTGGGTCAAATCCTGTGTGGGTCTGTGCTCAACGATCCTATGTGGGTCAGCGCATAATGATACTATGTGGGTCAGATCCTATGTGGGTCATTGTAGGGGTTAGTACCAATCGATCCTTTGTGGGTCAGACTCCGTATAATTAGCAGCAGTACCTCTTGAGAGAATAAGATGATCTAGCATCGTGAATGATCATTTGTACATATATACTTCACTTATACTTGGTGTGAGTTGAGTCTTTACCTTTGTGGTATTCTTCTGTGTGGCGTACGTTTGTGGTACTTACCTTTGTGGTGTTACCTTTGTGGTATTCTTTCCTTTGTTGAATAGTTGGGATTTGGGCTAATGAGTTGGTCTTTGTTTTTCCTCATGGATGATATGGGTATACTTGATAATTTAGGTATATGTATGAGCATATACCTAAGTAGGGTTGAATATTTTTTCCATGATTTGTGGTTTATCCTTTGTGGATTTTGAGAGACCTTCGGGGGTCTCATGGTCCCTATTGAGTGTTGTTATTCTCACCCCTACACGGGCAATGCTCGTACCTTGTTGTGTCTTATGTAGACAACAGACAACGTTGAATAAGTATGGGGGTACGAGGACTGGAGGATTCTCAAAGGTTGACCTTATATGAGGCGTATCGCAGAGATGATTGTTCAAGAGTTGTACCTACTCTTCAGGTACGATCGTTGGAGGGTGATCGCTGGAGCTGTTTTTCAGTTTTACTTGTACTTTCCAGTTTTACTTATACCTTCCAGTTGGTCTTGTATTCTGACCCCCTTTACTTACTGTACTCACTCTATTTACTATATAGTTTACTTTGTGTTTATATCTTTCTGAGTTCTTGGTTGTGTGAGATTACAGGTTATAAAGGCAATGCCTTCCCGGTTTTAGGGATATGCCTTTCCGGTGCAAGTTACCAGGCCCTGGCCTATGGAAGGTGGGCTTGGGGTAGTAATAACATGGGCCCCAGGGGATGGGTCATGACAACACTAGACATTGACCACATTACCAGGTGTCTAACTCATATATAAATTCCATATTAATTAATTATAATATCATTACAATTTATTAATATATTTATATTTAAAAATTACAATTAAATTCATTTTTTCCTAAACAATGAAATCTCACTGAGTATCTAAAACTCACTAAAATCTTGAGCTATGGGGTGATGAATATCCCCCACACACCTACAAACCCATTATAGGTTGAATACACAATATAAGACCCAAACGATATAAGAATTTAACGTTAATATTAATGAAAAACCATATAAAAATTCATATTGTGATTCAACTTTATAGAATCAATGAGTGGAGGCACACAAATATTGTCTGAGGACATCACCTTAATAGGAAAAACAAAATATCCATGAGAAATGGTTGATTCCACCATGATCCAGAAGAATTTGAACTAAAACCATAAAATAGAAAAGTGGATGTTAGAGAAGTAAATAGAGAAGGAAGAGTAGATATCCCCAAAGGATAAAACATACCATAATATGCCGAAGAATCACAAAAAAAACCAAGATGGGAGGATAACGATGAAGGAATATGGGAGGTGATTAGCTGGCCCATGAATTCACAATATGAGGAGGAAAGGAGGCTCCCTCCTCATATTTTTATAGGTGTAAAAAGGAGAAAATTACTTTTTGAAATGGAAACCAAATTTGGATGTACAGTATTCCAAACTACATAGAAACCACACAGAAGGAACTATACAGGTAAATCCCCCATGCATGGAGAAATATGCAATCCCTTACTCAAGGAACCTAAAAATAAAGATATAAAATAACATTTTTTATCAATAAGGGTGGTGGTGAAATGTTAGAGAAGAATATGTGATCAGTGAAAATAGTTTCTATTGGAGGTTAAAAATAAAATTTTTGGTGAATATTAATGAATAATTTGAGTTTTGATGTTGATTTTTGTATTTATTTTCAATAAAAAGTATATTCAATAGTTGTTAAAGTAAATATTTTATAGTAAAGATAGATAAAAAAGTTTTTAATGAAAGTAAAACATGTGTATTAGAAGTTAACGCCTAATAAAATAGGTAGAGTCTTGTTCTACAATAGGTGTTTTCAACATTAACACTTCATGATATAGGTAGTGTCTTATTCTACATCTATAAGGTATAAAAAAAATATTTTGAGTCAATTTGATTAATCCAGATGATTAAATGGGGTAAAATTCATGAATTAATATAGATGATTCTCATTTCAATTGAAGATACAATGTTTATAGAGAATTATGAATATCTGATCATTGATGATATTGACTTATGTGGGAATATTTGAGAAGTACTATTGGTTAATGAATGTACGATAAACTACATGTTCTTGTTAGAGTTTATGAGATCCAACCCTATTTTTATTAATTTTGTACACCATTATGGAATCCTAGTTAAAATATGTAAGAATGGGAATCCATCCTTGGATATTGGTGTTTTTCTAGAAACACAATTTTTCGATGTTAGACATTACATCAAGGATTTTGTTTTTCAGGAAGTCACATGATGAATTTTTTTAGGATAAATCATTCATTCAATCTATTTGTGTATCCTTATGTTGAATTATTAATTTTAAAAAATAATGGTACTGGTGGA
The DNA here is from genome assembly GCA_963277665.1 of Viscum album. Lineage (NCBI taxonomy): Eukaryota > Viridiplantae > Streptophyta > Magnoliopsida > Santalales > Viscaceae > Viscum > Viscum album. The sequence continues at coordinate 745,183,964 of OY728129.1, read as the reverse complement.
TGCTATATAAGCCGAACCATAAAGAATCCATGTAGATTTTTTTCATCTGGAAAATGGAATATTTATGAAGTGTATATTGTAATTAGAAAAATAAAAGATCTTATATAATAGATAAGATATTATAATTAATATTAAATATATTTTCCACTATATACATGAAATGAGTAAAAGGGAAACACCTTTCCTAATACGTAAGAGTTTCATTTTTTTAAAAATAGAAAATGTGGCAAAGGAAAAAACCATACATGTTATGTAAGAGTCACTTAATAACATGTGAGAGTCACATTAAATAAAGTTTTGAGTTAGATATGGGAAAGAAGTAATTTAATTGTTATTATGAATCCAAAAGATATAATTATTGAAGTTAAACTACCATAAGATGATATATAGGTATTCAACTTAAGTGTATATGGAAGATCATAAAAATGAGAGCATACTGAATCTTGAAATATTAAAAATGTTTAAAAGTTAATATATACAATTCTATACTGATCTTTTAAAGTGAAAAATATAAAATTTTATTGAGAATAAATTAAAATTCAATATTATTTAAATTTATATAAGAAAAAGTAATGGATGTCTTATCCTAATTAAGTCTAGATGGTGAAGCTAGAAGATGAAGTAATATAAGTTAAATTATTCACTGGAAGAATCATGTAAAAAATCAATGTATGGAAGTGTAAGAACATGTTATGATTAATTATAAGGAATACCTGAATTGATAGTAGATGTTGTTTATAGTTCTCAAAGATGATGTTTTGGAGTATGAGTATTTAATTCAGATGAAAACATTAGTTGATGTAAATATAAAATAGTTGTAGTGATTTCAGTTATGGTGATTCGATACTGAAATTCAAAAATTACATAATGTAGAATATTTGGTAGCTCATAAATTCAAAATCTATGATGATTGGATGTTATGAAGATTAAAATATGGAATTAATGGTCATATCCTACAAGATAAAGTTCATTTTTTGGATAAATATAAGGAGAACACTGGGAGATTAACAGTTTGTAGATTTATTTCATCAATAAAAAATATACAGAACAATGAGTGATATAGTGTAAAAGGAATGCCAATAAGAATAATCCGAGTAATGTTCAAATTTAAATTATCATAGCACTATATAAGTTAGTTCACTAGAATATTTTAAATCTGAAATCTATTTCACCAAAATTTATGTGTAGTAAAAGTTAATGTAATGGTGTTGAGATGGAATTCAACATAAAAAATCACAAAGTTGAAGTATTAATACTAGTGGATATATTATTAATCTCTAAATATAGATTATTCTTATATTTATCAGATCATTGAAAAAGTTATACTATGATATATTTATATACATTGAAGGTAGATGACTAAAATTTGAGAAATTTGGATGATTTATAATTTTTTAGCTCATGTTACCCATATATTTGTATTATAATAATGGAAATATAGATTGATCCCACATTCAGAGATCATTGCTACTAATCTTAGAAAATAATGGAGATTACTAGAGACCAACATTTATGTTTCAGAAGACTATTTTATGTTCATGAAGACATGTTTCTAGACAGTATATTATGAAATACAGTATAGACATAAGATGTTGCACTGGGATTTCGAACAATTTTAGAGTATTAGTGGAGATATCCTAAATTATAAAAAATATATTATTTGAGTGACTAGACAATGAAATTCCAAAATTTAATGTTTTATAAAGTTAAGTTTGGCATGCTGAGTTTGAAAGAATGTTCTGATTTAATTTAATATGAAGGATCATATGAAGATCATTTTTTGTTATAGAAATAGTAAAAATTCAGTGTTTTCTCATTATGTATGGTAAAAACTATTATAAACTAGTGAGAACTAGGATAATGAACTTTTAGGAAACATACGTGTTTGTAATCAGTTTTTGGTGAAGGATGATTCCAGTCAATACAAATTATGTGTTAGGAAACACTTTCGGGTTCCTCCTCATAAGTGCCCAATTATAACCACTTCGAATTTAGAGGAAAACATGTGTCTCAAACTTGACCTAAACACAACAAAGATTATATAGCCACATTTATATCAAACCTTACAAAAAATATCATGTGGAGTGATCTATTTTCTTTCCATATTTTTGTTGTGTGAATGTGTGTTGGGAATAAATAAACTAATCCATACATATTAAATGAGACATGGGTTCAAATAGTAAAAAGGAGGTAAATGTTAACATTGAATGAATTTGGTAAATTAGGTATATACTAAATCACCCCTTTTATAGTGTTACTACATGATCTAATGAGTATTTATGGTATAATAAACACATCCATTCCCTAATTTATCAGACTATTAACAATTTTTCCTTCATCATGGTCTTCATTATTCGTTCCCACCACAATTTATTTCAAAATATGTTTATTTTCCTTCAGTTCCAATTTCTTTAGTAACCCCTTTTTTTATTTTTCTAAGAGGTAAAAATATATTCCTTCATTTAATTCAATTTTATCCAAATAATATATGTAATATATCATATCATCAATATCTCAAACTCTACGCTCATTAATATTGAATATTCCTGATTTCAAATATGATCCCAAAATATGATATTATCAACATACATGTGTACCACGAAAATATCTTCCCTATTTGATCTCACAAATAGGCAGTGATTAACCCCTCCTCTTATAACATATGTATTCCTCAAATAAGTGTCTAATTTAGTGTATAGATACTGAGGAGCATGATATAATCTATAAAATTAATTCTTTAAGCTATAAAACATTAATTCATCATCATTGATTTTAAAAACCCAATAGTTATTATTTAATAATATCCAAAATTATAAATCCATTAAAACATTCCATCGTCACATCCACTTGATGAACATTAGATTCTATTTGAATTTTAATTTCCCAAAAAAAGTATTATTGACTTCAACCTCACTATTAGTTAACATGATTCTTTTATTTCCATCGATTCAATATGATAATTTCGCTTAAATTAAAACATTTCCTTATTTTAAATCACTTTCCTTGTGTATAAAAGTAGTAATGGAGCACCATCTATATTCCAATGATGTTATGATCATTCAAAAATTTACAAGAACTTATGTCTATTTTTTTTCACATTTTTCCAATTCAACATTCATGGATTTAAACCATGGTTCAACCTTTTTAAGATATTTAAATGATCTAATTTCCACCTATTATAATAGAGAATTGTTCTCACCATTTATGATTATTTTTATTTTTATTGGAGTAGATTTTATGTAATATTAATTGACTCATTATTCCAAACCCTTCTACTTATTCCTTAAGTCAATAGTTTAATATATTTTGTAGATTATTTTTTATTTGAAAAAAATCATGTTCCTCATTTTTATGTGATTTTATTTACTTTTACAGTTTAATTAATCTTCTTATTCTTCATCAAAAAATTTATTCAGCATTGAATTTTTGAAATTATTACCACAATTTTATTCGATAACACTTTTATTGTCACTTTACAGAATTTTATTTGGCATCGTATTAGTTCATTCATATTCTATATTATTTCATGGGTAACGAAATAAAATGCATTCATCATATTCATCACTATATGTTTCTTGGTTTAATACTTTGATTCAAATGTAACACTTGAAATGAAAAACTCTAAAGTGTTTAAACATATACTTCCATCTATTGAAAATTTCAAATACTGTCATCATTACTGTAGGACATAGAAAAAATGTGTTTGTTTGTACTTGTCCACGAAAAATACTTACACATAATAATATATTGATATTCCACTATTGGTAAGAAGTGTATTCTCATGTTAATGTACATTTGGTTTTTCTATTAAATAAGTACCTTTTGTTTTTGTTTCTTAATAGATGATACTTAATGCTTGATTCTTAACTTTTATAGATAAATATCCACCTCAATAAGATTATATTTCATACCATTATATGATCAATGTATTTTAATCTATATTCATGTTTTATGTTCTTCACGCCACCAAAAAAACATTTAATAGAATCCATGATATCCATTATAGTATGCATGAATATAATACAAACAATTATGGAAAAATCATTAGAAAACATATTGAACTTCCTCTCAACTTGTGTTCAAAGATGTATCCTCAAACAACACCTATAAGTATGAATTAGATCAAGAATATTTAATTCACTATTATGTTTTCGATGAAAGGGATTTCTCATCACCACCCCTTGATAGATACATCACTTGACTTTTCCCAATCATGCTTAATTTCAGAATATCTATATGAACATTAATATTTATTAAATTATCCAAGATATATTGACATATATGTTCAAGAATACAATTCCATAAGTTTTTATCTAATTCCACCATAAGGAGATATATGTTCTCGTTTATATCAAGTTAATATAGATTTTAATTTATTCTCTATCCATTTATTAATGATTTTATTTCTTTTCTTTTTATAAGTAAACTCTTTATATGGAATTTTACTTTGTATCCTGGTCCACATAATAGAGATACACTCAAGATAGAATTATCTAGTATATTTTTATCTCATTGTAATAAAGTTTAAATTTTCAACATCCCTTTATCTTCAATTATAAATAATTACAAAAATAAAAATGTGTCATAAATAATTCCCTTTACATTCTTTAGAATGTTCATGTTCTTAGTAAAGTTGGATTGACACCAACTTTAAAGTATCTATGTTTTGTTATTTATTTTTTATTTGAGAGAGATCTTGGATAATAAAACATTATATATATTATTATATTACTTTAATGGTATTCCATGTTTATTTGAGACATATGATGGTCTAATATGTTCAGATTTTTGAATGGGTCATAATTCCTAGGTGAACTTGAATTTTGAGTTTGGTCGACATACCAACATGAATTATAGACATTGAATATAATTAAGGTAGTCTGAAAAACATGAATAATTTTTTTATATGAAAGTTAAGGATCTTCATGTGACTCAATAGTTTGAATGGGTTTCAGAAGCATTAGGATCCAAAATCCTAGTTTTGGGAAAAATAGAGAGAGGCACACAATTGGCTCAGGGTCTGTCTAAACATGAAACTTAAACTATGAAACTTGTTTTCTAAGGGGAAAATGTTTTTTTAATCATATTACACATTAATAATAAGTGTGTGTTAGAGTGTAGGTGTTTAGAGTAACTTAAATGGTTGGAGCATGGTTTTTCAAAACATGTAGCCAAACCATACAGGGTGTGTATCATCTTAGATAGTGAGCACCAAAATATTGGCACATGGTTTTATAAACCATATGGTAATCGTGTGGATTATTATGGAGTCTAAAATTACCTTCCCCCTCCTTCAATAAGAAGCCCCCTCCTACTTTTCTTCTACCATACATGTGCCTCTCCTCCAATAGATGTAGAGCTTCTCTATTCCCCTCCTCTAGGATTTGAGCCTCTTACTTCATCTGAGCTCTGAATTGAACATCATCAAGTGAATTGGAAGAGTAGTGGTAACACATTCAATCCTTTTGATTACTTTTATAGATTTTCTCACCATACATAATGCTAAATTAGTGTGATCTATTTTACCCTATTTTTGGGGCGTTGGTCTTAAAGACCAATTTATCTCATCTGAACTTAGGGTAGAGGCCGATATTCAATAAACGAGTGCTTACAAGTATAATTTTAGTGGTTTATAGATTTACCTAAAATTTTAAATATGATATGGGGTGTTTTATTTAATACTCACACATGGGTTATCTAAGTGGGACCCTAAAGTAATTAATGCACATATTTAAATTGATTAATTGATGTTATAAACTATTTTGTAATATGATCTAGTCTATTTATATATACTAAGATGGGTATGGGAATTTTGACCAATTGGGTGGGTTAGGTTGGTTGTGTAATTTAATTATTAAACATTATATGATGTAAATAGATCATTGGGAATGTGATTAACATGGACCTAGTTATTGAGGTGATTTTGATCACTAGGAATGCAATTAATAGGTTAATCAGGCTGATGGAATTGACCGAGATATATGGTATGGTTTTGAATTTCAAATTGAGGTGATTAGATCATAAGGTGAGGGCATGGACCACAAAACTTGGGATGGTGTTTTCCATCATACTTGAGTGATGTGGCCGCATGTGGAAATGAGGATTGTGGTTAGTAAGGATTAGGAAAAGTTTGTGATTAATGGACACCATTTTTGGACAATGTTACCATTGGAGTATTGTGCACACAGATATCACTCAGTTGAGGTGGTATTGACCACTACTTCTGGGTGGAGGCCTCCATAGATATTTATGCTTAGGAGATGGTTTTGACCATAAAGTATGGAGGAGGTTCTCACAATAGAAATACATGATTGATGGTGATCGAACAGAGGGTGATGGTGTTGGGACCATAGGTTTGGGGATGCAACTCTCTATTATACTTGAGGCCAATGAGCCAAGATTATTGGATGATGGATATCTTTGTACCTTAGAATTCCAGTGTGTTGAGATGATAATTATTTGTAATATAAGGGAGGATGGATATCACCATACCTCAAGATGTTAGCCGGTTGAGCCGATTGTGACTTTATGAGAGGAGGTCTGAGGGACCTAGGACTTACTTATGGTTGTGCTATTAGGACACTTGTTACTTGATTGGTGGAATATGAGGTGTCAGATTGAATGAGGTTCCAATGAGATATTTATGGGAGGATACTGAAGGCTCTCCATGTTTGATATTTTTTTGGGTATGCCTAGGTATTGAGACACAAGGCATCAACATTGAAAAAATATATTTTAAGACTTGTATTACAAGAAAATATATATATTATTGGCCATATATTAATGTATATATAAATCTATATATACCGTTTTTGGATGAAGTTGGTAAACACACACTTTTGGCTATTGAGCACAAGTGGAGTGGGTTATTTATTATGTGTGAGATGATTTTATTAAATTTTTGGACACATAAAATGTATAATTATTGATATATTATAGGAACAAATTGGTGGTGGCATAATGAGTTCATACTCAAACCCTACATGTGACCCAAGTTACACATGTAGAATTTATGGTTTTGAGATCAGGGATGTACTAATTTTGTATGGGATGGATGTCAGTGGACCAGGATTATCCTCTGTTTTAAGTTAGACCTTATTTTGAATTTTTATATATGTACATATATAGTTGGCCATATGAAACCCTGCATATCTATTTGTATGACCTTTTTTGACATATGTATTAATATAAAAATAGTTGATACTTTTGGTCCTGTTATTACTACTTCAGTTTGTATATGCTTCCACTGTATTTATTCTATTTCTTCTGTTGTTATGGTCCTTCATCCACTATTTTATACACATATAAATCATTAGTATTATAATTAATTGATGTTATAGTATCCACACTATCACGTAATAAGACCCTCACTACTATTTGACATCCTATGGAGTATGGGGAGGTCCACCTAAGGCATAGTCTCCCATCGTCCTGGAGCATATATATAGTGGAAAACTAGATCAGGTTGCTACAAATGGTATCAAAGGAGTTTCTTTTCATTTGTTATCTCACTATTATCTCTATGGTATAACAAAGAATAGGGTGTATTCAAAACTAGGTAAAGAGATCATATTTGGGTGCCTAAATCCCCATGCATGGGGGATATACCATGTTTCCAAGGGTGGGAAATTGATATTATGATTTTTTCTTTTATAGTTGATTTATTTACACCTCAAGTGGCACACTTGGGTGTGATGTTATTGGATTATAAGGTTTTGACCCTTATCCCAATATAGAAAGGGAGGAATATTTATGTTCCATTATAGGAACATAATGTGATGTGATATATGTATGAGACAATGAATAATTTATTGGGAAATTTTAATGTGCTAATAAGGGTTTGGATCTTTAAAGTGTCAACAAAAAGGTAAAAAGTTTTTTCCTTATTATAATTTTTGGTGGCATTCTACTTAGCCATACCAGGTATGTGGTTCCATGTGAGACTGATATGTGATTTTATTTGTATGATATATGGGTTTGACTCTATTATGGGTAGGTAGGAGAAATTAATGGGGTGATCCATTTAAAATTTCAATAAAATGTTAATAAATGTTTTCCTATATAGAATTTTGGTGGAATTATATTCATCCTCTCTAAATTGATGATATATGATGCATATTATATGTGATTCCTAACTATAATATGGGTAAGTGGGGGACATGTGTCTAGAAAAAACATGATACCTAAATCTGTTATCGGTAGGTAAGGGTCCATGATGCCAGATGTCATGTGACATGGGTGTGGTAAGAAAATGTAAGGGAGGTGAGATGCACTACCTATTACATATTTCCCAATCTACAATATATATATTTTAATTTTATAGATTTTTGGCCATTTTTTCGGTATTCATCATGAAAAAACCTATATGAATTCTGGTGGATCGTCCGGAGGGAGGAGAAATTTCTCCTCTAGAGAGTGTAGGATATGAGTCCCAAGAGTGTTGGGATGAGGCCCCTGAGGGTCAGGATAATTATGAACCATAGGTATTGTCTCTGGTACATGTGGGGAGGTCACAGAAGATGGAAAATTTTGGGCCATAGTTAGACGAACAACTCAGGGTTATGTTGTTATAGGTCATACATGGTATTGATAGTTTAGGGAGCTGATCCATCCATGGAAAATATGATGTGGGAATTTCAGTCTCATCACCCACCATTGTTTTAGGGTGAGGGTGGATCATGAACTGGATCAAGTCTATGTAGATTATTTGTGGATAGCTTGAGACACCCTCTGGTCAAAGGGTAAATATTGATTCATACATTAAGAGCCGGTGGTATGTACAAGTGAAAGATGGTAGACAAGAGGAGCTAGCTTGGAAGGATTTTGAGGAAAGGTTGTTTGAGAACATTTTCTTGAATATTTTTATGGAGGATAGAGCCTAGGAGTTAATGAAACTACAATAGGGTGATATTTCCATTGTTGATTATGTAGTGAATTTCACATACCTATTCCAATTCTCACCACCTATGGTGGGAAATAACATCTCCAGGGAGAGGCGTTTTGAGGATGGATTGATTCACACCATAAATATTTAGGTGAATATATTGAGACTAACCTCTTTTTTAGAGGTAGTGAATCAAGTGTTGATAGTTGAGGAAAACATTATTGATCAGTCATATTCAAGATTGGTGATGACATCGGGTAAGATTATCAATGATTCTTCAGGTATCTAGATACAAGATCAAGATGATTCTTATCAGGGAATTTCAACCAAAGACACTGGTAGGACACTTAGGAGTGGTTCTACAATGGTGTGCTTATAGTGTGGGAAGTAGAGGCATGTTTGGACTCGGTGTGAGTAGGATTCAAAGGAGTGTTGGGAATATAGTAGGATGGGGAATCTGGAGAGTTTCTGCAAGAATTTGTCTCGGATAGATGGGATCCAGGGACCGAGTTAGACTTAGGGATCTGAGGAAGGACTGGGAGTGGTACCAAAAGCTTTTAGTTTGGATTATTCTGCATTCATATGTCATTAAAGGGAGATAAATACCCAAGAATGGATTCAGTCGATGATAACTACTATAGCTTCATAGGAGAGTCAAGCATTGGGTAGCTATGATTCAATCCAGGTGCATGACGTTGAGATTCCAGGTGTAGAGTAGGTCAGGGATCTAATGATGGTTATAGGTATGCCTTCATTGTGGAATGTAATTTTGTTTTTGGGAATGTATGGTTTTGAGGGCATTGGATGAACATGTTCTATTTGGACTAACCAGGCGCTAGTTAGTATGTGGGCATCTGTTATGATGTGTGATTTGTATGTGGTTCCTAAGCATCAATGTCATGATGGGAAGACACACACACACACACAAATAAACAGACACACACACATGTCTATATATATATATATATTATGTGGGATTACTTTTGAGAATCAATTTTGATGTAGTATATTTTGGAATCTAATGAGATACATGACTTGATGGGTGTTGTAACACCCCGAGATTTTATGAGAAGTAATCTTTTAAATTTATTTGATGTCTTGTGTTTTATGCTACACTAATATTATCTTGTACTATACAAAACAACATATTAGATTGAAGTATACGCAACACTATTATTGGATCATGTTACACAAAATTTCAAGTTCGTTTGATAAAAGTTATTCTATGAAATATTGAGTGTATATATATCTTTTTAATTTATAAATGAAATATGGTTGGATTATATTATACACAACAACAAATGAATATTTCACTTCATGCAACCCTAACTTGGCTTTCTTTACATGCAATCGTGACCTTCCATGTTAGCGTGTGTTGTACGCAATACCGAGTTTCACTAAACAATGATATGTTATTACAATATTATATAAACTAGCCATTATGAATAGAAATACCCACTTTTTGAGATTTTATAAATTTATCTTTCAAAATGGACTTCATTTTTTTATTCGGAATATCGAAATTAGCCTAGGGTGATTTTTTGATATTTTTCTGAAAACATTCAATTTTTGATGAATAGTGAAAACACTATGTTACTATTTAAAAACACACATTTTATTTAAATAATTATTTATTTTATTTAAATTTATTTTAGGTCAAAATTTATAAATATTACCAATATAAGTTCAATATAATTCATTGGTGTCATTTTATAATAGTGTTAGATATATAAAAATTTAATTGAACTTTTCACCGTCTTTTAGCTACCTCCTAGGAGCTTTTTGCAAACATACATAAAACATAATTTTACCGCTTCTGTGAGTGGAATTTAAAAAATCTGAGAGATATGGTTAATATCAATGGGTAAAATGTGGTTCAATAAGATACAAATAATTTTTGGCGAATAGTAACTTTTTACTTTTATTTACAACAGTTAAAAGTAAATATGGTAATTAAGGGTAAAAATGATATTATTATTACCCTAAAAATGTCCTAATTGTATTTTATAAGTTTAATTAGACCAAAAACTAATTAGGAATATAATATTATCATTTAGATCTACTTGTATTAGATTAGGACACTTATTATAATTTTATTTAAAAAAGAGTTAAAATAATAAAAATCAAAGTTTAATAAATAAATTTTTTTTTAATATAGGGTTATACATAAGATAAATTTGACTGTAAATATTAATTAGAAATATAAAAATATTTCCTACCTAATGGTGTTTTATTTATAATTTTTATTCATTAAATAATTTAACTAATTTACGACACAATGGTGATGAAGTAATTACATAAATAATGAAATATTAATATAATTGATCTTATAAATACCCAAATAAATGTAATTTGAGACTTTTTATGATTTACAATAATTTTCTAGGTTAATATGACATGTTATTATTGATTTAATTAACCTTTTTTGAACTAATCATGTTGTTATTATTTTCACAATAATCATGTACCAAATAGTGTCAAAATTGACATAAAATAGTTTTGAAACAAATATTATATTATTAATTGTTATTTAATTCCTAAAAATCTAAGGTTCAGCAAAATTAAATATGTAAGGATATATATATATATATATGAATAATTAACCACTTGGGGTTCGTTTGTCTTGTTATAGTAAGTTTTTTAACCATATAGTGTAAGAAAACAAAAAGACACGGTAAAAGTTAAATTAATTAACTTAGAGTTAAATCAAAATGATAATGATACAATAGTAACATAAACTTGTCTAAAACATATTTTTTGAGAGGATTTCGACCCATACCCACCTTATATTCGAAATAAATCAATTTTTAGCTATTAAAATACCGAATATGACTTTATTATAAAATAATATTTTCAGTTTTCTAAAGGTGCCCCTCTCCTCCATTATAAAAAGGGCACCCCTTCCCACTTCTCTTCACACCCTTTTGAGCCTTGAATCTTGGAAAAAACCTTCCAATTTCTCTTCTAAACCTCTCAAGTTACATCATAGAGGTTATGTTCTTCTCAAAATACCAACTCTAGTGCCCTAAGAAGAAGTTTAAAGGAGGTGCGTCGAGGAATAGGTAATCTCTTCTACCGACTCTTTCAAGTTTCTTTCTTCTTCTACATCCACTTCTTTAGTTGTTTCTTTATAAAGTAAAAAAATAAGTATTAATTATATTATGATATTTTATTATAAATATAAAACAACCTTATTTCACCTTCTATCCATCCTACAGAAAATGAAATCACCGCGCGTGCGTACGTACAGAATACCGTCTCCACGCCGTGGTGTAATTAGTTTTTCCACCACCACCTTACCTGGATGGGTATAATGGTGTAAAGAATAACTATATATAATTATTATAACATAATACGGATTATATGATATTATATCATCCACTACAATATCATTCAATAAATATGGGAACGATATCATCTCTTGTGCGTACGTACGGATTACTGTCTCCACGACGCGATGAGATTCATTTTCCATATTAACAAATAAAGAATGATTATAACGTATATATAACAAGTAATAATTTAATATATGACATAATAATGATACTGTATTTATGTATATATATATTTATGTCATCTACTTAATTCCATTCAATTCAATAATGAAACTAAAAACAACGTTCATGCGTACGTACAACCAACCGTCTCCATAAACGGTGTATTTCATTTCATTCATCTATCTATTATATATATATATACTGAATATATATGATATATAAGTCATTATTTACATTCTGGAATTAATTAAATTATTATATAAGTAATAATAGTATCATGAACAACAAGTCCAAACACGTACGACAAATGAAAAGAATATTACCCCAAATGTTGCTTTATCATGGAATTAACAAATGAACGGGTAATGTAAATATATAAGTGAACCATATATGATATCATAAATATTATTATGGTTCTGTCACAAGTTAATAATATGTTTAAACCCACTATAGAAGAGTATCAGACACACATGTAAGAAATTTGACATAAGGTAAGGGATAACTATTCCAATCTCATTCTTATCCGAGATTGTTAGTTGTAAGTATTTACTGGGGTTATTGTTATAAATATTCCCATGTTTTCTAAATATGTTTTAATTTAATTTTAAATTCCTTTTTACCCATTTTTGAAATTTACCACATGTTATGAAAGGAATCTTACTTTTTTTTACCACACGGGGAACTTTTTGACTTTTCCGACAAAAGTACAAGAAGAATGTTATTTTTAACTTATACGGCGTGAACAGATTTTCATAGTTTCATAACGCCTCATTTTCATGAATATTACTCTACAAGATGTTATGAATATTTTCAAAAAAATAGTTTTCTTTTAAAATTTCATGGAATTTTGTGAAAAGAAAATGATTTTGAAGAATAAAGGATATTTTCCTCAAGAATTCATTTCAAGTGTTTTGTCAAAACTATTTTACATCTAAGATGAAATTATTTAATATGTGTATGTTTCAAGTATAATGTCTCTATGATTTACATGGTTTCACTTTCCTTATGATGAAATTATATCCATTTGTTTTATATGGATTATGTTATGATGGGATGACGTTTATGAAATCCATTTTATTCTTTTGGTTATGATGAATGATTTATGTTTATTTTGTGGCACAAGTAAGAATGATTTCATTATGAGATGGGTGGGACCTATATCTCCCTCAAATGCATTGGGTAAATATTTATATCTCATGAGATAGACATGTATGGAATGGTAAGTTAATTCGGTTCAGTGATACAGGACTGGAACGAGGAGTGAACTCGATTCAGAAAGGGACTTTGTCCACTAAGATGGTCTTGGCAGCAATGTCGTGGCTACTATGGAAATTATGTCATGTGATTAATGGTTTTACACAATTAAATGTTTTATTCCCATGCTATTTTATCATTATTTATGTCCCTTTATGATATATGCCTTACGTAATTCCAAGATTTATGTCTTTTCTCATGATTTTGATGTTTAGATTTTATGTTCAAGTTTTTGCATTCAAATGTTTATGGATTGTTTTATATTCTCTATGTTTACCATTACTGATCATTTGAGCTCACCCTTTTTATGTTTTATTTTCCTCAGGATATAAATAAAGGTTTTAGGTAAGAAAACCAAAAGGGAAAGATCTTTTTTGGGAGATGTTGATGATCTTTCACAATGATTAGAAGATTACATTCCGAGATTCCAAAGACACTAAACTAATACGGTATTTGGGCGTCTGTTTTTGTCTTGTATTAAGTATTCTGAAAAATTAATGTAATGTCCATGTATGTTAAGCTTTGGGTCTCTATAGTTGGTATCAGAGAAAAGGTTTAGTTAACCTTTGGAAACTAGGATGCGAAAACTTTAGTTAAATCCCTAGAGATATTTTTAATGTATGTCTAGGGATGTCCCTAAGGTTAAGTATACGTATAGGTTAGAGTCCTAGAATTATGTTGACGATCATGAATATACTTGGGTGAACATAAGGTGTCATGGATTAAATAATTTTTGATAAGTTAGACATTCCATAAGTGACTTTTTATGATTATGTGGTTCCTCGTTATTTTAACTATTTTTTACACTATGGTTTCTTGTCATAGTCAATGGAGGGAACGAGAAGGAATTCAGTTAACATTGATTCCAATGGAAAAAATGGTGACTATGATCAATGAAATTGTGTAAAACCTGGAGAGAAAGATATTGTGATTATGCCAAATCAGTCATCTGGATATATTATTAACAAGGTGAACTTTAAATGTATTCCTAAGTCATCAAATAAGAGGAAGATGGAATTTTATGCATGTTCGCATGGTGAAGAGCATAGAGAAAGGAAGATTGAGATTTCTAAATAAGGGAAGAAGAACCTTGAGGAATACCTCAAATGGAGGGGAAGATGTTATCTATGTGGAGAAAATGTTCATAGAGTGACAGACTGTTATGGAGTCCAATGCCTTATCTGCGGAGAACATGGGAATTACCCAACCCAATGACCCGACCTAAGAAGTTACTTCTAAATCAAGGAAGGACCCATTCCATGCCAATAATTAAAGAGGATGAATTTAAGGGATTATGTATTGGAATTCAATAATAATGTTGTTGAGGTACTTTTGTAGTATATTGAAATATCTGTGTATTGGTCCATTGTTGATTTCTATAATAATATGGTACCGGTAACCATGAAAGGTTATTCAAATATTTTTGGAAAGAAGATGATATGCGCATAATGAAGGGATAATGAGAAAATAATATGTTTGATAGTATTCATGAGCTCATGGCTAATAAAAGCACAAAGTGATATCATGATTTGAGTATATAGTTTTTTTTTGGGATTTTTGTATGTGGAAAGAGTTAACTTTTGACAAAATTCATGTTTTCACTATAGTTCTATGGTAATTTATGTTTCAAGAGAATACATGATTAAGGTATTCACATGTTTGGAATGTGATAAACAAGATATTTCTTATGATATATGGGGGATAAAAGATGGTATCCACATGCTTGTTATGTGACCTTTTCAGAAATTGTTTTCTTTATACTATGATATTGGACAGTTTTATTTTGGATTATCCTAAAGATTAGAATGGATTATGTTGGACATGCGATAATATTATTTAAGGATAGAAATTGTTTTTTTATATCATTTCTGGAATGTTATAGTAGTATAGTTTTAGAAAAAGGACAACCCATAGGATGAGAGACAACCTATCGCGTCAGACAAGGCTGTGGGAATCGAACCCACAACTGAAGTGCGACAGGCCATTATCACATAGCACTGTCCTACAAGAAGTCCCTGGTTAGTAGAAACTAGTTTTATTATATTAAGCGGTATGATATATGAAGTATAAGTCCATTTTAGGAACCATATAGGATGAATATCACTATAGATGGACTTATGTATATTTGATAACTTTTGCTAACCTTATGTTTGAGACAGATAGAATGCCCTATAATTCTATCGTATGATCTACTAACACTTCACGAAAGACAAATTCAACTTCATTTATTTAAGAGATGATATGGAAATTTTTCAAGGCACAAAAAAGAACAAGATTGTACCAAAATCAAGTAAGTATTTCTCTTAATTCAAAAAATATTCAACATTAGAGAAATGATCTTAAAAACCAAAAATGTTGTCCTAGTTCCCTCATATCTGATGAATCAGATGGTACCTTAGATCATCACAATTTTTTGGCTTTGGGACTATTTGTAATGCCCCGACCCCAGTTACCTAGAGTCGGTGCATTATTACATAACATTGGCATGATCACAAGGAAGATAAAATCTCGAAAGACCGATTGGTTTAGTAGTATTGGAAACACTAGATATAATAATAAGTTTTACATTACATCATAAAAATGAAAACTACAATAACATGGTCTCCTTAGTCCACACTCATATCCTCACTGACTATTCTTGCAAGTCAGTCATAATACACTTCTTCACATCCTGGAAAAAACAAAACATTGAAAGGGGTGAGCTCAAATGCTCTGTAAGGATAACAATATAGCGGAAACTTTCATAAGAAAACATAAGCATTTAAGGAAATTAATAACTAAAACAAAAGCCTTATTAAACTTGAACTTCAGCATAATATGGAAAAAGTAAAATAAAATAATTCCATTACTTACTCACATGGATATTCTACTAGACGAATAATCACATGAAATATCAATAACCACTTTCATAATGAGGGAATGTATAATGCCAGACATTCTGAGACATTTTGTCAAGGCATCGGCCAAGACATCTAAAATGATTAAGGCCTTGGCCAAAACCATAAATCAAATTGGGAAAGGGCCTCGGCCAATTCCACGTCTAGTTGTCTCATGAGACCTACCGATGCATCGAGGAGCTATAGTGGGATCCACCCGTCACTTATTAAGTCCAATACATTCATCATATGAATAGGTTTAAACATAACATAAATATTCGTATTAAAATTAGCATACAAAATGTCAACAATTTCTCCATAAACTATGGATGGTATAAAAATAACACATCCACAGTCAAATATATCACAAAATCTTCAATGGAAGTTTTGTATCATAAATCAATTTCAATTAAACTTAAAACTCATCAAAGGATGTTGACATAGATGAAATCAAAGCTATTTGAGAGAAATCTATCTCTTTTTTGAAATCATTTAAAAGTACCATAATAATACATTTACTTTGAAAATATTCTTATAAGCTTGTAAGGGAAGCTTCAACGAAGTTATAATGGCGGAAAATAGGTTCACCTGCCGTATAAGTTAAAAAAACATTCTTACCTTAAATTTGTCAAAAAGGTCAAAAAGTACATTGTTTAGAAAAAGACGGTAAGATTCCTTTCAAAAATGTATAAGGGTATAAATGAATTTAACCCATTTTCCATTTAATAGTAAAAATGTTTTGAAAGACATTTTTAAGAAACATGGATGCAGATGATAACGAGGTCCCAGTAGATAATTATGTATAAACAACCTTGGATAATGAAGAGGTTGTGAAGTAAACCCTTACCTTGTACTTTTCCTTGGTTGGGTTAGGTTAACCTCCTATATAATGGTGAAATAATTGTTATTAAATTATACAAGAATCATATACATTCATATGATATCATATATGATCTTTTAACATTTCTTTGTTAATAATATCTTAGATTTATCGTTGTTTCGGGTGTTAACTTACTCATTTTCTTTTATATGTTTTGTTACGTAAGTCATGTTTTTCATGGATAGGTTGTATATTATTCATATCCAGAATGATATCATGTCCTTAAACATTATTCAAATGATAATTATACTTGAATGGATACGACGGAGAATGAATCTCATCGCGTTCGTGGAGACGGTAGTCCGTACGTACGCACGAGCAACACTATCATTATTTTGATATTAAAATAATATATAATTGGATAGTATATCATATATACAGAATAATTATTATGTTATATTTATTATTTACATGAATTATATATCATTATTATACCCATCTAAATAATAATATATTGAATAACAATTACACCACGACATGGAGACGGTAAGCCGTACATACGCACGTATGGTGACATGTCATTCAAATGACGGGTAGAATACTGAATATGGTTGTTCCATATTTATAATAACATCACAGTATATAGAAGATACTGGATTTATAATTTTATAATTGAAATAATAAACAAAGAGGGAGTGGAAGAAGAAAGAAACTTGAAAGAGGGTGATGAAAACGTTACCTCTTCTTCGGGTTCTTCCTTTTGATTTGATCCAAAGGACTACTTAGGATGGCTTTTTGGCTAAAGTAAAACTTCTAGGATGAAGGGAGAGAAGTTGGGAGAGTATTTGGGCAGATTTTGGCCGAACCAAAAGGCTTCAAAGTGTGAATAAGGTGGTATAGGTGGGGGCCTTTTATAAGAGGAGAGGAGGGGCTCTTTTGGAAAGATTAAAATGTTACATTATTTTGAAAAGCGTTTCGGATTCTAAAGCTCCCACAATGATATATTTCTAGGATAAGGTGATAAGGGTTCGAAATATGCTTATACAATAGGTTTTTGACAAGTGTATGGCTTATATATTACATTATCTTTTCATTTTATTTAAATCGTTAATTAATGAGGTAAATGCTGCATCATCATTGTGTCATAAAAAAATTTAATTTATTTAATGTCTAAAAATTCTAAAAAAATAACCATAATGTAGGAAATAGTTTTAGCTTTCCAATGAATATTTATGGTCAAAAATATGACTTGTATAACCCCATTTAAATTTTTTTTAGTAAAATAACTCATGTTTGTGACATTTTTATTTTAACATTAAATAAAATGTTTTTAATGTCATTTTCCCACCAAAGTGGCTCCATGGGGTCCCCAAGTTGACACATGGACTTTATTGGTCGGCCATTACTCATAAAATAGGTATAGGACAAGTGTAAGGGTATTTTCATATTTTTATAATATCATTTTTACCTTAAATTTCACTAATTACCTTTAATCGTGATTAATTAAACTTAAAAGTTACTATTCACCAAAAATTATTTTAATCCCATTGAACCACATTTTACATCCTAATGACAACCATGTGTGTCGGATTTTTTAAAATCAAATCACAGAAGTGGTAATATTTTAATTTAAACGAAAAATCAGTTATTTAACTACCACTTAGTGGTTTCACTATTCATCAAAAATTGAAGTTTTTCATAACAATGCCAAAATTTCACCCTAAGCTATATTTGATATTCCAATTTCAGAAATGATGTATATTTTAAAAAATTACAAACATATAAGTTGCATTAATTAATTTCATAATTAATTCCCACTGTCACAACAAATAACATGTTTTTAAGAAACAATTTATATCAAAAGATTGACAATTGTTTATGTCCAATTTTAATGTGAAATTATTTCTAATAAACACCATTGGATAAAATGGTAAAAATATATTCTAATTATAATTTAAAACCACTCCTTAGTATAATTTATCACTATTAATTATTTTGATTTTAAAAGTTGTTTTTAATTAAAATTTAGTAATTTTCACTATTCCTCAAAATATAAAAGTTATCTGAAAAATATCAAAATTTCACCTTAGGATAATTTCGATATTATGAATCCAAAAATGAAGTCCATTTTGATAAATAAAATTTATAAAATTTCAAAAAGTAGGTATTATTATTCACAACGACTAGTTTAATTAGTTGTGGTGTGTGTTAGAACTCGAGGTTGCGTACAACACACGCTATTGAATTATTCGAAGGGAAATGTACCGTGGAAGCTTGGGGTGTTACATTCTCCCCTCCTTAAAATAATTTCATCCTCGCAATTTCTAGGGTATTACTGCATAAAAAGACTCGGGTGGTTCTTCATCATAAGTTCCTCAGGTTCCCACGTTGCCTCTTCCATTTTATGATTTCTCCACAAAACCTTTACCAGACGAGTCGTCCGGTTTCTCAGCACCTGTTCCCTCACATCAAGAATTCTGATGGGCTCTTCACAATAAGATAGATCGGGTTCCAGTTCTAATTCCTCATAGGTAAGTACATGTGTTGGGTCGGGCATGTATTTTCTCAATAGCGATATGTGGAAATCATCGTGAACTTAGGAGAGATTTGGCGGCATTGCCAAACGATAAGCTACAACCCTAATACGATCTAGAATTTCGAAAGGACCGATGTACCTGGGACTCAATTTACCCTTCTTACCAAAACGTATAACTCCCTTCCACGGAGATACCTTTAGGAAAACATGATCTCCCACCTGAAATTCCAAATCCTTTCTTCTATTATCGACATAGCTCTTCTGGCTACTTTGAGTTGATTTGATGTGGTTTTGGATTACCTTCACCTTTTCCATCATTTCTTCTACCAGTTCTGGTCCCACACTTATAACAAACTCCCATTCGCTTCAGGAAAATTCCAAGGTGTTTTTTCCCACAGTTATCACATATTGGAAAATTCTTCTTTTCCCTCATCCCTTTATCAATCATTCTCTCTTCCATCCTTTTCTTCTCTTTCATCCCTTCAAATCCATAAGACTCAGAGAATTATCTAATTATCTTATTAACACATGATACTATTTCTTCATATGTTGATAACACATGGGAGAATATTTCCCTTCTAAATGTTGGCTTAATACCATGAAAGATATGATCCTTCTTACTCTTTGGATCATACGTATTGATGGAGTTCACATTCCTTCTACTGGGCGCCATTTCTATACAATTCCATAAACTAGGTTAGTTTATGAATCGAAATACATAATAAAAAACTTGAAAACACTTATTATAAATTGAACTATTTATGGATATAATCCATAATCATAAAAAAATGTTTTCTTTTAGGAAGTATATACTCATAACCCTTCATAGTGGTTTCTAAAGAAAATGTGAATTATCCTAAGCATATCCCCCGGGAGTGTCGTAACCAAGAGTGCAGCAAGGCCCGTTGTCGTGCACCAGTTCCCGTTCGAGTCTAGCTCAAAGCGGTGTTTTTGGGTTTTACCCCTAGGTACATCTGTGCCAGAGCCGCCTCTACCTGCTCGTATCCAGACAGGGATGTATTGCTCGGAAAACTCACAAAATCTCTATAATACCAAAATTCTAGGAAGTTCTTCTATACTAATCCTTAAAGTCTATCTTCAGGCTATGTTCTCTAATCATATTTTATCTAAATCTAGCTTCCAAGGTTAGTACTAAACTACCTCTGATACCAACTGTAACACCCCGACCCTAGTTACCTAGAGTCGGTGCATTATTACATAACATTGGCATGATCACAAGGAAGATCAAATCTCGAAAGACCGATTGGTTTAGTAGTCTTGGAAACACTAGATATAATCATAAGTTTTACATTACATCATAAAAATGAAAACTACAATAACATGGTCTCCTTATTCCACACTCATATCCTCACTGACTATTCTTTCAAGTCCGTCATAATAAACCTCTTCACATCCTGGGAAAAACAAAACATTGAAAGGGGTGAGCTCAAATGCTCCATAAGGATAAAAATATAGCGGAAAATTTCATAAGAAAACATAAGCATTTAAGGCAATGTATAACTAAAACAAAAGCCTTATTAAACATGAACTTCAGCATAATATGGAAGAAGTAAAATAAAATAATTCCATTACTTACTCACATGGATATTCTACTAGATGAATAATCACATGAAATATCAATAACCACTTTCATAATGAGGGAATGTATAATGCCAAACATTCTGAGACATTTTGTCAAGGCCTCGGCCAAGACGTCTAAAATGATTAAGGCCTCGGAAAAAACCATAAATCAAATTGGGAAAGGGCCTCGTCCAATTCCATGTCTAGTTGTCTCATGAGACCTACCGATGCATCGAGGAGCTATAGGGGGCTCCAGCCGTCACTTATTAAGTCCAATACATTCCTCATATGAATAGGTTTAAACATAACATAAATATTCATATTAAAACTAGCATACAAAATGTCAACAATTTCTCCATAAACTATGGATGGTATAAAAATAACACATCCATAGTCAAATATATCACAAAATGTTCAATGGAAGTTTTGTATCATAAATCAATTTCAATTAAACTTAAAACCCATCAAAGGATTTTGACATAGATGAAATCAAAGCTATTTGAGAGAAATATCTCTCTTTTTTGAAATCATTTAAAAGTACCATAATAATACATTTACTTTGAAAATATTCTTATAAGCTTGTAAGGGAAGCTTCAACAAAGTTATAATGGCGGAAAATAGCCGCACCCGCCGTATAAGTTAAAAAAAACTTTCTTACCTTAAATTTGTCAAAAAGGTCAAAAAGTACATTGTTTGGAAAACGACGGAAAGATTCCTTTCAAAAACTTATAAGGGTATAAATGACTTTAACCCATTTTCCATTTAATAGTAAAAATGTTTTGAAAGACATTTTTAAGAAACATGGATGTGGATGATAACGAGGTCCCAGTAGATAATTATGTATAAACAACCTTGGATAATGAAGAGGTTATAAAGTAAACCCTTACCTTGTACTTTTCCTTGGTTGGGGTAGGTTAACCTCCTGTATAATGGTGAAATAATAGTTATTAAATTATACAATAATCATATACATTCATATGATATCATATATGATCTTTTAACATTGCTTTGTTAATAATATCTTAGATTTATCGTTGTTTCAGGTGTTAACTTACTCGTTTTCTTTTATATGTTTTGTTACGTAAGTCGTGTTTTTCATGGATAGGTTTTATATTATTCATATCCAGAATGACATAATTTCCTTAAACATTATTCAAATTATAATTATACTTGAATGGATACGACGGAGAATGAATCTCATCACGTTCGTGGAGACGGTAGTCCGTACGTACACACGAGCGACAATATCATTATTTTGATATTAAAATAATATATAATTGGATAGTATATCATATATACAGAATAATTATTATGTTATATTTATTATTTACATGAATTACATATCATTATTATACCCATCTAAATAATAATATATTGAATAACAATTACACCACGACGTGGAGACGGTAAGCCATACGTAGGCACGTATGGTGACATGTCATTCAAATGATGGGTAGAATACTGAATATGGTTTTTCCATATTTATCATAACATCACAGTATATAGAAGATACTGGATTTATAATTTTATAATTGAAATAATAAACAAATAGGGAGTGGAAGAAGAAAGAAACTTAAAAGAGGGTGATGAAAACGTTACCTCTTCTTCGGGTTCTTCCTTTTGATTTGATAAAAAGAACTCCTTAGGATAGCTTTATGACTAAAGTAAAGCTTCTAGGATGAAGGGATAGAAGTTGGGAGAGTATTTGGGGAGATTTTGGCTGAACCAAAAGGCTTGAAAGTGTGAATAAGGTGGTATAGGTGGGGGACTTTTATAAGAGGAGGGGAGGGGCTCTTTTGGAAAGAATAAAATGTTACATTATTTTGAAATGTTTTCGGATTCTAAAGGTCCCACAATGATATATTTCGAGTATAAGGTGATAAGGGTTAGAAATATTCTTATCCAATAGGTTTTTGACAAGTTTAAGCCTTAGATATTACATTATCGTTTCATTTTATTTAAATCGTTAATTAATGAGGTAAACGCTGCATCATCATTGTGTCATAAATAATTTAATTTATTTAATGTATAAAAATTCTAAAAAAATAACCCTAATGTAGGAAATCTTTTTATCTTTCCAATGAATATTTATGGTCAATAATATGACTTGTATAACCCCATTTAAAAATTGTTTTAGTAAAATAACTCATGTTTGTGACATTTTTATTTTAACATTAAATAAAATGTTTTTAATGTCATTTTCCCACCAAAGTGGCTCCATGGGGTCCCCAAGTTGACCCATGGATTTTCTTGGTCGGCCATTACTCATCCAATAGGGGTAGGACAAGTGTAAGAGTATTTTCATATTTTTATAATATCATTTTTACCTTAAATTTCACTAATTACCTTTAATCGCGATTAATTAAACTTAAAAGTTACTATTCACCAAAAATTATTTTAATCCCATTGAACCACATTTTACATCCTAATGACAACCATGTTTGTCGGATTTTTGAAAATAAAATCACAGAAGTGGTAATATTTCATTTAAACGAAAAATCAGTTATTTAACTACCACTTAGTGGTTTCACTATTCATCAAAAATTGAAGTTTTTCATAACAATGCCAAAATTTCACCCTAATCTATATTTGATATTCCAATTTAAAAAATTATGTCTATTTTACAAAATTCCAAACATATAAGTTGCATTAATTAATTTCATAATTAATTCCCGCTGTCACAACAAATAGCATGTTTTTAAGAAACAATTAATATCAAAAGATTGACAATTGTTTATGTCCAATTTTAATGTGAAATTATTTATAATGAACACCATTGGATAAAATGGTAAAAATATATTCTAATTATACTTTAAAACCACTCATTAGTATAATTTATCACTATTAATTATTTTGATTTAAAAAGTTGTTTTTAATTAAAATTTAGTAATTTTCACTATTCCTCAAAATATAAAAGTTATCCGAAAAATATCAAAATTTCACCTTAGGATAATTTCGATATTCCGAATCCAAAAATGAAGTCCATTTTGATAAATAAAATTTATAAAATTTTAAAAATTAGGGATTATTATTCACAACAGCTAGTTTAATTAGTTGTGGTGTGTGTTAGAATTCGAGGTTGCGTACAATACATGCTATTGCATTATTCGAAGGGAAACGTACCGTGGAAGCTTGGGGTGTTAAACTATTGGCTTTATCATAGCCATATCCTCTACCACTTTCCATCAGAACATGATGGTTAGATTTATCTTCCATATCCCTATTTTCACCTATGTTCTCCTATGTGGAAACCTAGGGATGAGTTAATTTGGGTAAACGTTACATTTCATACATTAGTTTTTAAAGTTATGTTTTGGTATTACTTTTTATGATGTAGGTTTCTATGAAAGAAACATTCAAGTAGTAAACCATTTATAACCCTGAGGAATTGCGAGGATGAAATTCATTTTAAGGGGGGAAGAATGTAACAACTCGAGATTTTATGAGAAGTAATCTTTTAAATTTATTTGATGTCTTGTGTTGTATGATACACCAAGATTATCTTGTACTATACGCAACACCGTATTAGCTTGCAGAATATGCAACACTATTCTTGTATCATGTTACACAAAATTTAAAGTTTGTTTGATAGAAGTTATTCTATGCAATATTGAGTGTATATAAATATATATACATATTCAATGTATAAATGAAATATGGTTGGATTATATTATACACAACAACAAATGAATCTTTCACTACACGCAACCCTGACTTCGCTTGCTTTACACGCAATCGTGACCTTCCATGATAGCGTGTGTTGTACGCAATATCGAGTTTCACTAAACAATGATATGTTATTAAAATATTATATAAACTAGTCGTTATGAATAGTAATACCCACTTTTTGAGATTTTATAAATTTTAACATTCAAAATGGACTTCATTTTTGGATTCAGAATATCAAAATTAGCATAGGGTGAATTTTTGGTATTTTTCTGAAAACATTCAATTTTTGACGAATAGTGAAAACACCAGGTTACTATTTAAAAACCGACTTTTTATTGAAATAATTATTTATTTTATTTAAATTTATTTTAGGTCAAAATTGATACATAATACCAATATAAGTTCAATGTAATTCATTGGAGTCATTTTATAATAACTTTAGATATATAAAAATTTAATTGAACTTTTCACCGTCTTTTACCTACCTCCTAGGAGCTTTTTGAAAACTTTCATAAAACTAAATTTTACCGCTTCTGTGAGTGGAATTTCGAAAATCTGAGAGACACAGATAGTATCAAGGAGTAAAATGTGGTTCAATAAGATAATAATAATTTTTGGTGAATAGTAACTTTTTACTTTTATTTACCACGGTTAAAAGTAAATAGAGTAATTAAGGGTAAAAATAATATTATTATTACCCTAACACATGTTCTAGTTGTATTGGATACGTGTAATTCGAACAAAAATAACCTTAGGAATATAATATTATCATTTAGGTCCACTTGGATTAGATTAGGACACTTATTATTATTTTATTTAAAAAAGAGTTAAAATATTGAAAATCAAAGTTTAATAACTAAAACATTTTTAATATATGGTTATACATAAGATAAATTCGACTATAAATATTCATTAGAATGATTAAAGGATTTCCTACCTAATGGTGTTTTATTTATAATTTTTATACATTAAATAATTTAACTTATTTATGACACAATGGTGATGGAGTAATTACCTAAATAATGAAATATTAATATAATTGATATTATAAATACCCAAATAAATGAAATTTGAGACTTTTTATGAATTAAACTAATTTTTTGGGTTAATATGACATGTTAGTATTTATTTAATTAACTTTTTTTGAACTAATCATGCTGTTATAATTTTTACAAAAATCAAGTACCAAATAGTGTCAAAATTGACATAAAATAGTTTTTTAAAAAATATATTATATTATTAATTGTTATTTTATTCCTAAAAATCTAAGGTTCGGACAAATGACTTAGATAAAGATATATATATTAATTATTAACCACTTCGGGTTCATTTGGATTTTTATAGTAAGTTGTTTAACCATATAGTGTAAGAAAACAAAAAGACATGGTAAAAGTTAAATTAATTAACTTAGAGTTAAATCTAAACGATAAGGATAAAATAGTAACCTAAACTTGTCTAAAACCTATTGGTTGAGAGTATTTCGATCCATCCCCACCTTATATTCTAAATAAATCAATTTGGAGCTATTAAAATACGAATATGACTTTATTATAAAATAATATTTTAAGTTTTCCAAAGGTGCCCCACTCCTCCCTTATAAAAAGGGCACCCCTTCTCTCTTCTCTTCACACACTTTTGAGACTTGAAGCTTGGAAAAACCCGGCCAATTACTCTTCTAAAAATCTCTAGTTACATAATAGAGGTTCTGGTCTTCTCAAAAGACCAAATCTAGTGCCCTAAGAAGAAGTTTAAAGGAGGTGCGTTGAGGAAGAGATAATCTCTTCTACCGACTCTTTCAAGTTTCTTTCTTCTTCTACTTACTCTTCTTTAGTTGTTTATTTATAAAGTAATAACATAAATATTAGTTATATACTGATATTTTATTATAAATATGAAACAAACCTATTTCACCTTCTATCCATCCTTATGAAAACGAAATCACCGCGCGTGTGTACGTACGGAATACCGTCTCCACGCTGTGGTGTAATCAGTTTTTCCACCACCATCTTACATGGATGGGTATAATGGTGTAAAGAATAACCATATATAATTATTATAAAATCATACTAATTATATGATATTATATCATCCACTCCAATACCATTCAATAAATATGGGAATGATATCATCGCTCGTGCGTACGTACAGATTACCGTCTCCACAACGCGATGAGATTCATTTTCCATGTTAACAATTCAAGAAAGATTATAACGTATATATAACAAGTAATAATTTAATATATGACATAATAATGCAACTAGATTTATGTATATATATATATATATTTATGTCATCTACTTCAATAATGAAATGAAAAATAGTGTTCATGCGTACGTACGACCTACCGTCTCCATGAATAGTGTATTTAATTTCATTCATCTATCTATTATATATATATACTGAATATATATGATATATAAATCATTATTTACATTCTGGATGTAAGTAAATCATGATATAATTAATAATAGTATCATGAACAACAAGTCCAAACATGTACGACAAATGAAACAAATATTACCCCAAACGTTTCTTTAACATGGAATTAACAATTGAACAGGTAATATAAATACATAAGTGAACCATATAAGATATCATAAATATTATTATGGTTCTGTTACAAGTTAATAATATGTTTAAACCCACTATACAGGAGTCTCGAACACATACAGAAGAAATTGGACATAAGGTAAGGGATAACTATTCCAATCTCGTTCTTATCTGAGATTGTTATTCGTAAGTATTTTATTGGGGTTATTGTTATCATCCATGCCCATGTTTTCTAAAAATGTTTTCATGTATTTTTAAAGTAATTTTTACCAATTTTTGAAATTTACCACATGTTATGAAATGAATCTTAATTTTTTTACTACATGGGTAACTTTTTGACTTTTCTAACAAAAGTACAAGAAGATTGTTATTTTTAACTTATACGGCGTGAACAGATTTTCACGGTTTCATAATGCCTCATTTTCATGAATCTTACTCTACAAGATGTTATGACTATTTTCAACAAAATAATTTTATTTTTAAAATTTCATGGCATTTTGTGAAAATAAAATGATTTTGAAGAAGAAAGGATATTTTCCTCAAGAATTCATTTCATGTTTTTTGTCAAAACTATTTTACATCTAAGATGAAATTGTTTCATATGTGTATGTTTCAAGTATAATGTATCTATGATTTACATGGTTTCACTTTTTTTATGATGAAATGATATCCATTTTTTTTATATGGATTATGTTATGATGGGATGATGTTTATGAAACCCATTTTATTCTTTGGGGTATAATGAATGATTTATGTTTATTTTGTGGCACAAGTAAGAATGATTTCATTATGAGATGGGTGGGACCTATATCTCACTCCAATGAATTGGGTAAAGATTTATATCTCTTGAGTTATAAATGGATGGAACAGTAAGTTAATCCGGTTCAGTGATATAGGACTGGAACGAGGTGTGAACTCGATTCAGAAAGGGACTTTGTCCACTAAGATGGTCTTGGCAGCAGTGCCTTGGCTACTATGGAAATCATTTCATGTGCTTAATGGTTTTCCACAATTAAATGTTTTATTACCATGATATTTTATCACGATTTATGTTCCTTTATGATATATGCCTTACGTACTTACAAGATTTATGTCTTTGCCCATGATTTTGATGTTTAGATTTTATGTTCAAGTTTTTTCATTCAAATGTTTATGGATTGTTTTAAATTCTCTATGTTTACCCTTACTGAGCATTTGAGCTCAAACTTTTTATGTTTTCTTTTCCCCAGGATATAAAGATAGGTTTTAGGTAAGAAAACCAAAAGGGGAATATATTTATGGGAGATGTTTAAGATCTTTCAGCATGATTAGAATATTACGTTCTGAGTTTCCAAAGACACTAAACTAATACGATCTTTGGGAATCTATTTTTGTACTGTATTAAGTATTCCGAAAAAGTAATGTAATGTCCCTGTACGTTAAGATTTGGGTCTCTACAGTTGGTATCGAAGAAAAGGTTTAGTAAACCTTTGGAAACTAGGATTCAAAAACTTTAGTGAAATCCCTAGAGATATTTCTAAGGTATGTCTAGGAATGTCCCTAAGGTTAAGTATATGTGTAGGTTAGAGTCCTAGAATTATGTTGACGATCATGAATATCTTAGGGTGAAGATAAGGTGTCGTGGATTAAAGAATTTTTGATATGTTAGACATCCCATAAGTTATTTTTTTGATTATGTGGTTCCTCGTTATTTTAACTATTTCTTACACTATGGTTTCTGGTCTTAGTCAATGGAGGGAATGAGAAGAAATTCAGTTAACATCGATTCCAATGGAAAAATTGGTTACTATGATCAATGAAATTGTGTAATGCCTGGAGAGAAAAATATTTTGATATTTCCAAATCAGTCATCTCGGTATATGATTAACAAGGTGAGCTTTAGTTGTATTCTTAAGTCATCAAATAAGATGAAGATATAATTTTATGCATGTTTTCATGATGAGGAGCATAGAAAAAGGAATATTGAGATTTCTAAAGAAGGGAAGAAGAACCTTGAGGAATACCTCAAATGGAGGGGAAGATGTTATCTATGTGGAGAAAAGGTTCATAGAGTGACAGACTGTTATGGAGTCCAATGTCTTATCTGCGGTGAACATGGGAATTACCTAACCCAATGCCCTGACCTAAGAAGTTACTTCTAAATCAAGGAAGGACCTCCTCCATTCTAATCATTAAAGAGGATGGATTTAAGGGCTTATTTATTGGAATTCAATAATAATGTTGTTGAGGTACTTTTGTAGTATATTGAAATATCTGTGTATTGGTCCATTGTGGTTTTCTATAGGAATATGGTACCGGTAACCATGAAAGGATATTCAAATATTTTTGGAAAGAAGATGATATGTGCATAATGAAGGGATAAGGAGAAAATAATATGTTTTATAGTATTAATGAGCTGATGGATGATAAAAGGACAAAGTGATATCATGATTTGAGTATATCATTTTTTTTGGGATTTTGGTATGTGGAAAGAGTTAACTTTTGATATAATTCATGTTTTCACTATGGTTGCATGGTAATTTATGTTTCAAGAGAATACTTGACTAAGGTATTCACATGTTTGGAATGAGATCAACAATATATTTCTTATGATATATGGGGGATAAAAGATGGTATCCACGTGCTTGTTATGTGACCTTTTCAGTAATTGTTTTCTTTATACTATGAGATTGGACAGATGTATTTTGGATAAGCCTAAAGATTAGAATGGATTATGTTGGAAATAAGATAGTATTATTTAAGGATAGAACTTGTTTTTTGATATTATTTCGGGAATGTTATAATAGTATAGTTATAGAAAAAGGAAAACCCATAGGACGAGCGATAACCCATTACGTCGGACAAGGATATGGGAATCAAACCCACAACTGAAGTGTGATAGGCCTTTATGACATACCACTGGCCTATAGGAAGTCCCTGGTTAGTAGAAACTAGTTTTATTATATTAATCGGTATGATATATGAAGTATAAGTCCATTTTAGGAACCATATAAGATTAATCTCACTATAGATGGACTTATGTATATTTGATAATTTTTTCTAACCTTATATTTGAGACATATGGAATGACCTATCATTCTATCGTATGATCTTCTAACACTTCATAGAATACAAATTGAACTTCATTTCATTAAGAGATGAAGTTAAAATTGTTCACGAGACAAACAATAATGAGGTTGTACCAAAATAAAGTAAGTATTTATTTTAATTAAAAAAATATTCAACATTAGGGAAATGATCTTGAAAACCAAAAATGTGGTCCTAGTGCCCTCATATCTGATGAATCAGATGGTACCTTAGATCATCACAAATTTATGGATATGTGATCGTTGTCTTTATCATAGCCATGTCCTCTACCACTTTCCACCAGAAGTTGATGGTTAGATTTCTCTTCCATATCCCTATTTTCACCTATGTTCTCTTATGTGGAAACCCAAGGATGAGTGAATTTGGGTAACCGTTACATTTCATACTTTAGTTTTTAAATTTATGTTTTGGTATTCATTTTTATGATGTAGGTTTCTATGAAAAAAACTTTCAAGTAGTAAACCATTTATAACCCCGACGAATTTTGAGGGTGAAATTCATTTTAAGGGGGGTAGAATGTAACACCCCGAGATTTTATGAGAAGTAATATTTTAAATTTATTTGATGTCTTGTGTTGTATGATACACCAAGATTATCTTGTACTATTCAGAACACCGTATTAGTTTTCAGTATACACAACACTATTCTTGGATCGTTTTACACAAAATTTAAAATTCGTTTGATAGAAGTTATTCTATGCAATATTGAGTGTATATATATATATTCAATGTATAAATGAAATATGGTTAAATTATATTATACACAACAACAAATAAATCTTTCACTACACGCAACCCTGACTTGGCTTTCTTTACACACAATCACGACCTTCCACGATAGCATGTGTTGTACGCAATACCGAGTTTCAATAAACAACGATATGTTATTAAAATATTATATAAACTAGCTGTTATGAATAGTAATACCCAATTTTTGAGATTTTATAAATTTTATCTTTCAAAATGGACTTCATTTTTGGATTCAGAATATCGAAATTATACTAGGGTGAATTTTTGGTATTTTTCTAAAAACATTCAATGTTTGATGAATAGTGAAAACACTAGGTTACTATTTAAAAACCGACTTTTTATTTAAATAATTATTTATTTTATTCAAATTTATTTTTGGTAAAAATTGATACATAATACCAATATAAGTTCAATGTAATTCATTGGAGTCATTTTGTAATAATTTTAGATATATTAAAATTTAATTGAACTTTTCACCACCTTTTACCTACCTCATAGGAGATTTTTGCAAACTTACATAAAAGATAATTTTACCGCTTCTGTGAGTGGAATTTTAAAAATATGAGAGACACAATTAATATCAAGGAGTAAAATTTGGTTCAATAAGATAAAAATACTTTTTTTTGAATAGTAACTTTTTACTTTTATTTACCACGGTTAAAAGTAAATAGGGTAATTAAGGGTAAAAATGATATTATTATTACCCTAACACATGTAATAATTGTATTGGATAAGTTTAATTTGACAAAAAACAACCTTAGGAATATAATATTATCATTTAGGTCCAATTGGATTAGATTAGGACACTTATTATTATTTTATTTTAAAAAGAGTTAAAATAGAAAAAATCAAAGTTTAATAACTAAAACATTTTTAATATAAGGTTATGCATAAGATAAATTCAACTATAAATATTCATTAGAAATATAAAAATATTTCCTACCTAATTGTTGTTTATTTATAATTTTTATACATTAAATAATTTAACTTATTTAGGACACAATGGTGATGCAGTAATTACCTAAATAATGAAATATTAATATAATTGATATTATAAATACCCAAATAAATGTAATTTGAGACTTTTTATAAATTACACTAATTATATTGGTTAATATTACATGTTATTATTGATTTAATTAACTTTTTTTAAACTAATCAGTCTGTTATGATTTTCACAAAAATCAAGTACCAAATAGTGTCAAAATTGACATAAAATAGTTTTTAAAACATATATTACATTATTAATTGTTATGTTATTTATAAAAATATAAGGTTTGGTACAATGACTTATATAAGGATATATATATGAATAATGAGCCACTTGGGGTTCGTTTGGCTTGTTATAGTATGTTTTTTAACCATATAGTGTAGGAAAAAAAGACACGGTAAAAGTTAAATTAATTAACTTAGAGTTAAATCTAATTGATAAGGATAAAATAGTAACCTAAAATTGTCTAAAACCTATTGGTAGAGTGTATTTAGACCCATACCCACATTAGGTTATAAATAAATTAATTTGGAGCTATTAAAAACTGAATATGACTTTATTATAAAACGATATTTTAGGTTTTCCAAAGGTGCCCTTCTCCTCCCTTATAAAAAGGGCACCCCTTCCCTCTTCTATTCACATCCTTTTGAGCCTTGAAGCTCGGCCAAACCCTGAAAATACCTCTTCTAAACATCTCTAATTACATCATATAGGTTCTGGTCTTCTCAAAATACCAACTCTATTGCCCTAAGAAGAAGTTTAAAGGAGGTGTGTCGAGGAAGAGCTAATCTCTTCTACCGACTCTTTCAAGTTTCTTTATTCTTATAATTCATATTCTTTAGTTGTTTCTTATTAAAGTAATAACATAAATATTACTTATATACTGATATGTTATTATAAATATGAAACAACTCTATTTCTCCTTCTATCCATCCTATAGAAAATGAAATCACCGCGAGTGCGTACGTATAGAATACCGTCTCCACGCCGTGGTGTAATCAGTTTTTCCACCACTGCCTTACTTGGATGGGTATAATGGTTTAAAGAATAAATATATATAATTATTATAACATGATACTTATTCTATGATATTATATCATCCACTCCAATACCATTCAATAAATATGGGAATGATATCATCGCTCGTGCGTACGTATGGATTGCTGTCTCCACGACGCGATGAGATTCATTTTCCATGTTAACAATTAAAGAATGATTATAATGTATATATAACAAGTAATAATTTAATATATGAAATAATAATTCTACTGGATTTATTTATATATATATATTTATGTTATCTACTTAATTCCATTCAATTCAATAATGAAACGAAAAACAGCATTCATGCATACGTACGGCCTACCGTCTCCATGAATGGTGTATTTCATTTCATTCATCTATCTATTATATATATATATATACTGAATATAAATGATATATAAATAATGATTTAAATTCTGGAAGTAATTAAATCATGATATAAGTAATAATATTATCATGAACAGCAAGTCCAAACACGTACGACAAATGAAAAGAATATTACCCCAAACGTTGCTTTAACATGGAATTAACAAATGAATGGGTAATTTAAATACATAAGTGAACCATATATGATATCATAAATATTATTATGGTTCTGTTACAAGTTAATAATATGTTTAAACCCACTGTACAAGAGTCTCAGACACATACGGAAGAAATTGGACATAAGTTAAGGGATAACTATTTCAATCTCGTTCTTATCCGTGATTGTTATTCGTAAGTATTTACTGGGGTTATTGTTATCATCCATTCCCATGTTTTCTAAAAATGCTTTCATGTATTTTTAAAGTCATTTTTACCCATTTTTGAAATTTACCACATTTTATAAAAGGAATATTACTTTTTTTACCACACGAGGAACTTTTTGACTTTTCTGACAAAAGCAGAAGAAGAATGTTATTTTTTAACTTATACGGTGTGAACAGATTTTCACGGTTTTATAATGCTGCATATTCATGAAGATTATTCTACAAGCTGTTATGAATATTTTCAATAAAATAATTTTCTTTTAAAATTGCCTGGAATTTTGTGAAAAGAAAATGATTTTGAAGAAGAAAGGATATTTTCCACAAGAATTTATTTCAAGTGTTTTGTCAAAACTATTTTACATCTGAGATGAAATTATTTCATATGTGTATGTTTCAATTATAATATCTCTATGATTTACATGGTTTAAATTTTCTTATGATGAAATTATATCTATTTGTTTTATATGGATTATGTTATGATGGAATGATGTTTATGAAACCCATTTTCTTCTTTGGGTTATGATGAATGATTTATGTTTATTTTGTGGCACAAGTAAGAATGATTTCATTATGAGATGGGTGGGAACTATATCTCCCTCCAATGAATTGGGTAAAGATTTATATCTCATGAGATAGACATGGCTGAAATGGTAAGTTAATCTGATTCAGTGATACAGGACTGGAATGAATAGTGAACTCGATTCAGAAAGGGACTTTGTCCACTATGATGGTCTTGGCAGCAATGCCTTGGATACTATGGAAATCATGTCATGTGATTAATGGTTTTCCACAATTAAATGGTTTATTCCCGTGATATTTTATCAAAATTGATGTTCCTTTATGATATATTCCTTACATACTTCCAAGATTTATGTCTTTGCTCATGATTTTGATGTTTAAATTTTATGTTCAAGTTTTTGCATTCAAATTTTTATGGATTATTTTATATTATCTATGTTTACCCTTACTGAGAATTTGAGCTCACCCTTTTTATGTTTTCTTTTCCCCAAGATATAAAGAAAGGTTTTAGGTAAGAAAACCAAAAGGGGAAGATCTTTATGGGAGATTTTGAAGATCTTTCACCATGATTAGAAAATTACGTTCCGAGTTTCCAAAGACACTAAAGTAATACAGTCTTTGGGCGTCTGTTTTTGTCCTGTATTAAGTATTCCGCAAAAGTAATGTAATGTCCATTTACATTAAGCTTTGGGTCTCTAAAGTTGGTATCAGATAAAAGGTTTAGTTAAACTATGGAAACTAGGATGCTAAAACTTTAGTGAAATCCCTAGAGATATTTCAATGGTATGTCTACGGATGTCCCTAAGTTTAAGTATACGTATAGGTTAGAGTCTTAGAATTATGTTGACGATCATGAATATCCAAGGTTGAACCTAAGGTGTCATGGATTAAAGAATTTTTGATAAGTTAGACATCCCATAAGTGAGTTTTTATGATTATGTGGTTCCTCATTATTTTAACTATTTCTTACACTATGGTTTCTAGTCTTAGTAAATGGAGGGAACAAGAAGGAATTCAGTTGACATTGATTACAATGGACAAATTGGTGACTATGATCAATGAAATTGTGTAACACCTGGAGATAAATATATTGTGATTATTCCAAATCAGTCATCTCGATATATGATTAACAAGGTTAACTTTATTTGTATTCCTAAGTCATCAAATAAGAGGAATATGGAATTTATACATGTTCACATGGTGAGGAGCATAGAAAAAGGAAGATTGGTATTTCTAAAGAAGGGAAGATGAACCTTGAGGAATACCTCAAATGGAGGGGAAGATGTTATCTATGAGGAGAAAAGGGTCATAGAGTGACAGACTATTATGGAGTCCAATGTCTTATCTATGGAGAACATGGGCATTACCCAACCCAATGCCCTGACCTAAGAAGTTACTTCTAAATCGAGGAAGGAACCATTCCATGCCAATCATTAAAGAGGATGAATTGAAGGGATTATGTATTGGAATTCAATAATAATGTTGCTGAGGTAATTTTGTAGTATATTGAAATATTTGTGTATTGGTCCATTGTGGTTTTCTATAAGAATATGGTACCGGTAACCATGAAAGGTTATTCAAATATTTTTGGAAAGAAGATGATATGCTCATAATGACGGGATAAGGAGAAAATAAAATGTTTGATAGTATTCATTAGCTCTTGGATGATAAAAGGACAAAGTGATATCATGATTTGAGTATATAGATTTTTTTGGGATTTTGGTATGTGGAAAGAGTAAACTTTTGATAGAATTCATGTTTTCACTATGGTTCTATGGTAATTTATGTTTCAAGAGAATACATGATTAAGGTATTCACATGTTTGGAATGAGGTCAACAAGATATTTCTTATGATATATGGGGGATAAAATCTGGTATCCACGTGCTTGTTATGTGACCTTTTCAGTAATTGTTTTCTTTATACTATGAGATTGGACAGATGTATTTTGGATAAGCCTAAAGATTAGAATGGATTATGTTGGACATAAGATAGTATTATTTAAGGATAGAACTTATTTTTCGATATTATTTCTAGAATGTTATAATAGTATAGTTTTAGAGAAACGACAACCAATAGGATGAGCGACAACCCGTAGTGTCAGACAAGGCTGTGGGAATCAAACAGACAACTGAAGTGAGACATGCTTTTATCACATCCCACTGGACTACAGGAAGTCCTTGGTTAGTAGAAAGTAGTTTTATTATATTAAGCGGTATGATATATTAAGTATAAGTCCATTTTCGGAACCATATACGATTAATCTCAATATAGATGGAATTATGTATATTTGATAACTTTTGCTAAAATTATGTTTGAGAAAGATGGAATGACCTATCATTCTATCGTATGATCTGCTAACACTTCATAGAAGAGAAATTCAACTTCATTTCTTTAAGAGATGAAGAAGAAATTGTTCAAGGCACAAACAACAATGAGATTGTACCAAAATCAAGTAAGTATTTATTTTAATTCAAAAAATATTCAACATTAGAGAAATGATCTTGAAAACCAAATTTTTCTTCCTAGTTCCCTCATATCTGATGAATCAGATGGTACCTTAGATCATCACAAATTTATGGCTTTGTGACTGTTGGCTTTATCATAGCCATGTCCTCTACCACTTTCCATCAGAAATTGATGGTTAGATTTCTCCTCTATATCCCTATTTTCTCCTATGTTCTCCTATGTGGAAACCCAGGGATGAGTTAATTTGAGTAACCGTTACATTTCATAATTTTGTTTTTAAAGTTATGTTTTGGTATTCCTTTCTACGAGGTAGGTTTCTATGAAAGAAACTTTCTAGTAGTAAACCATTTATAACCCCGACGAATTTTGAGGGTTAAATTCATTTTAAGGTGGGTAGAATGTAACACCCTGAGACTTTATGATAAGTAATCCTTTAAATTTATTTCATGTCTTGTGTTGTATCCTACACCAAGATTATCTTGTACTATACACAACACCGTATTATCTTTCAGTATACGCAACACTATTCTTGGTCATGTTACAAAAAATTTCAAGTTCGTTTGATAGAAGTTATTCTATGCAATATTGAGTGTGTGTATATATATATATATATTCAATTTATAAATGAAATATGGTTGGATTATATTATAAACAACAACAAATGAATCTTACACTACACACAACCCTGACTTGGCTTTCTTTACACAGAATCACGACCTTCCACGATAGCGTGTGTTGTACGCAATACCGAGTTTCACTAAATAATGATATGTTATTAAAATATTATATAAACTAGCCGTTATGAATAGTAATACCCACATGCTAAGATTTTATAAATTTTATCTTTCAAAATGGACATCATTTTTGGATTCGGAATATTGAAATTATCCTAGGGTGAATTTTGTTATTTTTCTGAAAACATTCAATTTTTGATGAATAGTGAAAACACTAGGTTACTATTTAAAAACCAACTTTTTATTTAAATAATTATTTATTTTATTTAAATTTATTTTAGGTCAAAATTGATACCTAATACCAATATAAGTTCAATGTAATTCATTAGAGTCATTTTATAATAATTTTAGATATATAAAAATTTAATTGAACTTTTCACCGTCTTTTACCTACTTCCAAGGAGCTTTTTGCAAACTTACATAAAAATTAATTTTACCTCTTATGTGAGTGGAATTTCAAAAATCTAAGAGAAAAAGTTAATATCAAGGAGTAAAATGTGGTTCCATAAGATAAAAATAATTTTTGGTAAATAGTAACTTTTTACTTTTATTTACCACAGTTAAAAGTAAATAGGGTAATTAAAGGTAAAAATGATATTATTATTACCCTAAAACATGCCCTAATTGTATTAGATAAGTTTAATTCGACAAGAAACAAGATTAGAAATATAATATTATCATTTAGGTCCAATTGGATTAGATTAGGACACTTATTATTATTTTATTTAAAAAAGAGTTAAAATAGTACAAATCAAAGTTTAATAACTAATTTTTTTAATATAGAGTTATACATAAGATAAATTCGACTATAAATATTCATTAGAAATCTAAAAAGATTTACTACCTAATTGTGTTTTATTTATAACTTTTATACATTAAATAATTTAACTTATTTATAACACAATGGTGATGTAGTAATTACCTAAATAATGAAATATTAATATAATTGATATTATAAATACCCAAATAAATGTAATTTGAGACTTTTTATGAATTAAAATATTTTTCTAGGTTAATATGACATGTTAGTATTAATTTAATTAACTTTTATTGAACTAATAATTCTTTTATTAGTTTCACAAAAATCATATACCAAATAGTGTCAAAATTGACATAAAATAGTTTTTAAAACAAATATTATATTATTAATTGTTATTTTATTCCCAAAATATATGGTTTGTAAAAATGACTTAGATAAGGTTATATATGTGAATAATGGATCACTTGGGGTTAGTTTGGCTTGTTATAGTAAGTTGTTTAACCATATAGTGTAAGAAAATAAAAAGACACGGTAAAAGTTAAATTAATTAACTTAGAGTTAAATCTAAATGATAAGGATAAAATAGTAACATAAACTTGTCTAAAACCTATTGGTTGAGATTATTTCTACCCATACCCACCATATATTATAAATAAATCAATTTGGAGATATTAAAAACCGAATATGACTTTATTATAAAATACTATTTTAAGTTTTCCGAAGGTGCCCCTCTCCTCCCTTATAAAAAGGGCACCCCTTCCCTCTTCACTTCACACCATTTTGATCCTTGAAGCTCAGAAAACCCCTAAAAATTACTCTTATAAACCTCTCTAGTTACATAATATAGGTTCTGGTCTTCTCAAAATACCAACTCTAGTGCCCTAAGAAGAAGTTTAAAGGAGGTGCGTCGAGGAAGAGGTAATCTCTTCTACCGACTCTTTCAAGTTTCTTTCTTCTTCTACTTCCTCTTATTTAGTTGTTTCTTTATAAAGTAATAAAATCAGTGTTACTTACATACTGATATGTTATTATAAATATAAAACAACACTATTTCACCTTCTTTCCATCCTACATAAAATGAAATCACCGCGTGTGCGTACGTACGAAATACCGTCTCCACGCCGTGGTGTAATCATTTTTTCCACCACCACCTTACTTGGATGGGTATAATGGTGTAAAGAATAACTATATATAATTATTATAACAAAATAATGATTCTATTATATTATATAATCCACTAAAATACCATTCAATAAATATGGGAATGATATCATCACTCGTGCGTACGTATAGATTACCATCTCCACGACGCGATCAGATTCATTTTCCATGTTAACAATTCAAAAATGATTATAACGTATATATATAAAGTAATAAATTAATATATTACATAATTATGATATGGGATTTATGTATATATATGTATGTCATCTACTTAATTCCATTCAATTCAATAATGAAATGAAAAACCGCATTCATGCGTAGGTACGACCTACCATCTCCATGAACAATGTATTTCATTTCATTAATCTATATATTATATATATATACTGAATATATATGATATATAAATCATGATTTACATTATGGAATTAATTAAAACATTATATAATTAATAATAGTATCATTAACAACAAGTCCAAACACGTATGACAAATGAAAAGAATATTACCCCAAACGTTGCTTTAACATGGAATTAACTAATGAACGGGTAATATAAATACATAAGTGAACCATATATGGTATCATAAATAATATTATGGTTCTATTACAAGTTAATAATATGTTTAAACCCACTATATAGGCGTATCAGACACATACGGAAGAAATTGGACATAAGGTAAGGTATAACTATTCCAATCTCGTTCTTATCCGAGATTGTTATTCGTAAGTATTTACTCGGGTAATTGTTATCATCCATGACCATGTCTTATAAAAACGTTTTTATGTATTTTTAAAGTCCTTTTTACCCATTTTTGAAATTTACCACATGTTATAAAAGGAATCTTACTTTTTCTTACCACACGGGAATTTTTTTGACTTTTCTGAAAAAAGTACAAGAAGAATGTTATTTTTAACTTATACGGCGTGAACAGATTTTCACGGTTTCATAACGCCTCATTTTCATGAAGCTTACTCTAGAATATATTATGACTATTTTCAAAAAAATACTTTTCTTCTAAAATTTCATGGCATTTTTTTAAAATAAAATGATTTTGAAGAAGAAAGGATATTTTCCTCAAGAATTCATTTCAAGTGTTTTGTCAAAACTATTTTACATCTAAGATGAAATTATTTCATATGTGTATGTTTCAAGTATAATGTCTCTATGATTTACATGGTTTCACTTTTCTTATGAAAAAATTATATCCATTTTTTATATGGATTATATTATGATGGGATGACGTTTATGAAACCCATTATATTATTTCAGTTATGATGAATGATTTATGTTTATTTTGTGGCACAAGTAAGAATGATTTCATTATGATATGGATGGGACCTATATCTCCCTTCAATGCATTGGGTAAAGATTTATATCTCATGAGATAGACATGGCTGGAATGGTAATTTAATCCGGTTCAGTTATACAGGACTAGAACGAGTAGTGAACTCGATTCAGAAAGGGACTTTGTCCACTAAGATGGTGTTGGAAGCAATGCCTTGTCTACTATGGAAATCATGTCATGTTCTTAATGGTTTTCCACAATTAAAATTTTTATTACCATGATATTTTTTCACGATTTATGTTCCTTTATGATATATTCCTTATGTACTTTCAATATTTATGTTTTTGCTCATAATTTTGATGTGTAGATTTTAGGTTCAATTTTTTTGCATTCAAATGTTTATGGATTGTTTTATATTCTCTATGTTTACCCTTAATGAGCATTTGAGCTCACCCTTTTTAGGTTTTCTTTTCCCCAGGATATAAAGAAAGGTTTTAGTTAATAAATCCAAAAGGGGAAGATCTCTATGGGAGATGTTGAAGATCTTTCACAATGATTATAAGATTACGTTCCGAGTCTCCAAAGACACTAAACTAATATGGTCTTTGGGCGTCTGTTTTTGTCCTGTATTAAGTATTCCGCAAAAGTAATGTAATGTCCATGTACATTAAGATTTGGGTCTCTATAGGTGTCATCTATGAAATGGGTATGAATTGATCACCTGACAAGGTTCTGTATTTTTTTATATAACGATAGGACTTTTATGTACAATTAGGTTGGATTGGACCACCATAATATTGGGTTTTTGGGTCGGTATGTGATTTGGTATGTAATTACTAAGGTGGGGAGCACCACAAGGGGAACTGACCATGACTAATAACCAGGGTAAAATGAGGTGATGTTATGAGATGGTTATGTTTGGAACTACATCATATTGAGGCTTTATATATCTGGGATGAGTTACCATAAGGTATGGAGACTATAAGAACCAAATTTTTTTGAACGGTTCAGAATTATTAGTGAAAATTGAATTTTTGAGTTTGGTGGATAGAACAACATGAATTATAGAATTTAGAACCTAATTCCAAGAGTTTTAGTTCACCATGTAATTGTTTTTATATGGGTGTTAAGTCTTGTCAATTAGCTCAAGATTTTTAATGGTTTTTAAAAGTGTCAGGCTATGAAAGTCCAATTTTGGAAAAAATAGATAGAGGAACACAATTGATGAACGATATGTATAACTGTGAAACCTAAATTATGCAACATATTTTTAAAGGGTAATTATTTTTTTAACCACAAAGGACCGTCTAGAAAATTTTGTTCAAGAGTGAAGGTTCTTAGAGACACTGTCATGTTTGGGGCACAATTTTTCAAACTATGCGGCCAAACTACACTTGGTATCTATCCTCTTGGATAGTGAGCACCATAAGTTTGGATAACAGGTTGCCAAACCATGCGGTAACCTTGAATATTTTTAAATATTCCAAAATTTCCTTTCCACTTGCTTCCTTAATATTCCCCTATGATTTTTCTTCACCCATGAATCTGGCTATCCTCTAGGAGCTGCAGAGCATCTCTCTTCCCGTCCTCAAGGATTTGAGCCTCCTCCTATAGCCAAGAATTGAGTTGAATGTCATCAGGTAAATTGGAAGCATACCAGTATGTAATTTAATCCACTTACATTATTTCCTTAGTTATCTCTCCATGAAAAATTCCAAATCTACACAAGCTCTTTTTCTCTATTTTCAGGTCATTTTTCTAAAATCCATATTTTTCTCAGTTTGTATTGAGTTTGTAATGCCCCGACCCCAGTTACCCAGAGTCGGTGTATTACTTCGTAACATTGGCATGATCACAAAAGATCAAGTCTCGAAAGACCGATTAGTTTAGTAGCCTTGGAAACACTAGATACATTAATAAGTCTTACATTACATCATAAAGTAAAACAAAACTACAACATCTTCTCTTCATATCGCCTTATAATATCCCTGAAGGTCACTCATAATATACTTCTTCACATCCTGAAAAATATGAAAATATTGAAAGGGGTGAGCTCAGATGCTCAATAAGGATAACAATATTGCAGAAGCTTTCATAAATAAACATTAACATTTAAGGCAATGTATAACTAAAAAAAAAGCCTTTTAAACATGAACTTCAACATAATATGACAAAAGTAAAATGAGATAATGCCATTTACTTATTCACATGGATATTCTACTGGTCGAATAATCACATGCAATATCAATAACAACTTTTATAATGATGGAATGCATAATGCCAGACTATCATAACCACGTAGTCAAGGCCTCGTGCCAAGACCACAAATAAGATTTTGTCAAGGCCTCGTTCCAAGACACTAGTTTGTCTCATGAGACCTACCGATGCATCGAGGATATATAGCGGGCTCCACCCGTCACTTATTAATTCCAATGCATTCCTCATATGAATAGGTTTAAACATATCATAAACCATAACATAATCGTATAACATAAAACATGCATAAAGGAAACATAACATTTCCACATTTCAATCACAAGATATCAATACAACACATTGATATAATAAAAACGCTTTCAAAACCATTTTCAATACCAAAATAAAAGAAAAGTATAACATGGTATTTATTTTTCATTAAAAAAGGTATGGCTTGTAGAGGAAGCCGAAACTCAAATAGTGGTCACGGCGGCGGAGAAGTCGTTGTTGCCGCATACGTACGACAAAAACATTCCCTTTTGTCGTTTAGTAAACGCTTCGTATAAAAAAGATTCCTTTTGAATAAACGTAAAAGTCAAAGGGGTTTATACACCGTATAAAAGAAATTTGTGTATAAAACCAAATATGCCTCAATGAAAGGAGATTGAGACGAAGTCCTTACAAAGATCATTTTTAAAATAAAATAGATATATTATGTGTATTCACTATAGGTACACATAAAGAAAGTAAAAATACAAAATAAGACATAATAATATCATGACCTAATTTGAAAGTAGGAGATTA
This sequence comes from Viscum album, assembly GCA_963277665.1. Lineage (NCBI taxonomy): Eukaryota > Viridiplantae > Streptophyta > Magnoliopsida > Santalales > Viscaceae > Viscum > Viscum album. The sequence goes on along the minus strand of OY728129.1, from coordinate 745,139,747 downwards.
ACCCAAGGAATGGAAGTTGGGTTAAGAAGTTCCCTTACCTTGCGTCCTGTCCTGACTCGACCATTCTTTAACCTCATGAATAATAAACTAGAGTTAATTTCTATTTACTTAAGAACTTTTTTCATGTTCATTATTCCTTTTATATCCCTTATTACCATGTTATGAACATTATGTAATTATTTAAGTTTATAACGGTCATTTTGTCGATCTTAGGTACTTGAGTCAAAAATAAAATTCTTATAATTACAAGTTGTTCATGTGGTGATATATCTATTATATCCAGAATTATATTCATGATATAGATATCATATATCTCATATATATCCAGTATATACATGCATTTATAATATTCCATAACGTTTAGAGGTAAGAAATGAAATGCACCGTTCATGGAGACAGTAAGCCGTACGTACGCATGAACGCTAATTTCATTTCTATTTCGTATTTAATGAAATTAAATCATAATGATATAATGGTATATTATAATTCCAGTATAATATAATATATAATATCATTCACTCCATCCTTTATACATCCCACATATGGCATTAACGATTCAAATCACTTTGAGGGGGCGGTAGTCTGGACTTCCTAAAATGAAATTATCGCGTTTACCCATAATGGAAATCATAAAGTATGCCATAAATGAAAAATACAGAAGAATAAGGAAAACATAAACATAATATATATAATATATAAATATATTTACATATTAATGGCCACCTTTGAAGGTGTTATATGAGTGTTGAACAATCATCATTTTGTGAGGCAGAAATTCGCCATCCGCAGAATCAACATGTTCTTTAACCATTAGACGAAGGTGTGTGTAAGTGTAGCTCAAATAATTCTTATAAAAACATCCTAGTATATTGAGGATACTGGTGTTGTTACAAAAGAAATTAATAAAAAGAGTTTATGGGGTTGGAGAAGCAAAATAAAACAAAACAACATTAGAGAAGACATTACCTTAAAATCGGGTAACTCTTTTTTGATTTGAGCCAAAGGCTTCCTTGGGAAGAGTTCTTCCCAAAGTGAGTCTTATAGGAGTAAGATGGGGAAGTTGGGAGAGTATTTGGGCAGAGGTTGGCAGAGCCAAATGGCTTGAAAGTGTGAATAAGGTGGGAATGGTGGGGGCCTTTTATAAGTGGAGAGGAGGGGCACTTTTGGAAAGTAATGAAATGTTATTTTATTATACAATGCTTTTCGGATTCAAAAGGTCCCGCACTTGTATAATTCGAGGCTAAGGTGATAAGGGTTTGAAATATACCCATACAATAGTCTTTGGACAAGTTTAAGCCTTGGAGTTTACATTATCTTTTCATTTTATTAAAATCGTTAATTAATGAGGTAATCACTGCATCATCATGGTGTCATAAATAATTTAATTTATTTAATGTCTAAAAATTATAAAAAAATTATTATGATTTAGGAAATCGTTTTAAATTTCTAATTAATATTTATAGTCAATAATATGACTTGTATAACCCCATTTAAAAATTATTTTAGTAAAATAACTCTCTTTTGTGACCTTTTTATTTTAACATTAAATAAAACGTTATTTATGTCCTTTTCCTACCAAAGTGGCTCCATGGGGTCCCCAAGTTGACCCATGGATTGTCTTGGTCGTCCATGACACATCCAATAGGGGCAGGACAAGTGTAAAGGTCATTCCATATTTTTATAACACTATTTTTACCATAAATTTCACTAATTACCTTTAATCGCGATTAATTAAACTTAAAAGTTACTATTCACCAAAAAATTATTTTAATCCCATTGAACCATATTTTAATTCCTAATGAAAACCATGAATGTCAGATTTTTGAAAATAAAATCACAGAAGTGGTAATGTTTCATTTAAACGAAAAATTAGTTTTTTAACTACCATTTAGTGGTTTCACTATTCATCAAAAATTGAAGTTTTTCAGAACAATGCCAAAATTTCAGCCTAAGCTATAATTGATATTCCGAATTCAAAAATGATGTCTATTTTATAAAATTACAAACATATAAGTTGCATTAATTAATTTTATAATTAATTCCCGCTGTCACAACAAATAGCGTGTTTTTTAGAAACAATATATATCAAAAGATTGACCATTGTTTATGTCCAAATTCCAAGTGAAATTAATTCTAATGATCACCATTGTATAAAATGGTAAAAATATATTCTAATTATAATTTAAAATCACTCAATAGTATAATTTATCACTATAAAATACTTTGATTAAAAAAGTTGTTTTTAAGTATTTTTCACTATTCATAAAAATTTGGAAGTTCTCAGAAAAATACCAAAAATTCAACATAGGCTAATTTCGATATTACAAATCCAAAAATGAAGTCCATTTGGAAATATAAAATTTATAAAATTTCAAAAATAAGGTATTACTATTCATAACGGCTACTTTGATTGGTTGTGGTGTGTGTTAGAACTCGAACTTGCGTAAAATGCAAGCTATTGCATTATTGAAAGAGAGGCATATCGTTAAATCTCGGGGTGTTACATTCTCTCCTCCTTCAATAAATTGCATCCTCACAATTTTATATTTTTCTTTGAAAATAAAAGGTTGAAAATAGAAAATTCCTTTATGGAAAACCCGCATCAGAAATACGGTTAATAGAATTTGTCCTTAATAAGAGGGAATAAGAAATCAAAAAGTCACCACCAAATTATGATCTCAATAAGGAGAACATTGGTGGAAATTAGGGACATATAATTGGAGAAAAAATGTAAATATTTATAGGGAGTGATTGAGGTCATCAATCACAAACAAGTATAAAATTGAGGGCCTCAACGCCTTCAATCTATGTTGATTTAAAATATTATCAGTTAAAAAAGACATAAGGTATTAGGATAACACATTTTTTTATTTTAATATCCCTTTACTAAAGTTTAAGAGTTAATTTATTAATATAATAATAGATAGGTATATATATATTTATGCTTGACAAGTATAATTTCAACCTTCAACTAATTTCTACCACAACCTCATCTTTCACTCAAAAAGATACTAGAAATAAAAAATATTATATTTATCCTAATCGTACAAGGTTCAAAATATTAACACATACCATTTATATTAGAAAAAATATTTTGTAATAACCAGGGACTTCACGTAGTCCAGTGGTACACGATTAATCCCAATTGCACTATGGTTGTGGGTTCGATTCCTACAGCTTTGTCTGACGCGATGGGTTGTCACTCGGTCTGCATGTTGCCCTTTTTATAAATATCCAAAAATAACCTTAACAATAGTATCCAATGTAAAATATAATCCATTCCAACCAGTATAGTTACCCAAAATCCTTCTGTCCAACTCACAGTCCAAATTTTATGAGGAAGGTAAACATAATGAAGCTCCTTTTTTTCTATGTAACAACATGTGAACACCTTCATCATGTATTCTTTTAAAACACTGCAACATACAGAATTACCATAAATCCTTATTGATTACATTCATTATCCCTTATTACTTATAGAAAACTAGATATACTCCTTCTATCCAAAAAATTATACAAATCATTAATCAGTTTCAAGGATGTTAAGAATATCCAACATAATTTATCCAAATCAATCATGTATTATTCCAAAATCACTATCTCTGTATCAGAACCATATTATGGTTTATCTTTCTCTCAACCATATATTTTCCAAAAAATTTAACCTGATGTGGAGCCACTTTTCTTGGTTCCACACAATCTCAAGTCCTTGATGAAATAGTACTGCTGTACAATCCTTATATACTCCATAATTATTATAACCAGTGCATCATTGATACAACACTCAAATGACAAAATTATTTAATAACAACATATGAACTCTAATCATTCCTCCTCATCTGTGGTAGTATCATAACTTGATTATTATCCAATAACATCATTTGGGGCATACTCTGATGATTTGAACATTGGTTTGCATAGTGTCCCCACTCCTTACAGATTAAGCATTGTACATTTGAAACCTTTTTCTTACCCTTGCAGTCACGCACTTGGTGTCCTTTTTCTCCACACTTATAACAAACTCCCATTACCTTTAGGAAAATTCCAAGGTGTTTCTTCTCACAATTATCACATATTGGAAAATTCTTCTTTTCCCTCATCCCTTTATCCATCATTCTCTCTTATATCCTTTTCTTCTCTTTCATCCATTAAAATCCATAAGACTCAGAGAATTCTATACTTATTTTATTAACACATGATATTATTTCTTCATATGTTGATAACACATGGGAGACTATTTCCCTTCTAAATTTTGGCTTAATACCATGAATGAAATAATCCTTATTACTCTTTGGATCATATGTATTGATGGAGTTTACATTCCTTCTACTGGGCGCCATTTCTATACAATGCCATAAACAAGGTTAGTTTATGAATTGAAATACATAATAACAAACTTGAAAACACTTAACATAAATTGAACTGTTTATGGATATAATCCATAATAATAAAAATATTTTATTTTAGGAAGTATATACTCATAACCCTTCATATTGGTTTCTAAAGAAAATGTGAATTATCCTAAGTATATCCCCCGGGAGTGTCGTAACCAAGAGTGCAGCAAGGCCCGTTGTCGTGCACCAGTTCCCGTTCGAGTCTAGCTCAAAGCGGTGTTTTTGGGTTTTACCCCTAGGTACATCTGTGCTAGAGCCGCCTCTACCTGCTCGTATCCAGACAGTGATGTATTTCTTGGAAAACACACAACATCTCTACAATACCAAAATTCTAGGAAGCTCTTTCTATACTAATCCTCAAAGTCTATCTTTGGGCTATGTGCTCTAATCAGAGTTTATCTAAATATAGCTTCCAAGGTTAGTACTAAACTGCCTCTGATACCAACTGTAACGCCCCGACCCCAGTTACCCGGAGTCTGTGCATTACTTCGTAACATTGGCATGATCACAAAAGATCAAGTCTCGAAAGACTGATTAGTTTAGTAGCTTTGGAAACACTAGATACATTAATATGTCTTACATTACATCATAAAGTAAAACAAAACTACAACATCTTCTCTTCATATCGCCTTATAATATCCCTGCAGGTCATTCATAATATACTTCTTCACATCCTGGAAAATATGAAAACATTGAAAGGGGTGAGCTCAGATGCTCAGAAAGGATAACAATATTGTGGAAGCTTTCATAAATAAACATTAACATTTAAGGCAATGTATAACTAAAAAAAATCCTTTTAAACATGAAATTTAACATAATATGGAAAAAGTAAAATGAGATAATGCCATTTAATTATTCACATGGATATTCTACTGGTCGAATAATCACATGAAATATCAATAACCACTTTAATAATGATGGAATGCATAATGCCAGACTATCATAACCACGCAGTCAAGGCCTCATGCCAAGACCACAAATAATATTTTGTCAAGGCCTCGTGCCAAGACACTAGTTTGTCTCATGAGACATACCGATGCATCAAGGAGCTATAGCGGGCTCCACCCGTCACTTATTAAGTCCAATGCATTCCTCATATGAATAGGTTTAAACATATCATAAACCATAACATAATCGTATAACACAAAACATGCATAAAGGAAACATGACATTTCCACATTTCAATCACAAGATATCAATACAACACATTGATATAATAAAAACGCTTTCAAAACCATTTTCAATACCAAAATAAAATAAAATTATAACATGGTATTTATTTTTCATTAAAAAAAGGTATGGCTTGTAGAGGAAGCCGAAACTCAAATAGTGGTCACGGCGGTGGAGAAGTCGTTGTCGCCGCATACGTACGACAAAAAAATTCCCTTTTGTCGTTTAGTAAACGCTTCTTATAAAAAAGATTCCTTTTGAATAAACGTAAAAGTCAAAGGGGTTTATACACCGTATAGAAGAAATTTGTGTATAAAACCAAATATGCCTCAATGAAAGGAGATTGAGACGAAGTCCTTACAAAGATAATTTTTAAAATAAAATAGATATATTATGTGTATTCACTATAGGTACACATAAAGAAATTAAAAATACAAAATAAGACATAATAATATCAAGACCTAATTTGAAAGTAGGAGATTAACCCAAAGAATGGAAGTTGGGTTAAGAAGTTCCCTTACCTTGCGTCCTGTCCTGACTCGACCGTTCTTTAACCTCCTGAATAATAAACTAGAGTTAATTTCTATTTATTTAAGAACTGTTTTCATGTTCATTATTCCTTTTATATCCCTTATTACCATGTTATGAACATTATGTAATTATTTATGTTTATAACGGTCATTTTGTCGATCTTAGGTACTTGAGTCAAAAATAAAATTCTTATAATTACAAGTTGTTCATGTGGTGATATGTCTATTATATCCAGAATTATATTCATGATATAGATATCATATATCTCATATATATCCAGTATATACATGCATTTATAATATTCCATAACGTTTAGAGGTAAGAAATGAAATGCACCGTTCATGGAGACGGTAAGCCGTACGTACGCATGAACGCTACTTTCATTTCTATTTCGTATTTCATGAAATGAAATCATAATGATATAAAGGTATATTATAATTCCAGTACAATATAATATATAATATCATTTACTCCATCCTTTATACATCCCACATATGGCATTAGCGATTCAAATCACTTTGAGGGGGCGGTAGTCCGCACTTCCTAAAATGAAATTATCGCGTTTACCCATAATGGAAATCATAAAGTATTCCATAAATGAAAAATACAGAAGTATAAGGAAAAAATAAACATAATATATATCATATATAAATATAGTGACATCTTAATGGCCACCTTTGAAGGTGTTATATGAGTGTTGAACAATCATCGTTTCATGAGGCAGAAATTCGCCATCCACAGAATTAGTATGTTCTTTAACCATTAAACGAAGGTGTGTGTAAGTGTAGCTCGAATAATTCTTATAACAACATCCTAGTATATTTAGGATACTGGTGTTGTTACAAAATAAATTAATAAAAAAAGTTTAGGGGGTTGGAGAAGCAAAATAAAACAAAACAACATTAGAGAATACATTACCTTAAAATCGGGTAACTCTTTTTTGATTTGAGACAAAGGATTCCTTGGGAAGAGTTCTGCCCAAAGTGAGGATTCTAGGAGTAATAGGGGGAAGTTGGGAGAGTATTTGGGTAGAGGTGGGATGAGAAAAATGGCTCGAAAGTGTGAATAAGGTGGGAATGGCGGGGGCCTTTTATAAGTGGAGAGGAGGGGCACTTTTGGAAAGTAATGAAATTTTATTTTATTATACAATGCTTTTCGGATTCTAAAGTTCCCACACTTGTATAATTCGAGGCTAAGGTGATAAGGGTTCGAAATCTACCCATCCTATAGTCTTTGGACAAGTGTAAGCCTTAGAGTTTACATTATCATTTCATTTTATTAAAATTGTTAATTAATGAGGTAATCACTGCATCATCATGGTGTCATAAATAATTTAATTTATTTAATGTCTAAAAATTATAAAAAAATTATTATGATTTATTAAATCTTTTTATCTTTCTAATGAATATTTATAGTTAATAATATGACTTGTATAACCCCATTTAAAAATTGTTTTAGTAAAACAACTCTTGTTTGTGACCTTTTTATTTTAACATTAAATAAAACGTTATTTATGTTCTTTTCCTACCAAAGTGGCTCCATGGGGTCCCCAAGTTTACCAATGGATTTTCTTGGTCGGACATGACACATAAAATAGGGGTAGGACAAGTGTAAAGGTCAGTCCATATTTTTATAATACTATTTTTACCATAAATTTCACTGATTACCTTTAATCACGATTAATTAAACTTAAAAGTTACTATTCACCAAAAAATTATTTTAATCCCATTGAACCACATTTTACTACCTAATGAAAAACATGTATGTCAGATTTTTGAAAATCAAATCACAGAAGTGGTAATGTTTCATTTAAACAAAAAATTAGTTTTTTAACTACCACTTAGTGGTTTCACTATTCATCAAAAATTGAAGTTTTTCAGAACAATGCCAAAATTTCACCCTAAGCTATAATTGATATTCCGAATTCAAAAATGATGCCTATTTTATAAAATTCCAAACATATAAGTTTCATTAATTAATTTTATAATTAATTCACGCTGTCACAACAAATAGCGTGTTTTTTAGAAACAATATATATCAAAAGATTGACCATTGTTTATGTCCAAATTCAAAGTGAAATTAATTATAATGATCACCATTGGATAAAATGGTAAAAATATATTCTAATTATAATTTAAAATCACTAAATAGTATAATTTATCACTATAAAATACTTTGATTAAAAAAGTTGTTTTTAAGTATTTTTCACTATTCATAAAAATTTGGAAGTTCTCAAAAAAATACCAAAAATTCAACATAGGATAATTTCGATATTTAAAATCCAAAAACGAAGTCCATTTGGCAAGATAAAATTTATAAAATTTAAAAAATTAGGTATTACTATTCATAACGGCTACTTTGATTGGTTGTGGTGTGTGTTAGAACTCGAACTTGCGTAAAATGAAAGCTATTGAATTATTGAAAGAGAGGCGTATCGTTAAAGCTCGGGGTGTTATAGAGTTAGATGACTATATTCAATGACCGAGAACCTTCAAGTATAAGGTAGGTGGTTCTTAGCTTTATCATTAATTTTATTTTTTATATAGAGTTCAATGATAAATACACACATGTTGGATTTCCTAGTGAGACCCTAAATAAATTAATTATCATGTTTAAATTGATTAATTGATGTTATGGGATTTTGTTGGGTATTAACTATAATATTTATATATGCTAAGTTAGGTATGAGGATTTTTATCAACTGGGAAGGTTTGGATGGTTGTGAAATTTAATTATTAAATGTGATATGATTGTATCGGTTCCATGGGAACAAGACCAACATGGATTGAGGTATTAAGGAGATGTTGATCACCAGGACTGAGATTACTGGGTTTGTCAGTTTGATGGTGTGGCCTAAGATATATGGAATGGTTTTGAAAATCATATCAAAGCGATAAGGTTAGTAGGTTGAGGGCATGGCTGATGGGGCATGGTATGGTATTGGCCATCAGAATAGGGAGACATGGTTATATGTGGTAATGAGGTTTTTCATTGGTGCAGCTTAGGGAATGTTAGTGATTACTGCTCACAATTATTGTCTAACGTTGTTGTTGGAGTCATGTACACAGATATTGGACTTAGTTGATGTGGGGTTGACTGGTCATTGCAAGTGGAGGAATCTGTATATATTTCATCTTAGGGGATGGTGTTGAACATCAAATATGGAAGAGGTTATCATCATAGAAAGCAAAAATTGATGGTTATGGACCATCATTAGATTGTGTTGAGACCGTAAATTGGGCGTTGAATATATATGTTATAATTGAGGCCAATGGGATAGAATTATTGGGGGATAGATATCACACTACCTTAGAATATCTTGTTGTTGAGATGATGGTGATTTTTTATATAAGGGGGGATGGATATCGCCATAGCTTGGGATGTCAGGCTGTTGAGCCAATGGTGACTTTCTGAGTAGAGGTCTAAGGGACATGGGGATTAGTGATGGGCATTCTATTGGAATATTTGTTACTTTATTAGAGGCACATGAGGTGTTAGATGGAATTGGGAGTTGGTGAGATATTTATGGGTGGATCTTGAGGTCTCTCCAAGCATGATATTTTTTCAGGGGACTCTTGGGCATTAAGTCACGAGTCCTCACCACTAAAAACATATCTTTAAAGACATGTATTGTATGAATATATATATATATATATGGGGAACATATTAATTTATATATATATATATACATATATACCACTATTGGATGAAGAAGGAAAACACTCACTTGGGTATGTTGAGGACAAGTGGAGTGAGTTATTTATTAAGTGTGAGATGTGTCTATTAATTTTTAGATTCATAAACTATATAATCATGGATTTAATACATAAACATGTTGTTCGTGGCCTACCACTTTCATAATCATACCCTACATGGGCCCCTTAAGATACATGTGTACATTATGGTTTTGAGATTAGGTAACAGATCAAGATCAGGAGGTGGAACATAGTTTTCAGGGATGCACTAATTTTTCATTTGATGGATGACAATGGACTAGGTGGTTACTCTTCATCAAGATGGCCCATATTTTGGGTATATATATATATATATATATATATATATTTGGTTTATAATGGGTGACCTTGAATATCTATTTGTCTGACTTGTCATGACATATGTATTTATTTTCAAATGGTATAAAACTTTTGGGATTTTTATTACTATTTCTGCTTGTATATGATTCTTTTGTAATGGCCCTTCTCCCGATGTGTCATGTACATATGGACCATTAGTATTATCATCACCTGATGGTATAGTCTCCCTACCATAACCTAATTATAATTTTGTTTCTTGTAACATCCCAGGTAAATAAAGAATAAAGAATTTTCATATTTATTAATATTTACGAATTAAATATTAATTTTAATTAAAAGGGGTTTCTACGTTCGATAGCGTACTCGATACGCAACGATGAGTTTCTTTGAAAACTTACGTTGCACACAAGTAATAAAATAATATTATTTTAAATGTTAGTTAACGAGTAGCCGTTGTACTGGCGGGAATGGATAGAAATAACTAAAATATGATTATATATGTTTTTAAATGTTTTTACATTTACCCAATAAAATATAAAGGCTTAAAATACGGAAAGAGTTCAATTTTAGGCATTTATACCCTAATTTTCACGAAAGGTCCACTTATCACCTTTTGACGGAGAACCGTCATTAAATATAGTTTTGATCGATCTTATAAATTCTATTGGACCAAATATAACTCTTCTTTAGAATCGGGACATCAAAATTTACTTTGTGTAAATTTTTGGTACCTTTCTGATAAAGTTCATTTTTTAATGAATAGTTTAAAATGTTGTATTTTAATTCAAAACATCTTTTTAATCAAATTTATTTATATTATTAGATTATCTTTTGAATTGTTTTTAAAGTGAAATTAGAAAATATTTTTACCATTAAATCCAATAGTGGTCGTTGGAATTAATTTCACTTTGAAATCGGACTTAAACTAGTGTCAATCTTTTTATACTTATTGTTTCATAAAAACACGCTATTTTCTCTGACAGTGGGAATTAATTATTAAATTAATTTATGTGACTTATATGTTTTGAATTTTGTAAAATAGACTTAATTTTTGAATTCTTAATATCAAATATAGCTTAGGGTGAATTTTTGGTAATTTTCTGAAAAACTTCAATTTTTGATGAATAGTGAAACCACTAAGTGGTACTTATAAAAACTGATTTTCCGTTTAAATGAAATATTTCCATAATTGTGTTTTGATTTTCAAAAATAAGACATACATGGTTGTCATTAAGAAGTAAAATGTGGTTCAATGAGATTAAAATAATTTTTTGGTGAATAATAACTTATTAAGTTTTTAATCGCGATTAGAGGTAATTAGTGTAGTTTAAGGTAAAAATAATGTTTTAATAATATGAAATGAGCTTGAAACATGTTCTAACCTCATTGGTTGTGTCATGGAAGACCAAGAAAATCCATAGGTCAACTTGGGGACCCCATGGAGCCACTTTGGTTGGGAAATGACATAAATAACTTTTTATTTAATGTAAAAGTAAAAATGACACAAACATGATATGTTTTACTAAAACAATTTTTAAGTGGGGTTATACAAGTCAGATTTTTTATTATAAATATCCATTGGAAAGATAAAAATATTTCCTACAACATAGTAATTGTTTTATAATTTTTATACGTTAAAGAAATTAAATTATTTATGACATCATAATGATACAGCGATGACATCATTATTTAACGATTAAAATAAAATGGAAAGATAATGTAAAATATTTGAACTACACATGTAAAAAACTTATTGGATGGGTGGATTCGAACCCTTATCACCTTAGCCACTAATTATTGCAATGTGGGACCTTTTAAAACCGAAACACATTGTCAAATAAAGTAATATTTCTTTACTTTCCAAAAGTGCCCCTCCTCTCCTCTTATAAAAGGCCCCCACCTCTACCACCTTACACACACTCCTCAAGCCTTTAGCTCGGACAAACCCTACCCATTTACTCTCTCCACATCCCTCTCCTCATCCTAGAGTATTTACTTTGGGAAGAATCCTTTCAAAGGAAGCCTTTAGGCTCAAATCAAAAGGAGTTACACTTTTAAAGGTAATTCATTCTCTCTTGTTCATTTGTTTTATTTTGCTTCTCCAACCCTCTAAACTCTTTTTATTTACTTCTTTTGTAACAAAACCATTATCGTAAATATACTAGGATGTTGTTATAAGATTTATTATATCTACACTCTCACACAACTACATAAAATGGTTAAAGAACATACGGTTTCCGTGGATGGCGAAATTCTGCCTCCCGAAACGATGATTGTTCAATACTCATTTAACACCTTCAAAGGTGGCCATTATGATGTCACTATTTTTATATATGATATATAATATATTTAGTTTTTCTTTAAGCTTCTATATTTTTCATTTTGGGCATACCTTTATGGTTTCCATTATGGGTAAACACGATATCTTCATTTAAGGAAGTGCGGACTACCGCCCCCTCAAAGTGATGTGATTCGTTAATGCCATATGTGGGATGTGTAAAGGATGGATTTAAAGTTATTATATATGATGTTATACTGGAATTATAATATACCTCTATATTATTATTATTTCTTTCCATTAAATTATAAGATAGAAATGAAAGTTGCGTTCATGCGTACGTACGGCTTACCGTCTCCATGAACAGTGCATTTCATTTCTTATCCCCAAATGTAATGTACTATTAAAAGTACATGTATATAATGGATATATATAATTAATGATATATCTAAATGATGAATATAATTCTGGAATTAAAATATACATACCTCTCATTTAGTTTTAATTCCATTAATATGACAAAGAAATGAAAGTAGCGTTCATGCGTACGTACGGCTTACCGTCTCCATGAACGGTGCATTTCATTTCTTACCCCTAAATGACTATGTAATATTATAAATACATGTATATTCTGGATATATATGATACATATTATATCCAAATCAGGAATTTCATTCTGTATATAAAGAACCTTTGACAACACGAACAACATGTAAATGTAAGAAGTCCACTTTCGACTTAAGAACCGAATATTGAGAAAACAAACATTATTAACTTACATGGTTACATAATGTTTATAACATGTAAATAAGTGATATAAAAGTAATAATTAACTTTAAAAAGGTTCTTAATCAAGTATAAATTAACTCAAGTTTATTATTCAGGACGTTAAAGAACGATCGAGTCAAGTCGGACCCGAGGTAAGGGACTTCGTCTCAATCTCCTTTCATTGTGGAATATTTCGTTTTATACACAACTTTCTTTTATACGGTGTATAAACCCCTTTGACTTTTACTTTTATACAAAAGGAATCTTTTTCTACGAAGCGTTTCACAAAACGACAAAAAGGAATGTTTCTTTTAACACACGCGGTGACAACGACCTTTTCCGCCGCCGCGAGTATTATTTGGTCTTTGGATTTCTCAACAAGCCGTAATGTTTTTAGAATAAAATAAATACCATATACTCTTTTATGTATTTTGGTATTGAAAATGGTTTTGAAAAAGGATTCTATTATGTCAATATATTTATGATATATTGTGATTGAAATGTGGAAATGTTATCATTCCTTTATATTGGTTTTATGTTTTATGATTTTATACTGGTACTTGGACATTTTAACGGGTGGTTCTTTTATAAACCATATGACGGGTGGTGCCGTGAATACCAGGACGGGTGGTTACGTTATAACCTCCAATGCATTGGGTATGGAAGTTGGCCATATGGCTATTCCATTAAGTATGTATGGAAACTGGCCGTATGGCTATTCCATTAAGTGATATGTGTGAAAGTCGACCATATGGTTATTCCACTTAAGTATGTTTATGTCCCAAGTTACCTTTATATATGTTATGTGTTCTTTTTATGGATTTTATGGTAATCCTTTTGTTACAAAAAGGTAAGTAATGATACTTTATTCAGTGAAGAGTTTTTACTAATTCATGAAGGTGAAGGTATTACTTTGATAGAGTATATATGGTTTATTTTATGTTTGAAAAACTAACAGTTTTCATTCTTTTTGTATCCCTTGCTGAGATTTTTATGCTCACCCCAAGTTTTTTTTGAAATGTTTTCATAGGACTTAATGTGGAATAAGGTCAAGGATGGGATCAAGGGAATGTCATCCTATATAAAACATGGAACTAGACACGTTTCTTTTTAAGAGTTTTTTTATTATGGAAACTTAGTAGAAGTGGCTACTTTGTAATATTTTGAGATGTAATAGTTATGTTCTAATTCTCTAAAACTCTAAACCTGAAAAGATCCTCAACGTGAATTATTCATTTAATTCAATATTAAGTAAGGTTTAAGGCCGGGGCCTTATAGTTGGTATCAGAGGTCGGTTTAGACAATTTTAGGAGTTAGAAAAGTGCTAAATTATAATATGATTGAAATGATATAGCATTTACGGATTACCATGTTGCTTCGCCTAAGATATTTTTGTGTTCAGAATGGTTTTCTGCAGAGGAAACAAAGAAGCTATGTTGGGATGACATCAGGAGGAAGATAAACTTCCAAACCAGCAACCTGAGATGGTCGGAATCGGAACTGAACAGTTTGTTGTAGTGATGGCACAGTTGACTCAGGCTATAAATGGTGGTGGTATCCATGCACGAGATCAGCCAGATCAACCAAAGAGGAACATTTCAGTGGTGGAACATTTCATGAGGCAACATCCCCCATCATTCAGAGGATCATCTGACCCTGTGCAAGCTGAAGGGTGGATTAAAGAACTGGAGAAGATTTTTGATGTCATGGGGTGTTGAGAACATCAAAAGGTTAGTCTTGCTGTTTACCGTTTTGAAGGTGAAGCTGATCAGTGGTGGTCGATGGTGAAAAATATAAGGGATAGTGATGAGATTGAGGATCTTCACTGGGACGAATTCAAAGGTATGTTTCTTGAGAAATATTTTCCTAAGGTGGTTCGTCTTAGGATGGAAAAACAGTTCCTAGAATTGAGGCAGGAGGATGATTTAATGGCTGCTTATGAAGAAAAGTTCACTCGATTGGCAAGGTATGCTCCAAACTTCATACGAGATCTTGATAGTAAAATAAACTATTTTTAATCAGGGTTAAAGCCAAAGTATTGAAGGGATTTAGCTTCTCGTGAGTTCAAAAGTTATGAAAAACTTGTTCGATGTGTAGAGAAGGTGGAAATGGAGTTTGCCGATGATCAGGTGTTCTATGACAAACAACAGAATAAGAGGTCTAGTTGGCAGGAAAAGGGGAAGAATTCATCAAAGAAGCAAGGAGGTAAGAAAACCAAATATCCATCCTGTGAGAAGTGTGGTAAAATGCATCCTGGAGAATGCTTATCCAAGTCTGGTAAGTGCTTTCGGTGTGGTAAGTCTGGTCATATTGCTTGTAACTGTAAGGAATATGATCAAGAAGGAAATGAAAAGACAACGGTAAGATGTTTTAAGTGTAATTAAATGGGTAATTATGCAAACGAGTGTCCAACAAAGAACTCAACCGGGGGAATGCAGCCAGACTACAAGCAGAAAGGGGTGGTGAAATCCTTTCCAACGACTTCAGCAGATGTTGGTCCATCGAATGAAGTGGTATTAGCTCCAGGGAGCTCAGTATTTTTCGAAGATTGACTTGAGGTCGGGGTACCATCAGTTGAAAGTAAAAGAAGAAGACGTTCCGAAGACTTCGTTCCGTACTAGATACGGCCATTATGAATTTGTAGTTATGCCTTTTGGGTTAACCAATGCACCTGCTGTATTCATGGACCTTATGAATAAAATTTTCCATGAGTTCTTGGATAAGTTTGTGTTTGTGTTTTGAGGTTTGGGAAGAGGTTATGTGAGCCTTGTGATTCACAGTTGAAGAATGAGTTGTTATGTGAGGCTCATAGTTCACCGTTTTCAGTTCATCCTGGGAGTACTAAGATGTACAGAGATCTGCGGGAGTATTACTGGTGGGATGGAATTAAAAGATATATTTCTAATTTTACTGTGAAGTGTTTGACATGTCAACAGGTTAAAGCAGAGCGGCAGTTACCGAAAGGGATGCTTCAGCCTTTACCCGTGCCAGAGTGTAAATGAGAAAACATATCCATGGACTTTGTTGTGGGATTACCGAGGACATCTCGAGGTAATAATGCAATCTGGGTTATTATTGATCGCTTGACCAAATCTGCTCATTTCCTTTCTATATGAGATACTTTCTATCTAGATCAACTTTCCCGTTTGTATCTTAAAGAGATAGTCAGGTTATATGGAGTTCCTCTCTCCATTGTATCTGATCGTGATCCCAGGTTCACATCTAACTTTTGGAAAGGCCTTCAGAAGTCATTGGATACTGAATTAAATTTTAGTACAGCTTTTCATCCTCAATCAGATGGGCAGTCAGAACAAACAATTCAGACCTTGTAGGATATGCTACGAGCTTGTTCGATGGATTATCAGGGAAGTTGGGACTAACATCTTTCTTTGGTTGAGTTTTCTTATAATAACAGTTTTCATTCCAGTATACAGATGGAACCATTTGAGGGATTATATGGGAAGATGTGTCGAACTCCAGCATTTTGGGATGAAGTGGGTGAAAGAAAGCTGATGAGACCAGAATTGGTAGAAGAGATGGCAGAAAAAGTTCAGTTGATTCAGAAGCACATGAGAACAACTCAGAGAAGGCAGAAGAGTTATGCTGATAACCGAAGGAAGGATCTATCTTTCGAGGTAGGTGATCATGTTTTTCTCAAGGTTTCTCCTGGGAAAAGTGTGATGAGATTTGGTAAGAAAGGAAAGCTGAGTCCAAGGTTTATTGGACCATATGAAATTCTGGAGAGAGTTGGATCAGTTGCATACCGGGTGGCTTTACCTCCGAGTTTATCTCAGGTACACAATATTTTTCATGTTTCAATGTTGAGGAAGTATATGCTAGTCCCATCTCATGTTTTGAGTCTAGAGGTAGTTCAGCTGGAAGAGAACCTATCTTATGAAGAACAACCAGTCTAGATTCTTGACCACAGGGAGCAGGTGTTACGAAATAAGGTGATTCATCAGGTAAGGGTTTTGTGGAAAAACCATGTGATTGAAGAGGCAATGTGGGAATCTGAAAATGCTATGAGGGATAAATACCCCCACTTATTTTGATAAGTAAATAAAATTGCGAGGACACAATTCCCAAAAGGGGGGAAGGATGTAGCATCCTAGGTAAATAAAGAATAAATAATTTTCATATTTATTAATATTTATGAATTAAATATTAATTTTAATTAAAAGGGGTTTCTATGTTCGATAGCGTACTCGATACACAACGATGAGTTTCTTTGAAAACTTACGTTGCACACAAGTAATAAAATAATATTATTTTAAATGTTAGTTAACGAGTAGCCGTTGTACTGGCGGGAATGGATAGAAATAACTAAAATATGATTATATATGTTTTTAAATGTTTTTACATTTACCCAATAAAAGATAAAGGCTTAAAATATGGAAAGAGTTCAATTTTATGCATTTATACCCTAATTTTCACGAAAGGTCCACTTATCACCTTTTGATGGAGAACCGTCATTAAATATAGTTTTGATCGATCTTATAAATTCTATTGGACCAAATATAACTCTTCTTTAGAATCGGGACATCAAAATTTACTTTGTGTAAATTTTTGGTACCTTTCTGATAAAGTTCATTTTTTTAATGAATAGTGTAAAATGTTGTATTTTAATTCAAAACCTCTTTTTAATCTAATTTATTTATATGATTAGATTATATTTTGAATTGGTTTTAAAGTGAAATTAGAAAATATTTTTACCATTATATCCAATAGTGGTCGTTGGAATTAATTTCACATTGAAACCGGACTTAAACTAGTGTCAATCTTTTGATACTTATTGTTTCATAAAAACATGCTATTTGCTCTGACAACGGGAATTAATTATTAAATTAATTAATGTGACTTATATTTTTTTAATTTTGTAAAATAGACTTCATTTTTGAATTTGTAATATCAAATATATCTTAGGGTGAATTTTTGGTAATTTTCTGAAGAACTTCAATTTTTGATGAATAGTGAAACCACTAAGTGGTACTTATAAAAACTGATTTTCCGTTTAAATGAAATATTTCCATAATTGTGTTTTGATTTTCAAAAATACGACATACATGGTTGTCATTAAGAAGTAAAATGTGGTTCAATGAGATTAAAAATTTTTTTTTGATGAATAATAACTTATTAAGTTTTTAATCGCGATTAGAGGTAATTAGTGTAGTTTAAGGTAAAAATAATGTTTTAATAATATGAAATGAGCTTGAAACATGTTCTACCCTCATTGGTTGTGTCATGGAAGACCAAGAAAATCCATAGGTCAACTTGGGGACCCCATGGAGCCACTTTGGTTGGGAAATGACATAAATAACTTTTTATTTAATGTAAAAGTAAAAATGACACAAACATGATATGTTTTACTAAAACAATTTTTAAGTGGGGTTATACAAGTCAGATTTTTTATTATAAATATCCATTGGAAAGATAAAAATATTTCCTACAACATAGTAATTGTTTTATAATTTTTATACATTAAAGAAATTAAATTATTTATGACATCATAATGATGCAGCGATGACATCATTATTTAACGATTAAAATAAAATGGAAAGATAATGTAAAATATTTGAACTACACATGTACAAAACTTATTGGATGGGTGGATTTAGAACCCTTATCACCTTATCCACTAATTATTCCAATTTGGGACCTTTTAAAACCGAAACACATTTTAAAATAAAGTAATATTTCTTTACGTTCCAAAAGTGCCCCTCCTCTCCTCTTATAAAAGGCCCCCACCTCTACCACCTTACACACACTCCTCAAGCCTTTGGCTCGGACAAACCCTGCCCATTTACTCTCTCCAAATACCTCTCCTCATCCTAGAGGATTCCCTTTGGGCAGAATCCTTTCAAAGGAAGCCTTTAGGCTTAAATCAAAAGGAGTTACACTTTTAAAGGTAATTCATTCTCTCTTGTTCATTTGTTTTATTTTTCTTCTCCAACCCTCTAAACTCTTTTTATTTACTTATTTTGTAACAACAACAGTATCTTAAATATACTAGGATGTTGTTATAAGATTTATTAGAGCTACACTCTCACACAACTACATCAAATTGTTAAAGAACATACGGTTTCCGTGGATGGCGAAATTCTGCCTCCCGAAACGATGATTGTTCAATACTCATTTAACACCTTCAAAGGTGGCCATTATGATGTCACTATTTTTATATATGATATATAATATGTTTATTTTTTCTTTAAGATTCTGTATTTTTCATTTTGGGCATACATTTATGGTTTCCATTATGGGTAAACACGATATCTTCATTTAAGGAAGTGAGGACTACCGCCCCCTGAAAGTGATGTGATTCGTTAATGCCATATGTGGGACGTGTAAAGGATGGATTTAAAGTTATTATATATGATGTTATACTGGAATTATAATATACCTCTATATCATTATTATTTCTTTCCATTAAAGTATGAGATAGAAATGAAAGTAGTGTTCATGCGTACGTACGACTTACCGTCTCCATGAACGGTGCATTTCATTTCTTATCCCCAAATGTAATGTACTATTAAAAGTACATGTATATAATGGATATATATAATTAATGATATATCTAAATGATGAATATAATTCTGGAATTAAAATATACATACCTCTCATTTAGTTTTAATTCCATTAATATGACAAAGAAATGAAAGTAGCATTCATGCGTACGTACGGCTTACCGTCTCCATGAATAGTGCATTTCATTTCTTACCCCTAAATGATTATGTAATATTATAAATAAATGTATATGCTGGATATATATGATACATATTATATCCAAATCGGGAATTTCATTCTGGATATAAAGAACCTTTGACCACACGAACAACATGTAATTGTAAGAAGTCCACTTTCGACTTAAGAACCAAATATTGAGAAAACAAACATTATTAACTTAAATGGTTACATAATGTTTATAACATGGAAATAAGTGATATAAAAGGAATAATGAAATTTAAAAAGGTTCTTAATCAAGTATAAATTAACTCAAGTTTATTATTCAGGATGTTAAAGAACGATCGAGTCAAGTCGGACCCGAGGTAAGGGACTTCGTCTCAATCTCCTTTCATTGAGGCATATTTCGTTTTATACACAACTTTCTTTTATACGGTGTATAAACCCGTTTGACTTTTAATTTTATACAAAATGAATCTTTTTATACGAAGCGTTTTACAAAACGACAAAAAGGAATGTTTTTTTTAACGTAAGCGGCGACAACGACCTTTTCCGCCGCCGCGAGTATTATTTGGTCTTTGGATTTCTCAACAATCTTTAATGTTTTTAGAATAAAATAAATACCATATACTCTTTTATGTATTTTGGTATTGAAAATGGTTTTGAAAAAGGATTCTATTATGTCAATATATTTATGATATATTGTGATTGAAATGTGGAAATGTTATCATTCCTTTATATTGGTTTTATGTTTTATGATTTTATACTGGTACTTGGACATTTTAATGGGTGGTTACATTATAAACCATATGACGGGTGGTGCCGTGAATACCAGGACGGGTGGCTACGTTATAACCTCCAATGCATTGGGTATGGAAGTCGGCCGTATGGCTATTCCATTTAGTATTTATGGAAATTGGGTGTATGGCTATTCCATTAAGTGATATGTGTGGAAGTCGACCGTATGGTTATTCCACTTAAGTATGTTTATGTCCCAAGTTACCTTTATATATGTTATGTGTTCTTTTTATGGATTTTATGGTAATCCTTTGGGTACAAAAAGGTAAGTAATGATACTTTATTCAGTGAAGAGTTTTTACTACTTCATGAAGGTGAAGGTATTACTTTGATAGAGTATATATGGTTTATTTGATGTTTGAAAAACTAACAGTTTTCATTCTTTCTGTATCCCTTACTGAGCTTTTTATGCTCACCCCAAGTTTTTTTTTGAAATGTTTTCACAGGAATTAATTTGGAATAAGGTCAAGGATGGGATCAAGGGAATTTCATCCTATATAAAACATGGAACTAGACACGTTTCTTTTTAAGAGTTTTTTTATTATGGAAACTTAGTAGAAGTGACTACTTTGTAATCTTTTGAGATGTAATAGTTATGTTCTAATTCTCTAAAACTCTAAACCTGAAAAGATCCTCAACGTGAATTATTCGTTTAATTCAATATTAAGTAAGGTTTATGGCCGTGGCCTTATATTTCTTGTCATAAACCTTTTTTATAAGGGGTGGCGTTCATAAGGCTTAGTGTCCCACCAACTCAAAGCATAGATAAAGTGGAAAATCAGGTTAGGGCATTGTAGATGACCTCTTGTTATTTTTTTCATTAAAAGTAGTGAATTCATATCTTCCCCTTATATTGGAGGAAATATCCATCCCTTGGGAATAGTGTATATATTTATTCTCTTTTGGATTCTTACTTCTCTCTATAAGTAATGTTCACTCAATATTTTTCTATTGTTAATGAATTTATGAACAAAACATTAACAATGAAATTAGTATCCATACAAATCATTTATTCTTGAAATTGTAATATATCTTATTAATATCCTTGAATTGATTTCATGTATATTATATTTTAGATAAGACATCACCATTTTTTAATAGGTAATAGTGTGAAATTTTTAGCCACAAAAGTGTTGCTTCATTTGGGGGATATTTTTTACTACCACTCCACTTGTTTATACCCTACCAATATATTTTTACTTTTTAATTATATCATGATGGTGAAGTGTTATCTCTAATGTAATGGTCTATTCCTTTTCAGTATGTTATGTTATTAGTTTGGGTGTTGGAGGTGTTTGGAGGAGGTTTGAGGAGGGTTCAGTAGAGGTTTTAGTTGCATCATAACTACATTAGGGGGTTCAAAATGTGAATAGAATTCATGATGTGAGTTTTTTTCCTACAGTATATGAGGCTGATGATTCATTATTTTTATTCTAGGTGGTGTTCCATGTGAAAAAAATTCAAAATGTGAATTTTTATTTATTGACATGAAATAAATCTTGTTGAGGCACCATGATTTTTAATGGATGTTATATAATTTTTGAATTCAAAACATAAATGGTTTTCATAGCTTATATTTCATAGACTTGGTGGAATTCATGATGTTAATATATAATTCATGATGTGAATCATGTGAGATAAATTCACATTGTAAGTTTTACATTCTGACTAATTCCATTATACGACCCTCATTTCTCTCGATTTGTGGGTGAACCCCAGATTCTTTTAGAAAATCTTCCAACACAACTTCCCTTGATATGACAGTTGGGTTTGGATTTTTTTTCTCAATGATCTATGGTGAGTTATTCTATCCTCTCCCATTTTCCTTCTAATTTTATTCTGGGGATTTGGGCAATGAGTTTTTTGTTCGAATTGTGTTTTGGATGTATTTTTGATGAATCTTGTTGTAGTTCATGTTGATCCAATATTTCCTTTTCTGATTGTGTTTTCTAGGTTGTATATCAATTTCCCCATTATGTGCAGTAAAATAAAAAAGTTTATTTGAGGTATGGGATCCTTTTTATCTACTTATTTATTTGTGATTTGTGGGGATTGCATACTTTTTCCTTCCTTTGGTTGGATATAAAGAGAAAAGTTAATAAATTTAATGTGTTACATCATATTTAATTGACGGGGATGGACAGTAATGAAATTATTTTACTATTTTGATGTTATTATTGATGTGTCATGCATACTTGTTGACACTATTAAAAATAATGGCTATTGGGAGCCTTTCTTGTTCTATATTTGATATGTGTGTTAAAACCTTTCAATGATGTTTATTGATATCACCATGAATAAAAAGGATATGAACATATAAATGTATAATAAATTGGATGACCATATAAATCTATTTTTTTATATAATACCATTGTTAAAAAATGTTTTAAAGAAATGTAATCCCATAAACATTATTTTTGGAATTTTGAATGTGATATATTGTGTATATTTTCTTATTTTTTTTGCCTTGTGTGGTGTAGGATATTTTTTGGTGATTGTGATGACTATATGGGTTATGAGATGTGTGACATGGTGATGAGAGAGTGTTTTCATGGAATGTGATGTGGGAAGTTGTGATATGGTTGTGATATGGGTATCTGTGTTGTGGTTGTGATGTGTGGTGGTAGTGACGTGTGGTTGTAGTGAGGTGATGTGGGAAGTTTTTCTATGGTTTTGATGTTTAGTGGATTTAAAATGTGTTACTAGTGATTTCATTTGGGAATTCATATAGTGTTTGTGTTGTACAATGGTTTTGGTGTAGTGGTTATAATATACAACTACTATAGTGAGATGTTTTGGAAAAGGTGGTGTTGTGGTGACAATTAATTTGATATGGATGAGCTATTATATAGTGTGGTTGTTTTAATTTTAGGATTAGACTTGGAATAAAGTGAACTGTTGGAATGAAATTTAATAGGCTGGTAAATGAATAATAATAGGATGAAGTTTTTGTATGGTAATTGGATAAATTAATGTGAACAATAACTGAAAGTGTTGGGGGAATATGAAATGATATTTCTTGTAAATGAGAGTTTTTTAAAATGTTAGATGAGCATAAAAATCTTATCAATGGACATTAAAAAGAAAGAAAAATTCTAGTCAAATGAAAAACAAGAAGACTCATTTAACATTTACCATTATCATC
This sequence comes from Viscum album, assembly GCA_963277665.1. Lineage (NCBI taxonomy): Eukaryota > Viridiplantae > Streptophyta > Magnoliopsida > Santalales > Viscaceae > Viscum > Viscum album. The sequence goes on along the minus strand of OY728129.1, from coordinate 745,115,951 downwards.
AATGTTCTTTTAGTGTATGAAATAATCTTTTTCCCATGAAAAACACACAAACTTTTTTCTGAAAGGAATCCTTTAAAACCCATAGAATACAATAAAAAACCCTTTTTGGTAAATTAGAGCATCATATTCATAAAACCCTTTCAAAACCCTTTTAATTAGAATAACCATATGGCTGAATTCTAATATAATCATTACCCAATTCATTGAATAAATATATTGTGTATCACCCTTTTTATAATATATATCAGTCTCACTTATTTTTTATGAGCTATAATGTTTCTCAACCATTTATATAAGCTATATCGGGATCACCCATGAGTTATAATGGTGCTCAACTTTCATATAATCTATATCAGTCTCACCCATTAGATATAGTTGGGATCAACTCATTGTATAACCTATATTAGGCTAAAATGTTATTTTTCATGACCTGAACTGTACCAGAGCTTGAGACGAAACTACCCCAAGCCTGTCTCCATAGGCCAGGGGATGTCAACTAGCCCCGAAGGCACAAGAAACTCAGTGAGGCCTTTTCCTAAGAACCTCTACACACACACGCAGCTAACTCAATGAAAAAGTGCAGAGAAAAAAAAGAAATCAAGGTTCCACACTACTATAAAATGGAACCAAACAAAAATGTGTTGACCTCTAACAGTACAACTACAAGAAAAGTAAAGTTGAAAGGGAAAGGGGAAAAAATACACACCCAAATAAAAAAGTGCCACAACCCAGCAACATGAGAAAAATTTAAAACAATTGGAAGAGTCCCACTCCTGAATCCCAATCTATGACCACCGCACATGGTCCAACCACCCCATATTCTGAAGCTCCTCTAATGTCATGATCAACCTGTCCATCGTCTGCAAGGGAACACCAAATGCGGGCAAAGCCCAAGCAGAGGTGAATATAAGAATACTCAGTAGGATGCCCTGAAGGATTGAGGGAGCAACAAGAAAGGTACTGAAGAGGGGAGGAGTAAGAGAGAACAAGGTACAACAAGAGTGAATGGAAGGAGTACAACTCCACCCAGTAATAGATATGATCACTCAAAGAAACCCAAATGAGAGAGTAAGGGGATCTTCATCTCACAGCTCACACCAGGTATATTCCCATACATATACCCAAGTCATCCAAATGTACTCGTAAATAAGACTCGTAGTCTAGAGACAAGTCACACGACCACATACCCCAGGCTAGGGATTCAGTTCGAAGATTCCACGAAGAAATTGTCCAGGAGAACTCACTCCATGAGTCTGATTGCTCTGATAATGTTCGTATGGAAAGTATCATTTGTCAGAAAGGTCATGAGAGATAGATGCACTCATTACAAGAGAACACACTATTGATTTTGAAAGATCACGATAGATAGATACCCACATTATAGGAGAACGCACTCCTGAGTGGGGAAATATCACGATACAAAGATGAGGATCGCTGCCAGGGCCTTGGCGGATACCGCGACTCATCCGGATTAACCTGTTAGGTAGAGGATCAATGCCTAGTAGAGTTGGAAACATAGATTCCTGACTCTACATAGGGTAAAGAATGGATAGAGGATCTCGCTCTAGGCCTCTCGGAGGGATACCTAACTCTATCTCGGAAAGTCCTACTAAAGAGAGATCACGATACATGGATGAGGATCACTATGAGGGCCTTGGAAGATACCGCAACTCACCCAGATTCACATTCTAGGTAGAGGATCAATGCCTGATAGAGTTGGTCAGATCGATGCTTGACTCTACCTAGGATCAAGAATGGATAGAGGATCTCGCTCCGGGCCTCTCGGAGGGATGCCTGACTCTATCATAGAAAGTCATGCTGAAGGGATCATACTCCTGTAGTAGGAAACGACACCTGACCTTTAGGGGAATGAGAAAATGTTCACTAACCCGAATGAAACATGTCCAAGATATGGTGGGAAAGAAGATCAAGCCATGTACTAAAAAGTACACATCGTGTAGAAAGGTTACAATTCATGTCTAAGTATCTGGGGTCCACCCCGTGTACGCTGGCCATGTACCCGTACATGGTCTCAACCCATGTACTTCAACCCATGTAATCGGTACACAGGGTAACCCATGAAACCAGCCTGGTCTGGCCATGTGGTGGAGTACCGACTCCAAGGATTGGAAAACCATCTTAGAGGAAAACGAACCCGCACTCATGAGGTGGGGTGTCTCGTCTCAACCATAGTAGAGAAGTAAGGAATACCCAAACCTTGAGTCATCAAGGGAGTAACCATCATGAATCTCACTAAAAGAAATGCCCTATCTCTTCTCCTCATGTCATCAGTCATACCTCAACCTCCACGAAGTTCCACAAGGGAGAAACCCAAAGGACCGCCATGTCATAAAGGCTCCAACACGATAGACGATGTATCAATTTGACGCCCAATCTGTAAGTTATAGGAATTTTAGTATCGAGGGCCCAATTGGATTCATGCTCGATCCAACTCGGTCATACATCAAACGACACTGGTCAAACAAACTAGTCACACTGTTGTGATCCATACAGAAAAACACACGAGATGGACTACCCATTTGTCCAAAATGGATAGCCAGTGAAAACATTTCACTTCACCACCACACACTTGAACTAGGGCTAGTGGGGCCCACAATTCAACCCCAACATAAATATCCAAAATTGTTCTTGAAAAATTCGTCTTAATTTTAGGGTCACAACGTCATAGACAGTTCGTCATTCTGACACCGTATGAGGGAGATATGTCAGATACAAGTTCCCATATTATTATTATTATGATTACTATCTGGTGTTTCATGGACCCGAGCCACGAACCATAATTTAGTATCCAAAATTATACTTTAATCGACCATATTAAAGTCAGGGTCATGCTTTCGATAATGTCAAGTCAATCGGGCGTCACACACATAAGGTATGGCGGGTCGAAGATTTAATAATTATATTAAATCTATTATTTTTCGAGTGCTTCAGGTACTCAATCTGAAAACCTGAAAAAGGAAACCAATATTGGACTCGGAATGTCTGTCTCAGAATCTGGGTCACACTGCCACAAACGGTTCATGAAACCGAGGTCGCACGAATAAGTTACGGTTGAAAAAGTGTTTTATCAACAAAAATAATAATATGATTATTATATGATTATTTTTAATTTATTTATTTTAAATATTACATGTCACCCCCAACATCTCTATAATTTGGTGCACATCACCAATTCATGGTATTCACTTTTTTTTATTAGTTTAAAATTTAATTTATTTCCTTTAAACTCTTTCTCTCTCCAAACGCTTTCTTCCACAATTGTATCACACTTCAACAAAAGTGGCGCCTCCCCTTGGCCTTCACTCTATGCCTAGCATGCCCCAACTATTTTCTCACTTGAATGTTATTATAAAAAAATTTAATAATAATAACACCCATCATTAATATTATAATTCAATCCCATTAAATTATTTTATCATGGTTATTCTCATATTAAATTAAAACCATTCCATTTAATTAATCACACACTAAAATCCACCATTATAATTTTTATTTAATATAATAGTAATAAAATCTCCTTTAATTTCATCAAAGGGTCACCATAATTATCATAAATTATAATTATTATTATTTACGCCCGTCATGTCACCCCTTCGCACTTGCCCGATATTTGACACCGCCCCAACCAATCGAAGCCGCCTCACAAGACACCAGATCTACCTCGCCTAGCTTCCGCGGTCGCCTGATCACCTCACCGAACAACTTCCTTTAACCGCTGAAACCCTCGTCGGACCCGTGCCATATGATCCTTCTGCATTCCATTCCGGATTCGATTTAACTTGGAAAAAAGAGACAAACATGGACTTTTGATCCTTGGGTCGAGACCTTCGCGTCTGTATGTCATGCTCAATGAAACATTGAGTTTCCAACGCGCTTAATTATTTGGGGATGAAGAACACATGACGAATGCACAGACAATGAATAAGGAAATATCATAGTCTAAGTGCGGATCAATAGTTGTGTTATTTTGGCCATCATTTTTGAGAATCAAGAACATGGGGAATTTGGCAATTAAATATTTATCATGATTCAAGAATCTCAATTTCAAGATAAATAAAAAGAAAATTAATTCAATCAATTATTTATAGATCTGTGAATTAATTTATTTAATTCGTGTTCATCATGAGAAATTAAAACGGGGTAAGGAATCCACAAAGATAAATACTACCTTAGGTTTGGATCGATCGTTGTTGAAGATCACATTCATTAAGATCTGTTCGGTGATGATGAAGATCACACTTGCACAAAGATGAGAAGAAAATGTTGCATTTTTCGCTCTTTAATTCGCATGGATCCAAGGATTCTTTGTTTAGAGGGGGTTGGCTTGATAATTTAATTTTTCCAACGAAGTTAAACCCTCCCTTCCTCTCCACTCATCCTCTCCCCGTTGATGAATGATGAACGAAGAAGGAAAATAATAGATTTAACATTATTATTAAATCATCAACCCACCATAACTCCTGCATGCAACATCCGATTGACTTTTTGTCAGTGACAACATAACCTCGACTTTAACAAGGTCGATTAAAGTCTAATTTTGAATACTAAATCCGAGTTCGTGGATCGGGTCCATGAGACATTCAATAATAATAATAATATTACGGGATCTTGTATCAGACATATCTCCCTCATACGGTGTCGGACAGACGAACCGTCTATGACGTTGCGACCCTAAAATTAAGATGAATGTTTCAGGACCAATTTTGGATATTTAAGTTGAGGTCTAAGTGCAGGCCCCATGAGGCCTGGTTCGTCAGTGTTGTGGTGAAATTCAACTTTTTCACTGGCTATCCGTTTTGGACAAATGGGTAGTCCATCTCGAGTGTTTTTTCATATGGATTGCAATGATGCAACCAGTTTGTTTAACCGATGTCATTTGCAGTATTTTCGTGTTGGATCGAACAAGAATCCAACTGGGCCCTCAGTAGTAAAATTCCTATAACTTATAGATTAGGCTTTAAATTGATGCACCGTTTGTTGTGTTGGAACCCTTATGACATTGCGGTCCTTCAGGTTGCTCCCTTTTGGAACTTCATGGAGGTTTAGGTATGAACAATGAAATGAGGAGAATAGGTAGGACATTTATTTTAGTGAGATTTATGATGTCTACTCCCTTGACGACTCAAGGAATGAGTATTCATTACTTCTCTACTCCGGTAGAGACGGGAGACCCCACCTCATGAGTGTAGGTTCGTTTTCCTCTAATATGGTTTTCATATCCTTGGAGTCGTTACTCCACCACATGGCCAGACCAGGCCAGTTGTATGGGTTACCCTGTGTACCGATTACACAGGTTTAAGTACATGGGTTGAGACCGTGTAGATGTACATGTACAGCCTACACGGGGCAGACCCCAGATACTTAGACACGACCTGTAACCTTTCTACATGTTGTGAACTTTTCAGTACATGGATTTATGTTCTTGACCACCATATCATGGACATTTTTCATTTGGGTTAGTTCCCCATTTCTCATTACCCTAATGGACAGGTATCGTTTCCTACTATAAGTGTATGACCCCATCAGCAGAAATTTCTGTGATAGTGTCAGGCATCCCTCCAAGAGGCCCGGAGTGAGATCCTATATCCATTCTTAACCCTAGGTAGAGTCAGGAATCAATGTGACCAACTCTACCAGGCATTGATCCTCTACCTAGCATGTGAATCTAGATGAGTTGCGGTATACTCCAAGGCCCTGGCAGTGATCTTCATCCGTGTATCGCAATCTCTCTCTTCAGTAGGACTTTCCAAGATAGAGTCAGGTATCCCTCCCAGAGGCCTGGAGTGAGATCCTCTATCCATTCTTGACCCTAAGTAGAGTCAGGCATCGATGTGACCAACTATACCATGCGTTGATCCTCTACCTAGAAGGTGAATCTGGATGAGTCGTGGTACCCACTAAGGCCTTGGCAGTGATCCTCATATTTGTATTGCGATATTTCTCCACTCAGGAGTGTGTTCTCCTGTAATGAGTGTATCTATCTTTATTGATCTTTCCCACTTAGGCGTGTGTTCTCCCATAATGAGTGCATCTATCTCTCATGACCTTTTAGATGAACGATACTCTCCAGACGGATGTTATCAGAGCTAGCAGACTCGTGGATTGAGTTCTCCCAGATGAGTGCTTTGTGGAATCTTCTAACTGAATCCCTAGCGTGGGGCATGTGGTTGTGTGACTTGTATCTAGACTACGAGTCTGAGTTATGAGTACATCTGGATGACATGGGTATATGTATGGGCATATACCTGGTGTGAGATGTGAGATGAAGATCCCCTTTATCATTTGGGTTTCTTTGAGCGATCATATCTATTACTGGGTGGAGCTGTACTCTTTCCATTCACTCTTGTTGTACCTTGTTCTCTCTTACTGCTCCCCTCTTCTGTACCTCTCTTCCTGCTCCCTCGAGGCTTCGGGGCATCCTACTGAGTATTATTATACTCACCCCTTCTTGGTCTTTGCCTACATTTGGTGTGCCATGGCAGACGATGGACAGGTTGATCATGAAATTAGAGGAGCTTCAGGATATGGGGTTCTTGGACCATGTGTAGTGGTCATAGGTTGGGATTCAGGAGTGAGACTCTTCTAGCTATTTTACCTTTTTCACCTATTGCTGGGTTGTAGAACTTTTCTAGTAGGGTGTGTATTTTTTCCCCTTTCCCTTTCTGATTTACTTTTCTTGTACTTGTACAGTTAGAGGTCGATGCATTTTTGTTTGGATCCCTTTTTATAGTAGTGTGGAACCTTATTTTCGTTTTTTTCTCTGCACTTTTTCATTGAGTTAGCTGTGTGTGTGTAGAGATTCTTAGGAAAAGGCATTCCCGAGTTTTTTGTGCCTTCGATGATATTCTCCAGCCCCTAGCCTATGAAGGCGGGCTTGGGGTAGTTGCGGCTCAAGACCTAGTACGAGTTAGGTCATGAAAAATCTGTATCAGAGGTTTGAGATGTTAAATGAATAAATTAATATTTTAATTAATCCATTTAATACATCTCCAAAGAGAGAGGGGTCCTAACATCCCGCACAGGCTTATTTTATGCCGCTCCTAGGAAAAAATCTACACTTTGAACCCAACCACAGTCTCATATTTCTGATCTAATCAACTATTTAAGAGATATACTATTTTCTTTAGTTAACCGCATGCACGTAATATAAAAACACTTAACATATTAATAAAATTATTTCTGGGCACACCTGGCCTTAGAATTGCACGCCGTCTCAGTGCCCAGCTCTGGAAATATTCTTAGAAATTTTTCAAAGTCTTATTAGGCCAAAAACTCGGTATCTACATTATTCATATAATGATCATGTACCATATAATGAATAATTTTTTATGCTTTCACCTTTTCATCATAAAACAATTTTCAAACCAATTTTGAACCCAAATTAAAGAATACCAATTTTAGATATAAAAATACAAATTTCTTTTAAAAACCATTTTCCATAGAAAAATATCCAAAAAATGGAAAAGAGGGTGTTTCATTAAAAAAAATGAAGTCTTGAAAAGGAATCCATAAATCAAATAATAGTCACAATGGTATAAAATGTATTTTTTTCTTTATATATTAAAAAAAATATCATTCCTTTTTACATTTTTCAAAAATTATATATAAAACATGAACAAAAGATTTATTTTGAAATACTTTGAAATAAAGATAAATTTTACAGAAAATTTAATTTAAAACTATTTTATGTCCATAAAAAATATTTATAAAAACATTTTAAAAACATCGACATGGAATAGAAAGTGTTTGAAGGAAAACTTTAAAAGCGTTTTTATAATAAAACCCCCTTATCAATTAGGAATCACTTGAATCATAAAACCCATGAAAGAATAACATTAAAAAAATTAAATATCATTGTTGTATAAAAATTCATGATATAACATGTGAAAGGGGCTGTATATACACCTTATAAACTAATATAGGTTCATAAAATCAAAATATGCCTCAATGAACGGAAATTGAGAAAAAGTTTATTACCTTGAGTCTGAATTGTCATGTACCTTATTTGTTATCATGAATTATACATTTATGTTAATTATTTAATTTCATGAGAAAATTTTTGAGGTTTATTATTACTTTTACATCACTTATTACCATGTTATATACAATTACTAAATCAAATAAGTATATGTTGGGAGTTTTGATGATATATAAATTATGTGTCAAAAACCACTTCAGTAGATCTAATATTTTTCAAATATATGATTTTTTAACATATTATAAATAATAATAATAGAATAATTATCATATTTATATATCAATTATATTTTTTGAAACCAATCATTAATGATGGTTATGAAAAATGAACTATGTTACAATTATGGAGACAGTAGACCATACATACACATGAGTAACATTTATATTTTTCAATAATCATTATTGATATAAGGAAAGTAATATTTTAACTTTACATAATTATCATAATATCATAAATTACATATTATTTCACTAAATATTCTTATATATATATCATCTGTGTATTTTAGTAATGAATAAATAAGCACCTCACTTTATGGAATCAGTACTCCACATATACATGAATGGCGTTACCATTGTTCAGTATAAGAAATAAAATGATATATTATCTTTTCATAAGGATAAATATGTCATTAATATCATTATTATTTCATTTATATCACATATATTAATTAAATTTATCATTATTACCTTCCATGTAAAGAGATAGTGAAAACATAATCACATTACCCTACAAGGTGGTAGTCCGTCGTACACACGAGTGACGTTATCATATTCACAAGGAATAAGAATAATAAGTTATATTTGATATAATAACTCCATGTAGAAATATTTTAAAAATATCATATATATTCTTAAAATTCATCATTACAATAGTCCATGATATGTGTGATGAGAAATTAATAACATTGGTTCCTGAGGTGGTAGTCCGCCATACACACAGATGATGATTTTATATCCTATTTGATAAAGAGAAGTTGGATTTAGGTTATTAAATTAAAATAATAAAATATAAGTATGTGGGAGATATTTCTGTTATTTTATAAGAATAATTGGATAATTTTCGAAGTATTTGGAAGAAGAAATAAAATAAAGATGCTCAGTAAAGCAGAATACCTCTTCTTCAAACAACCTCTTTAGGTTAGCACAAAAATCCTCCTTAGGATGAATATATGATTAATGAAAGGATACAAGGATGTGTGGAGTTAAGTTATTAAATATTTTTTTTATTTTTTGTATTATCCAAATGGAATTCAAGTTGTTAATATGAAAGCATTAGGGGTGGCCTATTATAAGTGAGGTGAGTGGAACAGTTGTAATATTTGAATCAAAAAAGGTATACTCATGTTTTCCACCATAAAAATGGATATAAAATGGAACATTATAAAAAATTATAAACTATAAGGTCAAAATAGTTCCATAAAAAATATTTTAGACAAGTTTTTAGTTCATTTTAGTAGTATATGTTTAGTTTAACCCCCCAGTATACATATTTTTACCTTAATCGTGGCAATTTTTACTGTTTTGGGTATTCATTATGGTAAAATATTTTGTTAAAATTATTATCTAATTTAAATTATTATAAATAAAAATATTCAATAAAATATACCAAATTGAGTTTACATAATTGGAAAAAGTTATTTTAAAACAAAACCCACAGACTGGACAAAACAAAAATTTTCAAGAAGTGTATTTTTTGAGAAAAAGACGATTTTATTTTAAATATATGAGAAATAATAATCATTGAATTAATATAAATTTATATTTTAGGATATATATTATATAAATTTAATTTTAAAAATCACCAATTAGGTATTAATTTAATTAATTTAAATTTATAAGCATTAGGCTATTTAATATAGTTTTCCTAAAAATTCTGTTTTTAAACACAAAAAAATATACTAAAATAAAATCTAAAGTTGATTCAAAATAATTTAAGTAGATTAAATATAAATAAATAATACTTATTTTACTTCAAATAATATTAAAAATATAATTATACTTTTAAATTATTTAAATTATTGAAAAGAAAAAACATTTTTATAAAATTCGATATTTTTCAACATTCACAAAAATACCAATATTTTACAAAATATCCCAAAATTTTAACCTAAGATAATTTTGATATGATGAATTAATAAATTATATAAATTTTATAAAATAAATTTTCCAAATTTTCCAAATATTAATTATAATATTTCCTTAAAAAATGTAATAAAAATTATTTTTGAAGAAAACATATTTTTTAAAAATAAAATTACTAAATATGGTGAATCAGACTGAATGAGTACATTTTCTCCTATAATCCTCTCTTGAGGGTTCTCTTCTTAAATCTTGGTTTTCTTACCTTTGTGGTGTAATTTCTTATTCTTGGAATTCTTCTTGCTATATCCTTTCATTGATGTTATGCCCTTTGTTTTATTTCAGTGTATGTTCAGTCTAATATCCTCGAGGGCATCAAATCCCCCTTCGTCTACCTCAAATTATCACTATTATGTGGTTTCATGTATATTTTTTGTGTTTACCACTTTAAATTTTCTTATTTAATTCCTGGTTCATAGGTATTCTCTAATTGGTAGCCTCTGTCCTGGGTCATTACAGGTGTCGATTATGGTGGTCCCCTCTAGCCATGATGGCATTATTATAGCCCAAAATGGTGATGGGGTTCCCTTGGAACTAGTGATGAATATATTATTTTGAAATCATAGACTCACTTTAAATTGAGTTTGGGTGTGAGTTCTCAGGGTGGTAGGTAGATCCTATGATGTTTGTGGATTTTGGTGATGTTCGATGGTCTTCCTTATTGTTGGGTTTTTTGATGTTTTCTCACCGTTGTTGCTTGTTTGTGTTTTCTAGTATGTTTCTCTGTCTATTGGGGTTTTTTTCATTCTATATATTATTTAAAAATGAAGATAGTGGTTGTTTTTCTTTTTTTGGTGGTGGTATGATCATGTTATTTCTCATGTACATTCCCTGATGAAGATCTGTTCAGGTCAAGCTCTTCAGCAATAGTATTTTTGTGATTATGATGTGGGTTCGATGTTGAGGCACTATATAGTAGTTTGGAGGGTTAGAAACTCAATTATGGGTTCGAGGAAATGAAATTGATGGTAGTAGTGGTTGTGTTGGATTGAAATTTTGATATTCGAATATGAATCTATTTTTTTGGATGGGCTTGGTTTACTAGTCGTCACACTATGTGGGTCACTCAAACCTATCAAATTGGGTTTTCTGAAAACATCTAAAATATCAATTTTGGAGGAAGAATAATATTAACTTAATGAAATTTTATTGATTATATTATAATCATATATCAATAAATTATATTGAGTAGAATATATATATATATATATATATATATCACATAAAGCAGTTAGTACTATTCATACATGCTAATTTAACAACTAGTTTATAACATTTATATATTTCATGTGTTGTTTAAGAATTATGTTTTGTGTCTATTATCAAATTTAACATATTTTTTCTAAAATAATTGGGTGTTACATAATTATAACTTCAATAAATTTCATCCTCACAATTTAAACATTATCTCATAAATGAAAGGTTTAAAATTTGAAAATAACTTTTTTGGGAATGCACTTTGTAAAAAGGTTTAATAAAAACTCTTTTTGATAAGAGTGAAATAGAATAAATAAGTTCATATGGAATAATACATAACAAAGATTACATGTCAGAGAACATAGGTGGGAAGTAACGATTTGGATATGGAATAAAATCATAATGTCTAAACTATGATGGAGAGTGATAGAGATCATTGATCACAATAATGTGACTGATCAATAGATTGACAAGGACCTAAAAACTATAATTACGTGATGAGTTCAAATACCATTTGATTCATTATAAATGAACATAATAGGATGAAATTTTTATTTTAAAAATATTTTTTTAGAGTTGAGTAATTAATTTACTTTATTGACTAAAATCATAAGGAAATATATTACTTGACTTGTATAATTTTATCAATTAATTATTTTCCACCACACTCATATTTTCTTTCCAATAATGACTATCCAAGATAAATTTTTCATGTATAAAGTAATAATATAAACTTATAATGGATCACATAATCCCCAAAAGGGTAACCAGATATTTCACATATCTTTATACATTAACTGAAAAAATTGTTATCACAAGTTAAGATGTTTCCAAAAATTATTGTGATCCTATTCCAAAACAATATTAATCACCAAATCAATTGTTAATACCATTATTTTATATATGATAGAACATATGTTTTCCAAATAAAACTTATCATTATATTTCAAACCATTAAATTTAATATAATGGATTCATACAAACTAGTACATCATATAGGCCAACAGTAGTAATTGCAACCTTTTCATCCTTCAATTGTATGTCAAGCCCCAAAACCTTATCGGTTGTGAAAGTTTGTCACCCAGCCTTCAAGCTATCATTTTTAATAAAATTACATTCATTTAAAATTCCCAGAAATATATTTAATATCCTTGAAAATATCATTACTCATCACAAATCATATAAACACTAAAGGTTATCAATATCTTAAAATTCATGTCCATAAAAATTAAAGGCATACATCATGTTAAACCAAAGACTTATATATACATAAAACCAATAAAATTTCTCTAAAAATTTCATTAATCACTTTAATATCTCATCACTTAAAACCTAAAAATGACTGTCTTGAACTTTTAACTAATGATTATCCTTTGAAAAATACTAATCTCCCTAGAGTTGTCACCACTTTACCAAATGTCCCAACATTAACTATAGTAGTAGGAAATGATTTTTCCACACATTTATATTTTCGATCATGATGGTTTCCAGCCAGAGTAAAAAATTTAGACACAAATCAGATTAATGTCCTAACTCATTATAGATAAAACATCTCATAATTGACTTGATATGTGTTATCTCATTCAATGATTGTTTAGGAATCTTTTTTTATATTCAAGAACAATTTGACAAAACATACCAAATTTTTAACACTTTCTAGATCCTAAAAAAAATTCACCAAAATGTCTTTTACCACACTTGGAACATGTTTTGGGCTTAAATACATACTTTATAGTTGGTTTCTTCTCCATTTACTTCCACATTGAATATTTCTTACTCTTTCCATATCATAGAATATAAGTGTCAACAAAATATAACTCAGATTTCTCAACACAACAAACAAAATTATCATAACTTTTAGATTATCATGTTGAAAAATGTCCTCATAAACATGGTTTCAATCAGGAGTAAAAATGATTTATTTTACTATCAATGTCTTGACTAAAATTTGGAACAAACCTTTCCAATATTGTCAATATTTCTTTATAAACATCCAACAAATCTTCCTCCCTTTGCTTCAATTCAAGGAATTTTTTCTTTATCTCAATCCAAAAAACCTTTGGGAAATATTTCTCAAGTAAGTCATTCTTAAATGTTTCATATTCCATGGAATCAAGATAAATGTTCTATTTGGTATTCTTCACTAAATTCCACTAAAAGAGTCATTTTAGTGCATATTTTTAAAAAAATTTCAATTATTTTTAATAGGGTTCAATTATATTACCATTGAAATTCAATTTTTTTTAATAAATGGGAATTCATAATTATATAATTAAAATGGATCAAAATTATTAATTTCATACAAGGTTTGAATTTAGGAATTTATTTATTTTTACATTCTTTTAAAATATATTGAAGTGTTTTTCATTTTTTCTAGTCTTCACTAGAAACTTAGGCCAAGTCTAGGAAGACCATCAAAAAGGGTGAACACCATTTATCCAATATAAGAGAGTAGTCTGGTAGCATGTCCTATATAGAGGGAAAACTAGAGACAAAAAAAGAACATGTGATGAAATTCCATACAGGTAGCTCATGGGGGTGAACCCCAAAAGTGTATAGAGAGCCCAGGGGATCACGTGGGATACATGTATGTGTGACCAATATATTCATGGGTGAAAGTGAAATAGGGATCCCATACCTAGTGTAGGATTATAACTGATGGAACCCCCACTCAACAATTTAAATGACAACCTGAACTTTAGGCCTTTCGATGTTGGATCGAGGCTCCATCATGCTCCACTGCTTTGCTTCCTCACTCTGCCTTGTGCAGCTAGAAATTCACCACCTAACATCACCGAAAACCACTATTATTATCTAAAAAATCCATTTACACCATTAATTTAGCCCAAACATAATCCATCCACCACAAAAAGGCCTTCGATCAACATGAACCACTTCCGCACCCTGCTACAACCCACATGCAACATTTCTTGATGTTCATCTGACCACTTTAAAGGCCAGATGATGAAGGCTGCCATGCACGACTCTTCCTATGAAGGCCACCACTACCCATCCACATGAGTCACAACCCCATAGATATGGAACTCCACGAATGAATCCATCCATTAATATATGCAAGGAACTTCCCCAAAAAATCATCCAGTCTATGCTGAAAATTCAAAACACATGATTTCATCATGTGTTTTCATATTTTTGAAAATATGGTCTCTTGGATTTTAAATATTTTAATATTTAAAGTTCACCTGAGATTTAGGGAGATAATTGAGTTCAAGACAGCTAAGGGATCCTTCCCACTGCCTATAAAAGGAGGGATTAAACCACTGATAAAGGGAATCAATTGACACCGAAGGGGAGTGAGAAGCCCCCTTCCCAGCTGCAGGATAGACCGCCATTATTTTTTTGTCTCTTATTCATTAATTTTATTTATTTTTTCTTCTATTTTATTATTTTTTGATTAATTTTAATTTTATTTTTTTTACTAAAACAAAAACCATTCATTGTTTTCTTTTTTATTCAAAGTGATTCACCCGTTTGACACCCCTTCGTATTCTCTTCATATTCTTCTTTTTAATTCTTATTATTATTATTATTATTTTATGATTGTTGTTTTTATTTTATTTTATATGATTATTTTATTACTCTATTATTATTATATTTTATTTTATTATTCTTCTCCATATCACCCTCTTCTTTCTCTCATCCACCATTATTCTATTTTTCGGATTCCTTATTTTATTTTATTTTATTTTATTCTTTTTATTTTATTTTATTTATCCTTCTCTTCCATCATTCCCCCAAAGTGATCTCTTACACACTATAATGGGAGGCTGACCCGAGGCTTGTCCCAAGGGAGGTCAAAGTGTTCTTTATTTTTTTTAATTTTTGTTTTACATTCGTAGTAGATATGAGTATCATGCATGAATATGGTTAATGTAAACAATGTCGTGACTGTACACCATGAAATGAAACTAAATCTATATTTATTATTTTTTAATATATTTTCCCTCTCCTTATAGGATAAATCTTCACACAATGGAGTTAAGAAAGTCAATAGATGAAACAAAATCGATTGAGCTGAGTCTTGGAAGATGGTAATTCATCAACCAAGGTGTTTCATCAACCATGATTATAGGAGGAGGTGAAATTGATATTTCTTATATATTCAAATATTCACCAATTTATAAATAAAAATTATTTTAATTCATCATGAGATTTACTGTTTTCATTATCAAACAAAGAAAAATAGAATAATGATTGAACCCAAAAGTAAACCCAAAACCAAGTTAGTTCTTCCTTAACTCATTCTGTTAGCATTGCATGTTAGTATAGTTTAGAATTTCCATTTTTCAAGTCATTTAAATATTTTGAAAATTAATCAAAAACCCAAAATTTTTATCATTTTTTTCATAAATTAATAATAATAAAGAAATAGATTAGGTGAATTAGATTAAGTGAGTGAAAAAACTGAGAAGCTCCTCAAGTGAGATGACTTTGGTTAGCCACTATGCTATACTAGGAAAATAATTTACGTTTTCAAGTCTTATCCTAGAAATTCATTAAAAAATAGCACATTTTTCGAGGATCTAATTATTTTTTTCTTGCTTTTTCTATTTTTACATTTTAGAAATATTTTATTCATTTTCTAAAAATAAAAAATAAACGAATCCATGATGTTTTCAAATGATTTTTTTTTCAATTCATGGATCAATTACTTTCATATTGAAGAACCAATATTTCAATGTGACAAAGAGGTGGATATCCTATAAAATCTTAATGAACACACTAACCTAGACAAGATTATGATAAATGGGAACAACACTAGAATTTCATTTCATGAATAGACAGATATTGTAAGACCCCGGGATTTTATGAGATACTTTTAATTTCATTGATGTATTCTTTTATACACTACCCCAAGATTAGCTTGTACTATACACAACATCGTATTATATTGCAGTATACACAACACTATTCTTGGCTCATGTTACACACAATTTCAAGTTTATTTTGTGGAAATTATTTTACGCAACATTAAGTATAGATTTTGTTTAATGTATAAATGAAATAAGTTTTGATTATGTTATACACAACACAAAACAAATCTTTCACTACATGCATCCCTGACTTGGATTTCATTAAACACAATCAAGACCTTCTTCGATAGCGTGTGTAGTATGCAATACCAAGTTTCACTAAATGAGATATTATTATAATATTATTATGAACTAGCTGTTATGAAAAGTAATAACCACTTTTTGAAATTTTATATATTTAATCTTTAAAAATGGACTACATTTTTGGATTCGGAATATCAAAATTATCCTAGGGTGAGTTTTTGGTATTTTTCTGAAAACTTCAATTTTTGGATGAATAGTGAAAACATTGGGTTACTATTTAAAAATAGAATTTTTATTTAAATAATTATTTATTTTATTTAAATTTATTTTAGGTAAAAATTGATACATAATACCTATATAAGTTCAATTTAATTCCTTTGAGTCATTTTATAATAATTTTCGATATATAAAAATTTTATTGAACTTTTCACCATCATTTACCTACCTCCTAGGAGCATTTTGCAGACATACATAAAACTTAATTTTACTACTTCTGTGAGTGGAATTTTGAAAATTCGAGAGACACAGTTAATATCAAGGAGTAAAATGTGGTTCAATAAGATAACGATAATTTTTGGTGAATAGTAACTTTTTACTTTTATTTACCACGGTTAAAAGTAAATAGGGTAATTAAGGGTAAAAATGATATTATTATTACCCTAAAATATGAACAAATTCTATTGTATAAGTTTAATTTGACCAAAAACAACCTTATTAATAAAATATTTCCCTTTAGGTCCACTTGAATTAAGATTAGGACATTTATTATTATTTTATTTAAAGAAGAATTAAAATAGTTAAAATCAAAGTTTAATAACTAAAAAATATTTAATATAGGGTTATACATAAGATAAATTCGACAATAAATATTCATTAGAAATATAAAAATATTTTCTACCTAATGGTATTTTATTTATAATATTTGGACATTAAATAAGTGAATTTATTTATGACACAATGGTGATGCAGTAATTACCTAAATAATGAAATATTAAAATAATTGATATTATAAATACCCAAATAAATTTAATTTGAGACTTTTTATGAATTAAAATAATTTTCTAGGTTACTATTACATGTTATTATTTATTTAATTAACTTTTTTAGAACTAATCATGCTGTGATGATTTTTGCAATAATCAATTACCAAATAGTGTCAAAATTGACATAAAATAGTTTTTAAAACAAATATTATATTATTAATTGTTATTATATTCAAAAAAATATAAGGTTCATCCAAATGACTTAGATAAGGTTATATATATTAATAATGAACCACTTGGGGTTCTTTTAGCTTGTTATAGTAAGTTTATTAACCATGTAGTGTAAGAAAACAAGACGACACAGTAAAGGTTAAATTATTTAACTAAGAGTTAAATCTAAATGATAAGGGTAAAATATAACCTAAACTCGTCTAAAACCTATTAGATGAGAGGATTGAGACCCATACCCACTTTACCATCAAAATAAATCAATTTGAAGCTATTATAAACCGAATATGACTTTATTATAAAATAATATTTTATGTTTTTCCAAAGGTGCCCCTCTCCTCCCTTATAAAAAGGGAACCCCTTCCCTCTTCTCTAGACACCTTTTGAGCCTTGAAGCTTGTAAAAACCCTAAAAATTCCCCTTATCAAACTATCTATTTACATCATAGAGGTTTTTGTCTTCTCAAAAGACCAACTCTAGTTCCCTAAGAAGAAGTTTAAAGGAGGTGCGTCGAGGAAGAGGTAATGTCTTCTACCGACTCTTTCAAGTTTCTTTCTTCTTCTACTTCCTATTATTTAGTTGTTTCATTCTAAAGTAACAAAATCAGTAATAATTATATACTGATATGTTATTATAAATATTAAAAAACCCCATATCACCTTCTATCCATCCTACGGAAAACGAAATCACCGCGCATGCGTACGTACGGAATACCGTCTCCACACCGGGGTGTAATCTGTTTTCCACCACCACCTTACTTGGATGGGTACAATGGTGTAAATAAATAACTATATATGATTATTTTAAAGTGATATTTATTCTGAAATATTATACATACACTTCAATACAATTACATGATCATGGGAATGATATCATCGCTCGTGCGTACGTACGGACCACCGTCTCCACGAACGCGATGAGATTCATTTTCCATGATTAACCATTCAAGTATGATTATAAAGTATATATAATAAGTAATCATGAAATATATTACATAATAATGATATTGTATTTATGTACATATATGTTTCATTTACTTAATTCCATTTAATTCAATAAAGAAACGAAAACAGCGTTCATGTGTACGCATGACATACCGTCTCCATGAATGATGTATTTCATTCCATTTATCAATCTATCATATATATTTATATACTCAACATATATTATATATAATTCATGTTTTACATTCTGGAATTAAGTAAATCAGGATATAAGTAATACAATCAATAACAACATTTCAAAACACATACGATAAATGAAACAATTTTACCCAAAACGCTACTTTAACATGGAATTTACAAAAGAACAGGTAATATAAAGTCATAAGTGAACCATATATGATATCATAACAATTAATATGATTCTGTAATAAGTCAATGACATTATTTAAATCATTATACAGGAGGTTTAGATACGTACGAAGCATATCAGACCTAAGGTAAGGGATAACTATTCCAATCTCGTTCTTATCCAAGATTGTTATTCGTAAGTATTTACTGGGGTTATTGTTATCGTCCATGCCCGTGTTTTCTAAAAATGTATTCATTTATTTTTAAAGTCCTTTTTAACCATTTTTTAAATTTACCACATTTTATGAAAGGAATATTACTTTTGTTTACCACATGGGGAACTTTTTGACTTTTCCGACTAAAGTACAAGAATAAAGTTATTTTTAACTTATACAGTGAGAAAGAATTTTTACAGTTTCATAATGACTCATTTCCATGAAGATTATTCTACAAGATTTTATGAATATTTTCAACAAAATACTTTTCTTTTAAAATTTCATGGAATTTTTTGAAAAGAAAATGATTTTGAAGAAGAAATGATATTTTCCTCAAGAATTCATTTCAATTGTTTTATCAAAACCATTTTCTATCTAAGATGACATTATTTCATATGTGTATGTTTCAAGTATAATGTCTCTATGATTTAAATGGTTTCACTTTTCTTATGATGAAATATCCATTTGTTTTATCGGGATTATGTGATGATGAGATGATGTTTATGAAACCCATTTTATTCTTTGGGCTATAATGAATGTTTCAAGTTTATTTTGTGGCACAAGTAAGAATGATTTCATTATGAGATGGGTGGGACCTATATCTCCATACATTAATTGGGTAAATATTTATATATCATGAGATAGACATGGATGGAATGGTAAGTTAATCCGATTCAGTGATGCAGGACTGGAACGAGGAGTGAACTCGATTCAGAAATGGATTTTGTCCAATAAGATGGCCTTGGCAGCAATGCCTTGGCTACTATGGAAATAATATCACGTGATTAATGGTTTGGCACAATTACATGTTTTATTCCCATGATATTTTATCATTATTGATATTCCCTTATGATATATTCCTTACTTACTTCCAAGATTCATGTCTTTGCTCAAGATGTTGATGTCTAGATTTTATGTTCAATTTTTTGCATTCAAATGTTTAGGGATTGTTTTATGTTCTCTATGTTTACCCTTACTGAGCATTTGAGCTCACCCTTTTTATGTTTTCTTCTCCCCAGGATATAAAGAAAGGTTTTAGGCAAGGAAACCAAAGGGGGAATATCTTTATGGGAGATGTTGAAGATATTTCACCATGATTAGAAGATTACGTTCTGAGTTTCTAAAGAGACTAAAATAATACGGTTTTGGGCGTCTATTTTTGTCATGTATTAAGTATTCCGCAAAAGTAATTTAATGTCCATGTACGTCAAGATTCAGGTCTCTACAGTTGGTATCAGAGCGAAGGTTTAGTTAACCTTTGGAAACTAGGATGCGAAAACTTTAGTGAAATCCCTAGAGATATTTTTAGGGATGTCTCTAAGTTTAAGTATAAGTATGGGTTATAGTCCTAGAATTACTATAATGATATTAGAATTAGACCTAAGATGTTATATATTGAAGGTAATCCCCCTTTATTATGTTGTTTTCCCTAGCATGATTTTTCCCCTCATACTATTCTTTTTGGGTTTTAGAAAATGGCTAGAAACGGGAAGATTCACGATAATGGAGGATATGATGGACAATGGAATGATATTCTTCATGAACAACCAAATGAAATGGGATTTGGAAGTCCAAACATCATTATTATACCTAATCAACAATCTCATAATATGATCAAGAACCTCAACTTTGGTAAGTTTCCCGACTCAGCTAATAAGAGAAAGATGGTGTTTCATGATGATCATAGAGGAAAGAAAGTTCAATTTCTCTCATGTAAATCATGTGGTAAGAGGCATCAAGGAGAATGTTTCAAAGGAACTGGAAGATGCTTTGGGTACGGAAAAGAAGGACACAAATCTAGTAATTGAAAAGGAAAAGGTTGATTTTACGCCATAGATAAGGATAATGGTATTGCTATGACATCAACAATGATTAGATGTTTTAAACATGGAATGTATGGGCCTTTTTCAAACCAATGACCTAAGGGAAAATCTCATGAAGAGAATCAGAATGGGAATATGGGTAGTTTTTACGTGGATGATGATGAGGAGACTATAAATGATATATGAGATGAAAGCAGTGTTGAATCTTGCTCAATGTTTTAATAAGGTAGTGGAATGATTGTATGTTTATCAATAGTTATGTTGTATAGGTAATTTAATGGTACTATGGAATAAAGAAACATCTAAGGATTGTTACACTATTGTATTTCTTAAAGTATTTGAAAGTATATGTTGAATGATACTGGTAACCATGAAAGGTTATTCAGATATTTTTGGAAAGAAGATGATATACACATAATGAAGGGATAAAGGTAAAATGAAATTTTGATAGTATTCGTGAGCTCATGACTAATATAAGGACAAAGTGATATCATTGTTTGAGTATATAGAAATTTTGGGATTTTGGTATGTGGAATGAGTTAACTTTTGACAGCATTCATGTTTTTGTTAAGGTTCTATGGTAATTCATGTTTCAAAAGAATACACGATTAAGGTATTGAAATCTTTGTAATATGACCAACAAGATATATCTCATGATATGTGGGAGATAAATGATGGTATTCACATGCTTGGTATATGACCTCTCTAGTAATAATTTTCATTATACTATGAGATTGGACAGATGTATTTTGGATAATCCTAAAGACTTGAATGGATTATGTTGGACATAAGATAGTTTTATTCAAGGATATAACTTGTTTTTCGATATTATTTCTGGAATGTTATAATAGTATAGTTTTAGAAAAAGTACAACCCATATGACGAGCGACAACCCATTGCATCAGACAAGGATGTGGGAATAGAACCCACAACTGAAGTATGATAGGCCTTTATCGCATACCACTGGCCTACAGAAAGTCCCTGGTTAGTAGAAACTAGTTTTATTTTAAGTGGTATGATATATGAAGTATAAGTCCTTTTTTGGAATCATATACGATTAATCTCACAATAGATAGAATTATGTATATTTAATAACTTATGCTAACCATTTTGTGATAGAAATAGAGGGGATGACTTATCATTCTATCGCATGATCTACTAAAACATCATGAATGAAAAATTCAGCTTCATTTCTTTATATAGATATGAAATGGAAGTTTTTCATGGAATGACCAATGATGATATTACACTGAAATCAAGTAAGTATTTCTCCTTATGTAAACGTTCATAAATGTTAGGGAAATGATATTGGAAACCAAAAATGTTGTCCTAATACTCTCATATCTGATGAATCAGATGGTACCTTAGATCATCACAAATTTATGGCTTTGCGATTGTTGGATTTTTCATAGCCATGTTCTCTACCACTCTCCATCAAAACTTGATGGTTATATTTCTCTTCTATATCCATATTTTCACCTATATACTCTTATGTGGGAACCCAAGTGATGAGTTACTTTGGGTATCCATTTTTTTTCTAAATTTCCTTTTTAAAATGATGATTTAGTATTCCTTTTTACGATGTGGGTTTCTATGAATGAAACTTTCAACTAGAAAACGATTTATAACCCCGACGTATTTCGAGGGTGAAATTCATTTTAAGGGGGGTAGAATATAAGACCCCAAGATTTTATGAGATATTTTTAATTTCTTTGATGTCTTCTATTATACACTACACCAAGATTAGATTATACTATACGCAACACCGTATTAGCTTGCAGTATACGCAACACTATTCTTGGATCGTGTTACACAAAATTTGAAGTTCATTTTGTGAAAATTATTTTACACAATATTAAGTATATATTTTGTTTAATGTATAAATGAAATAAGTTTTGATTATGTTATATGCAATACCAAACGGAGATTTCACTATATGCATCCCTGACTTGGCTTGCATTACACACAATCAAGACCTTCTTCAATAGTGTGTGGAGTACGCAATACCAAGTTTCACTAAACGAGATATTATTATAATATTATTATGAACTAGCCGTTATGAATAGTAATACACAATTTTTAAAATTTTATAAATTTTATCTTAAAAAATGGACTTCATTTTTGGATTCGGAATATCGAAATTAGCCTAGGGTGATTTTTTGGTATTTTTCTGAAAACTTTCAATTTTTGATGAATAGTGAAAACACTAGGTTACTATTTAAAAACCAACTTTCTATTTAAATAATTATTTATTTTATTTAAATTTATTTTCAGTAAAAATTGATAAATAATACCTATATAAGTTCAATGTAATTCATTGGAGCCATTTTATAATAGTTTTCGATATATAAAAATTTTATTGAACTTTTCACCGTCTTTTACCTACCTCCTAGGAGCTTTTTGAAAACTTACATAAAACTTAATTTTACCGCTTCTGTGAGTGAATTTTTAAAAATCCGAGAGACACGGTTAATATCTAGGAGTAAAATGTGGTTCAATAAGATATATATAATTTTTGGTGAATAGTAACTTTTTTACTTTTATTTACCACAGTTAAAAGTAAATATGGTAATTAAGGGTAAAAATGATATTATTATTACCCTAAAATATGTATTAATTATATTGGATAAGTGTAATTCGACTATAAACAACTTTAGGAATAAAATATTTCCCTTTAGGTCCTCTTATATTAAGATTAGGACATTTTTTATTATTTTATTTAAAGAAGAGTTAAAATAGTTAAAATCAAAGTTTAATAACTAAAACATATTTAATATAGGGTTATACATGAGATAAATTAGATTATAAATATTCATTATAAAGATAAAAAGATTTCCTACCTAATGGTATTTTATATATAATATTTATACATTAAATAATTTAATTTATTTATGACACAATGATGATGTAGTAATTACCTAAATAAAGAAACATTAAAATAATTGATATTATAAATACCCAAATAAATGTAATTTGAGACTTTTTATGAATTCAACTAATATTATAGGTTATTATGACATGTTAATATTTATTTAATTAACTTTTTTATAACTAATCATGTTGTTATGATTTTTACAATAATCAATTACCAAATAGTGTCAAAATTGACATAAAATAGTTTTTAAAACAAATATTATATTATTAATTGTTATTATATTCCAAAAAATCCAAGGTTCGAAAAAATGACTTAGATAAGGTTATATATATTAATAATGAACCACTTGGGGTTCTTTTGGATTTTTATAGTAATTTTATTAACCATGTATTGTAAGAAAACAAGAAGACACGGTAAAAGTTAAATTATTTAACTAAGAGTTAAATCTAAATGATAAGGTTAAAATATTAACCTAAACTTGTATAAAACCTATTTTTTGAGATTATTTCAACCCATACCCACTTTATCATTGAAATAAATCAATTTGGAGCGATTATAAACCTAATATGACTTTATTATAAAATAATATTTTATGTTTTTCCAAAGGTGCCCCTCTCCTCCCTTATTAAAATGGCACCCCTCCCCTCTTCTCTACACACCCTTTTGAGCCTTTAAGCTTCTAAAAACCCTGTCAATTACTCTTATAAACCTCTCTAGTTACATCATATAGGTTCTGTTATTCTCAAAAGACCAACTCTAGTGCCCTAAGAAGATGTTTAAAGGAGGTGCGTCGAGGAAGGGCTAATCTCTTCTACCGACTCTTTCAATTTTCTTTCTTCTTCTACTTTCTCTACTTTAGTTGTTTCATTATAAAGTAATAACATCAGTATTAATTATATACTTATATGTTATTATAAATATTAAACAACCCCATTTTACCTTCTATCCATCCTATGGAAAATGAAATCACTGTGCGTGCGTATGTACGAAATACCGTCTCTACACCATGGTGTAATCTGTTTTCCACCACCACCTTACTTGGATGGGTATAATGGTGTAAATAAAATATGATATATGATTATTGTAAAGTTATATTGATTATGAAATATTATACAAAAATTTCAATACAATTCCATGATCATGGGAATGATATCATCGCTCATGCGTACGTACGGACTACCGTCTCCACGAACGCGATGAGATTCATTTTCCATGATTAACCATTCAAGTGAGATTATAAAGTATATATAAAAAATAATCAAGAAAGATATTAAAAAATAATGATACTGTATTTATGTACATATATTTTTCATTTACTTAATTCAATTTAATTCAATAAGGAAACGAAGACAATGTCAATGCGTATGCACGACATACCGTCTCCATGAACGGTGTATTTCATTCCATTTATCGATCTATCATATATATTTATATACTGAATATATATTATATATAAATAATTTTTTAAATTCTGGAATTAAGTAAATAAGTATATAAGTAATAATATCAAGAACAACATGTCAAAACACGTACGATAAATGAAATGATTTTACCCAAAACGCTGATTTAACATGGAATTTACAAAAGAACGGGTAATATAAAGTCATAAGTAAAACATATATGATATCATAACAATGAATATGATTATGTAATAAGTCAATTAAATTATTTAAATCATTATAAAGGAGGTCCAGATACGTACGAAGCATATCGGACTTAAGATAAGGGATAACTATTCCAATCTTGTTCTTATCCGAGATTGTTATTCGGATGTATTTACTAGGGTTTTTGTTATCGTCCATGCCCATGTTTTTTAAAAAAAAATTCATGTATTTTTAAATTCCTTTTTACCCATTTTTGAAATTTACCACATGTTATGAAAGGAATCTTACTTTTTTTTACCACACGGGGACCTTTTTGACTTTTCTGACAAAAGTATGAGAAAAATGTTTTTTTAACTTATATGGTGTGAACAGATTTTTACAGCTTAATAACGCCTCATTTTCATGAAGCTTAATCTACAATATTTTATGACTATTTTCAACAAAATACTTTTCTTTTAAAATTTCATGACATTTTGTGGAATGAAAATGATTTTGAAGAAGAAAGGATATTTTCCTCAAGAATTCATTTAAATTGTTTTATCAAAACCAATTTCTATCCAAGATGAAATTATTTCATATGTGTATGTTTCAAGAAT
The DNA here is from genome assembly GCA_963277665.1 of Viscum album. NCBI lineage: Eukaryota > Viridiplantae > Streptophyta > Magnoliopsida > Santalales > Viscaceae > Viscum > Viscum album. The sequence continues at coordinate 745,089,920 of OY728129.1, read as the reverse complement.
AATGTCTATATGATTTGCATGGTTTCAATTTTCTTATGATTAAATATCCATTTGTTTTATATGGATTATGTGATGATGGGATGATGTTTATGAAACCCCTTTTATTCTTTGGGTTATGATGAATGTTTCAAGTTTATTTTGTGGGAAAAGTAAGAATGATTTCATTATGAGATGGGTGAGACCTATATCTCTCTCCAATGAATTGGGTAAATATTTATATCTCATGAGATAGACATGTCTGGAATGGTAAGTTAATCCGGTTCAGTGATACTGTACTAGAATGAGGAGTGAACTCGATTCAGAAAGGGACTTTGTCCACTAAGATGGTCTTGGTAGCAATGCCTTGGATACTATGGAAATCATATCATGTGATTAATGGTTTTCCACAATACATGTTTTATTACCATGATATTTTATCATGATTGATGTTCCCTTATGATATATTCCTTACGTACATCCAAGATTCATGTCTTTTCTCAAGATTTTGATGTTTAGATTTTATGTTCAAGGTTTTGCATTCAAATGTTTATGGATTGTTTTATGTTATATATGTTTACCCTTACTGAGCATTTGAGCTCACCCTTTTTATGTTTTCTTCTCCCCAAGATATAAAGAAAAGTTTTAGGTAAGGAAACCAAAGGGGGAATATCTTTGTGGGAGATGTTGAAGATCTTTCACCATGATTAGAAGATTACGTTCCGAGTTTCCAAAGACACTAAACTAATACAGTCTTTGGGATTTTTTTGTAATTTATTAATTATTCTGCAAAAGTAATGTAATGTACATGTACGTAAAGATTCGAGTCTCTACAGATATGGTTTATGAAGTCAAATATGATTATTAAAAACTGATGAAAAAGATGGAAGTTCCACTGAAGCTGCCCAATTTTAATGAAGATATCAAATAAGTGGAGCCCCAGCTTGAAGAGTATTAAAAATACACTCATATCAAGATCAAAATAAAAAAATACCATGATGAGATAGATTAGATTCATGATAAGGAAAACATTCCTATTGAGCTCACTATGGGAGATCAACAAGATCTGGGTTAATTTTTAATTGATTATGAGGTAAAAATTGATCTGCCATATCCTTAAAAAGTAGATGATATTGTTACATTAATTTCAATCTATCCATAGAAGAGGATGAAACCCTCCAAATGATGGAAGATGGAGGAGCTCGACTACCAACCTCCACCTTCCACCATCCAACTCCAAGAGGAACTCACCACTAAATAATCTATTTAAACTAAAAAAACTCAGGGATTTGACTTATTATTTGACTATATATCTTTTAATATTAATAAAACTAAATTGTACATCACCCCCTAAAAATTTGATTATACAGATTCATAATATCTTTTCTATGGCTTAGAGAAGGATAGAGAAATTGAAAATACACCTATTGAGGAACACATAGAGCTCTCTGATTTCAATGAAAATGTATTTGAGGAATTCCACGAGAAAATACAAGTTTCTGAGACTAAGGAAATTAGAACAGATGATTCTTATATTAAAGGAGAGAAATTACTTTTTAAAATTCCAAATTCAAATTTTATTCATGTAAAAATACCTATTTACTTTCCCCTTGAACATTAAATTCATGAATCCCATATTGATCCATCACTCAAAGCACAAGGGAATGTTTTAAAATTAGAAACCAAAGAGGATAATGATCCACACATCATATTATCCTCACCATTACATCTATAACTAAGTGTAAATGGGGAGGATCTAGTATACTCTATCCATGGCTCATTCCCCACCAAGAAGAAATAAGTGAAAGCTTCCAAAAGCCACATTTGGTGGTTCAAATTCAATAATATTCATTCACCATCAAAATTTGGATAAATATTGGTACTACCCATGGGAGGAAATAATAATTCAAGGCCCATAGGGGGTCACAACATGATTTATATTTACATGATTTCTAGGATTTCAATTTCAGTAGTCCAACATGTAGTCCAACTCCCTCTTATATTTTTGAGATTAAATTAAACGATCCTTGTGATTAATTGAGTGATTTTATTTAATAGGTTCATAATGGCACAATTAATCCCCTCAAACAGTGGAGGAAAAGGACAAATCATCATGGGATATGGAGTTCACATTTAATAATTATCTTTTAAACACTTTACATTTTTTTTCCAACAACCTATTTTGAGATTTAAACTGGAATTGAATTCCCATGATTGAATTATTATTTAATTAAATTATGTAGGACACTTCAGTTTCTTAAGAATCTTATGATTCCATGTTTTAGATTTCATTTTTAATGAAATTTAATGAGTTAAATGAAAAAATGTATGATTAAAGTGTATCATGGATATGAAAATGAGGACTCATGATTTGAGGGATTTTAATGATTCAAGTAAATTATATTTCCCAATAATTTTTCATTCTTTTAATTTCATAAATTTATGTGAATTTATTTGTTATTATTAATCATACCTTGAGTGATTTTCCAAAATCATATTCCCATTACTAAGGGAATTTATAGAACAATTACTTCCTATTTATTTTTGATCATATTTTCTTAATGATATTGGGATAGGTCAATAAATATAACTTTAATTTGAAATTGTCAAAGATATGTGTATGAAAAAACACATTTAAAATTATTTTGGCATATTTTGATAAGCCCTTATCCATAAAAGACGACTTATAAATCAATTATTGTTTACCCCTTAGAAACTATGAATTTCCTTGTTAGAGATGACCCATGATTCAATCCATTTTAATCCATTCTTACCCTTCTATTAGTATTTTAAGGATATTTTAAAGTTAAAGTGTGGGGGTGAAGGGAGTATTGGTAGATGGGATGAAATACTTTATTACGTAAAAGTGTGGGGGTCTTATTTGCAGGTGTTAAGAATAGTATTTGATATATTCATTGTACACATCATTTTTTTCCTCTCTTAAAAAGTCACAAAAAGTACCAAAAAATTATTAATAGAATATGTTGTGATTTGGGAAAACAAAAAATCACCATTACTAGACTAATTTTTTTTATCATATGTTGTTTGGTGGTCGATGTGAGGTTTATTCTCAGCAAAAAAATTGAAAAATAAAAAGTATGAAAATTTTCTTTGAAAAATAAAATAAAGAATCAAAGTAAAGAAAATATCACGAGGGATCACAAATAATTCATTATTCTTAATTTGATTATGACCATACTTTGAGTTTTGGGGGAAATGGTAGTTTCTACATTGAAGGGGATAATTTCATTGAGCTTTAATTTTAAATAACATTCTTTATGATTTAATAAATAAAACACCTCCTTAAGCCTTAATTTTAAACATCAATTCCTACCAACCATAATCCTATGAAAATTTTTAACCCTAATTGAAACCCCTTATGGTTTTATATGCCTTTTTTCTTTAAAAAGTAAAGAAATTAGATCTTATACAAGCTTATCGACAATGAGCATGTTCCCAAGATATGGGCATAAATCTACTTAAATTTTATAATGATAGATAAGAGAAAAGATTCAAAACTAACCTAAATCATGTTTTTTCAATTATTTTATAATGATAAATTATGGATCTTGAATGAATGAGAGAATAATTTCCTTATTTTTCAAATGGGGAAAATTAAAATGTGTGATTTGAATATTTCTTTTAAAATTGAGAAATTTAATTGATATTTTATGTGAATTTATAATGTTTGACTTTAAATTGATAAATAATTTGATTTTAATACTTTGAAATTTTAATATTGATAAAATTGGTTCCCTCTTTAATTCCTTGTTGAAATTTTATGCTTGAGGATAATCATGGTTTAAGTGTTGGGGTATTTGATAGATTCATTTTTAGTGAATATTTGTAAACAATTTCCAATGATTTTTAATGGTTTTCAATATTAATACCCTTTAAATTTAATGTTTTACTAAAAAATGGGAATTCAAAAATTGAAGAATTAGAATGGATAAAAATGATTAGTTTGATATAGTTTTTTATATAAATAATTTTTTATTATTTTAAAATATATTAAAGTGTTTATCAAATTTTGAGGTCTTTAATAAAAAATTAGACCAAGCCTAGGTAGGCCTTCAACCCAAGGAGTAACCATTTATACAGATCTAGAGTGAAATCTAGACATGCTTCCCATTGGGAGGGCCCTCCATAACTAATGGTGGCACATGTGACGAAATCCCATGTTGGTGGCCCATGGGTGGAGAACCCCACAGGTGCATACACAGTCTAGTGGATCGTGTAGGCCTCATGTATGTGTGCAAAGCATATTTTTGGGTGTTTGTGAAATCGGAAGCCCATATGTTGTGTTGGATTCTGACTAATGGAACTCATGATTAGACATATAATGGGTCTCCCAAACATTGAGCATTTCGAGGTGGGGTCGAGGCTCTGCCACAATCCACTTCTCTGACTCTGCTCTCCACCTCGCACTACCGTAGCTTCCCCGCCTCACATAAGATTCCACTTCAATTATAAAAAAAATCCATTACCACCACCTCTAAAGAAAAAACTCGATCCATCCATGGCTGATGTGGCCCCTGATCACCAGGAACCCATGAAAAACTTTTCAAAGTTCATCCAACCATTTCAAAGGTCGGATAATGAAGTCCTCCATGCACCATTCTACCTCCAATGTTTGCTATTTCTGAACCACATGAGCTACTTCCCCATCCATGTAGAACTGCATGCATGACTCCATCCATGAATCCATGTAATATGTTTTCCTAAGGAATCCTATGGTCCTTACTACAAATTTAAAACAGATGATTTAATTGGGTGTTTTCATATTTTTGAACAATGAGTCTCTATGGGTTTAAGTGTTTGAATATTTTAATATCCTCTATGATTTTGGGAGATCCTTTAAGGCTGAAAAGTATGGGAGCTCCTTCCAACTTCCTATAAAAGCAGTCCTCATCCATTGATGAATTGGTCGACACCAAATGAGAGGGAGAAACCCCATTACTCGGTTATAGGATGCACTATCATTATTTTTTTTCATTATTTTTATTTTTCTTTTCTTCTATTTTTTTATTTCCTAGTAATTGAAATTTTCTTTTATTACAATAAAATACATGCATTTATTTCTTTTTATTCAGTGTGTTTCACCTATTTCATAACCCTTATTCTTCTTCTTTTTTATTCTTATTCTTTTAATTATGATGATGAAAATTATTATTATTTTTATTTTAACATTATTATTATTATTATTTTATTTTCTTATTTTATTATTGTCTTCTTATTATTCTTATTTATTTTTTGTTCTTATTTTCAATCTATCCCTCTATCTTATTTCTTTCATCCACTATTTTTTTCATTACAGATTTAATTCTATTTCATTTTATTATCTCAATTTTATTTTATTTTACCTTATCTTTAATAATTCATCCAAAGTGATATAATACTCCCAATAATGAGAGTCTTACACGAGGATTGTCTTGGGGGAGGAAAATTTGTTCTTGAATTTTAAATAAAGTTTATTTTACGTTTGTGGTAGATATGAGTAGCATGCATGAGTTTCGTGAATTTCCCTAATACGGTGATTGTCCCCCATGACATGATACTCAATATATACATATTATGTTTCTTAATATCTTTTTCATATCTTCATTAGACAAATATTCAAAAATTGGAGTTGATCAATTCAATGGATGAAATGACACTGATAGATCCGGGTTTGGAAATATGGAACACCCTCAACTAAGGCATGTCATCAAACCTGATTATAGGAGGAAGTTGAATTTATATTTCTTAATAATTCAATGTTTCAAATTTTTTAAATAATAATAATAGTAATCTATCATGATATTTTAGTTTTTTATTATCAAAACTAAAATAAAACAAATAAAGGAGAATAATTAATTTATACAAAATCCAAACCCAAAACCTTCTTCTTTCTTCCTTAACTCATTATGTTTAGCATTTCATGTTAGTATAGTTTAGAATTTACATTTTTAATGAAATATAAATATCAGGAAATGTTATAAAAAAACTAAAAATTATTTATCATGTTTTCATAAAATATTTAAAAAAAAAATAAATAGTTTAGGTAAATTTGATTAAGTGAGTAAAAAAACTAAGAAACTTCTCAAATGAGACGTCCCTGTTCAGCCACTATTCAGCACCAGGAAAATAATTTTCTATTTCCACACACTACGATAGGAATGTGTTCAACCCACATTTATCATCCTTGCATTCAAATAAATTAATGGAAATGGTTTCCTTTTGACTTTTTAAACATCCTATGACTTCAAATATATTCTCCAGTGAAATGATACATCCTTTAGCTATCACTAGGTAAGATAATCCACTAAATTATGGGGGATGATTACTAATGAATTTATCCACTATATAAATGTTCATTTGAGGAATATTGGGTTCTTATATAACATGTATTCCACCACCATTAATATCTTGTGTCATCTAATCCATCACTACAACGAACTGTTCCATTCAAATTCGATCCATCTCATGATACTGATTTGGAAGGATATTTTCTTCTTGGTTCCTTCCCAGTGCAGCTTTTATGTTTCATCTAGGGTAAACCATTCTAAACTGACATAGTTTAGAAGAATAAAAAAGTTAATATTTGAAATATATACTTTTTAACTTAACTATAAGGTAAATATTTCAAGGGATTACTATTATCATTATCCTAAACTCTAATGTTATATATACTAACCTCTCATACCAACTATAAGGAACTATCCTTAAACATTGTAAAAAATAGGTTCCTCTTTAAGGTAAAAATCCATTACTTTCCATAAATTATTAGTTTATATGTTTAAATATGGCCTAATATGAATGCCCTTTGAGGTCATAGAGGAATCAGGGGGTATCCGAGGCTAGTTCGGATCCCAGAACCCTTATTTTGGGGAGAAATGACTTGGAACACGGTTAGTAAAAACCATGAAAGTTGGGATACATGGCCATGAGACCAGGTATATAATATTTAAAGTGGGTTTTGGAATGAAGTTTTCATGGTTAGTCATATATTTTATACAAACCATGTGACACCCCTTCTCCTATAGTTAACTATGCATGGTTGGTGAATGATTTGTAAACTGCCTGCCTAAATGTAGTAGTTCCCAATTTGGGGTGATTTTAAAGTTGTTCCACCATTTTAACTATTAAATGTAACTTAATTTTATACCATCTTCATATGGATAGTATACATCCTTTGATAGATCTTTCGATTCCTAAACTAGGAATTAATGCAAATACTTCATTCTGACTCGAAATCAAGATCTGTTGGAAGAATCATATTAATATTTGTGATTTGTACATTCAGTTTTAGCCATTATTCATTCTTCTAGGTATCTTATATGCTATTTAGGTTCAAGATAATATGGATTATTATTATGTTGTTCATATTTTCTTCAATATCCACCTGATATGATCCGAATCAGGAGTTGATACTGGAAGGGCTATCAACTATGTACCTAAGGTGGGTGGTCTCATGACTTTCATTAAATGTCAAGGTGTTTATATACAATTGTTTTTCCATGCACCTATTTTTTTGTTTTTGATTTAAATGAATTGAATCCTTGGATTTCAATGAATGGACTATGAAATTAAAGAGGCTTGTTAATGTTTTTTTTACAGTTTTAATACCTTCTTAAAGAAACCACCCCTTTGGGTGTGTTGATTAATTAAATTATACCACCATGGGTGGATCTCAAAAATGAACACCATTGGGTTTTCATATTTACTCCAATGCCTTGGGATCTTGAATGTTAGATTGGTCATTGTAATTGAATTTTCAATTGATAAATTGATTTCTGATTTAATTGATTAGGATTATGGAATGTATTACATGACCCTAGACCCTTTCCTTGTAATAGCTTGTTAATCTGGAGTTTATTATTTAAATTAAATTCCCATGTGAGTATTTGAGAGAAAATCCTTCTGACATTATCCATTTCTTTTAAATTTATTGATTAATCATGAATTGGCCTTTGTATTTTTATTCCCATGAGAGATAGATAGATAAAATTCTATGTGATAGTATATTTAATCTTGAGATGCTTGTTATAAATATTTTTACATGTGAATATTTTGAATCGAACCCATCTTTTCTTAGTTAATGACCCGAGTCACCTTCTGAGGTGAGACAAAATTGGGATGTTCTTAGTGTAGACCATGACATGTTTTAATGAATTTTATTAAATGGTTTGAATTAATTCAATGCGTATATGCCTTGGGTGACACATGGATTAAAATTATAATTCCATTGGTAGACTCAAAATTCATTTAATAATTATGCCATAGGTGATTTTGGGCTCCCTTAGTAGACCACCAAGGATGGAATTGATTGTAAGAGATGTTGTAGCACACATAGAGTGATACCTGGGTTCTTGAGGATCGTCATGGATGGTCTTCAAGGGTGTTCGTTAATGTTATACATGGAGTGACATTTGGATTCCAACATAGGAATTTCATGGACAAAATCAACTTATAAATTGATTAATTAATGGAATGAGTTATATAATGCATCTCTTAATCCAAGGAACAAGCTTGTATCTAGTCTATTCTTTCAATTTATGAATGGAACATTTAAAAATCCTTGATCATGTTATCAGAGGGGAAATCAGGCTATGCATAGGGTCTCAAGACTTAATATTTACATAATAATGAATGGTTAATTGAACATGATTATAAATGGAATGGTCCTAACTCTTAAATCAAATACTTATTTCTTAAATGATATGATTAAATGAATTGTCTATGAAATGAGAACATGGGGTTATATGATGTCTTCTTATGAGTACATCCTTTACTTATTATATTATGCCTTCTCACTATTGTTATATATATATATATTCACTAACTAATTGGAACCAAATATTATATGGTTTCCTACATAGATTATATATAACACTCTATTTGGTACACCTTTGGATACCCAAATAGAATATATGATTTCAGGTATCAATAAGGTAAAGTGCCTACTACAGGTTCTTGATGACTTCTTGGGAGCTGAAGCATGGGACCGAGCGGATGCCCACAATTCAAACCGGGATGATTTTGGACTTTTGGTAAATTTTTACAAGTATTTTATATCTTAATTTTATAAATAATTTGGATGATTTACTAGATACATATGGAATTTATCACCATTTAGAATATGGGGTTGTTTTGGGAAGTTCTTATATATTAGTCTTATGTTTTTTACTTATTTTATTGTTATTATACTATTTATTCTACTTGTATTATATTGATTCCACTATGTTACACTTTTGTGATGAAGTCATAGTCTCCCCATAGACACAACTAGGCCCTCCTTCTAGTCAGAAACCTATGGAATTTGGGGAAATGATCTTGAGGCCATGTGGCTAACTGTTCCCAGGGCACTTTGGAGTGACATCTTGGTTTGGGACACTATAAAGTGTTATCAAAGCTTTATTTTCTGGTTCAGTTTACCATTTGGTTACAATATAAAGGGATAGGAAGAAATAAGGACTTGGTAATGAGTTTTTATTGGGAAAAGATAACCATGTATAAGAAAAATCTATATTTCCTCAAATTAAATTGTTGTTTTTTGGATTTTGGCTATTATATTTGATTTGATTCCACCATTGGGTGACACACTTGATTTTTGATGTTATTATTGATATGAATTTGGGTTATATTGTTTTAAAAACGTGATGATATTAGGGTATTACATCTCATTCATCATCTTAGGAACCTACTAGATTTCACATGCAATGCATTATGCCATGCCATTTCAGATTGATTACTTATTTCTTACTATTGAATTTGGTGCTATGATAGATATATACATGCTGTTTTGATTGATATTTTGAAAATTTTTATGGTATGAATTAGGTGGGTACCATTATTTGGTTCTGGAGGAGTATGGTCCCACATGGATTCAAAATAGGTGAACCACTTGGTTCAATATATATAAAGTAAATGATAATGAACTATGGAATGAGAAGTGAAACTAGAATGATTATGGAAGAGAACTTGACTAGACCTGACCATGGTATTATCTCTCTCTTAATACATGATCTTTATATCACCTAGAACTAATTAAACGATTAGGTGAAGGGGGTTTTCATACAAAGGGATGCTTGTACCTTTATTATTTCAATATATGTGCTTTGAGATATGAACATTGATAAAAAAACTCGATTTGAGATTTATGTTTGGAATTGTATAGGAATTCCACAATGATGTCCTCCAATAATATACCAAAAGTGTGGTGATGACCACACTCTAGAGGTTGTGGGACATGGGATACCTGTGTATCCTCTGGTTTTTCCATCTGTGGAACCATTTGTTATACCAGACCTGGGTGCTGAGGCATATTTCCATGAAGGGTTATTGTGCTTTATGCAGAACATTCTGGGAGCACTACAACCCACCTAGACTATGGAATTGTATACGTGTGAATTCCAAAAGTAGCATCCACCCACATTTTCAGGTGACAGGACTCCAAAGGCTAAATATTCATGGCTATATGACATGTTTTCTATCTTTGAGAATCCAGAGATGCCTCCTAAGAGGAGGGCCAAGATCACTACATATATGTTGCATGATTCTTCTAAAAGATGGTGGGATGTTATAACTTAGATGGATAGTCATATGGAAATGTATTAGAGGAATTTTCATAAGGTAATATATGACTTCAATTATCCTGATTCATTTATGGATGATTGATCCTGTGAGTTTTTTCACCTAGAGCAGGGTGTGCTATCAATTGTGGATTACTCATACCATTTTACATAGCTCCAGTGCTTTAAATATATTATGATATGGGATGAGTTATCTAAAGATATGTGATTAATTTATGGTATTAGGAATGACATACGATCATAGGTGAATTTATTTCATCTAACTACCATTTTTGAATAGTGAATTAGGCACTTATCACAGAGTATAATGTGAGAGATTCTAGGGGATCGACCCAGGGTGGCTCAACACTGAGTTTCAGTGTTACATCAGATAGTAGTAGGAAGAATCATCTGGAGATTCTATGTAGTGATACTACTATCTATATAACACACTCAGGTAACTAGGTGAGGTGCTACCAGTGCGGTAGGCCTGAACATATGGGGTCGTAGTATACGAGGGACCTAGTCAAGTGCCGATATTGAGACAAGATGGGTCATCTAAAATGCTTCTATAGAATGATTCTACAAACACCTAGTGGAATAGTGTATACACTAACTTCAAGTTTAGGGGTGGGGTCAATAGCTTCTCATCAGGTAGGGAGCTGGAGTACAACTGACTGATAAGGCCGAGGTGGTGGTCATGGCTGTGGTAGTCAGACCCTAGTTTCACAACAAAATCAGAGAAAATCTACTCAGGGTAGCTATATAGTATCAATAGGCCATGTTTAGACCATATATATGCAGTGCAAAATTCCCTTGATGATTAGGATCCCAAACGATCTACTATCATAGGTACTATTCTTGTATCCCCTACTTGAGCTTTTACACTTTCCTATACAAGGGCTTCTCATAACTTTATATTTGTGCATATTTTGGAGATCCTTGTGCAAATTGTTCAAGGTTATAATAATTTTATGATGATTGAAACTCCATTTTGGATTATAAAAGAGGATGTACATCAGTACAGGGAGTCCCCTTGGACATTAGTGGGTGTCACTTCACATGGGACCTCTTTGTACTTAAGATGAATGTTTTTGACATCATTCTAGGGATGGACTATTTGGTTCTCTTTCATGATTTAGTTGACTTATTTCACCAAATGGTTACATCCACATCACTAGGGTCAGTGAGTTCATTCATAAGGGTGAATGGGATATCTATGATAACCAAGTAGGACCCGAGCATCATGGGCTTGGCAGTATGACATCCTAGATTGTGATTTTATATTTGGATGATCCGGGAACAATATATGTTGTTTTACCTCCATTAGTTGATCATTTAAGGTAAATATTCCTAGAAAGGTTTTTAGGGTTACCTCTAGTGAGATATGTCGAGTTCTTTATCAGGATAGTTATATGAGATAAACCTATGTCAATTCCTCCTTACATGATGACTATTACTGAGATGCAGGAGATGAAGTGGTAGCTAGAGGATTTAGAGGAAAAGGGTTTTATGCATCCCAGTACTTCTCCATGGGTGTTGATGGTCCTTTTTGAAAAAAAGGTGGAAAAAACTCCTAGGATATATGTGGATTGTAGGAAATTGAACTAGATGACAATTAAGAATTGGTATCCTCTGATACAGATAGATGATCTCTTCAACTAGCTCTAAGGAGATCAGATTTTATCCTACCCTGTACTTCTCCAGGAGGTTCACTGGTTCTTTTGCGAAATAGCTAGAGTAAACTCTCAAGATATGTGTGGATCACTGAAAATTGAACCCGATGATGGATAAGAATTGGTATCCTCTTCTACAAATATATGATCTCTTCAACCATCTCTAAGGATCTCAGTATTTCTCAATGATTTATTTGAGATCTGGATATCATTAGGTGTGTGTTAGACCATCATACACACCTTGAACATATTTTCAGATTAGGTATGATCTATATGAATATTTCATTATGCCATTTTTCCTAAAAAATGTGCCATCGGTATTCATGGAACTAATGAACAGTGTGTTCCATCCTTATGCTGATTATTTTATATTGGTTTTCATGGATTATATCATGGATTATTCTAGAAATCAATAGGACGATGCTAAACAACTTTAGATCATTTTGAATACACTAAGAGAGCATCATTTATATGATAATCTAATAAAGTTCCAATTTTGGGTGGATCAGATTCATTTCCTAGGTCACATTATCTCTGCGATCATAGTATCAGTCGAACCAAAGAAGGTGAGATCCAAATTTTCCTTAGATAATCCCAAGAAGGTCATTGGGGGAAAAAGTTTCTTATGGATGGTGGGTTACTTCAGGTGTTTCATATAGGACTTCTCACACCAATTATCACAACATACAGATCTGACCAATAAAGGTGTGAATTTTTCATGGTTAGATTCTTATGATTAGACCTTTTAGTAGCTGAATGAGAGATTGAATTCAGTTCCAATATAGATTTTACCAGTCCTGGGTAGGAGTTACATGGGTTATTGTGATGTGTTAGGTATCAGTATTGGTGCAGTTCTTATGCAGAAAGATAGAGTCATTATATATGGGTCTCTACAATTGTGGCCACATGGGAGAAATTATATGATGCATGATCTCGATTTAGATACAGATGTTTATACATTGCACTATCAGTGATATTACTTACTTGGTGATAATTTTTTGGTGTACACTGAACACAAAAGACTCAAGTATATATTTATACAACGTGATATGAATCTGAGGTAGTGAAGGTGGGTTAAGTACTTATAATCTTTTGATTTAGATATTTCCAACATAGCTAGTAAAAGAAATGTAGTGGAAGATGCACTGTGTATGAGGGATTATATATAGGCTGTGTAGTAGTCCAGTAGCATGTGGAAGCTTGTAGCCTTGTTCTCTGAGATGCACTTGGAGGCGCAAAACAGTCAGAGACAGAATTCTTGATCATCCTTATTTAACACCTCTACACTTATGGATAGAGTAAAGATAAGGAAACTGCTAGACTTTGAGAGCCTAGTCCTATGGGAGAGTTTGGTAGGCGAGGAACCTTTTCCTGGTTGGGAAATAGTCTAGGATGAAATTATGATAATTCATAGTCATGTGTAGGTTTTTGCAGACATGGATGGGGATATGATTCATGAGTTTCATGCGTCATCTTAGGTAGTTCACTCAAGTGTCACCAAGATGTATGAAAATTTACACCACCAGTACTAGTGGCTAGGTATGAAAGATATGTAGCTGGTTCTTTCATGAGATGTTCCATATTTCAATAGGTGAAGGTAGAACACCGACGACCAACTAGTTTGTAACAACATCTAACCATTATTTAGTGTAAATGGAATAATGTTTGGGTGAATTTCTTGATGAGTTTACCATGGTATACTCAATGTAATGATGTCTTAGGGGTTATTGTTGATAGGATCATGAAGGTTTCACATTTTCAACTGATCAAGGAAACCTTCAATGTTGACAGTATTGGGAGGTTGTATGTTCATGAGATAGTATGACTTCCAGGGGTCCCTCATACAATAGTTTTAGATTGGGATGAAAAGATTACTTCAAACTTTTGGAAAGGGTTATAGAGGAAGTGGGGTACAAAGGTTATTATTAGCACATCATACCACCCCAAGACAGATGTCCAGTCAGAGAAAACGATTAAAGTACATGAGGAAATGCTATGAGCATGTGTCCTAGAATTCGAGGGCTCTTGGGAGAGGCATATACCCCTAGTTTAGTTTTCCTAAAACAATAGATTCTAGGATACTATTAAGATGGAGCCTTCTGAGGATTTTTACAATGGTCCATGCTAATAACCCATTTGTTTGTTAGAGGATGGAGTGATAGCTATGCTGAGACTACGTTATGTTCAAGAGACTATATAGTAGGTGAATTTGATTCAGAAATAGATTGATACTATATAGTCTCCTCAGAAATCATACACTTATCATTGTAGATGACCTATAGTGTTTGAGGTTGGGGATTTGGTGTTCTTATGTGTCTCACCAAGGCTAGGATAAAGGATGATTAAGAGATAGTGTAAACTTTCACCGAGATATGTCAGGGTATTCGAGATTCTAGAGAGAATCGGGCTAGTACCCTATCAGTTTCAATTACCTCAGAGGTACTCAGGCACACATGACTTATTCCAGGTTTCTTACCTACCACACTATGATTCAGATCTGTCTCAATGCATTTCAGCCTGAGGAGGTTGAGTTATAGGTATATGTATCCTTTAATGAGCATCATATACCAATTTTAGATCAATGCACAAATGTTCTCTATGTATGGTCAGTTCCTCTAGTATTGGTGCTATGTAAGTACGACTGTGTGTAGGAAAAGACTTGGGAGCATGAGGTCGATGTAAAATCACAGTGACTGGAGTTATTCTCATACATGCTTGATCACCCTTTAGAAGGCAATTCAGGGGAAAATTGCTTTAAGGGAGGATGTTTGTAAGAACCCGATTCTTATTTAAGGTAAATATCCATTACCTTCCATTAATTATTTGTCTAAATGATTAAATATGGATTAATATGAATTCCATTTGAGTTCATGGAGGTATCGGGGGTGTCCGAGGCTGATTTGGAGCACAAAACCCATGTTTTGGGGTGAAATGACCTGACACACAGTTAGTAGAAACCATGTGAGTTGGGCTTCATGAATGTGCACCCAGGTCTGCAATCTTGATAGTGGGTTTTGAAAAACTTTTCTCATGTTTATTCAAACTCAGTAGACAAACCATGTGACTCCCCTTCTCTTATATCTAACCATGCACGGTTGGCACACAGTTTGTAAACCGTGCGGTGGAACCGTGTGATGCCCAGTTTGGGATTATTTTACTATTTTAACCATGTTTAATGTATTAAATTAAACCCAATTTTTTATCATCTTACTATGTAAAAAAACCCCTTAAACTAGGAATTGAGAAAACTCTTTTGTTTAAGCTTGGAATCAAGATCTCTTTGAAGCGACAAATCCATCACAGGGAGTTCTCTATTCATTTATATCCAGTCTTCATTCTTCTAGTTATGTGTTGTGCTATTTAGGTGTAAGATAATATGAACTATTATTAGGTTATTGGTTTATTCTTTTATTTTATCATAACATGAGACAAATCAGGAGATGATACTAGATAAGATATCAACTATAGAGCTAAGGTAGGTGGTCTCATTCCTTTCTCTAAAAGTCATGGTATTTATATATAGTCATTGTTCCATGACCCAAATTGACAAGTTTCTATTTAAATGAAATTAATACATGAATTTATATGCATGGACTATGATATTAAAGATCATTGTTAATGTTTGTTATAGGTTGAATACCTTGCAAATGAAACCACCCTTTTGGGTGTGTTGATTAATTGAATTAGAACACCATGGGTGGATCTTGGAAATGAATACCCTTGGGTGTGCCTATTTACCCCTTTAACATGGGATTTTTAATTTTAAATTGATAATTGTAATTGAATTGATAATGAGTAAGGAATGGTTGTGAAGACCCTAGAACCTTTCCTTGCAATATTTTGTTAAGCTTGAGTTGCTTATTTAAATGAAATTCCCATGTGAGTATTTAAGAGGAAATCATTATAAGATTATCCCTTTCTATGAAATTACTTGATTAAGCATGATTTTCCCTTTGCATTGTTATGGCCATGTGAGTTAGATAGAGACTATGCCATATAATAATTTATCTAAGCTCCATAATACTGTTATAAAGATTTTCCCATGTGTGTATTTGGAATCCAAGACTTCTAAGCTTGGATAATGATATGAGTCACCTTCTATGGTGAGATTGAATTGGGATGTTCTTAGTGTTGATCTTGATATGTTTAAATGAATTTTATTAAATGTTTTGAATTTCTTAAATGATTATATGCCTTTGATGACACATGAATTCAAAGGAAAATTCCATGTATAGAATCAAAGGGCATTTAATCATTATGTCATGGGTGATTCTTGGGATCCCTTAGTGAACCGCCAAAGATGGACTTGAGTGTAAGAGACGTTTTACCCCACCTAGAATGATAAATAGGTTCTTGAGGATCACCATGGATGAGATTTTAGGGTTTTTGTTTATGTTACAGCTATAATGACACTTGG
The DNA here is from genome assembly GCA_963277665.1 of Viscum album. NCBI lineage: Eukaryota > Viridiplantae > Streptophyta > Magnoliopsida > Santalales > Viscaceae > Viscum > Viscum album. Next base: position 745,073,298 of record OY728129.1, on the reverse strand, counting down.
ATTACAACTTAGTAATTCCATGGATGAACTCAGGTTCTAAATTGATTAATTAATGGAATGAGTTATATGAAACATCTGCCGAGATAATGAAAAATCTTAGATTTGGTCTTGTATTGCAGTTTATGGATGCTTTTTTAGGCATCCTTGATCATGTTATCAAGGGGGATGTCAAGATATGTGTCATGTCTTGATACATAATATTTACATAATAATTAATAGCTAATTTATCATACATATAAATGAAATGACCTTGAATGTTATGTTAGAGACTTATTGATTAAATGAAATGAATACATGAATTGGTTATGAAATGAGAACCTGAGCTTATAGGATGCCTGATTTTGAGTACTTCATTAATATTTATATACTACATACACACTATTGTTATATATATTAACTAACTGATTGGAACTTGAACTTTGGTGGTTTCCTATTGGGATTATATCTCACAACTTGTTTGGGCCACATTTTGGTGCCCAAAAAGACTATATGATTACATGTATTGATAATGGAAGGCACCCTACTATAGGTTCTTGATGATTGATTGTTAGTAGGAGTATGGTACCGGGATGAGTCTCACGATTCTAGCTGGGAAGATTTTGTATTTTTTTTAATTTTGTTACATTTATTGTATATCTTACTTGTATACATGTTTTGGATTGTTTATTAGTGACATATGGTATGTATCATCATTTTGTATATGAGGTTGTTTGTGGAATTACTTATATACCAGTCTTATGTTATTTACTTATTGAATGGTTATTATAATGTTTCATCTACTTCTATGATATTGATTCCACTATGTTAAAATCTATAAATGAGGGAATCATATCCCCATACACACACCATGGCCCTCACTTCTAGTCAGCATCCTCTAGAATTTGGGGAGATTCACTTGAGGCCATGTGGCCAATTGGGATCGGGTCACTATTGAGTGGAATCTGAGTCCATGGAATTACAAGAATAACCTAATATTGATTTTTATTCAAGAAATCAAATCAGTTCACTTTGACATCTTTTTAGGTTTAGAGTTTTAGATAATTTGTTCATAACTCATACAATAAAAAACCATATAATACAAAGTGGACACTTTCAATTAGTTTCATTTTTCACATAATATATAAATTTTAAAATAAAGTATGATTTCTTTTTTTGGAAAATCTTCACAACTTTCAACTTGAATTCTTCCTTTTCCGTACCCAATCACAAATACTATGAAAAACATTTTAAAATGTGTGATGAGAATAAAAATACCACTAAGGGACATTAAAATAAATAAAACAATTAGTAAAATGAAAAATATAAAAACTCATATAAAATTTACCTTTATCTTAAATGTTCTCTACGAATATGATATAAAACATTTTCAAAAGAAAAAACACACACTTATGGATCAAATTAAGCCTTAAAAACCCATAACAAGAATTAAAAACCCCTTTTTGGAAACATATAGAATCATATTCATAAAACCCTTTTAATTTGAATAAACATATCTCTAAATTACAATATAATCATTACCCAATTAATTAGAGATATTTAATGGGGATAACCCTTAATATAAGGTGTATCAGGATCACCCATTTTAGATGAGATATAATGGGTCTCAACCCTTTATATAAGGTATATCGGCCTCACCCGTCTGGTATAATAGGGTCTAACCCTTCATATAAGCTATAATGGGGCTCAACCCATCGTTTAAGCTATACCAGGCTCACCCAATATTTATATAATTATCAAGTACAATAAAATAAATAAAAAAATTTATTCTTTCACATTTATATCCTAAAACCCTTTTAAAAGTACTTTTAACACCATATTAAAGAAACCTTTTCAGATAAAAAAATACCATTTTATTTTAAAAAACTATATTCAATATGAAAATACCCAAAAAAAGGGAAATAGGGTTTTTTCATTGAATAAAAAATAAAATATTAAAAAGGAATATGGAAATCAAATAATGGTCACAGTGGTGGAAAAATTCATTTTCACCATACACATTAAAAATACAATATTCCTTTTTTTCGTTTGTCAAAACGTTCGATATAAAACATGTAAAAAGATTCAATTTATAAACTTTTTAAATAAAGTAAAAGGAGATATAAAATTTAATTTATAATATTTTATTTCTATATAAATAAATTCATATAAAATTTTCAAAACATGTACATCGAAGAGAAATATTTTGAATGGAATCTTTAAAAGATGATTTTTAAAAGAAAATCCCCTTATCACTTGGAGAACACTTCAATAATAAGAACCATGAAAGAATAAAAACAAACATAACTTAAAATATCATGAAAATAGTTAAATTCATGACATAACATGTAAAAGGGGTTTATATACAACTTATAAAATATTATAATGGTATAACATCAAAATATGGTTCAAAGAAAGGGAATTGAGAAGAAGTCACTTACCTTGAGCATGACTTTTCCCAAAAATTCATTATCTCCTAGAATAATAAAATATCTTAATTATTTAATTTATTGAGAAAATTTTCAATTTTCAATTTCCTTTTACTTCACTTATTACCATGTTATATACAATTATCAAATCAATTTATTTTAAGTTGGGTGTTTCGATGATATTTGTCTTATGTGTCAAAAATTTATTTTTAGGGTGACTATTGGTCAAATAGGTAATTATTAAACATCTATATAATAATAATAATGGAATAATTTTCATTTTTATACATAAATTAAAGTTTTTAAAAACAATAATGAAATATGGTTCTGAAAAATTTACTACGTTACATTAATAGAGACAATAGGCCTATGTACTCATTAATAACATTTCCATTTTACAATTATCATTATATATAAAAGGTGAGTAATATTTTATATTTTTAAAATGATAATAATATCATAAATAACATATTATTTCATTAAATATACTTATATATATCATCCATGTGTTGTGGTGATGAAGAAAAAGAATCACATCACTTCATGGAGGTGGTAGTCCATATATACTGACTGAAAATTAACTTTTTTATTATCAAATCATTTTTGAGGAAAATGTGAGAAACCAAAAAATCTATCATCACAACCAAGAAACACCATTAATGAGTAAAACCCAAAACAAGACTATAGGATCTACCCCTACTAGAGACTACATTGTCATGACAATCCTTCACCATCACATACCCTCTCGACTAGCTGTCCCGTGCAGGATTGCACGAGCATAGAACCAATGGAAAAGTCATACCATCTCAAAGTTCCAAATATGAATGGAATGCACAGGTGAAGCCTTATTTCTCTGAACCTCATCTATAATAGATCCATGTAGTGTGTTGGTTGAAATCACACTAAAATATTCATGGTGACTTCGTACTTCAATCCAAAAGAGAGGCCCATCCAAAGAAGAACAACCAAAACCAGCAGTAGATTCCAAACCAACACCAACACAAGAGCCTCTCATGCCACTCTAACAAAGTCAAATCCAGAACCAAATAGTAGAGAAAAAAAAGACAAAATCCACAAAAATAATGATTTCACACCAACATACGGTAATATAAAAACCTAAAAAACCAAAAAACTATCACATGATCCTTAAAAAAAATTTAAAAAACAACTCCTCCTTCACCAAACCTTCTGAGAAATATAAAAATCCACATCAAAAGGATGCTGTAAAACAAAAATACGAAAGTTCCTCCACCAATAAGCCTTCGCGCATGCAATCACACCTCGGGATCACACCACAGAATCCTCAAATCCATAATACAAATAGTAGAAAACAACACAAAAACACCCAAATCCACCACAATAACAGCAGTAACTATATCCCCAAAAGTAAAAAATGAAGGTGAAAAACAAGGATCAAGAAAACATCACCAAATTGACAGCCACCCAAGTGCTAAATCTAGATCTAACCCCATCAGCACCATCCAAAATTACCTCGAATACCAAAAAAGACCACCTAATGCACAAAATGGGGACAAGTGGAAACCCTTAGTTGTGGGAGCTGGGTCTCGACCATTGGACCATCATGTCACCACCAGGAGGAGCCCTATATAGAGTTGATGGAGTGAGACGGGAGATGACCAACCGTGATAAAATGATGTGCAGGATGAACCCACTAGTTCCCATGATGCCACTATGAATTATAACTTCCACCACAGTCATGCCGAGCACACACCAAATTGGAGAGCTACCGACCTGAGGTGGAAGGAGGGAGGAGATGACAGAGAAAAACCCTCTTGGTAGTCCCCACATACACGAACAAAGTTATCATTTTTTAGTTTAAGAAATAAAATTATATTTAATATTTTTCAAAATGATAAATATGGAAATAATATCATTATTATGTCATTTATATCATATATATTCATTAACATTAATGTGTCAATGAAAAATGAATAACATCGCTTTGCGAGGCGATAGTCCACCGTACAAATGGGTGACATTATCATATATCCTATAGAATTGAAATCACGAATGTATATATGATATAATAACTATATAAGTATAAATGTGTTGTGAATATTATACAAATACTTTAAATATATCATTGCAATGATCTATGATATGTGATGATGAAAATCTAATGACATCGGTTCGTGAGGCAGTAGTCCGCCGTATACCTGAATGACGATTTTGTATCCAATTTAATAGAATATGATATTGATTTTGTATATTACCTTAATATAATAAAATATATTTATATTTTATATAATATTTTTTTAAATTATCAAAATTTGAGAAGTTTTTAAGTATGCGGAAGAAGAAATAAAATAGAGATGCTCAGTTAAGCACAATACCTCTTCTTCAAACAACCTACTCAGGTTAGCACCAAAATACTTATTTAGATGGATTTATGATAAAAAAGGAATCTAGGATGTGGGTAGGGAAGTTATAAAGGATTTTTCTCAAGTATTTTATGATCCAAATTTACTTTAAGGTGTGAAGATAAGAAGAGAGGGTGTGGGCTTTTATAAGTTAGGTGAGTGGCACCCTTGTAATTTCTGAAAAGAAAAATATGTACCCATGTTTTTCACATGAAAATGATCTAAAATGCACCATTATCTAGTATTATACATTATATGGTCAAAATATGTCCATAAAACTTATTTTATGCAAGTTTTAGGCCATTTTAACCCTTATTTTTTAGTTTTACCCTCGGTAAACTCATTTTTACCTTAACTACAATAATTAATTTTTTATGTTTTCACTACTGATTATAGTAAAAAATTAAGTTGAACTTATTATATAATATAAATAATTTTTATTCTAAATATTAAATATATTTTAACAAATTCAATTCACATAAGTTTAAAAATTTATTTTAAAACAAAACTCATAGATGTGACGAAAAAACTGGATTCTAAGAAGTGTATTTTTTTCAAGAAAAAATAGATTTTATATTAACTATATGATTAATAATAATAACTCTATAAATAGAAATTAATATATCATTATATATAATATATAAATTTCATTTAAAAAATTCCTCATTATTGATTATTTTAAATAATTTAAATTTAGAAACATTATTCCCTTTAAAACAATTTTCAGAGAAATACAAATTTAAACCCAAAAACAAACTTATACTAATAGAAAATATAAATTTGATTGAAAAAAATTTAATTGGATTAAATATATAATAATAATAATTATTTTAATTTAAATAATATTCAAAACAAAATGGGACATTTAAATTACTTAATTTATTGAAAATAAGTGGGATTTTTAGAAAAATCAGTATTTTTCACTATTCACCAAAAAATCAATATTCTATGAAAAGTCAAAAAATTTAACCCTAAGTTAATTTTGATATGAAGAATTCCAAAATTATAATAAATTAATAAAATAAATTTTATAAATTTTTGAAAAATTAATTATAACATTTCATTACAAAAATAATAATTCTTTTGAAGAAAACCTATTTTTAAAGTATAAAAATACTTTACTAAAAATTTGATTGATTATTTACTAATATTTTTTCAAAAATTTATATTGATTAGGATATATATATATATATATCATAAATTATTTAATACTATTCATGCCTTCCAATTTAATGACTTGGCTATAATAAATATATATTTCACGTGTCGTTTAAGCTCTATGTTGTCTGTCCAACATGCTGTCGAACAATGTTTTATTTTATAAAATACAGGGATGAAAAAGTAAATTAATATAAATGGGTTGAATTTTATGTGATTTAATTTTATAAATTAATTTGAATGATAACTGAATGGTTTGGGTGAATGTGAAAGGAGGTGACTTGTCAACGAGAGTTAGTTGAAACTCATTAAATTTAGAAATAGTGAAATCTATAAATGAAAGTGGAAATGTGTGGATTTTTGTGGTGGTTATGTGATGTGTTAATTAATAGTGTTACAATCGGTATTGAAAATTTATGTGGGGTAGAGTGGTGGCGTGGTGGTGGCATAATGTTGTGTGCTAGAGCACTTTATCTGAACCAATAGGTAGGGTATTGTGTGTAATCTATATGTCAAGTATGTTATTCAATTTCTATATGAGACCTAGGTTTAATTAACATACTAAGGTAAAAAGGGTTTGGGTTTTAGGTTTTTCCCTAATATTCAGGATGGTGGTGATACAGATGGCTTGCTAACCCCTCTTCCCTGCCCTTCCATCACTATTGATGGCCTAACTATTTTGGAGTGATATGTGAAGTGATGTGATATTTTTTGTGGGTCAGGCATGGTTGGAGGTAGTCATGAGGTTGAGGTCCTTTATATTCATGATACCATACTACTCTGGTTATATGGGAATTTGTGGTGTGATGGCCTAGGTTTACTCATGTGAGATATGCTGTGATGGATCAGACGTCTTTAGGAATGATGTGATGAAATGACATAGGTTTCTTCTAGAGAGTTGTGATGTGATGTGTATTGAAGGGATGGAAGTATATGACATTCAAATTTTAGGAATTAGAGGATAAAATAAGTAGGTAATCCATATTGATGTTCATTTTTTATGTCTAGAAACTATGTTACTATATTGGGTGCATGATTTGGTGAGAGAGACATGGTGAGGCTAATAAATGTTAGTTGACATATTTATGAACTTTTTGGTTTTACTACTTATTCACTGGAGCATTAGTATGATATTTTCACATATAAACTATAGATCATGAGTATGATCCTAGAGAGTATACTTGTATTCTCACCCTATGTATAGAAACTATTTTTTAGGTTTCCAGGAAGATATTAGGGTCTAATAATGACATTTATATCTTTGGTTGTAGCAATTGTTGAGTTTCTACTATAGGAAATGTATTTTAGTATTTTCTTAGTGGCTATTATTGAATCTATTGATTTTTTAGGAATTTTGGGATGGTTTTTGGTTTATGTTTTATTATATTTTAGGTTTTAATGGTGGTTGTTTCTCATATATTGTGCTCCTATAATTTATAGGGGGTAATTCCATTCATATGTGATTTTTTTATACCCTAGATTATTTTCACCAACCCGAGGACAATTGGCGACAAGACATTAGGGGATCCTTATCTCTCTTATTTAATTTAGGTCTAAGGAGGGTTAAATATAGAGTGAGGGTTTCATGAAATCTATCATTATTATTGTAACGCCCCAAGCTTCTATGGTACGTTTATCTTTGAATAATGCGATAGCGTGTGTTGTACACAACATCGAGTTCTAACACACCACAACCAATCAAACTAGCTGTTATGAATAGTAATACCTACTTTTTGAAATTTTATAAATTTTATCTCTCAAAATGGACTTCAGTTTTAGATTTGGAGTATCGAATTTAGCCTAAGGTGAAATTTTGGTACTTTTCGGATAACTTTAATATTTTGGTGAATAGTGAAAATTACTAAATTTTAATTAAAAACAACTTTTTTAATCAAAATAATTAATAGTGATAAATTATGAATTTGAGTGTTTTTAAAGTATATTTAGAATATATTTTTACCATTTAATACAATTTTGGTCATTGGAAATAATTTTACAATTAAACCGAACATAAACAAGTATCAATCTTTTGATAGTTATTATATCTTAAAAACACGCTTTTTGTTTTGACTGCAGGAATTAATTTTAAATCAATTTCTGCCACTTCTGTGTTATGAATTTGGAAAAATGGATTCCATATTTGGAATCAGGATGTTCAAATTGTGTAAACAGGTAACTTTTTTTTAGACATTTTGAATAATTATTTCGGTAAATATTTTATTTACCCAGGTTAAAGGGTAAATCCGGTAAATAAGGGTTAAAAAATAATATTATAATAATACAAAATTAACCTAAAACATGTCCTAACCTTATTGGCTGATACATGTCCGACCATGGGAATCTTTGGGTCGATTTTGGGACCCCATGGTGCCACTTGTAAGTGATAGGGACACTTTATTTTAATTAAGTTAAAATGAATACAAAAATGACACAAGCATATATCGTTTAGAAAAACAATTTTTACATTGGGTTATATATATTGGATTTTCAACTATAAATATTCATTAGAAAGATAAAAAAGATTTCCTACATAATGGTATTTTATGTATAATTTTTAGATGTTACATAATTTAATTTATATATGACACAATGGTGATGCAGTAATTACCATAATAGTGAACAATTAAAATGAATGATATTGTAGATACCCAAATAAATATAATTTGAGACATTTTATGAATTAAACTAATTTCCTAGGTTAATATTACATGTTAGTAATGATTTAATTAACTTTTTTCTAAGTAATCATTCTGTTATGATTTTTACAAAAATCAATTATCGAATAGTGTCAAAATTGACATAAAAGTGTTTTTAAACAAAATATTATATTATTAATTGATATTAAATTCCTAAAAATATAAGGTTCGGCCAAGAGACTTATATCATGATAGGTGTATCATTAATGGACCACTTGGGGGTATTTGGGATTTATTTAATATGTTTATTAACCATATAATATAAAAATACAAAGAGACATTGTAAAAGTGAAACTAATTAACTAAGAGTTAATACTTAAAGATAAGGTTAGTATAATGACCCAAACCTGTCTAAATTCTATTGGTTGAGTGTTTTTCTACCTATAACCACGTTAAAATTAAATAATACACTTTTGAGACATTAGAATCCGAATATGAATTTATTATAAAATAATATTTCTAGCTTTTCGAAAGGTGCCCCTCACCCCTCTTATAAAAGGGAACTCTCCCTTCTCATTAACTCACACCTTCAAAGCCTTTTGGTTCAGCCAAACTCTGCAAAAATACTCTCTCAACGTCCCTCAATTTATCTTAAAGACCTTCTTGTAGTCAGAAAGCCAACTTTAGGATCCTTTTTGATCAAATCAAAAGGAAGAACCCACAAAGAGGTAATGATTTCACCACCCTTTTTCAAGTTCCTTTCTTCTTTCACTTTTTCTTTCATTGTTATTACCATTCTAAAATAATAAATCCAGTATCTTATATATATTATGATGTTATTATAAATATGATACAATCATATTCAGTATTCTATCCATCATTTGAATAACATGTCACCATAGGTGCGTACGTACGACTTACCGTCTCCACGTCGTGGTGTAATTGTTATTCAATAAATTATTATTTGGATGGGTATAATAATGATGTTTAATTTATTTAAATAATAAATTTAACATGATAATTATTCTGTATATATGATATACAATCCAATTATATATTATTTTAATATCAAAAAATGATATTGTCGCCCATGCGTACGTACGGACTACCGTCTCCACGAACGCGATGAGATTCATTCTCCATCATATCCATTCAAGTATAATTCTCATTTTATGATTAATAATAGTATATAATTACTTGATATCATTATGGATATGATTAATATACAACCTATCCCTGACAAACATGGATTATGTAACAAAACATATAAAATAAAATGAGTAAGTTAACACCCAAAACAACGATAATACTAAGATATTATTAACAAATCAATGTTAAAAGATCATATATGATATCATATTAATGTATATAATTCTTTTATAATTTAATAACAATTATTTCACCATTATACAGGAGATTAACCTACCCCCAACCAAGGAAAAGTACAAGGTAAGGGTTATTTCACAATCTCTTCATTATCCGAGATTTTTTATACGTAATAATCTACTAGGATCTCTTTGTCATCCACATCAATGTTTCTTAAAAATGTATTTCAAAACATTTTTACTATTTAAAAGAATATGGTTTAAAGTCATTTATACCCTTGTTTTACTTTTTATAAGAGTTTTATAAAGGAATCTTTCCGTCGTTTTCCAAACAAGGTTCTTTTTAACCTTTTCGATAGAATTAAGGTAAGAATGTTTTTTAACATATACGGTGGGTGTGGCTATTTTCTGCCGTTATAAAATCGTCGAAGCTTCCCTTACAAGATTATAATAATATTTTCAAAGATAATGTTTTATTTTATAAATATATGACTCTTAAATGATTTCAAAATAGAAATAGATAATTCTCTAAAAAGAGTTTTATTTCATCTATGTCAACATCCTTTGATGGAATTTACGCTTATTTGAAGTTGATTTATTATGATACAAAACTTCTATAATGTATTGAAGGTTTTGTGTTATGTTTGACTATGAATGTGCTATTTTTATTCCATTCATGGTTTATGGTGAAAGTATTGACATTTTTCATGCTAATTTTAATACAAATGTTTATGTTATGTTTAAACCTTTTCACATGGGAATGCATTGGACTTAATATGTGATGGGTGGAGCCCACTATAGCTCCTCGATGCATCAGTAGGTATCATGAGACAAACTAGTGTCTTGGAACAAGGCCTTGGCAAAATCTTATTTGTAGTCTTGGCACGAGGCCTTGGCTATGTGGTTATGATAGTCTGGCATTATGCATTACATCATTATGAAAGTGGTTATTGATATTTCTTTTGATTATTATATTAGTAGAATATCCATGTGAATAAGTAAATGACATTATTTAATTTTATTTTTTCCATAATATGTTGAAGTTCAAGTTTAAAAGGCTTTTGTTTTAGTTATACATTGCCTTAAATGTTTATTCTTATTTATGAAAGTTTCCGCTATATTGTTATCCTTACTGGGCATTTGAGTTCACTCCTTTTCTATGTTTTATTTTTCCCAGGATGTGAAGAAGTAAATTATGAATGACCTGTAGGGATATTATGAGGGGATAATAGTGTGGACTATGGAGACAATATGTTGTTGTAGTAGTTTTTCACATTATGATGTAATGTAAAACTTTATGAATATTTCTAGTGTTTCCAAGGCTACTAAACCAATCAGTCTTTCGAGATCTGATCTTTCTTGTGATCATGCCAATGTTATGTAATAATGCACCGACTCTAGGTAATAGGGGTCAGGGCGTTACAGTTGGTATCAGAGGAAGTTTAGTACAATCCTTGGAATCTAGATTTAGATAAACTCTGATTAGAACACGTATACCTAAGATGAACTTTGAGGATTAGTATATAAGAACTTCCTAGAATTTTGGTATTGTAGAGATTTTGTGAGTTTTATGAGAAATACATCCCTGTCTGGATATGAGTAGGTAGAGGCGGATCTGGCACAGATGTACCTAGGGGTAAAACCCAAAAATACCTCTTTGAGCTAGACTCGAACGGGAACTAGCGCACGACAACAGGCCTTTCTGCACTCTTGGTTACGACAATCCCGGGGGATATGCTTAGGATAACTCTCATTTTCTTTACAAATCATTATAAAGGGTTTATGAGTATATAATTCCTCAAAGAATTTTTTTTATGATTATGGATTATATCCATTAATAGTTCAATTTATGTTAAGTGTTTTATAAGTTTGGGATTATGTATTTTGATTCATAAACTGATCTAGTTTATGACATTGTTTAGAAATGGCGCCTAGTGGAATAAATGTAAACCATATCAATGCTCGCACTCCATGTAGGGATTTCCCTCCTTCTCAAGATAATTATAGTGGAGCCAATGATGTAACTGGTGCTGATCAGCTAATCACCATACTGGGACAACTCACTCAGGTTATGAATAATAACCTTACCCGTATGGAGCACCCTGATCCGCAGCGTGGAGGATCAATGTTAGATCTATTCATGAGGCGAAAACCACCAACATTCAATGGGAGTACAAATCCCTTAGTAGCTGAGCAATGGATAAATTCCCTAGAGATAACATTTCAGGCTTTGGGAGTAGTGAAAGGGAAAAAGTTATCATGGCAGTTTACCGCCTCACTGGAGATGCTGATCAATGGTGGTCATTGACTAAAAACATGAAGGAAGATGATGAAGTATCAAATATTGAATGGAGGGATTTCAAAGATCTGTTTTTCAAAAATAATTTCCTTGAGACCACCAATCAGATATGGAAAGGAAATTTCTGAGTCTGAGACAAAAGGAGGATGAGAATGTCACAAAGTATGAGGCTAACTTTACAAGGTTAGCAATGTATGCTGGAGATTATATACGTAACCCCAGAAGTAATATTGATCGTTTCATGGATGGGTTAAAACCATTTCTCCACCAGGCATTAGTCTCATAATCCTTTTCATCGTACGAAGACATTGTCTCATGTGCTATCAAGACCGAAAAGGAATTCTCTAAGTCTTTTGACTTTAAAGCAATGCAAGAGAAGAAGAGATCTACTGATCAATCAAGGAATGTAAATAAGGGGAAGAAGGGAATGGCTGAATATCCATCCTGTGGTAAATGTGGGAAGAAATACCCCGTTACTTGCTTAAAGGGAATGGGTGTCTGTTACAAGTGTGGTGAAAAATTCCACCAAGCTCGGGATTGAAAAGGGAAGAAGGAAGCTACCAATGTTCAGTGCTACAATTACAGGGAGATGGGACAATATTACGATGGACTTTGTCATGGGGATACCAAAGACTCCTAGAAGGAACAATGCAATATGGGTTATTATTTATTTTCTTACCAAGTTAGCACATTTTCTTTCTATAATAGAATATCTACCACTGGAATGTCTAGAAAGACTATATATTATTGAAGTTGTGAGACTTCATGGAGTACCCATTTCGATTGTTTCAGATCGTGATCCCCATTTTACTTCAAGATTCTGGAAGAGTCTTCAGAAATCCTTGGATACTGAACTTCATTTGAGAACTTCCTACCACCCTCAGACAGATGGACAATCAGAACTAACTATTCAAACCTTAGAAGACATGTTGAGATCCCACTCACTTGACTTTCAGGTTATGTGGGATCAATATTTACCTCTGGTAGACTTTTCCTATAACAATATCTTCTATTCGAGTATTCAGATGGCACCATATAAAGTGTTATACAGAAAGAGATGTCGCACACCAACTTGTTGGGATGACGTTGGTGAAAGAAAACTTGTAGGTCCAGAACTGGTGGAGGAAACAATGGAAAAGGTGAAGGTAATCCAAATTCACAGCAAAGTAGCTCAACGTAGGCAGAAGAGCTATGCCGATAATCAAAGGAAGGATTTAGAATTTCAAGTCGGTGATCATGTTTTTCTAAAGGTATCTCCATGGAAGGGAGTCATACGTTTTGGTAAGAAAGGTAAATTGATTCCCAGGTACATCGGACCTTTGTAAATTCTAGAACGAATTGGGGTTGTAGCTTACCGATTGGCAATGCCTCCAAGTCTCTCCAAAGTTCATGATGTGTTCCACGTATCTCTATTGAGGAAATACATGCCTGAACCAACGAATGTACTCACCTATGGGGAATTAAAACTGGAACCCGATCTGTCTTATTGCGAAGAGCCCGTCAGGATTCTTGATACGAGAGAACAATTACTGAGAAACCGGACGACGTGTCTGGTAAAAGTTTTGTTGAGAAACCATAAGATGGAAGAGGAAACGTGGGAACCTGAAAAACATATGATGAAGAACCACCTGAGTCTTTTCATGTGGTAGTATTCTAGAAATTTTGAGGATAAAATTATTTGAATGAGGGGAGAATGTAACACCCCAAGCTTCTACAGTATGTTTCTCTTTGAATAATGCGATAGCGTGTGTTGTACGCAACATCGAGTTCTAGCACACCCTAACCAATCAAACTAGCCGTTATGAATAGTAATACCTACTTTTTGAAATTTTATAAATTTAATATCTCAAAATGAACTTCATTTTTGGATTTTGAGTACCGAATTTAGCCTAAGGTGAAATTTTGGTACTATTTGGATAACTTTAATATTTTGATGAAAAGTGAAAATTACTAAATTTTAATTAAAAACAAATTTTTTAATCAAAATAATTAATAGTGATAAATTATGAATTTGAGTGGTTTTAAAGTATATTTAGAATATATTTTTACCATTTAATACAATTTTGGTCATTGGACATAATTTCACAATTAAACCAAACATAAACAAGTATCAATCTTTTGATAGTTATTATATCTTAAAAACACACTTTTTGTTTTGACAGCGGGAATTAATTTTAAATTAATTTATGCCACTTCTGTGTTTTGAATTTGGAAAAATGGATTCCATATTTGGAATCAGGATATTCAGATTGTGTAAATAGGTAACTTTTATTTTTAGACATTTTGAATAATTACTTCGGTAAATATTTTATTTACCATGGTTAAAGGGTAAATCTGGTAAATAAGGGTTAACAAATAATATTATAATAATAAAAAAGTACCCCAAAACGTGTCCTAACCTTATTGGTTGATACATGTCCGACCCTGGGCATCTTTGGGTCGATTTGGGGACCCCATGGTGCCACTTTTAAGTGATAGGGACACTTTATTTTAATTAAGTTAAAATGAATACAAAAATGACACAAGCATATATCTTTTAGAAAAATAATTTGTACATAAGGTTATATATGTTGAATTTTTGACTATAAATATTAATTAGAAAGATAAATATATTTCCTATATAATGGTATTTTATTTATTATTTTTATAAATTAAATAATTTAATTTATATATGACACAATGGTGATGCAGTAATTACCATAATAGTGAAAAATTAAAATGATTGATATTGTAGATACCCAAATAAATATAATTTGAGACTTTTTATGAATTAAAATAATTTCCTAGGTTAATATGACATGTTAGTAATGCTTTAATTAACTTTTTTCAAATTAATCATTCTGTTATGATTTTTACAAAAATTAATTATTGAATAGTTTCAAAATTGACATAAAAGAGTTTTTAAAACAAATATTATATTATTAATTGATATTAAATTCCTAAAAATCTACGGTTCGGCCAAGAGACTTATATCATAATATGTGTATCATTAATGGACCACTTGGGGGTCTTTTGGATGTATATAGTATGTTTATTAACCATATAGTATAAAAATACAAAGAGACATTGTAAAAGTGAAACTAATTAACTAAGAGTTAATACTTAAAGATAAGGTTAGTATAATGACCCAAACCTGTCTAAATTATATTGGTTGAGTGGTTTTCAACCTATAACCACCTTAAAATTTAAATAATTCACTTTTTAGCCATTACAACCTGAATATGAATTTATTATAAAATAATATTTCTAGCTTTTCCAAAGGTGCCCCTCACCCCTCTTATAAAAGGGCACTCTCCCTTCTCGTTAACTCACACCTTCAAAGCCTTTTTGTTCGGCCAACCTCTACCCAAATACTCTATAAACGTCCCTAACTTCATCCTAGTGACCTTCCTTTAGTCATAAAGCCAACTTAAGGAGCCCTTTTGATCAAATCAAAAGGAAGAACCCAAAGTAGAGGTAATGATTTCACCACTCTTTTTCAAGTTCCTTTCTTCTTCCACTTCTTATTTATTTGTTATTACCATTATAAAATAATAACTCTAGTATCTTATATATACTGTGATGTTATTATAAATATGGTACAATCATATTCAGTATTATATCCATCCTTTGAATAACATGTCACCATACGTGCGTACGTACGGCTTACCGTCTCCACGTCGTGGTGTAATTGTTATTCAATAAATTATTATTTGGATGGGTATAATAATGATGTGTAATTGATGTAAATAATAAATGTAACATGATAATTATTCTGTATATATGATATACCATCCAATTATATATTATTTTAATATCAAAAGAATGATATTGTCGCTCGTGCGTACGTACAGACTACCGTCTCTACGAACGCGATGCGATTCATTTTCCATCATATCCATTAAAGTATAATTCTCATTTGATGATTAATAATAGTATCTAAGTACTTGATATCATTATAGATATGATTAAGTTACAACCTATACATGACAAACACGGCTTACGTAACAAAACATATAAAAGAAAATGAGTAAGTTTACACCCCAAACAACGATAATACTAAGATATTATTAACAAATCAATGTTAAAGATCATATATGATATCATATTAATGTATATGATTCTTGTATAATTTAATAACAATTATTTCACCATTATAAAGGAGGTTAACCTACCCCCAAACAAGGAAAAGTACAAGGTAAGGGTTATTTCACAATCTCTTCATCATCCGAGGTTGTTTATACGTAATAATCTACTGGGATCTCTTTATCATCCACATCCATGTTTCTTAAAAATGTATTTCAAAACATTTTTACTATTTAAAAGAATATGGTTTAAAGTCATGTATACCCTTTTTTACTTTTTATAAGAGTTTTATAAAGGAAACTTTCCGTCGTTTTACAAACAAGGTGCCTTTTAACCTTTTCGACAGAATTAAAGTAAGAATGTTTTTTTAACTTATACGGCGAGTGATACTATTTTCCGCCATTATAAAATCATCAAAGCTTCACTTACAAGCTTATAAGAATATTTTCAAAGAAAATGTTTTATTTTATAAATATATGACTCTTAAATTATTTCAAAATAAAAAGAGATATTCCTCTAAAAAGAGTTTGATTTCATCTATGTCAACATCCTTTGATAGAATTTATGATTATTTGAAGTTGATTTATTATGATACAAAACTTCTATATTATATTGAAGGTTTTGGTATATGTTTGAGTGTGAATGTGATATTTTTATACCATTCATGGTTTATGGTGAAAGTATTGACATTTCGTATGCTAGTTTTAATACGAATGTTTATGTTTTGTTTAAACCATTACATATGGGAATGCATTGGACATAATATGTGATGGGTGGAGCCCACTATAGCTCCTCGATGCATCGGTAGGTATCATGAGACAAACTAGTGTCTTGGCACAAGGCCTTGGCAAAATATTATTTATAGTCTTGGCATGAGGCCTTGGCTATGTGGTTATGATAGTCTGGCATTATGCATTCCATCATTATGAAAGTTGTTATTGATATTACATGTGATTATTTGATTAGTAGAATATCTATGTTAATAAGTAAATGGAATTATTTCATTTTATTTTTTCCATACTATGTTGAAGTTCATGTTTAAAAGGCTTTTGTTTTAGTTATACATTTCCTTAAATGTTTATTCTTATTTATGAAAGTTTCCTCTATATTGTTATCCTTACTGGGCATTTGAGCTCCCCCCTTTTCTATGTTTAATTTTTCCCAGGATGTGAAGATGTAAATTATGAATGACCTGCAGGGATATTATGAGGGGATAATAGTGTGGACTATGGAGACAATATGTTGTTGTAGTAGTTTTTCACTTTATGATGTAATGTAAAACTTTATGAATATATCTAGTGTTTCCAAGGCTACTAAACCAATCGGTATTTCGAGATTTGATCTTTCTTGTGATCATGCCAATGTTATGTAATAATGAACCAACTCTAGGTAACTGGGGTCAGGGCGTTATAGTTGGTATCAGAGGAAGTTTAGTACAAACCTTGGATGCTAGATTTAGATAAACTCTGATTAGAACACGTAGACCTAAGATGAACTTTGAGGATTAGTATAGAAGAACTTCTTAGAATTTTGGTATTGTATAGATTTTGTGAGTTTTACGATAAATACATCCCTGTCTGCATACGAGAAGGTAGAGGCGGATCTGGAATAGATGTACCTAGGGGTAAAACCCGAAAAAACCGCTTTGAGCTAGACTCGAACGGGAACTGGTGCATGACAACGGGCCTTGCTGCACTCTTGGTTACGACACTCCTGGGGGATATGCTTAGGATAAATCTAATTGTCTTTACAAATAATTATGAAGGGTTTATGAGTATATACTCCCTCAAAGAAAACATTTTTTATGATTATGGATTATATCCATAAATAGTTCAATTTATGTTAAGTGTTTTATATGTTTGGGATTATGTATTTTGATTTATAAACTGATCTAGTTTTTGCCATTGTTTAGAAATGGTGCCTAGTGGAAGAAATGGAAACCATATCAATGCACGTACTCCATGTAGGGATTTCCCTCCTGCTCAAGATAATTATAGTGGAGCCAATGATGCAACTGGTTCTGATCAGCTAATCACCATACTGGGACAACTCACTCAGTTTATGAATAATAACCTTACCCGTATGGATCACCCTGATCCGCAGCGTGGAGGATTAATGTTAGATCGATTCATGAGGTAACAACCACCAATTTTCAATGGGAGTACAAATCCCTTAGTAGTTGAGTAATGGATAAATTCCCTAGAGATAATATTTCAGGCTTTGGGGAGTAGTGAATAGGAAAATGTTATCATGGCAGTCTACCGCCTCACTGGAGATGCTGATCAATGGTGGTCATTGATTCAAAACATGAAGGAAGATGATGAAGTATAAAATATAGAATGGAGGGAGTTCAAAGATCCGTTTTTAGAAAAATACTTTCCTCGTGACCAATGAGCAGATATGGAAAAGCAATTTCTGAGTCTGAGACAAAAGGAGGATGAGAATGTCACAAAGTATGAGGATAACTTTACAAGGTCATAAATTTATGCTGGAGATTATATACGTAACCCCAGAAGTAATATTGATCATTTCTTTGATTGGTTGAAACCATTTCTCCGCCGAGCATTAGTCTCACAATCCTTTTCATCGTACGAAGACATTGTCTCATGTGCTATCAAGACCGAAAAGGAATTATCTAAGTCTTATGACTTTAAAACAATGCAAGAGAAGAATAGATCTGCTGATCAATCTAGGAATGTAAATAAGGGGAAGAAGGGAAAGGCTGAATATCCATCCTGTGGTAAATGTGGGAAGAAACACCTCGGTACTTGCTTAAAGGGAATGGGTGTCTGTTACAAGTGAGGTGAAAAAGGCCACCAAGCTCGGGATTGTAAAGGGAAGAAGGAAGCTACCAATGTTCAGTGCTACAATTGCAGGGAGATGTGACAATATTATGATGGACTTTGTCATGGTGCTACCAAAGACTCTTAGAAGGAATGATGCAATAAGGTATATTGTTGACCGTCTTACCAAGTAAGCACATTTTCATGATATAAGAAAAGATCTACCACTGCAATGTTTAGAAAGACTATATATTAATTAAGTTGTGAGACTTCATGGAGTACCCCTATCGATTGTTTCAGATCATGATCCCCATTTTACTTCAAGATTCTGGAAGAGTCTTTAGAAATCCTGGGATACTGAACTTCATTTGAGCACTTCCTACCACCCTCAGACAGATGGACAATCAGAACGAACTATTCAAACCTTATAAGACATGTTGAGATCCTGCTCAATTGACTTTCAGGGTATGTGGGATCAATATTTACCTCTGGTAGACTTTTCCTATAACAATAGCTTCTATTCGAGTATTCATATGACACCATATGAAGCGTTATATGAAAAGAGATGTCGCACACCAACCTGTTGGGATGACGTTGGTGAAAGAAAACTTATAGGTCCAGAACTGGTGGAGGAAACAATGGAAAAGGTGAAGGTAATCCAAAATCACATCAAAGTAGCTCAAAGTAGGCAGAAGAGATATGCCGATAATTGAAGGAAGGATTTGGAATTTTAAGTCGGTGATCATGTTTTCCTGAAGGTATCTCCATGGAAGGGAGTCATATGTTTTGGTAAGAAAGGCAAATTGAGTCCCAGGTACATCAGACCTTTGGAAATTCTAGAACTAATTGGGGCTGTAGCTTACCGATTGGCAATGCCGCCAAGTCTCTCCAAAGTTCACGATGTGTTCAACGTATCTCTATTGAGAAAATACATGCCTGACCGAACGCATGTACTCACCTATGGGGAATTAGAACTGGAACCCGATTTTTCTTATTGTGAAGAGCCCGTCAGGATTCTTGATACGAGAGAACAAGTACTGAGAAATAGGACAACGTGTCTGGTAAAGGTTTTGTGGAGAAACCATAAGATGGAAGAGGCAACGTGGGAACCCGAAAAACTTATGATAAAGAACCACCCGAGTCTTTTCATGTGGTAGTATTCTAGAAATTTCGAGGACAAAATTATTTGAAGGAGGGGAGAATGTAACATCCCAAGCTTCTACAGTACGTTTCTCTTTGAATAACGCGATAGCGTGTGTTGTACGCAACATCGAGTTCTAACACACCACAACCAATCAAACTAGCCGTTATGAATAGTAATACCTACTTTTTGAAATTTTATAAATTTTATCTCTCAAAATGGACTTCATTTTTGGATTTTCAGTATCGAATTTAGCCTAAGGTGAAATTTTGGTACTTTTCAGATAACTTTAATATTTTGATGAATAGTGAAAATTACTAAATTTTAATTAAAAACAACTTTTTTAATCAAAATAATTAATAGTGATAAATTATGAATTTGAGGGGTATTAAAGTATATTTAGAATATATTTTTACAATTTAATACAATTATGGTCATTGGAAATAATTTCACAATTAAACCGAACATAAACAAGTATCAATCTTTTGATAGTTATTATATCTTAAAAACACGCTTTTTGTTTTGACAGCGAGAATTAATTTTAAATTAATTTATGCCACTTATGTGTTTTGAATTTGGAAAAATGGATTCCATATTTGGAATCAGGATGTTCAGATTGTGTAAATAGGTAACTTTTATTTTTAGACATTTTGAATAATTACTTCGGTAAATATTTTATTTACCATGATTAAAGGGTAAATACGGTAAATAAGGGTTAAAAAATAATATTATAATATTACAAAATTACCCTAAAACATGTCCTAACCTTATCGGTTGATACATTTCCGACCATGGACATCTTTGGGTCGATTTTGGGACCCCATGGTGCCACTTGTAAGTGATAGGGATACTTTATTTTAATTAAGTTAAAATGAATACAAAAATGACACAAGCATATATCTTTTAGAAAAACAATTTTTACATAGGGTTATATATGTTTGATTTTAGAATATAAATATTCATTAGAAATCTAAATATATTTCCTACATAATGAGATTTTATTTATAATTTTTATACATTAAATAAGTTAATTTATATATGACACAATGGTGATGCAGTAATTACCATAATAGTGAAAAATTAAAATGATTGATATTGTAGATACCCAAATAAATATAATTTGAGAATTTTTATGAATTAAACTAATTTCCTAGGTTAATATGACATGTTATTAATGATTTAATTAACTTTTTTCGGAGTAATAATTCTGTTATGATTTTTTCAAAAATCAATTATTGAATAGTGTCAAAATTGACATAAAAGAGTTTTTTTAAAAAATATTATATTATTAATTGATATCAAATTCCTAAAAATCTAAGGTTCAAACAAACTACTTATATCATAATAGGTGTATCATTAATGGACCACTTGGTGGTCTCATGGATGTATATAGTAAGTTTATTAACCATATAATATAAAAATACAAAGAGACATTGTAAAAGTGAAACTAATTAACTAAGAGTTAATACTTAAAGATATGGTTAGTATAACGACCCAAACCTGTATAAATTATATTGGTTGAGTGTTTTTCGACCTATAACCACCTTAAAATTTAAATAATCCAATTTTTATCCATTAGAAACCGAATATGAATTTATTATAAAATAATATTTCTAGCTTTTCCAAAGGTGCCCCTCACCCCTCTTATAAAAGGGAACTCTTCCTTTTCATTAACTCACACCTTCCAAGCCTTTTTGTTCGTACAACCTCTGCCCAAATACTCTCTCAACGTCCCTCACTTCATCTTAGATACCTTTTTAAGTCATAAATCCAAATTAAGGAGCCCTTTTGATCAAATCAAAAGGAAGAACCCAACGTAGAGGTAATGATTTCACCACCCTTTTTCAAGTTCCTTTCTTCTTCCACTTTTTCTTTCTTTGTTATTACCATTCTAAAATAATAACTCCATTATCATATATATAATGTGATGTTATTATAAATATGGTACAATAATATTCATTATTTTATCCATCCTTTGAATAACATGTCACCATACGTGCGTACGTACGGCTTACCGTCTCCACGTCGTGGTGTAATTGTTATTCAATAAATTATTATTTGGATGGGTATAATAATGATCTATAATTTATGTAAATAATAAATGTAACATGATAATGATTCTGTATATATGAAATACCATCCAATTATATATTATTTTAATATCAAAAGAATGATATTGTCGCTCGTGCGTACGTACGGACTACCGTCTCCACGAACGCGATGAGATTCATTCTCCATCATATCCATTCAAGTCTAATTATCATTTGATGATTAATAATAGTATATAAGGACTTGATATCATTATGTATATGATTATGATAAAACCTATCCATGACCAACATGGCTTACGTAACAAAACATATAAAATAAAATGAATAAGTTAACACCCAAAACAACGATAATACTTAGATATTATTAACAAATCAATGTTAAAAGATCATATATGATATCATATTAATGTATATGATTCTTGTATAATTTAATAACAATTATTTCACCATTATACATGAGGTTAACCTACCCCCAACCAAGGAAAAGTACAAGGTAAGTGTTATTTCACAATCTCTTCATTATCCGAGGTTGTTTATACATAATAATCTACTGGGATCTCTTTATCATCCACATCTATGTTTCTTTAAAATGTATTTCAAAAAATTATTACTATTTAAAATAATATGGGTTAAAGTCATTTATACTCTTTTTTGACTTTTTATAAGAGTTTTATAAAGGAATCTTTCCGTCATTTTCCAAACAAGGTGCTTTTTAACCTTTTCGACAGAATTAAGGTAAGAATATTTTTTTTAACTTATACGACCGGTGCAGCTATTTTCCCCCATTATAAAATCGTAGAAGATTCCCTTACAAGATTATAAGAATATTTTCAAAGAAAATGTTTTATTTTATAAATATATTACTCTTAAATTATTTTAAAATAGAAAGAGATATTTCTCTAAAAAGAGTTTTATTTCATCTATGTCAACAACCTTTGATGGAATTTACACTTATTTGAAGTTGATTTATTATGATAAAAAACTTCTATATTGTATTGAAGGTTTTGTGATATGTTTTACTGTGAATGTGCTATTTTTATACCATTCATGGTTTATGGTGAAAGTATTGACATTTTGTATGCTAGTTTTAATACGAATGTTTGTGTTATGTTTAAACCTTTACATATGGGAATGCATTGGACTTAATATGTGACGGGTGGAGCCTATTATAGCTCCTAGATGGATCAGTAGGTCTCATGAGACAAACTAGTGTCTTGGCATAAGGCCTTGGAAAAATCTTATTTGTAGTCTTGGCATGAGGCCTTGGCTATGTGGTTATGATAGTCTGGAATTATGCATTCCATCATTATAAAAGTGTTTATTGATATTGCATGTGATTATTTGATTAGTAGAATATCCATGTGAATAAGTAAATGGCATTATTTCATTTTATTTTTTCCATACTATGTTGAAGTTCAAGTTTAAAAGGCTTTTGTTTTAGTTATACATTTCCTTAAATGTTTATTCTTATTTATGAAAGTTTCCGCTATATTGTTATCCTTATTGGGCATTTGAGCTCACCCCTTTTCTATTTTTATTTTTCCCAGGATGTGAAGAATTAAATTATGAATGACCTGCAGGGATATTATGAAGGGATAATAGTGTGGACTATGGAGACAATATGTTGTTGTAGTAGTTTTTCACCTTATGATGTAATGTAAAACTTTATGAATATATCTAGTGTTTCCAAGGATACTAAACCAATCGGTATTTCGAGATTTGATCTTTCTTGTGATCATGCCAATGTTATTTAATAATGCACTGACTCTGGGTAACTGTGGTCGGGGCGTTATAATCATTTTCCTAATTTTTATCATTTTTTGTGATGGTTTTGAACAAACCACCTTAAAAACTAATACCAATTTTCTCCATGAAATTTGGTCATTTATGTTTCATGATCTCCTTGAAACTCTTTAAGAAATATTGAGCTCATTCATTCAATTCTTCATTAAAAAATATTTCAAACTACAATTTTATATTTACGAAACAAATTTATTTTCTATAATCACATGTATTACTTAATTACACCAATTATTCTTCAAGAGATTTAGTTATCATGAATCATGACATGACACAAGCATTAGGTTCATTGATATCCTTAGATAGTTCTTCAATTTTAATATTGTAATAAACAACTACATAAAATTTTAGTTATGAAGCCACTTGATCTTCCATCACCATTTTTATGATGGTTATTTCAACATGGTGTTGATCAACATATTTTCACGATTCTTCAGGATTTCCATATTTTTTATTTTTCTTTTTGTGATAAGTATTCATGTCACGACCTATCCCCCAGGGCCCGTGTTGTGACTACCCCAGACACGCCTTCCATAGGCCAGGGGCTTGCGACTAGCACCGAAAGGCATTTTCCCTAAAACTAGGAAGGAATTGACTTTATAACCTGTAACCTCTCGTAACCAAACACACAATAAGATATGAACAGAAGAAAACTGTATAATCATAAGAGTGCTGAAAGTAAAGGGGCCAGAATACAAGCCCAATAGTAAAGGTGCAAGTACAACTGAAATAAAAAACAACTAAAGAAGAGAATATAAAGATACTGGGTCTTCCTCTAAAGTTACTACAAGAAGGGTAGGTACAGATCACCTCCTCAGCACTCCACTTACACCCGTCTCTTCTGCGTACTGACATGCCGTATGGTCCACCTCTGGGTACCGTCTAGTCCTGGTACTCTTAGCCTTAATCAACACTGTCCATCATCTACATCCCACACAACAAGGTGCAGGTATAGCCCCTACAGGGGTGAGTATAACGATACTCAGTAGAGACCCCAAGACCCTCAAGGTCTCAAAAATCCACCAAGGATAAACCACAAAGTATGAAATCAATAGATAACCCTACTTAGGTATATTCCCATACATATACCTAAGTTATCAAGTAATCCATCTCAAACATGAGTAAAACACAGAGATACTGACTCAACTCACACTAGGATTTATTCTAGGGGTAGTTACAAGTAACATCTCTAGTAACATCATTGAACACCTAGGCTGCTAGAGAACCCCCCTCTATCGAGTATAGTGAGCTTGCCACACCACATAGAGGCGCTTCCCACTAATCTTGGACTGTTGAGGTACTCCTCCTATCGAGTACCATGGGTCTGCGACGTCATACAGAGGCGCTCTCCCCAATGGGTCTGCCACGTTACATAGAGGCCCTCCCCCTCATGACTTGCTGAGGTACTCCTCTTGTCGAGTACCATGGGCCTGCCGCGTCACACATAGGCATTCCCCACCGTGTCCTACCGAGGTACCCCTCCTGTCAAGTACTGTGGGTCTGCCGCATCACATAAAGGCACTCCCCTCCATGGGTCTTCCACGTCAGACATAGGCACTCCCCACTGGACTTGTCAAGTCAATTCGAGTCGAAAAGGTCAGTAGTTGTCAAGTCTCAGCCATCTACTATGTTCCCACACTATGCTCACTCATCTTTGGGAGGATCCACTCCACAAGCTACTGGTCGATATTACAACTGCCATGAAGTCTCATGAAGAAGCATCTCAAAGGTCCGTCATGTCATAGGCGTCTCAACACAACATACAACGCATCAATCGGACGTCCAGTCTATGAGTTATTATCCTTTTAGTCCCGAGGTCCTAGTTGGATTAATGCTCAATCCAACCTAACCATTCCTCATCTTAACCCAAATCTTTAGTGGGGTATATTCAAAGAGACCGTCTTGCTCTAAGATTTTCAGCGCCATTGAAAATTCGTCAAATGTACGTCTGGTGCCAAAGTTATGGCCAAAAGAAGTAAATGGGTCGTAGTGGGCCCGAGTCCGGTCTGACCTGGTCAGACCGACTGGGCCCGACTCGACCTGGGGAGGGTTGGAATAATTAAGTGTGGATCTCAAGAGGTTTCTCCCCATTTAATAGGGAGTTCAAGAGGTTTCAATCCTCGGGTGGTCCCCACCACCATAACCTCTCATGGGAGGTTAGGCTCGGTGGTCCCCAACTCCATAACCTCTCATGGGAGGTTTTAGTTTAGGTGGTCCCCAGCTATAAAATATCCACATGGGTGGTTACAACAAATAAAATAAAATGTGGGATTATTATATTTTATTATTTCCACAAAAAAACCCAAAAATTAACTTTCACCCTCGACCAACTGTCGTCGAGGTAAAATTCTTCTTAAGAAAAAATCAGCACTGCGAGTTCAACGGTGCCCTCATATTTGAATTCCAAGCACCGATTAAAAAGTTAGAAAAATCTACTTGCACGTTTACTGAACGTACCTAAAAAAGGTTCATAAAATCATTCCGGGAAGTGCAGGCCTCATAATCACGCGCCGTCAAATTTCATGAACTTCTAAAATTTCCATTTTTTTAAAAAACTTTACATGGAAATTATGAGTATTTACATTATCCATACCTCAAGGATTTACGTCCCCATAAGACACAACTCATAACTAGGTAAACAAGTTGGGGGTAATGAGCACACATCTGAGCCTCCTGCTCTCATGTGATATTCTGGAGGTTCCCGTGCTGCCATAGAACGTGCACCAGAGGTATCAACTGTCCAAAAAGGACCCGCTACTATCGATCCTCAATCTATACTAGAACCTCTTTAAAATTCACCCCATCGTCGATGTCCTGCTCTCCATGGTCGATGATGTGAGAAGGTTCATGCACGTATCTCCTCATCTTGGATACATGGAAGACGTCATGCACCCGATGCAACTGATGTGGAAGAGCTAAGTGGTATGAAACCTTTCCAACTCTACAGAGGACCTAGAAAATGTCCAATGAACCTGAGAGATAACTTTTCGCCTCAGCCAAATCTCCTCAAACCTTTTCGAGGTTAGACCCGTAGAAAAACATGGTCACCATCCTCAAACTCTAGAGGTCTCCATCTCCTGTCGGAAAATGACTTCTGTCTACTTTGTGCAGTCTTCGTCTACTCCTGGATGATCTGCACCTTCTCTTTCATAGACCGTGCCATCTTTGGTCCCACGAGTGCTGACTCCACTGGGTCAGTCCAACACAAAGGTGATCCACAAGGTTTCCCATACAACACCTCAAAAGGTTCCATCCCAATGGTGGAGTGATAACCGTTGTTGTATGAAAAAATCACCAAAGGTAAGTGATCCTCCCAACTGTGACCGAAGTCGAGGACACAAGAACACAACATGTCCTCAAGGGTCTAGATGGTCTGCTCAGTCTGACCATCCGTCTGATGATGGAAGAAAACACTCAAACAAAGATGCATCCCAAAAGCCTCCTACAACCCCTTCCATATCAGGGAAGTAAAATGTGAATCACGATCAGAGAAAACCATCGAGGTTAATCCATGTAGCCATACAATTTCATGCACATAGAGGCGTCCCAAGATCTTTGCTAAACCCTGCTCTCTGATTTCTAGGAATTGGGCTGACTTGGTGAGTCGGTCGAAGATCACCCAAATCGAGTCATGAACTCTGGATGTACATGGAAGTCCTCTCACAATGTCCATGAATATCTGATAAAACACTATTTTATTGAATATTATATTGAAAATAATTGATATAATTTCCTCACATTATGTTAAATATGTTTAATTAGAAAGTATTTGGAATTAGATCATTCATTTGAAAATTTGCTGAAAATTCCAGTTTTACCCTTTATAGTTCACTATAGTATTTCGAAGCTAAATATTTTTATACTTATTATTTGAATTTGAAATGTTGTAATAGTGTTACTAACATATCTATCTACAACTTTTATTTAGGAAACTAAAGCTAAATATTGCATTTGTTTGTTGAAAATGGGACATTAAGGAAAAGTTGGGATGGACTCTCCAGAATGGAGAAGATTCTGTATTTCGGCCATAACTCCTTCATCTGGGCCTAGATTAAGCCTAGATTGTTAGAGGAGATAGAGGACTGATATCCGAACATATTATCCTTCTGGAAGGTCTGCCAATTCACGCCTTTTGGTGGTCAAATGGGCGGTGAAAGTGTCATTAAAATATTTGGCCGAATTTCCACATTCACACTTGAAACCACTTGTAACCTCTCCTCCCATCTCCTCTATAAATTAAAGTTTTTCTCATTTGGAGGGGTTGGGAAGTGCATTAGGAGATTGGAGGTAGAGGATAATTTGTTTCACCCAAATTATCCAACCATTTTAAGAGGGGTAGCTCTTGAATCAAGGATCCCCTCCTTGAAGCCTCCTTCTCTTCTTCATTTTGTAATGTTTTCATTTGTGTAATAAACTTCATTGTTATTCTTTTATTTCTTTTCTTTTCTTCTGTTTTGTTTAAATTTCTTCTTCTCTTAATCTTCATCTTTGGGCTGGAATTCTTGAGTAGAAGCATTATTGGGTTATACCCATTATAAACCTTTGCACATGCAAAACGCT
The DNA here is from genome assembly GCA_963277665.1 of Viscum album. Taxonomy (NCBI): domain Eukaryota; kingdom Viridiplantae; phylum Streptophyta; class Magnoliopsida; order Santalales; family Viscaceae; genus Viscum; species Viscum album. The sequence goes on along the minus strand of OY728129.1, from coordinate 745,044,694 downwards.
TCTACGATGATTACGCAACCCATGGAAGAGTAGTCTTTTAGTAATCGATCTATCTTCTACCCTCTTCATTTAATTATTTTGAATAAATGAGCTACTGTAATTCACATAATATGATCCATTAATTGTGTTTTTAAATTACAAGAAACTAATCAAGCAATTGAACAATTAACACAAAAACACGCGAGGTCGGGATTTTGTGTAAATTGTGAGAGCGTAATCTTAATCGGTAATACAAGACCACACGGGATAAATTTGTAGAGTTCAAATATAATCCCTAAAAACAATTCATACTAATTTCTAGAATGGATATGTGCTTTAATTAACCACTGAACATAATCTATCCTTAGAACAACAATCAAAGAAGGGTGCTGTGATTGCGTGTTCCGAAGCTAGACTAGGGTTTAAGTAATTTCATCTTTGTGGTTAAGTTAACTCTCGTAGGGTTCGAGGGATAACAAATTAGGGGATAATAATTAAGTGGATATTGATTTAAATGATAATTATTAATAAGTGAATGAATAGGTAGAGTTATATTGATTACGCCTTTTAAAATATTTTCTAAAAAAAACATCTTTTTGTCATGTCATTTTAATCGAGCTTCATTTCAAAACTAAAAACAAAGAAATATACAATCTTCTTCCAGAAACCTTGGTCAGCCAGTCTGCTGCACCTAAGTACCCCAAAATCACACTAATCATTTGAGGGCACCCACGATAGTGCTCTTTCAATATCCCATCCCACTGCCCCTATGGGACCTCCAAAGGCTGAACCATGCCTGATGGTACCTGATGATCCACATTCACTTGCTGACAAGTGAGGCACCGAGAGACAAACTCTTCTACTGATTTCTTCATTCCCGGCCACCAGTGATATTTTTGAAGATTCGGTTACATCTTTGCCACTCCAGGATGTACTGCTAGAGGGGATGTGTGGAACTCAATCAACACTTCCTTTTGAAGTGACACTGGTATCATGGCACATCCTCTGAAGAGGATGAATTGCTCCACACCTCCAGAAAATCCATCAACTGCCTGTCCTGTGGATATCTGAGCATGTCGTGTCTCACATTCAGCGTCCCCATGCTGCACCTCTCTGAATCGCTGAAGAAGTAGGGGAGTGACTATAAGAGACTGAAGAAAAGCTGATCCATCTCTATCCACATAGTATATTTGTAAAGCATCCATCTAATCAGTCGCCTCTCCTAGCTGCTGTATAACATATCTCCTGCTAAGTGCATCTACAACAATGTTCCCCTTCCCAGGAGTATAGACTATTTCAAAGTCATAGTACTGGAGGAACTCAATCCAACATCATTGTCTCAGGTTCAGGTCCTTCTGAGAGAAGATATACCTGAGACTCTTGTGATCAGATTAAACTTTAAAGTGCTCTCCCATCAGATAGTGTCTCCACATCTTCAAGGCAAAGAACACTGCTACTAACTCCAGGTCATGGTTTGTGTAACGTCCCAGACCCGGGTACCACACAACGGGTGCCCCGAGCCGGGTTCACCACGTGACCTCATGCACATTTCCCCAAATGTCAGAGGCTGCCGACTAGTAGCGAGGGCCTATGTCTGATAGTGGGGTAACTATGCCCTCGTTTGTCAAAGTGTAGCGTAGCGGAATACCAAAATAAACATTCAACAACAGCGGAAGCAGTAAACATTAACAACTAAAATAACTACAGTAGTGGATATAACCAACAATATATAAGTGATGATTCTACATGTTTCAAGTTCTATGAAAACAGCCAGAACATGCTATACATCAATACAGTACAGCAGGAAACTGAGTACAACAAAGCAAGAAAAACAGCTAACAACGGCATCATGAGCCTAGGCTCGGTCCCATGCCCTCATACTCCTCAGCAACAATCAAGTACCTGTATAGGGACTCTTTCCCCTATCTACACCTGCAGTAACATAATCTATTTGGGCCGAAAATCATGACCCAAACAGGGTGTGAGAAATATATCTCAGTAGGCACCCACCAAAGGCCCATGCCCAACTGCGTGTAAGCGTGAAACAACAGTGTGCAATAGTAAAATGAAATAAAGTAAGTAATACTAAACAGTAACTAACTTAACAATTAAATTTCCATTTTATTATTCATTTAATTCATTAAACTTAGTATCGTTCTATGCTCAACAACACCACGCCCTCAGGCCAACCATTATATCGCCCTCAGGATAATATAGTGAACCACACCCTCAGGCTATACAGAATCTCTCCCTCAGACATTGTAACAGAATTATCGCCCTCAGGCATATGAAGTGTCACCCTCAGGGAAGACATCCACGTACTGGTCCACCACTATAGGATAATTTGGACTCTCCACATCAACTGCTCTGAGGGTAAGGCTAGCCAACTGATTAGTGATCAGCTGCACTCTCCTCCGGGTACGTCCATCCTGTGCTGCAAAGGCTCCCTTCTTGCCGGTGAAGGTAAATCTGTTTCCATCCATGCAGACACACCGAACATTGCGCGTAATACATTATATCTGAGCATGGAATGTAGATAACCATTCCATACCCAAGATGACTTCATAAGGACTCGACACTGCTACTAGGAGATTCCAGCCGAAGCTATCACCTCCTAGAGTAAGCTCACACTGCTGTCACCAGTGTGTAATCGTCGAATCCGATCCTTTAAGAGTCTGTAGCTGTAAGGATCAATCCAACGACTCTATTGGAATCTCTGAGATCTGAAAGTGGGTAGTGGAAATAAAATAATGACTGGAACTTGTGTCTCCAAGCACTGCAGCTAAGGTGGATTAAATATAGATCATACCTCGTATCATCTTTGGAGTGCCATGATCGTAAGTCTCAGCTACCTGGAGCTGAGCTCCCCCCAGTCCACCTACTCCCTATGGTCGGGGTGGACCTCCTGGTGGTGGTGCCAGTAACATCTCTAATCATCTCCCACCACCAACTGCACGACCAACTCCTCTGCCACGTCCGCCTTCTCCCTACGGACCACCTTGATCGAACCTCTTCTCTGCCTGGGAAGTCCCTTGACCATATAATAATCATCCGTATGATGGGTCAGATAGTCATGAGCAATGCGACCATACCCAACAAATGACTAACACTGCATGATCGTTGCCTGACTAGTTCTTCCTTGGGTGCCCCGCCAACAGATCCTGAGTTATGCGGTGGTCCACCTGTAGGGATGGTCCTCTTGGACCTCTGTGATGTCTGTCTGCTACTAGCTACAGAAGAAACCATTACATGACTATTGGTGGTGGGTCTCACTACTGGTGACTACCCAGCAAGGAAACTCCCCACTAATAGGGCTCTCTCTAACACCCCCACCCACATCGGGATGTAGAGTGAGATCATCAAAGCCCTGATCTCCCGCCTGAGCCCCTTCTCAAAGGTCCAAGCCCTGAAGAATCGGTCACACACCATATCCGTGGAGTAACGTGAGATTTTTTGTGAACCTCATTGAATACTGAGCTAAAGTCATGCTTCCCTACAGTAGATAAAGAAGATCCTGTATTCTCACTGTGTGAAGAGTCGTTGGAACAAACTCTGCCCGAAATAGGCTCTCAAAGTCTGAAAATAGAAGCGTCACCTTGTCGTGAACTTAGATCATCAAGCTCCACCATATGCCAATTGATTCCTGTAGAAGGCTGGCAAAAAGGATAACCATGAGATCGGATGGTTTTCCTACAAGTCGGAAGACTCTCACCACAGCCTCCAGCCAATCCTTAGCCGCCTGTGGGACCGTCTCTCCCCTTAACCTAGGTAGCCTTTTTCACTGGAACTCATGCAACGCTCTCAAGCGGCGTGAAATATCTACTATCGGGGATGGTGTCATAGGTGGCCCAATGGGTAATGGTAACACTGGTGCCTCTACTAGAAGAGGGACTTGCACCGAGACCTCGTTACTCGGTGAGCTATCAGTGTGTACAACTCTCAGAACCCTAGCTGGCTGTCTGTATAGAGGAATCCTGAAACGAAACAGGTGATCCACAGTCAATAAGTTATACTTGGTGAGCTGAATCAAAGAGTTCACAAATAAGACTTTTGAAAAAAAAAACACGCAATCAGAGTTTTCATGCACTAAGTCAGAAATCAGAAGTCAGGGTCCTGGTCTATGGACACATCGACAGCCACATCAACACTGGATTCCCTAAACTAATAACCACAATCACTAAAATTTACACTATTTCCGTTAAAAGAAAGATCAGATTCCTATGTTCTACATTATAACAAACCCCTCTGATACCAATTTGTTATGACCCGTCCCCCCAAGGCCTGTGCCATGACTACCCCAGGCCCACCTTCCATAGGCCAAGGGCTGGCGACTAGAACCGAGTGGTGTTTTCCCTAAAAATATGAAGGAATATTTTTTATAACCTATAACCTCATGTAACCAAGCACACAGTAAGATATGAACACAAGAAAATAGTATAACCAAAAGAGTGCTGAAAGTAAAGGGGTCGCAACACAAGACCAACAGTAAAGGTACAAGTACAATTGAAATAAAAACAAATGAAGAAGATAATAGAAAACTATTGGGTCGTCCTATGAGGTTACGAACTGAAGGGGTGGTATAGATCGCCTCATAAGCCCTCCACATCCACCCGTCTCATCTACGTACCAACACACCATATAGTCCACCTCCGGGTACCATCCATTCCTAGTACTCTCAGCCTCAATCAGCACTGTCCGTCATCGGCATCCAACACAATAAGGTGTGGGCATAAAACGTGTAGGTGTGAGTCTAACGATACTCAGTAGATACCCCAATACCCTGAAGGTCTCACAAATCGACCAAGGATAAAGAAAAAAGTATGAAATCAACAGATAACCCTACTTTGGTATATGCCCATACATATACCTAAGTTATCAAGTAATCCATCTCAAACATGGGGAAAACATAGAGATACTGACTCAACTCACACTAGGATTTATTCTAGGGGTAGTAACAAGTAACATCTCTAGTCACATCGTCGAAAAACTCGTCTTCTAGAGAACCCCTCCTCTATCAAGTATAGTGGGCCTACCGCATCACATAGAGGTGCTTCCCACAAATCTTGGACTGCTGAGGTACTCCTCTTATCAAGTATCATGGGTCTGCTGTGTCACAAAGAGGCTCTCTCCACCATGGGTCTTCCACGTCACATAGAGGTGCTCCCCACTAGTCTTGTCAAGTCACTCCGAGTCGAAAAGGTCTATTAGTCGTCAAGTCTCATCCAGCTACTATGTTCCCGCACTATGGTTGCTCATCTCTAGTAGGATCCACTCCACAAGCTACTGGTCGATATTCCAACTACCACGAAGTCTCATGAAGAAGAATCTTAATGTTTTATCACGTCATAGGGGTCTCAACACAACAGAAGACATTTCAATCGGATGCCCGGTATATGAGTTATTAGCCTTTTAGTCTCAGGGGTCCGGTTGGATTCATGCTCGATCCAACCTGACCATTCCCCATATTAACCCAAAACTATAGTGGGGTATACTCAAAGGGACCGTATCGCTCCATGATTTCTAGATCCAATGATGGTTCATCAAATGGTTGTCTGGTACCAAATTTATGGCCAAAAGATGTAAATGGGTCATAGTGGGTCTAGGTCCGGTCCGACCCGGACCGACCCAGACTGAGTGGACTCGGTTCGGGTCGACTTGGCCCGACCCACTGGGTTTGGCCCGGCCCGCAGTGTGGCCCGACCTTTTGGGTTTGGCTCGGCCCACTGGGTCTGGCAGGCCACGAGGGGCCACGGGGGTTCGGCTGCGGATGGCGCGGGGCCACATGGCGACTCAGCCAGGGCGGCTCAACCAGGAGGGAGGAGGCCGCAGGGTGGCTCGTCCAGAGTGGATCGAGGCCATGGGTGGCTCGGATGGAGTGGCTCGGCCATGGGTGGCTCGACCGGAGCGGCAAGAAGGGTCACAGATGGCTCGACTGGAGTGGCGCAGAAGGTCGCGGGCAGCTCAGAAGGCCATGGGGCTACTTGGCTGGAGTGGCGCGATGAAGCACCATGGGGCGGATCTGAGGGCCACGGCGACACGACTCGACCACAGGGTTCGGTTGAGGATGATGGCTCATTAGCGGGGCGGTTCGGCCATAGAGAGATACCCTGGCCATGGGGTTCGGCTACGGATGGCGGCTCGGCTGTGGGGCGGTTCTACCTCGGAGTGGCGGCCCGGTCGTGGGACGACGGTTCAGCCACGAGGCGACGCCGTTGCACCGTCGCCTTCTTCTCAGCCGATGGTGTTGTCAGCTGCCATTCTCGTTCCTCCTCAGTACCCAAAATCCCGCTCTGGTTTCCGTCACCAAGGTCATCTTCTTCCTTCGCGAAGGGTACACCATTCAGGAAGAACAGTGGAGGGGTCGGGCCATGTTTGTTTGGCTCACGCCCTCCACTTTAGAGTGGTAGCAAGCAGCTCATCAAGAACATGGATATTTAATGTCAAATCCTATCCTACTGCAATTGTTGTTCCCAACCCGAAAAAGAAATCATCCGCGTTCTTTGTTAAAAAAATAAGAACATGGGAATATAATCATACAAAAATTAAATCCCTACTTTGGATTATTCATTGATGGAGATTGTGAGGGAGTAGATGATGTCATTGGGGAGGGAAATATAATCTTCAATTGAATATGTCCCATGCTAGAGGTTTCCCTGAGGAATAAAGTCGACGTCGTGTGTCGACGTTCTTCGTTGGAGAGCTTTTTCCCAATTCTCCAAAGCTCTCCCCTTTTCCAAACCTTTTCCCCAATTCCACCAAAATGAAAATATAGCCAACTTCTTAATTTAGGTTTTCAAATTAAATTATGTTGGCATAATTTCAAAATGGTTTAATTAATTAAATGTTGGGTGGAATAATAAATTATTGGGAGGGTTGGCATAATTAAGTGGGGATCTCAAGAGGTTTCTCCCCATTTAATAGAGAGTTCAAGAGGTTTCAATCCTTGGGTGGTCCTTACCACCATAACCTCTCATGGGAGGTTAGGCTTGGTGGTCCCCACCTCCATAACCTGTCATGGTAGGTTTTAGTTCAGGTGGTCCCCACTTGTAAAATATCCACATGGGTGGTTACAACAAATAAAATAAAATGTGTGATTATTTTATTTTATTATTTCCACAAAAAACCCAAAAATTAACTTTCACCTTCGACCAACTACCGTTGAGGTGAAAGTATTCTTAAGTGAAAACTGGCGTTGTGAGTTCAACGGTGCCATCATATTTCAATTCCGAGCATCGGTTCAAAATTTAGAAAAACACACTCACACGTTTACTGAATGTACCCAAACAAAAATTCAGAAATTCATTTTGGGCACTCCGGGCCACAGAATCACGCACCGTCAAATTTCTCAAACTCTTTAAATTATAATTTATTTAAAAACATTACATAGAAATTCTGAGTCTTCAAAATTTAACTCTATAAGATAAATTTCATGTTAAATTTTATGACCAACAACACCTTCTAGTTGACAAATATGCGTTTTATTAGCTGTTTCTATTATAAAAACATCTTTATTTGAATTAAATTTAGTTTCATCCTCTTCAAATAACTTTTCATCTTCAACTTATTCATTACTTATAATAATTTTCACCTAAAATCTATTCAATGTTTTATTTCCATATTTGATGTTTTTTAAATGAATAATTCCTTCTCTATTTATGTATGTACTAGAATTCAATTTCATTACATTTGATTATCCTTGGATATATTTTAACTATATTTCATTCCTTTCATTAATTAAAAAATAAAACGGTATCTTTCCATTCATCCTTTAATAATATAGGTGGAATTTATTACTCAAATTTGATTGAAATTCACCACATGAATTAACTTCTTCATCACTATATTCATGATTTAAAAGTTATATATGGATTTAAATTCCATTTAATCATATGAGTAACCAACAATTTAATCCATATTTACACACATACCATAATTGATGGGATTTTTATCTATGTTTCAAAGTGATAATTTTATACGATTTCTTTATTTAAGGGATAATATTTTTATATTTTTAAAAAATAAAACCTTAATTGATTTTTATCCTCATTTTCATCATCCTTTGTTTATCATAGAGTTCATGGATATATCCAAAATCCTTTATTAATTAGTTGAATAAACCATCAATACTTTTGTTTGAACTCACCTTCAATTCATCAATCATGTTATAAAGAACTTGTAGCTTCCTCACCCTTCAATTCTGTATCACCATCATAGATATTTTCCAATTTATCATATATTTCCATGGACAATTCCTAACTAAAAAAATTCATTTAAATTTTATTTTACAAGAATTTGGATATGGTTTTTTGTTCCTTTGCATCACTGCTAAGTAATTTCTTGTTTTCTTCAACCATAAACAATTTTATGACATGACTTAAATATATTCCATAAACAAAATCTAGGTAAACATTGAATACAAGTGATTAATGTTGTGATATCATTAAATTTATACATTTTTTTTAATTTCCCCATGATATAAATCCTTTAATAAAAGATTAAATAATCTTAAACTTATAGATTTGATACCACTAATTTCAACCAAAATATCCCAAACACACCATTAGCAGGGGTTTAATTAGGATGTTTATATCTTCTTGACTTATGATGGATATTTTTTCACTTTATAATGGATAGTATATATCTGTTACAATATGAAACACATCCAACAGAACCAAATATGAAATCTAAATTCAATGATATAGAGATTTTTCATGTCTCACTATTTGGGGATTCATTGAAGGATAATACATCAATGATGAGTTGTCATACCAAAATCAAAGATAAATTTATAAATTATAAATCCTAGGAAAGGATAATTTAAAATGTTAGGTTAACGTCATACAAGTCCCTCCACCCACTAATCTGAGACATATTATATATAATAATCATTAAAAGGGTCAATTAACTTAATTTGAACATAAATTATTTACATCAAATAATGATTTTATATTCATTATGAATATATTTACTCTATCAATTTGGAATCCTCAATGAAGTTATTCTATAGTAGTATATATTATCTATTAAATATATATTATTACACTATGTTGATTAAATTACATCTCTTCTTACCAATTCATAAAATATAAAAAAGAAATGCTTTTAAATTTATCCCTTTGAATTTTCCACTTCCCAATTAATATTAGTTCCTAAAAACATCAATTATAAACTATTCAAAAGCACTAGATTAAAATTTAATTCCATGAAAATTTATAAATATTAAAATTTCAAGAAAAATCAACAATTTACTGAACTAATATGTTATTCTTATCCATACTTCATGATGAAATTAAATTTCAACATAGATTCAACATGAAAATATATTTTTTAATGTGATTTTGTATTAACTATAGATACCTAAAATTTAGATGATATCAAATTTAAATTTCCCTTTATATAATGTTGCGATATTCAAAATATTTGAAAATATAAAAAACAGAGTTATATGTCTTTTATAGGTTGAATTATGATGACTTAAATAAAATCACTATAGGGATTCTCTATATTCACATATCCACTAATCATTCTGTTACTTATACTTCCCTATTTTAGATCAAAAACATGTGGTAACATGATGACTCACATTAAAATGTGAAACCTTTGACAAACCCAAACATCAACTCATCAAACATTAATAGGGCCTTAATTTATAGTGTGGAATTCTATTATAAAGTTTAGATTAATTCAATATAATATAACACACCACTATATAATCAAATTACTCTTACAAATCATCTCTCAAATCATGGTCCTAACAATTGTTCTATGAAACTACCTTCCACCATAAGAACATTTCTAAATCCCCTCAAATATCCACTATAATTTTCAAATTCATTTCATTTTCTATAAATTATTAAGTATTTTTTATTTCCAATTAAAATAACACATGTACTAGCCAAGAGTTAAGAAACAAAATATTATTATTTTTTATTATTTAATTATTCATGGTTCTGACAACTATCCTATCCCAAAACCCATATGGGTTTCTTTAATATTCTCATATATTCCCTAAACTATATTGAATGATTTAATATATAGAAAACCAGAAATTGATTACAATTTTAATAAAACACACATAACTAGACCAATACTAACAACATTTACCCATGATCTCATTTTAGAGTCTTAATAAATTAATATCTTCAATAAAATTATTAATTAACATTATAAAACTCAAATTATTTCATTTGATTGAAATGTATTTTTTCAATAAAGACAAAAACTTAATATTTAATTCAATTATTCTATATTCAATAACCCAACAATGAATTCCAATTACCGTATTATTCATTCACATTTTCGATGAATTTAATGGTGAAAATATTAGCGAACCCATACAATAGATTAATGGGTAAATAATAAGATGAAATTTGGAAATCATTAAATAAATTATATTAATCATGTATTTAATTTTGATTATTTTCAATGGAAATATATAGTTTCATGGAATGAATAATATTTTCATAAAGAATTATAATACATTTTATTCTTATTGCCAAATATTCTTCTATGTGTTCTTTCAAAAATGGAAATAATTACAAGGAAAATCCAAATAAAACATATTGAAATAATAAATTATTTACCCAATTAGCTGTTGAGATAAATTATTTTCATCCCTCCCATTAAAATTCAAAATTTATAAGAACAAAAAGATGGCTTAAATATTAAAACATTCATATTAATCCAATAATATATATTTAAATAATCAAATATTAATTTAAATGAAAGATAATTAATAAAATTTAATACGCAAACTAATAAATCATTTAGAGAGAAATAAATAATATATTTTTTGTATTAGTGATTAAATGACATAGATCAATAAGAAAATAATAAATGGTCTCTTAAAAATCACGAGTGTGGAAGCTAAAGAAATTTTAAAGAAAAATATTATGATTCCATTAAAAATAAAGAGAAAAAACATCTTACAAATTCCATTCAGCATTGAGTATGATTAAATTAGGAATATGATATAAATGTGTTATTAAAATCAATATGAATTTAATATGATACGTATAAGTTGTAAAATAATTATGCTACCCTTTGAGGATTGCTAATTAGGATAGTATAACATGATTTGTTTTGAAAAAATGACTATAAGTTGCATTATAATTTGGTGTGATTTATTCAAACTCAAGTCACAAGATAATCATAGATATTCATGTTTTTTTATAGATTAAAAACTATAGGTAAAGATAAATACACCACATTAATTACTTTTGAGATGCATCATCAGATAATTCTTTTATCATTCTAAAAAAATATTTATTGATTGAGTCATTGTTTTTTGAAATAAATATGGTAGAATACCAAATTAAAGTAAAAAGACAAGGAATTAAAAGATATGTAATTTTTTATTAAGTCATTAACTAATGGAGTTAATTGGAAAAGGAATTCAATTCCCATATTCATGTATATTTTTGTGATTAATCATGTAATTTATGATTGGAACTATCTAATTTTTTTTGAATTCAGAAATAAAATTAAAATTATTTTTTATTAATCATAAAGATCTCCAAAAAACATGAAAAATATTATACTCTTATATTTTTCACTGTGTACTTGAAATAATATTTTAATAATAATTTTTATGTTTTCTATCTTGCCAAAGCACTAAGTTGTCACTGAATAAATAGTTTCCTAAAAATTATGTAATCGTTTTTTTTTTCAGAATGAATTATTATTAGTCATAATGTTTAAATATTAAATATTTATTTTTATTATCTTATAAATATTCAAATTCATTTCAATAATAATTTTTTAAAATCTTTTTTATAATGTAAGTGAAACTATTGAATACAAATAATTGAAAAACTGTAAATGAAATAATTTTTAAAATATCAATTAAATTATTTATTATATAAAGTATTTTAGTATTAAATAATGTATATAATTAATAAAAACATTATTATTTATATATATATATATATATAATGATCGTTGTCATTATAAGATATGAAATTCAGGGGAAATTTTAATTATTTTTTATGAAATAGAGGATGTTTTAGTGATTGGGTTTTATAGGGTTGGAAAATATCTATGAGATTTTCTTGGATATATATCGAGGCATGGGATATGTTTCTAGTGCTTCGGTGAATGTTAGAGCATGTTTGAGTGCCCCCTTTTTAAATTCTTAGGTGATATTTACAAAGCAAAGTATGAGGGTCACATTATGATTAGTGTTGAGAGATTGAATATTATGCCTCAGTCAAGGGATTCATGGAATGGACTAGTTGTGTGGTTTTTTTAGTTATGGAAATTCCCTAATGAAATGGCTGCAACAACCTGGAGGAACCACACCTTGAAGGTCACTATTATAAAAGGGTTTGGGGAACCCTTAATATTTTTATTTTATTTTTAAAGGAGGATATAATAATTATTCCATGACCCCTAATCCACACCACAAAAAATTTCCATGAGGTGTGACATATATTTGTGTGTAAAGGTAACTCATGAGAGGGGGTGTATCTCCCTAAGGCATGAGTGACTCCATCAAAAGTCATGTCTTTACATTTCTTATAGGGTCTCATCATGATGTTTTTTACCATGAGTTATATGCTCTTCCAGGGGGTGGTTTCACCATTACCCATAGGGGTCACTCCATAACCTAGACTAGTAAAGAAGAATCATATAATTACCCTCATCGTCTCATAATGACATAGTTTCTAGACGTTTTTGAATATTTTAAGTGTAGTGGAATATCTAGGTTGGGTGATAAAGAAATAATGTATTTTCAAATCGATGGATCATTATCAATATTATACATGATGTGAAATCCACCACCAATGAAAATTTTAATATCAAATATTGACATAGAGTAGAAAACTAGAGTATAGAGAGGATCTTTGCCTATTAAATTTGTAATAAATTTGTATATAATTAAAATAAAAGGTTTACCTATTAAAGGAATTTTTTATATGTGATGGTGATCATCTAAAAACCCATGTCCACAATACCTTTTTTACCATAATGATCCTAGTGAAGAATCCCTTACTGTGGATCCACACATTATCTGTTGAACTCCGAGTAATGTTGATTGATTTATGGGTGCTAGAATAGTGATTCAATCATCTTTCATTGTTCATCTTAATAACTTTAAGATCCTTATGCATTTAAGTATTTCTTCTCATTATTTATTATGTTGGAGGAATAATTCAATTGAGATAAATTTTTTGTGCACAAAAAATACCTTTTCTACTTTTTTCAATTAATTATACACAATAGACATAGTCATATATAAATATAGAGTAATGTTTTTGGTTAATGTATTATTTAATTACATATCAACCCTTAAATGATATAAGAATTATTAACTAATCCCATGAAATATAATAATAATTTTTTTTATGTAGAGCACTAACTTTCACGATGATAAATATTATTTTCAAGCTTGAAAATCAATATTCATCACCAGAAATGATCTTTGTATGCTTGAGATCCTCAACATTTATTGGATAACTGACTAAATTTCTAAATAAATATTAAATTCATAAATAAATATTTTTAATTTATAATACATGAATAAAATTATTCCTCTATCATGATAATAATATTCATGATATGAATTAGATTCATATATAATTTAATAGAGATTAACAGAAACACTTAGTGTGTGAACCTCTAGAATTATTTTCTTATTGGAATTTGGAAGGCTTTCCTAAGTTCTATTATTATTTTATATCAAGTTTCAAGTAACCCAAGAGAATTTTCTTAATGTTTAAACATCAACAACCACATATTAATAATCAATGTGTTTTATAATCCCTTTATCTCAATATCCCATAAAGCAAGTTTCACATATGTTTCATCAACCTATATACTCAATACGTATTTCATTGAATCTATGAAATAAATACAACATTATAAAATGTCCATGAAATTTAATTCAATTGTTCTATTCCAATAAATTGGTTGATACATCAACTTACATAAATATGTAAGTGAAAAATCCATCCTCAACTTATCAATTAATAATATGTAATTCATGACACACCCAATGAACCCTACTTCCTATGAACATATAGAATCACAGTTTTGATTAGTAAATCTATGTGCATGATTCATGACATATTTTAATGATAATAATTATGTATGAGTAAAATTACACCTTCTCATGGATAGAAATATCACATGACATCAAAACATGAAAAATTACTACCAATGGGCATGTTCTCATAATCTCCTGTCATGAAGATTACCAAGTAAAAACTTCATGAGAAGAAGCAAAATATTTTTATGAGTAATCATACATAAAAGTATATATATTACATCCCCTATCATAGTATGTTATCCAACTATAGAAAAATATGATAATATCATTATGGAACTTTAAGATTGTCATCATAGCGGGAAACTACTATGACATTATCAAGGTGAAAAATTCCCCAGGATATTATAATATAAAATTTATATAGAACTATGAACAATATGTAATATGATTATTTATTAATAATTTAATATTCTAATATACATGCAATCAATGTAAAAAAATTTGGTTCTAGAAAAAAACTATAAAAAACTACTTGTTGGACAAGATAAAACTTCCCATGACTTTCAATAAACTATTCCACACATTATAATCATGATTATACCAAGTCAAGGATTCAATTAAGGGGACTACAACTTTTTCTCATCCATGTACATTTTTATCACTACAAATTCACCTCTCTAGAAATATCCTTTAAGATATTGTACTTCTAAAGAATTTAGTTTCATCATATGATGCGTCCTTTGATCCTTTTAATGGATACCGGTGTAGTATTATCAAAATAGAGTGTGATAAGATAGTTATTATAGGCACCACATTAATCTCTTATAAAAAAATTTCATATAAAAACTACTTTTTTAGCTGGCATAGAAGTCACAATATACATGGTTTAAATTGTAGATTCGGTGACCACAACTTGCTTCAAGATCTTCCAGATCATAGGAACTCCATTGAAAGTAAATATATATATATTCTATGACTTTATTTCATCTTTATCTATTAGGAAAATATAATTTATATATATATATATTTTATGATTAATAGTCATTATCTCATCCACAGACCATGAACATTTCCTTAATAAACCTTAGATACTTATGGATTGTCTTGACTACCATTTACTAGAGTTTACTTGGGTCAGCTGGATATCTACCTACTACACTCAAGGATAAGAAACATCTAACATAGTACATAGAATAACATACATGACTTACTGAATCTATAATAAATATGGAATCCATACCATTATTTGACATTCCTCATGTACTGGAGGAAACGTTTTCTTAGAAATATGAATTCCATGTGACATTAGAAACAATACCCTCTTGAATTATTCTATACTATATCTAATCAATATCTTACCAATATATATACTTGAATTTGGTTGAGCCACCTCTTGGATATATCAAGATAGATCTTGATCTCATGAATGTTCTCCACCTCACCTAAGTTCTTTATGGTGAATAATTTATTAATCTAGGAATTAGTAGACTGTAAGGATGGTTTTTAATTTCTAATATATAATATGTTCTCAATATATAATATTAAGAAAATACCACACTCCCAATAAACTTATTATAGAAATTAGGCTCACATTTATTCTTTATAAAGCCAAAATCAATTATGGCTACATCAAACCAAATTTTATCTGATCTATATTATTACTTTAATCCATAAATGGATATATGTAACTTTTATACCTTGTTGACATCCTTTTTAGTCACATTCCATTTATGTTGTGTCATATAGATATCTTTTATAAGGTTACTATAAAGAAAAGGTTTTTTGTCATCAATTTTCCAAATCATATAGTTATGGAAAATCAGAATGAAAATCATAATTATAATCAATTTTAATGTTTAAACTTTTAAACATGTTTCATCATTTTCTATTCCATGACATTGTTTGAAGCCTTTGCAGAATTCATGCCTTATAGGTACTGAATTTTACATCACTGACCAGTTTCATCTTGAATACCCATTTACTTCCAAAAGAATTTACATCCACAGGAGGATCTACCAAAGTCCAAACATGAATTTTCAAAATGGAATACTTTTTAGAATTCATTGGTTTTTTCCACTTGGAAATATCTATTCAACTTATTACATCTTTTTAGGTTAAAAAATAATTATTGTCAACTAATTATGATTAACCAAACTCAGTGATTAGAAAAACAAATCGTTTTGGTTCTTTAACCTATATTGTACTCCTATATAATACTTGTGTCTCTAGAACCCTTATTCCATGGGGATGAGTGAAGGTTTTTACTATGACAACTCATTGTACATTGATCATCGACTTCATTGAAGTCTATCTTGCTCCCACTATCACTTTTAGATATATTCCCCCTCTAAAGGAATATGGTGTGTCTTTTCATAATTACATATTTTTCAGAGTGTTTTTATAGGTAATATCCAATTGTTTCATTACGTAATCTTAAAATGGATTTTTTTGCCTCTGGGTGCATATTTTTTACCTGATGATGCCTTAAAAATGATTTTAAACCCCACACAAATATGTACCACAACACATGTTTCTTTTTATTCCATAATTTATGTGGTATACTTTAATCCTATTTATTTGGAACTTGGTTTAGTATTTATGATACTATTTGTAACATGTATCCCTAAAAGGATAATGGAAGTCTCATATGGATCATTATTGATTTCACTATTCCCAAAAAACATGTGGTCCTTATATTCATATACACCATTCCATCGAGGTGTATAATGAGAAGTAATTTGAGATAAAATCCCAAACTACAATAAAAAATTAATTAAGTATTGGTTAATATATTCTCTACAATGGACTGAGTTTATTTCCATAATATTCATACCAAGATAGTTCTCAAATTAATTATGTTATTCCTTCAATCTCTCAATGGAATCCAACAAATAAAACACTAAGTAGATAAAACAACATCTACTAAAATCAGTATTAAATTTATGATGTATGTATACACACCCATTACATCAACTAGAAATAGTCTACACAAATTAGTATAAACTAATTTGATAATATATTTCACTATTTTAGCTTTTCACTAAATATGAATTTGGTCATTTTTCTTATAAAAATGAAAGAGATAAAATACGTGGTTTTTTTCAAAAGAATATAGATATCCATCTTTGTCTAATTTGGTCAAAAAGTTTTTTATTTACATGACCTAGTTGTTGATTCCATAGTTGGTTGTGGTATGAGCCATGTGATGTAGTTTTTTTATCAATTTAAATTACATTATTCATGTAATAAAACATATAAAGACCATTATTTAAATGTGCCTTATCATAAAAAATGTTATCTCTATAAAGGAAGAATTATTTATTCCTAAAAATGAAAATAATTTCATCTATATCAAGTATGGATAAATTTATATTTTTTTTGGGAAAAGTATTTCACAAAATAACAATACTTCAAATCCAGGATCATTCTAGTTGGATAATATGGTGGCATTCCCCTATACCCACAACAAATAGTTTTGATTCTTTGGATACTCGTAGATATACCCCCCTTGATAAATCATTATGAATTTAATTGTTTCTTATATTTGAATACATATGTGTGAACTTTAAGCAATATATAATACCCAATTTGTAGAAAAAAATTAATTTCACCCAATAACAAATTCACATAAAACTTCCCCTTTCTTCTTTGGGTGTATAGGAACCAAAAAAATATTCCAAGAATGCACCAAATTCCAAGGAACTTTCTCTAAAATCATATCTCGTACAAAATAATCTTATGCACCCAATGTGATGTCAAATTTCCAATTCTATTCCAAATTTCATACATTCCTCCATCAAGTATTTTTCCTATATATACAAGGGAACCCCCTTTCTTCAAATAGAAGCTCTAGAGGTCTGTCGCCGCTCTATTGTTTAGAAGACAACCTATTCTACGACATCTCTCAAGAATGGAACCCTTGAGGCATAAGATCTTGAAAAATAGGTCCCCTATTATTCATCCTTCATGTGGGCCCATAGTGGGTTGATCCTCACCCAACCAAATTTTGGACTAATGGAGGTGCGTACAAAGCCTCCTATTTTATGCATACTTGATCTCACCAACAAGAAAATAATCTTTCAAGAAAATGTTCTGATCTACCCATTCTTATGTGAAGCAAGTCCATACCTCCAATATTGTTTGCACCAGTATCGCACAACCCAATATTATGCGCAACAGTTCCTGGACACACGCTCACTATTACATGCCATGGGGATTATGCACCCACACCCCTGCTCAGGATCAATGTTGGGCTTCAATATTGAGCCTCCTCCCTGATCCCTTTTCTCTATTCATTGACCCCTATGAAAACTGGAGAGTCACACCATGACCTTTTCAGGCTGGGTCAACCAATGTTTCTCTTACACCCTTATGCATCCCCAACTTCCACCCCTAGAATACCAGGATTTGATATAATTCTCAATGATCTATGATATTACATGAGTTTTCCAACTCCTCTTGGTCCCTTTTTCATGTTTATAGTCAAGATCATCATCTTGGATTACCCAAGAATCATGAATCTAGTCATTCCTTAAGAATCTCCTCAAACCTCATCACTTGGATCTGATGCCAGGTGGAACCAGAAAGGGCTGATCTTGCATAAGTCCCCAACCAGATACTTTTAGGAATCTCCCTCCTAATGGTACCCACTAAATGAGTATAAATTGTAGTGTAACCTATATAAAAAATATAGAATACAACCTCTCCCAGCCGGGATATTCTTTATGTGACAAGAATAGGATGCCAATATTAATGATTACATGAAATTAAATTAAAGCATACCTTGTTATTCATGAATAGTATGCCTTATGAATCAAGAACATGATTCCCCCATGACCTAATATGAGGAAAATAGAATGGGCATATCATTTCATAATCCCTACACACCTCATTCATTCACATGATGTTAAACTAAATCATTACCCATTATAACAGACATGGGATTCCCTCATTACTTGACATGGGGAAGACACCCAGGAAAATTCCACACAGAAGCCACATTCCCTATTAACACTCTATAGAAACACCTGGGTGGCTTCCACCCATATGCCCCATTCACTACTGCCACTCCATATAAATATTTAGGATACATCTATGTGTAATCTCCATTCACCATTGTCTCTCCATAGTGACACCCACTTAGATTCCATTCATAAACCCCTTTCACTATTTACTATTCTTAGAGGCACCTGAGAAGCTTCCACAAAAAAACTAAAATTATAAATTTCACTCCATATTGTCCCTTGTTCAACTTCAAAGTGTCCCCCCAATTCACCATTGTCGCTCGATAGAGGTACCTGGGCAGCTTCCATGGGTATGCCCTGTTCACCATTGCTGCTCTATAGTGGCACTGGGCCAACTTCCACACGTAATCCACATTCACTACTGCCCCTCCACAGTGGAAACCAAGAAACTTTGACATGTAATCCCTTCACCATTACCTCTCCATTTTAGTACCCCAAAAACTTCCACATGTAAGCCCCTTTCACAATTTTGACTCCATAGAAGCACCCTGGGAGATTCCATGTATAATCCCCATTCACCACTACCACCCCAATAACGGTACCCAAGAAGATTACATGAATAAGACACATTAAACATTTCCTATACACAGGTAAAGCTAGAGTTGCTTCCATGTGTAAGCGGTATTCACCATTATCTCACTACAACAGCACCTGAGAAACTTCCACGTTTAAGCTCCATCTTCCATTTCCACTCTATAGTGGCACCCAGGAAACTTCCACGGGTGAGCCACATCAACCATTTCCTCTCTATATATGCTCTCAAGAAACTTCCACACGTAACCCCATATAAAATTGCTATCCATTTTTGACACCCGTATAGCTTCCACACATTAGCTCTATCTACCATTGCTATTCCTTAGTATCACCCACGCAACAGGCATGTGTAATCCTCATGCAGCATTGTCGCAACTTAGATTTACTCTAGAATATTCCACACGTAATACCTATTCATGATTTTTACTTCATATAGGCACATGGGAGCCTTCCACATGTAATACCTATTCACCATTATCACTATATAGTAGAACCTAGGCCGATTCTATCCATAAGCCCTGGACAATCTCCTGTGTTCACACCTTCTGCGACACGTCTGTCGGGTCTACTATTTCCTATTGTTTCTCACACCTAGCATGTGGTATTATAGGTTAGTAGTGACCATGACACCAAACCCATTTATTAAATACATTATTTTTGATCTCTTTCTTCTAAATAGGTTACTTAGGATGCCTCCTTGAGGATCAATACCAACCAAAGGTAAACTATGTTGCCACCACCTAGGTGTTCACCTCCCTAAACCACCACCAATTGTGTCTAGATTAGCATTCATATGGGACTTCTCAGAACATAAATCCTATTCATGAATTCACCACTATTATTATCCTTTGGGCAACTCCAATTTTTAATCCCCACACCACGCGTTAGGGTGGCCCATTCAGGTGTAAGCCCCAATGCTGCCATCAGAAGTACACAAAAATTTATTCCCAACCAATTATGATATGTAGGAAACCTCCTCGAGGTTCAATCCATACACCATCATATTCACATTAGTTCAATATCATTTTTATTGTTTGAATTTAAACATCATGGGATACAAATCTACATGGAATTTGATCCCTGACCCCTAAAAATGGTATATAAGAAGATTCCTTGAGTATAGAGCCCAATAAACTAAAAAACCCACCCACTCAATCCATTTATCTCACTTCATTGGTATCTATACTAACTCTTACCCATGCCTCGACATCCTGGTAAAGTCATGTCACCCATCTGGGTCATCTCTGTGTGTAATCCCCACACAATCCAACCATGAGAAATCATATTTGGATGGGAAAACTCATGCATATACCCTACTCAATCCAATAAACCACATGTGATTTTATCCCTATTTTATAAACATGTTATGTAGGAGGCCTCCACGAGGTTCAATCCTAGCCAATGTTAAACCTTGGTGTCCCCCCTCATTGGGGTCCACCTTCTCCGATCCCCCCTTAGTGGTGTCCAAATCAGTGTTTATAGTGTGAAACCTTCCCCTTTATGGGTCACATCACTCTCAGGTACATAATTTGAGGGTGTTTTGATCCATACATCTGGTGATATTTCATGTTTCTCTCTCGAATGGATGTATCTATCTGATAGGCCTTAATAAGTGTTCTAATTAGACCATTATGTCTCTGAAAGATGTTAAACTCTCAACCCTACATCTCTACAACATGTTAAACTCATGAACCTCTATTACCGTAGGATGTTAAACTCACAACATACCCAATGTTCATCATAGGATGCCTATGAAAATCCTTAGAATAAATTCCTCTATAATAATATACCCCATTGTTGATGTAGGATTCCTTGGGTTTTTGTGCCCTTAAGAAGCCCTCTTATGAGGAAGAATACATGTATTCCAATGTTCCAGCATAAAAAAATTCCACTAATTCCCAACATGACTACTCCCCTAACCAAAGTTTTATACCCTAAATTGTACCTTTTTAATGTCCATATATAATCATCATAAATAACCAGCATCCACAAAGAGATGGAATCATGAATGATTTTCACGAACAGTCTCTTAATCTATAAGGGAGACCTTGACTATGCAATGAATTCTAAGGAGGAAGCCATGGAAGGAAGGACCAACATCCCATCATCCCATTTCGATGAAGGAGCATACATCCTTGAAGAATTGATGAATTACACCCACCTTTGGAAAGTTGGAATTTGGGGAAACAATGCTGTACATTATGAAATCCGATGATCCACGCGCCAAAGTGAAAATTATCAAAAATAGGGTGGGTTCAGTTTTTCTTCCAGTAACTTGTGAAAAAGATAAAATCCTACTCCATTTTATGTCCCTTGATATTTCCCTAATTGGAAGGGAATTTTAAATAATCTTTTTATTATATCTCTCATCTTTTCCTTTTCTTTTATTCACCAGAAGGAAAACATGATTTTTGTACTTCATCTCCTTATCTACATGGTGATGAAGAGTGAGTAGATCTAGAAGAAAATTCTCAATGTTTTTCATATTAAAATTTACAAAAATGATGAATAATATATGAGGTAGTAGTGTAATAATGATATTTGTGTGTATTTCATCCGGTAGTTTGAACCCTAGAACTCCAAGGTGATCAATGTAGTCAATAATATTGACTACACAAGGCCCAACTAGAACACACTCTCTAATATAACTCTGAAATACATCCTTAGAGATCTTAAACCATTCCAATTTTTCTCTCTCATAATAAATACCATATATATTCTCAAGCATGCTATAAGAATCCATTTTTTCATGAGACCCCATGATTTCACTATAAATAGATGAAGGAACCAATCATTGAATGTCAACCACACCATTAATGTTTTCATAGATAATGCACTATTTAACACTCGAATCCTTGGCAGGTAGATTAGGTAATGAGGATTCTAGAATGTAATATTTCTGTTCATGGAACAATAAAACCCAAAATAATTTAAACCATTAATGGAAGATAATAATACTAAAGGGTTGGTATTTCTCCAATATAGATCATAGGGATAAAGTGGATGGAAGTATTTCCATTATTATAAATTCTAATGAGTAAAATATTAGAAATTGTTTTATAAATACTGTGAGAAATAATAATAATTAATTTTATTAAATCTCATACTATTTTATCATTTCCCAATATCCCGTACTAGTGTTTTTAGAGTGCTTAGTTTCTATGAATTTCTAATGTATAGGATCTGTATTCACCTTCTCATAACCATAATGAGGGATGGTAGGATAATTGAATTTATTTAGGTAGGAAGGTCATTACCAACTATGGAATTGTATCTCCTTGATATGTTGAGTGGACTCCCCAATTTGTAATTATAACTTGAATTTCCTCAACAATTAACTCCAAGTTATATCATGTCTAGTGTGGGATACTTCTCTTGATGAAAAGTGGTTAAGTTAGGAATCCAAGAAAAAATTAAGTATACTAATGAGGATTGGTCAAACACTTATTTTTATGAAATTCATTACCAATCATGTAATGGTGGTCTATGTTCTAAATAATATTTTTTTGAGGGATTTTATTTTATTATGAAAAAAAGTATCATATTTTATCATTTACATGTATTGTAAATATTAACTTGATTTTAATTATGTGATTTTCCATGTGTTGATAAAAAATTTACACATAATCCATTTATTTATATTCTATATCTTCAAAATAGTTCATTTATTTATGTGATAAAGGTCTTACATTCATAAATAAATAATGCATAAGAGATAAATAAATAAATAAATAAATAAATAAATGACTCAATCAAGAGCTTATCTCAAGTTTTTTTATTGAGTGGTTAATAAATCAACCTTTTACATATGGGAAAAATCTTTATAACAACCTTAACATGAGTTACAACATTCCCCCTATCCACTTGTGTATCACCTGGGTGGTACTATGTCTGTTCTATCTTCAAATACATCCACACACCTTAGGATACTCCATTTATTAGAAGTATTTATAACACTGATGATGGTGAAGGGAACCCACAGACTGGTTAAGGGGATTTACATAAATCACCTAGGAAACATAAGTGATACATAATAAAAGAGAGGGATACATCATTTACCCTCATTTTAATTTAATATTAATTAATAAAAAACCCATGAATTAAATTAAATTATCTATTTATACCACATTTGAATGTATTGTTCAAGATCATAATTGGTCATATACATAAAATAAATACCAAAAAGAACAAATTATAATATTTATATATATTTGTTCTTTATTAATAATAATAACACACTTTAATTAATTAATTAATTAATTAATTTCCTTTTATCATAATGGACATGTGAATTCTCTTAGAGATACACATCATAAATGAATTCAAGGAAAATAAATTTTAAAAAAGTAATTGAATATAATAAAATAAATTATTTAAGAATATAAAAAATCTTTAAAACCATTTTTAAATTTCCCAGAAAATCATGTTCTAATCATTATAATATAGTATTAATGGTTCAATTAGAAATTAAATATAATTTAATTCTATAATTTATTGGGAGACTACACAGTGACTGATTACAATATACATTTCATGTACCTAGATTGTTATGTACCAGGGATACATTCTTGGGGATTATGCACATGCCTCAACTAGTCTATAAGGAATGTACTGACCAGCTACATGCTATGTGTTAATATTTCATATGCCCAGGATATATTCTTGGGGATTCACCATGTATCTTTACTGGATTACACTACATGTACGAAACATCAACCCACAATCTGGTCTAAATGTTGTATATTCATTCAACATACTAAAGGACTCAGTGTATTCATTGGACGTGGGACTACATGACATATACAATCTAGATACATTCCATGTATATGTTACCACATAACTCTCTAAATGTATCATTCATAATTATGACATTGGAACTAATGAACTACACTTTGTGTACACTGGGAACACATTTTGTATTTTGTTAATGCTCTAGGTTTTCAGTCTCATGCAATTTTTATCATTTATTTAACCACATGTTTTTTTTAGAATTTCACCACTAAACCATGTAGCCAACATGACATGTATTCAAGCTACACAATGTGTAAAACAAGATTCCATGTGCCCAATTGTCCTATTCTAAAAGTGGTATGTAATAAATACACCATGTGTAATTGTTTATTGGTGTTTTGTGTATCCCACAACATTACAAGATTAAAGGCACAGTGGTACATGGCGTGTAATTCAACTACACACCATGTAACACTATCTTACTAACCAAAAATATTTAGGAATTACTAATTGAATCTATGACCAACCATCATATATTTTTATTTATATATAAAATAAAAACATGAACAATCGAAATTTGAATATTGAAATCATGTTAACAAAAATTTTATTAATTAATAAATAATTTCAAAAAAGAAAATCTATCCACTATTAGGTATATAGATCAAAAATAAAATAAAAAATTATGAATTTAAAACATGATGTATCTGATAACACTTGAAGTTTTCAGGTGCATCAGAAGTGCCAATATTGGTGATAAACTAAAATGGTTTTATCAATTCAATGGATAATTTTCAATAATATATATGATGTCAACATTTTTACCTATGAATATTTTCCATAAATATATACATATTGGAAAACCCAAAACCTAGAGTGGATATTTGTACACTAAAATTTAAATTAATTTCGTTGTTATCTAAAAAAAAGGATTACCTCATTAAGGACCTTTCTCCATAGACAATGTTTATAATCCAAAAACCCTTTTTCGGATTACCTTTATCACACTATAAGGATAAATGTGTATAATCCCTGTAGAGGTGATCCACATGTGCTCCATTGATCTCTGAGTGATACTAATTTATTTCTATGTAGTTGAATGGTGAATCAATCATCTTGAATTGTTCATATTGATCTCTTTAAGTCCATTTATGCATGAATGTGTTATTCTTATTCTTGTAAATATGATAATAATAATTCAAGTGAGATAACTCTGTTGTGTGCAATGATTCTCTATTCTTAATTTTCTATAAACCTTCCGTATTTGACATAAGTATCAATGTATAGAGCTAGGGATTATGGTATGATATTATATAATTTCATACCAGCCCTTAAAATATATAATAATTCATAAAATCCAAATTCCATATATTTTTAATAATAATATTATTATTTTATGATATGTACTAATTTCACAAATGATAAATATTATTTACTAGCTTGTAAATAAATATTATTCACTAGACATGATTTCAGTCCACTGCCACTGCTCAATATTTATCGATTAAAACAAGAAATATTTAATAAAATATTTCATTCATAAATAAATAATTATGACAGATAAACAAGTAATAAAATTATTCCAAGGGTTAGAAAATAATATTTAATCCATTAATTAAATTAAAATATAATTTAATTGGGATCAACAGAAACACATAGTGTGTAACCATCTATGATTATTTCTCATTGGAATTAGGTAGATTTGCCTAGATTCCAAGATTTACATATAGTAATGGGCCAAGGAACAAAATTTAATGAATTTAATGTCTCAACATTGAAAACCACATCAAAACGATCACTAAGTAATGTTATCCCTTTGTATCGATATCTCACCAAGAAAGTTTCACATCTATGTTATCAAACTATATGCTCGATACAAATTCCTTTGAATCTATAAAATAAACATGTCATTACAACATGGCCAAACAATTTAATGATATAGTTATATTTCAAACGGCTGAGTTATAAACTTATATAATAATGAATGGGAGAAATCCTTCCTCGACTTATCCATTAATAACATTTCATTCATGATAAACCCAACATAACCTACTAACCATGAATATATGGCATCATGGTTTTGTACCGTAAATCTATATGTGTGAGTTATAACATGCATTAATGATAATATTAAATTCTAAGGACCATTATACATACTCACATATATGAATATCTGATGACACCAAAACCAGCAGAATTCCTACCAGTAGGTCTATTTTTATAATCTATCGACTTGGAGGTTTCAAAGTGAAAAATTCAAGAGAATAAGAATCATCCACTTATGAGTACTTACAGTTGATAGTATACATTATATGTTCCCTAACATAGTATGCTATCCAACTACTGAACTATATTTATGAATATCATCATGGAACTTGAAGATTATCATCATAGAGGGGAACTACTATGACCTTACCAATGAAAAAATAACCTAGAACATGATTTCTTAAATATCATGAAGAATGATTAATAATATGTAATAATTTTATTTATTAATATTCAAATATTTTAATATGCATGTAATCAATGTATACACAATTGGTACTCTAGAAATAACACCAACATTTTTTAACAAGTGATGATTCATTTTTTGCGGTTAACCTCTTTAGGATTTAGGTTGAGTAGCACATGAGATATTTATATTTCAAAAATATCTCCAAATCCGCTTTTAAAATTTGAATCCATTATGTGGGGTGGCTCTTGAAGAGACTCCATAGTGTTTTTAGATATGTCACTCCATCCAGTTCCTCTTATTTCAATTTACCTTTCTTATCCATTGATTTAGATTTCTTTAGTCTAGGGTTTTGATGATGATTCCCCTAGATAATAGGAGAGTAATTAAATAATTATGGGTATTTGACATTAATTTGATATAGGAAATATCTATACGAGGAGATCATGATCTCAAGATGAGGAGAGCATGAGGTTTGGTGTGATTTTGGTGATATTTCAACAACCATAATTTTTGATGTGATTATAACTCCTTGGTATATTTAAAATAATTAATTAGTATATGTTATAATAAAATATTTTGATATTAGGGGTTAAGATAAGAGATCAAGTTTTAGGTACAATATTGTTTGAGTCATGTATAATCTTGTTTGCGTGTGAGCAAAACATCTTGAGAATGATAGATCCTTGGTTGAGGTAAGTAGTCTCTTTAATACAAAACCAAAACTTGTTTATGAATGAGTTTTCAAGAATTTATTTTTTCCAGAAACTGCATAATGGGATAGGGTATGAGAGATTCCTAGATAATGAGACAGGTTGACAATGGGACTCTTTGACATGGATTACCAAATTTTTAGCACTTTATATATTTCAGGTCCAGTGGAGGCTATGTCCCCAAGGGGTTATGATGTTCATTGAGTTTATGGGAGACTTAGGGTAGGTCTTGGGATGTGGTATGAGTATTGGGAATATAAGGCATGTTTCATAGTTCTTTTATTAATTGAAAAAGAGGATTGATCCTAACAATCAGAGTTGATGTAATCATACATAAAACACTTAGTATATAGAAACCTTATGAGGGTGGATTGAGATTTGATATATACCATGGGAAGGATGAGTCCTCTGAGGCTATATGTGGGGTGAAATGGGTGGTTTACAACAATTGAAAATCTTTATAGATATATTATAGAGGGATGTGAGATGGTAACCTTTAGAAGGTTAGGGGAACCATTGAAGACTTATTGAGAGGTTACAAAATGACTTAAATCATGTTACCTATGGATGGACCTTAAGTTACCGGATCGTATTATGATACAAAATTAGAAGAGGATGGTATTGGGAAGTGATTTCGTGGTCATATTGAACATAAAAATTGAGGGAACACTATAGAGTTTTGGATATGAATTGGTTCTAATTATAACATACCTGGTTGGGTCTGAAGGACCCCGTGGATACCCCTATGAACATGATGATAATTTCTTGGGTATATGATGTTGTTATTATGTAATAGAGATTGTCTTGATTTGAATACACATTGAGGATACCTGGGTTTCATGATAAACATCCACGTATAGGTATAGGTCTCAATTGACTAGCATATTTGTGATGATCTTGTGATCTTATGGGACATGTCAGGTGCTATGAAATTATTTCATGTGTGAGACCCATTATGTGATGATGGGAAATGAGGATGGTTGAATGAGATGAGGGAAAAGGTAATGGTTTTTATGTTCTTATTTATGTAGCCTATTATTAATGAAAAACTACCCATATGGAAGATAAGATGGATCAGTTCTTGTAATGGGATCTTTCCTAAGGAGGATTAGGTTGGATACTATATAGTGTGACCTTACCCATGGGGAATTATGTTGGGATAAATTGTGTGATACCTACAAAAAATTATATAGTAGTGGTTGAATATGATATAGTTCACCATAAATTGAATTGGCGGGTAATGGTTGGGTAATTTTAGTGCACCCTTACCTATGAGGGAATATGGTTGGATCTATTTAGTGAAAACTTCTATATGAGTGAATGTGTTGTAATCCATTAATTTCCCCATCCTTACAAGGGAATGGGTAAGATAATTTCATTATTTCATTACCCATTAGGGATTTCCTTGGGTACTCAAGAGACACCCTACCATTAGTATTTGGGTATGCATTGGGTTAACAGAAATAGGTGACTAGATTTTGATAATGGCCAATGTAAGTAAGGTCATGTGTCATGGTGTCTTGGATAACACACCATGACCTGATGTGAATTTCTATTTTTTATTATTTATTATCGTTATGAATAAACATATATGATGGAATATATTAGGTGATCTTGGTTTGATCCTATTGAGTTTTATTTCTCACACCATGCATAAGAAATCTTATGCATGTACAAAGATTATTTCAAAATTTATGGGTTAATAATATATTCTATCGTTGATCAGGATAAATCATCTTAATGAGGATTAGGGGTGGTTATATGAGAAGAGGATATAGGGTGGTAGTATTATTTTATAATATTTATTTTACTCTTCATTTTTTGGGATTTGATTGGCCTTGTGGGAGATTCAATACTATGTATTCTTTTATGCTTTGGCATTCATTTTTTATAACATGATGGATGATTTTATTGTGTTCAATCAGATAATATATTATCATAATGATTTGTAGTTTATTTATTATTAATGATTATGATATTGATGGTATAGTCTCCCTAACATATGATTTAAACCCTTATCTCTAGTCGATGGCCTCTAGTGTATGGGGAGGCACACCTAACGTTATGTGACATGCTTACTAAGAAATTAATGATCAGTCCACAGTTGGGGAATGAAAATATTTATAGAAATTATATTACAGTTTACTATATTTCATTATTAATCTATATCTTTCACTATTTGCAAGGGTAATTTATTTTCATTATTTTTATTAAAAAGAAAATATTACCATTATACAGAATTTAAGATCATGATTCAATACACTGAATCTATTTTATCAAAATCATACTCTAGATATGTTAAATTTATTTATTAAATAAAAAATTACTAATATATATCTAAATTATGTTTCGTATTTCAATGATAATAATTTAAATAAAAAATATTACAATTTTTCAAACATCCATTATTATTTCTAGATTAAAATTTACCCATTTTTATATGGGTAATGTATTTTATAACATTGAACCTATAATAAAAATATATAATTTATATTTTAAAATATTAAATTCCTAAAAATATTTATTTAATATAAAATACATTTTATAATTATTAAAATAATATTTTCTTACAACAATAAATACATAAAAATAAAAACCAAAAAACATGTTATATAAACCGATATTAAATCTTTTATTGTTACATCTATCTTTTATCCATCACATACATATGGCTACCAAATTACCCATAAAATTACTACTTGACTGATCATAGATAGACATAGTATCCCACTAATTAGTCTTCTTGATTGATTTTTTTTTTCACATCCACAACTAATCATTTTCTTACCCTATTAACTTCTCACCCCAAAAACTACTCAATAAAATAGATACCTTAATTATAATTTTATAAAATCAACTTATACTCTCATTTAAATATAAATCACCCTTCCATTTTATTCTTTTAGAATGTGTACACAAAAAAAATTGTTTTCCATATTATTCAACATAATTTTATATAATTAAAAATCATTATTAGCTATAGACTAAGAGAAGTATGATTAATTTTATCATTTTTATTTTTTCCCACTTTTATTTATATATCTACAATTTTATTACTAAAGTTTATTTGAAAAACTTAAATTATGATACAATATAATAGTGATTGTATTTAAAATTTTCAAACATAGTAGAAGTACCTTTCCATATCGTTAGTATAAACCTTAATAATATAATAATAATAATAATACATCCTTCAAAGTAAATTAACCAAACAAAGAAAATATAATTTAAAATATGGGGGTTTTGAAACATTATTATAAATTATTAAATAGTTTATATTTTATGGATTAGAGTTACTATGAAATTAATCAATACTGATGGGAGGAGTTTTGTATATGTTTTAATTTTATTTAAAGAGAATGTTTTTTTTATTTTTTTAATAATATTATAAATATATTAATTTATTTATCAGTGGTAAATAACCCTTAATTTAAGAATATAAGCTATCAAATGATATATTTCCTTTGACATTCTTGTTTTTTATCCTTTTACCATTTCAACATGGACCATCTTAAATGTATTGTGTATGGTGTGTTCACCTATCTTCTTTTATCCCCATCATTCCATTACCCTTCCTCAATAATTACTAGGTAATATTTTATCATGAATTTAGAACTTATTCAGTTTTTTGATTTCACTGAGGAATAAAGGAAACCCTCAATAATGATTAATAATTCGATATAGGTTAATATAAGATAACTATGGTAGTTGAATAAATATAATTAAAAATTTATAAGTCATTAAATGGTCACCTAATGAGTCCTTTTTAGTTCAGTGATAGTCTATACCACTAAAATGTGTTATCTAGTTTAGTGATTTTGGTATTTTTATTTCCTTATCTTTTTATGAATGAATCAATTAGTAAAATGAATAAATGTATAATTTTTGGTTTTGAATAAAGGAATGAAGGAATTATTTTAGTCAATTTATGATATGAAAACGATTATTACGTCTATATTTAAATATAAATACCTTTTATTCAATGACAACCGATTAATTTTAATTCTATAATTGATTTCAATTATAATGAAATTAATTCATGATATTGTTAAATCTTTGATTCATTAGTCAAATAAGGTTTATATATATATATATATATTTTGGTAAACCAAAATTGTTGACATATAATTTATTTAGAATTTATATAAATGTGTAAATTATTTATTATGATATTTTTTGAGTTGAATAATTTTTTCATTTTATATAGGGTTATAGAAGAGTTATATAGATACCTGAAAGTTTATTAGGTTATAATTAATTAATTATAATGATCCAAAATGGGTAAAATATTTAAAATATAATGTTAAATAATTTGGGAAAACATTTTAATATAGCACGAAAGGACCAAATATGGATAATGACTATATTTATTATTCCCTATAAAATTTTAATAGGTGACAATAGAGTTTTACCATCTGGTAAAAATATGAATTTGAGTGTAGTTAATTTTTTCACTAATGTATTATGACATATGAGACTCTCCCAATTTAACCTTAA
Source organism: Viscum album (assembly GCA_963277665.1). Classification (NCBI taxonomy): domain Eukaryota; kingdom Viridiplantae; phylum Streptophyta; class Magnoliopsida; order Santalales; family Viscaceae; genus Viscum; species Viscum album. The sequence continues at coordinate 745,012,774 of OY728129.1, read as the reverse complement.
TAATATATACACTCATATAAGGGTTTCAAAATAGGAAATTCACTATATCTTTGGTGTTAGTGGGTGTCTATAGATGACATATTTTCAATGAAATCACATAAAGGAAATGTAGTTCCCCTTGCAAGATTGCAGAAAGAGGTGTGTGAGAGGTTGAATTTTTGGTATTCTATTAAAAATTCATTCTTTTTTAGTTAAATATCTCAATACTATAAAATTTATCAATGCAATCAATATTATATCATAACATCACCTTTAGTGAAGTAGTAATATCAAAGAGAGAAACACATAATATTTAGAAGGTTCAATATACAAGTATACTATTTTCCATTTTGGATAGACACTCTAACAAACATTATACACTATTAACACAAATTTTTTACAATGGTGGTTGGTTATAGACCATAAATACAATCTTTTGGTATCTTATTAGACACCCCATTCACAAATATTATCTACTACTATTCGTTATATACCACTATATAAACATTTTTCAATAAATGGTTAGACACCCTTGTCACAAGCTCCTTAGTTTTGATCATGTGGTAGAAAGAATTACTTCTTCTTAAAGGATTCTTCTACAAAACCATAATAATGATATTTATCTATAATAAATATCGATCTTATTTTTCTATGTATATAACCTTCATGTACAATAGTAGGGGAAAAATTTGATCAGCAAAACAAGCCTCAAAATTTACTAAAGATCTTGAATGATCTGAGCCCTCCCCCTTATTCTAAACTCTCTAGGTACACTCCTTCTTTATCAAGATACTTACCAATTTCAGACACCTTCTATATCATCAATACTATATAGTATAGAAATGTTAATAATTATCACACAAAATGACCTCTTTTAGTGATTTATCAAAAATCTCAACTTTTTCTTAGATACCGACACAATATATTTTCATCAAATAATATCATGCGAATATTTTGTTTCAATTTAAATTTTCTAGCTCCATAAATCTCCAACAATCATGATATTAGTTTTTGTGTCTAAATTAATATTTGAACCTTTATGATTATCATTGGATAATACAATAATTTAAAACACATTTAATCTCTCAAAGGCTAGAGATTATTTCATTTTATAATATTTGAATATTTTTATCATAGAATTTCTAAAATTCTCACCACATATAAGTTCCTTTAAATAAACCTCCATATATGAATTTATTCATGAAATACCACTGTATGTCAAGAATCATAACATTCCATATATTGGGATTTCAATAGCAAGGATATATGAAAATATCCACCATTAATGAACTATGGTATAGTCCATTTTATTTTGATCCTCAATAATTCTTCTCTCATTATAAAAACCACATACATATTAACATCTTATTACAATCACAACATCTAACATGTGGTATTCCCATTTAAAATTCTCCCTAAAATAACAATATATAATTCACTATAATTTGAATCCCTACAAACATACTAGATTCAATTTCGAATGGAACTTTATAAATAACAATGAATCACCTCAAGTTTTATTCTTTGATTATCAAAATCTGGAATCATGATCCATTTGATAAATCATGTTATTTGAATCTATTAAGAACATAATAAACACCATATAATTCTTTCTCCAATTATATTAAATGAATCATATTTTCAAATATCATCATTTTGATACCATTCTATAGATCTTGAACAAATAATTTCCTTTCAATAGCTAATGTTCTATATTACTATAATCATCACATTACCTTTCCAAAGCCACCTAAATATATAGATCACATTAATATAGATTAGTGTTAACTTGTAGTGGAATTCATAATTATTGAGTTACCCTTGCATAATCATTAAATCTACCAAGTCACCTTTTATGTTTCGTGAATATATGACCTTCGTGAACCTCTATATAATTCATAAGTACCATTATATATCATTTTAATATTCTATAATTTCAATTTTCCTCAATACCATTATGAAACTTCTTAGAATGTTTGTGTATAATTTATTTTGGTATTATAATTTCCAATTTACCCTTATACAAGTAATAATTATATCTAAAAAAAACCTTTGTCCTCCCTTAATTAGTTTATCAACCTTTTAACATACAAAAAATGTTATAGATTATTCTCTATCTATTCTAATATGATTGACTACCAGTGAAAAAATCATCACAAGAAAATATTGATGATATAATCTGTAATAGTACTTAGAGCATCACCACTTTATATCCTAAAAAATATATTGACATATAAATAATAAATATAGTTCATCTAATGATAAATTCAGTACCCACCTTTAAATTTTATTTTGAATACTAAAACACTCTTTCTCTTATCAATATGTCTTCTTAATTTCATCCTTCTTATTTATAACATATACTAATGTTCTATTGGGATCTTCTCAAAACATAAACTTTTTAAAAATTTATTCAATAAATCCTCTTCCCCTCTATTTATTTAGTGCCTTATCCTTCTCCATTTTATTGATAATCATTAATCCACATGATGTTTCTTTGAATAGAGCCATTAATTAGACCCCTATAAGTCTACGTGGGCTATCATAGTGTAGAAAAATGATGGATTTAAAAAAGGTTTTAAATTCAATCCATAAATAACCAACTATGTGATTTCATTCTCAAATACTCACTAAAGGGGTTTATCATTACATATTTATTAATAAATACATTGTTTCATATACACATATCAACAAACCCACATTAATGTTTCAAATAAAATCATAAAAATCCACTTTTGTCTCATATTATCACCAACCAACACTCCATAATCATATGAATATTTAATAATATCATAACAAAGGGATTTAAGTATGATTTTAATTCATAAATCTTCAAAATTTTCAGGAAATCCTAAAATTATAGACTTAGAGCTTTTTAATATTACTTTAGATTAATCACATGTCTTCTCCCTATAATTTATTTAATCCTTTCCTCCCAATAATGGATAACTTTTTCAACATTTAAACTCTATTAAATTATTATCCCATTAATTTTATATAAGTTACAACATCAATATAATCCCTTAATTAAATATATGGTATCTTAATGAAAAAACAAGAATAAGGGAATAAGGAGGGTCTCTTTTTTGTTTTAGAAAAAAAATTAGGATAAAAGTTTTCTATATACCTTGAATTCATAGACAATCCATTCTAATAAATTTTCCTCCATTAAATAGCCTCAATAGATTGTTTTCCAAATTTTTTTCCTATATTTATTACATGTGTAAAACTTTTTTATCTTTCTCTTGAACTATAAAGATAACTTCCTTAACTAATAATTTCATTTTCTTCATCGACAACTATTATTGTGATCATAAGATTATTGTCCAATATTTTGATCCATAATTAGCTTGCTCAAATATTTCAAATGTTATTTGAATCTTTATATATGAATTTTCATGTACTTAAGTATTTTATTCTTCCAACACTTCAAATCCTTTCACCTTAATACTAACTTTTGATTTCTCCATTTCATGGCCTTTAAAATTTATTCATGAAATATTTTAAAACTCTCCTTAACTTATTTAGATTATTTTGGATTCCCATATTTTCTATAAAAAATATTAATATTTCTTGACTCTACCTCTTTAGATTTCATAATTTTCTTACACAAAAAATACATTTCATAGTTCTCTTATAATGCATGAATCATCTTGGTGACACTCCTATCCACATCATACAAAAATCTATACTAAATACTAAAATATATTTTGAGTGGACACAACTAGCTTACTATAAGTTTATTTCCTTGGTTGATTACTAAAATGCATCCTTGGTTCTTTCCTCTACCATAGAAAAGAAAGCTTTTACCGGTAATGGAATTATATATATCCATACATTCCGAAACACCAGAAAAACTATTGGAATTTTGATTTTCCAAATTTATTCATGGTCTTTTTAATATTTTTTTTCATTTTACAGTAATTTGAGCCTTATTTTATTTTGGGGAAGAGATATTTATATCTTATTTCGTCAATCCTTTGGGTTTAAAATTTACACTCAATTTCTATTTTAGTTAACATAGGTTTTTTCTTGAATTTATCTACTACACAGTTAAAGACCAAAAAATTAATTTGAGAAAGATTAGGTGAAAAATATTCTTCCATATTAGAAAATTTCTTTTGAAAATATCTCAATGATTATACTTTAATCTATGTGGGATTTTTATAGTATTCTCTAATCATATTTAATTATATTTGAGCCCTGTGATATATTGATTTTGTCTTAACTAACTCTTATTCCTTTATAAATAAATTATCTTTAATATCCCACGATATTTCTCTTTCTAATACACCTTCATCTTGTTTTCTTAATATTATTAATATAGGGTGATACCTTCTCGATCAACAATTCATTTTATTAAGAAACATTATTTTTAACCTATAGATTTTTTTATTTTCTTTCTTGTTCTTTGTAATCTCATAAATACATGCTTCCAACTCACCTTTCAACCACCATTCCTACACTTTCCTTCCGTATCTATCATTATAATTACATGAGTAATCAAATAATTTTTTGACATTATCAAGGAAATAAAATTCATCATATGTAGATCTCTATTAAGATGAATCCAAATTCCAATGATTTCTCCTAAAATTTATTTTCATGCTATGGTAATTACTATTCTTATTCTTATCCATTTTAAATATTCATACTTTCTCATATTCCTCATTATATTAATCTTGATTATCCTTGACCTTTTGAAAATAATAATAAATATTTCCAATGCTATCAAAATTCAAGCACATTACTGATTGTATTATTTTTTACATTCCATTTTAAATTTATGAATCTCATTTAAAGAAGTAAAATAATCCTTCTAAAGCATTACTTATCATGAAAATATTTTACTTATATAACTTCCTCATCATCTGCTCTTTATTTTTTCATTTCCTTGAAAACCATCTCATCATTTTCATTCTTTTTTCAAATATAGATTTTTCTCAACTAAAAATATATGAGTATGTCCTATAACTCACATTATTCCAAATCATCTATTTTTTAAGGGAATATATTTTTGAATCAAACCTATATGGAAAATAATTCATTAGTTTTTTTAAAAATGATGTAATCCTCTATATTATCTATAAAATATCATATGTTGACTATAATCTGATTGTTGGTTGTAATGTAGTCCTTAATATCCTAATCATCATCCATTTATATGCATTTAAATCTTTCCACTAGACTTATATCTTAGATTCATTGAATTTTATATTTTCTACATAACCACGCTTTAATTTTTTCCGGATCATGTTTATAGTTTAAAGACACATGATCTTAGTATATGAATTTTAAGATAGATAAATTAAGAATTCATTTTCTTCCTTAACATATGACCTTATATTTCTATTATAATATTGATTTATAGTATCACCTTCAAAAATAGTTGGAATAACTATTATTTTATCATATTACACTTATCATAAAAGTAATTATAGGTGGGGAAATAAAATATTTCTATACTTTTGATAATAATTTCCATCAAAAATATGGAAAATATATGCTATTAATAGAGTGGAGATTCTCTATTTCTCAAAAATCTATTTAAATGTTTAGAGGGATCCTTTTCTATGATACCACTTATAGTGATCCAAGATAGATTGGACATAGAGATAGGGGGAATCAGTGGCATTATTTTATGTATTATTTATCTTGAACCTATTATAGTTCATGATCAAATAAACATTATCGTACAACCACAACTCATATTTATTAGTAGTATAAAAAAAGTATCACCCAAGATATAATTTTTTTTTGTATAAAACTCTACTCTATCATATCTTGGTTTGAAAAACCAACACATTTTCCACACAATATCCATGAGTGGTTAAAGTATTATTTTGTTAGAAATCCCAAATACAATACTTAAAAAATTGATTTATAACACATGTCCCAAATATACTATTCAATAATTGGTTATAAAACCCATGAAAACATTATTTAGTAACTGGTAAGACACCACGATAAAAATCACCCAAGTTTTTATCAAATGGTATAAAACATAATCTTTATCTAGGGATTATTTTATACAAACTGAATAATGATTTTACTCTACAAGAATATAAGATTCACTTCACCTGTGTACAACACCATCACAAACTTCTAAAGAGACAATGGTTATCAACACTATTTGTCTAAAAACTCACTCCAGATATTGAAAAATCAGAATCAACCTCTATATTATGAATACTTAGAATGAAATTATTCTTATTCTATAAGTTATTTCTTAATTTTATGATCCTTATCTCATTTAGATATTTTATATATTTAGGTTCTCAATATTTCTCTCCTACAGGGTTTTGTTTTTTGTTAGTTCTCAATAATCTAAACTACTTCTTTCATACCCATAATGTATATATATATTCAAATAATAATATCATGTTAATATTTTTTTTTGAATTTTGAAACACTCTCAATTATCAAAAGGTGAGATATTCTCATTAAATTATGAATGATATTATTACCAAAATAAATTTGGAAACTCCATGATAATCATTGGATAATCATTTTATTCATAACTCATTTAATCACCTAAATACTCACGATTACTTCCTTCCTCAATATTTTAATATTGAGATCTCAAAATATAAAAAAAAACATGATGTATTGAAATTTATTAAAATATCCCTGCACATATTAATGAATACATCAAATAACATTGTATAATATAAGGAGAAGAACGCCACATTTTTGGGATTTTAAAGTCAAGGAACAATCAAAATGACCATCATTGATGTACACCACCATGTTCTACTCCATTTTGAACCTTACTCTTAATTCTCTAACTAGAGACAAGACATGCATCTTTATGGACTATTCTGAATCACCAAATCAATAAGGTTTTCATTCTTTCTCAAATAATAAAAAATATCAATAAATAAATTAATACATTATAGATAATATCTAACGTAACAAATTATATTTAAACTGTAACTTCTTCAATCTCAATGCATCACATTTGGATTGAGAATTTGAGTCTCAGCATATAGGATCACAATACATTTGATAAATCATGATAAATATCATTATCATCAGACAATTAATTCTTTAATTTTTCAAAATGTATCATATTTTATAATATAATAATTTTCCCTTTTATCTCTCTTGAACATAGAGTTACATTTATGTAGCTTGGGGAATACCCTTTCATAGGTATCACATTACCTTTTTGAATACATATAAATCTATGTATAACATTAAAATATCCCATGATTAAGTTGATGCATCCTTTATAATTTTTAGTTAACCATATGTTTCAATAAAATATTTTATGTTACCTTTACGTTTCTTAGTTATTTGACATTTATGAAACTCAGTCTAATTGTAAAGTACCTTTACATAACACCCTAATATTCTACAACACATTTATACAATATTACAATTTATATCTATAACATGACATTTATTGATGGAATTATTTTATTACCTTTATAAAGGTATTGTAATTTTCAATATACCCTTACATAAGTAATAATTGAATCCCCAATATTAATAAATACTTCCTCAATTACTCTTGATTCCTTCAAAATTCAATAAAATGTTGTTGAAAATGTTTTAACACAGTTTATATGCTTCAAGATCTATGTAATAATCATCCCAATAAAATATTTAGGATGTAATCCATACTAATATTCCAAGAATCATCACCTTCCATCACCAAACACATATTGAAATATTAATAATAAATAGAATTCATTTAAGGGGAACATCTAGAATTATGAAATAAAATAAAATTATATATTTATTTATTTATTTTGGTTTCAACAAAAATAAATGATCCTTATCTTAAATATTTATTTAATGGGTGAATATTTTCATTATTTATACACATATGTTCTCCCTTAGATTTAATAATGTTGTTTATCCTTAATTTTTCGTCAATCTTGGGTATGTGTAACATGATCATTTCACGAGAATATATACTAAAAAATGTTGTCTTATTCCAAAATATAATATTATTAATGAAAAAGGGATATGTTTTATTAAGTTATATATAGATCCTCTATATGTGCACATTAGCCAACATGAAACCATTTTAGTATATTAGAGGGTTAAAATAAGACACATCTTATTTTATAAAAAAATTAATTTATTAACTCTCCCATTTGAAATTTGAATCATTTTATATTTAGTTCAAGAAGACCAAATTATAAGAGTTTTAATTAATAATAAAATACATTATTTTATATTTTATTTCCATTTGGAATTTTTTTAAGTTATATGATTTTTATTTTAATTGATATGTAATTCATTAACGGTTTTCATGTTTACTTTTTAAATAAATATATGCAATATAAATATTTTATTTTTTTGATAATAATTTAAATTATATAATATAATAGGTTCAGGACCTAGGAGGGGCCTTTTTCTGACTTATTCATTAGAAAATATTGAAAGTGTCATTATAAAGGGTCTTACAAGGACAAGAATAAATATCACCACATGCATCCAAATCTACAAAACAAGAGAAAAATCTCAAGTTAACAAAAGAACATCATGAGGAAGTATCCATAATTTATATTTTGGATAGACTTTTAGAAACTCGATCAGCCTCCTTGAAAACATGTGTCACATCTATATAAATTATCCCAGAGAGAGAAAGATATTCTAACCAGAAAGGAAGCCTTCTCCATGGAACGTTCATGGTGTGCGTCTTCAAAATATGAACCAATGTTATAGAGTTTAATTCCACCCAAAGATAATTCCATCCATATTGGATATAAAATTTGATAGCTTTAATGATTTCCCATAATTCAGAATCAATGGAAGAGCTGATTTTAATGAAATGGTAAAAACAACCTTTAATAAATCCATGATGGGTACAAAAGACACTGCTATAGCCCAAAGGTCCCAGTGCACCTGAATTCGACAATCCACATTCATATTCAACCAATGAGGGATAGGTGGGATCCATATGATGGAATTGAGCCTAATATGTCTCTTAATCATGACACTCACAATAGAATATGTGAGAATAATCAAATCTGCATATCATTATTAATTATACTTGTGATGATTTTTGAGGATTGTAGGACCTCACTGTAAACATAAATTAGACTATCATATTAAGAGGGCATTTTATTCATGAATATAAAACCATTTCATGCTTTCCAAATGTAGGAAACAACACTAGAAGCCGCTATAGGCATTAGAGACCATATCTATTCACTATGACCAGCATGGAAAGTAGAGAACATGAGATCTTCAAAGCTGTACATGTCTAATTGAACACCAAAGAGTGCCTGGAAGAAATTCCATATAATTCATGAAAATATATAGTAGATGAACAGGTGTGTACAAGACTCACCATCTTGTTGATATAAATAACATAAAGAGGTAAGGTGAGGACCAATTTTCTATAGCAGACCATATAGAGGAAACCTACCTTTCAATATTCTCTATAACAGCAAGAAGTGGACAGGGGAAACAAAGGGTTTTCTAAAGTTATGAAGCCATACTATAATAGAAATAGTCTTACCACATTGGTACATATAAAAATATCTGAAAATCAAGATTCCAATTGAGATCTTCATCCAAATCAGAGTATCATAGTCGATACAAGAGTATTGTTGTATCTTCATCTAACTTTGAGAAAAGATACAAGGCTAAAAATAAATGTGTAGAAGAGCATTAGTAATGGAGAGATTAATCAGAAGAGTAGGCACGTCCATAATTTAATTTATGGCTTATTCAGCCATGGTGTGGTCCATACATTGATATTGGATTCCTTGCAGATCATCCATTCCAAACAGTGTATGAGCTCCTGATAAGCATGCTTAAAATCTAGCAAGATGGTAGAGGTTAAATATATAGAGTATCAATTATGAAACTTTTGTAGAAATCTATGAGTAAAAAAATCCATTGAAATTTCATTGGAAGTCATTAAATTCCTGAAGATGTTTTTTGAGGAGAGAATCATTGAAAATATGTAAATCCTTATTTCCCATTCCCCCATGTTAATTTTATTATAAATATCATTCCATTAAATCATTATAATCATCTTGTAATTAATATATGTAGTCTAAATAATGTTCCTTATCAATACTTTAATTTCCTAAATAATATCCTTGGGCCATTTGTAGATAGAAAAAGCATAGAAAAACATAGAAGTGATCAACAAGTTAACAAGGAAAATTATCCTTACTTGAGACATTGCCTTTCCTTTACATGTATTCATTTGAGAAATAATTCAAGAATCAATGCCTTCATTATAACACATTTTGAAATTAACCCATAATAGAGGAATCCCGAAATAAATGAAAGGGATGACCTCTTTCTTCACCCCATGCTGCCTAGAAATATTATTCTACATTGATAAACTATGAAGTATAAAAACATGGTAGTTTAATAATTATAAGTTATATATTATCTACTATAATAATATTAAAAGTTTGAGGAATCATGCTATCATCATATGAAAATGTTTCTGGGGAATATATGTTCTTGGTTTAGTAAAATTTCATTAGATTATGGTTTCTTTATCATCACAATGTCTTCAATCGACTGAAATAAAAAAACACAAAATCAAATATTTTTATTATAAAATTTTCTAATAAGATCAAAAATAAGTTTTCAATAATTATAATTATAATTTCTAATAAATATTCAATATATTCCATTCCATCTGAATTAATATTTTCATTATCATGGTTGTGCACAATATCATATGTCTCAAAAATATCTTGTGTTTTAATGAGATATATTTTCCTATCCAAACTATAGTGACCCATACATTTCATATATAGATATTAAATCTTAATAGATAAATATTAATTACACAATATTTTATTCCATGTCAGAATCATTTTGGTATAGTATCATTGGAAACTTAGAAGTATAAAAAACAGCTCATAAAATTTTATATTATCTCCCAATTATTTGTTTATAAAAATCACACTTCTAAAAAATATATTACATAATAAAATTATTCATAACCTAGGGAAAGGAAACATAAGGAAAGGTGGGATTAGATTCTCAGTAAGTGTAAAAAGGTTATATATAAATAATCATATAATAATAAAATAAGAAAAATGGCACGAGATTAGAAGATTAACATATCAAAAATATAACCAACATATCATAGATCAAAATATTGAGTCATGACAGAAAATCTTGGAAGTTCATAAATATTATTCATAATATAATCAATGAATATACACCAAGAATGTTTAACATATACATAATACATAGATTTTTGGAATAAACAGAAGTATAGAAAATCATTTCCTTATTAGTAATGGATCATTTGAACGTCTGTCATAGTGGAATGAGTTCACTCACCAAAACATTATAGTAGTAATGGTTTACTCCAAAGAATATCGTAGTGGACATATTACCTTACATAACATGGTTCCCTTCCTATTCTAGTTCTATTTATATCATGAGGTATTAGTATTTACCCAAAACGTTAGAGGGAGATGTAGGTCCCATACATCACATAATGAAAATAATAAATATATGTGACATAAGATCATAAATTATTCATTATATCAGTACTCATGAAAAGAAATGTATTTCATAAAAATTTCATCATAGCATAACCCTTGGAAAAGAAATGGGTTTCATAAATATTTCATCATTTCATCACTGAAGAACCTATTAAAAAGAAATTTGTTCCATAAAGATTGTATCACTAAATTTATAGACCATCTTGAGAAATAATAAGGACAATATATTTTTATCATATACCTAGTAATGTGTAAGTTAAATCAAGGGGTTTTTTTCTTCAGTGAATATAAATACCATTAAAATATCATTAAAACAATCTTGAGAAAAGTAACCTATCAATTTTTAAATCACATATTAAATAAACTACTCCATTATAAAAGAAATTATTTTATTTAAAAATATACATGTAAAATGTTAAAGTATTATTCAATTAAAAAATTAGTCATGATGGTTGGAAAATCCATTCATTCCATAGTAGTTAAAAAAAATTCCTTTCACTTTATTAATTAAAGATAAATAGTACCTCATTCAGAAAATTTGTAAAATATACCTTTGAAACCATTTTGTAAAAATTAAAATATGGAAAAATATTAATTTAAAATATTATAGGATAATATATATAAACTTCTTGAAAACATATTTAGAAAATATGAAATTGAAAGAAAACTCTTTTTCGACTGAATATAGAAATGAAGTAAATTTTCATTAAAAAAAGATTCTACCTTTTTTGAGTATATAAGATGAGGAAAATGAAAGTAAAACATGAATTATAATGAAATAAATAGAGAATAATAAAATTAATATGTTTTCTTGAGTGGTAGATCATAATATTTCATCATAGGAGGAATAATCGTAATGAATCCCGATAAACAATGAGATTGTGAAATAAAACCCTTACCTTGAAATTAAATAACATAAAAAGCACTCTAACATCCTGTATAATATATTCAAATTTTTTATAATTAAATTAAAGTGTCATTTTAATACATATAATATCATATATTATCCCTTTATAATATTTTACCACTCTATTTTATCAATTATTTCTTGTTAAAATTGTTATTTCTCTGTATTAACTGTTTCATTTATCATAATTATTTTAGTTCACCAGTTCCACTCCTTATAAAATTTTCTCAGTTCCACAATCTCCATAATATTATTCATGATATAAATATCATATAAATTCATTATATACATTATTATATTCTTTTATAAATGTTATATATTGAAAAATTGAACTACACCATTCATGGAGATGGTTGGCTGTTAATAACCATGAACAATGTTTTAATTTTTCTATAGATAGAAGAAAAGAAAGATAAATATTAATTAACCTTTTCATATTTTTTATATAATATATATTTATCAAATTATTCCTCATTACCATCCAAGTAAAATATAAATTAAAAACGAATCACATCGCTTCGTGGTGGTGGTAGTCCACACGTATAAAAAAATGACGTTATCATTTCCTTAATAGTTCATTTATAACTAGGTAGATATAATATTATAATTACAAAAGAATAATTTGGTCATGAATGTTATATATCAAAATTAAACACACCATAATACCCATCCTAAAATTATGGGGATGACAAATTAATTGAATTAATACATGTATACGGTAAGCCATATCTATGCCCGAGTGATACTTTCACTTATAATTTGATTGGAAAGAGGGTTTATAATGGTTGTTTAATAATAATAATAATATTTTAGAATATTTTGGATACTTAATTTATTATTTTATGATAAATACCATAGATTTACGTAAGTTAAATAATAATATAAAAGAAAGTGACTGGTTAAGGTGATTACCACTTCTTTGAAACAACTCCTTTAGATCTTCTCTAATAGGCTCTAGGGTTGGTATTTTGGGAAGAACAAATCCTCTATAATGTGCATATGTAAGTTTATAAGTGATATATTTAGAGTTTTTTAAGATAAATGGCTCAATGTTTTGTAAATAAGTGAGGGATGAGGTTCTATTTTAAAATTGTGGCGAGGATAACTTTTGGGAATTCTCAAACGATTAAATTACAATAAATTCATTCTCAATAACAATGATTTAAAATTATTATGGATGAAAATATACAGAAGGATATTTAAAAAAAAATAAAAAATTTAATTTATATATGATTTGGTTTCATTTTATACCATATCATTTTGATTAACCTTTAGTTAATCAATTTTAATTTTTACTGTGGTAACAACATTCTCAATAAGAATGGGTTTTAATTTTTATATATAAGGTGAAACTTAGCCTATAAATGGACAAGTAATGATATATTAGACCATATAATATCCACTTTTTCTTATTGAAATATTTTTTTGACTTATATATAATTTAATTATATATTATTTTGATAAAATATCATTATTTTTTATTTAAAAACAATCCATTTAATTTGGCATAAGATACATAAAGAAAAATTTTAAATTGAATATAATATTTTAAAATAATAAAAATATTTAATATATACCTATAAGATTCATATAAAAAATTAAATTACACTAATTATATCTATTTCAAAATTTTAGAAATCATTTATTTTATTTTACCATTAATTGAATAAATATTGTTTTGGTGTTGTGTAAGCAGTTAAAGTAATTATATAATACCTAAAAATTATAAATAAATTAACATAATTAATATAATTTTAATATACAAAATGGAAATTATGACTCATTCATAACTAGTTTTTTCCCTCATTGAACACCAAAGAATATTTAAAAGTAAGAGAGTGACATTTCTAGCTTTCTTTGATTAAAATAATATATAAGTCATTTTCATGGAAAAGTGTCCATTAAAAAAACCAATTTAGAACCCAAGGTGTTTAGTTATGAATTAAATTCATCAAATAAAAATTAGGATGCAATGTTTTGGCATTATCACTTAGTTTTAACCTAGATTATCTTATTTTACCATTAATTATGGGGATAAATTTTAAAATAGGTTTCTATTCATATTGGTTGAAAATAAATGGGTCCATTTTATAAAATTGTAACCTAATGTTTCCAAATGATAAATTAAATTTATAAAATTTAATACATATAAGTGTTAGAAATTAATTTTAAAAAATCAGTGAGAAAAATACAACAAAAATCTCTTTTTATAAAAATACATTTTTATCATAAAACTTTGTTTATTCATATCCCATGGTTTGAAGAATATTAAATTAATGTTAAATTTTTTATAGAATGTGTAATATTTTAATTTAATTAAAATATTTGACCAATAATAATGTATTTAATATATTAAAGACAAAAATATGCATCTCACATAAAAATTGTTTTTCAAAAAAATTCTATTTTATGTATAAAAATGTTTTACACCAAATTTGAATATAAAATTTATTCAAATGAACTTAATTGGATTATTTTAAATATAATAGATCTAATTTTACATTGGAACTATTTTAAAACAAAATTTAACTTTTTATTTACTTGAAACAAAAATATAGTTATCAGTACAAAAATTTTATTTTTTAATATTAATTGGAAAATTGATCTTTTAAGTAAAATCATAGAAATTCAAACAAAACTAATTTTAATATTATTATTTAAAAATTATAAGTAGATTATGAAATAAATTTTATATCAGTTTCTAATATATAATATAATATTTTCTCCCAAAAATAAAAGAAAATCATTTTGATGGTAATTTATTTTAAAGAATAATATAACTTTTCTAAATAATGTAATGATTATTTACTAAGAACTAATAATTAAATTTATATTTATATATCACTCAAAGTAGTTAATACTATCTATACCTTCCAATTCAATGAATAGGTTAAAATAGTCACATAATAATATTTTAATAATATATTTTGGTTTTTCTAAACTCACTGTTGTGTGTAACAAAAGCTATCAGAGAAATAATATTATTAATAGAAAATGTTTTCTAAAATTATTGGGTGTAATATTCTCCCAGATTTAGGAAACTTTCCCTCCTAATTTTGACTTGTGATTATTAATAAAAATTCTGATATTTGAAATGTTCTTTGTTGAAAACACACATCTTAAAAAGTATTAATAAAACATGCCTAAAAATAGGGAAATGGAAGTATGAAGGTCACTAAAAAACTAAGCTTCCAAATTTAGGAATTAAGAAAAAGAAAAAATGGGTAGCACAAGATTATTTTCAAAAATAATAAACCATTATATGAAGAAAGTAAACATTAATCTACAAGGCCTTAATTTCTTCAATAACCTCTACATTAAATAATATTTTAATCTCAATGTCCATATCATACGATTCAATATAAATATTTATAAATTGAATTTCATTATTAAAAAAAATTCAGGTTATTTCACTTCTTAAACCCAAGGGTTATATATACCTCAAAAAACTGAAAAATATACCAATTAACATTAATTACATTGATAAAATAATATATAATATTTTAAAGTTACAAGAATCACTAAAAAATTCAGAATCATATTTAGATACTAACCTAAAATGTAATCCTTAGAATGACCATAAATATCTTTGAAGACATCAAATTTTCAAGGAATCACTTTTCAACCATCAAGATTATCTATATCCCACTAGCTAATAGTTTATAATTTAATTATCATAAAATCATATACCAACACCAAAAGGTATTTAAACCTAAATTGAGTATAAAAATCTCGTTATATAAAACATTAGGGGGGTATTGATGCCTTTAAACTTATGATCAACCATAAACATATAAACCCATGATTATTTCTATAAAATTTAATTTATCTTGACATAGAAAAGTATATGCTACCAAAATTAACACAATACACATTCCTTAAATAAGTTAATAACTATTTACTATATTCTATAAATCCAAAAAATAAATAAACTTCATCAAAGAGAACAATATCATCCATTTGTCAAATCACCAACCAATTTCAAGGATACCAATACTATCAATGTCAATAATATCTTTATCTCAACTAAACCTTATTAACTCAAAATAGAACAAATATTGATGTCTATATTTCCCTTAATAATCTGTTCTATAAAAATATCATCCTACCACGAATTCTCTTTTCTAGGTTGTTAGTATGATTCAAAATATGTTTTTACATCCTTAAAGAAAAAGTACGACAGAACAATACTTAGATGTTTATTGATTTTTTAACTATAATATCACTAGTATAGAACTTATACACATTATTTATTGAATCCAAATACATAAAAACTTTAATCATACCAATTAATTCTTAAAAAATTTACTAGTATTTATCTACCAATTCCATAATACTTCATTCCGATAATAAGAAATATAAATCATGTCATTATATTCATTAACATAAATTTAATCATGTTTCAAACTTTTAACATAATAAATATTATTAAAACAATCCATATAATTTCATATTCCATTCAAATTATGTTTATAATTAATAGTATTGCTCATAAAACCTTGAATATTCACTTCTAAAATATTCCACACAGGACATAAATTAGTACAATGATCATGCTTTCAACATTTAAAACATACTTCCATCAAGGATACATTAGATATACAATTATTCTAATTAATTACATTATCCCAACTTTTCATTTTTACTAAATAATTACTTTCTATAAACCCATTTTCGAAACACTCAAAGAATCTCATTATTCCTCTGAGACATTTATTTAAGTTTTTCTTCTAACATTACAGACATATTGTAAGGTGGATATTCTTTTTATATAGTATTTATGAAACTACATCATTATATTATTAGTTCTTATAGTAAAGTCAAAAGATTGAGATTGTTAATCCTATAATGAGGTAGATTATTAGTAATAATCATAAGGTTTCACATTCAATATCTTATTTCAATTATTTTCTCATGATGATATTCATTCCGCTGAGAGTTTCATTAAACATTAACTTGATTCTTTCAGGTTCCAGCAAATGACTAAAACTAAAAAGAACATTGTGAGAAACAATAATATTTTTGAGAAAAAATAATCATTTAAAATATTTTAATGGATGACTAAATAATGACACGTTCTTTAATGAAACCTTATGTTTAACCTTGGTAATTCTTAATCATTACCAAAACATTAAAATTATATCTTATACTTATACATTTCAATTGGATTCTTACCAAATTTCTCTCATCCTAGTTACCAAAGGTTATGTAAATATTTCTCTAATACCAACTATAATTACAAATACATTTATATTTATATAGTATATATTAATATATTAATATTCATTACAGACAATTTTGATCCACACAAGAATTATTTAGGTATTGTATCCATGAAATATTGGAAACCTAAAATAATGGTTCAAAAAATATCAACATCATATTACACTTATTTCATCATAACTATAACCCTTCAAAAACACATCATATATTAAAAATTTCTACATAACTTGGAGAAAGGAAATATATGAAATGGGTGAGATCAAATGACCAGTAAAGTTAAATAAGGGGATATCTATGATCATATAAGAATAAAATGTGAAAAGTTACATGAAAACATGAGATTAACATTTGAAAACCATACCCAACATATCATAGATCATAATATTGGGTCATGGAATAAATATTGTCATTTTATAAGACATGAATCATAATGTAATAAAAGAACATGTACCGTGAATGTTTAACATTGTAATAAGACCATGATTTATGGAAAACACATAAGCATGGAAAATCATTTCTTTATTAGTTGAGGTTCATTTTCAAGTCCACTATTATGTAATTGTTTCACTACCTAATCAATTTTAGTAGTCATGTTTCACTACTTATACTATTATAGTGGGATTATTCCCTTACTAAATTGGCTTTACTCCCCCATCTTAATCTTGTTTATCTCTTGAGATATAAATCATTACCAAATTCATTGGAGAGAAATATAGGTCCCAATTATCCAATAATTAAAATAATACATATGTGTGCCATATGATCATAATGAATTATTCATATCAGAAACCCTGAAAATAAATTGGTTTCAAAACATTTCATCATATCGAAACCCCTAGAAAATAAAAGGGGTTTAAAAAAATTTCATTATTTCATTACAACATAACACATAGAAAATGAATTTGTTTCATAAAAATTATTTCATAATATTCTTAAAAATATAGATAAAGAATAAGGATGATATCCCTTGGAAAATTTATGTGAACTCAAGGGTTTTTGTCAAAGATCTATATAAATACTATTAAAAATCATTAAAAATCATTAAAAATTATTGAAAAAAATAACCTTTCTATTTTTAAATAACCAATTAAAACATATGAAATTATAAATGAATTTTTTTTCTATAAAGTGAAACTTGTAAATGTGAAATGGAAGCATAAAATAAAATTTTTTTCATGACATATGGGAAATCCATTCATGAGGTATAAGTTAAAAAAAATTCCTCTCACACTATTGGCCATTTAAATTAAAAAGTTCCTCATTCAAAAAATAGGAAAAATATTCCTTTCAAAACATTTTCTTAAAAAGTTAAACAATGGGTAAAAATTAATTTAAAAATAAGTGGAGAATATTGAGAAAATTATTCAAAACATTTCTAGAAAATATGGACATGGAAGACAATTTTTGTCGACCAAAGTGAGAAATAAAGTCAATTTTCCTTAAAAACAAATGTTTGGTATATTGAGTACATAATATGAGCGAAATGAAAGAAAAAAAATTTATTTTAAAGATATAACATTATTAAAAGATAAGTAATAAGGTTTATTTAGTGTAAAATCATAATATTTTTTCATCTATGCATAATCCAAATCAATCACGATAAACTATAAGACTGTGACATAAAACACATACCTCGAGTTCTCCTTTCTTAGAAAGCACTCTAATGTACTATATAATAAATTTGGATTTATAATAATTATATAATATTTTAATTTTCATACATGTAATATATTATATTATCCCTTTATATGATTTCAATACTACCTTATATCAACAAATTCTTATTAAAATCATCATTTTGGGTGTTAACTGTTTCGTTTATCATGACTATTTCAGTCCAGTAATTCTGGTCCTTTTACATTTATCTTTGATCCATAATCTCCAGAATATTAATAATGATATAAATATAATATAAATTCATTAAATACATATTTATAGTAATCCATAAAATTTAGATATATAAAATATGAATTACACAGTTCATGGAGACGGTAGGCCATACGTAAGTATGAACATTGTTTTTATTTTTCGACGGATGGAATGAAAATAAGGTAAATATAAATATAAATTTTTATGATTATTTTTATATCATATATATCATATATTTTCATCAAATAATTCTTTATCACCACTCAATTAAAATAGAAATGAAAAATGAATAGCATTGCTTTGTGGATATGGAAGTCAAAACATATTCACAAACGACATTATCATTTCCCAAAGTATTGTATGGTAAGTAGGTAGATGTGATATTATAATTAAATAATAATATTAATTTAATAATTGTTATATATAAATATTAAACCAACCATAATAAAAATCCTTAAAAGACTCTAATGAAAATGAATTGTTTCACTACGTGGAGATATTAAGCCATATGTACATATGATCCATACTTTAACTTATCATTTGATGAAAAAGAGGGTGTACAATGTTGTTTCAATAATCATAATAATATTTCATCATTTTATCATAAATAATTTATTAATTTATGGGAATAAAATTTATTAATATATGGTAATGAAGAGTATAAAATAAAGTGGCCAGTTAATGAGATTACCTATTCTTTGAAACGACTCCTTTAGATCCCCTCTAAAGGACTCTAGGGTTGCTATTTTGGGAATAAAAGAACCTATATAATGTGTATAGGGAAGTTTATACATTTATTTTTTAGATTTTGGTAGAGAAAAAAGGCTCAATGTGGTGTAAAGAAGTGAGAGAGTATTTTTCCTTTTTAAATGAGGTTTGGTTAACTTTTGAATTTCTTGTGAGATTAAATTATAATAAATTAATTATCAAATCAAAACGCCTCAAAATAGAAATTTATTAGAATATAATTTAGTATAGGGCTATAATAACATCGACCAATATAATTTAGATACATTTTTGGGTCTTTTTAAACCTTCTCATTTTGATTAACCCTTAGTTAATCAATTTTAATATTAACTATGGTAACCAATTTTTCAATAATAAAGGGTTGTAATTTTTACATATAAGTTTAAAATTGGAACATAAATGGCCATTTTATGAAGTTTTAGACCATATAATATAAACTTTATATTGTTCAATTTTCATTATGATTTTTAAATTATTCTATAAAATATTATTTTTATAAAATATCATTATCAACAATTTTAACTCTATTCAATTAATTTAACACAAAATACATAAATAAAAATTTTAAATTAGAATATTATATTTTAAAACAACACTAATATTTCATATAGTCTTATAAAATTCATGAAACACTATAAATTACTAAAATTATATCACTTTTAACATTTTGAAAATTATTTATTTAATTTTTCATTTAATTGAATAAATATTGTCTTGGAGTTGGGAAAGAATTTAATGTAATTATATAACACCTAAAAATTATATATAAACTAACAGAATGAATATAATCTCATTATACAAAATTTACTATTAAAATTCATCTATAACTAGTTTATTTCCCTATGTGAATGTAAAAGGATATTTCAAACTATGAGAGAGACATTTTATATCTTTGTTTGATTTTAATAATATATATGTAATTTTTATAGACAAAATTTCAATAAGAAACAAAATTTATATCATAATTTTTTCAGGGTAAAATTAAATTAATCCAATAATTATTATTCTAAAAAATTATGTTCTTATCACTTAATTTTAACCCATATTAATAAATTTTACCCCTTATCGAGGTGACAAATTTTACAATGGTTACTATTTATTTTGGTATAAAATAAAAGGGAATATTTAAAAAATTTTAATCAAATTATTAAAAATATATAATACATGTTATAAAATTCAATAAATATAAGTGTCATAAATTAATTAAGAAAATAAGAATGCAAAATGCGATGAAACCATATTTTTAGAAAAATACATTGTTAATAATAACACTTGGTTATTCTTACATATGTTAAAAAATATATAAAATTAATGTTATTTTTTATATTGAAAATTTAACAGATTTTTATTAAAATATTTCACAAATAGTTATAAATTTAATTTATTAAGGGAAAAAAATTTCTCTCCGAAAAATGGTTATCTAGAAAAACATTTCTTTTTACGTATAAAAATATGTTTAGACCAAATTCAAACATAAAATTCAATCCAATGATCATATTTGTATTATTTTAAATATAAGAGACATAATTTTACTTTGAAACCATTTTAAAACAATGTGAAAAATTTTAAATTCTTGAAACAAACATATAGTTTCAAAAAAAACGTAGTATTTTTCACTATTCACTAAAAAAATCAATCTTTTAGAAAAAATCATAGAAATTAAGCATAATATAATTATAATATAAAGATTTAAGAAAGTTACTTAGTTTTATGAAATACGTTTTTTAAATTTATCAAAAAAGAAATAAAATATTTTTATAAAAAACAATAAAAAAACATTTTGAAAGAAATATATTTTTTATGTATAATACATATTTTCTTAAAATTTAATGCTTATTCTTTGAAAATTAATCAATACATTTATATGAAGTTGGATAATTTTATATATCTTATAAATTAGTTAATCCTATTCATACCATTCAATTTAATGGTTGGTTATTATGGTAACGTAATAATATTTGGATAATATATCACAGTATGTTTGAACTCAGTGTTGCATGTAACAAAATATATTAAATAAATAAAATTAATTAGATAGAATTTTTTTCTAAAATATTGGGGTTTTACACAAACCCTTTATGTAATATCATTATCTATATGATAAAATAGAGAAAGGTTTAGGAGATCAACTATAATAATTATTTCCATCCCTAAATGTAGTTAAGTGGAATTATATTTTAGAGTATATCCATGAATATAAAATAAGAGGTTCTACTTGTCATCTCCTTGAAATAATTATGTTTTGGTTTCATTTGTATTTATTTTTATATTAAAATATTGAAAATTATATAGTAATATTTTAATTAAGAAAAACCACTCCTCTATTATAAAAACGAAAACTCTTAAATATTAATTGTGTTCCTAACCTAACATTTATATGAAAATCATGATAAAATCATGAACATGATCTTTGGTTTAATAATAGAGCATACATAAATTTATTTAGTGGTTATATATAAAATTTTGAAAATAAATAAAACCTCCCAATGCGTTAGTTCCCATGTTTTTTATATATATGTATATTTAATATTAAATAGTTTCATTTTTTGATGGAAAATGACCATAAAATGAAAGTTTCTGTTTTCTCCCATAATTTACTCATCAAAAGTATCACATTTTTATATTCATTTTAGGTAAAAAGTTCCTTCATGAAATTTATTCTAGATTCTATCTCGCCTATATGATTAACTAATTTTTCATCATTCATTCGTGGTAAAATATTTTTAGCATGTATATATTTTCCTAAAAGATAATTTGAAATTCTATAGTCAAGTGATATATCCATGTTTTATTATTCAATTAAAATTTTAACTTTGATATGATTAATTTTCTATTACTTATATAATATAAAAACCTATTGTCATAAAAATATTATCCTATATGTTATACTAAGGTCGGTATAAGTAACATGCATTATATATTTCAATCAAATCCTTCTGTAAACATTAGTCTCAAAAAACATATTACATATACAAATATTTATAAATTCCCTATCACATCAAAGAATCATGTGTAAAAAATAGGTTAACATGTAATATAGGAATAAACATCATTAGGATGTGACATGGAATAGGAAACATTAATCAAAATACATGTCAAATATTGTATTTGAAAACTATTGTGGTTATCTCCTCAAACAATAAGGAAATCATCACCAAAATCTAAAAAGAAATTTTCATATGATCTGACCTCATTTTACTTTGATTAAAATTTAAATTTTGGAAATATTTAATGATGTTTCATTGATTCAAATATTGATTTTAGTTTATTTGATTTCTAAAAGGGTATTTGATCACCTCCTCCTTTGTTGATTCTAGTAAAGCGGTTCTGTCATTATTATTCTTGCATTCCATTTTTCACCCATGATTTTTATGACATGGTTGTATTATTCATGTTTATATCACCAATAGTTCCACTTATATTGTCTAGATAAAATTATAATTTCAAGAAATCCAATATGATAATTACATTAGAAGTCAACAATTCCATTAAATCACCGTCAATAATCATTTTCATAAATTCAAGAGGTTAAAACATATCTTTTCACATTTTTATAAATTTGGTTATATTTATTCCATCCGAATACATATGAATTAAAAGTAACCACATCATATGTAATATTATTTTCACATTTTTTATTACATACTCCATTTCATATTTTCATAAAAATTTCATTTTTTCAAGACAATATTTTATAAATTGGTTTTTTTATCCACTGTCTAACTTAAGAAGAAAACATCTCAATGATCATGAATATATATATAATATTAATGTTTCAATAGGGGATTTATTTTATTCATATTTTCTATCTACTAATATTTCCTATAATGGTATCATAATGAAATTTTATTTATAATCGTACTATGATTAAAATTCAATAAAAAAATAATATATAAATTAGATTCCTTTTTTTGATTTTAAAATTACATAATTAAAAAATGTTTTTGTTTAATCATAATACCCATTTATATTTAAATTTTATATCATGTTTTACATGTACACATTCATGTTATTTATTGACTATTTCATGTTAAAATGGGATTCTAATAATAAATTATTTATACTTGTGGAATTTGTTTGAAAATTATTATTTATCTAATAACTGGTTAAAACATTAATTTTTTTATTTATCCCGCAAAATAATCAATGTTTCACTATATAAATATTCTTTGAAAAATATTTCTTAATGTAACTTGATGTTATTTAATTATATATAATTTAGTTACAATGTGTATTTTTTACATTAAATTAATTCTAAATTGAATAAAATTAATTTTCAAATTATTTAAAAAAGAATAAATTTAACGAGAAAAATTTTAAATATTGTTCTTAATTTTTTAAAATATAAATACATGTTATTGAAATTAAGTTTATGGAATTCAATATTTGGTTTTCTATTTTTGTAGGATTAAAATTGAGTTTCTTTTAAATGTATTTCACATGGTATATAGTCATTATATAAGAGTAATTTTAAATGAAAAATATTCATGTAATATTAGATATTATTTTATAGATGATCCAAAAGTGTAATGTTAAAATAAAATCCTTCACATAAGAGTAACATAGGTTTTATAGTCAATATAGATGAGTAATAACTCTAATATAAGGGGTAATAAAAGTGTAGATTTTACGATGGATTGCTATGTTATATTAACACTGCACATCTTATAAGACCATGTGTGCCTAATTTATAGAAACTTATAAGATCACGTCTGATTAACCTACCATAATAAAGTGCAACATCAGTCCAAATACCCAAATGTAATATATCATGTTAGATTAACAATGTTTTTGGGAACTATAATCAGAGTGGATCAAATATGATTGAAAGTGTGTTTCAAATCAGCTATCATGTCAGATTATCCTCCACAGGTTGTTTTGTTACATATGGTTAATTTTCTCATTCATTTATATCATAACATATCGATGGTTAACTATCAAAACATTGTAGGAATAATCAAATTTTCTATTGAAGATCCAATCATGGCACATGAAATATTAAAAAAAAATCATTTTTATTGATTAAAATGAGCATGATTTACCAAAATTATCTTGATTCAAGTGAAGGAATCCATTAATAATTAGATAAGGTGTTTCTATGTGACTCATATGGTCTTTAAATTTTTTTGATGTAATAAAAATTTTGTGCTAATAAATATTACTTTTATATTTGTAGAAATAGGTGAAGTGGATTCCCATTAAATGCGATTTTATATTTTTATAATAGTAAATCAAGTTGAAGAAGATTAAGGATCTGAATAAGTGTTTATAATTCAAGAATTGGAATTGATGGTTTTTTGAGAATGAGATGAACCAAAAATAAATAATAATTTAATGAAGATATTACTTCTTGAAACAAATATGAAAACATGTAAAGTTATTTCTCAACATGAACTTACATGTATTCACATTGGACGAGTATCATTAGTTATAATTTATTCTAAAATAACATATGATTTATGGGAATAAATATGAGTAATATTTAAAGTTGAAGCCATGTGGAATAAATCTTCTTCTAGAAGCTAACCAAGAAACACTTCTAGGGACTACTAACAGGTAATGTATACTTATACATAAGGGATGAGAATCTATAGTTAGAGTTTCTATAAAAATAACTGAATATTTATTAGAGATGATTTTAATACCATTTGCAGGTGTTTCTATATGGGATGAAGCTACCTATAAATTTAAATTTTTTAGTTTTTCATATTTATTTAGTATAATTTTTGTAATTCTCCCTTTTTTATGCTTAATTTTAGATAAGGGATTCAGATTCCCATAGAATATGTACTGTCTATTTTCTATTATTTATACCCCTATAAATATCACTCATAATATAATTATAATGCTATGTTATTCTATTTTCATAGTGTTATACCATGATTTTATATTCATCATAATGAAATTGACTTAAAATCCTTGTTCTTTAGGGGAGTAACCAATGTATTAGTAGAGTTATATATATATATATATATATATATCAATATTTGTTTTCAATTTGAGAAATTTAGTAGTTGTTAAACAAATTTTTTTGGTTTCTAAAATTTCTATAACTATTTATGTTTTTATTTTTTTTAAGTTTTATTTTATTCTTCTTATCTTTTTAATTTTTCTTATGGTATAGAATGATTATAATGATGATGTTTAGTAAGGATATCATTAAACTAAATTTAGTAATAATATTTACATTCATGTTAAGTTTAGGATGTTTGTTTATGATAGTTAGAAAAAGATATAAATAAAAAACTGAGTGGAGGTATTCATTGAGAGAGAATAATGTGACATGTTCCCCATCCATATAAAAGATATAAATATTAATGAGAACTACCTTATTAAATTTTAATCTTATAATAATCCATTATATTTACATCACCATTTATCTATATTCATGTACATGAATTTATATTTATATAAATATGAGCTTCCATATAAAATCTCTCACTATTTTTATAACAACTTCAGTTTTTGAAACATTTCCATTGGAAAATTTCATGTTATATTCTTAGATCATTTCCTGGAGTTTTTATGGAGTTTGGGGTCCCCTTTATCCCCAATATCAAAATATAATAAATATTAAATATATTATTACATGTGATTTATTTTAAAAATAATGGATTTATTTTTTAAACAGTCTCATATGTGGAAATTGAGGCCTTGGTCATATCATAAATGTTGGATATACCTTAGGCAGGACATGAAGTTTGTTTGCATTAGACCTCTAGTTGATGCAATTTTTTCGACATATATTAGAGAAATTATATTGAATAAATAAAATATATAATTTAAGTATATAAATTAAAACTATATCCTAGAAGTAACTCTTTATAATCCCCATTATATCAATTTGATAAGGTTAGCTACATAACCCCAGGAGATTGAGAGTGTGGAAGAGCCTCAACAAGAATAGATTTCAATGAAAAGGGAGAAACATTCATGGATTGTATATTAGAATCAACAAAACTCATCATCATCATCTACGAGGATTCTTTATTCATCAATGATAACTACATCATTGATGTATGACTATTGTTTTATGGGTTCATCAATGTATTTGTCAGTGTTGTGTTTTTGGAATAATTTTCTATGACTTTAATATGAAAATAAATCTTTTCATTTAAAAATAAAATTATGATAAAATTATGTTGTGTGATTAATTAATTCATAAACTATTGAATAATCCTTATTTTCATGATTTCCATGACCATAGGTTATGATACATCATTTAGGATCATCATCATCACCTGTTTATGTGGGTTTTTGGATTCCACCATCCATTCTTCGTATTCATCGGTGTCTCATTCTTGGATGGTGGTTTGACCAATCCACATACCATTATTGTATTTGACCATTGTTGATTCTGGATGGTGTTTATTAGGTTTAATACCATGGTATATGTCTTGGTGGTTGTTCGATGATAATTGGAAAATACGAAGAATGACAGATTGTGGTAATTTCATGATTAAGGACATTCAGGTGATGTTTGGAGGTGAGAAACTATTATTTTCAAATTAACGGTTCCTAGAATCTGATTCCTTGAGTAGATTTGATATTGGTCAACATGGTTTTCTATATCATAAAGAAAATCATAGTGAAAGTGGTGGAATCGATGAATCTTATAGAAGAAGATAATCACTTTGCGAATTTTTTTATAACCCTCTTTGTAATTTGAAAGAAAACATGTAATTTTCCCTCATGGGTTTGGTGGATAGAGTTTTAGAACATGTTAAAAAAATGTCATGTAGCTTTCCACCACACATATTGTGAACCCATATTGGAATGGTAAACATGTACCAAGGACACATGTATAAGTCCCAGGGTGACCTGAAATTCCATATGGATCAAATCACACACTGTGTGTCATTAAATGCCCATAAACATCATGTACCCAAGTACATGACCAAGATCCTAGGTAGTGATAAATTCTATGTAACCTTGAATAGAAAACCTTGTATTTTACCTTGAATGACATACCTTATATATATTCTTCATTGGGATAAAAAATAGTCATGTGATTAGTCCCTTCTTTTCCTAACCCGTCCAACAGGGCCCCATGCCATGACTACCCCAAGCCTTCCTCAAATAGGCCAGGGGAAGGTGATTAACAATGAGTAGTATTATCACAGAAATGGGAGGCATTTTATGAAGTACATTTATGAACACACACATATCCAAGACAAAAAAATTTGAAATGTAAAAACACTAAGTAAACCATGCATGAAAACCATAAAATCCCAAAACCAGAGTTAAATAATGAAAGTACTGGAATGTAAATGGGGGAAAAATACAAACTCAACAAAAATCATTTGTAAACCACAAAGTCTAACCTGTATGTAAAGGTACCAGGACTCCTATCTGAAGCCGTAGAAACACCTCAACCTATATGATCTCGTAAAGCTCTCTACGTTCCTGGTCCACCATAGACTTTGTCAAAAGGTCTATCATCTATAGAAGACATGACACATGCAGGTAAAGACTGTGTAGGGGTG
Source organism: Viscum album (assembly GCA_963277665.1). Lineage (NCBI taxonomy): Eukaryota > Viridiplantae > Streptophyta > Magnoliopsida > Santalales > Viscaceae > Viscum > Viscum album. The sequence goes on along the minus strand of OY728129.1, from coordinate 744,984,113 downwards.
AGTATAACAATACTCTATAGGTAACCCTGAAACCATATAATGATACACAGAGGAAAGGTACAATCATATCAACACAAGTATATGCATAAAAAACATATAATGAAAATATCTAGATATACACAAACTAAGACACATAGTATAGAGTTAATTAAAAACTATCACATAAATACACTAGTGATTTAGCTTGGGGATTCCATGAAGTAATCATTTCAAAGAACACACTCTTGAGTTTGATATCCCTGATGATGTTTTTCTGGAAAGTACCGTTTTCAGGAAACTCCATGAGAGGGATACGATGATAGATATATAGATTGAGATACGATATATAAGATAAGAATCATATCCAAGGCCATGGGGTGATACCAATAACTCTATTTGGAATGATCCTCCAAATAGAGGATCGATGTCCTATAGGATTGGTCACGTCAATAGAAAGAACTCTACCTAGGAAATGTAGATGAATAAAAGATCCTCCCTGGGCCTTTAAGGGGATTCTTACACCTCTATCTATGAAGTCACTTTGAAGGGATCATACTCTTATGAGTAGGAAACAATACCTATTAACCTTTATGGGAGATATAAATGTAACGAACCCTAAAAAACTCATCTTAGATATAGTGAATGACTGAATCAATCCACATTTAAAAAGGGAGTTCATGGAGAGTGGTGGTCACACCTTCCATGTACCTTGACCATTGGCATTGCCTGCATAAATGGCCCATTTCACTAAAAACATGTCTGATATAAAACACACTATAGGTCTCAAAAATACGGCCTTAACATAAGGGTCTCAATGCCACATACATATCACTAAACAGATACACCATTTGAATGTTATGGGGGTTTGAAGTTTCAACAAAAGGGGGGTCACTGGGCCATGGACTGACTTCATGGTCAGTCCACTGATAGTGATGGTCAACCACCATGGAGAGTTGGGTAGACCACCACCCCCAACTATGATGTCTTCATGAAATATTGGTCGGTCGTGGCTTATAGTCGACCCTGGCCTGGTCCAACCTCTCTAGGTCTGACCCCACCCGCTAGGTTGATGAGTCCTACTGGGCCTGGCCCGATCCACCTGGACAACTCTTCCTGGGCCGCTCCACTAGAGATGCTCCAACTAGACCACCTATCTTACTCCATCTGATCTACCTAGCCCACTCCACTCAGCCTGATTGGCCCACTCCGCTCTGCCCACATGGCCCTATACTCGGCCTGCTCCGCTCTTGCCCTTCCTGGCCCTCCGCATCCACCACATCCTGTAGACCTGCCACATCCAATTTTTACTATGGATTTCCATGTCTAGAAGACTCTAAACCATGCAGCCACTATGGAGTTCCATGGGGAATAATTTCTAATTCCTCCATCCACAACCATTGCCACCACCGCCATCTGCAGCCACCACCATCGCCGCCATCCGCGACCACCACTGCGACTACCACCTCTTTTCTCCACACTGCCTCCCTAGAACTTGGCACCTGTGGTCGCTTCCATGGATCACTGAGACACCTCTGATGCCCCAAATTTGAAACAGTCACATATATGGTCACCTCAAGTCCTGATCTTCACAGATCTTGCCTCTGTTCATGGTTTTCCTCCAATATGGTGGTTCGATCACTTTCGGATCCCCTCAGTAAGTCGAGCCGCAACCATGAGGTTCTAATGGAGAATAACCCCAAGAAAGGGCTAGATAAAAGTGCAATAATTCCCAAATAATAAACCTAGGACTTTGTTCATGTTGGTGTTCAATCATTCTAGTTAGAAGGATAAATGAAGAGTAATTCAACGAATCTCCTGAAATTGAACCCCGCATTTTAATACCCATCCTACAATGATCAAGCCACGAATAAATTTGTTTGTGTATTGATCTGAATTAATTGTGACAATAATGAATGGGGAAAAAGAATTAATGAACAACCACCCTACCTAGAGTTTGGAGAAATTTTTGACAAAGAACGGTTGTGTTGTCCTCGTTGGCAGGATCGTTTGATTTCATCATGTGTCGATCATTGATCCACGATTATATCATCATTCTTCAAGGGAAATCATACATGATGTCCCTATAAATTCTCCAACATTCCTAGGGTTATACTACTAACCCAGGTATTTCTACATAATTAATCTTTTAATGGAAATCATTGATGTGTCAACAAAATAGTTTATCTTTAAATTATTAATGAAGATTATGTCCTTTTTGTGTTTTTCAAAATAAGACCTATGCCTACTAAAGTTAAATCATGGCTAGAGAATAGAAACAATTATGAAAAAAATAGTTTTCTTAAATCTTCAATCTAATTAATTGTTCATTAGTTATAGGGATTGAATAATAAATTATTTTTTTAAATTATTTTATTTATGGTTATGTCCATGGTGTATTTTTCTACATATGACCCATTCCAACCAAAGATATTTCACGCCTTGGGTAAATCCACAGCTCTATAATCAATGGTGCACTCAGATTTCTGATATGGGAACCCATTTATGAGTAATCCCACATTATCAGAATTTTTTTTCGTGGGATATTAAAAGATGAACATTTTTTAATAAATTATTCTGGGAACATCAGGCCTCAGAATCGCATGTCGTCTCAACACCAGGTCTTATAATTTCTTCAAATAATTTCTAAAAATAAAATCTGGAAAATATGAGTCATTATATTCTCACCAAATTTGAGCTTTATGTCCCCAAAATCCAAAACAAAGGCTACTCAAACAAAAAGATGACCATATAGAGAAAGATTATGAGCTCCTAATCCCATGTTCTATCATAGATATTCTTGTGATTACTCCAGACATAAACTAAGGGAATTTCTCACCGATGAAGGATCCTATCCTAGTGCTCCTCAATCTCCATTGGGTACTCTTAAAAATTTGATCCATCTACAATGTCTAGATCACTCCAGTCTTCTCAGATATGACATGTGGAATACGTCATATACCTGATCTAACTACATTGGTAGATCCAAGTATTATTCCACCTCAGTAACTATACACAGTATCTGTAATGGTATGATGAACCTCAGAGATAGCTTTCCTATAGACAAATATTTGTAATCCATGTTGAGGTGAGGCCCTAAGAAACACGCGATCTCCTTACTTGAACTAAAAGGGCCTCTATTTACTATCATCATAAGGTTTATGATGGATTAGTGTAGTCCTCATATGCTCTTGGATGATCTTCATCTTCTCTGTGGTAGCTCGTACTAACTCCAAGCTCATGAGTACTGACTCTCCTGGGTCAATCTAGTAAAGTGGTGACCTACAAGGTTGCCCATAAAATTCCTCGAATGGTTCCATCCCAATGGTGGAGTTATAACTGTTTTTGTATGAAAAATCCACCAGTGGTAGGTGATCCTTCCAATGTTTTCCAAAATCCAACATGCACTCCCGCAACATTTCCTCTAGATGCTGATGTTCCACATAGTCTGGTCGTCCATCTATGGGTGGAATGTTTTTCTCAAGAATAACTAATCCCAAAATGCCTCTGGTAATACCTTCCACAACCGGTATGTAAATAGAGCATTATGATATCAAACTATCACTGGTGGAACACCATGAAGCCGAACTATCTCTTTCACATAGAGGTGTCCAAGGCACTCTACTAAACTCTGCTCCCATATATTTAGGATGTGGGAAGACCTGGTGAGTCATTCAATGATCACCCATATGGATTCATTTCCAATGGATGTATGCGTTAAAACCATCATTAAGTCTATAAATATCCCATCCCACATCCATTCTTACACATCAAGGGGTTGGCGTTAACCCATTGTAACCCGGTGCTCAGCCTTCATTTGATAACAAGTGATGCATCCAGAGATGAACTCTGAAACTCCCCTATTTATTCATGGAAACCAAATCTAACATCAGTGGTCCTAGTACATCCTTTCCACACTATGATTTACCACCATAGGGAATGTGTGGAACTCTCTCAGAACCTCCTTCAACAACAAAACTGGTACAACTTTTCACCCTTTGAAAATAAATATGTGCTCGCCCACCTTTCATTTATCCTTAGGGAGTATGCCCTATGGATAAATGAGCATGTAGGGTATCTTAGTCGATATCTAAATGTTGTTACTATTAGAATATCTATAAGACCGGAGGGTGAAAACCATAAACTAGAGGAATATCACCACATCTATATCCATAACAGATAACTACAATGAGGTCAACTGGTCTGACCCAACATTCAGAAATCACAAACTAGATCTCCTATTGAGAGAATATAAAACCATATTCTTGTTCCCTAGAGTATAAAAAATTTTAAAGTCTTATTCCTGAAGGAACTCAATTCATCACCTATGTCTCAAGTTTCGATCCTTCTGAGGGAAGATATATATGAAAATCTTGTGATCAGAGTAGAAGATAAACCACTAACCCATCAGGTAGTGGCACCGCAGTTTCAACACAGAGAATATCACAGTTAACTTAAGATTATGGGTCACATATTTCTTCTCATTAGGTTTCAACTAGCATGAACCATGTGCAATCACTACTTTCCTTTCCACTAGGACACATCGAAGTCTTGTCCCTGATGTATCACCTAAAACTATGTACACAACACCCTCCTCTAGAAATTTCAAGACCAGGGCACTCATCAAACTCTGCCTCAACTGTTGAAAGCATTAAATTAAGGTAAACCTTTGAGAACCATAGTTCCCCTATCAACTGATCAAAAAAGAAAAATTTGGGCATTGTTCCTTGATAGTGGATACTATTTCTCTATATTCACCTGGTTTATGCACTACTAATCCACAAACAACCTCATCCTCTCTTCCACATTCTTGGAAAACAAAACTGAGGATGCCTTGGGTGAAAAACGGGTCTCACAAAGGCCCTTCATATACAAGTCCTTCAACTATTCCCTAAGCACCCAAAGCTCTTTGGGAGCCATCTGATATACTAGTACCAATATCGGTCCCATCCCAAGATTTAAATCATTGCAGAAGTCTATCTCATAATGAGGAGGTACTCTTGGAACGTCTTCAGGAAAAACATCCTCACACTCTTCCACCATCACAGGAAACTGAGGATTCATAACATCTACTAACACAAGGGTTAGGATATCTAGTTGATGAGTAATATGATGCACCCTTCTATATGTGAGTTCATCATGTGAGTCATGTGTTTCCATCTTCACCAACAAAGGAAAACCTAGATCCATCACTGCAGACACACCACACCCTTCACCTAAAATAATTAATATGGGAATTGACTGAAGATAACCAATCCATAACAAGAATGATTTCATAAAGAATAAATGCTGCCACCAAAAGGATCCAACCATAACTATCACCTCTAAGGGTATGATCACACTATCAGCATAAATGTGTGATTACCAAGTCTCCTCCAGTAGGTGTCTCTAAGTGTAAGGATCAAGTTAGAAGTTCAACCAAAATCATTGAGTCTTGAAAAAAATTAATGGAATGAAATGTTTGAATATCCTATGTATCTATCAAAATGAAAGATAAAGAAGAAAAGACAAAGATCATACATTGAATCATTCCTGGAGCCTATGGGTCATATGCATTGACCGCATGCAGTTATCCTTTCCCCTTTCCTCCATCTCCATGAGCCTCGCGTGGACCACATTGGGGTGGTAGTGGTAGTAAGTAAAAACATCAACCACCTCATGCTACTCTCTCAAATCCTCTACCAAATCCTCCACTATAATAATTTTCCTACTCATGTCATTGTATCTTCCTCGGTAGGTCATCCATGGTTTTTCTATGAGTAGCCTGGTGAGTTGGAAAGTCTCATGAATGATGTCCCCTATCATCACATGAGTAGAACCACCTCTATATAGGATGACCGAATCCACCCTGTGAACCCTGAAATATATATCCTATATCCCAAGACCTCCTCCTAAAACGTATCCCATGTTTGGATTCTTAAGAATAATGTCATCTCCCTACTACTGTGGTCTTTGAACCTGCCTATCCTCTGATGATTGTCATCGGATGTCTCAGCTTTGCTAAGAACCTATCCACCACCAATGCCTACTGAAGCACCCAAGAAGAAGCAGTATTTATCAGAGGGATAATACTAGCTTAGAGGTCTCTATACAGACCTCGCTCAAAGTGTCTAGTACGGAAGTACTGATCCCTAACCATATCCATCGAGTACCTGGAAAGGCTGGTAGACATCAATGAATAATCAACTACCATAAAAATTCCCTTCTAGAGCTGAAGAAGCTCTTGTATACTCACAAATCTAATCATAAGTGGTTATAAACCCTCTCTAAAGAGGTTCTCAAACTTTATCCATGAGAGAGTCATCTCATCTTGAGTCTTGATAGCTAAACTCCACCATCTCCCTACCGAGCCCTATGGAAGGCTCACTGCCATGACCACCATACGATCGGCTGGTGTCCTGACTATATGGAAAACTCCGGTCATCACCTCAATCCAGTCCTCAACTACCTGGGGGTCAGGCTCACCATAGAACTTGAGGGGTATCAGTCCCTAAAACATATGAATCGTTCTCATACTTAAATCTTCATCTACTGGTACTTAATGTAACATTAGTAGCTCCATAGGTGGAGGTATAACTAGTGAACCACCATACAGCAACATCAGGGAAACTGGTCCCTATACTGAAGCCTCATCAATGAGGGGGTAAACATCATGATTGAGCTACTGAATTCTAGATGATATGCATTATAGAGTCATCCTACAAGAAAACAAGATGTACCACAGTCAATGATTATATCTGGATGGTTGACTCAATAAGGAATTGGAAACCAAAAACCATCCCTATTTGATGCATACAACATTTTTTCCCTATAACCATTATTCCCTTGTACTGAGTCAAAACATCAGGTTATCATAGTCCTAGTCTATGGATACATCAATGTCCACACCAACACTGGAGCCTCTAGCCTAAAATTCTATCTCGAAACACTTAACACTATTTCCCCAAACCAGTCTCATAGACTCCCAGTCTTAAAGTATAACCGACCCGCTCTGATACCACTCTTTCATGACCAATCCAAGAGGGGCTCATGTTGTGACTACCCTATGTCGGCCTATAATATTCCAAGGGCTAGAGACTGACACCAAGTAGGCATATCACACAAATGAGAGACATTAGCCTAATTACCTATACATATGCACACATCTCCTATCCACAAAATTCTAGAAGGTAAACATAATCAGTAAATAATGCATATAAACCATTAAATCCCACAACCACAGTACAATATTTAGAGATCTAGAAGGTAAATAGGTCCATAATACAAGCCCACCAAAAAGATTCTATAAACCACAAATTCCAACCTATAAGAATAGGTACTGGGACTGTTATTTGAATCTATAGGAAAACCTCATACTGTCTAATCTCACAAAGCTTCATCTGGTCCTTGTCCACCTTGGACTCTGTCAAAAGGGTGCTCATCTACACACAACATGGCACATGTAGAAAAATACCATGCAGGGTTGAGTATAACAATACTCAATAGAACACCTCGAAATCTAAAATCCATACAAAAAGGAAGGGTACGATCGGCTCAACAGAAGTATATGTCTACATAACATATAAAAAATATCCAGATATACTCAAACTATGACCCACAATCTAGATGTAAGTCGCTACTACCACATCCCCACACTAGGGATTTAGTTTTAGGATTCCAAAAGGCACTCATCTTGGAGAAAACACTCATGATTCTGATAGCCCTGATGACGTCCATATAATAATTACTATTCTTAGAGAAATACCATGAGAGAGATACACTGATAGATCTGAAGAGAGTGATATGATACATCAGATGACGATAAAATCCAGGGCCATGGGGTGATACCAAAAACTAAATCTAGAATAAGACACTAATGATAGAAGTGATGTCTGGTAGGACTAGTTGATCCAATACTAATAACTCTACCTAGGGCACAAAGATGAATAAGGGATCTGCTCGAGGCCCCTTGGGGGATTATGAAAACTCTATCCAGTAAGTCTTGATGAAAGGATCATACTCTTATGAGTAGGAAATGATACCAACTAACCTTTAGGGATGAAATGAAGGGAATAAACCATAACAAAACTAATCTACGATATAATGAATGAGAGAACCAATCCACATAGAAAAAAGAAGTACATAGAGAGTGGTGGTTACATTCGCCAAGTCCCTTGACCCTAGGTAATTCCCATGTAAATGACTCGTTTCACTAAAAAGACATCTAAGATAAAACCCACCAAAGGTATCAAAAGGATCACCTCAATGTAGGGTTCCTAATGTCGCATACAGATCATCAAACAAATGCACTGTTTTAATGTTACTTGGGTTTGAAGTTTCAATATAAAGGTGGTTGTTTGGTTGTGGACCAACTACCATGGTAGGTTTCCTAGACCGATTGACCCCTGCTGACATGGTCAAACTGTAACGACCTGAATCAAGAGCCCCTCAACTGGTGCCCCGTCCCCGGTTCTCCACATGACCTCAAGTGCATTTCCCTAAATGCCAGAGGCAACTGACTAGCAGTGAGGGCCTTGGTAAGTTATCGGGGAAATTATTCCCTCATTTTGTAAGGTATACAAGGTAAAGTAAATAACAGTCAATATCAGAAGAAGTAAACAAAATAAAACAATTGAAACTGAACTGCAAAAGAAATGTATAATATAATAATGATGCATCATGGTACATGTATCTAAGGAAAGCAACAAACAAAACAATGTGCTTAAATACAAATGAGAACAAATAAATAAAGGTAAACATCAACTCCAGCAGCATCGAAAGCCTAAGCTCGGTCCTATGCTCCCCAGCTCTAACCAGTAATCATGTACCTGAAGTAGAAGGACCATAATCCTTATTCACACCTGCAACCATATAACCTGTTTGGGATAAAAAGTAAGACCCAGACAGGGTGTGAGACTAATCCCAGTAGGAAATCACCACCAGATTCATTCCTTACTATCAGTGAGCAATATAGCAAAAGGAAAGGAAATAAATGCAGCAGAGAAACATGAGTAATCTAAAGTAATCAATCATACCAATATCCATTCACATTTATTTATTAATTTAATTCACTCATTAAATTATCAACCAAGGAACCTAGAAAACAACTCTATATTCTCAAAGCATAATAAGTAACACAACAGGTATCTCAGTAGACTACCTAAACTTCAAGTAGTATAAAACACAAGATTGTTCTTTGTCTTGGTGGACTCGTCACAACCAACCAAACAATATTCACACTAACTCTCTGGGTGGATCATACTGGCAGAACCCTATAGTCAAGTAATTATACAAGGAACATACACTCTGGGAAACACTCACCGTTAATTCCCCTAAGGTCTTGCAACGAAAGCTATAAACTCTTTGAGGAAGAACTTATGTCTAATTCCCCCTATAGTCTCAAAACGTAACTAAGGAAAATCTAAGAAAGCACAAATTCTGTAGAGACCCTAATCTTAATGTACATGGAAATTACATTACTTTTGTGGAATATTTAGTACATAACAAAAACACACACACAAGGACTGTAATAGTTTAGTGTCTTTGGAAACTCGGAATATAATCTTCTAATGATGGTGAAAGATCTTCAACATCTCCCATAAATATCTTCCTTTTTTTTCTACCTAAAACCTTTCTTTATATCCTGGGGAAAAGAAAACATAAAAGGGTGAGCTCAAATGCTCAGTAAGGGTAAACAAAAGAAATATCAATCACATCATATTCATAAGAACATAACATTTTGGACATCTTAACCTACAAAACAGGTCATAATATCATAACATGGGATAAATCATAGTAGTGAAATGTAATACCAATAATTATAACTTAAAATATGAAACTTTGTGGCATACACACATAATCATAGAGAATCATTTCTTGTTAGTCAATACTCATTGCTAAGACTATCTTAGTGGACAAAGTCCATTTCTGAACCGAGTTAACTCCTCGTTTCAGTCCTATTTCATTGAACCGGTATAACCTACCGTTCTAGCCATGTCTATCTCATGAGATATAAAATCTTTACCCAATGAATTGGAGGGAGATATAGGTCCCACCCATCTCATAATGATACCATTCTTATGTGTTCTACAAAATCATTGATCTTACATCATTGCATAACCCATGTAATAAAAATGGGATTCTTAAACATCATGACATCATAAAACAATTCATATAAGATAAAGGAATTCATAAAAATAATTCGATCACAACATTATCAAATCAATGTAATAATAGGGATAGAAACATAACCCTTTATTATCTTAGACGGAAAATAATTTTGATAAAACACTTGAACTCCATTCTTGAGGAAAATATCCTTTCTACTTCAAAAACACTTTTCCTTTCTTAACATGTCATAAAATTCTAAAATAAAAGAAGTTGATTAAAAATAAACTTGAAAACTTGTAAAGTAGGATTCTTGGAAATAATGTTTTAAAAATCCATTCATGCCGTATAAGTTAAAAAAACAGTCTTCTCATACTTTTGTCGGAAAAGTCAAAAAGTACCTCGTATGAAAAACGACAAAAGATTCCTTTCATATCTTTTACCAAAAACTCACTGAAGGGTAAAATTGGATTTAAAAAATTGTAGGTGGATGGAAATAATATTACATATTGAGGAAACATGGATGTGGATGATAAAATACACCCTAGTAAATACCAAAGTATAAACAATCTCGGATAAAAATGAGATTTTGATATTTCCCTTACCTTAGGTCCACTTTGCTTCGTAAGTGTCCGAACCTCCTGTATAATGATTTAAATAATGTCATTGACTTATTCCAGAATCATACTCATTGTTATGATATCATATATGGTTCACTTATGACTTTATATTACTCGTTCTTTTGTAAATTCCATGTTAAAGAGCGTTTTGGGTAAAATCATTTCATTTTTCGTTCGTGTTTTGACTTGTAATTATTGATATGATTACTTAGATCATGATTACTTAAATAAATAATGTAGAACATTATTTATATATAATATATATTCAGAATATACATATATATAATGGATTGATAAATGGAAAGAAATACACCATTCATGGAGATGGTAGGCCGTACGTACGCATGAATGCTGTTTTCGTTTCATTATTGAGTTGAATGGAATTAAGTTGATGAAATACATATATATATACATAAATCCAGTATCATTATTATGTCATATATTTCATTATTACTTATTATATATACTTTATAATCAGTATTGAATGGTTAACATGGAGAATGAATCTCATCGCGTCGCGGAGACGGTAGTCCGTACGTACGCACGAGCAATGATATCGTTCTCATGATTGTTGAATTGTATTGGAGAGTATGTATACAATTTCAGAATCAATATCACTTTACAATAGTCATATATAGTAATTATTTACACCATTATACCCATCCAAGTAAGGTGGTGGTGGAAAATAGATTACACCACGGCGTGGAGACGGTATTCCGTACGTACGCACGCGCGGTGATTTCATTTTCCGTAGGATGGATAGATGGTGAAATAGGGTTGTTTAATACTTATAATAACATATCAGTATATTAGTGGTACTGATGTTATTACTTCATATTGAAGGAACCTATTAATAAGAAGTTGAAGAAGAAATAAAGTTGAAAGAATCGGTAACGGACATTTACCTCTTCTTTGAAGCGCCTCTTTGAGATCTCCTTTTAGGGCACTAACATTGGTCTTTGAGGAATACCAGAACCTCTAGGATGTTTCTAGGGAAGTGGAGAAGATAATTTTGCAGGGTTTGGCCGAGCATGAAGGCTCAATGTGGTGTGAGGAAGAGAGGGAGGAGGTGCCCTTTTATAAGGGAGGAGAGGGGCACTTTGGAATAACTAAAAATATTATTTTCTTATAAAGACAAATTCTATTTTAAATAGCTCCCAATTGATTTATTTAGAAGCTAAAGTTGGTATGGGTATCAATCCTCTCATCCAATATAATTTAGACAAGTTTAGGTTACTATTTTTACCTTATCATTTAGATTTAACATTAAGTTAAATAATTTTACTTTAACCGTGTCTTCTTGTGTTCTTATACTATAAGGTTAATAAACTTACAATAAGCAGCCAAATGAACCCCAAGTTTTTTATTATTAATATATATAACCTTATATAAGTTCTTTGTCCTAACCATAGATTTTTAGGTATAAAATAACAATTAATAATATAATATTTGTTTTAACAACTATTTTATGTCAATTTTGAGACTATTTAGTAATTGATTTTTGTGAAAATCATAACAGAATTATTAGTTCGAAAAATGAATATTAAATCAATACTAACATGTCATATTACCCTATAAAATTGTTGTAATTCATAAAAAGTCTCAGATTACATTTATTTGGGTATTTATAACATCAATTATGTCAATATTTCATTAATAATATAATTACTGTATCATCATTGTGTCATAAATAAATTAAATTATTTAATGTCTAAAAATTACAAATAAAATACCATTATGTAGGAAATCTATTTATCTTTCTAATTAATATTTATAGTAGAATTTATCTTATGTATAACCCCATATTAAAAATTATTTACTTATTAAACTTTGATTTTAACTATTTTAACCCTTCTTTAAATAAATTAATAATAAATGTCCTAATCTAATCCAAGTGGGACTAAATGGTCATATTTTATTACTAAGGTTGTTTTTGGTCGAATTAAACTTGTACAATATAATTAGGACATGTGTTAGGGTAATAATAATATCATTTTACCCTTAATTACCGTATTTACGTTTAACCATGGTAAAAAAAAGTAATAAGTTATTATTCACCAAAAATTATTTTCATATCATTGAACCACATTTTACTTACTGAAATCAATTGTGTCTCTTGGATTTTTGAAATTCCACTCCCAGAAGCGGTAAAATTATGTTTTATGAAAAATTCATTTTTTTTAACTACCACTTACTGGTTTCACTATTCATCAAAAAATGAAAGTTTCCAGAAAAATACAAAAAATTAGGTGTAATCTATATTTGATATTATGAATTCAAAAATGATGTCTATTTTACCAAATTCAAAACATATCAGTTTCATTAATTAATTTAAAAATTAATTCTCGTCGTCAAAACAAATAGGGTGTTCTTAATAGATCATAACTATCAAAAGATTGACATTTGTTTATGTCTGGTTTAAATGTGAAATTACATTCAATGACCAACATTGTATTAAATTGTAAAAATATATTCTAAATATACTTTAAAACTAATCAAATTAATAATTTATCACTAATAATTATTTCGATTAAAAAGGTTGTTTTTAATTAAAATTTAGTAATTTTCACTATTCATCAGAAAATGAAAGTTATCCGAAAAGTACCAAAATTTCACCCTAAGCTAATTTCGATATTCCGAATCCAAAAATGAATTCCATTTTGAAAAACAAAATTTACAAAATTTTAAAAAGTGGTTATTACTATTCATAACAGCTAGTTTTAATAATATTTTAATAGCATATCATTGTTTAGCGAAACTCAATATTGCGTACAACACACACTATCGTGGAAGGTCACGCTTGCGTGTAATGCAAGGCAAGTCAAGGATTCATTTTGTGCAAGCTCCTTTTGGTGTAGCATACAACATAAGACATTAATGAAATTAAAAAGAATATTTTTCATAAAATCTCGGGGTGTTACATTCTACCCCCCTTCAAATGAATTTCTCCCTCAAAATTAGTCGGGGTTATAAATGATTTACTCCTTGAAAGTTTATTTAATAGAAACCCACATCGTAAAAAAGCATACCAAAACCAATCTTTAAAAACAAAAGTATGAAACGTAACAGTTACCCAAATAAACTAATCTCTGGGTTTCCACATAGATGAAAATATGGATATGGAAGAGAAATATAACCATCATGTTCTGATGGAGAGTGGTAGAGAACATGGCTATGGAAAAGTCAGCAATCACAAATCCATAGATTTGTGATGATCTAAGGTACCATCTGATTCATCGGATGTAAGGGCACTAGGACAACATTTTTGGATTTCAAGATCATTAAAAGAAATACTTACATGATTTTGGTACAACTTCACTATTGTTCGTTAGTTGAACAATTTCCAATTCATCCCTTAATGAAATGAAGTTGAATTTGTTATTCGTGATGTGTTAGCAGATCATGTGATAGAATGATGGGTCATTCCATCTGTCTCAAACAAAAGGTTATAAAAGTTATCAAAAATACATAAGTCCATCTATAGTGAGATTAATCATATATGGTTCCTAAAATGGACTTATAATTCATATATCATACTTCTTAATATAATAAAACTAGTTTCTACTAAACAGGGACTTCCTGTAGGCTAGTGGTAGCCGATAAAGGCCATTCGCACTTCGGTTGTGGGTTCGATTCCCACATCCTTGTCCGATGCGATGGGCTGTCGCTCGTCCTGCAGGTTGTCCTTTTTCTAAAACTAAATTACTATATCATCCCATCAATAATATCGAAAAAAGGTTCTATCCTCAAACAATACTAACTTATGTCCAACATAATCCATTCCAATCTTTAGGCTTATCTAAAATACTTCGGTCCAAGCTCATAGTATAAAGAAAATGATCACGTGAATGCCATCATTTATCCCCCATATATCATAAGATATATCTTGTTGGTCAAATTACAAACATGTGAATACCTTAATCATGTATTCTCTTGAAGAATGAATATCCATTGAACCTTATTGAAAACATGAATGTAGTTAAAAGTTAACACTTTCCACATACCAAAATCCTCAAAATTCTATATCCTCAAACCATGATATCACTTAGTCCTTATATCAATCATGAGCTCATGAATACTATCAAACATATTAGATTCTCTATATCCCTTCATTATGTGCATATCATCTATTTTCCAAAAATATTTCAATCACTTTTCATGGTTACCGATGCCATAAAATTTTTGAAGACCAAAATAGACCAAAACATAAATATTCCAGTATTCCACGATACTATATACAACATTATTCTGGAATCCCATTACATAAACACTTAATCATTCCACCACATGGTTGTCATATTAAACATCGCCAATGGTGATTGCATGTGACTTCCCTTTGTCCATTGCCTTAAGTGGTTGCTCATATTGACCATCACTAACCCTTGGATTAGGGCATTTATTAACATATTGCCCAATTTCCTTTCACTTGAAGCATTGAAGTGTAGTAGGTTCATTCTGTGTATCCCTTCCTTTGTTTGCATCATTAGGCATCTTCTTCCCATCATTGCGGCATTCAAATGCCTGATGACCTTCCTTTACACATTTGAAACATTTACTTGTCCCTCTAAGACAATATCCATCATTCTTCTTTCCACACTTTGAGTATAAGGAAACATTCATCTTCTTTTCACCATTATTTTGAGATTTCTCCTTGAACTCCATCTTTTGTTTCATGTCAGAACTATGAGATGGATAAGTAACACCAACTTCCATTTCTTCCTTGATAGCACAACTCACAATTTCTTCATAGCTACTAAAGTATTTTATAGCTAATGCCCTTAGAAGATTTGGTTTTAAGACACTGAAGAATCGATCAACTTTACTTTCAGGTTGGATGATAAATCCAGATGCATACCTCGCAAGCCTTGTAAAATTCGCTTCGTATATACCAATAGATTCATCATCCTTTTGCTTTAGTTCAAGAAACTACTTCTCCGTCTTTGTTCGAAGAATACGAGGGAAGTACTTATTGAAAAATAAGTTCTTGAACTCGTCCCATTCCATGGACTCAATTTCATATCTTTGCCTCGTATTCTTGATAAGATTCCACCATTGATCAACTTCACCTTCCAAACAATATACTGCTAAGATGACTTTATCATGCTCAGAACATTGAAGAACTGAAAATATCTTTTCAGTGGTACTGATCCATTGTTCAGCAACAAGTGGATCAGAAGACCCACTAAAAGAAGGTGGACGTTTCCTCATGAAGGACTCAATAGAATGTTGTCCCCTTATCTACTCATTTGGAATTCCAGAATGATTCATAGCTTGTGTAATTATAACAATAAGATTATTCACTCCATCTCCCATAACATTTGTTTGTTCAGGAGGACAATCATTGCATTGTCCATTACATTGATCAACACGGTTCCTTCGGGTTCCAGCCATCGTCTAAAACCCAAAAAGAATAATGTGAGAGGAAAAAATCATGCTAGGAAAAACAACATAATAAAGGGGGAGTATCCTCAATATTTAACATCTTAGGTTAAATTCTATGATCTTTACCATAGTTCTAGGACTGTATCCTATACGTATACTTATCCTTAGGGACATCCCTAGACATACCTTAGAAATATCTCTAGGGATCTCACGAACGTTTTCGCATCCTAGTTTCCAAAGGTTGACTAAACCTTTCCTCTGATACCAACTGGAGAGACCCTAATCTTAACGTACATGGAAATTACATTACTTTTGCGGAATACTTAGTACATAACAAAAACACACACATAAGGACCGTAATAGTTTACTGTCTTTGGAAACTCGGAATATAATCTTCTAATCGTGGTGAAAGATCTTCAACATCTCCCATAAAGATCATCCTTTTTTTCTACCTAAAACCTTTCTTTATATCCTGGGGAAAAGAAAACATAAAAGGGTGAGCTCAAATGCTCAGTAAGGGTAAACAAAAGAAATATCAATCACATCATATTCATAAGAACATAACATTTTGGAAATCTTAACCTGCAAAACAGATCATAATATCATAACATGGGATAAATCATAGTAGTGAAATGTAATACCAATAATCATAAATTAAAACATGAAACTTTGTGGAATACACACATAATCATAGAGAATCATTTCTTGTTAGTCAAGGATCATTTCCAAGACTATCTTAGTGGACAAAGTCCATTTCTGAACTGAGTTCACTCCTCGTTTCAGTCCTGTTTCACTGAACCGGTATAACCTACCGTTCCATCCATGTCTATCTCATGAGATATAAAATCATTACCCAATGCATTGGAGGGAGATATAGGTCCCACCCATCTTATAATGATACCATTATTATGTGTGCCACAAAATCATAAACCATACATCATTGCATAACCCATGTAATAAAAATGGGATTCTTAAACATCATGACATCATAAAACAATTCATATAAGATAAAGGAATTCATAAAAATAATTCCATCACAACATTATCAAATCAATGTAATAATAGGGATAGAAATAGAACCCTTTGTTATCTTAGATGTAAAATAATTTTGATAAAACACTTGAACTCCATTCTTGAGGAAAATATCCTTTCTACTTCAAAAACACTTTTCCTTTCTTAACATGTCATAAAATTATAAACTAAAAGAAGTTGATTAAAAAAAAACTTGAAACCTTGTAAATAAAGCTTCTTGGAAATAATGTTTTAAAAATCCATTCATTCCGTATAAGTTAAAAAAACATTCTTCTCGTACTTTTGTCTGAAAAGTCAAAAAGTACCTCGTATGAAAAACGACAAAAGATTCCTTTCATATCTTTTACCAAAAACTCACTGAAGGGTAAAATTGAAATTAAACAATTGTAGGTCGATGGAAATAATATTACATATTGAGGAAACATTGATGTGGATTATAAAATACACCCCAGTAAATACCAAAGTATAAACAATCTCGGATAAAAATGTGATTGTGATATTTCCCTTACCTTAGGTCTGATTTGCTTCGTAAGTGTCCGAACCTCCAATATAATGATTTAAATAATGTCATTGACTTATTACAGAATCATACTCATTGTTATGATATCATATATGGTTCACTTATGACTTTATATTACTCGTTCTTTTGTAAATTCCATGTTAAAGAGCATTTTTGGTAAAATCGTTTCATTTTTCGTCCATGTTTTGACATGTAATTATTCATATGATTACTTAGATCATGATTAATTAAATACTGAATGTATAAAATTATTTATATATATTATATATTCAGAATATACATATATATAATGGATCGATAAATGGAAATAAATACACCGTTCATGGAGACGGTAGGCCGTACGTACGCATGATCGCTGTTTTCATTTCCTTATTGAGTTGAATGGAATTAAGTAGATGAAATACATATATATACAAATAAATCCAGTATCATTATTATGTCATATATTTCATGATTACTTATTATATATACTTTATAATCATTCATGAATGGTTAACATGGAGAATGAATCTCATCACGTCGTGGAGACGGTAGTCCGTACGTACGCACGAGCGATGATATCGTTCTCATGATCATTGAATTGTATTGGAGTGTATGTATACTATTTCAGAATAAATATCACTTTAAAATAGTCATATATAGTAATTATTTACACCATTATACCCATCCAAGTAAGGTGGTGGTGGAAAATATATCACACCACGGCGTAGAGACGATATTCCGTACGTACGCACGTGCGGTGATTTTGTTTTCCGTAGGATGGATAGATGGTGAAATAGGGTTGTTTCATACTTATAATAACATATCAGTATATGAGTGATACTGATGTTATTATTTCATAATGAAACAACCTAATAAGAAGAAGTGGAATAAGAAACAAAGTTGAAAGAATCGGTAACAGACATTTACCTCTTCTTTGAAGCGCCTCTTTGAGATCTCCTTTTAGGGCACTAAAATTGGTCTTTGAGGAAGACAAGAACCTATAGGAAGTTTCTAGGGAAGTGGAGAAGATAATTTGGCAGGGTTTGGCCTAGCATGAAGGCTCAATGTGGTGTGAAGAAGAGAGGGAGGAGGTGCCTTTTATAAAGAAGGAGAGGGGCAGCTTTGGAATAACTAAAAATATTATTTTATTATAAAGCCAAATTCGGTTTTAAATAGCTCAAAATTTATTTATTTCGAATCTAAGGTGGGTATGGGTCGAAATCCTCTCATCCAATATAGTTTAGACAATTTTAGGTTCCTATTTTGACCTTATCATTTAGATTTAACATTAAGTTAAATAATTTTACTTTTACCGTGTCTTCTTGTGTTCTTATACTATAAGGTTAATAAACTTACTATAAACAGACAAACTAACCCCAAGTTGTTTATTATTAATATATATAACCTTATCTAAGTCATTTGGCCGAACCTTATATTTTTAGGAATAAAATAAAAATTAATAATATAATATTTTCTTTAAAAACTATTTTATGTCAATTTTGACACTATTTAGTAATTGATTTTTGTGAAAATCATAACAGAATTATTAGTTAGAAAAAAGTTAATTAAATCAATAATAACATGTCATATTAAACTATTAAATTAGTGTAATTCATAAAAAGTCTCAAATTACTTTTATTTTGGTATTTATAAAATAACTTATGTCAATATTTCATTAATAAGATAAATACTACATCATGATTGTGTCATAAATAAATTAAATTATTTGATGTCTAAAAATTACAAATAAAATACCATTATGTAGGAAATAGTTTTAGCTTTCTAATTAATATATATAGTCGAATTTAGCTTATGTATAACCCCATATTAAAAATGATTTACTTATTAAACGTTGATTTTAACTATTTTAACCCTTCTTTAAATAAATTAATAACAAATGTCCTAATCTAATCCAAGTGGGCCTAAATGGTCATATTTTATTCCTAAGGTTGTTTTTGGTCGAATTAAACTTGTATAATAGAATTAGGACAAGTTTTAGGGTAAGAATAATATCATTTTTACCCTTAATTACCCTATTTACTTTTAACCGTGGTAAAAAAAAAGTAAAAAGTTACTATTGACCAAAAATTATTTTCATCTCATTGAACCACATTTTACTTACTGAAATCAACCGTGTCTCTCAAATATTTTAAATTCCACTCACAGAAGTGGTAAAATTATGTTTTATGAAAAATTCATTTTTTTAACTACCACTTAGTGGTTTCACTATTCATCCAAAAATAAAAGTTTCCAGAAAAATACCAAAAATTAGGCCTAAGCTATATTTGATATTATAAATTCAAAAATGATGTCTATTTTACCAAATTCAAAACATATTAGTTGCATTAATTAATTTAAAAATTAATTCCCGTCGTCAAAACAAATAGTGTGTTCTTAAGAGATAATAACTATCAAAAGATTGGCATTTGTTTATGTCTGGTTTAAATGTGAAATTACATCCAATGACCAACATTGTATTAAATTGTAAAAATATATTCTAAATATACTTTAAAACTACTAAAATTAATAATTTATCACTATTAATTATTTCGATTAAAAAGGATGTTTTTAATTAAAATTTAGTAATTTTCACTATTCATCAGAAAATGAAAGTTATCCGAAAAGTACCAAAATTTCACCCTAAGCTAATTTTGATATTCCGAATCCAAAAATGAAGTCCATTTTGAAAAATAAAATTTACAAAATTTCAAAAAGTGGTTATTACTATTCATAACGGCTAGTTTTAATAATATTTTAATAGCATATCATTGTTTAGCGAAACTCCGTATTGCGTACAACACACACTATCGCGGAAGGTTGCGCTTGCGTGTAATGCAAGACAAGTCAAGGATGCATGTTGTGCATGATCCTTTTGGTGTAGTGTACAACACAAGACATTAATGAAATTAAAACGAATGTTTTTCATAAAATCTCAGGGTGTTACAAATTCCCATTCCCGTAGGTCCTGCGAACGATTCTAATTTATAACAGACTCTCCACGGAGGCCCTTAATCGTCAATTCCCTCTTTAGTCTACCACACCAGGTTCCCACTACCCTGAGTAGCGTAGTCGTGCATAATAGAATTTTAGAATCCCAAAGTAAGCTCAACAAACTACTTAGATAATAGATACAATGCATCAAAAGCATATAAACAACATGAAATACATGTAATCAATTATATCAAGGCAGGAAAACAATGCAACAAGTTATGCCTCACAGGCAACCTAAGCCAAACAATGATAAATAGCCAAAACAGGGGGAACACCCATGGGGTGATCCTAAAACATGATAACAAGAAATTATCAATCATCTAATAACCTCAAGAATACATGAAATATATGGAAGATAACAATAAATGATCAAAACCCTTACCCGAGATACTCGATACATGGGTATCCATCCCTTTTCCCCAAAAACTCAAAGACATTCAACGTAGGGAAACAAACCATCTACCTCGATCCTAGAAGATCGATATAGTTGAACCTCGGCATGTGAATCAGCCTAGAATGGAGAAGATCTTCAAAAACATCTAAAACGTTCAACCTTGGATAACTCTCACAAGAGAAGGAATCAGGAAACGTGGCCAAAGAAGAACCAATAACTGAACACTGCGATTCTATTGCAACTGAAAACGTTCGATTAGGATAAACAGTGATGGATCGGTGGCTCAGAGAATATTCGACATCCTCGGATGATCTGGATGTAATTACGTGGAGAAGAAGATGAAAATAGGTTTAAGACGCGACCCCAGTCTGATTAATGAAATAAAAAAAAGTACATAGCATGTACTTCATGAGTACACAACGTGTACTCTCCCTTTCCATACACCACATTAAGAGGCCTACATATCACCTCTACACACCATGTGTGTGGCCTCGACACAGCCAAAACACGACCTCACACGGGAGAAAAGTACACAGCATGTATATAGAAAATTTCCATGTTTTCTTTTTTTTTTTCTAAAAAACGACCAGAAACGGAAAAATTTACCTAAAACGAAGATCTGGGTTCTTACAAACATCCCCCATTAAATAAATTCATCCTCGAATTTCCCTAACTTGGTGGTGAAGAAGAAACATTGAACAACTTTGGCCACTGTGATTGTATATTGGCCTCCCTCTCCCAAGTCTTGTCCTGTACACGGCCGTGTTGTCATAGCACTCGTACTAGAGGAACAAACCGGACAAAGTGTATCTTTTCACTACGATCAACAATCCTGATAGGATACTCCTCAAACGATGCATCCTGATCCAGCTCAACCTCCTCCAGTTGAAAAACATGATACAATTCTTAAAAATAGCGGCGAATCTGAGAAACATGGAAGCCGTCGTGCATTGCCTGGTACCTCTGAGGAAACTGCAACCGATAACCAACTATACCAAATCTCTTCAAAACCTCAAACGTCCCGATGTATCTCGGTGAAAGATTACCCTATCTTATGATCCTCTTGTGTCCCAACCTCGGGGTAACACATAGGAAAACCTGACCCCCCAACCTTAAACTCCAATGGTCATCTCCGCTGATCAGCAACAAATTTCTGCTGAGACTTTGCAGTAGCCATGCTTTTTTGAATCCACTCCACCTGCTCCGTGGTCTTCTGAAGAAGACGATGTCCCATCATAGCTACCTCTCCTACCTCCAGCCAACACAAGGGTGATCGGCACGACCTACCATACAAATCCTCATAAGGTGCCATCTGAATAGTTACTTGAAAATTATTATTATAGGAAAACTCCACTAGATGTATATGTCTCTCCCATGAACCACCAAAATCAAGGACACATGCTCGTAGCATGTCCTCTAGCACCTGAATCATGCACTCTGACTGGCCATATGTTTGGGGATTGTAAATTGTACTCAGAAGTACCTGTGTACCCAAAACCCTCTGTAGCCCTTGCTAGAAATGCGACGTGAAGCGGGTGTCGCTATCTAAAATGATAGTACTTGGAACCCCATTCACGCGTACAGTCTCACAGATGTACAACCTTCCAAGGTCATCAACATGAAAGGTCTCCTTAATCAGCAAGAAGTGAGAAACCTTTGTGAGCTTGTCAATGAAAACCCAT
Organism: Viscum album; assembly: GCA_963277665.1. NCBI lineage: Eukaryota > Viridiplantae > Streptophyta > Magnoliopsida > Santalales > Viscaceae > Viscum > Viscum album. Next base: position 744,961,448 of record OY728129.1, on the reverse strand, counting down.
ACCGCGTCATTCCCTTGAGGCGATCTCGGTAAACCTGTCACGAAGTCCATCGCGACATCATTCCACTTCCACTCAAGAATGGGAAGCTACTGTAAAAGCCATGCCGATCGCTGGTGATCTACCTTCACCTGATGACAGGTGGAACATCTCATGAAAAAACCAGCAACATATCTCTTCATACCTGGCCACCAATACTGGCAGTGTAGATCACGATACATCTTGGTGATGCCAGGATGAACTACCCAGACTGAGGAATGAAAGTATTTCATCAGCTCCTCGTGTATATCTAATGGCACCCATACATGTCCCTGGTAATGCAAGATCTCATCCTTGCCTATGGTCTATCCGGGAAGAGGGTCCTCTTCGGACACACTTTCCTGTAGGACCAGGCCTTCAGAATCTAATAACTACCTCATACGAACTCGGTTGAGAATCATAGAAGTAACAATTATAGAAGATAGGAATGTCTGCCCCTGTCTGTTGTGCACCTCTAAATGCATCTCAGAGAATAGAGACATAAGCTTCCACTCACTGCTGGCCTCCTGAAATACCTGTATCTAAGTCCTCCTGCTCAGTGCATCAGCCCCTGCATTTCCGTTCTCAGGCATATATGCAAGCTCAAAATTGAAATACTGCTAGCACTCAACCCACATCCGCTGTCTTAGATTCAAGTCACGCTGCATGAAGATGTAATTGAGGCTCCTGTGGTCAGTATACACCACAAAATACTATTCCAGAAGATAATTTATCCAACAATGCAAAGCATGGACAACTACAACCAACTCCAGGTCATGCGTAGGATAGTTCCTCTAATGTGGCCTCAACTGACGAGATCCATACGCAACAACATGATTTTTTTTCATAAGCACTGCTTCGAGCCCAATTCCAGATGCATTACAGAAAACTGTATAACTCTTGCCTGGCTCCAGCAAAACTAGAATCGGTGCTGAAGTCAATCTCCCCTTCAGCACCTGATAGGTTGAATCGAAGGCATCTGACCAAACATACTTCACACCCTTCTTAGTCAAGCCCATAAATGGTGATGCTAAGTGTGATAATTCTTGTATAAACCGCTTGTAGTAACTAGCTAGCTCTAAGAATCTTTGTACCTCGAAGAAATTCTTTAGTTGCTCCCATGTAACTACTACTCTCACCTTCTCTGTGTCTACTGATACTTGTGTCTCTGAGATGACATGACCCAGGAAGTGAACCTCTCCCATCCAAAATTTTCACTTTGAGAGCCTAGCATATAACTGATGCTCCCTCAGTTTACTCAAAATGATCTCAAGATGGGTATCACGGTCGTGTCGAGTGTGAGAGTACACCAAGATGTTGTCGACGAAAACCACCGTGATGGAATCCATGTAAGGATGAAAAACTCTGTCCATCAGTGCCATGAAAATTGATGGCGCGTTTGTGAGACCGAACAACATAACCAAATACTCATACAGACCATACGTGCTTTGGAAGGCTGTAAGAGGTATATCAGATGGTCTGACACGCAACTGATGGTATCAAGATCTCAAGTCGATCTTCGAGAACACTCTTTCTCCTCAAAGTTGATCAAAGAGATCATCTATCCGTGGTAATGGATATTGGTTCTTGACTGTCAACTGGTTTAGCTTTTGATAATCCAAACAAATCCTAAGGGTACTGTCTGCCTTCTTTACAAACAGGACAAGCGGACCCCAAGGTGAAGTACTGGGTTGGATGAAACCCTTGGCCTGTAACTCCTCCAACTGCTTCTTGAGCTCCTGCAACTCAGGTGTATCCATCCTATAGGGAGGAATGGACACTGGTTCCACTCTTGGAACAAGTCAATAGATAAGTCTACCTCTCTCTCTGGAGGCAAACCTGAAAAGTCTTCTCGAAAGACATCTGGAAAGTGATCAACCACTGGAGGAAAATTTACCTAAGAAGTCTTGTGGTCATACAGATATAAGCTAGAAATCTTGGATGTAACACCACCCAACCCATGATGCTTTGGTCTAGATCTACTTGCCTGGACATCCCATTCGCCCTTGTGAAGAAAATATCCACCCTCTGTTGATGTAAAACTCACCCTGCGACGATAGAAATAGACAAATGCCTGGAAGGGAACTAACTAGTCCATCCCGAGAATGAAATCATAGCCCTCCATCTCCAAAAAATAGGGACTCTATGAAAAACAACACCCACCAAACTCAAGGGGCAGTCTAAGCACTGACGCATGCTAACAGTTCAAATTCCCAAGGGAGTGTCTAGAATCATCATACCCTTAGAAGTATAAACTGTAAGTCTAAGTCTTTCCATAGTATGCACAAAAATAAATCTATAAGAAGATCCTGTATTGAAAAGTGAAGAGGATAATACTGAGGCTACTAAAATCGTACCTCGAACTGTAGAAGGTCCAGGATCCTTCTCCTGATGAATCTTCTCTATTGTGAAGGTTTGGACTGCACCACGGCCCTATGTAGTAGCCTGAGATCCCTGAGATGACCCTTCCTAAGCCTGACCACTGCATCCACGACCTCTACCCTAGCCTGAATGACCTGAAGAACTCCAGCCCCCAGTTTGATGTGGAACTGGTAATATTGCTCCTGAGCATGGAGTTGAAACTGATCCTCTTTCACTAGCCACTGGAAGAAGAACCTTGTAGAAATGCTGAAGATGACCTATCTTGTAGCATGATCGGCACTCCACTGGGTCTCTTGGAAACTGAGGCTTCTTATGCCCGTTTTTTCCACACTGATAGCACACCACTTGGTTTCCAGAAAGAAGATCTAATCTACCAGAAGGAATACCTCACTTCCTCGAGTCACCTCATATGGACTCTCTATGGAGCTTCTTGCCATCTACCTGAAAAGATTCATCCCTGGAAGCTGAACCACCCTACTCCACAGATCCAGTCTCCCTCAGGTTTCTCTCTGTGATAAACTCCTGGTTCACTATTAGAGTGATATAAGTCAACTGAAAGACATTCACCTGTGAGATGATATCCAGTCCGAGGCCTTCCTCATACTTCATTTCCAAAAATAGCTCGTTATTCCTTAGAATGGGAGTGAAACACTGTAACTCTATAAAGAGGGAGGAATAATCCATAACTGTGAGAGTACCCTGCTGCATGTTCATGAACTCTCTGGCTATGTCAGCCCTCAGTGTGGCCTGGTAGAAGTAGTCATAGAACATACGCTGAAACTCATCCCAAGCCATAGCCTATTGGTTACCTGTCTGTGAAACCCCATCCCATCATCGCTTGGTGGAATCTCGCAGCATATAAGTCACGAGCTTCACTCTCCTCTCAAAGGTGTCTCTAGATGATCGAATATGGACAGCATGGCTTCTAGCCATAACTCCGCAGCATGTGGTCCTCCATCCCCTGTGAACGTGGGGGGATGCTGCTGCTGAAAAACCCATGTTAGCTCTGCCATAGATGGGGCATGATGCTGAGCTCCCTGGAAGGTGTGCATGAACCTCATGAAACCATCTCTGAACTGAGCATCGACACCAATGTCCAGAATCACTGTAGGTTCCATGTCTAGAATGATAGGGGGAACTACTGGTAGTCACTGATCTGTAGTATCAGGCGTATGGTCACTACCTAGTTCCTAACGTGCAACAAAAGGACGTCTTGGTGCCATGAGTTTACAAGATCACAAGCACATCATTATTAAAAATTAACACAGTTTCAAATTAAAGGAGTAAAATAGAAAAGGAGAGAAAAACTGAATTTTTTTGGAAAAACATGACTACACGGCATGTAGTACCACTACATGGTGTGTTTCCGGAAATTTTACCCTGGGCGTGTAACTTGGACATACATGGATGTGTAAACCACCCGACTACATGACATGTTCTCAAACTACACGGCGTATAACAACCCCTTTTTCTCTCTTCCCGATCACTTCTACACGGCTAACAACACAGTCTGTCCCAGCAGAAAATGACATGGCGTGCTTGTCCTCTACACAGCGTGTACTTAAGATCTATCCCCTGTTCGTGTCATTAGTCACACAGACTGGTATATGGACCACTACTACACAACGTGTCAAAGGAGACATGACGTGTACTTCACATGCCTTACCCGGTACGTGTTGTTAGTGACACGTCCTGACACATGATTGACACTACACGGGGTGTTCCATACGGATACGGCGTGTACGCGGAAGGATAACACCAACCCATGCTGTTGGCTACACTGCCAGCTACATGGTCAACTATACACGGCATGTTCCCAAGGGACATAGCATGAACTTGAAGAAAACCCCCGACCTGTGTTGTTCGTGACATGGCTGAATACCTATTCCAAACTACAGGGTGTGCTATGCTGGTACACAGCGTGTTCCTACAGGAAACTTTACAACCTTTTGTCTCTAACCAACACAGTCAGGGACACGGCTAAAAACTACTAGGCATGTATGCATAAAGTACACGCTGTGTATTCTAGTTTTTTCTAGAAAATAACCTCCTAACTACACCGGATCCTAGAAAACACAGGAAAATAGTGTAAAGGTGACAAATTCTGATCTTTGGGGGGCCATACTCTCCGCGAATCAAAGATTGGCATCAGAACAATGGATATAAAAAGTAAAAAGTATAAAAACTCATGATCCATCAAATTCCGATCCTCGAGGGTCCATAACACCTCTAAGACCAATGTTTTGCCTCCATGATAAAGAAGCTCTAAACATACGATACCCTATCAACATAACAGGTATTCTATCACAGCAGCTATCACAACAACATGCATCTTCTATAACAAACTCTATCACAATAGCATGAAAATTATAATACAATCTAGAAGGCATGAAAAAATGCATGAAATTTGATTTTCTAAAAATTTCCTGTATGATGCATGAGATGGAATACCCTCATCTCATCGGGTTGCAACAAAATATAACCACAATCATAAAAAAAGTAATAGCACAAAACAAGTGCACCACCCAACATTGAAATCAATTAAACTGTAACATTTGCAAAAACTCAAAAATTGCAATATTCGAGGTAATATGGATTTTCCCCTATTCATGGGTTCGAGAACTCCCGGGCACAACTATTTACCATTTATCTATTTCTTCCTATCCCTGTCTAATATCTCTAAACATTAAGTCAATAGAAAAGGAAAGAACCACTCTGATACCACTTTGTAACGAACTGAATCCAGAGCCCCTCAACTGGTGCCCTGTTCCTGGTTCTCCACATGACCTCAAGTGAATTTCCCCAAATTCCAGAGGCTTCCGACTAGTAGCGAGGGCCTTGATAAGTTATTGGGGAAACTATGCACTCATTTGGTAAGGTATAAAAGGTACAAGAAATAACAGCCAATAGCGGATGCACTAAAAAACATACAACAACTAAAACTAAACCGCGGAAGCAATGTATAATATAATAATGATGTAGCATGGTACATGTATCTAAGAAAAGAAACAAACACAACAACATTCTGAAATAAAACTGAGAACAAATCCCTAAAAGTAAACAGAAACTCCAGCGGCATCGTAAGCCTAAGCTCAGTCATATACTCTCCAGCTCCAACCAGAAATCATGTACTTGAAGTAGAAGGGCCACAATCCATATGCACACCTGCAACCATATAACCTATTTGGGCCAAAAGGCAGGACCCAAACAGGGTGTGAGACTAATATTAATAGGTAATCACCACAAGATTTGTGCCCTACTGTCAGTGAGCAATGTAGAAAAAGTAAAGGAAATAAATGCAGCAAAGAAATAGGAGTACTCTAAAGTGAACAATACTACCAATATCTATTCACATTTTTTTATTAATTTAAATCACTAATTAAATTATCAACCAAGTAACCTAGAAAATTTCTCTATATTCTCAAAGCATAACATATAACACAACATGTATCTCAACAGACTACCTAAACTACAAGCAGTACAAAACACAAGATTGTTCTTTGGCTTGGTGGACTCGTCACGACCAACCAAACTATATTCACACTGACTCTCTGGGTGGATTATACCGGTAGACCCATATAATCAAGTAATCATAAAAGTCACAGACAATCTGGGAAGCACTCAACATCAATTCCCCTACGGTCTATCAATGAAATCTATAGACTCTATCAGGAAGCACTTATGTCTAATTCCCCCTATAGTCTCGATACATAACTAAGGACACTATAAGGAAGCACAATGTCCCATTCTTGTAGGTCCTGCGGATGATTATAATTTATAACAGACTCTCCATGGAGGCCCTTAATCATCAATTACCTCTTTAATCTAAAACACCAGGTTCCCACAGCCCTGAGTAGCGTAGTTGTGCATAATCGACTTTTAGCAGATGAAAGAAAGCTCAAAAAACTACTTGGATAATAGCTACAATGCATCAGAAGCATATAAACAACAGGAAATACATGAAATCAATTATATCAAGGTAGGCATACAATGCAAAAAGGTATGCCTCACAGGAAACCTAAGCCAAACGGCGATAAACAACCAAAATAGGGGGAAGACCCATGGGGTGATCCACAAACATGCTAACATGAAATTATCAATCATCCAATAACCTCAATCATACATTCAATCTAAGGAAGATAACAATACGGGATCAAAACCCTAACTCGAGATACCCGATACATGGGTATCCTGCACTTTGCACCAAAAACTCAAAGACCTTGAACGTAGGGAAAAAAACCACCTACCTCGATCCTAGAAGATAGATATACTTGAACCTCGGCCCATGAATCATCCTAGAATGGATAAGATCTGTAAAAAAGTCAAAAACATTCACCCTTAGATAACTCTCACAAGAGAAGGAATCAAGAAACATGGCCAAAGAAGAACTAAGAACTCACCATTCTATTGTAACTGACAACGTTCGATTCGGATACATGGTGACGAGTCGGTGGCTCGGAGATGATTCGGCCTCCTCGGACGGTCTCAACATAATTAGGCAGAGAAGAAGATGAAATTAGGTTTAAGACATGACCCCGATATGATTAATGAAAGAAAAATAACATTACATGGCGTGAACTTTATGAGTACATGGCGTGTACTCGCCCTTTCCGTACACCGCATTAAGCAGCCTCCACATCACCGCTACACACCGTGTGTGTGGCCCATACATAGCCAGCATACGGCCACACGTGGGAGAAACGTACATGGAATGTACTCATAAAGTACATGGCGTGTACTTAGAAAATTTCCATATTTTCTTTATTTTCTCAAAACTGACCAGAAACAGAAAGAAATACCTAAAACAAAGATCTGGGTTCTTACACACACGATAGCTCTGCTGGCCATGGCTCAAGGTTGACCTCCACAGTCGATCATGTCCCCATTCTACTGCCCTGGTTCTGACCCATCCCACTTGGTCGACTCGATCGGATGGGTATGGCCTGACCTACTACGCCTGGCCCATTCATCCAACCCAACCTTCTCAACTTGGGATGCTCCTCCTGGCCCACTTGGACCACTTGGCCCGCTCTTCTCATCTTGCTCTGCTTGGCCCATCTGGCCCTCTGCTCAGCCTACTCTTCTCTAGGCTAAGCTAGCCCTCTGAGTCACGCATCACTACTATGTCGACTGTGTCCTACAGAATCTGAACCATGCAGCCACTGAACATGTTCCATGTGGATCATCTTCTGCCGATTCCATCTACAGCCACCGCTCCTACCGCTATCCATGACCACCACTACAACTACCACCTCATGTCACCGCATGACCTCCCACCACCTTTTCGGACTGCCACACTGCCTCGCCGGACCTCCACATGGGTGGTTCCTTCCTTGTACCATTGATCCACCTAAGATTCCTGAAATTTGATATGGTCATAGATATGAGCTCTTTGGGTCATGATCTTCATATATCTGGACTCCCCTTGTGTTTTCCTCCAATCCCCGGATCCTATCATGTTCGGAGCCCCTCAAAAAGTTGAGTCGTGGCCATGATGGTCCAATGGCGAAGAATTACAATAAAATGGGAGAGAAAATTACAATAATTCTCAGTGAATTAAGCTTGGAAGTTTTCATGTCAACCTCGATTTTTTCTCTTTAGAAGTATAAAAAAAGAGGAATTCAACAAATCTCCCAAAAATAAACCCCACAATTTAATACCCATCCCGTAACGATCAAACCACGAATCCATATCTTCATGGATTGATCCCTGTTCATTGTGAGAATGAGGAACAAAAAAAATCATCAATAAAAAACTGACCTACAAGTATTTTGGATCAATATTTTAAGAAGAATAGTTTTGTTGTCATCGTTCACGAGATATTTTGATTTTGTCATGTTCCAATCATCGATCCATAATATGGTCATCGATTTCCAAGGGAAAATCCTCCAATCTCTCCCTATATATTCTCTAGTGTCCCATGGTTATGTCGATAACCCTGAGATTTCTTCTAAAGGATAATTTTATAGGAAATAATCACTACGTAAACAAAATAATTTATCTTTAAATTATCTAATGACAATTAAGTCTTTTTCTGGGTTTTCTAAAGAAATCCTATGATGACTAAAGTTAAGTCATACCTAGGAGAAAATCCCATTAAAAACTCAACTGTTGTCTCATATTTTTAATCCGAGTCACTATTTATGTGTTATTTGGATTTCAAAAGAAAATAATTTTATTTAAATAATTTTATTTATTGTTACGTCTATGGTGATGTTTTCTCTAGATGATCCAAGATGACAAATGTTATGTCCCACCTAGAGTAATTATACTAATATGAGATCAATGGTTCCCTCTGATATAGGATCTGAGCTCCCATTTTTGAGTTATTCAAAACTTTCAGAAAAGTTTCATGAGCTTGATATTAAAAACTAAACATTATTCAATGAATTATTTCAAGAACACCTGGCCTCAAGAATCACATGTTGTCTCAGTTCCTAGTATCTTAATGTTTCCAAATAATTTATAAAAATAAAATATGTAAAATACAAGTCATTACACTTCTATGTATATTTTAGAATATGATGTGACACTGGCCATATTGATGATATCAGACATGCGGTGCAGGTTGGTGCATGGAACAACCTAAAAATTTAAATATTGAAATTTCCATTATAAATAAGTAAAATATAAAATAAAAACTAACATAACCATATCTTTAATTAAAAATATAATATATTTATAATATTTAATTTTTGATATTAAGAAAACATATAGTATTGTAATAATTTATATATATATATACCATTATTTAAAATAAATGATTAAAAAATATTTATTAAATAATTTATAAATTATATATAAAACTAATTTTTATTACTCATATATGTTGAATATAACCAAATAGATCTCATTTTTTGGATTCAACATATGAAAATGAGTTTAGGAATATATTTTTTGTATTTTTTTGAAATAGTCTCATTTTAGATGAATAATGAAAATCTAGTTTTTAACAAAACTATAAATTTTATCATCTATGAATGATCAAGATGTATTATGAAACTCTAATAATGGATCAATTATGATTTTAATTGTTAATACAATATGTTTTAAAATATTATAAAACATATTTTAAAAATTTATAAATATAAGTAATGTTTCAAATGAATGAATATCTTTTTTATATTTTATTTTAATTAAATGATAATTTTGTAAAAATATATATTGGATTGATTATAAATCCACATAACTTTTAATTTATTTATAATAAAAAATTTAATATACTTAAAATCAAATATATTTATATTTTTTTCATACACATAAATTTTAAGCTTAAAAATAAACTTTTTCTAAAAACTAGTTTTGATGCATTACATGTGCTATGAAGTTATTATATTATTGTTAAATAATGTTTTAAATGTAAATTATTTATAATATATCCAAAAAAGTTAACATAAATCCTGTAGTTATTAAGATTCTATTAATAAATTAATTATATTATTAGATGAAGAATGTTTCTAAATTATTTATGTGTTATGAAAATTTATATTAACATTTTTTATTATCAGTTTTAGAAATTGAGTCATATAATTTTATGAATGTTTACAATAATAATTTTTAAATTAAAGAATGGGGTAAATTTAATTATTATTAATATAGTTAGTTTACCCTGATAAATAATACTTACCACATAAAAACATTAATTTTATCAAATAAAGATACTATTTTAAATAAATTGTAATTTTTAAAAATAAATGGATATATTTTAATTAAGAATATAATATAAAATGTTGAAATATATAAAATTTATTTAACACACATTTAATTAACATTTAATTCCAAATAATATATAGAATTTCAATTAATTAAAATGCCTCCTTTTTTACTAAAACATTTTTCTACACGTTATATGTTTTAATTTAATAGTTAATTTTATAATATTTAGATATATCCAAAATTTGGATTTAAAAAATAATTTTTTAATAAAGTTCATATTATTGTTTAGTGATATAATAATTTCCGCAATTAATATTTATTAAATAATATTAATTGTAAAAATGAATTATCTAATGTGTCTCACATTTAACTAAATCAAGTTTACACCTAGATATTCTAAAGTACATTTTTTTAGTTGGAATGCCATACCTAGATGCCTCACCAACATTTTGACACCTAATTATCTAATATTATCAAACCCACCTAACCTATATGTGATACCATTATTACTCATTACCATGATTAATTTTACATAGAAAATCCTCTTTTCACTTGTAAAAGGATCCACTCCCACCCATTCAGTAATCATTATCCACCATAAAGGAATTGATCATGATTTTTCTTCACCTATCCATCTCTAATCTATCCCTAAGAGTTCTTATGGTTAAAAGTAGTACTCCTAAGCATTAACAAGTTACTTATCAAAGTAAGGGATGATCTCCCCCTCATTTTGATTCAAGTAAATATTTTATATTAATCTCATTACTTTTCCACTAATTATGATTTCATATTTTTATAATCAAAATATTACTACCCAAATAACAGCCTAATTATGAGATGTTACCCTTAACTATTATTAAACCCATTTTATAATCCATTTTTGTTAAATTGTAATGTTGGAGAAATCACTTACCGATTATCTCCCTCCTATTCCCAATTCAAGAACTTCCTTTGTTATACGACTTTTAGTTTCCATATGATTATTTATCCATGTGTTCATAATATATCCTTTACCATTCAAATGATTCCATAATAATGACATTAAACACTTAAATCTCATAATACCCATTTCATATTCCCATTTTGTATATATTCCATGACGGTGGAATCACTGCATTATTCTCCCCCTCCTATTTTTAATTCATGAAATTTCTTTATTATAAGACTTTTGGATTCCATATGATTATTCATCTATGTGATCATAACTAACATTTTACTATCCAAATTATTACCTATGGATGAGATAATTGTTCTTTAAAGGGAAATAATAAGACCATTATTTCCTTAAAATAATGTTTTTTAATTTTGAAAAGAATCACCAATACAGTTAGTTTTAATTATTACTTCCCCTATATTATTTTATTTAATTTACCTACTTTGGAAACCAATTTTTTTATGAACTATGTTACTTATTTAAAATATTAACACCCAAAATGAATTAGCCCCATCTTCTTTTAATTCATATGATATATACTTATGTAATTATTTGAAATAAGATTATAAATCCCACTTATTCTTTATGGGTTTTATCTTTCTTATACTTTATATTATGGAACATGTATGCATGTATATATTTTTATAATGTTATGGATGGGTCTGGAGTTATATATCTGTATAATTCATTTGTTAATGTTTTCATCTCATATGATACCATGTATGTTGCCTAAGAGATTAGCCTAAGAACACTATTATATGTATTAGGTGGACTCGAAATTATATACCCCTCTAATGTATTGGATAACACCTTATATATCAGGAGATGTTATGCATGGGAATAGTGAATTATTCTAATCCATTATGGGAATTTTTTCACTATATAATGATTTTCCTGTGGGTAAACCTTGAACTATTCATACAATTCCAAGATTTATACTGATTCCACGTATTATGGTTCTATAATCTTATGATGTCATTATCTCATTTCATTATTAAAAGCTAATGATTTTTCTAATTTTATTACTTCATGTTATGCCCCTTGTCTCAAATTTTATGATTCATTAACTTATTTATTCTCTAACAAGGATTTATAGATCACCCTTTCCCTTATGTATTATCCACATGGTGTCATTTTCTATTTTAAATGTCCAATGAAAGTTAAAATAACTATATGTATTTTTAAATAAAGAAACTATAATTTTTATTTGTTATGATTTACTTTTATGTCTAATATCAGAATAGACTAGAAATATAAATCCATGTATTGTACATATTGGACTTCATGAAATTAATTGTGTTAATGGGTTGTCTTGTCAGTTTTGGTATTAAAAAATGATTTAGTTATTTTGGAGATTAATACTAGATAAAATTATTGAAAACCCTAGGGATAAGTCTATGTAGAGTATAATAACATAAAATACTTCCAATGTTTTGGGTATGCAGTTTTTCATGAAATTAAATCTTTATTTGGATACTATATGTGGATTCTGGATCTAATATTGATGTATCTTGGGGTAAAAACAATGAGAAGGTTGTATTGGATATTAAATTCATCATCACCTAATTCCCAAATTTTTTTTATAATAATAAACATGGTTTTACCCACTTGGGGAATACGATTTTCATAATCCATACAATCATTACAAACCATTATGAATGATTTGAATATAACTGTATGCTAGGGAACTTAATAAGAAACATACTATGGATAACCAAGATTGAATCCTTTAAATTAATTTATATGGATTATATGTCATTTATTGGTCATTTATTCTATGTTTATAGCTTCAATTATTTTCACTCTCACCCTACCATTATTTTAGAAAATGTTTCAAAATAGTTGGAATTAGACTAACAACATATATACTGGGAAATCTGATGATTTTCATAATAAAATTTCAAACATGATGGGAGAAGGATTTGAGAACATCATGAGAGTAATGAAAAAATACTAAATTTCTAAATAATATTTTGAATCTTGTAAACTACCCTCATAGAGATAAATTTGTAATTGATTCATTTGTACAATATATACCTACTACTATTAGTTTACTTTCAGATCCCTTAATTTCCTTTAAATATATCAAAAATATTTGGAATATATTACCCATACTTCATTTCTTTGAGTATGAAATTTTCATACATGTTGTTTATTGTCTTAAGGGAGAAGTCGATCAATGATAAAAACTAAAAAAAAAGAAAATGTAATATATAGCATCAACGGATTGGGATGAATTCAATAGGATATTTATTATTAATTATTTTCCTCACACGCTCCAACTTTAAATGAAGAGTTAATTCATTTTTACAAAGAAAAAATAAGATTAATGAATCATGTCTTATATAAAGATAAATTCAAAAGGATATCATAGTATGAATTTTTATTTTTAATTACCAATGAATGTAATATTGATCCTATAATTAGTAGGATATGAACAAGTTTACGAAGGGATTTTGAAATTAATTACTTCAATAGTAATTGAAATTTTTTCAGTTGTTCCCTCAAAGATGAGTTAGAAATTATTGATTTTTAGTGGTCTCAGGGGAATAGAGATAAGAAGTGATAAATAGAATTTAATTTTAAAGGATCATTAAATAAATCTCATGGAATCAAGTGGATTCAACTAACTACATGTCAAAAGTGCAGGAATAAGTATCCAAGGAATTTTCTCAAGGGGACCATGATATGTTTCATGTGTGGATAAGAGGGACATCAAGATAATAAATATATAATTTAGAAGAAGAAGACTATCAATATTATAAAGGAAAATAAGTTATTGATTAATCTCCAGAGTATATGACAATGTTCTAAGTATAATGAACATTTGAATTATAAAAACTAGATCAATAAGACATGGGTTATTAAAGATAAATAGGGAAAATAAACTACAAGGCCAAGTGAGAGAGATTTTTTTTTATCCGATTACTGCTAGAGTAGATTAATATGAATACATGATGAAATGTATACTAGTTATTCATTAATTAATATGGATTCACTATTTTATTTTGGTTATATGAATTCATTGGTATAATTGATAATTTGTATAAGTATTAAAACAAAATCACTAATCAGTGTGGTTGAATAATTAGTGATGATTGGAAATGGTGAAATTATTACATCTCAAGTATTTAAATCCTACCCAGTAAATCTATGTCGGATGAACCATCTAGAAAAACATTTCATGCTCCCTATAGTATAATTTTATTCAATACTAGGAATTGAATTAATATCTATATTCATACCCCAAACCATTTTAAGGTGAAAAAAATAAATTTTTATATCCCAAATCGTCGTCTAATTCAATATAGGTGTCATATAGAGAATGAATATTCTTTATAATCATCACCACAATAATTAATTTTTCCCTTTCTAAGTAGGAATATCTAGATAAAGTGATATAAATAATGGATAGGGTTAACATTGAATAAATTCACATTATAAGGGAATATGAAAATATATTCCCTAAAGAGTTGCATGCTATTCTCCCCTATTGAGAGGATAAGTTATTAGTTGATGTTATACTTTAATTTCTATCATTGTATATGAATAATTACAGAATAAACCCCATTAATCTATTAGAAATAAAGAAGAAAATACAGGAAAATATTGACATGGGTTTTAATCACCCGTGATATTCACTATATGGTGACCCATCTATCTTTGTTAATAAGAATGATTGGTTAATATTCCTTTTTATCAATTATCATGTTCTCAACAAAATCATGTTAAAGAATAAGTATTACCTACAATAGATTGATGTCTTGTTTTATAAGGTATGTCACTCTTAGTATATCTCTAATGTACACCTCCAATTAAGATATCAATAGTTAATTATATGAAATGATGTTATTTCCAAGACCCCATTGCATACAAGGTGTGGTCAATATCTATTCAAATTCATGCCATTTAGACACACTAATGCTCTAGTGATCTTTATGGATATAATGAATATAGTATTTAGAGATTACCTCGACAAATTTTGTTGGAGGTTTTTCCCTAGAACCAACCACTTCATACTTTATATTACTTATATATTCAAATAATTGAATGTTAATTTAAATAAATTATCACATATAGATTATTCTATTATATAAAATTGATTTCACAGTGTTCTAGAGTTTCTATCGCATTAATAAAGTCATAATAGTTCCCCAATTTAATGAGAACCTTGAGATGATATGGTGATATCACATAAACATAGTTATATGTATGGATAACAATCTATGATAGGATGCATGGTATGTAGACGGTTAGGTGTAAGTACTCTTAAGTTGATGAGGCTTCTTCTCATGAACTTCACGCTTTGTAATCTCCAAGACCAGATATTATGAGAACTGTCCTATTTGTATAAATTCCACTGATTTTTGTGTCATCAGGTATTCCTATTGAAGAGTGTGTGTAATGGTCCTTACACATTAAGATTAATATTTATTCATGTTATGGCTTGTACATTTGGATGTATTTTTTAAACCATAACCATAATTGTTTATTAAAATATTGGATACGTTGGGTGCATCATGAATGAATTGTTATTAATAATAAGTTGAGGAAGGATTTGTCCCTTCCATCTCCATGAAGGTTAGTATATTGACCCTTTGATTGAAGTATGACTATATCATAAATTCCATAGTCATGGTGTAACAGTGTTTATTTCAATTTTTCAAAGAAATAATTATCAAGATAATAGATTGATGACACAAATATGGAACCTACTGGATGAAACCTTATGACAAAGGGATTATATAACACATTGAGTGTTCATATGTCACTGTGAAAATTGGGAAAATAATTTATTTCTCTTAGGTTGCTTGACTAGTTGCAATACAATAATCATGGAATTTAGACCAACTCTCCTATTTCCATTGGGAAAGAATTGAAGATGGTCAAAAACTATGAATTTTTTATTGATCTCAATTAAATTCTATTTGAATATATTTAATGGAATAAATATTATTCTCAAGGAAGAGGATGAATTTTATTTAACTTTTATTGATTGAATAAATTAAATAAATATTTATTCACCTATATGTGAATAAAATTTTATTTATTTATTTTATTGAATGTTTAATAAATAGGATTTTTTTAGTCTGTGAATAAAATATTTATTTATGAGTAATATATTTATTATTTCATTTAGTAAATATCAAGGAGTCTAAACAGACCAAGACCATGTATAGTGATAAATAATTATTTTCAAGCCTATAAATATTGTTTATCATATTCACATGTTTTTGGATTAAACTTTGTGTATCCGAGTACATGCTGTGTAGTCTACATTGGTTAACAGTTTAAATCTAACAATCTATTTGGTAATTATACATTTTCAAACCATATGAGACTAACAACCTGGAGAATTTATGATATACATTATGTTTATGTAGTGTAAACAGAGTATATTTCATAAATTTATGTGTCTGATATACACGTTGTGTTATTTGGACACACGACAGTAGAGATACATAGTGTATAGCTATAGTCCACATATCTTGTAGTCTCTCGATCAAGAACACACTGATTCTTTTGGAACGTTGCATGGGAATGTGACATTCATACGACATGACATGTATTAGTCTTGTACACATCATTGGATCCTTCCATTATACACAATGAAGATCTATACGAGTATCTTGAGCACACAAAAATTAGATAAAATGGTGTGTAACTAGCACATAAATATTGTGTTTTCTGACTTAGTCGATATTCCAAATCCCTAGTAATGTAAACTGGATACATGAAAATCGAGGTACACGATGTGTAACTGGATTAAATTTCATATAGTCACCCATTAATGGATATAATTAATAAAAATTAAATAAAAAAAATCTAGCTTTAAAAACTTATTTTATTTTCTGGAACACCATTGTGTGTTTCAAAGTTTAATTATTTCTTTAAATAATTTTAAATGATAAATTAATTTATTGTAATAATTATGTCATCATTGGTTCTGCAATTTTTTTCCATGAATTCCATAAATTATGGGTATCTCCAATTAAGTTTGGATTATAGTTAAGATGAAATGGAATTAATTAATTGATTATTTAATTAATGAAAACATGTTCTTCTTTAAAATTACTAATCAATAAATAAATGAATGTTACCTAGTTACTTACCTGCATTCATTGCTGGTATGACCGATCATGATCTTGACTAAGACCTATGTATGTGTTAGAATTTATTTAATTTAATTTATTACCTAATTTTTAAATTATTTAATATGAAATTATATGATGACCAGTGATTCATCCTTCCATCGATTATTATATAGGACCTATGTGTCCTTGATTATTTTTTATCCCCTTTAACCAATCCATTAGTTCCCCTCACATGCATGTTAGTTGAAAATAATTTTAAATAATGGGGCATCCCAAGGTGCATGGATGGTATTCAAGACCAAACCATAATGACACATACTCAATGATACATAGGTTTGAAGTTGGAATGCTATAAATTTTTCTAAGACCAATGAATGGAGTTACTCCCCTTAGTTATAGGTTGATTTATTGTCCACTCAATAAATCATCCATTAGGTAAGCTAATGATAAGGTCATTTACATTATTTATTTATTTCTATATATGTATTATTTATTTAATATATACATGACCACAATCACATAAATAAATGAACCATTGTTCAGTGATGGAATTAAAATAAATAGAATATGCATAAATGTTTTATCAAACATGGTTAAATTAATTAAGAAACTTTCAGTTAATATTAACAGGAGATGTAAATGATGAAAGAAGATAAAATTTATGAATAATTAAATAAGATCTATCAATCTAATATTATTTTAGACCAAACATTCCATGACTTGATTGATAATATAACCATGAAACTAAGTGTACTACATGGCCAAAGTCTGGAAATTTACTTTTATCAGGGAGTTATTATGAGGGTTTTAGGTTGAAGTAACTAAAAATTTATTGATTTTAATGAAAAAAGTTTATTAAATGTTTTTTGGACCCATGTGTTGAGGAATTACAAGTCATTATTTTAGGATTAGGGAATCCACTTAAGGGATCAAGGAGCTATAATCCCATAGTTGGTTAGAGTGCCTACCTAATTACATTATTATGGTTTTCATGGACAAAGTATTGATTGTTAAGAAAGGTAATGGGGGTCCTTGCAACTAGAATTTCCAAGAAACTAAAAATTATATGTTTAATGATGAGGGAAATTGAGACATGATAAAATAGTGGTAAAATTCATAAAATTAAATTATTATTATTTCTCACATTAATTGTTGTCAATTAATTACTAATAATATATTTTAATTATTATTGAAAAATGGAAAGTGAAACTAAAAAATAGTAAAATAATTCATTAAATAATGGTATTTACTTAAAAACCCAAATTTTATGATGTGGTACAATCATTTATCTGATGAAATATTATCATAAAATTATTATTATATTTTAGAATCACCTATTCTAGTTATACCACCATAGTTGGTTACATAACGTGAAAGGGAAGCCTACCAAATAGATGTTCAAGATTCTTATTATGTCCATTTCATTATATTATAAACTATTAGTAAAGAGTTTTCTATATAACATAAATACATGGATGAAAAAAACATAATAACATATCTCCATTCTCTAGAGAAAGATAATTAAAGGATTGAAATAAATAATTTTTTCAGTGCACTATATCGGTGTAAAATGGAAGATGGAAATATAGCTACATATCATGCATTCAAAATTTTGGGGTATATTGATCAATTACTGAAATTGGGATTCCACTTGGCTAATAAATTATCCATTAATATTATTTTATTATCCTTACAACCATGATTATCCTTATTTATCCAAGCCTGGATAAACAAAATGTATAAGTCTCTTAGGATATTTCTATTTATACTTCACCAAGAAAAAAAGGAATGGTTGAAACATATTTCTCGTCCTTTTATGTGAAGATTTTTAATGGTAAGGATAAAAATATTATTAATAATATAATACCAAAAGATCCTTCACAACATTGTTCAAAGAGATAAAGGATTCAAGGTAAGAGGAATGGACAAGAGAATATTTTCTTCTCATATAAAAATCTTAAACATTATAAAATAAATTTCAATGAATTGAAGAAGAAATAATTTTTATCCACTTCAGGTATATTCGTAAATTTTGTTATTAATCACTTGTATATAAAATTAAATGTTCTTACAATATTTATTTATTTAAAAACATAAAACGAGAAAGAATAGAAGGGTTATAGAGTGAACTCAAAAGAAGCTAATAAAAGGTGATTCTTATATTATCCAAAGGGAGCTTGATAATTCTAATTTCTAAATGGATTGATCTATATATTTAATAAGTGTTAGAAAAAAATTTATCTTAATTTATATCTAGAAATAATGATTTAATATTTCACAATTGGAATAAATTTTTTATGGTACTTCAAATACAAAACTATTAGTTTAGAAACTATTGAATCTCATATATCCATTACAATTAATGATGAATATAAAATATAGGACTCTTACCTCATCATGGAAGGATAATTATTTTTAGAATACATCAGAATTTAGTTGAATTTATTATTAATTTTGAATTTTTATTAGCCTCATTTGGGATAAGATACTAGATATACAAACGAGCTAGTTATCATGTTTTTTATAATGAAACCTTTATACATAAAGGTATGACACAATGATTTTAAAATTGGTTCAAAATAACCATTGCACTATTCTAAAGGTAATGGTAAATTCATATATTTCTTGATATTATTTTAATAAATTTTAGAAACAATCATTGAGGTTAATTAGTACACTAGGTAAAGACAGATGAATCTCCGATCTAGATTTTATAAGATCATCTTATCCAAGTAGGGATTGTTTAGACATATAGAGTAAAGGTTATACCAATCTCAAATTTACTTATATACATTAATTAATTAATGAAATTAAAAAGAATATTAATGAAGAGTCTTATATATATATATATAACATTCCATAATACAATCCAAGAAATATTTTTCAAATATAACTACAGAAACCAACCATATTCCAACTATATTGTATAATTGATATCATATAAATTGAGATATGATAAGA
This sequence comes from Viscum album, assembly GCA_963277665.1. Taxonomy (NCBI): domain Eukaryota; kingdom Viridiplantae; phylum Streptophyta; class Magnoliopsida; order Santalales; family Viscaceae; genus Viscum; species Viscum album. The sequence continues at coordinate 744,941,405 of OY728129.1, read as the reverse complement.
ATATATTATGAAATTACCATAGGTTGTTCTTGAATACCCATTAGTCATAAGTTTTTCTAAGCTAAAAACAAACATTAAATCACTAAGATTCATCTATATTAATGATCTGAAAGACATTAAGGATATTAACATATTGTTAAGATTGACTATATTTCAATAAAATAAACCTATGTCTTTGAATATAGTGGGGGAAGAATTAAATTATAAGGTTTATGTCTCTTGATGCACATAAAGTGGATAGTTATAATAGACTCTACTAAACTTAGTGGGAGGAGAAGTTCTAGAGAGACCTATTGTATATGAATTCATAACCAAAGGGGTGGTTTAAATTCACCATGATGGGTGATACATGTATTATTATTTTATATTAATGATTCCTATAAAGAAGTATTAAATGTTAATATGTTAAGAGTTAAAAGTATATATAAATTAATTTAATATAATCCTTGTATCACGATTATAGATTTGGTATTTTGAATGTTTTTAAGATATAATTCTACTGGTTATTATTCAATAAAAACTTGGAATGGATGGTACATGACCAAACTGATAAAGAATTATTGATTATCAAATGTTTAGTCTATGAAAAAAATTATTTACCTCTCATTACAAATAAAATAATTTTTGAATTTTACTTGTCAAAGAATACCTATATGATCATAATATTAGGATATGGATTGTCAAGACCACCTCATTTAAAGGAATACATTGGAATATTTATATACGATTCATCCAAAAAGATACCTTATGGAATATTTATACTAGACATAAATAAAAGGGTCAGTGAAATCAGTAAATTCAAATATGATATCCATATTAAATAAATTCATTTATGAATAAATCATGTATAATAATAATAGAATATTCATTTCAAATGGATGAAATGACATGTGTTTCTATTTGGTTAGTGGGAGAACTATATATTTTTCACGTTAGATATGTTGTCAACTTATGTAAAATGTTTTCTATATCTTACAATATTTTGAAGACAAAAGAATAAAATTTCTCCATGTTTGACTTAAATTAGAAACTATGTTATAGGGAACAATAACTATAAAAATGGATCTATGTGTTTTATAAATATATCCAGAGTATATATAATAATAAAGCATTGAAAAAAATTTGAATCAATTCAAGACCAAATTTTTATTGGAATATAATCCTTCCATTAGAACATACATGATTATAGAGATTAAAATAATTTCACAAGATTTAGTTGCCGAAATTCATCTCATGTTTCATGATATTCACATATGCTTGATATTACTGATTCATAAATAATAATTGGTGAATAAAAAATAAACCCAACAAAAATGAATAAAATATTAGTTATAACTATCTTAAAGAACTTTGAAAAGTAAAAATGGATGAGTTCCTAGTTTTTGGAGAAGTGAGAATACTAGTGATCAAGGGAATTGAATGCTTGTATTTGTTTAATTCAATTTGAACTAGTATAACTGATACATCTATAGTAATATGAATGAAAAACTTATTAAAAATAGTGGTTTCTATATCTACAATATACGATTGTGTTATAGATTCTCATATATTTTAACAAGTGGTTTTCCAACATCCAATTTTGATTTAGGTATATATTAAAACAAATAGGTTTATCATTTTATAATAAATAATTACTATTTATTTAGTTAGGATTCTAGGATTCTTACATGGTAATAATAGGTGGATAATCAGTTACATCAATACTTGAAAGATTTTTTCAAGGTTGTTTTGTTTTAGTGAATAGATCTTTAGCATAGAAATGTGGCTTAACCAACCCCAGCCATGGTAATATGGTAGTCTTACAAACTATAGTCTTAATTAGTAGAAGCATGTTTAAAACTCAATTAATAACTTTTTTTAGTGGTTTTATCTAGTGAATGTGGGATGTTTTTGTAGTTTGTTCCCTAGAACCAACTACTTTGTACTTTATAATACTTTTATATTAAAATAAGTGAATATATATAAAAATATATTATTCCATATTGATTGTTATTCTACATAAATTTGATGTGATAATGTCCAAGAGTATATGTCACATTGATAAAGTCAAAGTGGTTCCCTACTATAATGGTAATCTTGAGATTCTATGGAAATATCTATTAAATGTAGTTCTATGGTTGGACTATGTGCTACGATAGGACACATGGTATTTATATTACCAGGTAAGAGTTATCCTATGTGGACAAGGATTCTCCTCATGATCACACTTGATAATATCTAAGATGTTAGATTATGAAAAGAGACCCATCAGTAGGAATTCTTCATGTTTTTGTGTCATCAGATATTCCTATATGTTTGAACGTGTATTAGTCCTGAGACCTTAAGATTGTTAATAATGCATTTTATGACTTATAAACTTAGATGTATTTTGTAAATCATGATGATAATAGTTCATGGTGATGTTGGATATATTGTGCATGTCATGAATTACTTGTTATTTAAAATAAGTTGAGGAAATATTTTCCCTTCCATCTTCATTTAAGTTGATATCTTTTCCCTTGGTTAGAAATATGACCGTAGAATAAATTCTATTTCTAGGGAGTAACGAATTTTATTTTTGAAATTGAAAGATTTTTTTTTGAGAAAATAGGTTGGTGAAAATGATGTGAAACTTATCTGATGAGATATTGTGACAAATGTATTATATTACATAAAAAATTTTCATAGGTAGTTTTAAAAATTTCATTATTAAGGTATTTCTCTTGGGTACCTTGAGATGTTTTTAGACAATAATCTTGGACTTTATGCAAGACCACCTAATTCTAATGATAAATGATAAAACTGGGTCACACAATAAGAATTTACATTAATCAGGATTAAATTCTATTTGATTTTAATTAATTGAATATATATTATTTTCAATACAGAGGAATAAATTTTATTCATGTTCGATTGATTTCAGAAATTAAATAAATATTTATTCACCAGTATGTGAATATTTTTATTTATATACTTTAATGAATAGATAATAAATATTTTTTCACTAGTGCGTGAATAACATATTTATTTATGAATAAAATATTTATACTAGTATTTAGTAAATTTTTAGGAGGTCGATTGAACCATGACCATTCTGGTAGTAAATAACTATTTAAAGTCTGGTAAATATTTTTTATAATATTCTCATGTTGGCACGCACCAAAAAATATTAATATTAATATTATATGGCATGGGGTTTATTGAAAGTTTTAATATTGTTTAAGGTATGATGTTCAATTGATAAAATATTCTCAATGAAACCCTACCTCTATAAATTTTCTGTTATGGATATTGTGTGGGGAATTTGAAAATAGTGAATTGTTTTTCAGGATGAATTCTCTCCTAAATCCTTTTTCTCTCCTCTCTTAATAACAGGAACACAATAGAGATTCAGTGAAGACCAACGAAAGAGTAATCAACAAAAATTACTCAAGCCAATTTATTTTTTTATGGTAACACCCATAAATCAATTGGAATTTCTCAAAGATCAAAGGATTATGTGTATATCACTGTAAGGCAAATTCAAACCATTGATCCTCACATCATAATAAAGGACATCCAAAAAGGATCTTTTGGAAGATCAACTATTTCATCGAAGGAGGGATCCGATGATAAGATATTTATTTTATTTAGATTTAAATAAAATAATTATAAATTTAATGTAAAATATCCTCACTTTTGGTTTTGGTAAACTGAATATTAAAATAGATTTTAATATATCACCCACAACCACAGACTTTTTATACTCCTAGAACCATCAAATTAATGGTATTCTTTATAGATGATATCATTTTATACTCTGAAATAAATTAGGTGAATGAGTAGCATTTAATTATTTTTATAATGAAATTAATGAATGATAATTTAAATACAAATAATAAAAAATGATTGTTTTGGAGAGATAAATTAGAATTATAAGGTAATAATATCATAAGGGGATGTCTACAGATCGTTCAAAGATGAAGGTGATGGAGGAAGGTTCTATACCAATATAAATTATAGTGATCCATAGTTTCTATTTATTAGATGGGTATTATCAATGATTTTTTAGAAAGATAACAAGATAAAAAAATAGCGAACTAATCTAACTTGGAAGGGTGTGTTGTATTTCAAGATAACTAAATGTGAAGAGAAATTTATAGAGATAAGGAAAATATTAACCAACACACATGTATTCACACTACCTAGAAGTAGTGAAGGATTTGGGATTTAAAGTGATACTTTAATGTGGGGTTTGGGATGTTTAATCATGCATTATTTTAAAGTGATAGCTTATTCATCAAGATAGTTAGAGGTGCATGATAAAAATTATCTAAATCTGAACCAGGAGTTAGATGTAGTAACATTTATGTTGGATATTTTGAGTAATTATATTTTTTTGAGAAAATTAACATATATATAAAGATAAAAATAGATAAAATATATACTCACACATAAGTATCTCAATTTATACCCATGAATATGGTCAAAGCTGATAAGGAGTATGATTACTCAATAAAAAACTATCCTAAGAATGTAAATAAACTGGTGGATGCTCTGATTATAATAGATCGTGCATCCTTATCTATGATGAGGATTGAGATGGATCCAATGTTATTAGACATGAGAAGGATTAACATTTTAAATGTAAAGGATAGAATGGGATCCTAAATTTCTATATTGATTGATCAACCATTCCATCTAGAGACAATTTCAAACTTTTAAGGGAAAGATGTGGGGACACTGAAGAAGGTAGATACTATAAGAATGGAAAAATAATTAGTGTTAAAAAGTTATGATGGAGTTGTAATATTTGAAAAATAACTGTATGTTACAATATAGTTGGAGACAAATAAGGATACATTGAATGACTCTCATTGATCAACATTCTCCATCAAACTAGAGAATATAAAGATTTATAAAGATTTATGAGAACTGTATTGGTGGGATAATGTGATAAAAAATATTATAGAATATGAATCAAATTTCCTAGTGTTTCAGAAAGTGAAGGTTGAGAGAAAAAATGTTAATGGATAATGTATCTATTTCTCATACCCACATAGAAATGGGGTAACATTACAATAGATTTTTTCATGGGTATTGTAAATACAACTAAAGGGAATAATTCTATTTGAGTTATGAAGGACCGTCGTATAAAGTCTGATGAGTTTTTTATATAAGAGAGGGCTTATCACATGATCGCATTGTAATAATATTGGTTAAATAAGTGGGGGGGGGGAATGTATCAAAACTACTGATTTTATCTAATTGAGATCTTGGGTTCACGTCAATATCCTAGAAACATTTAAATGTTCACTATACATGAAGTCAATATTTAGTTTGGTTTTTGACCCATAAACTAATGACTAACATGAATGAACTATCCATAAACATGAGGATATATTTAGAGATTACTCTACAGACTTTAAGGGGGGTTGGGACAAACATATTCCTTTTGAAGAGTTCTCTGACAACAACAATTTCTATTAGAGAAACAAAATAGCCCCATATGATGAACTACTTAGGAAGAGTTATATAATACCATCATGATGGGATGTTCTTGGTGGGATTTGTTAAGACTTTATATGGTCATAGAAATGGAAGGATATTTCAAGACCATTCAACAACACATCAATGTAGTTTAGGGTTGACAGAAGTAACACCCCAATCCAAACCACCTGGTCTGAGCTAAGAGTACCACATGACCTTTAGCACACCTCTCTATATGAAAGAAGATTCTAACTAGATGTGATGGCCCAAGGAATAGAGTGGGGTGAATATTCCCTTAAAAATAGGAGGAAATAAGAGTATAAAAAAAGAAATAATAAAAAAGAAATAATAAATAAATAATAATTAATAAGTAATTTAATAACTATTAGAGTAGAAAAAATACAAATAAAACCCCACCCATGTATTATCAATATGGAATTCCAAATATATAAAACAAAACTAAATAAAAGGGAAATAATATAAAGGTAAGGAAATAAATAAAAGCAGTATCCAGTCTACATAAGGTCCATCTATTTCCATCTATATCCTCTTTCAAATATGATCAATTGCTCACCACATTTCCCTTTCCATTTGACAGATCCCTAATCATGAATTCTACCACCGCACCAAAATTCCGTAGCAGGGTGTGATTGCATGAATTTTCAGGACACCACCAATAAACCTTAATAGCATTTCATATGATATATAGGTTCATTACATTAATGTAAACCAGGTAGTGATATAATGAAAAATATATCAAAAAAGTACAAAACATATAGTAGGTCCTTAGAGATTGGATTTACCAACTTCACACGATGTTCGGAGAAACATAAATCATCCACCTGATGCATATTCCTTGATGGGATCCCCCGAAAACACATGTCACACACCGTTCCAATTGAGATATCCCAAATACATGCTGAATAATTTATGAAACATCCTACATGCAAGATTTTCTAAATAGACTCAACCTACACACTCAGTTATAGATTATAGAGAAAAACCCATATGAAATAATATTCAAAGGATATATCAAAATCATGTTATATAAAGAAACATAAGCCACAAAAAATGAGTAAAAATCAATCATAAGTCTCAAAAGGATATAAATGTAGACCTTGATTAGGAATCAGATAAATATCTCACTAGGCTACACACACACACCAAAACCATGCCAAGAACCCATAGAAAATATTCACTAAATTCAAGGGCTTCCTATCTTAGGTGTAATGATTATTTAAAAGAAAGGGTCAACATCTAAATCCAGAAGGATCACCATATCCTAGAACAAATACTAAATAAACATGATTGAGAATCATAGGTTAAATATTGAGAATAAACCACACTCTAAAGGGTTTTCAAGATCAAACCTAGCTATGAAGATCTGTATCCAGAAATGATATTGGACTAAATGTTTCTTAGATTCTAATTCCTTCAATACAGGTGCTGGTTATATTAATGATCAATGAATCCATTATTTTAAAAATATAAAAACCATACATATGATTGATAAATCATGGATATAATTTGTTTTGGAAAACGATAATAGAGAGAAATTGGTCAAGAATAGAGAAGAACCCGCCAAATAAAGAATACAGAATTGATTCATTGTATAGGTGTCTAATAGAGGTGACAGAAAGAAGTGAGATCACCCAAAAAGACATTTGAGTAGATCCCTAAGGAAATTGGAGTGGAATAGGACATGGGAGAATAAGTAAAAGTTATAGGGGGTTAGTATTTAATAAAAACACTTATAAACCTGATGTCCTCACTATGCTCTATCGAACACCATCGACTAGTAAATGGACCCCACTAGCTACCTGATAGCTACTGGGAAGATACGATTCTACCAACGAGAACCACTAGATAGCCGGTGGGAATACTATAGTTTGAAAATCTATAGTATTTCCCCTAGAATATAACCCTTCCATTTACATCCTCCCATAACAATACATGTTAAAAAAAGATTAAATGATATGAAAATGTTAAAAAGTGAGGCTTACATGGGATATGGGTTTCATAACTATCTCCATAATATGACTTACCATCCTTTAGAAGTATATCTCGAGGTATGCTCGATCAACATGGGCCACTATGTTTGAATGTCAGCCTCCCTCTCCGACATCCATTCATAAACATGCCCATGTTTCTATAGAACCCGAACATGAGGTAATGTCTTTCATCACCAACACTTTCTCAATTACATCCACTACCTAAATAGGTCACACAAAAATTTATGCATTTGTATCCAGATAAACATCATATTAGTGAATTACCTGCATAGAATCAGCCTCATACTTTTGAATTTGAGACATGTGGAACAAATTGTGAATACCTTGATATCATGTTGGTAGTCCAGCTGATAGGACACCATCCTAATGCGCTCTATGATCTAAAATGACTTGAAATATGGTGGTTCCAACATCTCCTGCCTCCTCATCCACATATTCTATAACCAAGGGGTCACCTAAAATAAGACATTGTCACTAAGAGAAGATTCCAAATGTCACATCCTTTGGTTGAGAGAAGACCATTTCTTGTTCTCAGCCATAACCATAAATTTAAAATCAAATGCACCCCTTTTGAGATCCCATACACTATACTCATCCCAAACACTAAATAATCACTCCCATGCCAGTAAAAAGGTCAACGATCAGGTAACCCATATAGATCATCAAATAATCCCTTAGAATTACAGATTAAAATATATTTTTGCAGAAAAAATCTATGTTATCCAATTTATAATTTCATGCCATTTGGATTTCTAGAATACATGCTTGAAGAATAGACTCTAATGTCTATATAATTCTTTCTCAGTTCCCATTAGTATGAGGTTGGAAGGTCATACATATCTTCAGATGACTACACATATCCTTTTATGAACCTTTTCAAATCCATTAGTTAAACTAGGTTTATATTACATATATCACAATCAAAGTAACTCCATGTATATTAATGCTCTCTTTAATATAGTGTTTTTTAAGATAATTTACTAAGATTGTCTCCAATATCAGTATGAAGTGTGACACCATAGTCAGTTGATTTAATTCCATACAAATGGTGTTTCATCCTTTAGAGGTCTAGGAAAATCCTACCAAGTGGTCCATTTTCACCGTATCCCACTTACACATATGCAATGAAAGTGTATGGAGTAACCCAACATGACTCTAATGCTCAACCTCGATTCTATGACAATTCATAAAATATGAGATAATTCTTATAATGTCTCTCTTTATTACTAGTCACCAGAACTACCCCATTACATTGTGGTATATCTTGGTCACCCCTGAGTGAAATGTTTACTATGAAACAAGGGAGGAGCTTATTAACTCCTCTATCATAGAAAATGGAACCATCACCCTATCATGAACCACACTCACTCTATGTCTTCCAAGGAATAACCTGCAACAAAACCAATTGTTTTAAACATCTCATCCATCACCCAACATACTATATAAAAACCCTATCATTAATTTACTCATTCTACCAATGAGGATGAAATAAATATGGATATATAAACCACTTCCCCTATATCATCAGTTAAAACCATCCACCGATCTTCTAACAAATCCATGGTTTTCTATATTAATTATTACATAAATTCTACCAGTTCTCACATATTCCTACTTAACACATGTGAAACTACATTTTCTTTTTGTTTGGCATACTCAATCTCAATGTCAAACATATATAAGAACTCTACCCAATTTCTTTATAAAAAATTTAGGTCACATTGGTAGAATATATATCACTGACTCATGTGGTATATATATATATGAAATAACTACCATTGAAGATATACCACCACCAATCTTTCTACCATGAACCAAAACTGCTTACTCCAAGTCATGAGTATGGTAGTTTTGGTCATGGGGTCATAGTTGATGAGACCTGTATGTGACTACCCTATCACCCTAAACCAGAAATACCCCCAATCCAAATCCATATTCATCACAATATATATACATGTCATGTAATAATACAGATTACTATTAAAAATAGTAGTAAAAGGATATAAAAATCAATAAATAGTGCCCATGGAATGGTGTACTCCATTGAATCAAACTATTACATGATGATAATTCCTTCCATGAGAAGTATTCAAAGGAAAATAAATATTAGTAATATAATAGTTATTATCAATGGAATTGTAATTTTTTTGAATGAAGTAGTAAATATTGATATTTAATGGAATATATATATGATGAAATATGACATGTGACTGCTAGTAAATATGGTCATTGGTCAATATGACCTTTGAGAATAATAACCATTTATAATAATATTACCATTGGAATTAATTCTTATAAAGTGTAATGATGATAGGTAGTTGATACAAAAATGAGAAAAATGGGCTCAACCAGTAGACTCATTCCATTATAAGCCCATTTTTCAGAACTCAAAAGGGAGGAAGTATCCTTGGGGTTCACCCTTGACCAATCCCAAAAAGTGATTCAACAAGTGAAGATTTAGAAAAATCTATTTTTGGAGAATTTAATGTTAGTAGAGGTCACCAAAAGGTAAATATTAGCTGATATAACCCATAAAACTACCTCCATCAAAGACCTTACCCAGAGGTCAAATGTTGGTGTAATATGGGGTTATGTATCTAGAGATTAGTTTCATAAAACTGTAACCTACTTTTTATAAATTAAATAGTTATTTTACCAATCCCATTTTCATTATTATCTTATTTAATAAAATATAAATGAGTTTAATATGTATTTGATAAATAGATTTTTTAATAAAAAAATGATTTTATATTTAGAAAACATATAAACGTTTATTATAAAATCAGGTATTCTAAATATTGTTTTTTCATTAAATAGTTTTTTAAGACTTTATTTATTTAAACATAAATGATAATATAATTTTACAATGTTCTATGAAATATTTATAAGTGTTATAAAGTTGGATATGTTTTAAGAACTATTATTTTGCAATAAATAATTATTTTTCATTAAAAGGTTTAAATTATCTTATTTTGGAAATTATTTTTTTATAAAATATTAATTATATTTGGAATCATAATTTTAAAATTATTTTAGGGTTTAATTTTTGGAGTTTTATAAACAAATTATTTTTTATTGAATAACATAAATATATTTTTGTGTTTTCTATATATTTTATGAAATCATATGTATGTAATAATGATTTGATAATCAATTAAATATAATCCAAGACCAAAATGTGTAATATTATTAATATTATGTATTTTAATGGATTTAAATGAATTTTTAAACCTATAAATGACTTTCCAAAATCTAAAATAGAAATTAAGATTTAAAAATAATATTTTTTGGAAAATTTACTTTTCCATGTACAAAGGAATATTAAAAACCATTTGTATTCTTATAAATTAAAATATTTTTAAAATGAATTAAATTCCCAAATCCGTGGGAAAAAACAAGGGTATTTCATTGGTATTTCATTTTATACAACCTATAATTCAAAGAAATGTTTTTATAATGTATTATACGATTCCTCCTCTTTTACTATAATTACCCACCAATCCCACCATTATACTCCTCTTAAATCACATTATACTTGATGTTATGGTGAATTTACCTCCCATGGAGTCCCTCTAAGCTCTCCCTAAGGTGTTATAGTGCAATCCTATGGTTTTTGTAAGAAACTATCCAAGGTAAGAGAATTATCCTCTTTCTATTTCCATTCAAGTACCATTTTGGTGGTATGTCTTCTAAGGGTTGAATTAAATTATTTTCACACCCTTTTCTATAATCCCATTACTTCCAAAACAGTGTTTTACTAATGTGAGACCCTTATTCCCCCTCATTATACCCTTCCCTTAATTCTTGTTTTCTACCATCATGTTATTGAATTATTTACTTGAATTTACCTTTTTTATATGAAATATTTTTATATATTGAATTCCCAAACCATTTATATATCCAGAGTAATTCACCTAGATATAGAAATAATTTAATTATATGGTTATTTAAATGAATAAAAACCATATTCCATTTTTATGGATATTAAATTATGTAATGTTCACATCTTTTAAACACATATGTACTTAATGATTTTCTATAAAGCCCATTCATTATTCTCATTATTTTATAGATGAAATGATTTATTATGATCAATTTGGTTCATGTAAATTAAAAAAATATAAAGGGTGCACCGTAATATTTCTCCAATTCACTAGGTAAATAATTAATCTCTATATTTGACATGTTTTATGATACTCTAGTGAATAAACATTATAACTATGTTATATGAATCCTTAGAAATAAGCATCAGTGATATTCTTTTGAATTTATAATTTTTATTTTGTATCCAAACTACCATTTTATTATAAATTTTAATTGTATTATGACATGCCTCATGATCTTATAATCATTCCCTATTTTCATCCCTCATGATCATGTGAAAAATATTTCCTTTTTAATTCCGTCACTATGTTTTATTCTTACCATTTATTTTAATATATGTCCCTAGGATATGATATATAGTAAATGTAAACTATAATGAACCTATGAATAATCCTTTAATGTGGATTAGAGGAATATTTTATGTTTTTCACTTATACCATTTCTAATTTCCATGAATGTAAACCTACAAAGACATCAGTTGTTATTTAATATTGTACCATGTAATGAAAACTTCATGTATTAAAAATGAAGGATTATATAGTTGTTATGAGAACATAGGTGTAGTTATTTGTGAAAATTAGGACTATAAAAATATTATAATGTACCATAGGTATTATTTTAAATATATAAAATCATGTTTAATTTGTTTTATGCATAAAGTGATTGGTTTCCAAGAAATCTAATTGATTTTTTGATACTACAAGTGGGTATGGTTTTGACATAGATTCGTCTCAGATATTTATACATAAAATGTGTTTATTGATTATATCCTTGTTATCATTAAATTTAATGGTGAATGGGTCCTCATCATGTACCTTGTTTTACATTCCCGATGGATATGATTTAGTTAATCTCATAATTTTTACACACCATAATGAAGGATATATAGATAATGTAAACTTTTTATGAATGAATTATATCATTCAAAAATTAATTTATTATAAAATTTTAGGACTAATATTTCATTTAGAACTGTTATTATAAGAGTCCCAATAGAAAATTTTTTCTCAATTACATTTTCTTATTCTAGAAAAAAAGATGGAAATAGAAGGACCTGTGTAGAAAACTGTTACAATTTATAATGCAATGATGGCCATCCCAATACAGGGGTATTTGGAGTTGAAAAAATCTTCATGATGATGAATTATTTATCTTGTGTCATGAATAATATCCTAAACCATGCAGAGAATCTGACTTCACTGTGTAAGTAACAACTGGTCGTTGAATCCTTCTTGTATCAATGACCAACTATATTTAGTAGAACCACTAATCAACTGATCTCCAAAAAATGGATCAATAAAATACAAAAGTTATTTTATATAATCCACTATTCTGAGTAATAGAATTTTATGTTGGGTCTTAATCATATAAAAGGTGGAAGAAAATAAAAGATAGGTGGGGGTGCTCAGAAGTCATTTACCTATGGAATATTTAGGGGCCCCACTCTTCCTGAGTAGAATACACACACACCATTTTAATGATCTAGTCGATAAAATATCTATTCATATTATGAACTAGAAAAAAAATTCTTCTTCTTTTTGGTGTGGTATCAACCTTTTAAATAGCGTTCTTACCTCTATCCCTATTACTATTTTTCTTATCATCAATTTTCCTAAAGAAGTTCTAAAAAATATTGCGAACATACTATCTATCATCATATGGGAAAGGAAATTGGAATGAAGGTATCATTGGGAGTCATGGGATAGGATGGGATAAGAGGTTGAGGACGGATTCATCATACTTAAAAGAGTTTTGGAAACCATGAACTACATTCATGATAAGATATCATGGGATTTCATGGAAGGTTAATCATTTTGGGAATTTTTTATTTTTAAAAAACATGGGACACATCTATATATCTTAGGGGGAAGAATAATTTGGATATGGTATTTGATCTAATGAATAATAATTATTCTTCATAAAAACTAGAAATGGATAGTGGGATATGAATAACTCTACTTTTGGAAAGATAATTGGTGGGGGAGTGTTATCTATTTCCTGAAATGTTTGGTGCCAAACCTTTCCTTCTCTTAGTCGAGTAGTTTCCCATCCTTCAACCACTCTATGCTAAACCCTCAATAGAAATATGATTCTAAAGGTATTCTAATCAACTCAGAACATGAATAAATTTTCTTTTTAAGTTCCACATCATGTTTTTTCTCATCAAAATCATACCACCATTTTAATCAAGAAAACCCCGATCATGGTTCATGGGGAGTTATCCTTTGGTGAAATGATATTCCCGCAAATCTCAACTTCATTTTCTGGTTCATTCAAAATGATTCTCTCCGAACTGATGATGTGGTGTGATGAAAGGGGATCTATATTGTTTTTTAGTGCTAATGTTTTCACATTCCCCTGAAAGATTCAGCCTCCCACAAGTTCATTGAAGGGGTGCGGGATTCCTCAGTTTTGTGTCGATTTAGTATTTTCAACAAGATGTGTATCTAGGGGATTACCAGGAAAACTTTATTCACACATGGGTTCATGGAATAGGGGACAAATTTCATGATCCAAAGTTGATATCATTCTTTATAGAGGCCATGTATTTGATAATTAAGAATGAACATGAAGAAGCCTGATAATAGGGGTTTCTCAATTTATGGATGACAATGATGATTAGGGATATATTCATTATGGTTGAGATGGTTCCTCTCCTAAAATAGTGGGAGATATCCCCTTCAATTTAGTTTCTCTTGGATGGAAGGAGATCCATTACCATGTATCAAAGACTAACCTGACTAGGTAAATGGTTACAATGAATAACTCTTATTAGTGTATTAAAACTGAACATAAATGGATTATGTATTACTACCGACATATGAGAAGGAGGATCGGTTCATGATCAAACTAATTCCATTATTTTTTCCTTTAGTCTTTTCTACAAACAAGGGAATCTCTCATATGGAATAATAATTGAAAATTATAAAGGGGTTGGACATATAACACTCTCAAGGTATTACATTTGACTAGGTGGAAATTGAATCTTGTATTAACCATAGGTCGATCTAAGAGAATGTCACCACCCCATGGGATTTAAATTATTTAGTTCATAGATGAAAAATTATTTTTGATAGTCACATGAATAATATCCAAGCATGGTGAGAAGAAAAAAGTTCATTGACTTCATATATTCTTAGAAGACTCTAGATAATCTAAGTATCATATTTACTGGAACATGATCCCTTCCCCTTCACATGGTAGTCTTGTAAGATTTGATTCCATATAGATCCATTATTTTAGATCCCTTTGAAATGTTTGGTCCTTAGACCCTTTATTGTTTAATAATTTATTTTTACTATTGGATGTATTTAATGTTTTGTTAATATTATATTCATTAGAGGGAGAAGTAGATCATTTGTGTAAATTGATCAAGAACATGAAGCCAAGGAATGATGTCTAATCCATGTAATAATGAGGATTCAAAAGGGACTTTTTAAAAAGTATTTTCCTTATACCATCCAAACTATGATAGAGAGGGAATTCCTTGGGTTGAACCAAAGTGATAATAAATTGGTGGGGGAATTATGAGATAAACATTACAAGGTTTTCATGATATTATTCAATCTTTATCATCGATTCATATTATAAGAGAGATCAATTTTTTAGAAAACTGAGTCCCTATCTATGGAATGAATTAGAAATCATAGACATTAAAATAAAAAAAAGTGATAGTATGATGTGATCCAAAATTTAAAATAGTGTGTAAGATTCATAGTGGAACAATGAATATAATTAAATGAATAGAAATATGTAGAAATATTATAGAAAGAATAAATATGAGAAGATATTAAAACATTCCAAGTATATCAATTGCGAGAAGAAGAATTTGAGTAACTATCTTCAGGGAACTGGAAAATGATAAAATTGTGGAAGATATATCAATATATCTCGAAACTATCATGTAGCTTTTAAGCCTCAACATCTAAATATCAATGAAATAGTATGATTGTGTAAGAAAAACATTCTATGCAATTCATTAAGTGTGGGGAGCATAGAGATTTTACTAATCAATGTCTAAATTAGAGGATAATGGTGGGTAACCACCACCATCCTATAAATAATACAAGGGATGAAGTTTGTTCATTCAAAATCATAATGGATGATGTAGTTCCTTTAAATGGTGTTGTGGTTGGTACTTCAGTCATACACTCAAAGTTATTAAGTACATTTTTTTATTCTAGATCAACAAATTCTTTTATTTCATTCATGTTTGAAGTGAACAACAAATTAATCTTTGAAATTCTTGTATTAGAGTTATTGGTTAAAAAATTGAATGGATTTTTTTGACCATTAAGGATATATAGGAATACACCTTTTAATAATGGGAAATTAAATCTCTCTACAAAATTGGTGGTTATTCCAATGGTGTTATTAGAAATCACACTTTGGATGGATTGGTTTTTAATGTATAATTCTATGATAAACTATCCCACCATGTCCTGAAGGTATTTATTTTTATTGATTTTGATAATCCACATTTAATGGGGTGAGGTGGAACCCTTACAAGGCCCATAGGAATAAGTACTACATGGCCTATAGGACTTAGAGGAATTCAATGATCATAGGATTCAAACATTACACACAACCCCTGATAAACTACAGGATCAAGGATATCTCTATTATCTTGGAGGGAAAACCCTTAGTTGTCTTTATAGGAGAGATATCCCATCATGTGTCTCACTGAGAACAACCTCCTATTTCCTTATTTATGGAAATTATTGATCAAAAATGAGAAAAATGAGAAAGTATAAAGATTGTAGGAACACCCATCATTCAATAATACGTTGATTTATTTCTAGAAGAGTTACCTAGACCTCCCATAGAAAGTTAGTTAGAGTTCCCAATTGAATCGATACCTATATCCAAGCCAATATGTTAGACTCTAGATATAATGGAATATGTGCAGTCAGAGTAATTAAAAAACAAACTAAAAGATATATTGGTGAAGTTTTAATTCGGCTAAGTGTGTCTCCTAGGGGAGAAATCATTCTCTTTCTGAAAGAATATGAATCCTTGTTACTATGAATTTAATATAGAGTGATTAATCAGACCATAGTAAATAATGAATATCCTCTTCCATTGATTGAAGAATTTTTACCAACATGTGGGGGTTCAATTATTCTCCAAGGATGAAATTCAACAACGGTATAATCTATTGAGGGTTATAAAAGAATAAATCCCAAATAATTCCTTCCAAAAAAATATATGGGAATTAAGAGTTTGTTGTTATGACCTTTTTCTTGACTAATGATCATTCCATAGTTATTGATTTTTTGAATATTGTTTTTAATAAATTCATTGATAAATTTATAGTGGTCTTTATTGATGATATTCTGATATATTCCAAATGTCATGTGGAGCATGAGTATCATATAATGTTCATATTAAAAAATATTAGAAAGGAGAAGTTTTTTTAATTATGTAAATGTGAGTTTTAATAACAACTATTTTCATTCTTGTGGAAAATTATAAATAGTGATAGACTCCCAATTGATCATTCCATGACAAAGTTCATTTATGAGTGGCCTAATCCTATAATAGCAACTGATATTCATATATTCATTGGTTTAGTGGGATACTATAAAAGGTATTTGAAAAAAATTATGACATTATAATCCAAAAAAATAGATAACTTGAAAAGTGGTTTTGTTTATCTAGAAAAGGGAATATAAATAAATTTTCAATGAATTGAGGAGGAGTTTTGTTAGTGCACCTATTCTAACTCTACCCCCAATCAGATAAATATTTGTTTTCTATATTGATGAATATCTAAAAGGTCTTGGATGGTTTCTCATGAAAAATGAAAATTCAATCAACTATCCATCTTGATAGTTAAAGCCTTATGAGAAGAATTATCCTACTCTCAAACCACAGTTAGTTGTTGTCAATTTTTCTATGAATATGTGGAGAAATTATCAGTATGGGAAAATTTTTTATTTTCACACAAAACACCAAAGATTGAAGTATATATTCAAAAGAAATTAATTGAAAAAGAGACGAAGGAGATGGTTGGTGTAACATCCCGGTTCCAGGTGCGGCCCAAAGGTGCCCCGTACCTTGTTGGTCACACAAACTTAAGCATATTTCCCCAAATGCTAGAGGTTGTCGACTAGTAGTGAGGGCCTTGGGTGTGATAGTGGGGAAACTATGACCTCATTGGATGAGTAATTTAGTGGAAATAAATATATAATAATAGTGGAAGCAATAATAACATGCAATAAGTAAACAACATAAGACTGAAAGTAATAAAAAACTTGAGAACATATATAAATGATGCATGATACAAATTTTTAGGAAAAAATCCAAACAAGTTACAATGATGGAATACAGTAATAAACTAATGTACAAAGTAAACAAATAAACTCCTACAGCATCGCAAGCCACCACTTGGTCCCATGCTCTCCAGCTCTATAGCAGTTAAGTACCTGACGTAGAAGGGTGCTTTCCCTTATCTATAACTACATCAATATAATCTTTTTGGTCCCAAAATCATGACCCAAATAGGGTGTGAGATGAATCGTAGTAGGAAACCTCTCAGATATCTTTCCCTAATAGTTAGTGAATATATATGGAATGCAATAAGAAAAATATAGTAGTAAACAAGGAAGTACTCAAAACTAAAAAATTCTACAGTTTTAGTGGCATTCATTTTCAAATATTAAGTAAGAAGCTAATAAAAAAAAGTAACCCTTGGGTAAGTACACATATCCTAACACCTATGGTTTAATCAACCAAACATAAGCAACCCTCTTGGAAGTACTCACAGTCTAACCCCTCTAGTTCAACATTAGGAAAGACTCTCTAAGGAAGCACTCACCTTCAATTCCCACTGTGGTCTTGTATCAGTAACTATAGAAACTTTTAAGAAGCACTCAAAATCCAATTCCCCCTGTGCTCTCACAATGTGGAACTAAATACACTCTGAGGGAGCAAAAATTTCACCCCCCTTTGGTCTCTCAATGTAAAATTAAACAGACACTCTGGAGTATCCTTCAGCATCCATTCCCCATATGGTTCACTACACCAGCTTCCCATAGCCCTGTGTAAGTCAATTATGCACAATGATGTTCAAAAAAGAAACTAAACCATAAAAACTACTTGGATACAGCTATCAAGAACTAATTGGCTAACAAATACAAGCATAAAACAACATCAGGTAATATCACCCCATCTTAACTATAAGAACCTGGTTCTTATTTCTGAGGTACAAGTTTCTTCTTTTCTCTTTTCGTTATGTGTTTTTGAGAAAATATGGAAAATGGGGGAAAATCCCAAATTTGGAAAGTACATGTCATGTACTTTGTCCACACACCGTGTACTTTTGGCAGTGTGGAATGAGTACACATGGCGTGTGGCCATGCCGGAAATGAAGGGTGTAGGAACCACCTACACGCCTTGTAGTGGTCCCTTACACACCGTATTGTCAGTCGGCAGGCGAATAGTAAGGTGGTGGCCAGCTGTGCGACTGAACACACCATGTACTCAAGGAGACACGCCGTGTAGTGATGTCGGCTGATGAACAGTGCCACGCTGGCTGGAAGCTGCCAGAGGAACAGTTTAAAAATGGGAAGTACACGCCATGTACTTTGTTTTTTTCTCTTAAAATGGGAAGTAGCCTCCCCTATTCACAGAGAAGGATTAGAATGGGAAGAGGGAGCTCGGGAGAGGATTCCGAAGCTTTAGAGATCCACTGAGCGTTCGTCGGGAATCTGTTTCCGCCTCAGATGATATCGTTGGAACCGTACGGGTAAGAGCTTCCTCCTCCTGGTGTTTCTCTTACCAATTCTTCCACTAACAGGAGTTATTTGTGTTTAAGAGTGTTTTATTTTACCTCAGATCTATGACGTCTTTGGGTGTTTCTGGAATCGACGTTCACGTATATTGTTTGTTGGCGTATAAGGTAGGTGGCTTGGTGTTTATTTCCAACTGTCGTATGTTTTGTGTGTTTTTGAGCTACAAGCCCATATTTGGGGTGTCGTGTGGCTCATTCTGTGGCTATTTTAAATACCTAGAATTGTATAAGTAATTAAATGTGATATTAAAATGCTGTTTGGGATCGCTGCTTGGATCCAGGACCACCTCAGGGGTGCGTTCCTCTGTTTCTCCATTTGGCCAGGATACCCGAGGGTATGCGTTGTTTATATTCTGCATTACTTTTTACTTGAGAGGAATTGTATGTGAATTTTTTGTGATATATTGGGAATGAACCGGTTACTTTAGCACGAGGGCATTGTTTTAATTAGCCCAAGGGCAGCTGTTATCTTAGCCTAAGGGTAACTTCTTCCGTACCTGTGGGCAGCTGATTCTGTGCCTATGGGTGACACTTCTTATGCCTATTGGCAATATCTATATGCTTGTGGGAAGATTCTTGTGTTGGATACTCTTTACCTGAGGGTTGGAGTTTACGTGTTTGAGGACATTAGCTGTTTACTTAGAATATTCACTATGGTGATATTTTAAATTAAATGATTAAATGGATATTAAAATGGCAATATAATTGGTGAAGTTAGTTACTTTTTAGTAATGCTGACTTTATGGAATTTTACTACTGCACACTGTTGTTTCATGTTTTACACACAGTTGAGCATGTTCCTTTAGTGGGTGCCTACTCAGATATATTTCTCACACCCTATTTGGGTCACTCTTTTCAGCCCAAATAGATTACGTTTCTACAGGTGTAGATAAGGGAAAAGGTCCTTATAAAGGTACTTGATTGTTGCTGGGATGTAGGGGAGCATGGGACCGGGCTCAGGCTCGTGATGCCGCTGGCTGTTCTGTTTTTATTTTCTGTACTTGTACTCTGTATTGTATTGTACTGCTATCTAACATGTTCTGGCATTTTTTTTAAAATTGGAGACATGCTTCATCATATCTATATTTCTGGTTGGTTATATCTACTACAGTTGTTAATTTCAGTTGTGTATGGTTTACTGCTTTTGCTGTTTCTGTATGTTTTTTTATATATTGTGTTATGGTACACTTTGACAAATGAGGACATAGTTTCCCCACTATGACCTGGTCCCTCACTGCTAGTTGGCAGCCTCTGGCGTTTGGGGAAATGCGCTTGATGTCACATGGTGAACCGGGTTCAGGGCACCCGTGGAGTGGTACCTAGAACCAGGGCGTTACAAAGTGGTATCAAAGGGGTTATTTTCTTTGAATTACTATTTGGAGCCTTAGTCAGGGATAAGACAGAACGGTAGTTGGTAATAAGTTGTGCCCAGGCCTAGCTAACCCATGTACAGGGAAAAGCCAATTTACCTCGTATTGCAATTTTACTGATTTTGAAAATTACAGTTGATATGATTTCACCATTGGGTGACACACTTGAGATTGTGCTATTTATATTTTAACCTTGGGTTTTATTCAGTTCCAACTCGATGAGATGAGGGTATTCCATCTCATGCATCATTTAGGCACATGCCATGCATAGTTCCATGCCATATAAGTGCATTAGAAATTTCATGTTGTTGTGATTGTTGATGTTCTAGAAAAGCATGATGTGATAGCTGCTTGATAAATACATTCTATGTCATAGGGTATTTTGTATGAGCCGGTTTGTAGAATGGACACCAAACTTTGGTTTTTGGGGAGTATGGGCCCCCATTTACCGGAATTTGGTGGATCATTGACTGTTTATTTTTTTATAACATAGATAAGATGTCAAAAATTGATTCGTGGAAAGTATCGGCCCTCACAAATCAGAATTTGACACTTTGGTGTTGTTTTGCGGTATTTTCTAGGTTTCAGGAGAGTTTCTGAGGCATACTGTCCAGAAACCCACTATACATTCTGTGTATTACTTAAACACACCGTGTATGTTCTTCTATTCGGGAAGTAAAATAAACTTTTTGAGTACATGCCATGTACCCTAAGTACATGCCGTGTTGTCTCTTCCCATATCAAAAACTGTGTGGGCGGAGACACGGGGAAGGGAAGAGCTTGGGAAAAACACCCGTGTACCGGATGTACACACCGTGTAGTGTTGACCCAGAGACCCAGCCGTGTAACTAAAAAACATGGTCTGGTGTAGTCGTTTCTTGAATACACTATGTCAATGAAGAACACGCTGTGTGGTACGACCTAGGGACCCGACCGTGTAACTAACAACACGGGTCGGTGAAATCCTTCGTGTACACGCCGTGTAGTTGGAGCCGTGTATCCGGTCGTGTAACTAACAACATGGGTCGGCAAATCTCATCTAGTACACGCCGTGTACCTATGGGACACACCGTGTAGTTTTGTCCGAGGACAGACCGTGTGGACTTAGCCGTGTGACTGGGAAATGGGGTGGTGTACACGCCTTGTGCAGGTGTAACATGCCGTGTAGTGTCAAGCCGGGTAGTCGGCCGTGTCACAAGAGACATGGGCAGTTGGAAATAACACCATACACGCCGTGTAGATAATATACACGCCGTGTAGTTTTGTTCAAATGGGAGCCGTGTGGCTTAGCCGTGCAGAAGGACCCGGGTAGGGGAAGGGAAGTCAAGTACAAGTCGTGTACTCAGTATACATGCTGTGTAGTCTTGTTTTGAAAATTTTGAATGCCTTATTCCTCCTGTTCCCTTTTGGGTTTCTTCATTTTCAGTCTTGATAATCTTGAATCTAAGGTGTGTTTTTTACCTTGTAGTGTCATGCCGCCTAGACGACTGCGCGTTGTTCTCCAGGAGAGTGGCAACAAGTATACTCCAGAGATAGTGGGCCATGGGACAACAGTTGATCCTCTAGTAGAGCTAGATGCGGCGCTAGCTGTTATACCAGACACAGGTGCAGAGGCGCAGTTTCGTGAAGGCTTTATGCGGTTCATGCAGACCTTTCAGGGAGCAACGCCGGCTGCCATATCTATGGCTGAGCTGACACATATCTTCCTATAGCAGCATCCGCCGACATTTTTAGGGGATGGAAGACCACAGGCTGCAGAGTCTTGTCTAGGATCGATGCTGACTATTTTCAAGCATCTTGAGATGCCTCAAGGGCGGAGGGTCAAGCTCACGACGTATATGCTGCGTGATTCCACCAAGAGGTGGTGGGATGTTACCACCCAATCAGAGAATCACAGAAACATGGTGTGGGAAGATTTTCAAGAATTATTCTATGAATTATTCTTTCCAAAGATGCTGAGGGAAGATTGGGCTCGAGAGTTCATGAATCTACAGCATGGCGCTATGTCGGTGATGGACTATTCTGCTCGCTTCAATGAGCTTCAGCTCTTTGCACCCGTGCTGGTGGGTGATGAGATGCTGAGAGTTAGGTGCTTCGAGGACAATATTCGGTATGACATCTGAGTGCTGGTGAATGTTTTCAAGTTGCCTACTATACATGCTATTGTGAACCAGGCACTGATTACAGAAAGGAACCTTCTGGAAGCTAGTGGTGTGGGCCAGGGCGGTTCGACACTAGTTTCTGGTACTATTTCTTCCGCTAAGAGGAAGCGACAAATAAATTTCTCTCAAGGAGGAAGTATCAACCAGATAGTTTCTTCAGGTGGCCCGATCAGGTGCTACCAGTGTGGAAAGGAGGGGCACAAGAGACCGCAGTATCTATGAGATCCAGTGGAGTGCCGAGCTTGCTGCATGATGGTTCATCTGCAACGCTTTTGCAGGGCATTTCGACTGATGTCTAGTGAGAGGGGTTCGATGCAGACTCCGCGTGAGGGAGCAGGGCCAGTGGCTTCATACAATTCAGAGAACTAGAATACGTCAGGGCATGAAGGAAGAGAGGGTGGTCGTGGCTGTGGTAGCCAGACGCCAGGATCTCAAAGGCAGCAGGGCGGGACAACTCAGGGTAGTCAGACTGTGTTGCAGGGCCACGACACTGGGCATACATTTGCGGTGCAACAGACCCAACATGAGTATGATCCCAGACCTTCTACTATCATAGGTACTATTCTAGTTGCTTCTGTTTTATCTTCAGTACTTTTTGATATGGGTGTTACACATAGTTTCATATCTGTGCCCGCTGTGGAGAGCCTTAGACTCTGTGTTTCTACTTATTCTGATATCATGACTCTAGACACTCCGTTGGGGACTAGAACGACTGGTGTGCGTCAGTGCAGGGAGTTCCCCCTTGAGGTTGGTGGTTGTCACATCCTTTGGGACCTCTTTTTCTTGGAGATGACGAGCTATGATTTCATTCTCGGGATGGACTGGTTGGTTCCCTTTCTATCCTTTGTATATTTCCATCGTCGTAGGGTGAGTTTCATGTCACCAGTGGGCAGAGAGTTTCTATATAAGGGTGAATGGGATGTTCAGGCGAGTCGAGCTGGACCAGAGCATCGTGGGCGAGGAGGAGTCATAGCCCAGATTGTGAGTTTATATATGGATGAACAGGGGACTTGTCGGAAGGATTTCCCTCCAGTGGTGGATCATTTTAGGGATGTCTTCCCGGATGACTTTTCAGGTCTACCTCCAAGGCGAGAGGTGGATTTCTCTATTGATCCTATGCCAGGAGCAGCACTGGTGTCCATTCCTCCTTATAGGATGGTCATGCCTGAGTTGCAGGAGCTCAAGAGGCAGTTAGAGGAGTTACATGCAAAGGGTTTTATCCGACCCAGTACTTCTCCATGGGGTTCTTCGGTCCTCTTTGCGAAGAATGCAGACAGTACCCTCAGACTCTATGTGGATTATCGGAAGCTAAACCAGTTTATGGTTAAGAATTGATATCCCTTACCGAGGATTGATGATATTTTTGATCAACTTCGTGGAGAATGACTGTTCTCAAAGATTGTCTTGAGATCAGGATATCATCAGCTGTGCGTTAGACCATCTGATATACCTCTCACAGATTTCAGGAGCAGGTACGGTCTATAAGAGTATATGGTTAAGCCGTTCAAACTCACGAACGCGCCAACAGTTTTCATGGATCTGATGAATCATGTGTTCCATCCTTATCTGGACTCTTTTGTGGTAGTATTCGTGGATGATATCTTGGTGTACTCTCACACTCGACACAACCATGCCACCCATCTTGAGATCGTATTGAGTACACTGAGAGAGCATCGACTATATGCTAAGCTCTCAAAGTGCCACTTTTGGACGGACCAGATTCACTTCCTGGGTCATATCATCTCAGAGGCAGCAGTTTCAGTAGACCCAGAGAAGGTGAGAGCAGTAGTTTCCTGGGAGCATCCTAAGAACATGTTTGAAATATGGAGTTTCCTAGGTCTTTCTAGTTACTATAGATGCTTCATCCAGGACTTCACCTGCTTAGCAGCGCTGTTGATGGGTTTGACTAAGAAGGGTGTAAAGTTCGTTCGGACAGAAGCTCATGAGATAGTATTTCAGGACCTAAAGGGAAGGTTTCCATCATCACTGGTCCTGATACTCCCAGAGCAGGGGAAGAGCTATACAGTTTACTATGATGCATCATGTATTGGCCTGGGAGCGGTGTTGATGAAGTGAAAACGAGTTGTTGCATTCGGGTCTCGACAGTTGAGGACACATGAGATGAATTACCCGACACATGATCTCGAGTTGGATGTAGTTCTTCATGCGTTGCGTTGCATTGTTGAAGACACTATCTCTTGGGAGAATGTTTTGTGGTTTTCACCAACCACAAAAGTCTCAAGTAAATCTTTACTCAGCGTGAATTGAATCTGAGGCAGCGAAGGTGGGTCGAATACCTTCAGTCATTTGATTTTGAGCTTTCCTATACACCTGGTAAAGGTAATACAATAGCTGATGCACTGAGCAAGAAGACTCAGATAAAGGATGTGCAGGAGGCCAGCAGCGAGTGACACCTCATGGATTTGTTCTCTGAGATGCATCTTGAGGTGCACGACAGTCAGGGGAAAACCTATCTTTCATCATTAGCTATGACTTCTACCCTCCTAGATAGAGTGAAGATGAGACAGTTATTTGATCTAGAAGGCCTAGTTATACGGGAGTTAGTGGCTAGTGAGGACCCTCCTCCCGGTTGGACAATAGGAGATGATGAAATTCTGCGTTTCCATGGAAGAGTGTGGGTTCCAGGGGATATACGCGAGGATATGATGTAGGAGTTTCATGCTTCAGCTTGGACAGTTCATCTCGAGGTTACTAAGATGTACCGTTACTTGAGACGTCAGTACTGGTGTCCAGGTATGAAGAGAGATGTATTTGGTTTTGTTACGAGGTGTTCCACCTGTCAGCAGGTGAAGGCGGAGCATCAGAGGCCATCCGGACTGTTACAACAGTTACCCATTCCGGAGTGGAAATAGAATGATGTCGCGATGGATTTTGTGACTGGTTTTCCAAGGTCACCTCAAGGCAATGATGCTGTGTGGGTTGTTGTGGATAGACTCACGAAGGTAGCTCACCTTTTGCCGACCAAGGAGACCTTTGGTGTTGATGAGCTCCAGAAGTTGTATATCCGAGAGATTATACACCTTCATGGGGTTTCTCATTCTATCATTTCAGATAGGGATTCCCGTTTTACATCTCGTTTCTTGCAGAGTTTTCATAGGGCAATAGGTACACATGTGCTTTTGAGCACATCTTACCACCCTCAGACTAATGGCTAGTCAGAGCGTATGATACAGGTGCTTGAGGACATGCTACGTGCATGTGTCCTAGACTTTGGGGGCTCTTGGGAGAAGCACTTAACCCTAGTCGAGTTTGCCTATAATAATAGTTTTCAGGAAAATATCGAGATGGAACCATACGTGGCTTTATATGGTAGTCCATACCGATCACCATTGGGCTGGTTAGAGGCAGGTGAGGCAACTTTACTGGGACCACCTCTCGTGCAGGAGACTTCTGAGAAGGTCCAGCTGATTCAGAAGTAGATGGCTACCGCGTAGTCTCATCAAAAGTCTTATGCTAATCGTCGAAGATGACCTTTGGAGTTCATGGTAGGGGATCCGATTTTCTTGCGTGTTTTGCCGATGCTGGGACACAGGCGGATCAGAAGACAGGGTAAACATTCACCGAGGTATGTGGGGCCATTTGAGATTCTGGGGAGAGTCGGGCCAGTTGCCTATCGGTTGTAGTTACCTTAGAGGTACCAGGCTAGGCACGACGTCTTTCATGTATCTCAGTTACGCCATTATCATTATCACCTGCCTCACGTCTTTCAGCCTGAGGAGCTTGAGCTTGAGTTAGATGCATCCTTTGAGGAGCATCCGATTCGTATCGTTGATAGGAGCATGAAGGTTCTCCGAGGCCGGTCAGTTCCTATCGTATGGGTGCTATGGCAGTATGGCTGAGTGAAAGACGAAACCTAGGAGCGGGAGACTGAGGTACGTGCTCAGTTTCCAGAGTGGTTCACGTCTTTATCTTCTCCACCCTTGGAAGGGAAATTCGGGGACAAATTGCTTTAAGGGGGGAAGTTTGTAAGAACCTGGTTCTTATTTTTGAGGTACGGGTTTCTTCATTTGTCTTTTCTTATGTGTTTTTGAAAAAATATGGAAAATGGGGGGAAAATCCCAAATATGGAAAGTAAACGCCGTGTACTTTATCCACATGCTGTGTTCTTTTGGCCGTGTGGAATGAGTACATAGGGCGTGTGGCCGTGTCAGGGATGAAGGGTGTAGGAACCAACTACATGCCGTGTAGTGGTCCCTTACACACCGTGTAGTCAGTCGGCAGGCGACTAGTAAGGCAGTGGATAGCTATGCAACTGAACACGCCGTGTACTCAAGGATTCACGCCGTGTAGTCATGTCGGAAGATGAATAGTGCCACGCTGGCAGGATGCCGCCAGAGGAACAGTT
The DNA here is from genome assembly GCA_963277665.1 of Viscum album. NCBI lineage: Eukaryota > Viridiplantae > Streptophyta > Magnoliopsida > Santalales > Viscaceae > Viscum > Viscum album. The sequence goes on along the minus strand of OY728129.1, from coordinate 744,914,148 downwards.
TAAAAATGGGAAGTACACACCGTGTACTCGGAATTACACACCGTGTACTTTGTTTTTTTCACTTAAAATGGGCAGTAGCCTCCCCTGTTCACAGGGAAGGCTTAGAACGGGAAGAGGAAGCTCAGGAGAGGAGGCTGAAGCTTTGGAGATCCGCCGATCGTTCGTCGGGAATCCGTTTCCACCTCGGACAATCTCGTTGGAACCGCACGGGTAAGAGATTCCTCCACCTACTGTGTCCCTTACCAATTCTTCCCCTAACGAGAGTTATTTGTGTTTAAGAGAGTTTTATTTTACCTCATATCTACGATGTCTTTGGCTGTTTCTGGAATCGACGTTCACGTATATCGTTCGTTGGCGTATAAGGTAGGTGGCTTGGTGTTTATTTCAAACTGTCGTGCATTTTGTGTGTTTTTGATCTATGAACCCATATTTTGGGTGTCATGTGGATGAGGCCGTGGATATTTTAAATACCTACAATTGTACAGGTAATTAAATGTGATATTAAAATGCAGTTTCGGATCGCTTCTTTGATCCAGGACCACCCTGGGGGTGAGTTCCTCTGTTTAGCCATTTGGACAGGATACCCGAGGGCATGCCTTGTTTATATTCCGCATTACTTTTTCCTTGAGAGGAATTGTATGTGAATTTCCTGTGATATGTTAGGAATATCCCGGTTATGTTAGCCCGAGGGCATTTTTTTACTTAGCCTAAGGGCAGCTGTTATCATAGCCTGAGGGCAACTTCTTCCATGCCTGTGGGTAACTGATTTTGTGCCTTTGGGAGACACTTCTTACGCCTGTGGGAAATATCTGTATGCCTGTGGGCAGCTTCTTGTGTTGGATACTCTTTACCTGAGGGTTGTATTTTACGTGTCTAAGGACATTAGCTGTTTACTTAGAAAATTCACTATGGTGATATTTTAAATTAAATGATTAAATGGATATTAAAATGGAAATATAATTGGTTAAGTTATTTACTTTTTAGTACTTCTTACTTTATTTCATTTTACTACTGCACACTTTTGTTGAATGTTTTACACACAGTTGAGCACGGTCCTTTAGTGGGTTCCTACTGAGATATATTTCTCACACCCTGTTTGGGTCATGCTTTCAGCCCAAAAAATTACGTTTCTGCAGGTATAGATAAGGGAAAGGGTCCTTACATAGGTACTTGATTGCTGCTGGGACGTAGGGGAGCATGGGACTGGGCTCAGGCTCACGATGCCGCTAGTTGTTCTGTTTTTCTTTTCTGTACTTGTACTCTATATTGTATTGTACTACTATGTAACATGTTCTAGCTATTTTCATAGAATTGGAGGCATGTTGCATCATATCTATATTTCTGGTTGGTTATATCTACTGGAGTTGTTAATTTCATTTGTGTGTGGTTTACTACTTCTGCTATTGTTGTATGTTTGTTTTATATATTCCACTGCGTTACACTTTGAAAAATGAGGGCATAATTTCCCCACTATCAGACTTGGGCCCTCGCTGCTAGTCGGAAGCCTCTGGCGTTTGGGGAAATGCACTTGAGGTCACATGGCGAACCAGGTTCGGGACACCCGTGGAGTGGTACCCAGAACCAGAATGTTACACTAACAACACTGGGCATGAAAAAAAGTAACCTAATCGTCTATCTAGACCAAACAGTCAATATCAAAACAACCATGGAAAAGCATCCACAGCATGGAAAAGGACCCTATTCATAATCAAACAACCTCTACTCAAGAACCAAGGCATAATAGGCATTAATAAGGATAAAATCCCTAAACATGAAATATCCCGTTCTAGGGTATTGGGGACTTTTTCATATAATATTCAAAGACTAACTGGAAAAAGGAACAAACCAAATACCTCAGCATTGTATGATCGATATACTCTGGCATTGGACCATGAATCAGACTAGAATGGCGTAGATCTACAAAAATTTCTAAAACATTAAACCAAGGATATCTCATGAAAGGAGTGAAATCATAAAACGAGGCCTTCGAAGAAGGAATAGATCACCGTGTCAATTCCAACGCAATCGACGATGGTTGAATCGAAGAACAAATGATTGAGCGGAGGCTCTGAGAAGAATCACACTCTTCAGCTGCTCTTGGACGAGACGTCATTAGAAGAAGGGGTTTATGTGAATGAGACGTGACCCTGATCTGATATAACTATTAAAAAGAAAAGTACATGGTGTGTTCTTTAAAGGTATATGTCATGTAATTTCCTTAATCGACCCAAACATTAGGAAGTATACAAGTCACCGCACATGACCATGTACTCGGCCGTTACACATCCAGTACATGGTTACCTACAACAACCAGGTACACGGTGTGTACTCCAAAGTACACGGTGTGTACTCCCTATATTTCTAGATTTTCCTCTTTTTCTCAAAAACACCATAAAAGAAAACTCAAACCTAAAAATAAGGTCTGAGTTCTTACAAACTTCTCCCCTTAAAGAAATTTTTCCCAGAATTTCCCAAGAAAAGCACCATAACAGAATAATCCTCGAATATATCTAACCACTGTGATCATACATTGGCCTCCCTCTTCCAAGTCTCATCATGTAATCACCCATGTTGCTATAGCACTCGTACCAGAGGAATAGCCCAGCCACGGAGAACCTTTGCATTATGATCAACAATCTAGATAGGATGATCCTTGAATGATGCGTCCACCTCCAGCTCAACCTCCTCAGGTTGAAAAAAAGGAGACATGTCTGAGAAGTAATTTTGTATCTGAAAAACATGGAATACGTCATGCATAGCCTGATACCTATGAGGTAACTACAACTGATATGCAACTGACCTGACTCTATATAAAAACTTAAACGGTCCAACATATCTCAGTAAAACTTTCCACATCTTTTAATCCTATTATCTCTCAACCTCGGTATGACACGTAGAAAAGCTTGATCTCTAACCTTGAACTCCAGAGGTTTTATCCATAGATCATCATAAGACTTATGTCGTGACTGTGTAGTAGAAATCATCTTCTAAATCGACTCTATCTATTCGGTGGTCTCCTGGACAAGGCAAGGTCCCAACACAGCTGCCTTGACTGCTTCAGACCAACATAAGGGTGATCGGCATGGCCTGCCATACAAAACCACATAAGGTTCCATATGAATAGTTTCTTGGAAACTATTATTGTAGTCAAAATCCACAAGAGGTATGTGCTTCTTCCAAGAACCCCTAAAATCTAGGATGCATGCTCGAAGCATGTCATCTAGAACTTGTAATGTACGCTCCGAATAGCCATATGTCTGGGGATGGTAAGCTATACTTAGATGTACCTGTGTACTCAAAGCCCTCTGTAATCCCTGCCTTACTTGAGAAGTAAAATGAGCATCCCTGTCTGAAACCATGGAGTGTAGAACTCCATGTAAATGTACAATCTCTTGGATGTACACCCTTCCTAGCTCGTCAAAATTGAAGGTATTCTTGATTGGTAAGAAGTGGAAAACCTTCGTGAGTATATTAATGACAATCAAAATTGCACCATTCCCTCCAGGGGACCTCGACAAACCGATCATGAAGTCCATCGCAACATCGTTACACTCCCACTGGAGAATGGGTAACTGCTACAAAATCCCTTCTGGTCGCTGATGTTCCTCCTTCACCTAATGACAGGTGGAACACCTCATGACAATCCTAGAAACATCTCCCTTTATACATGGACAACAATACTGATGGTGTGGATGGCGATACATCTTGGTGACACCAGGATGAATTTCCCAAACTAAGGAATAAAATTCCCACATCATCTCCTCGCGTACGTCTTCTGACACCCATTCGTGTCCATGAAATTGAAAGATCTCATCTTCACCTATGATCTATCCAAGTATAGGGTCCTCTCATGACACACTATCCCGTAGAACTACGACTTTAGAGTATGATAGCTGCCTCATTTTCACTCGATCAAGAATGGTAGAGGTAACAACTATAGAAGAAAGAAATGTCTTCCCCTGTCTGTCGTGCACCTCCAAATTCATCTCAAATAATAGAACCATAAGATTCCACTCACTACTATCCTCCTGAAATTCCTGTATCTATGTCTTCCTGATCAACACATCATCCACTACGTTGCCTTTTCTAGGCGTGTAGGCATGATCAAAGTCAAAGGACTAAAGGTATTCAACCCACCGTCACTGTCTCATATTTAGATTACGCTGAGTAAATATGTACTTGAGACTTTTTTGGTAAGTGAAAACAAAAAAATGATATCCTAGAAGATAAATTTTCCAACAGTTTAGAGCATGAACAACAACAGCCAACTCAATATCATGCGTCAGTTAAATCCTCTCATGTTGCCTCAACTGCCAAGAACCATATGCAACGAAGCCTTCCCCCTATATAATAAATGATCTTAGACTAATACTTGATACATCATAGTATACAGTATAGTTCTTTCCCTACTCTAGAAATACTACTATCGGTGCTGAATTCAACATCCCGTTCAACTTCTGAAAGGCTGACACACAAGAATCCAACCAGAAGTACTTTGCACCCTTCTTAGTCATCCCCATCAGTGGTGATGATACGAATGAGAAGTCCTGTATGAAACTTATGTAGTAACCAGCTAGTTCTAGAAAACACTGTACCTCAAAGACGTTATTTGGATGCTCCAAGGAAACTAATGCTCTCACTTTCTATGGGTCTACTGATACTCCAATCTCTGATATAACATGACCCAAGAAGTGAATTTGGTCCATCCAAAAGTGGAATTTTGAGAGGTTATCATATAACTGATTCTCTATCAGTGTACTAAAAATGATATCAAGATGTGTGGAATGGATGTGTCAAGTGTGAGAGTACTCCAAGATATCTTCCATGAAGAATAAAAAAAATAAATCAAGTATGGATGGAACATATGGATCATCAGTGCTATGAAAACTGTAGGTGTGTTCGTGAGACCGAATGACATAACCACATACTCATATTGACCATACATGATCCAAAAGGATATAAGAGGTATATCAAATGGTATAATGTGCAATTGATGATAACGAGATCTTAAGCCAATCTTTGAGAATACGCGGGCTCCTAGAAGCTGATCAACGAGATCATCAATCCTTGGTAAGGGATATCAGTTCTTAATCATCAACTGGTTCAACTTCTGATAATCCACACAAATTTGGAGTTTACTGTCCACCTTTTTCACAAACAGGACAGGAAAACCCCAAGGAGAAGTACTGGGTTGTATGAAACCCTTAGTCTGTAACTCCTCTAACTGCTTCTTGAGATCCTGTAACTATGGTATAGCCATCCTATAGGGAGGAATAAACACTGATGTTTCTCCTTGAACAAGTTCAATAAAAAAGTCTACCTATCACTCTGGAGGAAAACCTAAAAATTCCTCTAGAATGATATCCCTGAAATGATCCACCACTAGAGGAAAGTCCATCTGTGAAGTCCCCTGATCATACAGATATAGAGTAGGAATCTGGGCTATATCTCCTCCCAACCCATGATGCTCAGGTATTTCTATGATCTCCAAGACATTTCATTCACCCTTGTGTAGAAATAATCTGACTTCTGGTGATGTGTAATGAACCCTACGATGATATAAATCGAAAACTGCCTAGAAAGAAACAAACAGTGCATTCTGAGAATGACATAATAGCCTATCATCTATAGAAAATTGAGGTCCCATAAGAAGTGACACCTAGAAACCTCAAGAGGAAACTCTTTGTACACTAGCCGTTCTAATCTAAAATAGAGTGTCCAACATCAAGACATCAGTATAAATAAAAGATACAGAGCCCAAGGCTATTTTAAACAACAACAGATGTGAAACTATGGGAAGACCCTATATCAAAATGTGAAGAATTTATAACTGAGGCAACTAGAATTGTACCTTGAACTGTAGAGGATACAGGATCCATCACTTGCTGGGTCTGTTCCATAGCAAAATTCTGGCATGTACCGCGACCTTGTGACACTGACTGACCACCCTGAGCTGATCCACCCTATTATCACTGAAAGCCTGGTTACTAACTACCACATCCATGACCTCCACCTTGTCCAGAACGGTCGGAAGAACTATAGTTCCCAAACTTATAAGAAACTGGTGTTTCTACTCTTGAATGTGGAGTCATAGCAAAACTCTTATCACCAGCTTCTAGTGAGAATAACTTATAGAAATGTAAAACATGACCCATATTGATAAAAGATATTCACTCCACTGGGTCTCTCGGGAAATGTGGCATCATATTACCACTTTTCCCACACTGGTAGCAGACCACCTGGCTACCAGAATAAGTTTTATGTCTCCTCATATCTACACACGTAGACTCCCTGCAGTGCTTCCTGCAGTCACTCGGATGGGTACCAACTCCCGATGTTGGGCCTCCCTGGCTCACATATCTAGAATACATCAGATAGAGCTCGGTGATTAAAACCCTGTTGACAATATAGGTAATGGAAGTCAACCTGAAGATGTTCACATGAGATCAGATGTCATTCTTGAGACCATACTCAAACTTTCTCGACAGGAATAACTCATCAACTCCTAGGATGAGTGTGAAGCACTGCAGCTCTGTGAAGCAAGAAGAATACTCCATGATAGAGAGAGTACCCTGCTCTAGACTCATGAACTCCCAGGCTCAATCGTCCCTCAAATTCTCTGGGTAGAAGTAGTCGTTGAAGGAATGTTGGAACTCATCCCACACCATAACCTACTGGCATCCCTCCTGTGAGATCACATCCCACCATCTCTTGGAAGAATCCTGAAGCATGTACTTATCGAGATTCATTTTGATGTTCTTAATCCCAAAATACACTAGATCTCTCAATCCCCATAGTTGTATTAATTTCAAATTTTTGTAATAAATTATGTTTAAGTGTGTAATAAAGAGTGGTGTGGTTATATTTGGTATCAAAGGCTATGTTTAGTTATTTTTTGGATTAGGAATAGAAAAACCTAGTGAAAGACTTAGTGATAAAACTATGTATAATAAAAAATCCTTATTTTTTATGAGGATAGAGAAAGTGGTTAATCAAAAAAATACATCCCTGTCTAGATACGAACAAATATAGGTGGCTCTTTCACAGATGTATCTAGGGTTAAAACACAAAAACACCACTTTGAGTAGACTCAAACGTGAAATCGTGCATGGAAAAGTGCCTTGATGAACTCTTGGTTATGACACTATCAGTGGATATGATTTGGTAAATTCATAAGCTTAGTATGAACCATTATTAAGGTAGAAAAAAGAACACAAGAATATACGCTAGGAGATAGATTGAGGATAATATAGATTGAAGCCTATAAATTCATAAGTGAAGGAGATAAATGTAATTTAAAAGTTATGCATTTTTTTCATTGGATTCCCCTTTATATGTCACCCCTCACATTCCTTTTATTCTAGATAATGGTCGGTAATAGGAGGACTCTAGCTAACAACTGATGTGAAGATCAATGTGATGACTTTTCTAATGAGATACCCAATCCGATGGGAGCATGAATCACAAACTTTGTCATGATTCTCTCTTAATTAACTAATATTTTGAATAGAAATGTGGGTCAAGTGGAATTTCCAAACCCTAGAATGAACAATCCATAATCAAGATCTCAATTAGACAAAGGCCTCCTACTTTTAATGGATCAATTGACCCCTCAATCGCCAAACAATGGATTAAATCCATTGAGAATATCTTATCTATCCTTCAATGTTACAAAAAAGAGAAGTTTCTTCTGGATACTTATCATAGGGAGGGACAAGATAATCAAAGGTGAAAATTGATCCAAAATAAAAATCCTAAGTAAGATATTGAGGTGTTGGAATGGAAGGATTTCCAAATTTTTTTTTTCTATAAATATTTTCCTCGCATCCTCTGGCGTAATATGGAAAGGGAATTCCTTTACCTCAAGAAAAAAGATGATTAATACATCAGAGTGTATGAGGACAAATTCACAAGGCTAGAATGATTCACCTCCATATTTGTTGTTACCCTCGAATGCAAGGTTTTAATCTTCTTTTTTGGGATAAAACCTAACCAACGGAAAGCCCTAGCAATTAGTGACTTCGATAGCTCTACGGAAAATGTCTGATGCACCCTCAAAGTTGAAATGGGGATCGAAAAATATTTGGGGTATCATGGGGATAAGAAGTGGAAAGTGGACTTCAATTATGGTGTTACGATGGATAAATCTAACGATGCTATGAAATTATAGTACCCCACTTTCCAAAGGGGTAGAAAAAACCACCATGAAAATTGTCTAAAGGGAAAAAAGAAATGATTTAGATGTGGAAGAGAAGGTAACCTAACCATTAAATATCAGAAAAAAACCCACTTCTACGACAAAGTAGAGGAATTCTCTATTGGACCCTTAACACATTGTTCATTTCTTAATATTCAAATAATCAGGGCACTTTACAAACTAGTGCCCTAAGGAAAGGGTTTTCAGAGGAAACCAACAACCTCCAAAGCAGCAAGGTAGAGCATTTTCCATCACTATTGATAATGAAAATCCTAACAAAGAAGTGTTCATAGGTACACTGGTTATTCAATTAATAATAGTGAATGTAAATTTTGATTCTGGTTCTAAGCATTCTTTTATATCCCTAAAGATTAGTAGAAAAATCCCAACAACAACACAAATCCTGGAAGTAGAGATGTTGGTGAGAATGAGTAATGGGGAAATTATTGAATCACATGAATATAACTCCCCCACTGTCAGAATTTGTGGATTGAAATTACTAGATAACCTCATCATACTCCTTATGGTGTAATTTGATGCAATTCTTGGCATGGATTAGATTTTAATATATAAACCCAACATAAATTTCAATGAGAGGGAAATCACTCTCTATATGGAGAATCAAACCCCAATTCTATTCAAGTGCAAAGAGGGGGAGAATCTTTTTTAGCACCATCATCTCAAGCATGGATATTAATTTCCTATGAAAATGTGTATATTGATCATATGATTATGTTTAAGGAGGAAACCATCCTTGAAGACATGCCTATTGTGATAGAATTCACTAAACTATTTCCCAAGGTATTTCCTGGTCTTCCACCAAGAAGAGATGTTGAATTCTAGACTGATCTTATACTTTTGGCTTTTCTGATATCCAATAATCCATATTTAGTGGTTGTTGTGGAGCGTGAGGCGGTAATGAAACAACTACATGAGAATCTGGATACATGATTTATATGCCCAAGTGATTCACCATGGGGTGCACCATTCCTCTTCATCATGAATTATGGGTTAATGTGCCTTTTGCATTGATTATCGCGAGATCAATAAAATCATGATATAGAACAAGTATCCTCTTGCATGAATTTTTGACTTGTTTGATCAGCTATGTGGAGAACAATACTTCTCCAAGGTGAATCTGTAGTTGGGATATTACCAAGTAAGGGTGAAGAAGGATGATATTCCCAATACTTCTTTTCATACAAGGTATTGGAATTATACATTCATAGTAATTCCTTTTATCCTCACTAATGCCCAAAAAATCTTTATGGACTTGATTAATAGAGTCTTTAGAGATTACCCTGACAAATGTTTGGTAGGCTTTATGGATGATATTTAAATATACTCAAAAACCAAGGAGGTACATCTATGAAAAATACTAGAGACCTTGTGAAAGGATACACTCTATGAAAAGTACAACAATTGTGAGTTATGGTTAAAGGAAGTCTCATTATTGGTTTATACCATCACAAGAAATGGGATATCTATGGACCCCTCTAAGACAAATGAAATTGAGGGATGGCCGAGACAAATATATGTGATAGATATCCATAGCTTCCTTGGGTTAGCGAAATATTATCGCTGATTTTTGATAAATTTATCACTCTTTTTAAACCCTCTTACCCAGATAACTCGAAAGGGATTCATGTTTTCATGGAGTGATGAATGTAAGGAGAGCTTCAAGGAGTTGAAAAGGAGGCTTATCACTTCACTCGTGCTCACACATACCATAAGTGAATAAATTTTTGTTGTATTCAGTGATGCTTAGAAGAAGGGAATGGGCTATGTGTTTATGAAAAATGAGAAAGAAATTTCTTATTTTCAATGAAATTTAATGTTCATGAGAAAAACTATCCAACATATGATCTGGAGTTGTCTACAGTAATATTTTCTTTAAAAATTTTGGGACATTACCTCTTTGGGGAGATGTGTGAAATATATACAGATCACAAAATCCTCATGTATATATTCACATATAAAGATCAAAATATTCACCAATGAAGATGTTTAGAGTGGATTAAAGACCATGACTTCTCAATTCACTACCATCTAGGGAAATAGAATAAAGTGTTAGATGATCTATGTAGAAATTACCCAATAATTCTATCATTGATTAGAATTGAAAACGATCCAACTTATTATATTTGATGAATATGGACATGAGAATCATAAACAGGGGAAAAAAATCAATTTGTTCGCAAATAATTGCTCAACCATCTATTTTGGAAAGGTTAAACGATGCTCAAAAGGATGAAATAAGAATCTAGAATAAATTGGAAACTACCAGAAAAGGTAAATCATTAGAGTTCAATGTTAATGAAGAAGTAATTATTATATTTGGGTCCAGGCTATGTGTTTCATCACATCCGTAGTTAAAGAATGAACTTTTGGTTGATGCACATAGTTCAAATTTATCCATTCACCCCTGAAACAAAAAGATGTATCAAGTTATCCAAGAGATTTATTGATGGTATAACATGAAGAAGGAGATCACTAAGTATATATATATGTAACTGGTATGTCAGGAAGTGATGGTTGAGAGGCATAAGTCTAAAGGGATGATGCAACCATTACCCATACCAACATGGAAATGGGAAAAAATAACCATGGAATTTTTCACTAGAAATCTAATGACATCCAAAGAAAACAATTATATCTGGGTTGTTGTGGATCATCTTACAAAGACTGAACACTTCTCTGAAATTTGAGAGGATTTCTCATTGAATCTACTGAAAGAGGTATACATCAGAGAAGTGTTAAGGCTACATGAAGTACCACTATCGATTGTATCTGATCGAGATCCAAGATTCACCTATAAGTTCTGGAATAGTCTCTAACACGCTATAAATGTTAAGCTAAAATTCAGTACAACTTATCATCCTCAAACTGATGGATAATATGAGAGGACTATCCAAATACTTGAGGACATGTTGAGATTATTCTCAATGGACTTCAAAGGAGGATGGGATCAACATATTCCCTTGGTTGAGTTCTCATAGAGTAACTGTTTCCACTTAAACATGCAAATAGATCCTTACAAATCCCTTTATGGGAAGAGAGGTAGAACACTGAAATTTTGGTATAAAGTTGGGGACCAAAAAATCCAAGGTCCAGAAATGGTCGAATAAATGGAAGAGATGGTTAAGACCATCTAGTAGCACATTAAAGTTGCTCATATTTAACAAAAGAGATATGTTGATAATCATCAATGAGACATAGAGTTTGATGTTTCACACATGGTATTCCTCCGCATATCACCGTGGAATAGAGTTTTGAGATTTGTGAATAAGGGAAAGCTTAGTCCAAGGTACATATTCCCTTTTGAGATCCTTAATCGCATTGGAGCAGTGGACTATTGAATAGAACTCCCTCCGAACCTATCTCAATTACATGATGTATTCCATGTATCACACTTGGGGAAGTAAATACCCAACCCATTGCATGTACTCATTCCATAGGTGGTACTATTGGAGAATGAACTCTCATATGAAGAGAAGTCGATGAAAATATTATATCATAGGGAAAAACTTCTATGAAATAAGAAAATTACCCTCGTCAAAGTGTTATGGGGAAACCACAAGTTTGAATAAGCAATGTGGGAATTAGATGAAGTGATGAAGTAGAGTTACCCTCGTTTGTTTTAGTGTGGGAGAAGGAAATTTTGATGGTGAAATTTATTAAGGGGGGAAGATTGTGATAATCCAAAATTCGATTAATGAAAATTCCCCTTGATCTAATTAAATGTACTATTATGTAAAAGGATTATATAAAATATATTCAATTCCTTGGTTTAATGTTTTTGGTTTTTAAAATACCGTTAAGAATTATTACTATTGCTAATATAGCCGTAGAATAGTGATCACATGATTAGTATAAATATAGGGCTTTAAAAAATCCAATTTACTCAGAGAAAGAAAGTGATGGCCACATCCAGTAGAATTGATCCACACAAAGCCCATTTTTTGGAGCTCAGAAATGAGGTAGCATCACTGGGCTTCACTCTTGACCAAGCCCAATCTGAGCTTCAACATTTCATGCTTGAATGGAATCTTCTATGGGATATGTGGAATTTAATAGAGATTACCACCCGAGCGATGTTATCTGAGCCACCCCAAGAGTCTATCACCATCACACACCATACCCTTTGGTTTTATGTGGGATTTATATGGGGTTATGTAACATTAACCTAAAAATATGATTATGTGCATTAGTTTTGTATAGAATAAATAATATACATTCATTTTATTATTGTTAATTTGTAAATAGTTTTTAAAGAAGAAATAGTATTTTTAGCTAATATTAAATTAAGAAATATATTTTGATGAGTTAATGGATTTTTGAATCAAATAATATTTTAATAAAATATTTTTACGAAATCACTTGTTATTAAATATAAATGATCTTATAATTTTTATACAATTGTAATTTTTATTAAGGTTTGAAAGCTGTTTTTGTCAAAACCCATGAATTTTAGATAAATGTCAGTTTCTATTTTAAAAGAATAAATTCACATTATTATAAAATTATTCGGATAAAAGTAATATTATTCATGGATTCATGATGTTGAAATTTTCTGACGGGGAACTTTTCATAATTTTCTGAAACAGTCAAATTTTTGGGTAAAAATTAAATAATATTCAAATTAATAATGAGTTTTATGACATCATAATGACCCAATAGTTATGTAGTAAAATACTATAAAAGAGATATTAGTCAAATATATGTTTTAAACTTAAAATAATGTGATTTTAGATTTGTTTGATTAATTTTATAGTTCCTTAGTGAACCCTCAAAGACTTATAAAATATTTTTACTTTTTAGAATTGTTTCCTTGAGAGTGTGACTCACTCCACATAAGCAAGCCTAATATTTTAAGACGTTAGGAAAATGGTATTATAAAATAATGTTCTCCACTTCCCTTTGGAAAAAACAATGGAAAAGAAACATGGGATTATTTGTGGTTTTGATTAGTTTAATGTGTAGTGTCCAAAACCAAAAATAATAATGAATTCCCTCTCCTTTCCTATATAAACCCACTGAATATCCCATTACACTACACTCAAACCATTTGGAGATTGACCAACCTCTACCCTCCCCTCACTATGATCCCCCCAAGGAACCCCAATCTCCCAATAAGCCTCTTTAAAGCCTCTCCCAAGCCTTTGGGATCACACTTCCAAGTAAGGGATCCTTACTTTCCTTATTTCCTTATTAATGTCCAAGTTTAATTATATTATTATGCCCTTTTATTTTCAATTTCAAATGTTGGGGTATGATTTTTCACCTAGAAAATACTTACCTACTTATTTTTGAATGATTATAGACCTGTTTCTCTCTCGTTAGTGCCTCCCATTTACACCCATTTCCAATTAGAAATTATTTAACTGATTTCTCTATCCTCATTTACATTCAAGAAATTATTTTTTATGCATCTAAATTATATTACATATGATGGGAAATGTATCTATATGACCCCGTTATTTTTCATTTAATGTAAATATTTTTAGATAGCCCTTTCTCTTTAATCATCCATTTTTATGAATTCTTATGTCATGATGTTATGCTGCTGAAATTGCACTGTGATTTTCCAAGCTAAAGTCTTTGTATAGTGAATACCATGCCCATTTCTCTATCAAGGGTATTCACCTTCATACAAATTTACTTATTGATTATAGAGTTTCATGTGTGTATTCCAAATTACTTTATCTTATAATAAATGATGATGTTGAATGATTCTATTTTGTATGATCCATGTGGCACACTTATGCATGAAATGAAATGTTAATAAGCAGTGAGCCCTGATAGCGCTCCAATTGTAGCAACCCGAGATTTTATGAGAATTATTATTTTTAATTTCATTTATGTATTGTGTTGTATGATACACCAAAATTATCTTGCACTATACGCAACACCGTATTATCTTGCAGTATACGCAACACTATTCTTGGCTCGTGTTACACACAATTTCAAGTTCGTTTTGTAGAAATTATTTTACACAACATTAAGTATAGATTTTGTTTAATGTAAAAATGAAATATGTTTTGATTATGTTATACGCAACACCAAACGAAGATTTCTCTACACGCATCACTGACTTGGCTTGCATTACACACAATCAAGACCTTCCTCGATAGCGTGTGTAGTACGCAATACCGAGTTTCACTAAATGATATATTATTATAATATTATTATGAACTGGACGTTATGAATAGTAATACCCACTTTTTGAAATTTTATAAATTTTATTTTTCAAAATTGGCTTCATTTTTGGATTTGGAATATCGAAATTATCCTAGGTTAATTTTTTGGTATTTTTCTGAAAACTTTCAATTTTTGATGAATAGTGAAAACACTAGGTTACTATTTAAAAACCAACTTTTTATATAAATAATTTTTATTTTATTTAAATTTATTTTAGGTCAAAATTGATACATAATACCTATATAAGTTCAATATAATTCATTGGAGTCATTTTATAATAATTTTAGGCATATAAAAATTTTATTGAACTTTTCACCGTCTTTTACCCACCTCCTCTGAGAGTTTGAAAATTTACATAAAACATAATTTTACCGCATTTTTGAGTGGAATTTCGAAAATCTGAGAGACACGGTTAATATCAATGAGTAAAATGTGGTTCAATAAGATAAAAATAATTTTTGGTGAATAGTAACTTTTTACTTTTATTTACCACCATTAAAAGTAAATAGGGTAATTAAGGGTAAAAATGATATTATTATTACCCTAACACATGTCCTAATTATATTTTATATGTGTATTTCGACCAAAAACAACATTAGTGATAAATTATTACCCTTTTTGTCCACTTGTATTAGATTAGGACAGTTATTATTATTTTATTTAAAGAAGAATTAAAATAGTTAAAATCAATGTTTAATAACTAAAACATTTTTAATATAGGGTTATACATAAGATAAATTAGAATATAAATATTAATTAGAAAGATAAAAGTATTTCCTATATAATTTTATTTTATTTATAATTTTTAGACATTAAATAATTTAATTTATTGATGACACAATGATGATGCAGTAATTACCTTATTAATGAAATATTAACATAATTGATGTTATAAATACCCAAATAAATGTAATTTTATACTTTTTATGAATTAAAATAATTTTATAGGTTAATATGAAATGTTATAATTTATTTGGTTAATATTATTCGAACTAATAATGTTGTTATAATTTTCAAAAAAATCCAGTACTAAATAGTGTCAAAATTGACATAAAATAGGTTTTAAAGAAAATATTATATTATTAATTGTTATTTTATTCCTAAAAATCTAAGGTTCGGTCAAATGACTTATATAATGATATATATATATTAATAAGGAACCACTTGGGTTCAGTTTGTCTTGTTATAGTAAGTTTATTAACCATATAGTGTAAGAAAACAAAAAGACACTGTAAAAGTTAAATTATTTAACTTAGTGTTAAATCTAAATAATAAGGATAAAATAGTAACCTAAACTTGTCTAGAAACTATTTATTGATAGTATTTAGACCCATACCCAGTTTATCTTTGATATAAATTAATTTTGAGCTATTAAAAACCGAATATGTCTTTATTATAAAATAATATTTTAATTTTTCCTAAGGTGCCCCTCTCCTCCCTTATAAAAGGGAACCACTTCCCTCTTCTCTTCACACCCTTTTGTGCCTTGAAGCTCGTCCAACCCCTATCAATTACTCTTCTCAACCTCTATAGTTATATCATAGATGTTATGGTATTCTCCAAAGACCAACTCTAGTACCCTAAGAAGAAGTTCAAAGGAGGTGCGTCGAGGAAGAGGTAATCTCTTCTAAGGATTCTTTCAAGTTTTATTTCTTCTTCAACTTCTTATTATTTAAATATTTCATTATAAAGTAATAACATCAGTATCACTTATATGCTGATATTTTATTATAAATATGAAACAACCCCATTTCACCTTCTATCCATTCTACGGAAAATGAAATCACTGCGCATGCGTACGTACGGAATACTGTCTCCACACCGTGGTGTAATCAGTTTTTCCACCACCACCTTACTTGGATGGGTATAATGGTGTAAAGAATAACTATATATGGTTATTATAACATAATAATGATTCTGATGTATTATATCATCCACTCCAATTCCATTCAATAATTATGGGAACGATATCATCGCTCGTGCGTACGTACGGATTACCGTCTCCAAGACGCGATGAGATTCATTCTCCATGTTAACCATTCAAGAATGATTATAAAGTATATATAATGAATAATAATGAAATATATGACATAATTAAGATACTGAATATATATATATATATATATATATATATTTCACCTATTTACTTCCATTCAAGTCAATAAGGAAAGGAAAGCAGCGTTCATGCGTACGTACGACCCACCATCTCCATGAATGATATATTTCATTTAATTCATATATCTATTATATATATATATATATACTGAATATATATGATATATAAATCATGATTTACATTATTTAAGTAAGTAAATCATGATATAAGTAATAATAATATCAATAATAACAAGTCCAAATAAGTACGATAAATAAAACGATTTTACCCAAAACGCTGCTTTAACATGGAATTTACAAAAGAAAAGGTAATATAAAGTCATAAGTGAACCATATATGAATTAATAACAATGAATATGATTCATTAATAATTAAATGACATTATTTAAATAATTATACAGGAGGTTCGGATACGTACGAAGCATATTGGACCTAAGGTAAGGGATTATTATTCCAATCTCATTCTTATCCGAGATTGTTTATTCGTAAGTATTTACTAGGGTTATCTTTGTCATCCATGTCCATGTTTTCTAAAAAAGTGTTTTCATAAAATATTTACTATTCTTCCATGTATGTTGAAATTCATTTTTAACTTTTTTTTACTTTTACCACATGTTATTTAAGGAATCTTTCTTTTGTATACCATACTAGGTACTTTTTGACTTTTTCGGCAAAAGTATGAGAATAATGTTTTTTTTAACATATAAGACATGAAAAGATTTGTATGGTTTTATAATGCCTTATTTTCATGAATCTTAATCTATATGATTTAATTATTATTTTCAACAAAATACTTTTCTTTTAAAATTGCATGGAATTTTGTGAAAAGAAAATGATTTTGAAGAAGAAATGACATTTTCCTCAAGAATTCATTTCAAGTGTTTTGTCAAAACTATTTTACATATAAGATGAAATTATTTAATATCTATATGTCTCAAGTATAATGTCTCTATTATTTACATGGTTTTACTTTTCTTATGATGAAATTATATCCATTTGTTTTATATGGATTATGTTATGATGGGATGACGTTTATGAAACCCATTTTATTCATTGGGTTTTGATGAATGATTTATGTTTATGTTGTGGCACAAATAAGAATTATTTCATTATAAGATGGGTGGGACCTATATCTACCTCCAATTAATTGGGTAAATATTTATATCTCATGAGATAGACATGACTGGAATGGAATGTTAATCCATTTCAGTGATACAGGACTGGAACGAGGAGTGAACTCGATTCAGAAAGGAGCTTTGTCCACTAAGATGGTCTTGGTAGCAATGCCTTGGATACTATGGAAATAATAACATGTGATTAATGGTTTCCACAATTACATGTTTTATTCCCATGTTATTTTATCAGGAGTAATGTTTCTTTATGATCTATTCTTTACGTACTGCCATGTTTTATGTCATTTCTCAAGATTTTGATGTTTAAACATTATGTTCTTGTTTTTATGTTCAAATGTATATGGTTTTTTTATTTTCTCCATGCTTACCCTTACTGATCATTTCAGCTCACCCTTTATATGTTTTCTTTTCCCCAGGATATAAAGAAAGGTTTTCGGTAAGAAAACAAAAGGGGAAGATCTTTATGGGAGATGTTGAAGATATTTCACCACGATTAGAAGATTATGTTCCGAGTTTCCAAAGACACTAAACTATTATGGTCCTTCAGTGTTTGTTTTTGTTATGTATTAAGTATTCCGTAAAAGTAATGTAATGTCCATTTATGTCATGATTTGGGTCTCTACACCAATGCATTGGGTAAAGAATATTATTATGATACATCATGTCCAATGAGTGTTAAATCATGATAATTCATGTGAAATGAGGGTTATACTAATTCCTGTGCAATGAGGTCTCAATCCGGATCTATGTGCAATGAACCTTGTCTCATGCTAATATCATGTTATACGTTGTCGCCACATTTCAATGTTATGATAATCATGATATATCATGACTTTATGCTAATGTTTCTCTTATTTTCCATTGATATGCCTATTTCCTAACAAGTATTGTATTATTAATGTTATTCCTTGTTTAATACCTTACTGGGCTTTATAGATCACCCTTTTCTTATGTATGTCATTAGGTTATCCCATGAAATGGTAAATATGGAGGAATGTTGGGGTCATGTAAAGGAAGTTTTCAATAAAGATGTTGTATGTTTATGCCTTATGTTGTCATGTAATGTTCATAATTCCAAATAAACTAGACCTCTCGATCCTCAATATTGTATTAAGTGAAAGTTTGTTTAATAAATCATGTTTATGTGTGTAATAGAGAATAGTGTTGTTATAATACCTCTTCTCCTCTCCCTCTTATTCAAAAAATAAAAACACCTTATGTGATGTGTCAATTTACCCACATCATGGATGATGTGTTTTAAATTTCCATTATCACCTTCATTGCTGGTCAAAAAACCATTTTAGTGGTTGACAAATATTTAGTGTATGATAAAACCTCTTTCAGTTTCTAGAATTAACATATAAACTTTTTATAAAATTATATAACTAAACTAGTTTGTGATTATTTAAGAACTCCCAAAATGATCTAAATGAATATCATTAATGTTTTATCTAATGATTCATCATCATATCTAAAAAATTATGTATGGTATCATTTAATATTATGGAAACATATTAATACCATTTCATTCAACTTCAGGAGTTTAATTTCCTTACGGAAAGAAAATCTAATACGAACTGACCATGGAAACGATGTAAAGAACACACCTGAAATAATGGAAATAAAAAAATATTTTTAATAAATGTGTGTAATGATGTTATAAAATGATCATATTAATTGTTATAAATATGAATATTTTTCTATAAAATATTAATAACACTTTTTTAACCATTATATAGGTGGTTTAAACACATTTTAAGTAAGAGGAACCATATATGTGGGAATTCATAACCCAATTTCAAGTATTTGGGTTATCCTTATAATTAATTGATTATATGGTACTAAGATTACTTTTCTAATGAATTTTATTTATATTATGTTGTATTATTTTTATTTATAGTTTATAAACTTATTATTTTCATTCTAGTAATTTTCATATCCATATATGTAATGGAATTTTCATTAAAAATACTCTTTTAAAATTTCCAGTATTAAAAAATTAAAAATGAATGTTTTTATGCAAGTATTATTATTTTATGATAATGTTATGGTTCTTTGGAATTGTTTATTATGAAGTTTGGGACCTATATCTTACTCCAATTCAGTGATACTCTGTATGTTGGAGGTTGGTTGTATGGTTACTCCAATTGTGACTGCGATGGTTACATAATAAGGTAATCATGAGGGTTACAAATCATAAGGTAGACATGGTTGGTACAACATTAAGTATGTAATAAACCATGATACCTTTATGGTTTTATTTAAGTTTTAAATGTTTTATAGAAATAAAATGTTTCAATATGTAAGTAAATGATACTTTATGGGTGATAAGTATGTCTTTGTTAAAATGATCTCATATGTTTTTAAGTATTCGTGGACTAATGGTTTCTCTCTTTCTTTTTATATCCCTTACTCAGCTTGTTGTGCTCATCCCAAGTTTTTAAATGTTTTTCATAGGGATTGAGTATGGGTATGTGTAAGGGAGAATCCATGATTAATGTTTTTAAGACTTTTTATGAAAATATTTCTTGTTTTTATTATAAACATTTTTATTCTAAAGAAACGTATATTGTTTTCTGTTGCACCCACTTTGTCTGCTTGTGGGATGATATGTATGGATTTTTTCCTAACTTTATAAAACTCTAAACTAAAAATAACACTGGGAATGCATATATGTTAATTCTAATTAAATTTACTAGATTATGTATTGTTTATGGCTAAGTACATATAGTTGGTATCAAATCAAGATTTGGATAACATTAGGGGTTAGGATGATGTTAGTAGAGAACAATAAATTATTTAACTTATTTTTATGTCGAAATTATATTTCATTTGATGATTACTATGTCCATTCATGTATGATATAAATTTTTAGAATGGTTTTCCATAGAAAAAACATGGTTTCTAATGTAGGAAAGCACATAGAGGATAATATCTTTCCAAATACGCTACCTAGAATTGGAGGAATTTGAACTGAATAGTTTTTTATAGTAATGGATATATTGAAAAAGGCAATAAATTGTAGTGGAATCCATGAAAGAGAATAAACATAGTTACCAAAAGGGAACATGATATTAGTGAAACCGTTTATAAGGAAAAACCCTCTTGCTTTAAATGGATCTTCTGACCCATTGGAAACTAAAGGATGGATTAAAGCTCATGGATAAATATTCAATGTAATGGGGTGTTCATATAATCAAAAGGTTAGTCTTTCCATTTATCTTTTTGATGGTTAAGCTAACTAGTTGTGGTCAATGGCCAAAAATATCATGGATAGTGAGGAGATTGATTAATTGGATGGGATGAATTTAAGTATATGTTTCTTGAAAAATACTTTCCAAATGTGGTTCGATATAGAATGGAAAATAAATTCATTTAATTGAAGAAAAATGAGGAGGATTTAATGGATGTGTATAAATAAAACTTCACCCGACTAGAAAGGTATTCTCCAAATATTACTCGATATCTTAATATAAAAATCAATCAATTTTACTTAGGATTGAATCCAAGATATCGAAAGGCATTGGCTTCCCGTGAATTCAAAAGGTATGAGAAACCTATCCGATTTAATGAGAGGGTAGAAATGGAGTTCTTTGATGACCATATGTAATTTAAAACCGATAATAATAAGAGGAGGTATAGATGGAAAGTGATGGGTAATAATCAATAAATGAAATATTAAGGTAAGATTGTTTAGTATCCAATTTGTTAAAATTGTAATAAAAAGCACACTAGAGAATGCCTTACCAAAAGTGGGAAGTGTTTTTGATGTGGTATTTTTGGATATGATCCTTGATTTTAATGAAAATTATTTTACGAGTAATCATAATAATAAAATTATAAAGTGTTTTAAATGTGGTGTGATGTATAATTATTCAATAACATTCCCAAATAAAGATTCAAATAATGGAAAGCAGCCAGATTATAACCAGAAATGTGCAGTGTGATCCTTTTCCACTATGTCTGCAGATGTCGGGCCATGCAATAGAGTAGTATAAGGTACTTTATTTGTTCAAAAATATATTTCTAATGAATTTTTTTACACAGGTTCAAAAAAATCCTATATTTTTGTGAAATATTTTTGTTAATTGGGAATATCACCTTAAGAAATGAGACCAGAAATTATGGTTAAAATACTGGGGGAAATATTATAGAAAAAATGCATAATAAGAATCTTCCTATTGTTATAATTTGAAATACATTACCTAAAAATCTTTTTTAACACTTAATAGTGCTCGATGTCATTCTAGATATGGATTTGCTTTATTTTTATCATTCTAAGATTGATTATAGAGCTAAAGAAGTTTATATTCAGAAATAGGTTCAGTTTGTATACATGAATGAACCCATTAAATTAATAACATATCAGTAAGCTGAGAAACTGTTAAAAGATGTAAATGAATGTTATTTTTCTCATATTTTTAAAAATAAGCGAACCATTTAGATTAATGATGTTCCAATGTTAAATAAATACCTGGATTTTTTTCTGGATTATTTTACCAATTTTATACATGATGGAGAATTTTAATTTACTATTGACATAGTTCCTAATGCTCAAAAAATTTAAAACCCCACTTATCAAATGACTCGAGTGGAACTTATTAAATTGAAAAATTAGCTGCAGGAGTTTCTTGATAATGACTTCATTCATCCTAGCACTTCACCAAGGGGTTCTATTTTTTGTTTATTTAAAAGAAAGATGGTTCCATGAGTCTTTGAATTGATTATAGGGTTTTGAATTAGATTACTTTTAAGAATATCTATCCTTTGCCTCATATTGCTGAATTTTTTGATCAGCTCTAGGGATTTCAGTATTTTTCTAAGATTTACTTGAGATTCGGGTACCATTAGCTAAAGGTGAAGGCAGATGAAAAAATAAAAATAGATTCTTGTACTAGATATGGCTATTATGAGTTTTTTTAATCCCTTTGGTTTGAAAATTTCTCATATTTTATTCATGGATATTATGAATAGAATATTCCATAAATATTTGGATAAGATTGTTATTTTTTTTATTGATGATATTTTAGTATTTTAAAAATGTTATGAGGATCATGAAAAACATTTAAGGATTTTCTTGTATACTCCAAAAGAAAATAAGTTATACGAAAGATTTAGCAACTGTTATTTTTGGTTGCAAAAAAATTCTTTTCATGGGAACATTATAAAAAATGATGGATCAAAAGTTAATTCTACAAAAAAGTGGTTGATGAATGGAAAATATGTACAAATGTTACAGAGATTCATAGTTTTCTTGTATTAATAGGTTATTACTGAATGTTTGTAAAAAAAATTTACCAGTTATCTACCCCACTAACTAAGTTAACATGAAAAGGGGTTAGATGTATTCAGACAGAAGGATGTGATGTTTGTTTTTAGGAATTTAAAAGGAGATCGGTGAATTCTCTAGTTTTGTCCTTGGCTTCCAAAAATGGTTATTTTTTCATGTACAATGATGCTTTCTTGAATTGACTTCGTTTTGTTAAGATGTAGAATGATCTAGTAATTTCTTATGCTTCAAGACAGTTGAATCCTCGCGAGTTAAATTACCCCACGATTGATTTGAAATTAGCATCTATGGTTTTCACTTGGAAAATTTGGCGACATCATTTATATGGATCCAAATGTGAAATATATACTATCCATAAAAGTATGGCCCATATATCCACTCCATAGGAATTAAATACAAGGTAAATCAAATGGATTAAACTAATTAAGGTTTATGATTCCATGATCAATTACTATCCTAGAAAAGAAAACATAGTTGATGATCACTACAAAATAATTCAAAAATTATAAATGTTTATTTTTTAGATTATAAGGGGTTATAACCCTTTCTAAACACATAGCAGTGGTTACCCATAACCTACTCTAATATGCCTGCCACATTGTGATAGCGGTGGTTTTCAGGAAGCACTGGTAATATAGTTCGCAACTAACAGCAGCTAGATTAGAGGCTATTTTAACCCCCTCTAATTTCATAAAATGTTTTTAGATTAGAGGGTTTTTTAACCCATACTAATCTTGAACTAATTTTAGAGGAGGTTGTAAACAACCTCTCATTGAGTCACAAGATCCATATTAAGGGCATTTTTTGAAACTTCCTCTAATCAAGACACATATTAGAGGGGGTTAAAACCCCCTTTAATTGAGAACATTTTTAGAGGTGGTTAAATGAATCGCCTATAATAAATTTTTAATATTTTATATCAATTTTCTAAACCCCATAACCCCTAACTCCCCCTCCCATTCCCCTACCTACCCATTATTTCTTCCTCAACCCCATTCAATTCCCCTTTACTGTGGATGACCCCGCCCCTACCTCTTGTTCTCCTATAACCAAGCTGTAGCCCCCCCCAGATCATTATCATGCCTGCCTCTCATTCTCCTATTCTCCTATATCCCCCTGGTTCAATTCCCCCACTTTATCCTCCTCTATTCGTGTGCTCACCCCAGTTCAATTCCCCCACCTCCTTTTCTCCTGTAGCCACGATTCCCTTATAAACTTTTACCATGGTGGGTTTCAAACCCATGACCTCTAGGTTAACACCGAACGCCTCAAGCACTATGGAAATTGCAATTATGTTAATATAAATACACATAATCATATAAATATATATATATATATATTATAAAGGTTATTTAAATAAATAATATTTTAATAAATATATTGATACATATAAATATATAACATATATATATATATTTATATAGATTAATATATTTTTATATTATGAAATTATGTCTTTCTATTATAATAAATTTATATTATGTTAAATTTATACATTCATATAAACTACATATTTATATCTGTTTACATAAATTTGAGTAAATATATTTTATACTTCAATTTATGTTATGTATATATACATATATTTATATATTTATCTAAATTATTTGTATACTTATATACATATTTATAAATTATGAACATGCTTATAATATATATATATAAGTTTTTATTTAATATATTTATATAATGTCTTTAAAAATATATTTATGTAATTTATTTCAAAACATAGTTCTATTATTAGGGGCATTAATATATATTAAATTATATCAATTTTATAAAATTATATCTAATTAATGTATAATTAATATTATATGAAATAAAATTTATAGAAATATTAATGTTATATATAATTAATATTATATAGAATAAAATTTATTCAAATATTTTATATGAAATTAAATTTATTCAAATATTTTTTATGAAATACAATTTATTCAAATATTTATATAATGTTATATGAAATACAATTTTATATTATATATAATTAATATTTATATTATATATATTTAATATTATATGAAATGAAATTTATACAAATATTTATATATTGTATTTCAATACATATATTTAATATTATGCACCTTAATATATATATATATATTTAAATAAATATAAATGTATAATATTATGCATATTAATATATATATATATATATTTCAATAAATATAATACTTTAATATTGTGTACATTAAAATATATTTATTTTTATAAATTTTATATCATATAATATTAATTATATATAATATAAAAGCATAAACATGTTATTTAAAAATATATTTATTATTATAATAATATAAATTATAAAAAGCTACAAGCTTGAGTTTTTTATAATATATATATTTTTAAATAAAATATATTTTTTATATATTTCTATAATATTTTTATGATTTTATATTATATATAATTAATACTATATGAAATTCAATTTATAGAAATAAATAGATATAAATGTACATAAAAGTATACAATTATATTTATGTATACATATAAATTCAATTAAATACATTCACAAAATTGGAAATATATAATATAATTAATGATATATGTATATATATATATTTACTAAATTAATTTAAAATTTATATGGTATACTTAAATATATATAAAATAAATATATAATATATATAAATTTATATATAATAAAAATATAATATAATATAATATAATATATATTTATATTTAATTCTATATATATTATATTTATTGGTATATATAATATATTATAAATATATTTATACATAAATATAAAATAAAAATGTATTTAATATAATATATGTATAATTTAAATCATAATATAAATGTATAGTCTTTATAAAACCATATATAAATTTTATATATTTGAATAAATATATTTATAATTACATTTATATTATGTATACCAATATTTATAAGTATATACATTTTTGTTTATATGTATAAGTATTTATTTAAAGTATTTATAAATGTCTTTATATATATGTTTATAATGCATTTAAATAAATTTATATAATGTGTTTATGTCACACACACAGACATGAATCCATATATATTATAAAATTTTAATTTATATGAAATATATATATTTTTTAAAAAACTTTATAGGGGCTAAATACCATCTAATCAAACTAATTTGTAGTGGTTCATGAACCCCCCCTTTGATATAATGAATTAGAGGGGTTCAAGACCCACTATAATGTCATATCTCAAAAGGGGTTCGAAACCAATCTAATTTCATAAATTAAGAGGGTTTGAAAACCCCCTCTAATCTAAGTGATTAAAGACAGTTTATGATTCCCCTATAATTTAAGATATTAGAGGGGGGGGGGGGGGGGTTGTGAACCCCCACTATTTTCATTGAAAACAATTTCCATGTTATATATATATACACCCTATAATATCCAAATAAAGCATATATGTATGTATGTATATATATATACAGTGTCTCTAAAATCAAACTGAACATATATGGCCACTAATTATTAAATTAGCATTGGTTCTGACACAAATACCTCTAAAATCCAAACAAATATTACAATCAAAATGCTAAAAAAATTAGAAGGGGTTGTAAACCCCCTTTAAATTTTATGATTAGAGGGGGTTACACAGAACCCTATCTAAAATGAATTTAGATGGGGTTGTGTATAACCCCTTCTAAAACCCACCAATAATCTGATGTTTTTTGTAGTGGATGCATTGAGTCTAAAACATCATGCGTCATTAACCATGTATTGTTTGGAATCTTCCCCCTCGATTAAGGATTTGATGAATTTCGTCTTGGAAAATGTTGGTGCAAGAAATTCCTATGTTTAGTTTCAGGTGTTAGTGTAGTCAGCTCTATCAGACAGAATTAAGAAAATGTAGAAGGAAGACTATGAGTTATAGAAAATGGTAAAATTATTTAAAATAGGTATGTTTGTGGAATTTAATGTTGATAAAGATTGTGTTTTATGATTTGGGAAGAGATTATGCAAGACATATGATTCCCAACTAAAGAATCAATTGTTGTGTAAAGCACATAGTTCTCTATTTTCATTTCATCTTAGAAGTACATAGATTTACTTAGACCTATAGGAGAATTACTGGTGGGATGGAATGAAAAGAGGTATTCCATATTTTACCATGAAATGTTTTACATGTCAACGAGTTAATTCATAGTGATAACTATCCAAGAGGATGGTTCAACCTTTTCCAGTGATAGAGTGTGCATGAGAAAATATATCCATAGACTTCACGGTGTTACAACCAATTAATTCTTGAGGTACTAATGTGATTTGAGTTATTGTTTACTGAATTACTAAATCTGTACATTTTTATCCTATTCTAGGTACTATAAATTTTGATCAAATTTGTCGATTGTACCTAAAATAGATTGTCAGGTTACATGGTGTTCCTCTTTCTATTATAACTGACCATGATTCCATGTTCACTTCTATCATTTGAAAAGTCCTTTAGAAGTCAATGGCGCCATAATTAAATATAAGCACATGATTTCATCCTTAATATGTTGGACTGACCGAAAGAACAATTTATACATTAGAGTATATTCTTCAACCTTGTTCAATGGACTACTAGGTATTTTGGGATGGTCATCTATCATTAATTTAATTTTTTATAATAAATGTTTTCATTTTAGTATACAGATGGAATATTTTGAGGCATTATATGGGATGTGGTGTCGAACTACACATTTCTGGAATTAAGCCAGCGAAAGAAATTTTATGGGACTAGAATTAATTGAAGAAGTGGATGAGAAAGTGAAGATGATCCAACAATACACGAGGACATCTTAGAGTTGGCATAAAAGTTATGCAGAAAATAGGAGGAAAGAATTTTGTTTCGAGGTAGGTGATCATGTATTTTTTATAATATCACAATGGAAAAGTGTTAGACATTTTTGTAAGAAAGGAAAGATCATTCCATTGTTAATTGGAACTTATAAAATCCTAGAGAATGTTGGACCAGTCACCTACTGAGTATCTTTACGTCCATGTTTATCTTAGTTACACCATGTTTTTCATGTTTTTATGTTGATAAAGCGTGTTCTAGATTCATCTGATATCTTGATCCCAGAAGTAGTTATACTAGAAGACAACCTTTATTATAAATAAAAACCTATTCAGATTTTTTATCATAGCTAGAATGTATTGCAGAATAAGGTATTTAACCAGGTAAAAGTTTTATACATAAACGACATGGTTGAAGAAGCAACATGGGAATCTGAAAATTATATGATGGAAAGGTACCCCCACTTGTCTAATATGTAAATAATAAAATTTTGATAATGAAATTTACAGTTGTTTGGGAGAATGTAACACCCCAAGTATTTTCAAATAAATTTAATATAGTATAAAATGCATGAAACAGTAAGTCTCTAGGAAATAATACTTTATTATTTAGAAGAGATAGTTATAACCTAGACATTAAACATAATTTTGGAACTTCTATGAATTGAATTTCAAAAAACAGAGTTACATGATTTCAATCAGTAAGATATTTAGACTTTTATAGGATGAACATAATATTTGGTGAATATTAACTTGACCCATTGGAATAGTAATTTTACCATTATGAATAGTAATATGGACCTTATGAAAAGTAAAATGGCATAATAAATTGTAACCTCACCCATGAATGTATAAATAAAATCTAGCCATCTTGTAAGTGAAAATATGTTCATCGTATAAGTGAATAAATATTTTTTAAAATAATTATTAATTAAGTCATAAATATTTAATTAGAATTTAATGATATATTTAATAATTTAAATAAAATTTATTTTCATAAAATTTAATCATAATTTATTATCTTATTTACTTTTGTTTATAATATTATTTTATGAGACATTGATAAATTTTTCAAGGTGTTGTAAAATCAGTTTTAGTTTTAAAATTGTAATTTTTTTGAATAAATTATGATTTTATTTAAACATTAAAATTCTAATATTTATTTTTTTTTTGATAAAATGGAGTTTATTTAGGTATTATACATATTGATAAATGGTTGGCATGAGTTTTTGTGATTTTTCAAAAATAAATGATTTTTTGGTTAATAGTAAAATATGATAATTTAATGTAAGTGCTGAAAACTTGAATTTTGGAGTCATGATTGAGTCATGGAAGATGTGAGTTACCATTATTTAGGACTCACACGAATTAATTACTATATTTAGTCACAATAATACACAATATTATTTGTGTTGTGAAAAATAATAAACTAATGATTAAAATAATGAGAAAACACCTCTCTCCTCCAATATAAATACCACTCCTCACACCCGCTTCTCCTAAACAATATCAAGATTTGATCATTCTACGAATTCTACCCAATACTCTTCTCAAGGAACTTACCCAAATAAAATACCTGTTGGACTAACCAAAAGGCCAAAACTAATGGTCTTAAGGAGGTTCTCAAGGATGATATTTATATATGTAAAAATCATCATTCATTTTCTATTTATTTTCTTTTCGGTTCTTTTTATTTTCTTGTACTCAATTTACCTCCCCTTATCCCAGAGTCATGAAAAATCCATTATCATATATAAAAAGGAATTTTATCATGTTTATGGAAATATTCATCATTATAATTCTTCTCGTAACATCCCAAGTAAGTAATGAATAATATATATTTTATCTATGTCTATTAATGAAATAGATAGTGTTTTAGAGGCTTAAAATGAAAATAAATCCAATCTTAAGCATGAAATACACTAATATTTTTAAAAGATTGTTTTACTGCCTTTTGATGGCAAACCATTTTTAAATCTATATTTTGAAAATTTTATAAGTTATGTTTGTCAAAATAAATTTATTATTTATGATTGGGACATCAAAATTTACTTTGTGTGAATTTTTGGTATTTTTCTGACAATGTTCATTTTTTAATGAATAGAGAAAAATACTGCATTTTACATCAAAACTGATTTTTAATCTAATTTATTTATATGAATAGATTATCATTTGAATTGGTTTTAAATTGAAATTAGAATAAATTTTTACCATTTAATCCAATAGTGGTCACTGGAATTAATTGCACTTTGAAATTGGACTTAAACTAGTGTCAATCTTTTGATACTTATTGTTTCATAAAAACACGCTATTTGCTTTGACAAGAGGAATTAATTATTAAATTAGTTAATTAAACTTATATGTTTTGAATTTTGTAAAATGGACATCATTCTTGATTTCATAATATCAAATATAGCTTAGGGTGAAGTTTTGGTATTTTTCTGAAAAACATCAATTTTTGATGAATAGTGAAACCACTAAGTGGTAGTTAAAGAAACTGATTTTTCATTTAAATGAAACTTTGCCACTTCTGTGTTTTGAATTTCAAAAATCCAACATACATGGTTGTCATTATGATGTAAAATGTGGTTCAATTGGATTAAAATAATTTTTTGGTGAATAGTAACTTATTAAGTTTTTAATCGCGATTAGAGGTAATTAGTGAAATTTAAGGCAAAAATGATATTATAATAAAATAAAAATACCTAGACACATGTACTACCCTTATTGGATGTGTCATGGACGACCAGAAAAATCCATGGGTAAACTTGGGGACTCCATGGAGCCACTTTGGTAGGAAAATGACATTAATATCTTTTTATTTAATGTTAAAGTAAAAATGACACAAACATGAGTTGTTTTACTAAAAGAATTGTTACATGGGGTTATAAAAGTCATATTTTTGATTATAAATAGTCATTGGAAAGATAAAACGATTTACTACATCATAGTAGTTTTTTTATAATTTTTAGATATTAAATAAATTAAATTATTTATGACATCCTGATGATACAGCGATTAACTCATTAATAAAGGATTTAAATAAAATGAAATGATAATGTAAAATCTATGACCTAAAAATGTCAAAAACCTATTTGATGGGTGGAGTTCGAACCATTATCACCTTAACCTATAATTATATCAATGTGGGCCCTTTTGAATCCGAAACTCATTTTAAAATAAAGTAACATTTCTTTACTTTCCAAGAGTGCCCCTCCTCTCCTCTTATAAAAGGCCCCCACCTCTACCTCCTTACCCACAGTTCCAAAGCCTTTGGCTCGGCCAAACCCTGCCCATTTTGTCTCTCCACTTCCATCTATTACTCCTTGATGCCTCACTTTGGGTAGAAGTCTTCCCAAGGAAGCCTTTGAGCTCAAGCCAAAGGGAGTTACCCGATTTTTCGGTAATGTCTTCACTTGAGTCCTTTTGTTTTATTTTACTTCTACAACCCATAAAATATTTTTATTCATTTATTTTGTAACCAATCCAGTATATTGAATATACTAGGATGTTTTTATAAGAAGTATTCGAGCTATACTTACACACACCTACATCTAATGGTTAAAGAACAAACTGTTTCCGTGGATGGCGAATTTCGGCCTCCCGAAACGATGATTGTTCAACATTCTTTTAACACCTTCAATGGTGGCCATTAAGATGACACTATATTTATATATGATATATAATATGTTTATGTTTTCCTTGTGCTTCTGTATTTTTCATTTTGGGCATAAATTTATGGTTTCAATTATGGGTAAACGCGATATCTTCATTTAAGGAAGTGGGGACTACCGCCCCCTCAAAGTGATTTGATTCGTTAAATACCAGATGTGGGATGTATAAAGGATGGAGTTATGATATTATATATATGATATTACACTGGAATTATAATATACCTTTATATCATTATGATTCCATTCTATAAAATATGAAATAGAAATGAAAGTAGCGTTCATGCGTACGTACGGATTACCGTCTCCATGAACGGTGCATTTCATTTCTTACCTCTTAATGATTATGTAATATTATAAATGCATGTATATACTGGATATATATGATATATACATCATTATTATAATTCTGGATATAATGGATACATGAACAACTTGTAATTATAAAGGGTTTATTTTTGACTCAAGTACCAATGATCGTTAAAACGACCGTTATTAACTTAAATAATTACATAGTGTTCATGACATGGAAATAAGTGATATAAAAGGAATAATGAACTTGAAAAAGGTTATTAAACAAGTAGAAATTAACTCAAGTTTATTATTCAGGAGATTAAAGAACGACCGAGTCAAGTCGGGCCCGAGGAATGAGAATTCGTCTCAATCTCCTTTCATTGAGGCATATTTTGTTTTATACACAACCTTCTTTTATACGGTGTATAAACCCCTTTTACTTTTACTTTTATTCAAAAGGAATATTTTTTATACGAAGCATTTACTAAACGACAAAAGTGAATATTTTTGTCGTACATTTGCGGCGACAACGACTTCTCCTCCGCCGTGACCATTATTTGAGTTTCGGCTTCCTCTACAAGCCATACCTTTTTTTAAAAAGAAAAATAAATACCATGTTTTACTTTTAATTTATTTTGGTATTGAAAATTGTTTTCATAATGTTTTTATATCAATGTGTTGTATTGATATCTTATGATTGAAAGGTGGAAATGTTATGTTTTCTTTATGCATGTTTTATGTGATACGATTATGTTGAGGTTCTTGGGAATTATTATGAAGACAGGTGGTTCCGTGATAAACTAAGGGTGGGTGATCCCGATATATCTCTCCAATGAATTGGGTAATGCGAAGGAGTTAAAGGTTAAGTTTTCTCTGAAGAGATTTAGGGAATATACTGTGATGGGTCTTCCAAACGTAACCAAGAGGGTTACTCCCTATGTAAGAATTTTATGAATGCCTCAAGTTACCTTTATGTCTTATGATTTCTATGATTTATTCCTGATTTGATGAGGTATGTTAAAGTGATTATGTTTTATGGGTAATGTATGATTTCATTATTATGTATATATGAACTTATGTTTCCTTTCAATATTTTTATAACCCATACTGAGCTTTTTATGCTCATCCCAGGTTTTTTTGAAATGTTTTTCACAGGTCAAGGGAAAGTTACATGATATGATGATAGTGTCAAGGATGTGTCAAGAATGAATCCATGTTTTATTTTAAATATGTTTCCATTGATGGGAAAAATGAATACTATCTTTATGTAACCACTTTATTGATATGTGGAATGTAATTGATGTTTTCTGTTCTAATTCTCTAAAACTCTAAACCTGAAAAGATCCTCAATGTGTAATCTTGTAATAACTCAAGATTAAGAATGTTTTAAGGCTGGGGCCTTATAGTTGGTACCAGAGGTCAGTTTAGATAACTTTAGGAGTTAGAATTTTATTATATGATTATCCAAAATATTTTTTTGAAATGATATAGCAGTTAAAGATTACCATGTTACTTCATCTAAGACATGTATGTTCAGAATGGTTTTCCGTAGAGGAAACAGGGAAGCAGTGCTAGGAAGGCATACAGAAGGAAATAACCTTCCAAATCAGCATCCCAAGATGGTCGGAATTGGAACTGAACAGGTTTTTGCAGTAATGGCGCAGTTGACTCAAGCGATAAATGGTGGTGGTATCCATGCACGAGATCAGCCAGATCAATCACAGAGGAACATGTCAGTGGTGGAACATTTCATGAGGCAACATCCCCCATAATTCAGAGGATCGTCTGACCCTGTGTTAGCTGAAGGGTGGATTAAAGTACTATAGAAGATTTTCAATGTCATGGGGTGTTCAGAAAATCAAAAGGTAAGTCTTTCTATTTACCGTTTGGAGGGTGAAGCATATCAGTGGTAGTCAATGGTTAAAAATATCAGGGACTCCGATGAGATTGATGCTCTTGACTAGGATGAATTCAAAGGTATGTTTCTTGAGAAGTATTTTCCTAAGTATATTCGACTTTGGATGGAAAAAAATTCTTGTAATTGAGGCAAGAGGAAGACTCAGTGGCTGCCTATGAAGAGAGGTTCACTCGATTGGCAAGGTATGCTCCAAGTTTTATCTGAAACCTTGATAGTAAAATCAATCTTTTTTACTTAGGATTAAAACCAAAATATCGAAAGGAATTATCTTATCATGAGTTTAAAAGTTATGAAAAGCTTGTTCAATGTGCTGAGAAGGTGGAAATGGATTGTTCTGATGATCAAGTGTTCTATAACAACCAACAGAAGAAGAGACCGAGGTGGCAGAAGAAAGGGAAGAATTCTTCAATAAAGTCTGATGGTAAGAAAACTAAGTTTCTAGTTTGTGATAAATGTGGTAAAAGGCATACTGGGGAATGTCTTCTGAATTCTGGAAAGTGCTACTGATGTGGTAAGATGGGATATAAGGCTTGTGATTGCACTGAAAAAGATCAAGGTGATGGTAAGTCCAAATTTGATTTACAGTTAGTGAAATGTTTTAAGTGCAATGAGATGGGTCACTATGCAAATGAGTGTATGACAAAGAGCTTGAGTGATGTGAATCAGTTAGACTACAAGATGAAAGGGGTGGTGAAATCCTTTGCAACTACTTCAGCAGATGTCAGGCCATCAAATGAAGTTTTATCACGTACTTTGTTTGTTTTTTCAGATTATGCCAGTGTGTTGTTTGATTTGGGGTCTACACATTCTTTCATCTCTGAAACCTTTTCTATTAAAATGGGAATACCATCTCAAGAAATGACTCCTGAACTTGTGGTAAAAACACCTGGGGGAAATGTTGAGGCAACAAGAATTTATAAGAATCTTCTTATCCTTATCTGTGGAAATGACCTACTTGAAAACCTTATTGTTCTACCTCTAGTAGAGTTTGATGTTATCCTGGGTATGGATTGGCTCTCTATTTACCATGCTATGATTGACTGTAGAGCTAATGAATTTTCTTTTCAGAAAGTCTTTCAGTTTGTGTACAAGAATGAACCCTTACTGGTGATAACATATCAAGATGCCGAGAAACTTGTAAAATATGGAAATGAATATTACCTTGCACACATCATTGAAAATAAAGGAACTGTTCAGATTAATGATGTTCTAGTGGTAAATGAGTATCCTGATGTTTTTCCTGATGAGTTTCCTGGAATAATACCATATCAGGAAGTTGAGTTTACTATTGACTTAGTTCCTGATGCTAAGCCAATTTGAAAACCCCCTTATCAATTGGCTCAAATTGAACTTTTAGAGTTGAAGGAGAAATTGCAAGATTTATTAGAGAAAGGTTTCATTCGACCTAGCACATCACCATGGGGTGGTCCTATTTTATTTGTTAAAAAGAAAGATGGTTCTATGAGACTTTTCATTGATTATAGATCCTTGAATAACATCACTGTTAAGAACACATATCCTTTGCCTCATATCGATGATTTGTTTGATCAGCTCTAGGGAGCTCGGTTTTTTTCAAAGATTGACTTGCGATCGGGGTACCATCAGCTGAAGGTAAAGGAAGTAGATTTTCCAAAGACTGCGTTTCGTACAAGATATGGCCATTACGAATTTGTATTAATTCCTTTTGGGCTAACCAATGAACCTTCTCTATTCATGGACTTAATGAATAGAATTTTTGATGAGTTCTTGGATAAGTTTGTGGTGGTTTTCATTGATGATATTTTGGTGTTTTCTAAAAGTAAAGAGGAGCATGAAAGACATTTAAGGGTTATTTTGAAAACCTTAATAGAAAAGAAATTGTATGGGAAATTCTGCAAGTGTGAGTTTTGGTTTCCACAAATTTATTTCCTTTGTCACATTGTTTCAAAATATGGGATAACTGTTGATCCTGCAAAAACAAAAGTTGTGGAAGACTGGCCAAGACCCACAAATGTAACTGAGATTCGTAGCTTCCTTGGTTTGGCAGGCTATTACGGAAGGTTTCTTAGAAATTTTTCACAGTTATCTATTCCAATGATTAAGATAAATCGGAAGGGTGTTAAGTTTATCTGGACAAAATAATTTGATGATTTTTTTAGGAGTTGAAAAGAAGTTTGGTGAATTCTCCAGTTTTGGCACTACCTTCCCGGAATGGTGAGTTTGTTATCTACAGTGATGCTTCATTGAAAGGACTTGGTTGTGTCCTAATGCAGAATGATCAGGTAATTGCTTATACTTCATGACAGTTGACAACTCATGAGGTAAATTTTCCTACACATGATTTGGAATTAGCTGCTGTTGTTTTCACATTAAAAATTTGGAGGCATCATTTGTATGGAGTAAAGTGTGAAATATATACCGATCAAAAATGTTTAAAGTATATATTCACTCAGAAAGAATTGAACATGAGACAGAAGAGATGGCTGGAATTAATCAAGGATTATGATTGTACAATTCATTACTATCTGGGAAAAGCAAATAAAGTGTCTGATGCTTTGAGTCGAAAAAGTAATGATTCATTAGAAATGTTTCATTTGGAACGTGATCCTTTGGTTAAGGATTTGATGAACTTTGGCATAGAAGTTTTTGGTGAAACATGTTCTTCTGTTTTATTTCAGGTATCAGTGAGATCATCTTTATTAGACAGAATCAAGCAAGCACAGAAGCAAGACAGTGAGTTGTAGAAAAAGGTAGAGCTGGTTCAGAAAGGTAAGTTGCCTGAATTCAACATTGATAATGATTGCGTTTTGAGATTTGGGAAGAGATTGTGTGTGCCTTGTGATTCATAGTTGAAGGGAGAGTTGTTATGTGAAGCTCATATATCTCCATTTTCAGTTCATCCTGGCAGTACTAAGATGTACAAAGATCTGCAGGAGTATTACTGGTGGGATGGAATAAAAAGAGATATTGTTGATTTTACTGTAAAGTGTTTGACATGTCAACAGGTTAAAGCATAGTGGTAGTTACTGAAAGGTATGCTTCAGACTTTACCAGTGCCAGAGTGGAAATGGGAGAATATATCCATGTACTTCGTTGTGGGATTGCCGAAGACCCCTCAAGGTAATAATGCAATCTAGGTTATTGTTGATCGCTTGACCAAATCTGCTCATTTCCTTGCTATACGAGATAGTTTCTCTCTAGATCAACTTTCCCGTTTGTATCTTAAAGAGATAGTCAGGTTACATGGAGTTCCTCTCTCCATTGTATCTGACCGTGATCCCAGATTCACTTCTAACTTTTGGAGAGGCCTTCAGAAGTCGTTGGGTACTGAATTAAATTTTAGTACAGCTTTTCATCCTCAATCAGATGGGCAGTCAGAATGAACAATTCAGACCTTGGAGGATATTCTACGAGCTTGTTCGATGGATTATCAGGGAATTTTGGAAAAACATATTTATTTGGTTGAATTTTCATATAATAACAGTTTTCATTCCAGCATACAGATGGCACCATTTGAGGCGTTATATGGGAAGTGGTGTCGAACTCCAGCTTTTTGGGATGAAGTGGGTGAAAGAAAGATGATGGGACCAGAATTGGTAGAAGAGTTGGTAGAAAAAGTGTAGCTGATACAGAAACACATGAGAATAGCTCAGACCAGGTAGAAAAGTTATGCGGACAACAGGAGTAAGGATCTATCTTTTGAGGTACGTGATCATGTTTTTCTCAAAGTCTCACCATGGAAAAGTGTGATGCGATTTGGTAAGAAAGGAAAGCTGAGTCCAGGGTTCATTGGACCATATGAAATTCTAGAGAGAGTTGGATCAGTTTCTTACCGAGTGGATTTACCTCTGAGTTTATCGCAGGTACACAATGTTTTTCATGTTTCGATGTTGAGAAAGTATATTCCAGATCCATCTCATGTTTTGAGTCCAGAGGTAGTTCAGCTGGAAGAGAACCTATCTTATGAGGAACAACCGGTCCAGATTCTTGACCATAGGGAGAAAGTGTTACAGAATAAGGTCATTAATCTGGTAAAGGTTTTGTGGAAAAACAACATGATGGAAGAGGCAACATGGGAATCTGAAAATGCAATGAGGGATAAGTACCCCCATTTATTCGATAAGTAAATAAATTGCGGGGACGCAATTTTCTAAAGGGGGGAAGGATGTAACATCCCAAGTAAGTAATGAATAATAGATATTTTTATCTATGTCTATTAATTAATTAGATAGTGTTTTAGAGGCTTAAAATGAAAATAAATCCAATCTTAAGCATGAAATACACTAATATTTTTAAAAGATTGTTTTACTGCCTTTTGATGGAAAACCATTTTAAATCTATCTTTTGAAAATTTTATAAGCTATATTTTTCAAAATAAACTTATTCTTTATGATTGGGACATCAAAATTTTCTTTGTGTGAATTTTTGGTATTTTTCTGACAATGTTCATTTTTTAATGAATAGTGAAAAATACTGCATTTTACATCAAAACTACTTTTTAATCTAATTTATTTATATTATTAGATTATCTTTTGAATTGGGTTTAAAGTGAAATTAGAATATATTTTTACCATTTAATCCAATATAGGTCATTGGAATTAATTTCACTTTGAAATTAGACTTAAACTAGTGTCAATCTTTTGATACTTATTGTTTCATAAAAACACGTTATTTGCTCTGACAGCGGGAATTAATTATTAAATTAGTTAATTAAACTTATATGTTTTGAATTTTGTAAAATAGACATCATTTTTGAATTCATAATATCAAGTATAGCTTAGGGTGAAGTTTTGGTATTTTTCTGAAAAACTTCAATTTTTGATGAATAGTGAAACCACTAAGTGGTAGTTAAAGAAACTGATTTTTCGTTTAAATGAATCTTTTCCACTTTTGTGTTTTGAATTTCAAAAATCTGACATACATGGTTGTCATTAAGAAGTAAAATTTGGTTCAATGGTTTTAAAATAATTTTTCGGTGAATAGAAACTTATTAAGTTTTTAATCGCGATTAGAGGTAATTAGTGCAATTTAAGGAAAAAATGATATTATAATAAAATTAAAATACCTAGACACATGTCCTACCTTTATTGGATGTGTCATGGACGACCAAGACAAGCCATGGGTAAACTTGGGGACCCCATGGAGCCACTTTGGTAGGAAAATGACATTAATATCTTTTTATTTAATGTTAAAGTAAATATGACACAAACATGAGTTGTTTTACTAAAAGAATTTTTAAATGGGGTTATACAAGTCAGATTTTATATTATAAATATTAATTGGAAATATAAAAAGATTTACTAAATCATAGTAATTTTTTATAATTTTTAGACATTAAATAAATTAAATTATTTATGACATCATGATGATGTAGTGATTACCTCATTAATAAATTATTTAAATAAAATTAAATGATAATGTAAAATCTATGACCTAAACATGTACAAAACCTATTGGATGGGTGGATTTAGAACCATTATCACCTTAACCTCGAATTATATCAATTTGGGACCTTTTGAATCCGAAACTCATTTTAAAATAAAGTAACATTTCTTTACTTTCCAATAGTGCCCCTCCTCTCCTCTTATAAAAGGCCCCCACCTATACCTCATTACCCACACTTCCAAAGCCATTGGGTCAGCAAAACCCTGCCCATTTTGTCTCTAAACATACCTATCTTACTCTTTGAATCCTCTCTTTGGGCATAAGTCTTCCCAAGGAAGCCTTTGAGCTCAAACCAAAGGGAGTTACCCGATTTTAAGTTAATGTCTTCACTTGAGTCCTTTTGTTTTATTTTACTTATCCAACCCCCTAAACTCTTTTTATTCATTTATTTTGTAACAACTACAGTATCTTAAATATACTAGGATGTTGTTATAAGAAGTATTCGAGCTACACTTACACACACCTACATCTAATGGTTAAAGAACATACTGTTTCCGTGGATGGCGAATTTCGGCCTCCCGAAACGATGATTGTTCAACACTCTTTTAACACCTTCAAAGGTGGCCATTAAGATGACACTATATTTATATATGATATATAATATGTTTAAGTTTTCCTTAATCTTCTGTATTTTTCATTTTGTGCATACTTTTATGGTTTCCATTATGGGTAAACACGATATCTTCATTTAAGGAAGTGAGGACTACCGCCCCTCAAAGTGATTTGATTCGTTAAATACCATATGTGGGATGTATAAAGGATGGAGTTATGATATTGTATATGATATTACACTGTAATTATAATATACCTTTATATCATTATGATTCCATTCTATAAAATACGAAATAGAAATGAAAGTAGCGTTCATGCATACGTACGGCTTACCGTCTCCATGAACGATGCATTTCATTTCTTACCTCTAAATGATTATATAATATTATAAATGCATGTATATACTGGATATATATGATATATATGATACATAAATCATGATTATAATTCTGGATATAATGGATATATGAAAAACTTATAATTATAATGGGTTTATTTTTTACTCAAGTTCCAATGATCGTTAAAACGACAGTTTTTAACTTAAATAATTACATAGTGTTCATGACATGGAAATAAGTGATATAAAAGGAATAATGAACTATAAAATGGTTCTTAAACAAGTATAAATTAACTCAAGTTTATTATTCAGGAGATTAAATAACGACAGAGTCAAGTCGGACCTGAGGTATGGGACTTCGTCTCAATCTCCTTTCATTGAGGCATATTTTGTTTTATACACAACCTTCTTTTATACGGTGTATAAACCCCTTTGACTATAACGATTATTCAAAAAGAATATTTTTTATACGAATCATTTACTAAATTATAAAAGGGTATTTTTTTGTCGTACGTATACGGAGACAACGACTTCTCCTCCACCGTGACCATTATTTGAGTTTTGGCTTCCTCTATAAGCCATACCTTTTTTTTTAAAAAAGAAAAATAAATACCATGTTTTACTTTCTTTTAT
The DNA here is from genome assembly GCA_963277665.1 of Viscum album. Taxonomy (NCBI): domain Eukaryota; kingdom Viridiplantae; phylum Streptophyta; class Magnoliopsida; order Santalales; family Viscaceae; genus Viscum; species Viscum album. The sequence continues at coordinate 744,873,617 of OY728129.1, read as the reverse complement.
TTTGGTATTGAAAATGGTTTTCATAATGTCTTATATCAATGTGTTGTATTGATATATTGTGATTGAAAGGTGGAAATGTTATATTTCCTTTATGCATGTTTTATGTGATACGATTATGTTGAGGTTCTTGGGCAATATTATGAAGATGGGTGGTTCTGTGATAAACTCAGGGCTGGTGAGCCCGATATAGCTCTCCAATGCATTGGTTAACGCGACGGAGTGAAACGTTAAGGTTTCTCCGAAGAGATTTAGGGAATATACTATGATGGGTATTCCAAACGTAACCAAGAGGGTTACTCCCTACGTAAGAATGTTATGAATGCCTCAAGTTACCTTTGTGTATTATGATTTCTATGATTTATTCATGTTTTGATGAGATATGTTAAAGTGATTATGTTTTATGGGTAATGTATGATTTCATTCTTATGTATATATGAACTTATGTTTCCTTGCCATATTTTTATAACCTATACTGAGGTTTTTATGCTCATCCCAAGTTTTTTGAAATATTTTTCACAGGTCAACGGAAAGTTACATGATATGATGATAGTGTCAAGGAAGTGTCAAGAATGAATACATGTTTTATTTTAAATATGTTTCCATTGATGGGAAAAATGAATACTATATTTATGTAACCACTTTGTTTATATGTGGAATGTAATCCAAGTTTTATGTTCTAATTCTCTAAAACTCTAAACCTGAAAAGATCCTTAATGTGTAATCTTGTAATAACTCAAGATTAAGTAAGGTTTAAGGCTTGGGCCTTATACTTCTTCTCTCCCTCTTACTCTTAAAATAAAAACACTATCTGTGTTGTGTTAATTTACCAACATCGTGGACGATGTGTTTTCAATTTCCATTAATTCCTTCACTAATGGTCATAAAAACATTTTAATGGTTGAAACTAATTGTAGTGTGTATTATAAAACCTCTTTTATTCTTTGGACTTAATATATATACCTAATATTATATTATATAATGAAACTAGTTTTTGATTATTGAAGAACAACAAAAATTATCTAAACCAACATCATTAATGATTTATCTAATGATTCATAATTATATTTCAAAAAATGATTTATGTTATCATTTAATATTCTAAAAACATATTAATACAATTTCATTCTAATTATGGTGTTCCATTTCCATAGGACAAGAAAATCCAATTTGAATCGACCATGGAAACTATGTAAAGAACACACAAAAAACAATGGAAATAGAAAAATATTATTAACAACTAGGTGGAATGATTTTATAAAAAGATCATATAAAGTGGAATATATTTTTTGTAAAATATTAATAACGCTATTTTATCCATTATTCAGGAGGTTTAAATACATTTTAAGTAAGGTTAACCCGAGGTAAGAGAATTATTAACCCAATTTTCATTCTTCAGGTTAACCTTAAACTTCAGTGATTATGTGGTACTAAGATTATTTATGTAATTAATTTTGTTTATATTATGTTTTATTATGTGTTTTTATAGTGTATAAACATATTCATTTTATTATAATGATTCTGATATCCATTATATGATATATTCAATTGACTTTTCTTTAAAAATCATCTTTAATATTTATAGTTTCACTAAATTCAAAATGAATGTTTTTATGCAAGTCTTCATGTTTTATGATCATGTTCTGGTGCTTAGGAATTAATTAGTATTAAGGGTGCAACCTATATCTCCCTCCAATGCACTGGGTAAGTGTATGTTGGAGGTTGTACCTATGGTTACTCCAAGTGTAACTATGATGGTTACACCAAAAGGTAGTCATGTGGATTACATTGTACGGTAGCCATGAGTGTTACAAATCCTAAGGTAGTCGTGACAGTTAAAATATTAATTAAGTAATTCCCTATGATAAACATGTGGTTTTTTATGTTTTCTTTATTTTATATTAACATCATGTTTCAAAAATTAAGTACATGATATATTATGGATGAGAAGTGTGTCTTTGTGAAAATAATTTCATATGTTTTAAACTATTCATTGACTATTGATTTCTCTCCTTATTATACTACTTAGTTAGTTTTTGTGATTATAAAATGTTTTAAAATATTTTTCACAGGATTTAAGGATGGGTAAGAGAAATTCATAAGGTAAGATGAATGTTGGGATGGATTTTTATGAAAAAATTTCATGTTTTTATTTTAAACTTTTGTATTATGTAAAAAGGATAATGTTATAAGTTGTACCCACTTTGTATGCTTGTTGGACGATATGTATGAATTGTGTCCTAACATTATAAAATTATAAACTGAAAATATATTTTCTAATTTAAATAATTTAATTCTAAATTAATTTACTATATTCTCTAATTTTTAAATCCACGTCCATATATTGAAAACATAAAAAGATCTAGAAGATGAGGTTTAATAAGGAGTAAACTAAATTAAGACATTCTCATTGTCATATTTTATAAATAATGAATTTAAATACTAATTTACCATTAGATGTTATGATAATTAATCCCTCGAATAATCAAATCACATTCGTAAATAGATGGATGATACACCTAGTGAGGTTGTGCATTTTAAATATTTTTTTAGGGTTTTTTGTTGTCTTCCACTTAGGACTACATTCTCTAAAGTGCTAGGAGAATAAAGATTTAGAATATGAGTCAAAATAAGGAATTTTTTCATTTTTTTATTTAGCTTAAATTATTATTTTTTATTTTAATGTAAAAATTAATTATCCCTCTTATATAAAATATGAAAAATCACTATATATATGGAACGGTAATGTTTAATCTAAAGAGGGAAATTATATAGATTTCCATTAAACATTGATAAATTTTTAAAACTAAAATTTCAAGTTAAATTTTTGCTATATAATTATTTATATTCATCTTATAATCATCATGACTTAGGAGGATATGTGAAATAAAATAATCCAATGTATTAAGCTGAAGAAGTGGGAGATCACTTAAATATTTTGTCCCTTTAACCAATACTTCTAAAGTACCATTTTTCCAAAGAGAGTGAAATATATTCCTTTGTTTAAGGGGTAATCTATAAATATTATGTATAGTATAATACTACAAATAAAATAATTTTTAGGGTCTTATCAATGAATCCCAATTTCCCTTCACATTTGTGACATCTGAGTGACTCTATATCGATATACAGTAAATAGTCCAGAACCCATTAGGAATGTTTATCTAAATATTATATCTTTTATTTATTTTAATTTAATTTTTTGGTTTCATTTTTCTAATGAATTATCTTGTTTCCTTTGTTCATAATATTGAGGAAACATTATCTATACACATTTGAAGACTAATTTTTTTTGTTCTCCACTTAGAGTAAATAATAATAGGAATCTATTCATTACTTTATTTAAAATATTAATTTTTTTTGTTTTTGATAGGAAAAGAAGATATTAGAATCAATGATATGGGATTCCATTTCCAGTAGTTATCCACTATAGAACACTCATGTTATATCCTTTTACCCCATTCCCTATAAGTACTTAATTTCTCATCTTTTATTTAAAAATATGTGTGGGGTAGCTATATGATGTCACTTTTTTGATATGGATTCTTGAATCTAAAAATGAATATATTAGAAATATAAATTTGCGACATACAATATGATTTTTTATTTGATATTTATTATTCTTTTGAGATCAAACTATAAAATTTGCATGTTTACTCTTTAATATTTTTATACTAGAAAGGATAATTTTATTGTTTATGTTGTATTGTAATGGGTTTTATGTGTGATATTATATATTTTATTTTAAAATCTCTAGAGAGATATATTATAATAATACATTATCCCCTAAACTCTTCTTATATTATATTATAACTATGGTGCACATGTTTCCAATTTAACATTTTTGAGAACCCTCGTGGATGTTGTTTTTAATAGTTTAGTTTGATTTTATTATAACATGAAGTGTTTTCCTATCAATTATATTTGGATAAAAATTAGTGATAATGTTGAAGATATGTGTTGGGGAATGGTCTATTGTTATGTTAAATCAATTACAATGATATTCATGTAAAGTTTCCAAAAATTTATTTTCAAATACCTAGTTTTAAATGGTATTTTAATGATTATCTATAAAGTAATTTTTTATAACATATATTTCTATTTTTCTTAATTTGATTATTTTTCTTATTTATTTTCCTCTTTTGTATTTCAAAAATAAAATATAATCTATTACCCCCATTAAAATAATTTATTTTCTAAATATAAATATTATATTTTTCATTTTTAATTTAATATAGTTTTAATGATTTATATAATACCTTTAAATTGTAAATTTAATTAAATAATAGAAGTCACTATTAATCAATTAATGTATGGTATTAGGTGTTTTTTATGTATGAGTTTGAAATTTTATTTTATAAATGTAATTATTCAATCTACAGACTCATCCATTTCATTAAAAATGTTAATTAATATTTACGATGACCTAAAAATTATGCTTAATTATAATTTCTTTTTGGTTCTCATATCAACGGAGAAAACACAAATTTTATAAGTGGTACATTAATATTGAATGAATATGGTTCAATATAATTTATGAATGCTAAATCCAATAATAATTTGTAAACAAGAAACTAATTTATACCAGAAATATTTTATTTTGAGAGAGTGATAAATCCTTTTAACATTATTTATTCAAATGATGGAAATTAATTTATCCAATGTATCACTATTTAATAATTTTATAAACACTTTTATAATGAATTTCCGTGAAGCTGTGTAACATGAAATCATTTCTCTATGAAAATGAAAAAAATAGTGAGTGGAATTTTATGTGTCAATGTTATATCGTGTTTTCCATGTACATTCTCATATTATTTTTATTGATTTCATTTTTAATTTGATTATAAAGATGAATTTGTAATAATTATTACTTTTTATTAAAAACACTTCTTCACGTAAGTATTGGTTAAAAACATCATTTCTTGGGATTTAATTAATGAAATCTTATGATTATCATTTTTAAATATTTTTTCAACATTATTCCAGGAAGTGTTTGATGATCTTTAATTTCATATCATTAATCAGTATATATAAAATTTGTACTGATTATTATATTGAATTATTTTAAAATGTATTTATTTAATTGACTAGATTGTAAAATGTTTTGTTTTATGATTTTTTTTAAAATAAAATTATTCATTATTGAATAAAAAATTTCAGAATTAAAATTTTCTTTTCATTTTATTGGATGTAATTGAATTTATTTTATCTTATGCCGTTTTCATATGTGTTATTTTTATTCTCTAGGGATGTGTAATTTTAATATAAAAACATTATCATAAGAGTAACTATGGTTTTATTTTGGATATGAAATATTTACTTTAAAATATAATTATTCATATATGAGTAACTATGGTTTTTAGCTAATGAAAAAGAGTTATAACAAAAATATTGAGGCTAGGTAAGACAAGCGCATGTGAGGGTCAAATGTATCAGATTAATAATGAACATATCATATGTTTTCATGTGAATAAAGTGTCATAGATTATAATCTCATGTGGGATTAACATTCCTAGACAAATCCAAATGTTTGAATAAGTATGTGTATGTAACGAATTGTGTTAAATTATAGTGCATATGAGATGTTTGTCTAGAGTGGATCACATCAAATTAATATAATATCCCCAATCAACTTATTTATTAAATTTAACTCCACAAGATGCATATCTATGTGAAATTAATTTTCTCATTCATTCCTATCCTAAAATATTAATAGGGGACAATTTATCCTGCATAGAAATAATTAAATATTCTATGAGAGATTAAATCATTAGAGAAAATGATTAAATAAAACATAAAATATGTCAATTAAATTGGGATGTATAAACAAAAATGAACCAGACACATTTAAGGGAAGATAATAAAAAATGAATAAAGTGTTTTTAAGTTCTAGATCTGGTAATTAATAGATACCCATGGAATCAAGGTGTTGAGATGATAGAAGATTATAATTGTCACAAGAGAAGTGGTTTTAGTGGATTAAAATTAAATGTGAATGGATAAAGTCCGAATGGAAACCTCAATTGGATAAGATTCTTGATCTAATGTAGAGTGTACACTTAAGGACCTATGAATTGATTTTTAGGGGAAATATGTGAACCAATTTATAATATGAATTTTATAAACCTATTTTTTCTTGAAATGAAGAAGTAAACACATCCATGTTTTATTAAGTTGGTTCTTCCATGTATTCACTTGGGTGAGTAATCTTGATTTCTTTAAAATCACAATATATTAGTAGGGGTTATGTTAAAAAATATTTGATGGTTGTTTCATATGGATTGACACTATATGTTAGTTTTTTTAATGTGTTTGTTATATTTTCATTATATTAGTTTAATAAAAATATATATTTTATGATCATATCCCAATTAGTGATTTTGGTACCCACATTATTTTAAATGAATGTTTTGTCTTTTTTTATTCCTTTTATAAATTACCCTCATCATGTAAATGTAGTTCTATGTTCCCCTTGTTGTTCTGGAGTTAAATTGAAACAAAATCTAATAGGAGGAGAACTAAACATTTAAAAAATATTTTAAAGAATTTTTATATTAGAGTTACTAAAAATTAATGCAGTCAAAAATAAAATAAAAGAAACACAATATATTTTTATTTCATCTGAGAGAAGTAGATTATCATTATAGAACTGCCTCACATTATAGTTCAAATTTATCCTCATCCTCATCGTAATCATTTTCACTGGGGTTTTTCAACTCCACATATGATGTTACTTTATGAAAAAACAACATTAAAATCTGAATACCATTTTATTATTTTATTTTCTCAAAGAAATAATCATGCATGAAACATCAAAGAACTACTTTAGAGTCATCCACAACTATTTCGCAGATGATATTTCATGTATATATCATTTACAAAAAACAATATTTATGAGAGTTCACCTTTATATTATATGAAATAAAACTACTACATAGTTAAGTCCATTATAATATTTAATATAAAATTTAATAATAAGAATTAGTATCATTGGAATGTTTCTTGATTATAATTTTGGATAACTCTATATATACCAGCCAATTTGAATTTGAATATTTCAGGTTCAATAATTTCATTGTGAATATAGTTTCAAACTTAATCACATGATAATACAATTTAATTATCCATAAAACAAGTAAAAACATTTTTTATGGATTCTATATAATTAATAAGGAATTATAGAACAAATAAAAAAATAATTATATCTATAATAAATTTATTTAAAATTGAAATGTCAATAATTATGTAAAACATATAAAATTTATAGGTTTTAGAATATCCTATATAAAATCAAAAAACCACATAGGAACATCAATATAGAGTCTTTACATAAGGGGATTTAGATAGGTGATTTATATAAGTAATTTACATAGGAAAATTATGTAGGTGATTTACATAATATCTTTTCATAGATTAATCATGTAGGTGATTCACCACATAAGATAATTCATCACGTATCAAAAACAATCAACATAGTTGAATTCAAAAAACTATATATGGCTGAAATACAAAATTTAGAACATAAAAAATACCTTCAAAAGTGTATAATTAACTTTATATCCAGTTAAATTATATTTAAATAATTTCATTATATTCCCATATAATCAATAATCACCTTAATTAGACTTCTATAACGTATGATATCATTAAAATATTGATGTTAATTAGTTTTGGAAAACTATAATTTTCAATATAAAAATTTTCATTGAATTATAAACTAATTTATGACATGATAAAGTTTGATTTATAATTTTATGTCCTCTAATGAATTGTATATATTTTTAAGATTTAAAACTCTATAAGTGTAAATGAATTTTGAGTCTTATATCCCATGTTATCATTGAAATAGGGAAGGTACACGATTATAGAAACTTGACAACATGGTGAACTATAAAATGGTTATGTTAGAGAATAATCTATTTGAATCAGACACGTTTCCTAATTAGATATGTCAATTGGCTATTGGGGAATAGTTAAAATCAACTAAAATGATATTTAAACGACATATATGAATTATTTTTCCTAGTAAAACTCTATAAAACATGAAGACCATTTTATGACCAATCAAAACATGAAATTTAAATATATTTTACGAAAATAAATATTATGATATAATCAATATTAAGAATAATTTATTCAAAAAATAATACTATGTATACTGACCCTATAAGGAAATAAAAAATATATCTTTTTAGTAATAAAAACATAAATATTTTCATGGAGGCACTCAACATTATCATTGTTTTTGCTAATATCAAAAACAAGTATAATTTCAAAACTTCACCCCTTTTTGAAATTATAAAAAAGATAAATTATATTCTATTTAAAATGATGATGTTCAATGACCTATTTATTTAAAAAATTATGTTTTATAAGAATAAATGTAATGATTTTGAAAAATATTTCTAAACATATATATTTCAAAACATGTGTTATTAGTCCACTTTAAAGTGTGATGAAATTCTCAATGTTTTTTTTGAATAAATAATGATAATACCTTTATAAAATATCATTTTACCCGAAATAACAATTTAAATAGTAAGTTAATACTAGATAATACATATGAGAAGTATTAAAACAAAGATAAAAAAATATATATAGAAATTAATAAACAGTAATCTGAAAAACTAATTCCACATTTCAATGATTTAAGAAAATATTAAACATTCAACACATAAACACACAAAGCTCCCCCAAAATTAATTCCCGATAAATGTTGAATTAAGTATCCATTATAAAAATTTCAATCATGATTTTATCAAACTTATTATTTTTTAGGGGATTAGTTAAGATATCTAAAAGGTAATATTCTATAGTAATAAATTCCAAACTTATATTTCCTTTTTGTAAATGATCTATATGAAAATTAAATTTTAAATCAATGTGAAAAGTTTTAGAGTGTATTAATGGGTTTTTTTTGTGATATAAATGGAAGCATTTTCATTACGGATATAGGAATATTTTCAAAATCAAAACCCAAACAAGAATTTCTCTTCTTAATCCACAAAGATTGAAAATAACATGATACAATAGTTATATATATTTAGTACTAGTAGTTGAAATAGAAACTAAATATTTTTTATTTTATTTCCATGAAGCATAATATTTTCCAAGTAAATAACACATACCTAAAGTACTATTTCTATCAATATTTCATCCACTAAAATCTAAAATATAATATCTTATTAAATCAAAGTTAGTTTTTGTAGGAAAAAATTAACCAAGATTAAAATAAATTTTAAATAATTATAGATCTTTTTAATAAATTTAATATTACATCCATTAAAGTCACATTTTTATCTAACACACATGAAATCTGAGAACATTAAATAAATCCTATAAGTGGTCAAATATAATAGAATTACAATCATTATTTTACAGAGTTTAACATAAATAGATTTTCATGATTTATCTGCGTTTAATTTTCAAGAAGTACTCATGGGAGTATTTTCAATCATATAATTTTCTAAAGAAATTCTATTAACTAATTCATTTTCGTACTTGGATGGATTTATAAAAATACCGTCATATATTTGAAAAAATTTCAATCCTAGGAATAATTTTTAATCCCCCATTATTTTCATATCAAATTCAGAAGCCGTCAAATATGAAAATTCATTCCAAATATTTTAATTTGATGATCCAAATACAGTATCATAAATATATATTATTTTATTCAAAATACAATAAAAAATTTTCTTATCAAATAGTGTAAGATCAACCTTTCTATTATAAATTTGTTTCAAAAGAAAACTAGTTAGCTTTTCTTACTAAGCTCAAGGAGCATGTTTCAAACTATATAAATCCTTATATAATTTCAAAGTATGATCAATATGATTTTAATTTTCTAATACTATGGGATTTATAAAATGAACTTATTCAGAAAAATAACAATTTTAAAATTCGGTTTTGACATCCATTTGAAATATTTGAAAACCATAAAAAGAAGTATAATCTAATAACTTCCCAATTACTTATAACCAAGAAAAAGGTGAAAAATATTATTCAAAATCAATACAATCTTCTTAATAATATCCTTTAGATACTAATCTAGAAATATTTTTAATTATATTTACAAATTCATCATGTTTATTTATAGAGATCCACTTAGTTCTAATTACATGGGAATCTTTTGGTGGAACAAATAATGGTCACACACTATGCCTTGTAAATGGATTAATTTCAACTTACATATCCAATATCCAATTATAATCACTTAATACATCATAAATACTATTTTTTATAAAATTATAAATTAAATTATGATGTTCACAAACATTCATAATAGTTTTTGTTTCAACTTTTGATGCAACATTATGAATCAAATTATCTATGGGATGATCTATTTGAGTCTTCACTGATTTTTCATGAATAGGTTCTGATTGAGAATAAATATTATCACCATAAATATTTTCATTTTTATCTAAAGGAACTTATTCATCAAATGAAATTATCTAAATTCTTGTTCAATATGATAAATATCACCATCTAATTTATTCAAATTCATTTTGTCAAACCATACAATAATTGATTCTTCAAAAACCATGGTTCATTTATTACCTATTTTATATTCCATGATATTTTTTTAATATCCTTAGGATATAACTTCATCATATTTTTCATCAAATGTATCTAAATAATCCTCAGTATTAAGAATAGAAATATTACAACCAATGATATAAATATATATATTTTATTGTTTTCTTCCCTCCTAAATCTCATAAACTGTCTTTTTTTGTAATGGTTTTAAAATAATTCTAGTAATAATATAATAATAATTATTCATAATTTATATCTAAAAATACTTAAGAAATTTAAATTCATTTTACATCATTCAATGTATTTATTGAAGTGTTCAATTTTTCCTTTCAACTACACCACTTTGTGTTGGTGTCCTAGGGGATAAGTTCTTTAAATACCCATTTTCTTAAAAAAATAGGTAAATTAAAGATTTTAGAATTCAATAATATGATCAATTATAATTGATTTAATTAAGTATACTTCTTCATTTTTAAAAATTTTTAAAAATTAATAAACTTCGATAAAATTTCATATTTGTGAGTAAGAGTGTAATCCTATGTGTATCTTGTAAAATAATCTATTATAATAAAAAAATATACTTTAACTCATAAACTAAAATGTATAATAATGGAAAATAAATATAACTGATTTAGATCAAGAGGTCTTATATTTTTTACTTATTTAACAGACTTGAAACTAATTTTTTTTGCTTTTTACATTTCTTGTATGAATCACATACAACGATGTTATCCAATTTTAGTTCTAGTAACTACCAAATAGTTTGGTTCTTCAATAGCTTGTGCATCACTTGAAAATTTTCAGGTCTCTTCCTATTAGGGAAAAAATATTTTCAGATTGTATAACAATTAAATATTTTCCATTTTTATCATTTAATTTAGATAAATTGATTGAATAAATGTTATCTTTTCTGTATGCATAAAACAAAACAGAGTTATCGTTGAAAACAATTCATTTATCAACATAAAATTTAGAAAACCTTACATCATCAAACAGATTAGAAATTATTATTAAATTTAATTTCGAAACTTCAACATATCAAACATTAAAAATTATATTATAATTATAAATTCTAACATTACCAAAACCATTTCCCTTTCCCTTTAAATTATCACTAAATATAAAATTACCTCCATCCCATTTTATGAATGATAGAAAATTTAAAATATCATTTGTAATGTGTTTTGATAATTCAATTTCCATATACAAAACATCATTTTTGATGAAAAAAATACATATACCCTATATAAAATGATTTGAGAAAGCTTTCATACTTATAGAAATTTGGGTCTAATGGGATTAAAATATGAATTTTTTAGAACCCAAACAGATTCCAAACAATTAATCATAGTAAATATTAAAATAATGATTTAGAAATAAAATTATCATCATGCCTAAGAAATTTTGGAAATATCAAGGAACACTAATTTTCATAATGAACTTTCACGTAAAATCTAAAATAAGCAGTAGTAGATGTACTTCCATTTGAGATTTTAACCACGCAAGTCCTGTAGATCTTAGGTTAAGTATTATCTTAACCAAGACCATCTTTCATTTCATTCATTTTATTACAACTCGTTATTTTATCAATTATTTATTTTCCTTTAATAATAATGGGATTATTTTATGTTAAACATTCAATTTTATTTTGGAGATGTTGATAATCTTTAATAATAACATCAAAATTACTTATTTCAAATTCATCAAACATAAAAAAATTAATATCTCCTTTTAGTTTATCATTATTAACACTTTCATTCTTCATATTGTTTTCATCATTTTCTAGATCTATTTGTGCATATTTTTTGTTTTTTAGATGCATTCTAGATCTGCATTTTCCTTAAGAATAACTTCACGCTATCTATTAAGGTTCTTTTATAAACAAATGAGTTTTTTTAATTATGTTCAAGTATATAAAATTATTTAAGAAATTCCTTACCTATGGGTTTATACTAATTCATATTTAAAAGATGAATAATAAGTTGAGTCACTTACTTGATTTGAATAATACATTAAACACAATTTTGCAACATTCTGTAGAAAACCAGATTCTTCAATTGTACATGAATCTTTTGTACAACTCCATTCGACTACCATTTCCATATTTTCAATCATATATTTCTTCATTTTAGTTTTTACTTCTTTAGTCTTTATAAGTCAGGCTTGATGTTCCCCCTTTTCATAAACTCATTGAAAATTACACATTGAACATCATTTGAAATGAAATTACCTTAATTTTTCTAATTGTGATATTCCTTTGGATAATATTTCTAGGATCTTCTTGAATAAACTTTCTTCCTCCTATATCCATTTTTTTAAACATACACTGAATCATTCCCATCACTACTCTGAACTGAGAATCATAATATTAAGTATAAATATTTGGGTTAAATGAAATTCCATACTTTTTTAAATTATATTATTTAAAATGATTTTATAGTTTGAAGTCATATTATATTAATGACCAGATAAGATCATCCAGATTATATTCCTTAAATTTATTAAATTTATTAATAGAATCTTTTTTCATATGATAATTCTTAGGAAGTTCTCTAATAACTCTTTCAACAGGAAAATTTATTTAAAAATTCTCTCTTAAAGAACTCCTACCATTTATAATAAATTTAAATATACGGATCATTTTTTAACCGGTTCACCTTTACCCATTTTAAATTCTTGATTCCCACCTCTTAACATACCCAACTTGGTTCTAATAACTTTATCTAAACCATGATGTGTAACTATTAAAAATCAATATATGTAATATGAAATTTTACATGCTGAAGAATGAATATAAGAATTTATATTTTTTGAATAGTATATTATATTCATCACCTTGTAATTAAGAACATAATTTACCACATCATTTCCAAATAAAGATTTTGGTTCACCTTTGTGAATATTGTATTTATTTTTCATAATTTCACAATGATCAATGATAAATTTATTCAAGAACATTTCCATATGGGATTTACAATAACCATAATTATCCCTGTAAAAATGAAGTGTTTTTTCAGTTATCCTTCAATTATTAAACCTAGTTATTACCATATTAAATTGATCATTTCCCCTTTATAGTAAATCCTTAGAAATAGCCAAAATAAATAATTTATATATACATAGTTTTAGGGAACATCATCTGATACTAATTGTTAGTAAAAAGTAAGGATGAAAAAAATACCGAAGAGGGGGTGTGGTGAATTAGACTTATAAAATAATATTTTAAAGAAACATAATATCAGATATAATAAAAATTAATATGGTGTAAAAGAAAATAAAAAAACATAAGATTTTTTTAGTTCGACTGGGAGAAATATTTGATCATCAGAAAAATACAGCATTGTATAGTTTCAATTTATCCACAACCTCATCATTATCACTTTCATTAGTACATCTAACTCTCTATATAGAGTTTCTTTATTCATAACAACTTTATAATATGAATATAATTACACCTTTAATTTTCCAAAATAAGAAATCATGTATGTAGATTCAATGAACTACTTCATTGTTTTCTATTCCTTTTTCTTAGATTCTATTATACATGTATATCATTAATGAAAACAAATTATGAACAATCAACTTGATATTTTATAAAAAACAACTATATAGTGGATTATATTCGAAAATTTAATGTAGAATTTATTTATAATCATTAATATATTTAAATTTTTTTAGATAATAATCATGTCTACCTCTTTATATATCAGCAAACCTGAATTTGAAATTTTCAAAATCTAGAATTTTAGTGTGGATATCCAAGAATTAATCCCCCTATAATCCAAAAAAAATCTTTACAACACATTTTAAACATGTTTTCAGGGAATATATATGATAAATAAGTAATTATAGAACACACAAAACAATAATTGTCTCTATAATTAACATACAACACCTTAAAATATCATGAAATATGTAAAATAGAGAAAATTTATAGGTTTTACAATATTATATATACAATCACATAACCACGTTGGAAAATCCACATAGGAGTTTTATGTAGGTGAATAAAAAAAGGTGGATTATTTAGGGTATTTATGTGGTTGAATCACATAGGCGAGTCACCATATAAAATAATTCATCACATATCAAAAACATTACATATCTAAATTTTGAAAAATGCAGATAGGTTAAACAATACAACTTCAGACTTAAAACATACCTTACAAATGGAATAATAATATATTTATAAAGATAAATTATATTTATTTAATTTGGTTATTTTTCCATAGAATCAATAATCACCTTAATAAGTCTTATATATCCCAATATATCATCAAAAAAAAGTAAACCATTTCTAGAAAACTATAGATTTATCACTAAAAATATGTAGTTACTAATAACCTAATTTAGGACATGATAAAGATTAATTTAGAATTTTATGTATTATAATTAAATGTATAAAATTATTTTTTATTTATAACACAATAATAATTACATAAATTTGTGTTCTGTAGACCATGTTGTGGTTGAAATATAGAAGATACACGATTCTAGAAAATCATCTATGTGGTGTACAATAAATTGGTTACATGGGAGAATTGACCCTATGAAAAAATTGTCTAAGTGAATTTTTTACATGGTATTAGTAAAAAACCCAATTTTTTAAAGGTCCTATATTACTTATTTTTATGTGAAAACTATATAAAACCTATAGAACTATTATGACCAATCAAAGAATGAATTGTAAAGATATTTTAAACCAAGAAATATTATGATATAATAAAAGTTAATCATAAAATTTTCATGATATAATACAAAGTTTCAATAATCCTGATGGAAATAAAAAAATATATCTTTTTTATTATCAAAAAAATAAAGTGGTTCAAGGACCTACTCAATATTTCTTGTTTATACATGTCATACAATGTTTTTTAATTATTCACTTTGATGGAGACATAATATATTTACTTTATGTGAGGTACCCAATGCATGTTTTTTGTTTTTTACATTTTTCGTATCTTTTTTTACTTTCACTTTAATTAATTATATTGTTGTAAAACTGACTGTATTCATATTTCTATAATGTATCTATCATTAAATATTCTATATCTTGTTAATTTGTTTTTATTTTCAATAGTTTAATTTTTTATATAGTGGAATATGATTGTCATGATGATATTTTGTTGGGAAATTACTAAAATAAATTGAGGGAGAGTATTACCTTCTTTTTGTGATATTAGTGTTATTTTTTCAAAATTAGAATATGGTGAAAAATTATAAAAGATGTTTAGTTATTCATTACGTTAGAATAATGGGTCCTTTCTCCATTCCATTGTGGTGGGATAAGTATCACTGAGAACTCATATGGTTAGTATAAATCCCTTATAATCTTTTATGCTTGCATCATAATTCATTTCTATTCACATATATGCATTTATATTCATATAAATGTTAATTTCCATATAAATTATATAATTTTTATGTATAAGAATATTATATTTAGAATGTGATAGATAATAATAAGAGGAAAACTGAAATTCAGTGAGTGTGAGTAACTTCCTTTCAAGGCCTACCCGATGTCATGTTCCATTATAGTGCATTACATAGAAAAAAAAGTATTTTGATTTAGTACTTCATGAAAATTTCCCACTCATCAAATATAGTTTCTTCTATTAAATAAAATTGAATCTTAAATTTTTTCAATATTTATTTGTTTTTCATAATCTATTTTTTGAAAATTCATTGCTCAATCAACACAATCAAACTTTGAATTATTTTGTTTTGAAAATAGATTGTTTTAAACGTTAAAATTTATTTTTGATAAATTTTTAATGCATAGATGAAATGAAACATCATAATTTTTTTCTAGAAAATATTTTATAATTTTACAAGTGTTATAAACATTGTCAGTTTATCATGTTGGGGATATTTTTGTCAATATGTTAGACTAAAATATTGATCAACTCAATAAATATTAATTTAACTCATTCTATGTTTTTTATGTTATGATCATACTAATTCATGAAAAAATTTACTAACCAAAAATTATTAAATAATAAAAATTATGATTATGATAATGAAATCATCTCCCCTTTATTTATGACCAAAAAATATTTGTTACAACCTTCTTATGAGCAGAAGCATACAAACACAAAAAATTAAAATAAAATGGAATTTGAAAATTTTATATAAGGTTTTAACAAATAAATGGGGTTATATTCAATAATCCTATTATTTCATTAATATTAGGATAAAAAAGTTTATACTATATGAGAATATTTTAATGTCAATTATATTTGATGCCAAAAACTTCAATTTCAATATAAATTTATACGTAATTTTGAAACTTCATTGACTAATTTATAATTGTTTTTTTCAATTACAAAACAATAAAAATAATCTTATTCAAATTAGGATATATTATGGGAGTTACCCCATAGATATTGAATATAATTATCTTTTATTGAGAATATTTAAAACATTTTTTTGAATGTTCAACTAATTTTTCTTACTTTTAAATTTTTTTAAATTATATTAGTATCCATCGTAAATTATATAAATAATCTATAATTTTAAAAATATATTTTTATCATTATTAATATCCTTATTGATACTCTATTTTAAAAAAACACAATAAATTAGATTATTAGTACACAAAAATACAATTTATTTTTGAAAAATAATAAATGAGGAAACAATGATATATTATAAATAAGTGTTTTTATTAAACTCAAAAAATTTATCTCTTTAGGAATTCATTTTTTTTGAAATTATAATTTTATCACTATATTTTTTCTTTGAAATAAATTTATATCCAAGATAATAAACGTTGAAAATGTATTATAATTTAATCAATTAGTGTATGGAGTTTTTTAGATATTCATAACTAAGATCAGGCCATAATATATTATCATATGGAAGTGTATATTTTGAAAAAATAATAATTAAAAAATTTATAAATTGTTATTTTTAATCATATAAATTATATAATTATATTAATAACAATTAAATATAGTGAATTATTTCAAATATCTCTCATATTACTTAGGAATAAATAGTGATACATATTGAGATGGGGTGAATCAAAGAATTGTTTTTACATGCCTCCATTTAAACTCACTAGAAATTTCATTCCTATTGTAGTTAGTTTCCATGATTTTACTAATCAGTGATGACATGTGATAATGAATGATATAGAACAAACATAATAAAGAATATATTTTTTAAGGAACAAATACTCCTATTTTTGACTCCCCAATCCGTGTCTAAAAATTCTGAATTCGTTGTCCATGTTAGTATCATACTACTAAAAAAATAATAATTTATAGATAATTAATATGTTCTTGAACTCCATGTAAATGAATAATCAACACAATACTAAGAAATTTGAATGATCTCATGATTACCTTATTAGGTTAGATTAATGATGTGTCAAATGTACACCTTTATTATTCTTCATAATCCTAGAAAAATTAGTTCAAAAAATATCTCTTGAACATATGAACACTAATCTCATTGATTTATCATATTATTTCATATAATAAATATCAATTATAAGTACTAAAGGCTCCATAAAGGTGTATTAGGTTCTACCCTATCCTATTCAGGATGATTATAGATAAAACCCAAATCTATTATCCTGTATATCTTATAAATCCTATTTTTGAATGGGTTTTTAATCATTTGATAATATCTTTATCATGTGATACAATGTTGTAATAGAGACCATGTCAAAAATAATATTTTAAAAGTTTGAAAAACAATATTCAACTCCATCATAATTTTCATCTAGGGTGTGGTGTATAAGAATTTTTATTTGCACCATGGTATAGACCACACATATTTTTTTAATTACGCATACTATTGGTGAATCTCAATTGAAACATTCAATGATAAAATACCATGATCATTAATTTTTTAGCATGTGTATTTTGGGTCCATAATGTGATTATAATACATCATTCTATAACTTCATATACCAATGACCATTATAAGAAAACTATGAAACCATAAGTACCTTAATGATCATTATCTACTAATTCATTTTATATCATTTTCATCACATAAAACAAAAAATTGTTTTCGGATCACCATAGCATGTTGTGTGCCATATAATTTTTTCATTTATTTTCCTTTATCTCATCCACTATAAATTCTAACTCATACATGGACATGTTCATAGAAAAGAATATATAAAATTACCACAAAAACTCAAGAATAATGTTTCATGAAAACAACTTTAACAAGATATCAATGCATATGTTATCTAAATTCAACACTATTATATATAATGATATTTAAAAGAGTTACGTAACAATAATTTTATTAATTAAAACTATATAGAGAAAGATTCTGTCGAGATTATATCATAACTCATCCTTTCTTAATTCACATCCTGAGTTCTCATCGACCACTCCTATCATTTAGGTCTTATAAATATCCCCATTTTCTTATTATCAAGACCTTGAAACTATATCAACCTATTCTATAATAATAAACATAAAACTTCCCCCATATAACCCAAAAAGAGAAATAGTTTATCTCTTATACCCCTTTATGTTCACCTACATAATTTTTAAATTATCTATCCCTATTAAAGAAGATATCCCATATAATTCTACTCTATTTTCCAAAAACATAAATTAATAAATTTTTTAAAATAAATTTGCGATATTATTGGTGTTTTTGAAGGAGAATAAAATCTCTGTATTACAAAATTTTATATTTTTTTTGGGATTTATTAAGAAATTCACAATGTTTTTAGTTTATTCCAATTTATTCTAGTAAAATACCTTAATTTTTCTCATTTTCTTTGAAAATTTGGTCTTTTATTTCAATATTATTCAACCTCAAACATTATAATAAATTAATTATGAAGTTGGTTTTAAATTTATTGACACAACCAATCATAGGAGTTCCTCTCATTTTCGGTCTCATGTAATTATGTTTTGTGAACATCTATATCATCTGGATCACAACTTATGATGCCACAAAAAAATCATCTTTTTATTCTTAGTGTGACTAAATTTTTTCTTTGTGAGTTCCAATCAATATATATTCCTTTAATAAGAAATTATTATATAAAATCTGGATTTCAATATTCGAAATAACTTACCCAATTTGGATAAAAAATGATATAATATATAAATATGATTATTTATCAATCCTTAAGAATTAATAAAGTATTACTTTTGGTGAAATGAAAGATCATTTTCATTATGATAATATGAGACACCTTATGATTTCCTTGGAATCATGTTTGATTATTAGTAATAAATGTAATTCTTAGTTTAGATGTTATCAATTAAAGTAGAATTATAAAAAACCATTTAGAATCATATATGAACTTAATTAAATTATACTTAAATTAAGGGAAAATTTTCCTGAAATACTATAATTGTAAAAACATCTCTCAATTATTTTATTAGAATAAAAAACTAATAAATTCAAATTATTCTTTTATTATGAGAGATTAATAGAGCCTAATACATTCATAAAATAAAATATAAAAATAAATTATATCTAACTGGCCATCAAAATTTCAAAAACAATGTCCCTTTATATAGAAATATCATAAAAAAATTATTTTTTTTTGAAAAATAAAAATATCACCATCATATGTAATCAAAATAAATGTTTTTATATCATCTCATATGGAATAATGATTTATATTGACCTTCCCTTTCCAAAAATATATACTATTTAAGAAAACATACATCAAGGTATATCATGCTCATAGTTCTTACTTAAGTCTATAAAATACCATCATATAATTATAAACTAAATAACAATTACTATCAATGATAAAACCTTATAAAATTTCATAGAGAATCTAATTAACCTTACAAATTCACCATAAAATTTCATAGATATGATCATGCACATGTAATTTATAATTAATTTGAATAAAATTATCCCAAATTTGGTATTCTTCTTTATTAATAGATAATTATCAATTCTCTATTATGATGTTATTATGGAGAAGAATCAATTTTATAATCTTTAAATATGTGTTCATATATTATCCACAAAAATATAAATAATATTCTTGATGTTTTGAGTTCTAACCTTTTGCGAACAATTACTTTACATAGTTTTCTTTTAATCACATTGAGGGATATATTATTTTATATCTCTGAAACTTGTGAGAATTTGGAGAATTCTATCTCTTGATCTTGAGAGGATAATTTTATACAGAATCAAATGTCATCACCATAACTCCAATTGGTTTTAGTAAATTTTTCAACATTAAATAATTAAAAATATATTATATTCTTATAAATTATCTAAATAGTTATCCCTTAGAAGGTTTCTCTTATGTATTATTAATATAATTATTTTCCTCAATTGATTTGAAATATAAAAACCATGTCACTTATCTCTTCAATAATAATAAAAATAATTTTATTTTTTAAGGTGGCATCTCATATTAAAATATCATTTAATAAATAAATAAATATTTATATTAATGAGGTAAAAATATACAAGTATTTTCACCACACATAAATACTGCTATTTATTATTTTATATGAATATTATTAATATAATATCAACTAATAAATAAATAAGAACATGTTTGACTGATATTCAAATATATTTATTGCACCATTTATGATTGGAATCCTACCATAATTTCAGTCATCATGGAATAATTAAATATTCATTTGATAAAATTAAATAAATATTATAATCACTTATACTTTGAACAAATATTTATTCTAATATATATACATATTTTATTAATAAAATATCTATTTTAAAATATTTACTAAACTTATGAATAAATAAACATTGTATTTGATGATTTGTGATCAAATGAATAAGTGATTAAATTAAAATCACATATTCATAACTTGGAAATCTCTTAATTTAATTATTATGATTAAAATAAATCTACTAAAAATTATTCCACTATCTATAAATAAACAAATTCATAAACTTAAATTCTATATAATTTAAGGTTCTTTATAGTACACTTACTATGTGACCTTCCATGCTATTTTGTAAATAATTTTAACCTTACATGATGTCCAATATTTGTGTTTATAAACCCATCAAGGATTCCATTTAGAAAGAAGTTAGTTTATAAACTAAAAAAACCTTTATACAAATAGTGTTATGAAATATAATTAATTTTTCAAATAATATATCATCAAATTGGATGCATACATGGGCCATTATCCAATACATTTAACCAATTTTTATTTGACATTTTGAAATGAACTTATTTCTTAACTAACATGGCCCTTTATTTTTATTGGACAGTTACATTACAATAATAGGGGCATATATGTATTATTATATTTACTTATAAGGGAAAAGAATTTCCAGGAAAACCAATTAATATCATAGCACCTATGAGAATATGAATATATGAGAACTCACAATGAATACAGGTTAAAAAACTTCCCATCCATATATTATAGTACATGATCGATGATACTGATTAACAATTATCTTATATAATAGTATAATTACAAATTCTCATAGAACGGAATATCCAACAACATAGAAAATAGGGGAATTAAAATTAGTGTTTAAATCATCATGGAGTCCCTTATTAGGAACACCATATGGGAATAACATAAATTTAAATATCAATGCTGATGAGACCCTAGAAACAAATTTTCATACAACATTTGTGTCCCATTAGAATCATGTATCTATATAACATAAAATTTAATAATTTTATCATGTAATCCATTGGTTCTCATTACAGTGGGGAACTATATTAACCATCTGATGTATTAAATAATCTATGTAAAATATCATATTAATTTAAATGGATAGATCTTGGAGTTAAAGAACCCTACTTTATAAAAATAAGATAAAAGGTTAAAAATATATGATGGACTGGACATGAAAACTACCATCCATTAGTAAAAAGCACAAAATTTAACAATAACATTTTGGTCATAATATGATAAATCATTCCCATATTCCAATTGATCAAATGAATCAAAATTATAAAATAAATACCTTGGAGATATTTTAAACATAGTTATTTATAGTTGGTGGTAATATTTTCTTCTCCTTGAAATAATTAGATAGAATTTTGTAAATCCCTAATCCACAACTAATGTTTTATTACCCTTTTCCCAATAATGTTTATAAAAATTTCTCCTTAATATATTTCATCGTATCCCATATACACAAAAAATCCTTAAAACCAATTTATAATCATTTATTAATCTCTTATATATATGGGAGTGAAAGGGTCACTAAACCAATGGTTTCGATGTATTTTATAGTTTCTCATAGAAAACATGAACTTTCACAATAACCAGTGAAGTTTAAAACCTCATAGATTATACAAGATCTGTAGTATTAACCTCTTTGATAATCCCATGTATTGGAATCCATAGAACTGATAATCTTATATCTATTCCTCTAGATATTCCTATCCATATTACATATAAAATTTCATATCTAAGAATGAACAATGTGTTTCATATCAATGAGAAAAATAGAAACTTCTATAATAAAATAAAATTGCAAAAAGTATATCCATGATTATAGCACCATCCAATCCCCAATATGATCTTCTAAATGAATAGGCATCTCAAACAATCCTACTACACATATAGATTTCTAAAATTCAAGATAAATAACTAGTGATCCTTGATTTTTAGACCGACATTCCAAACCAACATTATCCTCAGGGTTTCCCCTCTTATCATAATCTATATTATTTATTGGAAAAACATTCCCATGACATTGGAAGTCATTTCTATTAGATAGTCTAGAATCTTATCTTTTCACCTTCACATAATGCATTTATCATTTACACTAGCATCAACTATACTAGATCCACCCATTAATTCAATGATCTAATATTTTCTATAGTATTTATAATTATTCTACATAATGGAATAAAATTATCAAACTACATCCCTATAGGATTGTTCCTTAAAGAAATATTTTTATAAACTATACAAAAAAGGAGGATGATTAAATATGAGATTACTCTATTGTTCAAATAATGATTTATCATAGCACTGCATTAATTAATATATTTGGTTCTTGAAAACCAACTCCAACAAACTCCCACTTTCATTAGAGAAAACTGATATTCAACTCATTAGCTCTCATATAATATTTCATAATTTTACTGTTGTAATTTTTTTCATTGTTTGGATTATCACAATTTACCTTATGGATATAATACTGACAATGACTTTATCTCCTTGAGGAAAAACAACTTAAGAGAATATATTTCTAAAATAAATTCATAATTCAAAATTTTATATATCATATGTTGCAATATATATGGACATTATTAAATTAGAAACTATAATATACTTTAAAAAAAATCTTTCACATTACTCTATATTTATTTATACTCTGATACCAGATCAAAAAATCATTAATAAAACCTTTTATATATCCTCTAAAACCTAGTTTTTTATCTTTTACACATACCAGGAAAATATCCACTATTAATTTTTATTATGTTAGGATAGTTTTATTTACTTCTAATCATATATATCCAATAAACACTTATTTATATCATAGTATAATTTATAGATCTGAACAATAAGGTGCTTAGATTTATATTCACTCTTTATTCCATATGACATTGAAAATAAGCCACCCTTAATTACTCCATATTATTTTTTTCAAAACCTTGTTTATGTGTATACCTGAGCATATTTTTTTATTTTCCCTTAGATATATACTTGTAGATCGCGATCCATATAATATAGCCTATTTTATCAAAGTCATTCTTTTAGAATAATATTTTATAACCATATTTTAAGAGGTTGTAAGTATAGTATCTTGTTTTCATTAACAACATATCATTGACATAAATTACTAGAAAAAATATTAGCACTCAAAGAAAACTTCTATAGATCGATTACATTCCTATATTATTTTAGGATAAGTGAATGAAATTTGTAAAAAATTATATGTAATCATATATAGAGATACAAAAAACAAATATATTTCTTTTAGTAACCTCCCTTTTCTATCCTTAATAAGATATTATGTATTTTTAATAACTCCACCAACTAAATTTTATGAAATTTTTATACTTATACCAATTGTTGTGCATATTGATACTTCAATTAATATAATTCTATATTATTCTCATTATGTATTTTGGAGTTATGATCCATCTCTAGATATACTATTTTGTCTCTATGAATATTTAAAGATATACTTCATGATATGTGTCACAAGTTTTATTATATTAATTTACTCAAAAAAACCTTGCGTGACTATACACATATATGTGATATATCATATATAATTTCATATTATAAATCTTATGATATTTGTTTTACTATCATGTCATTTTTAAATGAAATTTTATGGATAAATTTTTTTTAAATCACAGTACCATATATTATTTTCTAATGATTATTTGAAAAAAATTCTGTTTTTTTTTTATAGGAAACTATTCTATGATTCTTATTTTCATTTTAACAACATCTTGATAAAATATATTTAAGAGATACATGGCTCATATATAAATGGATGATGATATCAAGGAATTTATAAAATGGTGAGTGTGGTAGTATTCATCCCAAAAATCATAATTAGTTTGTAAAATCCAATTTATATAAATTGAGGCCTATGTCTCAAGAACCAATAAATAATTTAATAATACTTGACATTATATCAAAAACTCTATAATTTAGAGGGATTACATTTATTTAATATTTTATAGTGATATTATTATATCTATTCATAGATGTTTTATTATAAAATCACTAAAATTATTTTGTAATCATTCTTCTTTTTATCTTAAGTGTCCAAAGATGTTCCTCCAATAAGAACATGTGCTACTAATATTCTGACCATAGATGTCCCTAGGTTAGAGATTGTTGTAGAATAGTTTAAAGAATCTCTATATTAATATCATTAACATCTAATTTTCTAAATGAAGTGTGTTTTCTCCAAAATCATGAAAATGAATATATGGGTTTAAATCCACTTAATCTGGGTTGATGGTAAAGAGTTTTGTGGATATAATCTATTACATCCTTCAGTAATACAATTTTTTTTAGGATTATATATTTTCATACAATATAACATTTTATTTTTTAGTTTGGTACATTATAAATTCAATTATTGTATTTTAATTATTATAATTTAGTATGCATTTTAACCTATCAAATTATTATTTAATTTCATTGTAGTATTATTTTTGTTTCTTTTTATTTCATAACATTTACTGAAGTAGGAATTTTATACTCAGATTATTTTTTTAATTGATTAGTTCAAAATGAAAATTTTCATTTCATTCTAATCTACCACATCATAAACATGATTTTTTTATAATATTGTTAAAAGATTTAATTCACCCAGTTTTGAAGCTCCTTATCTAGGGAAACATTCAGTATCATAGCATGAATCTATTTTCCTTATTTTAACATATTATAGAGAAAATATGTTCCTAGGGTAGATAATCTAGAAATAACAATACTAATCACCCACTAATATTTGGTATAAAATTGTAATATTTTTTTCCGATGGGGATAATTATATACAAAACGTACAATCTTTAGGCGTGGTAGTTCAAATGAACTAGTTTTTTTTTATAATTTGTTATTCTTCAATTGAATTATATTTTTCTAATAATTTTGATTATATTAAAATATGATTATTATTGATACATTTTTATAAATTAATTCTTCCATATCCTAATTTTACCTAGTCACAATTAAATTTATATTTTTTAAAATATTTAATGAAAATATATGTTTATGTGTTTCTTAGAAGAAATTTATCATCCAAAACATATTAATTTTGAATATATTATTTTTAAAATTTATTGAAGAATCAAAATAATCTTATATAAATGAAAGATAATGTGTATAAAAACATGAAATATTTAGAGTTATAGGTTTCATCATAAATATCATAGATACCTTTTTATAATAAATTCTTATATATAGTGGACTGAGACTCAAGGAATAAGAAATGATTGATAAACATTTGAGAGCTAGTCACAACCTCTATAATTGAGATTTATAACATTTTTTTATTCTTATAATTTTATGTTACTTATTTAGTTCTTTGAGGATTCATTAGTGAAAAAATATATTTATTTTTTAATAGTTTTCTTTTGATATTATATTATCAAATAAGTTCATGGGATAAAGACTTATGCTAAAAATATTTTTTTCAATGAAGTATGAGGGTATAGACCTATATTATATTTGAAGAAGATATTGGGAAATAACTTTTCCATATGATTTTTTATTGAAGTGGATCTATTCTATAATTTTATTCTTATAGAATAGGTTTTTGATCTTCTTAAAGATTTCGGTCAAAAGTGAAGTGTTTCTCAACTATAAACCTCTATATCCTTTATTTATAATTTTTTTTCTATGTTTTTATGACTTCTCATCCCCAAAATAATTATATTATTTATTTAAACACTTTTCATATTATCATAATATGTTTTGACTATCATAATTCAATGTATTCTCTATCCATTCGAATAACTTTTTTATTACATAGTAGTGCTAATTTTATTTATTTTTTAATTTAAATATTTTTTTAACTTCATTGTTTTTTACTCTAATAATTTAATTATGAATTTTTTTTCTATAACATAAAATGTTTATTCATTATGAACTACCAATATTTAATGAAAATATATTTTTAAAAATATTGTTAAATTTTTCAATTCATCCCTCTTAAAGATTCTTTTCTAGAACAACTTTTACTTCTATACATTTATATTAGGAAATGTTTATAAGAACTTTTCTTTTAACCATTGTTCATTAATGTGTTTTATGACCCGAGATCATTGATGTTTTGGTTTATATATTCTTCGAATTTATCTATTGGTTTTTACTTTTTCTTCTTCAAAATTTGATCATCTACATCACTTTTACATTCCATAGTAATTGAAGAATATTTTATGTATACATCATCATATAAGTATATTAATATCTAAAAAATACATAAGTAAAAGTTATGATGTCTTATAATCCCACCTATATAGTCATGGGAATTTAATTTTTCATTTATTTCTTACCTAGGATTTATCAATCTGTTTATATATTAAAAATAAAATTTAACTTTGTTTTACATTATATAAGATGATATTTTAATTCAAAATCTTAAAATTACCCCACTTATGATTAAACAGAACATGAGAATAATTTTATCATCATAAAAAAATATATTAACAATTTATAAATACTAGAATTATTTCACTTAGAAATATGAAACTCTAATATTTAAAAATCAATTCAAAAATTCATGATCTATTAATTACATGATGATCCACTCTTCTTCTCATATTAATTAATAATCTAACTAGTTCTTATATATATATATATATATATATTAGTGTAATAGTAATAAACTATACCAAATTTCCAACTTATATAATTATAACATATTTATTTAAATGAAAAAATGACTGATTCTTACTCTTGCTTCTTTACTACATTAATGTTATTAATCAAATGGAATTTCATTCCAAATACAAAACAAACCACTTCCTACTCACTATACTCTCTATAAATATTTTGATTCCTAGAAAAAACATTACTTTCAACCTTTTGAAATAAATCATATAACTAGAATTTTGGGGATTCCTTACTTAAATTTTCACCATAATGACCCAATGATTTTATTTCATTTTGTATTTATATTCATAGAAAACCATTCTGAAATGATCTCAACCTGATTACTATATGTTTTACATATAAAAATTAAAAAATATTATTTGAGAAACATGGAGTTATAGATTGTATAATAATATTTTTGGATAGTTAGTT
Organism: Viscum album; assembly: GCA_963277665.1. Lineage (NCBI taxonomy): Eukaryota > Viridiplantae > Streptophyta > Magnoliopsida > Santalales > Viscaceae > Viscum > Viscum album. The sequence goes on along the minus strand of OY728129.1, from coordinate 744,845,388 downwards.
TTTCATCATAAATCCCATATTATACTTATACTCAATGTTTACTATCTTTGTGGGTGCATGATATATTTATAAGGGTAACTTTTATGGTAAATCTCTAGCATAAGAGATAAAATGAAGTATGGATCATTTTCATTATTCTAATTTTATATCTCACATGAAATATATGTTAACATAATGAATTACAATCTAATGTATAATCTTTATATCTCTAGTGTTCATATTTATAAGCATCATTGGATTTTTGATGAGACATAGTAAGTAGTTGGGCTTCTAGAACACAATAATTCATCTCCTACCATTGTATGATGCATAAATTTCTACACTATTACCATAAGTTTACAATAGTTATGATATTTTCTTTACCCAAAATATATTACAATGATTGTTAGATTTTGGTATTTCCTTATATTTTATATAAAAATAAGTTGAAATATTAGTATTATATATTTATTATCGAGTTTCAAATAATTAATTAATTATTTTTTGAAACATCTAACTACTTTTTATAAATACCATTATCCCCCACCATTGTATATTAATTATACTATATCTTGGATATTCTATCATAACCATTACACATTTACTTTATAATATCCTAGAATGATACATAAATAGTTATTTTAGGGTATTTTTATAGGCTCTTCACTTTTTGATTAGATTAACCCATAGTTCATTGATTATTTGGGTGGACTACTTAAACCTAAAATCATATAATAAGATATCTTTAACAGTTTCATCTAAATTACACCATGAATTATAGGTAGTCTTCTATTGATGAAAATATGGTTGTGTCAAACAAAAAAACTTATTTTAAATCCCAGATAAAAAAAATTACACTAATGATAGATAGAGTAGTACTTTGAACTATGGTAGTATTATAACACAGGTGATGGAAGGAATTAATGATTTATAATTTTATTTTTAGGGATTGTTTTGTCTTATAAATATATATTTTTTATTTTAATTTGGTTCATTTTATAAATTTATGTTACATATATATAAATAATTAACCACTCATAAGAAAATAATTTTTTTTAAATTTACATCTACAAGATATTAAATTTTATCTCTTTCATACTTGTTAATTACATTAAGTGAGGACATCTCCTAAATTATTAACCATAACAAAAAATAAATGTTTTACAAAATATTATACTATATTTAATCATACATAATAAGCATTTTATAATATGTGATCTTTTAAATTTTACAAAATAAGCTATAAATTTCTTAAATAAATTAAAAAGTAACCATGGATTGATAGAATAAAATAATGACCTAATATTATCTAGATATATATAATTGTTGGTTTATCAAGTGGTGATAAATCATCCCAAAACCAAGGGAAATTAAATCCTTGGGCCCTAATATATCTCAAGTTGCATCATCCATCATTATTATATTAACCTCTTTACTTTCATCTCTCTCAAATCATGTCTTGAATCATCTCCTCTAGTAGGGATATCCATACTTTACAAATTTATACTCACATATAAGTGCGGGATACACTGGGTTTTTAGTTGCAATAAATAAATATTAGTAACATAAGAATTTATATAATAATGGACGGATGGGTGATTCATATATCATCATATTTAATTTAACATTATGTTCCACTTAGTAAAATACATAATAAATTAATTAATTAATTAATAAATGTGACACATATAAATGCCTATCTTAGGTCAAGGTCATTAATGATATGAAACAATAATAAAATTTAATAATTTCATGAATTAAATTATCATTTTTCTCTTTTAATTTATTTTAATAAATTAATTCAGTTATTATGTCCTATTTGACAGATGGTTCCTAATATGTATTAAAAAACCCATTAAATATTATTAAATATTTTAAATAAAGTTAATTTCTTTAAAAAAAAATAACTACATGGGGTGTAATGTGGGCCTTACATGACATGTACAACCTTCATAACATTAAATCCATTTATAGGAAATTTAATGATCATAGGGAGTGTTATGACACAAGAAACATTGTATGATACACGTTGCATGCATACCACATCATTTACCACATAACACATTGAATGAAAATTACACTAACCATGTTGTCACATAAATAATGTGAAGTTTTATGCTGTATAACTATATTTATTTGGAAGTATATAAGAACATATTCTATAACATTAATGTACATGATGTGTATCACTATAAATCAATGTTATGTACATAATGAATAACTGTTAATTACACATTGTTTTTTGGAGGTAGATAATAAAATATTTATTAATGATACTACATATTTAACTAAAAGACACTCAAAATAATATATAGTGTGTACCTTATTTTTTCAAACACATTTCCCATGATGTGTGGTATATTGCTACATGTTATAAAGTCATGTTCTGCATTTAGTGACCTTAGAACCTTTATATGGATCTATTGAGCATTTTTAATGTGTTTTTGTCCAATTTTTGGTCATATGAAGTTTGATTAATGTGACTACTTCACCATTGGACTCATTACAATAACATTAACAAGAATACAAGAAAACCAAGGGGTAAAATTTATCAAATAATTTTAAATAATTATATATTAAAATGTGACCACTCTAATATCACTTTATGCCTCCCAAGATGCAATATATATGTCAAGGGGAAATATAATTTTTATTTTTCATACAATTCACCTAATAAAATTTGATGAACATGAAAAATGATCACTATAATTTCATATAAAGGATTATAAAAATTTATAATGTAATTATTTTATAACAAATTACCCCAACATAGGTATTATTATTAATCTTTTAAAAGTTTCCATTACTGTATTATGTTTCCATTTCATTGGAGAATCCATTCATTGATCCCCATTAATTTTTCAACACTTTATATTTGATGCTTTTAATGATATTTTTTTATCACTAATTTTATATATTTATATGAACAAATTATTTACTTTTCTGATACGTGATCACAATGAAGGTTATACAGTTTTCTATCCTTAAAACATGAGATAGGTTGAAGAGTTGTATTTATAAATCTTGGAAATTTGAATGTCAATAGAATGACATGTATTCAGTATGATGCCTATTTTTTTATATATTAGTTCAACATTAAAAGAATAAAAATAAATTCTATTCTTATAATTTGGTCATAATAATTATTCCATGCCAACATTCAATTAGATAATGATAATTTTCTATTTAAAATTAATTATAAATCCCATAAAACTTACCCGTTATGTAAAAATAATATAATTATTATTATTTATAGGTTATATATTATATTGAATTTTAATTTCATAAATAAATAAATATTTTAGTGATATTAAAAAACATTACATATGTCATTACACTTAAATATGAATATTTATTACTTTAAAAGACTAGTAATAATCTAATTTCATTTTATAGATAAATAAAATAAAATTTAAATGATATTAAAATATATTTATTATAGTATTAACCTGATTTGAATACTAACAAATATTTTCATACATGAATAATAATAAAATATTTAAATAAAATAAAATAAATATTATTTCCCCTTAATCTATGAATAAATATTAATTTTTATATATATAAAGAGATTAAAGGAATTTTAGAAATGCAATATTTGTTTCCAAACAAGTGTGAGAATCATTAAAAATTTCTGAGAAGGTCATAAAAATGTTTTAGAATTTTTTAATTGAGCTTAGGTGTCTTTAATAGTTTTTGTGAGGTTTTGAGAAATTTTGTATTCACATTGAGTTTCTAAATTTTGGAGAAGAATATAAAAGTAAACTATGTAAGTGATATTTGTAAAAAAATTAAGTGTAAAATAGATACATATTTAGAGAATTATGAAAATGTGTAGACACCAAGAGAAACTACAGTAATAAATTTATGGATTTATAAGGGTCATTCAAATTTCATAAAGATTATTAGTGAGATTGAATTTAGAAAATTGTTGTCTATATAAGAGTAATATAAAAAATATATGGTTAATATTTATTGTGTAAGGGTCATACATAAAATCATAAGCGAAAGTATTTTGTGGGAATCCATAATGCTAGAATTTTGTATGGATCATCACATATTTGGTAATTTTTATTTACCCTTATGATGAAATTTCTGACCAAAATATTGGCATAGTAAAGAGTTTATTTTGGTGTGAAGGGGTGATTAATAATTATATAAGTCTAATTTGTATCTCAGATGGTTCATCCACTTAGTAAAATATTTAATGAGAATATGGGAATAAAAAATATGAAATCCCAATATCATAGATTAGTATATTCTAAATAAATTGGATAATGTAGTGCTATTCTCAAATTCAAAATATCATGATCCTATTATGGGACAATGATTCTAGAAATTCTATGAATTAATATTGAATTATATGATCATGAGGTGAAATTTTTATCAGTTTGAAATGAGATATATTAAATTCATTATTTCAGTTAATGATAGAGTATTGTTTGGGAACCTATTTACCGATTTCAAAAACATATATTAATTAAGAGCTTACATGAAAAATTTTCAAGAATCTTCTTATATTCAAATATAAAAATTTATTTTTCATGATTGTACAATATATATATGAGAAATAAGAGAAGTGTATAAAAATGAAAAATTCTCATGGGGTGTTAGTCGAGTGGTACCCGCTGGTTGTACCCCTCACTCTCCGTGGGAACTAGCGCAGGCTCTAGTCCCGCCAGACATAGACATTGTGTATATTATTCACATGGTGATTCAAATCCATTTTCTTTACTCGGAAGTGTGGAGGACACTTGGGCTTTGTCGGGGCCCCCGCTGGGAGTTGGTGTTAGCAACCCACATTTTGCACATGAGCCTCAACCTAGTTGGTGAGGACTCCTTAAGTGCATCCAGGTGACTCAGGATGAAATCTAGGTGAAGGCTAATTTCTGGGTTACTGTAGTAGTACTGTAGCAAGAACTGTAGTAGTAATATATTAGGAACTATGCAGGACTGTAGCGGGAACTGTTGTAGACACTATTTGGCACTGTAGCAGTAGTGAATATTCCCCCGTTTGGGCCTTTGGGCCACGGATTTGGTGCCTGAGCCCTTTAAGGCCTTCAAGCCACCTAGGCATTTGGGTCAGTAAGGACTTAGAGCCACCTCAAGGAATTTGGGCCACCATAAGTGTAAATGAAAACTAGATAACCTACAAGGAACAAGCTTCAGAAAGAGGATGAGAAAAGAGCTTTATCTATAACAAAAGCTAAACAGATTGGAAGAATGAGAGGGTATAACACATAAAATCAGGACAAGCCTATGCATACATGGAAAATCCTAGCTGAACATCCCTGTGTAGGTGGAGATCTGATTTTACGATGAAGATGCTGGGGAGGAGTAGTTCCATGTAGTTAGTTTGGGTTGTATGTATTGTTTGAAGCCTATGGGAAATGAATTCTTCTAAGGCCTACAATCCATGTAATAATTACACTTATGGGCCTTGTAAGGGTTCCACCTCACCCCTTGAATGGTGGATTATCAAAAATCAATAATATATAAAGGCCTTCGGGCCATTAGAGGAGGTATAGAACTGAAAACTTGAGAAAAAAGGATGAAGACTTCTGGAGTTTTTCTGTAGGAAGAAGAGATCTTATAGATACTATGTACATATAATTCATGAATTAGTAGAGGATAATTGAAGATTTATAAAGTGACAAAGGATGACTGATTTATTTTAAAATGTTCTAATCAAAAGTTAAATATTGTGAATAGGTTATCCTATTTTTTTTATTATCTATAAAGTACTATAAAAAAGATCATAATAAAATTATTTTTGAGAAACCTAAAGAAATATTTGATCTTTACCCCTCTATTTTTAATTACATATAACTATAAGTGATAATATATGAATATATTAGGATTCTGGGATGAATATTGGGATTCAGTATTTATGTGGGATAAATTCTATGTTTTGGAGGATTCCCATTGTAACTAATTGTGTTTTATTGTGTAAAATCTATGGCCTGGGGGAGAATAACTGATCAGAATGAAGAATATGTATGCACATTAGTATTGAACCTTGTAAACATTTTGTATCGCATATGATATTTTATATTCTTCTATATTAGGTAAGAATGGGAGATATACATTGATTTGATTAGATGAAAATATTTGAAAATTATTAATTTCAAAGAAAATAAATATTAAACGGAAGAACTACTAATTAAATACTTGGGGTGCCCCCATTTTTATGGTAAAAACTATAATAGTTAGAAAAATATGATGTTACACTAACTAATATCTCTTAGATTGGATGTTAAAGAAAAAAAAACAATTGGATTTCTATCTATGATGAAAAATGGTTCTACGAATTTTAAAGGTAAGTGAAATTTAACGGTGATAAAATAGACCAAAATATAAATATCATGTCATTATTAGGCATGTATTACACAAATATTATGGGTATACAAATATCCAAAGAAAACTAGTAAATAATAGAGAATATTTACAAAGGAAATGTAAAGGAAATAGAAGATGTGTTATGATGAATATATTAGGATGTGGAGATGGATGATGAAGAAAAAATTTATTAATACCTTGCAAGAGTCTATGATTTTTTTAAATAAATGATTCAATAAAGAAAATATTTCCAGTTTTAAAATTATTAAAAAGTTAGTGAGAATTGTTTTAAGTAGGGTTGATCCTGAAATTTAAATCTTAGAAGATAGAGAGTATCATACCCATGATAAATTACATATGATTCACATTATTTATTAAATGAAACAATATCCAAAATTCAAAATGATTAAAAATGAGAAAATGTATTTTATGGACATTTGAAAACTAAAAAACAATGCTTAAGAACATATATATTCTATTGGATTTTAAGATGAGGTAGAGGGTGTAGACTACAATAGTATTAGAGATCTTATATAAAATAAATTGAAAAATGGAAAGATAAAGTAGGAATGGAAAATATCATCTTGGTGTTAAAAATGTATTGGAATTAGAAATTTTACTATACATTGTCTAAAGGAGAAGAATTTTGGGTAGAGGAAGATGAAAAAAATTAGAAAACTAAAAAATGGAGAACAATTATCTAATGATGTGAATATATTTTATAATATAAGTAACATGTTTTCAAAAAGTAAAAGAATATTTATAATGATTAAAAAATAATATGTTGAATCATCATCAATAATCCAATCAAAAGTTAAATCTATAGAAATTTTCAATAATATAATTGATCATATAGGAAAATGTAAAGAAGACTCAATTAGTTAAGAAAAATAAGTGAAAAAAACATATTCATATCATATATTGAAGGTTTAATGTGAATACTATCTTGAGAAGAACACTAAACTCAAGAAGGATCTCATGTATTTGCTGAAAAAACAAAAGAAAATTAAGTAAACTATGGATAATAAGTAATGGATGAATCTAAAATTGATGAAATCAATAATTTAAAGATGAAATTTATTAATAAATATAATATTTTCAATGTACTTAAATAAAAGCATTCTTTATGAGGAGAAGAGTTAAAAAAGAAATAATGAAAATTTCATTAAATAAAATAATGGTTTAAAGATAAAAAAGATGATATCAACAAAGAAATAAGTTAATTTTGAATCATCGCAAGATAGTGAAAGGCTGATTCCAAATAGGTAGGTTAATTAGTATAATACATAATATAAAATTAATCTCATTTCCTCTCATAGAGAAGGTTCAAAAACACATATGGATTCAACTGAGATAAGAATAATAATTAGAATCCCTCTTCTACATCAAATGAATGTATGAATATATCATGAATATCATTCCTCTCTAGGAAGGAACAGAACATCTTTTCAAATCTGAACAACAACAATATTCTAGATAATGTTATTTTTAAAATAGAAGACCAAGGTTCAAATGTATTTATTGGTTCTAGGGAATGTTTGGTTACAAATCCCATTCATTTTGGTTTAATATGTCACTAGTAGCAAAAATATATGAATCCAGGGGGGGATTTTGTGATAATGATAAGGGTTTATAAAAGGGAAAAATTGTGACAAAAAAATAAATAGATTATATGAACATAAAACCTCTTTGATTACAGAGAAAAAAGCTATAGTAGATGTGATAGTTAGGGTAACAGTTCCAAGTAGTTCATGAGTAACCTTCTTATATAATTTTCAAATGGTCAGAATTAAAAAGGAATTTATAAAATAAAGTATGAAAAGTTATATTTTGATAAATTTTCATAAAAGGAATTCAAGGGAACCAATTCATGTATTATTTAAAGTGTATGTTCTATACATATGAATGGTGAAAAAAATAATAAAGGTAATTAATAATATATATATGGGTGTAGTGACTTTAGGAAATAATTATTCAATAAAAATAAAAGGATTTGACCCTACGAATGTAAAAGCTTAAAATATGAACTTAAAACATATACTATTTCTTGAAGGGTGGAGGCAGAACATGGTTAGTGAAAGTTAGGAATGTGATGATGGAAATGTGGTTAGTTTCATGAAATTATCACGTATTATTAAAAGACTAATGTATTAAATGATCATCAATCAAGGAAAATAAACGATTGGTAATTTGTTCCAAATTTTTAGTCCCACTAATTCATGTTATTTGAGTGTAAATTATGAAAAATAGAATCCATATATAATACTTAGAATTCTTTTAAAAATATTATTGAGTAAAATTTTATTGTATGATATTTTGAGATACCAACCCTGATGAAAGATAGTGATATATTATACTTGTTAAACTTATGAAAATCATAAATTGGTTTATATTTCTCATAAAGTAGGGTAAATTGTTTCCACTAGACCACTTGAGCTTATTCATATTCAATTATATCAACCTATGAGAATAAATTATATTATAAGTGATATGAATTTCAGGAATTTAATTTATTATTACACTTTTATTAGAAATATTATGTATATAAACCACAAGTACAAATATGCAGAGGTATTCAAAATCTTTAGAATACTTATTGAGAAAGAGTTGGGATTCTACATAAGGAATTTGAAAATAGGTAATAGAAAAGAGTACACTTGTAATGATTACAAATTATTTCTTGATAAATTTATAATTTACCATTCGTACAGTATAAGATACATTCCTTAAAAAAATAGTTTCATAGAATGGTAATACCTGAGTATAGTTTAGATCGGTTAAATAATGCAATTCAAACCCAAAATCTCAAAATTCTTATTTTGGGAAGTCGTATGTACTGATGAAACCATATATATATATATATATATATTATGTGTATTCTTAATCCTAATAAATGCATGAAACCATATTAAATTTTTTATAGGAAGAATCCAATATTAATTTAATTTTAATTCTTTAGTAGTCCTTGTTACAAAAAGACAAAGAAGATAAATATGAAAATGTTTGAAGAGAAAGTAGAATAAGTGACATTTATGGGATAGTTTTCACCTGAAAGGGGATATAGAAAATGGAGTAAGGGGATGTATAAACAAATTGATTATTTTTGTGTTAATGATATTGATAATTAGTGAAAATAAAATGGAAAAAATAAACCATTTTCGGAAACTTTTGAAGAAGATAACATATAGATTTATGAAAGATGAATGAAAAATAAATTTGGAAATATATTTTTTAATAATATTGATTTATAAAAAAACAATGATGAAAATTAAGCTATTATAAATTATAGGTAAAAATTTCATTTACTGAGGAAATATATTGAAGAAGAAAAATATAATTTTTATCAAAGAATATCTAGTACAGAGAAGAAGAAGAGTGAGACTTGAAAATTAAACTGCAATTATAACCTAATAAACCATAAACTATAGTATAATTTTTTGAGTATGATTAATGGATTAATCCTATGAGTGAATAACTAGACCATATTGAGAATAATTCCACTAAGTAACTCATATAAATATCCAAATATAAAAATGTGCTTGGTAATAAGTGGTTAATTAGAAATAAATTAAGTAAATAAAGTGAAATTTCATTAATAAAGGCTACATTGGTATGAAAATGTTTTCCATAGATATAATACATCGATCTTTAGAATATTCTTTCACAAATTAAATTACTATAGGTATTCACAATATTTCTTGTAGTGGTAGCTCATATGAATTAGAATGTGTATTAGATTAATATTAAGTTTACTATTTTAAATGGTGATATGGAATATGTTTTTTCATTTATAAACTTGAATGATTCATTTGTAATAGAGATTGAATCATGGTATCTAGGAAAATTAGGAATTTTATTGGATAAAATAGGCTCATATATCCTGATATTCTATATTGTTTGTCTTTCTATAATAAATTAAATTAACAACTGAAAGGATAATAAATAACCTTTATGTGAAAGGGTTGTCTACATAAACTCTTATGATTTTCATTTATTTAGAAAAAATAATATTTTTAGTGAAAAATATCACACCTATTAGTTATTTACAAAGAAGATAAAGATGTATTTTTTTTATTCCCATGCTATGTGAAATTAATTATTTTATGGAATTACAGATTACACAAAAATATAATTAAATATTCTTATCCTAAGTAAATTAATTTAGGTAATTATTGAATAAATATTTCTTGGAGGATTATAACATAGTTTTATTATTAATAGGTTTAGGATCCGAGCCAGAAAATGAAAAATTGGGATGAGTAGTTAATCCAAAACATTTTAAGAGAATCATTGGATATTTATATTATTTAATAAAATCAACGATTGATAAATTTTATGTACAGATTCATTTTGAATGAAATTTGAGTGGTCATAAAGAGTCTCACAAGGTAGAAGTGAAATTAATTCTCGTTAATTTAATAATAAAACTGAATTATGGTCCACTAAAAAATAAGTAAATAATTGAATTAATTGGGTTTCAAATATGTAAATTTGGAATGATAATTCAATGTTTGAAAAAATATTTTAGGTGGAACAATCATTTTAAGTGATTTTTTTGGAAGATGGACCAACAAAAAGTATAAATCAATTTCATTGGGAACATCTAGGGAAGAATATGTTATAAAAATATAAACCTACATACAAAAATTGTTGTTGAAATAATATAATGATGATCTAAAGTTAGAATTTAAGAAGCCACTAATGAAGGAATATAAATATTAAAGTGTTATAGATCAATAAAATAAAGATATTTTATTAATAAAGATTAAATAATATTATATAAGTTATATTTTACTCAAATAAAAGGTTTCTAATTGAGATATAAAATTTTAACACATTTCTATAAATTAATTGATTATAGATGTGTTTACTAAAGTAATTCAAGAAAATGTTTTTCTTAGCTAAAGATTAAAGTTTTTGTTTAGTATTCCCATATCACCAAAGGATGAGTGGAAAAAAACAACCACAAAACTCTAGATTTCGTTTTCTAAGGGTTATATATAGTGTAATATTTATTTTTAAAGGGGAAGAGGTATAATTAATATTTTATATATTAATTTGATGCTATAGTTATTTTAAATAAGGAGAAGAAAATTTAAATGAGTGATAGGATTGAGGTGTAGAAAATCTAAGTCACTTGGATAAATATTTATTATCTCCAAGAGATAGAAATACCTAAAATAACTTCCTCTATCTAGTAGTGTTGACTCCAAACATTTCACCAATATAATGGTTATCATTTAGTAACTATAGTGTAATTTTTTTGTTTTTAATTGAGTTGATAAAATGTTTATAATCAATCCAAAGGGTGGATGGAAGTGCTTAATTTAATTTTTAAGTGTTTTATTTGTTTTCAACCAGGTGTGATACTCAATTTTATCTGTTGATAATGTATTAGAAATGTTTTAATGTGTTTTTTATGTGAGTGGTGTGGGGTGAAATAGTTTTTAGGTGGTTTTGAGGGTGTTCTATATTGACCATTAGTTGTAAAATTTTGGATAAAAATAGCTATGTAATCTTGGTAAGTGTGATCTATAAACCCAAAATTGCATCTGGGATCCAATAAATAAGAATCATCAAAATACGTAACCTATAATAAAATTCATAAGGTTAAATTGATAAAATTATAAGGGTTCTTCATATTTTATAAGGATTAATAGTGGGAACGAATTTAGAAAAGTGGTTATTCCATTAGTCTTCTCTGAGATTTCATAATTGTTTTTTAAATAATGTACAGTTTATTTTTATTAGGTAAGGGTTACCCTTTACTTTATAAGGTTAAATAATAAGTTGGAATTGACAAAGATATGATTTAATAAGGATCATAACAACTTTCATAATGGCCATTTACCCATATAATGAAATTGCCGAAGAAATTATTAAAAATTTTATTATTTTCCTAAGGAATGTATGAGTGATTCTATATGGGCTATGTGGATATAATAATGTTTAATTAATTTGAATAATTTTTATGATAATATTAATAACATATAATAAAATATAAGCATTCCATAAGACATGATTTGATGAAGAAATGGGATGATGTTTTACAATCATGAAATCCAAAAAACAAATGACGAGCCTATGATGGAACCATAATTTGAGGAGAATCTTGAATTATGATTTAATACGAACATTTGGGGTGGTATTTGTGGGAATTTCTAAATGTAAATTTATAATTAATTATCACAATTAAAATAAACTATTCCTCTATAAAATTTTTACTATTTTCAAGGATGTAGAGTCATGAGAACATTGAATCATCGATTTTGAAGGTGATTTTATATATTAAAATATAAAAATTATTTTTATATGATGGTGTGAAAAGTATAAATTTAGGAAATATAAAAATGATATATAATTTAAAATCTGATAAAAATAGATATTTGAGGAAGGTGTTTTTTATAGGAATAAGAAAACATGTGAAGCTGAGTATTCAATAAATCATGATTGATAAGAAAATCATTGAATATTTGAATACATTGAGAAATGATTACTAGTCAAATTTAAATTATGAGTATAAAAATTTAATGATCTTGAAAAGATAATCATATTATTATATGATTTTGTTAATGTTTCTTGGTGGATGATCATCAGCATCAGTTTTCAAAAAAACCCTAGAGTCCTAAGTGATATTTCTCACTATGTTCTGAATTAAATGTAACATGTATAAGGAGGCTATGAACAATGTTGGATACTAGGAATCATATAGGGATATTGAATTCATGTCTGATACATTATGGGTTTGGGAGGATACCCATTGTAACTATATCTGTTTTAAAATGTAAAATCTATAACATGGGGTTAATTACCAATCAAAACAAATAGAATGTACTAATATTGGGACCAAAAATTGTAAAAATTACATGTAACATATATAATTTTATTTCCAATTACATTCATGTAAGTATGATAGATACGGTTTTAGTTGATCACTTCCTAACAAGACATATTATTTAATTTCAATGAAATGAAATCATAAAAGGTAGAACCACTAATTCAAACCCTCCCTCTTAGTGATGTAACTCAAAAAACAGGGAACTTCAATATATTCACATCACATATATTAAATATTTATGTAAAAATTGTCAGTATAACTTTGAATAAAAAAATATTTTACTCATTTCCATTTCTATAAATTAATAATATATTGAATTTTACTCACATATTCTAAATTTGAATATCTCATGACTGAATTTTTATGATCTACGTTAAATTTAAAAATATTATTCATTTATCTTGAAAAATAATTATTCTTAAACTTCAATTCAATAAAATTTAATAAGATTCTAGATATACTTAGTGTAGGAGCCTTTACATCACTTTCATAGTGGTAATAGGTTGAACATAACCAAAGTCTATTAGTGGAATCTAGTAATATATCAAGGTACCCATATAAAAAAGTTAGTCTATAAACCTAAAAATCTGTCATACAAATGTTCCTATGTAATATAGGCCATTTTTAAACTAATTTCGCATCAAACATGATTAATACATGTGTCATTATATTAAATGATTGACCTATACTTATTTGACATTATGAAATTAACTCTTATATTAAATATCGTGGAGGTTGATTTTCTTGACACACTTACATCTTAATGAATTTCTTGAAATATCATTTTCCCTTAAATTAAAATAAATAAATCCTTTATTTACAATTTATTTATTTCAATGTAACTTATGGAACACCCAACATGTGCACTCTAACTACAAAAATATGTTTTCATACTCTTTATCCATATATAAATACACATGATTGATGATAGGATTTAATAATGATATCTTTTCAAAGGACCATTATATACTTTATTAGATATTAAGATTCAATGGCATATAAAATACCTAGAATTATTTTTAGCGAGTCAATCCTCATGATGTACCCAAAGTGTTCACATGTGTTTTGTTTTTTTCATGTAATTTTTTTCATATACCTTCCATGTTGTGTTTTTTCTTGTCTAATTGGTTCAGTAAGACTATTTGGATTCCATGGATGTTAATAAGGAATAAATTGTGATTTAGAGGTTTCTTGGAGATAAATCAGTGAACTTTTTTTGGTGAGGAGTAGTTTAGAAATAGATATAGGAAAACTATGAACTGATAATGTTACAAAATATTAGGTAGAAGGGTTTTTACACTAGACACATAGCTTTCCAAAAATATGAAGAAACTATGTTGCATAAAAACCCACTTCAAGATAAAACATCTCGTCTCCCATAATTTTTAAAAAACATGCAACTTACCATTTCATCTCATAGATATCCGCCATTATCATTCTGTAGTATGGTTTATATTGATTTTGTGGGGGTATTTTCTATAAAAATCATTAGTGACACTAAAGGGGATTAAAAATAGGTAAAACATGTTCCTATCTCAACTTCAAATGTAAAAGAGTTTCTAAGAAAGGATTATAAGGTTTATTGGAGTTCCATTCAAGTGACAATTATCCTAGATCATTAAATGTTTTCATATATTCATTTTATTTTTTGTTTTATTCTCTATTTTGATTTATTCCACATATAAATACCTAGATCAATGTTTCATTTAATTTTCTATACTCTATTTATTTTTTCATTTTGGAGAATGAAGTTATTTTGAATAAGATTTGGATACCTCTATTGTCATTTGATTTAATGATTATTTTTTGGTTTTTGTTAGTATTGGAATTACAATTATATCTTGCTTAAAATTAATAGACCAAGGATATGATAGTCAAATAATATCAATATAATTAAGATAATAGGACACTATGTCCATCATATACACTTTCTTTTGCATATAAGTCTTGTTATTCATATATGCAAGTTAAATTTAATTTATTATCACAGAGTTGATCAATAAATTGTTATTATGTGAGTACTGGACCAATAAATCAATTATTCCATTGAATATATTATTGAAAACTAATCAATTGAAGCTATTTGATTGATTTGTATCCAAATAAACACTAAACATTTAGTGAACCAATCATTTTAATCCAACCATATAATATTACTTCATATAGAAGTATCATAGTATAGTTTTTATTTTATTTCTATTTTTCACTCACATTTGTGTCCCTAAAATAACTTTTAAATTCTATATATACAATTAAAAACCTTTATATTTATGGGATAAAACCTAAATTTAACTAGAAACAAACTCATTCATCTTAGGGAACACTGTAAATTTATAATTTATCAGCATGCATGATGGGCGTGTCATGATTTTATACTATTTTTGAGGTGAAATTATATATACCTGAGACTCAAAATGACTAATTAATTTAATAACCTATTTTTTTTTTTTAACTTTTTCCTTTAATTAGTAAAAATATAAAAAAGGTATATCTTAGCACCTAGATAACCATATGTGATCCATTTAGTGACATTGTTCCATTGTACAGTAATTGTTCATGTGGAGAATCATCTATCATTGTTGATAAATTACACTGATTATATAAATTTAATCCAAAACAATGGGAGGCTTCATCTCTATCATATTGTATTGAACCCCCTTCACTTCATGATTTATTTGAAAAAAAATTGGCCAATAATTATTTTTTTAATTAGGGTTTGATGATTTGGGTATGACCGAATATAATAAAAATAACTACCTTACACATCTACTTTTTTCTAACCATTTAAAAATACAATATTTAAATTTAATAGTGATTTTTTTTATTCAATGATAGATTCCATTACTAATTTTAAATAAAACCAATCTAACTAGTTTGAATGATTGAGTATTTTAGGTGGAAAATTAAATATGATATTAAATAATTTGAAAAACTTTTTTTTGGTTAGAGAGGATAGAGTCGTTGATTGTTCGATAGAGGGAAATGATTTTTTGACCACAAAATTTTAAGAAGAGGGGATTTCATAAAATTTCCCTACCCTCGTAAATGAAATTATTAGAAACATTTAATTTCAAAATTGATGTAATGGTGACATTAAATATAAAATTAAATCTTCTTATGTTCATTCAACTAATAGAGTATAGAATAATGTGGAACAAACCCTTCAAGAATTTCATTATTGCAATCCTAAACAGTCATGAAAAAAACTGAAAATGGAGGTCAAATTTTATATTCTTCTAATAAATTTGAAAGATAGGTTATTTTTTATAACCCATTTGAAAAATAATTTTCTTTGGAATGATTTTATGATAAATTTCATGTTTATATCATTGATGATATCAGACTACCAATGTAGGGACCATGATTTTTTACCCACTTCAACAAAATTAAATTTATTTTTCAATATATAATAAATGGGAGGTTTGTGAAATGATATGTACGGAAGAATAATGAATCCATCATCTGTAATTTTTTCTATAGAGAAATTATTTTATAAAGAGTGACCCATTCATCCTAAATATGTTTGCAATCTAGTAAGGGGATAAGGCATTGTTCTCATGTAGTGACTCGCTGAGACGAATCCCAATCCAACGATTGCCTTTGGATTTGATGTCGGAAAAAATGGTATTCCATTGAAAACAAATGATTTATCTAATAAATAAAATTTTAGGTTCATTATTCTGAATATTATCTTTTTATTTAATTTTTCATTTACTTTAAATAAATAATCAACTTCAGACCATTGGTATTATCATTTTATTAATAAGATCCAATATTATTATTAAATTATGGAATATCATGAATATTTATTATAAATTCCATGGAAATAATTTTTTACGAATATCATCAAGTAATGATCTTGTTTTTATGGTTTATATTAAGTTTTAGGGTCCATATTGGATGAAATGAGGGATATTTGGACTTCAACTCATATCGGATTTAAGAAGTGAGATGAGTAACCATGTGGGGAGTTTTGATCTCCTTTTTTTTCTTGTATATGAGTTTAAAAAAATGGTATATCATATATATCATATGCATACCTTCCTTGAAATTGGATCTTAGAAATTGTGTTAAGTGTTATGTGTAGGGGAGGTTCTTATATGTAAAACACCATGAATTATGTTTTCTTCATATACCATAATGACAATTTTTTCTTATAGATCATTTAAGGTATTTTTATAAATATCATACTTGAATATTAAATAAATTATAAAATATTATCAGCTATTCATCTTTAGATTTTAAATATTTATATATTAATAAAAAAATATTTTAAGGTAGTTAGGTAAATAAAAGTGAATTAAATTTCTTGAAATATTATCCATAAAACATTTTATACAAGTAGGAATTTATGATGGAGTATTTTAAATAATGGAAATAATTTAATTTTAATAATTAGGAATTTTTTGGGAAGGGATTACTGGATTTTATTGATCTCACGTATGTGGTTATATTTATAACACTATCATAATTCCAAGGTCCCCTAATTTTAATTAAAAATTAATTAAGTTTATTCCTTTTATAAATTTGTATTAAAATATAAATTTTATATCACAAATCAATTAAAAAATGACATACAAAAAATCCCATATAATGGCGACCCACCAATAAGCTTTAATGATTCCATTCAATAAAGTTGGGTGTCCTATAAAAGTGATAACACACCATTTGGTTTAGAAAAATACATCATTTATCTTACCAATGTGTATAAAAAGATGGATATGTACTGGGGAACATTATTTTAAATTAATAATGGGGAAATCATATTTTTTAAAAAATGATTCAAATTAAAAATGATGT
Source organism: Viscum album (assembly GCA_963277665.1). Lineage (NCBI taxonomy): Eukaryota > Viridiplantae > Streptophyta > Magnoliopsida > Santalales > Viscaceae > Viscum > Viscum album. The sequence goes on along the minus strand of OY728129.1, from coordinate 744,827,432 downwards.
AAGATGAGCTTGAATCAACATTTCTTACTTTATTTGGATATTGGAAAGTGATGAAAGGTGATTGTAATACACCTAAGGATTATTTATTAATACACATGGTAGTTTAGCTGATATGCATTTTTATGTTTATAAATATTTAATTTCTATTTCCTCTAGAATGATTTTATAGGTTTTCTTGAGTTTAGGAGAATTTAAACTATTGGAGAGTTATATGTACCTATAGTATGAACAAATTTTTTATTTTATTTTATTAAAAATGGTTTATATATAATCTTAATGGTATTTTTAAATTTTTAATAAATAATTTATTTTTATTTCGACTAAATGGGGGTTTCTACAGATGAAATCATGCTATATACATGTTTTAGAGAAAACATAGAGCACATTTTAGTGATTCACAATTAGGAAACCATGAAAGGATATCAATGAAATGTCAATTTTACCAAATTTTATATATAAAGAGTCATTCCACATGGATTTACATAACTATATTAAAATGGTGTTTCATGAAAATACACTTTTAAAAGCAATTTCACAACTCTATCATAATTTTTAAACCATAAACATTACCCATGGTTAATTTATCTACCCCAAAACCACCATTTTAACTATGATATTAATGCATTGTTAGGGGGTATCTTTCATAGAACTCATTTTGGAACCAAGAGGTTACTTATAATAGGTTATATTAGGTTATTAACTGATCTTTAACACCAAAAGATCATATGAGTCAGGAATATGGGTTGTAATACAGTTCTGATAATTTGAGGATCATCCCAAACCATTCTGCTGGATTAAAATTAGACTGATTGGTTTCTTATATATCTTGATGTATTCTTTTTGAAATGGATTCGATCTATATTGTATATAATTTTCTTATATATATAATTTTTATTTTTGATTGATGTTGTTTTAGACATGAATTTGACCCCTTTATTTTTTTAATTTATAGATTATTTTCAGTTGTGGTTTGACTAAAATTATTCTTATTTCACAATTTGAATTAGTTGAAGAAGGAGACAAAAATGAGATAATAATAGTATAATTATGAACAGTTGATAACAATACCATAAAATCCTCTATTCTATTAATTTATGGATTTTTATACATGAAATTATAGTATAATTGAAAAACTAATATATTAAATATTTATGACTACCTACTTATAGCCACGGGATTGACGGACATGTAAAAAGGGGACCTATAAAATGGTTCATAATTATATGTTGTGATTGATCACCTGTAGACATGATCCATCAAGACCATGGCTATTAGATGAACTAGGAAGTGGAAAGATCTATGGAAAGTGATCATGAATAGAAACAATGTGTGGTGAGAGGAAATATATATGTTAAGAGCATGGTAATTGAGAAAAATGTATGGGAAGTGGCCCTATAGCTACATGAATATATTCACATGGCTATTTCGCTTTGTATGGGTACCTTATAGCCACAAACATATATTTCTATGCAAAAGTCCCTTGTTTAAGGATCCTTTATCCACAATAATATTTTCCCATGTCTATAAATCTAGGTATGATGACCCTATTTCCATGGGTATATATTTATATGGATATAGAAACTTATATGTGGACAATATAGACATTTAATTATATTCCCATAACTATATCCCAATTGTTTGTGAGGAGGATCAAGATAAGTAATAACATATATTTCATTATTTTACATGGATAATCACTCCATTCACTAAATAGGCACACAAAATCAAAGTAATGAAGAATTTGTTTTATGAATGATTAGTTATACATAAATCATATTTTCCAAAATCATGAACTTTTATCCATAACAAAACCTCACTATATTCCATTCTATAATTCATATAGGTTACACTTATATTCTTAACTAGAGGAATGGAAACTTAATAATAGGGTGAAATAAAATTATTAGTGAGGGAAATACTCGTCAATATGTCATCAAGGGTATGATTATAATCATATAAGAAATCATGAAATAAGAGAAATTTTATATTAAAATGTAAATGTAAAAAAAGAGGTTTCCATATACTATAATAACAAGATATGTAATCTCAAAAGAGAAAACATATACCACAACATAATGGTGTGTAATCATAACATAAGAATCATAACCCATAAAGAATAATCATAGGCATATATATGTTGAATGCCATGGATGTAAATTATATAAGTAAACTGTGGAAATATCATAGGTGTAGAAATAATAAAATAATGCTAGGGGAGTCATTAACCATTTACCCAAACATAGTAGACTAGAAATCACTGCATGATTACCAAAAACATAGTGGATCAAGAATCAATACCTTATTCCCATAACACATTGGATCATGTATAACATCTATATTACCATAGTGGAGTGAGAATCAATACTCAGTTCCAATAATTATCTCATGGGATATAAATTCTTAACCAAGGTATTATTGGGTAATATAGGACTTCACCCATAATCATCCATATATAACTATGTCACTTTAAAATAATCATTAATAAATTCATAAAGACTGCATGAAGAGGGAAAATAATTTCTAAAAATTTCAAGATGGTTTCTATAAAATTGATCCCAATAATTTTAAAACATTATTCCCCACACTCCATCACCCCAAAAAATTATTTCATAAGAAAAGTTAGAGGGTGATTCAAGAAAAATAATTTCTATTAAAATAAAGCCTTTAAAGATGAAGTGTAGTTGAAAGTAAAATTTTGAAAGTTTTCTAGGAAACAAACTTCATTGATAAAAAGGATAATGTTACAATCACAATAAAATTAATTTTAAAAAATAATAATTTGTAAAAATTGAAAATAACAGAATTTAAAAATAAATATTTTGAAAGAAATATCAATATTAAGGCATAAAAATAAATGAATGTTACAAAAATTTGAAGTGAAAACATTGGAAAATAATTAACTTTGAAAAATAACATCAATAATAGATATTTTAAATGAAATAAAAGACAAAAAATTGTAGTGGAAGATGAAACAATTTATTTTGAAAGGATAGAAAATGTTTTGAAATACCTTTATTGAAAATTGAAATCATAATAAGTGTAATAAATAATCATTTTGAATATTGGATAAGAGAAGTTTTTAGTCCGCATGAGATAACACATAATTGGATTTCAAAATATATTGGATAACATTGAATAAAATTGAAAATATTGATACAGATGGCAATCTATCATTAATGACGATGGTAATTATTCAAATCAATGATTGTAACACCCCGAGATTTTATGAAAAATATTCTTTTAATTTCATTAATGTCTGGTGTGGTATGCTACAGCAAGATTACCTTGCTCTATACGCAACACCGTATTAGCTTGATATATACACAACACTATTCTTGGATCGTGTTACACACAATTTTGATAATAGTTATTCTATGCAACATTGGGTGTATATATATATATATATTCAATGTATAAATGAAATATGGTTGGATTCTGTTATATGAAACAACGAAGGATTCTTTCACAACACGCAACCCTGACTTGGCTTGCATTACACGCAATTGCGACCTTCCTTGATAGCGTGTGTTGTACGCAATACCGGGTTTTACTAAACAACGATATATTATTATAATATTAATATGAACTAGCCGTTATGAATAGTATTAACTAAATTTTGGATTTTATAACATTATTATTCATCTTACACATTTTCTAGAACATGGTATAAGAACAAAATTAATTTTTCGGGTAATATTTGTATTTTTCAAAAAATGCCATTTTGCCGCCTTTTGATGGAGCACCCACATTAAATATAGTTTTTGACATGTTTATAAGTTCAATTTGACAAAATAAAATTCTTATTTGGAATCAAGAAATAAAAATTTACTTTGGATAAATTTTTCGTATTATTCTGGTAACTTTTATATTTTGATGAATAGTAAAAACACGATATATTTTAATGAAATACAAATTTTTTCATCGTAATAATTTATATGGTTAAATTATAATATTTAATGGTTTTAAAGTATAAATATAATATATTTTTACCATTTAACATAATTTATGTCATTAGCATTGATTTTACATTGAATTCGTATGTTAAATCAATTCAATCTTTTGCAATGTTTTAAACAAAAAACCCGTTTTCATTCGACAACGGGATTAATTTTAATTTAATTTCTGAAACTTAGGTATATTGAATTTGAAAAAATGGATTCCATATTTTGAATTAGTGGGTCCAAATTATGTTAATAGGCTACTTTTTATTTTTGGGAATTATGAATAGTAACTACGGTAAATTGTTTTTAGCATAGTTAAAGGTAAATCGGGTAATTAAGGGTAAATATAATATTATAAAATTACCATAAAACATTCCAAAATTATATTGGATGGATAAAAGTAAACCCATATCAACTAAGGGTCTGATTATATTCATTTTATGGACTTTTGACCATGAAAATAATTTAATTATTATTAAAACCAAAGAAAGTGACAACATGTCACTCTCTTAAATCTTATAAGTATAATAATTTTAATTTAGTGATAAACATCATAAAACATCAAACATGAATAGTCTCCAGAAATTTAATAAAATTATCTATATCATGATACTTTATTTAGAATTTTTAGGGATTAAATAATTATCATTAAATGTGATACATTAATGATACAGAAATTATTTATTAAGTGGAAAATAAGTAATATAGTTTTTATTGAAATAATAATACCCATTAAAAGGCCCACAAAACTGACCAAAACTTATTGGTAGTGTATATATACACCTTAATCATCAAATGAACTAATATATAACCGTTTTCATCCTTATAAAAGTGATTATGACACTTATATTATTTTATTTTAAATGATGCTAGAGTTGTCACCTTCATAATTTAATAAATATAACAATTTAAATATTGTTATTTTAAGATGATAAATTAGAGTAAAAGTATTATTGTGAGAGGTACTAGATTTATCTTCATCATAGGATTTTATTTTAAATTTTTATGCAACAAATCAGTATATTAAATAATTATACAAAAATATTGTACTAATTATTTTATTAAGAGATAAACCAAATAAATGGTTTTAAAAATAATTAAATAAATATTATATGAACTATTTAATGTGATAAACTAATTTTATAGATACATATGACAGTTTATGAATCTATTAAAGCTTTTATTTTTAACATATCAACTATATATATTTTATTTAAATTCAAATAAATGAATAGTGTCAAAATTGAAACTATTGTTATTTTATAAAAATAACATATTATAAAATTATTTAAAAATCACAAAAATATTTAAAAATTATAAATTTAAATTTATATGGTCTATAATGTTATAAAGTAAACCATTATCTAAAATTCACTACAAATAAGTAATTATTTGTTATAATTTAAAATTTAGAATTTTATTACCACAAATAAACGTAAATAGATTAAATAAGGATAAATCAAAATGATAAGGTTTAAAATAAGATCCAAACATGTCTAAATTTTATTGGTTGATGAGATTACAAACCTATATCATCTAATCTTGGTATATGAGTCATTTTTTGAGGATTTTAAGTGGGGTTAGATTTATTATAATTTAATATTTTTAAGAATTCCAAAGGTGCCCCTCTCCTCCCTTATAAAAGGGAACCTCCTCCCTCTCCTCCTCACACCAATTTGAGCCTTCAAGCTCGGCCAAACCTTGAAATATTATCTTCTACACTTCCCTAGAAACATCCTAGAGGTTTTGGTCAACTTTAAAGACCAATCTTAGTTCCCTAAAAGGAGGTTTCAAAGAGGCGTATCGAAGAAGAGGTAATTTCTTCTCCCGATTCTTTCAAGATTCATTCTTTTTCAACTTCTTCTTCTTTAGTTGTTTCATTATAAAGTAATAACATCAGTATCACTAATATAATAATTTGTTATTATTAATATTAAACAACCCCATTTCACCTTCTATCCATCCTACATAAAACAAAATCACCGTGTGTGCGTACGTACAGAATATCGTCTCCACGCCGTGGTGTAATCTGTTTTTCCACCAACACCTTACATGGATGGGTATAATGGTGTAAATAATAAATATAAATACTTATTATAACATCATACTGATTCTGATATATTGTATCATCCACTTTAATTCAATTCAATAATTATGGAAACAATATCATCGCTCGTGTGTACGTACGGACTACCGTCTCCACGACGTGATGCGATTCATTCTCCATGGTAACCATTTAAGAATGATTATAAAGTATATATAAGCAATAATAATGAAATATATGACATTATAAAGCTACTGGATTTATGTATATATGTATGTCATCTACATAATTCCATTCAACTCAATAAGTAAATGAAAACAGCGTTCATGCGTACGTACGGCCTACCGTCTCCATGAACGGTGTATTTCTTTCCATTTATCGATCTATTATATATATGTATATTATGAATATATATTATATATAAATCATGTTCTATATTCTTGAATTATGTAATCGTGATCTAAGTAATCATATGAATAATTACAAGTCAAAACACGGACGACAAATGAAACGATTTTACCCAAAACACTCTTTAACATGGAATTTACAAATGAACGGGTAATATAAAGTCATAAGTGAACCATATAAGATATCATAACAATGAATATGATTCTTTAATAAGTCAATGAAATTATTTAAATAATTATATATGAGGTTCAGATAAAAAACAAAGCATATCGGACATAAGGTAAGGGATAATTTTTCAAATCTCATTTTTATCCGAGATTGCTTATTCGTAAGTATTTACTGGGGTTCTTGCTATCATCCTTGTCCATGTTTTATAAAATTGTATTCATGTATGTTTAAAGTCCTTTTTACCCATTTTTACTTTTACCCCATGGTAAGGAAGGAATATTTATTTTATTTACCCTACAAGGTACTTTTTTACTTTTCCTACAAAAGTACGAGAAGAATGTTTTTTTAACGTAGACGGCATGAAATGATTTTTATGATTTTATAAATCCTTATTTTCATGAAGATTACTCAAAACTATTTCAGTACTATTTTCAAAAAAATTCTTTTCTTTTAAAATTGCATGACATTTTTTGAAAAGAAAATGATTTTGAAGAAGAAAGGATATTTTCCTCAAGAATTCATTTCAAGTGTTTTATCAAAACCATTTTTCATATAAGATAAAATTATTTAATATGTGTATGTTTCAAGTATAATTTATCTATGATTTACATGGTCTCACTTTTATTATTATGAAATTATATCCATTTCTTTTATATGGATTATGTGATGATGGGATTATGTTTATGAAACCCATTTTATTCGTTGGGTTATTATGAATGATATATGTTTATTTTGTGGCACAAGTAAGAATGATTTCATTATAATATGGGTGGGACCTATATATCCCTCCAATGCATTGGGTAAAGATTTTATATCTCATGAGATAGACATGGCTGGAACAGTAAGTTAATCTGGTTCAGTGTTACAGGACTGAAACGAGGAGTGAACTCGATTCAGAATGGGACTTTGTCCACTAAGATGGTCTTGGCAGCAATGCCTTGGCTACTATGGAAATCAATACATGTGCTTAATGGATGCCAGAATTACATGTTTTATTCCCATGATATTTTATCATGGTTTATGTTCCATTATGATCTATTCCTTATGTACTTTCATGTTTTATGTCGTTGCTCAAGATTTTAATGTTCAAACATTATGTTCATGTTTTTAAGTTCCAATGTATATCGTATGTTTTATTTTATCCATGATTACCCTTACTGAGAATTTGAGCTCACCCTTTTTATGTTTTATTTTCCCCCAGGATCAAAAGAAAGGTTTTAGGTCAGGAAACAAAAAGTGGAAGATCTTTATGGGAGATGTTGAAGATCTTTCACCACTATTATAAGATTACGTTCCAAGTTTCCAAAGACAATAAAATGTTACGGTCCTTGTGTGTCTATTTTTGTTATGTATTAAGTATTCCGCAAAAGTAATGTAATGTCCATGTACATCAAGCTTAGGGTCTCTACAATTGGTATCAGAGGAATGGTTTAGTCAACCTTTGGAAACAAGGATGCGAGAACGTTAGTGAGATCCCTAGAGATATTTCTAAGGTATGTCTAGGGATGGCCCTAAGGATAAGTATACGTATAAGATATAGTCCTAGAACTATGGTAATGATCTTAGAATTTAATCTAAGATGTTAGATATTGAGAGTGGTCCCCCTTTACTATGTTTTTTTCCCTAGCATGATTTTTGTCTCTCACACTATTCTTTTTGGGTTTTAAAAAATGGCTAGAAACAGGAAGATTCATGATAATGGAGGATATGACGGAAAATGGAATGATTTTCTTCATGAGAAACCAAATGAAATGGGATCTGGAAGTCTAAAAATCGTTATTATGACAAATCAGTAATCTCATAATATGATCAATAATCTCAACTTTGGTAAGTTTCCTGACTCATATAATAATATAAAGAGGGAGTTTCATGATGATCATAGGTGAAAGAAAGTTCAATTTCCCTCATGTAAATCATGTGGGAAGAGGCTTTAGGGAGATTGTTTCAAAGGAACTGGAAGATGATTTGGGTGTTGAAAAGAAGGACACAAATCCAGTAAGTGCATAGGAAAAGGTTCAGTTAACACCATGGACAAAGATAATGGTATTGCTACGACATCAACAATGATTAGATGTTTTAAATGTGGAATGTATGGGCATTATGCAAACCAATACCCTAATGGAAAATATCATGAAGAGAATCAGCATGGTCATATGGGTAGTATTTATGTGGATGATGATGAGGAGACTACAAATGATATATGATCTAAAAGAAGTGTTGAAGCTTAGTCGGTTGTTTTTAAGGTAGTGGAATGATTGTATATTTATTGAGAGTTATGTTGTATAGTTAATGGTACTATGGAATAAAGAATCATCTAAGGATTGTTACACTATTGTTTTTCCTAAAAGTATTTGAAAGTATATGTTGAATGGTACTAGTAACCATGGAATGTTATTCAGATATTTTTGTAAAGTAGATGATATGAACATAATGAAGGAATAATAAGATAATGAGATGTTTGATTGTATTCATGATATCATGATTGATATAAGGACTAAGTGATATCATGGTTTGATTATATAGAATTTTGAGGATTTTGGTTTGTGGAAGGTGTTAACTTTTTACTGCATTCATGTTTTCACTAAGGTTCAATGGGTATTCATTTTTCAAGAGAATACATGATTAAGGCTTTCGAATGTTTGTAATGTGACCAACAAGACATATCTTATGATATATGGGGATCAACGATGGTATTAACATGCTCCTTATATGGAATCTATGGTAATCGTTTTCACTATAATATGACAATTGACAACAATATTATGGATAATCCTAAATATCGGAATGGATTATGTTTGACATAATTTAGTATTGTTTAAGGATAGAACCTTTTTTTGATATTATTGATGGGATGATATAGTAATGTAGTTTTAGAAAAAGGACAACCTGCAGGATGAGCGACACCCCATCACGTCAGACAAGGCTGTGGGAATCGAACCCACAACCGAAGTGCGACTGGCCATTATCACCTACCACTGGCCTATAGGAAGTCCCTGGTTAGTATAAACTAGTTTTATTTTATTAAGCGGTATGATATATGAAGTATAAGTTCATTTTTGGAACCATATACGATTAATCTAACCATAAGATGGACTTATAAATTTTTCTAACCTTTTGTTTGAAAGAGATGGAATGACCCATCATTATATCACATGATCTTCTAACACATCACGAATAACAAATTCAACTTTATTTCTTTAAGGGATGAAGTGGAAATTGTTCAATTAATGAACAACAGTAATATTGTACCAAAATCCTGCAAGTATTTCTTTTAATTCATCAACTTTAGGGAAATGATCTTGAAAATAAAAAATTCTATCCTAGTTCCCTTTTATTCGATGAATCAGATGGTACCTTAGATCATAAAAAATCAATATCTTTGTGATTGTTGGATTTTTCATAGCCATGTTCTCTACCACTCTCCATCAGAACTTGATGGTTAGATTTTTCTTCCATATCCATATTTTCACCTATGTTCTCCTACATGGAAACCCAGTGATGAGTTAATTTGGGTAACCATTACATTTCATACTTTAGTTTTTAAAGCCATGTTTTGGTATTCCTTTTTACGATGTGGGTTTCTATTAAACAAACTTTCGACTAGTAAACCATTTATAACCCCGACGAATTTCGAGGGAGAAATTCATTTTATGGGGGGTAGAATGTTAAACCCCGAGATTTTATGAAAAATATTTTTTTAATTTCATTAATGTGTTGTGTTTTATGCTACACCAAGATTACCTTGCGCTATACGCAACACCGTATTAGCTTGTAGTATACGTAACACTATTCTTGGATCGTGTTACACACAATTTTGATAATAGTTATTCTATGAAACATTGAGTGTGTATATATATATATTCAATGAATAAATGAAATATGGTTGGATTCTGTTATATGAAACAATGAAGGATTCTTTCACAAGACGCAACCCTGACTTGGATTGCATTACACGCAATCGCGACCTTCCTTGATAGCGTGTGTTGTACACAATACCGGGTTTTACTAAACAATGATATATTATTATAATATTATTATGAACTAGCCGTTATGAATATTATTAACTAAATTTTGGATTTTATAACATTATTATTCATCTTTACACATTTTATAGAACATATTATAGGAACAAAATAAATTTTTCGGGTAAAATAAGTATTTTTAAAAAAATGCAATTTTGCTGCCTTCTGATGGAGCACCCACTTTAAATCTAGTTTTTGAAATGTTTATAAGTTCAATTTGAGAAAATAAAATTCTTCTTTGGAATCAAGAAATAAAAATTTACTTTGGATTAATTTTTCGTATTATTCTGGTAACTTTCATATTTTGATGAATAGTAAAAACACACTATATTTTAATGAAAAACAACTTTTTTCATCGTAATAATTTATATGGTTAAATTATAATATTGAATAGTTTTAAATTATAAATAGAATATATTTTTACCATTTAATATAATGTATTTCATTAGAATTGATTTTACATTGAATTTGTAGGTTAAATCAATTCAATCTTTTGCAATGTTTTAAACAAAAACCCATTTTCATTCGACAACGAGATTAATTTTAATTTAATTTATTAAACTTCTATGTATTGAATTTGAGAAAATGGATTCCATATTTGGAATCTGTGGGTCCAAATTATGTTAATAGGCGACTTTTTATTTTTGGGAATTATGAATAGTAACTACGGTAAATTTTATTTACGATAGTTAAAGGTAAATCGGGTAATTAAGGGTAAATTTAATATTATAAAATTACCCTAACACATGAAAAAATTCTATTGTATGGCTAAAGGTAAACCCATATCAACTAAGGGTCTTATTAGATTAATTTTATGGACTTTTGACCTTGAAAATAATTTAATTATTATTAAAACCAAAGAAAGTGACAACATGTCACTCTCTTAAATCCTATAAGTATAATAATTTTAATTTAGTGATAAACATCATAAAACATCAAAACATAATAGTCTCCAGAAATATAATAAAATTATCTACATAATGATAATTTATTTATAATTTTTAAGGATTAAATAATTATCATTAAAGGTGATACATTAATGATACAGAAATTATTTATTAAGTGGAAAATAAGTAATATAGTTTTTATTGAAATATTAATACCCATTAAAAGGCCCAAAAACCTGACAAAAACTTATTTTTAGTGTATATATACACTTTAATAATTAAATGACCTAATATATAACCGTTTGGATCCTTATAAAAGTGATTATGACACTTATATTATTTTATTTTAAATGATGCCAAAGTTGTCACATTCATAATTTAATAAATATAACAATTTAAATATTGTGATTTCAAGATGATAAATTCAAGTAAAAGTATTATTGGGAAATTTAATAGACTTATCTTCATCATAGGATTTTATTTTAAATTTTTATGGAACAAATCAGTATATTAAATAATTATACAAAAATGTTGTAGTAATTATTTTATTAAGAGATAAACCAAATAAATGGTTTTAAATATAATAAAATAAATATTATATGAACTATTTAATGTGATACAATAATTTTATAGATACATATGACATTTTATGAATATATTAAAGCTTTTATTTCGAACATATATTCTATATATATTTTATTTAAATTCAAATAAATGAATAGTGTCAAAATTGACACTATTGTTATTTTATAAAAATAACATGTTATAAAATTGTTTAAAAATAACAAAAATATTTAAAAATTATAATTTTAAATTTATATGGTCTATAATGTTATAAAGTAATAAATTATGGAAAATTCACAACAAATAAGTAATTATTTGTTATAATTTAAAATTTAGAATTTTATTAGCACAAATAAACTTAAATAGATTAAATATGGATAAATCAAAATGATAAGGTTTAAAATAAGATCCAAACATGTCTAAATTTGGTTGGTCGATGAGATTACAACCCTATCTCATATAAGATTCGAATATGAGTCATTTTTGGAGGTTTTTAAGCGGGGTTAGATTTATTATAAATTAATATTTTTAAGAATTCCAATGGTGCCCCTCTCCTCCCTTATAAAAGAGCACCTCCTCCCTCTACTCCTCACACAATTTTGAGCCTTAAAGCTAGGCCAACCCCTGATAAATTATCTTGTCCACTTACCTAGAAACATCCTAGAGGTTCTGGTCTACTTAAAAGACCAATCTTAGTGCCCTAAGAGGAGGTTTCAAAGAGGCGTATCGAAGAAGAGGAAATTTCTTCTCCCGATTCTTTCAAGCTTCATTCTTTTTAAACTTATTCTTCTTTAGTTGTTTCATTATAAAGTAATAACATCAGTATCACTAATATACTTATTTGGTATTATAAATATGAAAAAACCCTATTTCACCTTCTATCCATCCTACGGAAAACAAAATCACCGCGCGTGCGTACGTACGGAATACCGTCTCCATGCCATGGTGTAATCTGTTTTTCCACCAACACCTTACATGTATGGGTATAATGGTGTAAATAATAACTATACATAGTTATTATAACATCATACTGATTCTGATATATTGTATCATCCACTCCAATTCAATTCAATAATTATGTAAACGATATCATCGCTCGTGCGTACGTACGGACTACCATCTCCACGACGCGATGAGATTCATTCTCCATTTTAACCATTTAAGAATGATTATAAAGTATATATAAGAAATAATAATGAAATATATGACATTATAAAGCTAATGTATTTATGTATATATTTATGTCATCTACTTAATTCCATTCAACTCAATAAGGAAATGAAAACAATGTTCATGCGTACGTACGACCTACCGTCTCCATGAACGGTGTATTTCTTTCCATTTATTGATCTATTATATATATGTATATTCTAAATATATATTATATATAAATCATGTTTTATATTCTGGAATTTTGTAATCATGTTCTAAGTAATCATATGAATAATTACAAGTCATAACACGGACGACAAATGAAACGATTTTACCCAAAACACTCTTTAACATGGAATTTACAAAAGAACGGGTAATATAAAGTCATAAGTGAACCATATAAGATATCATAACAGTGAATATGATTCCGTAATAAGTCAATGACATTATTTAAATAATTATACAGGAGGTTCGGATACATACGAAGCATATCGGACATAAGGTAAGGGATAATTTTGCAAATCTCATTTTTATCTGAGATTGCTTATTCGCAAGTATTTACTAGGGTTATTGCTACCATCCATGTCCATGTTTTATAAAAGTGTATTCATGTATGTTTAAAGTCCTTTTTACCCATTTTTACTTTTACCCCATGGTATGGAAGGAATCTTTCTTTTATTTACCCTACAAGGTACTTTTTTACTTTTCCTACAAAAGTACGAGAAGAATGCTTTTTTTAACGTATACAGCATGATAGGATTTTTATGGTTTTATAAAGCCTTATTTTCATGAAGCTTCCTCCAAAAGATTTCAGGACTATTTTCAAAAAAAAATCTTTTTCTTTTAAAATTGAATGAAATTTTGTGAAAAGAAAATGATTTTGAAGAAGAATGGATATTTTCCTCAAGAATTAATTTCAAGTGTTTTATCAAAACCATTTTCATCTAAGATAAAATTATTTCATATATGTATGTTTAAAGTTTAATTTATCTATGATTTACATGGTTTCACTTTTATTATTATGAAATGATATCCATTTCTTTTATATGGATTATGTGATGATGGGATTATGTTTATGAAACCCATTTTATTTGTTGGGTTATTATGAATGATATATGTTTATTTTGTGGCACAAGTATGAATGATTTCATTATGAGATGGGTGGGACCTATATCTCCCTACAATTCATTGGGTAAAGATTTTATATCAAATGAGATAAACATGGATAGAACGGTAAGTTAATCTGGTTCAGTGTTACAGGACTGAAACGAGGAGTGAACTCGATTCAGAATGGGACTTTTTCCACTAAGATGGTATTGGCAGCAATGCCTTGGCTACTATGGAAATGAATACATGTGCTTAATGGATTCCACAATTACATGTTTTATTCCCTTGCTATTTTATCATGGTTTATGTTCCATTATGATCTATGCCTTATGTACTTCCATGTTTTATGTCGTTTCTCAAGATTTTAATGTTTAAACATTATGTTCATGTTTTTAAGTTCCAATGTATATGGTATGTTTTATTTTATCCATGCTTACCCTTACTGAGCATTTGAGCTCACCCTTTTTATGTTTTATTTTCCCCCAGGATCAAAAGAAAGGTTTTAGGTCAGGAATCCAAAAGTGGAAGATCTTTATGGGAGATGTTGAAGATCTTTCACCACGATTAGAATATTACGTTCCAAGTTTCCAAAGACACTAAACTATTACGGTCCTTGTGTGTCTGTTTTTGTTATGTATTAAGTATTCCGCAAAAGTAATGTAATTTCCATGTATGTCATGCTTAGTGTCTCTACAATTATATACTTTTTTATGGTTTGAAATTCATCAAGGAGAAATATTTTAATCCAAAATTTCATTTTACCAATAGAAAAAGATAATAGAACCTAAAATAAAATCATAGTGTGGATGAAACCAATATTGGAAGAATTAATTTCATGAAGTGACATTATAACTCAATGAAGGGGTTGAGTTAACAAAAACCCTTACAACATTGGCATCATTTGAATTGATGAATATTTAAATAAAGAACATGAGAATGATATTAAAACCCCATAAATTAAATTAATATGGAAAATTGAATTCCTTATAAAGTAATCACTTTAACAATAATTTCATGGTGCACAATAAGATATAGGACATATGAAATGAACTTTTGTGACAAAGAACCCCCTTACATTAATTCATGAATTCCATTAAATTGATTAAATATCTAATATAAAAACAACTACTATATTAATAAACTATTTATGAATCATATTCATTTCAATAAACTTTATAACCTTTATTTATAATTATAGTCTATTTATTTTAGTTAGATATTATCTATTTGTGATATCAGGTGTGTTTAATCTTGACTATTTTGAACTAGTTTCAAAATAGTGGTGTTGTTATTCATTATTATTCCAAGTTAAAAAATTACTAGATAATAAAATTTAGGATAATTTATGTTTACCTATATTTTATAATGTTATAATTTCATTCAATTAAAGTTTTAATTGTGGTTTTTTTATATGAAATCAGTGGCACACATATTTAAGTGATATTTAACAAATAAATGACGATATATTAATTACTATGATTAATATCGATTTTATAATTACAAAATAAAAATAAACTAATTATTTAATTATTTATGTTATATTTGATCAATAATTAATTTTTTACAATCATCCATGACATTATTTAATTTAATTTATCAAGTAGGTGGTTGACCGACCCAAACATGAACGTACCATAATTAAAGGATGATTATGATAATGAAAGTTGTTTTTTTTGGAATAAAATCATTATTATAGAATAATAATGATATTATATGTATAATTTCATGTTTTTGAATAATATTATAACAGATTTTAATTATAAACAATGAAATAATGTGAAAAAACAAGATACATTTCTTGGTAGAGACGATAGTCAACATAACACTCGATTAAAATTTTCAAAACACCAATAAATATATGGATAAAAGAGAATTATAAATTTCCTATTTATAATCATAATTATATTATATATATTAAATACATTCTTTAATTTCTCCCTTAAAATCAATGAAGATATGCAGTGTTGAAAAATAGAAGTCATCTATTTATGGATGTGGTTGTCTGCAAAATGCATGAATGAAAGTTTCATTTTTATTAATGGAAATTGGTAAATTAGTTTCATAGATATTAACATATAGTAATAAAAATTTAGTTTAAAAAATACTAATTAAATTATATAGTTATTCGAAAATTATAATTGAAAATTAAGATTTAATTGAAAAGATTATTAGAAAAATGGGTACTCACGTTGAGGACCTGAGATTTCCCTCGATGGACTCATGAAAATGGAGGGAATTGGCTATATTCTAGTAACCAAAATCTAAATAATGTTAATCAGTATATATTGGATGAAAAAATATCAATGGTTCTTTCATAAACTAAAATCATTGAGTGGTCTTGATGGGGTAGTGGGGGCCTCTTTTATAGGTGATGACAATGGGATTTTCATAAATATTTCAACTTAAGATAAATAGGGAACATGTTCCATAAGTCATGTGGATAAAAAAATATAAATAATTTATTTGGAGAATATATAAGTTCAATAAAACCTCAAAAATTCATTTTCATACATGTTTTATAATTTTTTTGGTTCTTTACTTTTATAAATTTTACTCTACCCTATTTTATTTTACGATTGTAACTTATATTTAGTAAGTAATTTAATTTTAATAAATAAAAAAATCCGAAAATATTAAAAAATTTATATATGTAGATTATAAATATAAAATACATTGTTTTATGTAAAATTAATGTGTTTATGAAAAATGAATCTTGATATTAACGCATGTAACTCGTAAAAACATATTTTTAGGAAAAGTGAATTTTTAATATTAAAATTTATATATAAGATAAAACTATTCAATTAAATTATCATCATGATGTAAATTTTATTATAATAAAAGAAATATTTTTTCTGTTTTCACCACATACCAATATTATATTTTAGAAAAAAAATAAAATTACGTTAAATTAAGATTTCGAAATAGTTTCTTTTTTTATAAAATATTACTTTTATTGTTTAAAATATGTGGAAGGATGATGAACTTATAATGATGTATGATCTATTAAATTTGTTGTCAAACTCTTTCATTTCATGTTTGATAAATTTTTCCTGATAATATGCGGAGTTATGGGGGTGTTCCTCCCATTTCACCCTACAAAAGGAAGGGTTACAAACATCTTTCTCATAAGATTACCACAAACATTTCTCTCTCAATTATTTCCCATTTGGAGTGTGGTTCAATGTGAATTGATGATATAAGTTATTTTAACACTCTTATTTCCACATTTTTATATAAAAAGGCCTTGCAAAGTTGTTATTCTCAATTTTAATCCCTAAAACATTTTTCTAGTATATTCAATGTGTGGTATTTAAAGGGGGTTTAATTTCGAATCGTGGGATAATGTTAAGCGAGTGTCTGTCTACTAAATTTAGGTAGGAGTTATATAAGTTATATCACATAGTATTGATATTGGTTATGTGTAAGAGGTTGTGATCTTGCAATCATTATGACATGTTTTAATTTCCCATGATAGGAAATGATTAATTGGATAGATAAATGAGGTATGGGATCCCTCATGATCCACAAGGGATTTGATGAGGATGAGTAAAAAATTCCAAGGGGCACTCAGGGATGGTAAAAACAATTGAAACAAGAATATTGGGATGTTGAATGAAAATTTTATGGGTAAATTCTTTTAAACTAAGTGTGAATGTGATTAACTGGGTAACATAGCAAGAAAATGTGTTTGGATTAACTTGAGGAGTTAAATAAGTGATGGTTTGTGAAAGTATGGAAGTGATAATTGTTTAATGGTATTCAAGTCATGGATAAATGGATTTTAAATGTAAATAAATAGATTTATTTCATTGGAATGGTAAAATGGAATTTTTTTGTCTTGATAACATAACGAATGTAAAGAACCATGGAAATGTGATTATATGAAAATGGTGAACCCTATTGTTTTTTTGTAATAAAATTTTTAGTGATGATGATCCCACACAAATGTGAAAAATGGTTGTTTGAATATTTTACTAATTCTCCATTACCTTGGGAAGTCTAGAATAATGCTCTAGGAGCCTCTATGTATAGTAGTTTTTTGGGGGAATGAATTGACTCACCTTAACCCAAGGGTATGGACATATAGTTCCATATCATGGTTGGGATGGTTGAAAATTTCTATATTAATCCAAGTTAGATTCATAGATTGAGCCTAAATGTTTTACAACCTTTTAACCTTTAACACATGGCTTAAATTACTAGTATGGGCCAAAGTAGGATTGATGAAAAATGGAAAAAGCATGGAACTGAGAATCTATGTAATTGATCTAATAAATTTTAAATGATTCAAACTATTTTAGTTTGTTTTTTTCATTAATTCATGTAATTATTCATAAAATATATTATAATTTATATTTTATAGTCACTATTGGTGGTGGCCTATTGAATTTTACCCACACTATGCTTGGGGATCCATTAGGTACCCGAGGAGACTTCATGATTGCTTGTTAGGAGAAGGTAAATGGCCTTATGATTTAGGGTTAAATTGGGGAATATGGATGTGAATGACTGATGGGATCAAACATAATTTCATGTATTATTTTATATATTCTTCAGGGTGTCTATATTTAATGATTTCCTTTACACTTGGCACTATTTGATATGACATAGAATAGTTACTATTTGGTTGTGGGCATGTACCTAGTTTTGGGAAATCATGAATAATTATATTTTATGTTGTTTATCATGGTTATAATTTTTTATTCTATGTGTTAATAAAATAAATAATTTGTTGTATCTCCACATGTTTTATTATAACCTTGTTGCTAGTTGAAAAACTATGGCATACAGGGAGGTGAACCAGAGGTCTTGTGGCGAACTGGCTTAGATCACTGGATTGTGAAACCCCAGTCAGGACATTAAAAATTAGTATTAGAGGTGTTATTTTCATTGTTATTTAATTTTGGGTAAGGTAAGAATGATACTAGGACGTTTCATGCCTTGGAAATGGTCTCATGAATGGGAATAACCAACCCATTTATGGGAGAAAAACCAAGTACACGGGGGGGGGGGGTATTGGTCTTGATGTTTTCCATTATAGTTACAGGTTATTTCTCCTTGAGTGATGCACTTATAACATGATGCTATTAATTTTTGATATTTCACTTATGGACCAGCATGGAATGAGTTCATGTATTCATGAATCATACTAGGCACTTAGGGATACATGTGACTTGTGTCATGCTAGGCACAAATGGGAAAATTAGTTATGGTTAGTTATGGGAATTGAAAATGAATTGATTCTATTGTAATGTTAAGGAAAATTTGTCTAATAAAAATATTATCATTGTATAAATAATTAAAATACGTTTTTGGGATGGTTAAAATAGTGTCTCATGTAATGTAAAATTTTGGGAGTTGGTTTACCCCTTTTTAAAAACATCCCAGTCTAGGTGTTTTTAGGAACAATGATAGGTTAATGGTCATTATTCTTAGGATATTGTTGTGGTATTGATTTTTTTACATAATGTAACATGCCTTTTGAATCATTACATAAATCATATGTTTTGTGTTTTTAGATGTGTGTTTGGAATTGTAGATATATTTTTCCATGATGACGTCTTCTAATGTGGAAAAAGGAGGACATCTCCAAGAATGGTCCTCTAGTAGAGAGGTAAGAACCTTATTTGATTCATGGGTATCTGTGGGGGATGTGAAATTACATGATAATTTAACCAATTCTATGATGTTTATGGAATGATACATAAGTTGGGTTTCACAAAGCATGTTGAATTTGATAAGAGAGTTCCAGCTAAACACCCTCCAATATTTGATGGAGAGGGTGTACCTAAGATAACAGAGTTTTGGACAGAGTCCATCCAAACAAATGCTGTATCACTTAGACACTCAACCCAAATAGATATCCAAGATGATGAATTATGTTTTGCGAGGACTAATGAATCATTGGTGGGATATATGGGCCTGGGATGAGAAGATGGATGGAATAACATGGAACTACATCCAAGAGAAGTTCTTGGAACAATTTTACCCTGAGTCCTTGAGGTAGACTATGGCTGAAGAGTTTATGTTTTTGACTCAACGAAGTATGATGGTGATGTATTATTCTACTCACTTCACATATTTGTATTGTTTTTCTCTGAAATTGGAAGTATATGAGGCAGTTATCGCTAGACATTTTTATGAAGGGCTGAGATATGATATCAAGTCGCAGGTAGATATCATCTGCATGAGTAGTTTTACTAAGGTGTGGTATTAGGATATCATTTATGAATTTAACGTGAATAATTATTTTGATGGTGGAAAAATCACTACAGTTGGCCGATATAGAGGTGCATCTTCAGATAGTAGGAAGTACCATTATGAGTGCTTCTATTGGAGTAGTAGCATACCGAGTAGTCAAGGAAGGGGGATTATCTTCCAAGGAGGTATCATTGTCATCTTTTATCAGATTAGTAGGCAAGTAAACACACGAGTCTTGTGTAATCAACCAATAGTGGAGTATCATGCATGTGGTAGTATGTTTTATATACGAGATTTTATAGGGACACACAATAAGAAGGTAGTGGGGGAGGATCTCGGCCAATATAGAACACTAGTAGGGGTTATCTACTCAGTATTAGTTAGAAAGTGGGAGTTACACTAGTTATAGTAATTCGGGTGGCAGATATAGTACTTCAGGACACCTGCTTCCATAACAATGGGGTGGTGCAACACCAAGTACTCAAGATGGAGCCCATGGTAGAGGGGAAAGTTAGCTTCATGTAGTTCAATATGCACCTAGAGGTGGTAAGGTTATTCCATCGTCTATTCAAGTTATTATTCTTATTGATTTTATGCTTTTGAGTTCTTTATTTGATTTAAGGGATCGATAATATTTTATATCTATTGGGTTTTAAATTCATTATGTGTAGTAGTGTAAATTGAGTTTGTGGTTATGTCAATTGACACACTGTTGGGATTATGAGTAGAAAATGTTTAACAATGAAAGGAGTTATCTCTCAAGGTTGGTGGGTACCAATTCCTTTGGGACTTAGTTATTATTTATATGTTTGTTTTTGATATGATCTTGGGGATTCATTTTTTGGTATTATATTGAGCCCATATCAACTGTTTCCACTAAAATGTAACATTAATGCCCTTGAGGGTGAAACTTTTATTCATTATAGGGAATGAGATATCTAGGAAGGCCATGAAGGTCCAATTCATCAGTAGTTTTGTGACATCATAACCCAAACGACCTATCATATATTTAATGATGGGGGAGTGGAGTGATATTTTATTCTTCATATAGTGAGTTGGTTCAAGGATGCCTTTCTCGATGACTTCTCAAAGCTACTGCCTAAGATAAATATTGAGTTCATGACTGAGCAGATTCTGGGAGTTTATCCATTTATCATTCAACCATATAGAATGGATCTAACATAAATTTTGGAACTCAAGGCAATGTTAGAGGAATTGGAGAATAAATGGCTTATTCTTCCAAGTATATCACTATGGGGATCTCTAGTATTTTTTCAAAAATGGATAATGGGATTTTAGATTGTGTATTAATTACCTAATGTTTAATCTATTATAGTTAAGAACCAACATCATATTCTTCATACCGAAGATCTTTTTGAGCAGTTTAGTGGTTCTTCTATGTTCTCAAAAATTTATGTGAGGTTAGGTTATTGTCAACTGAGGATGAGACATTCTGATATATTGTGGAATTATTTTAGGAGTAGTTATGGGTTCTATGAGTTCATTGTGATTCCATTAGGGTTGAAAAAATCTCAAGTAGTGTTTATGGAATTTATGAACCAAATAAACCACCATTTCTTGGATTATTTTGTGTTAGTATTCATAGAATAAATATTTATCTACTCCTAAACTCATGAAGATCATAAAAAACATCCTAAAATATTCTTGAGTACATTGAGATATATTCGGTTGTACGCCATGTAATCTAAGTGCATTTTCAAGATTAAAAAGGTAAATTTCTTGGGTCACATCATCTATAGAAAGGGTGTGTCAATGGACCCAAAAAAAGGACATGATTTTGTTTCTTGTGTGTATACATAGAATATTTTTCAAATCACAATATTTTGGGTTTTTTAGAGATATTATCGAAGGTACTTCAATGAATTATCTTTCTTGGAAGAACCACATTTGGAATTTACCAAGAAGGGTGTCAAGTTAAAATGCTTTCGAGAATGTGAGAATGCCTTCCAAGATCTTAAGAAGTGTATAAATAATGCAACTATTTTGATCCTACTTAATATGGTTAAATAGTGTACCTTATTTTATTATTCATTCAGTATTGGCCATGGGGAATTATTGATGTAAGGAGATCGAGTCGTGGTATACGGATCCCAATAGTTTAGGATGTGTTAATGAGATTAAATTATGTGGGACCTTGAGCTGGTCACGGTGATATATGATATTATGTGTTGGTGTTATTACCTATAGAGAGAAATATTTACTATATATAATGACCATAAAATCCTCAATTATATTTTTTTCTCAATAGGATTTGGACCTCCGAAAATGAAGATGGATCAAGTATTTTAAATGTTTTCATTTTGAGTTGGGAATCCGAACCATTCCCTATGCGCCCGTAAAGGGCTCCCGACCTAGGTTTTTCCTCTCACTTTCGCCGCTCCGTTGTGGAAGATACGTTGTTTCCCCTCGCGTTCGATGGGTTTTTGGAGGCTCTCCACGGTCCTGGCGTCTGGAGGGTTTGTGGTATTCTCTTTTGCTGTGGGGGTTCTCTTTGGGCTTTAGTGGTGGATGGTTCAGATCTACGGGTGTAAGACCGGTCTGTGTTGACGACATACACTTCGGAGCGCTCCTGGTGTTGTTCTCGGCTTCTTTCTGTTGCCCTGTGGTGAGATTGTTTCCGTGTTGGTGGGTCGTGCTCGTATGTCGACGATTTGTGGGGTTCCTTCTCTTCTCCAGTGAGTTCGTTGGGGTTTTGTTGTGTCTGATGTGGTCGTTTGTTCTGGTGGCGGTGGGATCTTCTGAGTCAGGGTGATGCTGTGGTGCCTTTTCTTGCGTGGTTTGATTTGGTTTTTGGTGAAATATCTTTTGTTCTCTTTGATTTTTGTTGTTCGTGATGGTGGCTGGGTGGAGGTGTTTTTGTTTTATCACGGAGGTGTTGCGATTGATTCCTTTCTACGGGATGTGGGTGAAGGTTTTAAGATTTTTCTCTATTCTATTGGTGCATTGGGTGATGATGTTGGTGATATGGTGTCAGGATGTTTCTCCGACGGTGATAATATTGATATCGATGAAGCTTGCCAGTAAAGACGACAACGGTCGCCGGTAGACGACGACGATCGCCGGTGAAGATGACGACGGGAGTCAGTGAACATTTTCGGTGTTCTGGTGAAAGTGGGTTTGTCAGTCGCCTTAGGGGAGTATCTCGAGGTTGATGATGTTGTGGTAGGCGATCCCAGGATTCGAGGCTGGCGCGTGGGTTCGCGGCTCGAGATGTTGCGCGGTTTACTTCTATTTGGGTGATCTTTGAATTTTGAAATGTCTGGTAGTATCTATGGGTCCCAGCAACCCTTATAAACTGGCTATCTGATAATGCGAAAAAAATGATTTTCAATTAATTAATTTTGAGTTGGAATATAACATAGGAAAAAGAAAAATTTGTCACTGGTTATTTTAGAAGAAAGTCATAGTCTTAGGTAGTTTAGGAATCTAGTTTTAATTGGGAGATGATGACCTTGTTCACTGAGATTCATATAGAGGTTTAGGAGGTCTAGGGATAGATGATCCTCATTAATTTTTTAGTTGAGTCCACCCTTTTGATCTGGGTTGAAGAAGGGTAGTATGATAATCTATAGTGTTTTTACCATGAGGGAAATCCTTTAATGTGGGGAGTCAACTTCTAACTAGACTGTTGATGATGATGATATAATTTATATTCATGTGCATGTTTTTGTTTTTACATGTATGTAGGAGGATATGATGTGTGAGTTCAATGAAGTGAAGTGGGAGGTGAATCTAAATTTAACCAAAATGTATCATGACCTTTGTAGATAGTATTTTTGGCCAGGGATGAAGAAAGGGGTTAGAGGTTTCATGTCATGGTGCTACACTATCAGTAGGTGAAGGTTATGCATCATCGGTCATGAGGTATGCTACAATAATTTCCCATTCTGAAATAAAAGTTAGATGATGTCACCATATACTTCATGGTAGGTATTCCAAGGACACCACAAAATAATGGAATGATATGGGTAAATTTCCAATGATTAAAAAATTTGGCACACTTCTTGAGAATTTGGGAATCCATTATCATAGACCAGTTGGGTGAATTATATAATTGAGTGATAGTATGGTTTCACGGGGTCCCGTTAATTATTATTTTAGACAATGATCCATGATTTACTACACACTTCTCTAAAGGGTTATAGAAAGATATTGGTGCCCATGTGCTTCTGAGTATGGATTTCAAACCACAAACAGACAAGTAACTTGAATGTACAATCCAGGTGCAAAAGGACATGATTAGAGCATGCATCCTATATTATAATGGAATATGGGAAAATTACTTCATACATGTTATTTTATTGTACAACAATAGTTAGTAGGAGAACATTCATATGGAACTATATGAGGAACTCTATGTCAATCCATGTAATTCTCCATTATGTTTGATAAAGGCTAGGAATCAAAGTTGTTCGGGTTGAGTCTCATATAAAAAACATCATAGTGGGTTCAACTGATACAAAAGCATATGAATATAGATAATAATAGATAGAAGTTATATACTGATTGAAGACATTATAATCTTGAGTATTTGGTGGGTAATCTTGTGTTACTTTATGTGTCTCTAAAATTGTGGCACCATCAGATTCAAAAATAGGGTAAGCTAATACCCAATCATGTGGGGATGTTTGAGATTTTAGAGAGGATCAGACCTGTGTAACACTGATTGGATATTCCATAGTTCTATAGTGGGATATATGAGTTTTCATGTGTCTTATCTTCCACAACACCACCTCAACCCCACGCATTCAATCGATGTTAATTATGTCATGCTTGAGGTATATGCATCTGTTGACAAGAATATGGTTTGTATTGTGGATCATAGTGAGAAAATAATATGAGGTAAGAACATGTCAATGGTTTGAGTGTTGTGGATATATGGTAATTTTTTGGAAGAGTCTTGTGAATGGGAGGCACACATATGAGTCCAGGAGACCGATATTTTCACTTTGGAGAATCAGTATTGTGTGGGAGTGGGGATTATATATAATCTATTATAAGGTGTGGATTTTTTAAGATACCAAACACCTAATGAGGTAAAATCTGTTTAAGTTTTAGTTGAACTCTTTCTTTTCTAGTTATTGAATTATTTCTTGAGAATATGGGGATTCTTTATAGATTTCAATTGGTTTGGGACATGGAAAGGGGGGAATAGAGGCTATACCGGCAAGGGTGCATGGTTAAGACATGGTTAGTAGTTACCATCCACCTTAACCACGAATATATTTGGGGGGGTGAATGGTTGAAAAACCATGTGAACTTATTCAGATCCATTTCTCATGGACACCACATTATTTTTCAAACTATATAGTATTCTAGGAGATCATGTGACCTAGCCCCCTCTTGAATAGAGTGTGGTATATAGTTGGTGCATGATTTGTCCAACCATGGAGAAAAACCATGTGCCTTATTAACAGGTAGAAATTTATTATTTCCCCTATGCCCTAGGATATCTTAAGTGATTGTTCTACCATTTTACCCTATGACAGAAAGGGTTACAAAATTCTTCCTCCCATGTTTTCTGAGGACATTCCTACTGCGATTATTGTCTATTTGGAGTGTATTTGTGTGAAAATAAAAGATCTGGGAAATTATAATACTCTCCTTTCCTCTATTTTCTAGATAATTCCCTATGTAGTTGTTCTTCTTCTTTCAAATCCCTAAAAACATGGTTTTCTAGAAGATTATATGTTTAGTTTTTGAATGATGTTTGAGTTAAAATCAGGGGCTAAAGATAAGATAGAGTCCATCTACAAAATTGATCTAGGAGGTCTACAATTTATATCCAATAATATTGATTTTTTATGCGTATGTGGTTGTGATTTTTATTCAATTATGTTGTGTTGTTTTCACATGATTGGAAAAGATTAACTGGGAAACTAAATGGGGTGTTGGATCCCTCGTGGTACCCATGGAATCCATTTAAGGTAAGTAAACTGGGGATAGGGACACCCATGGGGTGGGACACTCCCTTGAACATGGAATATTGAGATTATAAATGATAAATTTAGGGGTTTATGAGGTTAAACCAATTGTTAATATGATTAACCTGGTAACATATCATAACAAGGTGTTTGATTTAACTTGAAGAGTTAAATAATTGATGGAATGTAAATGGATAGATGTGATAATTTCTAATGAGATGGTAATCATAGTTAAATATTATAGAAAGGTAAATAAATGGTTGTAATATTTTTAAATAGTGAAATGTGATTTTTTTGAATTTAGAACATAATGTGTATAAAGAACCATGGAAATGTAATTAAATTGAAATGGAGAACCTTGTTGTTTTCTTTGTGATAAAATGGTTAATGATAATGATCACATGTGAATGTCAAAAATGGTTTGTGGGATGTTTAATTAAGGAACAACTCCCATGTGTGGGAAAAATTGATACTTCCGGAACCCCTATGCATATTAGTTTTTCATGGAATAGTCTAATGTTGCTAAACCCATGGGTATAAACATGGAATTCCATATCATGGTTGGGATGGTAGTACATGGAATTCTGAATCCCAATGAGATTCATGGTCTGAGGCTCCATGTTTATTGACTTGTGCCCCTTTGACACATAGCTCAGATGATTGGCATGGGAGGAAGTAGGTTTGATGAACAATGGTTAAAACTTTGAACTAAGAATAAAATTAATTTATCAAATTAATGTTAATTGATATAACATTTATTAGATTTATATTATATTTATTGTATTTAATTATTAATACAATGTGTTAGATTATATATTTTATAGACACCTTTGGTGGTGGCCTACTTAGTTATACCAACACCTTGCATGTGTCGCCATTGGGTTCTTGAGTAGACTTCATGGTTGTAGGTTAGGAGAAGGGAAATGGCCCTCTTCCTAAGGGTTCAATTTGGGTTTGGGGATGACCATGGATGATGGGACAAGAAAAGATACTAATACCCATTATTGGGATTCTCATTATGTTTTTATTTTGAGTTTTCCTTTACACTTTTTAATGTATGACATGACATTTCATAGTGACTTTTTATTTGTGGGAATGTACTCAATTTTATGAAATTGTATTGGAAATGCATGATTATTTTTTGTGTTCTTTATCTTTGTTATAATTTTATATATAACGGATTACTCTAATAAAGATTCTGTAGTCTCACCACTTGTTTTATTGGACCCTCATTTCTAGTCAGTATCCTCTAATGTATGGGGAGGTGTTCCTAAGTTCATGCAGCAAATCGGCTCGGAGCACTGGTTAGTGGAACCCAGGTCAGGACGTTAAATAGTTTTTCTAAATTAATAATATTTTTTCTTTGACTTGTACATATTTACTCCTTAATACATAAAATATAATCAAAAATAATTTATTAGTTTTTTTGTTACACTAAATTTTTTATATAAATATAAATTCTCTAATTATTTGTATAAATTTTATTTTCACTATTCACATAAAACTCATTTATATTAGAAAAATTATAAAAATTAATATCATTCTAATTTTGAAATTTAAAATTGAAAAATTACATCTATTTATCTACTTTAATTTAAAAAAATTATAAATTCAGCATATAAATGATAATAAATAATACCACTTTTATTGAAAAAATAAAATTATTTATCATTAACTATGCTCAATATTATACTATTCAAGTTTAATTAATATTAATATATTAGTTCATATATTTTAATATCATATATTATCAAAATAATTATTTAAAACTGGATTATTTAATTTATTAACACCTTAAATAGTAATTTAAGAAAGAATAATCTCTTATTTTAATATTGAATCATATTGATTGTTTATCATTTAGACACAAAAAAATTTATTTTATTACTATTTTTTATTTACTAATTGTTTTATTCATATTACAATTTATTAATTATGTTCACCTATTATGACGTGGAATTTTTTATTTGGTGTTGCAAGTTAAGTAAGTTATTGGACAAAGTATTTATTTATATAAATATATATAACAATATATAAAGGTGTCACATTATTCCCTCATAAATAAATTATATCCTCATAATTTTATTTATAATCAAATAATTAAAATATATAAGGGTTCATAAAATAGTTAATTGAAGAAATATATAATTTCATTAGAGCTATTTCTCTTATAATCCTAGGAAACATATCATTTTCCTAAGAATAGGATTATCCTAATATTTTTTGGTTTTCTTATACCAATTTTAACCATGTTTTTATCATTAATCGATATCGTGTCCCACATTAAGTAATTTTCATGTAATTGTTTACATAAGAATTCAAGAATTTATAAATTACTATAAGTTTTTATGAAATGGGATATCTTTTCTCTAAATAATGTTTTCCTGGAACAGGAGTGAACAAATAAAATAAAATTAAACTATAAGAAGGATAATAAGATTAATACAAGTAATATTTACATAAACTCCAACCTGGATTACAATAATTATATCTAGATGTTTTATTTGATATTCAAGTCAATAGGTTGGTGATATAATGGTATTGGAAAATGTTATTGATATAATAGGGTTCTTAGAATAAAAAATAAAAAAGACTTTAAAAAGTTTGAGTAGAGGATAATTGTTCCTTAATTAACACGATCATATTTAGCAGTAGTTATTTCATAGGATTTCACTTATTCCCTTGGATTAAGAGGATGTTGAGGCCTATTATTCATAATACACCATGGATTAGGGAATTATTTGTCATAATTAACTAAATCGATGCATTTGAAGAACAATAGTGTGGGTGGATTATCTAATGGGACCTACGCTTCCACTACAGTGTCATCTATTTTGAATTCCTTCAAAAGTTGTGTGAAAAAATGGGTAATCCAACCACACTTTTATTATATTCATTTTTCAATTTAGACAATTACTTAGGTTACTTTTACAGAATTCATAGAATGTATGTATTTGGAACATAATTAATCCATTAGTTTTATTGTTTAGTATTCTATAATATCCTATTTTATTTTACTATCATCAAAATAAGAATATTATAAAGCTTCTATCTCCACCTTAAGAACACATAAAAACATTTTTTGTAGAAACTAAAATCTATAATAGACCATTTATTTTAATGACCTGTATTTTTTATAGTAAAGAATCATTTGATCATTATTTCATAGTTATTAACACAATTGGAGGTATACCTTGTATGTATCATGATGTTTACTTAATCTATAACAATGGATTCCACAACCTTTTATTTCAGTACTATAAATTACTAATCTATTTTTATGTGAAGGTTTTAAAGAAAATATTTAGCGAAGAATATTGTCTTAGAATACTGCCATTGCATAATGTCTACTACCTATATTTCAATTTCCTTCAAAATGGGAGTACACTATTTCCTAGACTCATCAAACCTATTATAAATCACTAGAACAATATTTTCATGTAATTATCACTAGAGGTTGGAAACTATATTTTCTATCACATGAAAACTTTTCCCAACAATATGTGGATTGGAAGAGTCACTGATGGTGGGTGGAAATTTCCCCTTGGAATACTCAATAACAATATCCTCATTGGTGAATTCATGATCTCAACATGCTCTTTCTTATAATTCATAGTTTATTTAGAATATACACAATATTTTTTACTCATACTCCCATATCATTGGGATTTTAATTGGGATAATCACCACATTTCTCATTAAACCCATTTTTAACGTGATTTATCTTTACACCAACCATTAGTAAAACCAAAATGGTTTAAGATGGGAGATATAAAATGAATATCATAATATGAATATTAGAAATAATATTATAGAAAACTCAACCTCAAAAATGTATTACACATTAAAACCATCATGTTATCTCTTAATTCAACCTAAATAAATATTGGTTCAATTTGGGTTCCTTTAAGTTGGTTTCTCTCATATTCCATTACTTAATTTCATAAAATAATAAATCCTTCCTAATGACATTAAATGAGAATGTGAATAACCAAATTAAATCCTCGTATAGTATCAAACTATTTTGGAAGTTTGGCCTCCTTGTCATGCAATGGGTAATGATTTTGTTAATAATGAAAATGCCTATTTTAGGGTAACCACACCTAGGTAAAACTATTCTAGATATTAAATCCATTTCTAGTATTATTATATGGATTTTATTGCAAGGAGAACTATTTAATTTATAATTTTAAAAAATCAAGATTTTATACTATACGTAGACTTATGCATTAGACTTATCACTTGAGGTTTCTATAATTTTTTCCATATTAAGCGCCAAAAATGTATTAACACTCCTATACTACCAAATGAATCTAATTAAGAAAAATAAACACAATTATTTCATTATTTTACATGAATAAAAATTTTATTCACAAATTTTAACACTAAATCAAAGAACCAAATGTTTAGTGTCATAAATGATTAACAATATATAAATCACATTTTAACAATATTTTGAACATTACTTCATAATATATCCATTAAATGATTCCCTATAGACATTATATAGGTTATATTCATCATTGTAGTATAGGAAATGGAAGCATAAGAATTGGGTGAGATGAAATTCTTAATTAGGTAAAAAAGAATCAACATGTCATAAAGGGTTAGATAATAATAATATGGTAAAACATGGTCATGGAGAAATATATTATTAACAAAAACAAGGAATAATATGACTTGTCTATAATCCATTATAACAAGTCACATAATCACAATATAATAAACATATAATATTGAATAAAGGTGTGGAAAAAATGATACAATAAACATGATCCATGGATCATAATACTTGGCATAAAGTTATTCCATGTAATAGGAATGAATAAAAAAAGTAATCTATGTAATTAAAGTTGGTATATAAATCCTAAAATAGTAGAGCGATAATCATTTTCTATTTCCCATAACATGGTAGAAAAGGAATCATTATGTGATTCCCATAGTGGATTAGGACTCAATACTTTATTACAATAAAAATAGTGGAGAAGACATCACTACTAAATTACCATAACATTGTGGAAATTAAATCACTTCCTAGTTCTCATAGTAAATTGAGGATCAATACTTTATTCCTATAATTATCTATTGAGATATAAATCCTTAACTAATGAATTGTAGGGAGATGTAGGAACCCTTTTTTCAACATATGTGTAAGACTTGAAAATAAACATTAATAACATGAAAAAGAACCCATGGAAAGAAAAACGAGTTCCACGACATTTCTATATTGTTTCACTAAAATTGACATTAGAAATGTAAACATTTGACACACACAACTCAATCACCCTTAGATATGTTTTGTAAGAAAATTTATACTGTGGTTCATATAAAATAATTTTTAATAAAATAAAAAATTTATTGATAAAGTAGAAATGGTAGTGAAATTGAAAATGTTCTTTTAGAATTAATTTTTTTGATGTTGTAATTGTTGAATTTAAATTCAATTTAAAATTAGTTTCCAAGAGGTTGATTTTAATAAAATGTAAGGGAATGATTTTAAAAATAAATATTTGGAATCAAATATAAATAATTATTTCTTGAATGTATACTAATTTTACTAAAAAATTGAATTTAATAAATTCTAAAAAATCCTACATTTGAAAACTATCTTCACTTATATATTCACGAAATGACTAAAATTAAATCAAAATAGATGTGTAGTTGATTATAAAACATTTTATTTTGAAATGAAGGACAAATGTTTCAAAATACCATTGTTAAAACCCCAAATCATAAAAGATTAATAAAACATCCTTTTGAAATAAGTATATAGGAAATATAAATGTAAGATAACATAAAAACAGTTGGATTTCCAAATACAAAAAATAACATTGGCAAGAACAGAAAAATATTAACAATGATGGGAACCATCATTAAAGAGGATGAGAAATATTTTCAATAATGATATAAATTTTTATGAGGAAGAAATTTATCTATTAAGAATATTTGAATAAAAAGTAACATTTTAATAAGATAGAAAGAGTAATTACCATGAAATTAAATCATTATATGTATGAAAATAGTCTTGGAAGAACTAATTTCAAGAAGAAGAATTATAACCCAATGAATGGAGTAAGTCATCAAAATCCTTTACAAATATAATATTTTTTGAATAGTATCCCATTTTATGAAATAAAAATTTAAGGCTCTTATAACCTCATTAATTACATGAATATGGTAAAAGTAATTCTTTAGTATGTAATAACACCATATCAAGGTTTTCATGATTCACAACATGAAACATGTCTCTAGAAATTAAAATTCGATGTAAATAACTTGTTAAATTATTTTTGACTTCCACTAATGTTTTTGAATTTAAATTACGAAAAAAATATTAATCATATAATTTAGAACATTATTTATATTTATAATATTTTATTAAATATATTTATAATTATTCTCTCTATGTATATTATCTATATTCTATTAACAATATTTTGTGTCTCTAATATTGTTTATTTTGAACTATATTTGAAATAGAAATGTTTTATTCAATATTATACAATATTTCATAATTACTATATTTTAAAAGTTATTTAATTGATTATTCATGATATTTTATAAAGTCATAAATTCATTCAATGATAGTTTCTTTCATGAATCTGGTAAATGAAATTGGGGACAAGATGGTTCCAATTATTATTAAAAAATGAACAATGGTATCTTAATTAATGATTTTAATATTACTGTTACCATTATAGAACCAATATATAATAATTAATTAAATATTTATATCATATATTATCAATAGTTAATTACTTAATGTAATCCAGGATATTATTTTATTGTTGTTTTTAAGTAATTAGCTACATCAACCCAAACACGAACATACAATAACTAATGGATGATTATGATTGTTATAGTGGTTTTATTTGGAACGATATTATTTTTAAAAAATAATAATGATATTATGTAGAAAATTATATCTTTTAGAACCATATTTTCATATATTTTAATAAATAATTTTGAAAATATATGAAAATTGAGAAACCTTACATTATGGAGGACTTAGTCCACACAATGCATTGTTAACATTTTAATTTTCCAAAGAAAGAGTAGAAGATAAGATTGATTATAATTTTAATATGAATAAAAATTATAAAAATTTATCTTTCATATTTATTCTTCAATTTCACCAATATAATTAGTGAACAAAGGTGGTGGTGGAAAACAAAATTCTTTACTTTGTGGAAGTGTGAGTTTTCACAAATCATGAATGAATATTTCTTTTTCCAATGTAAATGGTTAAAAGTTTCCAAAAGTTATTAGAATAGAATAATAAAATTACCTATAAAATCAATTCAAATTCCAA
This sequence comes from Viscum album, assembly GCA_963277665.1. Lineage (NCBI taxonomy): Eukaryota > Viridiplantae > Streptophyta > Magnoliopsida > Santalales > Viscaceae > Viscum > Viscum album. The sequence goes on along the minus strand of OY728129.1, from coordinate 744,793,678 downwards.
TATATATTAATTAGGAAAGTATAATCGAAAATTTAATATATAAAGGAAAATAATTTAGGAAAATTGAGTACTCATTTTGGGGAATTGAGTTTTCTATGGGAGGGATCCTTTGAGGGGGGGGGGGGGTCTTAGGATGACTTTTTATGACTAGAAGATAAAGGAAGTTAAAGGTTATAATATGGGAAAAACAATTATGGTTTATATTTGAACAATAATTCTTTGATTGGAATTTATGAGTTAGTGATAGGCCCCTTTTATTAGTGATGAGAATGGAATTTTTTATACATTTCAGCTTAATATAAAGATAACACATGTTTCACAAAGAATATGGCCTAAAAAATAGACAATAATTGATTTTGGGGAAAGAAAATTTTATTCATAGCTCATCCAGTAATTTTCAAACAAGTTATAAACCTGTTTTAATGTCCATTACTCTTAGAATTTTTAAAGTTACATTTTTTTTGTTTTACCGTGGTAACTAATTTTTCTTTATTTAATTTACTTGGAATGGATAAAAATAAAATGTCCATTATTAAATAATTTTGAAATATGTATTATATATATTAATTAAATTTTACTAGATAAAATTTATTTGTATAACAAATATTTATTTTATCATTTTGAGCATGTAACATGTAAATTTTTTTTTTTGAAAATTTTTCTTTTTAGGATTTAAATATATGTGTAGGATAAATTTTTCTATTTCATTACTTTTCATACTTTTAATTTGTATTATTATAATTATACTTTATTTTTTTGGATTTCACAGGGAGGAAAAATGAATTTTACACAAAATAATATTTAACTAAAAGAGAAGACAAATACTGTTTCTATTCATAGAAAATATTAATTATATTGTTAAGTATAGTGTTTCTAAATAGATAATAGTATTTCAAAATTTATCTTTTGAATCCATAATTCATATTTGATCATAAATATTTTTATTATTTTTTACTATTCACCTAAAAATTAATTATTTCTGAAAAAGTAAAAAATATATACTAATATATTTATAACAATATAAATTTAAAAATAATTTTCTCTTTATATAATAAAGATTCTAAAATTTAAATTTTTTTAAAATGATAATAATGACAAATGAATTTATAAAAATATATCATTATGAACATTAAGTGTTCTTGATATCATTCAATACTTATTTCTATTTTAAAAAATGTTAATATTATTTTTTTCATACATTATAATATAATAAATTATCATTATAATAATTTAAATGTTGTTGATTTATTTTATTAACAATTTAAATAGTTATTTGATAATAAAGAACCGATTTTCAAATATTAAATCATATTAATTATTTATCCAATAAACATATGAAATTTTAATTGAGTACTTCACTTTTATAAACTAGTGATTTTAACAATATTATAATTCATCATTTATTTTCATATAATATGCTATGAATAATTTGGGTTTAGTGTTATATTTCATGTAACCTATTGAAAAAAGATTATATTTATTGAAAATTGTATTCTAAGATCTCATGGAATTACAGTTTGGGGACCCTATAGACATGGGAGTCTACAAATACGGCTATAGAACATTTTATGAAGTCCCTATAACCATAATAATATATTTCTATGGATAAAATAGAGTTATAGAAAATTTTATGAAGCCCCTATAACCATAATAATATATTCCTATTGATATAACCCTTTATATGGGGACCTTATAGCCACATGTATATATGTCTATGGCTATAGAGCTTCAAATGAGGACCCTATAGCCACAAAAATATATACTCATGGCTATATATCTTAATATGGGGACCCTATACCATTGAGTATATAAGCTTATTATTATAGTATTTTTTTGGGGGCCTTACAGCGAAAGGTATATATGTTTGTGGATACAAACCTTCATTTTTTTTAAAATTCTATATATATATATATTATTTACAAATATAAAAATTTAAATATTACATATATATTGGATTAAAAAATGTCTCATGACGTGGTGGAAATGCCTTAGTTATATATGTTAGAGGTTTTTGAAAAAAATAGGTGTCTGTTTTTATTGTTAGCTACAACTGTGGGAGAGGACCCCATGGAAATTGGTTCCCATGGACCTAGTGACATGAACCCACGGGAACCCAGCCATGAAAAATAAGATCTATGTCTGATGCAATATAGTCAAGGGGAGATTTTTCAAGGAAATTGGAGGTTTGGATATAGTATTTTTATCTATAGCCATGAAATTATGATAGTTGATACAATCCATTCATCTATATCCATACTAAAAGTATTCATAAGAATTATTTCTATGTCAATCACTTATAAAAATAGTTTATAGAGCTACTACCATGACCATGACCATTAGTTATGTCCTTTTTTATAGTTACGAGACTAAGACATATGGATTTAATTAAACTTGTGTAATTATGTGAGTATCTGACCAATGACTCACTCATTCCACTTAATCCTATATAAATACTTCCTAAATTGAAACCGTTTGAGTGATTAAGGCCCAAATACATAGTTTAAATTTTAATGAATCTTTAATTAAAATCCAATAATAAAACAATGTTCCACTTAAAGGTGCCCTGATTCGTTGGGCCACATGGCCTCAAGCCCGACTCCTTGTATTCCAGAGGGTACAAACTAGTAGTGAGAGCTTAGGTTGTGTGTGGGTGGGAGAATACACAATCTTTTTAGAGTGGATCACAAAAGATATAATATAATATAACGAATGTATAAAAATAGTAGATAGAAAATAATAAATTAACAATATTGTAATTGGACATAATAAAATAAACCCAGAATAATAATCAACTGAAAATATGAATATAATCATTTAAAAATTTGTGAGGATGGAATGTCTTTACAAAATAGAAAATTATGTATTCATGGTAGTAGTAAAAATGTTTGATATATACTGTAAAAAGGAAAAAAATACCAAACCTATCCAACATCCCAATAAATGTCCTGATCATCTGCTACCAAGCTCCTCCCTATGTAAGAAATAAAGCAAGTCTGGTGTCCAATGCAAGATGATTACCCTTATCTATATCAATGATAATATAATATTCTCGGGTACCAATTATGGCACAGAATATGTGTGAGATAAATATTAGTAGGACACCACCAACAACATCAATAAAAATCCAATCTATGAATATAAGTTGAACAGTGTGTAGGTATATATAAATGTAAAGTAATGCCAAAATAATAAAACATACCTACTCTATCCTCAACTGGCAATATCTATGACCATGATATTATTTAATTATTTCAATTATGTTCTATTTATATATACGAATCATGTGAATGGTTCCAAAAAACAAAATAGATAATAACAATAATAATAAAGGACGAACCGAGGTGACACCAAGGAATACATGAGCTCAGGGGTCGACCAACCCATAGTAATAACTAATGCAGTTTGAAGAAATGATATGAGTGTAATATAAGATAATTTCCAAATTTATTCCACTATAAATGAGTCTAATTGATTCCGTGGTGCTCAACCATTATAATTTAAAACTATGAACGATTGGGTCCAGAGGGGTGAATTCATGGTGCCATGTGTCTGAGGACATTAAGACAGATCCAAGGAGTGTATCTGAGGCATCATAATATCTGGATATATATTGAATGGATCTTAAAAAATCATGTAGAGTATCTTCTAGTGGAAGAGGACCATGTTCCAAGGTGTGAATCTCCCTTGGAAATTGGTACCTTGAATCAAAATGTTGTACTATAAGTGCTCAAGGAATTCATTCAAGAATCCAAGACTCTCTCAATTCTGACCACTCCTATGAAAGTTAATACATTAATATACTATAGGAACCTTATACATATATCACTATTTAATTATTCCATCTAATAATCATGACATATAATAAGTCAGTAGGTTAATTCCATCATGTTTCACTATTGTGACAATGTATATCAAGGACATGCAACCATTTTTAAATTTAATTAACTATTCATATATTAGGTTCATTCCATTCAATTTCATTAATCAAGACAAGGTGAATATAGATATTCAACCAATTTCTATTCAATTATATATTTTTATGCCAAAAGATATATATAAATAATTATCTACTAAAAAAATATATGATTAATTTATTAAATTGAAACACTTACCATAGATGGGTCATGTGATAATTATATAAAATATATATACTAGCCAATGTCTATTCAAAATTTATTTTAATTTAAAAATAATTTCTATTAGTAGGTCAAGACAAAACACCCTAAAGGTGTGTCAAATATTTATAACAATGGTCATAAAGGAATAACAAGGGAAGAACTATACTGAGGGTGGATGGTATCTAGGTCACAACCTCCAACTACATGAAGAACATGTATATAAATAGAACTTGAATATGAGAAAACCAATTATAGTAATGAACTATAGCTTTTAGGGGAATACCCACATAAATTGGTGTGTGAACAACAATATAAATTTATAATTTAATATAATTTAATTAAAAGTTATCAAACACCAACCTTATTCTTTTATCACTCTCCTCATTTAATATAGACCATTAGTTTGGCCTGAATCAGAAGAGAACAGAAGAAAATATCAACCCCATAAAAATAAGGCATATGATTCGGCATCAAAATAACATAATCAAGGGAAATAAAATAATGATATGATCCTAAGGATTGAAGATCATACCTAGAGGAATCCTACATGATAATCAGATATCCAATATATTTTCAAATGACAGGACTAGAGTTAAACATAAGAAGTGGGGATTAGAATATTATCAGGGAGAATAAATAGACCTCTTGTAACTGGATGAAGAAAAATAAATAATAGAGGGGTTTTAATTACAAATTTAAGTGAAAAAATGGTCTTTTACTAAGAAATTATACGCCACATGGTTGGGACACATATTTTTTCAAACCGTTCACAAACCATGTTCAATATACTATCCATAGAGGGTGCCTACATGGGGTTTTTACATGGTTTAAGAAACCATGCCACAACCATGTTATTTGGATCTGGTAAATATTTTAGACATTGAGTACATGCATATGGAACTGGTCTCATGGTTAGGGGAAATGGTGTGCCCTACTTTTACCTCTCAAACTCTCCACATGATATGGAAAACTATATAGGTTGGTTGGTACAGTTTCTAATAACCGTATGACCTATTTATTTCCTCTATCAGTCAGGGTTTTGATCTCCAAAGAATCCCCAGAGACCCTTCAAATATTTAAGACTTCATTACGAATCCATAATTGGTCCAAGATAATTAATTAGAATAAAATTTAAACGATCGACAACTCATAAAAAAACTGGGTACTTATAATCTTCACCCCTTGAAGAAACTCATCCTCGAGTTAGCATCCCAATGGTGGCGAAACTCTATCTGAGAAAAACAACAACCACTAAGCACATACATTGGACTCCCACTCCCATGTTTCTTTTATACATGTTCATTGTTCCATAGCACCGGTAGTAAATGGAAAGTCTATCCTCAGAGAAAATTAATGCGCTAATCAATGATTTTTCTGGGATACTCCCCAAATTATGCATCAAAATTTAACTAATCCTCCTTATGATCAAAAATATGAGATGGTTCGATATGATAATAGTGAATCTAGGAAAGGTAGAAGACTTCATGCATGGAAAAATACATATTAGGAAATACCAACCAATAGTATATTGAATCGACTTTATCCAATATATCAAATGGCACGACATAACAAGGTGACTTGTTTAATTTCCCCTATATTCATATATACCCAAGTATTGGGGATACCTATAAAAAAACATGACCCCGACCTAAAACTACAGAGTCAGTTGATTATGATCAACATAGGATTTTTATTTAGACTGAGTAGTAGACATATGATTATTGATTAAAAGAACCTATTCTAAAGTCTCCTTCTTGAGATAATGACCTATTAGTGCTAAATATCTTGACTCTAACCAATATAGGGGTAAATGAAACGAAATATCATAGAAGTCCTCATATAGAGCCATCTAAATTGTCACTTGATAACTATTGTTGTAGGTGAACTTGAATAGATGGACATTCTTATACCAAGTACCCCCAAAATTAAGGGTGAATGCTCGGAGCTTTTCCTTTAAAACCAATATCATCTGATATTATTGTACATTGGGCCGGGAGTAAAAAAAATTCTTAGAAGCACTAGTGTACACATAGATCTCTACAACCCCTTACTAAGGCTTGACATGAAATGAGAGTCCCTATCAGAAATGATGGTAAGAGGGACCTTATGTCATTGTATGATCTCACAGATATATATTATTCCTATCTCATAAACTGAGAAATTCTCCCAGATAGTAATAGAGCAGGATACTTTAGTAATTTTTATCCATGAATACACAAACTGCATCACTAACTCAAGAATACCCCAGTATGATGATTACAAAATCTATTAAAAATCTTCACATTTCTATTCTGGGATTGGTAATGGAAATAAATAAACAAAATTTCACTTGTTCTCCACCTTCACATACTGATATATGGATACCCAAATGATATAATCTACTATCTATCATTTCACCCCTATCCACCATTATTGGCGAAGCATATCATGATACAACTTGGAGATTCCTGGATGAACAAGCCACTGAGAAGCGTGTGACTCTTTCATCAGTTCCACTATCATATTTTGAAGAACCCAAACACACCCATGTATATATAGTGTTATTTTTCCATCATCATACCTATCAAGAGTTGAGTCATCACCAGAAATACTCTCTCAGAGAACCAAGCCTTCAAGATCTTAATTTTTTCCTCTTCATTGTATCAAGGGTGGAAGTGTTAATTTCCAAGGATGTAAGGAAAAGACATTTTTTAATCTCATGAAACTCCATATAAAGGTAAAAAAAGAGGGGAATCAATTTATATTGATTAACTAATTCCTGATGGGAATGTTCTTATGTTTCCCAGCTTAGCACATTGGTGACTGCATTTCATTTTCTATGTGTAATGGAAAGATCAAAGTCAAAATACTGAAGTTATATAAACCATATTCACTATATAAGATTTAATTCATGCTGTGTAAAGAAATATTTGAGACTCTTGAGGTCTGTATATACTAGAATGTGCTCACCCATCAGATAGTGTCTCTAGAAGTGTAAGGATTGATCAATTGTTGCATGCTCAAGGTCATGAATTAGGTAATTATTTTCATGAGGTCTCAACTGGTGAGACCCATAAAAAATGACTCTATCCACCTATGTGAGTATTAAATTGATCCTGATTCATGATGAATAAAAAATTGTAAATCCATTTAAAGGCTATATAAGAATTGAAATTGGTGTCAAAGTAATCATTTCTTTCAACTCTAGAAAGTCCTTCTTGCATGCTTCATACCCCAAATAATTCACAACCTTTATTATAAGAATAGTAATAGGTGACAAAATTCATGAGATGTACAATATTAAACACCTACAATATCCAATCATCCCCAAAAAACTATGTATATCAATCACCTTCTTCAGATGTGCATAGAAAACCACAACACCTAGCTTTTCTTTGCTAATGGGTATTTCTGATTAGGCGATAATATGGACCAAGAAGTTATTTTTATCAATCTATAAGTGGAATTGATAACTATTAGCATAAATATGATGCTATATTAGTATATTCACAACAATATCAAGATATCTAACTTGGTCTCTAAGAGTATGTGAATACACCATGTTGTTGTCCACAAAAACAAAAAAATGAATCGATATAGGGGAAAACCATATTCATCAATTCCATCAAAATAGAGGGTGAATTCATGATACTAAATGTCATAAAAATATACTTATATAAACTATACTAGATATAAAAAGGCGTATGTGGAATATCAGAAGTCTCGACTTGAACTTGACGATATCCCAATATTAGGTCGATCATCAAGAACACCCAAGATTTTCAGAGTTTTTCAAAGAGATGATATATTTTTTGAATTGCATACTAGTTCATAACTATAAACTTGTTAAACCATTGGTAATCAACACATAGGCTAATGAACTCATCTACCTTTTTGGAGAAAAGCACAAGTGAACCCCAAGAAGAAGTACTGGGTCGGATAAAATACTTATATTTTAAATCCTCCAACTATCCCTTGATCTCCTTGAGCTCAATGGGTCCATCATATATGGAGGAATAGATATTGGATCTACTCTTGGAACAAGATCAATCATAAAATCTACCTTCCTATGGGGAGGAAAGCAATTAAAATCATTGAAAAAAAACCATTGAACTAATATACATTGGGAGAAATGTTTTTTAGATGTATTCCTTGATTCTCCATAAAGAGACTATAAATATTGGAAGTAACTCCACATATCCCATGATGATCTAGTCCGTTTCTATTGGACTAGAAATTCCACTCTCCCATGTGGAGGTATATTCCATCCTTTTCTGATGTAAACAATATCCTAGGGTGATAGAAGTCCACATATGTGTTATATATAACAATCAAATCCTTTTTGAGAATAACATTGAAACCTGTCATCCAATGTATGATGAGGTCCTATATGAATTTAAAACATCCTAGCTAAAGAGTTAGTCCTTCAATTAGTGTTTTCCCTCAAACTGCACTTCCAATGGTGTGTACACGGTCATCACCCTATATAAGTACTGAATGTTCACCCTAAGACATCCCATATTTGATAGAGAGATAAAGGAATGAGAGTCACCTATATCAAATAAAGTAGAGATACTGGTGGAGGCTACTAGAATAGTATCTCATACCATATCTAGCCATTAACTATAATCCACAGGGTATTGTCTATAAGGCATGAAACTTTCCTAATCCAAATCTCTAGGATATAGTTGGACTACCCTAAACAAGTCAAATATTTTCACAACCCGTCCCCTGGGGCATGTGCCATGACTACTTGAATCCCACCTTCCATAAGCTAGGGGTTGGAGACTAGCATCGAAAAGGGGTATCCCTAACATTGGAAGGAATTTCCTTAAAACATATAAAAACACACAGTACATGAACACAACAAGATGCAACATCAAAGTAAAACTTTAGTAGTAAAAGCGTGTACTTAAAGTAAATGGGTCGGAATACAAGCCCAATAGAAAGATAAAATATAATAGAAAAATAGAAAAAAATCCCGAAATCATATACTAAGGATCCTACCTGAAGGGTAGGTACAACTCGTCTCCTCATCTCTCTATGTCAGCTAGTCACCTCAGCCCACTGTCTGGTCCTAGCTCCCTGGGTATCAGTCAAGGCTGCCCGTCGTCTGCATAAGACACAAAAAGGTGCAGGCAAACCCTGTGGAGGGGTGAGTATAAAAATACCCAGTAGGGACCCTGAGACCCCCAAAATTCTCCTATAATTCTAAAACGGAAAAAATAAAGATTGATCTAAATTACAAATAAAAAAAGAAAAAGACTCACCTCAAACAATGTATAACTTAAGTAAAGAAGTAATGATGATTAGTCGTAAAGCTAGATCATCTTATTTTTTCAAGAGTTCTGCTGCTGATCCACACAGGATCACTTTGGGCTGAACCATACAAGATCTCTAGGTGTTGATCCAAAGAGGATCACTTGGTGATGATTCACATAGGATCTTTATGTGATGATTGACACAGGATCTCTAGGTGATTATTCACTAGATCGCAATTCATTCTTCACGTCTCATCCAACCACTAGATTCCTATACATAGTACACTTGATTGTGGGAGGATCTGATACTCAAGACATAAATCATACATTGATTGGCACTAAGTACTATGAAGAAGTAACCCAATGATCTTCCATGTCATAAGGGTTCTAACATAATAGACAGCACATCAATCGGACGCCCGATCTGAGAGTTATAGGAATTTTACTATCAAGGGCCTGGTTAGATTTGGGTATGATCCAACCTAGACATACTCCAAATTTCTCCAAAACTCAGATGGAGTACCTCAAAAGGACCGTCTCATCTCAAGGATTCCAATTCTGCAGATGGCTCATCAAATGAATGTTTGTTTTGTATGATACATCCTTTTAAGAGGATCTGTGTCGAAGAGGGTCTTGGTCCAGTCTGACCCGGTTAGATCGACCCGAGCCGCCTGACCTGGGACGACCCGAACAGATTTAGGTCTGACCCAAGTCTGACCCATCCTAGCTCAAACCTACAAGTCCATGACGAGTTTAGCACGCTGGTCAGCGGATCGGCCTGGCCTGCCAGCTAGGCGCGACCCGCACAAGGGGTCACGTGACCCCTCTTTCCTGAACCACTCAAAGAGCCATTCAGCTCTTCAACTGGCAGTGCCATGTGAAACTGCCTTTTTTACATTGGACATATAGGTAGTGGGTCCTCCACCACCATGGCTTTGAATCTATGACCTCCACATGCGGTGCACGACGGTGCACCGACCATGCGCCTACGCGGTTGGCCGAGAGCCTGCCACTCCTTCAGTATGCAACGACATCGTACGACACCGCCCCCTTTTACAGCTGGTGAGCACCGACCATCGCCTTTGCCTACTGATGCCGTTCGCTGGTGTCGATTCTCCATTGTCATGCTGGAAGGTCTTCTACGGGTCACCATGTGAACTTCGATGGTCCATTTTCCCTTCTGAAAGTGCCTACAGGCCTCCCGAGATGTCACTGTCGATGAGTGCCTCCCATTATCAAGGTACAATTAAGTCGATAAATCATCCCTTTAATATTGAAATTAAATATCAAGTGTCTTTGGCCCACTCCCTCTATGATATCATTCTAACAAGTGGTTAGTAAACAATTCATCACAAAGATAAATTTAATCTCGTTCAAAACATCAGTGATTCATCAGGCTTCAAGAACACGAAAAAGAAACAATTCTCACGTATTTTGAGATAAACAACCCCTAACACGAGATCCATTGGGCGATGTTGTGATTGTGGAAAGAGAAGATTCCTCATTGGATGATGTTTCCAGCATTCATCAATCCCAGATCGTTGTCACCCAAGCTTCTGTCCTCCGTCAGTGGAAGTTGTTATAGTACTTTGCCATATTTTCCTCACTGCCATTTCAAGAACCCCAACCCAGGCCTCAATTAAATAAAGGGGTAAAGGAGGTTAACACAACAAGAGATTAATGAGGTTCATTAATGAATGAAAATCTTAATCTCTCAACAGTGGGGTTACAACCTGAAGATTCAAGCCGTTAAATGGCATGAAAACCAATTGGTCCCACCACCACAGCTCAACTAGAGGTAGGAAAATAAAAAAACAATTTTTTTGTTATTTTATTATTTATTTAAGAGTCACAAAAACTAAAATTTTCACCTGACCAACTACGGTCGAAATCGATCCTCCCTTAAGGGTATCCCGACACTATGGATTCAACTGTTCCCTCATATTTTTAATCTGAGCATCGGTTAAAAAGATAGAAAACACCGCCTGCATTTTTATTGAATGTACATTAAAAAAATTTCAAAATTCCATTCTGAGCACACCGGGCCTCGGAATCACATAGTATTAATTTTTATAGATTCTTAATAATACCTAATAATTTAAAAAAAATATAATCAATTTTCGGGCCATTAAATTATCCCCACCTTTGGGATTTTCATCTTCGAAATCTACAACTAAACAAGGGAAACAAATGGGGGTAAGGAACACGTATTTGACCCTCTTACTCTCATTTTCTCTTCTGGAGGTTCCTACACTACCAAAAAACTCAAATTAGAGGAATTGACTGCCCACAAACGACACAATCCAGTCGACCCTCTATCTCTACTAGGAACACTAAAATCATCTCCCCATCATCGATGTCAAGCTCTCCCCAGTCGATAATGTTTGATGGATCATGCATGTACCTAATCAACTACGACATGTGGAAAACATTATGCACCCAGTGCATCTGCGGGGGAATAGATTGATGGTATGCCACCTCACCCACTCTATTGAGGATCTGAAAGGGTCCAATTAACCTCAGAGATAGCTTGTCGCACCGGTCAAACCTCTGTAATCCTCATCGGGGTGAGACCCATAAGAAGACATGGTCCCTTTCTTCAAAATCCCAGGGTCTCCGTCTCATGTCAGCATAATACTTATGTTGGATCTGTGTAGTCTTCATTCTCTCCTAGATGGTTTTCACCTTCTCCGTCGTAGCCTGTACCAACTCTGGACCCATAAGTGTTGACTCCCCTAGGTCTGTCCAGCATAGTGGTGATCTGAAAGGTCACCCATACAAGGCCTCAAACAGATTCAAACCGATGGTGGAGTTATAACTATTGTTTTAAGAAGAATCCACTAGTGGTAGGTGGTCCTCCCAACTACAACCAAAACCCAGGAGACAAGAACGAAACATGTCCTCGAGTGTCTAAATGGCCTGCTTCGTCTGACCATCTGTCTGAAGATGAAAGGAAGTGCTCAAGCATAGTTGATTCCCAAAAACCTCATGTAATCCCTTCAACAAGAAGGATTTAAAACAACTGTAGCGATCTAAGATGATCATTTATAGAACCCTCTGAAGTCATACAATCTTATGTACATAGAGACATCCCAAGATCTCTACTGATCTTTGCTCTCAGATGGGTAGGAAGTGGAACGTCTTGGTAAGTTCTTCAACGATCACCTAGATGGAATCGTAGCCCCTGGACATACGTGGTAGCTTCATCATGAAGTCCATGGATATACCATCCCACTTCCACTATGGTACCTCAAGTGGTTGAGATAAGCCTATTGGTACCTGATGCTTGACCTTCACTTGCTGACCAATGAGGCATCATGAAACGAACTTCACCACTAGTTTCTTCATTCCTGGCCTCCAATACTGATGTCAGAGTCCCAATACATCTTCACCAAACTAGGATATACCACCGAATGGGGTGTATAGAACTCCATCAACACCTCATCCCGAAGCGTCACTGGTAACCTAGTGCGCCCTATGAAGAGGATGACACACTCCCCTCCTTCAGAAAATCCATCAGAATCCTGTCTTGAAGATATATAATCACGTAGAGCCTCATAGTCTACGTCCCCAAGTTATGCCTCCCAGACACTCTGAAAGAGTGGGAGAGTAACTGTCATACACTGTAGGTAAGCTTCTCCATCTCTACCCACAAAGTATATTTTCAACGAGGCTAGCTTCTCTGTCACCTCACTTAGCAACTGTAGACCAGACCTCCTGATGATTGCATCTACTACTACGTTCTCCTTGCTAGGAGTGTAGACTATCTCAAAGTCATAGTCCTAGAGGAACTCCACCCATCACCGCTGTCTCAGGTTCAGGTCCCTATATGAGAAGATATACCTGAGACTCTTATGATCAGAGTAAACAGTAAACTATTCACCCATCAAGTAGTGTCGCCACATCTTCAGCACAAGGACCACTGCTGCTAACTTCATGTCATGGGTAGCATAGTTTTGCTCATTTTGTCTCAACTTCCATGAACCATAGGCGATCACTACTAACTCCTTCATCAGGACACAACCTAGTCCGGTCCTTGATGTTTCTTAGTAGACTACATACCCAACGCACTCTTCTTGTTGCCTCAAGATGGGGGTACTCATCAGCCTCTACCTCAGCTCCTAAAAAATCTTCTAGCATCTCTCCATCCACACAAAGGCTTGTACCTTCTTTGTCAATGCCAACAAGGGTGTCACAAATCTATAAAATTTAGTTAAAAATATTCAGTAGTACCCACCTAATCCTAAGAAATTGCACACCCAGGTCACACTCTTGGGTGGATCCCAAGAAAGCACTAACTCTATTTTCACCAGATATACTAAAAATCCCTCCTATGAGATAACGTGCCCCAGGAAGTGGACTTCTCGTATCCAGAACTAGAACTTCGAGAGCATTCCATAAAGATTATTCTCTCGAAGTGTATCTATAATTATCTATAGGTGTGTGGTGTGCTTCTCCTCTGACACCGAGTATATTAAGATGTTGTCAATGAAGACTGCTATGAAGCAATCGAGGTAAGGATGGAAGATCCTATTCATGATCCCCATGAACACTACCGGAGAATTGGTCACATAGAAGGGAATCACCAAGAACTCGTAATGGCCATACTAACATCTAAAGGTTGTCTTCGGTACATCCTCATCCTATACCCTGAGATGGTGATATCCTGATCTAAGGTCTATCTTCGAAAACCATAGATCTCTATTTAGACGGTTGAAGAGATCATCATTTCACAAGAGTGGATACTTGTTCTTCCCAGTCACTTGGTTAAGGTGACAATAATCCACTCAAAACCTCAGACATCCATCTACCTTCTTGGAAAACAAAATCGGGTATGCCCAGGAAAAAACACTGGACCATATAAACCCCTTCATATTCAAGACCTCTAATTGTACCAACAACTCACGAAGCTCCGAGGGAGCCATCTGATATGCTGGAATAAATATTGGTGTCGTCTTGTGGTATAGGTTGATGTAGAATTCTACCTCTCTATGAGGAGGTAGTCCTGGAACATCATCAAAAAAGACATCATCATATTGTTCCAACACTATAGGATAAATCAGACTCCTCACATCAACATCTCTGAGGGTAAGGCTAGCCAACTGATGAGTTATTGGATGCACCATCCTCTGAGTAAGTGTATCTTATACTGCAAAGGTTCTATTCTCACCATTTAAGAAAAACCCAATCCCATCCTCATGAACACATCACACTTTTAACCTAAAATAGTTGATCATAGCATGGACTATGGATAGTCAGTCTATACCCAAGATAACGTCATAAAGCCTCTACGCTGCTACTAGGAGATACTAGACAAATATATTGCCTCCTAGAGTGATCTCACACTATCTTCACCAGTGTTTAATCATTGAGTCTTCTCTCCTAGGAGTCTATAATCATAAGGATTGAGGAAACGGCTCCATCGGAATCTCTGAGCTCCGAACGAGTGTCGTGGAAATAAAAGAGTGACTATCACCTGTGTCTATAAGAACTACAACTAGGTTGGAATAGACACATATCATACCTCTAATCATATATGGAGCACTGTGGTCGTAGGCCTCTTCCACAAGAAGCTGAGCTTTCCCCTTTCCACCTTATCCCCATGGTAAGGGTGCACCACGTGGGGGTGGTTGTGGTAGAACCTCAAACCTTCATCCACCACCTACTGCATGACCTGCTCCTCTTCCACATCTGCTGCCCTGCAGACCTCCTCGCTCGAACCTCAGCCAATGCACTAGTGGTACCTCATTCATTTCTTGATAATATATATAGGGATTCAGATAGTTGTGATCCATATGTACTTTTCCACTGCAAGAGTAACAAGATTTATTCCTCAAAAGACTTCCTCTGCCTTGCGAGCTCTACACCTTTGACCCTGCGTCCAAGGGTTGTCCACCGAAATGTATGGACCACTTGGACCTATGCATCAGTTTCCTACTACCTTCTATTGATTACATGGATACATATTGTCTGGTGGTGGATCTCACCATCGTTGCCTACTCAGTTAAGAAGCTCTCCAATAATAATTCTCCCTCGAGCACTCCAGCCTGCATCGGGATATTGAGCGATATCATCGATGCTCTGATCTTCTATTGGAGGCCATAATCAATGGTTTGGGCCCTAAAGAATGGGTCTTGTACCATGTCGGTTGAGTAGCATGAGAGGTCAGTGAATCATGCCAAGTAATGGGCCATTGATAGGATGCCCTGCTGTAGGTGCAACGGTTCCTGGATACGTAGTGAGCATAAAGTCTCTGGTATGAACTCTACCCTGAAGAGGGTCTTGAATTCTAACTCGGAGAGTGTCACCTCCTCATGCATTTGGATCATCAGACTCCACCATCTCCCTATTGTTCCATGGAAGAGTCTAGCAGCTAGGATCACCATCTGATCTGATGGAATCTCAACTAAGAGAAAAACGTGTGCCATAGCCTCTTGTCAATACTCAACTGGATGGGGATCTGTCTCGCCTCGAAAACTCAGAGGCCTCTATCTCTGGGACTTGTATAATGTGATCATTCTGTGTGCATGGTATTTCTATAAGGATAGTGTCAAATGCTACCCTCTTAGTCGTGGTGCTGCTGGTACACCGCCCGAAGGTGCCAACACAGGAAGAGGGCCTTGCACCAAAGCCTCGTCGCTCGGTGGGCCATCTTCGTGTACTCTCTCTGGAATCTTGGCTGGCTGTATATGCGGTGGCATCCTAAAAAGAAACATGTTCGCCATGGTCAATAAGTTATACTTGGTAAGCTGACTCTAAAGAAATGAAAAGTAAAAAAACTTCCAAAACATAGGCAATCAGTGTTTTCGGGCACTGAGTCAGAAATTAGAATTCAGGGTCCTTATGTTAGGATACGTCACCCGCCGCACCCACACTCGACTCCTTGAACTGAAAAACACACTCAAAACACCTAACACTATTGCTCCATTGGAAATATCATAGTCCTATTTCATCGGTAGAACTGGCTCCTATGATACCACTTTTCCACGACCCGTCCCCCGAGGCTCATTCCGTGACTACCCCAAGCCCTCCTTTAATATGACAGAGGTTGGATACAAGCACTGAAAAGTCATATCCTTAAAAAGAGAAGGCATTGTCTTTAAACCTTTATAAACACATAGTCCAAGAACAAAACAAGATACTACCACGAAGTAAAAATAAAGTAGTAAAAGTGTGTACTAAAAGTAAAGGGGCTAGAATTAAATCCCAATAGAGAGAAACAATACCAAAAAAATAGAAGACAACTCCTGAGATTATCCACCCCGGATACTAACTGAAGGGTAGGTACATCACATATCCATAGCTCTCTATGTCATCTTGTCACATCCACCAACTATCAGGTCCTAGCTCCCTAAGTCTCTGTCAGGGATTCATGTCGTTTTCACAAGACACAACAAGGTATGGGTGAAGCCCGTACATGTGTGAGTATAACAACACCCAGTAAGGACCCCAATACCCCCCAAAGGTCTCCCAGAATTCTATAAAGAAAAACCAAAAAGCTTTATCTCAATCTCCAAGCACAAAGAAAAACTCTCAGCTAAAACTAGGTATAACTTAAGTACATAAGTACATATGATTATTTTTAAAGTGAGATCATATTATTCTATCAATGGTTCTGATGCTTATCCACATAGGATCACTCAGTGCTGATCCACATAGGATCACTAGGTGCTGATACATAGAGGATCACTAGGTGTTGATCCAAATAGGATATCTAGGTGTTAATTCTCATAGGATCGCTAGGTGTTGATCCACACATGATCTCTATGTGCTGATCCAAACAGGATCTCTAGTCATTCTTCACGTCTTAGCGAGCCACTGGTTTCCTATACATAGTACACTTGATTCTGGGAAGATTTTCCCCTCAAGCCATCGGTCATACCTGGACCAACATGAAGTCCCACTAATAAGTAACTCAATAATCTGTCACATCATAAGAGTTCCAACGTAATAGACGACCCTTCAACCAGACGCTCGGTCTGAGAGTTATAGGCTTTTTAGTTCCAAGGACCAAGTTGGATTCAGGTACAATCCATCTCGTCCATACTAAAACTTTCTCCAAAACTCAGGTGGAGTATCTCAAATGGACTGTCTCATCCCAAGGATTCCATTTCCCCATACATCTCATCAAATGAACGTCTGGTTTACAAGATACAGCCTTTTAAGTGTATTTTGGCTGAAAAGGGTCTGAGTCCAGTCTGACCCGGTAAGACTGACCCGACCCCCCACCCCCCATCCTGGGCCAACCCAAGTCTATCCTGGCCTAGATCGAATCGTCTGAGCCATGGACCAGCCTGTCCTGAACCGGCTGGGCTGGGCCGCGGTGGGATCGGGCCGCAGGGCAATGGATCAGCTTGGCCCGCTGGGCAGTGGACCGTCCTGGCCTGCCGGTCGGGGACAACCCACATGAGGGGTTGTGCGGCCCCTCATTCCCGAATGGATCAAATAGTTGTTTGGCTCTTCAACCATTGGCGCCATGGGGTGCCACCTTGCTGTATGCGGGTTCCCCTCTGCCGCGGCCTCCGCCTGTGGTGTGTGACGGCGCACCGTCCATCTGCCAACATGGCTAGCTAAAAGTTGCCCGCTCCTTCGGTCCATTTCAGTGCCGTGTGGTGCTGACCCCTTTGCGGCCGACAAGCGCTGGTCCCCAGTAACCAGTGTCGCACCGATGGGTCTTCCGCGGGCCACCGGGTGAGCTCTGGTGGTCCATTTTGCCTTTCGAAATCACCTACAGGCCTCATGAGATGCCTCCATCACTGCATGCCTCTCGATTTCAAGGTTCCATCAAGATGAGAAATCCAACCCTGAAGAATGAAATGAAATATGAAGTGGTGGAGGGTTTGCCCCTTGTCTGTTTGGACCACACCCTCCATGTTAATATTCTAACAAGCAGTTAATAAACAATTCATCACAAAGAAAAATTTAATCTCGTTCAGGAAATTCGAGATTTATCATGATTCAAGAACATTACAAAGAAACTATTCTCATGAATTTATAAATAAAAAATCTCTACCTTGAGATCATTTGGGTGATGATGCAGTTTTGGTGGGAGAATATTTGACATTGGATGAAGTCGTCGGCATTCGTCGATCCCAGATCATTGCTGCCAAATATTCCATCCTCCGTCGGTGGAAGTTGTCGCGGTAATTTCACAAAAGGTTCCTCATAGTCATGTGAGGAACCCCAAACCAAGCCACAATTAAATAGATGGGTAATGGAGGTTAATGAAATGAGATATTAATGAGGTTAATTATTGAATGAACCTCTCAATCTCTCAATGTTCTAGATACAAACTGAAGAGTCAATCCATTTAATGGCTTGAAAAACCATCGGTACCACCACCACGACTCAATAGAAGGTAGGATAATAAAATGACAATTTTTATGTTATTTTATAATTTCTTTAAAAGTCGTAAAAACTCACTTTTTACCCGACAAACTATGGTTGAAGTTAAGCATCCCTTAAGCAAATCCTATCATTGTAGATTCAACAGTGCCCTTAGATTTTTAATCCAAGCACCGGTTCAAAGGATATGAAGACACCTCCTGCATATTTACTGAACGTACCTTAAAAAAAGTAAAAAATTCTATTCTGGGGACACCGAGCATTGGAATCACGTGTTGTCAATTTTCGCAGGCTCATAATAATCCCAAATAATTTAAAAAATATTTATATGGAATTTCCAGGTCTTTACAGATCTGTTGGTGATGATAATTAGAAGTCTTGATACCATGGACATGAAATCCTCTGGGGCTTGTCCTTATGGTGCTAATCAAACTCCCCACATGATGTGGCATGTCTAACCCCATCCATGAAGGTGGAGTTGGAATATATCCTCTTCCATAAGAATCAAGTGGAAATATCTAATAGAATCTATTAAGATATCCCATATGGACACAAGCATGACACTTAGTAGGGTCTCTATCTCACATCATATTCAGATTCCCCTATAGTAAAATCTTGTGGAATATAATTGTGCTTATAGTGTAGATATTATGACCACCAATGAACTGATGAGAAACCTCATAGATACACTTTTTACTACTAGAAGAACTGCTACCCAATCTCTGCACAGAAATTATGGGCCTAGTATTATTAGATTATCTTAGGTTATGCTAAGTGATAATATCTTTATTTGTGATCTCAAAAAAGGTATATAGGTGAAATAAATTCACCAATGAGTGGATGGAATACTTGATCTCATCCTTGAAAATTCTCACTCACGATAGATCATCACCAGCTAGAAGTGGTGGAAAGCATTGAAACTCAATAAATCATGATAAATAGTCTATAATAGGAATAATTCCCTTATTTAAGTGCATAAAATCCCTAGATTAGTAATCTATTAGTGTATGAGGAAAACATAATCATAGAAGGAGGTATAAAAGTCCACACAGACCATGCCCTGATGATTACCAACTTGTGTAATCACATCCGACTCATTCTTGGAAGAATCAACCATCATGTAGATGGAAATCATGAACCTCCTATATGAAGGAATCTTTAGATTCTCTAAGATATAAATGATGGACTCTAAAAAAACACATAAATTTGGAGGACTGATATCCACAAATAGTTGGGAGGATGGTTTTGCTGGAACTCACATTTCAGATCAAATGTGGTGGGTGCTGGTCATAGAGCACCATGTATGGACGACATCAAATATAAAAAACCTTCATGAAGCTAAGCGCCCTTTCCTAGTTTTGGTAAATAAGGTAGTTCCCCAAGTGGCACTCATGGTGGTAATACTAGAAGCTATGGGACCACTATATCCGGAGTATGGTCATCACCAGCATCATGGAACATGACTTGAATACATTATGGTGTCATAGCTCTAAAAATTCCTAGAAAACTCCTCAGAACAAGAGTGGGTAATAGTTAAATTATATAGTGGAATAAAAACATAAGAATAAGTCTCAATACAAAATTTACTATCCCAATTTCCTTGTTAATAGGCTAGGGCATTATTAACTGTTCAAATTTGATTTATAGGGGTTCTGGTAGGTGAAGGGTCAATTGCACATTGACTCTTCATTTGGTTGAAACCATTTAATTTTGAAAGTTAATATTTATATGTAAAGAGTTTATTTTCTTATATATATATATATTAGGGTTCGATTAAATTGATCTTTATTCCCAGAAGTCTCATACACTTTATAATTGATATTGACACCTATCTAAATTTAATTATATATCTTACATTTGGTGTTAGAATGTAACTGGTAAAAATGATGATGGATCAATTCAAATGAATTATCTTTACAATATATAATTTCCAAAACACCTTATTATTTGAAACTAGAATTCATGAAATTGTATCCAAATTCCTCCTCATTTAACTATAGGTACATAGCTGACGTGGGAAGAAACTAGATATTCAATATAACACCATCAACCAATATAGAAAAATAGTATTTATATTAGTGACAACACATTAAATAAAAATTTACCTTACCATTCATAATATTTTAGCAGTAAAATAATCTATAAAAACCATGGTTCACTCAACAATAATAGGGAAAAAAATAAATTTAATAAAAAAAATAACTTATATTTCATGGCATATGCATGTCATTTAATTTCTAGGTGCCCACAATGTTTAATGTAAAAAATGTCATTGTCGTACTAAGACAAGGTAAATATCAAGGAAAAATATAAAATACCAAGAATTATTCATATCACCCAATGATGAAAGGATTTAAACTATAATAAGAGAAATATAGAACAAGAATTTACTATTCGTAGGTAACATAGTATTTTTTCCCCAAATGTGGTTTAACTACACCCAAGCGTAGATTATGAAAAAGTAACAATATGTCACTAATCTCCTGTCTATATTCTTAAAAATTAAGACAAAAGAAAGAGAGAAACATTTATACCACTTTTTTACATCCCAACCTAGGTTCCACTCAATGGTGCCTTGAGCTGGTGGGCCATGTCACTTCAAACACACCTCCCCATATAGAAGAGGTTGTTGTCTAGGAGCCAAGTCCTAGGGTGTATTTATAGGGATAAAATTCCATCATATCAAAGTGGATCATAGTGGATACAATAAAATATAATAGATGGATGAAAAAGTGAAAGCATAAAAATGAATAAAAAGGACTGGCATCAGTTGTATCTAAATAAACCATCAATTATAATCAACTCAAAAGATGAACAAAATCATATAAAAAATTATTATAATAAAATGTATTTACAAAATAAGACAATATTTATACATGGAAGCAAGAAGAAACTATGATAAGTTATGTAAAAAATAAAAAACTACGCAAACTATCCATTATATCAAGTATTGGCCCAAACATCAAATACCAAGATCCATCCTAAGAAGGCAAGAAAGTAAGTCAATCGACCAAGATGAGATGCTTCCCCTTTTTCATACCTGTGATCTTGTAATCTTCTCGGGTACCAATGAAGTCCTAGACATGGTGTGAGAAAATTCTAATTAGTCCACCACCATCAACATCTATATGATTTCTATCTGTGAATATAAACTAAAGAGTGTGTAGGTATATATAAATGTAAAACAATTCAAAAATAACATCTCATACCTACATCAACCTCATCTAGTTAGGTATCTGAACATGAGATCATTGAATTATTTATTTTATGGTTAGATTAAACATGTATATATATATATATATTTATATCATGTTAGTGGTTCAGTAGAACTGAAATAGATCATAAAATTAATAATGGAGGTTCCAAGGTGAAACCAAGTCATCATTGACCTCAGGGGTCAGCCAAATCATAGTAATATATCAGGTAGTCTAGTAAAAAAGGGTCTGAGTGTAATAAAAGGTGATTTACCAAAGAATTACAATATAAATGAGTTTAATTGAGTCTATGGAGCTCTGAAAGAGTACTGTCGTGGGCACCCTCAAATTATTAGTGTGATTTTGGGGTACTTAGGTGCACCAGAGTGGCTGACCAAGGTCGTTTCTCAAAAGAGGAAGAGAATAAAAACAACTTTTCAGAGGTATTCTAAAAAAATAAAAGAGAACATAATTGAAACACTAATTAAAAGTATGGGGTTGTTTATTGTTTATAAATCTAGAAGAAGTTTGCTGGAAGAAGATTGCATTTTTTTGTTTTTAATTTTGAAATGAAGTTTGATTAAAAAGACACAATAAGAAGATGTTTTTTTAGAAAATATTTTAAAAGGCGTAACCGATCTAACTTTGAATATTAATTTACTTATTAATAATTATCATTTAAATAAATATCCACTTAATTATTATCCTCTAATTTTTTAACCCTTGAACTCTACAAGAGTTAACTTAACCACAAATATGGAATTACATAAACCCTAGGCTAGCTTCAGAACATGCAATCGCAACACCCTGCTTTGATTGTTGTTCTAAGGTTAGATTATGGTCAGTGGTTAATTAGAGAAAATATCCATTATGGAAAATAGGATGGATTTTGTTTAGGGATTATATTTTAACTCTACAAATTTATCCTATGTGGTCTTGTATTACCGATTAAGATCACACTCTCACAATTTACACAAAATCTCGACCTCGCGTGTTTTTGTGTTAATTATTCAATTGCATTCTTAGTTTATTACAATTTAAAAACAAAATTCATGGATCATATTAAGTTAATTAATTTATCTCAATGATTCAAAATAATTAAATTAATAGGGTAGAAGATAGATCGATTACTAAAAGACTACTCTTCCATGGGTGGCGTAATCATCGTAGAAGCATTTTGCATGTGAAAAGGTTTATAATGGGTATAACCAAATAATGCTTCTACTAAATAATTCCAGACCAAAGAGGAAGATTAAGAGATGAATAAATTTAAACAAAATAGAATAAAAGATAAGAAATAAAATAATAACAAACAAGTTTATTACACAAACAAAATTATTACAACACGAAGGAGAAGAAGAAGGCTTCGTCGAAGGGATCATTTCTTCGAGAGATACCCTTATTGAAATGGTAGGATAATTGGAGTGGATCCAATTATCCTCTTCCCTAAACTTCCCAATTCACGTCTCAAACCCACCAAATGAGAAAAAACCAATTTATAGAGTGGTGGGGAGGCTAGGTTCAAAGTGGTTTCAAGTGTGAATGGGGAATCTCAGCCAAATATTTTATTCTAAATTTCACCGCCCATTTGACCACCAAAATGTGTGAATTGTCCAGCCTTCCAAACGGATCATATATTTGGATATGGGTTCTATAACTCCTCTCAAAATTTGGGCTCCATACAAGCCCATATTAGGGAGTTATATCTAAAATACAAAAGCTTCTCCATTCTGGCGTGTCCATCCCACATTTGAATTTATGGTCCAATTACTCCATCCAAATGCATTCTTTTTATCTAGTGTCCTGAATAAAAGTTGTATCCAATGATGTAAGGAACACAGTTAAAAAATAACGAGTTCAAATAATTCAAATAAAAATATTTATTATTGATATACTACAGTGATTTTAAAAGGGTAAAACTGGAATTTTCATCAAATGTTCAAATTAATGATCTAATCCAAAATACTTTCTAATTAGACATATTTAATGCAATGTGAGGAAATTATATCATTTTTTATTAATAAAATATTCAATAGAATAGTGTTTTATCAACTCCCCCACACTTACCCTTTTGCACTCCTGAGCAAATCCTCATATCCAGTAAACATCAATATCAAATCAAAACCAATTTTAAAAGACATATCCTTGATATCAAACAATTACACACCAAGAAAACAAAATATCATGCCACATAAAAAACCATTATTTCAAGTTCTCCATTTATATCATTCAATACATTTCCACTTCATTTATCCTCCCATGCACAAAACACTTACATCGCTTGAATTTTCTCTTATCACACAAATATCAATTTTTTTCGATGTCTTTCTAATCGAAACTCATACAAGGGTAACCATACGCTTGATAAATTCCTACATCACCACCCAATGTGGGTCAAAGACATATGTTTATCATGAGAACTTTTGAGGGTTGTTCTGTGGATTTCGGTTGGTAGAATTAAGGTGTGAAAAATTCTGGGGCTAAATGAGGAGGGCTTTACTCTTTTTGAAGAAAAATTTCATTAATCTAATTTTCAGTTAAATATGGTCTTCTCCACAATACACGTAGTATCAATTCAGATCCATCATAAGGAAAAGCCATGGAGATTTTACACCATTCATCATTTCAGCATAAAAAATTTCAATCTTCTCAAACATGATTTTCTTGAAAGCTCCAGATAGGCACAACTTTCTACCTCAATTAGAAGCTCCAGAAAAGGCACAGCTTCACTTGTCATGAAAGCTCCAAAAAGGAATAGATTTCATTAAAATGATTTTATTTTAAAGAAAAAACATCTATTCATAATTTAATTTTCCATCCAAAATATCACAGAATGTTGTAGCATAACACAACATAGCTTACCCCACACTTAAGTTCAACTAGATTGTGCAGTTTCACTTCAAGAGTTGGATGGATAGGGAAAATTGGCTTGTAATGTGGCTAACCTAACAGGCTTTGCATGGCTTCTAAGGGCTAAAAGGATTAAATTTTCAAGGTAGTCCATTATAAAAAAGTATTCTTTGAAATCTGGTCTCTAATACCAAACAAATGCCTCAATCATTTAAACATAAGCACCTCAAACCCTCAAGTTTTGATGGAAATAAATCAATCATGGTTTGGTTCTCTCAAGAAGTGAGGTGAATGTAAAGAATATGAAAATAATGGTTTATAATACTCACAGGAATGTGGTTTAAAATATAAAGACAGTGATATGTGGCATGGGATTCAAAATTCATTGTACTTTTCATGAAATTACTAAATATTTTATCTTGAAACAAAGTCATTTTCAGCATTCATTTAAGCTTAGTTCCTTGGGATAAATTGTTTCACTCATTAATATGAATTTAAAAATTGTGCTGAGAATTATTTCAGCACAAAAATTTCAAAAACACAAAGAAAATTGAAAAATAAAAACACACAATTTGAAAAACACACAATTTTTTTTTGTTTATTTAAAATCAGGAAAATAATTGAAATTACTAAACTAAAAGGTTACCTCCCCCACACATAAAATATTTCATTGTCCTCAATGTGAACCCATGAGATAATATATGCACATGAAATTTATAATTTTATATAGGAAAAAGAATAACAAAGTTAAATGGTTAGGAAAAACCTGATGTGATCAAGTGATGATGGGGCTATGCAATGTGATAAAATCCACTACATCAGAAGGAAGTCCCTCAATGTATCTCTTCAAACGTTGCCCATTGACTGTAAAGATCCTTATTGTGTCCTCTTTTGTGATCTACACTGCACCATAAGGAAAACAATTAGTCACAACATAAGGACCTAACCATCTGGAACACAACTTACCAGGCATCAGCTTCAGCCGTGAACTGTAGAGAATGACTTTCTCTCCAACATGAAACTCCCTTTGTTGGATCATTCTATCATGAGATGCTTTTGATATTTCCTTGTAGAACCTTGAGTTCTCATATAAAGACAATATAATCTCCTCAAGCTCTTTAATTTTCAGCGTCCTTTGGATTCCATCTTGGGCCAAATCCATGTTGCATTTCTTTATAGCCCTATAAGCCCGATGCTCAACTTCCATGGGGAGATGACATGCTTTCCCAAAAAAAATCTGAAATGGGGACATACAAATGGGTGTCTTGTATGTTGTCTTGTAAGCCCACGATGCATCATCCAAGAACTTTCTCCACTCCTTCCTATTTGGTTTCACGGTTGTCTCCAATATTTGTTTCAACTCATGATTTGAAACCTCAGCCTGGCCATTTGTTTGGGGGTGGTTTGGTGTTGATGTTTTGTGTGTCACCCCGTAATTTCAAAGGAGCGAAGAAAATTCCTATTGAAAAAGTGTGTCCCTTGGTCACTGATGATGGCCTTTGGTACTCCAAACCTGCAGAAACATTAAGCCTTGACAAAATCCACTACAACATTAGAATCGTCAGTCCGGGTGGCCTTGACTTGCACCCATTTACCCACATAATCAACTGCAACCAAAATATACAAAAATCCAAATGAACTAGGAAAAAGACCCATAAAATCAATTCACCATACATAAAAAATCTCATAGAATAGTATGGGTTGTTGGGGCATCTCATGTCTCCTATAAATGTTCCCAGTGTGTTGGAAACAAGGGTATGACTTACAAAACACATGGGCACCATGGAATAAGCTAGGCCAATATAATCCAGAGTCCAAAACATTCCAAGCTATCTATTTTGGTCCATAGTGTCCACCACAAGCAAGTGTATGACAGAAATTCAAAATAGACTCAAACTCATGATCGGGAACACACCTCCTAATGACTTGGTCACTACACATGCGCCAGAGGTAAGGATCATCCCACACATAAAACATAGAGTCAGTTTTTAATTTTTGGACTTGATGCTTCTTCAAATTTGCTAGGATTTCAGAGGAAACAATGTAATTAACTAAATTATCATACCAAGGATGCGTAACTGAGATGGTATAGAGATTCTTATCAGGTAAAGTGTCCCGAAGTGGTACCTGGTCCAAGGTGTCACCCTTTGGTGTGTGAGTAAGCCTACTCTTGTGGTCTGCCACCAAATTCTCTGACACCTTCTTGTCCTTTATCTCTATGTCAAACTCTTGAAGATGGAGCATCCAACGGATAAGTCATGGCTTTGCATATGACTTCTTTAGGACGTACCTCAAAGCTGCTTGGTCAGAAAAAACCACTACTTTAGATCCCAATAAATATGAACGAAATTTATCTAAAGAAAATATAATAGAAAGAAACTCCTTTTCTGTTGTGGTGTAGTTTGATTGGGAATAATCCAACGTCCTTGATGCATACGGAATCACATGTGAACATCCCTCCTCCCTCTAAGATAAGAAATCTCCAACCGCGAAGTTGGTCGCATCACACATAAGCTCAAATGGAAGGTCCCACCATGGGGGATGTATGATCGGTGGAGTGGTCAGACAATTCTTTATCTCATCAAATGATACCCTGCATGAATCATCAAAATTTAAGTTAATATCTTTTTAAAGAAATCGAGATAATGGTAGAGCGATCTTACTAAAATCTCTGATGAAGCGTTGATAAAATAAAGCATGTACAAGGAATGATCAAACATCACACACACATATAGGATATGGAAGGGATGAAATAATGTCTAACTTAGATCTATCAACTTCAATGCTATGTTGTGAGACTATATGACCTAAGACAATTCCTTTTTCGACCATGAAATGACATTTTTCAGAATTTAAGACCAGATTATTCTCAATATAATGATGCAACACATAACCCAAACTAGAGAGACATTCATCAAATTAGGATCCATAAACTGTAAAATCATCCATAAAAACCACCATGAAGGTCTCAGTGAAATCTAAGAAAATAATCACCATGTATCTTTGGATGGTACATGGGGCATTGCAAAGTCCAAATGGAATCCTTCGGTATGCAAAGGTACCGAATAGGCAGGTGAATGTCATCTTCTCTTGGTCCTCTTCTATAATGGGAACCTGAAAATAGCCATAGAAACCATCCAAGAATCAATAATGTGTCCTACCTGCAAGTCTCTCAATCATCTGGTCAATGAATGGAAGTGGGAAATGGTCTTTACGAGTGGATTGATTTAGTTTTCTATAATCAATACACACTCGCTAACTATTGTGTACTATGATAGGAACTAACTCATCATTTTCATTTTTTATAACAGTGAAACCCGTTTTCTTTGGTACAACCTGGACAGGGGTAACCCATTGTGAGTCAGAAATAGGGTAAATTATACATTCCTCGAGAAAATTTTCAACCTCTTTTTTAACAACCTCCAGAAGGGTGGGATTGAGTCTCCTTTGTGGTTGCCTACCCGGT
Source organism: Viscum album (assembly GCA_963277665.1). NCBI lineage: Eukaryota > Viridiplantae > Streptophyta > Magnoliopsida > Santalales > Viscaceae > Viscum > Viscum album. The sequence goes on along the minus strand of OY728129.1, from coordinate 744,765,465 downwards.
TTAGCCCCATCCTCTAAAAAAATCCTATGCATGAAAATGGAGGGGCCAATACCTGATATGTCAGCCAAGGTCCACCCGATTGCCCTGATCTTCTCCCTCAAAAGATTCAAAAGTTTTTCTTCATGTTCAAAATTGATATTGTTAGCAATGATAACCGGTAATTTCTCACCACTCAAAAAGTATGCGTATTTGATATTTGGTTGAAATGGCTTGAGTTCCAGTTTAGGGGGGTGGTGTATAGATGGAGATATAGAAGGAACTGAAATATGTGCACAAAGAGAATCAGTATCAAAATATACATCATCAAAATCAGAGAACAAAACATCAAATCCATCAGCATACTCAACATCCATGTCATAATCAGAGTTCACATGATCAAAATCAGAATATGACTCCATTTCAAAATCAAATCTTAGAGAGTCTTGTACCTTAGAAATAGGTGTGGAAGTACTCTTAGACATCAAACTAGAACCAATACTCATAATCTCCCTAAGCATAATACAATCCAATTCCATGGTGTTTTTACTTGGTGGTTCAAAATGGGAGATAACAAATGCAGAATAATCCTCTGAGGGATACTTCATGGAATCCATAACATTAAATATCACAACTTCATCCCCAATTCCATGGAAAGTGTAACCTCATTGACATTTATGATATTATTTGAAATTTTGAGGAAGGGCCTGCCTAAGATAATGGGGGCATGAGAACTTACCTGATCATTCGCCATTTTGAGCACATAGAAGTCTGCTAGAAAGATCATGTCTCTTACCCAGACAAGTACATCCTCAAGGACTCCGGCTAGATATGTCGTAGCTCTATTCTCCAATTGCACCACTACTCTCGTCGGCTCAACTCACCAACCTATAATGAAGAGAATACATAGTGAGGAATCACATTTATGGAAGCTCCCAAATCCCAAAGTGCATCAGAAAAGTGAAACTCCCCTATGGTGCATGGGATGATGAATGTCCCTGGATCCTTGGACTTTTTCAGCATTGCTAGATTTGGTGTAAGGAGTGCTGACACATTCCTTCCAAGATTGATCCTCTCATTACCCTTGAGCCCTCTTCGATTGGTGCAGAGTTCTTTTAAAAATTTGGCATACCTTGGGACTTTTTTATGGCTTCAAGTAGAGGGATGTTGATCTCAACACACTTGAAAGTGTCTAAAACCACTTTTTTCATCACCTCTACAACCATCTTCTTGGTTTGAACAACCCTGTTTGGAAAAGGAAGGGGTTTTGGAGGAATATCATCAATATTTTTATTACCTTTATCATTCTCCTAGGATTCCTCATTAGTTGGTATGGAATGTAGATTCTCTAGAGTTGAGGTGAATCCTGGTGGAATGGTAGGTACAGATGTATCATTCATTTGCTTCCCACTTCTCAATGTGATGGCACTAACATTACCCTTTGTATTTGGAGTGGGTTGGGATGGTAGATTTACGGAATTCTTACTTACAAGTTCATGGAGGGCGGTGGAAATCTGGTTCATTTAAGTCTTCTACTCCCTCACCTCCGAACCATGACTTTTCAGCTCATTATGTTGATTAAGAACAATTTGCTTCAAAAGTTCATTAGTGTTAGAATATACCTTGGGTGGGGGATTCCCTTGTTTTTGGATTATTGAAGCTTGAGATTCAAATCTCTTTTGGGGTGGTTTGAAACCCTGCTAGTAAGGTGGCGGATGCTGGAAGTTTTGTTGAAAAGAGGGCCTTTGCTGTTGTCTAGATCCATACCTCATGTCTGATTGATCCTTCCACCCTCGTATGTATGTTGGATCAAACTTTTTTTGGGGATATGGTTGTTGTTGTTGCGGATATGGTCTCCTAGGGAACACTTCTGCACAATCTTCTGTTTCTTTGAGTTGTGGGCAACAGTCAGTTGGGTGGCTTATCTCAGTGAAAATACCACAAGGCCTTGAAGGAGTGGGTTGGGATGTATTTTGAGGCAAAGAAATCTGAATCACCATAGTGGTCAATTCTTCCAACTTGGTATCAATAAAATTACTTTCAAGAGAAGAACGACTTACCGGATGTACTCCCCTGGCATGTGGTGCACCTCGATCGCCAAATTGTTGGGATTTTGGGCCATTTTTTTGATCAACATACGTGCAGCTACTGGTGTCCTGTCCACCAATGCTCCTCCAACTGCAGCATCCACCATACTTCTCTCCATAGGTGTGAGTCCTTCATAGAAGTACTGGATGAGTAGTTTCTCACTGATTTGGTGATGTGGGAAGCTTGTACAAAACTTCTTGAATCGCTCCTAGTACTCATACATTGACTCCCCTTGTGCTTGATTGATCCCATATATCTCTTTACGAATGGGAGTGGTCCTTGATGCTGGAAAAAATCTCTACAAGAAAAGGCATTTTAAATCGTTCTAACAAGTTACATCTTCGAGTTGTAAATAATACATCCAATATTTCGCAGCTCCATCAAGTGAGAATGGGAATGATCTGAATTTGATTTGGTCTTGAGATACATTTCTTGGTTTCATGGTTGAGAAAACCACATTAAATTATTTCAAATTTTTATTTGGATCCTCACCAGAGAGGCCCTGAAACTTTAGAAGTAAGTGAATTAACCTAGATTTTAGTTCAAAGTCCGATTCGAGATTTGGGTATGCAATACAATTTGGTTGATAGTTAATATTAGGTGCAGCCAATTATTGAATGGATCGATTAACTTCATTTGCATTATTTTCAGCCATTGGTTCCTATTTTATGGTTGAATTTGAATTTCTGCCAATTCCAATGTTTTTATATTGTAGTAATACTACGACTGGATGAATGTTGAAACTTCCCATAGACTGAGAATGTCTGATTCGTTCCCTAAGGCTACGTTCTATCTCATGGTCAAGATCTAAGAGATCCTTGAGATTAGTTCATGTGATAAATAAATTAAAGATGAAAAGAAGGAAAGTGGACCATAGTAAAATAAAAATTAGAAGTTTGAGTTGATGGTCAAAAAAGAAGAAGATGAAAATAGAAGAAGAATAAAAAAAAAGAAATCAGATTGGGTAAAGAAGGAAGAAAGAAGAGAGGAGGAGAATACAATTTAAAATAAAATAAATATGTATAATTGGTTGAAATAATTACTTGCCTCCCCGGAAACAACGCCAATTTGGAATAGCGCTATCGTGGGAACCCTCAAACGATTAGTGTGATTTTGGGGTACTTATGTGCAGTAGAGTGCCTGACCAAGGTCGTTACTCAAAGGAGGAAGTGAATTAAAACAACTTTTCAGAGGTATTACAAAAATATAAAAGAGAATATAATTGAAACACCACTTAAAAGGATGGGGTTTTTTTATAGTTTATAAATCTATAAAATTCTTTGCTCGATGAAGATTTAATTTTTTTTGTTTTTAATTTTGAAATGAAGTTTGATTAAAAAGACACAACAAGAAGATGTTTTTTTAGAAAATATTTTAAAATTCGTAATCGATATAACTCTACCTCTTCATTTACAAATTAATAATTATCATTTAAATCAATATCTACTTAATTATGATCCCCTAATTTGGTTACCCTTGAACCCTACAAGAGTTAACTTAACCACAAATATGGAATTACTTAAACCCTAGGCTAGCTTCGGAACACACAATTGCAACACCCTGGTTTGATTGTTGTTCTAAGGTTAGCTTATGGTCAGTGTTTAATTAGAGAACATATACATTCTAGAAATTAGGATGAATTTTTTTTAGGGATTATATTTGAACTCTACAAATTTATCTCATGTGGTCTTGTATTACCAATTAAGATCGTGCTCTCACAATTTACTCAAAATCTCGACCTCGCGTGTTTTTGTGTTAATTATTCAATTGGTTTCTTAGTTTCTTACAATTTAAAAACACACTTCATGGATAATATTAAGTGAATTACAGTAGCTCAATGATTCAAAATAATTAAATTAATAGGGTATAAGATAGATTGATTACTAAAAGACTACTCTTCCATGGGTGGTGTAATCATCGTAGAAGCATTTTGCATGTGCAAAGGTTTATAATGGGTATAACCGAATAACGATTATACTCAAGAATTACAGATCAAAGAGGAATATTAATAGAAGAAGAAATTTAAACAAAACAGAATAAAAGAGAAGAAATAAAAGAAGAACAAAGTAGTTTATTACACAAACAAAATTATTACAACACGAAGGAGAAGAAGAAGGATTCGTCGAAGGGATCCTTGCTTCAAGAGCTACCCTTATTGAGATGGTTGGAGAATTGGAGTGGATCTAATTATCCTCTTCCCTCAACTTCCCAATGCATGTCCCAACCCCAACAATTTAGAAAAAAACCAATTTATAGAGTGGTGGGTATTCTAGGTTCAATGTGGTTTCAAGTGTGAATGGGGAATCTTGGACAAATATTTTATGATAACTTTCACCGCCCATTTTACCACCAAAACGCGTGAAGTTTCTAGCCTTCCAGAAGGATAATATGTGAGGATATGGGTCCTCTAACTTCTCTCAAAATTTAGGCTCAATAAAATTCCATATTAAGGAGTTATAGCCGAAATATAGAAGCTTCTCCATTCTAGCGTGTCCAGCCCACCTTTGACTTTATGTCCCAATTACTACATCCAAATGCATTCTTTTTATCTAGTGTTTGGAATAAAAGTTGTATACCATGAAGTAAGTAACACATTTAAATACTATTAAGTTCAAATAATTAAAATAAAATATTTATAATTGAAATACTACAGTGATTTTAAAAGGGTAAAAATTGAATTGTCATCAAATATTCAAATGAATGATCTAATCCCAAATAATTTCTAATTAAACATATTTAACAAAATGTGAGGAAATTATATCATTTATTACCAATAAAATATTAAATAGAATAGTTTTTTATCAAGATCATATATTTTAATTAATGGATAATCTTGATTGGTCCCAATGTGGTGAATCCATGGCACTACATGTCGGAGGACATCAAGCTGGATGCATAGAGTGTATCATAGGAATCCAACTATCCAGAGAGATAGTGATGGGATCCTACAGATTCATGCTAAGAATCCTATAGTAAATATAAACTGTGTTCTATGGTTGGTATCTCCATCAAAAACATAATACGTGATTCAAAATAGTATCCTATTAGTGTTAAAGGAATCCAAACATGGATCAAGTCTTACTACACCTATACAAGTAAAAATGTAAGTATGATATTGGAACCTTATACATATATCATGATTGTATTATACCATGTAATAACCATTCAATATAATAAGTAGTAATGTTCATTCCATTACCATTCATTAGCATGACAAGTTGTATCAAGGGCATGCAACCATTAATCTATTACATAAATTACTGATTTATTAGGTTAATTCCATTCCCTTTCAATAATCATGAAAATGTGAATATATATATGAAACCAATTACCATTCAATTATATTTAACTATTCCAAGAGTTATATATAAATATACTTTCCATTAATAAAATATTAGATTTATTTAAAAAATTTAAAAACTTACTATAGAAGGGTCAAGTGATAATTGTATACAATATACATGTTGTATCCTATGATATTTAATAATTTGTTTAATAGAAAAGACTTACCTTTAAAAAGGTCAATCCAACACACCTGAATTGGGTCTTGCATATGTAAAATAAGGGTCATGAAGGAATAACAGGGGAATAACCCTCTTAGGTGTGGACAGAGATGACGTCACAACCTCCAACTACATGATGAACATGTATATAAAGGGATCTAGAATATAATAACAACGATGATAATAAAGGAATATGACTTTTAGGTGAAAAAGTTGGTCAAATTGTCTTACACACAACGCTAATAATTTATAAAAGATAGGAATTTTAGGGAAAATTCATAGACCATCTACCTTATGCCTATAACACTCTCCTCATCCATTATCATCCCTTAGATTGGTCTGAATGGAAAGAAAAAAGATTAACAGATCAATTACTTGAAAATATTTCATATGATACTGCATCAAAATAGTTTCATTAAGGGAAATAAAAATGAATATCTAAGCATATGTATTGAATATATTTCTTAAAAGATTCCAACAAGGAGATTAGATCATGAATCCAATCTTGAACAATAAAACATGATAAAAACCTATTAATTTGCACTTGGGAGCTCATCTGGGAGGAGAAAGAGACCCCCAACCACTGAGGGCCTAAAAATATGGAATATGGGTGATTTTATTTGAACTTTTATGAAAAAATGGTCTTCTACCAAAAAATTACGTGTCACATAGTTTGGCCACATGGTTATAAAAACTTTTCACAAACTGTGCTCGGGCCATTTTCTATAGAGGGTACTCTCACAGGTTTTCCATACACTTTGAGAAACTATATTCCAAATGTACTATTTTTATATTTTAATAATTTCATACATATACAATGGTTGTTAAGTCCTAGGAACATCGTTAGGGAAAATATTTCACCCAATTTTTCCCTCTAAAATTTCTCACATGATTAGGAGAAAACCATGTGGGATGAGAGGGAATGGTTTATACTAACTGTGCGACCTAGTTCTTTCTTCCATTGGCAATGGTTTTATGCTCAAAAAAGAACCAAAAACACCAAAAACATCCAAAAACTCATTATTAATCCATAATATATCCATGAAAAATAATTAAATATAAATTTGTAGGATCATTTCCTTATAGAAAAGCTGGGATCTTAACTTTTTATTTTTTTATTTTTCACTTAAATTTGTGTCTCCATGATAATTATTATATGAATATTTTCCAAGGGATACCTTTTTCTTTGTGGGATCTTCCCCTCCATCCACTAGATATATAGTTATTTGGTTTAATACACATTATAAATTTATAATTTGGTTTTACTCATGATGGGTAGGCCATCACATAACCTCCCTTCTTAGATATAACTAAGTGAAATATCCACTAGAAGATGTCTCAATTCATATGAATCACATTTACTGATTGTCATACATCCATGGTTTCCCATCAGGTTTATGTATCTATCTAGTAAAAAAAATATTCTAGAATATTTTCATTAAATAATTAGGTTATCAATATAATAAGGAACTACCATAACCCTTTAATGTGACAAATATTTCAAGGATATTTATCATAGTGATATTTTTTAGAGGAATAATAAACGTTTGATAAGAATAAATGTATGATGGTTTTCAAAATCAAAAAATTAGTAGGTTTTAGGGAAGTAACATCAGTACATTATAGTTTCGTTAATCAAATATCATAATAAATATCCAAATTTTTTCAATAATCATGTCTCAAGAAAAAGTATAATCAATTTATATTCTATCAATTAAGTATTATATTTGTATAAATGTTTACGTTTTTTCCATTATACTACTCCCTTATCATTTGGTCAATTTTTATAAACAGACTTCTCACAATATTTTTATTTTCATTTAGATTTGAAAACAAATCCTATGTGTCATTTTCATCAAATATATTCAGCTCTTCATCCATCGTTTCTATCAAATCCTCTTGTTACAATGCACCATCAACACTTTTGGGTTCAACATTTGAACACTAACTACTAATAAATTAATTAAATATATATTTCTATGATATATTTAAAAGGAATGATTAATGATTAGTCATATCCATGCCAATTTTTAAAAATAAAATAACTAATAACATCAATAATTTGAAACTAAGATCATATTAATGTTAAATAATGATTGTATTCCTTAAATCGATCATCACTTTTTTTGTTTCCTTATATATATTCTTAATGAGGATCCCTATAGAATTTGAATATGATCTTCCCTCTTACATGTATCTATGGGATTCACTAGATCGCCAAATTACATGGTAAATATGTTCCAAACCTCAGCTATAATACAATATATCATGTCACTAAGGAGGATAGGATTATAGATCCTTGAGGGGGGGGGGGGTATCTGAAAATGACTTGGTTATTAATTTCACACACCTAAAACTCATGTTCCATAATATATATACAATAATAATTGATTTTCCCTAATCACGTGTATTTTTTAAATGAAAAAGAAAATTTCTTTATTTATATCCCATGTAAACCTTGACCATGAAATTATACAATAATTTTGATGACATCTAATTGGTTAGAGAGTTTCATTTTTCAATTATAAAATTTCCCAAGAAAGTGATTTGAAGTATTTCCACTTAAATTATACCATATGATTCATGAAAATACAACTCATCTATGTCATAGAATATAACATTCAAGAGAAACATTCAATTGATATACTTTTGTCATTAAATATTATATTCTCTCATTAAAATTAAATATTTATTATTTTGGTAAATAGAATATTTAAAAATGAAGAACAATAGATCATGAGAGTCTAAAATAGTGGATTCCCATAACATATTCCCCATAATGGACATATAATAAAGTGTAAAAGAGCCATCACGTGAGTAGTTAATTAAATAGTCTTCCGGGCTTCCTTTATATTCTTGACTATCAACTATCATGTCTCCTAAAAACCACGTATATAGGATGACCATATAATGATTAATCAACTCTATGCATTCCCTGATATAATAGTTGATGGACTAGTTAATAGGAATGTGAGTAATAAGGATTTTACCACTTTTGAATAATTAGTTTCCACAATATATGAATTTACATTGAACTGTTTCTAATTTTGGAGGTCAATATGAATAGTCTTGACCTTTGCTATAGTAGAATACAATTTTGTATAATACACACTAAATCCAATATCACAGATCCCCTAATGGAAAAAATGTAAAATATAATCCATTTTTCTATATGTATTCTATACTATATGACAAATCAAATCAAAATATACAGTATAACATATATTTAAGGATTATTTCCATTTAATATCAAACTTCCAATAAATCCTAAAATATTTTAATGTTATTCCAACTTGTGTAATATAATATATGGTAACATGTGATACTATATCCAAATATATTTTTGGTTATATTACAAAACATTTTTGGAAAGGTATCATCAACATCACACTATTTCGAACCATATGAAATACCAAGTGAATAATTATCCTAGACTCCATTTGGATAAATCTAAAGAATTTTAATGAACCTCTCGAAGTTTTCTAAAACTCATTCCCTATTCTGTTAACAAAAATGTTTGAACACACAGGCCTTCAGAGCATCGAAAACCAATACAAATAATGGTATCCATAAATGTGTGAAATGAGTATCCTATATAAAATAATTAATTCAACTCAATCCAAAAGGTTTCAAGAAATATCTCCATATAACACATATATCTCTATAAATTGTTCAACCAGTAACAACATAAACAAGCATGAATTTTCTTTTGATCACTTTTTCCAAGACATCGAGTGACCAAGTGACATGGAGTACGTCAATCACATATAAATAAGTCATAAGTTAATTAATCTATAAATATAGACTAAACTAGTAGATGAATAAATCTTTTTTCATTTTCCGTTATAGATAATGTCATCTCATTTCCCCCATATGAAATTATAAGCATGTCATGTGAAGTATCTTGTCATGGGAATATATTTCCTATGACAATCTATATAGAGAGACCATATATCATAATATTAATATTATAGGATAAATACCATCATGGGGAAGGTCCAATTGATGACATGATCAAAAACATACATAACCACCACTTATTAGTAAATAATCAAGGATTTCAAAAGAATTTTTTCAATGTTTAATGATTCTCAAGTTTGGTATCTCACCAACCAAGATAGAGGGGACTCAAAATATGAAACATGAAAACCTAGTATACCAATGACATTGTGTATGAATGTTAATGAGGAATTATTAATGGATTTTCTAATTAACAATAAACATTATATGGCTAATGGGAATATTACATATAATTATACAAGAATTGTAAATATAGTAACCTTATGATTTAGTTATTACCAATAACTTTCCATGATGAAAATCAGTTAGAGAAATCTCATTGTATTACTTTTTTAGGCCAATTATAATTTCAATTCATGATATATATATATATCATCATACTTATATATATATCCAATTCAATGAATAAGAATGCATGGATGACCTTCATTGTAACATGATGCATTTTATATTCTTAAAATATTTTATAAATACATAACCAAACCATAAATAAATTACTTTGTAACATATTAAATATAATAGACTACAAGAGAGAACATATGATTGCTATTACATTTAGGTTTTTCTATGCACGATACCTCTCTTTACAATTCCATCCACATCTCAATGTGACAATATGATAAAATATCCCCACTAAACTCTTTATTAGGTAACATAATTAATGTAATATTGTTTGAATAATGGTGATTCTTTGGAATAATATTCCAAATGTTTAACTATTTGAACATATTTAAACACCTTGAATTTGTAACAGTTATAGTTATCATGTCATTAACTTCTATTTTCTACTTATAACTCCTTCTAAAATAAAATTTATAATCCTTGAAATAGTTTCACCAAAATATTTATTTGAAATATTTTTTAAATTATTATAACCATTTACATTAATACTTTTCCAGAACATCCTTAAATAATTTATTTGTAATGTAATGTTAACATTATTATAAAAGAAAAATATATAACGTTCAATTTCACTTTACCATTTTACTCTATCATCTTTTAGGATATTAGTTGAAATTCAATTTAAATGTTTTTTATGATAATAATCTATTTTTTTATCTTTTAAGTTATATAATTTAAAAAATATTTCCAATTGTATCATAGAAAAAAATACAATTAGAAAATCAGATTAATGAAAAAAATCATTTTTATTCATAAAATAACATTCATATCCATGAGTGTGAATATTTAAGAAATAAAATATTGTATCCATATCATATTTTGTAATCTATGTGTCTGTGAAACTTTACTTAGAGGAAAACTCTATTCATTTTATACATGTTATAGATCATGGATCATTCAAAATAATGTCTAAAAAATGACCATCACATATAATTTATAAAAACAACACATTAAAAAACTACACTTCTTATAATATAAGCTGATTATTATGCTAAAAAAATAATCCTTATTTTTATAAAAACAATCCTTAATATATACATTTCATCCAACAAAAATAACGAAAAAACACTTTATCCACAAGTCAAATGGATAAATAATATTCTCAATTTCATCCCTATGATCAATTCTGAACTTTTAAATATATTAATGTAACTTATGAAACATATAGTTAGTATCAAATACATATTAAAATAAAATTATCGAATTCCATAACATTAATACGTAAGGTTGAATCACTATGGGGATTCTTGAAACCCTTCAAATTTTTTGGATTTTTCCTTGTCAAATTTCCATGTTTTGCTTCCTAAAATCACTAACATTCCTTCAGTTTCTCTGTTTTAGTTGAAATTTTTTGAATCCCCAGGATATATCCTCATATATTTCATTCAAAAAAATTACCCTTCTCAATAAATACCATTATTAAGGAATATAATCATAGTCATATAATGTTCAAAATTTAAATACAAAACCTATTGTGAGAGTTTGGGTAAAACATTTATGAACAAAATAATATTGTTGTTTATAATGATCTATAAGAACCCTTCAAATAATGACTTTAAAATGATGTATGTGGCCAGATAAAAATTAAGATGTAAACCTAGTCACCATAATTCATTTAATAACTGAATCATGTTGAGTTTCTTATTAGTTACTAGTGATCGTTCTTCCATCTTGTATAGAGAGAGAGAATTTGACACTTTATACCTCTCATACCTTGTGTTTTACTATACAATTTTTTTAGATTTTCAAACATCACATATGAATCAATGTTATATTATTTATTTTGATGTTATGGTTTGGTGTCCATGAGCATAATAGTGTACAATATTAGTGGATTATATAGATTCTTTTCATAAGTATTGATTTCCATTAATTTAATGACTTCAACAATCAGGTTCTTCTGAAGATGTTTCTCTAATACGTATAATTTAAATTATTTCTTAAGATTTATTATTATGTTTTGGTATAGGTAAATAAAATTACTACCATGATTTTTATCCTAATATAAGATAAATCTCAAGGCCAACATTGAAGAAGATTATGATTCATGTATCTACAAAATAATATTTTATTAGATGTGTAGCATTTTTTACATCAATGTAATGACTATTTTTATTAAATGGACCCCGACTAAAATGATTAAACTATTTAAATTTTTCATAAAAATTAGTATGATAACATTAATATATTAATAAGATTTTGGTTATATTAATATTTAGCTGTTTAAAATGTTATTTAGTTAGAGAGACATCCCAATCATGTCAATTGTTATCATTCTTAATTGATAAAAAACGCTTAATCCAATCCATTATATAGATAAAATCAAATCTATTCCACCAATGATAAAATCATATTAGGGTGTTAATTCTAATTTTAACCTAAATAAAACACCATGAATGGGAAACTAATCATGTTATGGTCACTCATTACTTTATTTCCTTACACAAGAAAATTTTGGGGTACCCATATTTGGAATGACATATCGAGTTGGGTGATCGAGGTCCAGAGAAGTTACACATTGGAAGGAATTTAATACATAGTATTTTCCATGAGATTTAATATCATTATTATTATATATAATATTCTCTTTAAGTATGCATGTTTATAATGATCTAGTTTTTGAATTATATTCCTTCCACCAAAACATTTTGTTTAAACTTTATTAATGTTCATCTCTTTAAAATTTCATATATTTGTTTACTATCCAAACCTAAATGAAAAATATATTGAGATACATCCAATATCATCTTATGAATTAGGATCATAAAAATATTTAATGTAAAGGTTTAAAAATATGTTAAATTGATAATCCCCACATGAGTAATCATGGAGCCACAAATATCCAAACTTTACTTTTTTAGACAAGGTATAAGGGACCAGGTTTGTTAAATGTATGGACAATGTCTGTCTACCCAGGGATACATTACTCAACAGAGATATCAATTCCATATTAATTATAATATGTAATATGTATAATCAATAATTAACTTATTTATTGATGCTCATAACCAGATACATGGAAAATTAAAGGTAGAATAAAACTAAATCCATTATTATTCCAAGCATGTAACTCCTTAAATGTATGTAAGATAACATATCAGTTGTTATAATTTCTAAACTATGGAATAAATACCAATTAAAAATATAAAAATTATATATATATAAAGAATATAATATATAAATAAATTTTATATTCATAAATTTATAAATGATAAAAACTAATTAGGAAAAATTCATAAATACTGCTAAAAATTACACTTTATATTTTAGCTAGTATTACAAACATTCCATATATTAATAAAATTAAATATATAAATTTATTTCTAGTATGAATTATTTTATATTTTACATTATATTAAATTTCAATTTATTATATGATATTAAATGGATTATAAACATTCCATATAATTTTATAAAAGCTATGACCATATTAATATTAAATATTATGGATATTAATTTAAAAAACATGTAATTAATAAATAATTAAATAATTATAAAAATTTATAATTATTTATTTTATAAAAAACATTATAAATTAAATAAATGTCCAAAAATAAATTTTATAATGATTTATAGTAATTTTGAAAATCATATAAATCAATTCATTATGTAAATTTATCAAAAATAAAATATACTTATTAATCATATTTATCGATATAAGGGGAGTGAAAAAATAATAATGACAGTATCGAAGCGCTTAAACAATTTAAGCACTATTAACAATATTTTTCATTGGATAACCCAACAACCCCCAAATTATTTGTGACTAGAATAAGGAAATATTGGTATATGCTAGATATCACTCTATATGATATACATCTCATGCATGGTTAGCCAACATATGTTGATCTCAATATTCCCTGGTTATCAAACCTTATGATATTCTATTGTTATAATATAGACTAGTTATCTCCAAGTATACTATACCCTTCAACAATAAATCAATGTCATATTTATGAAAAATGAACTTTTTTAATTCAGAACAACTCTATCATTGGATATGATATATTAGTTCAATACAATATGGAAATCCAAAAACCATAGGACATAAAATGAGTCTTATTTTATGAAAGTGAATAATATTTCAAAAACTATTATTTCTGTCATAATTTCAAAAAAATACTATGATATGTATTAGATACAACTGAAAATATAATAAGGAATAATTAATAAATTATCATAAGAACAAAAATGCTTAAATCCATAAAAACTAATAAAAATATGCTTTTGAGATTGAATTCATATGAAATATATAGCAAGAATGTGTACCCTACACTAAAATTTAATGTTGTCATTTACTTTGATCTATCCAAAATGTGGATCATTAAGGAAAAAAATGATCTTCCCTCAAAGGAATATCCATGGGAAATACCAGCTCACCCAAAAAAATTGCATAGTCCTTAAAAGCCTCCAAGATATGATAATATCATTTGTTGCTATGGAGGATTGAAGTATGGATTTTTAAGATGGAGGTATTATCAACCAATGTATTCCAAAAGGATTACACACTACAATGACTCATGGATTTAAATTATTTGTATAGGATACAAGGATACTCTCTGAGAAAATTCATTTTATTATGTGCTTCATAGAAATATTAGTAAATTCCTTCAGCTACCCATCACATAAACCTAACTTATCAACTCTCAATGTGTTTAAATGATGTATAATTGGTTAAGGATTTTGATATTATTATATCATAATGTACCAAAACCTTAATTTATTAAACTAAATAACAAATAAATCATTTCATATGTTTCATTGAACTACAACTCATATATTTCATAATATAAAACATATTCAAGTATACTTAATATGTTATCATAATATCACAAATATGATGAAATCAAAAGATTAAATGAAAGAATTATTTATATATATTTATTAAACTATGATATATATTATCAAACAATAATATATAAAATGGATTTAGAGAATATTTCCCTTCAATGTAAGTTTTATAATCCTTTTTAGGTCACTATTTATTCATTTGGTCAATAATTTTTTCTAAGTATTGACTATTAATTTCATCCATGCTCAAGCCATTCATTATCAATATAAATTTCAAAATGAATATTAAAATCCTAAATTTCCACTACTTCAAAAAAATATCTCTCTTTATACCGATCATAATCACCAAATTTATTATCAATAACATCTATTAGGTGGTTATGTTTGAAATGAAGCTTGATTTTCTATGAGAACACATCAGGATAATTAATTATCATTCCATGATTATTGTTTCAATAATGGAAACATATTACACAATGTGAATATCTATATAATATACCCTCTTGTTCTATCTCATAAAACATAACCCAATATTTTCTATAAAATTGGATATTATATAATATACCAAGTAAATTAGAAATTTCCATGTCTGTATAATTCCCAAAACACAACTCATTATACATATTGATCAAATTTTGTAAGATTAAAATATGATTTAAGATGTTTAAAACCAATGTATTAGAATCGATCTAAAAGTATTTTAAAGCTAAATGTTCTATTTAAAATGTTCTATAAACTATTTCACCTGCCAATAGAGAATAAAAAAATCTACAAGGAAGTACCCAAAACATGGTTATTATTTTATTGAAAAAGCAAAGGAATAAGGTTGTAGATAGAATTCACAGATCGAGTGAAACTCTAAAAAACATGTTATTTCATAACCTTCATAAGGTCATGTGAATGATACATCCACAATGCATGACCAACTTTAGATCCCATGGAGCCCCTTTGAAAATCCCTTCTATTCTTGTTTAGGTGTTTAAGACATTTTTTGATCATGGGGAAGCTTCCATATGAGTTCCTTCGGATCAAGAATCTTGTCATTTAACAGGTGCCTGAAAAACCATTCAAAAATCCTTGAAAAATAAAGATAAAAACATACAAAAGTCTGAAACCTTTCATTGTCATAAATCATTATGATATATCCCCATACAGTTCGAAAGAAACCATAGAAGTCATAGTGATATGTTCCCTTGTTGTGCAAGAGCTCACCAACCTATCACTCTCATCACATAAAGAGATTCCTATATGTCCAAATAGTCATTCTCTCTCACCTTTGGCTCTAAAGACAAACAAAAGGGTTGTCCATGAAAATTCTCATGCATCACAAAAAGACCTCCTATTGGTCACGTGATACATCACCAATGGGGAGAGTGATTGTCTTATACAAAACTCGTTCAAATAAAAGAGAACCCAAACCCCTATGAAATAAATAAGGAAATCAATTGAAGTTCTTTCAAGGGGATGATACTCTAATTTTATGTGAATAGAGTTATGAACCTTGGGTGACCACTATTGATCATGTTAATCCAACCTCAGAAAGATAGCATGGTCCTAGAATACCCCTTTCTATGATATCTTGATCTCATAGAGGCCCCCTGACAAGCCACCTCTGTCTCGCATAATGTCATGTACAAGCATCTTAGATCATGTGAAATCCTTTCAACTGGCATCCTAATCTCACGAAGTCCCCTAGACATGTTATCCCAAACTTGAAAAATCCCCCTTTTCATGTCCACATGATTAGGAAAGTCCCATTTTTTGGACACTAATCCAATAATTAGGGTGTTGATGGGATGGTCTTTTGGTTGTAGAAAATAATGTGACACCCCCTGAATAACCTACAGGTAGATCATGCAAAGCACATTAATGCACTAATCAGACTCTAACTCAAATATATGAGATATATTTTGTAAAACAAAATGTTTAACTGGGGTAGTGGGACCAATAAATTTTTCATCCCCAACACAAAAAAAAGAATCTTTGAATCCACACACCAGTACATGTAGTAGTTGGAGCAGACTTCTTGGAGTGGCCAATATCATGTTAAAAAAAGTGCTTTTAGGTAAAATTCAGGGAACAACCTAAGGGATTACAAGGCATGAATCATAACTTTTCATGATCACATGAGTTTTCTTAATGGTCTTTTGGAATGTTATCTAGGTTATACAAAGGTTGTCCCACATATCTGCTAAATCCCACAAGACCTAAAAGAAGCTAATTCTGAATAAAACTAAGATACTTATGCAATAAAATTTAGAATTAGGACTAAAATACAAGACACTTACATGAAGAACATATATGTTGATCCTCATGTACTTCTTCATGACTCATCCCGATCATGCGAAAACACCAGGGTATGTACATTAAGTCTTGTGATGCACTCATGGAATACTATTTGGATCATGTAAAGTCCCAAATGCTTGTTTGAGAAAATAACATGCCCCCCCCCCGAGCATGCCACCCAAGTATCATGAATCCCTCTAGGATCACCATCTGTATCATGTAATGTCCCCATACTGGTCATCCAAATTATGTGATGGTGCCAATGTGTGTCATCTAGGTCTTGTGAAGTTCTATAGACTTACTAGAAATATTACAAGACACCCTCTGAGGATTTTGGATAGGTTTCTCGATGACACCGTGAGAGGTTATAAAGATCACATGACATCCCCTAGGCATGTCAGCCTGATCATGGAGTACCCTCCCAATAGGGCATCCCAAATCAAGTAGTGGACTCTAGGACATGTCAACCAATACCTATTATGTACTTCTGATAAGTCATCCTTGATCATGAAATATAATTCATATATGAAACTATGATTATTTGAAGTCTTTCAGACTAGTTTACTGGATCTTGTGATTATATTATGACAAGTATAAAATATAAACATACCTGACCATAAATCCTATGATTTTTCAGGTATGAAATGTTACAGGGCTATAATGAAACTAGGCCAGGTCAATCTGAAATCCTACTACATAAGAACTATTTCCACTTAATATATATGGGAACTCTCAGAGTGTAAACCCTGATCAGTGGAATAATATGACTGCCTATATACTAGGTAAAACTTATAGTGTATGCCCCAATCAGTGGCATAATACGACGACCTCCATAATAGGGAAACCATAGTATATAAGCCCTAATTTATGGCATAATATGATATATTCCATATAATAGGGAAATAATAGTGTGTAATCCCCAATTCATGACATAATATGATTTGTCTTACATACTCGGGATACCTCATTGTGTAAGCCCTGAGAAACTAAATAATGAGAACTTTTATTACTATAATAACTAGATACATAGGACTCCTTCCCAATACTCGATCTCAAATAGGCATCCACTTTGGTTAAAGTCCCCCAATGTCTTCGACATTCCAACCATTAAGACCCAATATCTCCCTTGAGATGATCATTCTTCCTCATTTATCAGTAGACAGAGAAGACAACCCAACTATGATGAATCTGATTCATAATATAACAAGTATATTTAGGATGACTTCTTAAGGCCTAATCACTATATTAATCATCCAAGTGTCTATCCCAAAACATAAGTGTCGACTCCATATGTAGTGATACTGATTACTTGATATCCCTTTTTTCCCACACCGAGCATGGGAAACGTTGTCTTAGGGAGTTGAAATGGTTATATCATTCACATCATCCGTCTCCAATAACTAGGTAATCCCCAAAGTGTACTCCCCAATTAGTGACACAAAATAACTACTCCCATATAAGGGAATAAACCTCTGGTTAAGTCCTGAGGGAATGATCGAACTCCAATAACTCTAATTCCTACCATAATCAGGATTTGTAGGATTACACATCAAGGATCCAACACATGTACCTCGTGCCTTTGTTTCCTCTTATATATCCTATTATCATGACATAAACTTTCATGTGTTTAGTAAACTATGTGGTTTTTTATTCCCATTATATGTAAAATATATGGGATTCCTCATAAGGATTAATCCCATATTCAACATATTAAACACATCCCATATAGTAGAAAATTCTGAAGCACCATGCGATACCTCTTCAATATATAAGTATCTACCCATTAGGGAATGTCGATGAAGAACCTTAGATATATACATATGGATGAAGTAAAATATACCTGTTCACATATTATGGAATTTATCTTTTGGTCATTTTTTAGGGTAACTAGTTCCATATTTGGATTAAGAAGAGATTCTTGAACATATCTTATATCTATAATAGTTTCCTAGAGTAGGAAACAATTCCCCCCAAAAGGGTGTTATGAGATCGACCTCCCATCCTCTTAACCACTGTGAGTTCATAAGTTTCATTGGGTCTGAACACCAAAATTGACACCAACCTTGGGAAAGTAAATCTCCACCCTGTGATAGATGTAGGAACTATTAGGAATTTATATTAATAAAAATAATGTTGAACCTAACATAAATGATTGTGAAATCCATTAAACCCCCAAAATCAACCATCAATACAAACTAAATACACCCTAGTTGTATCCATTCTGATGAATCAAAAAAAAATGGCAAACCTAATGGAAACTCATTTAACCCTGGAACTTAAATTACAAGATAAAAAGTATAGACTACCCAGTTCTCAATATTCCCTTTTGTTTTTGGTCATCAAGGTCACCAAGTTCTGTCTTTTCTGAAGAAATAAAAATAGTGAACCCAACTTGAAACTCTAAAATAATAGAATGATCGGTTTAACATATATCAGTCCATGTTTTCTTCATATCCCACAAAAATATGGAAAACCTGAAGTAAATATTATGGAAGATTCATTATAGTTAAGGTTTTTAGGACATATGACCATCCTCAATTTGAAAATCCCAAGGAAGTAGACTAGATGGATTGGGAATAAAAGGTAAATTAGGTAACCCATACATATCCGATTGAGGAAATAACATACCAATAATGATACTCAGTAGTGAATTTGTTCCATGCTGTCTTTATGACTGCAAACACTTCTCTTCCAAAAAACCCTTAGATCTGATATGTCTTCATCTAGTGATTTGTTTCTATAAAATTAGCTAAAAATTCAACCCCTATGGGCATCATAATGTACTCAAACACCCAAAATCATCAACATAGGGTGTAAAATGGAATGGTTTTGGAATACCATCGACACAGTATTATCATGACCCTTGAGTCTTCCAATGGGGGTCTTCAAGTGATAATATTGTTGAGTTTTTACTATCCAAATAAAGAAGTAGTAAATCTAGTGTCACTTATCACCACCACAAACAACTTCATGAGATTATCCCTAAAGAACAAAAATTACAACATTTAGTATCTAATGACAGTGGACTAAGGAGTCAATTTTGCCTCCCATATAGTTCAAGATCCACCGAGTAGGGCTCCTATCAACCACACTCTCTAGTTAAATCCCACTAATACCCTTAAGTCACTTGCTAAGGGTACCACCCGACACACAACCACTTATGATACCCATGCATGGGAAACAAGGAAGACACATTGGGTAAGGTTGTTTTTGGATAATCATGAGTGGGCTAATATCCCCACTCCCACTCACGATTTATACTAGAATATTCTAGTAGTAACCGGTGTGTAAGATCATATTTCTACTCACTCAGAAGAAGTTTGTGGTCATATTATAGCAACAATCATGGGGGAGGTTCATATCCCTACCACGATGCATAATTTCCATCAGCATATTTCTTTGTTAGAGGGAGGACATAAGTGGGATCATATTCTCACTTAAATTGAATATATCTTCTAGTATATCATAGAGATAGAAAATTTGAAAACTAACATTCTTGATCACACATTGCTAAAGTGTAAATACATCTTGGAAATATATGAATAACTCACTTATAATATTCTGACACTAGTATAGATACATGGATTGGTGAATGATCCAATCAATACAAATAAGGAATCATTAATCTCTTATCAGTATGAACAATTGATTGTTTTAGAGAAATCACAAATTCTTTCTACTTTCCTAATGGAATACCTAAATATTCCTATAAAGGACGAAGCACCAGATTAGGATTATATTCTTGTTCCAATCTAGGCTCTCCATGTAAGAGTGGAACATGCCTTAGGACAGGGGAACATTCATAACAAATAAGACTAGAGGAATATTCCAAAGGCCAAATATGGGGCACACATCCCTATTTTGGCTAGGGATCACCAAGTGAGAGTGACACATGCCTCAAGATATCCTCATATTACTATTGAAGAAGACCATTAGTTTATTCCAAAGGCCTAGGATCGTGATTATATCATCATTATAGATAGGTATCAAAAAGGAATCATGGAACATGCCTCAGGGAGGCTAATATTATTTCTAATGAATCTACCTTGAATATCTTAGTAGATCACAAAAGCCAGGCTTGTATCCCTATTTCTTCTAATGAATGCCTGCATCATCATCCTTGCGAGTATTTACAAGTGGAGGCTCACATCCCTTCTCCCATTCTGTAGGTCAATTCATATAATCTTACAAGGAATTCATATTAAAACTATTCTCATATAGTAACACCTATAGATTTTGTGAAATATATTTTTGAATTTATTTATTCTTTTTTATATTTTTCATATCACAAAAAACTGAAAATATATTTTTTATATTAAATAACTATGTTTGGATTTATTTATATGAAAATACAAGTTAATAATGAACTAAAAAATAACATAATTTTTCTCATGACCTGACCCTACCGGTCTCGAGCGACAACTACCCCAAGCCTGCCTCCATAGGCTAGGGATGGCGAAAAGTTCCGAATGCGTAACAATCTTAGGGAGGCCTTCATCTATGTACCTGTACACACACACACACACACAGCCCACTCGATGCAGAAGTGTAGAGTAAAAAATAAAACCAAAGGACAAAAAAATATAACCCATCCACAATCATGAATCAACCTATAAATAGTACAAGTAAAGTGTTGAAAAGTGCTGACAAGATAACTGAATAGTAGAAGGAAAAAAAGCACCCAACTAGAATGGCACCACAACCTGGAGAAATGTAAAATAAAGTAAAAAGATGGTGAGTCTCACACCTGGAAATCCTCCTACGACTACTGAACGCAGCCCATGCTCCTGTGTCCTCTACGCTTCTCTATAGTCTCAATTGACCTGTCCGTCATATTCAAGGGCACACCAAGTGCGGGAAAAGCCGAAGCATGGGTGAGTATAAAGATACTCAATAGGATGAACCGAATACCCAAGGGAGAAACAAGGGTGATACTAAAATGGTGAGCAGTAGACAGAACAAGAACAGTGTTAGAGTACAATATTGAGAGATTGTAACTCAACCCGACAAGAGAAAAGAAGCTGGCTCATCCAACCAAGAGGAGCTAGATATGGAAAGCATGTGTCATACCACACATGTCTTCTCCCCTCGTAGAAGGAGAGTAACTGAACCACAAAAGTGGGAAAAAAAGTATGTTGTATATATATGCTCATCTAGAAACCCGAATGTGTGTGTAATGGGATCTCTATCTCCAAGATTAGCCCAAGATAAGTCGCCTAAATTTCAAAAGATATTAATCACAGATTCCAAATAGTCCCACAAGCCAAAGATTCCTTATAGCTAAACTATAAAACCAATGTTCCTGCTCTAGTAATCACGGAGAAAAGTCACTGACTAGCCTCATAGAAAGGGTTGAGTCTGAAAGAAGTCGTTGGGTAACCCACTACCCAGCCCAGCTAGAGGGTAAACTCTAAGGTTAACAAGTAACCCACTACCCATCCCCACGAGAGGGTAAACCCTAAGATGAGCGGGTAACCCCCTGCCTAGCCCCGATGGAGGGTAAACCCTAAGTTCAGCTGGTAACCCACTACTTAACCTCACTGGAGGGTAAACCCTAAGGTCACCGGGTAACCCACTACCCAGCCTCATTGGAGGGTGAACCCTAAGAGGTCAACGGGTAACCCAGTGCCCAGCCTCATTGGAGGGTAAACCCTAAGGTCAACGGGTAACCCACTTCCTAGACTCACTGAAGGGTGAACCCTAAGAGGTCAATGGGTAACCCAATGACTAGCCTCACTGGAGGGTAAACCCGAAACTGATCTGATATCTCCTTACTACCCGTGCCATCACTGTGTGTCACTAGAACTGCTACTTGCGTAGGTTTAGAGTGCATCAAAGGAACCTTCGACCAATTCCCTTTAATGTTTCCACATTTATTGAGATATCCAAAGAGGCTCCGCTCTCCAAAACCGATTACACCATTTTAATCCTCGTGGTAAAACACGCGAGATAGACTATTTACTTGTTGGAAACAGGCTCCCAATGGAAATGTTATTCAACACTAATTTATGACCATACGGTTTCTCGTGGGGCCCTTACCTCGGTCCCAAAAAAGGTAGAGCGAACTGCGCCATCGTGATGCTCTCAGAAAAAACACGCCAAAACTACTATTCATACGCCCCAAATGAACGTCTGATGAAAAAGTCACAGTATGCAACACACAGCTTAAAAGAAAACCCATGGGGCCCACACCTCAACTCTAAATTCAGTGCCTGAAACCACCCCGGTCCACTTTGCCTTGATGCTAGGGTCACAATGCCGCTGATAGTGCCTAAAACAGACTCCAGATGCAGAAGCTGCAACTACCCGTGTTAAGAAAACGTGGCCCTATGGGGCCCATAGCTCGACCTCAAAACACGGCATGCAAATCGTACCATTGTATTCCTTGAAGATAACCATGTGGAATATGCTATTCAAATTCCTTGAATGAACTTATTAAGCATAAGTCGTAGAAACAAAACATACGCCCGAAAGCCGCGTTGTGGGGAGCACGCTTCGGGCCCGAATTTAGGCGGGCAGATTGCGTTGTCGCAATCCCCTCAGAAGAACACTCAGAAACGAGTACTCAAACACCCCAAACGGGTGTCGGGTGAAAAAGTGGCATTTCACCGTAAAACATGTGAACCAGGACCTATGGGACCCGCACCTTGTCTCTAACCCGAATACTCCGGAAAGAATCTCAAAAAGTCTGCACGAGGACTAGGGTCACGCTGCCGCATACGGAGCATCAATCAGACATCCCAAGCAGGAGTTAGGTATGATGCAATAATATTTAATTAATTAATTAATTAATTAATTAATTGCATTAAGCACTTAGTACCACAGTGCAACAAAACCAAACCGAAAGGGTTCCGAACCAACTTTCTAAGGACCGTCTCAACTCTAGAGCCACAACACCTTTGACGACACGTCAAAATGACATCCAGATCGCGAGCCACGTCCGTCACAACTTTAATAATAATTTAATATTATTAATTTAAAGCATTTCTGGTCACCTGTATTCTGGTGAAGAACCGAAGAACCCCAAAACCCAATATAAAAGGTCCTTCTCAAAGAGACGGAATCACTTCCATTGATGGCGCGTCAAACTAGCACGCCTTTTAAGAGATACGGCCCCTTGATCGCAAGGGGCCCAACGGGGCCAGTTCATCTCAGCCGGCCCTGTCCGAACCGCCGGCCTGTGGCCCAGCCGGGGGTCTGGCCCGACTTTCCGTGGCCTGCTCTAGCAATACTGAAAATGCCTTAGGTCCGGTTCTCCAAAGCAGACCAGCCCATGGCCGGTCTTCTCCACGTCGCGCCAGCAGGACCTGCCGAACGTGGGTCCTTGTTTCTTCTACACACCTGAGGTCAGCGCCTCGGGTGCTCTGCCCCAGCTGCAACCGACTGAGACCGTCACCTCCACCCGCCGACCGCACTACTGTACGTCGGATCGCCAAACGCACCACCGTACGCCGACCCACCAAATGCACCGCCATACGCCGTCCCGCCGAATGTCACGAACGCCTGTGCCTCCCCAATCTACCACACCGGTGGACGCCTCCGCCTGACCCTGCTCGATCGACGCCCTCTGGAGCCCGCGGCTTCACCTCTTCCCAGACTCACTGACGCCGCCTTCTTCCTCACCCATCAACCTTCTCTGCTCCTCCACCGAACGCTGCCGCACCGCACCGGTGGCACCTGAGCCCTCTGCTTCGGTCACACCTCATGCTCATCCTTCATACACCGCCCCTTGCTAGAGCTGGACCTTCATCCAGTCCCCCGGACCACTCTGGTGGTTGAAAAAATTATCCGAAACGGGATTCAAAATTTTCAGGGTTGAATCTTTGCAGTGCCGCCCCTTGTTCATCGATCCGTCACGGTTTTGGCGCGTCTGATATTTTGGATAAAGAACGCTCAAGAATAGGATTTAGAATGGGGATCGGATGATGTCCGTGTTCGTTTGGCCATCATCCAAATTCTAAATTTGTTGAATTTAAACAACATAATTGAAAAATTCTCAAGAAAACAATGAAGGTGCAAAAATTTACCAAGAATCTTACCTCTAATCGGTCGTGCGTTGTTGGTGGTGCATCCACAACGCCCCCACTTCGATCTATCAAAGTTCTGGATGAGATCCCTCCTCGATCCAACGAAGAACGGGGAAGAACAGTTGAGAGAGAGAGGGAGAGAGATAGAGAGAAGAGGAGAGAGATGGGGGAACTCTAACTCCAACTCCTTATTTTTCTATTTATAAAAAAATACGCTTAGCGCCGAATCCGAAGCTCTCATGCCCTATCAATTTATGTCACTCCTAGGAAAAACACCCCACTTCAAACTCAAGGAAAGTCTCAGATTTCCATTCTGAGTATTCGTTCAAAAGTTATTCGAAAATAATTACATTGATAAAAAAATCACTAAGTCATTATTTCAAAATGATGATTTTTCCACTGAGTGACATCTCTCACAGCAAGCCTATGCCCACAACTTTTACACCCCACCTAGGGTAAATGGCATGCTCCAGACGCAACCGTGCCCTCATATTCTTGATCTGATCTACCATCAATACTACAAATATGACTTTTATCAGCACTAAAAATGGAATTCAATAGTTCTAGAAAAGCGCTGTTAATGTCGGCGAAGATAGGGGGTCCCCTTTATCAGCACTAAAAAAAGCACTGATAAAAGATACCTTTTTCCAGCACTTTTTTAGCCCTAATAAATGTAAAAAAAATTAAAAAAATTAAAAAAATACTGCCAATCTCAGGGGGGGTTATATCGCTTGAGCCCCCCCTTTATCAGCGCTTTGCTGCTCCTCCAACGCCCGCATGCACGACCTAGACCCTTTATCCGTGCTACCCCTCTAACTCACCCCTACGTGTGCGCCCCTGCCTCCACCCGGATTTGACCTCGAGACCCCCCCCTGTGGACCTATAGCCTTTTCCACTCACCTATATTGATTTTTTCTCTTATTTATGTTATATCTATTTATATATATATATATATAATTAGATATATTTATTCGTATAGTAATATATATTTATATTAATATATATAGTTATATTGATATATATATATATAGTTATATTAATATATATATTTATAGTTATATTAACATATATATTTATAGTTATATTAATATATATTTATAGTTATATTATTATATATATAGTTATATTAATATATATATAGTTATATTACTATATAGGTATATAAATATTCATATATTGGTATTTTAAATAAAATGGATATTATTTATTATTTAGATAAAGCTAATATATTTTATATGTAAGTATGTTTAATTATTTATTTAAAAAATTAGATTTTTAGGTGTGAATATATAAAAAATATGTACATATAGTTATATATTTGATTATAAATAGCAGTTCATTATAAAAAATGATAAAATTTCAAAGACATAATATGAATATGAATATGAATGTAATACCTTGGAATAAATTTAGTCTCTACCAACCAAATCCAATAATACCCCCTCAAACGAGGCTGAAAATCTAAAAAATGTTAAAAAATCTGGGTACCCCGACTAAAAACTCAGTTTTGGAGGCCTTCTGGGCCTTTTTTGGACCTAAATAAACTTTAACCAGGTTACACTCTAGTTATAGAGACATAGAGCTTGTCGCAGGATTCGATTTGATATGTGGTAGAACTCAAATGGACACCCGAATCAAAGGTTATGATCGTTTGAAGTTCGAGTTGCATTTTCAACATATTTTGGATCTTTTTTTAATATTTTTTTAATTTTTTTAGTCTTGAATTTGTTATTAAATTACTATTACACCATAATAATAAAAAAGTATTAATTAAAAATATTTTTTAAAATTTTTAATAATCCATTTTCACTAAATATCTTATATATTAAGTATATTAAGTGTAAATGTATATTTATACTTATCTAAAATATATTTAAAAATTATATATTATATTTATACCAATATAACTATATTGATATATTGATATATTAATATATTATTTTTAATTAATTTTTTTTAAGTCGGGCCCTTTATGAGCGCTTTTAAAAAAAGCGCTGATAAAGGGGTACGTTTATCAGTGCTTTTTTTAGGGCTGATAAAGGTACCCCCTTTATCAGCGCTTTTTCGTCAGCACCAATAAAGGGGTGGTGCTGGCCTTGCCCAGTTTTGTGGTAGTGCATTTAGGAGAAAACACAACCCCGCTACATGCATAGTATAAAAATACTTAATATTTTTACAAAATTAATTTAGGGCACACCGGGCCTCGAAATCGCATGTCGTTTTCGTGCCTACCTCTGGAATTATATGGAGAAATATTCCAATGTCTTACAGGGTAAAAACCAGGGGTCTACGTCAAATTCCATCCTTCAAGACATTCATCCCCAAAAAGAAAAACTAGGAAAAAAACCTCGGGATACATAGATCACACCTAGTTCTCACACTCCCATGAAAACTTGCACAACACCATGCTGGCACAACACACGAACAAAAGGGATGGTTCATACTTATATGGTTCGATACTTTTGATGACATGCATAAGAACGCGCACACACCTCATCAGCTACAACACATGGAATACATCGTGCGACCACTCCTACTATTGGGAGGATAGGGAAAGATGGTAGGCAACCTCTCAATTTCTTGCACGATTCCCAAATGGCCCAAAGAAACTCAGAGGACTTCCCCGGATGAACCTCTGCTTTCCACATTGCGATATAAATCATGATTTGTTCCTAGAACAGGGTCTCGTGATTCCCTCCTTCCGAATACCCATCTGGTGAAACACCCAAGGATATCCAGTCACACAAGTTTTCACAGTCGGTGCATCACAAATGATACAGTCTTACACGCTCAAAAAGTGGATGAGTCAACACCATTGGCTGCAGAAAATCCATACCCTCATGCTCCACCAAGGTCGGCTATAGGGACACCAGCTGCTATGTAACTTCCTACACTAGTCGAGCCTGTGAATTTTTTCTAAGGTAACCTGCTACAACACTTCCATTTTTCCGGAAGATAGACTACCTCGAAAACATGGTCCTGCATAAATTTCAACCAACACCGTCACCTCAGGTTCAAGTCTCTCTGGGTGAGGATGCACCTTAGAAACTGGTGGTCTGAGAAAACCACAAAGTGCTCTCCCAAAAGACAGCGTCTCCACATTCTTAGGGAAATGACTACCACTACTAGCACCACATAGTGAAACGCGTAGCTCTTCTTATAGGGTTTCCAACACCTTGACATGTACTTGATAATGGTATCAAGATTGACGTTGAGCACACAATGTACCAACAAATAGGGTAGGCAAGCAAACTCCTCCAACCACCAAAGACTAGACATGGGAAGCACGTGGCATACCTCACGTGTCTTTTCCCCACTTGGAATGATAGTATTACCAAAACAAGCACTCTTCCAAACCCAGTAGTGGCACCTCAAGAAAAGGGGGGTCAAGCAGAAAACCCCCACTAGAAAATCCAGAACCTGCTCTGAAACTCCACCTCACAACCCAGCCATGAATGCACATGTTAGAGGGACTCATAAAATGCACCTCAATACTCTCCACTTTGGGTGGTACTGACTCTCCCTCACAGTTGTGACCGCATCACAAAAACACGTCTCAGTAGGGGAAGAACCCCTCTCTCCCGTGCATTCAAAGCTACACCAGACAACACACACAAAGGGTTACACCGACGTCTTGTGTCACCATCGGTAACCCCTCAAACAAAGAGTTAGATGAAAAGATTACCTCATGTAGTGTCTAACAAGTTCTACTAAGAAAAGTATAAAAAGACACAGAGTGTACCTCTTATCATCTCATGTGATGTAGGATTTTAGACATCCATAGAACACAGCCGCCCATGGCCCCATCCTTCAACTCCCTGAGCCTGACATGGGCTGCATAATGGTGGTGGAAGGACCTCAAAAATTTGTATGCCAACCATAGTTATTCCCATTTTTCTACCAACACCGCCTCTCTAGGGACCACCCTGTCCTCACCTGGGAGTTATCTGATCACAAAACTGCCTCTGTCGTGGCGGTGCATCTACCCACTATCTAGAAAAATCAGCACATTGTTTGAGTAGTCTCACGCCCTGTAACCTCGCACATCACAAACATAGCACTAGTCCTCCCTGGGCTATCTTAGTGCTCTACGTTGTCCGTAACCATGTTCTTGAGTCTCATCGAGTGGAGACTTCCGGCGCTGAGGCCCTGCCAATTGACGCCCATATGATAGAAATTTCTCTGTCACCAGTGCCTACTCTAGTACCCTAAGATTGGTGAGGAAGCACAAGGGTGCTACGATGGCACAAATATCCTCTATAGAGACCTTACTCAAACTTCAGTGCTCAGAAGTTTTCGTCATGGACCATGTCTAAAGAGTACCGAGTAAGTTCTGTGAACCTAGTCGCGTACTCAGCCACTGCCATCACTTCCCACTGAAGCCCAAGTAGCTCCCGAAACTGTAAAAAGTGTAATTTGGATTGTTAGTACTCCTCAAAAAATAGTTTCTAGAAGTCATAACATGATATTACCGACTCATCGTGAATCTGAGTAACCCTAGATCTACTATTCCAAACTGCTTGGTGAAAAACCTGGTTGTCAAAGCCACCATCTAACATGTTAGTGTCTGAACAATCCTGATGCAGCAAACCACCAACTATATCCAACCCTTCACTATCTTAGGGTATGGATCACTATGGAACCTCAGTGGTCACTGATGCTGGAGCTCACGTAGCGCTCCCAGCCTGCGCACGTCATCGACCCTCGCTGCCGGTACTATGTTCTACTCCACAGGTGGAGGTGATACTGCTTGTACTCCTAGAGAAAGGGTAATAGTATGATGGATCTTGAACTGAGGCCTCATCACTCACGGAGTCTTCATCATGAACCAGAGCTAGAATCCTGGATGGCTATCATCACAGAGACATCCTGAATCTGATCAAGGAGTACCGCAGTCAAATGAGCATATATATATATATATATATCAATAAACGTTTGGGAGATAACTCAAGAAATATTGTCAAAGAATCAATCATATATGATGTTCAACACAAATTCCTTACATCAAGTGTCTCAGTGTGCCGAGTCGACAAGAGGATTATCAGGGTCCTCATGAATGGATACATCGGTCGCCACACCATCACTGGACTCCCTGGATTGAGAGCCGCTCTGGAGACATGTTAACACTATTTCCACAAAACATAACCAATTCCTTTTTAGGGACGTCCAAACAACACCCCAAGGAATGAACCACCTCTGATACCACTTTGTCAAGACCTATCCCTACCGGTCTTAAGCCGCAACTACCCCAAGCTCGCCTCCATAGGCCAGGGGCTGGCAACAACTGTCGAAGGAGTAACAATATCTTGGAGGCCTTTGCCTAAGTACCTGTACAGACACACACATGCCACTCGATGTAGAAGTGAAGAGTAAAAAAGAAAACCAAAGGAAAAAAAACTATAAACAAACCACAGTCATGCATCAACTTCAATATAGTACAAGTAAAGTGCTGAAAAGTACTGACAAGATAACTGAATAGTAAAAGGAAAAAACATGCGCCCAACTAGAAAGGTAGCACAACCTGACAATAGGTAAAAAAAGTAAACAGCTGGTGAGTCTCACACACGGAAATCCTCCTACGACCACTGAACGTAGCCCAAGCTCCTGTGTCCTCTATGCCCCTCCATAGTCTCGATTGACCTGTCTGTCGTCTGCAGGGGCACACCAAGTGTGGAAAAAGCCCAAGCAGGGGTGAGTATAATGATACTCAGAAAGATTCCCTAAAATATCAAAGGAGAAACAAGGAATATACTAAAATGGTAAGTATTAGAAAAAACAAGAACAGTGTGAGAGTAAAAAAGAGGGAGAGTGCATCTCAGCCCGACAAGAGAATGGAATAACGGTCGTCTAACCAAGAGGGGCAAGACATGGAAAGCACGTGGCATACCACGTGCATCTTTTCCCCTCCTAGAAGGAGAGTAACTGAACCCATGGAGTGGGAACTAAAGTAGGGTGTATATATATGCTCAAAAAGAAACCCGAATGATTGTGTAACAAGATATCTATCTCCAAGCTCATATTAAGAGAAGTCGCCAATAGTTCAAAGGATATTAATCCCCGATGCCCAACAGTCCTGCATGCCAAAGCTGACTCATCGCTAAACCATACAACCACAGGTCCCGCTCTGGTAATCATGGATAAAAGTCACTGATGAGCCTCATAGAAAGGGTTGTGTCTGAAAAAAAAAGTCATCAGGTAACCCACTCCCCAGCCCAGCTGGAGGGTAAACTCTAAGGTTAACAGGTAACCCACTGCGCAGACCCACGGGAGGGTAAACCCTAAGATGAATGGGTAACCCACTGCCCAGCCCCACTGGAGGGTAAACCATAAGGTCAGTGGGTAACCCACTGCCCAACCTCGCTGGAGGGTAAACCCTAAGCTCAACGGGTAACCCACTTCCCAGCCTCGCTGGAGGGTGAACCCTAAGAGTTCAACGGGTAACCCACTGCCCAGCCTCGCTGGAGGGTAAACCCTAAGGTCAATGGGTAACCCACTCCCCAGCCTCGATAGAGGGTGAACCCTAAGTGGTCAACGAGTAACCCACTACCAAGCCTCACTAGAGGGTAAACCCGGAACTGCTTAGATATCTCCACACTACATGGGTCATCACCGGGTGTCACTAGCACCGCTACAATGTGTAGGTTCGTAGTGCATCAAACGAACCTCCTACCAATGCCCTTGCATGTTTCCACATTTAATGAGATCTCAAAAGAGGCTCCGTTCTCCAAAACAGATTACACCGTTGTAATCCTTGTAGAAAAAAACATGAGATAGAATATTTACTCGTTTGAAACGGGCTCCGGATGGAAAAGTTATTCAACACCGAATTTTTCCAATACGGTGTCTCGTGGGGCCCACACCTTAGTCCCGAAAAAGGTCAGGAGAACTACTCCATCACGATGCTCTCAGAAAAAACTCACCAAAATGACTATTCATACACCCCAAACGGATGTCTGATGAAAAAGTCACAGTATGCTACACAGAGCAAAAAAGACGGCCTGTGGGGCCGACGCCTCAACTCCGACTTCAACGCCTGAAACCACCCTAGTCAACTTCTCCTCGATGCGAGGGTCACAACGCCCCTAACAGTGCCTAAAATGGACTCCAGATGTAGAAGGTGAAACTCCCCAGTTATGCAAACGGGGCCCTGTGGGGCCCACACCTCAACCCCAAAACATGCCACGTAGATCGTACAATTGTGTTTCTTTCAGATAACCACAGGGAATAGGCTCTTCATTTTCCATGAACAAACTTATGAAGCATAAGTCTTAAAAACGTAACAAACGTCCGAAAGCCACCTCATAGGGCCCACGCATCGGGCTTGAATTTAGGTGGGTGGATTGCGTCATCGCAATCCCCTCAGAAGAACACTCAGAAATGAGTACTCAAACACCCAAAACGAGTGTCAGGTGAAAAAGTGGCGTTTTACCGTAAAACATGTGAACTAGGACCTATGGGGCCCGCACCTTGTCTCCAACCCGAACGCTCCAGAAAGCATCTCAAAAAGTCCACACGAGGACAGGGGTCATGCTTCCGCTGATGGTGGGTCAATCGGACATCCCAAGCAGGAGTTAGGTCCGATGCAAAAATAATTAATTAATTAATTAATTAATTATTCGCAGTAAGCATTTCGTGCCACTGAGCTACGAAACCAAACATCAAGGGTTCCAAACCTACTTTGGAAGGATCATATCCACTCCAGTGCCACAACTCCTACGAAGGTGCATCAAATTGATTTCCGGATAGCGAACCATGTCAGTCACAACTATAATAATAATTTAATATTATTAAATTAAAGAATTTTGGGTCACCCGTTTTTGGGATCAGAACCCAAAAACCCCTAAACCCAACATAAAAATTCTGTCTCAAAGATTCGGACCCATAGCCGCAGACGACGCGTCAAACGGATGCGCCGTTTAAGATATATGGCCCCTTGATCACAAGGGGCCCAGCCGGGCCGGTTCACCCCGGCCGCCCGGGTCCGAACCGCCGGCCCGCGGCCCAGACGCGGGTCCGGCCCGACTCGCTGCGGCCTTCTCTAGAAAAACTAGACCCACCTCAGGTTCAGTTTTCTAAATCAGATTGGCCCGTGGCCAGTCTTCTCAGTGTCGTTCCAGTAGGACCCGCCGAACGCGGGTCCTTGTTTCCTCCGCACACCTGAGGTAAGTGCCTCGGGTGCTCCGCCCCAACAGCGACTAGCCGAGGCCATCACCTCCACCCACCGAACGCAACACCTCATGCCATCTCCCCGAATATCACGGCTTCCCAGGCCTCCACCCTTTTCCACACCGGCGGACGCCTCCGCCCGACCCTGCTCGACCGACGCCCTCCGGAGCCCGCAGCTTCGCCTCCTCCCAGGCTCGCCGACGCCACCGTTCGCCTAACCCACCGACCAACTCGTCTCCTCCACTGATCTCCGCTGCACCGTACCGGCCGCACACGAGCCCACTGATCCAGTCGCACCCCATGCTCAACCTCCGGTCGTTGCCTCTTGCTTGTACCGGACCTTCATCCGGTCACCCCGACCACTCCGGTGTTCAGAAAAATTATCTGAAATCGGATTCGGGATCTTCGGGGACGGATCTTCACACAGCCACGCCAAGCTCGTCGATCCGTCATTGTTTTGGCACGCCTGAAATTTTGGATGAAGAATGCTCAAAAATGGGATTTAGAACTGTGCTCGAATGATGGCTGTGTTCATTTGGCCATAGTCCAAATTCTAAAGTTGTATAATTTAAACAACGAAATTGAAGAAATCTCAAGAAAATGATGAAGGTGCAAAAATTTACCAAGAATCCTACCTCGAATCGGTCATGGGTCATTGGTGGTGCGTCCACGACACCCCCGCTTAGATCGGTCGAAGTTCCAGTGGAGATTGCTCCTCGATCCGACGAAGAACTATGAAGAACGGTTGAGAGAGAGAGGGAGAGTGAGAGAGAGACAAAAGAGGAGAGAGAAGGGGGAACCCTGACTTCAACTCCTTATTTTTCTATTTATAGAAAAATCCGCTTAGTGAGGAATCTGAAACTGCCATGCCCTCTCACATTATATCGAGCCTTGGAAAAATGCCCCATTTCAAACTCAATGGAAGTCTCTGATTTCCATTCCAAGGCTTCGTTCGAAAGTTATTCGAAAATAATGTTAGTGATAAAAAATCACTAAGTCATTATTTCAAAATGATGATTTTGACCCTGGGTGACATCTCTCATAGTAGGCCCGCGCCCGTAACTTTCACACCCCTCCTAGGGTAAATGACACGCTCTGGACGCAACTGTTCCCTCGAATTCGTGATCCAATCTACCGTTTAGGAGAAAACACAACCCCGCCATGTGCATAGTATAAAAACACTTAATATTTTTATAAAATTAATTCTGGGAACACCAGCCCTCAGAATCGCACGCCGTCTTCACGCATAGATCTAGAATTATATGTAGAAATATTTCAAAATCTTACAGGTTAAAAACCGGGTCTCTACAATTTTTATCATTATCTTCACAAAACACTGAGGTTAGCATACATTACATGCAATATCAACTTTCCTTAATGGCTTTCATAACACGCCAGACCGAGTTTTACCGAAAAATAATAATATAATAATAATAATAATATTTAATATAATAAGATATAAATTAACAATTAAGATGGTGGTTACTAATAGTATTAAATAACTTATGAAAATAAATGGTTGAATTAATTGGTTATGAAATAATTATAAATGAATATAAGAACCAGTTGAATACAGGGTGAATGTTTTTATAAAAACTACTTTATGATCACAATGAAATTTTATCCTAATAAATAAAATTAATTTTTATTGGTGAATAATATTAATTAAATATATATTTAATATATACATTCAAATATTTTTTACATTTATCTAATAGATTTGGTAAGCATAAGATAAGAACAAACCCAATATTTCTCATAAAAATCAATATTTTTAAAAATGTAGTTTTCCTCCTTTTAAGGGGGAACCTATTTTAAATTAAATATTTAGAAATTTTTTAATTTTAATATGTAAAATTAAAAATAAAATTTATAATCAAAACATAATAATTTTGTTTGAATTAGGTTTTTTTATTTTTCTATGAAGTTTCATTACAATAAGAATAGTGAAAATTACTGAATTTAAATTCCAAACTGCATTTCCATGTAATTTATTTGTATGGATAAATTAAATTTTATATTAGTTTCAAATTATAATTATATATATTATTTTTCAATTAATCCAATTTAGTTCATTTACATCAATTTCACTGTGAAATTTAATATAAAAATAAAGAAAACTTTTGAATGTTTTTTACTTTAAAAATATGCATTGTCTACCCCCCTACAAGATTAATTTTAAATTAATTTCCACCTAATATGACATTAGAATTTTCAGAAATGGATTAAATATTTTGAATTAACATAATTTATAATGTATAATATGGTTAAAATAGTTTTTAACAATTGTTTATTAAAGTTATTTTAAAAAATTACATCGATTAATGTAAAATTAAGCATAACAAAGGAATAAACATTAAACTTTAGAGCCTACTTGACCTAGACACTTTTCTAATACTCATTGGCTGGAAATATTTCTTCCACAAACCTTATATTATTGAGTTTTGTTTTGTTTGGTATGACTTTTTTAGGTAAAAATGTGGTTTCACATAACATGATTCTAAAAATACCAATTGTGTCCTTTCTCTTCCCTATAAAAGGTCGCCACCTCTACCTCTTCTTCACACATCTAAAACCACTTAGGTTTGGAAAATATAAACCCAATACACATACCAAAATCCCTAAATTCGTACTTGAATCATACCTTTTGACATAAATCCTTCCATGTATACCCTTTGGTGAAAACCAAAATGATTTACCCCATTAAGAGGTACCGCCCTCCCTCAAGCTATTTTCTTTTATTTTTTTCTCCACCACCTCAAATATTCTTATTCATTTTTTTTAAAAAACTACATCCTAAATATATTTTGTTGTTTTAATTCTATGTTTTAGACTAAAAATTAAACATACTTCCATAAAATGGGTAACACACATATTTTTTATGTGTACGATAAACTACCGCCTCATGAAATGATAATTGTTCGTTTTTCCATTACTGCTAATCATATTAGTAATTATGACGGAAAATAGTTTTATATGATTT
The DNA here is from genome assembly GCA_963277665.1 of Viscum album. Classification (NCBI taxonomy): domain Eukaryota; kingdom Viridiplantae; phylum Streptophyta; class Magnoliopsida; order Santalales; family Viscaceae; genus Viscum; species Viscum album. The sequence continues at coordinate 744,729,223 of OY728129.1, read as the reverse complement.
ATAAATGATATTTATTATTTCATTAATCTTATTTCATTCAACTATAACACATATCTTTATAACATCTATCTTGGTTAAATATGATAATTTCATTTGCGGAAGTGTAGAATAGCACCCCAAAAAGTGATGTGATTCATTCACACACAACAGATAATTTATTAAAGAAGAGTTTAGTAAAATTATATTATATATATAGAGTAATAGTTATAATTTAATTATATTATATACGTATATTTCATTTTATTTCTTTCTTTCAATACAATAATAAAACAAACATAGCGTCGAGGCTTAAGTACGACCTACTGTCTCCATTAACGGTGTATTCAATTTCATACATCTATATTCGAGAGAATATTATAATTAAAATATATAATGGTTATGAATGATATTAATATCATTTATTACATTCTTGAAATCATTATTTATGTATTAATACCAAAAGTATTAAAAATTTAGAGACATATGAAAAAACAAAACAGATAATACCCGAAGAGAAATCATAACATGGAATTGTTAATAAGTGGGTAATATATATTTAAAATAAAACTATGTATGGAATTATATATAATAATATGGTTCATTTATGGATTCATAATAAACTTATATTTATTATATAGGATGTTTTTACGAGTACGATGAGATTCAAAGACACAAGGTAATGAAATTTCATCTCAGTTTTTATTTCTATGAGATACATGTTCTATTCATGACCCATTCCTTTTGTGTGATGTGTATAGATCCCATAGATGTATTATATGATTATTATTATTATTATATTTATGGGTATTTAAATATCCATTTTATGATCTTTCATTCTAGGGTCTACGTTCAAAAATAAACAAAATAGGTATAGCGATTTTGTCTCAATTTTCCTTTATTGAGACACATGCCATGTTATGCACATATTTTTTCTATGAGGTTTATATGATACCTTTGACATGTTATAAAATGAATATCTTCATTTTCATGATATTTTAAGATTCATGTAATTTCATTCTTTCCCTTTTGTTATGATTCAATGTTTTTAAATTGCTAACAGTTTATAGCTATAATATCACTATTTATAAAGATTGTTTATGATTATTCCCCCGTTTGGGAAATCTTATCATCAATATATAAATAAATATCATTAGTTTATTAACTACTTTTTATTCAAGTTATATCCAACCAATGGTACCATTTTTTCACTCTCTGGCACATAACATGATAAATATTATTTTTTATGAAATTCTGACTTTACCTCTATCTTCGGTTACAAATCAGTGTTCCTTTAAAACCAGGTTTTCTAAAAGGCTTCCAAAAAATATTCTATTATTCTCCTATTATCTTTAAAAATCATTTTTACCATTGTTTTAAATTTTTTAATAAAAGATTTTTTAAAATAGAATCTTATAGTCAATTTCCAATCGAGTCACTTTTCTAATTATTTTTACAATACAAAAGGAATGTTTGGTATGTACGTATTTACCCACCATCATTATCATAATTACACTGAGGATTCCTTTACTAGATTACAATGTTATTTTTTAAAATAAAATTTATTCCTAATATTCTGAAAATTCATTATTTTAATTTGGTTTTCATGAAAATAGTTTTCAATACATTTTCAAGATTATTTCATATGTTTTCAAGTAATTTTTTTTAAACTTTTTCAAGATTTATGTATAAGTTTTAAAATTATTTAAAAATAAATTGGTTTTAAAACATTTTTAACTTTTATTTATAACTATTGAATTTATTTTCAGTTAAAAAGTTTTCAAAAAAATTCAATCTTATTTTATATTTTTTTCATGGAGAATGGGTTTCAAAAAATGTTCATTTCTTATTTATAAGTTTTCAAATTATTTTCAAAGAAATGTTTTTCAAAAATTTTCAAACTTCTTTTATAACTTTTAAAGGAAAATGGTTTTCAAAATTTTTTCATGTTATCTTTATAGGTTTTCAAATAAAAATGTTTCCAAATTTTTTTTCAATGTTTTCTTTATAAGATTCCATTTTTTTCAAGAAAATGGATTACAAAAGTAATTAGGTTTAGAGATCCTTTTTCAAATAAGAAATGATATTTTACTCAAGAAATGTTTTCAAAATATATTTCCATGATATTTATGATCTAAGATGACCTCTATTCAAGTTAACTATGACCTTCTAGGAAATTATCCAAATGTTACATTCAATTTATTACATGAATAGTTTATGTTTTTATGGAATGCTGCTTATGAAAATCATTTATCTCCCATGGATTATAAGATTTTGAAACCCTATTCTTTTCATTGGTTATTATTTAATGATATTATTAAGAAAACTATCTATTTTCAATTGTTTATTATATGATTAAATGTTAATGATACCCATTTCATTTCATTGGTTAATATTTTATGTTTACAGAACCCATATATTTTCATGGGTCATGATATAATGAACGTTTTGTGCCACATGTATGGGTGATTTCATTATGTGATGGGTGGGAACTATATCTCCTTAAAACACATTGGGTAAATATTTTTTATCTCATGAGAAAATGATGGAAATCAAGTCAATGGGATTCATCCAAAACGGAAATATGGGGAAACCTAATCCATCATAAGTAAAGGACTGTGATTGGGGATAGTGGTGTGTCCCTTCCAATAGGTGTAGTCACCATGAAGGTTGAATATGGGAAAACCCAATCCACTATGGGAAGATGGTGGTACCCGATCCACTATGGTAATATGGGGAAACCTAATCCCTTAAAAGGAAAGTACTGTGATTGGGGATGGTGGTGTGTCCCTCCCAGTTGGTATATTTTCCATGAAGTTCCATGACAAAATCTAGAAATATATTTTGAATTATATGGAATGATATCACATGTTTATGGATGCCACAATTCAAAGTATTATTCCCATGTTATTCTTTCATGGATTATTTTATTTTCACATTATGATCAATGTCTTATGAAATACCATTATTTATTCTAGGATTCATGTTTATGATCTTTTATCTGTTGGCTATGTTCTTCTATTTTCTTGATCTTGTTTTCATACCCTAATTATCACGTTTTTACTTACATATCTCCATTTATTACCCTTATGGAGCATTTCATCTCACCCCATTTTAAGTCTCTTTACCTTGGTTGTGAAGTTATATTTCATTTATGATATGTCTAAAAGGGGTTCTATTCTTATATAATCTAGTAGGAGAAATGTTGCTCACTTGTTTACCCATTCGTATGTTTCTATGTTTCCAAAGGCACTAAACTAATATGGACCTCAGGCATCTATTTATATAATGTTTTATGTATTCTGAAAAAATGGTGTAATGTCTATATATGAAAATTGAGGGTTGTTATAGTTGGTATAAAAGTGGTGGTTTAGTCAACCTTTGGAAAATAGGATGATAATACTTTAGTGAGATATATAGAAACATTTATAAGGATATGTCTAGGGATGTCTCTAATGATAATTATACGGATGAGTTAATAGTTAGGAAAACATTTTGGAATTTTGGTAAAGGATATAGTGATTGGCTTCCAAGAATTACATCCTTGATGCAGACCTAGTTTGTCACTCCAGAGGGATATACTTTGTGAATTAACAAACTCTTTTAGAACCATCATGGAAGTTTTAAATAGAATTTGACTATGAAAAACATTAGATAAACCTAAAGTGTCATAGATTAAGTAATTACAATCCATGATTTAGGCATCCTATAAGTAATTTTTCATAACCATGTTGTTTTCAATTTTGATAAGAATTTATCACACTATTCATTATAGTTTAAGTCAATTGAAATAATTATAATAAAAATGGTAAAAATTGATTGTTTCAGATGTGGAATATATAGGAATTATGAGAATCAATTTACCATGTGGAAATCGGATAAAGAGAATCAGGAATGTGGTACCTATTTTGGTTATACTTATGAAGATAAGGAGACAACAAAATACATGTGAAAGGCATGTGATGTTATTCCAGTAGTGATAAAATTAATAATAAGAAGTATGAATATATTCAGGATGAGGAACCTTAAAACATGATTCGTATATAATTTTATGATAAAGAGGTATTAAGGATTAAGTTAATGAATCAAGAGCAATTTTCTATGAATAAATTAGGATGAATGGAGTATTTATGTTTTGGAACTCACATATTATGTTATATGAATCATGAAATATATATGTATTTTTTTTAATTTTTTCATCAAGGATTGAAAAGGATGTGTTGAATGGTTATGAAGAATTATAAAAGTGAGATTTTAATAAAGTTAAGGTAACCCTTAATGTGATCAAGATGTTAAGAAAATTGTTCTCAGATTGGATAAATAGATGATTGATCTGGATTAAGTAAACTAGAAAATATTAGTGACCTAATTACCTAATAAATATTTTTTTGACAAGGTGGTCTATGTCATCATGAATGAAATTTAATACTTTTTGGATTTTTGTAATAGATACAATATAAATTGGAATAAGTAAGAAAGTATTTTATCGAAAATGATATGTGGTAAATTAGGTTATTACCATGTTTAAAGAGGATTTAGGATGAGGGTATTCACATGTTTGGAATGCTATAATGAAGAGTTACTTCGTAATATATAGGGAATCAATGTTAATCTGAATTTGTGACTTTCATTATATATATTTTTATATTCATTTTCATATTGGTTATAAGGTTATCCATTTATGGAAAGATTAAGTTATATTTTTGGTGTTGTTTGTGATATTAAAGTATTATCTGACCGCATGAGGATTTATGCATATTGGATAAAATTTTGTAACAACTATGTGTTAATGATAAATAATGACATATGAGATAAAATATCATGGATCTCATGATCTATGTGATTTAGGAATGAAAATTGTACCATACTATTTAGAGAAAGAGGTGTAGTGGATCAAGGAAAAACAAAGGGTGTGGTTTTCCTGAAATCAGGCCAGAATATAATTCCATGAAAATTATTCAACATTAGGAAAATGAACTATGAATAAAATTTTTTCATAATACCTTAATTTTTATTTAAGCGATGGACTTTTACATCATCATAGATTTATGAATTTTATGCCCTCCACTTTCCATTAACCATTCACTTGTTTGTGATTGATAACCTCAATCACTCCCTATAAATATGTATGCATTTCCTCTATGTCTAATATTCAATCCCAAAATATGATCTCTTATGTTGAAAACTAGTTATATGATACTTTGGTTAACTGTTAGGGTTTCAACTTTTCCTTTTTAACGGATGTTTGGGTATTTATTTTTATGATGCGGGTTTCTATGAATAAAATTTTTAAGTATTAATCCTTCGATAACTGAGATTAATTTCAATGGAAATATTAATTTTATGGGGGGGGGGTTAAATATAACACCCTGAGATTTTGTGAAATATTTGTTTCGAATTAATTTAATAATTTTTTATTTTTCATTTCAGGAAACACTAAAAATAGTTTTTATATAAATTAAATAACTATGTTAGGATTGTGTTATATGCAACACCAAGTTAATCATGAACTGTTAAAAACAAAAAATTTATCATTATCTTCATGGAAAACCAACTTTAGCATACATGACACACATGATTGAATTTCTTAAATGGATTGCGTAACACGCAAGGCCGAGTTTTTCCAAACAAAAACATATTATTAATAATATTATTATTTAATATAATAAGATATAACTTAGTCATAATATTTTAGTTTATTAATAGGATTAACTAACTTATGATAATATATTTTTTAATTAATTGGTTACTAATTAATTATAAAGGGATAAAAAACAAATTTAATATTGGGGGAATGTTTTTATAAAAACAAATTTTGTTATCACCGATGAATCTTATACTAAAAAATTAAATTAAGTATTATTGGTGAATAATATTAATGAAATATATATTTTATATATTCATTCAAATATTTATTAAGTTTATTCAATATATTTGTTAAGCTTAAGATAAGAAAAAACAAAACATTTCACATAAAAATCAATATTTTTATAAAGGTAGTTTCACATCTTTTAATGGAGAACCTATTTTGTATCCAATAATAGGAAATTTTATAAACTTAATATGTAAAAATAAGCTGAATTTTTAAAATAAAAAAATAAAAATTAGGACTATGGGAATTTTTAGTATTTTTCTCTCAAGATTCATTTTTTGATGAATAGTGAAAAATAGTGAATTTAAATTCAAAAATTATTTTTCATCTAATTTATTTATAATGTTAAATTAAATTTTAAATTGGTTTTAAATTTTAACTAGATATGTTTTTATCATTTAAACCAAATGAGTTCATTAGAATCAATTTCCCTTTGAAATTTAATATAAAAACATGATAAACTTTTGAACGTATTTACTATAAAAACCAGTATTTTTGACCCAACTATGGGATTTATTTTAAATTATTTTCCACCACTTTTGTGATTATAATTTTGAAAAATGGATTAAATTTTTGGAATAAGAATAATTTATAATTTATAATAGGGTATTTCTAGAGTTTTCCAAAAGTAGTGCTCAAAGTAATTAAAATTATTTACATCGATTAAGGTAAAAGTAAGCTTTATATGAGAATAAACTTTAAGCATAAGGGCCCAAATGACCTATAAACTTTTCCAAAACCAATATTTTGGACATATAACGACCTTAAACCTTCCAGTATAAATTTTTATTGTATTTAATGACTTTTTATGTAAAAATGGGCACACCTAACTTGTATTATAAAATAACAAGCGTGTCCTTTCCCTTCCATAAAAGGCCACCACCTATCCCTCTTCTTCACACCTCTAAAACCCCATAGGTTCTTCCAAGATCTTCCTAGTACACTTAAAAACATCCCATAATTTTCCATTTAAGCATAACTTTGGTTATAAATACTTCTAAATAATCCCTTTGGTGCAAACCAAATGGATTTACACGATTTTGAGGTAAAACCATCCCTTGATCTCCTTTCATTTATTTTCTTAATCCACCACCTCAAATATACTTATTAAATTATTATTAAAAAACAAAATTATGCTAAATAAGATGATATGTTGTTTTTATATGGTTTATACCAACAATTTCACACACTTATACCAAATGTGTAATAAACATATTGTTTATGTGTATGGTGAACTACCGCCTCACGAAACGATGATTGTTAATTTTCCCTTTACCGCCTCTTATAGTGGTTATTATGATGGAAAATAAATTTATATTTAATATATATGATATATTTTTTATTTAATATTATATAATTATTTTAAAACACATGTATTTATACTTTTCATCTTGTTTAAATACAATATTTCTGTTTGAGCAAGTGCGGACTACCGCCCCCTCAAAGTGATGTGATTTGTTTACACACTACTTGGAATGTGTTAAGGATGTGTTTAGTGAAATTATATGATATGTATGACCTCATAATTATAAATTAATTATATTATATACATGTATACATGTATTTAATTTTCTTTTTTTTCTTTCAATACAATAATAAAATAGAATCAGCAATCTTGCGTACGTACGACCTACCATCTAGATGAACTGCATATTTCATTATATTGTTACAAAAATAACTAATACTGGTTTTATATGATATTTATATCATGTTTTAATTTTTGGAAATTATTTTTCGGAGTGGAAACTCAAGAGGGGGGTTGAATTGAGTTCAAATTAAAATTTCTGTTTAAAAAATTTATATTAAAAATCCCCCAAATTGAATAACAAGCTAAACTGTAGTTAATTTGTAATACAGTAAAGGTTCAGTTAGGTTATCAAGAGATTGATTAGTTCTCAGTTAATATAATTTGAATATTATATTAGATTTTGAATGTAAACTACTGGGTTACAATAAATAAAAACACTTGTTAGTTTAAATATCAGAGTAACTTTAAAATAGATTTGAATTTAAAGTACTTAGTAGCTGAATATTCAATAAAGTTTTAACCAAAATAAACAAGCACAAAAGTTTTTACCAAGAGGTTCAGTCTCAAGATGACTCTTAGTCCTCTCAAACAATTTCATATAACGTATGATCCACACCCTGTATCGGGGTTTTCAACAGAACTCAGACTGTCCAGGTCCTCAGACCTATACCACAGTTCTACATGGGAAACCAACAATAACAACAGCTCACAGGCTGTCCAGGTCACACTTGACCTCTACCACAATTCTCAGTTTGAACTAAAAAGATTCATAAGGTTTGAGTGAGGATTCTAGACATCCTCTAGTTATACTCATGATTCAGTGTGTGTCTAACAAGAATAGAATCAAACAGAGTACTCAAAAAGTAAATAAGTAAATCACAATAGAACTAAAAAGATATGATATGGGTTTAGAAGGACCTGTGTGATGGAAATGCAGATTTTGACTCCTTTTGGATTGATTATATTTTGTTTGATTCCTTCCCTGAATTTTTATGAGAAACAGAGTGTTGTAGTTCTGTTCCTTGACTTCCTTGTATTGAAGTTTTGCTCAAGGTTGCAGTAGGATTTGTAGCACAACAATTTCCCTAAACTCCCAGCAAATGTTCTTATCTTCTTTCAGCTCTGGTACATATGTTATTTTTGTATCATATGTCTATCTTCGTATATCACTAAACCCAGCATCGTTTTCACTTCTTTTCAACCCACTTTTCTACACGGCTTTTTTCCATCCTTTTATAGCTCAAGTGGTCCAAAAAAAATCACGACTGCTTCTGAAGGTACGAGGTACGGTTCCCTGACATTAACTAGATATTATTTCTTTAATATAAGTTGCATTCAAATCACCAAATATGATTGTTATTAATAAAAAAACATAATTAGGGTTTAGAGAAATGGTGACTAGTTTCCATCAGTAGCTCTCTCTATCAGGGAGATTGTAACGGTGGACTTGAGTCAATATGTCTTGTGTCGGTAGTTGTTACCCTTTAAAATAGTAGCTATATGTATCGATAGCTCTTTCCATTAGTATATGATTTTATCAGTAGCTATTTTTTACTGGTGACATTCTTGTATCGGTAGAATTTGTAGCAGAAACCGTCTGTCTGTATCAACAGACTTGTATCGGTTGCTGTCTGTCTGTTTGTATCAGTATACTTTATATCGGTAGCTATCTGTCTGTATTTATTAGCAGATCGTGATTATCACAGTAGACTCTGTCTATCATGGATCTTTTCTTATCGGTTGACTATGTCTGTATTGGCGACTATGTGCATACCAGTAGACTTACTCTATCGGTAGGTCTGTATTAGTGACTCAAAAACTTAACACTTATCTGTTCTATGAAAATCATATCCAGATTGAGTTAGTATTACTTAAACACTTTTATAAAAAATACAAACATTGATTATCACATACCAATGATTATTTTGACATTTTTGTCAAATCAATAGTAGGATGAAATAATTTAACATATATATAGGCTTATCATAACATATAAAAACATAATTGAGATTATCAAAATAGGTGAGGTCAACAATATCCCCCTCTTTGATAATCACAACTTATGGTATTATAATCCAAAATAATCATTAATATATTAGTATAAAATTCATCGGGTATCATCAAATGTATCAGAGAATAGAGTATTACATCTAAATTTACTAGAGGTATAAAGCAATTGTATCAGAGATAAAATTATAAAATAAATGTACCAGAGGTAGAATATATTATGCTCCATATTTCTCATAATTCTCCCCCTTATATAAATTATGATATATTAGGCTCATATTTCTCATATTTAACCCCCTTTGTGATTAAAAAGAAGTGGTAAACAATGGTGGAGAGAAGGAACAAAAGATAAAATAAAATAAGATCATATATATTTCTTGGTAAAAAATATAGAGAAATACAAAAGTGAGACAAAAAGGGTACAAGTGATTTCTATCAAATGTCCTAGCCATTATTCAATCCACCCCCTCAGCATGTGATTTGAATTTTCCCTTGGAATCAAAAGTGGATTCAGGATAGGTAAAAGTAGGTGGAGGCTTGGGAACACCACTGATAATAAGAGGAGGATGAGCGACTGATAGAGTGCCTGGATTATATTGGGTAGCTCTCTGAATGATCATAGGAGTGAGACGGCTGATTGATTGAGATGGTGTCTTCTATGGAATGGAGGCAAAATGTGCAGAGGCAGGCAGAGCTGGCGGTACAACGATAGGTGTACTGTTCACATGAAAAAATGGTAGAAAAAGATTCCTAAAGTCCATTATGATCCCCCACCTCTTTCCATAGAATAAATGAAGTCATCCATGTTCTTTATAAATTTATCTAGAGCAGGAGTCAGCTCCCTTAGCTTTCTTACTTGTTCTCTGAAAGTATCAGCGACTGGAGGTAGTTTCATGTTTGTAAAAAAAGCTTGAAATTGTTGTTGATCTGATGCTTGGTATACACTTTCTGAATGTAGATATTAATCTTATCGTTGATTTATTTTTGGGCAGCAGTAGCATCCCTCATATGCTCCTGAACAAATTTTCTAATATCTCTTGAGTTAGAAAGTACATGAGAATTAGCTGAGCTACGGGTACTAACCTGACCAAGCTCCTCTTTCATCACAGTTCTAAACCGATCAATGTCTACTGAAGCACTGGGTGAACTGAGAGGTTTGACAGTGAATGCCACAGTTTCCTTGAAAGATTGGGTCCATCTACTTATCAACATCCTGACAACCAAATCTTGTGTACTAACATGCTCTTTGATATTCTTTTTAAATGGTTCAAACACATCCAAAAAATTCTTTACTACACTCTTGATATAATTTTTGTCAGCAGAAAGATGGGTTTGGGAACTAACCATGTTATGGAAATAATCAATAGATTGCTTCAAAGAACTAACATCCTACGTCCAAGTGTCAATCTAAGTAAGACACACTTTGACTTCATTCACCATCTCTGCCCCAGTGCTTGACACAAAAAATCCAAGAGAGAGTTTAAAAGATATTTCAATTTTTCTCAGCTCTTTAATAAAATAGCTCTTTAAGTCTGCAATCGATGCAGTCCAAGTCTCCTTCAACATAGCCTTTAAAGACTCAAAATTAGACTTAGTAACCAAATTGTCAGGAAAAACTATAGGTGCTATTTCTAATAGAATAATATCCATAGAGTCATGCATAACTGATTGATTGGATAATATTAAGGAGGTTTCTGTTCTTCTTATCCCTTCCACAAACGAGGTCTTAAGACCAGACTTTAACTGGTCTAGATCATATTTTCTTACCACATCCTCAGGTAAAAACTCAGAAAGCATATTATAGTTAACTTGAGGTCTATTGATGGGTGTCTCATCTCCAGAATCAAGATAGTCCAACCCACAAACTATAAAACATGGGTCATCTACCTAGTCTTCAATCTCATTAGCTACTGAAACATTGCCATGTATGTTTGGTTGCTCCCCCTCAATTTGTGAAATCTTCTGTATATGTATAGAAATAGCACCCTCAGCAGCTCGGTCTTCCATAGAAGAAATCTCCACAACCATTTCCATTTCTCTAATAGGAGTCTCATCAAGAATGGGTGCAAGTTCTTCCATCTCAACCAGAATAGCCTCTATAGGCATAGCAGTACTGCCAATTATTGGAATCAAACTCAAGGTGCTCTAATCTAAGTTATCAGAAACATGTTCTCCACTTTCATAGAATAATTCCTTATCATTATCACCACTACTGTAATCTATTTTAGTCTCCTCATGATCTTATTTTGGCAGGTCTTCCTCATCAACAGGTGCTTCTTCATTTCTTACACCCATAACTGTTGCTTTTCTAGGTAGGTTCAAGGAAGGATTTTCCTTTTCATGTGATACCACTTCCCCAACTGGACTAGGGGGAAAATAAGGATCCCCTCCATCTGCTACATAGGTATCCTCCTCATCAGTATCATCATTAGATTGTGCTTCCTCTTCATTAGGTACTAGACCTAGATATCTCTTATCTTTTGGCCTATTAGGATGGTCAAGAGGGTTAAAATTATCATAAAACCTCTCATCATCAATTACCCAATGCCTTTTCCATGGGTTCCAACCAATCTTCATATATTTACAAACTGTGCTTGTGATGCAAAAATTGTTCCTTACCACCACTGTCTCATCCTGAGACTCAGCTAATCCCTTCACATTGATCATAAAAGAAATTAAATTGAAAAAGAATAAAGTATTGGACATTGATTGGGTCCTGTTCATATTCTCAATTTGAATCATTAACAGTCTAAATAGATTCCCCTTAACACCATGTCTTAATAGATGCAACAAATATATATATATTGATACCTCAGATTTGCAAAGTCCCCTCTTCTTGGACTTAGCACATGTTGGATGAACTTGAAAAGAAACATATTTTCTCCATCCATCTCTACAGCCACTACTTTACTTTGTTTTCCACTACCAGTGAGCTCTTCCAAGGTAATATCATAATAAAAAATTCCACTAGTAGGAGGAATTATCTTTGAGAAATAACCAAAAATTATTTCATGTGGGACTTTTAAACATTTATCCCATTCAACAGAAGAAAAAGATATTTCCTTTCCATTCACAAATGAAACCATTATATTCTCCTCTTTAGATTTCTCAAAGTGCACAAATGCATAGAACTCTTTTACCAGCTTGGGATTATATGGTCCATTGTTGTTTGTGAAGAATTCGAGTCATACCTACTCCTCCAATACTCTTAAGGTCAGTGATTTTATTGGAATAATAAAATATTCACACAACTCCTTCTCGATTATAATTTCTCTATTCTGCAAATGCGGGTTCACTGAACGCTTCCCCAACCTTATTATACTATCACTTCCACTACCTTCAGGTTCTGTTTTCTACTTCTTAGAACTCAGCACATCACTATCATCCACGAATTTCAGGAGTTTTTTTCTTTCCATCTCCAATAGAATAACTTAGGGTTATGTGTACTGTGGGGGTTCGAGAAGTGAGGATTGAAGAGAGGAGAGTTTTCAGTGGATTGAAATGTGACTAAGGCTTAGTTTTTATCATTTAGGAATATAAATGTAATAAAAATAATTATATTGAAAATAATAGGAGTTTCAACTAAATAAAATGAAAAACAGACACTTCAGGACATATTAGTGACAATCATCAGTGAGAATCTTGATGGTGAGGGTTACCTATCGGTGAGGTCTCTAGCGATGAGGTTTCTTAATGGTGAGGTATATAACGGTGAGGTTTCTAATGGTGAGGTTTCTAAAGGTGAAGTTCTCAACAGTGAGGTTTCTAATGGTGATGCTTCTAACAGTGAGGTTTCTAATGGGGAGGTTTCTAATGGTGAGGTTTATAATCTACAAAGTATATCATTCCTAACTAATGTCTAATGTAACTTAACCTATATAAACTTAAAGGCTTGGTGAATATATCAGCTAATTGATGTTCAGTACCTATAAATTCAAGAGTAATATCACCCTTTGGGTAATGATCTCCCAGAAAGTGGTTTCTTACATCAATGTGCTTAGTCCTAGAGTGAGACACATGATTTTTAGAGATATTGATCGCACTAGTGTTATCCCAGTTTATAGATACATGACTAAACTGATATCCATAGTCTAATAATCTATGTTTCATCCATGGAATTTGTGCACAACAAATACCGGCAGTAATATATTCTGCTTTAGCAGTAGAAAGTGCAACAGAGTTCTACTTTTTACTACACAATGATACTAAGGACTTACCTTGAATATGACATTTTCCAGACATGCTATTTCTATGTAACATGCAACTAGAAAAGTAAGCATCTAAATAACTTATTAAATCAAATGATTGTCCTTTTGGATAAAATAATCATAAGTTAGTAGTATGTTTAAGATATTTGAAAATTCTTTTAACAGCAACCAAGTGTGACTATTTTGGATTAGCTTGAAATCTTGTAGATATACACACAATAAAAATAATTTTACGTTGACTAGCAGTAATGCAGAGTAGGCTCCCAATCATACCTCTATAATTGGTTTGATCCACTAGTTTTCCAGCTTCATCATCATCCAACATACAAATAGTAGTCATCGATATATCACTTTCCTTAACACTATGTAAACCAAAACATTTTAAAATATCCATTGTATATTTACTTTGATTTAAGATAATACCATTTTTATTTTGAAAAACATGAAATCCAAGAAAATATTTATGTTCTCCCATTAAACTCATTTCAAATTCATTTTGAATACTCTTTGAAAAATCAATACACAAAGCATTTTTAGAAGATCCAAAAATAATATCATCGATATAGATTTGTACTATAAAAACATCATTGGAAATTCTTTTAATAATGAGAGTTGGATTAGATATTCCTTTAGAAAAACCTTTTGAAATAAAAAACTACTAATTCTATCATACCAAGCTCATGGGGCTTATTTTAAACTATATAGAGCTTTATAAAGCTTAAAAACTAGATTTGAAAAATTAGGATTAGTAAATCCAGGTGGTCGTTCAACAAAAAAATATTCAATTATAAAACCATTTAGAAAAGCACTTTTTACATCCAGTTGATATAACTTGAAATTCATATGAGAAACATAGGCATATAGAATCCTAATAGATTCTAATTTAGCTACATGTGCAATGTTTTCCTCATAGTCTATACCTTCCTCTTGACTATACCCTTGTGAAACTATCCTTGCTTTGTTTCTAATGATATTTTCTGATTCATCAACTTTATTTCTAAAGACCCATTTAGTACCTATGGTCAAACTGTCCTTAGGTCTGTCAACTAATTCCCAGACTTTGTTTCTTTCAAATTGATTTAATTCTTCTTGTATAGCCATTACCCAAAATTCATTATTGATTGCATCATTGATATTTTTAGGTTCTAACTATGAAATAAAGGCTTGATGTTAAACCTGATTTCTTAGAGAAGCTCTAGTTTGGGTTCCTTTATCTAAATTTCCTACAACAGCATTTAAAGGATGATTCTTTAGAATCCTAGTTGGTCTAGTCAAGGTAGGACTAGAGAATTCAGGTACTTCTGTAGGTTTGGTTCCAACAGAATCAGGTTCTAGAAAATTTCCAGAATTTCTTATTTTTACCTCAGGTTTACTATTTTTACCATTGAGGTCTGTAATAGAAATATATTATTCTATATTTTTAAGGGAAGACTTAGGTTCATGTGGATCAGTTTCATCAAATTTGACATGTACTGATTCTTCTACACATTTGGTTCTTTTTTTAAAGACACTATAATACTTACTGGTTATAGAGTAACCTAGAACGATTACTTAATCACTTTTAGAAGAATATTTTTCAAGATTATCCTTAGTATTAATAATAAAGGCTTTGCAACCAAAAACTCTGAAGTAACTCACTTTAGGTTTCCTATTATTCCATAGTTCGTAAGGGGTCTTTTTGAGAACAGGTCTAATAAAGACTTTATTTATAATATAACAATGTATGTTTATAGCTTCTGCCAAGAAGTAAATAGGTAGGTCATACTCATTAAGAAAAGTTCTTTCAATTTCTTGAAGGGTTCTATTTCTTATTTCTACTACACCATTCGGTTAAGGTTTCCTAGGGGTAGATAAATTATGATTGTAGCCATTATGTGGGCAATACGTTTCAAAATCACGATTTTCAAACTCACGGCCATGATCACTTCTCAGGGTCTTAATCTTAAGTCCACTAAGGTTCTCTACAAATGTGGAATTATTTCATAAAATAAGAACAAGCTTCACTTTTGTGGGCAAGAAAGTATACCCAAGTGAATCTATAAAAGTCTTCTACTAAGACATAGACATAGTGCTTCCCATTTAAGATACAAACTCTAGAAGGTCCAAATAAATCCATGTGAACCAACTCGAGAGTTTGAGAAGTTGAATCTTATTTCCTTAATTTGAATGAAACTTTATGTTGCTTTCCCTTTTGACAGGGAGTACAAACATTGTCTGATGGGAATTTTAGTTGAGGTAGGTCTCTAACTAATTTTTTTCTTAGTCCATTTCTTAAGTGAGTGAACATTGAAGTGTCCCAATATTTTGTTCCATATACAAGACTCTTTATGAAAATAATATAAACAAGTAATATTTTTCTTTACTAAAGAGTTTAAATCCATGGAATAAACATTTTCATTTCTTTAGGCATAAAAATTTAACACATTTGTAGAATTAAAAACATTACAAGAATAATTTTAAAACATAACATTAAAACCATCATCACAAAACTGAGAAATGCTTAACAGATTGTATTTTAATCTATCAACTAATAAAACTTAAGAAATTAAAATTGAATCAGTGTTACCAATATGGCCTAAGCCAATGATTTTTCCTTTTGAATTATCACCAAAGTTGACATGTCCTCCATCAAATTTGACTATTCTCTTAAAACATGAAAAGTATCCTGTCATATGTCTTGAACATCAAATTTCCAAGTACCATGTCTTCCTATAGGAACTTTTTAAGTAGGTTTCCCACAAAATAGGTTTAGACCAAACATGATTTTGGTACCCAGATTTTCTTGGGTCCAGAAAGGTTAACAAGAGAAACTTTTGGTACCCAGATTTGTCTAATGGGTTCCATTTAATCATTAGATTCAAAATATTTTGAAAGATAATTTCTTTTGATCTATAACTATGTGAATAGATGGTTGATACATAACAGTTTCCAAAACTAGAACTAGCATTCTACTATCCATATTTAGGAATAAATCTATTTTTTGTAATTTGTCTCTGTCCAGGCTGATAGCCTAAAGTAGCAATATATTTTGGTGATACTTTTTGCCTAGAATTTTTTTAAGAGTGTTATTTCCATTAGTGAACTTATCCAAATCTATTATAAGTTGCTCATTGGACAATTTATGTTGAGTATTCTCCTTTAACAGTTGAGAATTCATTTCCTTTTCTATACCCAGATCAGATTTAACAGTACTAGACAAGTCATACTATTTCTTTAATGATTTTTACATATCCTTCTGCTCATTGAAAGTATCTTCTAATATATTAAAATATTCAAATAATTCATATTTAAACATATTATCATCACTATTTGAATCAATTTCATTACCAGAATAATAATCATTCAGTATAGGGGAAACATGTAACTCAGAAGTATTAGTCATGAAACACATGTTGGCATGATTATTTTTAGAATCAGAAATCTCAGACTCACTTGTGTTGTCCTATGAAGCACTCCATGTTTCCTTCATAGATTTATTATATTTTTTGTCCTTATAATCATATTTCATCTTGGACTTCAATTTTGGAAAGTCTGCCTTAATGTGTCCTTTTCTTTTGCATTCATAACACACTATCTCATCATCCTTATCAAATTTCATCCAATATTTCTTCCAATCACCACATTGGTCATAATTACCCTTATAATTTGGTTTTCTAAAAAAATGTCTCTTCCTATATAATTTCTTGAATATCCTGGCTATTTGATCTATCTCTTCATCCCTATCATAATCTAAACCTCCACTTGTTGAGCTTTCAGTAGGTATGTGAACTTTCTCTTTATCCATTCTCTTTGAGGCAGTAGACTTAAATGCCACTGAATTCCCATTTGGTTCATCATATTCCTCTTTTTTTAAATTTATCTCTTTATCATACATCATCAACTTACCAATTATCTCCTTAATAGGTAGTGAACTTATGTCACATGATTCTCTTATTGAGACTGATGCGCCTCTCCATCTTTCTGAAAGACATCTAAGTAATCTCATGATTTTTTCCTTTTCTCGAACAACTTTTCCTAGAGAGATCATAGTGTTAACAATCTCATTGAACCTGAGATACATGTCAGAATTAGGTTCATCAGGTCTCATTTTAAAATTATAATATTTAATAGTATAAGTGTTTA
Organism: Viscum album; assembly: GCA_963277665.1. Taxonomy (NCBI): domain Eukaryota; kingdom Viridiplantae; phylum Streptophyta; class Magnoliopsida; order Santalales; family Viscaceae; genus Viscum; species Viscum album. The sequence goes on along the minus strand of OY728129.1, from coordinate 744,711,510 downwards.
ATCTCATTACTTGCACATTGGTTGTTCCTTCATGAGAAACATCCAAAGTGTCCAAGATTTCATGTGATGTTTTTCAAGCAGAAATTCTATTAAATTATTCATCTCCTAAAGCACCATATAGAGCATACATTGCTTTAAAATTATTATTGTAATCATATTTTGTAGAATCATCCCAAGTAGCTCTACCACTTTTTGGAATTTCATACTCAGACTCTATAGAAGACCAGATGTCAAATCCTATACTTTCTAAATGAATTTTTATTTTGATTTTACATTGGGCATAATTAACACCATTAAATAAATCTGGCATGTTGGTAGCATAACCTTCTATTCTATTATCCATAATTTAATTTTAGAAAACATATTGAAAGAGATAAAAATTTAGAAATATTAGAAATTTTGAGATCTTTAGATACAACTAAAATCATAGTTGAAAAATAGAGTATTTGGAAATCCTTTATAAATACTATTTCCTATGATACCAAATTTTGGTCGGAGTGGACACTCAATATGTGGGTGAATTGAGTTCCAATTAAAATTTCTGTTTAAAATATTTATATTAAAAATCCCCCAAATTGAATAAGAAGTTAAACTGTAGTGAATTTGTAATACAGTAAAGGTTCAGTTAGGTTATCAAATGATTGATTAGTTATTAGTTAATCTAATATGACTATTAGATTAGCTTGTGAAACTAACCTACTGGGTTACAATAAATACAAAAACATTCTAGTTTAACTATCATAGTTACATTAAAATAGATTTGAATTTAAAGTACTTAGCACCAGAATATTCAATATAGTTTTAACCAAAATAAACAAGCATAACAGTTTTAACCAAGAGGTTCAGTCTCAAGCTGAGAATTAGTCCCCTCAAACATTTTTATATAAAATATGATCCAAACCCTAGATCACGGTTTACAATAGTACTCAGACAGTCCAGGTCCGCAGCCCTCTACCACAGTTCTACGTGGGAAACCAACAATAACAACAGCTCAAAGGCTGTCCAGGTCACACTTGACCTCTACCAGAATTCACAGTTGGAACTAAAATGATTTAGATGGTTTGAGTGAGGATTCTAGTATCCTATACTTATACTTAGGAGTTAGTGTGTGTCTAAGATGAACAGAATCACACAGAGTACTCAAAAAGTAAATAAGTAAATCACAACAGAGCTAAAAAGATATGAGATGGGTTTAGTCGGATCTTTGTGATGGAAATGTAGCTTTTGACTACTTTGGTATTGAGAAGATGTTGTTTGAGTCCTTCTCAAAATTTTCATGAGAAACAGAGTGTCATAGTTCTATTACTGGAGTGCCTTGTATTAAAGTTTTGGTCGAGGTTGCAGTAGGAATTGTATCATAGCAATGTCCCTCAAATTACAAAAAATGTTCTTCTCTTCTTTAACCTATGGTGCATATTTTATTTCTGTATCATATGAATATCTTTGTATATCACCACACCCAACAGATTTTTCACTTCCTTCCAACCCACTTTTCTGCGCAGCTTTTATCTTTACTTTTATACCTCAAGTGGTCTGACAAAAAGCATGATTGTTTCTGCAGGTACGAGGTATAGTTCCCTGACATTCCCCAGACATTATTTAATTAATATCAGTTGCATTAAAAGCACCAAATATGAAAGTTATTAATAATATAACATAATTATGGTTTAGATAAACGGTACTAGTTTCCATTGGAAGCTCTCTCCATCAGTGAGCTTGTAACGGTGGACTAGAGTCAGTATGTCTTGTGTCGGTAGCTGTTACTCTTTATAACAGAAGCTCTATGTATCGGTAGCTCTATCCATCAGTAGCTCCTTTTATTAGTGGATATTTTATACTGGTGGCATTCTTGTATCGGTAGACTTCGTAGAGGTACCCGTCTGTATGTATCAGTAGACTTGTATCAGTAGCTTTCTGTCTGTCTATCTATATCGGTAGACTTCATATCATTAGTTGTATGTATGTCTGTATTAGTAGGTCTTGATTATAACTATAGAATCTATCTATCCGGGATTTTTTCTTATCGGTTGACTATGTCTGTATCGGTGACTATGTGCATATCGGTAGACATACACTATCAGTGGGTTTGTAATAGTGACTCAAAAACTAACACTTATCTGTTCTATGAAAATCCTATCCAGATTGAGTTAGTATTACTTCAGCACATGTATAAACAAAGATAAACATTGATTAACATATACCAATGATTGTTTTGACATTATTGTCAACTCAACAGTAGGATGACATAATTTAACATATAGATAGGCTTATCAAAATATATTAAAACATAATTGAGATTATCAAAATAGGTGAGGTCAACAGAAATCATGATATAAGTATGAGGGAAAAAATGTTGAAAATTAAGACACATGTGAGAAAAAGAAAAGAAGGTATTACCCGAAGGGAAATATTAACATGGAATAATTAACAAGAGGGTAATATAAATTCATAATAAAACCATATATGGAATTATAGATCATAATAAGGTTTTATAATTGATTTATACTAAAAAATTATTATAAAGGATGTTTTTATAAGTATGATGTTATTCAGGACACAGGGTAAGAGAATTTCATATCACTTTTTAGTTTTCTGAGATGCATGCTTTATTCACCACCCATTCATTTCGTGTGGTGTGTATAATTACCATGAATTTATTATATAATTTTTTTAATTAAATTTATGGGTATTTACATATAAATTTAATGAATTTTCATTCATTTTTTCTATGTTTAAAAATCTACCGAATTGGTAAAGTGATTTTGTCTCAATTTACCTTCTTTGAGACACATGCCATGTTATGCACCTATATTATTTTATATGTGGCTTTTATTTCACATCTTATATCATGAATATATTCCTTTTAATGTTATTTTAATCATTATTTAATGCTATTATTTCAATTTTTTTATATTTCAATGTCACCAAATTGGTAATGGGTTATAGCTACAATCTCACCATTTATCAAGATTGTTTAATATTATAATCCCATTGATGGAATAATATGATCCATATATCATTAATTTTCATGGGGTTTCATACCCTCTATTTATTCTTGTTATATCAATGTAACGGTACCATTTTTTCACTATTTAGTATATAACATGACAAACAATGTGTTTTTAAGAAAGTCAGAATTTACCTATCTCTTCGTTCAGAAATCTATATTCCTTCAAAGCCATGTTTTTTAATGGTTTCCAAAAATATATTCTACTGTTATCATATGATATTCAAAATAAATTTTTAACAATTTTTTTCCTTTTTAAACAAAATGGTTTTTAAAAGTAATCTTCTTTTCATTTTCCTATTGAGACACTTTTTTAATATTTTTATAATAAAAAATTAATGTTCTCCATGTATGGATTTACCCACTATCATGACTGTCATTACATTGAATTTTCATTTAAAATATTACAAGGTTACTTTTATTAAAGAAAAAATATTCCTAATATGCTTAAAATTTGATATTTTAAATTTGTTTTCATGAAAATGGTTTTCAAAACATCTTCAATATTTTTTCATAAGTTTTTATGTAAAAAGGTTATCAAAATATTCTAAATATTTTATTATAGGTTTTTAAATTATTTTTAAAGAAATGGTTTCCCAAAAAGTCTCAAGAATTATTTATAATTTTTCAAATTATTTCCAATTAAATGGTTTTTAAAATTATTTGAGGCTTAATTTATTAGTTTTCAAGGAAAATGGTTTTCAAAACGTTTTCAAGGATGATTTACATTTTTTAAAATTATTTTCAAAGCAATTGTTTTAAAAACATTTTCAATAATATTTTATAAGTTTTCAAGGAAAATAGTTTTCAAAACATTTTCAAGTTCCCTTTATATTTTTTTTAATTAAACTTTTTTCTAAAATGTTTTTGAAGTTTTATTTATAAGATTTCATATTTATTTTCTAGAAAATTGTTTTCAAAAGGTTTTATGTTTTAAAGATTTATTTTCCAAAGAATAAATTATAATTTCATCAAGAAATGTTTTAAAAATATTATTCTGACCCATTAACCATATAATATGACATTTTTTTATGTTACTCATGACCTTATAGGAAATGATCCAAAGGATACATTAATTTCTTTCTAATAATGGTTTATGTTTTGATGGAATGACACTTTTGAAACCCATTCCTCTCCCATGGGTTATATACTTTTGAAACCTACTTCTTTTCAAGGATTATACTTCAATGAAATGATTAAGAAACTTATATGTTTTTTATAGTTCATGAAATGATGAGAATTTAATGATACCCATTTCATTTGAGGGGTTATGATTTGATGTTTATAGAAACCATCTATTTTCTTGGATCAAGATACAATTAGATTTTTGTGTCACATACATGTATGATTTCATAATGAGATGGGTGAGACCTATTTTTTCCCTTAAGGAATTGGGTAAATATTTATATCTCATGATACAATGAATGGAATAAATTCAACTAGATTGATCTATTGTTGGGAGATTGGGAAACCTGAACCCTTATAAATAAAGGATTGTGATTGGGGATGGTGGTGTGTCCCGTCTATTAGGTTTATTCTCCATGAAGATACAAGATAGGGAAACTTGATCCACTATGGGAAGATGGTGAAACCTTACCCACTATGGGATGATGGGGAAACCACATTCCCTATAAGGAAAGGACTATGATTGGGGATGGTGGTGTATCATGTCCAGTAGGTGCAGCTCCCATGAAGTTCCTTGATAAGTTATATAAAATTTTCTCAACTTATAGAGAATGATATGACATGTTTATATATGCAAAAAATCCATGTCTCATTCATATGTTATGATTTCTTGGATTATGTTCTTTATTTGGTTATGATTAGTGTCTTATGAACTGCTAATATTTATTCCATGATTCATGTTTATGATCTTTGATATGAAGGGTATGATCTTCTATTTTAATGATAATTTTTAATACCCTAATTCTCATTTTTGTGCTAACAAATCTCCCTTGATAACCCTTACCAAGCATCTGATCTCACCCCCTTTATGTTTCCTTCCCCAAGTTATGATTTTATATTTCATGTATGATATGTATAAAAGGGATTCCAGTCTTAGATAACGTAGTGGTAGATAATGTAGCTCGCTTATGTACCATTTCCTATGTTTACCTATTTCCAAAGGTAATACACTAATAAGACCATCAAGTTTAAGTTTGTATAATGTTTTAAGTATTCTGGAAAAGTGATGTAATGTCTATGTACATCAAAATAGGTTTTTTATACATATTCTTACTCCATAAAGGTCTCACCAAGTTAGAGAATCACATTCCTTGGTGTAGGTTCATATTCAATCAGATAATTAAGAATCTCATTTATATACTCTATAATTTTCTCTATAGTGGTATAATATCCTTTCATACCCATACAGTTATCAATATATTTTAGTATCCATCAAACAACATGCTCATATCCATTAAAAATTCTAAAATGTAGGTTGGAATATTTTTATCACAATGTAGAATGAGTCCCATAAGCCTAATCTAATAAATACAAGTGTCCTTAACGTTGTTCAAGACACATTCTCAACACCTAAAGGGTCTATCGACTCTTCAACTAAAGAATTAGGTTGTCATTACTATGATATTCCTCCTCATTGTAGTGTGAGGAAGGATTTAGAGACTCTACTCGTGACATCCTTCATGGTCAACCTCCCCACGGTGATATATCTCATGGACAAGGAAATACTCCACACGACCAGACACCACCATATAGATCGGTAATAAAAAGTCAGGCAACTTTGTATAGAGAGGCTCTCAGAACATCAGGGTCAACTATATATAGTTTCCCATAAACTACCAATAACACTCTAATCTAGTTATTAAGAGAACCAGAGATGTACCTTATATGTTCTGACTATGTGGAGGCATGTAGGTCTAATTAAGAGGAGGTGTAAATTGACATATCTATAGAGCTATCCATAAACTACCTCCCCACCATGTTCTGGAACATCTTCACTTCTGACTATGAGATCACAAATGAGATAGATAAGAAGGATATTCCTTATCAACACAAAAATATGTGGGAAACTCATCAATGGATGAGGGCTAGAAATATCCCTCATTCAAGAAATGAGTATCACCTTCAGAACATTAATACACTCTATTATCATCAGGATATGGATTCCTTTTATATATAATGGAACCTAGGAATGGTGGATCATGATAAAATCTTATGTAGTGTTTTTCTCTACATTACGAAATGTCTCAGGCAACTAATTTAATTATAATCTATAGAAATAATTATCCATGGTTGGGAGATATATAGTGAATTTCACTTGTCTATGTGACAATAAAAAAATAATCCCCTAGATGATTCAATCTTTTATTTTATAGCCTTTGAAAAAACAAGATGACTAGGTAATGTGCAAGATAGTTGGTCTTAGTAATAGAATTATCCACTGTTAATGGTGTCAAGACATCACAAATGGTGGAATAGGATAGCCAAAATATTTTAAAACTAGGACCCTTCAAGAAATGGGATCACATTTACGACACATAATCCAATGTTGTGATCAATGTAGATACTTCTTGTAGAAACCGACTCATGTCTTAGTCATCCATTTCACCCATATCCTACTTGAGAATAGTTTTTCCATATCTAACAAGTCATAATCACATCTTCCATAACAGATGTCTAGGAGCGAGCCCATCCCATAGGATGGGGGAGTATCTGCCACCACCTACACCCATTAGACCATAAATACTTGAGAAGAACCATAACATGTCAGTAGAATCTAGACACAAACCCTAGCCCACTGGGCTGGGGTCATTTTTATCTCAATCACCTTCACCAGGTTCATCATCCCCCAAGAGGGTATTGGGGAAAACAAATACAATTCCAGATCAACCCCAATACACTGGGATATGGGCATTCATATATCAATTTTATCATAGGAATCAACAATTATTTTAATAGAATAATAGAATCCATGATAATAGGATCAACCAATACCAATTACATCCCTGAATTGTCCGTATCCTACAGGGATGAGGGCATTTTCATCATCATAATCACCACTGATTGAATTAGTCTTCTTCATATTGGGAGGTAAATATCGACGGTTGACATCCCATTTATTCCTCCCACCACAAGGGAAAAAATTATTCAGGACCAATTGAGAAAACATGACCATAATCTCCCTCAAGGAAACTATTCATAGTCCAATATGGGGGGACCATATGGTGAGGATAATAACACACCCATGATTCAAGTGGAAAGTTATAATATGGACAAGGGTTAGAGAAAAGATCCTAAAGTAGGTTGTACCTAATCATCCTATTTCGTTGAATTTAATGGGACAAATACCATTGTCTTATACACCAAGTAGGATATTGTCACTATCAACACAATTGGTAATGGTAATTAAGAAGTAGATGCACAGGGATGCAATATATAAAAAATAACCTAAGAGGGGGATTTGGATTCACCCACTGAGGCTGTACACATTTTAAACTACACTAGGATCCAAAATATGGCAGCACCAAATATCAAGTTTCCACATTTATAGTAGAACAATTCCAAAAATAAAGGCAACAGTGTGGCTACATCGTAATAATTTCCTAGAAGAACTGAGAAGGCTTCCATGTTGGAAATTTTTTCATGATATGAGAGTGAGATGCAAACTCTCAAACAACTCAATGAGGAACAACCCAGGGGAAATATTCCCCCTGGGTATTATCTTTAGGCAAAGGTGAATATTCCTCCTCCAATATATATGGAAAGATATGATCCTCTTGTAAGAGAGGAATAAAAGCATAAAACTAGCTCCAGATCCCAGAAATGAGTCTACATAAATTAATAAGTTGAAAATGATCATGAATTTCCTCCATTATGATGATAGCCTCTCCCTCATTAGGGTGATCATTTTGTATTTGTACGAATTGAGAATCAGGAGGAGACTAAAATGAGGCAACATCATCAAACCTCACCAACTCCCAATAGATGAAATGTAGCTAAAAGACATATAACTATGGAATTTATCAATGTCATCAATTCCTTGGCTACTCAATGGAATCCATGGAAGGGAAACACACACCTATTATTCTAGAGAAAAATCCATATCTAGAATTGGTGAATGAAACTTTGGCTCTGCCATCTTTTGAAAATCATACGTTCTTCACCTTTGACAGTGTGAGAGACCCAAAACAATATCTCACACACTTTATATCCCAATGTGGTTTGATAATGGGAGCCCAAGATCAATAGGAGGAAACAATAATGAGGTGTTTTGTATACACTCTGATAAAAACAACCTTTTTTTTGGTATAACAGTTCTCTTGTTTGACTCATTGTAAGATGAGAATACATTCATTATCAATTCCTTTTCCATTTCTGCAATACACTAACGAAAACAAAAAATTTCATTCCTAAATACTATAATGAATGTGAAAATGAATGATTTTATGACTTCATAGAAATATGGAATGGTTTAACCAATTCAATCAGTATTCCTCTCTCACTAGAGAAATTGATGGAGTTTTGGGCTGGAAATATTAGAGATAACTTGAATATTCCTCTGATTCCATTAAAATATTAATGTATATTTCATGTTTTTTCAAAAATATAAAAACATATAGAAGACTACATTTTGTAGACCTGAGTTAAGTCTTGACTCATGAACTCAACACTGTGGAAAAATCTCGGTAAATAAGAAATTGTTGTTGTTACACTCAAGCTAGAAACATTGACCATTCAAGAACCTAGGTAGGTCCCAAATTACCCAATTCCTCATATTAAGTGGAAAAAATAAAAAATTACATTGGATGAAAGAAAAAAGAGACTAGGGTCCTCTAGGATTTTGGAATTGATGAATAAACATACTCCTAAATCAAGACAATCCCTGGTTATTTCATTATAGATATGGACTATAACTAACTCATGTTTCTATATCCCATGAATCCCAATGATATTAAACTCACTATTCAACCAATTTACTATGCATTCTATAGAAGGATGGGTCACAAAACCAAGAAGTTATTCATCTTGAAATACATATTCCAAAGCATGTTCGATTCTGGATATGTGATATTGCATAACTCTAAATAGTAGGTGATCTTCTGAATCGTTGCATAGTAATAAGGAGAAGGTGATTGTAAAATAATTCAGGCCAATCATGGGTAGAAGTTAAGAAATTATTTGACTCAAAAGATAGTTGAATGAGCTCATAATACCTTGAGAGAATACTTTTATAGACCCTTAACTACTCTGTCACATAGGGAGTTAACATTAGATATACCTCTAAAATAAGAACATGGCCATCATACACCTAAATATATAGAATAGGAAGCGTTATTTTTAGCTCTGATCAAAGATTATAATCTTTCATAATTCATTCCTACAATGTCCAAACCATGGGAAATGCCCCACAAAATAGAACCCTCATTAGGAAAATAGATCATATTAGGCTCTGTTAATGTGATAAACTTGGAAGAACCACTCTCTAATGATTAATATTCCTATGAGAGTGAGTTCCCTATACCTTACTAGGGATCCAGAGGATGAAGGCATAGTATTTGAGGGTGAAAAAGATTGTTCGGGCATGTTCAGACACAATATTTTGGCCATGTCCCCATAGAAGACATATGTGTTGCTAAGACCCAGGGGAAGCAATCAAAAAACCCAACATAGACATGGAGGTATCCTAGAATCCTCCTGTGTCCATCCGTGCTCAGTCATCATACCTGAAATCCTAGTAGGGGTGTGATACTTTGATCATACGAGATAGCGGGGAAGGGAAACATGACTCGCTACACAGGTAGAAAATGCTCTCTAAATCTCTACACAAGCACCAGGACCATCCACCTCAAATAAATTATCTCTCGAAAAAAATAATAAGTATCACCCCCACCTTTGGAAGAACCAAAATTTGGAACAAAATTATGAAATTTTAAAAAATAAGGCACTTTTTTAGGACAGGATATAAATATTGGATGTTTTGCACCATTCAAAGGAATTTAGGTAGGAACTTGTTAGATCCCTCTATAGCCCATATAGGTTTAAGAAATAATTCACTATAGAAGAGGTTTATTATATGGAGAAAATTCCATATTAATTCCATGTTGCTATCTAATTTATTAAACAAGATCAATAAGTGGTCATCATGGGATACATCACGCCCTTATATGTTTCTGGAAGAGTCAATAATGTCTATGTATGATTTTCTCTGTTTAATAATGATTCTAGGATCAGACTCATCCCTATTTAAACACTTTTAATTTTTGGATATTTACATGGGGACCCATCCCCCAAAAATATGACCAATCAAGGGAATGATATGCATGAGAAAATACCTCTCAGGATGATCAATCCCAAAAGTTCATTTGGTGATCTCATATATCGCATTGAGTTCATGGTAATATGGAAAGACACCATATACAATGTCCTATTCAAAATGCCTTCACTTCAGAACCACATGGTGATACCTTCAATAATTCATTAGCATTTGAAATACCCTATTAATGGAAATGTTGATAAATTACTTGGTGATAATTCCCCCTTTGAGTCTTGTGAAAACAAATATATTTATGAAGGATTCTATAAAAGGGAGGCAAAACAACCAATGGTGGATAAAAGTAAATATATTTTATCCCCTGATAGCTTGAGGACTGCCCCTGAAAATCCATAGTGTAAGATTGATATTCATTGTGTGTTACCCATAAATCTAGTTGAGGGTGTATACTCAATCCTAGATGTACAAGATTCATCTATCATTGGTGATAGAGTAAAAGAAAATATTCTCTAGAATCTCTATGCAATGACTTAAGCCAGAGGTGATGATAATGTATTTTCTCATAGCCTCGATCATTGTGATACTATTGTAGAGGCCCTAATATTTTTTGATTTTTCTGAAAAGGCCTCCACAAATACAAAGGTGGAAGAATATGAGGATGAACTTAGGAACGCCCATCCTACATTAAAGGAATGAGTCTCTAGCACTATTGATGATAACAATATGGTTAATTTGGGAATAGAAGAAGACCTGTTGACTACAATAATTAGTTCCAACATGAATCTCAAGGATAAAGATATGTAAATTGGATTTCTAAGGAAACAATGATATTTCTTTTCTTCAAGCTATATAGAACTGATCAGACTAAATCAATATATGGATACACACTCTCTCAGCTTACCTAATGACCATCGAGGATTTATGCAAGCAGCCAAGAGGATACATCCCACTCATGCTACTGATGTAGAGCCAAAAGTGTACATATTGATCACATCTGCCTTTCTTTGAGAATTGAAATTTCCAGGATGAATTTTTTGGCATCATTCCTATCAAGAATAAGAATGATTACTAGGGTCTGTAATGATTTTAGAGACATTAATCGACATTTTCCAAAGGATGAATTCCCATTTCCAATCACATAAATCTTGCTCAATGCAAATGTTGGATTCCAAGACATTTCTTTTAAGGGTGGGAATTTAGGGTATAATCAGATAAATATGGACGCTAAAGTTAATGAAGCCACTAAATTTAGAGAACCTCATGGTATCATTTTCTACCAATTAATGCCCTTTGTGTTAAATAATTCTTGCTCTACGTAATAACATTACATGCATCATATCTTTAAGACTTATTGGGATGAATAGTTGAATGATATGTTGATGACCAGGTGTTCAAAAACCGATAGTCATGTGATCAATTCATGAATATTCAAACAATATTACAAAAATCTACAATAGAATAGTTTGCAGATGAATCCTCTTAAATGTACTTTTGGGATAACATCAAGTAAGTTCCTTGACTTAGGGTTATGCTAATGTGGGATTGAGGTTGACCTGGAAAATATTAGTTCTATTTTTACAATTTCACTTCTAGGAATCTCAAATTACTAAGGGTTTTACAAGGTTACCTTGCATTCATCATTTCATATCCAACATGGATGGAAACTCTCTCCCCTTCACCAAGATAATGAAGAATGGGATCAGCTTTCAATGGGATGTTGACTACTGACAAGCCTTAGAAATTCCCATATGGTATATACAACAACAACTGGTCCTGATGCCACTTAGGGAAAAATCCAATCTTATTATATGTTTAATCCATGGAATGATCACTTGGATATCTCCTCACATAGAAGAATTATGCAGGAAATGAGAACAATCATTACTATATTAGTAGAACAATGATCGGTATTGTAACTCAATACTTTGATATTAAAAGGAACTGTCCCACACTCATATTTGTAGTACACAAGCTATGTAATTACAATAAAACCATTCAATTAACTTGGTATCATATATTTTTCCACTCATGTACATCTTTTGTCATCCCTTACTGATTGGTTGTTTTTCCCAATGGATGGTCATTCTTTAATAATACAACATCCAGTTTCTGTCACACAAGTTAGTGAAATGGAAATCCCTAGCTAATTACCTCATGAAAAATTCCACCCTCGAATGTAAACTAGTAGATTTTGATCTCTTGGATGAACCTTTTTTATATTCCCATGACGCTCCCCACACACATGAGAGGTATTTTGATGGTGCCCCTAGAATTTATATCTATAAAAGACTAGAAAACCTGAAACTCAATCATACTGTCCTAGGGAATGAATTTTTTTCTTAGGAAAAAGAAACTTTCCCTACTCATTCTCACTATTATAATTCATTATGGATGATGAAGATAAATATGAAGCCCTCATTACTGGCTTGGAACTATCCCAAAAGCTGTAAATAGAATACCTGAACATGAAAGATAATTTAGTGCAAGTAGAAAAGTAGATCAATGGAAAATATTCCATCAAAAGGAATAATTGTCCCATATCACTATCTATATCAAAGAAATAATAGAATATATTCCTTTTAATCTCACATTTTATCATGTTCCACAACTACAAAATTAACATGCCAATGCATTAGCTAATACAAGCACAATCTTATTTAGACCTGACCAGGAGGAATTGATATTTTGCATCCCATACTGAAGAATGGTGTCATTAATCAAAATATATGATATAGAAGAAATCGACCCAGTCAACCCTTCCCTAGATCATGATGAACAACAATATACCCATAGATAGATGGAATTCATATTTGGTTGTCTCCAAAATGTGGTCCTTTCAAAAAACCAAGATGAAAGGGAACAAATTCGATGATGAGAAATAAAATTTACCTTGTGGGATGGTAGAAATGAGAAAAGATCCTTATACATGCAAGGATTCGATGGAATCCACCTGAGATGAATAGTTGAAGGATAATTTTTCACCATCATGAAAGAATTCTATCCAAGATCCTGTGACACTCATTATTTTGCGACTAGGCTATCCCACCAAATCAGTAAGTTGGGTCAATACTAGAAAAAAATGATACATGACTGTATGGAATTCACCTGGAAATGTCATTCATTCCAAATTAATTCAAAATTCATCCATAAACCCCCATAATTTCTAGATATATCAAAATATTATTGTTCATTTTCTGTATGGGGAATGGATGTTTTTGGCTATATACCAAAGCCTAGACTAATAAGTTCAATTACATCATTACATATAACGAATTCTTTTCCAAATGGTGCAAGGGAATACCCCTTAAGGAATTTGTATCAAATAACATCATAAACATAATAATGTTCCATACCATCACTAGGATCAGATTCCCTCACACGATATTGATGGGAAATGTCACCAACTTCTATTCTAATAAGATAAATAATATGTTCTATAAGTACAAAGTGAGTCCAATCACACATACCACAATCAAGTAGTGGAAAACATACAAATAGAGTCCTTTAATATGACTCTTTCAAATATACACCAGAATATGGTAAATGAGAATAATAATTCCTAACCAAAAAATATCCTCCATGCATTATGAGTCTACAGTACAACCACATGAACTACTACACAATCAATGCCATATTCATTAGTGTGAGGGACTGAGGTAAAGTCACTCATATAATCCCAACTCCCTTTACTCTGAAAATCAATTTTATAAAACTCTATGATGAATAGAAATCACAAAAGTGACTGGGTGACTTGGTGTGGCTCAATTAGAATAGTTTTCATATATTATAAAACATTATAGAACATCTGATTTGGATCATACAAGCCTTCAATAAAAAGGTTTTCCTCTATTAGTTTCTTCATGGAAAACTTGTGTTGGCTCTCAGAACCCCAATGATACTAGTAAAGAAATGTACTATTATGGGACCCAAATGGGAAGGAACTTATGTCATATATAAGGTCTATCAAAACTATAATTACTCACTAGACACATTGTGCGGTGAGTGTGTCACACCTGAAGTTCCAAAGGATCAAATAACAATAGATAAGGGGGTTGAATCAGTTTTTCATTTTTATAAGTTTTAATTATTTTCAAAACATAACCCCTGTAACCAATTAATCTTTATATCCATTTAAAACTTTAGTAAATACTCATTCATGGAATAGTAGGGAAGAAAGTAAACCACCCAATATTTACAATGTTCTCCCTCAATGTGAGAACCCATATCATTTCTATAGCCACTCCCATGGGTCTATAGAAATACACTATTTAGAAGAAGTGAATAAAAAATGTGAAAAATCATGTTAGGAACCTTATATATCTTTATAGGAATGATTATAATGACTCCCAAAAATATAAAAATATTTATTAAAAAAATTATCCAGACTAAAAAATAAATACATTATTGAATCTGATCCATAATTTCTAAATCTGAATCCTTAGTCTGATTTGGCTGGATTGGATTTTTTCTCAATTCAATGATGCTAGAATTTGGATCTGATTTCTTGATACAATGATGATAGATCTTGTTCTCTCAAAAATGAAGTTGGATATGATTTCTTGAATATGATAATTCAGGATCTGATTTACTAAAAACAATAATGATCGATTTGATTCTCTAAATATGATGAGCTCACTCTCAATCTATAAAACTCAAACTCAGATAGAATTCTTAATTCAATACTTATTTAATTAGATGGGAACATTCACCTTTGAATTATCTGGTGCTCCGAATTTTGGTGTGTGTCAAATTTTTTAATAGATGAATAATCAGAGGAAGTCTTTATAAACAACTTAGAAAACAATGGTGGGAAACATGGAAACATTCTCTACTTCATATAATATCAAAATCCATGAAAATATATTATAATTAAAAATTTGTCTCTTCCTTCTTCAAACCTCCTTATATTTCTCCATGATTCATGAGAAATTGAAATTAATTTTTGACTACTTCACTTTATCATACCTTTCTCTTCTCATTACGATTAGTATATTTCTCAACATCATTACAATCTGCCTCTTTTTATCTCATTACAATTTTTTTATCATCCCATTATGATCTTTTTATTTATTTGTTCATTATGATATTTTTCTTTTTCGGATTCATAAGGATTTATTTATTTCATTTCCCATTATGATTTTTTATTGGCTTAGATTTGATTTTTAGTATCCATTCCTTTTTCCATCTGGTACTGATCAATCTAGGTACGATCATTTTCTTCCTAATTATAAGTACAATAATCTTGGGTAAGAAATTTTTTTATGCTTCAGATGGATAATAAAATTCTATAGTAACTAAATTCTATTATCCTCAATACAATTTAAATCCCATTATGATAGAATTATCATTATAATGTAATTACCATTATGATGGAATTATCATTATAATCAAATTCCCATTACGATAGAATTATTCATTCTAAAATTTTGAATATTTTCAAACCTCTCCACCATTTATTCAACATCATTTATCATGAAGTTTTAATGATTTTTGAGAGCTAATTGACCAAGAAATAATTTTTTTTAATTTTTTATATAAATTATTAATAAAATTTGACTGATGAATTCACATTCTTCTTTCAAAACTATCTCGTGACTTCATTCTTTCTCTGAATGAGAAAATGTTTCCGATCAAAAACTTCATCTTCCTGACTACTTCTGAGTGCGATGTAGCTAAATACAAAATCCTATATATTATGAAGACATGGGAGGAGTTTGAACATGAAGTTTCAACCTCAATTTCTCTATCTATTTTTTCAACATTTCTTTTGTATAGATATCAGCAATCTGATAATTTTTTGAAATGTATTCTAGTAAAACATCTCCACTTTCAACTTTATCATTTATAAAGTGAAACTTTATATCAATGTGTTTTTATATTTAATGTTGGACATGATTCTTAGAAAGATCAGTTTCTCTCAGATTATAAAAACGCATCTTCAATGGTTTAGACACATTTACATTCAATTTTTTGAGCTGAATGTTTATCCACAACATTAGAGTACAAACAAGAGTAGCTGAAGCATATTTGGATTCAACTGTGCTCAATGTTACTGAACTTGGTTTCTTAAAATACCAAATCACACAACATTCATCCAAGAAACAATGTTCCTCCTAAGGTTTATTTTCTATTATTATAATCTCCAGTCCAATTGACATCAGTGTAACCATGAAAATACATCTCACTATTTCTTTTATATAACAACCCATGTGAATTTGTTCCTTTGAAATATCTCAAAATACACTTTACTACCACAATATGTGATTTTTTTTATTAATTTGATACCAGATACTCAATTTTACAACATAAAAAATATCAGGTCTTGAGGTAGTAAGGTAAATAAGACCCGTAATTAGCTTTTGAAAGTATTTATTATTCTCCTCTATTCCATATTAATCTTTACTAAACTTTTTATCACTAAAATAGGAGTTGAAAAACCTCTGGATTATACCATTCTTAATTTTTTTAAAATTACCTGGAATACTTTTCTTGGGATAGGAACATGTATATTTCATTTTATTGAACTTGTAATCCAAGGAAGAATGTTATTTCTCCCAACATAGACATTAAAAAGAATTCTTCATTTACTCAAAAAATGTTTTACATGCATCTTCTCTATCCCTATAAAAATTTATATCATACACATAAATAATTTTGATTAGTGTTTCAAAGTTAACATCTATCACATACAAATTTCAAGCATCTTTTCCTTTAGAAAAATTTACCATTTTCAAACAATTATCAATTTTAAAATACCAGGAATCTGGATCTTGTTTTTTCCCATACAAGGCTTTCTTCAATTTAAAATCTTTTTTTCATCCTTTTCAAGTTGAAATAAAGAAGGTTTTTGAATGTTAATTTCTTCATCAATATCACCATTTATGAAATCTGACTTTATATCAATCTAGTAAACTTTGTAATTATATTGGTAAAACACTGCAAAAAATATTTGAATAGTTTCTAGCCTTATAATAGGGGAAAATATTTTATCAAAATCTATACCTACCACCTATGCATATCCTTTAAAAAAAATTATCCCTTTATTTCCTAAAACTTGTCCATGATCATTCAATTTGTTTCAATAAACCCACTTAGTTCCAATAAAATTTGTATTTTCTAGGTGTGAAACAAGTTCCCATGTTTGATTCTTTTCAATCAGATTCAATTATTTATTCATAGAATCCACCAATTAATTGTGTTGAATTGATTATGAAACTAATTATGGTTCGACTTTAATGATTCGTGAAGTTTGATTATCTAATCTCAAAAATTTTCTTGTCTAAACTGAATCCTTATAATTCCCAATAATGTTTTTGGATTCAACATGTATTTGTAAGGTATGAAATTTCAAAGTTTCTTTCCCAGCTAAAATTTCCTCATCACATGATTCATATGTGTCTTGATAAGTGTGTTTTGAGTTAATTTCACCATTTTTTAGAACTCTTTGATTTATCCTACTCAGAATTAACAACAACTTTTGTTAATTAACTTTTATTTTAAATTACCTTCACATCATATGAGGATAAAAAAATTTATAATTTTTTGTTAACACATTTTTAACTTCTTTAATTTGGTGAATAACACATATAATTTAATTCCTTATATTTATCATCAAACTTTACCAAATTAAGTTTTTTTTATTTTGAGAAAACATTGAAATTTAAAAACATTGAAATCTAAAAACATTGAAATATTTTAATAAATGTATTTATGTTATAACTCATTTCATAAGAAGTCATGTTAGTTTCAGGTCTCAACAAGCATCTATTTTGAACAATGTATAGTAGTACTAATAGCTTATCTTCAATATTTTTTTGAAATTTTTTATTCATCTATCATAATTCTTCCCATTTACACCATGATTCTGTTCTTTCTTTCTAATAAACCATTTATTTGTAGAGTATAAGGAGCACTATACTAATGTTATAAACCATGATTTCTCATATAATTTTCAAAATTATTTCTTGTGAATTTTGTACCATTATATGTTTTGAACTTCTTAATTGAAACCCCCATTTCTTTCTCCACACCCTTTCTCAAAAATTTGAACCTTTCAATAGCCTCTAACTTATTCTTCATAAACATGTTATTTATCATCCAGATGAAATCATTAATAAAAGTGATAAAGTATAAATATCCTTTTTTATAGATGTTTAATCGACCCTTATAAATTATAATGAATAAGCTAAAGTGGTCTACTATATTTAATCTCAACTCTTTTATGACTTTTTTAGTCATATTTTCTTTTTGGAAAATAATACAAACATATTTATGTCTTATTTTCAATTTTATAAAATTCCAGACAACATCAACTTCATAAATATTATTCATGATTTTTCCAAGGTGGAAAATTATTCGGTTCCATTATTTTTTTCATCTTAATAACTCAAGTAACATGATGTATGGAATTATATTATTTAAAATAGATTCCCACTTATTCTTTCTCCTTTTGTAATGACTGTTCCATGTTTTACACTTTGGATGAAACTAAAATATTTTCTAAAAACAAATTATTTTCTATCATCACAATGTTTGATAAAACTATGTTTGTTTTGTTTAATCACATCAAAAAAATAAACCTCCATAGATTTCATCTTTTCCTCTTCTATCTCAGTCGTTCGAATTCCTTATATTTTTAAGGAATCGTCATTCCCAAAGATAACTTCTCCTCTATCCTGAAAATCCACATGATTCAAGATTTTTATATCACCTATCATATGTGAAAAACAACCACTATCATGTATCCATGGTTTTTTTTGTTTTACTTTCTTATAAGGCTTCCTCAATAACAAAATATGTTTCCTCAACTTTCTTATTTTCGACTATCATTTATTCTCAATCATGAGAAACATGTTCTGGAATGAGTGTCACAAATACTTTGGCATGATATAAAGTTTGATCACATATTCCCAAAACTACTTCTAGAAATTAAAATTGATTTCTTGATGGAATGTTTATAACATCCTAATAATTCACTTTTTCAACTTTCAGTAGTTTAGAAAAGTTTCTCATTATATTTTTACAATTTATTCCATTTTTATCAAACCTTTTTTTGTAAAGATATTTTTTTCCAAAAATTATAATCCATGTTCAAATACATTCTACAACACCATAAATAGCCTTAAAATCTTGATTTTCTATTCATGAATAATATTTCTCTATAAAAACGTTTTTGAAGTGGGTAACTTATTTCAGTTATATCAAACTCATAATGTAGAAAATCTTTTATTTTGAGTGATTTTTCTACTTTTATAGATTTTAAAGGTTTATCACAGCCTTTATCCATATATGCTTTCACAATACTCTTTCTGGAACTTGAAATGTTAAAATAATCTATTGAAGCATTATTTTTTGTTAGAGAAGATTTCACATAATTCTCATATTGAGATTTGTCAATAAATTTATATGTCTTAGCTTTTAATTCAGTTGATTTGTTTAAGTTTTCATTTATATTTCTCAAGGAACATTCAAACTCAAGAAATATTGACTGCAAATTGTTAACCTCGTATTCTTTAGAATCGAAATTCTTGTTTTAATCTTCAATCACTTTTTCCTATTCAGCAATTCTAATTTTGTAACATAATATATCATAAAGGTATACATACTACCTCTTGATGAAATAATTTCTTACATAAGTCATTTCTTCAAGATATTTCTTCATTACTCTAATTTTTTCTTGAGAGTTTTATTTTTCTCAATACTTGCAACAAATTCAGTTCTGAGATGATACTCTCTATAGGATTCTTTACCATCTTCTTTAATCTCTGAGGAATCTTTTTTTTCTCAACTTTTACAATGAAGATTATAAATTTTGCTATACTTTCATCTTCAGAAGAATTATTTTCAGATGAGTCTGATTCAACATTCTTACTCAACATACTCCTTTTGTTTCAAGTAAACTTCTTCTAGTATCTATTGGAATACTTTTCATCTTTATCATTTTTTACACTTATTCCATTAATGTTTTCCATAGAAATCATCTCGATATTCTCTAAATTTCTTCTTGGGTAAATTCATACCAAAGTTTCCAATTCCACCACACTAAATAAATTTTCTTGGAAGTTTTACTCTATGATTTCCTATTTATCTTTGATATTTCTTTGAATTAAGTGACATGACATTTTCTTTTAAATCATCATCCTGTTTATCTTTGGAGTCACATGGATTAGGTTCTTCAAAATCTTTAATTTTCATCTTTCTCATAGCTTATAAAGACATTTTATCTTTCATAAACTTTTTAAAAATTAGAGATGTCCTCATTTCATAAGAAAAAATAACGTTATGTAATGCATCAAGAGATAAATCATTCTTATCTTGTAAAGAATAAATTTTATAATCAAACATGTCTTGAAATTTTCTCATAAGTTTTATCACAATTGTAGAATCTACTTGGAAATATCTAAATCCTATGATATTGAACAAAATTCATTTATTCTAGTTATGTATTCATCAATAGTTTCTTTATCTCTCATTTTTATGTCTCTATAATTACCATGCACGATTTGTTACTTTGCTTCATTGACTTCAGTCTTCCTTTCAAAAACACTTCTCATCTTTTCCCAAATACTTTTTGAATTTTTGAGACCCATCACCTTCTGAAAAAAATTCAATGATAAAGACAAAAGGATTACATTTCTATCCTTTCCATCAACTTCTATAAGTCTATTATTAGCAAACCTCATAGGATCATCATTCTCAATAGGTGGAAAACCAATAGAACTAGTATTAACAACATCCAAGACAAGATACAGGAGATAAGGAATCATCTTATTTTTCCATCAATAATCATTTTTTCCATCAAATGTAGGAATTCATGTACTATTGATAGAATAAATATTATTCATGATAAGGATTCAACAAGGTCACCTTACCTCTAATACTAATTTACATTTCAATGGGTTTAAGAACAACTCATAGGGGAGGGGGTTCAATCATTTGTTCTCTTTTATAAGTTTTAATTATTTTCAAAACATACCCCTTACAACTTACAAAGATTAATATCCTTATCACTTTTTAGTAAATACGTATGAATGAAATAGTAAGAAACCAGGTAAATATCACAATATTTACAAGGTTTATACTTATTTTGAGAAACTACATCCTTTCCATACCCACTCACATGGGTTTATGGAAATCAACTATTAAGAAGAATTGAATAAACATTTTGTCAACTTCTGTTAGAAACCTTCTATCTACCTATAAGAATGATTATACAAACTCCCATCAGTTTAAAATTTTTTCTTATAAAAATAATTATCCAAAAAAAATTAATGAAGACTTTTTTTGAATCATGTCCACAATTTCTCAGTCTGAATCCTTAGTTTGATTTAGTTACATCTAATTTTTTCTCAATTCAATGAATCTGAACTTTGAATTATATTTTCTCAATTATATGATGGTGGATCTGATTCTCTTAAAAAAATGATGTTGGATACAATTTATAAAATAATATAATTCTAGATCTAATTACATGAATATGATAATTATGGTTTTGATTTCCTAAAAATGATAATTTTGGATCCGATTTCCTAAATATGATAATTTTGGATCTGATTCTATGAATACAATTAAATCACTCCCAATATGCAAAATTCAAAATCTAATAGAATGTGAAATTCAATACTTTCTCAATGAGATCGGAACATTCAATTTTTAATTCTCAAGTACTCCACCTTTTTTCATGTTTGAATGTTTTTATGGACTAATGATTACAGGAATTATTTTCAGGTGACTTAGAAAACAAATGTGGGAAACATGGAAACATTTCATACATTCTCCAATATCAAAATCTATAAAAATATCTCACATTTAAAACATAAAATTTGAATTCTACAAACCTCTTTAGATTTCTTTGAGATTTATGCAAAATTGAAATTCATGTTTGACCACTTCAATTCATCATACCTTTCTTAGCTCATTACAATATGTTTCTATCACAACATCATTATGATATGTTTCTTTCCCAACTCATTATTATTTTTTATTTCTTAACCGATTATGATCTTTTTCTTTCTCATATAAATATGGTCTATTTCATTACCAGCTTCATCATGATCTATTTCTTTCTCATCACATAATGATCTTTTGATTTCCCAAGATAAGATTGTCAGTATCCCATCATATTTCCATCTGGTACCGATAAATCTAGGTACGATCAATTTTCTCTTGAGTCTGAGTACAATCATCTTGGGTACAAAAAGATTTTTTTTACTTTAGATGGATGATTTAATTCTATATTAATTAATACTAATCATACTGAATTTGATATAAACCCATTATGATGGAAATATAATTACGATGAAATTACCATTATGATGGAATTATCATTGTGATGAAATTCATATTATGATGGAATTCTTCACTCTGCATGTTCGAATTTTTTCAAACCTCCCCACTAGGTCTTCAAAAGATTTTATCATGAATGTTTTCATGATTTTTGATAATTTATTGGTCAATAAACCATCCTCAAATTTTGTTTTAGAATGTATTAAAACATTATAACTCCTGACATCACATTCTTCATTAAAAACTCCTCAGCAACATCATTTTTTATCTAAATATAAAAAAGTGTTTGATAAACTTCATCTTACAAACAGATTCTTAGTCTAGTGTAGCTGAATACAAAACATAGGTTTGGAAAGTAACCTCATTACGATGGACTAGGTCCGATTCCTAGAAAACAAAACCATTTTGTACAGAGTTAGTTGTCAAAAAATAAAATATGTTGATAAAATAAAACACCACAAATTCTCTTCAACACCCACAAAAATGTGATATTCCTTAAGAAATACTTTTAATAGCTTCTAAAAATGTCTCGTGTCCTTGAGAAAAGTTACAAAACCACCAAGTGTCTCTCTTCCATGAAGTAAGACGCTACACTGCGTAGCATCACTCATTCTAGAAGAATTACATTAAACAACATAACCTCTCTTGACCTCAAAGAAAGTCACTAAACTGCACACTTTTTATCATCCTAGAAGAAAGACGTGAAACAATATATTGTCACTCATCCTAGAAGAAATACGTCAAAATACACATTTTCTCTCATCTTAATAGAAAGATGTTAAATTGTACAATGTGTCTCATCATGGAAGGAAGATGTTAAACTGTATAACATCTCTCATATTGTTAACAAGACTTTAAACTACACACTGTATCTTATCCTTTCCACATGACAAGAAACTATATGGAACAAGTCCTAGTAGCAAGATGATACATTGGACAATGTCTCTCATCTATACCACATGATGTTAAAATATGAAAATGTGTCCTTACTACATGAGATTAAAAAAAAGAATAAATCCTCAATATATGACCTTAAACTGCATGGAAGTCATCGTCTCACGGAATATTCATTTCAAACAAGATGGATATGTGCGAAGAAAATAAGAAATTCCCTTATCTCTATATGAGAGTCAGATCCACATAGGGAATCTCTTCATCCAAAAACTATGCATGGATTGATTCCTTCCATCATAGGATACATAGTGATTTCTATAGCACTATTTTTGGGCCAACCAAAATTAATTTCTTTCAATATCTATTGACCATGTCGTTACCAAATGATTTTAAACTACATGGATGAGTTCCTCACCACATGACATTAAAGTAAACAGTTTAAAAAGAAATATTCATGGCTTGTTTCATGGCATAAATGGATATGTAATGATGCTCAAAACTCCATTCTTAGTATACACCAAACCCTTCCACATCTATTAAGTCTTGTTACCCACATTCTTATTGTAATAAAGCAAACTACACAACAAATGTTATTTATATATGACATTAAACTATATAGGATTCTTGAACTATATATGATGTGATTATAATTCCAATGAAATATGTAGGGATTCCCAGATCCTATATATTTTTCCATCCACAATAGGATATAAGATACCCTTGTCCCTTCTCCAATTTCCACCATGTTGTAAGGAACCATTACCTGTAGAGACCCACACTTGATGTACATGTAAAATACATTAATTTTTTGGAATACTTAATACATGAAAAAAACATACTCCCACAGACCGTATTAGTTATTGAATTTGTAAACTCAGAATATAATCTTCTAATCATGGTGAAAGATCTTCAACATCTCCCATAAAGATCTTCCCCTTTGGTTTTCTTAACTAAATCCTTTCTTTATATCCTGGGGAAAAGAAAACATAAAAGGGTGAGCTCAAATGCTCATTAAGGGTATGCATGGAGAAAATAAAACAAACCATATATATTTGAACATAAAAACATGAACATAGAGTTTAAACATCAAGATCTTGAGTTGTGAAATAAATCTTAGCAGTACGTAATGAATTGATCATAAAGGAACATTAATAATGATAAAATAGCATGGGAATAAAACATGTAATTATGGAAACCATTAATCATGTGTTATGATTTCCATAGTAGCCAAGGCATTGCTGCCAAGACCATCAGAGTGGACAAAGTACCTTACAGAATCGAGTTCACTCCTCATTCCAGTCCTGTATCACTGAACCAGATAATCTTGTTGTTCCAGCCATGTCCATCTCATTAGATATAAATCTTTACCCAATGCATTAGAGGGAGATATAGGTCTCACCCATCTCATAATGAAATCATTCTTACATGTACCAAAAAAAACATAAATCATTCACCATAACCCAATGAATAAAATGGGTTTCATAAACATTATCCCATCATAACATAGTCTATATAAAAAAAATGGATATAATTTCATCATAAGAAAAATCAAACCATGTAAATAATAGATACATTAGACACAAAACATAATCATACTAAAAAATGTCATCTTATATGGAAAATAGTTTTGATAAAACACTTGAAATTAATTCTTGATGAAAATATCATGTATTTTTCAAAATCATTTTATTTTCAAAAAATTCCATGAAATTGTAAATGAAAATGATTTTGTTGAAAATAATAATGATATATTTTAGAGGAAGCTTCATGGAAATAAGGAATTATGAAGCCCTAAAAATCCATTCATGCGGTATAAGTTAAAAAAAACATTCACCTCATACTTTTTCCAAAAAAATCAAAAAGTAACTCAGATGGTTAATAAAAGAAAGATTTATTCCATACTACATAGTAAAAGTCAAAAGGGGTAAACATGAATTTAAACATACATGGAAGAATTTTAAACACTTTATGAAAATATTCTTATAAAACACAGACATGGATGATAAATATAAACCCAGTAAATACTTACGTATAAACAATCTCAGATAAGAATAAGATTGGAATAATTATCCCATACCATAGGTCCAATTTCTTCTGTACGTGTCTGAAACTACTTTATAGTGGGTTTAAACATATTATTAACTTGTAACAGAACCATAATAATATTTATGATATCATTTATGATTCACTTATGACTTTATATTACTCGTTCTTTTGTCAATTCAATGTTAAAGTAGCGTTTTGGGTAACGTCATTTCATTTGTCGTACGTGTTTGGAATTGTTGTTCTTCATATTATTATTACTTATATCATGATTTCAGTACTTCCAGAATCTAAAAAATGATTTAAATATCATATATATTCAGTATATATATATAATAGATAGATAAATGAAATGAAAAATACCGTTCATGGAGACGGTAGGTCGTACATATGCATGAACACTATTTTCTTTTCCATTTTGACTTGAATGGAAGTAAGTAGATGACATATATATATATATACATAAATATAGTAGGATTATTATGTCATATATATCATTATTATTCATTATATATTCTTTATAATCATTCTTGAATGGTTAATATGGAGAATGAATCTCATCGCATCGTGGAGACGGTAATCTGTACGTATGCACGAGCGATGATATCATTCCCATAATTATTGAATGGAATTGGAGTGGATGATATAATATCTCAAAATCAGTATGATGTTATAATATCCATATATAGTTATTATTTACACCATTATACCCATCCAAGTAAGGTGGTGGTGGAAAAACATATTACACCACGGCGTGGAGAAAGTATTCCGTACGTACGCATGTGTGGTGATTTCAATTTTCGTAGGATGGATAGAAGGTGAAATGTGGTTGTTTCATATTTATAACAACATATTAGTATATTATTTATATTTATTTAATTAATTTATAATTAATCAACTAAATAAGAGGAAGTAGAAGAATAAAGAAACTTAAAAGAATCGGTAGAAGAGATTGCCTCTTCTTCGACACGCCTCCTCTTAATCTCCTCTTAGGGCACTAAAGTTGGTATTTTTAGAATACCAGGACCTATAGTAGGTTTCTATGGATGTGGATAAGTGAAATGGGTAGGGGTTAGCTGAGCTTGAATGTAACAACCTGAGATTTTATGTGAAATATTATTTTTAATTACTTTGATGTCTTGGGTTGTACGCTACACCAAGATTAGCTTGTACTATACGCAACACCGTATTAGCTTGCAGTATACGCAAAATTATTCCTGGCTAGTGTTACACACTATTTGAAGTTCGTTTTGTGGAAATTATTCTACACAACATTAAGTATAGATTTTGTTTAATGTATAAATGAATTAAGTTTTGATTATGTTATACGCAACACCAAACATAGATTTCACTACACACAGCCCTGACTTGGCTTGCATTACACACAATCAAGACCTTCTTCGATAGCATGTGTAGTACGCAATACCAAGTTTCACTAAATGAGATATTATTAAAATATTATTATAAACTAGCCGTTATGAATAGTAATACCCACTTTTTGAAATATTATCTTTCAAAATGGACTTCATTTTTGGATTCGGAATATCGAAATTAGTTTAGGGTGAAATTTTGGTATTTTTTTTGAAAACTTTCAATTTTTGATGAATAGTGAAAACACTAGGTTACTATTTAAAAACTGACCTTTTATTTAAATAATTATTTATTTTATATAACTTTATTTTATGTAAAAACTGATACATAATACCAATATAAGTTCAATGTAATTCATTGGAGTCATTTTATAATAATTTTATATATATAAAAATTTTATTGAACTTTTCACCCTCTTTTACCCACCTCCTAGGAGAATTTGCAAATTTACATAAAACAAAATTTTATTGCTTCTGTGAATGGAATTTCAAAAATCCGAGAGACATGGTTGATGTTAGTAAGTAAAATGTGGTTCAATGAGATAAAAATAATTTTTGGTGAATAGTTACTTTTTACTTTTATTTACCACGGTTAAAAGTAAATACGGTAATTAAGGGTAAAAATGATATTATTATTACCCTAAAACATGTCCTAATTCTATTGGATAAGTTTAATTCGACCGAAAACAACCTTATTAATAAAATATGACCATTTAGGACCACTTGGATTAGATTAGGACATTTATTATTAATTTATTTAAAGAAGGGTTTAAATAGTTAAAATCAAGGTTTAATAAGTAAATTATTTTTAATATAGGGTTATACATAAGATAAATTCGACTATAAATATTCATTAGAAAGATAAAAATATTTCCTACATAATTGTGTTTTATTTATAATTTTTAGAACTTAAATAATTTAATTTATTTATTACACAATGATGATTGATTAATTATCTTATTAATGAAATATTAACATAATTGATGTTATAAATACCCAAATAAATGTAATTTGAGACTTTTAATGAATTCCAATAATTTTATAGGTTAATATGACATGTTAGTATTTCTTTAGTTAACGTTTTTAGAACTAATAATTCTTTTAGGATTTTTAAAAAAATCAATTACCAAATAGTGTCAAAATTGACATAAAATAGGTTTTAAAACAAATATTATTTTATTAATTGTTATTTTATTCCTAAAAATCTAAGGTTAGGCCAAATGGATTAGATAATATTATATATATTAATAATAAACAACTTGGGATTCTTTTGTCTTGTTATAGTAATTTTATTAACCTTATAGTGTAAGAAAACAAGAAGACGCGGTAAAAGAAAAATTATTTAACTTAAAGTTAAATATAAATGATAAGGTTAAAATAGTAACCTAAACTTTTCAAAATTCTATTGGATGGGAGTATTTCTACCCATAATAACCTTAGATTCTAAATAAATCAATTTGGAGCTATTAAAAACCTAATATGACTTTATAATAAAATAATATTTTGAGTTTTTTCCAAAGGTGCCCCTATCCTCCCTTATAAAAGCACACATCCTCCCTCTCTTCCTCACACCACTTGGAGCCTTCATGCTCATCCAACCCCTGAAAATTTATATTCTACACTTCCCTAGAAACATCCTAGAGGTTCTGGTCTTATTCAATGACTAATCTTAGTTCCCTAATAGGAGGTTTCAAAAAGGCATGTCGAAAGAAAATGTAATATCCGTTACCGATTCTTTCAACTTTATTTCTTCTTCTACTTATTCTTATTTAGTTGATTCATTATTAAGTAATAAAATAAGTATCAATAATATACTGATATGTTATTATAAGTATGAAACAAACCTATTTCACCATCTATCCATCCTACGGAAATCGAAATCATTGCGCGTGCGTACATACAGAATACCGTCTCCACGTCGTGGTGTAATCTGTTTTCGACCACCACCTTAGTTGGATGGGTATAATGGTGTAAATAAATAACTATATATGATTATTGAAAAGTGATATTTATTCTGAAAGATTATACATACACTTCAATGAAATTCCATGATCATGGGAATGATATCATTGCTCGTGCGTACGTACGGACTACCGTCTCCACGACGCGATGAGATTCATTTTCCATGTTAACCATTCATGAATGATTATAAAGTATATATAATAAGTAATCATGAAATATATAAAATAATAATGATACTTGATTTATTTATATATATATATGTATTTCATCTACTTAATTCCATTCAATTCAATAAGGAAACAAAAATAGCGTTCATGCGTACGTACGACCTACCGTCTCCATGAACGGTGTATTTCATTCCATTTATCGATCTATCATATATATATATATATATATTATGAATATATATTACATATAAATCATTTTTTACATTCTGGAATTAAGTAAATCTGGATATAAGTAATAATATCAAGAACAACAGGTCCAAACATTTACGAAAAATGAAACAATTTTAACCAAAACGCTCTTTAACATGGAATTTACAAAAGTACGGGTAATATAAAGTAATAAGTGAACCATATATGACATCATGAAAATGAATATGATTTTTTAATATGTCAATGACATTATTTAAATCATTATACAGGATGTTCAGATCCATACTAAGCATATCAGACCTAAGGTAAGGGATAATTTTGCAAATCTCATTTTTATCCGAGATTGCTCATTCATAAGTATTTACTGGGGTTATATATATCACCCATGTCCATGTTTAATAAAAGTTTTTTCATGTATGTTTAAATTCCTTTTTAACCATATTTGACTTTTACTACATGGTATGTAAGGAATCTTGTTTTTTACCCTACAAGGTACTTTTTGACTTTTCCGAAAAAAGTATGAGGAGGATGCCATTTTTAACTTATATGGAATGAACGGATTTTTATGGTTTCATAATGCCTCATGTTAATTAAGTTTACTCTAAATTATTTTATGACTATTTTCAACAAAATACTTATATTTTAAAAGTTCATGGAATTTTTTGAAAAGAAAATGATTTTGATGAGGAAATGATATTTTACTCAATAATTCATTTCCAATGTTTTATCAAAACCATTTTCCATCTAAGATGACATTATTTCATATGTGAATGTTTTAAGTTTAATGTATCTATGATTTACATGGTTCACTTTTCTTAAGATGGAATGTCCATTTATTTTATATGGATTAGGAAATGATGGGATGATGTTTATGAAACCCATTTTATTCTTTGGGTTATGATGAATGTTTTAAGTTTATTTTGTGGCACAAGAAAGAATGATTTCATTATGAGATGGGTGGGTCCTATATCTCCATCCAATGAATTGGGTAAATATTTATATCTCATTAGATAGACATGGCTAGAATGGTAAGTTAATCTAGTTCAGTGTTACAGGATTGAAACGAGGAGTGAACTCGATTCAAAAAGGGACTTTTTCCACTAAGATGGTCTTGGCAGCAATGCCTTGGCTACTATGGAAATCATAACATGTGCGGAATGGTTTCCACAATTACATTTTTTATTCCCATTATATTTTATCATGGTTTATGTTCCATTATGATATATTCCTTACGTACTTCCATGATTTATGTCTTTGCTCAAGATTTTGATGTTTAAATTTCATATTCGAGTTTTTGCTTTCAAATGTTTATGGATTGTTTTATGTTCTCTATGTTTGCCCTTACTGAGAATTTGAGCTCACCCTTTTTATGTTTTATTTTCCCCTGGAAATAAAGAAAGGTTTTAGGTAAGGAAAAAAAAGGGGAAGATCGTTATCGGAGTTGTTGAAGATCATTCAACGGGATTAGAAGATTATATTCCAAGTTTCCAAAGACACTAAACTATTACTGTCCTTGTGTGTCTGTTTTTGTTATGTATTAAGTATTCTCCAAAAGTAATTTATTGTCCATGTACATCATGCTTCGGGTCTCTATAGTTGGTATCAGAGGAAAGGTTTGGCAACCTTTGGACACTAGGATGAGATAACTTTAGTGAGATCCCTAGAGATATTTCTAAGGTTTATCTAGGTATGTCCCTAAGGATAAGAATAAGTATAGGTTATAATCCTAGAATTACGGTAAAGATCTTAGAATTAAACATAAGATGTTAGATATTTAAGGTACTCCCCCTTTATTATGTTGTTTTCCCTAGCATGATTTTTTCTTCTCACACTATTCTTTTTGGGTTTTAGATGATGGCTGAAACCCGAAGGAACCGTGTTGATCAAAGTAATGGACAATGTAATGATTTTCCTCCAGAACAAACCAATGTTATGGGAGATGGAGTGAAAATATTATTTCTATACTTACACAATCTATGAATCATTTGGAACATCCAAATGAGCCGAGAAGGGAACAATATTCTATTGAGTCCATCATGAGGCAACGTCCACCTTCTTTTAGTGGGTCTTCCGATCCACTTATTACTGAACAATGGATCAGTACCACTAAAAAGATATTTTCATTTCTTCAATGCTCTGAACATGATAAATTCATATTATCAGTATATCGTTTGGAAGGTGAAGCTGATCAGTGGTGGAATCTTGTCAAGAATACGAGGCCAAGATATGAAATTGTGTCCATGGAATGGGACGGGTTCATTAACTTATTTTTCAATAAGTACTTCACTCATATTCTTCGAACAAAGATGGAAAACGAGTTTCTTGAACTAAACCAAAAGGATGATGAATTTGTTGGTATATACGAAGCTAATTTTACAAGGCTTTCACGGTATGCATCTGGCTTTATCATCCAACCTGAAGGTAAATTTGATCAATTCTTCAGTGGCTTAAAACCAAATCTTCGAAGGGCATTAGCTATAAGAGACTTCAGTAGCTATTAAGAAATTGTGCGTTGTACTATCAAGGTATAACTAGAAGTTGGTGTAACATATCCATCTCATTGTTTTGACAAGAAACGAAAGATGGAGTTCAAGGTGAAATCTCAGAACAATGGTGAAAAGAAGATGAATGATTCTTTATGCTCAAAGTGTGGAAAGAAGCATGGTGGAGATTTCCTAAAAGGTACTATAAAATGCTTTAAGTGTGGAAAATAAGGTCATTGAGCAGTTGATTGTCGATGTAATGGGAAAACGTTTTCTAATGATGTGAATAGAGAAAAGACTACAGAGAACTCTCCACCAACACTTCAATGCTTCAAGTGCAAGGAAATGGGGCATTATGCTAATAAATGCCCTAATCCACGAGTTAATGATGATAAACGTTAGAAACCTCTTAAATCAAAATATAATGGGTGCACTCATGCGATTACTATTTGTGACGTTGAGTATGAAAATGATGTTGTGTAATGATTAAGTGTTTATGTAATGGGATTTCAAAATAGTATCATTGAATCTCATTTATGGTATTGTGGAATTTTGGAATATCTATGTATTTTTTTGAATTATTATATGGTACTGGTAACCATGAAACAACGTTTGAAATATTTTTGGAAAGCCGATGAAATGCACATATGGAAGGGATAAGGATAAAATAATATGATAGTAATCATGAGATCATGACTAAAATAAGGAAAAAGTGATATCATGGTTTGAGTATATAGAAATTTTTGGGATTTTGGTATGTGGGGAGAGTTTACTTTTGGAAACATTCATGTTTTCACTAAGGTTAAATGGGTATTCATTTTTCAATAGAATACATTATTAAGGTATTCACATGATTGGAATTTGATCAACAAGATATATCTGGGATAAATGATGGTATTCACATGCTCGGTAGATGACATTTCTAGTAATTGTTTTCTTTATACTATAAGCTTGGACAGAAGTATTTTGGATATGCCTAAAGATTTAAAATGGATTATGTTGAACATAAGTTAGTTTATGTCAAGAACTATTTTCTATATTATCAATGGAATGTCATAATGAAGTAATTTTATAAAAATGACAACCTGCAGGATGGGCGACAACCCGTCGCGTCGGACAAGGCTGTGGGAATCGAACCCACAACCGAAGTGCGACTGGCCTTTATCATATACCACTAGCCTATAGGAAGTCCCTAGTTAGTAGAAACTGGTTTTATTTTATTAAGAGGTATGATAGATGAAGTATAAGTCCATTTTCAGAATCAAATCTGATTAACCTCACCATACATGGACTTACGTATTCAATAACTTTTTCTAACCTTTTCTTTGAGATAGATGGAATGACCCATCATTCTTTCACATGATCAGTTAGCACTTCACGACTAACAAATTCAACTTCATTTCATTAAGATATTAAGTGGAAATTGTTCAAAGCATGAACAATAGTGAGATTGTACCAAAATCTAGCAAGTATTTCTTCTAATTCAAAATTTTCAACTTTAGGGAAATGATATTGAAAACCGAAAATGTTTTCCTAGTGCTCTTATATCCGACGAATCAGATGGTACCTTAGATCATCGCAAATCTATGGCTTTGTGATTGATGGCTATTTCCTAGCCATGTTCTCTACCTATCTCCATCAGAACATGATGGTTAGATTTCTCTTCCATATCCATATTTTCACCTATGTTCTCCTACGTGGAAACCTAGTGATGAGTTAATCTGGGTAACAATTACATTTCTAACTTTCCATTTTAAAATGAAGTTTTAAAATTCATTTTTTTACGATGTGGGTTTGTATGAAAGAAACATTCAATTAGTAAACCATTTACAACCCCGACGAATTTCGAGGGAGAAATTCATTTAAAGGGGGGTAGAATGTAATAGCACAAGATTTTATGAGAAATATTATATTTAATTACTTTGATGTCTTGTGTTGTACGCTACACCAAGATTAGCTTGTACTATATGCAACACCGTATTAGCTTGCAGTATACGCAACACTATTCTTGGCTAGTGTTACAAACTATTTGAAGTTCGTTTTGTGGAAATTATTCTATGAAACATTAAGTATAGATTTTGTTTAATGTATAAATGAAATAAGTTTTGATTATGTTATACAAAACACTGAATAGAGATTTCACTACACGCAACCCTGACTTGTCTTGCATTACACGCAATCAAGACCTTCTTCGATAGCGTGTGTAGTACGCAATACCAAGTTTCACTAAACGAGATATTATTATAAAATTATTATGAACTAGTCGTTATGAATAGTAATACCCATTTTTTGAAATTTTATCTTTCAAAATGGACTTCATTTTTGGATTTGTAATATCGAAATTAGCTTAGGGTGAAATTTTGGTATTTTTCTGAAAACCTTCAATTTTTTATGAATATTGAAAACACTGGGTTACTATTTAAAAACCGACTTTTTATTTAAATAATTATTTATTTTATTTAACTTTATTTTAGGTAAAAATTGATACATAATACTAATATAAGTTTAATGTAATTCATTGGAGTCATTTTATAATAATTTTAGATATATAAAAATTTTATTGAACTTTTTCACCGTCTTTTACCCACCTCCTAGGAGAATTTGCAAATTTACATAAAACATAATTTTACCACTTCTGTGAATGGAATTTAAAAAATCCTAGAGACAAGTTTGATGTTAGTAGGTAAAATGTGGTTCAATGAGATAAAAATAATTTTTTGTGAATAGTAACTTTTTACTTTTATTTACCGCGGTTAAAAGATAATAGGGTAATTAAGGGTAAAAATGATATTATTATTACCCTAAAACATTTCCTAATTCTATTGGATAAGTTTAGTTCGACAAAAAACACCCTTAGAAATAATAAATGACCATTTAGGACCACATGGATTAGATTAGGACATTTATTATTAATTTATTTCTAGAAGGGTTAAAATAGTTAAAATCAATGTTTAATAACTAAATCATTTTTAATATAGGGTTATACATAAGATAAATTCAACTATAAATATTTATTAAAAATATAAAAAGTGTTCCTACATAATGGTTTTTTATTTATAATTTTTAGACATTAAATAATTTAATTTATTTACGACATAATGAGGATTTAGTAATTATCTTATTAATGAAATATTGACATAATTGATGTTATAAATACCCAAATAAATGTAATTTGAGACTTTTTATGAATTAAACTAATTTTCTAGGTTAATATGATATGTTATTATTGATTTAGTTAAATATTTTCGAACTAATCATTCTGTTATGAGTTTCATAAAAATCCATTACCAAATAGTGTCAAAATTGACATAAAATAGTTTTTAAAACAAATATTATATTATTATTTGTTATTTTATTCCTAAAAATATAAGGTTCGGCCAAATGAGTTATATAAGGTTATATATATTAATAATAAACAACTTGGGGTTCGTTTGGCTTGTTACAGTAATTTTATTAACCTTATAGTGTAAGAAAAAAAAGACACGGTAAAAGAAACATTATTTAACTTAAAGTTAAATCTAAATAATAAGGCTAAAATAGTAACCTAAACTTGTCCAAATTCTATTGGATGGGATTATTTAGACCCATAACAACCTTATATTCTAAATAAATCAATTTGGAGCTATTAAAAAATGAATATGACTTTATAATAAAATAATATTTTGAGTTTTTCCAAAGGTGCCCCTCTCCTCCCTTATAAAAGGACACCTCCTCTCTCTCTTCCTCACACCACTATGAGCCTTCATGATCGTCCAACACCTGAAAATTACTCTTCTCAACTTCCCTAGAAACATCCTATAGGTTATGGTATTCATCAAAGACCAATCATAGTTCCCTAAGAGGAGGTTTCAAAAAGGCATGTCGAAAGAAGAGGTAATATCTGTTACCGATTCATTCAACTTTATTTCTTATTATAATTCTTCTTCATTAGTTGTTTAATTATAAAGTAATAAAATAAGTATCAATAATATACTTATATGTTATTATAAGTATTAAACAACCCTATTTCACAATCTACCCATCCTACGGAAAATGAAATCACTACGCGTGCGTACATACGGAATACCGTCTCCACGCCGTGGTGTAATCTATTTTCGACCACCACCTTACTTGGATGGGTATAATGGTGTAAATAAATAACTATATATGATTATTGAAAAGTGATATTGATTATATAATATTATACATACACTTAAATGCAATTCCACGATCATGGGAATGATATCATCGCTCGTGCGTACGTACGGACTACCGTCTCCACGATGCAATGAGATTCATTTTCCATGTTAACCATTCATGAATGAATATAAATTATATATAATAAGTAATCATGAAATATATGAAATAATAATGATACTGGATTTATGTATATATATATGTATGTCATCTACTTAATTCCATTTAATTCAATAAGGAAACAAAAACAACGTTCATGAGTACGTACAACCTACCGTCTCCATGAACGGTGTATTTCATTCCATTTATCGATCTATCATATATATATATATGTATATGCGGAATATATATTACATATAAATCATGTTTTACATTCTGGAATTAAGTAAATCAGTATATAAGTAATAATATCAAGAACAACAGGTCCAAACATGTACGATAAATGAAACGATTTTACCCAAAATGCTCTTTAACATGGAATTTACAAATGAATAGGTAATATAAAGTCATAAGTGAACCATATATGATATCATAACAACAAATATGATTCTGTAATAAGTCAATGACATTATTTAAATCATTATACAGGAGGTACGAATCCATACGAAGCATATCGGACCTAAGGTAAGAGATAATTTTTCAAATCTCATTTTTATATGAGATTACTTATTCGTAAGTATTTACTGGGGTTGTTTCTATCATCCATTTCCATGTTTTATAATTTTTTTTCATGTATGTTTAATTTCCTTTTTAACCATATTTTACTTTTACTACATGGTATGTAAGGAATCTTTTTTTACCATACGAGGTACTTTTTGACTTTTCCGACAAAAGTACGAGGAGAATGTTATTTTTATCTTATATGGCGTGAAAGAATTTTTATGGTTTCATAACGCCTCATTTTCATGAAGCTTACTCTACATGATTTTATGACTATTTTCAAAAAAATACTTTTATTTTAAATGTTCATAGCATTTTTTGAAAAGTAAATGATTTTGACGAAGAAAGGATACTTTCCTCAAGAATTCATTTCAAATGTTTTATGAAAACCATTTTCCATATAAGATGACATTATTTCATATGTGTATGTTTTAAGTTTAATGTATATATGATTTACATGGTTAAATTTTATTATGATGAAATTTCCATTTGTTTTATATGGATTATGAAATGATGGGATGATGTTTATGAAACCCATTTTATTCTTTGGGTTATGATGAATGTTTTAAGTTTATTTTGTGTCACAAGTAAGAATGATTTCATTATGAGATGGGTGGGACCTATATCTCCCTCCAATTCATTGGTTAAATATTTATATATCAGGATATAGACATGGCTATAATGGGAAGTTAATCCGGTTCAGTGTTACAGGACTGAAACGAGGAGTGAACTCGATTCAGAAAGGGACTTTGTCCACTAAGATGGTCTTGGCAGCAATGCCTTGGCTACTATGGAAATCATAACATGTGCTGAATGGTTTCCACAATTACATGTTTTATTACCATTATATTTTATCATGTTTTATGTTCCATTATGATATATGCCTTACGTACTTCCACGATTTATGTCTTTCCTCAAGATTTTGATGTTTAAATTTCATGTTTGAGTTTTTTCTTTCAAATGTTTATGGATTGTTTTATGTTCTCTATGTTTTCCCTTACTGAGAATTTGTGATAACCCTTTTTATGTCTTATTTTCCCCAAGAAATAAATAAAGGTTTTTGGTAAGGAAACAAAAAGGGGAAGATCGTTATGGGAGTTGTTGAAGATCTTTCAATAGGATAAGAAGATTATATTCCGAGTTTCCAAAGACACTAAACTATTACGGTCCTTATGTGTATGTTTTATTTATTTATTAAGTATTCTGCAAAATTACTGTATTTTCCATGTATGTCAAGCTTAGGGTATCTAAATTTAATGCTCAAATTTGTGTGAATTAGAGAGGGAGGATGTTCCCTTTTATAAGAGGGGTGAGAGGCACCTTTGAAAAAACTTAAAATATTATTTTATAATAAATTAATATTCTTTTTATAATGTCTCCAAAGTGACTTATTTATAGGCTAGGATTGGGATGGGTAGAAATCCTTTCAAACAATAGGTGTTAGACAAGTTTAGGTTACCATTTTAACCTTATCATTTAGATTTAACTCTAAGTTAAATAATTTAAATTTTACCATGTCTTCTTATATTCTTACACTATATGGTTAATAAACATACTATAAACTGCTAATCGAACCCCAATTGGTTCATTAATATCATATATATTATTATATTGGTCTTTTGGGCGAAACATATACTTTTAGGAATAGAATATCAATTAATAATATAATATTTATTTTAAGAACTCTTTTATGTCAATTTTGACACAATTTGGTATTTTCTTTTTTCTAAATTCATAAATGAATTATTACTTCAAAAACAATTCATATAAACAACCCTAATATGATATATTAACCTATAAAATTAGTGTAATGCATGAAAAGTCTCAAATTACATTTATTTGGATATTTATAATATCAATTATTTTAATATTTCATGAATTAGGTAATTACTACATCACCATTGTGTCATAAATAAATTAAATTATTTAAGATCTAAAAATTATAAATAAAATACGATTATGTAGGAAAACTTTTTATCTTACTAATTCATTTTTATAGTCAAATTTATATTATGTATAACCCAATATTGAAAATTTTTTAGTTATTAAACTTTGATTTTAACTATTTTAACTCTTCTTTAAATAAAATAATAACAAATGTCCTAATCTAATCCCAGTGGACCTAAAGGGTAACATTTTTTTCATAAGGTTGTTTTTGGTCGAATTAAACTTATCTAATAAAATTAATACATGTTTTAGGGTAATAATAATATCATTTTTACCCTTAATTACCCTATTTACTTTTAATCATGGTAAATAAAAGTAAAAAAGTTACTGTTCACCAAAAATTATTTTTATCTTATTGAACCACATTTTACTCCTTGATATTAATTGTGTCTCTTGGATTTTCGAAATTCCACTCACACAAGCGGTAAAATTATGTTTTATGTAAATTTGCAAATTCTCCTAGGAGGTGGGTAAAAGGCGGTGAAAAGTTCAATAAATTTTTTATATATCTAAAATTATTATAAAATGAATCCAATGAATTACATTGAACATATATAAGTATTATGTATGAATTTTTACCTAAATTAAATTTAAATAAAATAAATAATTATTTAAATAAAATTTTGGTTTTAAACAATAACTTAGTGTTTTTCACTATTTATTAAAAATTGAATGTTTTAAGAATAATACCAAAAATTCATCCTTGAATAACTTCGATATTATGAATCCAAAAATGATGTCCATTTTAAAAGATTAAATTTATAAAATTTCAAAAATTGGGTATTAATTTTCCTAACGGCTAGTTTATATAATATTTTAATAACATATCGTTGTTTAGTGAAACATAGTATTGCGTACAAAACAAGATATCGAAGATGGTTGCTCTTGCGTGTAACACGTGCCAAGAATAGTGTTGCATATACAAAAAGCTAATATGGTGTTTCGTATAGCGCAAGATAATCTTGTTGTAGCGTACAACACAAGACATCAGAGAAATTAAAAATAATATTTCTCATAAAATCTTAGGGTGTTGCATTCTACCCCCTTAAAATGAATTTCGCCCTCGAAATTCATCGGGGTTATAAATGGTTTACTACTTGAAAGTTTCATTCATAGAAACACACATCATAAAAAAGAATACTAAAACTTAATTTTAAAAACTAATGTATGAAACATAATGGTTACCCAAATTAACTCATCACTGGGTTTCCACATAGAAGAACATAGGTGAAAATATGGATATGGAAGAGAAATATGAACATCATGTTCTAATGGAGAGTGGTAGAGAACATGGATATGAAAATTCCAAAAATCAAAAAGCCATAAATTTGTGATGATCTAAGGTACCATCTAGGACAATGTTTTTGATTTTCACGATCATTTCCCTAAAGTTGAAAAATGGAATTTGAATAAATACTTAATTTATTTTGGTACAATCTAACTGTTGGTCATTCCTTGAACAATTTCCACTTCACCTCTTAAAGAGATGAAGTTTAATTTTTCATTCGTGAAGTGTTAGTAGATCATGCGATAGAATGATAGGTCATTCCATATGTCTCAAAAATAATGTTGAAAACAATTATATACATAAGTCCATCTATGGTGAGATTAATTGTATATGGTTCCAAAAATGGACTTATATTTCATATATCATCATGCTTAATAAAATAAAACTAGTTTCTACTAACCATGGACTTCTTGTAGGCTAGTGGTAGGCGATAAATGCCTGTTGCACTTCAGTTGTGGGTTTGATTCCCGCAACCTTGTCCGACGTGATGGGTTGTCACCCGTCCTGCAGGTTTTCCGTTTTCTAAAACTACACTATTATAACATTACATAAATAATATTGAAAAAAAAATTCTATCCTTAAACAATACTATCTGATTCTCAACTTAATCCATTCAAACCTGTAGGCTTATCGAAAATACTTCTGTCCAATCTCATTTTATACAGAAAATGACTACTAGAAATGTCATCTACTAAGCTTGTGAATACCATAATTTATTCCCCATATATCATAAGATATATCTTGTTGGTCACATTATAAATGTTTTAATTCCTTAATCATGTCTTATCTTGAAACATAAATTTCCATAGAACCTTAGTGAAAACATGAATTCTGTAAAAATTTAACTATTTCCACATACCAAAATCCCAAAATTTATATATACTCAAACCATGATATCACATTGTCCTTATATTAGTCAGGAAATCATTAATACTATCAAACATCTCATTATCTTTTTATCCCTTCATTATGTGCATATCATATACTTTCCAAAAATATCTGAATAACCTTTCATGGTTACCAGTACCATTCAACATATACTTTCAAATACTTTAGGAAAAACAATAGTTTAACAATCCTTAGTTGTGTCTTTATTCCATAATAACATTACCTATACAACATTACTCTTTATAAACATAAATCATTCCACTACCTTCTTAAACCATTGATCGAGCATCAACAATTCTTTCATCTCACATATCATTTCTAGTCTCTTCATTATCATCAATATAAATACTACCCATACGGCCATGATGATTCTCTTCATGAGACTTTCCCTTCGGGATTGTTTTTCATAATGCATGTAAATTCCACATTTAAAACATTTAACTATTGTTGATGTCTTAGAAATACCATCATTCTTGTCCATGGTGTTAACTAAACCTTTTCCTTTGCAATTACTGGCTTTGTGTCCTTCTTTTCCACACCCAAATCATCTTGCAGTTCCTTTGAAAAATTCTCCCTGATGCCTCTTCCCACATGATTTATATGAGGGGAATTGAACTTTCCTTTCTCAATGATCATCATGAAACTACATCTTTCTCTTATTATCTGAGTCGGTATACTTACCAAAGTTGAGATTATTGATCATATTATGAGATTTATGATTAGGCATGATAACAATTTTTGGACTTCCAAATCTCGTTTCATTTGGTTGCTAATGAAGAATATCATTCCACTGTCAATCATATCCTCCATTATCTTGAATCTTCTTCTTTCTAGCCATTTTCTAAAACCCAAAAAGAATAATGTGAGCGGAAAAAATCATGCTAGAAAAACAACATAATAAATGGGGAGTAATTTCAATATCTAACATCTTAGGTTTAATTCTGTGATCATTACATTAATCCTAGGACTATAACCTATACTTATACTTAACCTTAGGGACATCCCTAGACATAACTTAGAAATATCTCTAGGGATTTCACTAATGTTTTCGAAACATAGTTTCCAAAGGTTAACTAAACCTTCGCTCTGATACCAACAGTAGATACCCACACTTGACGTACATTGAAAATGAATTAATTTTGTAGAATACTTAATACATGACAAAAACAGATGCCCAATGACCACATTAGTTTAGTGTCTTTGGAAACTCAGAACATAATCTTCTATTCATGGTTAAAGATCTTCAACATCTCCCATAAAGATATTCCTCCTTGATTTTGTTTCCTAAAACCTTTATTTGTACCATGGGGAAAAGAAAACATAAAAAGGGTGAGCTCAAATGCTCAGTATGGGTAATAATGGAGAAAATAAAACAAACCATATATATTTGAACATAAAAACATGAACATAAAGTTTAAACATCAATATATTGAGTTTTCAAATAAATCTTGGAAGTACGTAAGGCATAGATCATAAAGGAACATTAATAATGATAAAATAGCATGGGAATAAAACATTTAATTATGGAAACCATTAAGCACATGTTATGATTTCCATAGTACCCAAGGCATTGCTGCTAAGACCATCATAGTGGACAAAGTCCCTTTCTGAATCGAGTTCACTCCTCGTTCTAGTCCTGTATCACTGAACTAGATAATCTTTCTGTTCCATCCATGTCCATATCATGAGATATAAATCATTACCAAATGCATTAATGGTAGATATAGGTTCCACCCATCTCATAATGAAATCATTCTTATGTGTTCCACAAAACAATCATAAATCATTCATCATAACCCAAAGAATAAAATGGGTTTTTTAAACATTATCTCATCATAACATATTCCATATAAAACAAATGGATATAATTTCATCATAAGAAAAATCAAAACATGTATATAATGGATACATTAGACTTGAAACATAATCATACTAAATAATTTCATCTTAGATGGAAAATAGTTTTGATAAAACACTTGAAATGAATTCATGAGGAAAATATCCTTTCTTCTTCAAATTCATTTTATTTTCTCAAAATTCCATGAAATTGTAAATGAAAAAGATTTGGTTGAAAATAATCATGATATTTTTTAGAGGAATGTTCATGAAAATAAGGTGTTATGAAGCCATAAAAATCCATTCACACTATATAAGTTAAAAAAAACATTCACCTCGTACTTTTGCTGGAAAAGTCAAAAAGTACCTCGTATGGTTAAAAAAAGAAAGATTTATTCCATACTAAATAGTAAAATTCAAAAGGGGTAAGCATGAATTTAAACATAAATTTAAGAATAGTAAATATTTTATGAAAAAAATTCTTATAAAACACGGACATTGATGATAAATATAACCCTAGTAAATACTTACATATAAACAATCTCAGATAAGAACGAGATTGAAAAAATGATCCCTGACCTTAGGTCTAATTTCTTCCACACATGTCCACAACTCCTATATAGTGGGTTTAAACATATTATTAACTGGTAACATAACCATAATAATATTTATTATATCATATAAGATTCACTTATGACTTTATATTACCCTTTATTTTGTCAATTCCGTGTTAAAGCAGCGTTTTGGGTAAACTCGTTTCATTTATAGTACGTGTTTGGACTTATTGTTCTTGATATTATTATTACTTATATCATGATTTACTTACTTCCAGAATGTAAAACATGATTTATAAATCACATATATTCAGTATATATATATATATAATAGATAGATAAATGAAATGAAACACACCGTTCGTGGAGACAATAGGCCGTACGTATGCATGAACACTATTTCCTGTTCCTTATTGACTTGAATGGATGTAAGTAGATGACATATATATAGATAAATCCAGTAGAATTATTATGTCATATATATCATTATTATTCATTATATATTCTTTATAATCATTCTTGAATGGTTAATATGGAGAATTAATCTCATCGCGTCGTGGAGACGGTAATCCTTACGTACGCACGAGCGATGATATCGTTCCCATAATTATTGAATGGAATTGGAGTGAATGATATAACATATAAGAATAAGTATGATTTTATAATAACCATATATAGTTATTATTTACCCCATTATACCCATCCAAGTAAGGTGGTGGTGGAAAAACAGATTACACCACGATGTGGAGACGGTATTCCGTACGTACGCACACGCGGTGATTTTGTTTTCTGTAGGATGGATAGAAGGTGAAATGGAGTTTATTCATATTTATAATAACATATCAGTATATTATTTATAATTATGTAATTAATTTATTGTGAAACAACTAAAGAAGAGGAATTAGAAGAATAAAGAAACTTGAAATAATAGGTTGAAGAGATTACCTCTTCTTTGACGCGCCTCCTCTTAACCTCCTCTTAGGGCACTAAAGTTGGTCTTTAAAGAAGTCCAAGACCTCTAGTAGGTTTCTATAGAAGTGGAGAAGTTAAATGCTAAGGGTTCGGCCGAGCTTGAATGCTTAAATTTGTGTGAAGTGGAGAGGGAGGAGGTTCCCTTTTATAAGAGGGGTGATGGGAACCTTAGAAATAAAATAAAATATTATTTTATAATAAATTCATATTCGGTTTATATTGGCTCCAAAGTGACTTATTTAAAGTATAGGGTGTAGATGGGTCGAAATAATCTCAACCAATAGGTTTTAAACAAGTTTCGGTAACTGTTTTAAGCTTATCATTTAGATTTAACTCTAAGTTAAATAATTTAACTTTTACCATGTCTTCTTATATTATTACACTATACGGTTAATAAATTTACTATGACCTTCCAATCGAACCCCAATTATTTCATTAATGTCATATATATTTTTATATAGGTATTTTGGCCGAAAAATAGATTTTTAGGAATATAATATCAATTAATAATATAATATTTGTTTTAAAAACTCTTTTATGTCAATTTTGACACACCGTTGTATTTTTTTTTCTAAATTCATAAAAGAATTATTACTTCGGAAAAAATTCATCTAACCAACCCTAATATGTTATATTAACCTAGAAAATCAGTTTAATTCATAAAAGGTCTCAAATTACATTTATTTGGGTATGTATAATATCAATTATTTTAATATTTCATTACTTAGGTAATTACTGCATTACCATTGAGTCATAAACAAATTGAATTATTTAATGTCTAAAAATTATAAATAAAATACCATTATGTAGGAAATAGTTTTTTATTTCTAATGAATATTTATTGTCAAATTTATCTTATGTATAACCCTATATTAAATTTTTTTTAGTTATTAAACTTTGATTTTAACTATTTTAACTCTTCTTTAAATAAAATAATAATAAATGTCCTAATCTAATCCAAGTGGACCTAAGGGGTAATATTTTATTCTTAAGGGTGTTTTTGG
Source organism: Viscum album (assembly GCA_963277665.1). Lineage (NCBI taxonomy): Eukaryota > Viridiplantae > Streptophyta > Magnoliopsida > Santalales > Viscaceae > Viscum > Viscum album. Next base: position 744,666,530 of record OY728129.1, on the reverse strand, counting down.
TCGAATTACACTTATCTAATAGAATTAAGACATGTGTTAGGGTTATAATAATATCATTTTTACCATTAATTACCCTATTTACTTTTAACCGTAATAAATAAAAGCAAAAAGTTACTATTCACCAAAAAAAATTTATCTTATTGAACCACATTTTACTCCTTGATATTAACTGTGTCTCTTAGATTTTCAAAATTCCACTCACATAAGCGGTAAAAATATGTTTTATGTAAATTTTCAAATTCTTCCAGGAGGTGGGTAAAAGATAGTGAAAAGTTCAATAACATTTTTATATATCTAAAATTATTTTAAAATGAATCCAATTAATTGCATTGAAAATATATAGGTATTATGTATCAATTATGACCTAAAATAAATTTAAATTAAATAAATAATTATTTAAATAAAAATTTGGTTTTAAACTATAACTTAGTGTTTTTCACAATTCATCAAAAATTGAACATTTTCAGAAAAATACCAAAAATTAACTCTAGGCTAATTTTGATATTAAGAATTGAAAAATGAAGTCCATTTTTAAAGATAAAATTTATAAAATTTCAAAAAGTTAGTATTACTATTCATAACGGCTAGTTGATATAATATTTTAATATCATACCATTGTTTAGTGAAACTCGGTATTGCATACAACGCAAGCTATCGAGGATGGTTACTCTTGCGTGTAAAACATTCCAAGAATAGTTTTGAGTATACTACAAGCTAATACAGTGTTTCATATAGCCCAAGATAATCTTGGTGTAGCGTACAACACAAGACATTAATTAAATTAAAAATAATATTTCTCATAAAATCTTGGGGTGTTACATTACCATTACTTGTTTCTTACAAAAAGCATATCTCACATGAACTCTGTAATTTTGGTGATGGATTCCCCACATGAAGAAGACATATCATATTAAGAAATTATTATCATGGTCCTAGACATATGAAATTAAAAGTAACACCATGATTTCTCTCCACATGATGTTAAACTACACAGTTCATGTCCCATTCTTGACACAAAACTAGGCATTTCTCTAGACCCCATCCCAGATGAACAATATTATTGGTGTTGGAATCCCACAACACCTATATTAAAGAACTATATGTGGCTTTATTATATCATTTCAAGATATATAGTGATGACAAAGTCTCCAATCATGTGACCAGCTACTAGAAAAAACATAAAAAGTGACACTCCTTGTGTATGAGTGAGACCTACATAGGAAAATTTAATCCAAGAACAATATGTTTATTAATTTCCATCATCACATGATACATAGTGTTTCCTAGATATACAAACCCCGGGCTGAGATACAACATTCAATAGGAAAAATTCCCTCCTCTGTGTGTGGCTTAGACCTACTCAGATTGTTTACCAATTAAGAACTACATGTGGTCAAATTCCTTCCACAACATGATACGTTGTGCTGAAAAGAACTATATTTTTGGGACCATTCATGGAATTGAATTTTCACATTGGGGAGTCTATATCAATGTAGCATGATTTCAAACTACATGGTTTCTTAAGAACTATGTGGGGCTTAATTCCTGTCATCAATGGATATGTAGTGATGCCCGGATCTCCAATCTTGGGCCCAAATTGTAAATAAATGGGAAAAATGACACCTCTATGTATAGTCTAGGAATGTGTAGTGGATTTAGAATTTGAGTAATACATGTGGCTTAATTTACACTCCCATAGGATATGTAGAAATTCCCCAATCATTGATCATTGGTTCAACTACACATATGGTATGTTAAAAATAATCCCCTAACTATATATGGGATAGACCTATGTAATTAATAACCTATCCGTATAGAATTAAAATACATGAAAATAATAGTACATACCTTTATTCATATAAGGTCGAGTCATACAAACTCATTTTTCCTATGCATGAGTCATATATTCATATGACATTCTTACACACATGATAAACCTACCCAATAAGGGGCAAGATATATGGATACCCACAAATACAAAACTTTGAAGATGAAATACTATCCTCCCTTATAAATTGTCCTTAACTAGTGAAAAATGATCTTATAATAAATCTCGCAAGAAAATTCACATCGGTCCCCACATCCTTAGTCCATGACTTAAAACTACAATGAAAGGAAAATATAGCGAGCACATGATGTTAAACAATATGGAAGTTTTTGTCACTACTGGAAATCCCATTTTTACCAATGCTTACATCCCAACGGTTTGATAAACCATTGGGAATGGTTATGTATACCAACGGTTTTAAGAAAACCATTGGTATAGAGGATTTTATGAATAATTTTACCAAAGGTTTGTAAAATCGTTGGTATAGGCCTCAATTAAGACACTTTTACCAATGGTTATACACTAACCGTTGGTATATGTTGGAATCTATGCCACCTTTTACCAACGGTTTAAAGAAACCGTTGGTATAGGACGACATTCCCAACAGTTTTTAAAAACCATTGGGAATGTTTTCCCCTAAATCCAATTTGGGTGTCCAGTAGCCCCTTCACTCGATTGTAGTCCCCCTCCGCTCGACTGAAGCCCTAAATTGAACCTCTCCTGATGCTCTCTCATTACCCAGTCTCCGAAACTCCTTCCATCCTCTTCAATCAAACAATTTTTCTATTCTACACTTCAAATCTGTCAGTTCTACCTCAGTTATAATGTTCTTCATCTATTTTTTTATATTCTCTTTTGATTTGACCTAAACGTCTGGGATCTCGCTATACAGACTCAGAAACTCATTCCACTCATAGATCCATCTTAAATCAAACAATTTTGTATTTCTACACTCTAAATCTGTATGTACTACCTTAGTTTTAATGGTTTGCATCTATTATTTTTGTTTTATGTTTTAATTTGGTATAAACTAGGTTGTGTTGTTTATGGAATGCGAAGGTTAGTGATATTTAGGATGAATTGGATGTTTGTTGGGTGATGGATTGGAATTGTGATGTTTTTTTGATTATGTTTAGTTAATTTTCAATGAATTATTTGGGGATTTACTCCCTTTAAAAGATCCCCCACTCCTCATGGACCCTGGACACCCCCCCTCTTGGACCCTGGACAGTCCCCCCTCCTGGAACTTGGACAGCCTGGCCCCCCTCTTTCCTGAATCTTGGACAACCCCCCTCCTGGACCCTGGACAACACACCTCCACCCTCCTCCCAGGACCTTGTATAGTCCGCCTCCTTCCTAGACCCTAGGAAGCCCCCACCCTCCACCCAGGACCCTGGATAGCCCCCCTCTTTGATGGACCATGGACAACCCCCCCTCCGTCCTGAACCATGGACAGCCCCTTCTACCCTTCTCCTTGACCCTGGACAGCCCCCACCCCCCCTTCCTAGACCCTGGACAGCCCCCCACCCCTCCTCTTAGACCTTGGACATCCCCCTCATCCCCCTCCCCAACCACTGAATAACCTCGTACTTCAAAACATTGACCACAAAACTTGGAAATGCTATATTTTCTCTAAAAAGATAGATTTGTTCCTCAAACCACCTCAATGATATCCTAAACAATGCTTATAATGTGGTTTTCACCACATAACATCCAATTGTATTCCAAGTCACTAGTCTATCCTCCATTGGATAGATTTTACAAAAAGCGTTCAACCTTAAGGATCCAAATAAAAATAAATTGAAATATGACATTTGATAATGGATTAAAATTTCAAATTGGGATCCAATGAGGAATATTTGAGATATTATGCATCATGTCCATGAGTAAATCCATTTTTATATACCCGATAAGTTATTTTTCACAATTTTCACACATTAATTGTTTCCAAAAATGGGATAAACATTAATAAAGGTTCTAATATATAAAAATGAATCTATTTGTGGATATAGCTTAACCAACAATGTCTAGATTGTCTGTCTCTTCCATGATCATTGATGTGCATGTCCCGTCTCCATATGACCTCACACAATGGGTGAATCAACGTCTGGCTGATGATGAGCACCAGATTCTCTTACTTCCACACCAGATGCATGCCCGCTACGCTCTTGAAGTGATCAATCCCATTAAGCGTCCCTGTGAGCTTGATGACACGACCACCAGTTCTTGTAAGAGGTAGAGGAGTTCTGAGCTGATGGACCAAGACGATTGATTAGTGTCCATCCATCTAGTTAAAGATGTATAAATTAGCACTTCATGGGAGGCAACCCATGTTCTAGATTTTCATAATTTTGATTTTTTTACTTTGTTTTGGGAAATAAACATGGCATGTATGCAACAATTGTTTAGCTGCTTCTGATCTGTATGTGCACTTGTCATTACTCTGCATGACTGCTTATATTTTGTCTGATCCTTGGTGTTATTTTTTATGAAATGATGTGGCTTTGTGCTGTCTATGTGTAAATTTTACAGGTACATAAGTATGTTCACTTTTCATTATTCCATTCTTTCAGTGATTAGGCCGATTATACGAGGGAGATTCATACCAGAGGTAGACGAGCATCTCCGCGTACCTGACTAGACCCTTCCCTCTAACCAAACGCATTCGAATTCTATTGAAACTTAAGGGAAACTATCCATGGGTCAAATGTGACATGTATATGTCAACCCCGCCTCAATAAAAGGCACGATGTGGCCAGGATCACTCAAACTGTCTCTCTTTTGGTCAAAATTGCCTTATTTTTAAGTGAAATCTACAACTAACATATGGGAAATGGACCAAACACATTTGGATTGTGTTTATACTTTAGGAAAATTATCAATGGGTCATATGCGACATTTAAAAGTCAACTATCCCTCAATCCGATGCGCGGTGTGGCCGGTATCACTCCAAGTGTATGTATTTTGTTTAAAATGGACAATATTTTACGTACATACGCCAATCCAATAAAATAGATTTTGATTGTGTTGATAATTTTTCACAATGATCCGTGACTCATATGTGTTGTGTACGAGTCAACCTTGCCTCAATTCGAGGCCCGGTGTGGCCGATACCACTCAAAGTGCCTCTATTTTGTTAAAAATGGACCTAATTTTAAGTGAAATCAACAACTGACATACGACAAACCAACCAAATGCATTTGGACTCTGTTGAAACATAATGAAAACGATCCAGGAGTCAAACGTGACATTTATGAGATAACTCCGACTCAATAAGAGGCTTGGTGTGGCCGACACCACTCAAAATGCCTCTACTTTGTTAAAAATGGACTTAATTTTAAGTGAAATCAACAACTGACATACGGTAAACCGACCAAATGCATTCAGATTCTATTTATACTATAGGAAAACGATCCATGGGTCATATGTGACATGTACGAGTCAACACCGCCTCAATAAAAGGTGTGGTGTGGACGGTACATATTCAAAATGTCTCTTTTTTGTTCAAAATGACTTTAATTTTAAGTGAAAACAACAACTTGCATACAGAAAACCGATCAAATGCGTTCCAAATATGTTGAAAATTTAGGAAAATGATCGATGGGTAATATGTGAAGTGTATGAGTCAACTCTGCCTCAATCCAAGGCATGGTGTGTCACGAACCACCCAAACTGTCCCTCTTTTGTTTAAAATGGACAATATTTTACATACATACGCCAAACCAATCAAACAGATTCTGATTGTGTTGATACATTTTCACAATGATACATGACTCATATGTGATGTGTAAGAGTCAACCCTGCCTCAATTCGAGGCCCAGTGTGGCCGAAACCATTCAAAGTGCCTCTATTTTGTTAAAAATGGACTTAATTTTAAGTGAAATCAACAACTGACATACGACAAATGGACCAAACGCATTCGGATTATATTGAAACTTAAGGAAAACTATCCATGAGTCAAATGTTATGTGTAAAAGTAAAACCCTACTCAATACGAGGCTCGGTGTGGTCGATACCACTCAAAATGCCTCAGTTTTATTAAAAATGGACTTAATTTTAAGTGAAATGAACAACTGGCATACGATAAACCGACCAAACACATCAGATTCTATTGATACTATAGGAAAATGATCCATGGGTCATATGTGACGTTTATGAGTCAACCCCTCTTTAATCTGAGGCATGGTGTGGACGGTACCATTCAAAATGTCTATCTTTTGTTCAAAATGAATTTAATTTTAAGTGAAAACAACAATTGGCATACAAAAAACCGACCAAATGCGTTCCAAATCTGTTGAAACTTTAAGAAAACAATCCATGAGTCATATGTGACGTTTACGAGTCAACCCCGCCTCAATCCGAGGCATGGTGTGGCCGGAACGACCCAAATTTTCCCTCTTTTGTTTAAAATGGAAAATATTTTACGTACATACGTCAAACCGATCAAACGGATTATGATTGTGTTTATACTTTTGAAAAACGATCCATGAATCATATGTGATGTGTAAGAGTCAACCCCGCATCAATTCGAGACCCAGTGTGGCCGACACCACTCAATGTGCCGCTGTTTTGTTAAAAATGGACTTAATTTTAAGTGAAATCAACAACTGACATACGACAAAATGACCAAATGCATTTGGATTATATTGAAACTTAAGGAAAACGATCCATGAGTCAAATGTGACATGTACGAGTAAACCGCGCCTCAATATGAGGCTCAGTGTGGCCGACCCCACTCAAAATGCCCCTGTTTTGTTAAAAATGGACTTAATTTTAAGTGAAATCAACAACTGACATACAGTAAACCGACCAAATGCATTTGGATTCTATTGATACTATAGGAAAATGATCCATGGGTGATTTTTGACGTGTAAGTGTCAACCCCGCCTTAATCTGAGGTGTGGTGTGGATGGTACCATTCAAAATGTCTCTCTTTTTTTCAAAATGACTTTAATTTTAAGTGAAAACAACAACTGGCATACTAAAAACTGACCAAATGCGTTCCGAATATGTTTAAACATTTAGAAAACGATCCATGGGTCATATGTGACGTGTACGAGTCAACCCCGCCTCAATATGAGGTGCAGTGTGGATGGAACCACCCAAACTATCCCTCTATTGTTTAAAATAGACAATATTTTACGTAGATACGTCAAATCGATCAAACAGCTTCTGATTATGTTGATACTTTTGCACAATGATCCATGACTTATATTTGATGTGTACGAGTTAACCCCGACTCAATCCGAGGCCCGTTGTGGCTGACACCACTCAAAGTGCCTCTTTTTTTTTAAAAAATGGACTTAATTTTTAGTGAAATCAACAACTGACGTACGACAAACTGACCAAACACATTTGGATTCTATTGAAACTTAAGAAAAATGATCCATGGGTCAAATGTGACGTGTACGAGTCAAATTCATCTCAATATGAGGTGTGGTGTGGCTGAGACCACTCAAACTCCCTCTCTTTTTTTTAAAATGGACTTATTTTTAAGTCAAATCAACAACTCACATACAGGAAACCGACCAAATGCCTTCATATTGTATTGAAACTTTAGGAAAACTATCAATGGGTTATATTTGATGTGTAAGAGTCAACTTTGGCTCAATCTGAAGCACAGTGTGGCCGGTATCACTCCAAGTGTATGTATTTTGTTTATAACGGACAATATTTTACGTACATACGCCAAACCAATAAAACAGCTTCTGATTGTGTTGATACTTTTGAAAAACGATCCATGACTCATAGGTGATGGGTACAAGTCAACCTTGCCTCACTCGGAGGCCCAGTGTGGCCAAAACCACTCAAAGTGCCTCTGTTTTGATAAAAAGGACTTAATTTTAAGTGAAATCAACAACTGACATACGACAAACCGACCAAACGCATTCAGATTCTGTTGAAACTTAAGGAAAACGATCCATGGGTCAAATTTGACGTGTACGAGTCAACTTCGCCTCTATCTGAGGTGTGATGTGGCCGAGACCACTCAAACTTCCTATCTTTTGTTCAAAATGGACATATTTTTAATTGAAATCAACAACTAACAGGCGGGAAACTGACCAAACACCTTTGGATTGTGTTGACACTTTAGGAAAACGATCCATGGGTTATATGTGATGTGTACAAGTCAACCCTGGTTCAATCCAGACCACAGTTTTTCCGGTATCACTCCATGTGTATGTATTTTATTTAAAATGGACAATATTTTACGTACATACACCAAACTGATCAAACAGCTTCTGATTGTGTTGATACATTTTCACAATGATCCATGTCTCATATATGACATGTTCGAGTCAACCCTGCCTCAATCCGAGGCCTGGTGTGGCCGAAACCACTCAAAGTACCTCTGTTTTGTTAAAAATTGACTTAATTTTAAGTGAAATCAACAACTGACATACGAAAAACTGACCAAACACATTCGAATTTCGTTGAAACTTAAGGACAACGATCCATGAGTCAAATGTGACTTGAACAGACAACCCCGGATAGCCCCCCCACCCCTTTCCTGGACCCCGGATAGCCCACCCCCACCCTCCTCCTTGGACCCCGGACAGCCCCCCCGGACATGAATAACATTTTCCTTTTGTACCACTGTGTATGCAAGTAAATGAGACTCGTATGCCTTATGTATAATTCTATTACAATTTGATTAAATGTTATTCCTCATGTATGATATGTAAATGTAGGCATGTTGATTTCACATGCCTTTTTTATTTCGTTGATCATGCAATTTTATTTGGGATTATTCCATTTTTTTATGTCTTGAACTATATGAATGAGTTGGTAAGCTTATTATATCATGCTCATCAAATGCATGTGATGATATGCTATAATTTGAATACAAATACTTGTTGCACATTCTCCATGACCCCCATACTTGCTCCCTGGAAATCTACCCTCCCCACTTCCTGGACAACCCCCTCCCCTCTATGGACATCCCCCCACATCACATTCAATTCAATTCATGCATCACTCGAGATGATGCACAAATATTAACCACATTTTTAATTCACTTTATCACACAAACCCCTCATGCACCAATTTCTATCATAATCATCACCTTTTTGAGTAAGAAAAAATTGATATGTGTGAACCCAATAAATTGAAATAGGTTAATTGGAAGACTTTTTGTCACATGAAGATTGAAATGGGGAATTGTAGTACATGGCATGGTTGGAAGAGTGATGTTTTTATGTGTTTTTTTGTGTTATTTCCAATGTTTTTTGTGGTGTTTGAAGTCTATTTATAGATGTTATTTGTGATGTTTTTTATGAAATTCTATCAAGTGGAGGCAGCTTTATGCAGGCTACTGATTTTTTGTGAAAATATCCAATACCAACGATTTAGAACCATTGGTATACTTTAATAATATATGAATATATACCAATGGTTTATCTAAACCGTTGGTAAAATGCTATACCAATGGTTTTGAACCATTGGTATAAGCTCAAAAATATGAATTTTCCAACGGTTTTAAACTGTTGGTAAATCCTTTTGCCAACTGTTTAGAGGAACCATTGGGAATTAAAAACTTTCATCACCTTTTACCAACGGTTTTACTTAAACCATTGTTAAAGGTATTTCCCAACACCTTACTTCCCTACGGTTTGGGAAACCGTTGGTATATCTTATACCAACGGTTTTCCAGCCTGTACCAATGGTTTTGAACCGTTGGTATTATCTGTATTTCCAGTAGTGTATGGTCATAAAACATCTAAAATTTACAATTAATTCATCCCCACTACATTATGTTAAAAAGTGTAGGACAACACCCATAATCATTCCTTATCAAAGGACCACAAATCTAGATTCTAGTTAACCATGGTTGGGGGTGCCTCTGTCATCTTTAATCCCCTCCTCCCTTATATCACACATCATTTCATGAGGGATTTTGGTCACCATAAGACTTTTATAACCCTTGTAAAGGTAAATATATCGATATATTTGACCATAATAGTGATGCATCAGGGATCATACCTACCAACCGGAGACATCTTATCACTATATAAACATCTTTCTAACCCTTGTGAGCCTGGCATCACCATAGAAAAACTCATCACTTGTGGGTGTTTTCGGTCATCCCAAACATGATTTCCCAACATCATTACTCGTGACCTAAAAATATAGACCTTTTATTTACCACATTATAATCTCACATTCAAAAGGATGTTGAAGTACTATTGACCTCGGGTATCCTAATTGGTCACATTTGTTACATTCCCCTTATAGAAGGTCTACGTTCATCCTAAAAATAAACTCCTCGAACTTTGTTCAACGTTGTATGACCATAAACTATATCCATTTATGGTCCCAATTTCATGACCTTAAACTACTATTGAAATGGATTTAAAACTTGTTAGTTTGAAAACCCGCTAATGGTAGCCTAGGAAAAATTAAAGTATTTGCTCGTTAAACTCCCCATCTCTAGAGTTTATGAAAAAAATATGGAATAAATGAATTAGGAATAAAGAAAATAGGTCCTACTTTTTATACCTAGTAAAATACCATCCATGATCTCTAGACCCCCTAATCTAAGAAAAATATAGAGTAATGGTTTTTCAGATCTCTTTTCCATGATATCATGTTCATTAGGTGGCAACACAACTTTTATAGCAGAAAAACGTTTCATGAATTCTAAATTTTATACAAATAAAACTTCATGTTTTTAGTCCCACATATCACCAAAAACCTTCCATGTCCCTTAGGAATGGATACCTGACATTAAGAGACCCTTTTTTTACTCTATGTGTATTCCTATGGCTCTTACTTACATGCCTATGGTGTCAAACAAATGCATCAGTTTGAAAAATTGATTTTCGATCCTTATAATACCTAACATCATGGTGGTAGAACTCATTACTTAAATATTATTATGGGACATTCTTGGTATGATGGTACCATATCATCCTTAGGAACCAAGCACTGTGGACCATGATTTAAAATCCCTATAACCATACTATTCATGAAGATTTGACATTTTCAACGATACGTCACCATGTTTTATACCCTTTATAAAAGTATGAATGTGACACACAATTACCAATCCTTTTGATGGAACCCACCTCATGAATAAAAACCATAGAGAATAGGACATAATCTTCCTAACCTAAAAGAAAAACTTCCCAAGGGTTCCAGAACCCTTCCTTGATATCCTTCAGTCCATACCCAACTTCATGATCTAAAAGGTTGATTATTTGAGAATATTTCATAGAACTTTGAAAAGGGAGGGTACACCCTAGTTTTGACCATGTTAATGATATATAAGGGTGTTGACCTACCAACTAGAGGCATACCCACCTTTTAGAAAAGAAACCTTAATCCTTTTGACCCCTAGTAACACTATAGAGGGACCTGACACCTCAGGATTTTATGGGTCATTCCCATAATGTCTATCCCATCCCATATTCATTGAATCAATATTTTGTGTAATGAATTACATCACTTGTATTCCTAATATCTAAGAGGGGGTAAAATTATCTTGTATTTCTTCCTTAACTAATATTACAAATGTAAATATTTTATAAACCATAGAAAAGAGTGAGGACACCTCTTATTGACAATGCTATCAATGTATAAGGGATCGACCTATCAACCAGAGGCATTTTTTCCATGAGGGAATGGATCTTTATTTATCATGAGCCTTGAAAACACCATGGAAGAACTCATCATCATAGAGTGTTTTGGGTCATTCATGGAAAATCTTTATAATATTCAATTTTCAACAATAATTTCCATGATGGATGACTTTAAACTACAAAGTCTTAGATGTATTGGAAGAAAGACTTTGAACTCTACCATATTCAAAGTCTTGAGGGTAATAATTTAAACTGAAATGTAGTTTAAGACATTACAGGAAGAATTTAAACTATACAGTATATTTGTATCATTATCACATAACACAAAATTTCATGAAAAACCTCCTCACCACATGACAAAAATTTTTATGGAGAATGATACATTGAAAATGGTATATTATTAGTGGCATCAGTTCCAAGATAATATACCATAAACTAGAGAAATAGAATGTCCAAGTTAAAATACCCTAAACTACCAGTGATAGAATATCTGAGCTAGAATACTCCAAACTATAATACAACAACAATTTAGTTTGTAGGAGTGGATAAGGTATAAATATTGTCAAGTTAAAAACCCGTAAGAGTGAAAATAGAGAAAAAGTCCAGTTCACACCCATTAATTCTTCCCCTATAAGAATATTAGGATAGAATTTGTGAAATAGAAATGGATAGATATAGAACATGTGAGTCCCAAAATATAGCCTTAAAAACATCCATAGTCTCTATATCTATTGACTCTATAAAAAGATAGAGTTCTCTTCCTCTAGGATATATATTCTTCTATATTATGATTTTTAGAATTAGGTAATCTCAAGAAAGTTGCAAAAGATACCTCAATAAGTAATCTCATGTTGGTGGGAATTCATGATATTTTTTTGAGAAGAATATTTTATAATATTCAGATTCTTACATTTAGGTTTATAGAATATTATGCAAAGGATGTGTATCATTAGTCATTCATAAAACATAAAATTAGAAAAGATTCATGTAAATCATGAATTAAATAAAATTGTATAATAATATATAATGTTTAGAAGTCATTTTTATAGATATAATGGAGAAGGATAAATATAAACATTATAGAACCTCTCTAAGTAATTAATCAAAAAATAAAAAAAATGGTGAACCAACTATATTAATATTTGATCCAATGAAATGGAAAGGTCAACAAGAGTTTGGTGATAACTATCAATTTAACATTGAAGTTAATCTGTCTCTACTTATTCTAATTCTTCCCCAGGATGAAGGGTATCAATCAATGTAGAAAGGTCATAAAAACTTTTCTTAGTTGTTTTTAGTGAGGATAATGATGCGAAATGGTCAAAAATTGATCATTCTAAGATATTTTCATTTCTTATATCTATGAGACCAATATGTCCATTTAGGCATAAAGATTAGACATAAACTGAAAACTTTGTTCCATGCCTCCAATGGTTCTTCTATAAAATTTGGATGAGGGAGTCCAGTAATCAAGATCATGTAATCCTCTCTCACTAGTAGAAAATTCTTGTCAAGTTAAGATGATTTGTAAAACGATTTGATATAATGGTAGGTGGTCAAATACGATGTCCCCTAAATCATAAAATATCTAATGAAGATATTTAACATGGTTAATAAATGTTTCTAGTAGAGCCTTAGTATTTAGGGTGTGAATTTTCTACCTGATCTCCCTACGTTGTGTATGAGATTCTATGGATTTCGGAGTGGTTACCTAATAACAGGGAACAACTAGTTGAGCTAAAAAAATAATTATGAGATAAATACTCATGTATTCTTCACTCAATATGTTCACCAACTATTTATTGTGACAATATGTTAGCCTCTTTGATTGATTCTACCACATTGATGTGATGATCTTCACTGGGGGTATGAGATCACTTCTCAAAGACATTACTAATTATTGAATCAAATCCATAATTTCTACAAATATGTAGGTTGGTGAGGTAAATGGTTTGTCCACTTTTTGATCCCGTCTCTTCATAATACCACTTGTCTAGGTGTCTAACCAAGCCTAGGAATAATCACAATATAAGAAGAAATGGGTTCTAATAGGTATAATAATAATATCTTCATTTGTATCCTGATGTCCCAATGTAATTCAAAACTGGGGGATGATCATGGGATGTTATTATTCCCTCATGGAAGACAATGGGATAGGGTATACACTTTGTAGTCTGACTAACTGGTGATTAAACTAGTATAGAGTATACATCTCATAAATGATCTACTCATCCATCCTGGCCACAAAAACCCTATCCAAAAGAGAATATTATATGACCTTTCATCAAGAGTGCTGCATCCATTCCCAATAATTGGCTGGATCAATATAGTATAGTGGTGAAATTGAAATGTTCAAATCGTATTAGCATATTAGAAACCTCAATATAACCTAAGGACATGCCCTCAACCCCAGATATGTCTAGAAACTAAGGATGAAATAAGGATGTATAGATCTTGATGTTTTTGGGGGTATCTATACCGATACAGATTATCCCCTTCCAATATGAATAAAAAATGGAATGAAAAAATAATACTATAAGGTATTTTTCCTATGGGATGTGCCCGAAGTGCTGACAAAGGAATGAAAGAGTCAGTACATCTATATTGGGAGGATCCCCTCACCTATCCATGCTTTTATCACCAACATAGTAAACTAAATTCTTGAGAATGTTTCCCCAATCAAGAAAATCCACACATTCATGAACATGACCATGAAACCCACCAGTCTAGTCCCTAGAGATATCTCCCGCCTCAACCAGTTTCACCATGTGGTGTGATCTTTGGTTTCAAAGATGTCCCGATACAAACCAGCGTGGTCTCAAACCTGTTAGTAAGGGAATCCGTGAGGGTGTATATCCATCATCCAATATCTATTATGATAAAGGAAAACTTTGATCCAATCCTTAATGGAGATGAGTGATTTAATATTAAGATCCTTTCTTAACATTTCCTTCACAATGTTGAGAATATCCCTTTACAAGACTGAAGTTTGTGTGTGGTCATCCCAAAAATCCTCTGTAGGAATGAATTCATCATACATTTTCCCAATGGGAGGATATCCCACCTAGTCGATAGATATCTGATAGGATGATTCCAACTTTTCCGTGGAATAGATAGAATAAATTGGTATTAGGGCACCAACGACTAACCAGTTCTCAAGGAAGCTCAGACTGATGATAAATGATTAACTAGAAAACCCATACCGCTTCTTAAATATGGATAGTGTGTAACCAGACAAAAAATTCTATGAAGCTCTTCATATCCTATAATGGCCATTCCCATTCATTTTAAAAGATTTGACAATGTTATAGATCCCATTTTCAGCTCCATCCACCACACATATTGTTCAACGAAGAGAAAAATGTGCTTGAGTTACTTTAAGAGATGGTCTGATGGGAGAAGTTGAAACCGTATGGACCCAGAGGGGAGTTCTCCAGCATATAGTACATTCCTTGAGTCCACAAAACAACAAGTTTAACATCTTCTTAGACTATCATATGAATGCAATCAAGATAAGATAACATCCAATAAAATGGGAGTTTTTAGTTAAAAGAGTGTATGGCAACATCATCCAGAAAATCCAATCCTCACAGATGAAGTTGATGTGATACATGATAGTTATGAGGTCTAAACATAAAAATACTTTTTAGAACATTTTTGTCATAATATAGAAAATACCAAGGGTTTGAATTATGAATCCTAGCAATTAAAACCTCTAGTTATCCATGGAGGAGGAACTATGATGAGGGGTGAAAGGCATATTCAAGAAAAAAAGAATCATATGTCCGAAATGTTAAAATACTATTACATGAAATCCATAACTCATGCAGCCTCATGTGAATCACATGAATCATAAAGGGATTCAAAACCATATATAGGAATCATAAATCACTTGAATCCCGAAGATCTTATGGACCGCATAAACACACAACACATCTCGCAACTACTCAAACAGTCACAAGACTCATGACTGTGTGACCCTGATATGGTCATATGATCCGCATAATAGTTAAATAATTGGGTGAACAAACTATTAGATCCTATAAATCCTTGAATACATTCACATTTTTTAGTAACACATTTAGAAAAACTAACAAAGTTATATTTTTTGTTGATTTGAATAAGTTCTTGGGAAAGGAATGTATTGCAAACCGGATCCCTCAAAACAGTTTTATCGACTAATCTTGCGATTAGTTCTCACAGTATGTATTGATAAGTGGTAACATGATGAAGGAATATTGTTCGAGCTATGATATTTGGGTACCTAGTGAATAATACTCCCTCTGTTCTTGTATTTTTAGGGTTTTCCATTAAATAGACAACATCATTCAAAAGACCAAGCACCACCCAATGAACTGATTAGAGAATCCAAGAAACACAGAGGTGGGAAACTAATTTCCTTAGAATTGATCTCTTTTCCCCATAGATGTCACTAATAAGGAGGGTAATTTTTTGATGCCATCTAAATCAGAATAAAAAAATCTATGAGGGAAGATATACCTGAAGAATGAGCATTATTTTCTCCAAAAATAAAAGGAGGAAGAAGGTGTGTTGAATTCATAGATCGTTTGATATTAAAAAAATTCATTCACTTTACATTCATAAGGTCATTAAAATATCCATGTGAAGTGCATGACCATCTTAAAATCTTGAGGATCCCCTTTAAAAAACCATTCTATTCTTTAAAATGTGTCTAGGACATTCTTTGATCTTACGATGACATCCCGATGATCTCCTTTAGATCACTTGACTTTTCAATTGGGGTGCGCTAAAAAATCATCAAAACATTTTTTTTCAAATAATCATAAAAACATATAAAATTAGTAAATTTTTCATAAAATCCAGGTTTTGGGTGCCTCAAAGAGGTTGCCCATACTCGGTTGGTCACATGGCCTCAAGCGCATTTCCAAAAACATAGGAGGCTTCCGAATAGTAGGGAGGGCCTTGGGTGTTATAGTGGGGAAACTATGCCCTCATTGGAAGAGTAATATAGTGAAAACAAACATATAACAATAGCGAAAGCAGTAATAATAACATGAAACTATAACCAATGGAAGACTATAAGTAGATAAACAACTAGAACACAAATATAAATGATGTGTGTCACATATGTCTAGGAAAGCAGCCAAACAAGTCACAATGATGGAATATAGTACTAAACCAAAGTACATGGAAAACAAGTAGATAACTCCAACAGCATAACAGACCTTATCTTGGTCCCATGCTCTTCATCTCCAATGTAATCAGGTACCTGAAGTAGAATGGCACTTTCCCTTATCTATACCTACAATAATATAATCTTTTTGGGCCCAAAAGCATGAACCAAAGAGGGTGTGAGACGAATCCTAGTAGGCAGCCACCCAAATATCTTTAACTAACTGTTACTGAATATTTTTGGTAGGTAATATGAAAAATGAAGTAATAAACAAGGAATTACTCAAAAGTAAACAATCCAACAGTTTCAACTAAATTATTTTACATTTATTAAATTAATAACTAAACAATCTCAAGCAACCCCTGGGATGTTCTCACAGTCTAACCCATATGGTTCATCTTAACAATGACTCTTTGAGGATGCACTCACAATCAACCCCCCTATGGGTTTTTGTTGGTAACCTACTCACACTCTGGGGAAGCAATGAACGTCCAATCCCCCTATAGCATCGCAACGTGGAACTACAAACACTATGAGGGAGAACTCATGTCCATCCACCCTATGGTATCGAAAAGTGAAAAGTATAACAAACACTCTGTGGAAGCCCTCAGCGTCCATTACCCTTATGATCTTACTAAACCAGGTTCCCACATCCCTATGCAAAGAAATCATGCACAAAAAATATCGATCATCCTATGTAAATCACAATATATACTTGGATAAATAGATAAAAAGCATATCAAAACATATCAGATAATATCACTCATCCTAACAACCCAAGGAATAGAAAAAAAGTAGCCTAATAGGTAGTTCTGGACCCAATGACCACAACAATAAAACATAGGAAAACATATCCATAGTATGGAAAATAAATAGTATTCACAATCCAATATCCTTACTCAAGCAAAAAAAGCATAGCATTCATTAACTGGGTCAAATTCATTAAACACGCAATAGCCCGGACTAGGGTATTGAGAAATATTATCACATATAATTCAATGACAAGCTACGAAAATCCACTAACCACCTACCACGATGTTGTATGATCCATATATTTGAAACTTATCCTTTGATTCAACCTATAATGCCATAGATCTATAAAAACATCTAAAATGTTGAACCAAGGGTATAACATGAAAGACGAGGAATCAGGATATGAGGCTTTAGAAAAAGGAATAACTCACTATGCTGATTCCAATGCAATTGACGAAGTTTCATTTGGAGCATATATGGAAGGTTGAGGGATCAATGAATAATCATCAGCTTCGGTCAATATAGGATGAGACAAAGCCAAAAGAAGTTCTTTTTATGAACACGAAGTGACCCCAGTATGATATAACAATTAAAAATAAAAATACACTGCATGTTCCCTAAGGATACATGGTGTGTATAGGCCTTAATCAGATCCTTCCTTAAGAGTTCCCACCACATCATCACACGGTTGTGTGCACGACCGTGACATGGCCAGACATGACCTTGACTTGGTGCCATAGTACATAGCTTGTACAAGGAAGTACGCATCATGCACTCCTAAAATTTTCCTTCTTCCCTTTTTCCTAAAAAACAACTTGAAAAGAAGAATCATAAATAAAAAGAAGCTCTAGGTTCTTACAAACATCCCCCCTTAATGAAATTTTCCCCTGAATTTCCCTAAGAAGGTGACAAAGAAGAATCCATGAACAGCTCTAGCCACTATGATTGTACATTGGCCTCCTTCTCCCAAGTCTTGTCCTATACTCACCTGGGCTCCCATAGCACCCGTAACAGAGGAAAAGACCTTCCACATAGAACCTTCATGCTGCGATCAACAATCTAGATAGGATTTTCTTTGAACGAGACGTCGACCTCCAACTCAACCTCCTTTGGTTGAAAAACATGTGACATGTCTGAGAAGAAAATTCAAAGCTGAGATTTTTGGAAGATGTCATGAATAGTCCGGTACCTATAAGGGGATTGAAACTAATAGGAAACTAGCCCAACTCTCTCCAAAACATAAAAAGGTATGACGTACCAGGGTAGAATCATACCCTGCCTCTTATTCCTCATGTGTCCCAACCTTAGCATGACATGTTGAAAAACATGATCTCTGACCTTGAACCCTATAGTTTTTCTCTATCGATCAGTATATGACTTCTGTGATGATTGTGCAGTATCCATCCTCTTTTGAATCAACTCTCTCTGCTATGTGGTCTCTTGAAAAAGACAAGGTCCCAGTATATCTGCCTCTCTAGCTTCCAGCCAACATAGGGTTGATCGGCATGGCCTACCATGCAAGGCCTCATATTGTGCCTTATTAATAGTTTCTTGAAAAATATTATTATAGGAAAACTCCACTAGAGGTATGTTCTTCTCCTGAGTACCTTCAAAATCTTGGACACGTGCTCATAGCATGTCCTCTAGCACCTGAATAATATGCTCGAACTGGACATCTGTGTGGGGATGGTACGTCGTACTCAGATGTACCTACGTACCAAAAGCCCTCTATAGTCCATTTCAGACTTGAGAACTAAAATGGAAATCCCTATATAAAACGATGGAGTGTGGAACCCCATGTAAATGTACAATCTCTCAGATTTACAACCTTCACATCTCATCAACACTGAAGGTATCTTGGATCAGTAAGAAGTGCACAATCATTGTGAGTCTATCAATGAAAACCCAAATTGCATCATTTCCTTGAGGTGACCTCAGAAACCCTATCAAAAATTCCATCTTGACATCATTCCCCTTCCACTCAATAATGGGTAACTACTGCAAATGCCCTACAGGTCGTTGATGCTCCACATTCACCTACTGGCGGGTTGAACTTCTCATGAAAAAAATAATGACATCTCTATTCATACCTGTCCACCAATATTGATAGTGTAGATCTTGATACATCTTTGTGACACCAGGATGAACTTCCCAAAATGAAGAATGAAAATCCCACATCATCTCCTCACATATGTTTGTTGACACCAATATGTTTCAATGAAAATTCAAGATCTCATCCTCGCCTATAGTCCATCCATGAATATGGTCCTCTCCTGACACACTCTCCCAAAAAACATGTCCTTTGGCATCTGGTAGATACCTCATTCGCACTCGATCAAGAAGAGTTGAGGTAACAACTACATAAGAAAAGAACATCTGACCATATCTATTGTGCACCTCAAAATGAATCCCAAAGAAGAGAGCCATAAGCTACAGTCACTACTAGACTTCTGAACTACATGTATCTGAGTCCTTATACACAATGAATCATCCATTTAATTTCATTTCCCAGGTGTGTAGGAAATTTCAATGTCTAAGGACTAAAGGTACTCAACCCACCTTGTCTGTCTCATATTCAGAATGCACTGAGTGAAGATATACTTGAGACTTTTGTGGTCGGTGAAAAAAAAAATGATCTCTCAAAAGATAATGTCTCCAATAGTGTAGAGCATAAACAACTACAAAAAACTAATGATCTTGCGTTGGTTAATTCATCTCATGTGGCCTCAACCGCCGAGACTTTTACGCAACTACTCTTTCCCCCTGCATAGGCACTACTCCAAGCCCAATACCTGAAGCATCATATTAAATAGTACAGATGCTTATTGACTCTGAAAAAACTAGTATCAGTGCTAAATTCAACCTCCCTTTCAGCTCCTGAAAGTCTAAATTGTAGGAATCTGTCCACAGGTACTTCACACCCTTCTTAGTCAGGCCCTTCAGTGGTGCTGCAAATCCTGAAAAGTCTACTATGAATTGTCTGTAGTAAATAGTAGGACCAAGAAAACTCTGTACCTCAAAGAAATTCTTCAGTTGATCCCATGAAACTCCTGCCCTCACTTTATATAGGTCTGTTTCTACTCCTATCTATGAGATAAC
This sequence comes from Viscum album, assembly GCA_963277665.1. Lineage (NCBI taxonomy): Eukaryota > Viridiplantae > Streptophyta > Magnoliopsida > Santalales > Viscaceae > Viscum > Viscum album. The sequence continues at coordinate 744,646,114 of OY728129.1, read as the reverse complement.
ATGACCCAAGAATTGAATCTGGTCCATCCAAAAGTATAATTTTGAGAGCTTAACATACAACTGATTCTCTCTTAGTGTACTCAAAATGATCTCAATATAGGTGGCATGGTCGTATAGAGTTTGAGAGTACACCAAGGTATCATCCAAAAATACTACCACAAAAGAATCCAAGTATGGGCGGAACACTCGGTTCATCAGTGCCATGAAAACTGCAGTCGCATTTGTGATACTGAATGGAATAACCACATACTCGTATAGACCATACCTGCTTCTAAAAGTAGATAGAGGTATATATGATGGTTTAACATGAAAATAAGGATAACTGGATCTCAATTCAATATTTCATAACACATGGGATCCTTGAAGATGATCAAATATATCGTGTATCCTCAGCAAGGGATATCATTTCTTGACCGTAAATTGGTTCAGCTTCTGATAATCCACACAAAGTATGAGGGTATTGTCCTCATTCTTAAAAATAGGATATAAGATCCCTTCAGATAAGTACTATGTCAGATGAAATCATTTTACCGTAACTTCTCTAGATACTTTTTGACCTCCTGTAACTCTGTTGTAGCCATCATATAAGGAGGAATAGACACTGGTGCTACTCCTAGAACAAGAACAACAAAAAATTATACCTCTCGCTCTGGAGGAAAACCTAAAAATTCCTCTAGAAATACATCCTTGAAATGATCCATCATTAGAGGGAAGTCCATCTATGAAGTCCCATTGCCATCCAGATATAGACTAGAAATCTAGGCTGTAACTCCTCCCAACCCATGATGCTCAGTCGTTCTCTGCTTTCCCAGACATCCCATTCAACATTATGTAGAAACAAACTACCCTATTTTGATGTAAAACTCACCCTACAATGATAGCAGTCAACAATAGCCTTGTAGGGAACCAACCAGTCCATTCAAAGAATGAAATCATAGTCTGTCATATCAAATATATAGAGGCCCCATAAGAAGTGACACCCACTAACCTCAACAGGTAACTCCTTGAACTGATTTATATTAGTCATTATAGTCCCCAACGGAGTGTATCGAGTCAAGATATCAGCAGAATAAATGATACATAAGCCAAGGATCTTCAAAACAACAGTAGAGATGAATCTATGGGAAGAACCTCTATAGAAAAGTGTGAAATCTATAACTGAGGAGACTAGAATCATACATCTAAATGTAGATGGTTTGGCATCATGCCGCTATTGGGTCTTCTATATCGCAAAAGTATAACCTTCGCCACATCCCTGTGAAGCTGACTGAAAACCCTAAGTTGATTCACTTTGCGGCTGTCTAAAACCTTGTGTCTGACCACTATTTCCATGACCTCCACCTCGGCCTGAAAGGCCTATAGAATTGTAGTTCCTTGACTGATATGGTATTGGTGGTCATGCTCCGGTATGAGGAGTCCAAACTGAACCCTTATCTCTAGCATCTGGTGAGAAAACCTGACAGAAATGCTTAATATGTCCCATATTTTCGCAATATCTGCACTCAACTGGGACTCTCAAGCTGTGGGGCCTAATATTCCCACTATTACCACACTGGTACCACACCACCTGTCTACCAAATGAAGTATCTCTCCTCCTATAATCTTGGCACGTAGAATCCATATGGAACTTCATGTTGTTAGTTAGAGGGGTACCAACTCTGGATGCTGAGCCGCCCAGGCACATAGCTCTAGAATCCCCCAGGTTGCGCTCTTTGATCACCGCCTAGTTGACTATAGAGCTGATGGATGTCAACCTAAAGATGTTCACCTGATATAAGATTTCATGTCTGAGAGAATACTCAAACATCCATTCTAGAAATAACTCATCACCCCATGTAATGTGTGTGAAGCATTTCATATTTATGAAGTGAGAAGAGTATGCCATGACTGAGAGAGTACTCTATTCTAGACTCATGATATCTCAGGCTCAATCAGCCCTCAAAGTATCTAGTTATAACTAATCATAGATGGTATGTTGGAACTCACCCAAAACATTATCCTGCTAGTGTCCAACCAGTGAGATCACATCCCACCATCTCTTGGCGGAATCCCGAAGCATGTTTGTATCGAGATTCACCCTTCTATATGGAGGTATCTCCAGATGATCTAATATCAACAACATGGCATCTATCCATGAATCAGTAGCCTGAGGTCCTCCTTCCTATAATAGGGTGGTAGGATTCTTCTGATGAAAGACCCACGTCAACTCTGCCATAGACGGGGAATGATGCAGTGTTCCCTGGAAGGTCTGTATAAACCTCATGAGGCCTTCTCAGAACTGTGCATCATCACCCATGTTTGGAATGATGGTCGGTGCCATGACAGGAATGATGACAGGATCTGCTTATAGTCCCTAATATGCAATGTTTGGTGTTTGTTCTCTACCTTGTATCTGGCATACAACCAAAGGAAACCACTGTGGAATGACTCTGCAAGGTCAAGTACACACCTTAGATCAAGATTATCAAGGACTGAAAATTATAAGTGCATGAAGGGAAAAGGATAAAGAGAGCATTCATGTTCTTCAAAACATGGATACATGGTGTTTATTACCCCCACATGGTGTTTTCCCTTAATCCTTTACATGGGCATGTACTTCTTCCAAAAATAGTCTTGTAACATCCCTATACACAACTTGTTCCTCCCAAGGACACGACATATAGTTGAATCATTTCCCCCCTTCCCGAGTTCCTCAACATAGCTATACACATGGCTCCAACCTGGGTAACTCTATATGTCATGTGTTCCCTTGACACGAAGTATACCCCTTAAGTTATAACCGTTTTTGTCGTTAGTCACACGTTCGGTGACACGGTCAACTCTACATGGTATTTTTATGCTAGACACGACATGTACTAGAAGGATTTTACCGACCCATTTTGTTAGTCACACGGCTGGATACATGGTCACTATAACACGACATGTACTACTAGTATACAATGCGTTCTAACAAACAAAACCCAACAACATTTCTCTACCCACACAGTCAGTCACATGGTTAAGGATTACATGGCGTGTCGATATATTACACGGTATGTACTTAAGAAAAAATTTCCTTCCCAAACCGAAGGATACATCGCATGTATTCATCATTACACATCATGTATTTTGGGTTTTTCTATACAGTAAGCCTCATAAACTACTCTGGATTCCCATAAAAACACTGAAACAAATATTATGCAAAATTTGGATCCTTGGGGGCCTATACTCCCTATGAATCAAAGTTTGGCATCATATTTGTTTTTATCACAAGGTATAATAGTGGAATAAATACATGATCCTCTAAATTATGATCCATGTGGTCCCATAACACCTTTGGGACCAATGGTTGGTGCTCATGAAAACAAAACCTTACACAATAGCCAATAAATCATTAAATATGAGGTATTATAGCAAGGAATCTATCACAACAACATGTACATCTAACACAACATCTATTATAACAAAATGAAATCGATAAGGCACCCAATCTAGCAAGACAATAATGCATGACATGTGATATCTAGTAAGTGACTATATGATGCATGAGATGGAATACCCTAATCTCATCAGGTTGCAATAGAAATAGAACCTCAATAATATCAACAATAAGTGCAAAAAAAATATGTGAATCACCTAACGGTAAAATCAAATCAACTTTATTAATTGAAAAACCAAAAAAATTTCAACGAGAGAGGTAAATTAGATTTTCCATGTACACAGGTTAGCTACTACCCGGAACAGCTTATTACCAACTATCTATTCCTTCATATCTCTGTCTAAAGGAACTAAATAGTGAGTCGAAGAAGAAAATAATTCCATTGATACCACTTTGTAACGTCCTGGTTCTGGGTTCCACCCAAGGGTTCCCAGTACCCAGTTGGTCACATGGACACATGCGCATTTCCACGAATACTATAGGCTACCGACTAGCATTGAGGGCCTTCAGTGTGATAATAAAGACACTATACTCTTATTGGAAGAGTAACATAGTGGAAAAAATGTTTAACAGTATAGGAAGAAGAAATAATATCATGAAATAATAAACAACGGATAACTGCAATTAGATAAACAACTGGAGCACATACATAAATGATTCTTGTCACATATGTCCATGAAAGTATCCAAACCAGTCACAGTGTTGGAATATACTACTAAACCAGAGTACATGGAAAACCAGTAGATAAATCCAGCAGTATCACTAGCCTCAACTTGGACTCTTGCTCTCCATCTCCACAACAATCAAAGACGTGAAGTAGAAGCACACTTTCCCTTATCTATATATACAATAATATCATCTATTTGGCCCAAAAGCATGACCCAAACAGGGTGTGAGATGAATCCATGTAGGCAACCACCCAAATATCTGTGCCTAACTATCAGTGAATATATATGGTTTGAAATATGAAAAATGAAGAAGAAAACAAGGAAGTACTCAAAAGTGAACAATCCTACAGTTTCAACTTCATTCATTTACATTTATTATATAAACAACGAAACAATATCAAGAAAACCTCTCAGGAGTTCTCATATTCTAACCCCTATAGTTCATATTAATAGAGACTCTTTGAGGAAGCACTCACCATCAATTCCCCTTGTGGTCTTTTATCAGAAACCTACAGAAACTTTGGGGAAGCACTCAACATCCAATTCCCCATATATTCTTATAATATAGAACTACATACACTCTAAGGGAGCACTCACGGCCACCCCCCCTATGGTCTCATAACATTAAAAGTATAAAAGAAACTCTGGGGAGGACCTCACTATTCATTCCCCATATGGTCTTACTACACCAGGTTCCCACAACCCCGTGCAATGAAATCGTGCACAAATGATATCCATTAGCCAAAGTAAATCACAATATACTTCTTGGATAAACATATACAAAGCATATCACATCATATTATATAATATCACTCTATCCTAACAACACTAGGAATAGAAAACAAAGCATCCTAACTAGCAGTTCTATACCCAATGACCAAAACAATCAATCATGGGAAAAGACATCCATAACATGGAAAATTAACCCTATTCGTAATCCAATGTCCTTACTCAAGAAAAAAAATCATATTAGGAATTAAGAGGGTTAAATTATCTAAATGCGCAATACCCAAACTAAGGTATTGGAAAATTTTTCACATATAATTCATGTACATGATATGAAAAGGCACAAACCACCAACCTCGACGTTGTACGATCGATATAGTCTAACTTCAACCTTTAAATTGACCTATAATTACATATATCTACAAAAAAATCTAAAATTTTTAACCAGGGGAATCTCATGAATGTGGATGAATCAAGAGATAACATTCTAGAGAAGGAAGAACTCAATGAGGAGATTTAAATGAAAAATATGGAGTTTGATTCATAACATGGATGACGAGTCAACGGATCAGAGAAGAATCGTCTGCTTAGGTCGCTCCTAGATGAGATGAAGACCAAATAAGAGAAATCTAGAAATGGGATGTGACCCTGGTCCGATATAACAATTAAAAATAAAAATACACAGAGTGTTCCCTAAGGACACAAATCGTGTATAGGCCTTAACCATATTCTGCATAAAGAGGTCCTACGACATCATCACACCATCATGTATGCAGTTGTGACATATCCAACCATGGCCTGGACTCAGTTCTAGAGTACATGGAATATACAAGGAAGTACATAGTGTGTACTCCTAAAATTTACCTTCTTCACTTTTCCACAAAAACAACTCAAAAAGAAAACTCATACCTGAAAAGAAGATCCATATTCTTACACTTTTTTCAGTCATAAGTCAACATGTGAAACACCCATGCACTTTTTAAGACATAATTAAATCCTTAATGAAATGTATTCCTTGTTAAACATGACCCTATTGTCCTATCACCCTCATTACGTGAAGTAATTTAGACATGTCCGGGATGTCCTATGCTCCCCCTCTAGATCCAAAGACAAATAAAAGGGTTTTCCATGAAAAGGATCATGAATCAACACAAGACCATTTAGTGTTCATGTGATGTGTCACCAGTAGGGATAGTGATTGCCTTTTACAAAACTCATACATGTTCTCTAGATCCCCAAACTTTGTAAAAAAAACAAGGAAATGAAAAGATAATTGAACAGAGCTTCTTCCGAGGGGAAGATATGATAATTTTATTTGAATGGAGTTATGTGCTTTAAGAAACCACCATTGATCCTCTAAAACCCATATTGATAATCCATCATGGTCCAACAAGACCCCTTAGCCTGAAATATTGATATCACTAAGGCCCTTGGAAATCCACCTCTGTCTCATGCATGATCCTAGAAAAGAATCTTAGATCATGCGAAATCCTTCCAAAATGCACATTGATCTCACAAATTCCCCTAGATATGTCATTATGACAATGAAAAATCCCCTTTACATGTCAATATGATTATGAAATACAAATTTGATTCCATAAAATCCAATAAATAGAGCAGTTTTAGGATGGTCATGTGGTTTTTAAAATCATGCGACTCCCCCAAAATAACTCACGACTTGATCAGGAGAAGCACATTAAATCCCTCCACCGACTAAAACCTGAATCTATGAGATATGGACCACACAATGAATCATATAACTGGGGTTGTGAGGCCAACAATTTCCTCTTACCCAGCACAAAAAAGGAATATTTGGATCCACACACCGACATGAGAAGACTTCTCAGAGTGTCCAATCTCACGATCGCTAATTTTTTTTCTCCAAGTAATGTCCGGGGATCAACTTAAGAGACCACGAGTCATGCATGAGCACTTGGAATAACCACATAATATCACATGATGTTCATCATGTGTATTAGTAGAGTTATGTGAAGGAGGTACCACATATCTGATGAATCAGGAGAGACCTAAAATAAGATGACACTAAACAAATATAATTAACATATGAAATAAAATATTGAGTAAATTATAAAATATGGGAGACTTATGTGAATATCATATATTATTATCCTCATGTTATTTTCATGAAACATAAAAATCATGAAAAATCACTAGGTCATGTCTCTTAAATCATGTAATGTTCCCTTGGAATACTATTTTGATTATGTGATGTTCCTCAGGTATGTCAGAAAAAGTCACATGGAGCCCCTGGGGAAAGCCACTAGAGTTTCATGAAGCCCTATGAGCATGAAATCCATATATTTCAATGTACTAAGATAGGGCACCCAAATTATGTGATGGTTCTAGTGTGTGTTATCTAGGCCACATGATGTACTCTTTAATTACCAATAAGAGCATGTGACACCCTTTGGGTATTTCAAGATGGTTTTGCAATGACACCAAGATAGGTCATCTAGATCATGTGACATCCCCTAAGAATATCGCCTAGATTATGAGACAACCTCTATAAATGGAATCTTGGATCATGAGATGGAATCCAAAAAATGTTACCCAGGCCCAATTACATGCTCTATAAAATTCAACATTGATTATGCGATGTTTTTCATACTTGATTTTTGGATTATGAGACATCCCACAGATAGGTGTACCAGATCAAGTGATTCTCTTTGGATATTTCCATAATACAAGTATACATGACAATACATCCTTTTACATGTTCGGTATGCAATTATTAAGGTCAATAAAACAACTAGTCCATGTCAAGTAGGAATCCCATGATATAATAGCCTTTTCCAAAGAATGTATAATGGAAACTATAGTGTGTATGCCCCGGTCAACAACATAATATGACTGCCTCCATACTAGGGAAACCTCATTGTGTAACCTCAATCAGTGACATAATATGACTACCTCCATACAAGAGAAGCATTGGCGTGTAAGCCTTGTGAAATGACATAATATGATATGTCACACATACAAGGTAAACATATTGTGTAATCCCAAATTAAATGATCATGAAGAACTAAGATTCCTTTAATAACCAAGATGTGTAGGACACATTCTATATTACTGAGCTCAAATAGGCATCCACTTTAATGTATGTCCTCCCATGTCTCCAATATTCCAACCATCAAGAACCAATCTCTACCATGGGCCGGTCATTCTTCCTCATCTATAAGACGATTGAGAAGACAAATTAACTATGATGAATCTGATTGTTACTATAACATGGATTTTTGGGATGCCTTCTTATACCCTGATCTCCATATTAAGCATCCAAGGGGTTGTCCCATCACGTAATTACAAACTCCATATGTAGGGAGACTAATTACTTTCTATCCATTGTTTCTCACACTAATCATGGATCACAAGGGCTTAGGGACTTGAAATTTTTATATCATTTGCATCAGGTGTCTCCTCCAGCTAGGGAAACCTTATAGTGTAATACCTAATAAATGGTATGAGATAAATACATCTATATAAGGGAATACACCTAGAGTTAATTCAATGGGCATGTTCAAACTATGATGAATCTGATTCCTGATATAACCAGGATCCACAAGACACCCCCTCGATGTTCGAACTCAGGCACCAGGTGCCTAAGTTACCTCATTTATATCCTTTCTGCATGAAGTAAAATTGTGAATATTTTATTAGCTATGTGGTGTTTGATTCCAATTATAATTAGGATCCATAGAAATCTTCATAATGTCTCAATCCCATCCTCGACATATTAAAATACCCCCTTCATGAATCAACTTCTGAAGTGCATGTCGATTTGGCTTCAACATATAAAAAGATGTCTATTAAGGGAAGTGGATGAAGAACCTACGATACATAAAAATGTACTCACTAAAATATTTTCCATCAGATATAAAGGGATTTAACCTATGGTCATTTTTTAGGGTGACCAATTCAATATCATAATTGGGAAGATATTAATAAACATATCTTAAATTTATAAGAGAGTCTTGAAGTATGAAACAATTCCTTTCAACTGGGTGTGAGGAGCCTAATATCCCATCCTCTAAAAAAATATGAGATCTTAAGTTTTATTGGGTCTCTAACCCCAACATGACACATAACTTTAGAAATTAGTTATATACCGAGTTATGAATGTGGGAATCATCGAGAGTTTCAATTATGTAAAATAATGGTTAACTCGAAATAAATGATTGTGAAATCCATTGAACCCAAAAAATCAACCATCAGTATAAACTGAATGTACCTTAGTGGTATCTTTTCTATCAAAACAAAAAAATTGGTAAACTTGAAGCAAAATGATTTTACCATGATATCTCTTTCACATGATAAAAAGTTTATAATACATATTTCTTATTATAACATTTTTTGTCACAAGGTTTCCCAAGTTGCGTATTTTTTATGAAACACACTCACACACCAATATATAGTTCTTCTTTTCAGATAAACTATTTTGTTGAGGAATTTATCAATCTCAATGTTTAGGATTTATTCAAAGATTATTAAATGTTTTTTAATCCATTAGCATACAAAATTATTTTTAAAACACATACAATATGATTTTTATAACATCTATAAAAGTTCATAAACCTCCCAAGAGCCTTTTATTTAATACATATTAAGTAAAAATAATTCATACAAGTAAAATCATCAATCAAATTAATAAAATTATAATCCCCCTTAGTTCATTTCCTGATCATCAGATTATAGGCATCTAAGTATATCAACTCAATATAGTTCTTTATTTTAATCTCTAAATTAATGGGACTCATGGTCACCATCAATAATTTTTAACATATATCACATGCATGGAATATTTAATTATTCTATTTTAATAGATTATATTAAATTTGATACCTAATAAAATTAGCTAAGTTATTTTGGCCAAAATATAAAATCTATATATATGTTAAATCCTACTCTCTTAAATTGAAGTTATACAATGAGTTGTTTTTGATTGAAAATATTGAATAAATATACACTTGGTAATCATCCATAAATAATGGATATGTCATCATTCATTATATTATTGAAAATTTCATTCATTCATAAATCACCCCATCCATGTTTTCACAAAGTATAGATATGATAAAATGATTTTTCTCTACCCAAGGACTATAAGAATATCACCATATTAATACTTTATTTCTAAAATTTTGGTTGTTTAAACTCTTTAATAATTGAGTTGTTTTATTTTTTAAAATTAATATCTCCTCTTTAAAAACATTATATATAATTAAAGGGTTTCTTCAACAATTTGGGGTGAAAACCCATTTGCTGATATAAAAATATTTTTTCCTTTTACTTATTTACAATCTCTCTCAAGAACAATTTATTTATTTTTATTATTTATATTCATGATAATTTTGAATTATTATTTATATTTTAAAATTACCCACTGATATTATGATGCACTCATTGGGGTTTTATAAATATTGATCTAACAAACCACAAGTTATATTATGATAATCAAAAGTTTTGGGAAATTTATACATCATTTTTTGATGTAGTCTTGATAGGGTTGTATTAAAATGTGATTAAATATACCAAAATTCATAATATCTATTTGATTAAAACATTCTAATATTATTATAGGACACATATTCATTATTTACATACACTCCACTACTGTAACATAATCTGTCAAACAAGAATGTTCTAAGTTGACTACTTTATTGTAAAAATTAAATAATTTTATTTCAAATTATATTTGAAACTGTCTATATATCTATAACCTCATTATATGTTAGATCAACCTCCTTAAACATTCATAATATCGTATTCTTTAACTTAAAATTTTTAATAGTATATACAAAATTGATTTTTTGTTTTTCAGAATAATATGATTATTCATCTTTATACAGCGAGGTTATTATGTTTTACCATTTGATATTGTTATTTCCACAATTTTATAGAAATATTTAATAAAAAATATCATAGTACCTGCCAATTTGAGATAATAATCATGTTTTACATTGATATTAATAATTATTTCATCGGATGTAGAATAATAACAAATTTCCATGATAATCTTTTAAAATTTACATTACAGTATTTTCAAGTAATTTTATGATTTAATAGAAATAATGTCAAGGAAATTAAATTATTCAATTTATGTAATTTAATTTATTATATTAATTTAAATAATATAGTCTCTTACATAATGTATTTTATTGATATCATCTATCATTCTTATAAATTCTATTTCAAACATAGAGAAATATTTAGTGTTTGATTTATCAAAAAAATTAATAAATAAATAATTATAATTAATCAATATTTTTTTTTACTTTTCTACCATCTTATATTATTTGATGTTGTATATGATATCATTACTTAATTGGAAAATCATTAGTGTTTCCCCATCAATGATCTCCTATTTACTTGTAATTTATTACTCTTTTCACCAGATAAATCAATTGATTGATATTAATTTTACATATTGTCATATAGACCATAATTTCATTCCATATTATTCATATCATTCACATTTCTCACTATAATATCTCAAATCTTGTTTGGAGAGAAAATTATTCAACATTTAATCCTCTCCCCTTCCCCCATCTATATTTAATTTACCTTTATTATGAACACTTAACACTTGTTTTATGTTTGATTCTATTTTATATTGATCATTTTTATCTTCTCACTTTTCCTAGATGTGGAAAATAGTGGGAAAATGTCCAATCAATCAAAAATTTAATTATTTAATGTAAAATATACCTTTTACTTCAAATTTTCTCATTTCATGAATTTTGTAATGAATGATATGATCATATTGAAGTTCATAGTGGAATATTCATTTTATGATTACCCATTAGTTGGATTCATTAAATAAATGTTTATTTAGATTTTATAAGATTGAAAAGCTATCTATTTTCCAATTTTCCCTTCCTTTTTTATGGTTAGTACCATATCTTTATGCAAGGGAATCCAGGCATTATTGAGTATATAAATTGATGTATAATCCATTAATTGTTCCACTAATTCTTATAATTTCTTGAAAAATAGATTTTATATAATTAATAATAATTTTTTTGTAATGGTAAAATCCATCAGAATTCTTTATAGAATCATAGTGAAATGAAAATTTATCTATATCATGTAAAAACTTCATACATTGATACGTTTTTACCACCAAAATTTCATATAAATAAGAATAATTTTTTTGTATTCATTATTCCCAAACTTTCCTAATTCTCATATGAATATTGTAATGTTTTCGCTAAATTCCATTCACTATTTTAGATCCCATCAATTATTTCATCTCTTTCTTGATGAGGGATGGGATTAATACGTTGCATTTTCTCACATTAGACTTAATATTATTTATAATTTTTTAATTATACCTACCAAAATAATATTAAAACTATTCTTAATGACATTAAGAATTTATATGTCATGAGATAGATGATATGGAATCATGGTTTTCCATAAATGAAATCAGCATCCATTAAGTATGGGATCTTCCTTTTTGTCAAAATAATTCATTCTCTCTATATAAAACAATTCATAATATATATATATATAGTAATAAATTCCTTAGAAACATAAGAATAACCTTTTATCATATATTAATTGATATATACTAGGAAGTTGTAATGATAAGCACTGAGTGGGGGTGAATAAGTGAAAACCAAATAAAAAAATTCAATTATTATTAGGAACATTATCAGGATAGTTAACTATTATATTCTATAATGAAATCAATTTACAATGATATGAGATAAATATTGAAATAAAATAAACATGACATAAGTGATTTTTTATGAGGTTCATTTACTATTTCTATTTGTAGGTATATTATAATGTTATAATTATTTCAATATTTCTTCCCATTCCATGAAGACCTACCTCTAAATATACCTCAATGAATGAACAGATATACTGACCCCAAATTCCCCCCTCTAGTAGGCACTAGGTTGGTGACTAGCACCAATAGAATATAAATATCATAAATGGGAAATATTGACCTATATAATAAATAGGACCAATAGACAGTAAATCACTAACCAATGAAATATATTAAATAGTATAAAAAGGAAAAAACATATCATAATTCATGAAAAAATAAAATAGATACCTATAAATATCGCCAAATGAAAGCTACAAAGATATAAAAATAAAATCTAAGGCAGAGATATCACAAAAAATCCAAAGGTCTATGCTAATAATATTAATCAAAGTATGTGAAGTCCTCCTAGAAACATAAAAATCAGTTTATATATAAGTGGGGTGAGAATATAATTATACTCAGTAAGAAATAAAAATCCTCTAGTGCATATATAAAAGAGGTATACTGATGCATCTATGAGAAAATATCAAAACCAACAACACCTAATGAATGTAAATTCAGTTAAGAATTATCATACCACTTTGTAATAATTCCAACTGTATCTTATATTTATCCACTCATTTACATCCTTGGTCATCCCATACTGATCGGTTGTTTGGCCCAATGGATGGTCATTCTGTAATAATACATCATCCACTTTCTATCACACAATTTAGTGAAAGGAAAATCACTAGCTAATTACCTCATGAAAAATCCCACCCATTATTGTAAACTAGAAGATATTGATCTCTTGGATGAACCATTTTTCTATTCCCATGATGCTCCCCACACATAGGAGAGGTATTTTGATAGTGCCTATAGAATATCTATCAATAAAATAATAGAAAACCTGAAACTCAATTAGACTATCCTTGGGATTATATTTTTTTCTCAGGACAAGGAAAATTTTCCCTACTCATTCTCACTATTATAATCTTTCATGGATAATGAGTCTAAATATGAAGCCCTCTTTATTGGATTGGAACTATCCCAAAAGCTGTAAATAGCCTACCTGAACATTAAAGTGAATTTAGTGCTAGTAGTAAAGAAGATCAATGGAAAATATTCCATCAAAAGGAATAACTATCCCATATCACTAGGTACATCAGAGAACTAATAGATTAGATTCCTTTTAATCTCACATTTTATCATGTTCCCCAACCAAAAAATTATCTTTCTAACACATTGTCTAATATAACCACAATCTTATCTAGACCTAACCAGTAGAAAGTGATATTCTACATCCCATACTGAATAATGGTTTCATTAATCAAAATATATGATATAGAATAAATTGACCCAGTCAACACTTCACCAAAGAATGATCAACCACTATATACCCATATATGGATGGAATTCATAATTGGTTGTCTCAAAAATGTGGTCCTTTAAAAAAACAAGATGGAAGGGAAGAAATTCGATGATGAGAAAAAAAATTTACCTCATGGGATGGTAAAAATGAGAAAATCTCTTTATACATGCATGTATTTGATGGAATCCACATTAGATGCATAGTAGAAGGATAAATTTTCACCATCATGAAAAAAGTCTATCCATGATCCTGTGACCCTCATCATTTTGTGACTAGGCTCTTCCACTAAATCAGTAAGATGAGTCAATACTAGAAAACAATGGTACATGACTGTGTGGAATTCACCATGAAATGTCATGCATTCCAAATTAATTCAAAATTCATCTATAAACCCCCAAAATTTCTAGATATATCTAATTATTATTGTTCATTTTATGTATGGGAAATGGATGTTTTTGGCTGTATACCCTAGCCAAGACTAACAATTCAATTACATCAATACTTATAACAACTTATTTTACAAATGGTATGAGTAAATAACCCTTAAGAAATTTATAAAAAATAACATCATTAACATAATAAATTCCCATACCATCATTAGGATTGGATTCCCTCACATGATATTGATGGAAAATGTCACCAACTTCTATTCTAGGAAGATGAATAATATGTTACATAAGTACAAAGTGAGTCCAATCAAACATACCTCAATCAGGTAGTGGAAAACATACAAATAGAGTCCTTAAATATGACTCTTTCAAATATACACTAGCATATGGTAAATGAGGATAATAATTCATATCCAAAAAATCACCTCCATGAATTATGGGTCTATAGTACAACCACATGAAATACTGCTCAATGAATGCCATATTCATTAGTGTAAGGGACTGAGGTTGTGTCACCCATATAATCCCAGCTCCCTTTACTCTAAAAATAAATTTTACAAAACTATCTAATTATGAGAAATCACAAAAACGACTAAATGAATTGGAGTGGCTCGATGATAATTGTTTTCATATATTATAAAACATTAGAGTTCATCCAATTTGGATCGTACAAGACTTAAATAAAAAGGGTTTCCTCTATTAGTTCCTTTATGGAAAACTTGTGTTGGATCTCAGATCCCCAATGATACCAGGAAAGAAATGTACTAATATGGGACCCAAATGGGATGGAACTTATGTCATACATAAGGTCTATCAAAACTATGATTACTCACTAGACACAATGTGTGGTGAGTGTGTCACACCTGAAGTTCCAAAGGATCCAATAACAACAGATAGGGGGGTTGAATAAGTTTTTCACTTTTATAAGTTTTAATTATTTTCAAAACATAACACATGTAACCAATGAAAATTTATATCCATGTAAAGCTTTAGAAAATAATCATGCATGTAATAGTAGGAATGAATGTAAATCACCCTATATTTACAAGGTTCTCCCTCAATGTGAGAACTGATATCATTTTCATAGCCACTCCCATGGGTCTCTGTAAATAAAATATTAAGATGAAGCGAATAAAACATGTGAAAAATCATGTTAGGAACCTTATATATCCTGATAGGAATAATTAAAATGACTCCCATCTATTTAAAAAGGTTTCTTAAAAAAATTTTCCAAACTAAAAAATAAATACATTATTGAATCTGATCCATAATTTCTCAATTTGAATCCTTAGTCTGGTTTGGTTGGATCAGATTTTTTCTCAATACAATAATGTTGGATTCTGGATCAGATTTCTTGATACAATGAAGATGGATCTTATTCTCTCAAAAAATGATGTTGGGTATGATTTCTTAAATATGATAATTCTGGATCCGATTTAATAAAAATAATAATGATGGATCCGATTCTCTAAATAAGATGAGCTCACTCTCAATCTAAAAAACTCAAACACTGATAGAATTCTCAATTCAATACATCTTTAATTAGATGGGAACATTCACCTTTGAATTTTACAGTGCTCTGCCTTTTGGTGTGTGTAAAGGTTTTGAATAGATATATAATCAGAGGAAGTATTTATAAGTGACTCATAAAACAATGGAGGGAAACTTGGAAACATTATCTACTTCCTATAATCTATAAATCCCTTAAAATTTCCTGTAATTAAAAATTTGTCTCTTCCTTCTTCAAACCTCAATATATTTCTCTATGATTTATGAAAAATTGAAATTAATGTTTGACTACTTCACTTCATCATACCTTTCTCTTCTCATTACGATTTTGTCTTTCTCAGCTTCATTACAATCTATCTCTTTTTTATCTCATTACAATATTTTTTCATTATCATCCCATTATGATATTTTTATTTATCTGTTCATTATGATTTGTTTATTTTTCAGATTCATAATGATCTATTTATTTATTTATTTTCCCTTTATGATCTTTTGATTAGCTTGAATTGTATTGTTATTATACCTTCCTCTTTCCATCTGGTACCAATCAATCTGGGTGCGATCATTTTCTTCCTAAGTCTGACAATAAGCATCCTGGGTAAGAAATGTTTTTTATTCTTTAGATGGATAATCAAATTCTATAGTAACCAATGTCTATTACCCTCAGTACAAGGTAAATACCATTATCATGGAATTATCATTACGAAGAAATCCCCATTATGACAGAATTATCATTATAATCAAATTCCCTTTATTATGGAATTATTCACTCTAAAATTTGGATATTTTCAAACCTCTCCACTATGTATTCAACATCATTTATCATGAATTTTTTAATGATTTCTAAGAGCTACATGACATAGAAATATTTAGTTTATTTTTTTATATAAAGTATTAAAAATTTCTGGCTGATGACTTCACATTCTTCGTTCAAAACACTCTATTTACTTCATTCTTTCTATGATTAATTTTTTTTATGATTAACAACTTCATCTTACTGACTAATTATGAGTCTGGTGTAGCTAAATACAAAAACCTAGATCTAGAAATTAATATCATTACAATGGAATGGGTCTAATTATTGGAAAACAAAAACATTCTTTTACAAATAGAGTTAATTTTCAAAAAATAAAAAACATTTTTAAAACAAAAAACCACAACAGTTCTTCAATCTCTCCCTTTAGATTTGTTGACAACCCTCATTTACAACTTTTCAAAATCTCAAAAAAAAATTATTTTTCATGTTTTTATTTTAGGTTATCAAAAAATATCTATTCATTATAAGAGAGTTTCATGAAACCACGCTATTAGATAAAGTAATGTTTTTGAACTAATTACTTCCGTAAGTGGAAAGAAATTTGTTCAGCCATATAAATATAAAATCCCCCAGTTTTATTTTAACACTTTTTCTCTCTCTCATTATTTCTTCTACTAATTTTTTTCTAACTTTTGATAATGTCTCCTTATTTTTCTTTTCACACTTTCTTTTTATCTCTCTTTTCCATTCCTATTCCTCATTATATGATAACCAAAATGTTAGATTGGAAAAATAATGATAAGTAAAAACTTCTTACAAGTTGAAATGTTGTTAAATTATTTCTCCATCTGTCAAAATAATCTAAAGAATGGTGGGGGAAACTTTCATATGAGATATTAGGAAGACATGGGAGGAGTTTGAACATGAAGTTTCAACCTCAATTTATCTATCTGTTATTTCAACATTTCTTTTGTAAAGATATCATCAATCTGATAATTTGTTGAATTATATTCTAGTAAAACATCTCCACCTATAACTTTATCATTTATAATGTGAAACTTTATATCAATGTGTTTTTATCTTGAATGTTGAACATCATTCTTAGAAAGATCATTTTCTCCCTGATTATAAAAATTATCTTCATTAGTTTAGACACTTTTAAATTCAATTCTTTGAGATGAATGTTTATCGACAACATTCGAGTGCAAACATGAGTAGCTGAAAAATATATGGGTTCAGTTGTGCTCAAAGTTTCTGAACTTTGTTTCTCACTATACCAACTCACACAACATTAAACCAAGAAAAAATGTTCCTCCTGAGGTTGATTTTATATTATTATAATCTTTAGCCCAATCAACACCAGTATAACCCTGAAAATTCATCTCACTATTTATTTTATATAACAACCCATGTGAATTTGTTCCTTTAGCATTTCTCAAAATCCTTTTTACTACAACCATATGTGATAATTTTGGATTACTTTGATACCAGATACTCAATGTTACAACATAAAAAATATCAGGTCCTATGGTAGTAAGTTAAATAAGACCTCTAATTAGCTTTTGAAAGTATCTATTATTCACCCATATTTCAGATTAATATTTACTAAACTTTTCTATCACTAAAATAGAAGTAGAAAAATATTTGGATTATACCATCACAAACTTTTTTAAAAAGTCCCTGGAATACTTTTCTTGAGATAGGAACATGTATATTTCATTTTATTGAACTTTTAATCAATGGAAGAATGTTATTTCACCCAACATAGACAATAAAAAATTATTCATTTCATCTAAAAATGTTTTACATGCATATTTTCTATCCCCATCAAAATTTATATCATAAAAATAAACAATTTTGATTAGTGTTTCAGAGTTAACATCTATCACATAATATTTTCTATCATCTTTTCCTTTAGAAAAGTTTACCATTTTCAAACAATTATCAATTTTAGAGTACCAGGAATGTGGATCTTGTTTTAGCCCATACAAGGCTTTCTTCAATTTATAAACTTTTTTTATTACCCAACAAGTTAAAATATAAAAGGTTGTTTAATGTAAATTTTTTCCTAAATGTCACAATTTAAGAAAGTTGAATTTAAATCAATCTAGTAAACTTTCTAATTACATTTAGACTCCACTACAATATAAAATTAAATAGTTTCTAGCCTTATAATAGGGGAAAAGATTTCATCAAAATCCATACCTACCACCAGGGCATATCATTTACAAAAAATTATTCCATTATTTCTTGAATCTTCTCTATGATCATTCAATTTGTTTCAATAATCCCACTTGGTTCCAATGAAATTTTTATTTTCTAGGTTTGAAACAAGTTCCCATGTTTGATGCTTTTCAATATAATTCAATTATTTATTCATAAAATCCACCCATTAATTTTATTGAATAGATTATGAAACTAATTATGGTTCGAATTTAGAGATACGTGAAGTCTGATTATCTAATATCAACATTTTTCTTGCCTAAAACAAAGCATTATAATTCCCAATAATGTTTTTGGATTCATCATTTTTTTGTAAGGTAGGAAATTTCAATGTTACTTTCCCAGCTAAAATTTCCTCGTCAGATGATTCCTCTGTGTCTTGATAACTGTGTTTTGAGTTACTTTGCCATTTTTCAAACTCTCGAATTTATACTACTCAGCATTAACCGCATCTTTTTTTATGTTACTTGATTTTGAATTACCTTCACATCATATGAGGCCACCAACTTTTCTAAATGTTTTTATGATAATTTTAACTACTTCAATTTGGTGAATAACCCATAAAATTTGATTCGTCATATTTATCATCAAACATTACGAAATTAGGTTTTTTTATTTTGAGAAAACATTTACATCAAAAAACAATGAAATATTTCAATAAATGTTTTTTTATACAACATTTCATAAAAATTCATGTTAGTTTTAGGTCTCAATAAGAATCTATTTTGAACATGTATAGTAGTACTAATATCTTATCTCCAATATTATTTTGAAATTTTTTATTCACCTATCATAAATCTTCCTATTTACACCATGATTCTGTTCATTCATTTTGATACACCATTTTCTTATAGAGTATAAGGAGAACTATACTAATGTTAGAAACCATGATTTACCATATAATTTTTAAAAGTATTTCTTGTGAATTTTGTACCATTATTTGTTTTGAAATTATTAATTGAATCCCCCTATTTCTTTCTCCACATCATTTCTGAAAAATCTGAACAATTCAATAGCCTCTGACTTGTTCTTCATAAACATGTTATTTATCATCCGATTGAAATCATCAATAAATGAGATAAAGTATAAATATCCTTTTTTGATAAATGTTTAATCGACCCTCATAAATTAGAATGAATAATCTAATGTGGTCTACAATATTTAATCTCAACTATTTTATGACCTTTTCAATAATCTTTAATTTTTGGAAAATAATACAAACATCTTTGTCTCTTCTTTACAATTTTAGAAACTTCCAGACAACATCAACATCATAAATATTATTCATGATTTCTTCCAAGGTAGAAAATTCTTCAGTTCCATAATTTTTTTGATATTTAGAACTAAAGTAACATGATTTATTGAATTCTCATATTTAAAATATATTCCCACTTGTTTTTTCTCCTTTTATAATGACTTTCCCATCTTTTACACTTTTTATTAAACTAAAATATTTTTTAAAAACAACTTATTTTTTATCATCACCAAGTTGGATAAAACAATGTTTGTTGTGTTTACTCACATTAAAAAAATAAACTTCCATATATTTCATCTTTTCCTCTTCTGTTTCAGCCATTCTAATTCCTTATATTTTTAAGGAACCAACATTCCCAAAGATATCTTCTCCTTCATCCTGACTATCAACATGATTTAAGAATTTTATATCACCTATCATACGTGAAAAACAACCAATATCATGTTTCCATTGGTTTTTTGTTTTACTTTTTTTTATGGGTTCCTCGATAAAAAAATATCTTTCTTCAACTTTATTCTTTTCAGCTATAATTTCTTCTCAATCATGAGAAACATGTTATGGAAGGAGTGTCATACATACTTTGGAATGATATAAAGTCTTATCACATATTCCCAAAACTACTTCTAGACATTAAAATTGATTTCTTATTGGAATGTTTCTAACATCCTAAGAATTCACTTTTTTCAACTTTTAGTACGTTAGGGAAGTTTCTCATTATACTTTTACTATTTGTTCCATTTTTCTCAAACCTTCTTTTTTGTAAAGATAATTTGTTCCAAAAATTATAATCCATTTTCCAATACATTAAACAACACTATAAATAGCATTAAAATCTTGATTTTCTATTTGTGAATGATATTTCTCTATAAAAAAATTGTTGTGGTTAGTAACTGATTTCAGTTATATCATATTCATAATGTAGACCATCTTTTCTTTTGAGTGATTTTCCAATTTTATAGATTTTAAAGGTTTATCAGATCATTTATCCACATATTTTTTCACAATACTATTTTTGGAACCTGAAATGTTAAAATAATCTATTGAAACATTATTTTTGAAAAGAAAAGATTTCAACTAATTCTTATATTGAGCCTTATCAACAAATTTAGATTTCTCAGCTTTTACTTCAGTGGATTTGTTGAAGTTTTCATTTATAATTCTTAAGGAACATTCAGAATCAAGAAGTTTTGATTGCAAATTCTTAACCTCATATTCTTTAGAATCCAAATTCTTGTTTTTATCTTCAATTATTTTTTCCTATTCATAAATTCTATGTTTGTTAATGAATATCTCCTAAAGCTATTCATCCTCTCTCTTGATGAAATAATTTCTTACATTAGTCATTTCTTCAAGATCTTTCTTGATTACTCTAATTTTTTTATTGAGAGTTTTATTTTTCTCAATACATGCAAAAAATTCAGTTCTGATCTGATACACTCTATAATATTATTCACCACCTTCTTTACTCTTTGAGTAATCTTTCTTTATAAACTTTTCCAATGAAGATTATAAATTGTTTTATACTTTAATCCTGAGAAGAATTATTTTTAGTTGAGTCTGATTCAACTTTCTTACTCAACATACTCCTTTTGATTCCAGTAAACTTCTTCTTGTATCTTTTGGAAGAATTTTCATCTTTATCATTTTTGTTCCACTTCTTCCATTAACATTTTACATCAAAATATTCTCGATATTAACAAAAAAAATTCTTGGGGAAATTCATACCAACTATTCAAATTCCGCCAAACTAAATATATTTGCAAGGAAGTTTTACTCCATAATTTCATCTTTATATTTGATATTTCCTAGACTTAAATCACATGATATTTTCATTCAACTTTTTATCCTCTTTATCTTCAAATTCACATGGTTCAGGTTCTTCAAAATCTTTTATTTTCATCTTTCACATAGATTAAAAAGACATTTTATCTTTTATTTTCTTTTCAAAAATTATATCTTTCCTCATTTCATAAGAAAAACTAAAGGTATTCAATTAATTAAGAGATAAATCATTCTTATCTTCTAAAGAAGAAATTTTATAATCAAAATGTATCGAAAATTCTCAAACGTTTAATCATAATTGTAGAATCTACTTGGACATCTCTAAATCCTATGATGTTGAGAACAACTTCATTTACTCTAGTGAAGTATTAATCAATATTTTCTTTATCTCCCATTATGATGTCTTCATAATTATATGATAGATTTTTTTTTCTTCATTTATTTTCGTCTTCCGTTCAAAAACACTTTCCAGCTTTTCCCACATACTTTTTGAATTTTTCATACCCATCACCTTCTGATAAAAATTATTTGATAAAGGCATAAGGATTTCATTTCTAGCCTTTCCATAAACTTCTATATATCTATTATCAACAAAACTCATAGGATCATCAATTTAAATAGGTGGAAAACAAATAGAATTAGTATTAACAACATCCAAGAAAAGAGATAGGAGATCAGGAATCATCTTATTTTTCGATCCATAATAATTTTTTCCATAAAATGTAGGAATTATTCTACTATTGATAGAATCAATATTATTCATCATAAGAATTCAACAAGGCACCCTTACCTCAAATACCAATTGATGTTTCAAAGGGTTGAATAACAACTGATAAGGGGGGTGGGGGTTGAATCATTTGTTCTCTTTTATAAGTTTTAATTATTTTCAAAAAATAACCCTTAAAACATATAAAGATTAATATCCTTATAACCTTTTAGTAAAAATGCATGAATTAAATAGTAAGAAACTTAGTAAATATCAAAGGTTTTACAAGGTTCATCCTTAGTGTGAGAACCAACAACCATTCCATACCCACTCCCATGTGTTTATGGAAGTCAACTATTAAGAAGAATTTTATACAACATGTGTCGGCTCCTATTAGAAACCTTCTATCTCCCTATAAGAATGATTATACAAAATCCCATCAGTTTAAAATGTTTTCTTATAAAATAATTTAGCAAAAAAAATTAATAAGGGCTTTTTTGAATCACCTCCACAATTTCTCAGTCTGAATCCTTAGTTTGATTTAGCTACATCTGCTTTTTTCTCAATTCAATGATGCTCAACATTGAGTTAGATTTTATCAATTCTATGATGGTGGATCAGATTCTCTCCAAAACATTATGCTGGATATGATTTCCAAAATAATTTAATTCTATATCTGATTACATGAATATGATAATTATGGATCTAATTTCCTAAAAAAGATAATTTTGGATCTAATTTCCAAAATTTTATAATGTTGGATCTAATTCTATGAATACAATGAACTCACTCTCAATATGCAGAACACAAAATATGATAGACTGTGAAATTAAATACTTCTTTAATGTGATGGGAACATTCAATTTTGAATTCTCCAGCACTCCACCTTTTTTTGCATGTTTGAATGTTTTGATGGACGAATGGTTAGAGGAAGTATTTATAGGTGACTTAGAAAAGAAATGTGGGAAACATGGAAACATGACCTGCTTCCTCAAATCAAAAAGTCCATAAAAAATATCTCACATTTAGAACATCAATATTCAATTCTATAAACCTCCTCAGATTTCTCTTAGATTTATGCAAATTTGAAATTCATCTTTGACCACTTCACTTCAACATACCTTTGTCATCTCATTACAATTTGTTTCTTTTTCAGATTTATTATGAAATGTTTCTTTCCCAACTCATTATTATTGTCTTCATTCTCAAAAAATTATGATATTTTTCTTTCTTATATCAATACATTCTCTTTTATTCTCAGCTTCATCACGATCTGTTTCTTTCTCATCAGATTAGGATCTTTTGATTTCCCTAGATATGATTGTCAGTATCCCTTCATCCTTCCATCTAGTACTAATCAATCTGGGTATGTTCAATTTTCTCTTGAGTCTGAGTACAATCATCCTGGGTATGAAAAGTGTTTTATGCTTTAGATGGATGATCAGATGCTACATTAATTAATACTGATCAGACTGAATTTGATGTAAACCCCTTTATGATGGAAATATCTTTACGATGATATTCCCATTATGACGGAATTCTCAGTGTGATGAAATTCATATAATGATGGAATTCATCACTCTTCAAGTTTGAATTTCTTCAATCCTTCCCACCAAGTCTTCAAAATCTTTTATCATGAATGTTTTCATTATTTTTGATAACTTATTGGTCAATAAACCATCGTCTAAATTTGTTTTAGAGTGTACAAAAACATTCTAACTCTTGACATCACATTATTAATTAAAAACTCCTCAACAAAATCATTATTTATCTAAATATGAAAAAGTGTTTAATAAACTTCATCTTCCAAAACTTATTCCATGTCTAGTGTAGTAGAATACAATACATAGGTCAGGGAAATAACCTCAGTATGATGGACTAGGTCTGATTCCTAGAATAAAAAAACCATTTTGTACATATTTTTTTGTCAAAAAAGACAAAACTGTGTTAAAATAAAACACCAAAAAGTCTCTTCAACACCCCAAAAAATGTGATATTCCGTAAGATATAATTTTAATAGCTTCCATCAATGTCTCATGTCCTTGAGAAAAGTTACAAAACCACCAAGTGTCTCTCTTCCATGAAGTAAGATACTACACTGAGTAGCATAACTCATCCTAGAAGAATTACATTACACAACATAACCTCTCTTTTCTTCAATTAAAGTCACTAAACTACATATTGTTTTTCATCCTAGCAGCAATATGGTAAAAAATATATTGCCACACATCCTAGAAGCAATACATAAAAATAAACATTGTCTCTCATCTTGGTAGCAAGACGTTCAACTGTACAATGTATCTCATCCCGGTAGGAAGATGTTAAACTGTATAACATCTCTCATATTGTTAACAATACATTAAAATACACAATGGATCTCATACGTTACACATAATAAGAAACTATATGGAACATTTCCTAGTAGAAATATGATACACTGGAAAACATCTCTTGTCCATACTACATGATGTTAAACTATGAAAATGTGTCCTTACTACATGAGATTAAAACTAAGAAGAATTAATCCTCAATATATGACCTTAAACTGCATGGAATTCAACATCTCATGGATGATTCATTTCACACAAGATGGATATGTGTGAAGAAAAGATGAAATTCCCTTGTCCCTATGTGAGAGTCAGATCTACATAGGGAATATCTTCATCCAAAAACTATGCATGGATTGATTCCTTCAATCATAGGATATGTAGTTATTCCTGAACCACTATTTTTGGGAACAAAAAAAATTAATTTCCATCGATATCTGTTGACGATGTCATTACTATATGATTTTAAACTACATGGATGAGGTCATCACCACATGACACTAAAGTACACAATTTAAAAAGAAATATTTGTTGATTTTTTCCAGGAATCAATGGATATGTAATGATGCTCAAAACCCTATTCTTGGACTACACCACACCCTTCCTCATCTATCAAATCTTTTCACCCACCTCCTTATTGTAATACATTAAACTACATAGCTAATTTTATTTCTATATGACATTAAAATATATAGAATTTAAGAACTATATACGATGTGATTCTCATTCCAATGAAATATGTAGGGATTCTAAGATCAAATATATTTTCCCAGCCACCGTAGGATATAAAATACCATTGTCCATTCTCAAATTTCTACCATGTTGTAAATAACTATTACCATTAATTGTTTCTCACACAAAGCATAGCTCACATGAGATTTTTGATTTTTGAAATGGATTCCCCACATGAACAAGACATATCATATTATGAAAGTATTATCATGGTCTGAGACATATGAAATTAAAAGGAACACCACGATTCCTCTCCACATGACGTTAAAATGAACAGTTCATGTCCCATGCATGACACAAAACTAAGCATTTCTCTAGACCCCACCCCAGAGGACCAATACTATTGTTGTTGGTCTCCCAACACACCTATGTTAAAGAACTATACATGGCTTTATTCTTTCATTACAAGATATGTATTGATGAAAAAGTCTCCAATCATGGGACTAGCTACTAGAACAAACATAAAAAGTGCCACTCTATGTGTATGAGTCAAACCTATATAGGGGAATTTAATCCGAGGAAAATGTGTTTATTAATTTCTATCATCACAAGATACATAGTGTTTCCAAGATATACAAACCCTGGGCTGAGATAAAACATTCAAAGGGAAAAATTACCTCCTCTGTGTATGGATCATACCTACTCAGAGTGTTTACCAATTAATAACTACATGTGGTCTAATTCCTGCCACAACATGATACATTGTGATGGAAATTACTATATTCTTGGTACCATTCATGGAAATAACTTTTCACATTGCGGAGTCCACATCATTGTATCATGATGTTAAAATACATGGTTTCTTAAGAACTACGTGGGGCTTAATTCATGTCATCAATGGATCTGTAGTGATTCCCAGATCTCCAATATTGGGCCCAAATTGAAAAGAAATGGGAAAAATGACACCTCTATGTATAGTTTAGGCATGTGTTGCATATTTATCATTCGAGGAATACATGTGGCTTAATTCCTACCCTCATCGGATATGTATCACTTCCCCAATCATCAATCCTTGTTTCAACAACACATATGATATGTTAAAAATAATCCCCTAACTATATATGGGATAAAACTATCTAATGAATAACCTAACCGTATATCATTAAAATACATGAAAATAAAATTACTTTCCTTTATTCATATAGGGTGGAGTCATACAAGATCGTTTTTACTATGCATGAGTCATATCATCAAACAACATACTTACACACATGATAAACCTACATAATAAGGGCCTAGACATATGGATAACCACAAATAAAAAACTTTTAGGATGAAATACTATCATCCCAAATAAATTATATTTAACCAGTGAAAAATGTTATTACATGATATCTCGCAAAAAATTCACATCGGTCCCCACATCCTTAGTTCATGACATAAAACTATAAGGAAAGGAAAATATCTCAAACACAATATTGTAAATAGTATGGATGTTTTTATGGTTATAAAACATTTAAAATTTACAATGAATTAATCCACACTTCATTATGTTAAAAAGTGTAGGACAAAACCTATTATTATTCCTTATCAAAGGACCACAAATATTTATTCTGGTTAACCATGGTATGGGATGCCTCTGTAATCTTTAATCCCCTCATCCCATATATCAAACTTCATGTAATGAGTGCCTTTGGTCCCCATAAGACTTTCATAACCCTTATAAAGGTAAATATATCTCTATATTTGACCATAATATTAATGCATAAGGGATCATACCTACCAACTAGAAACATCTTTTCACTATATAAATAGATTTATGACCCTTGTGAGCCAGACGTCACCATGGAAAAACTCATCACTTGTGGGTGTTTTGGGTCACCCCAGACATGATTTCCCAACATCATTACTCATGACCTGAGAACATAGACTTGGGATTTATAACATTTTAATCTCACATTCAAAATTATTTTGAAGTACTACTGACCTTTGGTATCCTAATTGGTCACTTTTGTAACATTCCCCTTATAGTAGGTATACGTGCATCATGAAAATAAACTCCTTGCACTTTATTCAAAGTTGTATGACCATAAACTATATCCATTGATGGTCCAAATTTAATGACCATAAACTACTAGTTAAAGGTATTTAAAACTTGTTAGTTTGAAAACCCTTAAAAGGTAGCCTAAGAAAAAGTCAAGTATTCTCTCATTAAACTCTTCATCTCCAGAGATTATGGAAAAGTTAGGGCATAAATGAATGAGGCATAAAGCACATAGGTCCTACTTTTTATACCTAGAAAAATCAAATCCAAGCTCTCTAGACCCCCTAATTTATGAAAAATTTAGAGTAATGGTTTTTCAGATCTTCTTTCCATGATGTCATGTTCACTAGGTAGAGACATAACTTTTATAGTGCTCAAACATTTCATGCATACTAAATTTTCCACAAATAAAACTTCATGTTTTGAGTTCCACATATCACCAAAAACCATCCATGGCCCTTAGGAAGGGATTACCGAAATCAAGAGACACTTTTTTACTATGTGTATATGCCTATGGCTCTTTCTTATACACCTATGGTTGTCAAAAAAAATGCATCAGTTTAGAAAATGGATTTTAAATCCTTATAATAACTAACATCATGATGGTAGAACTCATCACCTCAAGAGTGTTCTGGGACTTTCCTGGCATGATTGTACCATATCATCCTTAGGACCAAAGCACTATGGATCATGATTACAATCCCCATAACTGTACTATTCAAAAAGATTTGACATCCTCAATGATATGTAACCATGTTTTTTACCCTTTCTAAAAGTATGAATATGACAATCCATTCCCAATCCTTTTGATGGACCCCACCTCATGACTCTAAACCATAGAGGATATGGAATAATCTTCCTAAAATAAAAGAAAAACTACCCAAGGTTTCCCGAACCCTTATTTGATATCCTTAAGTCTATACTCAACTTCATGATCTAGAATGTTGATTATTTGGGAATATTTCATTGACCTTGGAAAAGGGTGTTGACACCTTAGTTTGACCATGTTAATGATATATAAGGGTCTTGAACTATAAAATAGAGGCATCCCCACCTTGTAGAAAAGAAACCGTAATCCTTTTGACTTCTAGTAACACTATAGCAGGACCTAACACCTTAGGATTTTATGGTTCATTCCCAGAATGTTTACGCCATCATATATTCATTAAATCAATATTTTGGGTAATGAATTACATCACCTATATTCCTACTTTCCATGGGGGCTCAAAATATCTTGTATTTCTCCCTTAACTAATATTACAGCTCTAAATATTTTATAACACTTAGAAAAGCATGGGGACACCACTTCTTGACAATGTTATCAATGCATAAGGGCTATGACCTATCAACCATAGGAATTTCCTCCATGAAGGAAAGGATCTGTAATTATTACGAGCCTTGAAAACACCATGGAAGAACTCAATATCATAGAGTGTTTTGGGACATTCATGGAAAATATTTATAATACTCTATTTTCAACAATAATTTCCATGATGGATTACTTTAAACTACGCAATATTAGAAGTCTGGGAAGCAAGACATTAAACTCTACAATATTCAAAGTCCTGACAGTAATAATTTAAAATGAAAAGTAGTATAAGACATTACAGGAAGACTTTAAACTGAAAAATATATTTATATCATTAACACATAACACAAAATTACAAGACATACCTCCTCACCACCCGACCATAAATTTTATGGAGACTACTATATTGAAAATGGTATATTACTAGTGGAATCAGTTCCAATATAATATACCCAAAACTAGAGAAATAGAATTTTCAAGTTAAATGAACCTAAACTACCGGTGATAAAATTTCTGAGCTAGAATACCCCAAACTATAATACAAAAACAATTTAGTTTTTAGGAGTGGAAAATGTATAAATCTTATCAAGTAAAAAACCTGTAAGAGTGACACTAGAGAAAAAGTCCAGTTCACACCCATTAATTCTTCCCATATACGAATCTTAGGCTAGAATTTGTGAAATATAAATTGTGAGATATAGAACATGTGAGTCCCAACATATAGCCTTAATAAAATATACAGTCTCTACATTTATTGAGTCTATAAAAAGATAGAGTTCACTTCCTCTAGGATATATATTCTTCTCTATTATCCTTTTATGAATTAGGTAATCTCAAGATAATTGGAAAAGATACCTTAATAAGTAATCTCAGGATGGTGGGAATTGATGATATTTTTGTTGAGAAGAATATTTTATAATATTTGGATTCTTACATTTAGGATTATTGTATATAATATAAAGTATGGGTATTGTCAATTATTCATAAAACATAATATTAGAAATGTTTCATGTAAATCATCAATTAAATAAAATTGTATAATAATATATAATGTTCAGAAGTCCTATTTATTGATATAATGAAGAAGGAAAAATATAAACATTATAGAACCTCTATAAGGATTTCATCAAAAAACAAAAAAATGGTTAACCAACTATATTAATATTAGATTTAATGAGATAGAAAGGTCAACATGAGTCTGGTGATAACTATCGATTTAACATTGAAGTAAATCTTTCTTTACTTATTCTACTTCTTCCCCAGGATGAAGGGTATCGATAAATATAGAAAGATCCTAAACACTTTTCTCAGTGGTTTCTTGTGAGGATAATGATGCAAAATGGTCAAAAATTGATCATACTAAGATCTCCTCAATTTTTTTTATATCAATGAGGCCAATAAGTCCATTTAGGCATAATTATTAGACATAAACTAAAAAATTTGTTCCATGCCTCCAAAGCTTCTTCCATAAAATTTGGATGAGGGAGTCTAGTCATCAAAATCATGTAATCCCCTCTCACTGGTAGAAAATTCTTGTCCAGTTAGGATGATTTGTAAAATAATTTGATATAATGGTAGGTGGTCAAAGATGATGCCCCCTAAATCATATAATATCTGACAAAGACATTCAACTTGTTCAGGAAATGTTTCTAGTGGAGCCTCAGTATTTAGAGTGTGAATTTGCTTCCTGATCTCCCTACATTGTGTCTTAGAATCTATGGATTTTATAGAGGGTACCTAATAATGGGAAAAAATTAGTTGAGCTAAAAAAATAAGTATGAGATAAATACTCGTGTATTCTTCTCTAAAAATGTGCACCAACTAATTCTTGTGACAATATGTTATCCTCCTTGATGGATTCTACCTCATAGATGGGGTGATATTTTCTAGGGGGATGAGGTCACTTCTCAAAGACATTCCAAAGTATTGAGTCAAATTCATCATTTCTACAAATATGTGTGTTGGTGAGGTAAATGGTTTGTGCACTTTTTGAACATATCTCTTCAGAACGCCACTTGGGTAAGTGTCTACCCAAGCCTAGGAATAATCACAATATAAGAAGAAATGGGTTCCAATAGGTATAGTAATAATCTCCTCATTTTTATCCTCCTATGCCAATGTCATAAAAAACTGGTGGATGATTCCAGGATGTCATTATTCCCTCATGGAAGCCAAGGGGACAGGGGATACACTTTTTAGTCTAACTAACTTGTGAGTAAACTATTGTAGAGTATACATCTCAGAAATGATCTACTCATCCTTCCTGGCCACAATAACCATATCCTAAAGGGAATGTTATATGACCTTTAATCAAGAGTGCTATATCCATTCCCAATAATTAGTAGGATCGGTATATGATAGGGGTGAAATTGAAATGTTCATATCATATTAGAAAATTAGAAACCTCATTATGACCTAATGGCATGCCCTCAACCCCAGATATGTATAGAATCTATGAATGAAATAAGGATGTAAAAATCTTAATTTTTTGGGGTATCTGTAGCGATACAAGCTATCCCCTACCTAGCCGAATACAAAATGGAAATAAAAAATTAACCCTATAAGGTTTTACCTATTGTATGTGCC
Source organism: Viscum album (assembly GCA_963277665.1). Lineage (NCBI taxonomy): Eukaryota > Viridiplantae > Streptophyta > Magnoliopsida > Santalales > Viscaceae > Viscum > Viscum album. The sequence continues at coordinate 744,614,594 of OY728129.1, read as the reverse complement.
TGAAGTGCTAACAAAGGAATGCAAGATTTAGTACTTCTATATTTGGAGGATCCCCTCATATATCCATTCTTTTATCACCAACATACTAAACTATATTCTTGATCATGTTTCCCCAATCAAGAAAATCCACCCATTCACGAACATGACCATGAAAACCACCAGCCTAGTCCCCGGGGATACCTCCCGCCTCAACCAGTTTCCCCATGTGGTTTGATCTTTGGTTCCCCAGATGTTTCGATACAAACCAGCATGGTTCAAAACCTATTAGGAAGGTAATCAGTGAGGGTGTAGTTTCATTATCCAATATCTATTAGGATAAAGGAAAACTTTTATTCAATATTTAAATGAAATGAGTGGTTGAATAGTAAGCTCCTTTCTTAACATTTCCTTCATGATGTTGAGAATATCCCTTTAAAAGACATGAGTTTGTGTGTGGTCATCCCAAGAAACCTATGTAAGAATTAATTCATCGTACAATTTCCCAATGGGGGGATACCCCACCTAGTCAATAGATATCCCATCGGGTGATTCCAAATTTACTATGTAATAGATAGAATAAATTGGTATTAGGGCACCAATGACTAACCAGTTCTCATGGAATATCAGATTGATGATAAATGATTAACTGGGAAACCCATACCGCTTCTTAAATATGGATAGTGTGTAACTTTTCAAAATATTCTATGAATCTCTGCATATCCAATAATGGCCATTACCATTCAGCGTAAAAGTTTCCACTATGTTACATATCCCATTTTCAACTCCATCCACCACACGGATTGTTCAAGGAAGAGGAAAATGTGCTTGAGTTACTTTGAGTGATGTTCTTATTGGAGAAGTTGAAACCATATAGACCCAGAGGGGAGTTATCTAGCATATAGTAAATTCCCTGAGACCATGAAACAACAAGTTTAAAATCTTCTTGGATTATCATATGAATGCAATCAAGATTAGCTAACATCAACCAAATTGGAAGGTTGTGGTTAGGAGAGTGTATGACAACATCATCCAGAAAGTCCAATCCACAAAGATGAAGCCGATGTGATAGAGGATAGTTATGATGTTTGAACAAAAAAAATACTTTTTAGAACTATGATGTCATAATACAGAAGATACCAAGGGTTATAATTATGAATCCTAGCAATTAAAACCTCTGGTTATCCATGGAGAAGGAAATATGATGGGGGAGGAAGACATATTCAAGAAAATAATAATCATATGTTATAAATGTTTAAATCCCATCACAAGAAATCCATAACTCATGTAGCCTCATGCACATCACATATATCATAAAGGGATTCAAACCCAAATATAAGACTCGTGAATCACCTGGATCATGAAGATCTTATGGACTGCATAAACACACAACACATCTCGCAACTACTCCACCAGTCACAAGGCTCACGACCGTGTGACCCTAACATGGTCGTGTGATCCACATAATTGTTAAATAATTAGGTGACCAAAATATTAGATCCCATGAAGCCTTGAAGTCATCCACATAGTTTTATAACATAGTTAGAGAAATTACCAAAGATATATTTGTGGTTGATTTGAACAATTTCTTGGGAAATGAAATTATTTCAAACCAGCTTCCTCAAAATAGTCTTATCGACTGATCTTGCGATTAGTTCTTGAAGTAGGTATTCATAAGGGGTAACATGACGAAAGAATATTGTTCGAGATATGTTATTTGGGTACCTAGTGAATAATACACCCTCTGTTCCTCTATTTTTAGGTTCTTCTAGGGAATAGAAAACATCATTCGAAAGACCAAGTGTCACCCAATGAACTGATTGGAGACTCCACGAAACACAGAGGTGGGAAATTAATTTCCTCAGAATTGATCCCTTTTCCCAACAGATGTCACTAATAAGGAGGGTAATTTTTTTAATTCCATCCAAATTAGCATCAGAAAATATATGAGGGAAGAGATACATGATGAATGAGTATTATTTTCTCCAAAAATAAAATGAATAAGAAGGTGTCCTGAATTCATAGATCATGTAATCTTAAAAAAATTCAATCACATGACCTTCAGAAGGTCATAAAAAGATCCATGTGTAGTGAATTACCTTATTCAAATATTTAAGAGCCCGTTGAAAATCCCTTATATTCCTTAAAAGGTGTCTAAGACATTCGTTGATCAATAGACAACTTCCAAATGGGTTCCTTCAGATCACTTGACATTTCAATCAGGGTTCACCTAAAAAATCTTCAAAACATTTTTTTTAAAATAACCATACAAACAAGTAAAATGCATAATTTTTTCATAACGTCACATTTCTGGGTGCCACCCAGAGGTTCCCCATTCCTGGTTGGTCACATGACCTCAAGAACATTTCTTCGAACACGAGAGGCTTCAGAATAGTAGGGAGTACCTTGGGTGTGATAGTGGGAAACTATGCCCTCATTGGCAAAGTGACACAGCAAAAAAACATATAATAGTAACAAATCAGTAATAATAACATGACATTGTAACCGTTGGAAGACTGTAAGTAGATAAACAACTGGAGAACATATATAAATGATGCATGTCACATATGTCTAGGAATGTATCCAAACAAGTAACAATGCTGGAATATAGTACTAAATCAATGTACAAGGGAAAAAAGTAGATAAATCCAGTAGCATCACATACCTCATCTTGGTCCCATACTCTCCATCTCAATAGAAATAAAGTACTTGAAGTAGAAGGGCGCTTGCCCTCATCTATACCTACAACAATATAAGCTATTTGGGCCCAAAAGCATGAAAAAAGAGGGTGTGAGACGAATCCCAGTAGGCAACCACCCAAATATTTGTGCCTAATTGTTAGTGAATATATATGGTAGGTAATATGTAAAATGAAGTAATAAACAAGAAATTACTCAAAATTAAACAATACTATAGTTTCAAATACATTATTTTACATTTATTAAATTAAAAACCTAAAAATATCAAGTAAACCTCTAGGAAGTTCTCATAGTCTAACCCCTATGGTTAATCTTAAAAATACTCTCTGAGGAAGCACTCACATCAATTCCCTCTATGGACTTTTTTTGGTAACCTAATGACACTCTAGGGAAGTACTCAACATCCAATCCCCCCTATGGTGTCGCAACATGGAACTACAGACCCTCTGAGGGAGCACTCATGTCCATCCCCCATATGGTCTCGAAATGTGAAAAGTATAAAAAAAACTTTTTGGAATCCCTCGAAATTCATTCCCCTTTTGGTCTAACTACACTAGGATCCCACATACCTATGAAAATAAATCGTGCACAAATAATATCCAACATCCAAAGTAAATGACAATATATACTTGGATAAACATCTAAAAAGAAAATCACAACAAATCAGATTATATCACTAATCCTAACAACACTAGGAATAGAAAACAAAGCAGCCTAATAGATAGTTATGGATCCAACAGCCAAAACAATCAAACCTGGGAAAACACATATATAGCATGGAAAATAATTAGTTTTCTCAATATACTATCCTTACTCAAGAAAAAAAAGCATATCATGCATTAACAAGGTTAAATTCCCTAAACACTCAATACACCAAACTAAAATATTGGGAAATATTTTCACATATAATTCAAAGACATGCTAAAGAAATTTCACCAACCACATACCTCGACGTTGTGCGATCGATATAGTTGAACCTCGTCCTATTAATCGATCTATAATGTCATAGATCTAAAAAAACGTCTAAAATGTTCAACCAAGGGTATCTTATAAAAGAGGAGGAATCAAGAGATGAGGCTCTAGAAAAAAGAAGAACTCACTGACCCGATTCCAATGCAATCAATGAAGTTTGAAATGGAACACAGATGGGGGGTCGAGGGCTCAAAGAAGAATCATCAACTTTAGTCACTCCTGGAAGAGACAAAGCCAAAATAAGAGGTTTCTATGAACAAGATGTGACCTCAGTCTGATATATCAGTTAAAAATAAAAATACACTGCATGTTCCCTAAGGATACACGGTGTGTATAGGAATTAATTAGATCCTGCCTTAAGAGGTCCTACCATATCATCACACGGTCGTGTATGGGACTGTGACATGGCCAGACATGACCTGGACTTGGTGCCAGAGTACATAGCTTGTACAAGGAAGTACACGTCATGTAATCCTAAAATTTTCCTTCTCCCCCTTTTCCTAAAAAACAACATGAAAAGAAAACACAAACCTAAAGAAAAGATATGGGTTCTTACAAACTCCCCCCCATACAGAAATTTGTCCCTAAAAATCCCTAATAGGTGACGAAGAGGAATCCTTGAACAGCTCCAGAAAATATGATCGTAAATTGGCCTCATTCTCCCAAGTCTTCTCCTGTACTCACCTGGGCTTCCATAGCACCCGTACCAAAGGTAAATACCTGCCACATAGAACCTTCACACTGCGATCAACAATCCAGTTAAGATTCTCTTAGAATGAGGCATCCACCTCTAACTCAACTTCCTCAGGTTGAAAAACATGTGACATGTATGAGAAGTAACGTCATAGCTGATAAATGTGGAAGATGTTGTGCATATCACGATACCTCTGAGGTAATTTCAAATGATAAGAAACTGGACCAACTCATTCCAAAACATAAAAAGGACTGACATACATCAGTGAAAGCATACCCTGCCTCATAATACTCTTGTTTCCCATCCCCAGCATGACACATAGAAAAATCTGATGTCCAACATAGAACCCTAAAGGTTTTCTCTATCGATCCGTATATGACTTCTATCATGATTGTGAAGTAGCCATCCTCTTCTGAATCAACTATCTCTATGCTGTGGTCTCCTAAAAAATACATGGTCCTAGCATAGCTACCTCTTAGGCTTCTAGCCAACATAGGGATGATCGGCATGGCCTGCCATACAAAGCCTCATAAGGTGCCATCTGAATAGTCTCATGAAAACTATTATTGTAGGGAAACTCCACTAAAGTTATGAGCTTCTCTTGAGAAACTTAAAAATATTGGACATGTCCTCCTAGAATGTCCTCTATCACCTGAATAATATGCTCAGACTAGCTATCTTTTTAGGGATGGTATGTTGTACTCAGATGTACCTATGTACCCAAATCCCCCTATAGTCCATGCCAGAACTAAGAACTAAAACGTACATCCCTATTTAAAATGATGGAGTGTGGAACCCCATGTAAACGTACAATCTCCCAAATTTACAACCTTCACATCTCATCAACACTGAAGGTCTCCTTGATTAGTAAGAAGTGCGCAATCTTCGTGAGTCTATCAATGAAAACCGAAATTGCATCATTCCCTTAAGGTGACCTTGGAAAACCTTTCAAAAATTCCATCATGAAATCATTACACTTCTACTCAGGAATGGGTAACTACTGCAAATGACCTACTGGTCAATGATGCTCCACATTCACCTACTGATACGTCGAACATCTCATGAAAAATCCAATGACATCTTTCTTCATACATAGCCACCAATACCGATAGTGTAGATCTTGATACATCTTGATGACACCCGGATGAATTTCCCAAACTGAATAATGAAAATCCCACATCATCTCCTCACATATGTTGGTTGACACCAATATGTTCCCATGAAAATTCAAGATCTCATCCTAGCCTATATTCCATCCATAAATAGGGTCCTCTCCTAACACACTCTCCCATAAAACTAGGCCTTTGGCATCTGATAGTTGCCTCATTCGCACTCGATCAAAAAGAGTAGAGGTAACAACTACATAATAAAGGAACATATGTCCATATCTATTGTGCACCTCCTAATGAATCTCATAGAACAGAGCCACAAACCCCAACTCACTACTGGCCTTATGAACGGCATGTATCTGAGACCTCCTACACAATGCATCGTCCATGGAATTTCATTTACTAGGCATGTAGGAATGTTCAAAGTATATGGACTGAAGGTACTCAACCCACCTTTTCTATCTCAAATTCAAACCACACTAAGTGAAGATATACTTGAGACTTTTGTGGTCGGTGATAACAACAAAAATTCTCTCCCAAAAGATAATGTCTCCAACATCGTAGTGCCTAAACAACTCAGACAACTAAAGATCATGTGTTGGTTAATTCCTCTGATGTGGCCTCAACTGCCGAGACTCGTACACAATAACTCTTTCCCCTACATAAGCACTTCTCCAAGCCCGATACCTGAAGCATCATATTAAACAATATAGATCTTTCTTGAATAAAAAAACTAGTATCGGTGATGAACTCAACCTCCCTTTCAGCTCTTAAAAGGCTAAATTGCAGGAATCTTTCCATAGGTACTTCACAACCATCTTAGTTAGGCCCTCCAGTGGTGATTCTAGGCCTGAAAAGTCTTTAATGAATCTTCTTTAGTAACTAGATAGCCCTAGAAAACCCTGTACCTCAAAGACGTTATTCGAATGATCTCATGAAACTACTGCCCTCCCTTTATATAGGTCTATTGGTACTCCTATCTCTGAGATAACATGACCAAATAAATGAATCTAGTCCATCTGAATGTAGCTTTTTGAGAGCTTAGAATATAACTGATTCTCTCTCAGTGTAATCAAAACGATCTCAATATGGGAGGCATAGTCGTGTATTGTGTGATAGTACACCAAGGTATCATCCAAAAAGTCTACCTCAAAAGAATCCATGTATGGATGGAACACTCGGTTCATCAGTGCCATGAAAACTCTAGGCATGTTCGTGAGACTGAACGACATAACCACATACACATATAGACCATACCTAATTCAAAAGGCTGTAAGAGGTATATCGGGTGGTTTAACATGCAAATTATGATAACTGAATCTCAAGTCAATCTTTCATAACACCTGGGATCCTTAAAGATGATCAAATATATCATCAATCCTCAGCAAGGGAAATTGTTTCTTGGCTATAAACTGGTTCAACATTTGTTAATCCACACAAAGTATGAGGGTAGCATCCTCTTTCTACCAAAATAGGACATAAGAACCCTTTAGATAAGTACTATGTCAGATGAAACCATTTTCCTGTAACTTCTCTAGATACTTCTTGAGGTCCTATAACTCTATTCTATCCATCATGTAAAGAGGAATGGACACTGGTTCTACTCCTGGAAAAAGCACAATAAAAAATTCTACCCCTCTCTCTGGAGGAAAACTTAAAAATTTCTCTATAAATACATCTTTGAAATGATCCATCATTGGAGGGATGTCCACCTTTGAAGTCCCATTGGAATCCACATATAGACTAGCAATCTAGGTTGTAACTCCTCCCAACCCATGATTCTCGGGTCATTCTCTGATTTTCCTGGACATCCCATTCACACTTATATAGAAAAAAACATCCCTCTGGTGATGTGAAACTCACCCTACAATGATAGAAGTCAACATCAGCCTAGTAGGGAACCAACCAGTCTATTCCAAGAATGAAATCATAGACTATCATATATAATACATAGAGGTCCCATAAGAAGTGACTCCGGCTAACCTCAAGAGGGAAATCGTTCCACTGATGTACACTAGTAATTCTTGTCCCCAACAGAGTGTCTTGAGTCTAGATATCAGTAGAAGAAAAGATACAAAGCCCACGACTTTCCACAACAACAATAGATATGAGTCTCTGGGAAGCCACTAAATCAAAAAGTGTGGAATCTATAACTACGGAAAATAGAATCATGCATCAAACTGTAGAGGGTTTGGGATCATGATCATGTTGGGTCTTCTCTATCGTAAAACTATGACCTTCGCCGCAACCCTGTGAAGCTGACTGAGAACCCTATGATGATTCACATTGTGGCTGTCAAAAACCTTGTGTCTGAACACTATATCTCGGACCTCCACCTTGGCCTGAAAGGCCTATAAAACTCTAGTTCCTTGACTGATATGGGATTAGTTGTCATGATATGGTATGAGGAGTCAAAACAGAACCCTTACCACCAACTGCTGGTGAAAAACCTGACATACATACTTAATATGACCCATATTTTCACAATATCAGCACTCAACTGGGTCTCTCGGGTAGTGGGGACTCATATTATCAATATTCCCTCATTGGTATAACACCACCTGTCTACCAAAAGAAGTACCTCACCTCCTTGGATCTTTTCACATAGACTCCATATGGATCTTCATGTTGTCAGTCGTAGGGGTACAAACTCAGGATGTTGAGCCGCCCGGGCACATAGCCCTAGAATCCATCAGGTTTCGCACTGTGATCACATCCTGGTATACTATAGAGCCGATGGAAGTTGACCTAATGTTGTTCACCAGATATCAGATGTCATTCCTGAGAGAATCCTCAAACTTACTTTCCAGAAATATCTCATCACCCATTGTAATGGGTGTGATGTGTTTCAGCTTTTTGAAGTGAGAAGAGTACTCCATGACCGAGAGAGTACTCTGTTCTAGACACATGATATCTTAGGCTTGATCATCCCTCAAAGTCTCTGGGTATAACTAATCATAGAAGGTACACTGTAACTCATCCCAAACCTTAACCTACTAGCGTCCCGCAAGTGAGATCACATCCCAAAATATCCTGGTGGAATCCCAAATCATGTCAGTAGTGAGCTTCACCCTACTCTATGGAGGCATCTCTAGATGCTCAAATATCTACAACATGGATTCTAACCATGAATCTGTAGCCTGAGGTCCTCCTTCCTCAAATAAGGTTGGAGTATTATTTTACTGAAATACCCGTGTCAACTCTACCATAGATAGGGAAGAATGCAGTGGTCCCTGGAAGGTCGGCATAAACCTCATGAAGCCTTCTTGGAACTGTGCATCAGCACCTATGTTTGGAATGAGAGATAGTTCCAAGACAAGTATGATGGGAGGAACTGCTTGTAGTCCCTGATCTGCCATGTTTGGTGTCTATTCCCTTCCATGAATTTGGCGTACAACTAAAGGATGTCATAGTGGCATGAATCTTCAAGGTCAAGTTCACACCTTAGATCAATATTATCAAGGAATTAAACTTAGAAGTTCATGAAGGGAGAGGGATAAAGAAAGAATTCATGTTCTTCAAAACATGGATACATGGCGTGTATTACCCCCACACAATGTGTTCCCTTAATCCTTTACATGGTCATGTACTTCTGCCAAAACTAGTCTTATAACAGCCCTATACACAACTTGTTCCTCCCAAGGAAATGACATGCACTAGAATCATTTTCCCCCTTCCTGAGTTCCTCTACACAAATATACACACGTCTCCTACATGGGTAACTCTACATGGAGTGTGTTCCCTAGACACTTAGTATTCTCATTAATTTATAATCGTTCATGTCATTAGTCACACGGTCGGTGACATGGTCGACTCTACACAACATTTTTATGCTAGACACAACGTGTACTGGAAGGATTTTACAGACCTGTTTCATTATTCAACTGGCTGGATACATGGTTACTATAACATAGCATGTACTACTAGTACACAATGTGTTCCAACAAAAAAAAACCCAAAACCATATATCTTCCCACACAGTTAGTCACACAGTCAAGGATTACTTGGTGTGTACATATATTACACGGCGTGTACTTATGATAAAATTTTCCTTCCTAAAAAGAAGGATACATGGTGTGTATTCATAATTAAACACCATGTATTCTAGGGTTTTCTAGATAGTAAGCCTCATAAACTACTCTAAAAGCCCATAAAATCACTTAAACAAATATTAAAGTGCCAAATTCTGATCCTTGGGGGCCCATACTCCCCGCGAATAAAATAATGGAATCATATTTATGTTTATCACATGGTATAACAGTGTAATAAATACATTATCCACAAAATTCTGATCCATGTGGGCCCATAACACCTCAAGGACCAATGTTTTGTGCTCATTAAAACAAAACCGTACACAATAACAAATACCCCATAAAATATTAGTTATTATATCAATTCATCTATCACAACAACCTGTACATCTAACACAACATCTATTATAACAACATGAAATCAATAATCCACCCTATTTGGCAACATAGGAATGCATGACTTGTGATCTCTAACAAGTGCCTATATGATGCATGAGATGGCATACAATCATCTCATCAGGTTTCAATAGAAATTGATCCTCAATAATATCAAAAATAATAGAAAAATACATATGAATATCTTAATGGTGAAATCAAAATCATCTGTAATAATTGAAAAACCAGAAAATTTTCAATAATCGAGGTAAATTAGCTTTTACCTATACACGAGTTAGATACTACCAGGAACAACTTATTACCAACAACCTATTCCTTCTTATCCCTGTCTAAAGGCTATGAATAGTAAGTCAAAGAAGAAAAGAATTTCTTTTATACCACTTTGTAACGTCCTGGTTCCACGTTCCGCCTAGAGGTTCCCTGTACTCGGTTGGTCACATGGACTCAAGCGCATTTTCCCAAATGCTAGAAACTGCCAACTAGAAGTGAGACCCTTCGTTGTAATAATGGGGATACTATACCCTCATTGGCAGAGTAACATAGTAGAAACAAACGTATTATAGTAGAGGAAGAAGTAATAATACAATGCAACAATAAACAATGGAAGACTTAAACTAGATAAATAACTAGAGAACATATATAAATGATTCATGTCACATATGTCTAGGAAAGAATCCAAAAAAGTCACAATGATAGAATATAGTACTAAACCAATGTACAAAGAAAACATGTAGATAACTCTAGCAGCATCATAAGCCTCAGCTTTTTCACTTTCTCTCCATCTCCACAACAATCATGGACCTGAAGTAGAAGCACGCTTTCCCTTATCTATACCTGCAATAATATAATGTGTTTGGGACTAAAATAATGACCCAAAAAGGGTGTGAGAGGAATAAAAGTAGGAAACCACCTAAATATCGGGGCCTAACTGTCAGTGAATATATTTGGTTTGGAATATGAAAAATGAATTAATAAATAAGGAATTACTCAAAACTGAACAATCCTACAGTTTCAAATACATTCATTTACATTTATTAAATAAACAACCAAACAAAATATATAAACCCTCATGGAAGTTCTCTAAGTCTAACCCCTCTAGTTAATCTTAAAAAGACTCTGTAAGGAAGCACTCACCATCAATTCCCCATGTGGTATTTTATTGGTATCCTACAGACACTCTAGAGAAGAACTCAACGTCCAATTCCCCCTATGGTCTTGCAATGTAGAACTATACACACTCTAAGGGAGCACTGAATTCCACCCCCTATTGTCTCACAACATGAAAAGTATAATTGAAACTCTGGGGAATACCTCAATGTTCATTACCCTATGGTCTTACTACACCAGGATCCCACAACCCTGTGTGAAGAAATCGTTCACAAATGATATCCAACAGCCAAAGTAAATCACAATATAATGCTTGGATAAAAAGTTAAAAAGAATATCACAATATATTATATAATATCAATATATCTTAACAACTATAGGCATAGAAAACAAAGCATCCTAACAGGAAGTTCTCTACCCAATGACCAAAATAATCAAACATGGTCAAACAAATCCATAGCATGGAAAATAAACCCTATTCACAATCTAATGTCCTTACTCAAGAAATAAATAATATTAGGCATTAATGGGGTAAAATTTCCCAAATGCACAATTCCCAGAACTAGGGTATTGGGAAATTTTGAACATATAATTCAAGTACATGCTATGGAAAGGCACAAACCACCTACCTCGACTTTGTACGATCGATATAGTTGATCTTTATCCTTTAAATTGACCTATAATGTCATAGATCTACGAAAAAATCTAAAATCTTCAAGAAAGGGAATATCATGAAAGAGGATGAATCCAGAGATAAGGTTCTAGAGAAGGAAGAAATCAAAGAGGATATTCCAATGAAAAAGACGATGTTTGTTTCAGAGAACAGATGGCGGGTCAACGGATCAGAGAAGAATCATCAGCTTAGGTCACTCCTGGATGAGATGAAGACAAAAGAAGAGAAATCTAGGAATGATATGTGACCCTGGTCCGATATAATAATTAAAAATAAAATTACACGGAGTGTTCCCTAAGGATACACATAATGTATAGGCCTTAACCAGATCCCACCTAATGTGGTCCTACCACATCGTCACACATTCGTGTACGTGGCTATGACATAGCCAGCCACGACCTAGACTCAGTGCCTGAGCACATGGCGTGTACAAGGAAGTACATAATTTTTACTCCAAAAATTTCCCTTATTCTCCTTTTCCTCAAAAACAACTTGAAAAGAAGACTCATACATGAAAATAAGATCCATATTCTTACACTTTTTGCAGTCATAAGTCATCATGTAAAACACCCGTGCACTTTTTAAGACACCATGAAATCCTTGATGACATGTATGCCTTGTAAAACATGACCGTATTGGCCTATCACCCTAATTACGTGAAGTAATTTAGGCATGTCCAGGAATTCCTACACTCACCCTCTAAATCCAATGAAATTGAAGGGTTTTCCATGAAATTGATCATGCATAAACACAAGCCCTTTTATTGTTCATGTGATGTGTCACCAGTAGGGAGAGTTATTGTCTCGTACAAAACTCATACACATTTTCTAGATCCCCAACCCTTGTAAAACAATCTAGGAAATAAAAACATAATTAAACAGATCTTCTTCTGAGTAGAAGATATGTTTAATTTATTTGAATAGAGTTATAAGCCTTAGGAAACCACCATTTATATTCTGAAACCCATATTTATAATCCATCATGGTCCAACAAGACCCCTTGGCAAGAAATCCTGATATCTCTAAGGCCCTTGGCAATCCACCTTTGTCTCATGGATGATCCAAGAAAAGAATCTTAGATCATGCGAAATCCATCCAAAATGCATATTGATCTCACGAAGTCCCATAGATATTTAATTATAAGAATGAAAAATCCCTTTTTCATGTCCACATGATTATTAAATACCCATTTGATTGAATAAATTCCAATAAATAGAGCAGTTATAGGATGGGCATGAGGTTTTAAAAATCATGCGACTCCCCCCAAATAACCCACGACATGATCATGAGAAGCACATTGAATCCCTTCACCGACTCCAAAATTAAACTATGAGATGTGGACTACACAAGGAATCATATAACTGGGGCTTTGAGGCCTATAAATACCTCTTACCCTACACAAAAAAGGAATATTTGGATCCACACACCAATATGAACAAACTTCTCAGAGTGTCCAATCTCACGATCGCTAATTTTTTTCACCAAGTAATGTTTGGAGAACAACTTAAGAGACCACGAGTCATGAATGAGAACATGGAATGACCACATAAGATCATATGTTGTTCTTTATGTGTATTAGTAGAGTTATGTGAAGGGGGTACCTCGTATCTGATGTATCGGGAGAGACCTAATATATGGTGACACTAAAAAAATATAAGTCACATATGAAATAAAATCTATAATAAATTCTAAAATATGGGAGACTTATGTGAATATCATATTCAATTATCCTCATGTGCTTTGCATGAAGCATAAAAATAATGAAAAAGAACTAGGTCATATCTCTTAAATCATGTAATTCTCCCTTAGAATACTATTTTGATTATGTGATGTCCCTCATGAATGTCAAAAAAAGTCACATGGAGCCCCTAGGGAAAGCCACACGAGTTTTATGAAGCCCCACGGGCATGACATCCATATATTTCAATGTTATAAGATAGGGCACCCAAATTATGCGATGGTTCTAGTGTGTGTTATCTTGGACTCACGATGTACTCTTTAATTACCAATAAGATCATGTGACACCCTTTGCGAATTTCAAGATGGTTTTTGCAATGACACCAAGATAGTTCATCTGGATCATGTGACATCCCCTAGGCATATTGCCTAGATTTTGAGACACCATCCAGAAATGTCATCTTGGGTCATGATATGGACTCCAAAAAATGTTAACCAGGTCCAATGACGTCCTCTAGAAAATTCAACATTGATAATGAGATGTTTTTCATACTTGATGTTCTGATTTTGAGACGTCCCTCAGAAAGGTGTATTGGATCTTGTGATTCTATTTTTATATGTTCGTAATACAAACAGACATGACCATAAATCCTCCGACATGTTAGGTATACAATTAATAATTTCAAGAAAACATCTAGTCCATGTCAAGTAGGAATCCCACGATATAATAGCCTTTTCCAAAGCATGTATAATAGAAACTATAGTGTGTATTCCCTGATCAGCAACATAATATGACTTCCATCATACTAGGTAAATCTCATTTTGTAACCTCAATCAGTGTCATAATATGACTACCTCCATACTAGAGAAGCATTGGTGTGTAAGCCCCGAGCAGCGACATAATATGATATGTCACACATACAAGGTAAAACTTAGTGTGTAATCCCCAATTAAATGATCTGTAAGAACTAATATTCCTACAATAAGCAAGATATATAAGACACCTTCTTTACGACAGAGCTGAAATAGGTATCCACTTTAATGTATGTCCTCCCATGTCTCCAACATTCCAACCATCGGGAACCAATCTCTACCATGGGCTGATCATTCTTCCTCATCTATAAGCTGATTGAGAAGACAAATTAACTATGATGAATCTGATTACAACTATAACATGGATGTGTATGATTCCTTCTAATACCCTGATCTCCATATTAATCATCCAAGGGGTTGTCCCATCACGTAATTAACACCTCCATATGCAGGGAGTCTAATTACTTTCTATCCATTGTTTCTCACACTGAGCATGGATCACATGAGCTTAGGGAGTTGAAATTTTCATATCATTTTCATCATGAGTCTCCACCAGCTAGGGAAACCTCATAGTGTAATCCCTAATCAATGGTATGGAATAAATACTTTTATATAAGGGAATTCACCTGGAGGTAAGTCAAAGGGCATGATCAAACTATGATGAATCTGATTCCTACTATAATCATGATACACAAGACACCCCCTCGATGTTTGAACTCACGTACCTGGTGCCTAAGTTACCTCATATATGACCTTTCCGCATGAAGTCAAATTATGAATGTCTAATTTGATTTGTGGGGTTTGATTCCAATTATAATTAGCCTACATAGAAATCCTCATAGTGGATCAATACCATCACTTACATATTAAAAACCCCCCATTCATGCATCAAATTCTGAAGTGCATGTCGATATGACTTGAACATATAAGAATATTGTTGGTCGGAGTAGTTCACTCAAGAGGGGAGGGGTGAATTGAGTGACTATAAAAATTTATGTTACAAAACTATTATTTAAAATAATTGGTTTTCCCCAAATTTAGATACAACCCAATTAATAATGGTTATACTATTATAAGATTTTGAAAATTTAAAAAACTTATTAGAAGAAAGAATATTTCTTAGTAATCTTAATATGTGTTATTAATATTACTTTTGAGTTATCATACTAAGACAAATCAGTTATAACATCGTTCTAAGACTAACTATAAAAGTGAAATTAGAGTTTTCTGGATTATGAAATAAAGCTGTAAAACAGAGAAGACTAAATTAAATAGCACAACAGATATAAAAAAAGTGGACTAGTCTCAAGCCGAGACCTAATCCACTACACTTAGTGATCAACTTACACCAAGCAGTTTATATAAATAAACTTTGATCCACACCCTGGTTTGGGGTTAACAATAGTACACAGACTGTGTTGGTCACACATGGACCTCTTCCATAGTTTTCGTGGGTAAATAAAAATAATAACCAGACCACACAGGGACCACTTCCATAGTTTTCATGGGTAAAAAAAATAAAGAGTTTGGTGTAAGGATTTAGAAATCCTTCAGTTTATCACATGAGTCAGTGTGTGTGTGTGTGTGGAATATACAGAGTACACACAGTTCTCAAAAGGTAAGTAATATAATCACTAAGAGAGAGTAGATATGAGTTTAGAAAGCTCTAGTTATTTGAATTTCAGTTCTGGACTTCTTTGATTTAGAAGAAATGCTTCTGAGTCCTTCCCTGGTTTTTGTCTTGAAAAATAGAGTGTCGCGATTCAGCTTGTGTACTCCATGTGCTTTGACAATGTAAAGATTTTCTCTAGATTCCAGTGTTCTTCTTATGTTCTTTAGCGGAGTCGGATTGCATGCATGTGAAAATGATTTCTATGAAAATCATGCAAAATTTTTCTTCATGGTCATGCTCAGACACTTGTTTTCTGTTTATTATCGCGCTCTATTGTCATTGAGAACTCTCCACTTTTTATTTTTGAATGCATGGGTTTTGGATGACAGGTTCCATGTTATTCGTGCCTCATACCTCGTACTATGTCTACAAAGAAACATTAATTATTTCAGTGCCTTAAAGGCATCAAATATGATCGTTAAACATTAAATTGAAAGATGAAAAAATAGTTTAAGAAACAGTGTCATAGTAAGTTGAGAAAATGGTGTCTCCTTCACGGTGTCTGAGTGTCATGGTCTGAGTGTCACGGTTTGAGTGTCACAGTGTCTTTTATTCATAGTGTCTTGGTCACAATGTCTAATATTTACGGTGTCTGGCTAACTATGTCTGTCTTCATGGTGTCAGGATTCACAGTGTCTGGCTTCATGGTGTCTGGCTCACAGTGCCTAGCTCATGGTGTCTTGTACTTAGGAAAATAATGGTATTCAGAGTTAAACAGTAATATGCGTGAAATGGATTGAGCATAACCATTATAAAGCACAAGTGAACTTGAAACATACATACAAATGATTGGATATAATTTATAGGAGTGAACTAGGTTGAATGAGATTTTTGATTATTAAAGAGATTGGGGATCATTAATGAGACTTGTGATAATTAATGAGATTTGTGATCATTATAACATGATTAATACATGAGGAGTCCAACAATCTCTCCCTTTTTGAGGATCACAAATCATTCATAGTTAAAGTGAGAATTAGATGTAGCTATAGAGAAAATAACATATAAAGAAACATATAATGTATTTCTCCCCCTTTTGGGATTATCAAAAAGTTGAAATAAGTATAGTATAGTACATCATAAAGTAGAAATACAGAAATTAATGACATCCCGATAAAAAAATAGTAAGCACTGGTCTTCTTTAGGGATTGACCTTCTCTTTGCATGTATCAGTATCAGAAGAAGAAGCCATATGGGCAGTGGTTGATGTAGATGAAGGTAGAGAGGTGGTTGATAAAGAAGGTAAAGGGAGACCTTCGAAGACTAAGGGATCCAATGTAGGAGAAATAGAAGATATGGGCCATTGCTGGTCAAGAATGACATACCTGATCTGACTAAGAGCTTGGCCGATAGAAAATGGTATGTTGAGGGTAAGGCATAGGTAAAAGTAGGTAGTCTAGGTCTGAGAGGAGCAGCCACTGGAGCAAAAATTGCTATACTCTAGACGTGGAGATACAGTCTCAGAAGTTTGATGAAGTCTGCAATAATTTCTCCACCATATTTCATGGCCATTGCAAAGTCATATTTGTTTTTCGTGAACTTGTCCAACAATCTAGTAAATTAGGTTAGCTTCTATACTTGGTTTTTGAAGTCTTGGGTTACAGGAGGAATTATGAGATTAACTACATGGTATTTGAAGTGGTTGGTCATATCAGTCTTGGAGAAAATCTGGTTGAAATAGAAATCCACTTTCTTAGAAATCTTCTACCAGGAATCATTGGAAATATTGGAATGGATTTTCACAAGATCAAGAACTCTATCACTATTCTTGAAAACTTCATAGAAAAATGTCACATTGAATCCACTTAAAGCATTCCGATTCACTTCTTGAACTATCGATCTGAGCAAAGAACTATCCAAGGAAGGTGTAGAGGATTCACCAGAGGTATGAGAAGCTTTAATGGATGTGGTTAGTGATTTTATCTGATTCAATACCTTTTTAAGACAGGCAGTGTACTCATCAGTGAGTTTTTTTAAGTTCACCACAACCTCTCTCATTTCTTGAAACAACTGTTTATGCCTTTCTTCAATATTTCATAAAAGGATAATAGGTAAGGGTGAATCTGAGACACAACATCTCTAGAGATTTGAGACACAAAAGGTTCTATAGAGGTAGCAATAGATTCTCATCTAGTATGCAGTTCATTCTAAATATCTTTAACCATGCTTCTTAGGGTTGAGACTTCACTGCTGAGAAATTTATTTTCAACTCAAACTTGTTGAATTAAATGAAGCATTTTGGGTTGGATATGCCAAATAATCTTCTCCAAAAGCAGTGAGGAATCTCTCTCACTTAGATATGTCATGGCATGAAGTTGGTAATTCAAAGGCTTCTCAACTCTAGACAAGGTAGTGTCTCCAAAATCCTTCAAATCATCCTTACTGACAAAAGACAGCTGCACAGGTAGAGGTTCAAGTGCAGGTTCAAGTGAAGGAATTGGTACATGGGTAGGTTCTGGTTCTGGTTCCTTCTCAGGGACAAGGATAGAAACTGACTTTAACTAAAACAGTGAGGAAAGATCAAGCCCAGGGGTAGTAACTTTCTGGGATTCAGTCACATCATAAAATCTAGGGAATTTATACTGGGTGTCTACGGGACTAGACTCAGCTAGATGTGATTCTTCATGAGTCTCAAGATTTTGGGTGTCCTCCCCCTCATAAGATGATTTTTTTTCAGGATCTAGAGGCTTAAGTGATAGTTCTAAATTCACAGTTTCATCTCTTAATTACACATTCATCTCTTGTCTAGCCAACTGAAAGGCTATCTCCATCCTCTCTTCAGTAGAGGGTATTATCTCAGGAAAAGGCTTTTCCTCTGGGAGATCTTCTAGATTTTCTCTTTCCATAAGAGGGAGTTGTTCTAGATTTGTTTCTTACACAGCAGGGAGTTATTCTACTACAACCTCTTCCATGCCTGGCTTCTGAGATTCTGTGACAACTGCTTCTCTTTCATCCTTTGGTTGGATTTCCAGATTGACATCATCTATAGGTATAGAAGGTTCTTCTTCAAGAACGATAGGAGGAATAATAGGCCTTTCTTCATCAACAACAACTTCTTCCCTTTGAGGTACTTCAGCTTCTTCTTCCTCTTCTTTTGAATACTCAACAACTTTATCTGGTTCCAGAAAAGGATCAGAAATATCCTTTGGCCTTGAAGGATAATCCACGTGATTAAACTTATCGTTAATCTTATCGTTATCTCCCACCCACTACCTTTTCCAAGGATTCCAATTAATCTTCATTATCTTGATGATGGGTTTAGATAGAAAGTACTCGCAATCCACAAGAACTTCTTCATTGGGTCCAACTACTCCTTTATTAACAAGAGTTGCTGAAATCAGCCGAGAGTGGAATAGAGAAGTGGATTTGGATGTAACCTTAATCAACTAACACATATGGTGAATGATGTACTTTAAAAGGTTAATTTTGTATCCATTCATCATAAGATGAATCAAGAAACACCTCTTGATACTTTAATACTGCAAATTCACCTTTCCATGGACTACCCAAATTTTGAACAAACATAAATAGCATCGTTGTTTCTCCATCAAGTTTAGAATCTATGGACCTTCTCCTATTTCCATTCCTGGTGAGGTTTTTCAGAACATCTTCGAGGTAAATAAATCAGTTGTAGGTGGGGGTTATCTTTGATAATCATTACAAATTACTTCATGAGGTATCCTAAGGCATGCATTCCATAAACTCGATGAGAAAGAGAATCTTTGGCCATTAATCTACCTCCTCACAACAAATATTTCACCAAAGTCAAAAGAAAACTATGCGTACTGAAAGAACTGAGAAACTAACCTCAGATAAATGGGTCTATTCTCCATTGAGAACCATTCTGACCATCCTTGTTTTATTAAAACTTTTAGGACTAGAGATTTTCTATACAAGAGCCATTTGGGGAGATTTATTTTTTAGGTATGGCACTGCAATTTACTAGGTTCGGATTCAGAGGCCCTTCGGGTGTCCGCATAGGTGTTATCTTCTTTTTCATTGAGATGTGCTTCTCATGTGTGGATGAATAAGATCGCTTAATTATTGGAATCCACTGAAGGTCACGAGAGATAAGGAGGGTTTCAAGGTTGAGAGGGTTCAAAAAAAGTGAGTAGGAGAATGTTCGGGAGAAGAACTGGGTGTAACACTTTGTTTTATCATTTTGGAATGTCAAACGTCACAAAAACAAAAACACAAGAAAGTAAAAGAGGTGAAATAAGAATTACAATGTTACGAGTTTAAAGAAAATAATAAATAATTTTCATGGTGATACAGTGATTGGTCGTCACGGTGCGACGGAAAGTTGTTAATACGGTGAGACAACAAGTGGTCATTACGATGAGATAGAAAGTGGTCATTACGGTGAGACAGTGAGTGAACGTCATGGTGAGATAGTGAACATGAGAGACAGTGACTGAGAAACCGTAATCATGAAACAATAAAGTAAAACATAGTAAAATATTGAATAGTAAGGCAAGTAAGATATCTATTTGAGATTTATCATGCCAAGATCATGTATGAGGTAGTCTATTCTCTCAGAATTTAATGGTTTAGTGAATATATCTGCAAGTTGATATTTAGTGCCAATGAATTCAAAGGTAATATCATTTTTTTGATAATGAACTCTCAAAAAGTGATGTCTTACATCAATGTGATTTGTCCTATAATTTGAAATACTATTTTTTGAGATGTTAATAGCACTTCTGTTGTCACAATTTATTTTTACATGTGTGAATTGATATCCATAGTCTAGTAATGTGTATTTCATCCACAAATTTTGTGGACAACAACTGCTAGCAGCTATGTTTTCAGCTTCTACAGTTGATAATGCAAAAAAGTTTTGTTTCTTACTAAACCATGATACCAGTGACTTGCCTAAAAGGTGACATGTTCCAGAGGTGATCTTTCTATCTAACTTAAAACCACTGAAGTCCACATCATAATAACTAACTAGTTCAAATGATTGTCCTCTAGGATAAAACAGTCCTAGATTGGGTGTATGCTTGAGGTATTTGAAAATTCTCTTTATAGCATTTAAATGAGATTCTTTAGGATTTGCATGAATATGATCACACATAAAGACACTAAACATAATATCTGGATGATTAGAAATTAAGAAAAGTAAACTTCCAATCATTCCTCCATAAGTGGTTTGATCAACATATTTTCCATCTTTATCATGATCCAACTTACATGTGGTACTCATGGGAGTGTCACAACTTTTAGTGATATCCAATCCGAAATGTTTTAGAAGATATTGGGTGTATTTACTTTGAGTTAAAACAATTCCATCATTATTTTGAAATATTTTAAATCCAAGATAGAATTTTAGTTCACCCATTAATCTCATTTCAAATTTGTTTTGCATTATTTTAGAAAAATCAATACATAATGAATTTTTTGAAGATCAAAAAATAATATCATCTACATAGATTTGAACAACTAAAACATAATTAGAAATTCTTTTTATAAAGAGTGTATGATCATCCATTAATTTTGTAAACCCTTTGGAAATAAGAAATGTACTTAATCTGTCATACCATGCTCTTGGAGCTTGTTTTAAAACATATACATATTTTGATAGTTTGATGATATGATTGGGAAAATGAGGTTTTGTAAATCTAGGGGGTTGTTCAAAAAAAGACATCCTCAGCTATATACCCATTATAGACGGCACTCTTAACATCCATTTGATATAGTTTGAAATTCATATGTGCTGCATAAGAAAGTAGGATTCTGAAGGCTTCAATTCTGGCTACTGGAGCAAAGGTTTCCTTATAGAAAATTCCTTCTTCTTGACTGTGGCCTTGAGCAACTAATCTAGCCTTGTTCCTAACTATGTTTCCAGCTTCATCTACTTAATTTCTAAACACCCATTTAGTGCCTATGATGAATGTGTCCTTGGGTCTTTCAACAAGTTTCCAAACTTTGTTTCATTCAAACTGATTAAGTTATTCTTGCATATCCATCACCCAAAATTCGTCGTTGATCGCAACACTATTCTTGGCTCGTGTGACACACAATTTCAAGATCGTTTTGTGGAAATTATTTTACGCAACATTAAGTATAGAATTTTTTTAATGTATAAATGAAATATGTTTTTATTATGTTATACGCAACACCAAATGGAGATTTCACTACACGCATCCCTAACTTAGCTTGCATTACACGCAATCAAGACCTTCCTCGATAGCGTGTGTAGTACGCAATACCGAGTTTTACTAAACGATATATTATTATAATATTATTATGAACTAACCGTTATGAATAGTAATACCCACTTTTTGAAAATTTATAAATTTTATTTTTCAAAATGGACTTCAATTTTGGATTCGGAATATCGAAATTATCCTAGGGTGAAATTTTGGTATTTTTCTAAAAACTTTCAATTTTTGATGAATAGTCAAAACACTAGGTTACTATTTAAAAAACGACTTTTTATATAAATAATTATTTATTTTATTTAAATTTATTTTAGGTCAAAATAGATACATAATACCTATATAAGTTCAATGTAATTCATTGGAGTCATTTGATAATAAATTTAGATATAAAAAAAATTATTGAACTTTTCACCGTCTTTTACCCACCTCCTAGGAGAATTTGGAAATTCACATAAAACATTATTTTACCACTTCTGTGAGTGTAATTTTAAAAATCTGAGAGACACAGTTAATATCAAGGACTAAAATTTGGTTCAGTGAGATGAAAATAATTTTTGGTGAACAGTAACGTTTTACTTTTATTTACCACGGTTAAAAGTAAATTGGGTAATTAAGGGTAACAATGATATTATTATTACCCTAACACATGTCCTAATTCTATTGGATAAGTGTAATTCGACAAAAAAACCTAGGAATAAAATATGACCATTTAAGTCCACTTGGATTAGATTAGGACATTAATTATTATTTTATTTAAAGAAGAGTAAAAATAGTTAAAATCAAAGTTTAATAACTAAAACACTTTTAATATAGGGTTATAAATAAGATAAATTCAACTATAAACATTCATTAGAAAGATAAAAATATTTCCAACATAATGGAATTTTATTTATAAATTTTAGACATTATATAATTTAATTTATTTATGACACAATGGCGATGCATTAATTACCTTATTAATGAAATATTAACATAATTGATGTTATAAATACCCAAATAAATGTAATTTTAGACTTTTTATGAATTAAAATACTTTTCTAAGTTAATATGACTCTTTATTAGTGATTTAAATAAATTGTTTCAAACGAATCATGCTGTTATAAGTTTCACAAAAATCAAGTACCAAATAGTGTCATAATTGAGAAAAAATACTTTTTAAAACAACTATTAAATTAGTAATTGTTATTTTATTCCTAAAAATATAAGGTTCAAGAAAAATGACTTATATAAAGATATATATATTAATAAAGAACCACCTATGGTTCTTTTGTCTTGTTATCGTAATTTTATTAACCATATAGTGTAAGAAAAAAAGACACGGTAAAAGTTAAATTTTTTAACTTAGAGTTAAATCTAAATGATAAGGATAAAATAGTAACCTAAACTTGTCTAAAAACAATTGGTTGATTGGATTTCTACCCATACCCACATTTTCTTCTAAATAAATCATTTTGGAGCTATTAAAAACCGAATATGACATTATTATAAAATAATATGTTATGTTTTCCTATGGTGCCCCTCTCCTCCATTATAAAAAGAGCACCCCTTCCCTCTTCTTTTCAAACCCTTTTGGGCCTTGAATATCAGCAAAACAATGCCAATTCATCTTCTAAACCTCTCTAGTTATATAATAGAGGTTTTGTTCTTCTCAAAATACCAACTCTAGTGCCCTAAGAAGAAGTTTAAAGGAGGTGCGTCGAGGAAGAGGTAATCTCTTCTACCAACTCTTTCAAGTTTCTTTCTTCTTCAACATCCTCTTATTTAGTTGTTTCATTATAAAATAATAACATCAGTATTACTTATATAATGATATTTTATTATAAATATGAAACAACCCTATTTCACCTTCTATCCATCCTACAGAAAATGAAATCACTGCGCGTGCGTACGTACGGAATATCGTCTCCATGTCGTGGTGTAATTTGTTTTCGACCACAACCTTACTTGGATGGGTATAATGGTGTAAATAAATAACTATATCTGATTATTGTAAAGTTATATTGATTATGAAATATTATACATACACTTCAATACAATTCCATGATCATGGGAATGATATCATCGCTCGTGCGTACGTATGGACTACCGTCTCCACGACGCGATGAGATTTATTCTCTATATTAACCATTCATAAATGATTATAAAGTGTATTTATAAGGAATAATAATGAATTATATGACATAATAATGATACTGTATTTATGTGTATATATATATATATATATGTATGTATGTCATCTACTTAATTCCATTCAATTCAATAAGGAATTGAAAACAACATTCATGCGTACGTACGGCCTACCGTCTCCATGAACGGTGTATTTCATTCCATTTATCGACCTATCATATATATATGTATATGATGAATATATATTATATATATAAAACATGTTTTACATTCTGGACTTATGTAAATCATGATATAAGTAATAATATCAAGAACAACAAGTCGAAACACGTACGATAAATGAAACGATTTTACGCAAAACGTTGATTTAACATGGAATTTACAAAAGAACAGGTAATATAAAGTCATAAGTGAACCATATATGATATCAGAAAAATGAATATGATTCTTTAATAAGTAAGTGACATTATTTAAATCATTATACAGGAGTTTTGGATACGTACAAAGCATATCAGACCTAAGGCAAGGGATAATTTTTCAAATCTCATTTTTATTCAAGATTACTTATACTTAAGTATTTACTGGGGTTATATTTATTATCCATGTACTTGTTTTATAAAAATGGATTCATGTATGTTTAAAGTCAATTTTACCCATTTTTTACTTTTACCACATGGTATGTAAGGAATCTTTCTTTTGTTTACCATACGAGGTATTTTTTGACTTTTTCGACAAAAGAATGAGGAGAATGTTTTTTTAACTTATACGGCATGAACGTATTTTTACGGTTTTATAACACCATATTTTCATGAAGCTTACTCTACATTATTTCATGACTATTTTCAAAAAAAATCCTCTTCTTTTAATATTTCATGGCATTTTGTGAAAAGAAAATTATTTTGAAGAGGAAAGGATATTTTCTTCAAGAATTCAACTCAAGTGTTTTATCAAAACCATTTTCCATACAAGATGACATTATTTCATATGTGTATGTTTTAATTATAATGTCTCTATGATTTAAATGGTTACATTTTTCTTCTGTTGAAATTATATCCATTTGTTTTATATGGATTATGTTATGATAGGATGATGTTTATGAAACCCACATTTATTCTTTGGGTTATGATGAATGGTTTATGTTTATGTTGTGGCACAAGTAAGAATTATTTCATTATGAGATGGGTGGGAACTATATCTCCCTCCAATCCATTGGGTAAAGATTTATATCTCATGATATAGACATGGATGGAATGGAAAGTTAATCGGGTTCAGTGTTA
The DNA here is from genome assembly GCA_963277665.1 of Viscum album. NCBI lineage: Eukaryota > Viridiplantae > Streptophyta > Magnoliopsida > Santalales > Viscaceae > Viscum > Viscum album. Next base: position 744,589,208 of record OY728129.1, on the reverse strand, counting down.
CAGGACTGAAATGAGGAGTGAACTCGATTCAGAAAGGGACTATGTCCACTAAGATGGCCTTGGCAGCAATGCCTTGTCTACTATGGAAATCATATCATGTGATTAATGTTTTTACACAATTATAAGTTTTATTTTCAAGCTATTTTATCAGTATTGATGTTCAATTATGATATATTCCTTACGTACTTCCCAGATTTATGTCTTTGCTCAAGATTTTGATGTTTAGATTTATTTTCATGTTTTTGCATTCAAATGTTTATGGATTGTTTTATGTTCTCTATGATTCCCATTACTGATCATTTGATCTCACCCTTTTTATGTTTTCTTTTTCCCAAGATTTAAAGAATGTTTTTAGGTAATAAAATAAAAGGGGAATATCTTTATGGGAGATGTTGAAGATATTCTACCACGATTAGAAGATTATGTTCTGAGTTTCCAAAGACACTAAACTATTACGGTCCTTCGGTGTTTGTTTTTGTTATGTATTAATTATTCCACAAAAGTAATGTAATGTCCATGTATGTTAATCTTTGCGGCTCTACAGTTGGTATCAGAGGTTCGGTTTAGTTATCCTTTGGAAAATAGGATGCGATAACTTTAGTGAGATCCGTAGAGATATTTCTAAGGTATGTCTAGGGATGTCACTAAGGTTAAGTATACGTATAGGTTAGAGTCCTAGAATAATGTTGACGATCATGAATAACCTATGGTGAGATTAAGGTGTCATGGATTAAAGAAGTTTTGATAACTTAGACATCCCATAAGTGACTTTTTATGATTATGTGGTTCCTTGTTATTTTAAATGTTTCTTACACTATGGCTTTTGGTCTTAGTCAATGGATGGTATGAGAAGGAATTCAGTTAAAATTGATTTCAATGGACAAATTGGTGACTATGATCAACAAAATATTGTAATGCCTGGAGAGAAATATATTGTGATTATCCCAAATCAGTCATCTCGATATATGATTAACAAAGTGAAATTTTGTTGTATTCCTAAGTCATCAAATAAGAGGAAGGTGGAATTTTATGCATGTTCTCATGGTGAGGAGCATAGATAAAGGAAGATTGAGATTTCTAAAGAATGGAAGAAGAACCTTGAGGAATACCTCAAATGGAGGGGAAGATGATATCAATGTGGAGAAAAGGGTCATAGAGTGACAGACTGTTATTGTAACAACCTGATATTTTATGATAAGTATTCTCTTTAATTTATTTTATGTCATGCGTTTTATGCTACAACCAGATTATCTTGTGATATACGCCACACTGTATTAGCTTGAAGTATACACAACACTATTCTTAGATTGTGTTACGCATAATTTCAAGTTCGTTTTATAATAGTCATTCTACGCAACATTGAGGGTATATATATATATATTAAATGTATAAATGAAATATGGTTGGATTATATTATACGAAATAATAAAGTTGTCTTGCCCAACACGCAACCCTGACTTGTCTTGCATTACACGCAATCACGACCTTCCTCAATAGCGTGTGTTGTACGCAATCCCGGGTTTTACTAAACAATGATATATTATTATAATATTATTATGAACTAGCCGTTATGAATAGTATTAACTATATTTTGTATTTTATAATAGTATTATTCATCTTAAACATTTTCTAGAACATGGAATAAGAGCAAAATAATTTTTTCGGGTAAAATATGTATTTTTAAAAAAATGCAGTTTTGTCGACTTTTGATGGCGCACCCACATTAAATATAGTTGCTGACATGTTTATAAGTTCAATTTGAGAAAATAAAATTTTTATTTTTAATTAGGATATAAAAATTTACATTGGAAGATGTTTTGATATTTTTCTGATAACTTTAATATTTTAATGAATAGTAAAAACAAGCTATATTTTAATTAAAAACAACTTTTTTCATCGTAATAATTTATATGGTTAAATTATAATATTTAGTGGTTTTAAAGTATAAATAGAATATATTTTTACCATTTAATATAATGTATCTCATTAGCATTTATTTTACGTTGAATTCGTATGTTAAATCAACTCAATCTTTTGCAATGTTTTAAACAAAAACCAGTTTTCATTCGACAATGAGATTAATTTAAATTTAATTTCCGCAACTCTTGTGTATTGAATTTAAAAAAATTGATTCCATATTTGGAATCATTGGGTCCAAATTATGTTAATAGGATACTTTTTTATTTTTGGGAATTATGAATAGTAACTACGGTAAATTTTATTTACCATAGTTAAAGATAAATCGGGTAATTAAGGGTAAATATAATATTATAAAATTACCCTAACACATGCCAAAATCCTATTGGATAACTAAAAGTATACCCATATCATCTAAGGGTTGGATTAGATTCATTTTATGGACTTTTGACCATGAAAATAATTTAATTATGATTAAAACCAAAGAAAGTCACAACATGTCACTCTCTTAAATATTATAAGTATAATAATTTTAATTTAGTGATAAACATCATAAAACATCAAAAATGAATAGTCTACAAAAATCTAATAAAATTTTATACATCATTATAATTTATTTAGATTTTTTCTGGATTAAATAATTGTCATTAATAGTGATATATGAATGATGAAGAAATTATTTATTTAGTGAAAAATCAATAATATAGTTTTTATCGAAATAGTAATACATATCAAAAGGGAAAAAATCTGCATAAAACATATTATTAGTGTATATATAAACCCTAATCATCCACCGGACGAATTGTGGACCATTTGGATCCTTATTAAGGCAATTATGACACTTATATTATTTTATTTTAAATGATGCCAAAGTTGTCACCTTCATAATTTAATAAATATAACAATTTAAATATTGTTATTTTAAGATGATAAATTCTAGTAAAAGTATTATTGTGAATGTTAATAGATTTAGATTAATCATAGGATTTTATTTTTAATTTTTATGCAACAAATAAGTATATTAAATAATTATACAAAAATATTGTAGTAATTATTTTATAAAGAGATAAACCAAATAAATGGTTTTTAAAAATAATAAAATAAATATTATAAGAACTATTTATTGTGATCCACTAATTTTATAGATACATATTACCTTTTATGAATATTTTAAAGCTTTTATTTCGAACATAGCTTCTGTATATATTTTATTTAAGTTCAAATAAATGAATAGTGTCAAAATTGACACTATTGTTATTTTATAAAAATAACATATTATAAAATTGTTTAAAAATCACAAAAATATTTAAAAATTATAAATTTAAATTTATATGTTTTAAAATGTTATAAAGTATCCAATTATGGACAATTCACAACAAATAAGTAATTTTTGGTTATAATTTAAAATTTAGAATTTTATTACCATAAATAAAATTAAATTGATTAAACAAGGATAAATCAAGTTGATAATGTTTAAACTAAATTCATAACATTTCTAAATTTTATTTGTTGATGAGAGTACAACCCTATACAATCTAATATTTGGATATGAGTCATTCTTGGAGGTTTTTAAGTGGGGTTAGATTTATTATAAATTAATATTTTTTAGAATTCCAAAGGTGCCCCTCTCCTCCCTTATAAAAGGGCACCTCATCCCTCTCCTCCTCACACTAATTTGAGCCTTCAAGATCGGCCAAACCCTGCCCATTTCACTTCCCCACTTACCTAGAAACATCCTAGAGGTCCTGGTATTATTCAAAGACCAATATTAGTGCCCTAAGAGGTGGTCTCAAAGAGGCGCTTCAAAGAAGAGGTAATTTCCATTACCAATTCTTTCAACTTTATTTCTTATTCCACTTCTTCTTCTTATGATGTTTCATTAAGAAGTAATAACATAAGTATCACTCATATACTTATATGTTATTATATGTATGAAACAAACCTATTTCACCATCTTTCCATCCTATGGAAAAAGAAATCACCGCACGTGCGTACGTACGGAATACCGTCTCCACACTGTGGTGTAATCTATTTTCCACCACCACCGTACTTGGATGGGTATAATGGTGTAAATAATAACTATATATGATTATTATAAAGTGATATTGATTCTTTAATAGTATACATAAACTCAAATAAAATTCCACGATCACGGGAACAATATCATCGCTCGTGCGTACGTACAGAATACCGTCTCCACGATGCGATGACATTCATTCTCAATGATTAACCATTCATAAATGATTATAAAGTATATATAATAATTAATCATGAAATATATGACATAATAATGATACTGGATTTATATATATATATATATATATATGTATGTCATCCAATTAATTCCATTCAATTCAATTAAGAACCAAAAACAACGTCCATGCGTACGTACGACCTACCGTCTCCATGAACGGTGTATTTCATTACATTTATCGATCTATTATATATATGAATATTATGAATATATATTATATATAAATCATGTTTTACATTATAGATGTAAGTAATCATGATCTAAGTAATCATATGAATAATTACAAGTCAAAACACGGACGACAAATGAAACGATTTTACCCAAAACGCTCTTTAACATGGAATTTACAAAAGAATGGGTAATATAAAGTCATAAGTGAACCATATATTGTATCATAAAAATGAATATGATTCTGTAATAAGTCAATAAAATTATTTAAATCATTATACAGGAGTTTCGGACACTTATGAAGCAAATCAGACCTAAGGTAAGGGATAATTATTCCAATCTCATTCTTATCCGAGATTGTTTTTTTGTAAGTATTTACTAGGGTTATTGTTCTCATACATGTCCATGTTTCCTAAAAATGGTTTCATGTATGTTTAATGTGCTTTTTACCCATTTTTTACTTTTACTACATGGTATGTAAGGAATCATTCTTTTGTTTACATTACGAGGTACTTTTTTGACTTTTCTGATAAAAGTACAAGAAGAATGTTTTTTTAACTTATACGACACGAACAGATTTTTACAATTTTATAAAGACTTATTTTCATGAAGCTTCCTCAAAAATATTTCATGACTATTTTCAACAAAATCTCCTTCTTTTAAAATTGCATGATGTTTTGTGAAAAGAAATTAATTTTGAAGAAGAAAGGATATTTCCCTCAAGAATTCATTTCAAGTGTTTTATCAAAACCATTTTTCCATCTAAGATGATGTTATTTCATATGTGTATGCTTCAAGTATAATTTACATGGTTTCACTTTTCTTATTATGAAATTATATCCATTTAATTTATATGGATTATGTGATGATGGAATGATATTTATGAAACCCATTTTATTCTTTGGGTTATGATGAATGATTTATGTTTATGATGTGGCACAAGTAAGAATGATTTCATTATGAGATGGGTGGGACCTATATCTTTGTCCAGTGCATTGGGTAATGATTTATATCTCATGAGATAGACATGGCTGGAATGGCAGGTTAAACCGGTTCAGTAAAATAGGACTGAAACGAGGAGTGAACTCGATTCAGAAAGTGACTTTGTCCACTAAGATAGTCTTGGAAGCAATGCCTTATCTACTATGTAAATCATATAATGTGATTAATGGTTGCCACAATTACATGTTTTATTCCCATGCTATTTTATCTTGATTTATGTTCCATTATGATCTGTGCCTTATGTACTTCCATGTTTTATGTCATTGCTCAAGATTTTTAATGTTCATGGTTTTTTTAAGTTAAAATATATATGGTATGTTTTATTTTATCCATGCTTACCCTTACTGAGAATTTGAGCTCACCCTTTTTATGTTTTCTTTTCCCCTAGGATTAAAAGAAAGATTTTAGGTAAGGAAACAAAAATGGGAAGATCTTTATGGGAGATGTTGAAGATCTTTCACCATGATTAGAATATTACGTTCCATGTTTCCAAAGACACTAAACTATTACGGTCCTTGTTTGTCTGTTTTTGTTATGTACTAATTATTCCGCAAAAGTAATGTAATGTCTATGTACGTCAAGCTTTGGGTCTCTACAGTTGGTATCAAAGGAAAGGTTTAGTCAACCATTGGAAACTAGGATGCGAGAACTTTAGTGAGATCCCTATAGATATTTCTTAAGGTATGTATAGGGATGTTAATAAGGTTAAGTATAAGTATAGTTTATAGTACTAGAATTACGGTAACCTAAGATGTTAGATATTGAAGGTACTCCCCCTTTATTATGTTGTTTTCTCTAGCGTGATTTTTTCCTCTCACACTATTCTTTTTGGGTTTTAGACGATGGCTGGAACCCGAAGGAACCGTGTTGATCAATGTAATGGACAATGCAATGATTGTCCTCCTGAAAAAAAATGTTATGGGAGATGGAATGAAAAATCTTATTTCTACACTTACACTAGCTATGAATCATTCTGGACATCCAAATGAGTAGAGAAGGGAACAATATTCTATTGAGTCCTTCATGAGGCAACGCCCACCTTCTTTCAGTGGGTCTTCTGATCCACTTGTTGCTGAACAATGGATCATTAGCACTGAAAAGATATTTTCAGTTCTTCAATGTTCTGAACATGATAAAGTCATCTTAGCAGTATATCGTTTGGAAGGTGATGCTGATCAATGGTGGAATCATATCAAGAATACGAGGCCAAGAGATGAAATTGAGTTCATGGAATTGGACGAGTTAAAGAACTTATTTTTCAATAAGTACATCCCTCGTATTCTTTGAACAAAGATGGAGTAGGAGTTTCTTGAACTAAAGCAAAAGGATGATAAATCTGGTGGTATATACGAAGCGAATTTTACAAGTCTTGCAAGGTATGCATCTAGATTTATCATCCAACCTGAAAGTAAAGTTGATCAATTCTTCAGTGGCTTAAAACCAAATATTCGAAGGGAATTAGCTATAAGAGACTTTAGTAGCAATGAAGAAATTGTGTGTTGTGCTATCAAGGTAGAAATGGAAGTTGGTGTTACTTATCCATCTCATAGTTTTGACAAGAAATGAAAGATGGAGTTCAAGGAGAAATCTCAGAATAATAGTGAAAAGAAGATGAATGTTTCTTTATGCTCAAAGTGTGGAAAGAATCATGGTGGAGATTGTCTTAAAGGGACTAGAAAATGTTTTAAGTGTGGAAAAGAAGGTCATCGAGCAGCTGAGTGTTGAAGTAATGGAAAAAGGGTTTCTAATGGTGTGAATAAAGAAAAGACTAAAGAGGATGCACCAACAACACTTCAATGCTTCAAGTGCAATGAAATGGGGCATTATGCTAATCAATTCCCTAATACAAGGGTTAATGATGATCGACATGAGCAACCACTTAAGGCAAAGGACAAAGGGAAGTCACATGCGATCACTATTGGCGACGTTGAATATGACAACGATGTGGTGGAACGATTATGTGTTTATGTAATGGTATTCCAAAATAATGTTGTATATAGTATTGTGAAATATTGGAATATTTATGTATTGGTCTATTGTGGTTTTCAGTAATTTTAAGGTACCAGTAACCATGAAAAGTGATTCAAATATTTTGTAAAGCAGATGATATGCGCATATTGATGGGATAAGGAGAAAATGAAATGTTTGACAGTATTCATGAGCTCATGATTGATATAAGGACTAAGTGATATCATGGTTTGAGTATATAGAATTTTTTGGATTTTGGTATGTGGAAAGTGTTAACTTTTTACTGCATTCATGTTTTCACTATGGGTCAATTAATGGGTATTCATTCTTCAAGAGAATACATGATTAAGGTATTCACATGTTTGAAATTTGACCAACAAGATATATCTTATGATATATTGGGGATAAATGATGAAATTCACATGATTGTTATGTGAAATTTCAAGTAATCATTTTCTTTATACTATGAGCTTGGACCGAAGTATATTAGATAAGCCTAAAGATTGGAATGGATTATGTTGGAAATCAGTTAGTATTGTTTAAGGATAGAACTTTTTTCAATATTATTGATGGGATGTAATAGTAATGTAGTTTTAGAAAAAGGACAACCTATAGGACTGGAGATAACCCATCACGTTAGACAATGTTGTGGAATCGAACCCACAATCGAAGTGAGACTGGCCTTTATCACCTACCACTAGCCTACAGGAAGTCCCTATTTAGTAGAAACTAGTTTTATTATATTAAGCAGTATGATATATGAAGTATAAGTCCATTTTAGGAACAATATATGATTAATCTCACTATAGATGGACTTATGTATTTTTTGATAACTTTTCTAACCTTTTGTTTCAGACAGATGCAATGACCCATCATTCTATCACATGATCTGCTAACACATTAGGAATGAAAAAATCAACTTCATTTCAATAAGGGATGAAGTGGAAATTGTTCAATTCATGAACAAAAGTGATATTGTACCAAAATCATGTAAGTATTTCTTTTAATTCATCAACTTTTGGGAAATGATCTTGAAAACCAAAAATGTCGTCTTAGTGACCTTATATCCGATGAATTAGATGGTACCTTAGATCATCACAAATCTATGGCTTTGTGATTGTTGGATTTTTCATATCCATGTTCTCTACCACTCTCTATCAGAACATGATGGTTAGATTTTTCTTCCATATCCATATTTTCACCAATGTTCTCTTATATGGAAACCCAATGATGAGTTACTTTGGGTAATTGTTACTTTTCATACTTTAGTTTTTAAAATTAACTTTCATTATTCCTTTTTACGATGTGGGATTCTATGAATAGTAAACGATTTATAACCCCGATGAATTTCAAGGGAGAAATTCATTTTAAGGGTGGTAGAATGTAACAACCTGATATTTTATGATAAGTATTATCTTTAATTTATTTTATGTCATGCGTTTTATGCTACAACAATATTATCTTGTGCTATACGCCACACTGTATTAGCTTGAAGTATACACAACACTATTCTTAGATTGTATTACACATAATTTCAAGTTTGTTTTATAATAGTCATTCTACGCAACGTTGAGGGTATATATATATATATATTCAATGTATAAATGAAATATGGTTGGATTCTGTTATACGAAATAATAAAGGAGTCTTCCACAACACGCATCCCTGACTTCTCTTGTGTTACACGCAATCGCGACCTTCCTCGATAGCGTGTGTTGTACGCAATACTGGGTTTTAATAAACAATGATATATTATTATAATATTGTTATGAACTAGCCGTTATGAATAGTATTAACTAAATTTTGAATTTTATAACATTATTATTCATCTTAAACATTTTCTAGAACACGATATAAGAACAAAATAAAATTTTCGGGTAAAATATTTATTTTTCAAAAAATACAGTTTGCCGACTTTTGATGGAACACCCATTTTAAATCTAGTTGTTGACATGTTTATAAGTTAAATTTGAAAAAATAAAATTCTTCTTTTGAATCAGTATATAAAAATTTACATTGGAAAAAGTTTTGATATTTTTTTGATAACTTTCATATTTTAATGAATAGTAAAAACACGCTATATTTTAATTAAAAACAACTTTTTTCATCGAAATAATTTATATGATTAAATTATAATATTGAGTGGTTTTAAAGTATAAAAAGAATATATTTTTACCATTTAATATAATTTATGTCATTAGCATTTATTTTATGTTGAATTCGTAGGTTAAATCAATTCAATCTTTTACAATATAATAAACAAAAACTAGTTTTCATTCGACAACGGGATTAATTTTAATTTAATTTATGCAACTTCTGTGTATTGAATTTAAAAAAATGGATTTCATATTTGGAATCTGTGGGTAAAAAGTATGTTAATAGGCTACTTTTTATTTTTGGGAATTATGAATAGTAACTACGGTAAATTTCATTTACCATAGTTAAAGGTAAATCAGGTAATTAAGGGTAAATATAATATTATAAAATTACTCTAACACATTCCAAAATTCTATTGAATGACTAAACGTATACCAATATCACCTAAGTGTCAGATTAGATTCATTTTATGGACTTTTGACCATGAAAATAATTTAATTATTATTAAAACCAAAGAAAGTGACAACATGTCACTCTCTTAAATCTTATAAGTATAATAATTTAAATTTAGTGATAAACATCATAAAACATCGAACATGAATAGTCTACAGAAATATATTAAAATTATCTACATCATTATAATTTATTTAGAATTTTTTGGGATTAAATAATTGTCATTAATAGTGATACATTAATGATGCAGAAATTATTTATTTAGTGAAAAATCAATAATATAGTTTTTATTGAAATAGTAATACATATCAAAAGGGCCAAAAATCTAAAAAAACTTATTATTAGTGTATATAAAATCCCTAATCATCCAATGGCCGAATTTTGGACCATTTGGATCCTTATTAAGGCAATTATGACACTTAAATTATTTTCTTTTAAATGATGCCAAAGTTGTCACCTTCATAATATAATAAATATAACAGTTTATATATTGTGATTTTAAGATGATAAATTCGAGTACAAGTATTATTGTGAAAGGTAATATATTTATCTTCATCATAGGATTTTTTTTTAATTTTTATGCAACTAATAAGTATATTAAATAATTATACAAAAATGTTGTAGTAATTATTTTATAAAGAGATAAACCAAATAAATGGTTTTTAAAAATAATAAAATATCTATTATATGAACTATTTAATGTGCTCCACTAATTTTCTAGATACATATTACCTTTTATGAATCTATTAATGCTTTTATTTCGAACATATCTTCTTTATATATTTTATTTAAATTCAAATAAATGAATAGTGTCAAAATTGACACTATTGTTATTTTATAAAAATAACATATTATAAAATTATTTAAAAATAACAAAAATATTTAAAAATTAGAAATTTACATTTATATGGTATAAAATGTTATAAAGTATCCAATTATGGACAATTCACAACAAATAAGTAATTTTTTGTTATAATTTAAAATTTAGAATGTTATTACCATAAATAAAATTAAATTGATTAAATAAAGATAAATCAAGTTGATAATGTTTAAAATAAATTCCTAACATGTCTAAATTTAATTGTTTGATGATACTACAACCCAATCCCATCTAATATTCGGATATGAGTCATTTTTGTAGGTTTTTAAGTGGTTTAAGATTTATTATAAATTAATATGTTTAAGAATTCCAAAGGTGCCCCTCTCCTCCCTTATAAAAGGGCACCTCCTTCCTCTCCTCCTCACACCAATTTGAGCCTTCAAGGTCGGCCAGCCCCTGCCCATTTCACTTACCCACTTCCCTAGAAACATTCTAGAGGTCCTGGTCTTCTTCAAAGACCAATTTTAGTTCCCTAAGAGGTGGACTCAAAGAGGCGCTTCAAAGAAGAGGTAATGTCCGTTACCGATTCTTTCAACTTTATTTCTTCTTCCACTTATTCTTCTTAGGTTTTTTAATAATAAAGTAATAATATCATAATCACTCATATAATGATATGTTATTATATGTATGAAACAAACCTATTTCACCTTCTATCCATCCCAGGGAAAAAGAAATCACCGCGCGTGCGTACTTACGGAATACCGTCTCCACGCCGTGGTGTAATCTATTTTCCACCACCACCTTACTTGGATGGGTATAATGGTGTAAATAATAACTATATATGACTATTATAAAGTGATATTTATTATTTAATAGTATAAATACACTCCAATAAAATACCACGATCATGGGAACGATATCATCACTCGTGCGTACGTACAGAATATTGTCTCCATGACGCGATGAGATTCATTCTCAATGATTAACCATTCATAAATGATTATAAAGTATATATAATAAGTAATAATGAAATATATGACATAATAATGATACTGTATTTATGTATATATGTATATGTATGTCATCCAATTAATGCCATTCAATTCAATGAGGAAACGAAAACAACATTCATGCGTACGTACGGCCTACCGTCTCGATGAACGGTGTATTTCTTTCAATTTATCGATCTATTATATATATGTATATTCTAAATATATATTATATATAAATCATGTTTTACATTCTGTATGTATGTAATCATGATCTATGTAATCATATAAATAATTACAAGTCAAAACACGGACGACAAATGAAACGATTTTACCCAAAACTCTCTTTAACATGGAATTTACAAAAGAACGGGTAATATAAAGTCATAAGTGAACCATATATGATATAATAAAAATTAATATGATTCTTTAATAAGTAAATAACTTTATTTAAATCATTATATAGGAGGTTCGGACACTTATGAAGCAAATCAGACATAAGGTAAGGGATAATTATTCCAATCTCATTATTATCCGAGATTGTTTATTCATAAGTATTTACTGGGGTTATTGTTCTAATCCATGTACATGTTTCCTAAAAATGGTTTCATGTATGTTTAATGTCCTTTTTACCTATTTTTGACTTTTACTACATGAAGGAATCATTCTTTTGTTTACATTATGAGGTACTTTTTTGACTTTTTCGACAAAAGTACGAGAAGAATGTTTTTTTAACTTATACGGCATGAAAAGATTTTTACGGTTTTATAAAGACTTATTTTCATGAAGCTTCCTCAAATATATTTCCTGAATATTTTCAAAAAAATCTCCTTCTTTTAAAATTTCATGATGTTTTGTGAAAATAAATTAATTTTGAAGAAGAAAGGATATTTCCCTTAAGAATTTATTTCATGTGTTTTTATCAAAAACATTATTCCATATAAGATGACTTTATTTCATATGTGTATGCTTCATGTATAATTTACATGGTTTCACTTTTCTTATTATGAAATTATATCCATTTATTTTATATGGATTATGTGATGATGGAATGATATTTATGGAACCCATTTTATTCTTTGGGTTATAATGAATGATTTATGTTTATTTTGTGGCACAAGTAAGAATGATTTCATTATGAGATGGGTGGGACCTATATCTCCCTCAAATGCATTGGGAAAAGATTTATATCTCATGAGATAGACATGGCTGGAATGGCAGGTTAAACCGGTTTAGTAAAACAGGACTGAAACGAGGAGTGAAATCGATTCAGAAAGGGACTTTATCCACTAAGATGGTCTTGGCAGCAATACCTTGGCTACTATGGAAATCATATCATGTTCTTAATGGTTTCCAAAATTACATGTTTTATTACCATTCTATTTTATCATGATTTATGTTCCATTATGATCTATGCCTTATGTACTTCCATGTTTTATGTCGTTGCTCAGGATTTTTTATGTTCATGTTTTTTTAAGTTCAAATATATATGGTATGTTTTATTTTATCCATGCTTACCCTTACTGAGCATTTAAGCTCACCCTTTTTATGTTTTCTTTTTCCCCAGGATTAAAATAAAGATTTTAGGTAAGGAAACAAAAATGGGAAGATCTTTATGGGAGATGTTGAAGATCTTTCACCACGATTAGAAGATTACGTTCCATGTTTCCAAAGACACTAAATTATTATGGTCCCTGTGTGTCTGTTTTTGTTATGTACTACATGTTCCAAAAAAGTAATGTAATGTCTATCTACGTCAAGATTCAGGTCTCTACAGTTATGGAGTCCAATGTCTTATCTGTGGAGAACATGGGCATTACCCAACTCACTGTCCTGACATAATAGGTTACTTCTAAATCAAGGAAGGACTTATTTCATGGCAATAACTGAAGAGGTTTTATTAAAGTTTTTATGTATTTTCATTCAAGAATAATGTTGTTGAGGTACTTTTATGGTATATTGGAATATTTATGTATTGGTCCATTGTGGTTTTCAATAAGAATATGGCATCAGTAACCATGAAAAGTGATTCAAATATTTTTGGAATGTAAATGATATGCGTATAATGAATGGATAAGAAGAAAATAATATGTTCGATAGTATTCATGAGCTCATGATTGATATAAGGACTAAGTGATATCATGGTTTGAGTATATAGAATTTTTGGGATTTTGTTATGTGGAAAGAGTTAACTTTTAACAGCATTCGTGTTTTCACTAACGTTCTATGGTAATTCATTTTTTAAAGGAATACATGATTAAGGTATTCACATGTTTGGAATGTGACCAATATGATATATTATATGATATATGGGGGATAAATGATGGTATTCACATGCTCGGCAGATGGCATTTCTATTAATTGTTTTCTTTATACTATGATCTTGGACAGAAGTATTTTGGATAAGCCTAAAGATTGAAATGGATTATGTTGGACATAAATTAGTATTGTTTAAGGATATTTTTGTTTATATTATTGATGGAATGTTATAATAATTTAGTTTTAGAAAAAGGAAAACCTACAGGACGGGCGACAACCCATCGCATTGGACAAGGCCGTGGGAATCGAACCCACAACCGAAGTGCGACATGCCTTTATTTCCTACCACTGGCCTACATGAAATCCCTGGTTAGTAAAAACTAGATTTATTTTATTATGCAGTATGATATATGAAGAATAAGCCTATTTTCGGAACCATATATGATTAATCTCACTATAGATGAACTTATTTATATTTGATAACTTTTTTTAACCTTTTGTTTGAGACAGATGGAATGACCCATCATTCTGTCACATGATCAGTTAATACTTCACAAATGAAAAATTCAACTTCATTTCATTGAGATATGAAGTGGAATTTGTTCAAGGCACGAATAACGGTGAGATTGTACCGAAATAAAGTAAGTATTTCTTCTAATTCAATTATTCAATTTTAGAGAAATCATCTTGAAAACCAAAAAGGTTGTCCTAGTGCCCTTATATCCGATGAATCAGATGTTACCTTAGATCATCAAAAAGTTATGGCATTGTGATTGTTGGCTTTTTCATAGCCATGTTCTCTCCCACACCCCATTAAAACATGATGGTTAGATTTCTCTTCCATATCCATATTTTCACCTATGTTCTCCTATGAGGAAACCCAGTCATTAGGGTAGCCGTTACATTTCATACTTTATTTTTTAAAAATATGTTTTGGTATTCCTTTTTACGATGTGGGCTTCTATTAAAACTTTAATGTAGTAAACCATTTATAACCCGGACGAATTTCGAGGGTGAAATTCATTTTAAGGGGGTAGAATGTAACAACACGAGATTTTATGGGAATTATTCTTTTTAATTTCTTGATGTTTGGTTTTGTACGCTAAACCAAAATTATCTTGCACTATATGCAACACCATATTATCTTGCAGTATATGCAATACTATTATTGGCTCGTGTTACACACAATTTCAAGTTCGTTTTGTGAAAATTATTTTACGCAACATTAATTATAGATTTTGTTTAATGTATAAATGAAATATGTTTTTATTATGTTATACGCAACACCAAACAGAGCTTTCACTATACCCATCAATGACTTGGCTTGCATTACACGCAATCAAGACCTTTCTCGATAGCGTGTGTAGTACGCAATACCGAGTTTTACTAAACGATATATTATTATAATATTATTATGAACTAGACTTATGATTAGTAATACCAACTTTTTGAAATTTTATTAATTTTATTTTTCAAAATGGACTTCATTTTTGGATTCGGAATATCGAAATTAATCCGAGGGTGAAATTTTGGTATTTTTATGAAAACTATCAATTTTTGATGAATAGTGAAAACACTACGTTACTATTTAAAAACCAACTTTTTTTTATAAATAATTCTTTATTTTATTTAAATTTATTTTACATAGAAATTGATACATAATAACTATATAAGTTCAATGTAATTCATTGGAGTCATTTTATAATAAATTTATATATAAAAAAAATTTATTGAACTTTTCACCGTCTTTTACCCACCTCCTAGGAGAATTTGGAAATTAACATAAAACTT
Organism: Viscum album; assembly: GCA_963277665.1. Classification (NCBI taxonomy): domain Eukaryota; kingdom Viridiplantae; phylum Streptophyta; class Magnoliopsida; order Santalales; family Viscaceae; genus Viscum; species Viscum album. Next base: position 744,573,490 of record OY728129.1, on the reverse strand, counting down.
AATTTTACCGCTTCTGTGAGTGGAATTTCAAAAATTCGAGAGACACGGTTAATATCAAGGACTAAAATTTGGTTCAATGAGATGAAAATATTTTTTAGTGAATAGTAACTTTTTACTTTTACTTACCACGGTTAAAAGTAAATTGGGTAATTAAGGGTAAAAATGATATTATTATTACCCTAACACATATCCTAATTATATTGGATAAGTGTAATTCGACCAAAAACAACCTGAGGAATAAAATATGACAATTTAGGTCCACTTGGATTAGATTAGGACAGTTATTATTATTTTATATAAAGAAGAGTTAAAATAGTTAGAATCAAATTTTAATAACTAAAACATTTTTAATATAGGGTTATACATAAGATAAATTCGATTGTAAATATTCATTAGAAAGATAAAAATATTTACTACATAATGGAATTTTATTTATTATTTTTATACATTGAATAATTTAATTTATTTATGACACAATGATGATGCAGTAATTACCTTATTAATGAAATATTAACATAATTCTTGTTATAAATACACAAATAAATGTAATTTTAGACTTTTTATGAATTAATATAATTTTATAGGTTACTATGACTTGTTATTATTGATTTAATTAACTTTTATCGAACTAATAATGCTGTTATGAATTTCACAAAACTCAAGTACCAAATAGTGTCAGAAATTGACAAAACAATAGTTTTAAAACAAATATTATATTATTAATTGTTATTTTATTCCTAAAAATATAAGGTTTGTCCAAATGACTTATATAAGGATATATATATATATATATTAATAATTAACCACTTGTGTTTCGTTTGGCTTGTTATTGTATGTTTATTAACCATATAGTGTAATAAAACAAAAAGACACGGTAAAAGTTAAATTATTTAACTTAGAGTTAAATCGACATAATAGGGATAAAATAGTAACCTAAACTTGTCTAAAAACTATTGGTTGAAATTATTTAGACCCATATCCATCTTATCTTCAAAATAAATCAATTTGGATCTATTAAATACCAAATATGACTTTATTATAAAATAATATTTTATGTTTTCATAAGGTGCCCCTCTCCTCCCTTATAAAAAGGGAACCCCTTCCCTCTTATCTTCACACCCTTTGGAGCCTTGAAGTTCGGTCAACCCCTTACAATACCTCTTATCAACCTCTCTAGTTATATCATAGAGGTTCTGGTATTCTCAAAAGACCAACTATAGTGCCCTAAGAATAAGTTTAAAGGAGGTGCGTCGAGGAAGAGGTAATCTCTTCTACCGACTCTTTCAAGTTTCTTTCTTCTTCTAATTCATCTTCTTTAGTTGTTTAATTATAAAGTAATAACATAATTATTAATTATATACTGATATGTTATTATAAATATGAAACACCCCTATTTCCCCTTCTATCTATCCTATGGAAAACGAAATCACCGCGTGTGCTTACGTACGGAATACCGTCTCCACGCTGTGGTGTAATCTGTTTTCGACCACCACCTTACTTGGATGGGTATAATGGTGTAAATAAATAACTATATCTGATTATTTTAAAGTTAAATTGGTTCTAAAATATTATACATACACTTCAATAAAATTCCATGATCATGGAAATGATATCATCGCTCGTGCGTACATACGGACTACCGTCTCCATGAAGCGATGAGATTCATTTTCTATGTTAACCATTCATGAATGATTAAAAAGTACATATAATGAATAATAATGAAATATATGAAAAAATAATGATAATGGATTTATGTATATATATATATATTTATTTCATTTACTTAATTCAATTCAATTCAATAAGGAAACAAAAACAACATTCATGCTTACGTACGACCTACCATCTCCATGAACGGTGTATTTCATTCCATTTATTGATCTATCATATATATATATGTATATGATGAATATATATTATATATATAAATCATTTTTTACATTATGGAATTTAGTATATCAGGATATAAGTAATAATATCAAGAACAACAAGTCGAAACACGTACGATAAATGAAACGATTTTACCCAAAACGCTGCTTTAACATGGAATTTTCAAAAGAATGGGTAATATAAATTCATAATTGAACCATATATGATATCATAACAATGAATATTATTATGTAATAAGTCAATGACATTATTTAAATCATTATACAGGATGTTCGGATACGTACGAAGCATATCAGACCTGAGGTAAGGGATAATTTTCAAATCTTATTTTTATTCGATATTGCTTATACGTAAGTATTTACTGGGGTTATATTTATTATCCATGCACCTATTTTATAAAAATGGTTTCATGTATGTTTAAAGTCAATTTTACCCATTTTGGACTTTTACCGCATGGTATGTAAGAAATCTTTCTTTTGTTTACCATACAATGTACTTTTTGACTTTTCCGACAAAAGTACGAGGAGAATGTTTTTTTAACTTATATGGCATGAACAGATTTTTGCGGTTTTATAACACCTTATTTTGATGAAGAATACTCTACATGATTTAATTACCATTTTCAACAAAATCCTCTTCTTTTAAAATTTCATGGCATTTTGTGAAAAGAAAATGATTTTGAAGAAGAAAGGATGTTTTCCTCAAGAATTCATCTCAAGTGTTTTATGAAAACCATTTTCCATCCAAGATGGCATTATTTCATATGTGTTTATTTGAATTATAATGTCTCTATGATTTACATGGATCCACCTTTCTTATCATGAAATTATATCAATTTGTTTTATATGGATTTTGTTATGATGAGATGATGTTCATGAAACCCATTTTTATTCTTTGGGATGTGATGAATGGTTTATTTTTATGTTGTGGCAAAAGTAAGAATGATTTCATTATGGGATGGGTGGGAAATATATCTATCTCTAATGAATTTGGTAAATATTTATATCTCATGAGATAGACATGGCTGGAATGATAAGTAAATCTAGTTCAGTGTTACCGGACTGAAACGTGGAGTGAACTCGATTCAGAAAGAAACTTTGTCCACTAAGATGGCCTTGGCAGAAATTCCTTGGCTAATATAGAAATCATATCATGTGCTTAATGTTTTTCCACAATTACAAGTTTTATTTTCAAGTTATTTTATCAGGATTGATGTTCCATTATGATATATTCCTTACATACATCCAACATTTATGACTTTTCCCCAGATTTTTATGTTTAGATTTATGTTCATTTTTTTCATTCAAATGTTTATGGATTGTTTTATGTTCTCTATGTTTACCCTTTCTGATCATTTGACCTCCCCATTTTTATGTATTCTTTTCCTCAGGATTTAAACAAAGTTTTTAGGTATGAATATAAAAGGGGAAGATCTTTATGGGAGATGTTGAATATCCTTCACCATGATTAGAAGATTATCTTCCGAGTTTCCAAAGACACTAAACTATTATGGTCCTTCGTTGTTTGTTTTTGTTATGTATTAAGTATTCCACAAAATTAATGTAATTTCCATGTACGTCAAGATTTGGGTCTCTACATTCAAGTTGTGACAAGAAGGATTGATTTACAACCTGATTTCTAAGAGAAGCTCTAGTTTGTGTTTCTTTCTCTAAGTCTCCTACAACAACATCTAAGGGATGGTTTATAAGGGTTCTAACTTTTGTAGAAAAAGAGGGACTAGATATTTCAGGTTCATCAACAGATTCTGGTTCATTATGAATCGATTGAAGAGAATTTCCAGACTTAAAAGTTTTCACAGATTCTTTCACAGAGGAATTTGAGGAATTTGAGTTGATGTTCATATTTGATACATAATACTCTAAATTTTCTACGATGGTTCTAGGATCATGGGGATCTGTTTCATCAAACTTGATATGAACATATTCTTCCACACATTTAGTTCTTTTATTTAATACTCTATAATCATTACATAATATTGAGTAACCTAGGAAAATTCTTTCATCACTTTTGGATACAAAATTTTCAAGATTATCCTTAGTGTTGAGAATAAATAATTTTCAACCAATAACTATAAAGTAATTAACATTAGGCTTCCAATTATTCCAGGGTTCATACGGGGTCTTTTTTATAATTGGTCTAATCAAGAGTCTTTTGATTATGTAACTTGCTATATTAATTGCTTCAGCCCAAAAGTAAATAGGTAAGTCATATTCACTAAGCATTTTTCTAGAAATTTATTACAAGGTTCTATTTCTTCTTTCTACAACACCATTCTACTGAGGTGTTCTAGGAGTAGAGAAATTGTGACTATAAACATTTTTTGAGCAAAAGGATTCAAACTCTTGATTTTCAAACTCACGACAATGATAACTTCTTGAATATTTAATTTTAGGGCCACTATGTTTTTCTACAGACTTGCCATGTTTAGTAAAATAAGAGCAGCGTTCACTTTTATGAGCCATGAAAAAGGTACATGTATATCTAGAGAAATCATATACTAGAAGATAAACATAGTGATTCCCATTTAAACTAGAAACTCTAGATGGTCCAAAAAATTGACATGATCCAACTTAAGAGGTTGAGATATAGAGACTTCTTTATTTGGTTTGAAAGAGATTTTATATTGTTTTCCCTTTCAATAAGGATTACACACTTTTTCATTTGGAAGCTCAAGTATGGATATGTCTTTAACCAGGCCTTTTCTAGTTAGCTTTCTAAGGGAGTGAACATTACAGTGTCTTAGTATTCTATGCCAGAGCCAAGATTCTTTATGAAATACACTTAAGCATGAAACATTTTAAGAAGTTAAGGAATCTAAATTAACAGAATAAACGTTCTCATTCCTTAATTCCGAAAACACTAATTCATCTTTAGAATTAAAGTCATTACATGCATCATTTTCAAATTTAACATGATATCCATCATCACATAAGTGTGAGATACTAATAAAGTTATATTTTAAGCCATTAAAAAACAGTAATTTAGAAATTAATATTGAATCAGAGTTACCAATCTAGACTAAGCCAACGATCATTCCCTTGGCATTGTCACTAAATGTGACATGTCCTCCATCTACTTTTATCAGATTCTTGAAGCATGAATAGTCTCCTGTAATGTGCCTTGAACACCCATTGTCCAAGTACCATATATTTTTTCATGAGCTCTTCAAGCAGATTTCCAATAACATGATCAAGAAAAGATGGATTTTGGAACCCATACTTGTTTGGGTCCATTAACATTAGAAATAAGTGCTTTGGGAACCCATATTTGTCTCATAGGTTTTCTATAAGAATTATGTAAAGTATTTAAAAAATAAACTGTATTTGGTCAAAAAAAAACATGAAACAGTAGAGTATGTATCATGACTCCAGCTAGTTGAGTTGTTTCCAGAACTGGGAACAAAACTATATGTCCTAGACTTGGAAATAAAATTCATTCTACTATGCTTTCTTTTACCAGATTGATAAAAAATTCCAGTATTGTATTTTGGGGAAATTTGTTTTCCTAGCATTTGGGTAAGGGTATTTTTACCATTTGTAAAAATTTCTAAGTCACTTTTTTACTTTCTCATTAGACATTTTCAATTCATTGTTTTCTTTGAGCATTTGGCAAATTTTCTCCTTTTCAGTAGTAAGTTCGTATTTAAGAATTGCAGTGAGAGCATGTTGTTTCTTCAATTATTTATATTTATCTTTAAATTAATTGCATGTCTCTTCAAGAATGTTGCAATATTCACACATTTCGTCATTAGTAATATTTTTAGAGTCACTTTCCTCTTCAGAATATTATGAATTATACATAAAAGATTTCAGTGTTACCTCAGATGTGTTTGTCATAAAACACATATCGGCTTTGTTAGCCTGTTCATCATGTGATGTCTCTGAGTTGCTTGAATTATCCTGAGAGGCACTCCATGTTTCATTCATTGTCTTTTTTTATAAGAGTTTGACTGTTTAAACGACTTCTTAGAAGATTGATTAGTTCTCAGTAATCTTAATATATGTTATTAATATTAATTTTGAAGTTATCCTACTAAGACAAATCAGTTATTAATTATTTACAATAATAACTATCAAAGAGAAATTAGAGTTTTCTGGATTATGCAATAAAGCAGTAAAAAAGAGAAGACTAAATTAAACAGCACATCAGATATAAAAAAAGTGGTTCAGTCTCAAGCCGAGACCTAATCCACTCCACTTGGTGATCACCTACCACCAAGAAGTTTATATAAATAAACTTTGATCCACACCCAGGATCGGGGTTAACAATAGTACACAGACTGTCCAAGTCACACATGGACCTCTTCCATAGTTTTCGTGGGTAAACAAAAATAATATCCAGGCCACACAGGGACCACTTCCACAGTTTTCGTGGGTAAACAAAAATAAATAGTTTGGTGTAAGGATTTAGAAGCCATTCAATTTGGCACATGAGTCAGTTTGTGAGTGGAATATATAGAGTACACACACTTCTCAAAAGGTAAGTAAAAGAGTCCCTAAGAGAGACTAGATATGAGTTTATAAAGCTCTAGTGATTTGAATTTTAGTTCTGGACTCCTTCGATTTAGCAGAAATGCTTCTGAGTCCTTCTCTGGTTTTTGTCTTGAAAAATAGAGTGTCACGATTTATCTTGTGTTCTCCATTAGATTTGACAATGTAAAGATGTTCTCTGGATTCCTATGTACTTAGTATGTTCTTCAGCAGATTCAGATTTCATTCATTTGAAAATTGTTTCTTTGAAAATCTTGCAAAAGCGTTCTTCGTGGTCGTGCTCACATGCTTGTTTTTTGTTCTGTATCACGCACTATTGTCATTGGGCACTCTCAACCTTTTATTTTCAAATGCATGGGTTTTTGCCAATAGGTTCTATGTGCTTCGTACCTCATACCTTGTACTATTTCTACAAAGAAACATTAATTATTTTAGATCATTAAAGGCATAAAATATGACTATTAAATAATAAATTGAATGACGAAAAAATAGTTTAAGAAACAATGTCACAGTAAGTTGAAAAAATGGCGTCTCCTTCACAGTGTCTGAGTGTCATGGTTGGAGTGTCATAGTCTGTGTGTCACAGTGTCTTTTCTTCATGGTGTCTTGGTCATATTGTCTGATCTTTATGGTGTCTGGCTAACTGTGTCTGGCTTCACGGTGTCAGGCTTCATGGTGTCAGGCTTCAAGGTGTCTTGCTCACAGTGCCTGGATCACAGTGTCTTGTACGTAGGCAAATAACAATATTCAAACTTAAACAGTAATATGCATGAAATGGATTGAGCTTAACCATTGTAAAGCATAAGTGAACTTGAAACATACATACACATGATTGGATATAATTTATAGGAGTTAACTAGGTTGAATTAGATTTGTGATTATTAAAGAGATTGCGGATCATTAATGAGACTTGTGATAATTAATAAGATTTGTGATCATTAAAACATGAGTAATACACGAGGAGTCCAAAAAAGCTGTCTATTAAGGGAAGTGGATGAAGAACCACAGATACATAAAAATGGACTCACAAAAATATTTCCCATCACATATAAAGGTATTTAACCTATTGTCATTTTTTAGGGTGACCAATTATATATCATAATTTAGAAGATATTAATGAACGTATCTTAAATCTATAAGAGAGTCTTGTAGTATGAAACAATTCATTTCCACTGATTGTGATTAGCCTAATATCCCATCATCTAAAAAAATATGAGATCCTAAGTGTTATTGGGTCTCTAACCCCAACTAGACACCTACATTTATAATGTAGTTATATACCTAGTTATGAATGTGTGAATCGTCGCGAGTTTCTATTTTGAAAAAATAATAGTGATCTCGAAATAAATGATTGTGAAAGCCATTGAACCCCCAAAAGAAACCATCAGGCTAAACCAAATGCACCTTAGTTGTGTATTTTCAATCAAAACATAACAAATTGGTAAGCCTAAAGCAAAATGATTTTACCATGATATCTCTTTCACATGATAAAAAGAGTAGACTATATATTTCTTATTATAATTTTTTTTGTCATCAGGTTTCCCAAGTTGCATATTTTTTATGAAACAAACACATACACCAATATATAGTTTTTAATTTTAGATAAACTATTTTTTGGGGATTTTATCAATCTCAATGATTAGGATTTATTCAATGATTATTAAATGTTTTTGAAACCATTATCATACAATATTATTTTGAAAACACATCCAATATTATTTTCATAACATCTATACAAGTTCATAAACCGCCCAGGAGCCTTTTATTTAATATATATTAAGTTTAAATAATTCATACATGAAAAATCATCAATCAAATTAATAAAATTCTTGTCACCCTTAGTTGATTTCCTGATCATATGATAATAGCCATCTAAGTATATAAACTCAAGAAAGTTCTTTATTTTACTGTCTAAATTCATGGGACTCATGGTCACCATCAATAATTTTTAACATATATCACATGCATTGAATCTTTCATTATTCAATTTTGATAGAATATATTAAATTTGATACATAATAAAATTATCTAATTTAGCATGACCAAAATATAAAATCTAAATATATGCGAAATCCTATTATCTTAAATTGAAGTTATAAAATGACTGTTTTTTGGTTGAAAATATTGAATAAATATCCACTTGTTCACCATCTATAAATTTTGGATATGTCATCATTAATTCTTTTAATGAAAATTGCATTCATTCATAAATTTCCCCATTCATGTATTCACAAAGTATAGAGATGATAAAATGATTTTTCTCTACCCAAGGGCAACAAGAATATCACAATAATAAACAAAAATCTCAATTTTTTTTTTAAATCCTTAATAATTGAGTTGTTATATTTTTTAAAATAAATATCTCCTCTATCAAAACATTATATATAATTAAAGGGTTTCTTCAACAGTCTTGGGTGACAACCCATTTACTAATATAAAATAATTTTTCCCTTTTACATATTTACAATCTCAGTCAACCACAATGGATTTATTTTTATTATTTATATTCATGATAATTCTGATTTATTATTTATATTTTGAAATTACCCTCTAATGTTATGAAACACTCATTGGGGTTGAATATATATTGATCCAACCCACAAAAAGTTATATTATGACAACACAAAGTGTTGGGAAATTTAAACATTTTTGTTGATGTATTCTTGATAAGGTTGTATTAAAATGTGATTAAATATACCCAAATTCATAATCTATATTTGATTAAAACATTTTAATATTATTATAGGACAAATAGTCATTATTTACAAACACTCCACTTCCCTAACATAATATGTCAAACTAGAATGTTTGAAGTTTAATACTTTATTGTAATATTTCAATAATTTTATTTCACATTATATTTGAAACTATCTATATATCTATAACCTCCTTATATATTGGATCATCCTCCTTAAACATTTATAATATCATAGTACTTAACATAAAATTTTTAACTGCCAATATCCAATTAATTTTGTGTTTTTCACAACAATGTGATTTTTCATCTTTATACATCAAGGTTATTATGTTTTTCCATTTCATATTGTTATTTAAACCTTTTTATAGAAATATTTAATGAAAAATATGATAGTTCATACCAATTTTAGATTATAATACAGTTTTATAGTAGTATTAATAATTATTTCATCGTATGTAGAATAATAAAAAATTTCCATGATAATCTTTCAAAATTTACATTACACTATTTTCAAGTAATTTTAATATTTAAACAAAATAATGTCAAGGAAATTCAATTATTCAATTTATGTAATGAAATTTATTATTTTAATATAATTAATATTTCCTCTTACATAAAGAATTTTATTGAGATCATCTATCATTCTTAAAAATTATATTTGCAACATACACTAATATTTAGTGTTTGATTCATCAACAAGAATTATTAAATAAATAATTATAATTATTCAATATTTTATTTTTAATTTTCAATCATCTTATATTATTTTATGTTGTATATGATATCAATACATAATTGGAAAATCATTAGTGTTTCCTCATAAATGATCTCCTATTTACTTGTAATTTATAATTCTATTTCACTAGATAAATCATTTGATTGATATTAATCATACATATTGGCATATAGACAATCATTTCATTCCATATTATTCATATCATTTACATTTCTCATTATAATATCTCCAATCATGTTTGGAGAGAATGTTATTCAACATTGAATCCTTTCCCATTCCACTATCTATTATTAATTTACCTTCATTATGAACACTTAACAATTGTTTTATGCTTGATTCTATTTTATATTGATCATTTTTATCTTCTCACTTTTCCTTGATGTGGAAAATAGTGGGAAAATGTCCAATCATTCCAAAATTTAAGTATTCAATGTAAAATACCCATTTTACTTAAAATTTTCTCATTTCATTAATTTAGTAATGAATAAAATGATCATATTAATGTTCATAGTAGAATATTAATTTTATGATTACCCATTAGTTGAATTCATTAAATAAATGGTCATTGAGATTTTATAAGATTGAATATCTATCTATTTTCCAATTTTCCCTTCCTTTTTAAGGTTTTTACCATCCCTTTATACAATGGAATCCATACATTATTGAGCATATAAATTGATGTATAATCCATTAATTGATCCACTACTTCTTATAATTTCTCAAAAAATATATTTTTTATAATTAATAATAATTTTTTCATAATGGTTAAATCCATATGAATTATTCATATAATCACAGTGAGAACAAAATGTTTCTAGATCATTTAAAATATTCATACATTGATTTGTTTTTACCCCCCAAATTTCATATAATTGAAAATAATGTTTTTATTCATTACTCGTAGACTTTCATAATTCACATATTAATATTGTAATGTTTTTTCAAAATTCCATTCACTATTTTAGATCCCATCAATTATTTCATCTCCTTCTTGATGATGGATGAGATTAATACGTTGCGTTTTCTCAAATTATACTTAATATTCTTTATATATATTTATTTCTACCAACCTCAATAATGTTAACACTATTCTTAATGACATTAGGAATTTATATTTCATGGGATAGATGATATGGAATCATGATTTATCCATAAATTAAAAAAACATCCATTAATTATGGAATCATCCTTTTTGTAAAAATAATTTATTCTATATATATAAAATCATTCATAATTTATATATAGTAAGAAATTCCATAGAAACATAAGAATAGCATTTTCTCATATATTAATTGGTATATACTAAGAAGTCGTAATAATAAGCATTGAGTTGGTGTGAATTAGTGAAAACCAAATAAAAAATTCCATTTATTATTAGTAACATTATCAAGCTAGTTAACAATTAAATTCTATAATGAAATCAATTTACAATGATATGAGATAGATATTGAAATAAAATAAACAAGATATAAGTGATTTTTTATGAGGTTTATTTACAATTTCTATTGGGTGGTATATTATTATGTTATAATTATTTCAATATTTCATCCCATTTCATGAACACATACCTCTAAAGAGACCTCAATGTATTAAGAGAGATATTGACCCCAAATTCCACCCTCTAGTAGGCACCAGTTTGGTGACTATCACCAATGATATATAAATATCATAAATGGTAAGCATTGACCTATATAATAAATATGACCAATAGATAGTAAATCATCAACCAATGAAATATATTAAATAATATAAAAAGTAAACTAAAAACATATCATAATTCATGAAATAATAAAATAGATACATATAAAAATCTTCAAATGAAAGCTACAAAGATATAAAAATAAAATATATGGGAGAGATATCACAACTCTAAATGTTCAATCCAATAATGTTAATCACAATCTGTGAAGTCCTCCTAGAAACATAAAAATCATTTTATATATATGTGGGGTGAGAATATAATTATACTCAGTAAGAAATAAAAAGCCTCTAGTTCACATATGAAAGAGGTATACTGATGATTTCGTGAGAAAACAGTAAAACCAACATCACCTAATGAATGGAAATTCGGTTATGAATTCTCTTACCACTTTGTAATTAGTCCAACCATATTACCCTTATAATTAATAATAATAAAATGAAACATTTAATAAGATTAAAATAAATATATTAATGATATTATATATCAAATTTCATTATAGATACACCATACACAAGAATTAAGTGGTGAACAAGGAATATCTCACAGAAATAAAAGTGAGATGAGAAACCCCTAAACTTATGTTTGAAAGTGTTCTAAAAATGTACTTAATGTATAAGATAATCAAATTAGATTTATTAATTACTTAAGCTAGAACTTATTTAACATATATTTTATTTATTATAATATTATTATGTTCATTTATGGAAATTTTAAATCTTAAAGATTTCAATTTCATTATTTTGGGAGAGTTCAATTTCTTGGTTTTTATGATCAGTTCACTTATATACCGGTATAGAAGTTCATGTAAAATGATAATAATTCTCCATAATTGAAATTATATGTTATTAATTGACTTAAAGAAGTAAAAATGGTCTTATATATCATTTTTTATATGTTATGTGGATTATTCATTTTATAAAATGTCAATGAAAATGATTTAATTTATTTTAACGGTTTTTACGACTATCACATACTTAAATAATTTTATTTAATATAATGTTTATATATTGGTTATAGATAGTATATAACTTATAATATGTATAAAAAATATACTCAGAAAATAATAATGGTTTTATGATAATCCATTAAGGCAGTAACAAAAAATGACAACATGTCGTCGAATAAGGGAGTGAATTGACACCTCACGGATGATGTTTTCCTTTTTAGAATTAAAAAGAGAAGAGAGGAGAATTGATGGTTTATATTACATTAACATAATAAAATTAAATTATATATATGATATTGTAGTTATAATTCCTATTTGAATATGGGGAGGTGAGGAGAGGACGTGAAAAAAATTAAATTAATAGAGAATGAGGGAAGGTTTTACCTCTTGAGGGCCGTCTCCTTGAGAACCTTCTTAAGGAACTTGGAAAATGAATTTTGGTGATAAGAAAAATAATAGAATACGGAGAAGATTTTTAGGAGTGTAATTGGGAAAAATATAACCAAGATACAAAAATTATAATTTGTGAGGATAGGAGGTGTTGAGAGGCGGAATTTATAATGGTGGAGAGGGGTGTTATTAGATTATTTTATTCATTAGATTATTATTTTGGCTCCAGACAATCAATGGTGTTGACTAGTGTGACTATTTATAGTAAATATTTCATGTGGTTATTAAATAATGGTGCTTAGATCAACCATAAACCATACAAACTAAAACAATCATGTATTGAGTTTTCAATTTGAAAGATCGTAAATTATTGTATTTCACTATTCAAAAAAAAATCAACTATTTTAGAAAAATCCCAAATATTCACCAAAACCATTTTTAGATGTGTATAACTAAAAAATGGAATCCATTTTTTTAGAATAAGTCAGTAAATTTGATAAATTATATTTCAAATAAAATCATCATTTATTAAAAAAAATACAGTTTTTAATATTATAACTGATTTTACGACACTTTGAAAAATTAATTATAGTCTCATAAAATTATATTATAATTGTAATAAAACAAAATACTAAATTATGAATTTATTTTATGAAAAAATATTTTCTTTTAAAAAATTATATTAATTAAAATATTGTAAACAAACATTTATGTTTTTAAAAAGTATGAACACTTAATTTTTAAATTTTTAAAAAATTATCTACTTATTACTTAACATAAATATATCTAATTTTCCTTAATGAGGTACCTAAATTTTATTTATAATATAATATTTTAAGTTATTATTCTGATGAATATATTAATATTTCTAATGTTCGCAAAACTATTTTAATGATTTTGTTCATATTTAATAGTATATAGATATTTTCAACTCATTGTTTCACTTAACATAAGTTATTGAAGATGTTAAATTCAAAACTGACATGCCTTAAGATTTAGAAGTGTTAAATTATCCCGTCCTTTAATAAATTGTGTCCTAAAAATTTAAACTTGTGATTGGTAATCGTCGAGTTCTCAATTTAAAATACCATTTAAGAAATACCACAACTTCAATGGGGTTAGTAAAACTTCATCTCAAATAGAAAGAAAAGGCAATGTGATGGCCCCTACAAAATTTTCTTTCTATATAGGAAAACAATAGCGGGAAGTGAAAACACGAGAATAGAAAATAATTACAACTATCATGTTCTAATGGAGAGTGATATAGAACATGGTCATTAGAAATTTTACCATTAAAAACCCTTAAATTTTTTATTGGTTTAATTACTATTTATTTCCTAGTGATAAAATTCAATGGATAATGGTTTTTGTCCCAAAATAATTTTCCTAGAGTTAAGGGTTTATATTAAAATCTTTAGAATAACTTGAGAAAATAAATAACTTCATTAATTTCCATGTCATTATCTCATCCTTTTGTTGTGCTTTGATCTCTCTTCACTTCATTTATTAAACCTGAAGATGGATATTCAAGACAAATTTTTATTCCTCCAGAACTTTTATTAATCATAAGATCCAGAATTCATTCCTTCATCATTTAAATGTTCACTAAAAACAAAATTGTTTACATATGTTATAACATATGATAAATTATACTTTAATTTTAATCAATAATATCCTTAATCCATTACATAAGTAGTTATAATTAAGACTCATCTAAATTAGGCCCTTCCAAATTCAAAGACCAAAAATATAGAATTAAGGTCACCAAATTTCCAAAATCAACTTAACATAATATTTCCCAAAATATTGTAACTTGTATTTTCATATACCAAATATATCAACACCTTAATATCTTTTAACCCTTTATGAAACATGATTTCATCCAAGAGTAAAATCTATGGTTATTTAATATATTCCTTAAATCTAAACATCTATTAATTCAAACATTACATAAACCATCAATAACTAACCACCTTCATGGTCACAAATACTATACCGTAAGTATATATTTCTTATTATCTCAATATAAATAACATATTTAAGGTTTACTTTTAAAAGACAAGTTTTTCTAAATGATGAAATTACAACAGAATCAATTTTCTTGATTCCATGTGCTACAAATCACATGCTTCCAATTAGTTAAATAATAAGTACTTGATTATAGTTCTTATATATCTCAGTATTCTTATAAACAAAATATACTTTTTAGAATAATTTTATAACATAATTTTTGAATCCAAAAATGAAAATACATTAATTATTCTGCTTTAACTGTAGTAACAACATAATCTTAATCATGATCCCTTTTCTTCTTCGGAGAAATATTCCTTTAACACTTGGTATATTCATTTTTTAGTGCCCCGTCTCCTTATAGTTGAAGCATTGGATGTATTATTTATTTATTTTTCAATCATGAGCCTTGTTGACCTTCTCTACATAGTTTTAGAAAAATTTCATTCCCTTCATGAAAGGATCATGTTGTTTACTTACACACTTATCACATGTGGGAAAATCCTTCTTTCCCGTATTCCCTTTATCCACCATCTTATCTATCATCCTCTTCTTCTCTTACTTTCTTTCAAAGAAATAAAATATGGATAATTCTTTCTCTATCATGATAAAAATCATACAATATCATCATATGATGTGAATGTTTGGGAAACTAGTTCCCTTTGAAGGATTTGTATCAATGAAATGATAAATATTACTCTGGATTATATACATAGTCAACAATGTTTCTAGATAACCTCGTAATGTTAGCTTTATACATAGAAACATTTTCTTCTTCTTTTCGTGTTAGACTTAATAATTATCTCTATATAACCACTATATGTTCAGGAGGGAAATATTTTTCCATGAAAATCTCCTTAAATCCTCCTATTCCCCATTCTCAATTTCGTCATCCTCATTTTTGTTTCCATTTAATTACCACCGTTGATCCATATCTACCAAAATATGATAAACTATCATGAAATCCTTATCCCTTTCATTACATACCAAAACAATAAATATATTACCTATGAAACTTATCCATTTATTAGCTAAAAATGTTTTTTTAGTCCTCTGTAATAATGTATGATGTTTTCGCATGAAGAAATATAAAATTGTTACACAACATTAAGGATCAAGATGCTCCATATAGGTAAGGTTATTTCTCATTACGTAAGTTAGTTTTCCTAGTATAGTTATAATTTTTTTAGCTCCATTTTTAGCTCAAACTCTAACATCATTATCTTTCATATAAGGTAAATCCTTAATCATCAAACGAGTGTTGACATAGTTTCCATTCCTTCCACTAGGATTTATTTCTAAAAAATGGAATACACTTGATTATGTAATGAAATTATAAAACATAATGTATATTCTAAAACTAGTGAAACATTGAACAAAAATTGAAAATTTAGTTATAAGTAATCTCTAGATCATAATATTGGTTACTTTGGGAATATTATCAAAGTATGTTATTGGTCCACACTTCACTAATCGATGTTTTTATAAATCTTATTTCCAATGTTTCTACTAAACCTCTTCTAATACCACTATAAAGACCTTGAACCTCATATCCAAGATCCAATACCTTGAATTATTATGTTGGCACTAAGAACAAGCGATCACATCAAAAATGAATGAAGATTTTAGTATCTTTTTAAAACTTGATACATACACGATTTTTAAATTAAAATTTGAAATATAAAATAAAACATAGTTAATCCTATGAGAAAACCAATATTCTCCCAGATTAACCTTTTATATCAGTTATAAAAAACATCTTAACATACTGGGGAAAATTTAATCATAAGAAAGGGGTGATATTATATGCTCAGTATAGAAAATAATTCAGTAAAAGCAATCATTAATAATAATAAACAATAAGGAAATATTAATAATTAAAAACACATTCTATTAAAACAAAATCATGAAAATAATATAGAAGGAATAAAATAAGATTATATATTTCCGTATAAATAATTTCATGGGAATGAAATTTAAACATGGATATTATACTAGTCGAATAATCACATGAATTACCAATAACTAATATCATAATGAGAATTGAATAATGTGATGCACTTAAAACATACCATAAAGGCATTGGTAAGGATGACTACATAAATAGTTAAGGCCTCAGCCAAAACTTGATCTATTTTTTCTCTTGAGACCAAACTATGCATCAAGAGGCTATAGAGGGAAACTTCCATCACTTACTATGTCTAATTCATTCCTCATATGTAATTTGTGAACCATAGGAAACATATACATTCATATTTTATGTAGTATATGAAATATTAACAACAATCCGAAAACAATAAACATAATTATAAACCATCCCATGTAATATGATGAGTGGTATCAAATTAGCACATCTACACTGAAACTTACCATAAATGAATAAATAAATTATGACAGATGGTATTATAAGAAATAAAACATAATAAATCAGAGGATTAAACAAATGATGTTGAGATATATACTTTAATAAGTTCAAAGAAAAATTCTTGAGGAAAATACTATTTTTTTACTTGGAAATCGATTGTTTTTAAAAAGTTTTCAAATCCTAAAGGGAAAAAATTATTTCAAAATAAAATTTTAAAATGGTAACAGAAGCTTAAAATATTAAGGCATCATGAAAGTGGGAAATTATCTCATTTGATTATATGTTTTTTAAAATATTAAATTTAAATTTATAAAAAGAAACATTTATAAGAGTATATTTAAAAAAAAGTCATCTATAAATATCATATTATTGATGTGAGTATTAATCATATGAATCCATCAGCTATATATCAACCTAAAATAAGTTTATATACAACATGAGATAACAAAGATTCATTTCACATATAATTATTTAATTAAATAATAATTGGAATATATGTTTAAACTAAGGAATTGTAATTTGGTTAATAATTCCATTACCACTTTGTAATCAATTGAACTGTATGCCCCATAAAATTTATAATCATCAAATGAAAAAATTTATCTCATTAAGATAAATTGATTCATTATATTTTATATAAAAGAGATGTATACATACATTTTAGACAAGAAATAAGTGGTGACTAAGGGATATCTCATAGAAATAAATGTGATATGCCAAACCCCTTACCATATGTCTGAAAGTGTTTTAAAATTTATCTTAATTTCTAGGATAAACAAATTTTATTAACTAATTACCTAATTAGTAGTATCTTCAAAATATATTATCTTTATTTAAATTTTATTATGTTCATTTATGTCCATTTTTATAATTCATATAGTTCAATTTCATTATACTAAGAGTCATCTTTTTCTTTGGGTTTATGATTGGTTAACTTGAATATAAGTATAGAAGTTCATATAGAATGAGAATAATTCTAAATAATTGAAATTATATGTTATTAATGAATATATAGATTTCAAAATGGTCTTATATTAATTTATTTTGTATATTTTGAGGATAATTTATTAAATTAAATTTTAATTAAAAATATTTAATTTATTTTTGCGGTTTTTACGACCATCATATTCTTATATCATTTTATTTAAAATCATGTTTATATATTTGTTCCCAAATAGTATATAACTTAAAATACGTATAATAAAACATGCTTTAATTATAATAATTGTTTTATGACTAGACTTGATAGTGGTAATTAAAACTGAAAGTCATCATCCATGAAGACAGTGAATTGACACCTCATGGACAATGTTTTATTTTTTAGATTTAAAAGAAGAAGAGAATAGACTTAATGATGGATATTCCACTAAAATAATATTATTATAGTATATATATGATACTAGAGTTATAATTAATCATTATATAATGGTAGGTCTGGAGAGAATAAGAATATAAAATAAATTAAAAGTGAATAAGGGAGGGGTTTACTTCTTGAGTGTCGTCTCATAGAGAACCTATTTATAAAACATGGAAATGGTCTTTTGGTGAGGCCAAAAATACTAGATCACGAGGAAGAGACTTGGGAGAGTAATTGGTGATAATATAGTATATCTCACAATATTTAAAGGTGTTATGAGAGAGGTGGTAATGGGTGGTATATATAGTGGATGAGAGGGGTGTTTTTTAAATATTTTATTTATTAGTCAATTATTTTGGCTCAAGACTATGAATAGAATTGATTCTTGTGATTATGTACTATAACTAGTGAAAGTTATTTAAAAAAAATGGTGCGTACATATTTCACACACCATCCATGAATAACAACATTTATGTATTTGAATTATAATTTTAAATACCATAAATTACCATATTTCACTATTCATAAAATATCCACTATTTTTGAAAAATCCCAAAAAATCACCCTAACCATTTTTTGACATGATGAATTAAAATTTTCTCCATTTTATGCATGTTTAATTAAACTCATTTTATTAATGTTTTAAGTACCAAATTGATATAGATGAAACTACCATTGATTTCACATCTATGACTGTCAGGATTTGGACTGAATGATGGAGTAGGTTACCGCATAGATTAAGAGAATTTGGAATACACACAAATGAATGTAGTTTCATGCAATTGAATCCTAAAATAAATTTCAATCATTATCATGTGGGATGAAGGATAAATGAGGAACAATTTACCATAGCCTATTATAAGATTTAAAATTAAATATAAAATATATACTAGATGTGGAATGGGGATCTAATATTGAACCCCAACAACACATGAAGAATGAAAAACAAATAAAACTTTTTAACAAAATCACTCCCTTGATGGGCCCATTCCAACTATCATGATACCCAACAATAGAGGGCATTGTATATTATATATTGAATAGGTGGATCAAACTGTTAAAATTTCTTATTTCAATGGATAAGGATCCATTATGACAGTCATTAAATAACTAGGATAATGGGAATGTAAACAAATAATAAAATATTATATAAATTAGACATAATTAAATAAACATTAAAGAAAAAAGCATTTAAATAAACCCTAAACACTATGGAATTTTCCCTGGGAATTAAAGTTTTAGGGAAATTCAATATCCTAAGTTGAATGATATATTAAAAGTATTTGTGGGAAAATTTAACAAAATAATGAAACTAATAAATTTACATAATAAAATTCAACATGTTGGAATTTATGTTGAAAATCCACTAATATGAATAATTTAAAAATAATGGGTTAAAATAAAAATTTCAATTATAAACTGATGATAAAAAATTCAATTCAATACCCACACATTAATAATTAATATAGGTAATGAAAAAAAATTCTCACAACCACACCCCTCTATGCCTCTATCATATATTTAAAAATAATACCGTGAAAAAACATCACTATTTTTTTACAAAACATATCCTTCCTTAAATTATCAATTCTTCACACATAAATTTTATTATGACACTTGATTCATAGATTCTCATTCTTAATATATCAATCAATCCTCCACTAACAATGAATTTTTTAACCAAAAGTCTATTGATGCTAATCAAGCCTCACATCAATGTTCCAAACCCTCATTGAATCCAATATACATCCCTCAACACCACACTTTGTTCCTTTGAAGATATACACATATTAAAATAGTGTGTATACCATTATTTTAAAAATAGTAAATTGATATAACCATATATTTATAATTTCAAAATACAGAAAAAATATCTTTATCATTATAAAAAAATCATATCTCACAATGCATTAAATACCCTATTTTAAAACACTATATTTTAATTAAAAAATACATATGGGATAAACTCTAACAATTCAATCTCTTCAATCTAACAAAGAAGGATATATAATTCCATAATATTTTTTGGAATGATAATTTGTTATAATCACAAAAATAAACATACTATATTAAAAGAGATAATGTTCATTTTTTATACTGACCAATAAATGAGAGCTTCCCTATAACCATATTATATAAAATGATGTCTTCATCATAAATATAATTTCACTATCAGGATAAAGAATACTAGAGACATAAAAAATGGCTCCCACAAGATATTGATTAATATATAATCTACATATCCTAAAGAAGATAATTCATCCACCTAGTCAATATCCTCTGATAAAACAATAACATTATTATCATATAAATCTAAATCTACAAGGATATAATTATAATAATTGAAAAAAATATCTTGTTGTGATAATCCAAAAAGAAAGGGAATTATTGGTAATATATGGAAAACATATCTGAATCCAATTAAATAAATAAAAGTATTCAAACAATAAAATGGCATTACAATCATGAAAGGAAACATATTCTACCAAATGTTTTCTAAATATTTCCCTCTATATACATTACATCCCTCATCACACACCTTTAACTGAGTCGATTATATCATGTTAATCATCCCAACATTCATATACACCACCAATAATCTTAAAACTTTTATATTTCATTAATAGAAAACCTCTTTAATACATTATTATTAGGAAGAACAACTATATAAGATATATTGTGTATGGTTTCAACACAGTTCACATCCATGGACATTAGTGTAAAACCTATATCCAGAGTGATAGGTATTTCACCAACATGAATAAAATCCGAAATATATCTATTTCCCATATTCTACACAAAGAATCACACTCTTCATAATAAAAAATAACCACTTTTGTGTTATATAGTCTAAATCTATTGAATATACTACCCATTCTATATATGGATCTAACACATTATAAAAAACACTAACTAAAATTAAACACCATTATCCTTTAATGTATTGATGTTTTTATTCCTAGAATATATGTATTGAATATTTTTTTATTTAATAAGATTATTTTTTCAAGATTTATATATCTTATTGAAAATACTCTCCTTGTCAATATTGAAGTACAAAATATTTTCTATTATTGTTGACTTGTCTCTTGGATTCTCATTCCCATGTGAATCTCTTATTTTACCAATATATTCATTCTAAACCACAATAACCCCTAAATTGAAGTATAAAAATGTTATATATTCATTATTTCATCATTTAGAATTACACTTTGGCTGTCTTTATTAAGCCTGTTTCATGAGGTGTTTAATTTTTCAATGTTATTTTAAATGTTTCTTTAGAGTATTATAAAATAATATGATGAAATAAATCATTTATATTATCCTAAAACATGGTACCCCTTAAAAAAACTAGAAATAAATACACTATTATGTGTTCTTGTAATATTATAGAGTAATCCTACCATTACATCACAAATACATAATCTTTTTGATTAGATATATATTTTTATGCATATCTTCTTATCATAAAATTACTCGAGATTCAGATATAATTCATATTCATGTGTATACCATTCAGTATTCTTTTAATGATATCATAAATCTAATCTTTGATATATCCAGATACTTATGAGATCTACAGATCCAATTACTTATCTTATTTAATAGTTTTCTTCATTAAAGTAAACAATTTTTTGTGAATGTTGATGATGAAAAATAAATCACATATGATTTTATTATGTGATTAATAATTCAACCAAATTTCAAAAAATAATTATAATCTTATAAAATTCCATAATTATATTAATATGTTTCAATGTAGAACCATTTTATATGATATAAATTATTTGTTACATTCCGGGTCTTAGGAAGAAAATCCACTATAAAGTGATTATTTTAAAATCTAATGAAACAATCAAAGAATGAAATGTATAGAATAAAAAATAAAACTATTGAATTAAAAGGGAAGACCCCAATAATATATTCGATTATTCTAAAATGCATTCCAAAAAATAAAATGTAAAAAATTCAAATCAATGATGAACTTAAACCAAAATCCATCACGTATTTAAAATCTTTCATTATCAATATGTGAAAAAGCATCTCTATCATATGAAAAAAAGTCACAAACTGTATAACAACCTTGCTCTTTATTTCACATTAATACATGATTTATTAAATTAAATTACCCTTAATTCAAATAAAATTATAGAGATGTCTAGTTTATTTTTTAATTAGGTACACTACATGACAATTTAAAAAAGTAAATAATATCATCTTTATTGAAATCTTCAATAACATGCTCGCACATTAAATTTCATGGGATAACCTGGAGACATACACAAAATAGGGGTGATCTATAAATACCAATAAGGTAATAAGAATGGAATAAGTTAATAATTGTTATAAAATGGGCATATCAATGGGTAATAAAATGAGAGTGAATAATAAGGCATGATATAACATGATAATCATAACATGGGAAATTTGGAAATTACTTAAAACACCGCATAATAAACATTGGTAAGGATAACTACCAAGATATCATGATAGAAAAAAGTCCTATAATCGAATAATGTTTAATCCAAAAACCAGTATAACATCTCAGGAGACTAAACATTACCCATTGTATTGGAGTGCTATATAATTATGTGTGCAACCAGCACTTTCATTTCATTGTAATGATTTAGTGTGCCATATAGATCATAAAACATAGATTCATTCATCATAATAATCTATTCAATGATTTAAGAGTGTGAAATACATAATTGTATTTTCAACTTATTATAATTATTAGTTTATAAAGTTGAATACCCTTGGGAAAAAAGGGTATGTCATTCACAACATAATTGTTTTGGCATGGAAATTTGTGGGGAAATTTTAGTAGCATAACAAAATCGCTTAAAAATTCATAAACAAGGTTTTATGAGAGATACATTGGTCTCTAATAATGTTAAAATCAATTGAATACTAAGGGGATATTAATAACATATACCATCATGATTAAATCAATATAAGGACCGAAGGTAAAGAAGATACTTGAATAAATATGAGAAAGGAAAAGATCCCTTACTTGAGTGTGTGACTCCAAATGCTTGGGAGGGGCTTCATGATAGCTTGTGGGTGCCTTGAGAGGGATATAGAGAGTAGAGGTAAGATTATGGAATATATACAAGTATTTTAGGTGAGGATAAATTGGAGCTTGTGTGGGATTATATAGGAAATGATGGGGATTTATATATTATATAGGTCTTATACTTTACATAATAAAATAACGAAAACCCAAAAACATACCATGGTTTATTCCATTGGTTTCTACAAAATAAGAGTGGATATAATTATTTTTTGAAGAATAGGTCTTTACATTAAAAAATAATGTCTTTTCTTATGTGGAGGTGAGTCAAACTCTTAAATAAATGATTTTAAAACCTTTAAATAGATTAATGACATTGGAGGATTCATAATGGATTTATAAAAATAATCAACTAAAAAAAATATATTATTATTTTAAATTGGAAACACAAATTAGTCATGGATACCGTCTTTAGTATTTATTAAATCACATTTGGGATATTTTGATGTCATAATACATAAGGTATATTTATACAGTATTTAAATTTTAACAAAAAACTCGATTATCTCAAAATATTATGAAAAAATAAATATTGGATAATTTTAATGTTATGAATCCAAAAATAATATTCATTTTATCTATATATTTTTCTAAATATTTTAATATTTACTTTTAAATTAAAATTTACATTTATTAATAAATTCCTTGTTTTTTGACAATAACAGATTTGAACCCTTATTAAAATTACATTTAAATTCACAAAAATTATATGATCAATTATATTAAATGAAAAAACTAGTGATTAAATTTTATTAAAATTTTATATATTTTAAAAAACATTAATTACTCAAAATATATTCAATAATTGAATCTTAATATTACTAAAAAATAATTTTTCATGTTATTGTATCAAAATAAAAATCATTTATAATGTAAAAATAATAGGATGATAATATATTCATTATTCTATAAAAAATAATATATATACTAATATTTCTATATTGTCGATAAATATCCCTTTAATTCACCAACAAACACCCAAATATTAATGTGAATGATGTTGATACATTCATGGGGTGGTTTGGTGAACATGGTTTGGGTCATGATCTCGATGAGATTTAACTTCTCATGTAAAAAGATTCCCTCAAGAATAAGTTATTGGATCTCATATTCTTCATGGTCTTGGTCAAGGTAAAATCCCAGAGATTCTATCTCCCTCAAATGCTTTGATAAATGGGCTTCATAGGGTACAATCCTACACGTGGAGGCCATTACTTTCATTTTTCTATGTCAATTGGGTTTTTTAAAAACCTATATTTATAATAATCATGTGAACACTATTCAATAGATTCATTAAAAATCATACTGATTAT
This sequence comes from Viscum album, assembly GCA_963277665.1. Classification (NCBI taxonomy): domain Eukaryota; kingdom Viridiplantae; phylum Streptophyta; class Magnoliopsida; order Santalales; family Viscaceae; genus Viscum; species Viscum album. Next base: position 744,548,498 of record OY728129.1, on the reverse strand, counting down.
TAACGGTCATTTTAATCCAATAGGATATAATAATGATAAATGGGTAGATGAGTTCTCTACAGCTATATTACATAATAAGACATTTAATTAAATCATAATAGTAATTTTATTTAAAACAGTTCAGGTCATTACAACCTTTCCCCTTAATAAATTTTACCATCTACATTTTATTTTCCCAAACTAAAATACATAATATTAATTATGAGACATCACTTCCTCTAGTTCCCACCTCTTGTCTTCAAATTTTTTATTTCTCCAAAGAACATCGACAAGATACATTGTCTTATTTTATAGAACATTTTCTCTATGATCTAAAATTTTAATGGGATGATCTTCATGAGAAAGATCATTCTCCAATGTTACCTCCTCTAGACTATATATATATGAGGGGTCTGGTATTTACTTCCTCAAGATGGATACATGTAATACATCATGTATTTTATATAAGTTAGGTGGGAGTGAAAGTCAGTAGGTTAATGCTCTAATGCGATCAAAGATCACAAATGGGATGACGTATCCTAAACTAAGATTTCCATTCTTCCAACATATCATCACTTTCGTCCATGGAGAAATATGGAGGAATAACATGTCCCCAAAATAAAACTCTAGTTCTCATCAATAATTTTCATCATATCTCTTCAATTGACTTTTAGTATCTTTGATGTGTTTCTGAATGGTCTTAAAATTCTGCTCATTTCCTTGACCATTTTAGGAACTAGAATATTTCCTTTCACAAAATAATCCCAACATGTAGGTGTAATACACCTCTTCCCATAATGATATTCATAGGGATCCATTTTGATGATTTAGTGGGAGCTATTATTTTATGAGAACTCAACGAGAGTAATAAATTTATCTTTTCCTACTTTGAAATCAATTGATCATGCTCTCAAAATTTCCTTGTTTTTTTTGATAGTCCTCTATGATTGTCCATGATTTTGATGGTGATAAGTTGTGTTGAAGATTAACTCCATGTTTAGAGCATGTTAGAGACTTTTCCAAAACTGTGAGGTGAATCTTGGACCTCGATTGGATATAATTGATAATGGTACTCCATGCATCATCACCACTTCTCTGACAAATATTCGTACAAGTCGATACAGTGATAAGTCCTCTAAAATCAAAATGAAGTGTATAGTATTTGTAAGTTGATCCAACATTATTCATATATCAATGTTTCCCTTGGATTTCATTGGATGTCTGATGATGATGTACACAATGATGTTTTACCATTTCCATGTTCGTATGGGTAATAGTTGCATCATCCACAAATATTTCTTCCTCTTAGACATAACTTGTTGATATACTATTCACATTGATGTATATTTAGAAATATTCTTATTCATATTGTCCCTCCAATAGTTATCTTAGAGATCTCAATACATATTTTTACTTCTTAGGTGAATTGGAAATATTGAACTATGTGCATAATCCAATAGTTCATTCATTAACACAAGATTTGATGATACATATAGTCATGATCCAAATCTCACAACTCATTCTTCATTAACACTGATCTATGAGGTTTTACATTTTTTTATAGTTTCTAATTCCTTTTAAATTACCACATTATCCCTTTGATAATCCTTTATCATTTCTAAAATACACAGTTGAAAAATCATTGGTTAAAGTATTGATAATTTTCCTTTCTTTATGATTCCCAAGTCCATCAACTTCAAATCTAAGAAGGTATGATCCTTCTCTACTCTCATAAATTATAAAATTTATGGATCCTTTCTATATAGAGAATCTTCTACTTTATTCTCTTTCCTAGGATGTTTTTGAAATGAGAAGTCATAGTCCTTGTTCAGTTATAACCATCATCATTGGCTCATATTCATCTCTTTCAATGTGAATATATACTTAAGTATTTTTCATCTGTATATATTTCACACTCCTCCCCAAAGTGATAATGCCACCATATTTTCAAATCAAATATTACTACATCCAAATCCAGATCATGAATTGGGTATTTATTATCATGAACATTCAACTTCCATAAGGCATATGCAAATAATTTTTCATTCTTCATTAACACACATCCCAAGACCTTCTTCGATGCATTGCTGAATACCACGACACATTCTCCACTAGTGGGAAGTGTGAGTACAGGTGTAGTTATAGTTCTCCTTTTCAAATCCTTGAAACCCTATTCACATAAAATATTCTAATGAACTTGGATCCCTTCTGATTTAGCTTTAAAAGAGTGTTTGAAAATCACAATACATTTCTCAAAAATAGGTGATAATACCTAGCCATACAAAAGAAACAACTGATATATGTCACAGATATCTACCTTATCCATCCTTCAATTTATTCTCTCTTCGAATGGTCAATAGATATCCCATTTACTATTATGATATTCTCAAAGGAAGGGACTTCCTTCATGCAGAACTCACATTTGTTTTTAAAATTTGCATGAAGATTCTTTTTTTCATAGGATATTTAGCACAATGATCAGATGCTTCTCATTCTCCTCCTTTATTTTAGAGTATATTATAATTTCATCTATAAATACAACCAAAATATATTCAAGGTAATCTCTACATACTCTCTTCATTATGAACCTAAAGATTAATAGAGCATTAGTGACTCCAAAAGGAATTACTATGAACTAATAGTTCATATACCTTATACAAAAAGAATTATTTAGGATATCATCCTTCTTCTACATTAAATGGTAATATCCCAACCACAGATCCAACATGGAGGATAATTTTTCTCCACATAACTGATTGAAAAAGTCATAAATCTATGGTAGATGATACTTTTTCCTCATCATAATCATGTTAAGTTTACGATATTCAATGCAAAGGCACATTGGACAATTTTCCTTCTTGAAAAAAGGGATTGGTTCATCCCATGGTTAAGCACTTGAGTGTATGAACTGTTTATTCAGATTATCCTATAGTTTTTTCTTCAGCTCTTCTAGTTCTAAAACATTTATTATCTATGGATTTTTGTATAATGGTAACACCAAACGTATAATCTAAATTGAAAATTCAACTTCTCAGTTAAGAGAAAGACTAGAAAATTCCTCATGAAACATATCATCATATTCCCTCATAATAGGAATGTCTTCGGGGATGGTTATTTCCATAGACTTAATAATTTGATCTAGATATGATTTATTTTAGGGAAATAACATACATGATTTATATGTTTTTTTTGAAACAATATTCACCCTACTCATTCTACTTGTATAGAATTTGGGGTTGATTTACAATACAGATAGTTCTTTCCTCTTTTCAAGAATTTCTGTTTTCTCTATATAGGGAAATCCAATCCATGCCTAGAATTACATCAACTTCCACCAAGGAGAGTGTGACAAGGTTACCTGGTAATTTGATCCCACAAATTGTCATAGGAGAAGAGTTATATACTTAGGATGAAATAATTTCCCCATTTACCAATTTTATTTACAGTACTACTTTAATTATTTGTGGTGGTTGTTGAATAATTATACTAAACATTAATGATATCAAGGAATGCGTATAACTATAATATAAATGTAAATTAACTATTATTTAATGAATAAATAGCATGAATATCACTACGTGATTATCTAGATCCTCCTCAGCTATTGTGATGGAAAAAGATATCCCTTTCTTCCGTGGAATTTGTTGGTTGTCTCAGAAAATCCTTTCCTTAGTGCATTGGTTTGAAATGTTCATTGGATCCTTATTGCTGATGAAATGAGATATGAAATGGGGTTGATTAGAGAATTTCATTACTCCATCGAATTATAGTGTTTCTCTTGTTGGAAATTGTTATCTAGGTGTCCTTCATTCCATCACATAAACCATTTCATTTCCCCCCTTAGGAAATTTCCAGGGTACTTCTATCCATACCATTGACAAGTGGGATGTTGAAATTTCTTAGTTCCATTATATATCTCCATCAAACTAGTAGTATTAAACTAAACTTTCCTATTATTATCACCATGATACCCTTGATATTTTCTGATATCCATTTTAAATTTTAGGACACATCATACAATTTCCTCATAAGTATTAATGTCACAGATCTCCATGGTTTTTCATACATTGGGTTTTAGCCAAAAACAATAAATTGTCAACCTAGAATTTTGAGGTTATTAAAATTCCAGAGGAATATCATGTCAGTCTGGTAAAGTTTTCCTCGTACACCCTAATAGATTCATCATATTTTTTATTTATGTTAATGAAATTCCTTTCCATTATACATTATAGAGTGTGAGGAAAATACTTATCAAAAAACATTTTCAGGAATTCTTTCCAACCCATCGCTCTGATATGTTCCTCATGATTCATATTCTAGATTAATGTCCACCACTGCTCAGCTTCTCCCTCTATATGATAAACAACACATGGAATATTCTATTGTTATTAACACTTACTGATTGATAAAATATTCTCAATGGAGTTGATCAATTGTTTCAGGATTAAGTGATCACATGATCCATTGAATGTCGAGGGCCTTTTTCACATAATGGACTCAATTGAAAATTGGTCTTTCTTAGGGGGGATTGGGGAACTCCTCCTGATATTGTATTATATTTAGAACATAAGTAATCTATTAAATTATCATCAAAAATATTTTGATTATTTCTCCCATTAGTGTGAGCATCTCATTGTGGTAGTCATCACATTCTTTTCACATTAGTAATTTTTTTAATTCCTCCTATTTTCATCCATTTCCTAGAATAAAGGAAAAATTAGAGATGAGTATTTTTATAATATTAAAAACATAAATGGTAATCTAATGACATTAAAGGGATAATATAAAAACTACATTTATTTCCTTAAATAATGAATTTGTAACACCCCGAGATTTCATCGTATGTACTTCTTTAAAACAAGTCAATAACTTGCACTACATGCAACACTGAGTTCAAGCGCACTGTGACTTACCAGACAAGCTGTTCAAAAGAGGTTATGCATAGTATTAAGTAATTTTCGAACTTTATATAAACCTTATTATTTTAGAATCCATATTATGAGTTTATTAGGCATAATTTAAGAACAAATTCATTTTTTCAGATAAAGGAAGTATTTTTTGAAAATGCACTTTTACCAACTTTTAAAAGTGAACCCTTTTTAAATCCAATATTTTACACTTTTATATATTCAATTTGACTAAATAATTTTATTCCTTAGAATGGGGACATCAAAAATTTACAATGTAACACCCTAAGATTCCACGGTATGCTTCTCTTTGAATAATACAGTAGCATGTGTTATATGCAACTTCGAGTTCTAATACATACCACAACCAATCAAAGTAGCCGTTGTGAATAGTAATACCCAATTTTAAATTTTTTTAAATTTTATCTCTCAAAATGGACTATATTTTGGGATTCGGAATACCATATTTAGCTCAGGGTGAAATTTAGGTACTTTTCAGATAACTTTTATATTTTTATGAATAGGGAAAATTACTAAATTTTAATTAAAAACAACTTTTTTAATCAAAATAATTAGTAGTGATAGATTATTAATTTTAGTGGTTTTAAAGTATAATTATAATATATTTTTATCATTTAATAAAATGTTGGTCATTGTACATAATTTCACAATTAAACCAGACATAAACAAGTGTCAATCTTTTGATAGTTATTATATCTTAAAACACGCGTTTTGTTTTGACAACAAGAATAAATTTTAAATTAATTTCTACCACTTATGTGTTTTGAATTTGGAAAAATTGATTCCATATTTGGAATCAGGATGTCCAAATTGTGTAAATAGGTAACTTTTATTTTTATAAATTTTGAATAATTACTTCGGTAAATATTTTATTTACCATGGTTAAAGGGTAAATCCGATAAATAAGGGTTAAAAAATAATATTATAATAATAATAAATTACCCTAAAACATGTCATAACCATATTGATAGATACATGTACGACCATGGGAATCTTTTGGTCGATTTTGAGACCCCATGGAGCCACTTGTAGGTGATAGGGACACTTTATTTTAATTAAGATAAAGTAAATACAAAAATGACAAAAGATTATATCTTTTAGAAAAACAATTTTTACATAAGGTTATATATGTTATATTTTCGATTATAAATATTAATTAGAAATATAAAAATATTTCCTACATAATTATATTTTATTTATAATTTTTAGACCTTGAAAAAGTAAAAATATATATGATACACTAAGGATGCAGTATTTTCCTTATTAATGAAAGAATCAAATAATTTGTATTATAAATATTAAAATAAATATAATTTGAACGTTTTGATGAAATAAAATAATTTTATTGGTTACTATTACATGTTAGTATTACTTAAATGAATTTTTTTAGATTTAATAAAGTTGTTATGAATTTAAGAAAATCAATTATTGAGTAGTGTCAAAATTAACATAAATGAGTTTTTAAAAAATATTATATTAATAATTTATATTCTATTCCTAAAAACCTAATGTTCTGAAAAAGGACTTATATCATTATTTTTGTATCATTAATGGACCACTTGGGGGTCTCTTGGATGTATATAGTAAGTTTATTAACTATATATTATAAAAATACAATGTGACATGGTAAGTGTTAAACTAATTAACCAAGAGTTAAAACTAAAAGATAAGGTCAATATAATGACCCAACTTGTCTAAAATATAATTGTTGAAAGGATTTAGACCCATACACACATTATAATTTTATTAATCCACTTTTTATCCAATATAAACCTAATATGAATTTATTATAAATTAATACTTCATGTTTTTCCTAAAGATCCCCTCCTCCCCCTTATAAAAGGACCCAACATTAACCAATTCTTCACACCTTCAAAGCCTTTTGGATCGGCCAAACCCTGCCAAAATACTCTCTCAACATCCCTCACTTCCACATAGAGGCCTTATTTTGATCCGAAAGCCAACCTATAGAACCCTTTTGATCAAATCAAAAGGAAGAACCTGAAGAAGAGGTAATGTTTTCACCACCCTCTTTCAAGTTCCTTTCTTTTTCAACTTATTCTTTATTTTTTATTTCTATTATAAAATAATAACTCCATTATCTCTTATATACTGTGATGTTATTATAAATATGGAACAACCATATTCAGTATTATATCCATCCTTTGAATGACATGTCACCATACGTGCGTACGTACAACTTACCGTCTCCACGTCGTGGTGTAATTATTATTCAATACATTATTATTTGGATGGGTATAATAATGAAGTGTATCTGATTTAAATAATAAATATAAAATTATAAGGATTCTTTATATATGATATAACATCCAATTATATATTATTTTAATATCAAAAAAATGATATTTTCACTCTTCCGTATGTACAGATTACCGTCTCCACGACGCGATGAGATTCATTTCCAAGTTCACCATTCATCGACGATTATAAAAATATAATTTACTAATAAGTATGTAATATATGATATAATAATTATACTGGATAAATATATATATTTATATATATAAGTATTTGTGTACTTACATATATCTTATTCACTTACTTCTGTTCAATACTATATGAAATCCGAAACATCGTTTCTGCGTACGTACAGACTACCGTCTCCATAAATGGTGTTTTCCATTTCATATATATGACTATTATACATATTTATATTCTAAATATATATGATATATTTATCATTTTTTATATTCAGGAAGTATTTAAATCATGATCTAAGTGATACAATCAAGAGTAACAAGTTAAAACACGTACGATAAAGAAAACGATTATCACCCAAAATGTTAATTTAACATGGAAATTGTTATTAAATGGGTAGTATAAGGTCATAAATGAATCATGTATGACATCATAAATACTAATATGGTTCTGTTATAATTTAATAACATACTATGATCTTCTTACATGAGGTTAAATGTACCCTCGACTAAAGGAAAGTGCAAGGTAATGGGTTTTCATCTCACTCCTCCTTCCCGTGAGATTCATGCCATATTACCACTATTACCTTTTTTGTGGTGTATGTACTGCCCATAATTGTATTCTTTGTGTAGTACAATTTAATTTATGTGTATTTACATATTCATTTAATGATTCCTCTTTCATGGGTTGTATGTTTCGTAAGTTACCAAATTGGATAGGGTTAATTCCTCAATCTCATTATTATCCGAGATTGTTTATGTGTAAGTATTTACTCAGAAAGTTTTATCATCCATGTCAATTTTTCATAAAAATGATTTCAAAATGAATATTTTAAGGATTTTTAAGGGTACTCTTTATCAAGATCATAATTTCAAATGTTTTAAACATTTATCTTTTTAAATCATTATAATTAATGTCAATTTTTTCAAAATGATTTTAAGGATTTATTTATATGGACATCACTATTTCGAAATGATAATTATTTTCAAAAGTGTCAAAGTTTTATGTCACAATATGATTCAAAAATCTCTTTTAAATTACTTCCTTTATAAATGTGTGACTTTTAAATGATTTTACAAAAATGATATTTCTCTCAAAAAGTTTTACTCATCATTTTCATCTATGTCAACATCCTTTGATGGATTTTAAGCTTATTTGTAATTGATTTATTATACAAAACATCCATTGAAGGTTTTTTGATATGTTTGACTGTGGATGTGTTATTTTTATACCATTCATGGTTTATGGAGAAAGTATTGACATTTCATATTCTAGTTTTAATACGAATGTTTATGTTATGTTTAAATCTATTCATATGAGGAATGCATTGGACTTAGTATGTGATGGGTGGATCCTACTCTAGCTCCTCGATGTATCGGTAGGCCTCATGAGACAAACTAGTGTCTTGGAACAAGGTCTTGAAAAAATATTATTTGTAGTCTTGGAACAAGGCCTTGGCTATGTGGTTATGATAGTCTGGAATTATGCATTCCATCATTATAACAGTGGTTAGTGATATTGCATGTGATTATTCAATTAGTAGAATATCCATGTGAATAAGTAAATGGAATTATTTCATTTTATTTCTTCCATATTATACTTAAGTTCAAGTTTATAAGGTTTTAGTTTTAGTTTTATACATTTCCTTAAATGTTTATGCTTATTTATGAAAGTTTTCGCTGTATTTCTTACCCTTACTGAGCGTTTGAGCTCACCCCTTTATATGTTTTATTTTTCCCAGGATTACAAGAAGTGTATTGTGATTGATATTCAGGGTTAAGACAAGGGAATAATGGCTTTAATAAAGGATTATTTATATCATTTTGTATGTTATGAAGTGTAATGTAACATTAATTTATGTAATATATTTTCCAAGACTGCTAAACTGATCGGTCCTTCGGGACTTGATTCCTTGTAATCATGCCAATGTATTAAAATAATGCAAAGACTCTGGGTAACTGGGGTCGGGGTGTTATAGTTGGTATTAGAGGAAGTTTAGAAATAACCTTGGAAGCTAGATTTATATAGACTCTAATTAGAGCACATATCCCTAAGATAGACTTTGAGGATTAGTATAGGAAAACTTCCTAGAATTTTGGTATTATAGAGATTTTTTGAGTTTTAGGAGCAATACATCCATGTCTGGATACGAGCAGGTAGAGGCGGTTCTGGCACAGATGTACCTAGGGGTAAAACTCGAAAACACCACTTTGTGCTAGACTCGAACGGGAACTGGTTCACAACAACGGACCTTGCTGCACTCTTGGTTACAACACTCATGGGGGATATGCTTAGGATAATTCTCATTTTCTTTACAAACCATTATGAAGGGATCATGAGTATATACTTACTCAAAGAAAACATTTTTATTATTATGGATTATATCCATAAACTGTTCAATTTTCGTTAGGTATTTTACAAGTTTATGAATTATTCATTGCAATTCATAAACTGACCTTATTTATGCTATTGTATAGAAATGGCACCCAGTAGAAGGAATGTGAACTCCCGTAATACGTATGATCAGAATTTAGAATGGAAATAGTCTCTCACATATTATCATAATATGAAGAAATAATATCATGTTTTGATAAGATGTGTAAAGAAATCTTGGAGTCCTATGGATTTGAAGGGAATCCAGAGAAGAAAATGATGGTAGGGAGAAGGACAGATAAAGGGAAGAAGGTAAAGAAGGGTTTTTCCTATATGTAATAACTGTAGAAAGAATCACCTTGGAAAATGATTGAAGGGAATGAGAGTATGTTATAATTATGGAGAAAAATCACACCAAGTACGTGACTTCAAGTGTAAGAAGAAGTTTTCATATGTATAATGCTTCATCTGCAAGGAGTTTGGACACTACACGAACCAATGTCCCTGTCATCAGACTATGTCACAAGTGATGCTATTAGATAATAATCAAGTTATGATACTACCATAGATGAAGAGGAATGAGTTGTTTTCTTATGTTGTTAATTTCGAATTATTTCATTTAAGTGTCGTATCAATGATGTTCTAGAAATAAATAAGGATTTTCCTGCAATACTATTTCATTAAGTATTTGAGATTTTATGGTACTAAGAAATGTGAATCTACAACGAGTTAATTTTTTTGGATATTACATAGTTGAAGGAAAGATAAACCTTAATATGGTCCTAATATTGAGGTAGTGATTTTGGAATAAGAGATGTTTGATTTCGGTAATTCAGGATGTTGCGGTGTTGTAAAAGAATATATGAGGAAGGCATTCACATGTTATTACTTGGAAAAAAGGATCCTCATTTTGTTTAACTTCCTTGTAAAATTTGGACTGTGAGTTTGGATAATAGTATTGTGGATAATTCTAAAGGATGGAATGGATTATGTTTGAAAGGTTATTTTTTGGATTTTTATAAAAGGACAACACGCAGACCATGTGACGACCTGTCGTGTCGGACAAAGCTGCGGGAATCGAACCCACAACCATAGTGTAATTGGGATTTTTCTCCTACCATTGTGCTACATAAAGTACCTGGATGGTATAATATAGTTTCTTTTCATAAAGGGTCTAATATGTGAATTATAAATTCATTATATTTGGAACCCTATACGATTAGGATGAATAGAGTATTTTTGAGTTGTATTATGTTTTGGGGTGAAAGATGAGTTTGTGGTAGAAAATTATTATTGGATAAAACTCTAATTATAATGTAAGTATATCTCCTTATGATCCTACCCAATAACATAAATAAATTCCTCAACATTAATAAAAGGAACTTAGAACAAAAATGTTTTCCTAGATGGTACCTTAGATCATCACTAATTTATGGCTTTGGGATTGTTGTCCTTTTCATAGCCATGTTCTCTACCACTCTCCATCAGATAATTGATGGTTAGACTACTCTTCCATATCCCTATTTTCCTACATGGAACCCTAGTATGTGTTATTTTCGGTATTCTTCACACTTACCACTCTTTATATTAAATAGAGGCCTCATTAATTCATTTTTCGATGTGGGATTTCAACTAAGATATTTTGAAATGTAAAAAATGTGTTATCCTAATACCTTATGTTTTGTTGAACCGATGGTATTTTAAATCATCATAGATTGATGAATTTAAGGACTTCAATTTTAAACTTGTTTGGGATTGATGACCTCAATCACTACCTATAAATATTTACTTTTCTCCTCCAATTAAATGTATCTAATTGCCACCAAAGTTCTTTTAATCGAGATCATAATTTTGTGGTGACCCTTTCATTTCTCTTTTTCTCTTATTCAGACTAAATTTTATTAACCAAATTTTTGATGTGGGTTTTCCCAAAAAGATATTTTATATTTTCAACCTTTATTTTTGAAGAACAATATCTAATTTCGAGGATGCAATATATTAAAGGATGGAAGAATGTAACACCCCAAGATTTCATAGTATGTACTTCTTCAAAACAATTCAAAAACTTGCACTACACGCAACACTGGGTTCAAGCACACCATGATTTATCAAACAAGTCGTTCAAAATAGGTTATGAAAGTATTAACTAAATTTTGAACTTTATGTAATCCTTAAAATATTAGAATCCATATTATGAGTTTCTTAGACATAATGTAAGAACAAATTCATTTTTTTTCAGATAAATGAAGTATTTTTCGAAAATGCACTTTTACCAACTTTTAATAGTGAACCCTTTCTAAATCCAATATTTTAAACTTTTTTATATTCAATTTTAAAAAATAAATTATTCATTAGAATGGGGACATAAAAAATTTACAATGTAACACCCCAAGATTCCACGGTACACTTCTCTTTTAATAATACAATAGCGTGTGTTGTACGGAACTTCGAGTTCTAACACACACCACAACTAATCAAAGTAGCTGTTATGAATAGTAATACCCACTTTTTAAAATTTTATAAATTTTATCTCTCAAAATGGACTTCATTTTGGGATTTAGAATACCGAATTTAGCCTAGGCTGAAATTTTGTAACTTTTTGGATAAATTTTATATTTTGATGAATAGTGAAACTTACTAAAATTTAATTAAAAACAAATTTTTTAATCAAAATAATTCGTAGTGATAAATTATGAATTTTATTGGTTTTAAAGTATAATTAGAATATATTTTTACCATTTAATACAATGTTGGTAATTTTACATAATTTTACAATTAAACCGGACATAAAGAAGTGTCAATCTTTTCATAGTTATTATATCTTAAAAACAAGCTTTTTGTTTTTGATAACGGGAATTAATTTTAAATTATTTTCTTCTAATTATATGATTTTAATTTGGAAAAATGGATTCCATATTTGGAATCAGTATTTGCAAATTTTTTAAATAGGTAAATTTTATTTTTAGACATTTTGAATAATTACTTCGGTAAATATTTTATTTGCCATGGTTAAAGGGCAAATCCCGTAAATAACGGTTAACAAATAATAATATAGTAATCATAAATTACCCTAAAACATGTTCTAACCTTATTTATGGATACATGTACGACCATTGGCATCTTTGAGTCGATTTTTGGGACCCCATGGAGCAACTTGTAGGTGATAGGGACACTTTATTTTAATTAAGATAAAGTAAATACAAAAATGACATAAGTTTATATCTTTTAGAAATTTTTTTTTATAGGGTTATATATGTTATACATTAGATTATATATATTAATTATAAAGATAAAAAGATTTTCTACATAATTATATTTTATTTATAATTTTTAGACATTGAAAATGTAAAAATATATATGACACAATAATGATGCAGTATTTTCCTTATTAATGAATGAATCAAATAATTGGTAGTATAAATGTTAAAATAAATATAATTTGAATGTTTGGATGAAATAAACGAATATTATTAGATACTATAACATGTTAGTACTTCTTAAATGATTTTTTTAGAGTTAATAAAGTTTTTATGACTTTAACAAATATCAATTATTGAGTAGTGGAAAAATTTACATAAATGAGTTTTTAAAACAGATATTATATTATTAATTTATATTATATTCCTAGAAACCTAAGGTTCGGCCAAACAACTTATATCATTATTTTTGTATCATTAATGGACCACTTTGGGGTCTCTTGGATGTATATAGTATGTTTATTTACTATATAATATAAAAATACAATGTGACATGGTAAGTGTTAAACTAATTAACCAAGAGTTAAAACTAAAAGATAAGGTTAATATAATGACCCAAAACTATCTAAAATACATTGGATGAAAGGATTTAGACCCATCCCCACATTAGACTTTGAATAATCCTCTTTTAATCCATTATAAACCGAATATGAATTTATTATAAATTAATACTTTAAGTTTTTTCTAAAGAGCCCCTCCTCCCCTTATAATAGGACCCAACTTCTATCCAATTATTCACACCTTCAAAGCCATTTGGTTCAGCTAAACCCTGAAAACTTACTCTCTCAACTTCTCTCAATTCAACATATAGGCCTTAGTTTGATCAGAAAGCCAACCTATGGATCCATTTTGATCAAATCAAAAGGAAGAACCCGAAGAAGAGGTAATGTTTTCACCACCCTATTTCAAGTTCCTTTCATCTTCAACTTCTTCCTTATTTGTTATTTTTATTCTAAAATAATAAATCCAGTATCTCCTATATACGGTGATGTAATTATAAATATGGCATAACCATATTCAGTATTATATCCATCCATTGAATGATATGTCACCATACGTGCGTACTTACGGCTTACCGTCTCCACATCGTGGTGTAATTGTTATTCAATACATTATTATTTGGATGAGTATAATAATGATGTTTATTTGATGTTAATAATAAATATAACAGTATAATGATTCTTTATATATGATATAACATCCAGTTATATATTATTTTAATATGAAAAGAATGATATTTTCTCTTTTGCGTACGTACAGATTACCATCTCCACAACGCGATGAGATTAATTTCCAAGTTCACCATTCATCGACGATTATAAAAATATATATTAATAATAAGTATGTTATATATGAAATAATAATTCTACTGGAGATATATATATTTATATATATAAGTATTTATGTACTTACATATATTTTATTCACTTACGTTCGTTCAATACTATATGAAAACAGAAACTGCATTTATGCGTACGGACGGACTACCGTCTCCATAAACCGTGTTTTACATTTCATATATATGTCTATTTTACATATTTATATACTAAATATATATGATATATTTATCATGTTTTATATTCTGGAAGTATTTAAATCATGATCTAAGTGATACAATCAAGAGTAACAAGATAAAACACGTACGATAAAGAAAACGATTATCACCCGAAATGTTAATTTAACATGGAAATTATTATTAAATGGGAAGTATAAATTCATAAATGAATCATGTATGATATCATAAATATTTATATGGTTCTGGTATAATTTAAAAACATACTACGATCTTCTTTAGAGGAGGTTAAATGTACCCTCGACTAAAGGAAAGTGCAATGTAAGGGGTTTTCATCTCACTCCTTATTCTCGTGAGATTCATGCCATATTGCAACTATTACATTTTGTGTAGTGTATATACTACCCATAATTGTATTCTTTGTGTAATACACTTTAATTTATGTGTATTTACATATTCATTTTATGATACCTCTTTCATGGGTTGTATGTTTCGTAAGCTTCCAAATTGGTAAGGGTTAATTCCTCAATCTCATTATTATCCGAGATTGTTTATGTGTAAGTATTTACTGGGATATTTTTATCATACATATCCATTTTTCATAAAAATGATTTCGAAATGAAGATTTTAAGGATTTTTAAAGGTACTCTTTATCATGATCATAATTTTAAATGTTTTAAAGAATTATCTTTCTAAATCATTTTAATTAATGTCCATGTTTTCAAAATTATTTTAAGGATTTATTTGTATGGACATGAATGTTTTGAAATGATAATTCTTTTGAAAAGTTTCAAAGTGTTATGGGAAACTTTGATTCAAAAATATCTTTTATATTACTTCATTTATAAATATGTGACTTTTAAATGATTTTACGAAAATGATATTTCTCTCAAAAAGTTTTACTCATCATTTTCATCTATGTCAACATCCTTTGATGGATTTTAAGCTTATTTGAAGTTGATTTATTATAAAAATATTCCATTGAAGGTTTTGTGATATGTTTGACTGTGGATGTGTTATTTTTATTCCATTCTGGTTTATGGAGATAGTATTGACATTTTTTATGATAGTTTTAATACGAATGTTTATGTTATGTTTAAACCTATTCATATGAGGAATGCATTGGACTTATTAAGTGATGGGTGGAGCCCGTTGTAGCTCCTCGATGCATTGGTAGGTCTCATGAGACAAACTAGTTTCTTGGCATGAGGCCTTGACAAAATCATATTTGTATTCTTGGCAAGAGGGCTTGGCTATGTGGTTATGATAGTCTATCATTATGCATTCCATCATTATTAAAGTGGTTAGTGATATTTCATGTGATTATTCAATTAGTAGAATATCCATGTGAATAAGTAAATGTCATTATTTCATTTTATTTATGTTATATTATGCTGAAGTTCAAGTTTAAAAGGATTTTGTTTTAGTTTTATACATTGTCTTAAATGTTTGTGCTTATTTATGAATGTTTCTGCTATATTGATTACCCTTACAGAGCGTTTGAGCTCACCCCTTTCTATGTTTTATTTTTCCAAGGATTCCTAGAAGTGTATTGTGATTGATATGGAGGGTTAAGACAAGGGAATAATGGAATTCATAAAAGATTATTTATGTTGTTTTGTATGTTATGAAGTTTAATGTAACATTCATGTATGTAATCTATTTTCCAAGACTGCTAAACTGATCGGTCCTTCGGGACCTCATTCCTTGTAATCATGCCATTGTATTAAAATAATGCACCAACTCTGGGTAACTGGGGTCGGGGTGTTACAGAATTTCTAGGCTTCAATCTATGTTATACAAGATATATTTCAAAACAAATATTTTTATGGAAATTTCTTAATCCCTTAATAATGGTTCATAATGATATTACGAGTGTACCAAAATATATCCCCTGGGACTATCAAACCAGGTGCACAATATGACTTGTTTTCATGTACGAAGTTACCCAGATTTAGGCCCGGAACACCTTGTTGGTGTTATTAAAAATAGGTAAATCTATTCCAAAATAACATCTATTTATAGTATCCATATAGGGATATATTTTATTGATAAACCACTTACACTATAATTACCAAAATTTAATGATATTTTATTATAATTATTCTTATCTCTAAGTATTTTTCTAATAGTAATCCCTAAAATAAATAATGTTTTCCCATCGTACCAAATATAAAAACCATTATTTTTATTTCACATTAAAATATTATTTATTACAAAATATTACACTTAATATCACCCAATACGTCAAAATGTAAATTTTCATTGTGAATTTGGTATATTAAATAAAAATAGAAAATAGAAAATAACACCATCCATATTGAAAACATCCTTAACATGCTCCCAGTTAAAACATCATGGGACAACCTGGGGACATACAATCGAAAGTGTTAAGCAATAAATACCAATAAGGTAATAATAATGGAATAAGGTAATACATGTTTGAAAATATGAATATCAATGGGTAATAAAATTAAAATTAATAATTATCCATGATATATCATGATAGTCATAACATGGTAAATGGGAATACAACTGAAACCCTACATCATAAACATATGTCATGTATAACTACCAAAAAATCAAGATGTAAAAACTACCAAAATGGAAAATAGTTTTCTCTTCATCCTTGTGTGACATCTAAGGAGACTAAACATTACCCAATTCATTAGAGAACTATATAATTCTGGGTCTACCCATCAGTTTCATTTCATTCGCATGATTAAGTGTGCCACATAGATCTTACAACATGGATTCATTCATAATTATATTATATTCCATGATTATATAGTGTGTAATAAATACATGTAAGTCCCAATTAAAATAATAATATGTTTATAAAGGTTAATTTCCTTGATATATATTGGGTATGGTATTCACTACATAATAGTTTTGGCATAGAAAATCGTGGTGAAATTATAGTAGCATAACGACAGCACTTAAAAATTAATAATTAATGGTTGATAATAAATAAAGGGATATCAAATTAATTGGAAATATATTTTATAGTAATAGGGGTGTATAATAAAATATCCCATCATAATGAAATGCATATAAAATATATAAGGTAAAGAAGATACTTGAATAGAGAGGAGAAAGGAAAATATCGCGTACTTGAGTGTGCGACTCAAAATGATTGGGAGGGGATTCATGAGAGATTAGGTTCACCTAAAGAGGACACTAGAGAGTTTAGTGAATATCATGTAATTACTCCAAGGATATTGAGTGATGATAAATTGTATCTTGGGTGGGTTTATATCGGAAATGAGGGGGATTTCCTTATTATTTTGGTTTTGGACTATATATAATAAAATAACCAAAACCACAAACAAGCCCATTTTTAACCATGTTTTCTACCAAATGGGAGTAGTTCTCATTATTGTATAAGTCCAATGTACATTATTAATAAAATAATTCCCTTAATTTTGTGGAGGTGAGTCACATTCCTAAAGAAATGATTTTAAAACCTTAAAATATATTAATGGTTTTTTAGGATACAAAATGGATTTATAAAACTAATCAAAAATAAATAAAATATTATTACATTAAATGGGAAAACATATTTGGATGTGGATACCTTTTTTATTATTTATTACATCACTCTTGGGTTAATATGATGTCATAATACAAAATATATATTTATACATAATTTATTGTTTACCCATAGAATTAATAGTAATAGAAAATTATGAATAATTTACCATTGGATAATTTTTAATTTTTGATTGAAAAAATAATATTCATTTTATCTAAATAATTTCCTAATTATTAGAGTTTCTACTTTTAATTTAAAATAATCATTTATCACGAAAAAATTGGTTTTTTATAATAATACTTTTCGAACACATAAAAAATTACATTTGAATTCACAAAAGGTAAATGATAATTTATATTTAAAAAACATAATTTTATAATAATTTTTTAAAAAAAATATTTATTTTAAAAAACATTGAATAATTAAAATATATTTCTATGTTAAATTTGAATATTACTCAAAACAATTTTTTTACATAATTTATTAAAATAAAAATAAAAATCATTTATAAAGTAAGAATAATAGAATGAAATTATATTCCTTATTCTATATATAATAGTTTAAATACTCATATTTCTAGGGTATTGATACATATCTCTTTTATACTCATGAAAATATTCTAAGAGTAAGGTGAAAACTGGTGAGACTTTCATGGGATGGTTCGAAAAACATGGTTTAGGGTGTGATCTTGATGAGCTTGGACTTCTCTTGTAAATGGTTTTTCTAATGCTTAATTTTTTGAATATCATATTGGTATTAGTAAATTGAAAATACCGAAAATGTTATCTCCCTCAAATGCACCGATAAATGGGCTCTATAGGGTACCATCATACTGGTTGAGGCCATCGCTTTACTTTTCCTGTGTTAGTTGGATTTTTTAAAACCCTATATTTGTAAAAATCATGTGATCAATGTTCCATGGTTATATCACCAATGGTAATTATGCTTAATTATCATTTTAATCTAATTGGATATAATATATCCAAAGGAGTTTATGTGTTTTCTATATCCATATTACATAATACAGATTTTAATTAAATCAAAAGGGGTATTTTATTTATAATACTTTGGGTTGTTACAACCTTTTAGAGATTAGATATAACCACATGTCACCACTATGGAACAAAATTAATTATTTTTCATTTTTAATATCTTTATCAAGCCACTAACATCTTTCAAATCATTATCTACACCTCTATTATTCCCACTTAATCATAAAAAAATGGAATTACTTCTACTTGAAGCCTATTCTGAACGATACATTCTACCCCATGTGCATCCAATTATATGCCTATATTAAAATAGAACATATATCATGACTTTATATAAAATCATCTAACATTTTCATTAAAATTTTAAAAGAATAAAAAAATAACATTCGTATATGAAAATATTCATCTCTCCCAATAGACATGTGATCCTATTATGGTTTTAAGAAATCCATATAAACAATTTCAAAGACCCTCAGGTTCGGAGCTATAATAGATCACTATAATGAGTATATATTGAATAAATATTGTAATAAATATGATGTTTATAGGGTTAAATATTTTTATCACACATGTATTTATAATAATAGGGTTACAATTAATTGAAGTTTCAATTAAAATAAAATTATTCATTAATTATAACATAAAAGACTAAGAAATACCCTCAATAACCATATATTTATAAATATTTATCATAATTGAATATAAAATGTATGAAAATTGTTTTATATAGGGTCACAAATCATGATTTCAAATAAATATTTTTTTAACCAAAATATCATGAAAAATAATTGTTGAATATTAATATATTAGTACTTACATATATATATATATATATACTTTATTATCCCTCATTGTTTGATGAATAATGATACAATAAATTTTAGAACTAATAAATGATTCCATATAAATAAGAGCCTCAAAAAATTCCCATGGAATAGACTTATTCTACAATACCCTTCATGCATCTTAAAATTAAAACTTTGTGTTGAGGTCATTTTATACGAGTAGTTCAAAAGGAAGATCTGATTAAAAAAATAATTTTATAGAACACCTTAACATTATGATTCCTTTTCAAAGTAATAACACTTTTACAAAATTAACCTCATTCATGGATTATCATACAATTATAAAAGTATACCATTTTTTTAAAAAGTTATTTTTTAATCTTATGGTTCCATATCATTAAATTATTTGTTAGTATCAACCATTGTGATAGTGGTCCCACCCTAGGTACTCTCATACATATACCCTTGTATAAATTATATCCTTCTATATTTGTTCCCATCAATCAGATTCTACTTCCCAAAAGTATCTTATATATATATATATGTTAAAGTGTATTATAGAATTATTTTGTGTATATTTTTTATATTATCCCATTTTATCTAAATTCCTTGTTGATCATAAATGTGTATGTTTTTATAAGTTTTTGTTCCACATTCTCATCCATCATAATTTCCATACACTTTCATTAAGTTTGTCAAGGTAATCCAAACTCATACTTTATCACATGTTAGTATCAATCCAAGACTAATCATAGACCTTATTCTATGCCTAGTAACATTTCCACATAAACTAAAATTATATATTAATTTTTACCATTTTATAATTCTAAATTATATGTATTCATTCAATGAAAATGGATTTAAATTGCCTGATATAAATTCTTATAATAAAAAATAGTTAGATTTGACATTTCTTGAAGGCCTTAATTTTTCCCTAATAATATAACTTTTAAATACTTGTTACTCAATTATTATATGATTAAAAAATACAAGTTTTATCTCTTAAGTATAATTATTATACTATTATATATTGAATTAAACTATATTCAACCCCTTTGAAATGTGTGAGTTTTGAGTCCCTTAATAAGGATTTTTAGAATCATATTAAAGGTTACAATCTAATATTTTTACTTTAGTGGCATTTAAATAACATACTCATCCTATTTTTAACTAATATGAAATTTATCATTCCAATAAAGCTTCAAAAAAGATGTTTTTGTTTCATAAAACAACACAATGGAAAACATAAATGGATTTTTGAATAGTATTAATATTTAATATGACTATTATAGTAGTTTAATGGATTTTATGAACATAATTACACTCCCAAAAATCTGATGGGATTTTAATCTATGGAGTACCTTCAACATTACATTAAAATACTTGATTTGAATGATATAGTGTTTGAAACCACACTATTTAATCCCCAAAAATAAAAAAAATAATTAATTGTTTTTTAAGAGTTATAAATAATAAATTTTATTATTATATAGATACATTCCTATAGAAGATAACACATCTTATATAATGAGTATAAGATTTAACAAATAATAAAAACATAATGCTTTTCTTCATATTAGGATTCTATTCCCATAAATATTATTCAACCCTTTAATCAGTAGTATTTATCCTAGTCAAGTAGAATGTGATTTAATTAAATTATACCAAAAGTGATAGATTTATTAAGTATTTAAAAAACCCCTTTAAATACATAAGTGATAATTAAAATATATAATAAGAACAAGTAAGGAATAAGTAAAATTTTCATCCTATATATTTTGGATGTTATATTTACAAAATTTTCATTTCCTTTTGAGAAAAGGAAAACAATAAGATGACATAAAATTTATGAAAAAAAATTTCAATCCTAGTTAAAAAACCTTATATATTCATTTATATGATTTAGTGATCAGGAAAAACTAACTATTTCATATTTTCTTGATAATATTATTTTCTATTATTATCTGTTATCTAAATTTTAGTGAATGGTAATTACTTAAACTGTAGTAGAATCTTAAAATTAGTGTGAGGGTAAAACTAAACATCCTTACACTACTATTGTAAAACGTTTCAATTATATAACATTCCTTTAGGGATAAAACAATATTATTTATTCATAAAAATCATATTTTAATTAATTAAACTAAATTTGAGATAATATAAATATAAATGGTCAATTCTATTCTCCATTGATCTAATAAAGAAAAAACTATTCCAATTCAAAATATCACATAAGAATACCTTGAGTGCTTAGTGTAAGATGTTATAGATTATAACATAGAAAAAAGAATGAATATTTAACTCCAATCACATTCTATAATTGGTATAAGTTTATCTCTCCCAAAAATTACATTATTTTCTTACCATATTTAATGGTGTTGGATATCCAAAAAAAGTCTAAATTATTTACAGTTATTTATAAATGAAGGGACCTACTAATTATGACTATCTCCACTTATTTTTTAGTCTACTTTCATTGGATATTTTCAAATAACATCATATAAAGTCATTCCATGATTAGTTATAAGATAGATTTCCTTTAAGGGAAACACCCTCTATATTCTTTCGGGAATCAGACCCTCTCTCTGTTATTGAGACCCTTGGGATATGTCATAATATATTGATAGTGGCCCATAAATATTCATCCTTACAATGGTCTAGAGACCCCAATCTAACCATAAATGTTATTTTTTACCATTAAAAAATAATTAATCTCCCCTAAGGGGAACATGATAGTATATTACTTCCACCTATGAAATTTTAACAATTTATTTAAGTGGTACATTTCATGAACCAAGATGGGATTCCATCAAACATGACGCCCAACCCATCCCTTGATAAGGCTCAAAAGGTGTTCCCAGAACTCTCGAGATAGATAATTGAATTGAGCATCAATTATAATCTATATGGGAATGATATTTTTAAAAAATAAAACCAAAATCAATTAACCAGATAGAGTACGTAGGAAAATTAAGAGGATACATAAACACTGAATACAATTAATACACCAATGAGATCCAAATAAATACATAATCCAATCAGATTCATTAAAAACCAAGAAAATAAAAAACTAAAAAATAGAACTAAAACAAACATGGGAATGATACAACCTACATGTGACCTCTTGGTTACCACAAACCAGAAGATAAACCTTCTCCAAAGGAAAAACTTGTACCAAAAACCTGATCCTACAAAATAGCTCAGGTCTACAGAAGCTGATTGGCACAAGTATGGTGTGAATATAGATATATTAGTAGGTATGAAACACATAGTCCATATTTTTCCTTTCCTAAATTAATCCAAAAATTATAGTTTAAAATGAATATAATGAAAATAGGGTTTTTAACTTTTATATAATTGAACACAACTTTTCCATAATAATGCACTCTTGAAAAAAAACACACAATTCTCAATTTTTATGAAAAATTGATGTCCATTTTAAAACACCCAGTTCAAGAATGAAATCACCAAAAAGAAAACAAAACCGGTGATCAAAGAGCTATTCTAAAATTAAAGGATACATTTCAAGAAGGTAGAAACTAGCAGAGTAGATAATCAAGTGTAATATAAAAAACAAAACATATAAATACTAACCATGGTAATTTCCTAAACATCTATAGAATAAATAAATGGATGTACTCGGTTCAATCTCACATCATAGAAGATGGTGTAGTTCCATTGTTAATAACCAACTTGGCTGTTCTAAACTAGACCACTAGTCTAACAACCCACTTTGCCTCTCAACAAATCTAGGGGGTACTAGTCCATCTGATCGGGTCCAGCAATAAACTATCACTTAACCCAATAGATGACTTCCCAAAATCCCATAATAACAGTATAAAGGATATTGGGGATTCTATCCCACATGTTGAATAATCATATAACCCATAGATTCCACTGTTCACTAAATTTCAAAACTCTATCACCAACTATAAGATGACCCTCTACTTGGAAGGATGATCATAGGGTACCCACAACACATTGATCCAGTCAAGGTGCCAACCTGGCTGACATGTGACTTGATTTTTAAAACCAGTTTCCAATACACAACAAGATACCAACACATCCAAAAAATTTATAAATCCAAGTTACCTTCCAAATCAATTTTCAAAACCATTATGAAAACATACAACTAGCTTAATAAGTTCCCAATGGTCCTTTATCAGATTTTGTTTCCAAATAATATGACAAAGTTTCAAATGGGAAATGATTTAGATAAAATATATGAAAACTAAATTTGAGATCATTTGGGAATAAACGAGACATTTAATAAAAATTGTAGCTTTAGATGAACCATTTGAAAGGAGGAGGGATAATGAAGGGAAGAAGGAAGATGAGAGGAATATCTCGATATTTGGGGTTCAAAATAGAAATTTATAAGCAATACCATTATCATTTATATTCCTATCCAAATGTTTAAACCATGTACTTATGAATATTCCCACATCCAATGGAACACTTGATATAATGTTATAAAAATAACAAATGGTTCAATTTAAGAATCACAAGGGGTATTATAACTAGTTTAATGGGTCCACACATAAGCCTTAATCCATAAACATCACCTAATCTTCATAAAAAACTCATTTAAAAAAGGAAAAAAAACCTATCCAAGTAAAAAAAAAGTGCACAATTTCATTTCAAAAGACCAATTTGTGTTTTATAAAAAACTTTTCACACACACACATATGTACATAATTATTTAAACCCTTTGAAAACCCATTTTTATCTAATTTCAACCATGGAAATTCCAGAATAATTTATACTAACACATCATGAGGAAAAATACTACATTTATAAATTATTTAAGAATGATTAAACATTAAATAGTATTTTTAAAATGAAATAGATAGGGAAACCTAACTCAATGAAGTTTTGTTCAGAGGAAACTATTGGAGGTTGAGGAATAATAATCAAGAGAAAATCTGTACCCCCTAACATCAAATAAAATAACCGACATTAGTGAACCATCATACTCTGGTACAACCAAGATGGATCCAAGAATATAGGAACAAGAGAGACAAGAAGGGAAGATGTTAAGAAAAGGAAAAACACCCAAAATCCAAGAACATACCTAGAATTATCTGAGAGGAGAACATGGAAGATGTTGAACAAAAAATAAGTGGTGTTGGGAGCACTCCTATGAACCCAAATAAACCAAGATGGGAGGGGTTAAAATGGGGTAAAAATAGAAGAGGGTAAGAGTTGGAATATTCTAATTTTTAAGAAACTTGTTAAGTCACATGGTTTGGCCACATTATTGAAAAAATGGTGTTCCAATTGCACACACCGTACTAGAAAGAGGGGAACTCCACATGGTCCAGCTATATAGTTTTTGAAACCATGCACTAATCATAAAAGCCTCATATTCTATGGTTGTAGAGGATCACACATTCTTGCCACATAGTTTCTCGTAACCATTCACAGCCCATGAAACTTATCCAATACCCAACCCAAGAGATGAATTGTTTTTCCTTGACATGCATGGTTTGGGAAAAACTATGCCCAAACTATGAATATAGACTAAAAACACCCAGAATCTCCAAAACTCAAAAAATTTAAATTTGAACTCAACCAAAAACTCAAACCAATGAACCAACACCAAGAAAAGAATAAAATAAATGAAAAATTAGGGTTTGGGTGTGATGATTATCCACACTAAAAATATTTTCTTCCACCATAATGTCAACTTGATGAGCGAAGAGAAAAATACTAGTTCACAATCGAACAATGTAAAATGGAAAAATTAACTTCTTTTTCACCTTTCACTCCACAAGTCATACCTGAACAGCTATAAGGAGAAAAAAAATGAATATATCCATGGGGAAAATAATAGAGAGTAATCAACACCATAAGAACCAAACTATCCCAAAAACAAAAATAAGGGAACTCCCAACATTAATAAAAAATCTCCAAAACCAGTGGAACCATTGAAGAAACTCAAACCAAACTGCAAGCTAAACCATGATTCATCAATTCCACTAGAACTGAGTAACTCTAAAACAAGCACAACTGAAAAAATAATCCATAAAAGGATAATAACAAAATAAATAATGAATGATCAAAGAATCACATCCAAAAGGCAAACCCCTAGACATAAAATAGAACATGACCGTGAAGAGTTTTTTGATGAAAAATAAAACATGGAAAGTTAAACTAACTCCACAGTAATATTAGATTCAAAATATAGGCCACAAACTCCACCACACAAAAAATTCCTAATCATGTGAAAATATTCATTCTAGGGTTTATGGATGGATCCATGTTATCTTGAATCATCTATTACCCCATATTTAGGATTTGAAAAAATTCACATAGGATTTTCCATTCTGGTAATTGTACTTGCAGATCTTTTCCAAGTGACCCAAATGACCACATTAATGACAAGACTTCATATGGCTGTGACACCATGGCCTTGAAATCCCAAACCAATTAACCACACTGTAAGTACACAAGTAATAATTCTGACAAATTAGAATCTAGAACTGATCAAAAAGAATGAAAAAAATATGTTCCTCTTCTACGCACTTCTCATGATAGGGGGGAATTTTCTGATAACTACGAGAAAATGGATCTCCAACCACTACAGAGTGTGCTCTAAGAACTATCTCAGCTAAAAATTCCTCATCCTATAGCTTCATGAACATAACTTCACTATATGAAAGTATATCTCCGTAATCTCCAAAAAAAAGACCCCAGATGAATATAAGATATTTACACTAATATGTTGATTCTACCTCTAAATAAAAAAGAAACCAAATCCTTACAGTGATCAATATAAGAATTAAAACTCTACTAACCTTAATAAACTCCTAACATCTCTACCACTTTCCTCGCCTTCACCTCTTCATGTATTTACTATTAGATTAAAGTGGTTTTAAAGAATTCCCAATAAGTATCACCATGAAATGATTCTAGGAAAATATATTTCCATAGATGAAAACTGAAACCTTAATATGAACATAGAAAAACTCATACACTTATTACATTAGTAGTTCATAAATACCTAAAGACACATATTAATTTCTTAAGCGACTCAACAACCTCAATCAGACCTGAATCACCATTGATGAATAGAAATGACTAGGATGAACTCGAATTTACCACTCCATTAGGAGTTTGGGAATTGAAAAATACTAATAAAACCTTTTATAAACCTTTTATACCTTTCTAGGTGGAATACTCCGAATAGAACAAAGACGCAAAATTGGATCAACACCCAATAAAAACTGAACAAAAAAGAACTTCCCAAGACAAAAAATATGGATTATATTCTAATCACCACAAAAATGAGCTTAAATAATCTTTAAAAAACCATAACATTAATTTCAAATTAAAAGTATATTTACACCATGTCCAATTTAAAAATACCAAAATCACATATAAAACGAACTTAAACACCCAAACACCCACTTTTAAAAAAAATATAACCTCTAAAATTATTTTCTTTTGGAAATAACTTTTCCCCAAAACCATTTTATATATTAGAAATGTACTTACATAGAAAAAAATCAGGCCAATACATAACTCAAACTTAAATTTTGGAAATATGGAACTAGTGGTCATGAAAAACTCGGCCACATTGATTAGTGGACAATTCCCCCATTGAAGCACTAACCACTATGAATATCACAATACATGAACTCAATCTACACATAGGATACTAGTCCACATAATCACATAGAACATCACCAGACCATTTTCATTGTCATTACCTATCTATAAAGTCCAAAAAAAGAGTCAATTCATGAACTACCCCTAGAAACATGTGGGTTAGGGCGAGAAAGAGTTCAAGGTGTCCTCCCCATATATACCTCTTGAGTACTGATAGTTCTAATCTCTAGTCTAAGTAACACCCCAAATAAAAAATGGATAATTTGATACCATGTTTTCAAAAACTAGGCCATTCTTCCATCCAACTCAACACATGAACCGATCCGCAATAAGGGCCCAGAGGTGATGTCGATCCTCCTAGGCTAGCGACTTGTACCAAGTATCAAAGATAATCTAGATGGTAATTATTTTACCCAATAAAAACTAAAGTAAATAATCCATATAGAGCACATGCAAAAAATATGTTGAGCCATAAAATCTGAATACAATTAATACATAAACATGATATATATAAATACATAAGATAGTGGTATACAATAAAAAATGAATAAACTTAAAAATAAAAAATAGCACTAAAACCAAACGAAAAATGATAAGATCTCTATAAGACAACTTGGTCACCACAAACCATAATTCCCACCTTCTCTAATGTCAAAAACTGAACCCGAAACCAGAACCGGTAAAATAGCTGGGGTCTACCGACACCGAGTAGGAGAAGAATCATGTGAGCATAATCAATTTATTAGGTATGCTGCATAATTTCCAAATATATCCTTTATAGAAAATGGTATAAAAAAATTAGTTTCAAATACAAATAAATAAAATGAGGTTTTTATTAGTTAAATAACCAATAAAAACATTTATAAAAAGATCCCCAATTGAAAAAAACACCTAGTTTTCCCTTTTTAAGAAAAAATTATTTATGCTTTAAAACACATAGTTAAAGAAACCAATCCACCAAAATAAACCAAACTAAATGATCAAAGAAAGATTTTTATATTAAAGGAAATATGATTATAATATATAAACTAGTAGATAAAATAATCAATATTGGTAGGAAAAAATATAATATACAGATAATAATCATAGTAGTGATGAAGGTAGGGAAAAATGATTGGAATAAAATGTGGGAACGGATTAGATGGAAGTATCCAGAATCTAGGTTTAAACTCAACATTTATAGATCATTCATGGTGAGGACTAAAAGGGGGGAGGGTGGTCTTGTAAAATATGATTTTAAAACCACAAAATGATAAAGGGTAAAATGTATAAGTGATATGACTCATGTCAACAAGGTGCACCTTCATTTTCAAGACCCTACCGGATTAAAACTCCACAGTTAAGCATGCTTGGCTTAGTGTAGTGATCAGGTTGGTGACATTTTGGGAATATTTCTAGAGTGTGTCTGAGTGAGGAAAAGGAATACTAGAAAAGACATGTGTTGGCATGTGAGGATAGTCGTTAGTCATATGACTCACTCAGGCATGTTGGTGGGACCCAAGGTGGGGACCACATGTCTGTGGAGAAACCGGTGGTACCTAGAGGGTCAGGACATGAAAGACATGTTAAAGGTGGGGTGTCTATTCTTTCATCAAGACCTAGTTGTCACATTTCGTATTAGAGGTGGAACCCATCCTTAAGTGCGGTGCATAGAGTGGGTTGTGATGTAGGTCCCACAATAATGATAAAGGGTTAAATGACTAAATGATATGACTAATGTTAACAGTGTACACCTCCCTTTTTAGGAGCCTACCTGATTAAAACTCCATAGTTAATCATGTTTTCCCTAGATTAATGATCAATATGGGTGACCTTATGAGAAGTTTCCCAAGGTGTGTGTAAGTGAGGAAAAAGCATATTGGAAAGGACATGTGTTGGCCTGTTGGGATATCCGTTAGTCAGATGACCCTTTCAATGATGTGGGTGGGCCCTAGGGTGGGGACCACGTGTCTGTGGGGCAACTGGTTGTACCTATAGGTCCATGACTCGATGACCATGTTAGAGGTAGGGTGTCTGTGTTGTCACCAGGACCAAGTTTTCACAATGTTAGAGGTTCTATCCTGTTTGGTTTCATCTTGTTATATAGTATAGGTAGCTCCTTGGAATAATAAGAAAGGTCCATGAATAGTGTCCTCTACTTTTTTAGACACTTAAATTTCACCATTATAGAGGTGGAGTCAAATTTGAAAATTGTAGTCTGGTTTATTTAGGGATTTTAAAACCTATCTTGGGACATGATTTATTTAATTAAGAAGTGTAATACTTTCTAGAACTATGGAATTATGTTCATACATGCTTGGAGATAGGGTATCTTTGCGGCTGATGCACTAGAAAACAAGGTTATTTCCAGTGAGCGTTTCATTTTATATCTATATACATGTTCAATTCCAAATAATTGTATAAACATTGTTATGGGTGATTCTTTAGGTCTCCCCCATTTTCGACCCCCATGAATTGTTTTTTTCAGGGATCTATTCCCTATTCTTAAAAAAATAATATTCATACATGGTCATTTCCTAAACATCTCTAGAATAAATCATTATACATAATATATTCGGACTCACCTGTCGGAATATGGAAGAAATTCATAGTTAATAACCAACTTGGCTACTCTAAACTAGCCTCATTTTTTGCATAACCCACTTGTCCTTTCAAAAAATCCAAGGGGTACTAATATTTATAATTGAAACTAATAAGAAACTATCACTCTACCCTCTATATAAAATCCATGAATCCTATTATAATAGTATAAAGAAGAATGGAAAGGTCATCACACACGTAGAAGAAACCAATAACCCACATATTCCACGATGAATTCATTTCCCAATCCACAACACCAACTATGTGATTACCCTCTCCTATGAAAGATAACCATAGGGTTCCCATGACACATAGATCTAATCAGGGTGCCAATCATGGTGACATGTTACATGAGTTTTAAATCCAGTTTCCAATACACCATAAGATACCAAATATGCCTAATAATTTACAATCATTCTTTACTTTCAAATATATTTTAAAATTCATTATGAAAACATACAAATAGCTTGATAGGTTCCAAAAGGTCCTTTATCTAATTTAGTTTCCATACTATACCACAAAGTTCCAAATATGAGTGAATATATTTTAAAACATAATTTGAGATAATATGGGAACAAATGATCCATTTAAGAAATGTTTGGGATTTATATGAACCATTTAAATGGATAAGGGCTATATAAGGGATTGAAGAGGGGAGGAATGTTTTGAAATCAAGGGTTTAAAGTAGAAATTTTTATGGATGAATATAATATTTTGTGTTCCTATCCATATGTGCATCCCATGAACATAATTATATTCCCACATCCAATGGAGAACCTGATTGAAAGTAATAAAAATAACAAATGTTTCAATTTAATAATCACAATGGGAATTATAACTAGTAAGAAGGGTCTACACATAAACATCAAAGCATAAACGTTACCCAAAACCCACACACAAGACTCATTTCACACAAAAAAACCATGTTACCAAAACATAACAAAATACAAACACAACCCAAAGTGATCAATTTCATTATAAAAGACCAATTGGTGTTTAATAAAAAATATTTCACACACACACACACACACATATATATATAATTAAGGAAACCATTTAAAACTTATTTTAATCAAATTTACACCATTTAAATACCCAATAAAATATATAATAAAATATCATAAGAAGGAATACTGAATTAAGGATTTATTTAGGAGAGATCAAGAATTCAATGGTATGATTCGGAAAGGAAATAGGCTGAAAAACATACCAACATGACATAAAAAACTAATGAAACTCTCAGGGAGGGATGGAAAATTATAAATATACAATCCATACATTATAACATCAAATATTAAACCCACATTATCTAACCCTTATCATAGGGTTTGTCCAAGATGGGTCTAATTAAATAAGAACAAGAGATACAAGAGGGGAAGAGTAAAAGATAAGTAAAAACACCCCAAATCCAAGAAGATCATACCTAGAATTCATTAAGAGGTGACCATTGAGGAAGGAGAACCAACGGGAATGGGGTCGGGGATCCCTCCTACAAACCAAAATTGACCAAGAGGGGAGGGGTTGAAATATAGTAAAAAAGATAGAGGGGAAAAACATGAAAATTCATGTTTTTAAGAAACTGTATAAGTCACATGGTTTGGATGAACAATTTTTTAAACCATGGACCAACCATGCACACCATACTGGAATGTGGGGACACCCTCCCAATCTAGACACAATTTTTGGGAATCCATACACCAAATGTGAAAATCGCATCTGTTAGGGTTTTAGAGGCTAATAGATTCTTGTCACATGATTTCTCTTAACTGTGTGCAAGTAGTTTTCCTTTTCCCAATCACCTCACAAGATCCACATAGTTTTTCCTTGTACTCAAATGGTTTAGTCAAAACCATGCTCAAACCATACACTTAGCCAAAAATCACCCATAACACAAATACTGAAAACATCTTGTTGGGAACTCAACCCGAACATCAATGAAAATACCCAACAGCAGGAAATTAATAAAATAAAAGAAAATCCGTGGTCAGGGTGTAGAGGTAATCCTTGTTGTAAAATCATTAACTACAATTGAGGTTCTTCAGATGAATATGTAGTCAACATAAATGTATATCCTCATCATTCCAAATATGTTAGAAACTATAGAGGTCCTCCCTATAATGGAATTCTAATAAACTACCCTAAGTTGAATATTTTAAATTTATTTTCATTTAATCACTATAAATGTTCATATAATGTTGTTGAAAAAAAACTTCTAGTGACATCGCCCATCTAGAATGTGTGAATGCATAAGAAATGGCAAAGGGGATATTTAAAATTTTCTTTAATACACTAAAATGAATTGAATAATTGGTAATTTAATAACTCACCTTAAAAAACATTATTTATAAATACACAGTATTCATATTATTGGTGGTAGAAATTTTTGAGATACTTATGTTCATAGAAACTATTAATAAAAATATTTATGCATGGGTCCGATTATAATCTCATACTCAAAATTCTTATACATCCAAGGAATCCAACTAATAAATATTGTCTCCAAACATATGACTAAAAGAGGTTGGATTACAAATCTCCCATACAATATCATTGATATAAAATTATACATAAGAACATTCATATATATTAGTCAATAGTAGATTCCCTTCTTAATGAGTGAAACTCTAATATTTAGATCCAATTTAATAAAATAATATGTTATTATTTGATTATTTACATTAAAAATGAAAGAATGAATGAAATTTTTAAAAATTTATAATCTGTAACTCTTTAATAGTGGGGATTGTAGTGGGATTTTAGGGTCAAATTAAAGTAAATATTTTTTTAGTGAAGACATGCGTGTAATTAATTTACAAGCATTATTATTTTAGATGTTTAATTTTTGGAATGTGAGAAATAAAAATTAAAAGTGATTAATAAGTACAGATAGGAGACAAACATCAAGGAATTGAATTCCACTCAATATATTACTTTTATATATCCTTTAAAAATATTTGGATTTATGCTATTTATTCCAAATTGTATTTCTAAATAGAGTTTATTAGTGATAATTCCCACAATATTGAAGATTCTTGTCGACCAAAAATTAATTTCAAATTATTTTAAAGGTTCTTATGTTATTAATTATTATTTATTGATATGATAATGGAAGAATTATTAAAAATTATAAAAAATAGACATAATATATCCTCTATCCAACATCAATAAGCTTGATTTAATAAAAATAACATATTATTAATCAGCCTTGATGAAATAATTAATTATTTTTCTTCCTATCCTAAATATTGAATAACATATTCCACCATCAATGTGGCAAGGATAAAATAAAATATTTCAAAATTGTAAGATAAATATTAAATTGCTATATTTTTATCCACTTTAGTTAAATTCCCCTCTCTATTGGCATGTTGTTCCCATAGTCGAATCCTCTTAAACTGAGTTTCACATATATATAATTTATCACCAATATATAAAATAATTAGTAAAAATATTCTATGAATATTTTTATTACTGGATTTTTTTTTAAAAAAAATTCCCTTATATAATTTTATTAACCGTTAACCAAATACGAATTTTTAATAATCATCATTCATTGGAAAATTAATAAAAAAGGAAGGTACTTTTCAAAAATGGAATTATGAATATGTGACCAAATTTAATGTTGAATTATTATTCTACGTTTATATTTTTGGGAGGTAAAATGACACTATAATAATTTAAACTAATGGAAATATTTATTATTCTAGACATTTTATTTTTACAAAATAATATTTTAATTTAAATGATAAAAACATAAGAAAAATAGAAATGATATTATCAAAACCAATAATTTATAAACAAAATAATATAAAATATCATTAAAAATCCGTTTTAATCAAATTTATATACACTAAAACCATTTTAATTCGAAGATAACTGTAACATCCTGCCCCTCTTTATTGGCTTGAGTTAAAGATGAAGTGCCACCTGGGCTTAGGCGACATCCCCAAGATTCCAAAGGCCAAAAATAAATATTGAGGGCCTCATAATAATGGGTGACTATTTTCATTTTTACAAAAATAAAGAAACACAACCAAACTCACCATAACTAATGTTACTGTATAATGCATGACAACAAAGAATTATAATTTGAAATCACACCAATGATAATAATACCAATCCATTACAATAAGAAATTAGAATACCAAGTGGATGACTAAAAAAACTCAAATATGTCAAGGAA
The DNA here is from genome assembly GCA_963277665.1 of Viscum album. NCBI lineage: Eukaryota > Viridiplantae > Streptophyta > Magnoliopsida > Santalales > Viscaceae > Viscum > Viscum album. Next base: position 744,514,320 of record OY728129.1, on the reverse strand, counting down.
TAACTCCACATCCCAACACCAAGATCAATTATCCAACTCCCAAACTCCCTAATGATTATGAGGCACCACTAAAGAAATGAGATTCCTAACCTTTATCAGTTTCCCAATGAATGACATATGCAGAAGCACCAAAGTACCAAAGTATGGATGAGTATAAAAACTCACTAGTATTTCCCCAAATGACTTTCATACTCAATACACTAGGATATAATGAGTTATTACATTTATAAAATCAATTAGTATAAATTAATTTTAACCATACAATAATTTATCACATGCCAAACAAATCCTTACCCAAATCATTTACTAAAAAGAAAATTCTAAGGAAATAATCAAAACAAGTCAATAACTATTTTTACCATTTCATATTGTCCCAAACCATTTAATTTCACACAAACCAATGTATAAACCTAAACCACACACACAACTCAAACAACCATGCATGATGTTATCATTGATGATGGAACTTCAATCCATACCCCATCCCAATTTTATTATGGTACATCACAAAAAAATCACAAGCCTTTGATGGTGGTATTTCATGACCACTATCTATCCCCTTCCAAACATGCTTAACCATTTAATCCAACCAAATACCAAATCAATTATTTCCAAACCATTTCAATAGAATCAACAATTTTTTAAAAACAACCTTGAGCCAATATCCATGCCAAAAAATATTTTCTAAAACCATGCAAACCAAAATGTGTGCCAAAAAACCATTTCAATAAAAAAATCATTGAAAACTATTTCACAAAATATTTCCATAAATCAAAAAAAGAAACCAATTTTAAAAAAAGCATTTTAATTCCCTACAACAATGAATTGTTCACATTAATAACACAAATTCCCTGAAATATGAAACTGTCACCACAAATATTTCAACCAAAATGTTCACATATATATCATAATAAATTTGAAGAAAATTAATCAATTTGAAATCAATTTTTCTAGTTCTAGATGATTTTTCGAGAGTGAATCCACCTACCAGAATTGTTTTGACAAAAATGATAAATGACAAAAGCCTCTCACTAATTTGGGTTTAAAATCCACCAATAAACCTTAGATCCTTTTCCCTAACATCAAAAAATACATATATAACCATGATTGGAATCAATGACCAGAGTTCTATCTATAAGAGGATATGATCTATGAAACCATGAGAGATGGAGAAAAATATATCTAAGAAAAACTATGAAAACTACCATAAATTAGACATACCATGGAATACTAGTCATAAAACCACCAATAAATTCATTTGAAACACAACCAAAATTATAGGGAGAGGTTCCATAACCTTTGGGAGGAAGGAATACAAAGTTATGGCTACAATTTAGTCAAAATAGTGTTCTAGGGTTAAAATCTCATGAGATCTATATTTTAAAAACCCACTTTATAAACCATGAAGAGTTATCCACATGGTTAGGAAGACTGTTCAATTTCCAAGTGCCATCCACTACCTCAAGAAGAACCTCGCATGGTTGGATCATATGGTTAGAAAAAACATTTTCCAATAATGAAAAATATCATTGACCCAAAATTCACTATTACTAGGGTGGTCTCATAGTTTAGAAAACCATGCACCTAATTGTGTGCCTTCCTGAAGCTCACTACCTCAATGTGAACTGCTTCCTGTAAGTGTTTCTTGGTTTCCACTTACCGTGAACCAACTGTAAACCCTTAGAGATACCAAAAATCCTTCCATAATATATCCAAACAATACCAAACATTACCGAACCACTTTATGTACATAAAAACCTATAAAAATGTTTACATACGACAAACCATGGGGTGAAACATTCTCCCCACCATTGGACTTTCCATCCTCATAAAGTAGGAAACCAACACATTCTCGAAAGAGTTCAATCCATTTCATGGTAATTTCCTTTTCCCATTCCAAAGTCTCCTCCTAAATCTGACCATTTTTCTACAAAACATTCAATAGACCAATTATTTTTTTACTCAAGACATTATCTTTCCTATCCATAATCCAATCTGAAATGTGTAGAAACAAAGAATTAGACTCTAGATCAACATAATCCCATTGAATCAAATGTTTAGGATCAAGATGATATGTATTCAACTGAGATATATGAAATATATTTTGCACCATACCGAACTATGGTGGCATATATAATAGATATTCCACCTCTCCTACAAATTAAATTATCTCAAAAGGGATATTATATCTCAGATATAACTTTACCTGTATTCCAAAAAGATGATATCAAAGCCTAGTATATATCCACAATAACAGTTGGTCACTCATCATGAATGAAAATTGATGTCGATGTTGATCTGTATATGATTTCTAATAACATTGATATGTCTCTATTCTCTTCTTGATCAATTGAATCTGTAATGTTTTCTCTTAGACAAGGCTTGGTCCAACCATCGAACTCTCATATGTTTCCACCCAGCAAAGTGGAGAATAAAATAGACTCCCATACGAATCATGAAAAGGATACATATGTATCAAGGCCTGATAACTACTATTATAGGAGAACTCCATAAAGGGTATGTGCTTATCCCATGATCTAATAAAGTTCATCCCATACACCCCCAACATGTATTCCAATGTTTGTATCATCCATTCTGATTTTCTATCCCAGTGAGGCTGATACATTGTACTCATAGATAACTGAATCGCAAGGTATTGTTTCAGGGATCTCCAAAAACTATATGTGGTCCTTGGATCTCTATCAGATACTATCAAAATTGGTACACCATTCCTCTTTACAACCTTTTGGATATATATTTTTAATAGTTCCTCCATCATATGATATTCAGAAATTGGAATGAAATGGTTCAACATTTTGATCCAATCCACTATCACCCATATGAAATTTTATTTTCCAACAATTCATGGGATACATGTAACAAAATCCATATCTATCTACTCCCACTTCCATACAAGGATAGGTAATGACTGTAACATACTTTCTAGTCACTTATGCTCTACCTCAACTTCCTAATATATCAAGCATATCAAAACAAACTCATCCACCTTCCTTTTCATTCCTACGAAAAAAATTCTTTCAATTCCTTATACATTTTTTATTCAATGATGGAAAACCCTTATCAAATGATGGTATAAACTAAGAATTTGTACCTACCATGACTCCAGTAGAACCACTCTATTCCAAAACCACAAAACTGAATTGCCATCCAGTCCCCATCCCTAAATGCTCTCCCCACAATTGATTTTATACCTCATAGAAGAACACACTATATGAGAGGCTTCCACCTCTTCAACAATTTTAATAAATCTAGGAATGAATGAAACTGGAAATAAAAATAAAATTTCACCATAATATTCACAATAAAAATGCATGTTGGCTATGACTGATATTAACTGCCACTGATCTAAAGCTTCTTTCTCCATGTGATCATATCAATTTTGGCTTTATGCATCCTCCACTAAATTTCATTTGCATGGTGTATACTTCAAGTCAATTTAAAATAACTAGAGATATTCCATCTGTATACTTTTATCTCAACCTTAGTTATTATTGTGAGAAAATATGATTTAGGATCTTATGATTGGTAAGCACCATGAATTTCTCTCTGAGGAGACAATGCGACCATGTTTTCAAATCAGGGACTACAAAATCCAACTCTAAATCATGTGTTGGGTAATTCATATCATCAAACCATAACTTACATGATCCATTCACAACCACATGATCTACCTGCATCATAACACATCACAAATTGGTTCTCGATTCATCACAATATATAACGTACAATTTTCCTAGTTCTAGAAAAAACAATATTTGTGTTGACGAAAGTGGATACTTGAGCTCTTGAAAAGACTTATGCCATGCCTTATTACATTGAAATAGAATATCCATCCTTGTCAATGTTGTCATAGGTGGGGTAAGTTGTGAAATATCAAGAACACAGTGTCTGTAACACCAAACAAGACCAAGGAAACAACATATCTCAAAAAAATGTTTGAAGGATCCTAAGAGATAATAGGATCTTTCTTATCCAGATCCACATAAACATATTTCATAGAAATAACATTTCTAAGGAAATATACCTCTTTTTTCCAAAAAACCACACTTTAATAATTTGGAATAGAACTGATGATCTCTTCGGATTCCCAAAAATGTATTGATGTATTACTCATGCTCCACCTTTGTCCTTGAATACACAAATATAACATCTACAAACACAATCCCATAGAATCAAGATATCTCAAAAATATGTGATTCATCAATTCCATAAAGACAATTATGGAATTCGTAAGACTAATGGAAACCTTTACTCTGGAAATCTATTTTCATAATATCTTCCTCCTACCCTCAGAATTTGGGATATCCTAATCACATTTGAATCTTATAGAATCATTAAGCTCCCCTCATTTGATCCAACATGTAATCAATTCATGGAATTTGATATTGATTATTAATTGTAACTTGGTCAATATTATGATAATCAATATAAATATGAAGAGTCGCATCTTCCTTTTTAACAAACAAGGCTGATGGTTCCCATGGATATGTGCTAGAGTGAATGGATTATTTGTTTTATAGATCATCCTACTACACATTAAATTCCATCAATTATAATGGTTTCATATATTATAAAGGGAAATAGGACTGGTCCCCTAAAGTAGATCAATCATAGACTTCACTTCTCTTATTGGTGCATGAGAAATCTTTGGGAATGAAATCCAGAAACAAATTGAAAACCTGTGGAAAACATCTCTTCTCAATATCTTCCATAAATTCCAAAGACAATGAGGCCAAATACTACATGATCATTCCAAAAATCCAGTTCCAAGAAGCCCACTGCACCCACCTTGAATTTTCTTTGTACTCAAAAGTGATTCTGAATCCCATCATCAGTCATGAAAATAATTTTTTTTCAAATAATAGTCGATGTGAGACTTGAACATTATCATCCAATCAATACCAAGGATTATATCATAAATATTCATATCAATAACCTAGATGTCCCACATCAACCCGACCTCATAAAAAGTTATACAACATGATCTACACATAAAGGCACAACATTCTCTTTGAAAAAGTTGAGTTCGAAGTTTTAACATAAAAGGAATAATCTCAGCATTGAATCACATCAAGTCAAAAACATGATATGAAATAAATGAATGGTATTAACCCATATCAAGAAATGATTTCATGAGGTTATAATTTAAAAAAATTATACCTCACACCATTGATGTTTGATGTTGATCATCTGCCACAACTTGTTCAACACCATATACCTTCTTACTTTACACACTTTTCTCTTTATTACCCTACCAAAATTGCCCTTGATGAGGATTCATGGTATTACTAGATTCACCATGGACAACTCTTCTCTGCTGGAAAGGGATATTATTCTTCCCTCATCCCATAAAATAATAAGATGCCTATAACCCCTGAGTAGAGTCCTAGACACCCATACCTGGAGAATTGTGAAAATAAGGCTTATGATGCCCTATTTGGCAACAATTACGGAATGATATAGGTTGTGTCATACACTCTCACTTAATTTAGCTTAGATGGAAACATTGGAAACACCTCAACCTTCTCTTATATTTCAATGGAAGATTCACTAATCCAGCCATTGGATTCTCATCCATACTCTCACATTTGAAATAAGTTTTCCTCTTCCACTAGCTCCCCACATTAAAGTTACCACCATTTCCCAGGGGTATCAACATCATTCCCCAACATATATCTCCTGAGATATTAATTTCATACATGTTATCTCTATTTTCATCTCTTTATAATAAATTATACAGAGCACTGCAATCTTTCAATAAATTTCATACCTTAACCCTGATTAAAAAAATATCTGCCTTCAAGGATGCACTAGAAGAAACCTTAGGTGAAAATTGGACTAAATTCATGAATTTACTTGCATACTCTATCAATAAAAGTTTCCACTACTTCAAGATGAAGAAGTCAATTGTTTACTAAATTATGAACATGTGGGATTGAATTGTGTGTTGAACAATTCCTCAGAATCATCCAATTCTATACCTTGGACCACATTTTCCATGACCACTAAATCCCACTACTGATGTGCAATATCTTCCAACATGTGCATCTATAACCTGAATATCAACTTTATTGATGTGAATAGGAAATATAAGATTCAATTCATCATATTCATCCACACCTCCACCTTTTCTAGTTCTAAATCACCCTAAATGATGTGTGAATTCTGCTTTTGAAACAAGACCGAATTGTCCACATGCCTCGGTTCATCTCTTGGGTTTCCACTATACAAAGCTTGAAAATATTGAACTAAAATTTGAACTAGCATTTGTTTCACCTATGGACTAAGTGAAACCACATTTTTAGTAGCTTCCTCTTATTTGTTTCTAGGATACCCATCATGTTCCATTTTACCTTTTTTGGTTCTATTTTTTTAAGAATCATTTTATGCCATAAGAATCATTAAAACTCTAAAAACCATACTTTCTAAAATTAAACATTTTCCATGTTAAATCATCTTTGAAAAATACACCATTATTTTGAAAATCAACCCATTCTCAAAATATCACCACCATTCCCTTTTCAAAATATTTATTTTAAAAACATGTTCCAGATATTTCAAAAATCAATGAATTCATACCAAAACATAAATCAGAAATCATAATGAAATATTAAATCATTGTGGGAATTCATTTTGATAATACATGACATGATCGTATCATCAAATAAACCCATGACAATGCGATTATGATCCTATAAGTTTCTTCAAAACACTTATGAACCCCAACCCTTGGTAACATGATGTTGAGTATAAAAAATTTAGCTAAATATGTTATGTTGTACATTTCAAGTACTCACAATCCTACTCTTTATTATTATACCAACCCATGGAATAAACCAAGAATTAATTCCAACTCTATGACAAACAACTGATGCCAAAAGGCCAAACAAACTGATACCACTGGTAATATCTCACTATTTCTCATTAGCTTATGTTGAGGAATAAGTGCTACTTGTAATTAGGTGACATCCTTAAGCTTCTAATTTCAAGTAATTAATGATGAAGGGATCATAAAAATGGGGAGTGATTTTCCATTTTACCAAAAGTGAGAGACACCACCAAACACACAATAACCAATTCTATTATATAATGCATGATAACAATGTATTAAAATTCGAAACCACGCTAATAAAAAAAATAAACCATAACTTTACCTAATCATAGTACAAATTGAAAGTCTAAAACAAAAAAACTCAAAGATGCCATGATATAACTCTCCATCCCCACACCAAGATCCTTGCGCCAACTCCACAAAAACCCATGAATCTTGAGGCACCCCTAATGAAATTATATGTCTTACCTTTACCTATGTCTCGATGAACTAAATCTGCAAAAGAACAAAAGTTCTAAAGTAGGGGTGAGTAATGAAACTTAGTAGGTTTTCCCCAAATATATTCCTTGCTCATTCCACTAGGATATAAAGAGTTATCACATTTATAATTTTTTTATCTAAAATCATTTTTACCATATAATAATTTCTCACAAGCCGAACACATCCTAACCAAGATAGTTTACCCAAATGAACATTCTAAGGAAAGAACCCAAAAAATTCATTAACTATTTTCCCATTCATAGTTTCCCAACCCATTTCATCTCACATGACCCAATTAATAGACCTAAACTACACACACAACTCAACAACCCAAGCTTGGTGTTACTATTGATGGTGGAACTCCATGTACATACCCTGTACCATTTTTATTGTGGTACTTCACAACCACATCTAAACCGTTTGATAGTGTTAGTTCACAATCATTATCTATACCATTCCACACAAAAATAACCATTTAATCCAACCCAAATTCAAATAAATTATTTCCAAAAAATTTGAATTGAATCAACCATTTATAAAAACACCCCTAAGACAATATCCTTTCCAATAAAATCCCAAAACCATGCCAACCAAAATTTGGGCTGAAAACAATTTCAGTAAAAAAATTATTGAAAACCATTCCAGAAATCATTTCTAAAAACCAATCCAAGAATCCAATTTTAAAATCATCATTTTAAAATCCAATAAAAAATATTTTTCCACAAAAAATAACACAAATTCCATGAAATACACAAAAATCACCTTAAAGTTCTCCAACAATATTTTCATATCAATTTAACAACCAATTTCAAGATAAATTATCAATTTTAAATCAAGCCTTATAGTTCAAAAAATATGGTTCAATAGTGAATCCACCTACCACAAGGGTTTTGATAAAAATTATTAACGACACAATATGCTCACTAATCAGGGTTAAAAAACCACCAATTCATCATAGATACCTTAGCCTAACATCAAAAAGCACAAATATATACATGAATGGAATCAACAAACCTAGATCTTTCCATGATAGGAGTAGATCTATGAAACTAGGAGATAAAGAGAAGTATATTGATGAAAAATATGAATAATACCACAAAGGATACTTACCAAGGAAGATTCATCTTCAAACAACCATAAATTACCTTCAAAGAGATTCCAAATTTATAGGGGTTCCCTTGCCTTTGGGAGGAAGGAATCTGCATTTATTGGCAAAATAGATCCAAAATGGGGATTATAGGGATCATATCATGAGAGATATATTTTTTAAAAAAACCCCATGTTAAATAAAGAATGTTTAGATACTTGTTTAGGATTTTTTTTTCTAACTGTGTGCTCGCCATTACCTCAAGGAGAACCAAGCATGGTTAGCCCGCATAGTTTGAAAAACTATGCACCGATTGTGAAAAAGATAACTATCTCAAATTAAATAGGTTACATGTGGTGGCCACACTATTTGGTACACCTTGAACCTTCCTAGATCCCACTACATCAAGGTGAATGGTTTCCTACAAGTGTTTCATAGTTTCCACTAATTGTGAACCACCCATGCACCCTTAGAAAATCCACAAAAAACCTTCCAAAACCCTTCAATACTCTCTCAAACATTACCCAAATACATTATTTACAAACAAAGGAATACAAAAGGCAACATACATAAAACCTGGGGTGCAACATTAAAAATTTATAAAATATAATAAATAGCCATGTTAATATAAAAAAAGATAAAAGTGGAATTTTTTTGATCCATTCACACAAAATTATCATCCCTACTCCAAAATAAAATATTAAAGAATAAAATTATTTCTAATTGATTTTTCTCCTTACAAACCCATTTGGGTTATTTCTAGTCTCATAAGACTCTCCATATTTTTAGAGGTGGTGACCTCTCAATCAACAATGGTGGTTGTGATCTCATATTTTTCTCAAATGAGAGGAGGTGAAGTTTGAAAATCCATTTAATAATTTAATTTACTAATTGGAATCTCATATATATTTAATAAATGTTCTTATATCCTTCTTATATACAATACCATTTTCCATGACGAAATTGACTAGATAACTATTTTTTAAAGAGGACACTTTTTGTGAGGATTATATTATCATTCATTTGATAAAAGTATTTAGTTTCACATTAATTTAGAGACATGTATGAAGGAACTCTAGAATTTACATCTATAAAAATAGGTTTTGGGCTCCTATGGAAGATGATGGGAGGTGTTGTGGAGTAGGGGTCATGATAATGAAAAAGGATTATGTGATACTAAGGAATGAGTGAACAACATGGGGGAGATAAATAAGTGGATCCCTTATAGAATTTTCATTAAATTTAAGGCAATAAATATGAATATTTTTGGTCTAAATCAAGTCGTTTAATGAAAGAAATATTATCTTATATTTAGAATGTAAAAGAGAAATAAATGCATAAGGATATTCACAATTTTCATCACTAAATAATAAAATTCCCAATTATATACTCAGTAACTCCAAGAAAAAAATTTATACAATAATAAATTACCAATTAAAATTCATTTGGTTGGGGTTAGGGATAAACCTAAAGTGAATCCAATAGAAAGGTCTCCCAAAAACATTATTATATTTGTTGACATTATTTATAAGATATGTACTATCAACTAATCTATTTGAATAAAAAATTTCTTTTTCTCACTAACATCAATATCAAGAACATGGATATCCAAAAAATATATCTAAATGGTGTGAAACACCCTTCCTCCTAAAATATGTGATTTCCCCCTTCATCCCAGTGTATAATCCAAATAATATAAACTAGGCTGAAGATAATTTTCTTCACTCATAAACTCAACACATCCATTAACACTTCATTGAACATAGTACTCCAATTAATTTTAAATTTGAATTTAATATAATAAATCTATAGAGAACATGCTTTAATTTGAAATTCCCACGCAATAAAAATTCCCATCAACATCCTTAAGTGTATTTAGAGGATTCAGGATTTGAATCAATCCAAAATAAAGAAAAATATGGAATTAAATTTCTTCAATACATCCATAAATCATGTATTGAATCATGAACATTCTTCCATGAACATTGATAGTCTAGACAAGAAACATAACACTGACTGGGACTTCATAAGGTTTATGTGTAGTTTTATAAAATCATAAGGGGAATGTACTTCTATATAATTCACGATTACCTTTAGTTGGTCTATATATTTCTTTATATTAGATTCATCTACTGAAAAATTCAATAACTTAAATAGATTTGATATGAAAACTTTCTTTTGTTGGTATAAATCTATTTCACTTGCACTGCATTATATCTTTATCATATAGTATCTCTTTTCGATCAAATAATTCTCTTTTGTTACACCCAACCATCTTCTAGTGATATCACATACTATATCTACTTTAATCTTCTATAAATACCACATCAACCATTCTTATGGATGAATTAATATCAGATTAAATGATCTCGAATCATCATTGGTCTTTTTCTAAAGTGGTTTTAGTAGATCTGTTGAAAAATTATTTCATATCCACACTACACCACAAGAGAATCATATCATAAAACACCAAAACATAATGGATTTATGATATTTTGATCATATTTAATAGTATAATTCTTTTTATATCATGTTCTTCTAGACTCATAGTCCTCCATAAATCATCCACATGTCAATTCACTTTATTTTGACCCAAATTATTGGGTGTACTTATGAAAGCATTTAGAATCGGTTTATAGAATGTAAAAACATTCATTTATCAATTCAAATATATACTTCTAAAAATATTTGTAAACAAATAAAGAACCATTAAAATCCCGTGTGAAATTAAATATCTCCCTTGAGATAAGCGGGAAACAAAACTTTTTTTCAACACTCAATACCTTTTCTTTTCCACACAATCAAATCCTTTCCTAAGGAGAAAAGTGATAATACCACAATGTTGGATATATAAATGTGTTTGAGAGAATCAAATATCTTTTTTATAATAAATTTATGCCTTTTTTACTTTTATATACTCCAAATAATTTCATTCAATTATTTTCTACTCTTTTATTTAAAAAACTCCATCCACAGACTATTATATGATATAAAATTGTGTAGTACCCATTTCGACAAAGTGTTGCAATATTATCCCCATTTGAATATATATTCCATTGAATAGTTGGTGAAATATTCACAACATCTAGTATGTGTTAGGGGAAATATAAACATAAAATTTATCATGAATTATGTAAATATTTCCCTTGGTCTTAATTTAGTAAATTTATCATCAATTTTACCCTTTGTAAAAATACACCCCAGTTTTATTTCTATATAAGAAACATTGCAATTCATGAAATAAATATTTATGTTCATATTTTATGATCTAAAATATTGTACAAGGTTTTTTGAATTATCAATTTTTCAATAATTATCATAAAAAATCAATTTATTTTCAATATTAATTTTCAATTCTTCTATATAAACTTTTATCAACAACCTTTGAGTGTAAGAAAATTTGGTAATAATATATTTTGATTATACTATACTCAAATGATATTAAATTTTTATTCATATTATGCCAATAAACACAACACTTTATTTCAAAAAATTCCTTATATATGTTTATTTTTAAAAAATAGAATCACCGACCCAATGAACATCCTTGAATCTAAGTAAATTCAATTCATTTCATTGTTAAAACATTAATCCAATTTTTAATGTTTCGTTAACATTTATCCAAATTATATTTGAAGTGCTCAATTTTTATTCATTTAGTTTATTATAAAATATGGAACACATAGTGACTATATATATAACATATCAATAATATGATATTAAAGAGATTAAACATCCAATTATCTTTTGGAATTATATTTTAATAACACTTTTACTAGATTCATTATTTCTTAGCCTTGCTCCAACATTGATATGAGAATAATTATCCTTTTATTATACCATGAAAAAATTCATCAATAACTCCTTGGTATATATTTCTTGTTAAAGAAAGATAAAACTTATACTTTTTATAAACATTAGTTTTAAAAATAAATTCATCTTCCCAAGCATTACAATTTCAAATTAATCTTTCAGTTTCTATGAGAAATTGTTACAAACCGACTTTTCTCAAAGGTAGGAACTGATAGTTGTTGGTTTTAATTACTCTATTTTTCACTAAAAATTATTCCCGGGAGATTCAAGGTGGTTTTTAGAGTGAGTAGGGCTCATTCAGATCTAGGATCCATGATCATTGAATAAAAATAGTAGGCCACAGATTTAGTAGAAACTATGCAGCTTGACAGTCACAGTTTCCCAAAAACATCTTGAATGAGGGAGTGGTGTAATGGCGGTTGCACAGTTTTCTACAACTATGTCACCCTAAGGACATAACCATGCAGTTATACATGGATCTTGGAAAAAATACATTCGCACGGTTAGTGCACGGTTTGGCCAATTGGGTTGTCAAATGGTGAACCATTGTGTGTGTGGGTAATATTACCATTTGGCCCTTAATGAACCTAATATCAAACCCCCTCTCAAATACATCTATTTTCTAGTGGGTGTCTCCTCCATCCTCACACCCAACGCCTTCTCATCCTCCTCTATAGAGTTTTTTATATCTCCCCATCCCCTGTAAAAATCAAACACCATCAGAACCAATGGAAATCTCGAGGTGATCTCTACACTGCTCTTTTTTCTATTTATTCTTACTTCCATCCTATGTTACAGTATTTAGGTTCGACTGCTATTCACCTATTTTTAGGGAATTGGAAAATTTCCTTTATTTCTCTTGTTATAGTTTTTTTCAATAATTGATAAATGATGAGCGGAGTGCTACTACACTAAGGTATGTGTTCAATGTCTTTCCTTATTGTTTCATCAAGTTTTAATGGGTACGCCATTATGTTGTGTTCCATAACCTTCTAGAAAAACCTGTAATATGTTATGCAAATTATATTGAATTTTTCAACATGTCCAGAATGACCTTAGTGAATATATATTTAGTATTATGGGTCATCACTTTGACATATGCCACCAAAATTGGTGTGTTTCCCACTTAGATTCCCTTTTCAGTACTACAAAAAAAAATATTTTAATAGTGCCATAATAGGGCTTTATTAGAGCTAAAAAAGTGATGACTACCAAAACATGGTTAAAATGAAAAGGATTTTATCAGCACTAGAAAAGTGATGATAAAGGGGTTATGTATTCGGTAAAAAAAACACTGATAAATCAAACTTGTATTAGCAATATTTGAAGGGTTGATAAAAGACACCATTAATAAATGCATTTATTAAGAACTTATAAAGGTATCCTTTATTAGTGATACTAAATTCATGGTGACACTTTATTAGTGATACTAAATGCACTGATAAAGGGAACCTTAATCAATGCTACCTAATGTGCTGATAAAGGGACACTTTATTAGAACTGATAAAGACATGATTTATCAGCGCTTTTGGAAGCGCTGATAAACAAATATTTTATCAGCGCATTTAGTAGTTTTGATAAAGGAGAATATTATTGTGTGATGAAACAAAACACTAAAACACTATAAATAGGGCCTACAGTGCATTGTAATAACACACTGCATCCCAAGAAACAATAACATTAATATATAAAAAATCAAATATAAATACAAAATTTAAATGAAATTAAATTTCCAACACAAATACAAGAAACAACACTATTATAAAGTATGTTAGTTTCCTTTTTACAAAAATTAATGTTAATTTTGAATAAAAAGGCGCACTTTGTGTAATGATGGTCACACAATGAGTTGGATTGTGGTTTGGATGATTCCTAAATTTCACAAATTACTTATAGGTCATTTTCCCAATGTACCAAAACATCACTAATGTGTTTTCTTAGTTTTGAGTATGTTAGTTGTTTTTGTTTTAAAATTAATGTAAATTTGAATACAATTACTCCCTTGGAGTCATACCAATCACACCACACATATATTTGAGGTGAATATGATTCATACATGTCCCAAATGACTTATAGAAAGTTTTCCTAAAGTATAAAAGCAATCAAAATGTGTTTCCTTAGTTTTGATTATGCCACTTGTGTTTTTTAATAAAATGTATTTTTAAACTGGAAATATTCACTCTTTGTAATATTGGATTCATCGGGTGATGGTTTGATAGGATACTAATCCATACATGTCACAAATTAATTATGAATCATTGTACTCAATTATTAAGAAAATATGATCACTTTTTCTCAGTTTTCAGTGAGTGACACTTTTTGTATTAAAATGTTAATTTTAAACTGATAATGAATGATTTGACTCATATCGATCTCACTATGAATTAGATTGATGTGAGGATGATTCCAATATGTCATTTAGAATTACACATTAAATTAAAAAATTACCAAAATAATCTAATTTATTCTCAATTTTGAATATTTCAGTTGTTGTTAACTAAAATTAATATAAATTTTGAGTAAAAAGACACACTTGGAATACATACCAGTAACACCATGCATCGTATTGAGGTGTGGATGATTCCTATATGTCCCTGATGACATATGGATCATTTTTATAAATTATAAAATCAATTAGAATGTGTTTCCTCCGTGTTTATTACACCACCAAGGTTTTTTACAAGAATTTCATTTTAAACTACAAACAAACACTTCAATTCATTAAGTTTGAATCTTGTGTCAGTTTAACATGATACTGATTACTAGAAGTCAAAAATAAATTTTGAATCTTTTTCCTAAATTATCAATACAATCCATGTGTGTTCTCTATGTATTCATTTATTCAATCCTTTTGGTATTAAATTTATATTTTAAACTGATAACAGAAAATTTGAGTCATACTGGGAACATCGTGTATTAGATTGATGTGTGGCTGATTCATACACATTTAAAATTATATATGGATAATTTTCCTAAAGTAACAAAATAATAAGAATTTATTATATCAATTTTGAGTTTTTAATTTGTTTTTATCACTAAAAGTAACGTCGATTTTTAATAAAAAACACACTTGGAGTCATACCAGTCACACCTTGAGTCATATTAAGGTGGGAATAATTCTTACACATCCTAAATGATTTAAGAGTCATTTTACTAATGTATCAGAATAATCTGAATGTGTTTCTTTTGTTTTGAGTATTCCACTTGTGTGTTTTACTAACATATCATTTTAAACTAGAAATAAGAAATTTTTATCATACATGATGAATCATGTGTGGGTTTTAAATAAGACAAATTACAACATATTCCAAATGAGTTATGAATCGTTTTCCTAAATTATCAAAGAAAATATGAGCATGCTTTCTCAATTTTCATTGATTGACACTTTTTTATATTAAAATGTCAATTTTAAACCACTAACAGAAAATTTGAGTCATATCAGGAACATTGTATATCATATTGAGGTGAGGATAATTTCTACAAGTCCATAATGACATATGGATAATTTTACTAATGTAACAAAACAAACAGAATATGTTTTCTTAGTTTTTAGTATGTAAATTGTTTTTTCACTAGGATTAATGTCAATTTTGAATAAAAAGACACACTTGGAGTCATACCAGTCACACAGTGTGTCAGATTGAGTTGCGTATGATTCATACATGTCACAAATTATGTATGGATAGTTATAAAAAAATTATCAAAACAATATGAACATATTTCCTCAGTTTGAGTACGTCACATTTATTTACTAAAATGTCTTTTTAAACTAGGAATCGGCACTTTCAGTCATACTTGTTGCATCATGTATGGGTTTTACTTGAGTCATATTTCTAAAAATAAAAAATGAATTACTAATCATTGTAAAAAATTATCAAGAAAATACAAGAATATTTTATTATATTTCAGTGAGTGTCACTTTTTGTATTAAAATGTGAATTTTAAACTGCTAGAAAAAACATTGAGTCATACCAAGAACATCATGTATCAGAATGAGATGAGACTGATTCCTACACATTAAAAATGTCATATGGATAATTTTCTAAATTAATAAAAAAATTACAATATATTTTCCTAGTTTTGAGTATGTCAGTATTGTTTCACTAAATTAATGTCAATTCTAAATAAAAAGACGCACTTAGAGTTATACTAGTCACACCATGTGTCAGATTGAGGAGTGGATGATTCCTACACATCTTCTATGATATAAGTAGGATTTTCAAAATGAATCAAAATAATAAAAATTAATTTCCTGGGCTTTGAGTACTGAACTAATCTTTTTACTAAAATTTGAATTTAAACTAAGAAAAGAAACATTAAGTTACAATAGTTACATCGTGTGTGGGTTTGACATGAAACAAGTTCATACATGTAAAAAATTAATTTTGAATCATTTTCCTAAATTATCCAGAATATTAGAGTGTGTTATCTTGGTTTCTTTACGAGTGACACTTTTTTTATTAAAATGAAAATTTTAAACCGATAACGGACACTTTGAGTCATACTAGGAACATTGTGTATCAAAATGACATGTAGATAATTTCTACATGTCCAAAATTAAATATGGATCATTTTACTAATGATACCAAAAAATATGAATGCATTTTCTCAGTTTTGAGTATGTCAGTTTCTTTTTTCACTAAAATTATTATCAATTTTGATTAAAAAGATGCACTTTGAGTCATATCGGTCATCCCTTGTATTGGATTGAGGTGTGGATAATTCATACATATATCAAATTAATTATGGATAATTTTCATAAAGTATCAAAACAATATGAATGTGTTTCTTATGTTTTGAGTGCGCCAAATGTTTTTTACCAAAATGTCATTTTAAACTAAATCCATGAACTTTTAGTCATATAGGTTGCATCGGGTGTGGGGTTGAAAAGAGACTAATTCCTAAATTTCACAAATTAAATAGGAATTATTATGCTAAATTATAAACATAATCATAGTTAGATTTCTTAGTTTTCAGTGAGTGTCACTTTTTTGTATTAAAATTTCATTTTTAAACTATTAATGGACACTTTAACACCAACCCTCCTCGACGACCATGATATATCAATTTTTATTTTCCTCCAATAGTTCTAACATACATCAATTAACATTTATGGATGATAAAAGAAATTATTTGAACATTTATGTAGTATTATATAGCATTTTTATGGTTGGTATTTGTACAGATGTTTCCTCAGTAACACTAGTGGAGAAATTAAAGCTTCCAAACATAATCATCTTACAGGTGGATTATTACACTATATAAAAACAATTAATTAAGTGGTGAAAAAAATTATTTCAATAATCCACTTGAAACACTTTCAAAATGGCTCTTGTATTAATTGACAAGTGTTATCTACACTTTTCAAAAATTATTCTCAGGTATGATCCTAATTATGCTTAATTTCCCAAAAAAATTATTATTTTCAAGAGATTGATTCGCCTCTTACTCCTTAGTATTTTCTTTATTCACTGTATCCACCCACTCTTCCACAATGGCCTCTGAATCTGATTATGCCTCTTCCCCCACCACCACCAATGCCCAACAATTTTCTTTTTTGTAGGTTAATGATTCTAAACAAATTGATTTCCTCCATTATACATCTCCTTATGAAAGAGATAAAAACAATATATAATAATTCTAACACCAATACTTTACACCCCAAATATATTTAGATGGTCACAAATCATACTAGATCCCAAATATAGGATGTAATCACCTAAATTTTTTATCGGTATACATTTTAACAAAAATTTCACTGCCCACTAATTTCTAAACAAATTTATTTCTTATTTTGAGTATCAAGGCTATTAAAAAAATTATAGTATTGAGAAAATATATACAATTTATTTTTATTAAATATATTTATATAAATTATAATTACTTTCATAAATTACCAATTAATTGATGATGGTATTTTAAGGCTTTATTATCTATCAAAAAAAATTTAACCTATTATCTACAATTGTTGTCATTATCTTATTTCAAAAACTGTAAAAACATTAAACAAATAAGTAAATTGTTTCTAATTTTTTTATATTTCAATATTCCTATATATACATAAATTGTTTTATATTTTTAGCAATCCACAAGATTTATATCATTAGACACCGACTTCATTCCATGATTTAGCCTATATTTATTGACCATCTATCACAACTAAATTCATGTTTAAAAATAGACTAAAACTCATAAAACTAAGTTAATATATAATATTATAATTTTATTGTATTAAAAATTCACAATACACATCATGGGTGGTCATTTTGTTGGATATCCATGCATTGGAATCAAAAAATAAATATTTAAGGTGTCCATATTGATTGGGATCAGCATCTATTGCTCCATAAAAAAAATACATTTTAGTAATAAGAAAATAACAAATATATTTTATGTGATTGGATTTTAGAGTTTTACATTTTCATTATAGGGATCAAAATTTTTTTGTCATCTGATACATTTTCATTAAACGCTTAAAGTAACTCTTCTTTTTTCTTTTAAATCTCTTCATTATGCAAAGTAAGTTTATTTCATTCAAATGATACAGCGATTAATGAATCCAAATCATGATTCACATGATCTTACCTTTATGTAGTAGTAATATAAACTCTAATAGAAAATATGAGTAGTTATTAAATTTAATGAACATATTATCTAACTTTTTGTACAGACTTATTACGAAAATATACCTTATGTTTCTATTGACAACTGAGATGACCATCCATTCGTGATTCAGAATCTCATTTAGAGTATTGAGGATAATTTTTTAATTTCAATTATTTCCCATATATTTATTTTTCATATTCAATGTAAGACAAATATTTCTCTATAAATGTTATATATTCATGATGTTTTAATGATAATAAATATCGCTCTAGAACTGATGAGGAGAAGATAATCTCGGAAGGTTGTTTTTTTATAGTCTATTCACAATATTTTCTTGATTTTACATTCTATTTCTGCACTGCTTTTTCCATATTTAATGTCATACCTCACTTCATAAATTTTATTATCAACCTTTATAGTGTTTTCATATGAAAAAATCTGTAAAATTCATAACTCATTTTTCTTTATAAGATTAAAAAATCATGATATGAAACATACATTATCCTTATTGACCACTGTAATATATAGATCATCAAGTGGAATAGGAAAATCATTAATGAGCTCATGATCTACCTCAATCCACACTATCATGTGATCTTTTGGGAAGTCTTTACAGTATAGCTTGTCTCTCTAGATATTATACATTGTACACATCACAACATAGTTGTGCGTGGGTGTTAACAGATACAACTCACATACAACTATACCTTGTGTATTTTAGTAATATAAAGTTATTATAAGTTGTTTGATTCATCTTTAAGAGAATTATTAATAAAAAAATTATTATCATGGGTAAAGTATATGGTTGGGGGGAATGATGGCCTCCAATCTAGTGGGATCATTTGGTTCAAGTGTGTATATTTTCTACACCTTTGGTTCACTTTGATATTTTCTCATACATTGGTCTTCGAAACTAGATAGAACAATAATATCTAATAGTGAGGGTATTTGTTTCTGAAATCATCTCACCATATTATATGTATCTTTTAGTGGTTTTACCTTCTCAAAGATATGATTTAGGAGACTCCAAAACCAGATCCTCTAACATGACCATATTGTTCATGCCACTTCAAAGCTACCGATAGTAGATTTCCTTCTTGTACGGTCATTTTCAATTGATTTTTCTAAACCATTTAAAAATGTGAACAAAAATAGATATTTTTATGTAATATTATTATAAATCACAATGAAGTATAATTTTTTAATACTTACACATGTTTTATATAGTATTTTTTTCTTTTCATCAACTAATTTACCCTCACTATTTACACAAGACACATTCCATAGCACATTTAATTGGATGGATGTGGCTTTAGATTTTAATTAATTAATCTACATTTAAACAGAGGAAATTATGTTGGTTCATATCACATAATTAAACCAACATTATTGAATTTAAATACCTAACATTTTATTCTCTAATTATGTGTACCCCATCCTTGCATTGTGATAGGGGTACATTTGTTTTTATGCATTTTATTTGTGTTTTGAACTATTTTTATGTTTCATAAATTAATAATTTTCAATAAAATTTTATAAAATGAATAATCTTAAATAAAATATTAGAAACTAATATTCACCCAGAATTATTTCTAAATGCGATGATTGATGAAGGAAGTAAATGTTTCCCACATTATAATATCTTAATAACTAACTAGTGGGTGGGTCTTTACATTCCAATCTGCATCACAAATGTGTAACTTCATAAGAATAATATGGAAGCCTCTATGGTCTTTTCCAGTGGCCATTAGGAAAAATTTATTTTAGAAATATTCTAAAATAAATGAACTATTCAAGGAATAATTAAAATTAAATAAAAATTTAATAATATAATATATTAGTAAAATAGATAAAGTATATAATAACATTACCATTATATATTTCAAAAGGATTTCCATCATTATAGGTTGGATGTGGCACCATGAATCTTTATCATTCAGCAGATTCATCTTTATTGTGACCCCATGACAACTAATGAACATTGACTTGTTGGGGTCAATATGTTAGCAATGTTGATTTTAACCAACCTCAAATTATATACCCTGGATTCTTTCCTAGGAAATTTTATTCAATAATATGATGTTGAATAATTGTTTTTTCATCAACATGATATTAATCCTCTAATAATTCTGTAGTTTCATCATCAGTTGGCCATTCTTCCTCAGGATTAATAACATCATCATGTGAAGAATATATTGTCTATCTTAGTA
This sequence comes from Viscum album, assembly GCA_963277665.1. Lineage (NCBI taxonomy): Eukaryota > Viridiplantae > Streptophyta > Magnoliopsida > Santalales > Viscaceae > Viscum > Viscum album. Next base: position 744,493,271 of record OY728129.1, on the reverse strand, counting down.
TTCAAACATTTAATTTTTATTTAATAACAACAATATAATATACTCAATGCATAAAAGTCCACATTTTCATGCATATTGCAAGAAAGTTGTTACTATATTTAACAGAGATATAATAATTAAATACTCTAATATAACTAACGTCCACTAAATTTATTAAATATTTTCTTAAATAATTGATTTCCTTCTATCTCTTGATGATGGATTAGACTCCCTCCTTCAAACTAGACTTCCTCCTATAATTTTGGTTCCAAAGTTACTTGATGACATACCACCTAAATAATTATTATTACATTATGTTTCTTGATTAACATCTATGATATTTTTTGTTCATACACCAATGATGGTTGATATAATCTAATTAAAATTCACCCCGTTATCAGGTATTGGAGACAATTTTGTATGAATACTCTTTAGAGTAGTAAAAAATAGAACAAAAAAATGAGGGATGGGTTTCAAGAAACTAAATGAAAAAATAACTTTTTAGAAAATGAATGATTTATGACAATACCATTAGAATATCAAATCATACCTACTAAATATCATGGAATATAATCTATGTTACTAGTAATTTTTCATTACCTTTATCACAAATATAATAGATCTATATTCATTGATTTTCAAAAATAACATAAATTCAATTTAGTTTATGTATTATAAAATATTACATTTCAAAAATAAAGGAATGAACATTCAAATCCACATGAATTATACTTGAAGTCATTTAATTTCACTCACAAACAATTGTTGTTTGTCACTTCCACTAAAATTTTTCTTTCTTTTAGTACGGCTTAGAGGAGACAAAAACTTTTGGTGGTATTTGTGTGAGACGGATAGGAGATATTGAAAACCGTAAATTTCTCCAAGAATCCAATAAAAATAATCTTGAACATGAAGCCGAATGCATGGAAAGATATATATACTCATTTTGAGAGGAATACCTACAAGATCAAGATTGGGACCCTTTTAAATTTATCAAGGCTAAAGGGGAAGAGAATCAAAAGATGAGTTTGGCATGTATTTTCACAAAAAAATTGCAAAAGGAGTATTTTAAAAAGGATTCGCATTATATTAGTATTCTATTCCAAAAATGATTAATTACATAGTTATAATAGGATCCAATGGGACTACACCCAAATGAAAAGTAATTTGTGATGAAGTGTTATCAAAATTAATTGAGTGAGTCATATAAAAAATTCAAATAATGAAACAAAAAAAATCCATTCATTTTGTTTTGATTAATTATTAAGTGTCATATTTTCGTTCTCGTGGTGTAGTATATAGGGAGGATGAAATGTTTAAAGAGTTAAAAAATGAGTTTGGATATGATTTATTTAAAGTCAGGGAATATTAATTGATGGATATTAATCAATACAGTCCAAGATAGAGGTATTTCATCAAGGAATGTTTAACCATGATAACGGGAGTAAGGAAAGTATGAAAGATGAATTACAATACATCATAATGAGAGAGAATGAAATCAAGCATTTGAGGATGGATTAAAAATATTTATTGAAGGTTAGTTATATTGGAGTGTTAAAGTATTATATCTCTTTTCAAAACAAAAAAAATCATTCAAGATACTTGCAAATGTGAACATTTATGGTTGAATATTATGGTATTGTATATCTATCTTACCAAAAGGAATCATTATTTACATAACCATATTTGTGAAACCCATGGACCTTTTTTATGAGAAGTTATTTATGTAACTTGAGACTATTATGAATTGTATGGTTTATTTAATTATCATTCATTAAGAATATTTTTGTAAAATAAAAATTAGATGCACGGTTTTCATGTGGATTAGGAGAATGGAAAATCATCATAGAAAACCTACTGAGTTTCTTTACTTTACCACTTTATGTGCATGTTTGTGAAAATGTAGTTGATGTTTACATGGGTTGAAGGTTGAATGGATTTATTATTTATTATTAGGGATAGTGTAAATGATAGATAGGGGAGACTTTTTAAGTTTGTGTCATCAATGGTATGTTGGGTTTAAATTTAGGGTTTGATTTTTTACATAGGAATTTTTAAATTGATATTTTTTTCTTCCTGTACGAATTTATATTCAAAGGATTCTATTATGTAATATTTTACATAGTTTTACATGTCATGTGATCTGGATATTTATTCCATTTATCATAGATCATGTTGAATGCTAAATATTTATTATTAATCCTTTGGAAGTCAGTTGATGGTTCCAAGGGTTAATTAACATTTTTATTTAGCTCAGTCCAGGTTATGAATAGTCGGACTATATTGTGATGTTATAGTTTTATAAAAGAGAAAAATATTGAAAAGATAACACACAAGAACACAAATAAAGAATAAGAATTATTAAATCAGGTCACTTCATAAAAAATTACTTCATTCTAGGGGATGAATTTATTTATAAAACAATTTGATAGAAAAGTATAATCATATATAACATCTTCTATAGATGATGCGTATAAGGAAAATCTTCTACTATAATATGTTCTAGTGTGTTTTTCTATGAATATTTTTCATTTATAAATTTAAAATAATGTAAATTAATAAAATATATTTAATATTATTTTATAAAAATTCAAACTTTATTTTAACATATTTTAAATTTAACGAGCATAGAAAATTATTGGGAACCATTAAATGATAATGAAAATAAATGGTATCTCATTTAATGTTCTCACTAACCCATTGAATATAATTTTATATCATAACTATAACGTTTTAGTGAAAATATTTATCTGTAGATTTACTAATATTATGACCCTATCAATCAATTATAAACACTCATCTTATTGATAATACATCACAACTTTTTAATTTGGATAAAACGAAAAATTGAAAATGTACAATTATTTTGATTTCAATGAAACTTTAAATAATTTGTTCCTTATTAAATTATATCTATATAACATATTGATAATGTTAAGGAATATAATTTGAAAATTTAATTTATATTTACCTTATGTCAACCTGCTAACATTAAATCAATATGTATAGAAACCCACTTTATATTATTAATATAAATAACATTACCCCTGAAATTATTCCAATATAATGTTATACTTTTTTTTCATATTCAGGTTCATGTCATATTGCGGAAACAAGATTAAAACAATGATAACCCATAATATCTAAAATTTAAAATGAAATAATATAATGGAAACATAAAAAAATCACCATCAATTACAGTAGTGGATGAAGATGTAGTTCACAGTGGTCTTGTATAAAAATGGAATGGGTTTATAAAGTAGGTGTGAAAATGTGTATGTATAGGTATGTGAGAGAGAGAGATGAGATATGAGGTTCTTCATGATTAAGATCATCATAAAAATACAAACCATTGAACCCAAAATATCATACAATGAGAGAGGAAAAGGTTAAAATAACATACATTGGGTTCTAGCCTTGATTTGTCTAAGAGAACATAGAGGAGTAGCACTGGTATTAGGGGATTTCTATCAGGTCTTGAGAAACACAACTAAATGAGTTATTTTGAGGGTTCTTTTAAATATATCGTGGATAGTTTTAGCCTTTCATTAAAAAATGTTGATAAAAGACATCTTTATCATCGCTGATGTTTTAGCATTGAAAAAGCCTTCTTTTATGAGTGCTTTTTAAATCTTGATAAACCTCCATCATTATCAGTGATAAAAATGCGACGATTAAATGATCCTTTACCAGTGATAAAATTTTAGCACTAATTAAGGATTTATAAATATAATTATAAATAAAAAATTGTAAAAATAGTTTTATAAATATATATTTGTTTATTATTATTTTATAATTATTTTAATATATAATTTTATATTTATAATTACATTAATATTTTTTTAAAAAATTGAATATTTTATTTATAATTATAAATATGTAGTTTCATAAATATAGTAAATATGAATTTTTAAATTTATTTAAAATGATTTATTTATAATTATAAATATATTTATATCATTATATATTTTTACATAATTAAATATTTTTTTAATAAATATATTAAAATATAGATATAGTAAACATATTCATTATTTAAATATATTTATTATAATTTTATAATTATTTAAAGATATAATTATTTATTTATAAACATAAGAATAATACTCTACAAAAATATTATATATTTATATATTTATTGATATATATATCCTAGGATATAGCTTTGTGGTAGCTACCCATGTGGGTCTTGGTAATGTCTCGAGTTCAAGTATTTCCGGGTACATTAGTCAAATAAATTTATTATAATTTTATATTTGTTTATTTATATTTATATTAATACTTTTAAAAAATAATATTTATTAATTTATAATAATTATAAATATATAAATATATAAATATAATAAATATACATTTATAAATATATTTATTTATGAATATTTATTTAAATATATATTTTTAACAGTACTAATGGATATATAATCTTAAATACATGCATTCTAAAAATTAGTGAAATTGAATAATTCAAAATGAATGTAGTTTTAAAATATTGAAAAAATTGGAAGCTTTTTTAATAAAATATAAATTATTTAAAAAATTATGGATATATATATATATTGAACTAAAGGTGAATATATATTGAAAATAATAAATTATAGTAGATAAATAAATATAAATAAATAATAAAAAATGATCAACTTCATAAATAAAATAAAATATAAAAAATATTAAGAATGAATAAATAATACCTAACTATAATAATATTAAAAATAAATTAATAAAATTGAATGATTCAAAAAATAATATTTTAGATGTATCATGATCTAATGAAATTCTAAAATATACTAACCTTTGAATAAAATACATAAATATTAGGTATAAGATTTCAATAATTTTGTAAATATTAGTCTGTGTGAATTGTTTATAAAATGAATTAATTATATATATGTATGTGAAATCAATGTAACACATGATGTTTGATATATGTAAAATTGAAAAATCAAACATCATTGAAAATAAATACGACATAAATATGTTTTTAATTGATACTTTGTATTAATTTTCTATATATTTATATCTAATATATATTATTTATTAATATTTATAATATATATATATATATATATTATACTTATTAATTTTATTAATAATTATTTCATTAATAAATTTTTAAATAATTTTTTAGTTTGTTCATATTATTTGTTTGTTCAATTATTAAAATTTATTAATTTAATATTTTTATATTTAATATATACTATTTATTAATATTTAATATATATATATATAATTTTTCTCAATTAATATTTAATTAGTTAAAATTTTAATATTTTTCATAATGTACACATTATTAATTTGTATTTATTTATATATATCATTTTATTCATTTTACATATCTATATATATAATATATATTATATTTAAATTTTAATAATTTATATATATGTATTTATATTTTATTTATTTTTAACAATAATTATTTAATTAATAAAATTGTTAACATTTTTTATTGTTATTAATTTAATTATTTCATTTAATTATAGACATTTATTAACACTAAAAGAGTACCATTAAAGGCTACCCTTTATTAGCGCTAAAACTAAAGCGCTCATAAAGTGTACCCTTTATTAGTGTTAAATATAAATCACTGATAAAAGGTTCCATTTATCAGTGCTAAAAGAAAGAACTGATAAAGGTGGCCTTCACTAGTGATTTTTTCTAGCAATGATAAATGTTAGTGTTGCTAAGGGCCTCTTTTATAGAAGTTTTTCCCTTATCACAAATGGTTAAACACTATTTTAGGTGAAATTTACTTTTAATAAAGGCTTTAAATTGATGAATTGAATTTTATAAGAGTTCAATGGCCATGAGTCATGCCCTTAAACTTGATACCTTATGCTTTATACTCATTCTATACTATGTAATTTCTACTTTACCCAATTTGACTTCTTCCTATGATTTTTCCTTATACCAAGAATTTGTAGGAATGTGCTTTTGTTTATCCTTTAATCCTGGTTCTTATTTCCATATGTATTATGTTTTAGTTGTTTGGATTGAATTAGAATGAATTTTATAGCTTTCGTAACTTGTTAAATATGTCATGCCTTAATTAGATGTGATCTTGGTTGGTATGCCTTGACAACTTGCAGGCCATGAGAGAACATGGGTCCGACTTAAGGACACCAAGGACAGACTCATCGTAATTGGATTGGTACTACTAGACACACCATATGTGATACCTTTATTGCCATATATGGGATCTCTGGGTGGATTATTCATACTCAAGGGTGATACCGGTTCCCTAGGAGAGAAACCACGGTGGGGCTTTTTAGCAAGATGGTTACTCCATGCCTCGGGTGATACTGAGTCCCCTATGTGTGAAACTAGATATAGATTCAGAGTGTACCATGCCCTGAGTTATTTGAGGGACACCTTTACTGGTCACCTTGGATGGACTCTGTGGTATTTGTTTTATCATAGGATCTCGTATCAAACCTTGGGATTTAATTATGCATCTCCTTAGATGGAATTGAGATTCCATTACTGGATTTGATGGATTCCAGTTTAGGATTACAGGAGATTCCTTATTATTTTAATTATTAAAGCATGAATGATTGAATTTTTTCATAGGGATGTGAACACCAATACCAAAAAAATATTGGGGACTTATCAATTTAGTTCTATTCATATTTGATGACCATGTGTATACCTTTTTATATGTATATGATTTCTATGGTTCAGACATCCAGCATAGGCTGAAGCAGGTGCAATAGTTCAGTATCTAGTGAGGAACCCATGATAACGTCATAATTATATATTTATTTAATGGAATGCATTTAATATTTATTATGGCACTCTATTCAACTAATATTAGATGAACTAGGTTTACTAAGAATCCATTGGTGGTGGCCTACTGAAATTGTATCTTACACCATGGTTGGGTCACCTTTGGTACCCAACCAGACTTTATGATTGAAGGTATGGATAAAGGTATGCGACCATCATTCAATGTTTGATATACTACATTAGGATGGAATAGAGGGGTAAAGGACCAAGCCTATGGTTGAGATGCTATTTGTAGCAGTTTTTGGTCTTTTTGGTCCTTTTAACTTGTGGTACATGCCTATATACCATGTTCCCCATGCACCCTTATTTTTTATAGCATCCGGATCATCATCATCATCATTTATATATATATATATATATATATTATTTTATCATGTCCAATAGTTTTTTATCTATAATTCATGGATTGTAATTTTTATTATTATTCTATTACTATGGTTTATTATTACTCCTTATGCTATTGCGGGTTACTTATCCATTAATATAGTGTCTTTATCTGATGTTTCTTAATACACATGTGTGTGTGTGTGTGTCTCTGTGTGTGTGTTACTGGACTACACTCTGACATGTGAGTGCATAGTCTTCTTACAAACACACCATAGTTTCTCGCTATTAGTCGGTGGGATCTATCAATCTGGGAGGAATTCATGAGGTCTTCTTGCCACTATCTCAATGTACTTCTAAGTGGAATTTGGAGTGGGGTACTATATAAATCCTTAAATGCATGATCTTTATCACCAAAAAATATTATATCATTAAAAAAACAATTAATATCAAACATCTCTAATTTTTATCATTCACATATAATTTGGTACAAACCTTTCATTTTTAAAAATTTTCAAATTCATGTAATAATCATGTTTATAGTAACATATAAAAGGGTATCTCTTTAACTCATGAAAGGATTTCTTGATTTTATGAACCATACTTACAGGATAAAAAAAGATAAATCCCTCTATTTGTTCAATTTAATCTTCTAATACATCTTCACCATTTATGAATTCAAACAATACATCCATTTAATAAACATCACATTTTTTTGGACAAAAATAAAGAAAATTATTTGAATTTTATAAATATTTGTAATAGGGTAAAATGTTTCAGAAAAATAAAAAACTTTCAACTTTGAATATCCCTTTCAAACCAACTGCTCTTTATTTCATGGACCCTATCCATTTTCATTAACATTATTCCTTAAAATACATTTATTTATATTAATTACATATAGTTTTGGTCTCAAAACAATATTATAAGTATTATTGTTCTAAATTTTATATAACTCCTCCTTTATTAAATATTACCATTCTTTATGATCAATTGATTCTAGTAAGGATTTAAGGTCAACATGAGAGATATCATCTATTTGATTTTAAATTATTATATTTATCTTTCTTTGACTAGAAAAATAAATATTACGAGGGTATTATTTATTTTAACATAAACATGAAATTATTATAGGATAGAGTTTCTATTTCTCAAGGAACTGTCTTTATCAATGGATCTGTCTGCAAATGTTTATTCGATATTAGACTCATGATATCATTCCACTTAAGTAGTTCTTTTAGATTTATATATAAAATATTTTGTTTCTTTATCTAAATCATATATTTCTTAATCCCTCATATTGATCATGTTTTCAATCACTTTAGCATAACAAGGTTTTTCTATTTTTTGTAATCATTGATTTTGACACAAGTTCCTTCTTCTGTTTGTTGAGTAACCAAAGAATAATTTGTTCTTCATTATTTTCATCAAAAATTCTTATGTGTTTATTTTTTTTTCAATAATGTTCTTAAAAACAATCTAATATATTTCACTATTACATTATTCTTAGACTATATCTCATATGGGGTAATATTAGCATCCAATTTTAGTTGACATCTATTATGAATATGTAACATGTTTCATATAAGTTCCCTAAAAAATAATTTAGTTACTTTATATTCAAGAAATCATAGTCATTTCCATTTTTACTTAAATTATGTGTTTTTTGTTTTTTAAAATGTCTTTTTTGAGGGGTTTTAGGAGCACTAAACTAATGTTTTATTTTATGATTTAGAAGATAATATTTGAAAGAATTATATGCAATATCCATTCTAATGTCTATTTTTATCTTCAAGATTCATGAACTAAATTTCTTTTCAATGTCCCTTATTTCAAACATAATAATTTCCCCAGGATCAGATTTATTCTTCATAATAGACAATAGTAATTTTCTTAGAGTAATCATTAAATGTGAAACAATATAACTCAACTATTATACATTTATACCACATCAGTCTATATATATCATAATGTATAATCTCAAGAGGATTGGGAGTCTAATTTTCTACCCTTTTATGTATTCCTTCATTAATGGTCTAATCTGACGTGCTTCAAAAATTATGGTTCATTATATTTTTAGTATTATTAATTCTCTGACAACTTCTTCCATTGAGATTTTTCTTATGTTTTCTAGGATAATATTATTATATTTTCAATTAAATATATCAGTTTTGTCTATCTCATTTAGGTAACATAGTTTAATATAATCATTTATCTAAAATAGATTTTCTTTGGAATTTAATATATGGGAAATTGGTTTTCCATTCACCAAACACTAGACGATACAACAATTTATCCAAATAAAAAATTAATTTACATCAAAAATATAGTGGCTTAAATTTAATAAGTTATTTTTATGTTATTCTGTAAATAGAGCATCCTTTTATATCAACTTCTTTTCATATGTGACGGTTGTTCCACTCTCTTTGTTTTCTAGGGAACAATCATTTACAATGATAAAAAATCCAATATTATATTTTTCAATGTTTGTCAAAAACCTTTCAATTCCATTAATAGGATAGGTGCATCCAAAATCAAGGATCCATGACTTCTCATTTCAATAATCATTGATAACTACTTTAATAAGAAATAATGTTTCATATATTTTTTATTTTACTTCTTTCATTTATTTATAGACACATGATATTTTTTCTTGTAATATTCCCATACACTTATTCGCAAATATTCCAAGTTGATCCTAACTTTTTTGGGTTTTTAGGTATAAATATTGATTAAATATATAAGTGTTTTTAACATCAAAGTTTTTACCTTGAATATTTTTTCTCAATTTAGATGTTTCTTCCATTGAATGGAGGATTAAAATACTAAGACTTATTCATTATCCAAGAGAGAGAAATGTTTTTCAAGAAGAAATAATATTTTTGTGTAAGTATTGTAGATAACTAATGATAAAAATTGAATCACCATCATTCATATTAATTAAAACTCATGTTGTAGAATTATTTTCATGGTTTAATAGACGATATTACATCTTTAAGTAACAAATATTGGTAGGTATATTTTGGTAAATAATTACTTATATTCTTTATGGTTTTGTGGTATTTATCACAATTAATATCAATTAAATACAATCCTTTTTTTGGTTGAATAATCACCTAAATATTTAGTAAAAATTGACTTAATTTTTAACTTTTCTACAATAACATTCACCTAATTTGCTAGTAAATATTTTTCAACATTTTTTGAAAAATAATATTTAATTTTATTCCTTTTTGAAGTCATAATTCATATTATTTATATTTTTTAAAATTTTATTCCATTTGGATATTGTTTTACCATATTCATCTTCTATTTCAGCTTGGTTCTCACTTTTCACATTCAAATTATTCCCCATTCCCCAATATTTATCTTAATGTTATTGGATTCAATAATTTATTAATTCTCATTTTTTGAAAATATCTTTAATTTTCAATAATTTTACCAATTTTATATTTTAAATTGGGGAAGTTACTTCTTAAGCTTTCCATTTTTTCTAATAGAAGATTGAATTTCATATTTCATAATGTGTTCCATGTAAGTTACTTAAAATTCTTCTTCTTCTATATATATTCATCATGAATTCCCTATTCCAGGATGTTTATAAATTTATATGGAGTTTCTTCATTATAGTATACATATTATAATGAACCCTCTTCTTCCTATTTTCTCATAATACTTCCCTACTATTCTAGGTGAACTTAATTTTTGCATCACTTTATTTTACAAATTTCTACCTGTTATTATTTCTTTTCTTTTTTCAAGGTTTTTAATTATGATCATCATATTATTTCTCACTTATTTTATTTTTTTGGAAAATCAATGGACAAATTTGCAACTCAACCTCAATCGAATCATTTCAACAGAATCTGTTCTTTTTTTAATTCCATGATACTTTTTATAAATTTTTAGTGATTAGAGACATTATACACTTATACACTTTATCAATATGATCTTTAGCTTCAGATTCATCCAAGGTTATATATTATAATGTATTGAATTTTAGTTTCTTAATTTCTTAAAAATAAATTTATTCCTAATCATTTTTGTAAAATATCATAACATTTGTCATTTTATCAACCATAATGAATTTTATATGTTCATCTAGAGATAAATCATCTCAATCCTATAAGACTGGGACTTTAGGATCAAATTACAATTGGAAATTCCAAAATAACATTTCAAAAATGGTTGTGTCTATTAGAGTATCTCCAAATCCTTGAATGTTATCGATGAATTCATTGTCTCTTTTGAAATATCCATATATGTTTTCCTCATTAGTTATTTTAAATTCCATGAGCTAAATTATCCATTTTTGTAGTTTTTATTCCATTACATTAATATTACCATCAACTATACAATCAATATTATCCAATTATTCCATATCTAAATGATTACCCATCATTTTAGTATAGTATTTTTCTGATAAATTCATGATAAAAAAATTCTTGGAATTTCTATAAACATCCTAATTTCTTTGGTCTACAAAATTCAAAGTTTTCTCAATCTGGATAGAAAAAATAATTTAGCACTACCAACCATGTATAATATAAGTAATAATAGATATGGTATCATCATATTTTTTGATCTATGATATTGTTTCCTTCTAAGGTATTGATATCACATATGTAAACTAAACATAAGTTCTATATCTTTGAAAAATAAATCTAATAGAGGTAAGATAGATGTAACACCACTTATGATACTTAGAAATGGGTGAACCACTGAGAATGGGGAGTTGAATATGTCATTCCTATTTATAACATCCATTACCATTAAGTTAATATATGTGAATTGTGAATATCTATACCCACATATGTAATAAAATCCACTCCCACTTATAAAAATAAAATTAATATAAAATAAATGAAAGTTGATTTTTATATGGTTTGGAACCTATTATAGAACACGCCTCTTTATATTATTGTGATATCAGAGTCACCTATTTTACACTATAATTAGTTACCAATTACAATGGTTTTGGAATGGATTAGATATCACCTAAAACTATATATCAAACATAGGACTAATGATAATATTATTATACTAGTTCCCATGAGTTAAATGGTATGGACTTTACATTGAGAAATCTCAATTGAAATAACATGTTCTACTCAAAAAGTTCAATCTTATAAACATAGATGTACTGAACAAGGTTCTTATATTTCTACTAATTTTAAATCCCTTAACATAAAAATATCATTATTTGACGAAGTGTACCCAACATTAAATATTGTTTTGACTATTAATAATGTTATTTTATTTTAAAATCATCATAACTGGCATCCCTTCATTGGATGAAGTCCTCCGATTTATATAATTTTATTTACTCTAGGAAATTAGGGGAGAGAGGGGTTCCATTTAGAATCCCACTTCACTCAATTATTTAGTCAAACACCTTCTAAATCGTCAAATTATATTTCGATTTGTCTCAATAAAAACACCTAGTTAACATTCAATAAATAATATTCAAATCATCCAAGAAACTCATCTAAAATCATGAAATTTTATTCACGAACCTTGAAAATATAGCTCAGTATCATCGCAATGATTGTTACTTCAAAATGATTATGTCAAGTCAACAGAAATATTCTAGTGAGTATAGTTCCATAGACGTCACCCTTTCATTCTTTAGGTTAAATCAATATTTATTTATAAAATTCATATAAAAAACATTCAATGCATCAAAAACCTATGAAATGAAACATATAAATCTTTTGGTCTTAATCTACTCCACATGCACTGCATTAGATCATACATGTATAACATCATATTTCAATTAACTCACTCTATAGTCATCAATAAATCCATATTTTGTAATATAACTAATTGTATTTCCTTTATGTTTATGTAGTTTTACCTTTACCTTTTATCTGGTTAGCTTAATATCAAACCAAATTATCTTGAAACACTATTCATATTCTACCAATCTAATATTTATGACACTCTAAGAACATAACCGGAAATGACTGTAAATATAAAAAAATGTCTAATAAAACACTAAATATTCATTCCTTCATGATATTATTTTCATTCTAACATCAGTAATACTTTTCTGATCATCTTAGAACAACCTCACAGTCCCACAATGGTCGTTTTCTCAAATAATCAGCCCACATTAATACTTTACATCTAGTGTACATATGAATTCCTCTACACTAAATTCCCTAAAGGTGTAAAAATTCACCACTCGTCTCTAAAACATTCTTCCGATCAAAATCAAAAACAAATGAAACACCTTCAAAATTCATAGGGATATTTTACTAACAATATATCCTTGTCTATTAAACTTGAATCCATGTAGTTTAGTTCAATTTAACAAGACATTACATTCCATTTAGGTTATGTGATAAGGACCATTATGGTCCCCTTTAATGTCATTAATCCTTAAATTTCTCCAAGTAGTTTAAATTCATGAAATGTAGACAATGCAATATATCATTGAATGTTATGTAGCTCAAACTACTTGGTAAATGGGTATAGTGTGATATTCGAGACCAACACTCCTAGATATGATGATAAGAAATAAAAAATCTATATAACTTGTATATACCATGTGAGATTTTCCAAGATAAACATTCATATATTACACATTTTCATCAAATTTTAATCAATAAATCTCATATATATTCATACAAACTAAAAATGAAAAATTTAAGTGTCTTTAATTATTTTCTATATAGGAATATTATTTAACATATTGAAGATAATTTTTCCCTAATCTCACCATGCTAAATCTCCTTTTAGATAAGTCCAATGTTATACATATGTTAAAAATATATGTAATATAAATCATAAGAATGAAGTGACATCAAAAATTTAATAAGGGAAAAACATGACAATATGTCATCAATATATAGATTATCAATATAAAATATGTATGATTATTTGAAAAATATTGTATTAAATATATCATAGATTTGTAAGAGTTATCTATAAGGCCTGATAGGGGAACATTTTACTATCATAGTTAATCATTTTCCCTAGAATAAGTGTGAATAAGCTTAAGATAAATATCATGTTCCATGATGAAAATCAAAGGCAAGTGACATAACATTGAAATATGGAATAACTATTATAAGTCATAACATTATGAAAAAATTAAAATGAAATTATTTACATGTATAATCAAGAGGCAAAATAAATGCATGATCATGTCTATGCACAATAATGTGATTAAATCTATACCTGATAAATTCTATATAAAATCACTAAAAAAGATATACATGATCATGTACATGCACAAAAATGTAAAAAATGATAAAAATAATCATGTCTATACATAATTATGTGAAAATATATATGTTATCATGTACATACATTATAAAATGAGAAATAATATTCATGACCATGCCCATAAAAAATCATGATAGAAAATATATGTATTAATATGCCCATGAGAAATATCATTATCTTATGAGATATAAAACATTAAATTGTTCATTAATAGTCTATATTATAACAACCCATAAAATACATATAAATCATATATATGTATTCTATAAGATCATAAAAACAATTAACATTTAATTATAGGTTAATTAACTGATTGTTAATAAATAGGTTTAATGAAATCATTCTTAAAACACCATCATTATAAGCTATCCAGAGAAAGAATGTGGAAGGTATCATATGACCATATCCTTAGTCACCTATAATAACCCAAAATGAAGTTTTACATAGGTGGAAAATACTTTTCTAAAAGGTGTAAAAATATGATTTTAAATACAGTATAAAATATCATTTTCATGTTGTATCATTAAAATCTAAAAAATCTGATAAAATATGAATAATTGTTTTTTTAAACCAATTAAAATTTTAATGGATTATTGATAATGAATAATTTCCTAGATGGTGGGAAACTATTTTCGAGGCATAAATGTCAAAAAAAACGTTCCTTTCATACCTTTATAAAAAGTAAAAATGGATCCATACTAATTTTTAAAAAAAGATTACTTTAATAATTAATAATGAAAGTAAAAGGTAGTTAGAAATACCTTTTTTAAAAATTTAACTATAGGTAACAAAATATATAAAATCATTTTAATAACATAGACTAGGAGGAGAATGATTCTTGACCTAAAAGGAGAAACAAATTTGATTTTTCATAAAAACATTCTTTTTCTATTTTAGAGTACCAAAGATGGGAAATAGAAAGATTAATTGAAGACCCCATAAATGACCATATGAGATGAAATTATGTTTTTTTCTATGAAATAAATAACATTTAATTCCTTTAATGACAATTTAAATTTTAAAAAACCTGATAAAAAGTGAGATTGAATCATTAAACATCACATATTTGGCATCATTTGAATTAAAACCTCATGAAGGGGAGACCATTTTATGGATCAGTAAATATCAATAATTTTCAATTAAGGTTTAATAAAATAAAATCATTTTCATAGTTTCAAACACATAAAATAATGAAGGTCACTAATATATAACACATGTAAATAAAGGGTTATTGAGATGATGAAACCATTACCTTGAAATATTTCTTCAACAAAAGTGATTTTAACTCTAGTATAATAAAAAAAACTATAATAGTGACATATTTATGATCAATATCCATATATATTACCTTTTATATTCATTAACTATAATCATTTACTAAATATTTCTATATTATGTAATGTTTAATTTCTAATTCATTTGTAATAAATTATTATGGTTTAATTAATTTTTTTAATGGTGATGCTAAACCAAATTCATTGATAAATAGTTAATAATTCAAATATTATAAAAATTACATGAATATAATTTCCCTAATTTTTTTATAAGGTTTAAATATCATTCCATTATAGTTTTACTCCTGATTCATTAATTTGAAATTAGTGATGAGCATGTTTTGGGTAATTCACCAATATCAAGTGATTACTTTAGAAATATATTTATTCCTATGTATTGATTTTAGAACTACATTCACAAAATATATTAATCATAAATATCATATTCATTAATTAAATATATTTTTAGAATAATCCATGTATGGTGGTGTTGTAAAATGAAATTCATAATTTCATAGAGGCGGTAGTCCGGACGTACACACTGGAAATGATTTCAGTTTTCATTATATGGAAGTAAATATTGGTAAATTTTAATTTAAAATTTAATAATATTATTTATGTTATAAATATCATATATTTTATTTATATACATATATATAAGCATCAAATAGAGGAAATAATGAAAAATTAAATATATCACTTCAGGGAGGAGGTCATCTGTACATATGCATGAGTGAGTGGTTTAATGTTCCATTGGATGGAAACGTGATAGAAAATTTTATTCCATTAACATAAAAACATTAAATTATAATATAGATACTAATTTTAATATGTTTATATAGTGATAGCATATTTTTAGGGGTTCTAATATAAAATAAAATTAAAAGAGTTTGACAAGAACATATATTTCTTCCTTGGAAAATATCCTTTGAAAAACACCATAAAGATTCTTGTATGAGTATTTTAGGAATAAAAGAAAATATTGTTCATTTATTGTGGTGTTTGAATTTATTTTTTACTATATTAATTAATATAAGGTATTCATGTAGGGTTAAGAAGTGAGAAGAGGTGGTTCCCTTTTATATACAAGGGGAGTGACACTCTTTTAAATATTCCAAACTAAAAAAATATATAATTCAATTTTTGTAGTATTGTTATTCCAAAAAACAAATTTATAATATGTGGTCATTACGGTTATAAATCCATTAAAAATAAAATTTTGGATATTTTTATAGATACTTGTTGTCGTAAGTGTGGTATTAATCTCCCTTTTAAACCCTTTTTACCATATATTGTGGTAAAAATATTTTTTACTGAAATTTACTTATATTACCTTAAATTATGTTAAAATTTTCAAAAAAAAATTATTAAACCAATTAAAAATAACAATTATATTTTTTGGATTCAATTTATAGAGGCAGTAAAAATTAATTCTAAAAAAATTACGCAGAAGGCAATAAAAATGTACTTTGGAAAATGTCTTTTTCATACTAAAAATGATTTCACAACTAATTCATATATATTACTAATTATCCATATATATATATATATAATAATTTAGTAAATATATTATTTTACATTTCAACTTATTCAAAACTAAAATTTACATGGTAATTACATAATTAATTACAAGAAAAAATTATTTATTTTATTAGATTAAAATACAACTTTTATTCCAATGTGTTTAACATGAGTTCAAAAATAAAAAATAATATTCCAAAATACATTATTTCACTATAATGAATACATATTTTTTCAACACTATGGTTTTATAAACATTTAGGTAATTCTTATATATTAATTATGTCTTAAAAGTGTTGGTATCTTTGAAACTACCTTTTTTAGAATTCATTTCCAAATCAACATTTTTTTTAAAAAATACCAATAATTCACCCTGAGAGAATTTTTATTTGATTAATTCAAGAATTAATTTCATATGTTAAAATTTAAATCCTTAAAATTATGAATTTAAATTTGAAATGGAAATATAAAATATATTGGAAAGCTATTTTTATATGAAAATATATATTTTTCACATATTAGCTATTATTATTCTTATTTTCTATCAATTACAAAAACATGTATTATTAATATAGTATTAATATAAAAAACATATTTTATCATCATTTAATCACAATTTTTTTAGTTTTTTATAATACAAACAAATAATACTAAAAATAATTTTTTAGAATAAATCATTTTTAAGCATAATGTTGATCTTATTAGTTATTCAGCTACAATGTTTAAATTTAATCCATGAATTTTTATTAAAGTTGAAATTTATTTTTATTTTGACATGGATTTTTAAATGATGTTACTTGTATTTATACATTCCAGTTCAATAATGTCATTTTTCAATCTCAATTAATTCTTTTTTTCCTTATTTTAAAAAAATGTATTTTCATTTTTTTAGTTTGGGGTTGCATGTGGATAAATTTATTCAAAATTTTATTTTTTAACGGAAAATATAATAAAAATATCAAGATTTAAAATTCTAACCACTTAAAAAAAATTCATGATTAAAATTTTAATTTGTCTAACTTATGAAGTTATTAGTTGTTTATCTTGGCATGTGATATAATTTCTAATTATATACTAATGTTACTATATTTTACATTCCTAGGAATCTCATACCTTAATTTATAATAATCATATTTTGATTGAAATAACCATCTGTTCCAAATATGTCTCCATAGCTAGGAATAATTCATTTTGAATTTATAAAGGCATACAATTCACAGAATAATTATCATGATCATATTTCATACCAAATAGTAATAAAAATGGTTATGATAATATCCAGTAAAATTAGAGTAAATGATCATGTTAATACAAAACATGAATCATAATATTTCCTCTAAAATGAAAACTTCATGTTAACCTATGATAATTTATGTTTTTAATGATATATTTGGATCAACCAATAATACTTATGTTTAACATATGTTTAACATGATCATTTTTATATTATGGATTCTTGAAAAACTAGTTATTTACCATAACAATGTATTAAAATCCATAGTAATGGTTTCTAAATAGCATGTGGATAAATAAAAGAATATCCCCTAGGATTATCAAACCATACATTTAGTTAGGCCCACTTTTTGTGCATCGAGTTATTGTCATGTTAATGCCAAACCAACATTTTTCTATGTAATTACCCTTATCTGCTTCTATTCCAAATCCTATATGGCCCGGTTTGTTTCCAAACATGGATTTCTATAATTATAAACCACAAACACAATACTTTAACAACAATTATGTATATTTTATACATTTAGACGAATCCATAGGGTATTCACAAATGTCTTCTCATCTCAATCCCTAAATAATAGTAAATTACTTATCTATTAAATCAAATACAAAACAATAGGGTAATATATACCCAGATTATGTATTATTCAATAAAACAAATACATATTTATCAATTATTATAACATTATCAATTACCTCAAAATTTAATCACATAAAACCTCATATGAAATCTTTGACATCATCATACGATCAAACGTAAACATATGTATATATAATGGTATCCAAAACTCTTAAATGTTCTTCATGTAAAAACATATTAACCTCTAAATTTGTCTAATTCATACTCTGGTACCAACTATAATACCCCATGCTCGAACTCCTAGTTGAGGTTCTAAAAACAAATAAATTCTTTTTCTGGATTTTATACCAAAGGATATATCCCAAGTAAAACATTTAAATATTGGACATTGTCTTTAATGTATAAGCATTACATCTAAAAAATATCCACACAATCCTATAAATGTAAACATTTTGTTTCTATATAGAATATCTATATAATAATATATTTTCACATACGTGTGACCCTTTCTTTATATTCATACCATACTAGATACTCTTTTAGATATATCCTAAGTTATACTCCTCTACATAACAAGAGGAATGGAAAACATTTAAAAGTTATGAGATCAATATATTAGTTTGGAAAAAACTTATGAAATATGTGATCAAGGGATATATCATAATCATTTTAAAAAAATGTGCATGGGTGAAATTTCCTATTAGAGATAGCAAATATTCTTAAGAGTCATCCATAAGGACTGATAGAAGAATATTTATATCTAATTATTAAACATACAACATAAAATAATAGAATAGAATATTTAAAAAATAAACTTGATCTCTAGAGAAATAATATAGGCATGTTTCATAATATAGAAATTTGAGATAAGTAATGTAAATAACAACATTATAAAGAAAGAAAAATGCAATAACAACTACACACAATAATGTTATAAAAATATGAATATGATCACATCCATGAAAAATAATGTGAACAAAGATATACACATTCTTATGCATGAAAAACCATGTATTGAAAGATATATACAATAATTTCCATGCACTATCATTTGAAAAAAGCTACACATGATCTTGTCCATGTGAAAACATGTAAAAAAAACTATACGTGATCATGTCCATGCATAATAATAATATAGTCATAGCTATACATGATCATGTCAAAGAAAAATATTATTATCTCATGAGATATAATACTCTTAATGATTCATTCGAGGGGTATATTAGACCCACTCATCACATAATGATATATTACATATATATATTCCATATGATCATAAAACCATAAATCTGTTCTTTACAGATTACATAACCAATGGGAAATAAATGTATTTCATGAAACCGTCCTAAAAAAATATTCATTATAATCTATATAAAAAGATAAAGTGGATGGTATCATAATATTACAACCCTAATGAACCATAATAATCATAAAAAAATATTGATATAGATAAAAATGTAATCCCTCGTTCCTATATGGACAGTTTTAAATTAATAGGAATGTGAATTTTATAATTATTATATTGCTAAAATATTTAACAAATACTTGGAATCAGACTCTAGGAGTTTTAATGCCTCTATGGATTGTTTTAGACATAGAGGTAGGTTCAAATGTCATTCATGGGGCTCAAAGGAGCCTCATTAGAGGTTCGGTGATTGATGCAGTTAATGTTTCATTAGATCCATCAACTAATTTTTGGTCTCAACCATGGCATTGATAGCCTTTTTAAATTTTGATTTTACCCATATCCCCCATCAGGTTTTGAGGGGATGACACTCTATTCATCCATGTCTTTTCCATATAAACTAGGTTGTCTCTCACTTCACCTCATTATTTCACCTTTCGTAATACGTGTCTTTAAGGGCGATTTTTGATAATCTATGGTGTGTTATTGACTCTATTAGAATGTGTTTTACTCCTCCCCCTCTTGTTTTAAATTTAACCCCCTAAATATATGTTTTCACTACCGATTCAATTGAATAATGTTGGAATACTCTTATTGTAGAAAAGTTTCCATGAAAAATAGTATATAGACTTCCTAGGATTCTACCTACATTGGGTTACATGGAATTTTGATATGATATGTCAAAATATTTATTTATTATTATGTTTTTTCCCAATTTTCAGAAAAATTGGTTATGGAATTGGTGTATATTTATAGTTTTTTCCTCAGTGTAGATTCATGGTTATGTCGAGGGTTGTGGGAAACAAATTTATCGCTGAACTATTGATTAATGGACCTCCATCATTCATCCTACAAAATAATTTATTAATTAAAAATGTTATTAATAATTAATAAGTGGTGTTTGTCTTTGCATAGGAACACAGGTGGTCGACATGGGTTTGGGTAATCTTGAATGGGTCTTATAGGGGATTAGAATAGTTTCAAATCAATTGTGAATTTAATAAAAAATATCATATATGGTTGGTGGTCACTAGATGTGACCCAATGACCTTTTATGTTTGTTTCGCCTCTAAGGTGGCACATTTCAGGTGGTGCGGAAATAGTCTGATGAGGATTAACACCTATCCCTTTTTGGGAGACAGTTTCATATAAACTTCATAGTTCATTTTGTTTTAACCTATTCAACATCATTATCCTTTAAAGGAGGTTAGATTATCCCTATGGGGACTGCACAATTCTACACTTTTGTACTGTGAAGGAGGAACCACAGTCAGTTGATCCCAGTGAGGGTTTTCATGTGGTCAAGTACTTGTGAAATCAGTCCTCCTTGGATATAAATTCTTCAGATGGTATCCAATGGGATTATTTGTGGATCTAGGAACGCCCAATGGCCCTTGTATCCAAGATTCATGGACCTTCTTTCCAAAGGCAGGTGCTCATTGATTGATGATTTAGCCAATGACACTAAAGGACTCCATTGGTTGAATGGGTGGGAAGTCAGGCACACTGCAACCTTATGGGGGAGGATTGTTACCTGTTCAGGGACTCTCTTATAGATCGAAGTCATGTCCATATGTTCGATAATTCATGGTTCATTCATGAAGAGTGTGTCCATGGGCTACCCTTGGTTTGTAAGATTGTCGTAGGCATGCATTTATTTGATTCTACGGAGGTGATACTGACTCGATCCATATAATAAGGTGCTCTGGAACTTATCATCATCTAGGGGATATGAATGGTGACTTGATATTGGTATCATACCCATATGATGGGTTTCCTACATACCCTCAAGAAAGGAAACAATTCCAATGTAGTTCGAATGGTGTGGGGCTTATGCATGGGAGCTTTCCATTTTAAGAGACATGATTGGGTGGACCCTTTTTGGATGGTAACCCTTTTGAGATTGTGCCTTATAATAGGAATCCTACATATCCTAATTTGTTCATGAATCAAAGTTCTTGTAGTTTAATTTTGTTAGGGCTTCTGCATAGAAGCTTCCCATTTGATGGGTCATGGTTGAGTGGAACCTATATGGTAGGTCACCCTTTTGATCATGGTCCTTCTATTAGGTTTCCTATGTTTCCTGGTTTGGTCAGGAATCAGATTTCTTGTAGTTTAGATTTGTGTGGGGCTTACGTGTGGAAGCATCACATTTGAGGGGAACATAATTGGGTGAACCCTTTTGGAAGGGAACCCTTTAGAGCTTATGACTTCAAGTAGGCATCCAACATATCCTGGTTTGATTAGTAATATGAGTTAACATAGTTCATATTTACTGTGGATGATGTAATCGTCACATACCTCTAATACCAGATGATTCATGCTTGGTGTAAGAAGCAAGAGGATGTGAATGATTCAAAAAAGAACATTTCTACTCCCCTTTTAGTAGGGTAGGGAGAGCCTATAGTGTAAGAGCCCACAGAGACGATGCTCAAGGGAACAGAGCAATGAACCTTTCCATGTGAAGTGACATTGAAGGTCATCCAGCCCATCCTCCGACATTCGTGGAATTACCTTAGTGGGAGGGCCCTGGAATGTCGTGTGAGGTGTAATACAATTTAAAGTTATATATATTGGATAATAATTAAGTGAAGGATAATCATGTTTGGATATTCTAACATGCCTTGAACACAAGAGGTACAAATGTGTAAACCATGATTATGGAGTATCCTAGATCAAGAGAAATTGAATAAGGAATAGAATCTATGGAGGCATACAGAGATAGGGGAGGACTCTACTGGGGATGAATTTGCCTTTTATTGACAGGAACCTTGTTGGCATTATATACAGAGCCACCAAGGCATGATGTGCATAGAAAAAAAAATGTGTCCACAAGACATTGTCCTGCCCTTTCTGATGGTTGGGGATGTTTATGAAGATCCAAAATCTCCCATTTTACTACAGTTTAAAGTCATATATCTTGGACGATGAAATCATAGATTAATTTATTGTTTTATGGACTAATACCGTACAATTTAATATCATGTGTTGATGATGATATCTCATAGTTTAAGGTCATAGAGTTTGGAAGGCTTGTTATCGAATCCATGATTTTCTCATAGATAATCGGTCTAGGTTGTTCTAACATGCCTCAAACCTGATAGGGATGAAAAGAGTAAACCATGACTTCAGGGATTCTCACATCAGGCGAAATGATTCCGGGCATGGAATCCATTGGGGCGTATAGAGGTAGGAAAGGAATCTCTTGAGGAAACATTTTCCTTTGGATGATGATTGTTTTTGTGGGAAACATATGCAAAGGCATCAGGTCATGACGTGCATAGTCAATCAGAGGTGTCCCCAAGGCACTGGCCTTCCTCTTCTGATGGCCATGGTGGTTAATTAGGATCCAAAATCACTAGAGACACAGAATTTGATTGATGGAAAGGATGTGTTCGGGTGTTTAAGAAGCATTCATGTTGTGATTTTCCCTGAAGTTCTATGTCAACCTAGAATAGGAAGCAGGTGATAGGGTTTTCAAAAGGTGCATGAGGAATTTATCTTCTTATGGTATTTATGGGACAGATGTTTGGATCATATAAGGGCGCAATGGAAAATGTCATCAACCCGGCCTCAAAAGTTTGCAGTGCGACCCTCCATTTTTTATGGGGGTCAATGACAGTCATAAAGGGAACAACCTAGAGGGATATGACTATAGCCCGAAACGGATCCCAACTATGAGTGCAAGGGATTAGCCCCCTCTATATGAAATGGTTCCCACAAACAGTTTTCCACATAAGGTCGTTTGCATGGGATCTGGCAATGTAGGATGGTACGCTAAAGAGCTGGCCTCCATGGATGGTACATAGAGGATCTGGTCTCCAAGGACCATCCACGTACTGGGTTCTGCATATGGGCATCTGCATACTGTCTTACACAAATAGGAACACTCGAATAATTTTTGTTATACATTTTTATATGTTTTCTGGTTGGCTCTGGATAGTCTTCCAAATACGGTTCGCGGGGTGGACTTCTGTGAACTACTTACTACATAAGGTTCGTGGGATTGATTCAGCAAACTATTTTGGATGCTGGATGGAATCTTGTGTACTATTTTAGGTGTCATAGAAATTTATCTAGAATCCTATACATTCTTCATCCACTGTTTTCCCATCCCATAGATCTCTCTCCTTCTTCTTTTTTCTCTCCCCACCTTTTTTATTCCCCTAGTGTTATTTTTATGGATTTCTGAGGAATCTGTATCTTCAGTATGCATGAAAACTTCTCTGGAAGCCTGTGGAGAAAATCTGGTATACAGATTACACATTCAATTTCAATTTTTGGATCTTCGATTTGGAAGGGAACCACAAACTAATCCTTATCCGTGAATAACTTAGTTCATGGGGATGGTATGCAGGGTGTACTTCCATGTGATTTTTTCCAATGAAAACAGTTCACAGATGCTTTGGTTCATGGGTGGAAATTCGTCACCAACATTTTTATTCACTAGCCAAATGACTCGCAGTTCTGTGCACCGTAGGCCATTCGCATACTGGTGGTTCACATTTTATGCCTTCCACTAACCTTTCCCAAGGATGGTATGTGGCGAGGCCTTATTCCTTTTCAAAATTTGAATTCTTTACTTTTCTCCACAAATTTTCAATCAAACATGCATCCAACATCATTATCACACTTTTGGGAGTATTTACCTTCCCTTTTCTGGATTTTTGGGACTGTAAAAATGCCCCCATCAGAATGCGGTCCGTTCAGAATGAAGAGGAAGCTATTCCGATGTGAAAGCGATGCCAACGTGAATGGTAATATAATGCTCTAATTTTTCCCTAAGACAAGGGACTCAGTAAAAGTAGTTTGACTATTTTAGGGGTTTCATAGAAAACCTTGCGGACTTTTGGGTCTTTTTCAATATTAACCAATTTTTTTAAGCTTGCATGACATGGGCTTAGTGGGAATAACACGACCTCTTTTTAGGCCACCCTTTGTGGTTTTTTGACCTAACAAGATTTACGCCAGTTTTATGGATCAGTGTTGTTTTTTTTTTCTTTTTTTTTAACGAATCAATACTCAACTCTTAATTAGAGGTTCCTTTTTAAAAAATTCCCTCTGGAAAGCATGGTGTATTTTTCTCTGGGATTTCATAGTCATGAAAATCAAACTTATTACTATTGTTTTGGGTCAAACAGATTTAACAAAACTTAATGGGGTAAGGGACCCAATTTGGGACCATCATCCAAGAATATTCTAATATACTTAATACATGGATTAGGGATTTTTCTTGACCCTAGATTTGTGATTTTGGACATGTATGAGGCTCATGAGCTGTTTTAGGCATACGAAGCAAGGAGATGACTCTCTTGATGAAGAATTTTCCTTTGATTGGTTTTTGTTTCTATGGGAAAAATATGCAGAGCCTCTGGGGCATGATATGCATAGTAAATCAAAGGTGTGTATAGGAAATTGGACTTTCATCTCTGATGTCCTTTATGGGATTTGCAACATTTTATATTTATTTCTATGTTGGGAGACATAGTGGGTGGATGGCCTGAGTAGTGGTGTCTGAAACATTAGATAAATTCATATCAACTTTGTGGGGACAACTATTCCAAAACAGTTCTCACTTGTGTGAGGGAGAGGTGATGAATGGTCTGTTCAGTTAGGAATTTTTTTATGTTAAGGGAACTTGGAAAGAAGAAGTTACATTATCTGTTATCCAAGACTTCTCAAAATTCAGGGTGTGACAGGACATGAATGTCATTTGAGAATAAAGAATCTATAAAGGACTCTCCTGGGGATGAATTTTCCTTTGATTGATGGCCATTTTAGTGGGAAACGTATGCAGAGCCTCTAGGGTATTATGTTCATAGTTAAAAAAATGTGTCTGCACGACATTGGTCTTCTGCCTCCGAAGGCCATTGAGGATCATAGAGATTAAGAAATTTCTAAATATGGTATGTCACATTCGACAATGGGTGCACCTAAACACAAAAAGGTTCATTTTAGCTGAAATTCTTCCGGGAAAACCTATAAATGAGTGGGGGGACTCTTATTTTGTATGCGGATCAACATCATGCATATATATGGGGTATCTTTAGAAACCTTAAAAGGGACCAGAGATGAATTGGGACTACATGTTGGGATATATCTAGGATTTTTGTGGGTGGGACAATGTAAACCACGAATTTTAGGGCCCTTGAATCTAGAGGTATGGAATAAGTCTTGGAAGCCATTGGGAATACTGAGATAAGAGAGGACTCTCCTGGGGATGAATTTACCTTTGATTGATGGCCATTTTTTGTGGGAAACATATTTAGAGACACCGGGGCATGATTTGCATACTCAAAAAAAGGTGTCCTTAGGAGACTGTCCTTCCATCTTAGATGTCCTTATAAGGTTATGTAGATTCAAGATCACTCATCACATGGAGTTTAGAGTATAGAAAGAGTGTATCTAGACGTATTGGGGACATTTGGGTTGCTATTTACTCTTGGAATCTGGTGTCCCTTACATAGATATGACTCACACACATGGTAAGTCATTCATTCCATTTGTGGGATAACTGTTCATTTAACATCACATGGACAAGATGTGGAGTTCCTCTCAGGGACAGGAACTGTGACATTCCTTTTAGGGTTGTACTTCTAAGACCAAATTCTTGGATTGTTTTTCCATAATGTCATGGTGGATCACTCCCTAATATTTTTAAGCTCACGTGAGTTATGATCAATGTGATGAACAAAATACTATGAGGATTTCGTGGAATTACCCAGGAATAGAAAATTCAACAATAGAGGGAAATTTGTGATTAAACCATTTTTATGTAGTTTAACATCATACAACAAGGAAGATTTTGGCCTCGTAGTTTATTATCATGTGGTAAGGACATGATGTTGTGCAGTTTAGAGTCATGTAGTGAGGAAATATATGTTATCATAAAGATCCTTAATAGTTTTGAGTTAATGGCAATTAAGATGCTCTGGATTTCCCTAGACATGACTGATGATAGAAGGTGAAAACCATAGTCCTGGGGGTAACTTGAATCATGAGGGATGACATGGGGCTTGGAAGCCATAGGGCGTACTGATATAGGAGAGGACTCTCCTAAGGAAAAAATTTCATTTGATTGACGACCGTTTTTGTGGGCAACATATACAGAGCCTATGGGTAATGATATGCTTAGTCAGTCAAAGGTGTCTACATGACACTGGCCTTCTTTCTCAGATAGTCATGAAGGATTATGGGGATCCAAGATTTTCTGATGTATAGAGTTCGAGAAACGGGAGATATGCACCAGGGAACGTGAGAAATATCCATATTGTGATTACCCATGAACTACTATAGCTTCCTCATAGGTCTAACTCATATTCATAGGGGGAAGCAAGATCTTTTGAATTATCATGAGTTGGAGGGGTGTGTGGGATCTCATAACACTGAGGACTGGACCACACATAACTCTTGAAGAATTTTTCAGTTTATTGTCATGTGATTAAGACTTTTCGGGGAATATCTATAAAAGTCTGACCTACATATGGTGAGAGGGGAATTATTTGATGGTGGTTGGGTCTAGATACCAAATTTGAGGGTCTCTACATATACTGCAAGGGAAGAATCATGCCACACATAGTTCTGAATTTTCCCTATATAGATCTAGCTCAGTCCATATACAATGACATTTTTTGATCTATCCATCAAGCTTTCCAGGTCTACCACATATTTTGTTATTGGAAGAGAAATACTACCATTGATCCTATGCTCACATGAGTTATACTAGATGTGAGAAACAAGGAGTGATAAAGGTTTCCCTTATGAATATGGGTGGATAGGGGGCATGATGGAGGCATTTTTTATGGTGGTTGGGCCAAGATCTAGGGTCAAGGTGTCACTACGTATCCTGTGTGGCCAAGATTCAAGTCGTACATAGTTCTTTAAGAGATCATATAGTTTACTATCATGCGACTAGGACACTTTGTGTCATGTAGTTTAACATATTATAGAAAGGACATGAGTCACGGTTTATTTTCATGTTTCCCGGATGAGTTCCTTATAGTTTAACATCATGTGGAAAGAACAACGACTCATAGTTTAGGGTCATAGAGACTGGATGATGAAATGGGCAGTTTTTATAACTCGTAGTTTAGAATCATAAAGCTCATACCTTGACATGGAGGGATGTTAGTCATAGTTTAAGGTCTTAGAGTTTGGACCATACTCATATTTTAAGGTCATAGAGTTTGTACCATTACATGGGTGTATTACTATGTGAAATAATTCTTCATGAACTTTTCATTTTTTGGGAGTTTTGATGATTTCTTCTTCCATTGATATCAAGGATATGATCCATTAGAAAAGACCTTGTGTATGACATATGGTCCTTCACACTTTAGTTTACACTTTGGGGGATTCTTTCCGAGTATCATTAGGGTTCTGAGGACTAACACCATTTCTCCTTCGAGGAAATATTGAAGGCGATCCATTATTTTGAAGTCTTGTGTAATCCGATTTTGGTAGATTTTTATTGGGAAAAAATCCCTCAAGGTAACATTGCAGCATTTTTGGGTTGATTTTGTTTGTTGACAAAGAAAGTTTCCATAGAGAATTTTCGAGTTCCAGTGAAGTAGTTGACAATCCATGTTGACAATGAACCATGAAAATGGATCATACGATCTGAAGGTAGTACAAAAAGAGAAATACAAGGAGGTGTTGTTTTCCAGTGTTTTCCAAATTTTTGGGGTCCAATATTTGGAGGTTGGTGAGCATTACGAAAAGTGGATATCCTTGAATATCTCATTTAAATATGGAAAAGGCATGAGTTTCACGAAGATAGGCTTCATGGATTGAATTTCGTAAAGAAATAAAAATGTTGATGGTGATGCTTCATGTTTAAGACAAGATTCACGAATGATAGTGTTGAAAGGAAATGTGAGGGAGCTTTGTGGCGGTGGCGTGAGGTAATTGAAGGAATGATCCGTGATTACGGCGAGCTTCGCGATCCGAGAATTGCTGAGGTACTTCACGATTTTGAGAGAATTCCAATGGAAATTTCACAGCTTCGCGATTGGTGATGATGTGGTGCTGACTTCACGCGGAAAGGTCGAGGGTCGGTGGAATTTCCTATAAATAGAGGTTGACCCCCTCAAGAGAAGTAGAAAGTTTTCGAAGAAAATTCTTTGCTCTCAGTTCGCAAAGGTGGTTCAGGAATGTAGTGTTCTTCACGAAAGAGAGGTGCTTCATGGCGGAAAATCTAGCTCCATGAATGGAAGTGCGCTTCGCGAGGCTGTGTGCTCTAAGTAGTGTGCTTCATGAAGAGGAAGGAGCTCCATGATGGCCTAAGAATTGCGAAGGCTTGAGCTTTGTGAGAGTGCTTCGCGAAAAGGTAAGAGGTTCATGAAGGCTTGTTTGAGCTTCGCGAAATTGGGAGCCTCGTGAAGTAGGGTGCTTTGCAAATTTATTTTCCAAAATAATTTCTCAGTGTTCAGGGGAAAAGGTGTATTCATCAGTGGATGAACTATGAATTTTAATAAAGCATCTATCAACAGTTGAAGATTCAGTCTTTCATAAAAATGAAGAGACTTACAGGTCTATAAACTGTGATTGGATCTTCTGAAGAAGAAGTGAGCTCACTTCAGTTGAGAGAGCAGTGATTTCTAAAATTGTGAGTGGTTGTAATCTAGGAAGGATAGTGATTCTACTTAAAACTTGTAAATAGGAGTTCTCTTATAGTGTAATTGGTACATTGACACACTGTCGGTGTATGCTCCTTGGATGTAGCCTAGTGGGGGTGAACCAAGTAAAAATTGTTGTATCCTGTGCATGCTGTAAAGTTTGGTCATAATTTGCATCTGGAAGGAGAGAGAAGAGGGTTTTTCTAATATCAAAACAATATCAAAAGGTTAAGTTGTTTTAATATATCAAAACGTGATTCACCCCCCCCCCCCTCTCCGGGTATCTAGCCTAGTGGACCTAACAATTGGTATCAGAGCGAAAGGTTAATATCAGTGTTTCTCTCTCAAATGGAGGTCACTAATCATAAAGGGATTTTGATATTCGACGAGAACAATTTCCAACTATGGAAGAATAAGATGAAAAACTACTTCTGATCATTAGGAATGGATGTGTTTACAGCAGCAATGCACGGTATCACTGCTGATATTAATAGTGGTTCTTTATCAGAAGCTGAGCGAAGAGAATTAGATGTTGATTCAAAGGGAATCAATGCTCTATGGGGAGCCCTATTCAAATCTATATATACAAAGGTGATTCAATTAAAAACATCACATGATATGTGGGAAAAGCTGTTGAACATATATGAAGGTGATACAAAGGTCATAGAAGAGAAGCTTCAAGTGTTGTGGAAAAAGTATACAGATCTGATAATGAACCTGAATGAATCTGTTGATGAATTATTTGACAGGGTAAATGTTCTTGTATAGGACATGAAAGGTCTCAGTAAATTTATTGAAGACATAATGATTGTGAAGCATATCTTGAGGAAACTTCCACCTCGGTTCAATCCGAATGTTTCAGTTTTGGAAGATAAAGACCCGAAAGAGCTGAAAATGGATAACCTGCACAACACACTTGTAGAATATTAAATGAGAAATGATTATAATGATGTTGTGGAAAAGGGGAAATCAAAAGAAGTGGCATTCAAGGCCATGAAAAATCTCACCAATGAATATTATCATAAAGAAGAAGAGATAGCAGAGGTGATATCATTCCTTTCTTCAAATCTGCAAAGAGGAAAATGAAAGTTTAAAGGGAAATGTCCACTAGCATGATTTATATTTGGAAATGTTGGTCATCTTGCGGAAAGGTGACCCATGATGTTTCAAGATAACAATAATGATGATGACAAAGTCGGAATTCCCAAAAAGAAGTCTTTTGCGTTTTTGAAAGGGAAGAAGCAATTCAATAGAAATTTCTTCAAGAAGAAGAATCTTCTTTCACAAGAATTGGAAATTTCAGATGAGTTTGGGGATTAAGAGGATAAAGAGATTGAAAACTACAATGATCATGGGGAAAATGCTATTGTGGAAGTTGTCGTTAGTACTGAGAAGAAGGAAGAAACTGAAATTGATGATGAAGAAGAAGTTGAAGGAAGAGTTGATTTGAAAGCTGAGTTAGAAGCTGCTCTTGAGGAGATAGATGTTTGGAGATCCAAAACAAAGAATGCTTACAAAGTTTTTCATGACACCGAACTCTATATGCAGTAGCAGGAAGAGGAGAATTATGAGTTTATGGATGAAATTGAGAAACAAAAGTCATCAACACCAGAGAAATTAGAATCATTTAGTGAGTATAAAATCAAGATTTAAGAATAGAAAAGGGAGATAGATGGGTTAAAAACCACAAGGAAATATCACGTCAAGAGTATTGAAGAGCTTGAAGAGGAATTTGGCACTCTGCGGAGAAAAGTTAATGACCAGGAAAAACAATTGATTCCCAACACATTCTTGGGAAAGCAGGTCATTCTGAAGACTGAAAAGATGAACAAGGAGCCTAGTAGTTTAGCAGGAAAAAAGCAGCAATTGAGCTCAGACGTTAAGGCTGATTCAGGGCTTGACTGAGAACAAAAAGATGTAAAAATTGAGGTCAGACCGCAAGCACCCACTCTGAGATTGAAGGTTGATTTGGGAATAAGGCAGAATCAGAATATTCATAGCTCCAAAGGGTAAACCCATAGTGTAGAAGTCACTCAATGGAATGAACCTTACATCAGGTGTTATTATTGTGGAATGATGGGACATTCATAGTATGTGTGTTCCATATACAAGATATATAGAAGGGCATAAGAACAATGGTGGCATCAAAACAGAGAATGATTCTCTAGAACATATTTCGAAGGACAATTTTTTGGGTGTAGAGTATTTGGGCACATGGCTAGGTACTTCACTTCGACCCTACAGAGGAATGTTCCAAAGGAGAATCAAAATGTCCGCAAGTAGCAGATCAATGAACCAACAGGTGAGTTGAAAATGAAAAATATATTTGCAACCTTGCAAGATGAAGCATGTCCATCATACTATGAGAAAGATCAGATGTATCAATCCATGTCAAGTATGAAGGAAAAAATATGGACCAACAAGAGAAATTATTAGAAGGCATTGGTGGCAGAAATTGCCCTTAAAGAATCATATCGCTCTGGTGTGTGGATCCTTGACAATGGTTTCACATCTCACATGACAGGTAATAAGGATCTTTTCACAGGCGTAAAATATGACAAAGAGGGAGTTTTCAAGTTTGGAAACGATGGATGCCTGAAGATAATTGGATCAGGAAAGGCCATGTTTGGGGGTAAAGAGATGACACGTGCTGATGTCTTAGTAGTAGAAGGCCTCAGTCACAATTTGCTCAGCTTTAGTCAATTATGTGAATTAGGACATTCCATAAGGTTTACTAAGAAGGTGTGTATTGTCAAAGGAAGATATGAGGTAGTGGATCTATAGGGAAAAATGAAAAATGGAAATCTATAATTGGTAAGTGGAGAAGAAGATATGTCCTTTCTGTCCAGAGAGGAAGGAAACAAGTTGTGGCATAAATGACTAGGTCATCTATGACAACCATACCTGGAAGATATGGTAAAGTGTGATGTAGAAAGAGGCATCCCTAAGCTATCACGTGATCATACTCACACATGTGATGCACGCCAACAAGGGAAGCTCATCAGAAATATGTATAAGGAAAAATAAAATAAGTAAACAAGAGTGCTCGAATTTGTGCATGCTGATGTTTGTTGGACTATCAAACCAAGAGAAATTGAAGGAAAGAGGTACTATGTTATTCTCATTGATGACTATAGAAGAATGGCATGGGTATTTGTTATTTCCCATAAGTCTGATGTGTTCTATGCTTAAAATAGTATTGAAGGGAGTGTGAAAGGATGCTTGGACAAAAAATTATGAATTTTCGTATTGACAACGATACAAAATTCACAAATAGTTAGGTGGAAGACTATCTCGAGAAACACAGGATAAGGCGTTAAGTTTTGTTCAGTAAGAACATCCCACCAGAATGGAGTGGTTGAAAGGAGAAACTAAATCATCAACAACATGGCCAGAACAATGCTCATGGAAATAGATCTACCAGAGAAATTTTGGAAGGAAGCAGTTTTGACATAGGTCTACATTTTTAACAGGGCTCTGTTGTGTCTTAAGGAAGGAAAGACTCTGTACGAGATGTAGTATGGAAATAATCCAACGGTAAAATACTTTCGAATATTTGAAGACAAGTGTTTTATATTCAAAAAGGAAAACATATTAAATATGAATCATGAGGAGATGAGGGGATATTACTTGGATACTCAAGAAAAAGTAAGGCATATAAATGCTTTAACAAAAGGCTGGGAAATGTAGTTGAGAGCAATGATGTCACCGTAATGGAGAATGAGGAGATCATTCAACAACAAAGTGAACAATTTCCTGATGAGATTTATGAGGAAGAAAGCAATGCAGGGGAAGTAGAAGTGGATGATGTTGATTCAGAAGAAGATACTGATGATGAGCATGAGAAAGTAAAATCTATATCGGCATAAAAGCCAAGGAGTCGAGCTGAAATTGACAGGAAGAATATCATTGGTGATCTTTCGGCTCCACTTCAGACAAGAAGAATGAAGTCACTAAATCATACATATTTCCTCTCTCAGGTTGAGCCGAAATGATTTCTTGATGCAGCTGAAGATGAAAACTGGATTTAGGTAATGAATGAAGAGCTAGATCAGATTGAGAAGAATCAAACATGGGAGATTGTTTCAAGGATAGCAGATGAGAATTTCATCAGGACTTAATGGGTCTATCACAACATGATGAATGAATATGGAACATTGATTCAGAACAAAGCACATCTAGTGTTCAAGGGGTACTCCCAGATCAAGGGAATAAATGTTGATGAGACATTTGCACCAGTTGCAAGGATGGAGAAAATCATATTATTCCTAGCAATCGCAGTGGAAATTAAGTTCAAAGTGTTCCAGATGGATGTCAAATCTTCATTTTTTAATGTGGTTCTGGAAGAACAGTTTTATATTGAGCAGCTAGATGGTTTTCTCATTCATTAGGATGAGAAGAAGGTTTGCAGACTTAATAAGGCGATGTATGGGCTGAAACAAGCACCAAGAGCATGGTACTCAAGGCTTGATCCGTACATGAAGAATCTTGGTTTCCAGCATGGGGGGGGGGGTTGATTACAATCTCTATTTCAACAACAATAGTAATCAAAGGATGATAGACTTGGTTTATGTTGATGACATAATATTTGGTGGATCAGATGAAGCTCAGTGCAAAAAATTTTCCGAATTCATGAAAAGTGGGTTCGAAATGTCAATGATTGGAGAGCTAACATTTTTCCTTGGTCTACAGGTGACACAAGGAAGGAATGGAACATTCATTTCACAATCCAAAGATGAAAAGGTGGTTTTGAAAATATTTGTAATAGAAATTTCCAAGGATATGAAGACTTTGCTAACTACCCGGATGAAAATTTCCAAAGATGATGGTGAACAGGCAGTTAATATCATAGAATACAGGCAAATCATTAGAGGTTTTCTATACTTGACTACAATAAGGCCTGACATTGTATTCTACACATGCCAAGCAACGAGATATCAGAGTAATCCCAAGGAAATCCACATACTTGAAGTGATAATAATACTTTTCTATATCAAGGGCATGGTGGACTTTAGCTTGACATATAATGACAAATCCAAGATATAGTTATTGGGATATACTGATGCAGACTAGCCCAGTTCATCAGATGATAGAAAATCAACATCAGGTAGTGCATTCTATCATGGTGGATTATGTATTGTCTGGATAAGTAAGAAGAAAGATTGCATCTCATTAATCACCGTAGAAGCTGAGTATATTGCGGCCACTCAAGCATGCACACAATTATTGTGGATGAAGCAGCAGCTTGATGATATGGGCGTTGAAGTGAAGTCTTCGATCCGAATCCAGTGCGATAACTCAAGTGCTATAAATCTCAGAAAAATTCCCATCTATCACTCAAGGAAAAATAACATTGAGATAAAGTTTCATTTTAACAAGGAGAAGGTTGATCAAGGAATTCTGAAGTTGGAGTATGTGCCTACAAAACTATAGGTTGCAGACATTCTGACAAAGGCCTTACCCAAGGAAGCATTTGAAAGGCATCAACTGGCTCTGGGAGTTTAGTCGACCCCCACACTTAAAAGCTTGTGAATATGGAATGAACCCCATCTCCCCGAGGTATGATTTTTTTCCCTTAATGAAGAGGAGTTGCCTTTGGGTTCGTTGACAAAGGGGTAGAAAACATTAATTTTTCAAGGGGGAGTGAGTGTGGCTATTTGAGAAATCATGAATGATATGGGGAGAAGCTAATAGGTGGAGTAGTGAGATAGGGGCAATGCAATGAGATAAAGGGATAGTATTAAATCTAACGATGCTAGAATCGATCAATCAAAGAATAGATATCACGATAACTGAGGATTGTGATAAAATCATAATGGTGATGTTGTAATCGTGAGAAAAGGTTTCTAGCTATCACCAATGGGTATCAGTGTGGTTCAATAATTGGTATCAATTTATCAATTAGTATTAGTTTGGAATCGACAATTGGTGTTTTACATGAATTGATTCATTAATGAAATTCTCATACTACTCTTGTTTCTCACACCGAGCATTGTGCATGTGGGATTAGAGTATGTGTTAAGTGATTCCTTGAACACTATCTGAATCGCAAGAGGCAAATGGTGGTAGATGTTGGAAGGAGACTCAGTGAGGTATCAAAGTGCAGAAAATCATTCTGAGAAGAGTTGTAGAGAGTTTTCAACAAACCCAAAGGGGGAGATTGTTGGGAAAAAATCTCTCAAGGTAACATTGTTGCATTTTTGGGTTGATTGCGTTTTTTGTAAAAGCATTTTTCCATGGATAATTGTCGAGTTCTAGTGAAGTCGTTGACAATCCATGTTGACAAAGAACCATGAAAAAGGAATAGGCAATATGGAGGAGGTACAAAAAGAGCATTACAAGGTGGCACTGTTTTCCAATGTTTTCCAAATTTTTGGGGTCCAAAATTTGGCGGTTGGTGAGCATCATGAAAAGTGGATATCATAGAAGATCTCATTTAAATATGGAAAATTCATGAGTTTCGTGAAGATAGGCTTCATGGATTGAATTTCATGAAGACAAGAAAATTTTTGACGGTGATGCTTTGCATTTATGATGAGCTTTGCGAACAGCAGTGTTGAAAGGAAACGCAAGGGAGCTTCGTGGTGGCGGTGAGATGTAATTGACGGAATGCTCTGCGATTTCGACGAGCTCCGCGATCCGAGAATTTCCGAGGTTCTTCGAGATTTTGGTATAATTCCGGCAGAAAATTAGGAACATCGTGATTAGCGATGACGTTTTGATGACTTCGCGTGGAAGGGTCGAGGGTCGGTGGAATTGCCTATAAATAGAGGTCAACCCCTTTGAGAGAAGTAGAGAGTTTTCGAAGAAAATATTTTGCTCTCAGTTCACGAATGTGGTCTGCAAAGGTAGTGTTATTCATGAAAGAGAGGTGCCTTGTGGCTGATAATCTAGCTCCGCAAAAGGAAGTGCGCTTCATGAGGCCATGTTCTCTAAAGAGTGTGATTCACGAAGAGGCAGGAACTCCGCGACAGCCTATGAATTGCGATGGCTTGAGCTTCGCGAGAGTACTTCGCCATAGTTCTTCGTGAAAAGGCAAAAACTTCGTGAAGGCTTGTTTGAGCTTCTCTAAATTGGGAGCCTCATGAAATATGGTGCTTTGCGATGGTAATTTCCAAAGGAATTACTCAGTGTTTAGGGTAAAAGTGGTATTCATCAGTGGATGAACTTTTAACTTTAATAGACCATCTATCAACAGTTGAGGATGTATTATTTCATGAAAATGAAGAGCCCTGCATGTCTATAAACTATGAGTGGATCTTCTGAAGAAGTAGTGATCTCACTTCAGTTGAGAGAGCAGCGAGTTCTCAAATTGTGAGTGGTTGTAAACCAAGAGGGATAGTGAGTCTACTTCGAACTTGTAAACAACAGTAAACTTATAGTGGAATTGGTACATCGGCACACTGTCGGTGTATGCTCCATGGACGCAGCCCAATGAGGGTGAACCAAGTATAAATCGTTGTTTCTTGTACATGCTTTAAAGTTTTCTCATTCTCTGCGTCGAGAAGGAGAGAGAAGAGGGTTTTGTCTAATAGAAAAACAAGATCAAAAGGGGAAGTTTTTTTAATCTGTCATACCCTGATTCACCCCTCCCCCTCTCAGGGTATCTATCCTAGTGGACCTAATAATTTCCAAATGGTGTAGAGTGTGCAATCATTTTTCATCTAGATGCTCCAATTCATCAAACCATCTCTGGAATTTCTCATCCATGGACAGTTGATAACAAATGGCCACATGAATTAAAGGAACTTGGAGTTCGATAGAAAAAACTACCTCTACCCCGTATACTAGTGAGTATGAGGTTACCTAGGTGGCGGTGTCGGTTGTGGTCTGATAAGCCCACAATGCACGAAAGAACTTGTCTGGACACAATTTCTTATCATTATCGACTATCATCTGGAGTATATTGGACAGAGTCTTGTTGAAAGCCTCTATCATCCCATTTTACACCATGTGGTAGCGGGAAGAACGATTGGATTTAATTCCATACTCTTGGTATATCTTGTCCAAATCAGCAGAGTTGATGTTGGTGCCATTTTTTATCAGGATTTTTTGTGGGATACCAAATCAGGTTATGATATTGGCCTTCACAAAGCTAATGATGTTTTTCAGCCCGACTTCTTTAAGGGGAACGGATTTTGGACCATTTGTAAAAGAATTCATTCACTTTGAGTATAAACATTAACTATATGGATGTAGTGGGAGGATATGTTCCCATAACATCCACCCCCAGGTGACGAATGGCCCGGATTACTTAGCTGTATGAAGTAACTTAGGTGGGAAGTGTATAAAATTGGCATGAACTTGGTAGAAATAGAACTTCTACATGAATATGGATCAATCCTGTATCATAGTGGTCCAGTAATACCCGAGCCATAGGATTTGGTTAGAGATATTGGTTTCAAATTGGTGAACTCCAAAAGCTCCAACGTGCACTTCTTTCATGATAGCAGTAGTCTCTTCTGTAACACCTCGAGATTTTATGAGAAATATTATTTTTAATTTCTTTGATTTATTTTCTTGTACGCTACACCAAGATTATCTTATATTTACACAACACGGTATTATCTTGTTGTATACGCAAACCCTATTCATGGTTTTTGTTACACACAAGAGCGACCTTCCTCAATAGTGTGTGTTGTAGGAAATAACGAGTTTCACTAAACAGCATTATATTGTTATAAAATTATTTTGAACTAGAAGTTATGAATACTATTAACCACATTTTTAATTTTATAACAATATCATTTATCTTACACATATTCTAGAACATGGTATGAGAACAACATCAATTTTTTGTATAAAGGAAGTATTTTTCAAAAAAAATGCAATTTTGCTGCCTGTCTATGGGGCAGCCATTTAAAATATAATTTTTGATAACTTTATAAGTTAAATTTGAAAAATTAAACTTCATCTGTTGAATCAGGATATAAAAATTTACATTGGATAAATTTTTGACATTATTCTAATAACATTCATATTTTGATGAATAATAAAAATGCGCTAAATTTTAATTAAAAACAACTTTTTTCATCGAGATAATTTATATGGTGAAATTATAATATTGAATGGTTTTAAATTATAAATAGAATATATTTTTACCATTTAATATAATATAATTCATTATCATTAATTTGACATTGAATTCATAGGTAAAAACATTTCACTTTTCTACAATGTTTTAACTTTTAAAATCCATTTTCTCAACAGCAGGATTAATTTTAAATTTAATACTGAAACTTTTGAGTAGTTAATTTGGAAAAATGGATTCCATATTTGGAAACATTTAGTCAAAATTATGTTAAAAGGCACCTTTTTTATTTTTACGCATTATGAATAGTACCTACGGTAAATTTTATTTACTACAGTTAAAGGTAAATCAGGTAATTAAGGGTAAAAATAATATTAGAAAATTACCCAAATACTTGTATTAATATTATTTGATGATTATATTTCATCCTAAAATATACTTCGGTTGAAATTTCTTCTTCTAGAACCAACTTGGGTCTGATTAAGACCTTTAATTTATTTTATTTAAAGAATGTGAAACATGTATCACTGAAACTTTAATAAATAAAGGATTTTAATATAAAGTTATTCAGAATATAAATTCAATTATAAATACTCATTTCAAATACAATTTTTTTTCATTATCATGGTAATTTATTTGTAATTTTTAAGAAATATTTATTTACCTAATTATCTTATAAATTAATGATGCAGAAATTACTTATTTTGGGAAAAATCATTAATATAGTTTTTATTCAAATAATAATACCTATAAAAGACCCAAACACTTGACCAAAACTTATTAGTCGAGTATATTTACACCATAATCATACAAGTGTCGACTTGTGGACCATTTGGAGTCTTATAAAACAGATTAGTACATTAATATTATTTTATTTTAAATGAATTCAAAGTTGTCACCTTCATAATTTAATAAATATAACATTTTAAAGGATGGGTGTTTTAGAAGATAAATTCAACTAAAAGTATTCTTACAAAATATAAAAGATTTAATTCCATCATAGTATTTTACTTTTATTTTTTATGAAATAAGTATATATATTAAATAATTATATGAAAAA
The DNA here is from genome assembly GCA_963277665.1 of Viscum album. Lineage (NCBI taxonomy): Eukaryota > Viridiplantae > Streptophyta > Magnoliopsida > Santalales > Viscaceae > Viscum > Viscum album. Next base: position 744,453,231 of record OY728129.1, on the reverse strand, counting down.
GTTGTAGTAATTATTTTATTAAGAGAAATGTCAAATAAATAGTTTTAAAAATATTAAAATAATTATTAAATAAACTAATTAATTTTCTCCAGGAATTTTATAGATACATATGACATGTTATAAATCTATTAAAAAATTTGGTTTGAACATATCGTCTCTTTGTATTTTAAATAAATGAATAGTGTCAAAATTGACACTATTGATATTTTATAAAAATAAAATATTATTAAATTATTTGAAAATCACAAAAATATTTAAAAATTACAAAATTGAAATTTATATATTATAAAATGTTATAAATTATCTTATTATGTACAATTTATAACAAATAAGTAAGTATTTATGACCATTTAAAATTTAGAATATTATTACCACAAATAAACTTAAATATATTTAATAAGGATAAATAAAAATGTTATGTTTTAAAATAAACATAAAACATGTATAAATATTATTGGATGATGATATTAAAACCCTATATCATCTCATCTTAGAATTGAGTCATTTTAGGAAGTTTTTAAGTAGGTTTGATTGTATTATTAAATAATATTTTGGAGGATTCCAAAAGTGCCCCCCTCCTCTCTTATATAAGGGCACCTCCTTCCCTCTCCTCTTCACTCAATTTTGAGCCTTCAAGCTTGGCCAACCCCTACCAATTCCTCTTATAAACCTCTCTTGTGACATTGTGGAGGTTCTGGTCTCCTCAAAAGACCATCTCTAGGGCCCTAAGAGGATGTTTAAAGGAGGCTCTTTGAGGAAGTGGTAATATCTTCTACCGATTATTTCAAGTTTCTTTCTTCTTATGCTTCATCTTCTTTATTTGTTTCATTATAAAGTAATAACATAATTATCACTCTTATACTTTCTCCACACCAAGGTGTAATCTATTTTCCTCCACCACCTTACTTTAATGGGTATAATGGTGTAAAGAATAACTATATATGGTTATTATAACATGATATTAATTCTGAGATATTATATCATCCACTCTAATACCATTCAATAATTTGGGTAATGATATCATCACTCGTGAGTATCTATAGCTTACCGTCTCCACAGTGCGATGAGATTCATTCTATATGATCTTCATTAAATCATGATAATATAAATGAATTGAATGAATAAATCTGATATATGTTATACTAATACCATTCTATAAATGATATAACTGTAACCTAAAAAAGATGAATATGAACTAATCTGACAAAACATAAATATGAAAATAAAGCAATTAATACCCAAACAATGCGTAAAAATTAAATGTTACTAACAAATGGATGAAAATATGATCATAAATGTTATCATAAAAAAATTATGATTCTTTAATAGATCTGTAACATTATTTAAATCATTGTACAAGAGATTTGGATAAAAACGAAGTATATCTGACCTAATGTAAGGGATAATTATTCCAATCTCATTCTTAACTGTGATTGTTAATTTGTTAGTATTTACTGGGGTTATATTTATCATCCATTTACATGTTTTCTAAAAATGTTTTCATGAATGTTTAAAGTAATTTTACCAATTTTGGATTTTCAATACATGGTATGTATGGAATATTTATTTTGTTTAACATTTGAGTTACTTTTTGACTTTTCTAGAAAAAGTATGAGGATAATGATTTTTTAACTTAGACGACATGAAAAGATTTTTACGATTTCATAAAGCATTATTTCCATGAGTCTTCCTCTACACGATTTCATGATTATTTTCAACAAAATCATTTTCTTTTAAAATTTCAAGGAATTTTGAGAAAAGAAAATGATTTTTAAGAAGAAAGGATATTTTCCTCAAGAATTTATTTCATATATTTTATCAAAACTATTCTCCATCTAAGATGACATTATTTAGTATGTTTATGTTTCAAGTATAATGTCTCTATTATTTACATGGTTTGATTTTTCTTATGATGAAATGATATCCATTTGTTTTATATGGATTATGATATAATAGGATGATGTTTATGAAACCGATATTATTATTTAGGTTATGATGAATTATTTTGGTTTATGTTTTGTCACACGAAAGAATGATTTCAGTATGAGATGGGTGGGGCCTATATCTCCCTCAAATGCATTGGGTAAAGATTTATATCTCCTGAGATAGACATGGATGGAATGAAAAGTGAATCTGGTTCAGTAATACATGGCAGGAATGGAAAGTAAATCAGATTCAGTAATGGACTTTTTCCACTATGATGGTCTTGTCAGCAATTCCTTGGAAACTATGGAAATCATAACATGTACGTAATGGTTCCCATAATTACATGTTTTATTCCCATTCCATTTTATCATGATTCATGTTCCTTTATGATCCATGTCTTATGTACTTCCAAGATTTATGTCATTACTCATGATTTTGATGTTTTATGTTCACGTTTTTACATTCAAATATTTATGTATTATTTTATGTTCTCCATGTTTACCCTTACTGAGAATTTGAGATCACCCTTTTTATGTTTTATTTTCCCCAGGTTATAAAGAAAGGTTTTAGGTAAGAAATCAAAAAAGGGAAGATCTTTATGGGAGATTTTGAATATCTTTCACCATGATTAGAATATTGTGTTCCAAGATTCCAAAGGCACTAAACTATTATGATCCTTGGGTGTTTGTTTTTTTATGTATTAAGTATTATGAAAACATAATTTAATGTCCATGTACGTCAAGATTGGGTCTCTATATTTGGTATTAGAGGAAATGTTTAGTTAACCTTTGTAAACTAGGATGCGAAAACTTTAGTGGGGTCCCTAGAGATATTTCTATGGTATGTCTAGGGATGTCCCTGAGGTTTAGTATAACTATAGGTTATAGTCATAGAATTATGTTGACAATCATGAATAACCTTGGGTAAACCTAAGGTGTCATGGATTAAAGAATGTGTGATAAGTTATACATCCCATAAGTTACATTTTATGATTAAGTGGTTCCTTGTGATTTTAAATGTTTCTTACACTATGGTTTCTGGTTTTAGTCAATGGATAGAACAAGAAGGAATTCGGTTAACATTGAATCCAATGGAAAAATTGGTGCCTTTGATCAACAAAATTGTGTAATGCCTGGAGAGAAAGATATTATGATTATGCCGAATCAGTCATCACAATATATGATAAATAAGGTGAACTTTAGTTATATTCCTAAGTCATTAAATTAGATGAATATGTACTTTTATGCATGTTCTAATGGTAAGGAACATAGTGGAATGCAGATTAACCTTTTTACATATCTAGAATAAGGGATGAAAAACATTTGGTAATACCTCAAATGGAGGGGAAGATGTTATCTGTGTGGGGAAAAGGGGCATTGAGTGACAAACTGTTATGGAGTTCAATGTATTATCTGTAGAGAACATGGGAATTAACCAACTCAATTCCCTGACCTAAGAGGTTACTTCTAAATCGAGGAATGACATATTCTATTCAAATCATTGAAGAGGATGTATTTAAGGGATTATGTATTGGAATTCAAAAATAATGTTGTTAGGGTACTTTTATGGTATATTGAAATATGTATGTATTGGTCCATTGTGGTTTTCCATAAGAATATGGTACCAGTAAGCATGAAAAGTGATTGAAATATTTTTGGAAAGTAGATGTTATGCACATAATGAAGGGATAAGAAGAAAATTATATGTTTGATAGTATTAATGATCTCATGACTGATATAAGAACAAAGTGATATCATTGTTTAAAAATATTTAAATTTTGGGATTATGGTATGTGGAAAGATTTAACATTTAGAAGCATTCATGTTTTCGCTAAGGTTCTATGGTAATTCATGTATCAAGAGAATACATGATTAAGGTATTAACATGTTTGGAATATTACCAACAAGATATATCTTATGATATATGGGGGATAAATGATGGTATTCACATGCTTGGTAGATGACCTATCTAGTAATTGTTTTTTATATATTATGAGATTGGATAGATGTATTTTGGATAAGCCTAAAATTGGAATGGATTAAGTTAGACAACAGATAGTATTGTTTGAGGCTAGAAATGTTTGATATTAATTATGAAATGTTGTAATAATATAGTTTTAGAAAAAGGACAACCTGTAGGATAGGCGACAACCCATCATGTCAAACAAGGTTTCAGGAATCGAACCCACAACCAAAGTGTGATAGACCTTTATCGCCTACCACCAGCCTACAGGAAGTCCCTGTTTTGTAGAGATTAATTTTATTTTATTAACCGGTATGATATATGAATTATAAGTCCATTTTTGGAACCATATACGATTAAACTCACCATAGATGGACTTATGTATATGTAATATCTTATGTTAACCTTTTTTTGTGATAGAGACAGATGGAATGACCTATCATTATTTAGCATGATATTCTAATACTTCAAGAATTAAAAATTAAACTTCAATCCTTTAAATATGAGATGAAGTAGAAATTGTTCATGGAATTACCAATGATGATATTACACTAAAATCAAGTATGTATTTATCCTTATACAAAAATTAATCATCTTGAGGGAAATGATTTTGAAAACCAAAAATGTTGTCCCTGTACCCTCATATCTGATGAATTAGATAATACCTTAGTCAATAAAAATTTATAGCTTTATGATTTTTGGATTTTATATAGCCATGTTATCTACCACTCTTCATCAGAACATGATTTCTAGATTTCTCTTCCTTATCCACATTTTCACATATATTATCCTATGTGGAAACCCAGTGCTGAGTTACTTTGTGTGACTGTTATGTTTCTAACTTTCCTTTTTAAAAATAAATTTTAGTATTCCTTTTTACTAAGTGGGTTTCTATGAATGAAACATTCAAGTATTAAACCATTTATAACCCCGATGAATTTCAAATGTGAAATTAATTTTAAGAGGGGTAGAATGTAACACCCTGAGATTTTATGAGAAATATTCCTTTTAATTTCTTTGATTTCTTGTGTTGTACACTACACCAAGATTATCTTGCACTGTACACAACACCGTATTATTTTTTTGTATATGAAAACACTATTCTTGGCTTGTATTACACGTAAGAATGACCTTCCTCAATAGCGTGTGTTGTATGCAATACTGAGTTTCACTAAATGAAGATATATTGTTATAAAATTATTATGAACTTGCCGTTATTAATAGTATTATCCACATTTTCAATTTAATAACAATATCATTTATCTTACACATATTCTATAACATGTTATGAGAACAAAATCAATTTTTCTTATAAATGATGTATTTTTCAAAAAAATGCAGTTTTGCTGCCTTTTGATGGGGCACCCATTTTAAATCTAATTTTTGACAAGTTTATAATTTAAATTTGACAAAGTAAACTTATTATTTCAAATCAGTATATAGAAATTTACGTTGGATAATTTTTGACATTATTCTAATAACCTTCATATTTTGATGAATAGTAAAAATATGCTAAATTTTAATTAAAAAAAACATTGTTCATAGAGATAATTTATATGGTTAAAGTATAATATTGAATGTTTTTAAATAATAAATATAATATATTTTTAACATTTCATATAATATAAGTCGTTATCATTAATTTTGCATTGAATTCACAGGTAAAAACATTTCCATATTTTGAAATGTTCTAACTTTTAAAACCTATTTCCCAACAGTGGGATTAATTTTAAATTAAATACTGAAACTTCTTTTTATTGAATTTAGAAAAATTGATTCCATATTTGGAATCATTATGTCCAAATTATGTTAATTGGATACTTTTTATTTTTAGGCATTATGAATAGTAACTACTGGAAATTTTATTTAATACAGTAAAAGGTAAATCAGGTAATAAAGGGTAAAAATAATATTATAAAATTACACTAACACTTGTATAAATATAATTGGATGACTATATTTAATCCTAAAATATACTTGGATGGAAAGTTCAACTTTTGGAACCAACTTAGACGTGATTAATCCCTTTAATTTACTTTATTTAAAGAAAGTAAAATATGTCTCACTCAAACATTAATAATTAAAGTATTTTTAATGTAAGGTTATACAGAATATAAATTCTATTATAAATAATTCTTTGAAATCTAAAATGTTTTTCTTTATCATGATAATTTATTTTTAATTTTTGAGAAATATTTAATTACGTTAATAGCTTATAAATTAATGATGCAGAAATTGATTATTTATTGAAAAATCAGTAATATAGTTTGTATTAAAATAATAATGCACATAAAATACCCAAACACTTTCCCAAAACTTATTTTTAGAGTATATATACCCCCATAATAATAAAAGTGTCTACTTGTGGACCATTTGGAGCCTTATAAAACAGATTAGGAAATTTATATTATTTTATTTCAAATGATGTCAAAGTTGTCACCTTCATAATTTAATAAACCTATCATTTTAAAAGTTGAGTGTTTTAGAAGATAAATTAGACTAAAAGTATTATTATGAAATATAATGGATTTAAATTCATTATAGTATTTTATTTTTAATTTTTTTGCAACAAATAAGTATATTAAATAATTATACGAAAATTTTGTAGTAATTATTTTAGTAAGAGAAATATCAAATAAATGGATTTAAAAATATTAAAATAAATAATAAATAAACTAATTAATGTGCTCCATGAATTTTATAGATAAATATTACATCTTATAAATCTATTAAATATTTTGGATCAAACATATCCTCTATTTGGATTTTATTTAAATTCAAATAAATGAATAGTTTTAAAATTGAGATTAATGATATTTTATAAAAATATCATATTATTAAATTATTTAAAAATCAAAAATAAAAAGTAAATAATAAAAATTGAAATTTATATGGTCTAAAATTTCATAAAGTATCTAATTATGTTCAATTAACAACAAATAAGTAAGTATTTATAACCATTTAAAATTTAGAATATTATTACCACAAATAAACCTAAATAGATTAAATATGGATAAATCAAAATGATAAGGTTTAAAATAAACATATTACATATCTAAATTTTATTGGTTTATGATATTACAACCCTATATCATCACATATTTTAATTGAGTCATTTTTGGTGGTTTTTATGTGGTGTTTGATTTTATTATTAATTAATATGTTTGAGGATTTTAAAAGTGTCACTCTCCTCTCCTATATAAGGGAAACTCCTTCCCTCTCCACTTCACTCAATTTTTAGACTTTATGCTCGGAAAATCCCTACCAATTCCTCTTCTAAACCTCTCTATTTACATTATAGAGGTTATTTTATCCTAAAAATACCAACTCTAGTTCCCTAAGAGGAAGTTTAAAGGAGGCACTTCGAGGAAGAGGTAATATCTTCTATTGATTCCTTCAAGTTTCTTTCTTCTTATACTTCCTCTTATTTATTTGTTTAGTTATAAAGTAATAACATCGGTATCAATCATATACTGATATGTTATTATAAATATTAAAAAAAAATCACCTTCTATCCATCCTACGTAAAATGAAATCACCACGCGTGCGTATGTACGGAATACCGTTTCCACGCTGTGGTGTAATCTGTTTTCCCCCAACACCATACTTGGATGGGTATAATGGTGTAAATAATAACTATATATGATTATTATAACATGATAGTAATTATGAGATATTCTATCATCCACTCCAATTCCATTCAATAATTATGGGAATGATATTGTCGCTCGTGCGTACGTACGGCTTATAGTCTCCACAGTGCGATGAGATTCATTCTACATGACCTTCATTAAAACATGATTATATAAACGAATTGAATGAATAAATCTGATATATATTATACTAATACCATTCTGTAAATGATATAACTATAACAAAAAAAGAGTAATATGAACTTATCTGACAAAACATACGTATGAAAATAAAGCAGTTAATACATAAACAACGAGTACCAATGAAATGTTACAAACAAACGAATGAAAATATGATCATACATTTTATCATAAAAATAATTATGATTCTTTAAAAGATATGTAACATTATTTAAATCATTATACAGGAGGTTGAGATACACACAAAGCATATCAGACCTAAGGTAAGGGATAATTATTCCAATCTCGTTCTTAACCGAGATTGTTTATTTGTAAGTATTTGCTGGGGTTATATTTATCATCCATGTCCATGTGTTCTAAAAATGAATTCATGTATGTTTAAATTATTTTTACAAATTTTTGACATTCACTACATGGTATGTAAGAAATATTTCTTTTGTTTAACATATGAGGTACTTTTTGACTTTTACGGAAAAAGTACGAGGAGAATGTTTTTTTCTCTTATACGGCATGAAAGGATTTTTACGGTTTCATAAAGCCTTATTTCCATGAGTCTTCCTCTACACGATTTCATGATTTTTTTTCAAAAAAATCCTTTTCTTTTAAAATTTCATTGCATTTTGAGAAAAGAAAATTATTTTGAAGAAGAACAAATATTTTCCTTAAGAATTCATTTCAAGTGTTTTATCAAAACTATTTCCATCTAAGACGACATTATTTAGTATGTTTATGTTTCAAATATAATGTATCTGTTATTTACATGTTTTGATTTTTCTTATGATGAAATGATATCCATTTTTTATATGGATTATGTTATGATGGGATGATGTTTATGAAACCCATATTATTCTTTGGGTTATGATGAATGATTTATGTTTATTTTGTGGCACACGAAAGAATGATTTCATTATAAGATGGTTGGGACCTATGCCTCAATTCAATGCGTTGGGTAAAGATTTATATCTCATGAGATAGACATTGCTGGAATGATAAGTTAATCTAGTTCAGTAATATAGGGCTAGAATGGAAAGTAAACCCAATTCAGTAATGGACTTTGTCCACTATGATGGTCTTGGTAGCAATGCCTTGGCTACTATAGAAATCATAACATGTGCTTAATGGTTTCCACTATTACATGTTTTCTTCCCATGCCATTTTATCATGATTAATGTTCCTTTATGATCCATGCCTTATGTACTTCCAAGATTTATGTCATTACTCATGATATTGATGTTTTATGTTCATGTTTTTACATTCAAATGTTTATGGATTATTTTATGTTTCCATGTTTACCCTTACTGAGCATTTGAGCTCACCCTTTTTATGTTTTATTTTACCTAGGTTATAAAGAATGGTTTTAGGTATGAAAAAAAGGGAAGATCATTATGGGAGATGTTGAAGATCATTCCCCATGATTAGAAGGCTGTGTTCAAAGTTTCCAAAGACACTAAACTATTATGGTCGTTGGGTGTTTATTTTTGTAACGTATTAAGTATTCCGCAAAAGTAATGTATTTTCCATTTACATAAAGCTTGTGTCTCTACATATTCTCCATCGATGCACCGGATCAGGAATCTGTCAATGCCTCATTTTTAGATAACATTTTCTTGTTTACCCCATTATACAAGACAAAATTGGCTTCCCATAGTTGGACTTGTTCCCTTCTATCCTTATCTGGTGCGAGTTCCCCTCTCTAAAGGTAATTTGAAATGGGTGTCATCAAACAAGTGGTGTGACCATAAGGCTCAGAGATGGGTCTAATTTCATTGATTTCCTCTATATTTCTCTAGATGAATGGTGAGACTATCCAGCGGGGGGAAATGATAATTATTGTCTCATCCCAGTATGGATCAGTCAAGGATGTGGCTGCATTTTGCAAAGTGTCGACTTGAGTATTTTGTGACTGGGGGACATAAGTCGGTGTTCGTTCTGATATAAATTATTCCATGGATCTGCACTTCTTTCTTAATGGAATAGTCACCATTGGCTTGTTTTATGACTAGATTTGAATCACCCTTTATTTTTAGGTTCTTAGCATGCACATGAAGTGCCAGTTCCAGTCATTAAATAAGGGCTTGATACTCCTCTTCATTGTTTGTACACCCTTTCAAAAGAAGAAAAGATTAAGTCAAGATAGCCTTTTTGGGGGAAACAATTATAAAATCCATCACCACAATGTTGAGCTTGGGATCCTCCATCATTTTCCCTATCGAGCATTGGGAAGTACCATCAATGTAAATTTCCCATGTATGGGGGTCCTCCTGGAGGGAAAACACTTATTCATCTGGAAGTTCGGCATCCAACGGTGCTATTTCCTCTAAGGGGTGATATTCCAAGAAGTCTGATAATTCCTGGCCTTTGATGGCCTTTTGGGGCACGTACCATATGTCAAACTTATTTAGGATGACTTCCCATCGTGATAGGATCCAATTTATCAAGGGATGGTTGAGGATATATTTTAATACGTTGTAGTGGGAAACCAGGTGGACCTCATGGTGCTACAGGTAATGTCTGTGTTTTTGAACTGTGAAGATTAGAGATAGGCGGTTCTTTTCAATTGTTGAATACTGATTTTTAGCATCAATCATTGTTCGATTGAGGTAATAGAGGTTTTTCTCGCTACAGGCATAATTTTTTGTTCGAGAAAGGTTCCTACTGACCGTTCCAGGGTGCTTACATACAAAATTATTGGTCTCCCCTCAACTAGTGGCCTCAGTAATAGCAGGATTAGGAGATATCTTTTGAGGTTGTCGAATTATTTTTGCCAACCTTTATCCCACTCATACGTAACTTCTTTCTTTATAAGCCTAGTAAAAGGTAAACATTTATCTACTAGGTTGGCTATGAAGTGCCAAATGTAGGAGAGGTGCCCCTAGAGACCTCTCAACTCGGTGAGGTTGTGATATGGGGACACGCCAAGGATGGATTCTTTCTTATCAAGTTCAATATCAGTTCCACGATGACGTATGATAAAGCTGAGGGATTTCCCTAAGGTAACACCAAAGGAACATTATAGGGGATTCATATTTAAAATATGTTGTTGCAATTTGTTGAAGATAGTTTCATGATCAGCCATGTAGTTTGAGAACTATTGTGATTCATCCACCAGATCATCGACATAACACTTGACAAACATTCCCAAGAATGTCTTGAAGATGAGATGCATGGCACACTGATATTTGGTTCCAACATTCTTTAGACCAAAGGGAATAACCTTATAACAAAACACTCCCTGAGGGGACCCAAAACCCATAGATTCTTCATCTCATCATGCCATCCAAATTTTATTGTATCCATAATAGTCTTCCACGAATGGGAGGGATTCATATTCAGCTATTTCATCGATCAATAATTCTGTGATCGGGACCAGTAAGTCATATTTTGGGAAATACTGATTGAGCTCCCTGAAGTCAATGCAGATTATAATTATCCCATTTTTATTATTTATAGGGAATATGTTTTCAATCCATACCAGATATTAGACCTACTATAAGAATTTTTCTTTGATCATCTTGTCAGCTTCAACCTATATTTTGGTTTCATGATTCTAGTGGGTCCTTCTGGATGCTTTCTTATAGATACAGTGATATTCTGGTAAGCCCATATGATTAGTGGCGACCTCAGGATTGAGGCCTGGCATTTCTGTGTAGTTCCAGGAAAACACATCTCGATTCTTCTTTAAGAAGGTGGTGTATTCTTCTTGTTCCTCAACAGGCATATCCACACTGATCAGAGTGGGCAGCATGTCAGTTTTGGTTCCCAGATTTATCTCCCTATGTTCATCGATTATGGTAGAGACACCTTCTTCAAATACATGAGGGGAATTTTTTAGGAATTCTTCCACTTCTTTTTCTTATTCTTCATCTACTTCATCTTCTTCCTCTACTTATGGAGAGAGAATTTTTTAGATGAACTCTCGAATTTTTGGAGATAAATAGTCTTTTTCCTTAGTGTGTGGGGAAAGGGCAATCTGATGTCCTGAGGACAGGTTGTGATCATATTTCATAGATATTTTCCTGACATCGTGGGAGTCAATGTGCTCTTCTGTGTATTTGGACTCAGTGGCCATGGAAAATATCATGCAGAAAATTGATTATGCATCCAAACATGCATTTATGTATTCAATTTGGTTTATGGTACATACATACTCTTCCCCAAGTTGTTAGAAGGGGTCGTCCAGAGCCATTTACAATCCATTCGGGGCATTGACCCAATCAATTTCATCGGCCAAATGATTTTTTTCATTTTATTCATAGAATACTACGTCAATATAATGCGACTCATAGGGCTAAAATTGGGATTTATCGGTGTGCAATATCCTTTTATTCCCATTAGTGCAATATTTGACTCATTGATGGTATGATGACTGAATTGCAGCATGCTGATGTAGCCAAGGCCTCCCTAATAAGATTTTGAAGGCGGTACTTTATCGTACTACCAGAAACTCAGAATCTAACATGACATCTTCGAGTCAAGTTTTAGCCATGATTCATCTCAATTGGTTTTTGCTCTCTTTTTTAATATCACAGAAGAGTTTTAGTGCAAGGTGTTAGGTTGTATTTATCATAGCCTAGCCAGTAAAGCATCTGCAGTTGGAGGAGGTTAACTCTAGAGCCATTTTCATTGAAGATCATCTTAACATCAATTAAATTTATCTTTTCGGTCACTAATAAGGGTTTTTTGTGACCTTTCATGATGTTTTCTTCACCCCTATCTATGAAAGAAATAATGGCGTGACATTCTTTGGGGCTAGTCTCTGTTCGGTAGACATCATATACTGCTTCTTCGGCCTTGAACACTCGGGGTCTTAGTAATTCTCCGATGAGTGCCTCCATAACATCCGTGGAAAGGCATAACGCATCCAGGATTGAGAGTTTTTCTGGTACTAAATCCATCTGCTTTAAAATATCATAATTCTTCTCTAAGGTTTAGTGCTTCCTAGATTGGGGTTTCTCTATCGTAGACACTTTAGGGGTTCAAGAATTATATGTAGAAGGTTCGACCTCTGTAGCCAAGGTCGGTGGTTCTACAGTCGTTTCCATGTTTGGTTGAACTGGTCCACCTGTATTCCTTGGGAAATTTGATATTTTTTCCCTTGATGGATATTACAAGATAATTAGGCTTGAATTTCTTCCTATGGGGGTAAAGGATCATTATGGTTCTTGTTGTGTCTGCCAGAGGGTTCTTCTGTGAGTTTTCATGATGATAACGGTTTCACTTTTGGCGTGGCAAAGAATTTTACTCCTTCCTTGATCATGCATTCCAAGAAACCTTTGGTCTCTGCGTCCTCTTCCTCTGGCTCTCCAGTTAGGCATGGGGAATTCAGTTTTGTGGCCATCATCTTCATCTAAGAAGGGATCCATAAAGTGAATGAAATTAATTGATATGAAGATCAGTTCTTGATCCAACTATGTTTCTACCTGACTGTCTTCTTTTGATGGTATCGTTTGGTGGGGAGGTGCTCGTTGTACCATTTTTCGGGGTGGTGGTCGTTGTACAATTTCGTGGGGCGGTGCCTGTTGTACCATGATTATTTTAATGAAGTCTGAAAGTTTCAATATAGACTTCAACATTGGTTTATCTCATCTTATTTCTCTTTCTTTCATTCCTTATGGCCTTTATAGGACCATGGGGATAAGGAGGATTGTTGTGTTGCATTGGGATATTTTGGAGCCACAATTGGTTGCTTTAATTATTCATGGAATATGTCATGAAGTCGATTGATAGTCTTTTGTGTCATCCAATTTTAAAACATGCTCTTCTTTTTACTGGAAACTATTTTCCATTCTTCTTCCTCTCTAGAGTCTAAGGTAGAAACATATGCCACTTGTGTTGGTGGCAGGCCCAACTTGACTTGCCTGGAATCCCCCATATTTTGTAGGAGATCCTTGAAAACAAAGAATTCTTAGATTGTGTACCCTAGTATCCAGTGATATGGAAAATAATTTGGATGATCATAGAGACCCATTTCATTTTCTTTATTTGGCTATGATAGCTGGAGTAAATTGCAATTCGTAGAGGCTATGAAGTAGCTGCGGACCGAGTCATCTCAGAATGAGTAAAATTTATTTCTTCATTCTTAAAATGGATTTCTTTTATCACCTTGTCTCTCAACTTGCTGAGGTGGGGTGGATGCTGGCATCATGTGAGGTCTCATAAGATTTGGTGGTGGCCTCGCCATTGGGGCTGGTTCCAGGGGTGGCTTAAGCATGACAGAAGTAGCTTCAACTTTTCCTGTTTTTTTTTCAGGACTGATGGGGCCACTCGGGACTTAATATTGGTCCCTTAAAAGGATTCTTCTGTTCTTTGCATAATGGTAGAGAAATATTTAAACCCATTAGTGTACTTCATCGGGAGGTGGGAGTTCACAATTTATCCCAAAGGTAATAGATGCACATAGAGATCATCTCATCCTAGTGGAGTGTCCGATTCAAGGAATAAGTCGGGCGTTTCCATATGGCAATGAAGTTTGAGACTATTATGTTCTCTTGATGTTTTCAGTTCATGAGGTCACTGGCCATTGTCTTTGGAAGTGTTGAACTAAACTGGAATAGAAACTGTCTTCAGAGGTCCTCCCATCCTGTGATTGAATTGGATGGCAGGATGGTATACCATATAAAGGCTGAGCCTTATAGGGTTTGTATGAAGCACCTAAGTTATTATTAGTTTTTCTACTCCAGAGTGCCTATCAAAGGGTCACAATATGATGAATAGTGAATTAAATGTTGTTCTGGGTCCCCTGATCCATTGAATACTGAGAATACATGGTTCTTCAATTTTGTCAGTGGCAGAACATTGATCACCAACTCAGGGTAGGGATTGAGATCTGGCTGTATCGAAGCACGCTGCCCATCTATGTCTTCTAATCGTGCTATTAATTTCTCAACCGTGTTTAAGGGCTCTTGATTCATATCCTGTCAGGCCTAAGCTTTAGCTGGTGTGGTAGTGGACAAGACTAGGCGTGATGATGCTGCTGGAATTTGGGGTTGATACCCTACTAGAGGTATCATTTGTGGGTTTACCGGGATATATTCTGGCTGACATCCTAGTAGAGGAAAGTCTTGATGTCTTTCTAGGGGTGGGTTGAACAGTCCTTCGATCTTGGATTCATTCACAGGGATATGTTCTTATTGTATAAGAATCTCCTTTGGGAGTAGCTGCTGATATTCTGCAGGGGGATCACATCCAGTAAGGTAGGTCATTTGACGCAGCTCAACGTTAATTCTCCTGAGATCTTTCATTTCATCCTACGGCTTGGATAAACTTTCCTCGAGAGTGAGGGATGTATCCTCAGGGGTAGGAGGAGGTAGGTTATAGATGACCTATGATTTTTTCTTCTCCTTGTTTTGGTTTTGCAGTGGAGGTATCCACGGATTAATCGAGGGGGTGCCCAGATTTCAGACATCTCTCTAGTTCCGGGTATGCACACCATCACGCTCAGTGTAAGATGCCTATGGAAGGGAACCCTATTTCTTCACATCCTCTCCCTCTATATAATTTCTTATGAGATCTGTGGTTTAAATGTTTACCACATTAACTGAGGCATACCGCATTGGAGGTGGTGTACAAAGTACCAAATGGTAGGAAGGATTTTTGCGCCCTTTTTGGAATTTCACCTTCCATTTGGCGCTATTCTTTGGGATTCTTGGTTAATATTAACCTAAATGGATCCCTGGTCTGACCTCGTAATGCTTCTATGTCTCGGAGTGAAAGAACCTTGGGAAAGAGTGGAATGGGTAACTACTTTCTCCATCATTCTTCCTAGACAGGTGAAGATGAACATCTTTCGTGCAGAGACTTAAGGTAAAAAATCCCCAATACCAATGGGCTGGGGTTGTTCTTATTATTTCATTGATGTGTTATGGCCTAGATTTGTTGGTATTATGAGGTCATTTTGATTTTAAATTTCCCCAGCCCTATATGCTAGGGTTGTTCTCGTATTGTGTTGGTAGCCACCACTATTTCCACCCTTTCAATTTTTCGTACTACCACACAGGTGTGAGCTGAGTATGGCATTGGGCCCAAATGGAGTCTATGGAATTTTGAAAAAATGGGCACTGCTTTCTTGTTTGCTTCCCTTAGACAAGAATCCTGCTAGATGTTCTTGGTTTCCTGATAAAGAATCTTTTCGATGTCTTGATCTCTTCATCCCTGATTCTTTCGAGACTTACATCAGGCTCGTTTTTGTTGAGTATAACATCTTTCATGAGTAGGCGTTTCACTTGATTTCTTGCCTTGTATAATGAAATTGCATGATATCATTTCCAATGGTGTCTGCTAGAAGGGATATTGAGTGAAGTGTATATCTCCATGTTGTCCCCATTCTTGAATGTGAACTCCATCTTGGGCATTTCCAATGAGGCAACGCAACTTATACAGTGCATGGATGTAGTTAATTTCGAGTTTTTTCTTTTTTACATTCTAATTGTGTATGCCTTGCGGATGGGAGGGATTATAGGTTGATTAGATGGTGAATCTCCCCTAACGTTCTAACATGGTCTGCAAACCCTTCATAGGGTAAGAGTGTTTCTTTCATCTAGAGAAGGTTGGTCCATATATTGAGTTAAATGTCATGCATGCATTCCCCAGACAAATCTCTTAGTATGTCGAAGTGAGAAGTGGTTGTATGCCAATACATCACTGGTATATTATCCTTAGCCAGTTGTTTTCTCACAAGAAACATATCATGTTGTTGCTCTTTTGGAGGCTCCACTACATGATATGCCCAGCTCGATTGATTATTAATAATTTCATTCCATCCAAAAGGGATGGTGGGATCCTTATTGATATGTGAACGATGCGGGTGTGGTTTATAAGATTAGCATGCCCCAAGACCATCCTCTGTTTAAGAAAAGATATCACTCATGATGGACTGAGTTCCTGATATGTCTAACTTCATTCTGAGTGCCTTAGCATAGGAGAACTTTTTTACATTTGTTCCAGAAAGGGGACGATCTTCATGCCAGTATAATTTTTGATTGTGGGGAGGACCTTCAAAATTGGTTCTGAAATGGTGAGGGATACTATTTCAACTTGATGCATGACTGTAAGAAATGTCATTGCGGCGTATATCCCGGGGATGAATTTTAGGGAGGGCTACAACAACAGGAGTACCTTCTTGCTGCTTGGTGTCCTCGAGGGGAGAAACTTCACAACAACTTTAATTATAGGGAGGGTCTTCGCAGTGACCATCATCATGGAGATGACTACCATCATTACATGATACCAGGATATAGGGAGAATTTCTGCAAGTGTACGTCCTAGGGAGGGACTTCAAGATGTAAATAAATGAGGGGAGGAAATTCTCATTTCTTGAAGTTACTATGGGGTGGACCTTTATAGAAACTGTCATTACTGGGAGGTGCTTCCCAATTACTATCATCATAGCAAGGACTACAATCAGGACTTGGTGTCTGACTACAGGGAGAAGCATATCAGCAGTGTATACCCTAGGGAGGACCATTAGGGTGGATTACCACAAGGGGGGGGGGATTCTTGTTGTCAGATCTTCGTGTCTAGGGGAGGGATACCTCAATGCACATCAGGAGATAGGATCTCATGATCGATCATTCCTAGCCCATGGAGTGATCCCCATGGGTGCTCTATGGAGGACCTTCATAGGTTTTAGTAGTGACATTGCGGGGAGGGCCTTTGCAACTGCTAATACCACTTCCATAATTTGGTGATGGACTGACATGATCTTGAGCCTTTATTGATATATGTTTGAGGGTGTCAAGAACCCCAACATCCAACAGAGAAGGATTATGTATGTGCTCCCCATTTTCCAGTTGTTTTTTGTGCCTATTTTTGGGCTCTCTCTTACGGGTAACTGGGGACATCCACTTTTGGTAATGGCCTTGATATATGACTCCCTATCTTATTGGTCCCCTTGAGGTCGTCAGGATACTCCAATGGGCATATAGAATTTTATAAATGATATATGCCTACCTTGGAGGGGCCTCCACATTGGATTAGCATCCCCCAGTTGGAATGGGTATTTGTTCCTGATATGTTTGTCTTTGTATCATGGAATATTGTTTTTGACCATCTTGGACTAGAAGAGGTATGCATAACTACTCCGAAGTGACTAACCCATTTTTTCATGTGAGTCATTCCGTTCAAGGAAACCGGTTTGTGGGCCCGATTTATCATCTTTTCCACTGAGGAAATAATATATTGGCATGTTTGGATGATATGGTCTAGAATCTACATCTGAACGTAAATTGTTGTAAGGATGTTTTTAGATACATCTTTGGCTGGAACATGTATGAATTCCCATTACGATGTTGGAGATGGGGTTTGTGACTGCTCTGGTCCTCCATGAGTTTCAAGTAGATACTGGAAGTTCTCCTATGACGAGATAGAGGAACGAGTCTTCCACCAGTTTTCTTCTCCAGTTTCCATCGTATTTGACTGGTGGGCTTCATATTCATGAGCGGGGGTTTTCATATACTCACTTGCTGCTATATTTGTATCACGTGATTCGTATACATCTGAAGGAATTTAAATTTTATCATATTTCGTTTCCGCCCTATTTAGATGAAGGGAATGATATGCATCAGCAGGTATTTATGCCTACATATATCCTATTTCTTCCCTATTTAGATGGAAGGATTAAAATGAATCAGATGGTGTTTGTTACAGATTTTAGTTGAATACTTCTTTAATTGGTTGATGGATTGTTTTGTATCAGAAAATATCTTCATCTTCTTGTAGTTTTTTTCTCTGTCTGCATGGCGGGACCGACGATCACTAGTAGAAACGTGCATGTTCTCATATTGTGCAACCCTATTTCTGTGGTGGGATTGAGTGGAGGGGAAGAGTCATATGTATTCCCGTTGAATGACACTATATTATTATGGTGTATTTTCTCCTCAGGAACCGGGGTGATAGTATGTTCATGATTATATATTCACTTCCCTTGGCAGGCAGCCTGAGGGGCTCGGGAATCTTAGACTTGGTTTGGTACCCTTGTCATAAGGTCCTCCTTTGCAGGAGGAGGCTTGGTTATCTGGTGTTGGCGACGATGCTCTATCGAGGGGCCTATGAGTTGGACCCTTTTGTAGTTGAGATGATGTTGTCATCATCGACTTCATCTGCCTCTATAAGATAAGGGAGGTACTCATTGTCACATTCTGTGGACAGGGTCCCAAAACGGTTTGAGATGACCATTGGGACCGCCATGTGTTGGGGTGCTAACAGCAGATAAAGAGGTGGCTAGTGGATCCTTGCAGACTAGAGGGCTTATCTTGTGGCCTCCATCATGGGGAGATTACCATTTTGGTGGTACTATTTGATCAGCGTGTTGGATACCCAGTGTGGAAGATGCTGGGTAGAAGAAGGGGTCATGCTCTTCCCTGTGGGCCCAGTCGCCTATGGGATCAATGATGTGGCTATCTTCATTGGTCATCAAGATGACATTTGGATCAAAGTTTTCTCTATGGGAACCTGTAATATACATATATGACATATAAACCAAAAAACCTTGTCAAAGTATAATTCTTTTAAAAATATTCATATTTGGTGATTCATCTTGGCCCCCTTCCCCTTTTCTTTGGATGTGGGGCAAAGGGTATTAAGTGGTTTAATAATGACACTATGGTTAATGATTCAAGTCAGGTTCCCCATTTTTGTTCCGCCTCCAAGGGGTTTCACTTTGTGCATACCGGGATGAATAAAATGGTAGGACATATAATTTCATTTTGTCTTTTATCTTTGGGGAAGAACCACCACCTTGGTTATGGATTCACTTTAGGATCACCATTTTTGTTCAGCCTATGAGGTGGAGTGTTTTGTGCATACTGGGGGAAAAATGGGCCTACATGCAATTTCATTTTGTCTTTTATCATTAGGGTTGAACCACCACAATGGTTAAGGATTCATGTCAGGTTCACCATTTTTTTCTGCCTCTGAGGTGGCACATTTTTCACATACCAGGGCAAACAAAATGGGCCTACGTGTATTGTACTTTTGTCTTTTATCATTAGGGTTGAACCACCAACTTGGTTAAAGATTCACATTGGGGTCACTATTTTTGTTCTGTATCTAAGGTGGAACATTTTTCACGTACTAGGGTGAACAAAATGGGATGACATGCAAGGTCCTTTTGTATTTTATAATTGGGGTACAACCGCCATCTTGGTTAAGGATTCACGTCGGGTTCACCATTTTTGTTTCACCTCTGAGGTGGAAAATTTTTCGCATACTTGGGTGTAAAAATGGCCAATGTGAAATTTCATTTTGTATTTTATCATTGGGGAAGAACCACCACCTTGGTTAAGGATTCACATCATGTTCACCATTTTTGTTTTCCCTCCAAGGTGGTGCATTTTGTGAAGTGCATTGTGTTGCATTTGTTGTCAATGAGGCTTGAAGTTGTCTTGGAATGAATGGAAGTCAAGGAATGTTAAGATGTGAATGACAAAGGTTGTGATGGTGTTGGTGATGAAGAGAGAATGGCCATAGTACTAAGATGCATGTCACTTAGGAGATTCACTAAGTGACATAGGAGATGATGGTTGAAACATTCTCTAAGAACATCTGACGATTGTTGAGCTGATCATTAAGTTCATAGAACTTGTATCCTGATGATACAATGTCACAACATTGTTTGAAGACCATGCATTGTAGTGACAATGCATGAGGAGTTGAAGAAGCAAGATGATCCATTCACTACTTCTAAGTAGATGAAGTGGTTTAATGAAGTCCATGTACTAACTCTTAGTGCATGTGAATTTGAAGTTGATCCAATTGATCTCTGATTAGGTCAATGAAGCACATTGAAGAATTTAAGTGATTTAGGAGCTCAGTTGAAGATGAAGACCCTTCGTGAATTCCATTACAAAGTGATGACTAAATGTTGAAGAAGAATGGAGGAATTCTAATGAAGGAGAAATAATTGAACAAGAGCTCGGTTGATGAAGAACCTTCGGGAATTCGATATCCTAAGTGAAGATAATATGAGAGTAGGATTGATGAATTCCTAAGAAGAAGAGAGAAGAAATGGCTTAGAGGAGAAGGCTTGATGTGGCACTTGGCATGTTACACTTGGTCACTTTGTTTAACAAAGGACTTAGTGTTTTTGTTGCAAAAAAATAGGCCACCAAGGAGGCCAGCCTTAAGGGTTCAACCCAAGGCACATGTGGGACCAGGTCACCACGCCCAAGGGGATCCCATGGGGCCAGCCCCCGAGAGGCAGAGGGGGCCGTGTATAAGCCCCCGGAGGGCACGCGGTGGTGAAACCCGCGCACCCGGAGTGCATGGTGGGCGCTAGGAGCGCGCCCGCAGGGAGCAAGAGTGGGCGCAGAGCGCGCCCGCAGGGAGAACACGGTGCGGGGCGGCACCGTGGAGGGAGGAGATTCAATTGAGCTGAGGAAGGGAGCGGCATGTTAATAAGCCGCGAGAATTCCGCGGCCCGTTTCGATGTGGGACGCGGAAAATTTCCCGGGAGCGAATCTGAGCCGCTCGATTGATCGCGCGCTTGATCTGCGCCGCACGATTCATCTCCGCGGCGATGATCTAATCCTGGCCGCCCGATGTATCTCAAACGACTGATCCGACGGCCGAGAGCTCGTCTCCTTCCTCGAGCTCGAGCCGAATCCATTCGCGAGCCCCGCTGAACCAGGCGCCTCCTGAGTGATGTTTTTGAGATTCCGGCCATCTCTCTCGAAGCCGAAGGCACCCTCGTGCTTGTCTGGACATACCGAATCCATCCATGCAATAAAGAGAGCATGCATGCAATGTTTGGATGATTTCGAGTGAGGCCGAGGCAAGCAAAGCTGCCGAAGGCCGTGGGGTGTTTTTGCGTGCATATTATGGATCAGAAGAAGGTCGTGCATGCGTTCTAAGTCGCATGCACGTAGAGGAAATTAAAGAGGAAGATCCCGCGTGAAACAGAGGAAAGAAAATCAAGATTCGTAAAGATTTTGAAGATCCGAAGATCTCGGCATTTTGAAGTTAAAACACGCGGAGGATTTGAAGCCTTCCTCTGCCTATATAAATGAGGCCTAGCCCTCGAGAAGAAGCTGCTGAAGTTTTGTTGAAGACCTGTCGTCCCGCGTGTGCCTCTGCCTCGCGAAGAAGAAGCCGCCGCGCAAA
Source organism: Viscum album (assembly GCA_963277665.1). Lineage (NCBI taxonomy): Eukaryota > Viridiplantae > Streptophyta > Magnoliopsida > Santalales > Viscaceae > Viscum > Viscum album. The sequence continues at coordinate 744,431,413 of OY728129.1, read as the reverse complement.
GTACTTGCGCGGCTGAAGATCTCGGTGCCACTCGAGGCCCGAAAGAGTTCCCTGCGCGCCTATCTTGCGCGACAGGAAGATCCTGAGCCGCTTGAATTTGCGCGCTCAAGGATTGGCACCCTCACTGCCCGCATACTTGTGCGGCAGGAGGAAGTGCCCGCGGGTGCAGCACTTGCGCGCCCCGCGGCAGGAGGGTCTTGCGCGCCCCTGTGCCTTGCACCTTGCGCGCCTGGTTGCACCAAGTGCACCTACTTGGCAGTGTTGGAGAAGAACACCAGAGGCAGTACCACCCTTGTGGCTTGCGCGACCCAAGGCCACCACACCTTGCCCCATTAGGGAGGCCGAAGCTTTTGAGCCTTGTGTGCAAAAAGAAAAAGTGAAGGCCGAGCCTTAGTGTCTTGTGTGCCAAGTGAAGTGGAATACCACACATTGTGTGTGAAGTGAAAAAGGCCGAGAGGAAGTGTGTGCAAGTGGAAGAGGTCGTAGCCTTGTGTGTGCACACTATTGAAGAACAACTAAAAGAAAACTAAAGTGTGTGTGTGCAACAAGAAGAGGAAGGTCACTACAAGTGTATGCTAAGTGAAGAATTTGTGTGTGCAAACTAAAGAAGTGGCCGAACCTGGGTGTGCACTAAAAGTGAACACACTTAGAAGAAGTTGAAAGGAGGACATCCACACTAAAGTAGAACACACTCTAAGTGTGTAAACAAATTGAACAAAGTGTGAAGTTCAAGTGAGAAGGTGTGTGCAATAATTGATTACACCCTTTGTTGGTCTACTGCACCAAGAAGAGGAAAGGAGGAGTGCATGCATGCATGCATGAACATGCACACGTGAACAAGTCTGAATCAGCTTGTGTGCAATTTGAGTTATCCAAGACTAGGAGGTTCTTGAAGAATTGAGAAGGCCATGCAATCATTGCATGAAGAGACAGAGATGCCATGCACTCAGTGCATGAAGTTGTTTTGAACTGAGACTGGACCAGACTGAAGATAAAGACATCAGTTGTCTGAGCATTCAGTAAGTTGAAGAGAGAAGCCGGGTCATCCTTAGAAGAAGGTGATAAAGCCCGAGCTAGACGAGAAGACCCTGATCACCACAAGTGATCAGAAGAAGAGCAAGGCCAGCAGCCTTTATCCCAGGCTGCTGAAGTTACTTGAAGAACTTAAAGTGAAGAAGAGCTACTCGTGTGACTCGAGGAGCCAGGAGAAGACCCTGTGGGACTCAGGGAGAAGAAGTCTTCAGTGGGATTCTGGAGCAGGCCAGTGGGACTCTGGTGACACTGTGGGACGCAGTATAAAGACCCTCCTGTGGGACTCAGGAGAGATACAGTGAGACTCTGTATCGACCATTGTAATTCTAACAAGTTATAATGGGAGAATCCATGCTTGGAGAGCATGGCAAGGATGTAGGCCTTTGGTGCCGAACCTTGTAAATCCTTGTGTCCTGTGCCTTTTCATTACTGCATTATCCGGGAAAGGTTGAGAGATACAAGAAGAGTGGATCGAGGCTTTAACCAGCCATAGAGGTTTAATTGATTAAGAATCAATTAGTAAAAAGTTTTAAGGGATCACTCATTCACCCCCTCCCCCTCTCAGTGATTCACACTGATCTGGGCACTTCAATTGGTATCAAAGGGAGGTTACCTCTAAAAGATCCAAGGGAGTCTATATGGAGTGCAGATTTGAGGAAATGAAAGAACAGCCTCAAATGGAGATATCTGCCAAGACTCAGAAAAACAGAATGAAGAAACAGGCAAAGAAGATGAAGAAGAAGGCTGGTGCAATCAGAGAAACTCCTTCTATGGAAAGAAATGTGAAAGTCACATCAGATGACAATTCCTTTTATCATTCTTCTGATGAAGCCTGCTCTAGCTGTGATGAAGATGAAAGAAACAATGATCTTCTAAATGCAATCAAATATCTTCAGAAGAGAGTCCCCAAGGAAGTTGCAATGTGTATAGCTACAGGCCTCCTTGATCTTCAAGAAGAAAAATTACAGCTAGAAGATGAAGCCAATTCTCTGGAAGTCCAATTGGCTAAAAGGGTTGGCATAACCAACACTCTCAGAAAGCTGGTAAATGCCAAAGATGAAACAATATCTATTTGCAATGAAAGATATGAAGACACTGCTGAAGAATTGCAGAGAAGCCTTTCTGAGAAAGAATTCTTTAAAGTATTGGTCAAAGAAGTTTTCCATGCACTGGAAAAGAGGCACAAAGTGTCAATGGTTGTCAGAGATGCTCAACTAGAAGACAAAGTCAAAAGGGTGAAGGAGCTGGACAATTAATTGCAAGAATTGAAGAAGGTGCATGAAGACCAGATGAAACAACTGGTGGAGAATTGGGAAGGAAAGCTAAGAACTGTTGAGGATGAGAAGAACTCCCTCAATATGAAATGCTTAGAACTGGAGGTGATATTGAAAAATCAGCAATCACCTAAAGCTGAATCCTCCCAGTCAGCTGAAAGAAGACATGTTGCTACTCAAGTATGCTTTGAGCAGGATGATTCTAAGAGAAAGACATCCTCCAATAAAAGTGCAACATCTTCTAGAAAGAAGGTACCATCCATACCATCTTGTACTCATGCTTCTAAAAGTGTTTCTACTAAAAGTGCAGGATGGAAGAATAATTCCAAACAAATATGGATGAAGACAGTAAAGAAGCAGAGCTCTCCTGAAACAGCACAACAGGTCTAGAAAAGTACCCTACAATCAGAAGGACTGAAGAGGTCAGGATTCGTGGGACAATGCTGGTGTTGTAACAGGTATGGGCACTGTGCAACGGATTGTTGGTACAATCCACTAAATGTCAAAGCACAAAGGAAGCTCATGCCAAGGGGGAGCAAGCCAGAAGGAAAGAAGCAACATCCACAGGTCCAGAGACATCTGTTTACTACAAATAGATTTGGATTACTTGACAACATCTGGGATGATTGCAAAAGTGGTCAAATAGATACATGTCAATCTCCAATTGTATCCAGAGCTCAAAAGAAGAAAAGATCACAGAACCTGGCTAAGAGAGATTCCTTGGGAAGCAAGAAGAAAGTAGAAAATGCTCCCAATAAGTGTTTTAGAAATAAAGAGAAGTCCTTGGAGTCTGAGTCCAAGAAGGGTGATGCATCCAGAAGGACCACCAAGAAATGCTTCTACTGTGGAAAGAAAGGGCATATCATGGATCTTTGTAAAGAAGCCATGAAATTCAATAGAGGAAGACTGAACTCAAACAGACAATCAATCCAGAAGAAGCAGAAGGGATTGATTGAAAACAAGTTGCCTAAGAAAGGTAGCTTGACAGCATCTAAGGAACCATGTGAAACTTCCAGAACTGGGGCCACTCTTCCAAATGATATACTTGTCATATGGCCACATCAGTTGCAACTTGCCAGAGATCTACAAAGAGCTGAAGATGAAGTTCTGGCAATTGCTAAGGCAAAAGGGAAGAAGAATATTTCACATGAAGATGTATTGAGATCCACACCAGCACAATCATCAATGAAGATCAAATGTGCAAGTGTGAAGACTGGTGAAAATGGGACATCTCGGTTGAGAGAATCTTCTCAACCTTGTTGTTCACATTGATGAACCAAGGAGGTTCCATCTTATTCCCTTATACTATTGGAATTTACATGTGCTGACATTGCAGGGAATTGAAGATGATGATCATTCTCAGCTGGAGGATGGTTTGGACAGAATCGAGTGCACCCCTTGAGGGGGAGCCAATCTGGAGAAGATGGGATTCTGATATTTAATTCCATCTTGAGAAAAGTGAAGGTATTCCAATCATACTTTCATCCCTTGTTTCTTAATTGAGGCTATCTTGTCAATTAAGGGGGAGTATGGATTGAAGACAAATGGATGAAAGGGGGAGCTTTATCTTTGCACTGAACTTTCTAATGTGTTTGGTGAAGTATGTGCAGGATTTAGCAATTCATTGTTATATCTGAAAAATTTCAAACCCCTAAGCATGATCTCACATGTGTAGAGAATGTTGGACAGCATTGTGTACCTTGGTTACATCACTCTTGTTTTCTACACCGGGTTAGCCCAAGTAGACTTAGAGCTGATTTACTAAAGGTTCATTGCTCAAGTGAACATGTGACATCATCCCTCTCTTAGTGCTTTTCAAGAAGATGCTATTCGAAGGAGGGAAGAGATATTTGTGAAAGAATACCACACCACACCTTTGAATTTGATTGCCAATAAGGGGGAGAAAATATTGGCACACATATTGACCCATTCATATGTGCTAAAGGAGTGTATTGACAACAAATACAAAGGGGGAGATTGAAGTGCATTGTGTTGCATTTGTTGTCAATGAGGCATGAAGTTGTCTTGGAATGAATGGAAGTCAAGGAATGTTAAGATGTGAATGACAAAGGTTGTGATGGTGTTGGTGATGAAGAGAGAATGGCCATAGTACTAAGATGCATGTCACTTAGGAGATTAACTAAGTGACATAGGAGATGATGGTTGAAACATTCTCTAAGAACATCTGACGATTGTTGAGCTGATCATTAAGTTCATAGAACTTGTATCCTGATGATACAATGTCACAACATTGTTTGAAGACCATGCATTGTAGTGACAATGCATGAGGAGTTGAAGAAGCAAGATGATCCATTCACTACTTCTAAGTGGATGAAGTGGTTTAATGAAGTCCATGTACTAACTCTTAGTGCATGTGAATTTGAAGTTGATCCAATTGATCTCTGATTAGGTCAATGAAGCACATTGAAGAATTTAAGTGATTTAGGAGCTCAGTTGAAGATGAAGACCCTTCGTGAATTCCATTACAAAGTGATGACTAAATGTTGAAGAAGAATGGAGGAATTCTAATGAAGGAGAAATAATTGAACAAGAGCTCGGTTGATGAAGAACCTTTGGGAATTCGATATCCTAAGTGAAGATCATATGAGAGTAGGATTGATGAATTCCTAAGAAGAAGAGAGAAGAAATGGCTTAGAGGAGAAGGCTTGATGTGGCACTTGGCATGTTACACTTGGTCACTTTGTTTAACAAAGGACTTAGTGTTTTTGTTGCAAAAAAATAGGCCACCAAGGAGGCCAGCCTTAAGGGTTCAACCCAAGGCACATGTGGGACCAGGTCACCACGCCCAAGGGGATCCCATGGGGCCAGCCCCCGAGAGGCAGAGGGGGCCATGCATAAGCCCCCGGAGGGCACGCGGTGGTGAAACCCGCGCACCCGGAGTGCATGGTGGGCGCTAGGAGCGCGCCCGCAGGGAGCAAGAGTGGGCGCAGAGCGCGCCCGCAGGGAGAACACGGTGCGGGGCGGCACCGTGGAGGGAGGAGATTCAATTGAGCTGAGGAAGGGAGCGGCATGTTAATAAGCCGCGAGAATTCCGCGGCCCGTTTCGATGTGGGACGCGGAAAATTTCCCGGGAGCGAATCTAAGCCGTTCGATTGATCGCGCGCTTGATCTGCGCCGCACGATTCATCTCCGCGGCGATGATCTAATCCTGGCCGCCCGATGTATCTCAAACGACTGATCCAACGGCCGAGAGCTCGTCTCCTTCCTTGAGCTCGAGCCGAAGCCATTCGCGAGCCCCGCTGAACCAGGCGCCTCCCGAGTGATGTTTTTGAGATTCCGGCCATCTCTCTCGAAGCCGAAGGCACCCTCGTGCTCGTCTGGACATACCGAATCCATCCATGCAATAAAGAGAGCATGCATGCAATGTTTGGAGGATTTCGAGTGAGGCCGAGGCAAGCAAAGCTACCGAAGGCCGTGGGGTGTTTTTGCGTGCATATTATGGATCAGAAGAAGGCCGTGCATGCGTTCTAAGTCGCATGCACGTAGAGGAAATTAAAGAGGAAGACCCCGCGTGAAACAGAGGAAAGAAAATCAAGATTCGTAAAGATTTTGAAGATCCGAAGATCTCGGCATTTTGAAGTTAAAACACGCGGAGGATTTGAAGCCTTCCTCTGCCTATATAAATGAGGCCTAGCCCTCGAGAAGAAGCTGCTGAAGTTTTGTTGAAGACCTGTCGTCCCGCGTGTGCCTCTGCCTCGCGAAGAAGAAGCCGCCGCGCAAAGTACTTGCGCGGCTGAAGATCTCGGTGCCACTCGAGGCCCGAAAGAGTTCCCTGCGCGCCTATCTTGCGCGACAGGAAGATCCTGAGCCTCTTGAATTTGCGCGCTCAAGGATTGGCACCCTCACTGCCCGCATACTTGTGCGGCAGGAGGAAGTGCCCGCGGGTGCAGCACTTGCGCGCCCCGCGGCAGGAGGGTCTTGCGCGCCCCTGTGCCTTGCACCTTGCGCGCCTGGTTGCACCAAGTGCACCTACTTGGTAGTGTTGGAGAAGAACACCAGAGGCAGTACCACCCTTGTGGCTTGCGCGACCCAAGGCCACCACACCTTGCCCCATTAGGGAGGCCGAAGCTTTTGAGCCTTGTGTGCAAAAAGAAAAAGTGAAGGCCGAGCCTTAGTGCCTTGTGTGCCAAGTGAAGTGGAATACCACACATTGTGTGTGAAGTGAAAAAGGCCGAGAGGAAGTGTGTGCAAGTGGAAGAGGCCGTAGCCTTGTGTGTGCACACTATTGAAGAACAACTAAAAGAACACTAAAGTGTGTGTGTGCAACAAGAAGAGGAAGGTCACTACAAGTGTATGCTAAGTGAAGAATTTGTGTGTGCAAACTAAAGAAGTGGCCGAACCTGGGTGTGCACTAAAAGTGAACACACTTAGAAGAAGTTGAAAGGAGGACATCCACACTAAAGTAGAACACACTCTAAGTGTGTAAACAAATTGAACAAAGTGTGAAGTTCAAGTGAGAAGGTGTGTGCAATAATTGATTACACCCTTTGTGGGTCTACTGCACCAAGAAGAGGAAAGGAGGAGTGCATGCATGCATGCATGCACATGCACACGTGAACAAGTCTGAATCAGCTTGTGTGCAATTTGAGTTGTCCAAGACTAGGAGGTTCTTGAAGAATTGAGAAGGCCATGCAATCATTGCATGAAGAGACAGAGATGCCATGCACTCAGTGCATGAAGTTGTTTTGAACTGAGACTGGACCAGACCGAAGATAAAGACATCAGTTGTCTGAGCATTCAGTAAGTTGAAGAGAGAAGCCGGGTCATCCTTAGAAGAAGGTGATAAAGCCCGAGCTAGACGAGAAGACCCTGATCACCACAAGTGATCATAAGAAGAGCAAGGCCAGCAGCCTTTATCCCAGGCTGCTGAAGTTACTTGAAGAACTTAAAGTGAAGAAGAGCTACTCGTGTGACTCGAGGAGCCAGGAGAAGACCCTGTGGGACTCAGGGAGAAGAAGTCTTCAGTGGGATTCTGGAGCAGGCCAGTGGGACTCTGGTGACACTGTGGGACGTAGTATAAAGACCCTCCTGTGGGACTCAGGAGAGATACAGTGAGACTCTGTATCGACCATTGTAATTCTAACAAGTTATAATGGGAGAATCCATGCTTGGAGAGCATGGCAAGGATGTAGGCCTTTGGTGCCGAACCTTGTAAATCCTTGTGTCCTGTGCCTTTTCATTACTGCATTATCCGGGAAAGGTTGAGAGATACAAGAAGAGTGGATCGAGGCTTTAACCAGCCATAGAGGTTTAATTGATTAACAATCAATTAGTAAAAAGTTTTAAGGGATCACTGATTCACCCCCTCCCCCTCTCAGTGATTCACACTGATCTGGGCACTTCATTTTGGGAGGTGCAGAAGTTTTCCAATGAGGATCATCACCCTTCCCCATTTTCAGAGACAGTTTCCTATCAACTTCACAATTCCTTTTGTTTCAACCCATTCTATGTCATTATCCTTTAAAGGAGATTGGATTTTCCCTATGTGGATTGGGCAATTCACCTCTTTCGTACTACGAAGGAGGTACCACAATTAGATGATCCCAGCGAGTGATTTCATGGGGTCAAGTACTTGTGAAATCAGTCATCCTCAGATATACATTCCTCCTATGGTGTTCAACAGGTCTATTCGTGGATCCAAGAATTCCCAACATCCCTGGTATCCATGATTCATGGACCTACATTCCAAATGGAGGTTCTCCTTGATTGATGATTCTGCGAACATCACATAAGCACTCCATTGGTCGAGAGGATGGGAGGTGAGCCTCACCACATCATTCTATGGGTGGATTATTGCTTGTTCTAGGGCTCTCTTATATATTTATGTCATGTTCATATGTTCATGAATCATTGGTTTACTCCAGTAGAGTGTGTCTGTAGGCTACCCTTGGTTTTCAAGATCATTGTAGGTGTGCATATATTTGATGCTACATAGGTGATACTGACTTGAGCCCTATAATAAGGCGCTCTGGAGTTTATCATCATCTAGGGGGTGGAAGGTGACCTGATGTTGGAATCAGACCCATAAGACGGGTTTCCTACATATCCTCAAGAGATGAATCAGAACCCACATAGTTCGGATGATGTGGGGATTATGCATGGGAGCTGCCCATTTGAGGAGACATGATTGGGTGGACCCTTTTTAGATGGGCACCCTTTTGATATCGGGCCTTCTGGTAGGTTACCTATGTATCTTGATTTTTTAAGGAATTAGATTTCTCGTAGTTTAGTTTTGTTGGGTTTTACGCATAGAAGCTTCCCATTTTATGGGTCAGGCTGGGTGGACCCTTTATGGGAGGGCACCATTTTGAGCTCGGGCCTTCTGGTAGGTATCCTATGTATCTTGGTTTGGTCCGGAATCATAGTTCTCATAGTTCAAATTTGTGTGGGGATTATGTGTGGAAGTTTCCCAATTGAGGGGTACCTAATTGGGTGAACCCTTTTGGTAAGGAACCCTTTTGATCTCAAGCCTTCAGGTAGGTGTCCTATATATCCTGGTTTGATCATGAATCAGAGTTCACATAGTTCAGATTTTTTTTGGATGTTTTAGTCATCAAAAAACTCTAATACCACATAATTCATGCTCAATGTGAGAAACAATAGGATATGAAAGATTAAAAAAAGCATATGCCACCTCCCCTGTTGGTGGGGAAGGGAGAGCCTACGACAAAAGAGGTCAGGGAAAAAGTGCTCGGGGGAGCGAAGTGATGAACCTTTCCATGTGAAATGAAATTGAAGGTCATGCTACCCGGCCTTATACATTTAGGGATTTACCACAGGGGTAGTTCCCAGGAATGTCATGTGAGGTATACTACAGTTTAAAGTCATATAGCTTGGATGATAATTAATTAGAGGATAATCATGTTTGGATATTCTGACATGCCACAAACATGACAGGGATAAAATGTATAAACCATGATTATAGAGTATTCTGGATCAGGATAAATGATATGAGGCATGGAATCCATTGAGGACACCTCTGATTTACTATTCACATCATGGCTCAGTGGCTCTGCATATGTTTCCCACAAAAATAGTCGTCAACCAAATAAAAATTCATCCTCAGGAGAGTCCTTTCCTACCTCTGTATGACTCAATGGATTCCATGCCCCCATATCATTTCTCCAGATCTGAGAGTACCTAAAGTCATGGTTTACACATTCCTTCCCTCTTGTGTTCAATGAATGTCAGAACATCGCAAACCGATTATCCTACAACTAATCATAGATTAGATAGAAAACGGTCCCAAATATATGACATTAAACTATAATTTATCATCATCACCACATGACGTTAAATTGTACATTACTAGTCCATACAACATGACATTAAACTGTGATTCCATCGTCCAAGCTATATGACTTTAAACTATATTATAATGGGTGATTTTCGATCTTCATAAACATCCCCAGCCATCAGAAAGGGAAGTTCAGTGTCCTATGGACATTTTTGATTGACTATGCACATCATGTCCCAGTGGCTTTACATATGATTCCTACAATATGACCATCAATCAAAGGAAAATATGTCCCAATGAGAGTCTTATCCTACCTCTATACACCTGAATGGCTTCAATGCCTCATATCATTTCTCCTGATCTGGGATCCTCCATAATCATGGTTTACGCATTTCATCCCTCTCATGTTTGGGGCATGTAATAATTTCCAAACATGATTATCCTTAACTTAATTATCTTCCAATATATATGAATTTAATCTTTATTATACCTCAAATAATGTTCTAGGGACCTCCCACTGAGGTAAGTCCCCAAACATATGAGGTTGGTTACATGACCATCAATTTCATTTCACATGGAATGGTTCATCGCTTCGCACCCTCTAGCACTGTCGCCCTAACCTCTTCAGTCATATGTTCTACCTCCACCACCAACAGGGGAGGAGTCATGTGATTTGTTGAATCTTTCATATACTCTTGTTTCTCAAACCAAGAATGACTCATGTTGTCTTAACAATTTGTGATGACTATAACATCCACAACAAATCTGAACTACGTGAACTTTGATTCTTGATCAAACCATGATACATAGGATGCCAACCTGAATGCCCGAGCTCAAAAGGGTTCCCTTCCAAAAGGGTTCATCCAATTACGTTCCCATCAAATGGGAACCTTTCACTCATAAGACCCACACAAATCAGAACTATGAGAACTCTGATTCCCGACCAATCCAAGATATGTAGGATGACTACCAGATGGCCAGAGCTCAAAGGGTTCCCCCACAGAAAGGTTTCACCCAACCATGACCCATCAAATGAGAAGATTCTATCTGTATGTCCCAACAAAACTAAACTACAAGAACTCTGATTCCTGACCAAATTAAGATATGTAGGATGTCTACCAGAAGGCCCGAGATCAAAAGGGTTCCCATCCAAAAGGGGTCCACCCAATCATGTCTCCTCAAATGGGAAGATCCCATGCCTAATACCCACACCATTTGAACTACACGGGTTCAGATTTATCTCTCAAGGATACGTAATAAAACCATATTATATGTCTGATCCAAACATCAAGTCACCTTCCATCCCCATTGGATGACGATAAAATCCATATCGCCTTATTATATGGATCAAGTTAGTATCGCCTCCATATCATCAAATACATACATGCCTACGATGATCTTGCAAACCAAATGTAGCCCATGGAAACCCTCTTAGGGAATGAACCAATGATTCATGAACATGTGAGCATGAATTAAATCTAAAAGGAAGTCCCAGAATAGGAAAAAATCCTCTCCCGAAAGGGTGTGGTGAGCCGGACCTCCCATACTCTCAACCAATGTAGTCCTTACGTGTCGTTGGATGAATCATCAATCAACGAGTGCCGTCCATTAGAAATTAGGTCCATGAATCATGGATATAAGGGTTTTTGGGAATTCTTGTCTCCATGAATAAACCTACAGGAGACCATTTGATGAATTTATATCTGATGAGGATTGATTGCCCAAGTTCTTGACCACATGCAATTTTCTACTGGGATCATCTGACTATGGACAGTAAGAAAGAGTTAAATTTCTCAGTCCCCACAGGGCTAATCCAACCTTCTTTAAGTATAATGATGAATAACGGTTTGAAACAAAAGGAATGGTGAAGTTTACATGAAACCATCTCTGAAAAGAGGGACGGGTGATGATCCTCATTGGACCATTTATGCACCACCCGAAATGCACCACCTCTGAGGCGGAACAATTTTCCAAGTGAATTTATCATGTATACATGTTAGATCTACCATTCGTGGCCCAATTGCAATTTACTACATGATTTTAATAAATGAAAAATTATATTTTATTCAGTTGAAGTGGTAAAATGGTTTAAATATAGGTTGTGAAATATATTTATAAAACCATCAATAAGTGGAAATTAATTTTCCCTTGTTAATTAAATCTGACCCAATGTGAGAGTAATTGAGGTTTTTAAAGTGTGAATTAATTTTTGTCTTGGTATTGATGATGTAAAAAAATTGAAATGGTAGTTTAGGTTAAATTAGAAAAATGACATGATTTTAAGATCAATTTTTAAATGGATCTGAACTATTGGAATTTATATTGGTTTTGAAATTGAAATTAATGCTGGAATTTTATTTGGAAATGAGAAATGGTTTTTAAATAAAATATAATGGAAATGTTAATGTGTTTTCTGTTGTTAATGAAAATGGAAAATTTCCTTGATGATGTGTGTTTTTTATTTTAAAATGTTTTTAGAGATGGTATTTTGGAAAATTTGTGGAAATTGTTTTTATCCTTACAATGAGAAATGGTTATTTTGGAATTTTTTATGAGATATGGGTTGGATAAGTTTTCAAAAAGTGAAAAAAGATGAATATACCTTATGAATTGCTTTATTTAGCTTGTTTTTGGCTTATTGTATGATCTTGGTTCCCTATGATTATAATAGTAAACACTAGGTGAACATATAACTCAAAGAACATAGTGAATTATGGTTATCCTGAGGAGAAAATAGCCCCCAGGGGATTCATTTGATTAGTGTTAACTAATGGTAAACATGGCCCCCAAGGTACGCATGGCTATGGGGATGGGTATATTACCCCCGAATTCCAGTTTGAACATAGTATGGGTATATTGTCCATGGTCCATAGTGATATAGTTTATAATTTTACCATTAAATTCACATAAAATCCCTAACACTAGCCCAAACTAGTTTTATTATTCCATATGTGAACTCAACACCCAGTTTTGATATTTTATTATGTTTCAGTTTTAAATATTAAATGATATTTTTCTTACCTATTTACTTAGTAAACCTATTTCCTGCTTGTTTCAAATACTAGTAATTTTGCTATGTAATTCATTGGTGGTGGCATATTGAGTAATACTCACACATTACTTGGGACACCATAGAACTCTATTTCAAAAGATGATTCCATGTGTTATTATAGGATCAGGTGGGCCTATGGTATATGATTGGTGTTTTTGTGTATGAGAAGGATATATTAAGAGAAATTAGTATTTTAGAATGAATAATGGATTATAGAGGTAATAGATCCTTGATTCATTTTTATCATTTATTTTTATTATCATTTATATATGATCATCTCGTTAGGCGGTCTGTTTTGGTGCATCTTTTATATTATATTCCAACATTTAAAAATGTTTATCATGCACAGAATATTTACTCATTTTTAATACACTGATTCTTATGATGATTATTTACATCATCTATGATTTCACACTTTGATATAGGCAGTACAACTTCCCCTTGATACCTCCCACACCCCCTATTTTTATGGTAGCCTCTAGAATTTATGGAGGTGAACCTGAAGTCATTTGAAGAACTGGTCCAGTTAATATTCATAGAGTGAATTGGGATAAGTTGTTACAAAGTTTTATCAATTCATTTTATTTTATTTTACTATTTTAGGAGTCAATAGATATGATATATTGAAATGTAATAGAGTTTCTAATGGAACCTAGACTAGTACATTGTGAACACATTTTTGTTGGAATTCCATTTAACTGTTGGTATGTGATTTGTGTTCTTGTATTACATTGTTATGGTTATTGGGATTTTCCATTCAAGTGAAGAAAATAGATGTTTGTTATTTGTGATTTATAGTTTATAGAAGCTTACTCTTGGCACTCATGTAAGATTCCACTATTTGGTTTTGACTCTTGGCCAATAGAAAAAAAAGTCATCTCATGAAACATGTCAGGTACATAGGACCTACATGATATAGGAATAATGGTGTGATCGTTTTTAATGATGGATAAGGCTCAACTATTTAAATTGTAAAAAAATATGCATATGGATTTTTCCCATATATGCCCTTGGTTGAATTCTAATCAGATGAGTCGAATTGTGTATGTATGTTTTATTTTTATGGTATTTATTAAAAATCCTATAGAGACAACGGTGGTATGGTCCATTTGGAAAGGGATTATTTGAGACACTGAGGGGTCAGTAGGGGAAATCCAATGACATAGAAATTAACCCCTAGGGGTGAGTTTGTCATTAGATTGGTTAATTAATGTGTTATTGACCAAAAATATTGTTCATTCCTACCAATTTTGTAATTTTATTCTCTCTTACAAAACATCATAGTTATGGTACCTCATCATGGGTCAACTAGGAAAATGTCTTTGTTCATATATGACCTTGGTTAATTTGTGTTCTGGTGGGAGAAATTCCATGAGAGGATTATCGATGAGGGTTAGTTCCTTATATGATGGTTTTTATGGGATTCTAGTTGTATGTGTAACATGTGAGTGGGTGTTTTGTCTTTTACATTTCTATGGTTTTCTCGATAAAGGATCATGTATGTAATGTCATGGTTTAAGACCTCATAGTGGGAAGTTTAAAATGTTGAAGTCTGGTGGTTTTTGATAGGGAAACATTGTGATTTTGCCTATGAATTCTGACCTTATAATGATTTGGTAGGTCACTATGGTCAGACCTAGTGACCCTAATATGATACTTGAACTTATGGACTAGGTGGGAGACCACAAGGCCATCATACATGACTTAGATCTTATTGGGTTATTTCTTAAATTTATTTTAAGTGAATCATGTTTTAGGGTTTGTTATGTGGTCTATGATTTATTTGGAAACTAGAATCATGGGTGGATGATTCAAGGTGAGATCAGTGAACATAAGGTGTGACCATTCAAACGACATAATAATAGTAACGTGTTGATTGTTTTTGAGCCTAGAAGCACCCTGATTTCTATTAATATGTAATAAAAAATGGTTTAGAATGGAAGGATTGTTTACATCTCTAGCCCAATTGTCATAGGTGTGTTTAGTATGGGAGAGAGTGGGGGTAGATACTCATGGGGTTGGAATTGTTCCAAATGTTTTCTAAGTGTGTTGATGATATCAACACACTTTGTCCTTGAATGGACAATTGTGGTGTTGAGTCGTGCCCATGAAGCATGTGAGTATGAGTTAGCTCTTATCATGGGTGAAGTGACTACTTTTGAAAAGTATTTTGTCGATAATTTCTGGTTAGTTGGAGATGAAATGCAGTATTGGGAAAACATTAGTGGTCTTGGATGTGACACATGAAAAGTTAATGATTTACAAAACGTCTTTGGGAACATATTCATGAGATTCCTAGGGTTTATGGTAAATATATAAAATATAAGTGTTCATCTTTTGAATTATTATTTTAAGCCTATCATAATTACGACATGACTCAAAATAATTAATTAGTCTCTAGTGATTGGGTGGTATGGGAGTGTACACCTATTTCCTTTAAAATAAAATTTGGGTTTGACATGTAGTAGACACATAGAGGTGGAAATGTTATGAATTTCTTAAGATCATGAGTTGATCAAGGATCCATGGAAACTTAGAAGATATACATGCACGGTTGGTGACCTAAATATTATATGAATAAACGAAGTGCCTCTATGAAGAGGGTTTTTTAAAAATTGATAAATGTGGTCAATATCAAGGTGGATAGAGGAATGTGTTACCTAGGTTGAGGTGATCATGGATTAGGAGAAATAGCATAGAGATTTGACTGTGGACATTTGAAGTAGTGCATTCAGAGTTATTTAAATAAATACATGTGGTGGAGAGTGATCTAGTGTACATTTTGGGAGGTGAACCTTATTTTTTTATGGTTCAATAGGTGTTGGTAATGAAATTCCCATTCTATGGGAATGGGTAATGACATAAATTTTAGTTAATTTTTTATATTTTTTAGGTTTATGATTTTATAATCATCATGTTTAGGGAAGTATAAGGTGAGGGATTTGATGCTCAATTTGGGTAAAGTATCGATATGATAAGGACACTCCTATGGAGTAGATAATCTTATTAGTTGTGGGAACACAACCTCTTATGGTTATGGTAATGGTTTTGGGAAGCCAATTGAGGTATTTTTGTGATTATAGATGGGTTCCAATGACCAAATTAGTTCTTGAATTATGTTTAGTTTTCATGAAATGAAAAGTTGTGTGGGCATTTGGATCATAACTCTTTAGGATAATCCAGATGTGATGGATAAGGATGTGTCACTTCTTGTGGAAAGCCCGACATGGGTTTAATCATCTTGTAAACAGTTCATGAAGATCACACTAGGAGTAAGGTGTGGGGTCATGTAAGAATTCATAGAAATTCACAAAATGACACTAGGTTTAGAGGTATTGTGATTGATTGTTTCTATAGCATGTTTATTGTAATACCCAATTTTTTTTGATATATTAACAACAGTTAATTCTTTCATAACTTGTGATAAATGATACCATAAGTCTAAATGAACCATAACATCATATATCATTATAACCTAATAGTTAAATTGTCATAGTTAATAATTTTTTTTGAAAATTAAGTATAAAAATTTTATGTAGTGAAAATATATTGATAAATAATTACTCAATATTTAGTAAGGTATTTATATGCTTCAAAAATACATATTTCCCAAAAAAAATGGTTTTTTGATTTTTGTGAATAAATAATATAATAATATTTCTCCATGTTTAGAAAATTTATTTCATAAAATTAACTTCTTTTTTTAAATCGTTGTATTGGCCTTGTCCACTCTGATTCACTCCCTTACTAAAATTTGGAATTTGAGGTGTTCTAGTGGGTCAACGTGGCTTATCCCAACACTTATCCAAATTTCTAGTTCTGTGAAATGTGTCATCGCTGAGTTATATGTGAACAGTGTCATCGGTGAGATATATGTGAATAGTGTCATTGATGGGGAAAATGTGAATAGGGTCATCGGTGAGAAAAATGTGAATAATGTCATCAGTGGGACAGAGGTGAATAGTTTCATCAGTGAGACAGACCTGAATAGTGTCATCAATGACATAGATGTTAATAGCATCATCAGTGAGATATATGTCAACAGTTTCATCAGTGAGACATATGTGAACAGTGTCATTAGTGTGGTG
Source organism: Viscum album (assembly GCA_963277665.1). NCBI lineage: Eukaryota > Viridiplantae > Streptophyta > Magnoliopsida > Santalales > Viscaceae > Viscum > Viscum album. Next base: position 744,414,709 of record OY728129.1, on the reverse strand, counting down.
GAGGAGAATAGTGTCATCAGTGAGACATATGTGATCAATGTCATCACTGAGATAGACATGAATAGTTTCATCATTGGGAAATATGTGAATGGTTATATCAGTGAGACAGATGTGAACAGTGTCATCAGTAATACAGATGTGAACAGTGTCATCAGTGAGACATATATGAGTAGTGTCATCGATGAGTAGTTTTTACTTTCAATATCTATGATTCATTGTAGTTTCGGCTTTGGTGATTCATTTCTACTATCGGCATTGGTGAGTCATTCTTACTGTCGATGTTGGTGAGTCATTTGTACATTTTTCGTCGCGGATCCATTTGCAATGTCGGCATCGGTGATTAATTGGTACTATTGGTGTCATTGAGTCATTTGTACTGTTAGCATCAGTAGGCGTATAATGTTTCTAGACATCGGTAAGTTTACGGTGTTTCCAGCAATTAGTATCTGTACAGTGTTTCCAGCTTCCAACAGTTTCTCCCCTTTGACATTTTCCTTGAAATAAATCTTTATTTTAAGGGATTTGGGGCCGATTCAAAGCCCATTACTCTTATACTAATTTTCCTATGCATATGGATGACTTTACATGGTTAAAATTCATGGTTTAATATTGTCCACTTTTAATGGAAAATCCAACGTATCTTAAACCACTGCTCTGTTAAATCATCAAAAGGGGCGAGATATCTTCCTCACTTGTTCTACCTTCTTATTCCCTAGTGAGAGACCCTAAAACCTTTATTATTCCAATAAGAGTGGCATGATGTACCCTTAATCCTTGGATCATTTCACCTTGATGTATCTTCCTGATGCAAGCGGTCCCCCTATTTTTGTGCAAGTAGTATGCATTGATCCATCATCGATAGAAGGTATGAAATACCTCCGTTCTTGTGTCTTTTTTAATCCTTCTTCTCTCTTTTCTACTTTACATACTATGGAATGTGATATCCATGATTCTAATGGAGTTTTCTTTGGTTTTTATTGGTGCTGTCGTGTTTAAACTTCCTTGGGTGGATGCAGTTATCATGGGGTAGGCGATCATAATCTGTTGTGTATATCCTTCTCATGTAAATAATATAAAGAACCATTTGTGGTAGGGGATTCATGTATTATCTGTTCTTTTATGTGAAACTGTAGTGTCATCATGTTTTATCCCACTAGATCACAATGGAATTTATATAATTAATATTTTAACCAGATAAATAAATTGGTATTGATCGTATTTTTTTGCATCTTATTCTGCTAAATAGTTTGATATCTTTGTTTGTCATGCCTAGAGTGTCATTCTTGATGGAAATTGGTAAATAACGTACACTATGATTAATTTTAAATTATTTTTCAAAGATAAAGAGGCGTGTAAATGAATTTTGTTGTTTCTGTTGAAAATTGATGATAATCCAGTTGATGTAGTAAGAATGTTTAATTAATTTGTGATAGCTATGATATCTTTCTATTTAGTTTTCCTATAGTTGGAACCAACTAACAATAAATCAGTTAACTCTATATGGAATAGTGAACTGGCTATTTTTTATAAAGATAATGTCTAGTAGGGTTTTGAGTTACTCTCTTTCTTGTAAGGCCAAGTGCCTTATTCTTTGGATCTATAAGTGCTCATTATGTTTGAAGGTTGGATGCCTTGTTTAAGGTCCAAGAGCCCAGTTTTTATGATGTTTGTTTCCTAATTCTTATGTTGTGATGTGGGACTGGCTTGATGTCGTGATATGTAGGGGTAGGGAGGCCCATTGGTTATGTAAGTAGTTGATGCCTAGAGTGGTCAGATGCATCAGTTTACACAAGTGGGTGTCGAGAGGACAACAGAGACGATAAAACGGGTTAGATGTGAATGATTGGATTCTTACTGAATATTTTTGGTTTTTTATCAACTTTACTTTCCCCACTTCTTAAGGCAACTAGTCGTTCTTACCCGCCTTCCAAAAGGGGCGAAGATGAATGAGGTATTCCACATGATTTTTGTGTTTATCTTATCAAAGGTGTACGGGTCTACGCACTTTCTATAGGTGAAAAATAATTGGTGTCTTGTTCAGTTACTCAAAGTATTGAGCCCCATGTGTTTATTATCTTAGAATGTTTTTCTAGAATTCCTGGGAATATGGGATATTTATAATAGTATTAATAAAAAATTTAATAAATGATGTTAGGCCATGGGATTAGAACTTGCTGGGATGCAATAATGAGGTAATATTTTAGAGAAGTTGTGGACTTGGTTTGGTTATTCCTAGTGGGCATGAATCTTTGGGTGTGATGCTAATGAAATATAATGTTGAATTGATAATGGTTAATTAATGTTTAAAGAAATAATTAATTTAAAGCTAAACTAATAAAAATGGAATGAAGTAATGTAATAAAGATCCTTAAATTGTTGTGTACTTATAGGATACTTAGTCTTAACAGTGGCAGCTAGGAGTTCAAGAGACATTAGCTATAGTTGAGTCTAAGACTAGGTTATTACCATAGTGTGGTTGTAAGATATAATTTATTTTGTACCTTTTATGTTTCTATATGTTACTCCACACTCTTAGATAAGGAAAATGACACTCTTGGTATTCTGAGCCTTGGGGGTGTTTTCCCCAACATTCCGGGGGGTGGATGGATGAATACCCCCTTTAGCCCCACTCTCTTCTATTGGTAGTTACCTATGCTGGTAGGCACATCAGTTATTTTTCCTTATATATCTGTGTAGAGGGAAATAATAGATTTTGGTTATTCACAGACATATATTCTGGATATATTTTCCTATCAAATGCAATTGGAGTAATGTGTATAGGTTGTGATGGCTTGAGGATCCTTACTCTGTGTATGGGTTGTAATGGCCTGAGGTATAATGACTGACGTATGATACACATAATGGGAGTTGTGGTGGATATCATAAATTACCTGGTTACTTTGGTTACATGTATGTAGTGATTGTGTTTCATGAGGTGCGTGTTTTGTTTCTTCACCTAGGTGTCTATGGACAAGCCTTTTAGAGAGAGAAGCTTAGGACATGCGATGTTGTGGAAAAGTGGAAAACTATTGGGGAAGTGGTAGCAGGGTACACTTGATATTATTTATTATATTATATACTCTTGTATGCAATACTTGGTAGAGTATCCATGGTGAGGATGGGAACTTAGTATACCTATTTAGGTGATGAATTAGTTTTACTTGTTGTTCACTGTACTTTAGAATTCATTTTTTAATTTTGAAAGTGAGGATTTGGGGAGGACCTTACTAAGTATAATTATATACTCACCATTAATATATATAAAATATTTTTATAGTCACTTTGAGCTGGTTGGAGATCAGGCTAGTTACTACAAGCTTTGGGTTGCTGAAGTTGTTTGGGGTTTGTGGTCGCGATTGTTCATACTTTATTTTAGTAATTGCAGTCTGAGTTAGAGTTGGTTGGTGTATGTCTTACCTCTCTCTTTCACATGTGTTCTCCTAGAGGGTAATGCCTCCCATTTGTGTGTTTACTATAATCTCAGGGGTTATTATCTCCTTTCTCAAATTTTCATCCCAATAGGGGTACACCTTATAGGGATGGGTCATAACAAAGAGGTGTCAGAGTCCTAGTAGAGGGTGGGGACGGAGTTTGGTGTTAGGAATAGTTGAGATTGCATGATTTGGTATGGAAATGGTGTCAGTTAAGTCTAAAAAGTGAAGTAAACACTAGATATTGACTGAGTCATAGGCATTTAGGGCCCCCTATGATCTAATGAATGAACCTTTAAGTTTACAGTGGCTACTAAATGAGGTGATACTAGTTGTAGGGTTGAGTCCTAGGAAAGGATGATGCAACATTATTCTTTGTGCCTGTGTTTGGATGGGTAGACCTTGGGACAGGTTAACCTAAAATGAATAAAAGAAAACAATTAATTAATTAATGTTGCGACTTACATATTCCATGTTTAGGAGCTCTAACTATTTGTTATTTTGTAGGTATTATTCCAGTTCGACATCCTCATCATGTTTGGGTAGAAGATGTCCAGTAGGTTGTGCCAATAGATTTTTGCAGGATAGAGGTTAAAAAATGATGACACTTGAATAAGAAAACTGTGAGAGATTTAGTGACAGAGTCTATAGAAGTACGATGGATCAATTTCAGAAGCAGCCAAAGAAGACTAGTTAGATATGGTTGAGATAACATTCAGTTCGATCTATTCTCAAACAGAGCACTATGTGTCTTTTGTAGTGATGATGCTACATGGGGAAGCAAGGTAGTGGTGGTTCTTATTCCTCGAGGATCACAAGGAATCAGTTATCTCATGGGAGGATGATGTACATGTATTTTACTAGCATTTTAATTTTTTTTAATTTAGTTTTAAATAATTATCTAACTTCCTATTTTGTTCACAGTTTTGTTTCGTATTTTTTAATATTTTATTTGTTTTTATAGTTTTTAGTTAATTTTATAATAATATTAGTTATTTATTTTCATTTTTTAGTTTTTATTAATTTTTACATTATTAAAGTTTCATATTTAATTTTTTAGTTTAAATAATACATGTTATTGGTATTATTATTAGTTTATTAATTTAATTTGTAAATATAATATATATATTAATATAATTCTACTTATTATTATTACTACTATTCTCATTACTATTATTATTATTATTATTTAACTTAATTAGATAATTAGTTCTTTTTAATTTGAATTTAACGTTTTATTTTTTTTAACTCCACCCTAACTACCCATGCCTACCCCACCCCCCATAGACCATTTCTCCCACTTTTTCCTCAACCTCCCCATCTTCCACATCACCCCTCTACCCCCTCTCATATTCTCACTCCAATAACCTTTTCCAACCCCCACATCTCCACTCAAATTCCCCCTTCATTCCCACACCCCTATCCCATTTTCCCCTCTTAGCTAGAACCTACCCAATCACCTGCTGCCCCTCCCCAACCAGCCTCCCTTTCTCTCCCTCTCCCCTATAGACCCGATGCCCGAACCCAACCCCTATATCCACAGGGACCCTCCACTACACCACTCCCCTCCTGCCTCCACTCCCCATCCACCCTCACCCCAATAACCTTCCCCCATACCCACGCCCCATACCCAGCCTCTGCCCCTATCTCTTCTCGTCCACTTTAGCACTTAGTGGGCAATAAGCAGCGAAAGCCCCTCCGCTGATCAGCATAACTTCTAGCGACCATCACTCCTCCATTTTGGGAGCGTAGCAGTTACTCATACACATCATCGACAAGCATGGATGTTCTCTTGGGCTTCCAAAGATTGACATTGTGCATTGATAAGGATCACAGATTTGATCATTTTTGTAGTGGTGCACGATGGTTTGGTTCAATGTTGCGAAGATCGGTAGATTGAACAATATTATTGTGCAATTGTCAATGGTGGAATGTGGTGAAAATTGAAAATACACAAGAATGATGATATCTATTTATTATTTCATGCGTTTTGTTGTCATCGCTATGGTGGGATAATTCATTTTGTGTCAGAGTTGTGAAAAATGTGACGGTGAATGCATGTCCTTAATTTATCCCCATGTTTTATTGCCTTTTAAATTAATTTTAATTAGATGTTTATTTAATCAATTATATCTGTGTTGAAATTAATTGTCATTTCGGCTCTACACACATGCTTTGGCGCCCAATTGTGTGATACCTAATAAGTAATAATCAACAAGAGTTCATCAGAAAATTTAATTATCTGGAATTGGATCAAAAGCACGAGCGAATTATGAATTAATAAATATATTAATTGAAAAAAAAATATTTTTTTTTTGCATTGTCCTTTATACTTTCATTTGTGATACTTAATCAGTAACCAAATGTGAGCGAACCCTGCGCAGGTAGATAGATTGACTTTGTGAGAAACAAGTCTTCGTATTTCACCAAGTGATTCAGTGCTATAATGAAGGGTAAATTATTTGTCAAGACAGATAACAAAATGGAATATAGTTTATGTACACATTAGAATATTTTCTAACATTATATAATGATACCAGATAGTATTTTTATGAAATTTGGAATCGGTGATAATTTAATAAATAATTTTTCAGATGTGGGAATTAAATAATTGAAATTTCATGCACTTGAATGGAAGACTCAACTCTGACACTTCTATCTCCACCATTTTCTCCAATAGCTTAATTTAATTCACTTAGATAGTTTTAGTAAATTTAAATAGTCATTTTTAAATAGTCATTAGTTTTTATAACTACTTAGTTGTTAATCTCACAATTAAAGCCCATCTTCTTGAACATTACTCCAATAGGACATTTCTAGTTCTTACTCACATTACATATATGGTTTTAACCTACTCACCACTTCTATAGTAGTTCATTGGTTAATAAATATTTCAAATTTTTATGCGTTGCGACGCATGTGCTAGAGCAGTTCCAAGAAAAGTTTAGAGCTGAGTTTCTTTCTTCGACCGCGAGGGTGTCTAGTTTTTAGGAGATACTTACCCTTTAAAAGGGGATCTCTAGTGTGATATTGTTTGGAATATCTTGTAATAACCTTTTACAATATGCTTCAGACCTATTTCCAGATGAGGTAGACAAGGAGAGGCATTTCGAGGAGGCTTTGCATCTAGAGATCCAGCGCCAGGTCACCATGTTTATGCTGAAGACATATCTTGAGGTGCTGGTGAGGGAATAGGTTCTCGAGAGTACATTGGCTAGAAATGGATAATCATGAGAGGGGAGTCGTCATGATTCCTCTGAAAGTAGAGTTTTGGTTTGATGTTCTTGGTTTTTAAGTTAGATGAGTTTCTGTTCGGCTAGGGTAGGTCCCATCCCATAGCATCTTGTTTCAATGGGGGCGGAAAATATTAGGCTTATACCATGGTATCATGTTCTTGTTTTTCTATTAGAGTCCAAGGTCATTAGGAGTGAGAGTTCCCGACCATTCAAAGTGTTCATTATGCACCTGGTGTTCCAATCTAGGTTCCTCTGTTAAGGCAATTCTATCTGAGGCAGTAGCAGCAGGTTGCACTATATTTGGATCAATAGAGGGTAGATGGTGTATGAAGAGGATATCCATGTGATGCTCCCCTTCCTTATATAGTATATTGTGGCCATGGTGGAGGTTATCATCAGTGTTAGAGAGTCCCTATAGTAGGTTGTGGTAAGCTTCATGCTTTTGTGTTGTCAGCACCAAGCGAGTCAGATGTCATTCAAGGTACCCTTTGCTTGTCTTCTATTTGGGTGTATTCCTTGATAGATTCATAAGTGATGCACTCCTTCCCAGCACTTTCCCTTTTCCATGATTTTTTACTTGAGGTAGAGAGTATTCCAGTTCCCTTGGTATTGACTATGCTAGCTGGATGTCGAGCTGACTTTTTTGATGTGTAGATATTGTGATCTAGTGTGGGGGAAGCACAACTCTTGTGGAGATTTCCTACCTTTATGTATACAAACATATGATGTCATCCTCCACATGGGTTGGTTGTATTTGGTGGAGACTATTGTGAATTACATCAAGATTCAGGTGGTATTTTTCTAAGCTGATGGAGATCCATCAGTGTCTATTGGCTTGAAAAACCCTCAGATGGGTCATAGGTGTGTTTTGTCCTTGTCATCCTTGATGGTTGAGCTGATATAATTTCTTTAGAGGTTTTGTAGTTGGCGTTACCTAGGTTTTTATAATAGTACTATGATGTCTTTCTAGAATAAGTTGTATCATTCCCCCCTTGGCGAGAGATTTCTTTTTGGATTGAGCTACATTTAGAAGAATCCCTCATCTCTATGTCACTATATAGGATGTCCCCTTTAGAGTTATGGGAGATGCATGTACAGATCGATAGTCTTTTATAGTGTGATTTTGTTCGGTCGAGTGTGTCACTATGGGGTGCACCAATTTTATTAATGTAGAAGGTTAATGACAGTTTGCAGTTGTGTATCAATTATCTTCACATAAACAAAGAGATAGTTATAATCGATATCCTCTTAAGAGGATTGATGATTTATTCGATTAAAGGAAGGGTGAAATTTGGTTCTCAATGATCAACCTGTAGTTAGGATATCATTAGATGCATGTGAAGAATAAGTATATCCAAAATAATGATTTCTTTTGTTGCCATAGGCATTATGAGTTCTTTTTAATGTCATTTAGTGTGTCTAATTATCAAAATGTGTTCATGGGATTGATGAACGTCGTGTTCTGCGAGTTCCTAGATAAGTTCGTGGTGGGTTTCATCGATTACATCATTGTGTACTTTGCATATTAGGAGGAGCATATAGAATATATGCATTCCCTTTGGGAGTTCTTAGTCAATAGTAGATATTTGGTAAGTTGTTGAAGTGTAAGTTTTGGCCACGAGAAGTCCATTTACGGGGGAATGATGTATCCCAGTAGGGAGTAGATGTGGATCTATCAAAGATAGAAGTGGTTATGTCTTGGGAATCCCCCAAGACAGTGACAGAGGTGTGAAGATTCCTTGGTCTTTCAGGATATTACATGATGTTCATAGTATATTTCTCTCAGGTTGTTACTCCTCTAACAGAATTGATCTAGAAGGATCATGCAATTTTGTGGACTTATTAGTGTCAGGCAGCTTTCATGTATATGAAAGAGAATTTTTTTAGTGCTCTGGTTCTTTGTCTGCCATCAGAGGGAGTTCAGTTTGATGTTTTTTGTGATTCTTTACATCTGGGGTTAGGTTGTGTTCTGATGCAGAAGAGATCGATCATTTCTTATGGGTCTTGACAATTGTGTCTCCATGAATGTAACCATTCCATTCATGATCTTGAGTTAGTTGCAGTGTTTTTTCTCTGATGTAGTGGAGTCAATACCTTATTGGGAAGGGCATTGTGGTATTCACCTATCATAAGTGCATGAGGAATGTTTTCTCCTAGTGGGACTTGAACTTGTGGCAGTTTCAGTGGATGAAGTTATTACAATAATACGACATTGAAATCACATATACATCTAGAAAGGGGAATGTTTTAGCTGATTTGATGAGAAGGAAGTCATGTAGTGATGCAGTGTGTGAATCTGGTGATTCCTAGAGATTAATGTAAGACCTTTCAGCCTTATATATCGATATGGGATAATTTTGGGGAAGGGGTTTTATTTTTCAGCTGATGGTGAAATCATCTCTAGTGCAGCAGGCAGAAGATTCCCAGTTGCGGGATCTGGAGGTGGAGGTCTGGAGAGACTGAGTTGTTTGTTTCAAGGAACTTGATGTTTGGTCTAAGGATGAAAAACACTGAGTGTTATATTAGGGAAATCATTTTATTTATTTGGTGATGCCTGAGACGATTCTCTGAGATTTCCATAGATCTTTTTTAGCAGTGTATCCTAGCTTGAAAAATATGTACCGAGCCTAAATAGTTAATTTTGGTGGCCTGGGATGAAGCTTCCGGTTGTGAAGTTTGTGTCTTGATGTTTGGTCTTCCATAAGGTGATGGTCCAGAACTGTGTCCTCAGTGGTTTTCTCCAGTTGTTGGATGTTCCTCAGTGGAAGTGGAAGGACATCTCAATGGACTTTGTTACTAGTTTACCTCGAGCTTAGGGGGAGCCATGATGCTATTTGGGTGGAAGTGTATTGTTTTGTAAAATCATCCTAATTTATAGAGATCAAGGAGTTGAGCTCAGTGGAGGTTTTTTCGAGGTATTATAAGGAAGAGGTGTTGAGACTCCCGGAAGTCCCTATAGAAGATCATTTCTGATTGAGATCCTCATTTTACCTCTAAGGTTTGGAGAGGTCCCCAACATGATTTTGGTTCTCATATATGCCTTATCACTTCTTTTCATCTATAGATAGATAGTCATATAGATCATACCATCTAGACTCTTGAAGACATGTTGCGCTCTTGTGTCCTAGATTTCAGAGGTTTGTGGATGAAGAACTTTCCCTTGGCAGAGTTCACTTACAATAGTAGTTTCCACTCCAGCATAAATATGGGGTTTTTTGACGCCTTGTATGGCCAGCCATTCCATTCTCCATTGTGATGGAATGGGGTTGGAGAGTCAACAATTCTTGGTCCAAAACTAGTGAAAAATATGACATAGATGGTTCAAATAATTCATGAGTGGATGAAGGCAGCGTAGTACTGTCAAAAATCATATATCTATTAAAGTAGGAGGGGTTTAGATTTTGATGTTCGGGGTCACATGTTTCTGAAGTTGACTCCCCATTGTGGGAAGTGAAGGTTTGGTCGTTGGAGTAAGTTGTATCCCTAGTTTGTTGGAACATTCGAGGTGTTCCCTTGTGTTGTAGATGTGTCGTATCTAGTATAACATCCCCCGCATATGAGTCAGATATACGATGTTTTTCATGTGTCACAACTCTTTCGTTATCTTCCTAATGACTCTCACATCATCAATTGGGGTGAGATCGATGTTGATGACGATACGACCTTTGAGGAGTGACCTAAAGAGATCCAAGACCACAATGATAAGGTGTTTTGTGGGCATGCTATCCCATTGGTTTGTGTCTTGTACTGTAGAGGAGAGTACATGTGAACTTGAGTAGCAGATACATGCTTATTACCCCGAGTTATTTGATGTTTTACACTTTTCATGTAATTATGTATGCTTTGTGGTTGTAGACCTTTCATGCTTATGTTATGGCTTTCATATGTTGGTTTTTGTGGATTTATCTCTTTTGGGAGGTATCTTGATGGTTGGTTTTTCGGACCACTTTTATATTTCCGTTTATGTGGGTTTTTAATTCTCAAGGACAAGAATGTTTTGAGCGGTATCTGATGTAATTTTTCGGACCACTCTGGTCCATTCCATTACTAAAATTGTTTGTTTTATGTGTTCTGGGAGTTCAAGGAGGCTTATCCACAACAATTTTCCAAATATCTAGTTCTGTGAAAAGTGTCATCAGTGAGATTGATGTGAATAGTGTCTTTGGTGAGATAGACATGAGCAGTGTAATCGGGGAGACATATGTAAAACGTTCCATCGATGTGATATATGTGAACAGTGTCATCGATGAGATAGACTTGTATAGTTTTATTGGTGTGAAAGATATGAATAGTGTCATCAGTGCGACAGATGTGGATAGTGTCATCAGTGAGACATATGTGAATAGTGTTAGTGGTTGGACAGATGTGAACAATTTCATCACTGAGAATGATGTGATCACTATCATCAGTGAGATATATGTTAACAATTTCATTGGTGAGATATATTTGAATGGTGTCATTGGAAAGACATACATGAATAGTGGCATCGATGCGACAGATGTGAATAGAGTCATCAGTGATTCATTTGTATTGTCGGCATCGGTGAGTCATTTGTAGTGTTGGCATCGGTGAGTTGTTTGTATTATTAGCATTGGTGAGTCATTTGTACTATCTGCATCAGTGATTCATTTTCATTGTTGGCATCGGTGAGTCATTCGTATTGTCGGTGTTGGTGAGTCATTTGTATTGTCAGTGTTGGTGAGTCATTTGTACTATCGGCGTCGGAGATTCATTTGTACTGTCAGCATTGATAGGTGTATAGTGTTTCCATCCATTGGTAGGTGTGGATTGTTTCTAACCATCATTTGGTGTACAGGGTTTCTATATTCCTACAGTTTCTCCCCTTTAACATTTTCTTTGATGTAAAACACATTCATGTCCTTCTTCTAAGGGATTTAAGGCCGATTCAAATCCCATTACTACTATCTTAATTTTCATAAGGCTCAAGATGCCTTTACTTGTCCAAACCGTGTGGTTTAATGTGATCTACTTTAAATGGAAAATCCAGCATATCTTAAACCACCGATCCATTAATTCTTCTAAAGGGATGAGATATCTTCCTCACTTGTTCTACCTTCTTGTTCCCTGGTGTGAGATAATCAAAACTTTCCTTCTTCCCATACAAGTGGGGTTATTGAACCTTAATCATTGGATTATTTCCCCTTGATGTTTCTTCATGCTGCATGAACACCCCCTATTTTTGTCCAAGTAGGAAGTGACGATCCATCATCGATAGAAGGTATGATCTACCTCTGTTCTTTTGTTTTCTTTGATCCTTCTTCTCCTGTTTCCCATTTAGATGTTATTTCATGTTATCTCTAGTATTATAATAGCGTTATCTTGGGTTTCAATTGGTGTGGTCATATCGCGACGTCCTCGGGTAGATGAAGTTGTGACGGTGGAGGTGATCGTGATTCGTTGCATGGATAGTTCTCGTGTAAAGAACACCAAGAATTTTAGTGGTATGGGATTCATGGATTCTCTCTTCTTTTATATGTAAATATAGGGTCATCATATTTTATCCCACTGGATTACAATGGATTTTACATAATAAATATTTGAACTAGATAAATAAATCTGTATCGATCATATGTTTTTACTTATTTTTTTGCCAGATAGTGTGATATTTATGCATGCCTTTTTTGTATTTTGTTCTTGATGGAAATTGGTAAAGAACGCAAATTAGGATTAATTGAAAATTATTTGTCAAAGATAAAGAGGCATGTAAATGAATTTGGTTATTGATGTTCAAAATTAATGATAATCAAATTGATGTAGTAAGCATGTTTAATTAATTTTTTATAGTTAATATAACATGTTTTTTAGGTTTCCTATAGTTGGACCCTACTAATAATAAATCAGTTAAATCCAGATGGATTAAAGAACTAACTATTTGATAAGAAGATAATATATGGTAGGGTTCTGAGTTACCCTCTTTCTTGTAAGGCTGAGTGCCTTGTGCTTTAGATCTATAAGTTCTCATTATGTTTGAAGGTTGTATTCCTTGTTTAAGGGCCAAGAGCCCAGTTGATATGATGTTTGTTTCATGATACTTGTGTTTTGATGTGAGACTGGGGTGGATGTTGTGATATTTGGGGGCAAGGAGGACCACTGGTTATAGAAACATTTGATTCCTAGAGTGGCGAGATGCATCGGTTTATGCATGTTGGTGTTGGGGAGGACACTGGAGATGTTGAAATGGGTTAGATGTGAATGATTGGGTGATTGATGAATCTTATTGGTTATTTATATTGTTTTTTCCCCAATGATCAAGGTAGTTGGTCTTTCTTAACTTCCTTACATAAGGGGAGACGACACGTATTGTATTTCACATGATTTCCATGTTTATCTTCTTAACAGAGGATGGGTCTATGATCTTTCAATAGGTGGAAAAGACTCAATAGGTAGTTCACATACTCACCTTGTTAAACCCCATGTGTTTAGTAGCATATAATGTTTTTCTGGAATGTTTTGAAATATGGGAGAGTAATAATGATATTAATAAATAATTGAATAAATGATGTTAACCTATAGGGTTGAAGCTTGCTGGGATGTAATGATGAGGTAATATTTCTAAGAATCTATGGAATTGGTTTGGTTACAACTAGAGGGCATGAAAATTTGGGTGTGATGCTAATGAAATATAATGTGGAATTGTTAATGGTTAATTAATGTTTAAATAATTAATTAAAATAAATTGAAATTGAAAAAAATTTAATTATGTAATGAAATAAATCTCTTTAAATAGTTGTGTGCTTATAGGATACCCAGTCATAGTATTGTTAGTTGGGAGTTCAAGAGACGTTAGCTACCGTTGAGACTAAGACAAGTTTATGTACATAGTGTTATTTTGAGATATAATATATTATGTAATTTTTGTGTTTCTATATGCTACTCCACCCCATAAATTAGGGAAATTGATACATCAGGGATTTTGAGCAATGAGGAGTGTTTTCCCCAACATTCTGGTGGGAGGATGCTTAGCTAACTGTCCCCTTTGGCCCCACTCTCTTCTTTTGGAAGTTACTTCTACTGTTAGGCACAGCTGTTAATTTTCCACATATATATGTGTAGAGGGCTGTAATGGATTGTGGTTATTCCCACACATATATTCTGGATAGAGTTTCCTATGGACTACTACAAGTGTGATGTGTATAGGTTGTGATGGCTTGAGGATCATTACTTGGTGTATGGGTGGTAATGGCTTGAGGTATAATGCCTGATGTATGATAGATGTCATGCAAGATGTCGTGTATATAAGAAACTACCTAGTTACTTTGGTTACATAGACGTAGTGGTTTTGTATCGTGAGGTGCATATTGTGGTGCTTCGCCCAGTTGTCTGCGAGAAAGCCTTTTTAGAGAGAGATGCCTTGGACGTGCGACATTGGGGAAAAGTGGAAAACTAGTGGGGAAGTGGTAGTAGGGCACTATTGATATTATTTATTATATAATACATTATCTTATATGGTACTTGGTGAGAGTATACATGTTGAGACTGGGAACTTAGTGTACCTATTTAGGTTATGAGCTATTTTCACTTGTTGTTCACTGTTTTTTAGCATGCTTTCTTTACTTTTGCACGAGAGGATCTATGGAGGATCCTACTGAGTATACTGTTATATTCACCCTATAAATATAAACGCTTTTTCTGGTCACTGGGAATGGGTTAGATATTAGGCTGTTTATTACCATCTCGGGGTTGTATGAGCTGTTTGGGCTTCACGGTCGCTACTGTTTTTAAGTTCTTTTGGTACTTGAAGTCTTCCATTCTAGTTGTAGTAATTTTTCATGACACTACTTATGTGTAATTGGGAATTATTTTATATTTAAGTCTGAGTTGGAGTTGGGTGTTTTCTGTCATATCAATCTCTTCCGCATGTATTCTCTTAGAGGGTAATTCTTCCTATTTGTGTGTTTACTATACCCTTGATGCTAGTCGCCAACCCAGGGCCTACTGGAGGCGAGACTTGGTGGTCACTATCTCACTTATCACATTTAGGTCCAAGAGGGGTACACCTTTTAGGTAGGCGGTTGTGAAAATAATCATATAAAAGTTATCTTAGTGAGAATGTTTTATAATTTTATGAAAAGACTGATTTTTCAACGAATAGTAAAAATAATTTTATTTATTAGACAAACTCATTTAATTTAAATCATTTAAATATATTAATTATTATTTTAAAATAATTTAATATTTAATATTTTCTATTTTTATCATAAATAATCCAATTAAGGTCATTGGAGTCAATTTTCAATGGGATTTTGGAATGAAAACATTTGATAATTTATCAAAAAAGTCATAAAAATTGATTTTCATCGAGTTCAGTGGGTTTAATTTGAAATTAAACTATGCTATTTTTATGAATTGAATCATGAAAAATTTATTCAATATTTATATTAATTAGTCTCAAATTTGTTATTTATCACCCTATTATTTTTAATCATCGGGAATAATAAGGGTGATTAATTTTTGTAACCCTGGTAAGAGTAAAATGGGTAAAACAAGGTTAAAACAATGGGAAAAGGTCTCAAAATAAACCCCACACTTGCATTTATTTCATTGGGTTATATATATTCTATCATATACATCCAAAATTATAATATAATTCATTTTAGATGTATTTCCCCTTTATAATGATATTTATATTATTTAAAGTAATGAAAATTTTAAAATGCCACTCTCTTGACATAAATATATCTAAATTTTTTACATAAGGATAAAAAGAGGATAATATAAGTTTAAATTTCTTATATAAAATTTTAACTAGTTTCTTATAATTGATTTTTTTTTTAAATTTTAGTGATGTAATAATTACCTTAAATGCTTAAAAAACACTGGCAGAGTACTTCTACAAGCTATAAGAAAATCATTTAAAAGCTTTTATCACACAAAATGCAACATTATTTTGGTGAATTATAGATTCTCAAAAATTTTATAGCTTAATAAAAATATTATGGATATGTGAAAGGTTTATATTTGATTTACATTACCATATTGATTACTTTAATGTGAAATAATGTGAATATTGTCCAAAATAACATTAATGATATTTCATAAAAAATAATATCTTATTAAATTACTTAAAGATCATAAAATCTGGAAAAGGGATAATTATTATGATAAATTGTATAAAATTTTATTTATTTTCCATTTATGATCCAATTTTTATCTTATATGTAAAATTATAACCCTTTATTTTTGAGAAAAAAATCATTTCCATATTAAGGTTAAAATTTGTTAATAAAAAGGTTAAATAAAAAGATAAAGTTTAAAATGACACATAAACCTATTTAAATATCATTGGATGACTATATATCTTCCATATCCCAAATTTCATCATATTTTTGGCTTATTGGAAGCAATATACATGAGAAATAAAAAACTTATTTTATGTAATTCTAGGCTAGTTCTTTCACACACTTATAAAAGTATACACTTTATCATTCTTCTTTACACCAAATTGAGCCATATAGAGCATCCAACTAATGATATATTTTATTATAAAGTTCCATATCATGGAATTATTGGTTTTTTTTATTATTTGATTATTCAATTGTTCCATATGAATGTATTTAAAAGAGGTCGGCTGAAAGAGAAGTAATCATCTTATTTAAATTGTTTTAATTTATTTATTCTTATATGTCCTCCAAATATGTGATATTTTACATAATATAATAACTACAATGTTCCAAATATATTGAAATGTTTTTATTATTATGTAATAACAATTATTCTTCCAATTTTATATATAATGGGATGTAAAAGTATATCTCGTATGTATGTACGGACTATCACTTCATATTGCGATACAAATAATTATTCATAAACATCTTTCATGAATGAGTATTATGATGGATTTAATTTATCTACAGTATAGTCATTAAATCTATATGATTCAATAATTATAAAATTTAATCTACCCTCTTACATTCTAATTAGTTGGAAAATGAGAATGTCATTGGTGCGTACATGTAGCCTAGAACCTCCAAAGAATATATGCTATTAGGGTTTCATTTACAATTTAAATTTATGTTAATAAGGATATATTTAATCAATATATATGATATATATTAAATAATAATGATTTTATAATAGATAATTATTTTTTAAACATCTTTTCTTGCTTAAAAACATTCATGTGTATGTATGACCGACCTTTTCCAAAAACGGTGTAAGCCATATTTAATATCCACCATTTATGGATATATATTTATAATTATTACCATTATTTATATTATGTAACCATGATCAATGTACAATGAATGAAACTAATAAACTGAAATTCTTATGAAAAATGAAATAGCTAACAAATGGAAATGATTATATTAATAATGAATTGTTAATAAATGGATACCAAATTGTCATAAATAGATATTAAATGATTTTATATGTATTTAATGAACTCTATAATATGTTTATAACAAATTAAATGAATTATAAATTATTTTAGATCAATTTCAATGAAACTAAATATCCAGGTAAGGTATTTTCATCTCACTTTTATTTAAATGAGACACATTTCATATTCCTCATTATTTCTTTTTGGTGGTATATATACTATCCATGAAGGTGTTTTATGATTATTATATAGAAAATTATATGGATTATAATATCCATATAATATTTTCTCTTTTATGACATTTTTATTTGAACGTTTTCATATGTGTAAGGGATTTATGTCACCATCTCATTGTTTTATGGGATTATTTATGTTTACGTTTCTAATGATGAAATTTCAAGATATAATCTTCAATAATATGATGAAATTTAGTCTTATTAGGTTATTTTGGGTGATTATATGTTTTCATTTCATTTTTCTCTCTTTATTCACTCAAGATATCGAATGAATTTTTTGAATGAAAGTAATCATAATTTCACTCTTTAGTTTAAAATAGTTTTTCTTCTATATCCATGTATTGTAAAATATATTTTTGTAAGAATTTTAATATTCTCTTATAATTTTTTATGGTTTAAACATTATTTAATTTTTACTATACATTTTTAAACAAATATTTTTTTTTAAATGAGGTATTTTTCACTTCTTATCAAAAATTTGAATGTAATATGTACTTAACATACATGACAAGGATAAAATTACATGTCACCATATAATATTACTTTATAAATTTTTATGTTCATTTTAAAATAAATAATTTTCTTCAATTTTTGGGAAATATTTAGATTTTAAATAAGTGATTTTAAATTAAAAGTTCTATTTTCTTCATGAAACGTCCCATGTGTTCTTTTAAAGGAATTTTTTCATCTAAGATAACATGTTTTGGTGTTTTTTATGATTTACTAGGGAAATGATCCAATGATTTAATCATAATTATTTCTATTTATGTTTGATAATCATGATTAAAATATTTTATTGAAAACCATTTAATTTCCACGTATTATTAGATGATGAAAAATAAAATCTCTTACGAAACCCTTTTCATTTCCACAATTTATGATATAACACATTTTCCATGATGATTTTGTGCACATATATATCATTTTAATTATATGAATGAGGGGAATGAAATTATAATTAACTCTAATTCATTGGGTAAAAATGAATATATCATGAGAAAAAATGGACTAGAATGGGGTAGTGAACACGTTTTAAAAGGGGACTTTATCCATATATGATAGTCTTGGGAGTGAAAATTGACTATTGATTTTATGGAATTAGGAGTGAACAAAATATTATTTCATATTATTGGAAGTTATAATTGACTAAGGAAATTATTTTTTATGATTATGTTAATGCCACAAACTTATTTATTATTCCAATTTTATGCTCTCATAGATCATGTTATTAATTCCATTATGATTTAGGTCTTATTAACATCAATGATTATTTCCACAATTCAAGTTTAATGTTTATGATATAATAGGTATGGTTTTCAAGTGCTAATATCATATTTTTAAACCCTTACGATCATGTTATCCATATATGATTGTTAATATCTCCCATTTACAAACTCATTGAGAATATGATCTTAGAATTTCTTATGTTTCCCTTCCTTAGGAAATGAAATATGATTTTAACTATGATATGTTTAAGAATGGTACTTGTTTAGAAGAAAATTGATATATAGTATAGTTCACTTATGAACAAGTTATTTATATATCCAATTTTTTAAAATCATTAGACATATATGGTTTCTGTGTAAATCATAATGTTATGTGTTGAATATTATTTTTAATATAATTTAATATTTATGTATAAAAATTATGGGTCACTATAGTTGGTATTTGAGAAGGGTTTATTTAGTATTTGTAGATTGAGGTAATAAAAACATGGCGAAACCTTTAGTGATAATTCTAATTAACGGATAATATGCATTTTTTTAAATGGCCATGGATAACCATGGTTAAACCTAATGTTCTATTGATTTACAAGAAGTTTTCATGATTTATATATCCTTTAAATGATTTATCATGATTATTTGGTTTTATAATATGACTATTATTTCTCACACACTGATGTTGGGTTTATGTCAATGGATGGAATCTGAAGATATAATTGGTTATGTAAGTAGTGGACGCCTACAGTGGTGAGATGCATCAGTTTACACATGTCGGTGTTGAGAGGACAACAGAGATGATAAAAAGGGTTGGATGTGAATGATTGGATACTTACTGTATATTTTTGGTTTTTTATCTTCTTTACTTTCCCCAGTTGTTAATGCAACTAGTCTGGCTTAACCTCCTTCTAAAAGGGGAGAATAGGTATGAGATCTGCCACAAGATTTCTGTGTTTATCTTATCTAAGAAGTATGGGTCTATGCACTTTCTATAGGTGAAAAATAATTGATGGGTTGTTCAATTACTCACAGTGTTGAGCCCCTTGTGTTTATATATTAGAATGTTTTTCTATAATTCCTGGGAATATTGGATATTAGTAATACTATTAATAAAAAATTGATTAAATGATGTTAGCACATGGGGTTGGAACTGGTTGGGATGCAATACTGAGGTAATATTTCAGAGAAGTTGTGGACTTGGTTTGGTTATTCCTAGTGGGCATGAAACATTGGGTGTGATGCTAATGAAATGTAATGTGGAATTGATAATGGTTAGTAAATTTTTAAATAATTAATTAATATAAAGTGAAACTAAAAAAATGGAATGAAGTGATGTAATAAATATCCTAAATGGTTGTGTAATTATAGGATACTTAGTCTTAATAGTAGAAGCTATGAGTTCGAGAGACATTAGTTTTAGTTGAGTCTAAGACTAGGTTATGCCCAAAGTGTGGTTGTAAGATATAATATATTCTGTACTTTTTATGTTCCTATATGTTACTCCACCCTGTTATTTAGGGAAAATGACACCCCTGGTATTCTGAGCCTTTGGGGTGTTTTCCCCAACATTCTAGGGGGAGGATGGATGGATGAATACCCCATTTATCCCCACTCTCTTCTCTTGGTAGTTTCCTATGCTGGTAGGCTCATCGTTTAGTTTTCCCTATATATCTGTGTAGAGGGAAATAATGGATTTTGGTTATTCACACACATATATTATGGATATATTTTCCTATGGAATACAAATGGTATAATGTTAATAGGATATAATGGCTTGAGGATCCTTACACGGTGTATGAGTTGTAATAGTCTGAGTTATAATGTCTGACGTATGATACACATAATGCAAGATGTGTTGGGTATTAGAAACTACTTGGTTACTTTGGTTATGTGTATGTAGTGATTGTGTATCATGGGGTGTGTTTTGTGGTGCTTCACCTAGGTGTCTATGAATAAGCCTTTTGGAGAAAGATGCTTAGGATGCTCGACGTTGGGGGAAAGCGGAAAACTAGTGGTGAAGTGGTAGCAGGGTATAATTGATATTATTTATTGTATTATATAATCTTGTATGCAATACTTGGTTAGAGTATCCATGGTGAGGTTGGGAACTTATTATACCCATTTAGGTGATGAGTTAGTTTCACTTATTGTTCAAAGTGCTTTATCATTCCATGTTTACTTTTGAAAGAGATGATTTGGGGAGGATCCTACTAAGTATACTTCTATACTCTCCTTACATATATATAAAATATTTTTCTAGTCACTTGGAGCTGGTTGGAGATCAGGCTGGTTACTACTAGATTGGGGTCTCTAATGTTGTTTGGGGTTTGTGGTCGTGGTTTTTCATACTTTATTTTAGTACTTGTAGTTTTCCCTTCAAGTTGTATTAGTTTTTTATAACATTATATATCTTTACATGGGATTTATTTTATATTGAATTCTGAGTTATATTTGTTTGGTGTCTGTATTACCTCTCTCATTCGCATGTGTTCTCTTAGAGGGTAATGCCTCCCACTTGTGTGTCTACTATAATCTCAATGCTAGTCACCAACCCAAGGCCTACTGGAGGCGGGAATCAAGGGTTACTATCTCCCTTCTCACATTTTCATCCCAAGATGGGTACACCTAGTGAGGATGGTTAGTGAAAAAGTGGTATCAGAGTCCTAGTTGAGGGTGGGGATGGAGTTTGGTGTTAGGCATAGTTGATATTCCATGATTTTCTATGGAAATGGTGTTAGTTAAGTGTAGAAAGTGATGTAAACACTAGATGTTGACTAATAAAAAGGAATTTAGGGCCCCCTAAGATCTGATAAACACACCATTAAGTTTATAGTGGCTACTAAATGAGGTGATACTAGTTAGAGGGTAGAGACTTAGGAAAGGATCATGCACTATTATTCTTTGTGCCTGTGTTTGGATGGGTAGACCTTGGGATAGGTTAATCTAAAATGAATAAAAGAAAACAATTAACTAATTAATTTTGAGACTTCCATATTCCAGGTTTATGAGCTATAACAGTTTTTTATATTGTAGGTATTTCTCTAGGTGGACGTCCTCATCATGTTTGGGTAGAATATGTCCAGTAGGCTATGCCAGCAGATTGTTGTAGTGTTGAAGTTTAAAATCATGACACTTGGTTATGGACACTCTGAGAGATTCAGTGATAGAGTATACAAATGTACGATGACTCTGTTTCAGATGCAGTCACAGAAGACTAGTTAGATAAGGTTGAGATAGCATTAAGTTCGATCTGTGCTCAGAAGCAGCACTAGGTGTCTTTTTTTGTGACGATGCTACAGGGGAAGAAAGGTAGTGGTGGTTATTGTTCCTTGGGGATCACAAGGAGTCATATATCTCATGGGATAATGATGTACATGGATTTTACTAACATTTTAATTTTTTTTTAATTTAGTATTAATTAATTTTCTAACTGGTTATTCTGTTCTTAATTTCGTTTTTTATTTTTTAATATTTTAGTTGTATTTATGGTTTTTAGTTAATTTAATATTAATATTAGTTATTTATTTTCAATTTTTAGTTTTTATTAATATTTTATTTAATAATTTTTCATATTAATTTTTTTATTTTAAATAATATATGTCATTGGTACTGTTATTAGTTTATTAATTTAATTTGTAAATATAATATATATATTTATATAATTCAACTTATTATTATTACTAATATTCTAATTACTATTATTATTATTATTAATGATATCTAACATAATTAGATAATTAGTTTTTTTTAATTTGAATTTATCTATTTATTTATTTTAACTCCACCCTAACTATCCACTCCTACCCCACCCCCATTGACCTTTTCTACCACTTTTTCCTCAACCTCCCCATCTCCCACACCACCCATCAACCCCATCTCGTATTCTCTCTCTAATAAACTTTTCAAACTCCCATATCTCAACTCACTCACCCTTTTCAATCCTACACCCCCTACCCTATTTTGCCCTCTTAGCTAGCGCCTACCCAATAACCTGCTACCCCTCCTCAGCCGGCCTCCCTTTCTCCCCCTCTCCCTTGTAGACCTGCCACCCCTACCCCACCGCTCTATCCCTAGGGACCCTCCACTACTCCACTCCCCTCCCGCCTCCCCTCCACATCCCCCCTCACCCCAATCACCCACCCCCATACCCACGCCCCATACCCAGCCTCTTCCCCCTATTACCTCTCGACCACTTTAGCACATAGTAGGCATCAATCAATGACGACCCCTCTACTAATCAGTACAACTTCTAGTGACCACCCCCTCTATTTTGGGAGTACAACGATTTTTCAGACACATCATCAACGTGCATGGATGTTCTCTTGGGCTTCTGGAGATTGACATTGTTCATTGAGAATGATCACAGATTCGATCATTTTTGCAGTGGCACGCGATGGTTTGGTTCAATGTTACGACGATCGGTGGATAGAAGATTATTATTTTTTCGATTGTAGATGGTGGATTACGGTGAAAACTGCAATGACACAATCATGATGATATTTTTTTATATTTCATGTGTTGTGTGGTCATCGTGATGGTGGGCTAATTCAATTTTTGTCAGAGTTGTGAAAAATTTGACGGTGATTGCATGTCCTTAATTTATTCTCATGTTTAATTTCCTTTTAAATTAATTTTAATTGGATTTCTCGTTAATTAATTATATCTGTGTTGAAATTAATTGTCATTTGGGCTCTTCACACATGATTTGGTGCCCAATTGTGTGATACCTTATAAGTAATAATGGACGGGAGTTCATCAAAAAATTTATTTATCGAGAATTCAATCAAAAGAACGAGAGAATTCTGAATAAATAATTATATTAATTGAAAAAAAATTATATTATTTGTGCATTGTCCTTTAAAATTTCTTGAGTGATACTTAATCACTAATATCATGTGAGCGAACACAGCACTGGTAGATACATTGACTTTGTGAGAGACAGGTCATTGTATTTCACCAAGTGATTCAGTACTATAATGACATGTATATTATTCATCAAGATAGAGAAAAAAATGACTGATAATTTGTGTAAACATTATAATACTATCTAAAATCAGATAATGAGACCAGATATTTTTTTTATGAAATTTGGAATTGGTGATAATTTAATAAATAAATATTCAGATGTGGGAATTAAAAAAATTAACATTACATGCACTTGAATGGACGTCTCAACTCCGACACTTCCATCTCCACCATGTTCTTCCATAGATTAATTTAGTTCACTTAGATAGTTTTAGTTAATTCAAATAGTCATTTTTAAATAGTCATTAGTTTTAAGAACTACTTAGTTGTTAATCACAGAATTAAATCCTATATGCTTGAACATTTCTCCAATAGGACATTTCTAGTGCTTACTCACATTACCTATGTGGTTTGACACTACTCTCCACTTCTACATTAGATTATTGGTTAATAAATATTTCAAATTTTCACATATTGCGACGCACGTGCCAGAGGAGTTCCAAGAAAAGTTCAGAGTTGAGTTTCTTTCTTCGACCGCGAGGGTGTCTCGTCGTCTGGAGGTACTTACCCTTCTAAAGAGGATCTCTAGTGTGAGATAGTTTGGAATATCTTATAGGAACCTTTTATAATAGGATTCAGACCTGTTTCCAGATGAGGAGGACAAGGCGAGGTATTTCAAGGAGGCTTCACATCCAAAGATCTAGCGCCAGGTCACCTGGTTTATGCTGAAGACAAATCTTGAGGTGCTGGTGAGGGCATAGGATCTCAAGAGTACATTTACTACAAATGGATCATCATGAGAGGGGATTCATCATGATTCCTCAATATATAGATTTTTGGTGTGATGTTCTTGGTTTTCATGGCAGAAGAGTTTTTGTTCGGCCGAGGGTAGGTCACATCCCTCAGCATCTTGTTTTGATAGGGGTGGCTACTCTCAGGACTATACCAAGGGATCTTGTGCTTGTTTTTATTTTGGAGGTCGAGGTCCTTAGTAGTGACTGTCCCTGAACATTCAGAGTGTTCATCATGCACCAGGTGTTCCAATCTAGGTTCCTATGTTAAGGTAGTTCTATCTGAGGCAGTAGTAGTAGGTTGCACCAGCATTGGATCAACAGAGAGAAGATGGGTTAAGAAGATTATAGCCCTATGATTCTCCTCACACTTATAGTGTATATCATGGACATGGTGGAGGTTATAATAATGGTCAAAGAGGCCCTAGAGTAGGTCGTGGTCAGTATCAAGCCTTAGTGTTGTCAGTGCCAAGCGAGCCAGATGTTGTTCAAGGTACCGTATTCTTGTTTTCTACATGGGTGTATTCCTTGATAGATTCATAAGTGACTCACTCCTTCCCATAACTTTCCCTTTTCCATGATTTCAGACTTTATGTAGAGAGGATTCTAGTGCCCTTGGCATTGACTACGCTATTTGGAGGTCGAGATGACTTTTTCGATGTGTAGAGATTGTGATCTAGTGTTGGGGAAACACCGCTCTTGGGGAGATTTCCTACATTAATGTATACAAACATATGATGTCATCATCGACATGGATTGGTTGTCTTTGGTAGAGACTATCATGGATTTAATCATTAGTCAGGTGGTGTTTTTCAATGCTGATGGAGATCCAGCGGTGCCTGTTGGCTTACTGGACCCTCAGATGGGTCATAGGCGTGTTTTGTCTTTATCATCCTTGATGGTTGAGCTGATGCTAATTTCATTAGAGTTTTTGCAGTTGGCGTTACCTAGGGTTATAGAAGAGTACTCTAATGTCTTTCTAGAAGAGTTTGTATCATTTCCCCTTGGCAAGAGATCGATTTTGTGATTGAGGTATATCCAGATGAATCTCCCATCTTTATGTCTTCATATAGGATGTCCCCTTCAGAGTTATGGGAGCTACATGTATAGATCTATAGTCTTTTATAGTGCCATTTTTTTCAGCCGAGTGTGTCATTGTGTGGTGCACTAGATTTTTCCTGAAAAAGGGAAACGATAGTTTGCAGTTGTGTATCAATTATCATCGCATAAACAATGTGATTGTTAGAATCGTTATCCTCTTAGGTGGATTGATGATTTATTCGATCAACTGAAGGGTGAAATTTGGTTCTCAAAGTTCAACCTGTAGTTAGGATATCATCATATGCAACTAAAGAATGAGGATATCCCAAATAATTCATTCTTTTTTATCGCCATAGGAATTATGAGTTCTTTGTAATGTCATTCGGTGTGACGAATGATCAAAATTTGTTCATGGGATTGATGAAATTAATGTTTCCTGAGTTCCTAGATAAGTTTGTGGTGGGTCTCATCGATAACATCCTTGTGCACTCTGTATCTAATTAGGATCATGAAGAATATATGCATTCCCTTTTGGGAGTTCTTCGTCAATATTAGATATTTGGGAATTTGTTGAAGTGTGTGTTTTGGCCACGAGAAGTCCATTTCTAGGATAATGTTGTATCCCAGCAGGGAGTAGATGTGGATCTGTCAAAGATAGAAGTGGATATGTCTTGGGAATCCACCAAGACAGTGATTGTGGTGCGAAGTTTCCATGGTCTTGCAGGATATTACATGATGTTCATAGTTTATTTCTCTCAGCTTGTGACTCCTCTAACAGAATTGACCAGGAGGGATCATGCATTTTTGTGGACTTATTGGTGTCAAGAAACTTTCAAGTATCTGAAGGAGAAGTTTTTCAGTGCTCTGGTTCTTTGTATTCCATCATAGGGAGTTCGTTTTGATGTTTTTTATGATGCTTCACATTTGGGGTTAGGCTGTGTTTTTATGCAGAAGAGATCAATCATTTTTTATGGGTCTCGAAAGTTGTGTCTCCATGAATGTAACCATTGCATTCATGATCTTTAGTTAGTGGAAGTTATTTTTTATCTGAAGTTGTGGAGAAAATACATTATTGGTAAGGGCTTTGTGGTCTTCACCTATCATAAGTGCATGTGGTATGTTTTCTACCAATGGGACTTGAACTTGCGGCAGTGTTAGTGGATAAAGTTCTTATAGGAATATGACTTTGAAATCAAATATACACCTAGAAAAGGGAATGTATTAGCTGATTTGCTGAGAAGGAAATCATGTAGTGATGCAGTGGGTGAATCTGGTGATTCCTTGAGAGTAATGTAAGGCATTTCAACCTTATATATCGATATGGGAAAAGTTGGGGGAAGGGGTTTTATTTTTCAGAAGATGGTGAAATCATCTCTAGTGAAGCAGGCAGAAGATTCCCAGTTGGTGGATCTAGAGGTGGAGGTCTAGAGAGAACATGTTGTTTGTGTCAAGGCCCTTGATTGTTGGTCTAAGGATGAAAAACACCGAGTGTTCTATCAGGGAAATCATTTAATTTCCTTGGTGATGTGTGAGATGGTTCATAAAGAGTTCCATAGTTCACCTTTAGCAGTGCATCCTGGGTTGACAAAAATGTACCGAGCCTAAAGAGTTATTTTTGGTGGCCTGAGCTGAATATTCCGGTTGTCGAGTTTGTGTCTTGATGTTTAGTCTTCCATAAGGTGAAGGTCAAGCACTGTGTCCTTGGTGGTGTTCTCCAGTTGTTGTATGTTCTTTAGTGGAATTAGAAGGACATCTCAATGGAATTTTTTTCTTCTTTACCTCTAGCTTAGGGGGGAATGATGATATTTGGGTGGAATTGTATTGTTTTGTGAAATCATACTACATCATAGAGATTAATGAGTTTGGATTTGTGGAGGTTTTTTCGAGGTAGTATCTGGAGGTGGTGGTGAGACTCCATGAAGTCCCTGTTCAAGATCATTTCCAATTGAGATCCTCATTTTACATCTAGGGTGTGGAGAGGTCTCCAAAATGCTTTCTATTCTCATATATTCCTTATCACTTCTTTTCATCTGTATATAGATGGTCATATAGAGTGTACCATGTATACTCTTGAAGACATGTTTCACTCTTGTGTCCTGGATTTTGGAGGTTTGTAGAAGAAGAACTTACCCTTGGCAGAGTTCGCATACAATAATAGTTTCCACTCCACCATCAGTATGGTGTTTTTTGAAGCCTTATATGGACAACCTTTCCATTATCCATTGTGATGGAATGGGGTTGGAGAGTCAACAATTCCTAGATGGAAACTAGTGAAAAATATGACATAGATGGTTTAGATAATTCATGAGTGGATGGAGGCAGCATAGGATTGTCAAAAATCATATATTGGTCAAAGGAGGAGAGCATTGGATTTTGATGTTTGGGATCACATGTTTCTGAAGGATACTCCTCATCGTGGGAAGTGAAGGTTTGTTCATGGGAGTAATTTGTATCCCTAGTTTGTTGCGACTTTAGAGCTGTTTGCGTGTGATGGAGATGTGGCGTATCTAGTAGCACATCCCCCATAGATGAGTCGGATATACGATGTATATCATGTGTCAGAACTCTTTCATTATCCTCATGATTACTCTCACATCAATTGAGGTGATATCGATGTTGATGATGATACAATCTTTGAGGAGCGACCTTTAGTGATCCAGGACCTCAAAGAGAAGGTGTTGTGCGGGCATGCTATCCCCTTGGTTTGTGTTCTGTGGCATAGAGGAGAGTACATGGGAACTTAAGACGTAGA
Source organism: Viscum album (assembly GCA_963277665.1). Classification (NCBI taxonomy): domain Eukaryota; kingdom Viridiplantae; phylum Streptophyta; class Magnoliopsida; order Santalales; family Viscaceae; genus Viscum; species Viscum album. The sequence continues at coordinate 744,386,695 of OY728129.1, read as the reverse complement.
TACGTTCTTAATACCCCGAGTTATTTGATGTTTTACATTTTTCATGTAATGATGTTTTCTTTGTGGTTGTAGACCTTTCATGTTCATGTGATGGCTTCCTTTTGTTGTTTTTTGTGGATTTATATCTTTTGAGAGGTATCTAGATGGTTGCTTTTTCGGACCCCTTTTATATTTCCTTTTAGGTTGGTTTTGAATTCTCATGGACAATAATGTTTTGAGCGGTATATGATGCAATGGTTCGGACCTCTAGTCAATTCCATTACTAAAATTTGGTGTTTTATGTGTTCTGGGAGTTCAAGGAGGCTTATCCTCAAAAATGTTCCTAATTTCTAGTTCAATGAACAGTTCATTAGTGAGACAGATGTGAATAGTGTGTTTGGTGATACAGACATGAAAAATTTCATTGGTGAGACATATGTGAATAGTGTCATCGATGAGATAGATGTGAACAGTGTCAACGATGAGATAGACTTGAAAAGTTTTGTCGGTGAGACAGATGTGAATAGTTTCATCAGTGTGACAGATGTGAATAGTGTCATTAGTGAGAAAAATGTGAATAGTTTCAGTGGTGAGATAGATTTGAACAATGTCATCAATGAGAAATATGTGATCACTATCATCGGTGAGATATATGTGAACAGTGTCATTGGTGAGATAGATGTGAACGGTGTCATTGGCAAGACAAAAGTGAATAGTATCATTGATGCGACAGATGTGAATAGAGTCATCAATGATTCATTTGAACTATTGGCATTGGTGAGTCATTTATAGTGTCGTAATCAGTGAGATTTTTGTATTGTTAGCGTTGGTGAGTCATTTTTATTGTCTGCGTCCGTGAGTCATTTTCATTGTTGGCATCGGTGAGTCATTTTTATTGTCAGTGTCTGTGAGTCTTTTGTATTGTCGGTGTCGGTGAGTCATTTTTCCTATTGGCATCGGTGATTCATTTGTACTGTCGGCATTGATAGGTGTATAGTGTTTCCATCCATCGGTAGGTGTGCATTGTTTGTAGCCATCAGTAGGTGTGCAATGTTTCTAACTTCCTACAGTTTCTCCCCTCTGACATTTTCTTTGATGTAAAACACATTCACAACCTTCTTTTAAGGTATTTAAGGCCGATTCAAATCCCATAACTACTATCTTAATTTTTATAAGGATATAGATGTCTTTACTTGGTCAAACCGTGTGGTTTAATGCGATCCATATTTAATGGAAAATCCAACGTATCTTAAACCACTGCTCCATTAAATGTTCTAAAGGGACAAGATATCTTCCTTGCTTGTTCTACCTTCTTGTTCCCTAGTGTAAGATGATCAAACCTTTACTTCTTCCCATACAAGTGGGGTGATCGAACCTTAATCATTGGATCATTTCCCCTTGATGTTTCTTCCTACTACAAGAACACCCCCCATTTTTGTGCAAGTAGAAAGTGTCAATCCAACATCAATAGAAGGTATGATCTACCTCCGTTCTTCTATTTTCATCTATCCTTCTTCTCCTGTTTCCCCTTTAGAAGTTATGGCATGTTATCTCCATGATTCTAATAGAGTTTTTTTGGCTTTCAATTGGTGTGGTCATGCCGCGACATCCCCGGGTGGATGAAGTTGTCTCAAGGAAGGTGATCATGATCCGTTGTGTGGATATTTCCCGTGTAAAGTACGTAAAGAATTTTTGAGGTAGGGGATTCATGGATTCTCTATTATTTTACATGAAAACATAGATTCATCATGTTTTAACCCACTGGATTACAATGGAATTGACATAATAAATATTTGAACCAGATAAATAAATCAGTATCGATCAAATGTTTTTGCCTCTGATTTTGCTAGATAGTGTAATATTTATGCATGCCTTTTTAGCATTTTATTCTTGATGGAAATTGGTAATGAACATAAACTAGGATTAATTGAAAATTGTTTGTCAAAGATAAAGAGGCATGTAAAGGAATTCGGTTGTTGCTGTTCAATATTCATGATAATCAAATTGATGTAGTAAGCATGTTTAATTAATTTGTGATAGATATGATAGCTTGTTGTTTAGGTTTCCCATAGTTGGACCCTACTAATAATAAATCCATTAATTCTAGATGGATTAATGACCCAACTGTTTGATAAAAAGGTAATATATGATATGGTTCTGAGTTACCCTTTTTCTTGTAAGGCTGAGTTCCTTGTGCTTTATATACATAAGTGCTCATTATGTTTGAAGGTTATATGCCTTGTTTACGGTCAAGGAGCCCAATTGATATGATGTTTGTTTCATTCTACTTGTGTTGTGATGTGAGTTTGGGGTGGATGTTGTGATATGTGGGGGAAAGAAGGCCCATTTGATGTGGAAACATTTGATGCCTATAGTGGTGAGATGCATCATTTTATGCATGTGAGTGTTGGGGAGGACACTGGAGATGATGAAATGGGTTATATGTGAATGATTGGATGCTTTCTGAGTCTTTTTGGTTTTTTATATTCTTTTTTACTTAATGCTCATGGTAGCTGCTCTTGCTTACCCTCCTTCCAAAAGGGGTGAAGTCATGTAGTGTATGCCACATGATTTATATGTTTATCTTCTTGAGGGAGGATGGTTCTATGCTCTTTCTATAGGTGGAAAAGACTCGACAAGTAGTTTACATACTCACCGTGTTAAATCCCTTGTGTTTAGTAGATTAGAATGTTTTTCTAGAATTATTTGGAATATGGGAGAGTAATAATGTTGTTAATAAATGATTGAATAAATGATGTCAACCCATAGGGTTGGAGCTTCCTGGGATTCAATGCGGAGGTAGTATTTCAAAGAATCTGTAGACTTGGTTTGCTTATTCCTAGAGGGAATGAAACATTGGGTGTGATGATAATGAAATATAATGTGGAATGGATAATGGTTAATTAATGTTTAAAGAATTAATTAGCATAAATTGAAATTTATAAAAATATAATAATGAATTAATGTATTAAATCTTTTTAAATTGTTCTGCACTTATAGGATACCCAGTCTTAGCAGTGGTAGTTGGGAGTTCATGTGATGTTAGCTACCATTGATACTAATAAAAGGTTATTTCCATAGTGTTATTTGAGATATAATATATTCTGTAATTTTTGTGTTTATATATTATACTCAACCCCATAAAACATGGAAATTCATAGTTCAGGTATTCTGAACAATGATGATTGTTTTCACCAACATTATAGTGGGAGGATGGTTGGCTGACTACCCCCTTTGGTCCCACTCTCTTCTTTTGAAAGTCACTACCTCTGGTAGGAACAACAGTTAGTTTTCCAAATATATGTATTTAGAGGGATGTAATAGATTGTGGTTATTCATACACATATATTTTGGATAGAGTTTCCTATGGGCTACTACAAGTATAATGTGTATAGTCTGTGATGGCTTGAGGATCATTACTTGGTGTATGGGCTGTAATGGCTTGAGGTATAATGCATAATGTATGATACACGTTATGCAAGTTGTGGTGGCTATAAAAAACTATCTGGTTACTTTGGTTACGTGGACATAGTGGTTGTGTATCATAAGGTGCATATTATGGTGCTTCACCCTGGTGTTTGTGAGAAAGCCTTTTTAGAGAGAGATGCTTAGGACGTGCGACATTGGGGAAAAGTGGAAACGTAGTGGGGAAGTGGTAGCAGGGTACCATTGATATTATTTTTTATATGATACAATATTTTATGTGATACTTGGTGAGAGAATCCATAGTGAGACTGGGAACTTAGTTTACTTATTTAGGTGATGATTTAGTTTCACTTGTTGATCACTATTTATTAGCATGATTTCTTTACTTTTGCACGAGCGGATCTGGGGAGGATCCTACAAACTATACAGTTATACTCACACTAGGTATATATAAACTCTTTTTCAGGTCACATGGAAAGGGTTAAATATTAGGCTGGTTACTACCATCTTGGGGTTGTAGGAGCTGTCAGGGCTTCATGGTTGCTACTGTTTTTACTTTCTTTTTGTACTTACAGTCTTCCATTCCAGTTGTAGTAGTTTTTCGTCACATTACTTATATGTACTTGGGTTTTATTTTATATTTATGTCTAAGTTGGAGTTTGTTGTTTTCTATCGTATCAATCTCTTCTACATTTATTCTCTTAGAGGGTAATGCTTCCCATTTGTGTGTTTACTATACACTCGATGCCAGTCGCCATACCATGGCCTACTGGAGGTGAGACTTGGTGGTCAATATCTCCCGTATCACATTTCTATCCAAGAGGGTACACCTTATAGAGAGGGGGTCATGACAATAATCATATAAAATTTATCTTAGTGGGAAATTTTTATAATTTTATGAAAAGTCTAAATTTTCAACAAATAGTGAAAAAAATTATTTTTATTAGAAAAAATCATTTAATTTAAATCGTTTAAAAATATTAATTATTATTTAAAAATTGTTTAAACTTTACAATTTTCCATTTTTATCATAAATAATCAAATTATGGTCATTCAAATCAATTTTATATGGGATTTGGGAATGAGAACATTTTATACTTTATAAAAAAAAGTCTCAAAAATTGATTTTCATCAAGTTTTGTGGGTATAATTTGAAATTAAACTATTCCAGTTTTATGAATTGAATCATGAGAAATTTATTCTGTATATATATATTAATTAGTCTCAAATTTGGTAATTATCACCCTATTATTTTTAATCATTATAAATAATAAGGGTGATTAATTTTTGAAACCCATGTAAGAGTAAAATGGGTAAAACAATGTTAAAACAATGGGATAAGGTCTCAAAATAAACTCTACACTTGAATTTATTTCATTGGTTTATAGATATTCTGTCATATAGATCCCAAATTATAATATAATTCATTTTAGAACTATTTTCTCTTTATAATTATATTTATATTATTTAATGTAATGCAAATTCTAAAATTCCACTCTCTTGACATTAATATTTCTAAATTTTTTATATAAGGATAAAAAGAGGATAATATAGGTTTAAATTTATTATATAAAATTTTAATTAATTTCTAATAAGGGAAATTTATTTTTAAATTTCAGTGATGTAATAATTACCTTAAATGCTTAAAAAACACTAACACAGTACTTCTTCAAGCTATAGAAAAATCATTTAAAAGATTTTAACACACAAAATGCAACATTATTTTGGTGAATTATAGATTCTCACAAATTTCATAGCTTAATAAAAATTTATATGGATATTTTAAAGTTTTATATTTTCATTACATTACCATATTAATGCCTTTAATTTTAAATAATGTGAATATTGTCCAAAATAACTTTAATGATATTTCCTAAAAAATAATATCTTATTAAATTACATAAATATCATAAAATCTAGAAAAGCGATAATTATTATAATAAATTGTCTAAAATTTTATCTATTTTCCATTTATGAACCAATTGTTATCTTTTAAGTAAAATTATAACACTTTAATTTTGAAAAACATCATTTCCATGTTTAAGGATAAAATTTGTTAACAAAGGGGTTAAGTAAAAGGATAAAGTTTAAAATGAAAACTAAACCTATTTAAATATCATTGGATGATTATATATCTTCCATATCCCAATTTTCATCAAATTGTTTTATTATTGGAAGCAATATACATGAGAAATACAAAAATTATTTTATGTAATTCCAGGTGGGTTCTTTCACACACTTATAAAAGGATACATTTTGTCTTCCTTCTTTACACCAAATTGATCCATAGAGAGAAACCAAATAAATATATATTCTATTATAAACATTCATATCATGGGATTATAGGTGTCTTTATTATTATTTTATTATTCAATGTTTCCATAAGAATGGATTTAAAAGAGGCCGACCGAAGGAGAGGTAATCATCTTACTTGAACTCTTTCAATTTATTTATTATTTTATGTCCTAAAAATATGTGTTATTTTACATAATATAATAAATTCAATGTTCCCAATATATTGAAATGTTTTTATTATTATTTAACAACTATTACTCTCCCTCTTTTCTATTAAATAGGATGTGAATGTATCTCTCGTATGTACATATAGACTAACACTTCATATTGGGATACATATAATTTTTCCTAACCATCATTCATGAACGATTATTATGATGGGTTTAACATATTTGAAATATAGTCATTTAATTTCTATGATTCTATAATGATAATATTATATCTACCCTCTTACATTCCAATTTGTTGGAAAATGAGAATGTCGCTGGTGTGTACGTGTGGCATTGAACCTACACACAATAGATGTGATTTGGTTTTCATTTACAATTAAAATTTATGTTAATAAGGATATATTTAATGAATATATATGATATATATGAAATAATAATAATTCTATAATAGTAAATTATTATTTAAGCATATTTTCTTCCATAAAAACATTCATGTGTACATACGACCTACCGTTTCCATAAACGGTGTAAGCCATTTTTAATATATACCATTTATGGATATATATGTATAATTATTACCATTATTTATATTATGTAACCATGATCAATTTACAATGAATGAAACTAACAAAATGAAATTCTTGTGAAAAATGAAATTTCTAACACGTGGAAATGATTATTTTAATAACGAATTGTTAATAAATGTATACAAAATTATCATAAATGGATCATATATTATTTTATATATATTTAAATGACTCTATAATATATTTATAAAAAATTTAAATTAATTATAATGGATTTTAGATCACTTTCAATGAAACTAAATCTCAATGTAAGGGATTTTCATCTAACTTTTATTTCTATGAGACACATGTCATATTCCTCATTATTTATTTTTGGTGGTATATATACTGTCCATAAAGGTGTTTTATGATTATTATACAGAAAATTATATGTATTATAATGTCAATATAACCTTTTCTCTTTTATGACATTTTTATTTGAACGTTTCCATATGTGTAAGGGATTTATGTCACTGTCTCATTGTTTTATGTGATTATTTATGTTTAAGTTTCTGATAATGAAATTTCAAGATATAATCTTCAATAATCTGATGAAAATTAGTCTTATTATGTTATTTTTTGTGATTCTATGTTTTCATTTAATTTTTCTATCTTTATTCACTCATGATATCGAATGAATTTATTGAAAGAAAATAATCATAATTTCTCTCATTAGTTGAAATTATTCTTTATTCTATATCCATATAATCTAAAATTGATATTAGGAAGGATTTTAATATTCTCTTATAATATTTTATGGTTTTCACATGATTTAATTTTTAATATACCTTTTTAAACGAATCTTATTTTTTTGAATGAGGTATTTTGAAATTTTTATCAAAGATTTGAATTGAATATGTATTTAACATATATTACAAGCATAAAATTACATGTCACCATGTAATATTCTTTTATACATCTTCATTTTCACTTTAAAATAAATAATTTTGTTCAATTTCTGGGAAATATTTAGATTTTAAATAAGTGATTTTAAATTAAAAGTGTTATTTTCTTCATGAAATGTCCCATGTTTTCTTTTAAAGGAATTATTTCATCTAAATAACAAATTTTGATGTTTCTTAGGATTTAATAGGGAAATAATCCAATGATATAATCATAATTCATTCTATTTATGTTTTATAATTATGATTAAAATATTTTATTCAAAACCATTTAATTTCCATACATTATTCGATGACGAAAAATTGACTCTCTTATGAAACCCATTTAATTTCCACGATTTATGATTTAACACATTTTTCCTGAACATTTGGTGCACATATGTATGATTTTAATTATTTGATGATGGGACTAGAATTATAATTAACTCTAATTCATTTGGTAAAAATGAATATATCATGAGAAAAAAGGGACTAGAATGGGGTAGTGAACCTAGTTTAAAAGAGGACATTATCTATATATGATAGTCTTGTGAGTGAAAATTGACTAATGATTTTATGGAATGAGGACTAAACAAAATATAATTTCATATTATTGTAAATGAGCATTGACTAAGGAAATTATTTTTTAAGATTTTGTTAATTCCAAATAGTTATTTATTATTCCAATTTTAATCTTTCATTAATCATGTTATTAATTCCATTATGATTCATGTCTTATGAAATTCAATGATTTATTCCATTATTCAAGTTTATTTTTTATGATATACTAGGTATGGTTTTCAAATGTTAATCCCATGTTTTTATACCCTTATGATCATGTTATCCTTATATGATCATTAATATCTCACATTTACAAACTTATTGAGCATATGATCATACCCTTTCTTATGTTTCCCTTCCCTAGGACATGAAGAATGATTTTAACTATCATATGTTTAAGAATGGTACTTTTTTAGAAGAAATAAGTGATATATAGTATAGATCTCTTATGAATGTGTTATTTATATATACAATTTTTAAAAAAACATTATACCTATATGGTTTCTGTGTAAATCATAATGTTATGCGTTTAATAATTTTATAATATTATTTAATACTTTTGTATAAAAATTATGGGTCGCTATAGTTTGTATTTGAGAAGGGTTTATTTAATATTTTGAGAGTAAGGTTACAAAAACTTGGTGAAAACCCTAGTGATAAATCTATGTATGGGATAAAATTCATTTTTTTAAATATCCATGGATAACCAAGGATAAACCTAATGTTCCATTGATTTAGAAGAATGTTTCATGATTTGTACATACTTTAAATGATTTATCATAATTATTTGGTTTTATAATATGACTATTATTTCTCACACATTGATGTTGGGTTTATGTCAATGGATAGAATAAAAAAGAATCATGTTGATATTGAATGTGATGGAAAATGCAACGATTAAGCTCATGTGAAACCAAATGTTATGGTAGATGGAATACAAAAACTAATTTATATGATTATGAAACATTCTCAAGATATGAACCATAATGAGCTTACATATGAAGAAAGAAGGTAGCATTGTTTTGTTGGTTCATTCATGAAAGGAAAATCTATATTCTTTTAGTGGGTTTACTGACCCAATTTTAGTGCGGTAATAGATCAACACAAATGAAAATTTATTTTCCATAATATAAAGTTCTAAATAAGAAACTTTATTTCCATTATTTTTATTTTAGAAGGTAAAGCTGGCCAATGGTAAACCTTTACCAAGAAAATGAAAATATAGTAAGAATTTGAATAAATAGAATATGATGAGTTTAAGAGATTTTTTTTCAATAATTAGAATCCTCTTATTCTGTATACAAAATTAGAGATGGAATTTATCAATATAAATAAGAATTATGATAATTCCATTAGTATATATAAAGAAAATTAACAAGATGTACAAGGTATGATTTTTGTATTATAATCCAACCTAAATATAAGATTTTTTGATTCTACAGTGCCACAAAACCTGGTCACTAATGGGACTTAACCATAAGAAAATTCAGTAGCTATGTATAATTCAATTCCTAGGTTATCAAAGTGGAAAGTAATATTGTTGTTATCCATCAAACTCAGGTTTCTGATGTTCAACTAGATTAATTTCTTACTCTTACTTTGAATTGGGATTTTGGGTTTTCAGTAGAACTCATTCATAGTCCTTATCTATTTCAAATACTCCAAATAGAATTGTTATTTTTATCATGTAGGGATTGAAGATGAAAGAATAGGATAATTTTTATAATGGATTCATTTAAAGAAGTGTGTTTATAAATAGTGCACCTATTTTTTTAGGAAGAAATATGGATAATTGCAACTCTATTTTGATTTTTGGTAACTAAATAACATCACTATCGAGATCAAGAATCATTTACCCCATATTAATGACATGTATTATCAACTTCAAAGAGATTAATAAATTCCCAAGATTCAAATTCATTATAGATATTATAAATTGAGTATCAAGATGGAAGATATGTATAAGAAAGCATTATAAACAACGTATGGATAACATGAATTTATATTTATTCCATTTTCCTTACAAATTCCCAAACTATCTTAAAGGATTTAATTATTACTGTCTTTAGATATTACCTTGATCAGTTTGTGGTAGTCCTTATAGATGATTTTATTATATATTTCAAAATAAAAGAAGTGGATTAAGAACAATTGAGAAAGGTACTCAAGACCCTAATAAAGGATATCTTCTTTGAAAAAATTACCAGGTGTGAATTTTTTATATAGAAAGATTTATTATTCAGTTATATAAATGGAAGAGAGGGTATATTGGTGGATCCATCAAAGAGAAAAGTTATTGAATACTAGTCCAGACCAACAACAGTGATTGAGATCCATAGTTGAATTATTTTTAGATTGATTTTATTGATTTGTTTGGAGAATATCAGATGGATATCTAATTGACTCGCAGTATTATGTCATAAGGGTTCCATGTTCCATTTGATATATGAATAAGAGGAAAATTTAGAGGAAATAATAAGGTGGATAGATAGTAAAATTTTGGTTATACTACTCTATAGTGGAGATGAGTTTGTGACCTATAGTGACGTATTAAAGAAGAAAATATAATGTTTCCTCATGCATATTGATATGTTGATAGATTATTTTTGACACCAATTGATGTTTGATGAGAAACATTACTGAACTCGGGATTTGGAATTAGATGTGGTAATATTTGGATTAATGATATGGTGGAATTATATTTATGGATAAATGTGTAATATATATAGATCATAAAATATTAATGTATATATTCACTAAGAATTATCTAATTATCAACCAAATAATATTGATGGATTTGTTTAAATATAAAGATTACTCAATACATTACAAACCTATAAAATTAAACAATATGGATGATGTTCTAAGTTGAAAGGATCGTGAGATTATATCTATGATGTGAATGATAAAAGATCTTGTTTTTTTGGATTTTTAAATGATAGATATGAGAATCTTAATGGATGATGGGAAATCATATTAGTATCAAATGATTTTTTAACCATTGATTTGGATTTAAATTCTACAGATGTGACACATCATTTAATAATGATTTTAATAACTTTATTAATTATTTTTTTCACTTTTTACTAACTATTTTGGATTTTATTTTTTTATATAAATTTATTTTTTTACCCTTTTAAATTAGTATTTTTTTTATCTTTCTCTATTTTTAGGTTCTTAATTTTGTTTTTTAGTTTATTTTAGGAATGTTGTTATTATTTTAGATTGTTTTTTAACATTAAATATATGTATTTAATTAATTGAATCTTCAATTATAATTTTAATCTCTTAATTTTGAATTATCAATTAGTTTAACATTAATCAGATTTATTAATTCATGTGATTAAAATTAATAATTTAATTATGTAATCTAAATGTTCAATTTAAATTAAAAAAATACAATTAATTTATATTTATTTTCTTTTCTTATTTTTTAATTTTAGTTGAAGTTTTCAATTTTATGTTTTAAATTAATTAATTAATTATTTATTTTAATTAATTTATGTTTTTTGTCAAATTTATTTTAATTACACCATCACATCCTCACCATAACTATATCACTAATCCTCATGTCTCATCGACATCATGTCCCTTGCCTCACCTCAAATTTAATTGGTGACTCGAAATCACCTATCCTCAGCAAGCTACTAACAGCACCATGTCTTTAGCCACTAGTTCCACAACAACAGACTATAGGGGGGGGGGTCTGTTCAAACCGTCACCTTCTTGACATCTGATGCCTCCAGACTTGAATCATGAAGCTGCTAGCCGCCCCAATCTAGAGTATCGTTGACCTGATGTCACCGCCATCTGAGAATATGATCATTGTGGAAAAGCACAAAAAAGAAGAGAATATGGGGGATATAGAAGAAAAAAATTAAATGAAAAAATAAATAAAAAATTAAAAACTAATTAAATATTTAAATAAAAATAAATAAATATCAATAATAATAAAATTAAATATTTAACAAATTAATTAAATAAAATATATGAAACAAAAACTTTAATTATAATAATTAGAAAAATCAATTATTAATATTAACTAATTTAATCAAATAAATTTTAATAATAATTTTAATAAATTAATACCTATATTAGTCTAATCATAATAATTGTAATTAACTAATTATTTAAAATAAACATTAATAATAATATGTAATAAAATAAATAATTATCTTAATTAAATAATAAATTTTATATTTTAATATAATAATATTAATAATATTTTATAAAGTTATAAAAATGATAATTTTTATATTAACTATTAGATAATTGACAAATTAATAAATCATAACAATTTTATATAGAATAAAATAAAATAAATAAAATAATCAATTAAAATGTTTATTAACATATTAATAATAAATAATTATAAATTAGTAATCTATTTTTTAAACTAATTAATTATACAAGTAAAATTTCATTAAATATTTTATTTTCATTTTAAAATCAATTTAACCAATCTTTTTTGTTTTTTGTCCTGTAGATTTACACTGGTCCCAAGTTCATGTCCAGGTACATCCCAACAACTGCAAGGAACTCAGTTAGAATGGTTTTGTTAGTATGATGGTCATGACATAGAAAAAACACATGTGTGTGTGTTGCGAAAGGGAAGAACCATATTAATTTAGTGGAAACCATTGGTGACTTGTAGTAGTTGATGAGGATTAAAAAACAGAGCATCATCAGAAATAGGTTGATGATTCACTGGATATACTACACATTAGAGAAAACACCTGAGAGAATAGAGACACTTCCAGGAGATTCCTCAGAGAACCCTGGAGAACCGGCAAACCTCTTGGAGTATGAGTTGGAGTAGGTGTAAGAAAATGGGTGTTATTTCTTCCCCTATTCTCTCTCAATTTCATATATCATAAATGAATGTTTTCAATTATTGTTATTAGTATAATTCTAGGGTAAATAATTTGAGTTATGGGGGTTTTATTTCTACTGGTGTTTGTATTTTTCATCATTAATTGATTTTTTTAAACAAAGAATCAGTTTCAACTGACGAAGTTGAATATGATTCTTGAAATTAAAGTTTTTTTCTTCCCCTCAAGAACATCACATCAATTAACTAATATTTTGGTGAAAAAGATCAAGTATTTATATTTTTCAAATATTAAATTCATTACTAATGGATTAAATCATTGAGATTTAATCCAGTATCTTTAACTCAATCTCTTTTACTATTTGGTGATTCTAGATGTGGTGAACTTCTATAGTAATCAAATGTGTGACTAATCTCCTAATTAAGAAGATTGATTGATCATTTCATTTGATGTTGTGAACTCAATAAAAATAAACTAATTATGTTTTCCATTAAACCAGTAGAGTTAGATTCCCTAGGATAGTTTCTTGATAGAGTCTGCACAGTCTTGGTCCTGGTCCCCTATTCAATGTTATTTCAATATCTTATCATCATTTAAATATTCAATTTCTTCTATTAAAAATTACTATCTCAATTATACATTAAAAAAGTAAATTTTTTTAAAAAAATTAAATTGTTCCCACTACTAAACACAATGATAATTATTTTGAAAGAGTGGTCACTCAACATTTTTTTATCCTTCCCTTGGGTTTAACCCTACTTTCCACTAGACAGTAGCAGTAAAAAAAAATTAATTAATCTCTGACTTTGTTTTAATGAAAATTTGGTAATTTTTTAGGCGATGTTTTCTAGGAAGTCTTGAGAAATCATATTTCTAAAAAAAATCACAAATATTTTTAAAAAAAATAACAATTTGAAAGTTTCTATAAAAAAATATGCAGTGATCATCTACTATTTTCTCCTACTATTTGTATTATTACTGATCTTATACTTCTGTGTACTGCATTGAACTGCCTATATTGAAATTATTTTGTTTTTACCTATTGCATGAGAACTAGACTATATTATGATATATTGGACCCCTTGAACCCTGAACTTGATAAATATCTTACTTCTTTTAGAATGAAAAACAAAATTTTATTGGAAAATTTTGAAGATAGAGTTACTACACCAAATAATCAATAGAATTTTCACCATGAAAAATTATAGGAGAATTATAGGCCTAGGATGGAGGATTTATAACTCCCTTATGAGTCAAGCAACAATATTCTTTTAGATTATCTCATAAAGACAAAAACTATAACCTCAAACTGTCCCACCTTTCATTACTACCTGCTTTCAATGGGTGCTCTAAAGAGGACTATCTATCCTCCATTAGAGACTTCTATAATACATGACAGAAAATAAAACTTCTTGGAATCAAAGAAAATGATCTGAAAATGAGATTAATTCCCTTTTTCCTTAAAGTGAATACTATGATTTGTTTCTTGAGTCTAGATGAAAATATTTTTGAGAGCATGGGCCAAGTCTACAATTTTTTCACAATGAAACTTTATTCCCAATGAATTAAAGGTTAATTTAGAACCATGCTTATAAGTTTTAGTCTATAGGATACATAATCCTTTAATGAGTCATAGGATACATTCAGTGACCTACTTAGGTAGTGTCCCCATCATCAACTCCCACCCCACATTCTCATGGACACCTTCTAAGAAGTTTTGTACTCCTAAGGTCAAAACCTTACTGATCAAGATTATTGGGGTAACTATAATGATTAGATAGAAGAATAGTTAAGACAAATTTTAAATAACCATTATTTAAACTCTTAATATAATAATTCAGGAAGGACGAGAGTGAATATAAATTTTAACACTACTTTATGAAATGACACTCAAGCTCATATTTCTAAAATCACAAATCAACATCATTATTTAATGAACCTAAAATCCAAGATAACATTTAACCAAGTAGGATTTAAAAATAGAAACCAAATACATAGGGAACAATGTGACCATAATGGAATGTTTGGTCACATTGAGAATTTTTTTCCAAACGTTGATATACCAGCCCAATAAGAAAATTCAATTTTTTTCAATTATGTCCCTAGGATGCATACTAAAAAAGACCCATTTTGAAATAATTACAATATTGTCTATAGGAAAAACCAAACATTTCATGGGAAGACCATGTAATGATCAATAAACCCACTTCTGAAGCCTAGCAATATAATTATAGAATTGTTTTTCAAAACCAACATAGGGTATAATCTTTTAATTTAGAAGAAAATTATGATGGCCAATTGTATTCTAAAATAGATCAAATATTAAATATAATAGACTCCCAAGATGAAGGATTAAAGACTCACTTGTATAAACAAAAATACCAATACAACTATGGTAAAATTAAAACTGATTATAGAATGCAGAATATAGATACTCAATTGGGCCAACATGATAGAGACAGAAATTATCGGTATAAAGGTAAACATCCTTGTATAATTAAACTAAACCCTAGAGATATTTGTTTATATTTTTTTATTAGAAGTTGTTCTAACACTAAAATAGTACTTAAAAAAGACTAAAACAACTCCCAAACTAAAAACAAATGTGTGAGTCTAGAACGAAAAATCATATTGACACGGATTCTAGAAATCATAAAAAATGTCTTCAAAATGAAGAAAATAATAAATTTTCACCTAAAAATAAACCTACAAATTGTTCTAAAAATAATAAGAACAACGGTAATGAAAAAATAATTAAGAAGTTTGATATATGCCAACTATTCTGAGAAATTATTTCCCACCCATCCAATTACTAGAAAAATGAAAAACCTGATGTAACACCAAGGCTAAACAACTTCAATTATTTGGAATTTTAACCAAGATTCATGTGAAATAGCTTCCATTCAAGTCTTAATTCAAATCCCATAATAAATAAAATACCTAAAAAATATTTTTTCCAATAAAAAGACTCTTGAAGAATTTTCTACCTACAAGATCACTGAATATTATAGGGTTGTGCTCCAAAAGAAGATCCTGCCAAAGCTCAAAGAACCAAGTAGTTTTCTATACAAATTACTTTAGGAAACTATACTCAAGTCAACTATTTGTGTGACTTAAGTGTTAGATTGAAACATCTACCATACCTAATATTCTAACAGTTGATATTGGGTAATATTTAACCCACCACATTCTTCCTACAACTTGTTTACCATTCTTTTACTCAACCTCTGGAAAGGGTAGATGATCTAAAAGTTAGTGTAGGAATGCTATTTTTATATGCTGGCCTCTTAGTGAATTACATGAATAGTGACCAAGATTTTCCTAGGATCTTGGGTAGTCCCTTCTTGGAAACTGGTGGAGCTCTCATAGATGTGTATTTGGGTTAGGTAATTATTAAAATTGGAAACCAACAAGATGAATTAATAATTTTTAACAACATTAAAGGACCATCTTACTCAGAATATTATTCAGTGGTAGAGTCCTTGGATGCTCGAAAATCATTTTAGAAAATTTTAAGAGTCTAAAAATGATTCATCTACGGAAGAAATAAACTTCGAATCTGAAAATGAAATTGAATATTCTGATGAATATATTCAAACATTAAAACTGGAAAATTTTCCAGAACTAGACAACTTTCCAGTTCTTTCTTCTCCTAGAATTTTGTCATCTGTTTCTAAACATATAGAATTATCAAGTAAAATAAAGTTTATTATACTATTTATAATCATTCTAAACATGTTGATAAATTACAAACAGAGATTATTGAACAATATTGTGATTTTTCTTTGATAAATCATTTGATCTTAAATCTAGAAAATCTGAATAGTGAGTTATCCACTTTGGAAAGCAGTGCATGAAATTTTAAATATAGTCATGAAATTGAAAATATTTCTTCATTTTATACACCATATAATATATATGTTGAATAAAATTTACAATCTATTCCTAGTATTCTTCTATCAAGTGAAAAATTACCCATCCATGAACTTACACCACTTCTTGAACATCTAAAATATTCATTTTTGGGTGAGAATTCTATACTACTTGTTATAATATCTGATGAATTTAAAAATAAAAAAGTGGAAAGATTGATAAATGTTTTGAAGAAATTAATATATTCTATATGCTAGACCATATTTGATATCAAATTTACTACTCAGTCATTATACATCCATAAAATCCCAATGCATCCTGATTCTAAACCTAGAGTATAATGTAAAAGAAGATTGAATACTAATATAAAATAGGTAGTTAGTGAGGAATTCATCAAACTTATAGAAACTTATATCATATATCCTATATCTAATAGTACTTCAGTTAGTTCGGTACCAGTAGTCCATGTGAAATGAGATTTCACTATTGTCACAAATGAGAAAAATGAAGAAATTAAAGTTAGGAAATTCACTAAATGGAGTCTCCATGGAATATAGGAAGCTCAATTCAGCCAATAGGAAGGACCATTTTCTAATTATAATCCTTGATCAATTACATTAGAGGATTTCTATGGATGAATTTTTCTATTTTTTGGATGGGTATTATTGTTATAACCAGATTCCAGCAGCTCCATTGGATCAAGATTAAACAACCATTACATGCCCCTTTGAGACATTTACCTATCAGTAGATGCCTTTTGGGTTGTGGGGATCCCCATCTACCATTAAAATGTGTATTATAACCATATTCTTTTGATATAATTGATAGGATTATATAGGGTTAATGGATAACTTCTACATTTTGGGAAGAACATTTGATATTTGTCTTAAAAATCTGATGTTAGTGTTAAAGATATTCTTAGAGACCAACCTAGTTTTAAACTGGGGAAAAAGACAATTTATCATCACTTAGGGGATGGTGTTCAGCCATAAATTGTCCGAGAGGGGTTTGGGAGCAGACACTACAAAAATTGAGGTTATTCAAAGAAAATACCATCACATAAAAATGTACAGGGTGTAATGAGTATCCTAGGAAATGCCGGTTTTACTTGATGATTATAAAAGGCCTTACAAAAATCACAAAGACCTTTTTTTTCTTCTTTTCAAGGATTCTGAATTCATTTTTTTTCAAAACTAACATGATTATTTTGATCTATTAAAGGATATAATCAATTCATCACTTATAATCACAACACATGATTAGAAAATCCCTTTTGAATATTTGTGTTATGTTAGAGACATGAATGATCGAGCTATCTTAGGATAGAGAAGGAATAATAATATGTGTGCAGTTTATTATTCAATAAGGATGTTTTATGAGACACAAATAAATTACAAAACTACTAAAAAGGAGTTGATAGAAATTTTCTTTGCTTTAGAGAAGTTTATTGAGTATCTTCTAGGTTCAAAATTCATCATTTTCACTAAGAATTCCACCTTGAAATAATTTTTGTCCAAGTCGTAAGATAATATTAGTCTTATTAGGTTGATTATTTTGTTACAAGAATTGGATTTGTAAATAAGAGATAGTCAGGGAGCTGAAAACATAGTTTCAGATCATCTTTCTAGGATTCCTCAAACCTAACGAAAAGATCAAAGGGAGAAAAAATAATTATTTCCTGATGAAAATATTCCTATTGTCTCAATTCGGTAGCCTGTATGGTTTTCGGACTATGCAGATTTTTTGGCAGTTGGTGTCATATCAAAAGATATTTCTACTAACCAAAGGAAAAGATTCATTTTAGAACATAAGTATTACCTCTGGAAAGATCCTTTTCTATTTAGGAGGTGTGCTAATGGTATTATAAGAAGGTGTGTTCCATCGGAAGGAATGATGCCTATTTCAGAGAGTGGTAACTATTTACAATGTGGAGGACACTATGGAGGTGAGAGGATAGCTCATAAAAGTCCTTCAATCTATTTTTTAATATCCCAGCTTATTCAAGGATTCTAAGAGATATGTTATAGGCTGTGATAGATTCTAATGGTTGGGAAATGTTTAGAGGATGTAAGAGTTACTTCAGAAGGGTTTTTTAGAAGTTGAGATTTTTTAGGATTGGAATTTAGATTTCGTGGGTCCATTTCCATAATCTCATGGGAATGAATACATTATAGTGGTTGTAGATTATTTTTCTAAGTGGGTTGAGATAATAGTGCTACCCAACAATTAGGCCAATAGTGTTATAAAGTTTGTTTAAAAGAATATCCTTTTCAAATTTGGAGTACCAAAAGCCTTCATAATTTATAATGAGACACACTTTAAATACTACATGTTTAAGGATTTAATGGAAAATATATGTCTGTTTTCATAAAACTGGTATTTACTACCATCCATAGTCCAATGGATAGGTTGAAATATCAAACATGAAGCAAAAACAAATCGTAGAGAAAACTATATCACACTCTTAGAAGGAATGATCTGTGAAGTTAGATGAAGCTTTATTATCATATAGAACAACTTTCAAGACCTCAATAAATATTTTTCCATATAAGATGTTATTCGGGAAATGCTATTATTTTCCTATGGAGTTCTAACACATGTTATATTGGGTAGTTAATGCCTTAAATTTTTATCTTAAGAATGCTGGAGAAATGAGAGTGCTTGAGCTAATTGATTTTGATGAGATTAGGAGAGAGATGTATAGTAATTCTAGGATATAAAACAAGAGGTTTAAAAACATTCATGATTATGTTATTCAAAATAGAGTTTTTAAACTTAGAAATAAGATTATTCTATTTATTTCAATACTTAAGACCTTTCTTGGAAAGTTTCAATCAAAGTGGTTTGGACTATTCACTCTATTCAGAGTGCCTAAGAATGGTGTAGTAGAGATTGTAGAAGAGAATAACAAGCCTATACTTGTTAATAGAGATAGGGTTAAATTATATATTTAAGGACACCTGAAGGGGCGGACTGACATAACTAGGCTTGAAAATTAATTCTTAATAAATTCAAAATAAATAATTAAAATATATTGCTGCATGGGATTCAACCTATGGTTCATACCTTATCTTTACTTTTGTTCTTTTTTTGAATACTGTGTTTCTTTCTCTATTTTTACTGCATTTGTGGTTTTTGTTTTGTTCTTGGTTTTTTGTCATCTTCGATGGAATTCATTGTGTCATTGAAGAAGAAAAATCCCCTCATGTTTTAAATCCATACTATCTACTTGTGAAGGATTTGTTGATTTAGGGAAGTACTTATTCTTTATTTCTGATTTCATTTCTCTAATTCACTTTTACTTTAAAAAAATCATTAATAAAACACTATTACTCATATCAATAGTGATTCATTGACATTCCATTGTACTTCATCCAATATTACTCGGATCAATGGTGATTCATTGACATACCATTGTAGTTGAGACACTATTACACTGTTGTCAGTGATTCACTCAATAGTGAATCACTGATGTGGTAGTAGTGGTGTTTTAGTACGTGTCATAGAAAAAAAAATTATTGATGAGGGAAAATTCTGCTATTTATGTCACTTTGTTGAAACAAAATTATACATCATATGTTTATTTTTTTTAAATTCTATTAACCATGACTCAATGTTTTCAATGAGTCAACATTTCACATTAGTCACTATTACACTTGAGCTACCACATCAGTGACTCTACCTTTGGTTCATCTTCTGTCTTTGCTAAAAAAAATCTGCATGTACCTATATATTGGGAATTCTTCTACACATTCTGTTTCTTCCAGACTCATTACTATATACTTTTTTGTTTCTGGAAATATTACTCTACACATGTCACATTACTCGAATATTTGATTTTAGATCTTCTAAATCTATTCAAAGATTTAAATTAAGTGTGGGGTGATTTCCCATGGCTAGCTATTTATTGAATGGGTGTTTAGCTTTCATTTTTTCTACTTTAATGAAAATCTGACCGAATCAATTTTTGGTACTTGCTACACCCTATTAATTATGTTAGATATGTTTACATGCTACTTTGTGACCTTAATCAAACAATTTCTTTATTTTATTTAATTAAATTTCATGTGAAATTGGGTAATACAAAATGTTTATTGTAGAAAATATTTTGTTTGAACTGCAATGTGACCCTTTACATGTCATTAATTTTCTTAATTGAAAATATGATTTAAACATTAAAATTTTAATTCTTGTCTTCTATACATTTGAATTCAAATATGGGGAAAAAGTTGAGTTTTAAGTGTGGTGGAAGGGTCAAATTACAATGATCTAAGATGTAAATTAATGGAATCTCATCCAATCCTACTACTTATTTAACAATTTTTTAAAAAAAATTAAACTTTTTTAAAAAAAATTCACATTTTTTGCCTCTTTAGGCTTCACACTATATTTAAATTTAGTATTTCTTATAGACAATACCATATTGGTAGTTAACAGTTTCCATGAGTCTGAAAATTGTGGGGATGAATGATTTATAAGTGAATATGATTTTTTAATTTATGAAAAATTAGGTTAGGAGCTATATTGGAGAGTGATATAGGATACCTCTTAGTGGAGTTATGACCATAACATTAGAAACTTGAAGTTCAAACATTATCTTTGGGTAGTAAATTTCTTTTTAATTATTAAAAACAATAATCAACTTAGTGAGCCAATATAAATGTTTTTCATATAGAGCTTTTGAAAACAGAGTAAAATGGGAATTTGGGAACCCATGATGAATCACTGAGACTATAGGAACTGGGTTTGTTTCTATTAACTAAATCCTTATGCACAATAATAAATAAGTGCTTATGCACTATTATTTTCACTTGAAACATGGTTGGAAAAATTTAAATAATCACAAATGAGTTCCTTAACATCAGGGGAATCACAAATTGTTGATGAACTAGATGGAATTAAATTTGTATGGAATAATTTATGTTGTATCAATAAGGTGATTAAAAAAGAAATCAATTTAATTTATCCCTTTTGGAACACAGAGATAGTCAATTTATAAAGTGACTTTGGTTAAGTAATTAATTCCACTAAACTTTTAACATGTTATCATTTCTGAATTTAGGAATCAGATTTTATTTTATGTAATGAATTAATAAGTTTCCTAAATGGGGAAATACTGCCTCAAAATTGAATGATTCTCTGCAATTTAAATTACATAGTAAGTATTTGAAGTTAGGAAATATTTTCGTTGAACGTTTATTTCAAAAGCCGATCTTACAATTTCTTGTCCTTTGTTTTTAAATTGATTGGCCCGCTTCATTTTGAACTAATCATTAAAATCATAAGTATGATTTTAGATAGTTAATTATGAATTGAATTGATTGAGAAAAGTTAATGATTAAGTGAGGGGGAATTTGTGTTGCTCTAAATTCTACAGATTTTCCACATATTTTTATTTTGATTTTAATGATTTTGTTAGTTATTGTGCACTTTTTAATAATTATTTAGAAAATTTTTTTACATAAATTTATTATATAATCAATTTTTATAATTATTATTTTTATTTTTAGCCTTTTGAATTATTTTTATATTTTGTCTTTGTTTTCATGTTCTTAATTTGATTTTAATTTATTTTTTTCATGTCATTATTATTTTAGATTTTTTGGATCATTAATTCAATTTTCTAATTAATTGAATATTGAAATATATTTTTATTCCATTACATTTGAATTATCAATTAGTTTAACATTAATAAATTTTATTAAAGAATGCCATTGTAATTAATAATTTAATTATGTATTCTAAAAGTTTAAATTCCTTTTTAAAAATCCATTTTTTATTTTTATCCATAGTTTTTAATTTTAGTTGAAGTTTTTTTATGTTTTTCATTAATTAATTAATTATTTATTTATTTTTATTACTTATTTTAATTAATTTAAGTTTTTAGTTGAAGTTTCATTTAATTAATTGCTTTAATTTTTTTTTACTGTTAAAAATTTAATTCACTAACAATGATAGTGCATGGTTGTTTCATTAAGTCCTTAATAAACATGAGCTATTGATTCCCATGACCCTCAGATTACTATGTGACACTAATACCCATGAACTACCGACACTGCTCATTGCCTCACTGATGGCTAAGTGACTGATAACATTGATCTACTGATACCCTTGACCTATCAATCCCTCCCACCTACTGATAATAGTAGTTCCCCTTAATCACTGATGCACCAGGTCTCACCGATCCTCTAGCAACCTACTCCCACCATTTCAGCTCGTCCATGAATTACTAAAATGATTTTTGCCTCACCACAATTGTCTCACCAATCTTGATGTCTCACAGACACCATCTCCCCTACCTAACCATGACTTCTATCAGTGACTCGAACTCACCAATCTTCATTAAGATAACGAAAATGCACTATCTTTAGCCACTAGTGCCAAAAAAACAAACTGTTAATACCACCTCAACCCTCCATCGTTGCTCACCAAACTAAGGTCTCACACCACCATCGTCAAACAACTAGTTTCTACCACCACCATAATTGATGAAATACAACAACAAGAATGGAATGAGATCCAAACTCGAACCATATATTCAATACCAAAAATAAAATAACAAAATTTTCATTTCAGATTGGAAATCAATTTCTCCAACTCACCACTCATAACCATTTGTATATACAGCCTAGATATCACTAAGACGAGTTGATTTTCAATTTCAAACCACCAGATCTGAAAACTAATCGTGGAAGTTGTGCCTTCGGATAAAACTGTCGGTCACTATAGATGAAGCCCACAGTACTAGAGGTGGGTCTGTTCAACCCTCCACCTTTCAAAAATATGATGCCATTAGTCTTAAACCATAAAGCCACTACCTAACCAAATCTGATGTACCGACGACCTGATGTTGTCGTCGTCTGAGAATATGATTACTGGCAATGGAGCAACATCACTAGGATCACTAGGATCTTCCAAGTAGCTACTGGTTGTGCTCCTCAATGCTATTGTGAGGGAGGGTAGAGGCTAAAGCTTCCTTGGGAAGGAACTAGACTCCCACCATGGTAGAGCACAACATAAAAGATAATTGTGGGGAGATTGAAGAAAAAAATTAAATTAAAAAATATAAATTAAAAAATCTAATTTAATAATTAAAATAAATATATATATATTCAATAATATTAAAATAAAATATAAAAAATTAATTAAATAATATATATATATAACTAAAAGATTAATAAAATTAATTTATAAAATTAATTATAAAAATAAACTAATTTAATCAATTATATTTAAATAATAATTTCAATACTTTAATACTTATATTAATCAAATCATAATAACTATAATAAAATTATTAATTAAACTAAATAGTAATAATATGTTTTAATAAAATAAATAATTATCATAATTAAATAATAACGTTTCTATCATAAAATAGTAATATTGATAATCTTGTATAGATTTATTAAAGGTTACCTTTTATTTAAACAATTAGATAATTAAATAATTAATAAATAATAATAGTTATAAATATAATAGAATATAATAAATAAAATGACCAATTAAAATATTTATTAAAAATTAATAACAAATAATTATAAATTAGTAATCTATTTTTTAACCTAATTAATTGTACAAGTAAATTTTTATTAAATCCTTATATTTCTTTTAAAAACCAAAATAAACAATATTATATGTTTTTTTTTGTGCATATTTACACCATACCTAGATTCACATCTAAGTAGATCCCCAAAACTATTGTAAATGTAGTTAATAGGTTTTTTAGTATGATATTGATGTCTATGAATGAACGCATGTGTGCAGTTCGAAAGATAAAAACCAACATAAGTTAGTGGAAATTGTTCGTGACTTGCACTAGTTTATGAGGATTTAAAAATAGAACTGTGGTAGAAATAGAGGTATGATTCACTGGATACACTACACATTGGAGACATCACCCTAGAGAACATAGAATCTTCCAGGAGATTCCTCAGAGATCCTTGGAGCTTCTATGGACCTCGTGGTGAAGGAGGAGCAAGGGAAAGACAAGGGTGAGTTCTTTATTTCCTTGTTCCATCTCAAATTCATATATTATAATTGAATGTTTTGGGTTCTTGTTATCAATATGATTCTAGGGTTAATAATTTGAGTTTGGGGGATTTGATTTCTACTAGTGTTTTCATTTGTCATCTTCAATTTATTTTTTTAATGAAGAAGAAAATTAAAATAGAGAATTTGAATGTGATTCTTGAAATTGAGATTGTTTTTTTCACCTCAAGAACATCACTTTAACTCCTTGATCTTTTGGTGAAAAATGTAAAGGATTCATATTTTTCAATCATGAAATTCATTGCTACTGCATTAAATTTGTGAGACATATTGCAACATCTTTAACTTAATATCTTTTATGGTTTGGTTATTCTACATGTGTTGAACTTATAGATTCATCAACTATGTGATTAATCTCTTGGAGAGGGATATTAATTAACTATTTCTTTTGAATTTGTGAACTCAATATCAATAAACTAAAGATGATTTCTTTTTAACCAGTAGTGTAAGATTTCCTATGATACTTTCTTGATAGAATCTACATAGTATTGGTCTCTGTCTTCTACTGACTATTATTTCTACAACTTATCACCATTTCAATTATAAATTTTTCTATTAAAAATTACTGTCTCAATTATTATTTAAAAATAAAGTAATATGTAAATAAAATATTTCTTACCCATTGCTGAAAAGAGTGATAATTGTTTTGAAAATCTCTCCACTCAATATATTGTTTAGACTTCCCTTTGATTAGACCCTACTTTCTATTAGAAAATAGTAGTAGGAAAACTTAAATAATTCAACATTGACATGGTTTTATTGAAAATTGGGTCAACAACCTATCTATGTGAAGATTAAAGACATATGGAATGAAGATATAGAGCTATCAAAGAAGCTGAAATATGATCCTTAGATCAACAATGATTTTGATGTAATGACAATGTTTAGAAATCGTGTATTTTTTCTATCCATGACATATTTTAAGAAGAAGCTATTGGATAAAACCAATAATTCAATATTCTTTATTTATCATAAAAGTATGAAGAGGTATAAATATACAAAAAAAAGTATTTTAGGTTGTGGAAACTAAATAGAGATACAATAGAGTATATATAACAACCCTAACCTTTTAGACACAATTTTACATGATTTTAAAATTTCTAACCATAAAATAAAACCAAGTATCATAAATACAAGTGTATTTGGAATATTAGGTACATAATTAGAAAACATGAAACCGAAATAAAAAATATTTGATTTGATCTCTATAACGAGATCCTAAATTTTATTTAGATATAACATCTGGATAAGATAACCTATGGAATACATGATCAAAAATTTGATCTAAAAATCATAGTAATGGAATATACATAAAAATAAATAATTTCACATGGGTTATAAGGAATAACATGATGACACAAAAAGGTTTGAATAAATATAAAGAATTGTAACATATATTATATAGTATCATGTAATCAATACATCATAGTGTTTTGGGGAAAACATACAACTGGACATAAGCATGAGTCAATGATAACTTCTAAGACCATTTTACATGGTGGATCAAGAGTCAATACTAACTACCAAGATCATTTCACATAGTGAAAAAGTTCCTATATAGGATTCAGGTTTACTCCCTCTTTCAACATGACATCTCATGAGACTAAAAATTACCGAATTCATTATAATCCTATCTAGGTGAACCCATCATAAAATTTTCATTAAAATGTGTTCCACATATAGAACCAAACAGAAGGTGTAAATGTAAGGTTTACCATGGAATGAAGTGAGTATCTTAATCAAGTCATAAGACCTAAACAATGGGTGTATAATAAAGGTGTCCATAAAATAATATAATTTAATAATAAATGGATATTAATAATGAAAAATAGGTATAGAAAATTATAAATGGTGTCCAAATGAATTTAATACATTTTAAAAAAGTCTAATTAATAAACTTTTTAAATGATACCCTTTACTGCGATTTATGTAAAAATTTCAAAGATTCTTTAAAACAGAAAATAAATTATTGTTTTTATAAAACCTAAAATGAAAAAAGATAGATTTTCATAGTAAAATTAATGATTTTATAAAAATAGTGGTGGATAAAATTAGATTTTGGAATATATATGAATGTGGGTAAGAAATTAATAAGTTTTCTATAATCGAGATTTCTTATCGAGAATAATTGAGAGTATAACCTTTTTAAAACATGCATTTCCCCATAAAAGAAGGATTATATAATTATTATACATGAGTTTAGAAAATATAAATTTATTTTCAAGGAAGCATAGAAAAATAAATAATAATTTCATTGGGGTATATTGAGAGAATGTGTAACCTAAAATAAAAATAGAGGTTTGGAGAGAATCCCTAACCTTAGGTTTGAAACTGTACTCCACTTGATCTTAATGTCCTACATAATAAATTTATATCCAGTGATTAATTAATTTATAATCTCTTATATTATTATTTGTTTTATAATAATTTTATTATGTTCATTTATTTCATTTCTATGGGTTATAAAATATAATTTCATGCCTATGGAAGCATATGTTTCCTTAGTTTTCATGATTGGTTAATTAGTATAGAAGTATGCAAAATCATGAAAAATTAGAGTAGTTGGATGGAATTGAAATTAAATTTTATTAATGAACTTAAAAATAGTAAATGGTTTTATGTGTCATTTTTTTCTGGCTTTGAGGATGATTCATTAGATAAAATCTTAATGATAATTATTTAGATTATTTTTTCATTTTTTCAATCATCACGAAGTAGTTCTGTTTTATTAATTGATATTATGTATATATACTACTTCCATAACTTTAATTAATATTTAATACATATACTATAATATTTTTAAAGAATAAAAATAGTTTTAAGACCATCCTTGAAGGCAGAAATGGAAATTGAAAACTAGTCTTCCATGATTGCGATAAATCAACACATCACGGACGATGTTTTCATTTTTAGAACAGGAGAGGAGGGGATGAGAAATGATGATGAGTTATTACATTAAAAAAATAAAATCTTAGTATATAAAATATAATATAGCTATAATGTCACATGGATAAGGAGAGGATGGTAGAGGAAAATAAAAGAAAATTAAAAGAAAATAAATGAAAATAAAATAATATTTTACCTCTTGAATTATATCTCCTTGTAAACCTCTTTGAGGAACATGAGTTTAGTATTTTATTGAGACTAAAAGATCCTAGATGTGGGTTAGATACCCGGGAGGAGTATTGGGATTTTTTACAAAAAAAAATATTCAATTCTTTGGAAAAGTGGGGAGGAAGGGTTATAGTAGAGGAGAGGGGTATTTTTATTCATTATTTTATTATTTTTTCTCAAGAATATTAGTAGTGATGACTACCATGACTAAATATAGAAAATAATTCATTTAGTTTGAAATTAATGGTTCTTACATCATCAATACATTATCCATGACTCAATAATTCATGTATTTCACATAAACCATAAATTACCATATTTCACTATTCAAAAAAATCAAATATTTTAGAAAAATACCAAATATTCAACCTAACCAATTTTCAAAGTGTAGAATTGAAAAATGGACACCATTTTATGAAAATAATTTTATAAATATTATATATTATATTATTAAATAAAATCATCATTTATTATAAAAATATCAATTCTAAAATTATAACTTATTTTATAACACTTTGAAAATTTTATTAAGGTCTCATAAAAAAATAATATAATAATGATAAAAAAAATATTAATTTATGAATCTATTTTAGGAAAATAAATTTTCTTCTAAAACATTATATTTATTATAAAATTTTAAATAAATATTTAGACTTTTCTAAAAATACCAACATTTAATTTATCATTTTTAAAACATTTATTTACTTATACTAAGATATAAATATATCATATTTTTATTTATAACGTACCCAAGTTTTATTTAAATATTTATATGTGAGGTTACTATAATATTGGTAAGATTACAATCGATAATGTTCATATTACTATTCCAATGTTCATTTTAATATTCCATTATTATGGGTTCCTTTTGTTTCAATAAATAATACTTATTTAATTAATTTTTCATTTTTAAAGTTTTTATTTTTTACTCTATGTAACGTTTTTTGATTTCTAATATATAACATAATTATAATTAGGTATATTTCATTGATATAATTATGGTTTGTTATAATATGTTTCTCATTTCATTGTATGACATCATGTTAAATCTAAGAGATCAATGTCTAAGGGGTTGTTACAGCCATTACCAATGCTTGAATGTAAATGGGAAAACATCACCTTGCATTTATAGGTTAGAATCCCTAACACATCAAATGGTAATAATAGTATTTGGGTTGTATTATATTTTCTGAAAAATTCGAAACACATTATTTATATCTAAAAATATTTATCTATTGATTAACTTGGTATATTATATATTAATGAATTGTTATGGGTTCACAGAGTGTCATGTTCTATTGTATCTTATTGAGATCTAAGGATTACCTCTTTTTTTTAGAAAAGTCTTCTGCAAGATGTGGACTTTGATTTTTTGTTTTTGTTTTTGTTATAATAAATATATATATGTCTAGTATGGGAGAAAAATTCAAACCCTATATGACATGTAGAGATCTTTCTCTATTGATTTCAAAGGTTGTTGGTATCAACACCTTCCTTTGTTATAATTTCAATAAAAAATAATTTTAGTCAATAATTTAGATGGAAACTTATGAATCCAACGATGGAAATATGTTTATAACTCTAATAGTTTGTAATGAAATTTAATAAATAATTTTATTTTAAAAATATATATCTAAAGAAATTGAAGATAAGGTTAGAGACCTTCATCTGCATATAAGAGAATCTCAGAGCTAACATGAAATTTATGCTGAAAAGAATCAATTTGATAGGGTGTTCAAATTTAGTAAAAACATATTCCTATGACTATCTAATTGAGATAAGGTTATGGTATTGTGAATTAAGGGAAGATGAAACCTAGATATGTCTGTACCTTTGATATTATTGATCATATTGGGATGTTAACTTATCATTTTTTATCTTCTAGTGAATATATATCATGTTAAAGATGTGATTGATGTATCTCTCATAAATAATTACATATCATCTCATTCACATATACTTAAATCATATATCTTACCACTACATAAATATATCTCTTATGAGGAACCACTTTTTGAGATTTTTGGATAATAGACAGAGAGGTCTACGAAATAAAACCACTCACCAGGGAAATGTTTTAGGGTTAAACCATACATTAAAATATTCTACTGGGAACCTAAAGATGTGATGAGGTAGTATAATCCATAGTTTTTTTATTAGAGTGATGTAATTTTAAGGAAAAATTATTATAATGTGGTAAAATGTAAAACCCATAAATTGTATGATATATTAATATATTTTATTTCATTGATAGATTGCGATACATGAAACCCTTAGTCTAAAAAAAGAAAATATAGTATAACATTATAAACTATACATTAATTTTGGAAGAATGAATATATATTATATTTTTTGAAAATTATTTATAATTGTTTTTATAAAAATCAAATATATTGATAAATAAGTACTCATTTTTAATAAAGTCTTTGTAAGATTCAAAAATAATTTTACCATAATAAAGGTTTTATTTCTATTTGTAAGTAACAAATATTATAACTTTTTTAGAATTTTAAAAAATATATTTTAAAAATTAACTTCATTTTTTAATTCCTCATCCCCAAATTATTTTAGAGTGATATTTTTAGAATCTTATGAAAAGATTGATTTTTGAGTGAATATGTACAAATAAGTTTCTTTATTAAGACATTTATTTTTAGTTTCAAGCATTTAAAAATTATAATTTATTTTAAAATGATTTTATGGTAATATTAGTTCATCAATATTATGAATGATACAATTAATTTTTTAGAATCAATTTTTTTTGGATATTTGAGTCAAAAACTTTTATACTTTATGAAACATTTTGTGTGAAAACATATTTTCATTGCGCATTTCAATTTTAATTTTGAATTAATTCTTACAACTTATATGAATAGAATCATGAAAAACAGATTCTCTATTTGTAATAATTATTTTTAAATTTGGTAAATAGTCTCATTCTGTTTTTGTTCATCCTAAATAGTAACTATTGTAAATATTTCTCACCTAAGTAAGGATAAAATGCTTAAAATAGAGTTAAAACAATGTGATAAGGTCTCAAAATTAAAAAAATAATTTATTTCATATCATGGTGGAATTCAACCATATAATAACAAAACATGAATATATGATATTTTTCCCAATTTTCACTTGATAATGAAATTTATATTATTTAAATTTTATGTAAATTCCAAAATATCAGTCTGTTAAGTTTAATATCTCTAAAAGTGTTGCATTATGATAAAAAGGGATCAGTTTAGTTAAAAATATTTATTTTTAATATAAATTAATTTTTTTTATCATGTTAATTTATATTTAAATTATTTAATTGAAGAATTACATTCAAATCATACATTATTTCGACACTCCGTTTGTGAAATTAGTTGATAAATCATGTAAATGATTTCAATTACTGTAAATTAAAAATGCATGGATGAGTAATAGTTCCCCATGAATATTTTACACGAATAAAGTTTTTTATTGTTTTCTTGGATGTTTTATATTAAAATTCAATTACGATATTGATAAATTTAATGTCAAATTATGTAAATTGATTCAAAATTTAAATTGAATATATTTTATTAAAAAAACTAATATATTATTAAATTATTTAAAAATATTAATAATAATTAAATAGGGTAATTATGATGTTAAATGGTCTAAAATTCCCTCATGTTTCTATTTATCATGATAGTTTTCCTTATATGTAAAACAATTTCCCTTTAAGATTGAAAAATTAGTTATCACAGTAAAGGATATAAGTGGTTAGAAAAGGGTACAAAAAAGTTATTATTTATAAAATGTCACCATAATCCATCTAAATTTCAATGAATATTGATATTTCAATTGAATTATCTTTTTATATTATTTCAATTTTATTTGGAATCATTATACATAAAAATAAATTAATTAAATTTAAATATTTTAAGTAATTCCAAGTGTGTCATTTCCATTCATTACAAAAGGATACCCCACCACTATGTTCGTTACACAACATTGATCAATGTATCAAGAAAAAACACTATATAATTATCTTAAAATATTACCTAGAGTCTAATAATATGTGTTTGATTTCATAAAATATCATTCCAATGATCCCTAATAATGGATTTGAAGGAGGCCAATCGAAGTAGAGGTAATAATAATTCCTGATCTCTTTTAACTCATTTATTTTTATACCACCTCTAAATATATGGAATTTATCATAAATTTTTATAAGTATAATAATACACTAAAAGTTTTTTATTGTACTTAAACAACCATCATTCACCCTCTTTCCCATCATATGGGAACTAATAGTATCACTCATTCGTATGGGTGGACTATAACCTCCACATAGCGATACAACTCATTTTTCTTCACAATATTTTTGGGATGGTTATTATAATAGATTAAATTTTTATAAATTATATTTATGAAATTATTATAATTATTTAACGATCATATCATATCTACCTTCTTACCTTCTAGAATATTGGAAAATGATGATGTTTCTCATTTGTACATGTGGACTACCTCATCCACTAAGCGATGAAATTCTTTTGTCATTTCCATTTTACATGGATAGTAATAAGGATAGATTTCAAAAATATATGATATATATGATATCATAATGATTTTGTAAATGCAAATTATTATTTACCTATCTTTCACTCCATCCATCAAAAATTGAAAATAGTGTTCATACGTATGTACAACCTACCATGTTTATAAACCCTTTAGTTTATTTTTCTATCTCTTTATTTTATTGATGAACATATATATATAATAAATATATATGATATATATATCATGAGTAATATTCTTGAGATTATGGAACCATGATAAATGTATGAGAACATGAACTAACTAAAAGAAATTCCCATGAAAAATGAATTAGTTAACATATAAAAAGAGCGATTTTAGTAGGGAAATATTAATAACATTGGTTAGAAATGTAATAAGTATATTTTATATGATATTTATATGATATAAATATATTTTTTAAAGATTTATAATAATGTTTAATCTATTAGTCATGTTTTTTTTCACTTTTTATCAATAATAACTTGATGTAATAGATTTTTTACACTTTTATTTTTGGGAGACACATGCCATATTCACCACATGTTTCTTTTATGTGATTGATAAAGTAACAATGAAGGTATTTGATGATGAGTTACATGAATAATATAGGTATTTATATATCCATATATGTTTTTTATTAGTATTTTATTTTAAGGTTACCAATGTGTTAAGGGATTTATGTTACAATATCATTTTTACTAGGATTGTTAATGATCTAGTTTATGATGAAAAAATTTAATGATATCACATTGAAAAATACCTTGAATTTTCTCCTTCTACAGTTATTTCTATATATTAAATTTTTTCCTTTCATTTTCATTTATTTATGATACAAAAATAATATTTTAATGAAAAATTTAATTCTATCTCCATTTTAAAATAATTTTTCATCCATGTCCATGTTTTTTAAATTGTTTTAATTAATGTTTTTAATATTATGCTATGATGGTTTTAAGTCATTCTTAACCATTATTTAATTTTTTTTAAAATGGTTTAAAATTAATATTCATGATATTTTTTGAATAAGGATTTTTTATAACCACTCAATGCTTGGAATCATCCTTTAAAAGTTTTTAATCTTTTTTTCAATGAAACTTTTGTATTTAATATTTGGTAATTATTTTATTTAAAATATGTTATTTAAAATTGAAATGGAAAATTTTCTCATGAATCATCATAAGTGATCTTTCAAAATAAATTTTCATCTAATATTTCATATTTGGATGACACATAAGCATTAATCAGGATATGATCCATTAAATCCATCTATAATATTTATATTGGTGGTTTATGATTATGATGAAAATATTTATATAAAACCCCTTTATTTTCCATGGGTTATTTTGTGATGAAATGTTGAAATATTTATAAAACACATTTCCTTTCCACAAGTTGTGATTTGATGAACACTATTGTAATTGTGTCCTATACCAACACCTCTATCCCAACAATTTCATTAAAACATTGGTAAAATGTTATCTAAATGTGGTATTTGCAAAGGTTTCTGAAAACAATTTGGGATACAATAAATTTATCAGCTCTATTCTAATGGTTTCCTTGAAATTTTTGGATAGTCTCCCTTTTGTTTAGATTTCCCAATGGATTTTTAAATCATTGGGATACACTATATATACCAATTGTTTTTAAAACTATTGGGAATGTTTTCCCCTAAATCCCGAGCAGGCATAAAGTCCTCTCTACTCAATTTCTTCCCTAAATACAAGATACATCTACCGTAACCAAACTTCTTCAACTGATCCATATTCAATCAAATTAATATTTTTCTTCTATAATTCAAATATTTATGTGGTACATTTTTTTTCTGCATCTGTTTTTTTGTTTTCTATTTTGATTTGGCCGAAAGGAGAGGTCTGTGTGGTCATTATTCCATGGATCAATCAATGTATGCATCATCGCTTTAGGGAATGTACACACAATATATGACTTGGTATAAGGGTTGAAATGGTATGTATAAGGATTCACACGGTTTCTATGATAATCTAGGGTTCTAGGAATGTACACACAATACAAGACTTAGATATCCATGTAAATATACATGGGAAATACCTTATGGTGCAAGGTATGTTTGGAAAAATGGGGTGCTGGAACTGGACCATTGGCACATGGCTTTGTATAATGGGTGATGTGTTGGCCCTACTATAAGGTGGGTAGTAATTAGCTAAACCCAAACACTTTCATCCCTGAAATACCGGGTTACATGGAACGTGTTCCTTCTTGATACATGGAGTGTAATAAATTATTTTATAAAACCTGAAGTATTTTGACACACAGATTACATATATATGATTTTCACCACTTTCTTCACTATTTTACCACTAATAATATTTGTATTTTATGGGGTTAGTGATTTTGAAATATTGATTTCTAAGGGTGGGGGAGTGGGCTATCCAGGGGTTGGGCTGTCTATGTAGGATTAATATCCATGGCCCCTTAAATTTAAGAATGAATCAATTAATTGGTTTTCAAACAATAATTATAATTTAATTTGTAGGGTCTGATTTATAATAAATATATTGAAAAATTGACACATTCCAATCAAATAATGATGTGATAACAGGATGTGATGCTTAATCGAATAGATGAATTATTTTATAAACAATGTCATGATTTTATAATAAAACCCCTCTAATGAGGTTCATTGACTTATACTCTATAAATTGATGATTACTTATTTATATTATTCTTGGTCTATGTTTTAGAGTTATTTTATGCCTTCATGTTAGAGTTAAATAAGTGGAATGTTATTCATGGTCTCTCTTGTTATTCTTAAATGGTGTTTCACCTTTGTATATATGTTTTAAATGACCCTAGTCACCTCCTAAGTGAATGTACTTGTTTTTAAATTATAATTAACCATGTAGGTGATTTCCCCTTTCCCCAATGATATTTTGTAAATGACCCATAGAGCCTTATATATTGAATTTTTTATGTTTTGTTAAATTGAATGGGTTGTTTTGAATGAAATGGATAATGTGTGATGGTTTTTCATTCTTAATTAATAAAATGATTTTAAATAAAATTACCCTAAGGGGGATGGGGGTAGGTGTTGTCTAGTGGGGGGGGTCTAGATGGGGGGTGGGGGTTGTCTAGGGGGTTGGGGGCTGCAGGGGGTAGGGGGCTTTAGGGGTGTGGGGGAGGGGGCATGGGCTATCCAAGGAGGAGTGTGGGCTGTCCAGGGGGGATGTCCAGGTGGGGGAGGGGTGTGGGTTGTCCAGGGGTGGACTCTCCAAGAGGTGGGGGTGGGTTGTTCACGTGGGGGAGGGGGTTTGGGATCTCAAGTGAGGGGGGTGGATATCCACGCGTGGGTTGGGTGGGAGGGTTGTCCAGGTGGGGTGAGGGGGGATATCCAGGTGGGGTGGGGGTGTCTTGGTTGGGGTGGTGGTGGGTTGTCCAGGTGGGGTGATGGTGCTTTCCATGTGGAGGGGGGGTTCTAGGGGGCTGTAGGGGGTAGGGGTTGCAAGGGTGTGGGGGGGGGGGGGGGGCGGTGTGGGGTGTCCAGGTGGCGGAGGGGGTGTGGGTTTTCAAGCGGTTGGGGTGAGTTGTCCAAGTGGGGGAGGTGTGTAGATTGTCCAGGGAGGAGGGGGTCTATCTAGGTGGGGTGGGGCATATCCATGTGGGGGGGGGGGGCTTTCCAGGGGGCTGTAGGGGGGTAGGAGGCTGCAAGGGTTTGGGGTGGGGGTTGGCTCTCTAAGGAGGGGTTTGGAATGTTCACTCTAATAATCTACAAAACAAATAGGAATCAGATATAACCAATGTATAGCTTCTTTCACACGTTAATAATTTTCATAATGTTCCATACCAACAATCACTCTTACCCTTCCATGAAGAAGTGATATTTGTAATGAAATATCACTCAGGTTCCTATCCACTATCCATATTGATTTCATACAAATTTAACATTCGTACAACTCCATATCACTTAATGATATAAAAAGGCTCATACTCCTAGGAGTAGTGTCCCATCAAATCCCATACCTTTATGGATATCTAAAATGGGGTTAGATTATCCCATTTGGAATATAAACTTCAATTTCATCATTTGAAATATCCATGTACATGGAATCATGCTTCCTTTCCCCTTCTAACCTTCATATTATGACCTCAAACTCCTCTTAGTTCCATTTAATCTTTCTTAGATCATGATCCACATGTATTACCACGATGTTTCAATACCTGAGGAAATTTTTACCATCATTTTCAGATTATATTTCCCATTTATTCAGAATATATATTATTAATATCACTCAATTAATCTACTAAAATATAAATTTTCTTTGAACTAAAGTTTACTCGACTTCTGAGTAATTCGCCTCTACAAGTGTACATGATCTTGTACACTCATGTATAGTTCTTCAAATATATTTTGTTATAAATATAGTATTTTTTCTTTTATATTATTATTCTCATATAGAGTAGTGTGTATGTTATGGTTTCATATAAAGTGAACAATTCATGTTTACTTAAACATTTTTTTGAAACTTCAATATTATTGAATTGATTTTGATGACATGACTTATAATTTTTTTTATAGAATAGATATAAGTTGGATTTATGGAACTGATCGGATCTCAAGTGATTTTCAAAAAAATTGAGATATTTTGAGAATTTTCATTTCAAAATTCTTTAGATAGTGGTCACATACACTTACCATGTTATAATTGTGTTAGAAGAACTTGGTTGAGCCATGAAGAAGTCATATAGCACATAACCAAATATAGTTTTCAAGAAAACTACTATGATTGGTATCAAAGTGGGAAGGAAATGAAATCTCAAATTGTTGATGATCCAAATGAGAGGCTTGGATTGAAGAATTTTTTATATGACTGGTTTTTTTATTCGTCATCTAGAAAAAGAAAGGATTCCAACCCACGAGAACATTGATATGAGCACACATTATGTGTCTAATGATGATGATGATGTTGTTAGGGTGAAAAAATTGAATGATGCTACCATGACTCTAGTATATCGACAATGAGGTAAAATGAAAAAAAATTAATTTTTAATCATATTGTTTCATCGAAAACTATTTATGATATTTCAAATACTACCATCGATAACATTTTTACCTTCTTAGATGACTTACTTCTATAGGATGCTGAAATTCCCAAAAACCACTATATGGAATGGAATTTAGTTGAGGAACGCTGATTTTCAAGAAACAAAATTCATGCTTTCCCGAAAGATTGATGTTTATTCTAGGAGGAAATTGTTGAAAACAATTATTTTATAAAATGTGGCACATCCCACTAGAAGCCAAAAGTTGATGGAACACCATCCCATGTGCCACAAAAAGTAATGATTCACTTTCCATTGATCCAAAACTCCAGTATATTTTTATGTCTGATGAAATATCAATAAAAATTCTATGGAATTATACTAAGAGAAATAAGACTAATGATAATTTGGTGCACCCTATATATGGACTTCCATGGCAGCAATTTGATTCCCTATATGCTAATTTTGTAGTGGACATACATAATGTGAGGATGATTCTTTCATGTGATATTTTTAATATGTTTTTAAAATTTCTTACTTTGCACAGCACATGGATTATTTTTACACACATTATAACCTTCCCCTATGGTTATGTATGAAAAAACATTCACTTTCTTGAGTATACTCATATATGGCCCTTCTGATCCCAACAATGATATAGATGTACACATGTAACCTCTAATAAAGGGTCTCAAATTTCTTTGGAATGTGGGTGTGTGCACATACGATGTATATTGAAAAAAAAAAATCATATGCATTTTTCACTTATGTGGATGGTTATAATTTTACTAATTATGCAATGATGTCTGAATAGAGCACGAAGGGAAAACTATAATGTCCTATTTGTATGAAGAATACACGATTTAGAAGACTAAAACATCATTGTAGTTTCAGTTTTATGGGACATCAACAATTCTTTCCAATGGACCATCCATACAGAAATAATCGTCAAAGATTTGACAATACCATAGAGGATAAAATGATCCACCTATGCGTATTGTCTGTAACTAATGTTCTTAATTAATTGAAATATTTAGTTTTTTATTCATGAAGGATCAAATGAAATCTATAATGAGAAATAATGTTTCCACTAAAACCTACTACAATTTATAGAAGAGGAGTATCTTCTTTGATTTTCCTTATTGTTCATCCAATTTGTTACATCATTGTTTAGATGTGATTCACATTGAAAAAAAATGTATGTGAAATATTCCTTTTGATTCTTCTAAATGTTAAGGGAAAGACAAAAGATGATTTAAAGTCTCAGCATGACTTGGTGGATTGGTGTATTAGACCAGAATTGCATCATGTGCGTATCAGTTAAAATAAATGGAAAGTTCCATGTGATTATTATGTGATGACACCAATAGAAAAAAAATTATGTAAGTACTAGAGAATATTAATGTTCCAGATGGCTATTCAAGCAACATATCTGAAATGGGTCAATAGAAGATATTTGAAGCTAAAATATTTAAAGACACAATATTATCACGTCCTTCTACATGATTTAATTCCAATAGAAATCCATCATCTTTTTTCCAATAAGGTGTTTGTGGATGTTATTCAATTTTCCCATTTGTTTCGAGATATTTGTGCTAATAATTTTTCCAAGTATTTCTTGCAAAAAATGCTCTAATATTCCCCATTATTTTTTGTGTGAGTTAGAAAAAAATATTTCCTCCATAATTTTTCACATGCATGATGCATCTGAATATCGATATTTCAACTAAAATACTTCTTTGAGAACCTTTTTCTTTTCATTGGATGTATCCAACTGAAATAAATATGTAAATATTAAATTCTTATGTCTGAAATAGGGATCACCCCAAAGGTTCTATCGTGAACGGTTACTTTGCTTCAGATGTGTAGAATTATTAATTATGTATTTTTCTGATCTTACTACAAGAATGTACAAACCAATGAGAATTGAAGAATAATAGCATGAGAAAATTGAACCCATTTTTCTAAAACATACTCAAATAAGAAGAATTCCTAGATCATATACATTGATGATATTAAGCCTTGAAGAGTGGGAGAATGACGCATCACACAGTTTTGTTCAGCTATGATTTTTTCGGTGACTACCTCATGTATGTAAATTGTATATGTATATCTTACATATATATATGTTAAACTATTCTTATTTTTTATCTATAGGGAAAATAATGTAATGATAAATAGAAATAGTCATTCTTTATCTTTGATACGAAGGGAGAGTTTTCATAAAAAAAGAGTTTTTTGCTTGGTTAAAATTGAAGGTATAATATTAC
The DNA here is from genome assembly GCA_963277665.1 of Viscum album. NCBI lineage: Eukaryota > Viridiplantae > Streptophyta > Magnoliopsida > Santalales > Viscaceae > Viscum > Viscum album. The sequence goes on along the minus strand of OY728129.1, from coordinate 744,347,115 downwards.
TATTTAAAACAATTAAATAAATATTTAATTAATTTTAATATTCATTTATATTTTATGTATTTTTGTTTTCCTGCTAACTTTGTCTCTGAAGAAATGAGATCTTTGTCTTTTAGTCCTAATATCATCGTTGGTGACCTAAATTCAATTGTTATCAATAGGTATAGATTTAATATCACTAAATGAATAAAGAACATGATAACACAATGTGATGGTGTTATGGTTACTGCCACAATAGACTTTTATGCCAGTGAATCAGATAGTAGAACATTATTTGAAAATGTATGTTATTATGGAGTCTTTGAAAAAATAATAATATTGGATTATTACACTCATGGACCAGTCACAATGATGAAATGTTAGTGGTTTGATTCAATAACAATGAAGGGAACATTTATTGATGATTGTGCATTTTATGTAATTGATATGACTCACACTCTTGCTACTTATGAACCATATGACTTATAATCTATGGCGAAACAAGTTCTTTACGTCTAATACCATCTTCAACCTGAATTTTGTGTCATTATTGAAGTAATTCCAAGACGTATTTTTTATGAGGTGATGTTGGAATTAACAAAATCCTTAATTCCATTGGAAATGATCCATTTATTACTTTTGATGACTCCAATAGCTCAATTGTGAGAGTTAACTATGAACCTAAAGTTGTGGTGGGAAATATATATAATCATTCATCTATGTTCTCAATTAGTTTGGTTTAGCTCGACTTGGTTCGTTAAGGTTGGTACTATTCAAATTTATTTAATATTGATTATAGATATATTGTATCCAACTTGAACATTATGTGAATTTTCAATGTTTGTTGGTTGAAATTTTATTTGAATTTTATTTTCCTATTTGGAATTGAACTCTATTCAAACCTACAGAACCAATATTTTTAAAATGGTGAAAATTTCAATGAATTATTGACCATGTATAAAATTAGTATAAATTTAAGACCTCCATTTACATTTCACCAGATAATAAACATGATGGTTTGGCTTCTTCTGCAAAACTTTTATAGAAACGTTCATCATCTACCTGGGTTAAAGAAATTAAAATTTTCATTAATATCAACAATTTCTTTAATAGACTGATGACACTTAGTAAATAACAATCCTACTCAAAATTAAATTTCTTTATTACATCTTGTATGATTTATTGAACTCGTTGTATATCTATTCTATATCACATAAAAAATGGATAGTTAAATTATCGATGAATCCCCTTATTCCCTCTCATATATTTTTGTTTTTGGGTATCACATTAGTTATCCTTTTCAAATTACTTCCATATTTGTTTTCAAATGCAGTAAATGAAACCAATTGAAGAGAGGATACATAAAAAGATGATGGACAACAATAATTTCAGGGATGATATGGGATTTCAACCATTAGTTCCTATAGTGAGTATTTTATTTCAAATATATATTTAAATAATATATAAAGTATTTTTATTAATTTTTTTTAAACATTTTTGCAGGATCCACCTCTTAGGTGACAATTATTTGATGAGAAGCCTAGTAGTTGTCCTAGTACTCAGGGTGTCCATATGAGAGGTGGTACGAGAGGAAGGGGATCTGGTCGGTATACCCAATTAGACACTGCCCCTCTGACAAACACACCATCTATCCCACATTATGATCCTGCTGTGTTGTTAGGGACACACGAGATATTTTGGCCTCCCATGTTTTCATCACCCTTTACATATGAGTTTCTTCACCGGTCTTTACCATATCTAATGATGATTCCCACTCCCCATCTAGCATTCGGCCAACCATATGTGTCGTCTTCTTTTACTTCTACTCCCTTCTCTCCAATATTCTATATTCAATCTTCTTAAACTCTTGATTCTCCAGATTCTATCCCTACGAAGCATACATTAGGACCCTCTCCACCTATTTAGGGTGTTCCTTCAGTTTTTGCGGATCCAATGGTTCCCATTGATCAGATTTACATAGGTATATTTATTGAACCCTAACAAATTTTTATACCATTATTTATTTTCATTATAACTTGTATTGATAAAAAATGTGTTTTTCATTCATAAAAGATATATATTTCCTGATAGGAGGCGTGGGTGGGGGCGTACATGCATGAATGAGGTGTGGAACCACTAGACATAGTTGATGGTTCACTAAAATGAAGAGAGTAAAATTACTGAAAAAACAAGGCACCAATGTTGGATTTTTTTGCGATGCTTTCCAAACTCCCTGAAATCATTCATGTTACCCACTCTCATATAGACAGTTTCCAAATGAAGTCAAGGATAATTCTTGGATAGATATATGGGTATAAAAATATATTGTATTTAATGCAATATATTATTTTTTTATTTATATAAATTAATATTTTGGTGTCAGATTAGTTTTAATTTTCTCGATGGTGAGGGTGCATGACCAGAACGTCTAAAGGATTTAGGCGAGATTTAGAGAGCCTATATGAATAATTTTTTTATTGGATGGAATTATAGATTTGGAATAGAGTTAGATGTGATACCTTTCATGGATGGTTTTGTGATAGTACAATATCATCACATGATTACTCATTGGACAAATATCTAGTTTAAGGTAGTAATCATGTTTGAGGTATTTAAATGAAAATTTTCATTCATTAATAATATCTTTTGAAATATTGAATTTTATTTAGTAATAATCTTAAAGAAATAAAAAAACATTGATGATAAAAAATACCTCCACACATTGGGTCGTATTACGATGCCAGATCATGAGAGAAAGCAGGTATGACAGTTGTTTATAATTTTTCTTTATGACTGTCCCTTTATATTGTTTCCTCTATAATTTATTCTATTGTGAATGTTGTTATAAAATTTTAGTTATGAAAATAAATATTGGAAACCTATTTTTAATTATGGTTTCCTACATTCAATGTCATTTTAGAAGAAATCATTTAATATTGAAGCAAATGCGCCTCGAGGAAAACTATTTTTCTCGAGTATAAGGAAGAAAGATGGAAGTGTAGTTAATAACTTGACTCAGCAAAAGATTTTAAGTTTTACATTGTTGATTTCAAATTTTAATATATATTTTTTAACTTAATAATATATTTATATTTGTAATAGGTTTATTTAAAGGCCAATGATGCCCATGAACCTGACAATTTTGGGCTAAATGATCACATACATCAAGTGTTGGGAGATGGGCACCCTGGAAAAGTACGATGCCGACCTGGGAAGAGTATAGTTCCGAAAAGGTATTGTCCCTCCTCTAGTATGAGTTTTAGTGACAACGAGTTCTAGCATGTTATGGTATGGTTAGAACAGGATAAAAAAGGGCCATAGAGACAGCATAATAGTCTGCTAGGGTATATGAAACCGATGGAAGTTTTACGTCTAACACATCCACTAGAGGCCAGCATAGCTTGTGATGAATATATATCTTTGATGATTTCTATATATGGTGATCCAAGTGTCATTTCTATTGGTGTTCGAGATGATGGAAAGGAGGATGTCGAGGCAGAGGAGGAGGGTGAGGAGGAGGGTGAGGCGAAGTATAATGGTGAGGAGGAAGGTGTTTAGGAGGTCGGGGATGATGATGGGGATGACGATGAGGATGGGGATAAGGCTGATGATGACAATGATGATAGAGATGGTGGTCAGGGAAAAATTTATCCATTACATTTTTGACTTATAATAGTTACCTTTTATGTTTGATGATTGGTTGACCTTAAATATACATGTGATTGGGTAGGTCAAATTATCATTATTTTTTTATCTATAATTAATAAAAGATGACTTGATGATTTTTGGTGACTGGATATATGTGTGACTGATTAACCCCTCCCCTGGAAACTCCCAACCCCATTGGACATTCCCAAACCCCTTGGACAGCCCCCACCCTTGGACATCCCCACCCCTAGACCCCCCACCCCCTGGACACCCCACCCCCTAGACACCCCCACCCACCTGGACACCCCCATCCCCCACCCCCTTAGACAGCCCCCTAGACACCACCCCCACCCCCTGGACTCCCCCTAACTCCCTTGGATGTCCCCCACCCCCTAGAAACCCCACCCCTTGGACCCCCCCCCCATGGACAGCCCCCTCATAGATAGCCACCTGGACACCCCCACACCCCCAAGACACCCCTTGGACACCCCACCCCCTCGGACAACCCCTACCCCCTAGGACACCCCACCTCTAGACACCCTCACCCCCTTGGAAAGCCCCCCACCCCCTAGACACCCCCACCCCTTAGACACCCCACCCCCTTGGACAACCCCCACACCACCCTGGACACCCCTTGGACCCCCACCCCCTTGGACAACCACCCCACCCTTGGGAACCCCCCCCCCCCCCATGGAAATCCCCCCACCCACCACCCTTGGACACCCCCACCCCCATGGAAATCCCCCACCCCCCTGGATAGCCCCCCACCCCATGCACACCCCTGCACCCTTGGATATCCCCCACCCCCTGGACACCCCACCCCCATGGACAAACACCACACCCTCTGGACACCCCCACCCCTAGACACCCCCACCCTGTTGAACGCCCCCAACCCCTTGGATAACCCCCACCCCATGGACACCCCTCACCCCCTGTATACCGCCACCCCTAGACACCCCCACCCGACCCCCTTGGACAACCCCCTCATATCAAATAAGATCCCCAACTATCATATAGAGGATATTGATGGAGTACATAGAGCCCATAATCATAGGAGTACAGTTCTAAGGGTGTTGGGTATTTTTTGGTTTTTCTGTTTTGGTTTAAGTGTGATTATGTAGATTGTATCTATGAGTGTTTTTTAATTCTATACATTGTATTGTGGTTATGAGTGTTTTTATTAATTCTATATTGTTCGGGTGTTAAATAACTATTTTATATTTTCTTTATTCTATTTTTAGGTGTTAATTCTATATATTATAGAGGAAAGGAAATTGGAGATGTTGGTTTCTATGTAATTGGGTGCAGGGTAAGATTTCTTTGTAATCTTGTACAAGGTTTGCAAGAGGGAAGGATTCTATGTAAAATCATGGAGTACAATATACCCATGGTTTAAAAACCAATGGTATAACATCTAAATAAATTCTTCTATACCAATGGTTTTAGCTGAACCGTTGGTAAAACACTATACCAAAAGTTCACAAACCGTTGGTGTATAGGTTTTAAATATAATATATACCAATGGTTCTACAAAAAACTATTGGTAAACCTATATACCAACGGTTTGTAAACCATTGGTATAGGTTATAGATTATAAAACATTGGTAATTCTATATTGCAGTAGTTGCCCAAACCTATAGGGAAATTGGATTTTTTACGGGTCTAAGCCAACAGTTTGCCTGTAAGCATTAGTATATGGCTATCCCCATGCCTTCTCACCCAATTGTTTTCCAAACCATTGGTATAACATATACCTACAATTTTCCATCCTATACCAATGATTTTAAACCATTTACATAGCCTTGGTTTATTTTAGTGGAATGTTTTATGAACATATGTAATACATATATAGAATTTTCATTATCTATATAGTGGGTTAATAATTGTATAGATATTTAATGAATTGGGTAAATATTTTTATCTCATAAGTTAATATGGACTAGAATGGGGAGATAACCTAGTTTTGTAAGGGTCTTCGTTCACTATGATTGTATTCAGTGTGAACCTTTTATATGGATAATATGGAATAGAAAGTTAATGAAATAAATTATGATTGTATTGGAAGTGATAATTGACTACAGAAATAAAATTATAGTAATATTTTTATTCCAAAAACTTATGTCTCCTTAATGTTCTTCTCTCATTGCTCAGGAACATTGATTCATTTATGATTCATGTCTTATGAACTGCCATGCATTATTCCATGATTCTTTCATTCGATCTATGATATTTTAGGAATGGTATAAAATGTTATGATAATGTTCTAATACCACTATGATCATATTATACTTAATTGGTCATTAATATCCTCATTGATTACCCCTACTAAGTATATAAGGTAGCCTTATCTTATGTTTCCATTCCCCATGATATAAAGAAAGAATTTATGTTTGAGATATCTACAAAGGGTGTTTGTTGTTATGAAATGTGTTGGAAATAATGAATATATCTTAAGAAAAAGTGGTGTATGTATTGAAGATTCCAGAGGCACTTGACCTACATGATTATAGCATGGATCATAACGATTTTTATTGAATATTCATTTCATATGATGTAATGTTTATGTATGAAAATCACATGTCACTACATCTATGGTAAGGACAAGTGTTTTTAGTGATGATCATCTAGAATTGGTATGACTATTGGTCTCAAGTGAAATTCGTTTTAGTGAGGATGAAGTCACGCTAATTAAGTTATATCCAAAATGATGGTAATGGATTTAGTTTTGGCAAGGACTTTTTTTGGAAATGTTAGTGTATAGAGGATTCAGAATAGACAATGGGTGCACATACGTTGTTTTTAATAATTAGGAACAATGGAGTTCACTAATGCTAGATTAGTGTTATCCCTTATGATTAGGTGTGGGAAGTTGGATACCTCATCGAGAACATTAATTAAACGTGTGTATGGGGTTCCTATATTCAATTAAAATAGAGTAAATTCTGATGTAGTGAAATTAAGTGTTATGAGATAAGCCCAATTATGGGGAGAAACATAGGTGGGGTGATTATTAAAAAATGATGTGAACATGTCTTATGATGAATGAGCTTGGGTAAAAACTATTATTATGTTTACATAATGGATATGATAATATTATCATTTACTGATGGCTTCATATCCATAAACAATAGGTTAAACATTAGAGTTACAACTAACCTTTTGAATTGGAATATGGCTATTTGAAGCGTTTCTTATGAATAAATGGGTTATGATATTCGATATGGAGAATATAGAGACATATCTAGGATGATAAGTATTATAGTATGGATTTTTAATGCTTAATGTTCATATGGATGGTTTTAAATTTCAAGGAATGTTAAATTTCCAATTTTTGACAAAAAAAAAATTCGACATGGATTCAAGATCAAACTCTGGGAGTTAAATTTTTTTCAAAGGGGTGTTTTAGACATGTTGGGAGGATCATGAGTTATTTGATATGATCAAAGGATACATGGGAGAGGAATGGTAGCTTTGTCAGACATTTCTATATAATAGGTACCATTCATCTAGTACATAGACCTAGTAGGCTACTGGACTCCACTTTCCCAATGGTGGCCCCTTTAAAAGGTTATTTTACCCCTTTTACTCCTCGAGTTTTACTTGGGGAAACCCCTTATTTTAACCCTGCCATTACGACATAGATAATGGGGTATCTCCCATTTCCCTTTGTTGTTTTCCCTTGCTTCATGGGTGTTTTTATTGATAGTTTTTAAAGATCTAAAGTGTATTTTTATCTCCATTAACCTTTATTATCTTCCCCTAATTATTGTTTTAATTTTCCTCTCATCTATCTAGGTTTTGATTAGTGATTCAACTAAGCAATGGTGGAATCATCCAATTCTCAAGGGGATTCCATGAATCCTATGATAAGAGAGTCCCGAGACAATATCTATTCGGGGTTCCACATGTTTTTGACAAGGTATGTTATCCTTTTGGTTTTTCATGATATCTTCCTAATTTCAAAAAAAAATGGTAATTGAAAAAATGTAGTGGTTTGGGTTATGTCTCAATGATGGTTCATGAGTGTGTTGGAGTTCTCTAAAACCTATTTTCTCCATGAACCAGTGATCATTATTTATTTGTTAGTTTTCCAACATTATTAAATGTGGGAATTGTGTCAATTTATTTATTTTAAATATTATAATAAATTAATTAGTGACCCTTGTCATGGGATATGATGTTAGGTGGTCGGAATGAGTTTGGGTAATCATAGAAAGAGCTCAGCGAACCAAAAAAGAGTGTCTGTTACATAAAACATTTAATTAGAAATCATCATATAAAGTTTGAGTTCCCTATACATGTATGTTTACCTTTTTTATGTTCTTTATTATTCTGTTGGGTGTTTATACCAACTCATTATTTAATTTACCAATTTCAATTAACTTATTAGTGTTGATAAATACCAAATAAAACACTATATAATTAAAGAATAAAACCTGGCTAAATTGATGGTTGTGAAATGGAACATCAAAATAATAAATAATTGTTAATGTAATTTCCCTTTTTAATTGAATCAACCCCAATGTGAGAGTAATCATGGTTTGTAATGTGTGTTTTATATATTGTCTCGGTGTTGATGAAGCAAACATATGACAGGGTAGTTTGTTTTAAATTGGAAAAATGTATTGATTTTAGACATATTTTTTCAAATGGTCTCAATATATTATAATTAAAATTTGATTTGGAATTTAAATTTTGTTTCGGATTTGATATTGAAATGTAAAATTATATTTAGGAAAAAGCTAAAATAAATGTAAATTTGTTTTGGTTTGAAATGAAAATGGGAAATGAACATGATGGCATGAGATTTCTATTTTGTAATTTTGTTTGAGATTTTCTATTAGAAAACTAAGGGATGTTTTTTTATTGTTAAATTGAATAATTTTTCTATTTAATTATTTTGGTAATTGGTTTGGGAAATGATTATAGAATTTTAAAAAACAAAATCATCATTGTTCCTTTTTATACTTCAATTTTGATTTCGATTATTTTATAATTTTGTTTTACTATACTTTTTGTGGTTAACATGGGGTGGACATGGAACCTAGCGAAAAAATGAATTATTGTTAATTTTGGGTGGAAAAGGCCCTTGAGGGTGTAAATCTCTCAGGATGGGTTTATTACCACTAGATGATGGTTTGGATTCGGAATGGGTATATTACCCCTAGTTGGGAGTGGGATGGATCACACAATCATTAAAATATTATTAGATATCCCTTGAAACTAGGTTATATAGGTTTTTATAATTTTATCGGTGGGCACAACCCCTGGGATCAACATTTTCCCCATTTCAGTTTTAAAATATGTTATGCTTGTTTTTGTATCCGTTTACATAGAGCACAACTTGCATGATATTTACGCACACTGTTTATTTTTTTGGTATATCATTAATCATGTACTAATTTATTATAATATAACCCTATAATAGAATCCACAACACATGAGAACCCTAGAAGTTTAAATAAGTTATTTCAGGCTTCGGTAGTGATGATTTATTGGATCAGGTTTTTGATGGATGAGCAGGACTTCTCGAGTGATTTCAAAATTTCTTGTTGATCCATGGGTTATAATGGTGGTGTATGTCATAATTTTATTTTATCTATATTTTCATATATGATATATTTTCATTTGTTCAGTCAGTGTAATGTCCCTTGACCCAACACCCTCTCACATGGACAAACGAGGATTGTTACTAGACCTCATGTATGACTCCTCATACGGTAGAGGCTATATAGTACCAACAAGGGTGTAGAGAACCAAGTGTGGTGACTATACCCCCTAGAATATAGTTTAATAAAAAAATAAACAATTATTAGATTAATGCTAATTGAGAAAACAATACAATAAAAAATAAGAAGATAAAAGATGAACCAAACCAACAAAAATAATATTGACCCTTATAATGTAAGGCTGAAATGAAAATAAATGACATACTGATAGTCATATATATACAACAGCAAGCTGACATAAATAAAATCCAAATCCCTATTCTTGAATCCCACATCGGCCTCATCTCTAAGCTCCAACCTATTCATCATGAAAAAATTCACAGTAACATCCTTTTCCCTCTTCCAAAACTGCATTCATCAAATCCTCTCTGAAATCCAACTGTGGCATGAATAGGGTGTGAGTAAGACTTGGTAGGTTGACACCATAATGTCTAAAAATAAAAGTCTAATATAAAGTGAACAAAAAAATAGGGTGTTATTTAATCAATTAATACAACACATTAAATAAACTTTCCAAACCTTATGTTCTTGGTTGACTCTCAGGGCCAACCAAACGAGCTTTAGCACCATGTCGAATGTCTCTATCACACGGTCGATCTTCTTGCATCAGGTCAGATCACTTGGTCTATGTCTCAACAATTATTACTAGGATCCATGAGAATTACCATGTTGGAGCTTCCTACTTCTTACCAAGAGAAAATAATGTGCCAAAGGGAAAGTAACCATCATATATTGTACTCCATGTGAATTCCCATGATAGTGTTACTTATGTCTTCCCATGTGTATGTCACAACGTGTAAATCATAACTCAAGTGGTGGGTTTTCTGGTTATATCACATACCATAGGTGCCACAACTCATGAGATAGTGGTCCAATCCCTTAGTCATATTTTTAATGAACTAATATAAAATAAAATCATGTATAAATTTCATCTCTATTCATATATCATGCCCATTAGGTAAATTTATCCCATTCTATTAACTTTGAATGTATTATCAATTAATATATTATCCTGTTATACGATAAATCACCACAATCAAACCATGCCAAGATTCCATTTATCTCAATTCATTTTCTATGCCACAAAATGACAAATGTCCAATTCATAAGGTTATGCCAGAATCCAATTTTTTATAATTACTAATTTTTTGCAGCTTTAAGGAAGGAGCAATAACAACATGACCAAACAGTTCTTGAGTCAAATCTACCCCAATCCTGCCTCCATAGGCCAGGGGATAGGTAAAAAAGCTTAAAGACATAAACAAATATTGGATGCCTTTTCCTATGTACCAATCTTAATGCACCTAGTCATCTCTACGAAGAAGTATAGAGGAACAATAATAAAAGATGAAACATCTAGAGAATAAACCAAGCATGTTATATCCTCAATTGAATATAATAGTACGATAACATAAACTTAAAAGGAAAAAAGGGAAAATACATTCCCAAACCAGAATATGTACCAACCAGATAATAACTAAAAATTTAATGTGATGAGAGAGCCAGACTCATGTTCTCCAAGATCCGACCATTGCACATGGTAAAGTGAACCCATGTATCCCTATTATCCTTGGTAATTGTCGTCCGCTTGTCCATCATCTACCCAAGTCATGACACATGTGGGTAAATTCCATGTAGGGGGAGAGTATATACATACTCAGCAGGATTACCCAAAATTTAAATGGGGATTAGTAAGAGACGCAACATAGTTGTAAAGATCAACGGATAGGATGTGGGAAATGACACCAAATTAATATGGGTGTATTATCAATAAAGGATCTGAAAGGAGAGTGGAAGGGGATCTCTATCTTACAAAATATCCCAAGAAAATATTTTGTAAACTGGTCCAAGATGTCCATCAACAATTCCTTGCAACTCGACTGTTTGTGCAAATAAACATCCATGTGGGGCCACACCTCTCCACTATTCCACATAGTTGAGTTGGCATTATATCTAGGAAGAGGACCCATGACATGGCACAATATATGGGTTCCACTAATTTGATAGATATAGGACTCAACAATGGGAGGGTTCCGCTCTAATTGTATAGGACCCATGCCTTGAATCCACATGAGGCTTCCACTGTAATGGTAGGGGACCCATTCCCTGACTCTACAAGATGGTTCCACACTAATGGTAGAGGGCCCATTCCATGACCCCGTAGGAGGGTTCCACTCTAATGGTATAGTACTCATTCCCTGAAAATATAGGAGGTTTTAACTCTAATGATAGAGGGCATGTGGTATGAATCCTTAGGAGGGTTCCACTCTAATGGTTGAGGACCCATGGCCGGACTCTGCATGAGGGTTCTACAGTAATAGTGAATTGATAGAGGAAACATTCCTTGCCCCTTAATGAGGGTTCTACTTTATGGATAGAGGACCCATGCCCTATCTTAGAAGGATGGTTCCACATTACTCATAGAGTACCCATGCCTTATCCCAACATGTTGGTTCCACTTTTATGTCCCCATCCGATCACGTCTGTCGTTGAGTTCCTCTTAAAGAAGTACCCCAGTTGGAACATATCACATTGTATATAAAATTCCACCACAAAATCCAAAATCTTGTTTTACATGGAAAACTACTTAGGATACACAACTCACCGTCAAAAATCCATGTCCATACAAAGGAAATGCGAGAGGTATATGTTTCCTAAAAAAGAGGGTAAATGGCATGTTAGTGGACCCACACAGAATGTTGTCCCACCATTCTCCGTTTCCATGTTCGCACCAGAACACAGATCACTATCCATATAGATGTACACGAAGTGTATGAGACCCACATGATGTGTCTTGGCCACCCGAGGCATGCCTATGTGCTACTGGCCATGCCATATAATATTGCATGTTCCCATGTATACTAATAAATGACATGTCCTCCATCATGGGTTCATTTCAATGTATTTCTATCACATGGCCTATATACCTAGGAAAAATAACATGGTGTGTGTGAAATCCATACTCCATGTCATCCTTAACCTTTTCAATACCCTATATCCACAACTACAGGGTTGCAATGTGATGAGTCTTCATCCCAATATACACTGTGTAGTTGGGATTTTCTCAAAATGTCATATCTTCTCTACTAATCCCATATATGTCATCTCTAATATTTTTTCTACCTAATTATAACCTAAAATGAAGATGTAGGCTTTATTTAACCAATTATTGCCGTATGGAGGCCATAAATCAGCATCTATATCTTTTTGGGGGTCCATCAAATGCCCTGAATGCCTCGTGTCACTGCCATTCGGTCCCTGATCTCAAATCCATATGAATCGTCACCCAAATGTTGAAAAACATCCTAAAAATCCCCAAATCATCAACCCATTAATCTCATGATAATGTTCTTCGATCTAGGGGTCTGCTCATGCTCGGTCCCACCCAAAAATAGTCAAATGATGACCATATGGTCCAATGAATATGAACATGAAGAACGGTTGGGGTAAATCACATAAACAAGGGTTAGATAGTCATTGAACAAGTGTTCTTGTACAATGAGAAAAAAATTGTAATATCTAGGGTGAGAAAAATAGAGCAAGGGGGTAAGATGAATAAATAAATAAAATTTGATACATGGGAATGTGAAAAGGATCAAAATGAATGTATATAAAAGAAATAGATTTGATTTTGCCTACTATTTTAATCATAGGGGATGTAATCCAAAAATGATGAGACCTACCTCAATTCAGATGGATCATTGGTGAAGAATGCTACTATTAATTAGAAGTAATATTTTTTGTGTTCACTACTCACCAATAATCCTTTATCTAATTATTGATTGTCGCTCGATCTTGATTTTCCATTAAAGAATTGTGGATCCTCCCATCAACGGTCCTAGGGTTATGCGGTTAACTCTATAGATCCGAGATAATGAATAATATATAGATGGAATTAGGTTCTATTTTGATTAATTAATTAAATAAATAAATAATAAATTTTTACATTGAACACACCTACCAACGACCATTTTTTCTGAACAACCCACACTGAACCACTTTAGGTCGTGCTAGAGTAAAAAATCACATTCCAGATTCAATCATTATCTTAGATTTCTATTTTTGAGACTCAGCTTATGATAAATTACATTATTTATAAAAACTCATGTATGTGTGTTATAAAATATATTTAATATTTGTACAAAATTAATTCCAGGCATATTGGGCCTCATAATCACATGTTGTCTCAACATTTGGCTATAAAAAAAATTCCTTGATAGAATTAAAAGTATTACAATGAAAAACATGGATCTCTACATTATGCCATCCATTAAAATTTTATCCACAAAAAAAGCAAGGGATACTGAGATTGCATCAATATTTTGTGCTCTAAAGAGCTCTCATAAATGATCTCATGCTACGACATCACATGAAACATGATAATTCTCTTTCCATATAATATCATCTCGAGCCAATACTTGATCGGTAGTAGGTTCTTCAAGAATGTAGATATATCCTTTATGTCTACTTCACCCTAGTCAATAATATGAATGTGGTCATGCACATATCTCCTCACCTATTAAAAATGGAAGACATCATGAACCATTTCCAACTATGGGGGTTAATCAAGGTGGTAGTCAACCTTCCCAACCTTCATGAAGATCTAGAATTGCCTGATAAACCTCTTGGAAAGCATGAATCACTAGTTGAATCTATGAAATCCTCTTAATATGGAGAAATTAATGAAAATATGGTATCCTAGCTCAAACTACATGTGTATACTACGTCGGTATGTATGCGATTTCTATCTTCTCTGAGCTTTCCTCTTCTACTCCCAGTTGAATTTTACTATATTCATCATCACCTACACCATCGTTGGACCAACAGGTGATGCCTTTATAGGCATAGGATTGCATAATTTTGTCCTGTAGGGTCTAACTTAAATGTCCATAAAAGGTTCTATGTTGATAGTAGAGTGGTATCCATTAATATAAGCAATCCTCATCAAGTGAAAGTGATCCTCAGAGCTCCGGCCAAACTTTAACATGCATTCCATCAACATATTGAAGGACCCTAGAACACCCTGAGAGGGGAGGGGTGAATCAGGGTGTCAACTGTTCTTTTTAAATTTGTGGATCTTGTTCCCACATATGTAGGAAATTGTTAGATCTATCAAACAAATAAAAGTAGGAAGTTGACAGAGCACTTTTACTTTGTTCACCACAAAGGGCTACGTCCAAGAAGCATATGCCGATAGTGTGTCGATCATACCAAAATCCACTAATATTGAGTAGTTTATGGATAACAATTATTGGTCATAGTCACTCTATGCCAGACTCACTGCCTTTTCAAATGTTTTGGGATAGCTCACTACGTCCCTCAGGAAACTCCTGTTGACTCCCCCTAGCTCACTGCCTTTGGTTAAGTCCCAATTATTTTATAGGTGTAAAGTTCTCTTCAATATATTCACATTGAAGTCTTTGCCTCTTCTTAGAACGACAACATGCTTCCATCGAAGTCGAAAATTGATTCTATTAAACGCACTGAACTACTAAACCTGATAATTAGAATGTGAAAACAGGTTTCACTGACAATTACGCACAGCTACCCATTGGGCATAAGACCTTAATTTTGCACAAAATATTTTCTTTTCATGTGGAAAAATATTTCACGCAACAGTACCCTTTTCATGAAACTTGAAATTTTACACGCAGTTCTTCATTTTTCTCACAACTCGGAATTTTTCGTCAAGCTGGAATTTTTCGCGCAACTTATAATTTTTCGTGAAAGCTGGAATATTTCGTGCAACTCGGAATTTTTTGCGCAAGTCGGAATATTTCACGTAACTTGGAATTTTTCACACAACTCTTTTTATGGGAACTATTTACATGAATCAGCACTTGGATCTTCTCTAAGTCATTAGTCATGCAGAATGAGGGTGGTCACATCTTATTTATAGGCATCGCCGATCTCTATGCAAAACCCATCATAGTGAAGAAAACCTCTCATTCAGCGGACAATAATTTTCACACAGGAATCGTTTTTGATGCACATCTCCATGTTTTTCACGCAGCCCATGCCTTTGCCATTTTTCGAAGTTCTGATTCCAAAACACCTCTTGCGTGAAAAACCTCACTCCACTATTTTGTGCACCACACTATTTTTCGCGCACCACACTGTTTTTTGTGCAACTCACCTATTTCGTGCACCACTTCCTCTTTGAGCACACCTCTTTTTTTCTAACAACCCATTTCTTCATTTTCTAATTTTCAGGAAAAAAAATTAAAAACACTAGAAAATGGAACCACGTTAAATACTGTTGTCTGCTTGAACTGTATGATCACTTTACTATCACTCATTCTGAACATCCAATAAGGATTGAAAACAAACACAAACTCTACTCCAATTCATGCAAAGAACGACCATGGTTCCAAAAATCTCCCCCATTGGGTTTGTTGGCAATAAATAAATAAATTCTATAGAGAACCAGCCACATGAAAACCAAAAACACAAGAATCAACTCAGCCAACACTCTAAGTCTAAGTGAGCATTGCTCGGTGTTGAAAACAATAAGGAAATCATGAATTGGCGTCCCATGTTTTGGAATTGTCAAAGATGCCCAAGAAATTATCTTATTGTGTGACAGAAGTAATACATGCCTTGACTGTATTCCTTCTCCTCGAAACACCGAAATCCCGTCGAGATACCAAAAAATCCCTAAATGTAATCTTTCTCCCCCATTGGAAATAAACCCAAATATTGGTATTTTATCATTGAACATCTCAATACACCCTTAGGATAGTATCTCCCCCATATAAATGTATCATATCAACAAACAGATTAAAAAAAGATAATATAACTTTGGATAGGGTTAATTCGTAACCTCCTTATGCAATGGGAGGTGGCTAAACACCAAGGTTCAACTGATGTTTCTCAAACACAACCGCTAACAATGTCTTGGATAGGATATCAACCACTTGCTCATCAGTTCCCAACATGATTCCTTCTAATCACACCTTGCTCAACATTTTCTTTGATAAAGTGATACCTGATTTCAATATGTTTTGTATGCGATAGCTGAACAAGATTCCTCATATGATCAATTGCGCTCCTGTTATCATAGTAAAGAACTATTGGTTGCTTCACCTCATCACCAATATCTATTTTTTGTTGCTTCATCCATAGTAGTTGAGTGCATTTACACAGCTTCAGCAGTACTAAGAGAAGTACATTCTTACTTATTGCTCAACCAACCAACACATTTCTTCCAAATATATTAGGCTCCACCATTGGTGGACTTTCTTTCCACTACATCACCAGCCTAATAGAAATCATAAAATGATGATAATTCATTGTCTCTTCTTGAAGAAAAGTATAACCCAAAGTTATGAGTACCTTGAATGTAACTCATGATTCATTTTACTGCCGCCATATGTTCCTCCTTTGGATTATTCTGAAAGCGGGATGCTAGAAATGTTGCAAAGACAATATTTATCCATTTTTCTATCAGGTATAGTAGGCTCCCAATGATCCTCTTGTACATGGTGGGATCTACAAAGGTCTCATCCTCATGATTTCCAAGTTTGGTTCCAACTGTAATCTGATTTGACATTGGTTTGGAGTCATGGATATTAAATTATTTCATCAACTATCTTGCATACTTTTCTTGGGAGATGAAAGTGTAATATTTCTTTTGAGTCACCTACAGCCCCAAAAAATATGTGAGCTCCCCAATCATTGACATTTCAAATTCTTATTTCATGTGATTGGCAAATTCGTCCACTAATTTTTTCCTACAACTACCAAATATAATGTCATCAATGTACAGTAGAACCATGAACTGATCTTTTGGAGAATTCCTCACATAGGGATTGTGATCAAATCCTCCTCTTTTGAAATATAGCTTCTAGAGGAAACAATCCATCCGGGAGTTCCTTTCTTGTGGGTCCTGTTTCAAGCTATATTGTGATTTATTTAGTTTGTTAACATTTTTTTCCTCAGAACCAAGAAGAGAAGCCACTGGTTGTTCGATGTAGACTTATTCATCGAGTACACCATTCATGAATTCTCTCCTAACAACCATTTGATATGATTTATATCCTCTTTAGAGTCCATGGCAAGGAAAATCCTGATTAACTATAGTCTAGCCACTGTGTAAAGGTTTCTTCAAAATCAAGACCTTCAATCTGGGAATATTATTTACATACTAGTCGTGCGTGGTTTCTAATAACACATCCATGCTCATATAACTTGATCTTGAAGATCCATTTTGTAATAATAACATTGTGACCTTCCGGTCTCCTAACTAGATCCCATGTTTGGTTCTTGTCAATCTGATCAAACTCTTCATTCATGGATTTCACCCAAGATTCATCTCTTGTAGCTTCTTCAAATGAGGATGGCTCCACAATTGATAGAAATGAAGATTGTGTGTTACTCCTCATCCTTCTTGTTTGTGTGGGTGCACTCATGTCCCCCATTATGTTAGATGGATCAATCTCAGCTCTTCGATTTCTCCTATGAGGTTCAGTCGCATTCTCTCCAGCCAAGGTTTCCTCTTCAGATTCTTCTTCTAATTCAACATCATGATGTAACTCATGAGTGTTTCTTACACCTTCTTCTATTTCTATTTTTGTATTTACTAAAGGTTCACTTTCTTCATCACTTTCTATCATGTCAGCATTTGAAATCATTTAAGAAATTGTGGTTTTCTCTTCAATTATATTAACATCACTACTTTCCACAATCCTTCTCAATATCTTATTGAAACACTTGTAGGAATTATTTTCATTGAGTATCCATGGAAAATTCCTTCATCTGCATTGTCTCCATATTTTCCATGAATTCCTTCTTTGTTTCTGATGAAGCACTTACTTCCAAAAACACAAAATTATTTTAAAGATGGATTACTTCCATGCCACAATTCATAAGCTGTCTTATTCTCTCCCAAATAAAGTCATGTTCAATTTAGAATATACCATGCATCTTGAATGGATTCTTTCCAGTAATGTCACGGAATACGACTCTCAATCAGCATAGTCCTTTACATGTTGTTCACCTTTTGATTTCTTCGCTCAACCACTCTATTTCTCTATGGAGTTCTAATAGCAGCTACCTCATGTTGTATCCCATGCTTTTCCAGGTAGTTTTTGAATTCAATAGATGTGTTCCCCTCCATTGTCTGATCGCAAAACTATGATTGTTCATCCAGTATCAATCTCGATGATTTGACAATATGTTTTCATGCAGTCAAGCACTTGTCGTTTCCAATTTATAACCATTACACATGCCATTATACTATTATCATATATCAAAAGGATGAAATATCTTTCTCCATGAGTTCTGGTCTCTTTTATCAGGCCACATACGTCTGTATGAATGAGATCAATAAGATTTGATTCCCTTTTCTTCTTTGGTTGATATGAACTACAAACCATCTTCCCACAAATGCAAGCATCACAAGATTTTTCATGTTCATGCTTTAGGATGGAAATGTCTATGACAATCCTCAATTTTGATATTTTCTCCATGTCTTGTTGATTGATGTTCCCCAGTCTCAGATGCCACAATTTTTTTTCTTCAACAGTCATGTAAAATACTTTTTCTTTACTATCAACCTAATATAGGTTGCCATCTATTCTGCATCTCTTCATAAGTGAATTGCATGTATTTCCCTTGATAGTACAACCTTTTTGATTAAAAGTAACTACAAGTCCCGAGTCACAGAGTTGACTAATGCTGAGGAGATTATGAAGTAGGTCATCTACATAAAGGTATTTTGTTTTCTTTAGCTCACTATTTGCTAATTCATTACTTCCACTACCATTTATTCTCAGAGCTCCATCATTACCAAACCGTATTTTTCCTTCAACCCACCTTTTGATATCCATTAAAAGGCCTGCATTACCTGTCATATGAGATGAACAACCACTATCCAGAATCTAGGTACTATTTCTGTTTTTAGCTTTGAGGGACACCTCTACAAGGTTGGATTTCTCAATTATATTTTTTCATTCCAGGAGACAATGGATTGAGTGTAGAACATTGATGGACTTTCAATTATTTCTTCCATTTACATTGGTTCTTCATAGTCGAAATATTTTTTGATAGGAGAAAACATGTTTGTAAGAGCATCACCATCTTATTGATGAGATTTGACTTGTCTCGAACTCTGGTATGAGATTCCCATGTCCCTCCCCGACCTGAAATTAACAACCTTATGACCTAAGTTAGAACAAAGAAAACAATATCCATAGAAACAGTTTCTTTTAAAAGAATTTGGATATAAATTTGGTCTCTTATGTTGAACTCTGATATCTTATCCATACAAATATCTTCTTGACACTTTGAAATAAGTCATGGTATGGCCCATGTATCCACAAAACTGACACTTCATGATAGGAAATGTCTTCTCACTTCTGTTTATTCTTATTCCTTCTTCTGTGGGATAATAGTTTGTGGGATACTTTTTCTAGGAGGCTTGAGAATAGTCTTATTTTTTTCAGATTGAATTGGGGGTTTCTATTTCATCACTTCAAATGACTTTTCCAGATCACCCACTTTTAGGTTTACCTTATTTTGGTCACCTTTATTTGGATCATTTGACGACTCTTCCTCACAACGGATTCCACTATTTTCCATGTAGGTAGGTCTTTGAACATTCAAAATATTTTAAACTCCATTGGAACCACATTTTTCTCTTTCTAAAAACACAACATCTGAGAACCTTCAAAACTATATTTTCATCCTTGATTCATTTGAAATTTATTCACTCATGAGTTTTATTCTAAGAGTAACAAATTCCTCTTCAAGACTCTCAGTACTCTTGGTCTTTTATTCCAATCTAGTGGTGAGTTAATTTATGAACTTTTATTTCTCATCAATTATCAACATTAGATCCACTACTTAATCAATTATTTCATGAATTTTAGACTACACTTTCACAAAATCATCCAGTCATTCAATTTCAGCTCCGATCTGATCAAAATTATTAGATGATTCTATTACAATTGATTTCAACTTATTGCAACTCTTACATTTGATCTTAAACGTTCAAAAAGAATCTTTAAGTTGCAACTCATTATAAGAATTAGTTGTCAAAAAATTGTCTCAACCATTATCTTTTGATGGTTCTGATTTCTCGATTGTTTCTATCATGGAAGCATGGTTTTCTGTTTTAAATTATGGTTCTTATTCTTTACAGAATTCATTATCATCATCTTCCATTTCACATAGTAAACTCTTCTTCGGACTATTATTTCTAGATCTTAAGTCTCTCTTTTTTAAAACCCTTTATGAGGCTTCTCAATGTTTTCATCTTCACCCTCTTCATCCTTGATCTTTCTTAAGCACTCTGAGGCAATGTTCCCAACTTTTCCACAACAAAAGTAATCAAGAGGTAACTTCCCTTTGAATTTTTGTTTCCCCTTCTAGAACTTCTTTGAAATGAGAGAAATAATTTTTTTTACACATCGTCATCAACACTACTATCCATTGAAATTTTCAGTTTATTCATGGACTTGAACGCCATTTCCATGATCACTCGAGTCGTAGCATCTTCTAGTTTGACACTCATTTCATATTCTACCAAACTACTCAGTAGATCATCCAGAGAATGTTTGGAAATATGTATTTCTTCAAGGACTGGAACCTTTTCATTATACAGGGGTGGAGGTCTTCTTAATATTTTCATTACAATATCAATGTATTTGATTTCTTCATCTAGACCCAGAATTGCTCAAACCACTTCAGTAATTTGATTGAAGAATGAGTTTGCATTCTCGTCTGGATCCATCTTCAGATCATCAAACCTATTGAGTAGGACTTGTAGTTTTTCCTCCTTTACTTTCCTATCTCCCTCATAAATATTTTCATGTTTATCAAATGTGGATTTTTTTGAGGTGAAACTCATCACCTTTATATAGATCTGATCAGAAAGGGCTACAGTGAGGGCATTTTGTGCTTTAGGATCTGCAAGAAGAATTTTCATGTCTGGGTCAGTCATAGCTAGGCCTGCTTGATCAGTGACTTGTATTCAATACACAATATAAAAAAGAACTTACAATCAAAGAGATCTTATATGAGATATCATTATGTTCTTCTAGATCTGTAAATTACTTCCATCAAAGTGAGGGACTCCCCTGACATTGGCTGAATTGTCCATAACGGTAAGTGAAAGATCAAACAACACTTAACCTCCCTCTGATACCACTTGAATAACCTCAGAACACCCTGAGAGGGAAAGGGTGAATCATGGTGTCAAATTTTCTTTTTAAAGTCATTGATCTTGTTCCAAAATTTTTAGGAACTTGTTAGATCTATCAAACAAATGAAAGCAGGAAGTTGACACATCACTTTTACTTGGTTCACCGCAAAGGGTTATGTCCAAGGAGAACACGCCAACAGTTTGTCAGTCATACCAAAATCTAATAATGTTCACTATTTTATGGATTAAATGTATTGGGAACAGTCACACTATGCCCGGATCATTGCCTTTACAAAAGTTTAGAGATAGCTCACTGCGTCCCTCGAGAAACTTTCATTGACTCCCCCTGGCTCACTACCTTTGGTGAAGTCCCAATCATTTTATAGACACGATGGTCTCTTCAATAGATTCACATTAAAGTCTATGCTTCTACTTAGCACGAGACACTTCATGCATCGAAGTAGAGAATTTATTCTCTTGAATGCACTGAACCAGTGAACCTGATAATAAGAACATGCAAACAGGTCTCACTAACAATTACACACAACACCTACCCTTTGCTTGTAATACCACACTTTTGCATACAATATTTTCTTTTTGCACGGAAAAATATTTTGTGCAACAGAACCCTTTTCACGCAACTGAAACTATTACACGCAGCCTTAAATTTTATTTGCAGTTATACCTTTTTCACGCAACATGTAATTTTTTCGCGTAAGTCGGAATTTTTCACATAACTCGGAATTTTTCGTGCAAGCCGGAATATTTTACGCAACACAGAATTTTTCATTCAAGCCTGAATATTTCGCGTAACTCGGAATTTTTTGCACAACCTGGAATATTTTACACACCATAGAATCTTTCGCGCAAGTCAGAATATTTTTCACAACCCGGAATTTTTCAGGCAACTCCCTTTACGCAGACCTTTTTTGTGCATCAGCACTTGAATCTTCTCTATGTCTTCATCTATGCAGAATGAGGGGGTCACCTTTTATTTATAGGAGTCACTTACCCCTGCGCGCAAAACCCATCATGGAATGAAAACCCCTCATTCAGTGCACAATAATTTTTACGCAGGAATCGTTTTTCACGCACATCTCCATGTTTTTCGCACAGCCCATGCCTTTTCCATTTTTCAACATTCTGATTCCAAAACACCTCTTGGGTGAAAAACCTCACTCCACTATTTCATGCAGCACACAATTTTTCACGCACCACACTCTTTTCCACGCACTACACACCTATTTCATGCACCACATCCTCTTTGCGCACACCTCTTTTTGACAACTACCCATGTCTTCATTTTCTAATTTTCAGGCCTAAAAAATGGCAAACACTAGAAAACGACGCCACCTTCAATGAGGATTGACAAAAAAAACACAAACCATACCCCAATTCATGCATAGAATGACCCTGGTTCCAACAATCTCCCCCTTTTTGTTTGTTTTCAATCACCAAATAAATTCTTTAGAGCACCAGCCACATGTAAACCAAAAAATGCAAGAATCAACAAAGCTAACAATCTAAGATTACGTGAGAAATACTCGGTGTAGAAAAAAAGGGGAAAGCGTGAATTTCGATCCCGTGTTTTGGAATTCTCAAAGGCCCTCAAGCTATTATCTTACTATGTCACAGAAGTATTACATGACTTGAATGTATTACTTCTCCTCCAAACACCGAATTCCCATCGTGATACCAAAAAATCCATAAATTTATTCCTTCTCCCCCATTGGCAATAAACCCAAAGATTGGTATTTGTTCATTGAACATATCAATACAACCCCAGCATAGTATCTCCCCAATAAACCTATATCATATCCAAAAATAGATTAAAAACAGTTAACATAACTTGGGAGAGGGTTAATTCGTAACCTCCTTATGCATTGGGAGGTGGCTGAATATTGAGGTTCAACTGATGTTTCTCAAACACAAACGCTGACAGTGGCTTGGTCAGGATATCAACCACTTTCTCATCAGTTCCCACATGATCCATTCTAATCATGCCTTGCTCAACCTTTTATTTGATAAAGAGATAACTGATTTCAATATGTTTTGTACGAGAATACTAAGCATTATTTTTTTATGATCAATTGCGCTCTTGTTATCACAATAAATCACCATTGGATTCTTTACCTCATCACTAATATCTATTAGTTGTTACTTCATCCATATTATTAGAGTGCATGACTTTGTGGTGGAGATATATTCACCTTTAACAGAACTAAGAGAAGTACTTTCTTACTTCTTGCTCAACCAGCCAAAACATTTCTTCCCAATATAGAAGGCTCCACCACTGGTGGACATTCTGTCTACTAAATCACCAGCCCAGTCATCATTAGAAAACACTGATAATTCATTGTCCATTCTTTCGGCAAATTATAACCCAAAGTTAAGAGTACCTTGAATGTACCTCATGATTTTATTTACTACCGCTATATGTTCCTCCTTTGGATTACTCTGAAAGCAGGCTACTAGACATGTTCCAAAGACAATATCTAGTCATGCCACTGTCAGGTATAGTAGGCTCCCAATGATCCTCATGTACGTGGTGGGATCTATAGAGGTCCCATCCTCATGCTTTCTAAGTTTTGTTCCAACTACAATCAGAGTGGACATTGGCTTGGAGTCGTGCATATTAAATTTCTTCAGCAACACTCTTGCATACTTTTCTTGAGAGACGAAAGTGTAATCTTTCTTTTGAGTCATCGGTAACCCAAAAATTATGTGAGCTCCCAAATCATTGGAATTTCAAATTCTGGTTTCATGTGATTGGAAAATTTTTCCACTAATTTTTTCCTACTGCCACCAAATATAATGTCATCAACGTACACTATAACCATGAACTGATATTTTGCAGAATTCTTCACATAGAGATTGTGATATACTCCACCTCTTTTGAATTCTAGCTTCTTGAGGTAAGAATCCAACTGGGAGTACCATGCCCATGGTGCCTGTTTCAAGACATAGAGTACTTTCTTTGGTTTGAAAACCTTTGTTTCATTAGTACCAAGAAGAAAACCCACTGGTTGTTCAATGTAGACTTCTTCTTTGAGTACACCATTCAATAATGTTGTCTTCACATCCATTTGATATAATTTATATCCTCTTTAGAGTGACATGGCAAGGACAAGTCTGATTGACTCCAGTTTAGCCTCTGGTGAAAAGGTTTCTTCAACATCAACACCTTCAATATGAGAATATCCTTTACATACTAGTCATGCATTATTTCTAATAACACTTCCATTCTTATCAAACTTGTTCTTGAAAATACATTTTGTAATAATCATATTGTTACCTTCGGGTCTCTTGACTAGATCCCATGTCTGGTTCTTGTCAATCTGATCTAACTCTACATTCATGGATTTCCCGAAAGATTCATCCTTTGTAGCTTCTTCTAATGAGGATGGATCCACAACTAAGAGAAATTGATATTGTGTGTTATTCCTCATCCTTATTGTTTGTTTGGGTGCACTCCTATCCCCTATTTTGTTAGATGGATCAATCCCAACTCTTCTATTTCTTCTACGAGGTTCAGTGGAATTCTCTCCATCCAAGGTTTCCTCTTCAGATTCTTCACCTGAGTCAACATCATGACGTGAGTCCTGAGTTTTTTGTATACCTTCCTCTATTTCTATATTTTTATTTAATAAATATTCATTTTATTCCCCACTTTATATCATATCATCATATTAAATCCTTGAAGCATTTGTGGTTTTCTCTTCAATGATCATAACATCACTTCTTTCCACAATCCTTACAAATCGCTTGTTGAAACCCTTGTAGGATTTGTTGGTCATTGAGTATCCATGGAAAATTCTTTCATCTGCATTGTCTCCATATTTCCCATGATTTACTTCTTTGTTTTTGATGAAGCTCTTACTTCCAAAAACACAAAATTATATTAAAGAGGGCTTCATTCCGTGCCACAATTCATAATGTGTATTCGTCTCACCCATATAAAGTCCTATTCGATTTTTAGTATACCCTACAACTGGAATGGCATCTTTCCAGTAATGTCATGGAATATGAATCTCAATCCGCATAGTCCTTGCCATGTTGTTCACCTATCGATTTCTGCGCACACCCACTCCATTTTGTTGTGGAGTTCTATCAGGAGCTACCTCATGTTGTATCCCAACCTCTCCAGGTAGTTTTCAAATTCAATAGAGGTGAATTCCCCTCCATTATATGATTAAAACACTTTGATTGTTCATCCAGTATCATTCTCGGTGATTCAATGATATTTTTTCATGCAGTCATGCACTTGTCATTTCCTATGTATAACCATTACACATTCCATTCTACTATAATCATCTATGAAAAAGATGCAATATCTTTCTCTATGAGTTCTGGGAACATTTATCGGGCCATATATATCTGTATGAATGTGATCAAGAAGATGCGGTGCCCTTTTATTCTTTGGCTGATATGAACTGTAGACCAGCTTCCCTTGAATGGAAGCATCACAAGACTTTTCATGTTCACACATTAGTTTGGGAATGACCATGAAAATCATCAATTTTGATATTCTCTCCATGTATTGTTGATTGATGTTCCCCAGTCTGCAGTGCCACAAATTGTTTTTTTCTTCAATAGTAATGTTACATACATTTTCTTTACTACCAACTGGATACAGGTTGCCTTCTATTATGCATCCCTTCATAAGTGAATTTCTTGCCTTTCCCATGATAGTGCAACCTTTCTGATTAAAAGTAACTACATGTCCCGAGTGACAGAGTTGACTCACACTGAGGAGATTATGACATAGGACATCTACATAAAGGAATTTTGTTTTCTTTAGCTCCCCATTAGCTAATTCAGCACTTCAACTACCTTTGATTTTCAGTGCTCCATCATTACCAAACTGTATTATTACATCAACCCACCTTTTGATATCTGTTAACAGTCCTACATTATCAATCATATGAGACAAAAAACTACTATCCAGAATCCAGGTACTGTTGCTTTTTGTAGCTTTGAGGGCCACCGCTATAAGGTTGGATTTCTCAATTTTCTTCTTTTAATTCCAGGAGACAACGGATTGAGTGTATAACACTCATTTCCTTTCAATTCATTCTTCCATGTACATTGGTTCTTCATAGTTAAAATATTTTTTGATAAGATAAAACCTATTTTTAAGAGTCGCACTATCTTGTGACGAGATTTGACTTGTCTCAAAATCCAGTATGAGGTTCCCAGGTCCCACCTCTGCCTTCAATTAACAGACTTATGACCAAAGTTAGAACAACGAAAACAATATCCCTATAAAATTTTTCTTTTAAATGAATTAGGATATTAATTTGTTCTCCTATGTTGAACTCTGATATCTTCTCCATTCAGATATCTTCTTTCCACTTTTCAATAATTCATGGTATGGGCCATGTATCCACTTAACTAACACTTAATGAGAGGAAACGTCTTCTCACTTCTGTTTATTCTCATTCCTTATTATGTGGGATAATAGTTTGAGGGATCCTTTTTCAAGGAGGCTTGAGAATAATCTTATTTTCTTATTTTATATTGAATTGGGGGTTTCTGTTTTAGTCCATCAGATAACTTTTCCACATCCCCACTTTTAGCTTGCCCTTATTTTGGTTACCTTTATTTGCAGTATTTGATGACTCTACCTAACAACAGATTCCACTATTTACCATGTAAGTAGGTCTTTGATCATTAAAAATTGGTTCCACTCCATTGGAACCGCATTTTTATCATTCTAACAACTCATCATCTGAGAACCTTCCAAACTGTATTTTCTTCCTTGATTCTTATGAAATTGATTCACTCGCAAGTTTTCTTCTAATAGTAACAACTTACTCTTCAAGACTCTCAGTAGTAAGGGTCTTTTATTCATGTCCAGTGGTGACATCATTAATGACCTTTTCATGCTCTTCAATTCGCATCTTTAGATCCACTGCATCATCAGTTCTTTCAAGAATTTTAGACTGCACTTTCACAAATTCTACCAGTCATTCAATTTAAGCTTCAAGCTAATCAACATAATCAAATGATTCTTCGACAATTGATTTCCACTTATGGAAACTCTTACCTTTGATCTTAAGCATAAAAACATAATATTTAAGTTGCAAATCGTTATTGGCATTAGTTTTCAAGTGATTTTCTTGACCATAATCTTTTGATGGTTATGGTTTTCTAATCTTTGCTATCATGGAAGCATGGTTTTCAGATTTATATTCTGGTTCTTCTTCTTCACGGAATTCATTATCATCATCTTCCATTTTATAGAGACAACTCTTCTTTGACCCATTATTTCTAG
Organism: Viscum album; assembly: GCA_963277665.1. NCBI lineage: Eukaryota > Viridiplantae > Streptophyta > Magnoliopsida > Santalales > Viscaceae > Viscum > Viscum album. Next base: position 744,319,340 of record OY728129.1, on the reverse strand, counting down.
ATTTTAAGTCTCCCTTTTTGAAAAACCTTTTTGAGGATTCTCATAATCTTCACAATCTTCATCATTGATCTTTTATAAGCACTGAGAGGAAATGTGCCTAACTTTTCCACAACTAAAGCAACAATGAGGTAACTTCCCATTGAATTTCACCTTTCCCTTCTGGAACTTCATTACAATTAGAGAAATAATTTCTTTTTCGACATCATCATCATCACTACTATCTTTTGAAATTTTCAGTTTATCCATGGACATGAACACCATTTCAATGCTCACTCGAGTTGTAGCATCTTCTTCTTTGACTCTAATTTCATATGCTACCAAACTGCTCAATAGATCATCCATAGAATGTTTGGAAAGATCTATTTCCTCAAAGGCCGACACCTTTTCATTGTACAAGGGTGGAATTATTATTAATATTTTCTTTACAATATCAATGACTTTGATTTGTTCTCATAGACTCTGAATTTCTCCAACCACTTCAGTAATTCGATTGGAGAATTATTCTGCATTCTCGTCTGGATGTATCTTCATATCATAAAACCTATTGTATAGGACTTTTATTTTTTCCTCATTCACTTTGATATCTCCTTCATTAATATTTTCAAGTTTATCCCACATGGATTTTTCTGAGGTGCAACTCATAAACTTTAGAGAAATCTGATCACAAAGGGCTACAGTGAGTGAATTTTGTGATTTAGCATCTGCACCAAGAATTGTCCTGTCTGCGTCAGTCATAGTCAGGCCTGCTGGATCAGTGACTTGTATTCCATGAGCAGTAGAAAAAATAGCTTCCATTCCTATAGATCTTACATGAGATCTCATTCTATTCTTCTAGATCTGGAAATTACTTCCACCAAAGAGAGGGACTCCCCTGACATTGGCTGAATTGTCCATAATGGTAAGTGACATATCAAACACCAGTTAACCTCCCTCTGATAACACTTGAAGGGCCCCAGAACACACTGATATGGGATGGGTGAATCATGGTGTCAACTTTTATTTTTAAATTCATGGATCTTGTTCCCACATTTGTAGGAAATTGTTAGATCTATCAATCAAATGATAGTAGGAAGTTGACAGAACACTTTTACATGGTTCCCCGCAAAGGGATTTTTCCTTGGAGCAAACACCAACAATGTGTCGGTCATACCAAAATCTAATAATCTTTACTAGTTTATGGATTACATTTATTGGTCACAGTCACACTTTTCTAAGCTCACTGCCTTTACAAAAGATCAGGGATAGCTCCTTGCGTCCCTCGGGAAACTCCCATTGACTCCCCCTAACTCACTCCATTTGTTAAAGTCCCAGTCATTTTATAGACATGAAGTTGTATTCAATAGATTCAAATTAAAGTCTTTTCCTCTGCTTAACACAAGACTCTACTAGCATCAAAGTCAGGAATTGATGCTCTTGAACGCACTGAACCACTGAACCTGATAATCAGAACATGCAAATAAGTTTCACTGACAATTACGCGCAGCCCATGCCCTTTGCGCATAAGAACTCACTTTTGAAAGAAATATTTTCTTCTAACGTGGAAAACTAATTAGTGCAACAAAACCCTTTTCATGCAACTGGAAATTTTACACGCAGCCTCAACTTTTACGCCTAGTTCTACTTTTTTCACGCAACTCGTAATTTTTTCCCCAAGACGGAATTTTTCGAGCAACTCGGAATTTTTCACACAAGCTGGAATATTTCATGCAGCTCAGAATTTTTCACACAAGACGGAATATTTCACGCACCTCTGAATATTTCGTGCAAACTAGAATATTTTATGCACCTCATAATTTTTCACACAATCAAGAATATTTCATGCAACTCGGAATTTTTTGCGCAACTCCCTTTACTCAAACCTTTTACGTGCATCAGCACGTGGATCTTTTCTAAGTCTTCAGTCGTGCAGAATTAGGGGTTCACCTCTTATTTATAGGCGTCGATGACCCCTATGCACAAAAACCATCATGGAATGAAAGCCCTCTCATTAGGCATACAATAATTTTTGACCAGGATTCATTTTTCGCGCACATCTCCATGTTTTTCATGCAGCACATTCCTTTTCCACTTTTTGACATTCTGATTCCAAAACACTTCCATCGTGAAAACCCTCACTCCACTATTTTGTGTCCCACGCTATTTTTCATGAACCACACTATTTTTCGTGCACAACTCACAAATTCCGCACACCACTTCTTCTTTGTGCGCACATCCTTTTTCCAATAACCCATGTCTTCATTTTCCAATTTTCTGTCCCAAAAAATGTCAAACACTAGAAAACAGTGCCACCTTCAATAATGTTTTCTTCATGAAATTTATGATCAATTAACATAAAAACATTCTGAACATACAATGCGTATTGAAAACAAACAAAAACCATATTCCAATTCATGCATAAAATGATCATGGTTTCAACAATTTCCCCCTTTTGGTTTGTTGGAAATCACCAAATAGATTCTATGGAGCACCAACCACATGCAAACCAAAAACGCAAGAATAAAATCATCCAACACTCTAAGTCTATGTGATCAATGGTCGAGGATGAAAACAAGAGGGAAAGTGTAAATTGGGTTCTCATGTTTTGGAATTCTCAAATATTCCCAAGATATTCTCTTACTGTGTCACAGAAGCATTACATTCCTTGAATGTATTCCTTCTCCTCCAAACACAGAATTCCCATCGTGATACCAAACAAGACCAAACTTTATACCTTCTCCCCCATTGTTTATAAACCCAAAAATTTGTATTTGTTCATTGAACATCTCAATAAACCCCCTAGATAGTATCTCCCCCATAAACCTACATCATATTCAAAAAAAAAGATTAAAAACAGTTAACATAACTTGGGAGAGGTTTAATTCATAACCTCCTTATGCCCTGGGAGGTGGCTCTCACCGAGGTTCAACTAATGTTTCTAAAACACATATGATGACAGTGGCTTGGTCAGTATATCAACCAATTTCTCATTAGTTCCCACATGATCCATTCTAATCACGCCTTGCTCAACTTGTTCTTTGATAAAGTGAAAACTAATTTCAATATTTTCAGTATGAGAATGATGAACATGATTCTTAGTGTGATCAATTGTGCTCTTGTTATCATTGTAAATCACCATTGGCTACTTTACCTCATCACCAATATCAATTAGTTGTTTCTTCATCCATAGCAGTTGAGTGCATGCCTTTGTGGCAGAGATACACTCAGCTTCAGCAGTACTAAGAGAAGTACATTCTTACTTCTTTCTCAACCAGCCAAAACATTTCTTACCAATATAGAAGGATCCAGCACTAGTTGAATTTCTGTCCACTAATTCACTGTCCTAGTCAACATTATAAAACATTGATAATTCATTGTCCCTTTTTGCACAAAATTATAACCCAAAGTTATGAGTACCTTGGATGTACCTCATGATTCTTCTTAATGTCGGCATATCTTCTTCCTTTGGATTACTCTGAAAGCGAGCTACTAGACAAGTTGAAAAGAAAATATCTAGTCATGTTGCTATCAGGTATCGTGGGCTCCCAATGATCCTCTTGTACATGGTGGTATCTACAGAAGTCCCATCCGCATGCTTTCCAATTTTGGTTCCAAATACAATCGGAGTTGACATTGGTTTGGAGTCATGCATATTAAATTTCTTCCACAACTCTCTTGCATACTGTTCATGAGAGACGAAAGTGTAATATTTCTTTTGAGTCAACTGCAGCCCCAAAAAATATGTGAGCTCCCCAATCACTGACATTTCAAATTTTGATTTCATGGGATTGGAAAATTCCTCCACTGATTGTTTCCTGCTGCCACCAAATATAATGACATCAATGTACACTAGAACCATGAAATGATCTTTTGTATAATTCTTCACCTAGATATTGTGATCTACTCCTCCTCTTTTGAATTATAGCTTCTTGGGGTAAGAATCCAGTTAAGAGTACCATGCATGTGGTGCCAGTTTCAATCCATAAAGTGATTTCTTTAGTTTGCAAACCATTGTTTCATCAGTACCAAGAAGAAAACCCACTGGTTGTTCATTGTATACTTATTCTTCAAGTAAACCATTCAAGAATGCTGTCTTGACATCCATTTTATATACTTTATATCCTCTTTAGAGTTCCATGGAAAAGGAAAATCCTGATTGAATCCAGTCTAGCAACTGGTGCAAAGGTTTCATTAACATCAACACCATAAATATGAGAATATTTTTTACAAACTAGTCATGACTCATTTCTAATAAAACCTCCATGCTCATCAAACTTATTCTTAAAGATCCTGTTTGTAATAATCACATTGTGAGCTTTGGGTCTCTTGACTAGATACCATGTCTGGTTCTGGTCAATCTGATCTAAATATTCATTCATGGATTTCACCCAAGATTCATCCTTTGTAGCTTTTTCAAATGAGGATGGCTCCACAACTGACAGAAATGAAGATTGTGTATTATTCCTCATCTTTCTTGTTTGTATGGGTGCACTCTTGTCCCCCATTATGTTAGATCGATCAATCTTAGCTCTTCGATTACTCTTGTGAGGTTCAGTCACATTCTCTCCAGCCAAGGTCACCTCTTCAGATTCTTCTTCTGAGTCAACATCATGATGTGACTCCTTGGTGTTTTGTTCACCTTCCACTATTTCTATATTTGTATTTACAAAATGTTCACTTTCTTCCTCACTTTCTATCATATCAGCATATGAAATCGTTGAAGAATTTGTTATTTTATCTTCAATTATTTTAACATCACTTATTTCCACAATCCTTCCCAATCACTTGTTGAAACACTTGTAGGATTTACTGTTCATTGAGTATCCAAGGAAAATTCCTTCATCTGCATTGTCTCCATATTTCCCATGATTTCCTTCTTTGTTTTTGATGAAGCACTTACTTCCAAAAACATGAAATTATTTCAAAGAGGGATTCCTTCCATGCCACAATTCATAAGGAATCTTCGTCTCGCCCATATAAAGTAGTGTTTGATTTTGAATATACCCTGCTGCTTGGACGAACTCTTTTAAAGCTGTGGAATACGACTCTCAATCAGCATAGTCTTTTCCATGTTGTTCGCCTATCGATTTCTGCGCTCAACCCCTCCATTTTGTTGTGGAGTTCTAACGGAAGCTACCCCATGATGTATCCCATGCTTCTCTTGGTAGTTTTCAAATTCAATAGATGTGTATTCCACTATTTTGTCTGATCTCAACACTTGGATTGTTCGTCCAGTATCATTCTCGGTAATTCGACGATATGTTTTCATGTAGTCAAGCTCTTGTCGTTTACTATGTATAACCATTACACATGCCATTAAACTGTAATAATATATGAAAAGGCTGAAATGTCTTTCTCCATGAGTTCTGGAAACATTTATCAGGCCACATACGTCTGTATGAATGAGATCAAGAAGATGAGATGCCCTTTGCTTCATTGGCCGATATGAACTACAGATCAGATTCCCACAAATGAAAGCATCACAAGACTTTTCACGTTCATGTTTTAGGTTGGGAATGTCCATCACCATCTTCAATTTTGATATTTTCTCCATGTCTTGTTGATTGATGTGCCCCAGTCTCGGATTCCAAAAATTGTTTTCTTCTCCAACAGTCATGTAACATATGTTTTCTTTACTATCAACCTGAGACAGGTTGCCTTCTGTTCTGCATCCCTTCATAAGTGAATTTCCTGTCTTTCCCTTGATAGTGCATCCTTTCTGATTAAAAGTAACTGCAAGTCCTGAGTCATAGAGTTGACTAATGCTGAGGTTATTATGGCGTAGGCCATCTACATAAGGGGAATTAGTTTTATTTAGCTCACCATTAACTAATTCAGTACTTCCACTACCTTTTATTTTCGAGATCCATCATTATCAAACTATACTATTCCATCAACCCACCTTTTCATATCTATTAATAGGCCTGCATTACCTATCATATGAGATGAACAACCTCTATCCATAATCCTGATACTGTTTCTTTTTTTATATTTGAGGGCTACCTCTACAAGGTTGGATTTCTCAATTTTCTTCTTTTCATTCCAGGACACAATGGATTGAGTGTAGAACAGTGATGTCCTTTCAATTATTTCATTTGCGTACATCGGTTCTTCACAGTCGAAGTCATTTTCGATAGGACAGAACCTATTTGTAAGATAAGCATTATCTTGTTGAAGATGTTTTACTTGACTCGAACTCCGGTATGAGGTTCCCATGTCCCCCCTCTGCCTGCAATTAAAAGCCTTATAACCAAATTTAGAACAACGAAAACAATATCCATAGAAATTGTTTCTTTTCAAATAATTAGGATAGGAATTTATTCTCTTATGTTGAACTATGATATCTTCTCTATTCAGATAGCTTCTTTCCACTTTGCAATAAGCCATGGTATGGTCCAAGTATCCACATAACTGACACTTCATGAGAGGAAATCTCTTCTCACTTCTGTTTATTCGCATTCCTTCTTCTGTGGGATAATAAATTGAGGGATCCTTTTTCCAGTAGGCTCGAGATTAATCTTCTTTTATTCTTTTATATTGAATTGGGGGTTTCTCTTTCAGCGCTTCAGGTGACTTTTCCACATCACTCACTTTTAGTTTTCCCTTATTTTGGTCACCTTTATTTGTAGCATTTGATGACTCTTCCTCACAACCGATTTCACTATTTCCCATGTAAGTAGGTCATTGATCATTAAAAATATTTTCAACTCTATTGGAACAATGTTTTTCTATTTCTAACAACTCAGTATCTAAGAAACTTACAAACTGTATTTTATTCCTTGATTCTTTTGAAATTGATTCACTCACAAGTTTTCTTCTAAGAGTAACAACTTCCTCTTCAAGTCTCTCAGTAGTCTTGGTCTTTTCTTCTAGTCTAGTGGTGAGGTCATTGATGACCTTTTCTTACTCTTCAATTCTCAACTGTAGATCCACTACATAATCAGTTCTTTCATGAATTTTAGACTGCACTTTCAAAAATTCTTCCAGTCATTCAATTTCAACTTTTAAATTATCAACATAATCAGATGATTCTTCTATAACTGATTTCCAATTATTTCAACTCTTACATTTGATCTTGATCTTACTAACAGATTATTTAAGTTGAAACTCATGATTGGAATTAGTTTTCAACTAATTTTCTCGACCATTATCTTTTGATGGTTCTGATTTTTCTATCGTTTCCATCATGGAAGCATGGTTTTCAGTTTTATATTCTGGTTCTTCTTCTTCAAAAAATTAATTATCATCATCTTCCATTTAATAGATAAAAATCTTCTTCAGCCCATTATTTCTAGATTTTAAGACTCCCTTTTTGAAAAACCTTTTCTGAGGCTTCTCTATGTTTTCATCTTCACTATCTTCATCATTGATCTTTCTTAATCACTGAGAGGAAATGTGTCCAACTTTTCCACAATAAAAGCAAGCAAGAGGTAACTTCCATTTGAATTTTTCTTTTCCCTTCTGGAACTTCTTTGCAATGAGAGAAAGAATTTCTTTTTCCACATCATCATAACCACTACTATCCTTTGAAATCTTTAGTTTATCCATGGCCTTGAATGGCATTTACTTACTCACTTGAGTCATAATATCTTCTGGTTTGACTCTCATTTCATATGCTACCAAAATGCTCAGTAGATCATCCAGAGAATTTTTGGAAAGATCTACTTCCTCAAGGGCTGACACCATTGCATTGTACAGGGGTGGAAGTATTCTTAATATTTTCCTTACAATATAAGTGTCTTTGATTTCTTTTCCTAGACCCCAAATTGCTCCAACCACTTCAGTAATTTGATTGAAGAATGAGTCTGCATTCTCATCTTGATTAATCTTTAGATCATCAAACCTATTATGTAGGACATATATTTTTTCCTCCTTCACTTTTATATATCCTACGTAAATATTTTCATGTTTATCCCACATGGATTTTTTTGAGGTGAAACTCATAACCTTTAGATAGATCTGATTATAATGGGCTACGATGTGTGCATTTTGTGCTTTAGAATCTGCATCAAAAAATTTCCTTCTTGCGTCAGTCATAGCCAGGCCTTATGGATCAGTTACATGTATTCCATGCAAAATAGAAAAAAGAACTTCCATTCCATGAGATCTTATATGAGATCTTATTCTGTTCTTCCAGATCTGTAAATTACATCCATGAAAGAGAGGGACTCCCCAGACATTGGCTGAATTATCCATAACGGTAAGTGATAGATCAAACACCAGTTAAACTCTCTCTGATACCCCTTGAAGGACCCCAGAAATCCTTGAGAGGGGATGGGTGGATCATGGTGTCAAAATTTATTTTTAAAGTCGTGGATCATGGTCCCATGTTTGTAGTAACTTGTTAGATCCATCAAACAAATGAAAGAAGGAAGTTTACACAGCACTTTTACTTGGTTCACCACAAAGGGATATGTCCAAGGAGAATACGCCAAAAGTGTGTCAGTCGTACCAAAATATACTAATCTTCACTATTTTATGGATTACATGTATTGGTCATAGCCACATTGTGCCAGGCTCACAGCCTTTACAATAGTTTAGGGATAGCTCACTACGTCCCTCAAGAAACTCCCATTGACTCCCCCTAGATCACTACCTTTGGTGAAGTCTTAATCATTTTATAAATGTGAAGGTCTCTTCAATAGATTCGCATTGAATTACTTGCCTCTTCTTAGAACGAGACTGTTCTTGCATCGAAGTTAGGAATTGATGCTCTTGAATGCACTGAACCACTGAACCTGATAATCAGAAAGTGTAAACAGGTTTCAATGACAATTAAGCGCATCACCTACCCTTTGAGCATAAGACCTCTTTTTTTGCGTGCAATAATTTCTTTTCGCATGGAAAAAAATTTTGTGCAACAACACCCTTTTCACGCAACTGGAACTTTTACATGCAGCCTCAACTTTTACGCGCTGTTCTACCTTTTTCGCGCATCACATAATTTTTCGCGCAAGCCAGAATATTTCGCGCAGCACGGAATTTTTCGCGCAAGCCGGAATATTTCATGCAACTCAGAATTTTTCTCGAAACCTGGAATATTTTACGCACCTCATAATATTTTGTGCTAGCTGAAATATTTCGTGCAACTCATAATTTTTCGCGCAACTCCCTTTATGCGAACCTTTTTCATGCATTAGCATTTTCATCCTCTCTAAGTCTTCATCCAAGCTGAATGAGGGGGGTCACCTCTTATTTATAGGAATCATCAACCCCTTCACGAAAAACCAATCATGGCATGAAAAACCTCTCATTCAGCGCACAATAATTTTCATGCAGGAATCATTTTTGGCGCACATATCCGTGTTTTTCGCGTAGCCCATGCCTTCGCCATTTTTCGACGTTCTAATTCCAAAACACCTCGTTCGTGAAAAACCTCGCTCCACTATTTCATGAACCACACTTTTTTTTTGCGCCACACTATTTTTCCCGCACAACTCACCTATTTTTTTCACCACTTCTTCTTTTCACAGACCTCCTTTTTCCCACAACCCATGTCTTCATTTTCCAGTTTTCAGGTCCAAAAAAATGGCAAACACTAGAAAACAACACCACCTTCAATACTATTTTCTCATTGAACTGTATGATCGAATTACTATAACACATTTCAAACATCCAATGAGGATTGAAAAAAACACAAAACATTATTTAATTCATGTATAGAATGACCATGGTTCCAATAATATTCTCCTTTGGGATATTTGGAAATCACCAAATAAACTCTATAGAGCACTGGCCATATGCAAACCAAAAACGCAAGAATAAACTTAGCCAACACTGTAAGTCTACATGAGAAATTCTCGGTGTTGAAATCAAGAGGGAAAGTGTGAATTGGGATCCAGTGTTTTGGAATTCTCAAAGACGCCCAAGCTATTCTCTTACTGTGTCACAGAAGCATTACATGCCTTGAATGTATTCCTTCTCCTCCAAATACCAAATTATCATTATGATACCAAAAAAGCCCTGAATTTATTACTTCTCCTCAATTGGAAATAATACCAAAGATTTGTATTTTTTCATTGAACATATCAATACACCCCCTGGATAGTATCTCCCCCATAAATTTGCATCATATCAACAAGTAGATTAAAAATAGTTAACATATCTTGGGAGAGGGTTAATTTGTAACATTCTTATGCACTGGGAGGTGGCTGAACACCGAGGTTCAACTGATGTTTTCCAAACATAGATGCTGACAGTGGCTTGGTCAGGATATCAACCACATTCTCATCATTTCCCACAGGAACCATTATAATCACGCCTTGCATAACTTTTTCTTTGATAAAGTGAAACCTATCTTCAATATGTTTTGTACGATAATGCTGAATATGATTATTCGTATGATCAATTTCACTCTTGTTATCACAGTAAATCACCATTGGTTTCCTCATCTCATCACCAATATCTATTAGTTGTTTCTTCATCCATAGTAGTTGAGTTTAATCCTTTATGGTAGAGATATACCCATCTTCAACAGTACAAAGAGAAGTACTTTCTTACTTATTTCTCAACCAGCCAACACATTTCTACCCAATATAGAAGGCTCCACCACGGAGGAATTTCTGTTTACTACATCACCAGCCCATTCATTATCAGAAAACACTGATAATTCACTATCGCTTCTTGAAGCAATGTATAACCCAAAGTTATGTGTACCTTGAATGTACCTCAAGATTCTATTTACTACTTCCATATATTCCTCCTCTAGATTACACTAAAACTGGGCTGATAGACATGTTACAAAGACAATATCTGTTCGTGTCACTGTCAGGTATAGTAGGCTACCAATGATCCTTCTGTACATGGTGGGATCTACAGAGGTCTCGTCCTCATGCTTTCCAAGTATGGTTCCAGCTATAATCGGAGTTGACATTGGTTTGGAGTCATGCATATTAAATTTTTTTAGAAACTCTCTTGAATAATTTTCATCAGAGACGAAAGTGTAATCTTTATTTTGAGTCACCTGTAGCCCCCAAAAATATGTGATCTCTCCAATCATTGACATATCAAATTCTAATTTCATGTGATTGGAAAATTATTCCCCTGATTTTTTTTGGCCACCAAATATAATGTCATCAATGTACACTAGAACCATGAAATGATCTTTTGCATAATTCTTTACATAGATATTGTGATCTACTCCTCCTCTTTTGAATTCTAGCTTCTTGAGGTAAGAATCCAAACAAGAGTACCATGCATGTGGTTCCTGTTTCAAGCCCTAGAGTGCTTTCTATAGTTTGAAAACCATTATTTAATCAATACCAAGAAGAAAACCCACTGGTTTTTTAATGTAGACTTCTTATTTCAATGAACCATTCACGAATGATGTATTGACATCCATTCAATATAATTTATTTCCTCTTTAGAGTTCCAGGGCAAGGAAATGCCTGATAGACTTGAGTCTGGCCACTGGTTCAAAGATTTCATCAAAATCAACACCTTCAATCTAAGAATATCCTTTACATACTAGTCATGCCTTGTTTCTAATAACACTTACATGCTCATCAAACTTGTTCTTGAAGATTCATTTTGTAATAATCACATTGTGACCTTCAGGTCTCTTGATAGATCCCATTCCAGGTTCTTTTCAATATAATCAAACTCTTAATTCATGGATTTCACCCAAGATTCATCCTTTTCAGCTTCTTCAAATGATGATGGCTCCACAATAGACAGAAATGCAGATTGTGTATTATTCCTCATCCTTCTTGTTTTTCTGGGTGCACTCCTATCACCCATTATGTTAGATGGATCAATATCAGCTCTTTGATTTCTCTTATGAGGTTCAGTCGAATTCCCTCCAGCCATGGTTTCCTCTTCAGATTCTTCTCCAAAGTCAACATCAGGATGTGACTCCTGAGTATTTTGTACACCTTACTCTATTTTTGTATGTGTATTTACTAAATGTTCAATTTTTTCCTCACTTTCTATCATATCAACATATGAAATCCTTGAAGAATTTGTGGTTTTCTATTCAATTATCTTAACATCACATCATTCCACAATCCTTCCCAATCGGTTGTTGAAACACTTGTAGGATTTTCTGTTGATTGAGTATCCAAGTAAAATTCCTTCATCTGTATTGTCTCTATATTTCCTATGATTTCCTTCTTTGTTTCTGATGAATCACTTACTTCTAAAAACACGAAAGTATTTCAAGGAGGGATTCTTTCCATGACAGAATTCATATGGTGTCTTCTTATCACCCATATAATGTCCTATTTGATTTTGAATATAACCTACAGCTTGAACGTCCTCTTTCTAGTAATGTCATGTAATACAAATCTCAATAAGCATAGTCCTTTCCATGTTGTTCACCTATCGATTTCTACAATCAACCACTCCATTTTTCTCTGTAGTTCTAATGAAATCTACCTCATATTGTATCCCATGATTCTACAGGTAGTTTTCAAATTAAAAATTTATGTATTCCCCTCCATTGTCTGATCGCAGCACTTTGATTATTCATCCAGTATCATTCTCGGCGATTCAACGATATGTTTTCATGAAGTCAAGCACTTGTCATTTCATCTGATTAACCATTAAACATGCCATTCTACTATAATCATCTATGAAAATGAAGAAATATATTTCTCCATGAGTTATGAAAACATTTATTAGGACACATACGTCTGTTTGATTGAGATTAAGAAGATTTGATGCCCTTTTCTTCTTTGGATGATATGAACTACATACCAGCTTCCCACAAATGAAAGCATCACAACACTTTTTGAGTTCACGCTTTAGGTTGGGAATGTCCATGACAATCATCAATTTTGATATTTTCTCCATGTCTTGTTGATTGATGTGCCCTAGTCTCCAATGCCACAAATCGTTTTCTTCTTCAACAGTCATGTAACATATGTTCTCTTTACTAACAACATGATATAGGTTGCCTTATATTCTGCATCCCTTAATAAGTGAATTCCATCTCTTACCCTTAATAGTGCAGCCCTTCTGAATAAAAGTAACTACTATTCCTGAGTCACAGAGTTGACTCGTGCTGAGGATATTATGATGTAGGCCATCTACATAAAGGACTTCAGTTTTATTTAGCTCACCATTAGCTAATTCAGTACTTCCACTACCTTTTATTTCTAGTGCTCCATCATTACCAAACTGTACTATTTCATCATCCTTCCTTTTGATATCCGTTAACAGACCTTCATTATCTATCATATGAGACGAACAACCACTATCCAGAATCCAGGTACTGTGGCTTTTTTTTCATTGAGGGCCACCTCTGTAAGGTTGGATTTCCCAATTACCTTCTTTTCATTCCAGGAGACAATGGATTAAGTGTAGAACACTAATGGCCTTTCAATTAATTCTTCTGTGTACATTGGTTCTTCATAGTCGAAATCGTTTTTGATAGGAGAAAAATTATTTGTAAGAGCAACACTATCTTTTTGATAAGATTTGACTTGTCTGGAACTCCGGTATGAGGTGCTCATGTCCCTCCTCTGCCTACAATTAACAGCCTTATGACCAAAGTTAGAACAAAAAAACAATATCCACAGAAACTATTTCTTTTAAAATAATTAGGATATGAATTTCATCTATGTTGAACTCTGATATATTCTCCATTCAGATAGCTTCATTCCAATTTTCAATAAGTCATGGTATAGCCCAAGTATCCATAGAACTAACACTTCATGAGAGGAAATGTCTTCTGACTTCTGTTTATTGTCATTGCTTATTCTATGGGATAATAGTTTGAGGGCTCCTTTTTTCAGGAGGATTGGGAATAATCTTTTTTTCTTTTTTTAGATTGAATTGGGGGTTTTTGTTTCAGCACTTCAGATAACTTTTCCACATCACCCACTTTTAGCTTACCCTTATTTTGTTCACCTTTTTTTGCAGCATTTGACGACTCTACCTCACAACTGATTCCACTATTTCCCATGTAAGTAGGTCTTTGATCATTCAAATTCTTTTCATCTCCATTGGAACTGTATTTTTCTCTTTCTAACAACTCATCATCTAAGAACCTTCCAAACTTTATTTTCATCCATGATTCTTTTGAAATTGATTCACTCACAAGTTTTCTTCTAAGAGTAACAACTTCCTCTTCAAGACTCTCAGTAGTCTTGTTCTTTTCTTCCAGTCTAGTTGTGAGGTCATTGATGAAAGTTTCTTTCTCTTCAATTATTAGATTTAGATCCCCTAAATCATCAGTTCTTTCAAGAATTTTAGACTGCACTTTCACAAATTCTTCCACTCGTTCAATTTCATCTTCGAGCTGATCAACATAATCAGATGATTCTTCTACAATTGATTTCCACTTATTTCAACTCTTAAATTTTATCATAAGCTTACAAATATAATATTTAAGTTTCAACTCATGATTGGCATTAGTTGTGAATTGATTTTCTCAACCATTATCTTTTGATAGTTCTGATTTTTCAATCGTTTGCATCATGGAAGCATGGTTTTCAGTTTTAAATTCTGGTTCTTCTTATTCACAGAATTTATTATCATCATCTTTCTATTCAGAGGGAAAACTATTCTTTGGACCATTTTTTCTAGATTTTAAGTCTCCCTTTCTGAAATTTTTTTGAGGCTTCTCAATGTTTTCATCTTCACTATCTTCATCATTGATCTTTCTTAAGAACTGAGAGGCAATGTGCCCAACTTTTCCCAAATGAATGCAAGTAATATGTAACTTCCCTTTGAATTTCTCTTTTCCCTTCTAAAACTTCTTTGCAATGGGAGAAAGAATTTATTTTTCCACATCATCATCACCACTACTATCCTTTTAAATTTTCAATTTATCCATGGCCTTGAACTCCATTTCCTTCCTCACTTGATTCACAGCATCTTCTTTTTTTACTCTCATTTCATATGCTACCAAACTGCTCAGTAGATCATCCAGAGAAAGTTTGAAAATATCTCTTTCCTCAAGGGCTGACACAATTGAATTGTATAGGGGTGGAAGTCTGCTTAATATTTTCATTCCAATATCAATGTCTTTTATTTCTTCACCTAGATGCCTAATTTCTCCAAACACTTTAGTACTTTTATTGAAGAATGAGTCTGAATTCTCGTCTGAATGAATTGTTAGATGATCAAAGATATTGTGTATGAATTTTAGTTTTTCATATTTCCCTTTTCAATATCCTTCATAAATATTTTCAAGGTTATCACACATGGATTTTGATGAGGTGAAACTCATCACCTTTAGTGAGATCTTATCAGAAAGGGCTATGGTGAGTGCATTTTGTGCTTTAACATATGCATCAAGAATTTTTCGATCTGCGTCAGTCAAAGCTAGGCCTGATGGATCAGTGACTTGTATTCCATGCAAAATAGAAAAATGAACTTCCCTTCCACCATATCTCAGATGATATCTCATTATGTTCTTCTAGATCAAGAAATTACTTCCATTAAAGGGAGGGACTCCCATGACATTGGCTGAATTTTCCATAATGGTAAGTGATAGATCAAAAACCATTTAACCTCCCTCTGATACCACTTGAAGGACCCCAGAACACCCTGAGAGGGGATGGTTGAATCATGGTGTCAAACATTCTTTTTAAGGTCATGGATCGTGTTCCAATATTTGTAGTAACTTGTTAGTTCTATCTAACTAATGAAAGTAGGAATTTGACACAACACTTTTACTTGGTTCACCACTAAGGGCTACGTCCATGGAGCATACGTCAATAGTTCATCAGTCATACCAAAATCTTCTAATATTCACTAGTTTATGGATTACATGTATTGGTCATAGTCACACTGTTCCAGGCTCACTTCCTTTACAAAAGTTCAGTGATAGATCACTGCGTCTCTCGGGAAACTCCCACTGACTCCCCCTAGCTCACTGCCTTTGGTGAAGTCCCAATAATTTTATAGATGTGAAGGTCTCTTCAATAGATTTGCATTGAAGTATTTGCCTCTGCTTATCACGAGACTCTACTTACATCAATGTCGGGAATTGATGCTCTTGAATGCACTGAACCACTGAACCTGATAATCAGAACGTGCAAATAGGTTTCATTGAAAATTACACGCAACACCTACCCTTTCCTCCTATGACATCACATTTGTATGCAATTTTTTTCACACTGAAAAATATTCCACACAACAACACCCATTTCATGCGACTGTAACTTTTACATGATGCCTCAAATTTTAGGCGTAGTTCAGACTTTTTCACGCAACTCGGAATTTTTCGCACAAGCCATAATTTTTCACGCAACTCATAATTTTTCACCCAAGATGGAATCTTTTTCGCAACTCATAATTTTTCATGAAAGATGGAATATTTTGCGCAAATCAAAATTTTTGGCACAACATGGAATATTTTACGCACCTCATTATTTTTTTCACAAGCCGGAATATTTCATGCAACTCGAAATTTTTCACGCAACTCCCTTTACACGAACCTTTTACACACATCAGCACTTGGATCCCATCTAAGTCTTCAGCCATCTAGAATGAGGGGGTCATCTCTTATTTATAGGAATCACTGACCCCTACACACAAAACCCATCATGGAACGAAAAACATGTCATTCAGTGCACAATAATTTTCACGCGGGAATCATTTTTCACACTCATCTTCATGTCTTTCGCACAGTAGATGCCTTTCCTATTTTTCGACATTCTGATTCCAAAAAACCTCTTGTGCGAAAAACCTCGCTCTACTATTAAATGAACCATGCTATTTTTCACACACCGTTCTGTTTTTCGCACACCATGTTGTTTTTCACGCACAACTCGCCTATTTCGCACCCCACTTCCTCTTTGTGCGCACCTCCATTTCCCAACAACCCATGTCTTCATTTTTTGATTTTTAGGCCAAAAAATGGAAAAAACTAGAAAATTGTGCCACCTTCAATACTGTTGTCTGATGGAATTATATTATCACATTACTGGCACACATTCCGAACATCCAATGAGTATTGAAAACAAACACAAATCATACTCTAATTCTTGAATAGAACGACTGTGGTTCCAACACATATTACCCAGCAAATGGATAGTGAACTCAGTATTCCTATCTATATGGCGGTGAAATTATATACTCATCCTCATCAGGGTCCTGAATTCCTCTTAAAGGAATATCCACAATCATTATGTAAACTACACATCACATTCAAGTACAATAGTCAAGGAAAACCCACGAAGAATTCAACTAACCAAAAATATCCACTGAAATCTTCTCCCTAATAGTAATGGATTGTTCGAACATCATAAATCAGTTAACTATCACCAATATTTAATCATCACGTCTCAATTTCCTTGTAATAATAATAACAATGTTAATGGAAACACCTTCCAATTTCCACTTTGGGGTCTCAAGAGGCTATAATAATCATACCTGAACTTGGTGCTTAAAATTTACGTTCTAAAATTTGAGGCACCAAGAAACAAACTTTGACATTATCCACCTCATTAAATCCCAATAAAACATCTAGTAAAGGTATCTATACATCTTACCTACACTAGAATTCACAACCAAATGAGATGTGGGAAACTCTTTTATCTTCTTCTCTCGTATAATTATTGGGACCACCGCCCATCCCTAGAAAATGCTTACATGATTCCCTCCATTAGAAAATCCATATAGAGAATCTCTTGGAGACATCTGGTCATGGAAGACCTAATAGTCCAAGTCTCCCAACTGGGAATCTCTCACATGCTGATGGAGTGGCAGAGTCACTACCATAGACTATGGAAAAGCTATACTATTATCCTCAACTAGAGCCAGCTCTATAGAATCCAACTGCATACATTCCCCCTCTACCAAGTCAGCATAAGACTTATTTCAAAGGGAATATTCCTCCATTTCCCCTTCCATAGAGTATAGAATATCTCAGTGTTTTAGTCATTCATGAACTCCAACAAGCACCTCTATCAAAGGTTCATTTCTCTCTTCAGGAAGACATACCTGAGACTCTAATGGTCTGAGTAAACAGAAAAAAGATCACCCAAAAGATAATGCATCCAAATCCTCAGAGTAAAGACTACCACTACCAACTATAGGCCATGTGTTGCATAGTTCTACTCATAGGGTTTCAACAACCTTGAACCATATGTGACCACTACCTACCTCAACATCAACACATATTTGATCCCATCCCTAATGGTATCACAATAGACTACACACTCCATTCCCTCCTCCAATAATATTAAAATAGGATCAATCTTTTTCCTAATTCTGAACTCCTAAAACTCTCTCTATAACTGCTTTGTTTATGTACATTGCTGCACTTTCTGTATCAAGGTGGTTAAAGAGGCTGAAATACTGGATAAGTCTGCCACAAATTTTTATTAGTACCACTCCAATACACGAAAACTCTGCACTTCTAACAAGATATTTGGTGGCCCCCAAGAAAGCATTGCATAAATCTTAAATGATTCCACATCTAATCTATGATAAAAAATAAAACTCACCAGAATGTGATCCTATTGGATCAAGAACTTGAAATTTGACCACATACCATAAATCTAATTCTTTTGAAGAATGTCTAGGAATATTCTAACATGCTCTATCTGCTCATCATCTGAATCCAATTATATGATCATGTCTTCAATTAAGTAAACATCTAATCAGCCCATGTATTTCTAAAAGATCTCATTAATCATATCCATAATAATTATTAGTCCATTGTCACTCTGAAATGACTCACTAGGAGCATAATTTTTCTATAGTGACATCATAATTCCATCTTTTGAATATTAGCCTCATGGACCCTCAAATGGTGGTAGTCAGACCTAAGATCCATGATTGAACCCCATATTGTGCCTCACAACATATCAAAGGGTTCATACATCCTCAGAAGGTGGTACATGTTCTCTATAGTGTCCCAGTTCAAATCATGATAATCCACAAAGAGAGACAAGGTCCCTACACCCTTTTTATAAACAACACTAGAGATACCTTGGGGGATACACTAGGTATGATGAAACCCTTGTTTTAAAGGACATCCAACTGTAATCATAGTTCTCTGATCTTAGTAAGGGACTATGATATGTTGCAGAAGATATTGGAGTTTTCTTAGGGTGAAATTATATATTAAAATACATTCATCTCATTAGAGGTAGTTCTAGATTGTAAATGGTAATGACATTCATAAAATCATCCGTTATTAAAGGAATAAAGATGATGAAAGATCCCACCACACTATGGGATAAAATTACCAACTGATGGATGATGGTTTGTAGCCTCCTGATCACAAAACCTACTTTCTCTACCATGAGATCTCTCTCACCCACAATGGAGAATATTAACCCATCATTATGAACTCATCTAAATCATCTATATTGATAGTAAATCTTTAATTGTACCATGTAAAAAAATCCATACCCAATATGATGTTATATATTCTTATAATGATGACCCAATGGTCCCATGAGAAGTTCTCTCCACTATGTGATGTCTCTCACTATCGTTATATGAATGATATCAAAGAAACACTCCTTATAGAAACCTCAATGGAAATATGCTAGGATAAAGTATCAGCTGAGATGTTGAGATCACGAACAAGTATAGAAGGGATAAAGGAATGACTTGCATCTATTTCAACTTCTACTAAATCAAGAGTAGAATAAACACATATTGTTCCTTTACTCAAATCATAAGAACAAAGGTCATATACTACAACTACCCACTGCTCTAACTGCCACCACCCTAAACCTGACATGAGATTCCTAGTGTTAGTGGTTCATGTATCCCATAACATCATCAAACAACCATTGATCCTCCTCATGGAGATTCACTTTCTCCTCTTGTAGCTCTGTCTCCCCTGGGGACACCCTAACCTTTCATGAGGGACCCAAGATAATAGATCTTCCTCTTCCATGGAGGTCAATATACTATATTTTTATCCTTCTAATCACATAGTGTTGTGAAATAATGTCTTATGTGAACTCTCTAATAACATGCATAACACTTCCACTCTATGGGACACATTGGTCCTCAGCACGGTTCCTATTCTATTTGACCATGTGTCAATGTCTGGTCATAAAAAGATCTTTGGTGCCAAGATCTTTCCAACCGATGCCTCCTATCTATTGAAGATGACTCTTTTACAAGATTCCCACTTCCATCTACAAATACATGGAGTCCCAATTAAAAGAATCATTCCATCGCTAGAAACCCGACCAATACTCTGGAATAATAGGGAATTAATAGGGGTACCACACTAGCATGGACATCTATGCAGAGACCCATTAAAAAAATTCCATGTTTGGATATAGACATCTCGAATCATGTCGATGGAGTATCATGTATGGTCAGTGAACCTCATTGTATACTCAGAAACTACCATCCCTCACTAATGCTACTCTAGACGATCATGAATCCAAACTGAGCCCAAGCATAATGGGTAGTACTCGTTACATAATTTCTGCTGGATTTGGGTCCATGAGAGTGCCTACTCTCATCATGAATCTATGTTACTAGAATCCACAAGTTCATAAATTCTATTTGAAAAAAAAATCTTTCATCACAACCTCGCAATCATTCAGTGTCCAAATAATCCAAAAAACATAGAACAATGACTCTAGAAAATCCTTTACTTCCAGGGAATTTGGCTCACTGTGAAACCTTATGAGACTTTAGAATTGGATTTCATGATGTACTCTAAGCCTATGTGCCTCTTCATCCTATTCTACTCGTAGTATATGCTACTCTACAGGTGGGGTTTTTTCTACCTATCCACCTAGAGGAAGGATATCATGATTTTGACCTTGAACTGAGGCCCCAAACCTCATTATATCATCATCATGATCCTAAATCGGGATCCATGATTAGTATATTTTGAGAGGAATCCTAACATTTAACCAATATTTACCCCGATCATATGAGATTATATATTTAAGAAGTTGACTCAATAAGGATATTCAATTACTCAATACTATATGATGCATGCACCATTGATCCCAGCAACCAGTTTCTAGATATGAGTAAAAATTTAGGTAGTCAGAGTCATGCTGAATGCATACGTCAGTCCGTGCCCCAACACCATGCTCCCTAGTTTGAATTCCATAATAAAAAAACTATGAAACTGTCTCCTTGAATTCCTTCGAGATCCACTTAAGGGGAAAATCCAAACTCTATCCCAAATAATGAACACATATGATACTAATCTATCCAGACCCAGCACAATGGGGCTCGAGACATAACTACCCCAAGCATACCTCCATAGGGTTTGGGTAGGAAAAAATCGTTAAAATTCGTAATAAAAAGGGGAGGCCTTTTTCTAAAGTACCATTATGCACTCACTTGACCATCTTTATGTAAACGTGAAGAGGAAAATAAATAACAAATGTAAAATCAGAAGAATACACCATGTAGGTAAAAAAATCTAGTGAATACAAGAGTAAGAAAGAATAAACTAAAAATTAAAAGGGTAAACTAAATTCCTAACTAGAAAGATTTCCCAAACTAACAAAAATAGGAAATGTAAAGTGCTGAGAGAGGATAGCTCCTAATCTCTAAGATACAACCACCATATACAGTCATGTGCACCCTGGAATACCTATGTTCCTTAGTAATCTCCACTTTCCTATCCTTCATCTAAATAAGACATGAGAAGTTTAGGAAAATCCCTTGAATTTGTGTTAATAAACATAAGTAGTTGGGATCCCTGAAATCTGAAGAGGGAGAAGTAAGAGAAACAACCAAAGTGGACATATCAACCCAAAATGATGGAAATAAAAATAAATCAACATGAGTATATGATCATAAAAGAAACCCAAATGATATATAAAAGGTATCTCCATCTGACAACCCATACCAGGAAAAGTGTTTTCCAACAGTTTCAAGTGTTCTATTAATGATTCCCAGTATCGCACACATTTTTTCAAAGAAAATTATATGTGGGGACAAACCTCATCACTATACTGCATAGTTAGGGGGTCATAATCTGTAGTTATAGGTTCCATTTCCTATTACAATATGAGCGTTCCACTAAGTAGATCTATAGAGAACCCACGCCCTTTCCAAATGGAAGGGATCCTGGTAGGGGACCCATGCCCTAACTGTAGAGGAGTCTTACTCTATAATAGTGGAGGATCCATGAATTAACTCCACAATAGGGATCCAATCTAATGGTAGATGACCCATTTCATTACTCCATAGGTGGGTTCCACTCAAATGTTTGATCACCCATTCATTGAAATCATATGAGGATTCAAATATAATGGTAGAGGCCTCATGACCTGACACCATATGAGGGTTACACTTTAATGGTATATGACATATTCCATGAGTCCCTATGGGGGTATTACCCTAATGGTATAAGACACATTCCCTAACTCTAAAGGAGGGTTTCACTCCAATGGTAGATAGATCAATGAACCATGTCATGTCATAATAGGAGGGTTTTAATCCATGGTTAGAGGACTCATGCCTTCTCCTTATAGTAGGGTTTCAGTTTATTGATGGATAGATAGAGAACCCATGCCCTATACACATGGTAGGGTTCCACTCTTTTGGTATAGTACCCATGCCCTTTCCCAATATAAGGGTTCCACTCTAATGATCTCGTTTGATCACTCCTATTGTTGGGTGCTTCCTAAGGAATTTTCACTCATAGAACATCTCATATCATATCTTAGAAGTCATGATGAAGGCTACCATCATATTTTACTCATTGAACCAATCGGTAAAGGCTACTCAAATGCCAAGATACAAGTCCAAATGAAGTAGATACAAGAGGTATAAGTATCTGATAAAAGGAGGATGCATAGTATATAAGGGGACAAGCATTTGATGTGGTCCCACCCTGATACTAGTCCATGTACATTTCAGCACACGGATCACTAGAAATATAGACATACATGACATGCATCAGCCACTTAGGTCCCACCTGTGTGCTCCTGGATGTGTCGTGTAATCTTACTCATGCCCATGTACTCCAATAAACAATGTTTCCACCCATAGAGGTTCTTTACCATGTTCTTATATCAAATGTCTTGTCTACCTCGGAAGGGTACCATATCACTTGGAATAGACACATGAAATGTCATTATTAAACATTACAAAACTGTAGCACTACAACCATTGGGGTACTACATAGAGTTTGTTTATCCCAGTACACGACATGTAGTTCTTATTTTTACGAAATGTCATATTTTATCTATAGATACATGATCCATATTATATAAAACCATTTAAACTTAAAACCCTCAAAAAATTTAAGGGGAGGTTTCCCTTCATCTATTACGACCCTACTATGGTTTTAAATTAGTATATGTCACTCAAAAGTGGTCTGTGACACTCCCCACACACCTCCTTCCACTGTTGTTGAGTCTCAAATCCCATATCCATATAAAACATCGCCATAAATCTATAAAACATCTGGATACATCCTAAAATAATCTATCCATTCATCATACATGAATCATCCATGTCAATGGGGGTTCAGTCATGATTGGTCCCACCTTACAATGGTCAAATCATAACCCCATGGTCCAATTATGAATAATGCGAATAACAGTTGGGGAAAACACATTAAAAGGGTGAAACAATCATTTTCCAATAATTCTTCATCAACTAATACTAATTAGGGATAGCTGGGGTGATAAAATTTCAACAATGAAGATAAATTGAATAAATAATTAAATTCTGATTTGTTGGTGCTTGGAAAGGATCAAAATAAACACAGATCGTATAAATGGATTTTATTTTACTAAATATTATAATCATAGGTTTGGGAATCCAAAAATGATGATTATACCTTTATTTTTAATGATCGTTAGTGAATAAAAATGATGCTAAAGAATGAGAAATATTAATTATGTTTGGAACACCTCGATTCACCTTGATCCGATTATTTAATATTTCCTGATCTCAATCTACCAATGATGAATAGTGGATCCTATTTTTCAACGGTCCTATGGGTTATGCATCTAACCCTAGTGATCCTTCATAATGAATCATTTTTAAGGGAATTATTTTTTGGTTGTTTAATGAATGAATGAATTAAATAATAAATTATTCTACTGATTGAACCTACCAATTGGGGTTTTAAAGAAACCTCCCACATTGACCCACTTTTGGTCGGGCCTTGGGTAAAACCAATGTTTCAAATTCAAATGAAATCTTTGTTTCAAGACTACTCTAAGGATAAATGTAATTATTTATAAAAACCATGCATGTGTGATATAAAAGATATTTAATATTTATATAAAATTAATTTTAGCCACATCGAGCCTTAGAATTATGAACCATCTCAGTGCTTGGGTCCGAAAATATTGCTTTCTATATTTAAAAGTCTTAAAACAAAAAAATAAGGTCTATTAAATCTCACCACATGGGTGGCCACAAGACAATACTCAATGCTATTGGATGCAAAAGGGTCCAATGGAAGGTCTAAGAACATAATTTTTATCAAAAATGCATTTAATAAATTATTTGGGTTATATGCATGGGGTTATGATACAATATAAATTATTGAAAATTCCTATATAATTGGATATAGAATTTATGGTAATGTTCTATACCACCCATGTTAATCTGGTTATAAATGAAATGCCAACAACAGGTAATGACAATATAGAAATGATGGTGAAGGATATCAATAAAGCAAACCAAGATCACGCAAGCAAAAAGATCAAATTATGGAATCAATGACTAAAAGAAGATCAAACCTACATTACCATAGATATCCAAAGAAAGAATAAAACCAAAGAGAGGGAACTCACCAGTGATCAAATACTAAACATTGATGTTTTAAAGGGAAGGAATTTTTATTTTTTGGAGTCTCCCTAGGGTTTGAGAGAAGAGGATTTATGGCGAATGAAAAGATCTTTAGAAATATCCATACAAAGAACACGCCTCTCCTAAGAAATTCATGATATTAATCCTCAATTCATGATGTTAATGTCCTGTGTGGCATATACACCGAGGTAGACATTTCACCATGTTATAACAAACCCGATTGACCTTTTCACAATGTGAACTGGTTTCACCATGTGTAAACATTTCATGCTATGAATCGGTTTGTGAAATATGACCTACAAAATGCTCAAATCATGTAATGTGTTCAGGATGTTAAAGTTTCCAATAGATAGATCAAAACACATATTCTATAGAAAAAACCCGAACCACATCTATAGCTTTCTAGAACCACAAATAGCCCTCATAATACTTTAACTTATTTATACTCTGAATCCATTAATTCAAGAAAAAACATACATCACCAAATTTTAGGATATTTCATGAAATAGAATGTATATCCCCATAATAAACATATCCACCAAGGTAAAAAATAAGAAAAACCATCCAAAAGATGTGAACTAAAAAAAAGTGGGGTATACCTGAAATAATATGGGATCATTTAACCTCCCCAACATATAGATTTTCATCCTAGACATGCTTCAAGAATCACTATGTGGTCAAAGAGAACAAGTATATCCACTATAATCACATATTAGATTCCATCTCCCAGGTCTCCTCTTGAACACACCCATGGTTCCACTTTTCTCATACAATATGTACAGTTTTTCCTCGTACATACTTCTCATCAGGCTCCAAAATTTGTATCAAATTCTCCTCAATGGAAGCATCTAAACTAAGATCGACGTCAAAAATGTATACCACATGAGAAGGGTTTGGGTGATATCATGAAACACATCATTCTTTGCACTATATCACTGTGTAAGGACCAATTGATATGCCACCAGACTGACCCTCCAAATATCTCAAAAATGTACAAACAAACCTAGGCGCCATCATTCCTGATTTCATGATACAATATATCCCCAACCTAGGTGACACCCAAAGAAAAACATGATAAACCACCTCAAACACCATTGTTTTCTCTGATGGTTAGAATAATATTTATACCTACATTACATGGTCACTAACCACTTCTTAGTCAACTGAACATACTCAAATGTTTCTTTCCTAAGACCATATCCAACTAGCGGTAACTCACCTACATCAACATAATAAATAGGGGATCAGTTTTTCATTCTAAAAAAGGTGTCAAAAGGATCTATGTAGTTATATTTTTGGAAGATTTTAATATAAGATAACTCCATGAGTACTAATTTCATCTCCTAAAACTGCATAAATCATGTACACAAGATCATAATATATCCTCCAATATTTAAATCATCTATTTAGATTGGCCATGAGATTGAGAATGATATGTTTTAATCATAAGGACCTATGATACTAGATCCTTGTGAATACACTTCTAGAAATTATTTGTGAAACACTGATCTCTATTAAAAATGATATTACTTAGAACACCATGCACTTGAACTTTTTCCTACACATAAAGACCACCCAGATCATCAATGTTGATGGTATCCCAAAGGAGAAAAATTGGAATACCTTCATCAATAAATCTACAATCACTCATACCACATCATTATTATGAGGTTTCATGGGTAATCCCAATATGAATTCTAGAGTGAAATCGTCCCACTTCTATTTTGGAATGGTGAGAGGCTATAATAACCCAAATAGCATAGAGTTCTTTGATTTTATCTTGTGAAAAGTGGATCATATCGCTACAAATCCCAATACCTCATTTCTCAATTATATCCACTTGTACTATATATATATATATCTTGATAAATATTTGTCATAACGAGACGTACTACCCATATATATTCATGAAACAATATCATTATCTCCTCACACAATCATGTAGGTACTCATACTCATCCTCTGATAAGAAGAACATTATTACTTCAATGAAACCATCATTGTAATGACTCTCTACCATATATATTGTCCCTGTTAGAAAATAACATAGGATTAGATAACTACTTGGTCATAATCTGATCCAAAAGAATGGGTAAAATAGATATTATGGTAAGAACTACTCATCCCTGGTACCCCGGAACATCTAGATGCATGTTTGTAAAGAGTACCACCGTTTAACTATCATCCTAAGATACCCACACGACCTATGTCTCCATCACATGGATCAACGTATTAAAAAATTTATTCCATTTGTATATTGTATAATTTAACTTTAAGTCTAAATAATTCAAATACGTTTACCACATCCTATACCGATGGTTGAGGTCCCACTGAGAAAAGAAGTACTTCAGGTTCATGAGGTCATTGTACACCAAAAACCTCTCACAAAAAATATAGTGTCTCCAACATATCCGGAAGATTAAACCATAAATAACTCTAGATCATGAGTTAGATATTCCCACTCAATCTCTCTAATAATTTTGTCGCCATAAGAAACTAATAAATTCTCCAGAAACCAAAATACTATCGGTCTAACTCCAAATGTGTAACCATACACGATAGATTCCTTTCCCAATATAGGTAATGTGAAAATCGGTGATGATGTCTTATTTCTCTTCAACTACTAAAAAACTCTCTTTCAAGATTTTAACCAATCAAACATCACCATTCTTGTTCTGAATAGAAAACAGTGCTGATTGATGGGACAATTCCTAGATGAAATTCCAATAATATGCTTCTAAACCAAGAAAAATAAAAATCTTGAAGACATTTGTCATGAACTGACCCTACCTAGGCTCGAGCCACAACTGCCCCTAGCATGCCTCCATAGGATAGGGGCTGGCGACAAGTGCTGAACGATAAACAACTCAGGGAGGCATTTTCCCGAGTACCTATACATACACACGTATCCCACTCAATGTAGAAGTGCAGAGTAAAAGGAAAAGTAAAGTATTAACTATTATAAACAACCAAAAAAGTTCATCAACCTCTAAACAGAACAAAGTAATGGTTGAATGTAAACTGAAAAGAAAAATGAAAAAACACGCGCCCAACTAGAAAAGTACCACAACCCAACAACAGGTAAAAAAAGTACAAAAGACGGGAGGGTCCCACACCTGGAACCCGACTATGACCACCGTATCTGATCCAAGCTCCCAAACTCCTAAGCTCCTCTGATGTCATGATCAACCTGCCCATCGTCTGCAAGGGAACACCAAGTGCGGGAAAAGCCTAAGAAGAGGTGAGTATAAAAATACTCAGTAGAAAACCCTGAAGGATCGAGGGAGCAACAAAGGAGTTACTGAAAAGGTTAGAAGTAGATCGAACAAGGAATAGTAAAGGATAATGACAGAGAGTGTAATAAATAGTACAGTAGAGTAACATCTCATTCAAACAAGAGAAAGGAAGTAGACTCATCCAAACATATGGAGCTAGAAACAGTGAGAAGATGAAACTTCTCATCGAGTCTTTTCTACCTATAGTAGGAGAGTAGACTCATCCAACCACGAGAAGATAGACACGAAAAGCACTAGGCATACCCCGCGCTTCTTCACATCTCCTGTAAGGAGAGTAATAAAATCCAAGGAGTGGGTACTGGAACAAGGTATATACATATCCATATGCTCAAACAAGAAACCCAAACAAGATCGTAAGGGGATCTCCATCCTGTAACTCATCCCAAGATAGTGAGTAGACAGTAGTCCCCGAATTAAACACTATTGATGCCTAACATCCTTCATGTACGCCCCAAACAGCACGTCAAGGGGCTCAAATCACCGCACCTCGACACTATCCGCTTTGGGTGACCCTAACTCGCTTGCACTATTTTTGGCCGTGTCACAAGGACACATATTGGTGGGGAAAACCCCCTCATACTTGAAAGTTTTGAGGAAAGTCAAACCACACCTCGTCACTGTCCCAAAGTTGAGTGGTCTACTCAAATCCAAAGTCGTCACAATACTAACCTGTACAAGAAAGGGTCTTGCTCCGGTAGTCACGGAAAAAATCCATAGACTAGCCTAATAGAAAGAACTGAGTCTGAAAGAATTCGTCGGGTAACCCACTGCGCTGCCCTGCTGGAGGGTAGACCCTAAGAGGTCATCGGGTGACCCACTTCCCAATATCTACTAGATGTTAGACCCTAAGAGGTCATCCAGTGACCCACTGCCCAGTCTCTGTTGGAGGGTAGACCCTAAGAGGTGGTCGGGGGACCCACTTCCCAGTCTCTGTTGGAGGGTAGACCCTAAGAGGTCGTCGGGTGACCCACTGCTCAGTCTCTACAGGTGATTAGACCATAGGAGGTCATCGGGTGACCCACTGCCCAGTCTCTGCTTGAGGGTACACCCTAAGAGGTCATCGGGTGACCCATTTCCCAGCCTCTACTGGAGGGTAGACCCTAAGAGGTCATCGGGTAACCCACTGCCCAGTCTCTACTGGAGGTTAGGCCCTAAGAGGTCATCAAGTGACCCACTGCCCAGTCTCTACTGGAGGGTACACCCTAAGAGGTTTTCGGGTGACCCACTGCCTAGTCTCTACTTGAGGGTAGACCCTAAGAGGTCGTCGGGTGGCCCACTACCCAGTCTCTGCTGGAGGGTAGATCCGAAGAAGTCGGTGAGAAGCCCACTGCCCAGTCTCTGCTAGAGGGTAAACTCAAGAAGGTCAATGAGCAACCCACTGCCCAGTCTCTGCTGGAGGGTAAACCCAGAACTGCTTTAGCCATCCCTACTGGATGGTATAACACTGAACAACAGAACACTTAGTGGGTATCGTGCAACCACCCAACTCCAGAAAAATTCACCTAAAAGAGGTTGAGAGCCTATTCCATCACTGGGTGTCACTAGCATCACTATCATGTGTTGGTTCGTAGTACACCAAAATAAACCTCCGAACAATGACCTTTTTATATTTACACATTTAATAAGATGTATAATGAGACTCCACACATCCAAACAGATCATACCGTTTTAATCCTTGCAAAAAAACACGACAGATAGACTATCTACTCGCCTCCAATGGGTATCCGATGTAAAATTTATCTAACACTGCTTTACGCCTGAACGACGTCTCGTGGTCCTGAGCCTCAGCCCCGAAAATAGTCGGGTGCATCGCACTGTTACGATCTCCTCGGAAATACACGTCAAATTGACCGCTTACTTGTGTGGAACGGATTTTCAGAGAAGAAGATGCAAATTTCCATACCGCACATGAGCGGTGCTACATGGTACCCGCATCCCGGTTCCAAAGATCTACGAATGGATCCCACCATTGCGATCCTCTCGAAAAAGTACACTAGATTGAGTATGCATTCGCCCGAAACGTACACCCGGTGATAAAGATGGAAATCGCTGCCAACTCCCAAAACGGCCCTCATGGGGCCCACACCATCATGTAAAATTAAAGAAGGCAGATTGTGCCATTGAAATTCCCTCATAAAAAAAATCCAAAATCGAATGCTCGCACGCCCCGAACAAATATCCGATGAAAAAAGTTCCTAAACGATGCTCGTAGCTTAAAAAGACGGGCCATGGGGCCCATGCCTCAACTCTGACATCAATGCCTGATACCACCCTAGAAAGATTTGCCTCGGTACTAGGGTCCCAATGCCACCAATGGCATGCAAATCAGACTTCGGATGTGTTCGTGCCATCCAAAACAAGAACTCCCGGAAAAACACCAATCCACTTAACGTACGTGTCGTGTCACCGCGCCCCTCATCGCGGGAATTAAAATTTCCCGACACCATCTCAAAAATTTCATCTCGAGCCAAGCAATGTGTTGCCATAGACGACTCATAAATCTGATACATGGTTTGTGTTTTAGGTCATTTTGAACATTAATGGTCTGAAATGGGGTGGACCGGACCAGTCCAGTCGGTCCACACCCACATGACCGGCCCTAGCTGGCCGGCCCGCAGTTCGCCCGCGCGGACCGCGGTCCACCTAAATAGACCGGCCCGGAGGTCGGTCTTCCTTCCACGCGGGGTCCAGCAAAGTGCGGGTCCGCTGTCCGCTGGTTTGGGTCATTGACCTCGGTCTTCCGGGTCGTCGCGCCTCGCGCTGCCCGATCCGCCTCATCGTCCGCCACCCGCAGCCGCCTGCCGCTCCCTGCTCGCTCAGACACCCTACTGCCCCTCACTGGCGCCTCCGCTCGACCGCCAAAGCCACCTCTCTGGGCTGCTCGACCCTGGCTTGCCTCCACTGAAGACCCGCCAGGCCGCACGTCCTGGACAGCCGGGCCACGACATGAATCCGACGGATAGGCCTAAAACCCACCGGAAACCACCAAACAAATTCCATACTTTTTTCGGACCACTGGGGACAACTCAGTACTTATAATTTCAATCCTAAACAAGTATCAAAAATCTCAGAACAAGTACTTCACAAATATGGGCTTTTCTTGAAGATCAAAAAACATTTTGATGCTCTAATTCAACTTGATAGAAGGGTTCAGAAATTAAAATGCAAAATGAAATCTCTTACCTATAGGGGCATAGCTCGACGCGTCATGGTCGATCCGCACCTCGCCGTTGTCACCCCTGTCTTGATCGGAGGAAGAGGAGGAGGTTGGGAGGGAAGGGTTGAGGGAGAAGGTGGGCTTCATCAGGGGGTGGAAAGAGGTTGGGGAGAGGGAGAGGAGAGTTTAAGTAATTAAACTCTTTTTAATTGATAACATGACCCCTGAAAACACCCGCGTCCAAAACCCCTGACGCGGTCAAGATTAAAACCCTCATAGGGTAAACACTACCTCTTGAGCAAAATGGAGGTCTCATAATTATAATTCGAGGCCCCGTTCAAAAGTTATAAAACTCAACGCCCGATGCCGCTAAATTACGAAAATGCCCCTGGGGCCATTTTCCACAAAAGGGTCGCGGCCACAAAAATTACACCCCTCCTAGGGTAAACGTAAAACTTCGGACTCAACGGTGCCCTCAGTTTTCCCATCAGTGTAACCGTTTAAGAGACACTTGAGTTTAAAAATTAAACGAATAAATTAATTATTTTATTTATCCGTTTAACATTCTGTTAAAGAGTGAGAGGTCCTAAAGTCCCGCGCCAACATGATTTATGTCATTTCTAGGGTAAAAACCCAATTTCGGACCCATACGTGCACTCAGATTTCAGATTCGAATATCTATTTAGGTGTTATCCTATTTATTTGGCGTGCCCAGTGGGAACACACTTAAATTTTAATTTCGGCCACACTTGGGCTCAGAATCACACGCCGTCTGAAGGCGGTACTCTGGAATAACATCAAGAAAATTCTAAAGTCTTTTATATCAAAAACTAGGTTCTTACATCATTCCCTCCTTCAATATTTTCATCCCCAAAAAGAAAAACCAAGGAACAACTCAGGGTACTAATCCCACACCTGGCTCTCCTGTACCCATAAAAACTCTTGCACAGTCCCACGTTACCACACAAAGACCAAAGAATTTGATCTCTTCACGCGATTTCTTCCCTTTCCGATGACGTTCATAGGAGTATGCACACAGCTCCTTAGGTAATCCATTCAGAACATGTCGTGCACCCACTCCAGACTTGGGGGGGGGGGGTTAGGGCAAGGCGGTAGGAAACCTCGCCATCCCTTCGCACGGTATCAAACGGCCTGAAGGCCCTTGGGGTAGCTCACCTCCCCGGTCAAACCTCTACGTCGCACGTTGCGACTGGAAATCACAATTAGAACATGGAACAAGGCCTGGTGATTCTCTCCTTCAGAATATGCATATGGTGGAACACCTAAGGATATCTAGTCACACAAGATTTCACAGTCGATGTCCCACGACCAAGACTCCCTTACACGCTCGAAAGGAGAAAGAGTCTCTATCATCGACTAAAGAGAATGTTTCAATGTCTTCTACTCTACTGACATAGGGTTACACCGACGCCCCACATCACCCTGGTAAAACCTCAAACAAAGAGTAGGGAGAAAACGATCAATTCATACATGAAGCCTAACAATTATACTGTAAAAAGTAGAAGAGTTGTAGGGAATAACTATTATCAGCTCATTCTCTGTAGGATTGTAGACATCCAAAGCTCGCGGTTGTCCATGGTCCCAACTGTCAGCTCCCGGAGGCTGACATGGACCGCCTGGTGGTGATGGAAAAACCTCGTATGGTCATCCCCCACTTCTAATTGCTCCTACTCCTCTTCTAGCACCACTTCTCTGGGTACCACTCCGATCATGGTGCTGCCTCTGTCGTGGTGGTGCACCTGTTACTTGCGTGAAGTTCTTAGCATAATTGGTTAGGTTGTCGTGTGCCAAGTGACCTCACCCATCGCAAGAATAGCACTGATGCCATCTAGGCTTCCTTGGTTCCCTCCAACGCCACAATGGTGTACGACCATGGCCCAGAGTCCACTCACAGAAGAGTCTCCTTGGCTGAGGGCCTACGATTTGACACAATAGTGGTGCACGACCACGTCCCCAAAAATGGCGGTGGGAAGGCCACCTGCATTGAGGTTCTGTCATCCGACGCCTGCTAGCTGCGGCAGACGTTTGGGCTCTGTCATTCCTACTGCCACCACTAACTATAAAACGTGACAAGAAGTTCTCTTTCACCAACGCCTGATCTAGAACCTTGGAATTAGTGGGGATTCCCCAAGGGTACTATGACAACAAAAATCTCTCTTTGGAGACCCTTATTGAACTTTCGTTCTCGGAAGTTGTCATTGTTGACCAAATCTAGGTAAAAGTGTGCATGGTTTGTGAAACTAGTCACATAATCGGTCACCGTCATCCCTCCCTGCTGAAACTGTAGGATCTCCTGGATCCAAATGGAGCGTAAGAAGGAGGGGTAAAACCCCTCATGAAATAGCATCTGAAAGTTGCCCCATGAAAGTGACAACTCATCAACTAACAGAGTCACCAGACTCCACTAACGTCCAGATACTCCATGGAAAAGGCTGGCTGCCAAAGCCACCCTCTGATCTGCCGGTTTCTGTGCCATCCTGAAGAGGAAAACCACTGTCTCATGCCAAACCTCTACAGCATCAAGTTCTAGCTCACCATTGAACCTCAGCAGTATCTGATGCTGGAACTCTCGAAGTGCGCTCAACTTTCGCTCAAATTCCTTCTGCTCGACTGGAGCTGTCTGCTGCTCACCAGGTGGGGGTGCTACTACCAGCCAACCCAGATAAATGGACTCACATGATGGGTCGTAGACTGAGGCCTTGTAGCTCATAGGGTCATCGTCACGAACCAAATCTGGTATCCTGGATGGCTGTCCTCGCGGAGACATCCTGAATGTTATCAAAGCGTGCCGCAGTTAGATGACCATATATGTGTATGACAGTAACAATAATGCGGAGCTGACTCAAGAAGGACAGTCAAAGACTCAATCTTATGTGATGCACAAACCAATTCCCTACAACGAGTCTCTCAGCATGCCGAGTCCACAAGTAGGTTATCGGGGTCCTGGTGAATGGATACGTCGGCCGCCGCACCATCACTGGACTCCCTAGCCTGAGTGATGCTCTCAAGACACATTGAAACTATTTCCCTAGATACCAACCAATTCCTTTTTAGGGATGTCCAAACAATGTCCCAAGGAACGAACCACCTCTGATATCACTTTTTCACGACCCGACCCTGCCCGGGCTCGAGCCGCAACTACCCAAAGCCCACCTCCATAGGCTAGGGGTTGGCGACAAGAGATGAAGGCTAAACAACTCAGGGAGGCCTTTTCCTGAGTACCTGTTCACACACACACATCCAACTCAATGCAGAAGTGCATAGTAAAAGGAAAAGTAAAGTACTAACTGCAATAAACAACCAAAAAAGTGAATCGACCTCTAAACAGTTCAAAGTAACTGCTGAGGGTAAACTAAAAAGAAAAATGGAAAAACACGTTCCCAACTAGAAAAGTGTCACAACCCGGTAACAGGTAAACAAAAGTACAACAGCTGGGAGGGTCCCTCACCTAGAACCCGACTACGACTACCGTACATGGTCCAAGATCTCGAAATCCTAAGCTCATCTGATGTCACGATCGACCTGTCTGTCATCTATAAGGGCACACCGAGTGAGGGCAAAGCCCAAGAAGGGATGAGTATAAAAATAATCAGTAGAATACCCTGAAGGATTGAGGGAGAAACAAAGGAGGTACTAAAGAGGTGACCAGTAGATCAAACAGAGAATAGTAAATGAGAATGACAGATAGTGTAGTAAAGAGTACAGTAGAGTAACATCTCAACTAAACAATATAAGGGAAGTAGACTCGTCCAAACACACGAAGATAGAAACGGTGAGAAGATGAAACATCATGTTGAGTCTTTGCTACCTATATTAGGATAGTAAAATCATCAAACCACGAGAATCTAGACACAGTAAGCATGTGGCATACCCCACACGTCTTCACCTCTCCTGGAAGGAGAGTAACCAAATCCAAGGAGTGGGTACTTGAACAAGGTATATACATATCCATATGCTCAAACAAGAAACCCAAACAAGATCGTAAGGGGATCTCCATCCCGTAGATCATCCCAAGATAGTGTGTAACCAACAGTCCTAGAAGTAAATACCATCGATGCCCAGCATCCTGCATGTCTGCCCTGAAATGCAAGTCAAGGGGCTCAAATCACCACACCTCGACACTATCCACTTTGGGCGGCACTAACTCAGCTGCATGGTTTTAGGTCGCATCACAAGGAAGCATCTTTGTTGGGAATGTACACCTCATACTTGAGAGTTCTGGGGAAAGTCAAAAAACACCCCATCACTGTCCCACATTCAAGAGGTCTACTCAAAGCAAAAGTTTTTATAACACTAACCCGTACAACTAAGGGTCTCGCTCTGGTAGTCACGAACAAAAGCCATAGGCCAGCCTAGTAGAAAGGACTGAGTCTAAAAGAAGTCGTCAGGCAACCCACTGCCCAGACCCGCTGGAGGGTAACCCCTACGTGGTCAATGGGTGACCCACTGCCTAGTCTCTGCTTGAGGGAAAACCCTAAGAGGTCATCGGATGACCCACTACCCAGTCTATGTTGGAGGGTAGACCCAAAGAGGTCGTTGGGTGACCCACTGCCCAGTCTTTGCTGGAGGGTAGAACATAAGAGGTCATCGGGCACTACAAAATAAACATTGTTTAGTGGCGGTTTTGTGGCGGCGGTTCACAAAACTGACGCTAAACGTTTTCTGAAATACATTTCGCGGCGGTTTTTAATAAACCGCCTCTAAACCTTTGTTTTTTTTAAGAAACCCCGACCCTTCCCTACCCCGACCCCCGTTTCCCCCGACCCCGCGTGCTGCAACCCTCGCCCGCAGCCCCCCGCAACCCCCCGGCGATCCCGCGACCTCCTCCAGCGACCCCGCGACCTCCTCCAGCGGTGCCTGCGACCGGCAACCCGCGACCCCCTTCTCTCGACGACCTTTCTCACTTTGACCTCGGCCCCAAAGTGAGTTTTCTCTATTATCACATCCATCTTGATGATTTGTTTCTAATTGAATCTGAGATTCATTATATGGGTCTCTTGGTTAATGGATTTATTTTCGTTTTTGATCCTATTGGTATTTATTTCATTCATTTTTAAAAAAATTATGTGTTTAATTAGTAGGCTTTAAAGATATCTTTTATTTTATAATCCATACATGCTATATCATTTTTTTGGATTATATAAGTTGATTAATAGATTGATTTATGATTCTTATAATGGTTTGTTTTTTGAATTATTTGATTAAATGATTTGTTAATTTGGAATTGATTTTGAAAATGGATTTTGAATCATGTTTTATTTGAAATTAAGTAGTTTGATTATTGATGTGTGATATTCCCTCCAAATAGTTTGAATTTTTAATTTAAATCCTACATGTATGGGTCATTTGTGAAATTGAAATCCTTTATGTGTGGGAAAATTAATAAATGAAATCCTTCCAATATGGGAGACAATAGATGGGATCATGTGGTACTTAGTAAGGGATATAATAAGAAAATAATTGTAGAATGAATTGTGGCTACCTATCAATGATTTACACTAAAAATATAACTAAATATTGTTTCCATAGTGGATTCACTTATCAGGGTGATTACCTCATTTAAGGGAACATATTTTAGGGATATGTATGTAAATAGTCATTTGACCATAGATTTAAAAGGATCATAGATAACTTATACCTAATATACCATAGGAGTATTTTCTATTGTTTTCCTTTTCAAAGAGGTTATTTATAAATACATTATGAAATGGTTTAATAACATTTATTTTAAATGGAATATGATTTATCAATTTGATTATTCTTTTTAATATATTCTAAAAGGGTGAATTACCATTTTTTTAATATATATATATATATATATATTATTATTTTATTTTCCCTTAATAAGAATAATTGTTTTATTTTTCTAATGACTCCTTATGAAAAACATGGTGTAATATTTCTAATATTCATTTTCTCACACCATACACTAACCATTGGGTGTTTCAGGTCCTTTTTTATATAATGTATGTAACGAAAAGGTTCCTCATAGAAGTCATGGGTATCCATGTTAGTAGGGTGTGTGATATTTATGGTTACATGGTGTAATTTTTTTCATCATATCACATGGATAAGGGTTGGGATCATAAAACCTCCCCACCTTATAACATATCATCACATATCCAAACTTCCCAAGCATCACAGCACCCCTAAGGCCAATTTTAGTTCCACGGAGCCACCTATAAAATTCCATCTTCTAATATACTCCTTGAACTCAACCATGTTATAACAACACTCGGACTAAGGAAAGGTACTACCTGAAAACATTTTCCCTAACCATGAACCACAATTAAAACCCAATTATCTTTGGGGACGCATCCACCTAAACTATTTATTATCAACATCAAATGAAAATTAAAGGTTTAGGTAATGTTACTATACCACCGCACAAGAGGATATCGATAAGGCACTACACTACCCTGTGGAGAGCCAATCGGAACACCTTTGTTCCAATCCTCTCCACAAATCATGGCCCAAAATTCATAGCACCACCTCACCTAGTTACCAAAATTATAATGGTGACACAAACTCATTGTCGCTGAAGGGATACATAGATTCCAACCACATTATCTGACCTACATCAATCCAGAACTCAAGGCCCAACAACCTCACTCCATTTCAAACATCCAAAGCACAACCCAAGCATAACCTTCATCTCAAGGTATTCAACCATCCAAAACCTGATCCAACACCCATCACCAAAACTAATACACTAATATGGTTCCTACCTAAGACCATCCAACTTGAAACTCTAGCCACACCATTAATCGATTACTTTCCTTCCATGGTTCTCAACACCATATTACTTACTTCGTCACCACAATTTTCTAGTTTTGAGAACTTCACCCATCGATAGACATCGTGATGAGAAGCGGATGGTATTTAAATATATATTATTATAT
This sequence comes from Viscum album, assembly GCA_963277665.1. NCBI lineage: Eukaryota > Viridiplantae > Streptophyta > Magnoliopsida > Santalales > Viscaceae > Viscum > Viscum album. The sequence goes on along the minus strand of OY728129.1, from coordinate 744,281,313 downwards.
TATCCTCATTTTACATTTATACATGTACATGAAGAGGAGATAGACATTGAATACAATACTGTTAAATTGAATTTTATTTATTTCAGGATCTCTCAAGAAAGAATGCTTCAAACCGGGCGAAGCAGGTAATCCCGCACACTGCGGGTTCAAAAAGCTTTTCAAGAAGCCGAATTTCATTGGTAATCTTTTAATTAGTTTAAATATTTATAAGATAATATTATCTATTTAACATATTTGATTAATGATTTATATTTTTTTAATGCAGTCACGGAGTTTAGGGCATGAAGCATCCCGAAGAGAACTGTGGCTGGATGTTCATAAAAAAACAGATGGAAGTTTTGTTAATGAACCTGCCAGAGAAGTTGGGGTATGAGGTCAATTATTTATTATAATAACTTAATATCAATTTTTACTGTGTTAATATATATTGATATTTTATTTATATGTAAAAATTAAAGAAATATGGGATGCCAATCCTGGGAAATCCTACTCAGTCTCACAGGATGACCCGGTTGGTCAAGTCCTTGGGAAGGAGAATCCTGGTAGAGTGCGCGGGATGGGTTTGGGACCCGTACCATCTGAGGTCTTTCGCATGCCATCAGAGATTTCGGCCTCATCTACTCCTGGTTATAGTCATTTCATACCTGAAGATGCTCAGAGAGATATGTCTGCTCTACAAAACACAGTTCACCAGTAGGGGGATCAGATATCTGCTTTGTAGAAAGAGTTGCTTGAAATACGTCAGCATATGAGCAGATATGCCCCCGGTGGTAGTGCATCGGGTAGTGGTGAGCAGGTAAATCACAAAAAAAAATTAAAATCATTTAGTTTGATAACTTTTATTGGTTTTAATTTTTATTATAAATATTCAACAATATTTAATTTTCAATATAATGTTCTTACAGGTGGCAGCAGGTGGTGGAGATGAAGGTGGAGAGGGTGACGATATAGCATCAGATGATGAGTAGTATTGTTGATGTGTTGAACAAGTATGATAACAGTTGGTTTGTATATGTAACATTTATGGCACATAGTTGCCACCAAACATTTCCATGTCCTAACATTTTCTTGATTTCTCATGTTTCCTTCTATGAATTTTTTTAATTGTGTTCTGGATTCCTCATGTGTTGACAAAAAGATTCTTAATGCAATATGCATGTGATGATACCACATCCAATGAGAATACCATATATGTAACCCATATTCATACCCCTATTGGATCCATATCCAATATGTATCACACTAAAATACCAATCCCATGACCATAAATGGCTAAGGCATGAAAGGTTAATGATAAAAGGCTCTTTCATGGCCTTAAAAGTATTACACCACTCCAATGGGTCCAGGAATACCAATTTGTTTTTAGTTTAGGCATGGTGGACGTCACTGGATTCGGTGGATGTTGGTTGGAAATTGGTGGTAATACCTTCCTTCTTCTTGGTTAGTTTCCTCTTATTATTCTCTTGGGGATTCAATACAATGATTCCTTTTTGGTCTAGGGTCTGAGTTGGTTTACATTTTGATGATCTTTTGGCACAGTGTAGGTTTATTTGTGGGTTTTTCATGCATTTGTGGTTTATGGTCATTTCTTCTTCACCCTATGGTGTGCTGCGAGTCGAAAAATATTCTTTAAGGTAGGGAATCAGTTATTTCTCTTTATTGTGTATCATGCATGGGGGGTTACTCTTGTTCATCTATGGGTTCTAGTTGTGCTGGCTTAATCAAAGATAAATAATTGGCTAATTGAAACTGAAGGGGGAAAATAGGAATGATTCGCATGTTTTTACAGCTTTGATATTATTATGATATGATGGATTGTATGGTATTGATACCTTGGATAAAATTATGGTCATTGGGGGATTTTCTTTCACTGGATGATATGTGTTGTGACTGTTGTGTCTATTGTTATTGTTTTGATATCACCCTAAAAGGGAAATTAACCAACCACTTATATTTTTCAAATGAAATGGATACTCTATTATTATGGATTTTGTTACAACACTCCTAAAATAAAGTATCATGTGATAAAATACCTGTTGATAAATCTATAAAATGATCCTTGATGTGTTGTGATGCATGTACATGATTATGGGATGATGATGTGTGGATGTGATATTATGTGGGGCTGATGGGTGAGATGTGGCTATGGTTTTGGAAAATTTAGGGTAGTGGTGGAGCAGATCCAACATATTTTTTTTCCAGTTCAACATTTAGCGGCGGTTTTAACCGCCGCTAATGCCATACCTGTGAGCATTTAGCGGCGGTTAAAACCGCCGCTAAATGATGAAGTGGGCAGCATTTAGTGGCGGTTTTAACCGCCACTAAATATATTATGTTGATATTTATCGGCGGTTTTCACCGTCGCAGAATAGGCGCATCAAACGCCTGAATTTAGCAGCGGTTAAAACCGCCGTGAATAAAAAATGTCAGATACCCATATAACCACCTCTAAATGAAGAGAAACCGCCGCTAAATGACGGATCTACGACACATTTCTAAAACCGCCGCGGAATCGAAAAAACCGCCGCTAATAGATTGCCGACGCCAAACTTAGCGGCGGTCTTTGTAAACCACCGCCACACAATATAGGGACGGTTTAAACCGCCGCTAAACAGGAAAAAAACCGCCACTAGGACCGGCTTTTGTTGTAGTGGGGGGACCTAAAACCCAGTCTCTACTAGAGGGTAGACTCTAATAGGTCTTCAGGTGACCCATTGGCCAGTCTCTGCTGGAGGGTACACCCTAAGAGGTCTTCGGGTGACCCACTGCCCAGTCTCTGTTGGAGGGTAGACCCTAAGAGGTCGTCGGGTGACCCACAACCTGGTCTCTACTGGAGGGTACACCCTAAGAGGTCGTCAGGTGACACACTGCCCAGTCACTGCTAGAGGGTAGACCCTAAGAGGTCGTCAGGTAACCCACTGCCCAGTCTCTGCTGGTGGGTACACCCTAAGATGTCTTCGGGTGACCCATTGCCCCGTCTCTACTGGAGGGTAGACCCTAAGAGGTCGTAGAGTGACCCACTACCTAGTCTCTACTAGAGGGTATACCTAAAGAAGTTAGTGAGCAACCCACTGCCCAGTCTCTACTGGAGGGTAAACCCAAGGGGGACGATGTGCAACCCACTGCCCTGTCTCTACTGGAGGGTAATCCCGAAAATGCTCTGGCCATCACTACTGGATGGTAAAACACTATCCAACAAAACACGGAGTGGGTATCGTGAAACCACCCAACTCCAAGAAAATTCACCTAAAATAAGTTCAATGCCCACGCCATCACTGGGTTTCACTAGCATCGCTACTATGCATAGGTTCAGAGTATGCCCAAAGAAGCCTCTGACCAATACCCTTATCATATTTCCACATTTACTAAGATATCGAATTAGACTCCACACATCCAAATGGACTATACCATTGTAATCCTCATAGAAACAAAAATGTGAGATGGACTATCTACTCACCTCAAATGGGTATCCGATGTAAAAGTTGTCTAACACCACTTTACACCCGAACGACTTCCCTTGTTCCCAAGCCTCGGCTCCGAAAACAGTCGGGTGCATCACACTATTGTGATCTCCTTGGAAAGACATGTCAAATTGACTTCTTACTTGCGTAGAACGGATGTCTGGAGAAGAAGATGCATATTGCCCTACCACACACGAGCAGTGCTACGTGGGACCCGCATACCGGTCCCAAAGCGCTACGAACAGATCACACCACTGAGATTTTCAAGAAAAAGTACACAAGACTAACTATCCATTCACCCGAAATGAACACTCGGTGATAATGATGGAAATCACTACCAACTCCCAAAACAGCCCTCATGGGGCCCACACCATTGTGTAGAATTAAAGCGGGTGGATTGTTTCGTTGCAATGCCCTTGAAAAAATAGACAAAATCGATAGCTTGCACACTCCGAACGGATATCCTATGAAAAACGTTTCTAAACGCTGCTTGCAGCTTAAAAGAAGGGTCGTGGGGCCCACACCTCAACTCCAGCTTCAACATCTGAAACCAATCGGTAATTATCCATCTCGGAACCAGGTTCCCAATGCCGCTGACAGCGCTCAAATCGTACATCGGATGTGTCCGCGCCATCTAAAACAAGAACTCCTGGAAAAACACCAATCCACTTAACGTACGTGTCGTGCCACCACGCCCCTCATACTTGGAATTAAAAATTCCCAAAACCATCTCAAAAAGTTCGTCTCTATCCGAGGAATGCATTTCTGTAGAAGACTCATAAATCCAATACACGGCTTGAATTTTATGGAATTTTAAACATTAATGTTCCAAAACGGGGTGGACCAAACCGGTCTGGCCATTCCACACCCCTTGGACCGGCCCAATCCGGCCGGCCCGCGGTTCGCCCGCATGGATCACGGTCCACCAAATTGGACTGGACCATAGGCAGGTCCTCCTTCCATGTGGGGACCCACAAATAGAGGGTCCGATGTCCGTCGGCTAGGGTCGCTGACCCCGGTCTTCCGTGTTGTCGCGCCCCGCTGGCACCCTGCGCTACCTGGTCTTCCTCCGACACTCGCAGCCGCCTGCCACTCCCCGCTCGCACCGATGCTGGGCCGACCCTTGCTGGTGCCTTTGCTCGACCGCCAATGCTGCCTCACCCGGCTGCTTGACCCCATCCACCTCCACTAAAGAATTGTCGTGCCACACGTCCTGGACCGTTGGGCCGCCACGCGAAGCCGCCAGACCGACCTGAAACCTATTGGAAACCACCAAACAACATCCAAACTTTGATGGACCGCTACGGACACCTCGACACTCGGAATTTCAATCCGAAACAAGATTCGGAAAGATCATGAAAATTAATTCACAAATATGCGCTTTTTTCGAAGATCAAACAACATTTAGATGCTATAATTCAACTTGAAAGAAGGGTTTGAAAATTAAAACGCAAAACGAAATCTCCTACTTGCTAGGGCATAGCCCGACGCTTCACGGTTGATCCGCACCTCACCGTTGTTACCCCCATATTGATAGGAGGAAGAGGAGGTGGTTGAGAGGGAAGGGTTGAGGGAGAAGGTGGGTTTCTTCAGGGGGTGGAATGAGGTTGGGGGAGAGGGAGAAGAGAGTTTAAGTAATTAAACTCTTTTTAATTAAAAACTCGAACTCTGAAAACACTCGTGTCCAAAACCCCCGACGTGGTCAAGATTAACCCTCCTAGAGTAAAAAACACCTCCCAAGAACAACGGCGGTCTTGTAATTTTAATATGAGGCCCATTTTGAAAGTTATAAAACTCAATTCCCGATGCAGCTAAATTACAAAAACCCCCTTGGGGCCATTTTCCACAAAAGGGCCACGCCCGCAAAAATTACACCACTCCTAGGGTAAACGGCACACGCCAGACTCAACAGTGCCATCAATTTTCCCATCAAAGAAACTACTTAAGAGACACCTGAGTTTAAAAATTAAACGATTAAATTAATTATTTTATTTATCTATTTAACGCTCTGTTAACAGGCGAGGGGTCCCAACATCCCGCACTGACATGCTTTATGTCATTCCTAGGGTAAAAACCCAATTTTGGACCCATACGTGCACTCTGATTTCTTATCTGGATCACCAATTATGAATTTTCCCTATTTATTTGGCGTGCCTAGTGTGCACACACTTAAAATTTAATTCTGGCCACCGGGGCTCGATATCGTACGCCGTATGAAGGAACTGCTCTGGAATAACATCAAGAAAATTCCAAAGTCTTTTATAGAAAAAACCGGGTTCTTACAACATTGTTGGGTCAATCTAAGGATATAATATCTTCAACATTCCCAAGTTCCACTAATACTTCGACCTCTATGATAACATGGATCAATAAGTTGAATTTATAAATACAAAAACTTCATTTAGATTTCTTTTCTGTAGTCGATTCTCACTCAATATACTCAAGATGATGTTAAGATATTGGGAATGATTTTATACTGAATGGTAGTACAATATGATTTCGTTGATGGAAACCAAAAAACACTAATTGAGAAAATGATGAAGGTTACAATTCATCATGCCCATGAATATTTCTAATGTGTTTGATAGACCAAAAATAATCAACATGAACTCATATAATTCATACATTTTTCTACAGGTGGTATGGGGTGTTCCTGAAGGTACCAATATCAACTGATTGTACCACAATCTAAATTAAATTATAAAAACAATTGTGGAAACTCACACCTGATTGAAAAAATCCTGAATGTATGGAAGGGGATACCATTTCTTAATAGTCATCTGGTTCAATCTATAGTATTCCACAGTCATGCAAAACTCCCAACAACCTTCTTGGTGAAAAACAATAAAGAACCCCAACATGACATACTAGTCCATACGAATCCATTTGATTCTAGATCATCCAAATTAACTTTCAACTCATAAATTTATGATGGTTTCATCCTATAAGGTGGGATAGAAACTAGATCTTCTCCTAATAAAAACTTGATCATGAACTCGATCTCCGGATTGGCTGGTAAGAAAAAATGCCCTACCATTGTCCATAAAGTGTCCTACTATATTTTTCCATCATGTAGAAGAAGAAATGGCATCTATTCTTTGAGATAATGCAATCTACATTGAACTAGTTCAACACAACCAAACTAATGATCCCACTCACCCTAGTGAAAATAGTTTCCACCTTCTAGAGATAGAAAGGTAACTTTCCTATGGTTAGAGTTGATATGAGCATGGTACCAAATTAAATAATCCTTACTAAGAATCATATCAAAACTAGTCATATATAGTATAAAAAGTTTAAAAAATAAATGTAATTCTAAAATTTTTAGAGAACACACAAAAAAATTTAATATTCTCTCAACACACACCCAACAATGTATAGATGATCAACAAAAAATCATTGCATTCCAAAAAAAGCACAATCTACTTTCAAAATGAGCTTATATAAAGGAATTTGATTCTCATATAAAAAAATAAATTCAATTGTAGATGATACACTAATTTTACCACTGACGGTATAAGTTTAGGCATCAAAACTAGCTATAGTATTTTTCATTACATGTTCAGGACATTCCCCACTGCCCTGGTCTCTGATATGAATATCCTACCCTGGTCCCCATGAGTGGTACTACTGCTCCCAAATTAATGTATCACATCCCTTAACACAACTGGAATATCTAATGTAAATCATATACTTTTATTCTAAGGGTTATGTGAGTCCTTTCATGACTCAGGTTCCTGTCCTCATCCCTTTCCACTGCACTACCTAATTGAGATCCGATAGAACCTCTGAAGATGGACCATCATGCTGCAACAACGGTACTCCAGAGTGGGGTAGGGACACTGATGGATCTTGTGGAAACTCTTTAAACAATGAAGTCACTTTTATGATCCATTATTCTTACATGGATGTCCCCTCCCCTGGATGTTTTCCCTTTATTGACTTGGTGGTAATTGATATAATGGAATTTTTTTCTAAAAGAAGAGATCCCAACTCCCCATAAGGAAACAACAACGATATTTTTTGGTTCTTCTCTCAGATTCCCCTCAATGATGAGAGATTTATTTATCATATCTTTTATGATACTCAATGATATTATGTTAACTTATGATCATATAATTTAAAAGATCTCATCATGAAAACACCTCTCCCTAGATACCTTATCAGCTGCTAAGGATTGAGAAAAATGTTATAGGTCACTGAAACATCCATCATAGTACATCACTAAAAATATATCAGGTGTTTGGCTCATGAATTGATGAGAATTATCATTATTTAACATCTCTAGATATTGCTCCGTAACATAAACTCAAATCCTTCTAGATTATATCCTCATGCTGAACATCTTTCTCTACAATGTTCCCCCAACGCTGGGCTAGTCCACAAAGCATGCATGTAGAAAGGTTCATCCTTCTTCTAGAAGGTGTATCAAGGTGCATAGAGATTATCTCCACTAGAGAAATGTAGAAATCAACTACCATGGGGCCTCCCTCCACAGTGAACATAGGATGATGTTTCATCTAAAATTCTCTCATCATTATATACATCAAAGGTATTATGTGAATTGGATCCCTCCCCATTAATCACATTACCCTCAATATTTTTTCAAGGCATTGATCACATATCTCATTCCTAGGATACATAGGAATATATAGTTCATCTATATTAGGAGAATTCAAACTAACTCTCTCATAATTCACAATTAGAAGACGACAAGGGAGAATTTTATATATAATAAAAAGAAACTCATTAGAACACTCGATAAAAATCAAGGTCAGCCTCGACAGGTGGCAATAATAGAGAACCACAAACATAAGATTCTATTATACCAATCATAAAATTTGAATTGTAATAAAACATCAATTCATTCATTTCGTTTTACATATATAAGAAGAATATCATTTCATGTTTCATATAGGTAAATATATCATATCTAACAAATATATCCCTATAATGAAAAATTAATAACAATATAACTACACACCTATGTACATACCATGAAACATGTGTACTCATATCATGCTATAACGATCCATGAGTATAAATCTATAGAAACAATAACATCAAAAAATATGTGAATCACCCTAGGTTAAATAAAATCAATTGCAACAAGTGAAAACATGAACAATAATCCCATACCTAGAGCCCATATATTAACCTATACATTATTTAGCTTCCCCATGAAAAAGATAATTACCTGGTCTCGACACATTCTTAATCACCCTTCTACCATTCCCAAATAGTGAAACAATTGAAAAAAACTGTCTATGATACAAAATTGTAAAATCCCACAACCCAAAACCCTCTATTGTGGCCAAAACTAGTTAATTACTTAACATGAAGAATGCCTCTCAATATGTCAGAGCCATTAGACTATTAGAGGTGGTGTAGAGAATATAATAGGGAGACTAGACCCCTTAACATAGAGTTATAACACAGTACAAATAATCTATTATAGGGGTAACACAAATTGAAGAAATAGTACAACATACAATATGAATATAATTGATGATCCAAATAAACCAAAATAATAATGAACCATGTAATGCTAAGATGGAATGTAACTAACTGACATAATGGAATAATATAGATAAAATACCATGTTAAAAAATAAACTCAAAAGAACCCTTTCTGGAATCCCATGCCAGTCCCGTTTCCAAGTTCCAATCCTTGCAATAATAAAAAATCAACAACAATGTCTTTTTACCTTGTCCAAAACAAAATCCATGAAATATTCTTTGGTACCTAATGATTACCATAATATGGTGTGAGTAAAACATTATAGTTTGATAAAACTATGTCTAAAAACCCAGTTTTGTTAGAAGTGAATGAAAAAAGAGATAACAGTGTGTTATTTAAAAAAATTAAAATAACATACAAAATAAACCTTTTAACCATCAAGTTTTCATTTGACACTCAGGTCTATCCAAACCCACATTGGTTTTTTGCTAGATGTCTCTGTGACATGGTTAATCATCATGCATTAGGATGGATTACATGTACCATGTCTCAATAAGAACTTATAATCTCCATGAGGATTCATTTTATGGAGTACCTTATGTATTCCTAGGGAATAATACCAATCCAAGGGGGAAGTAACCATCTCATAATGGGCTCCATGGAAATTCCCAAACATGATTCACTTAAATATTCCAATGTTAACTTTACAAGGGGTGAATCTTAGATCAAACAATGGGTTCTCCAATTCCAGGTTGAACAATTAGTACCATGTCTCCTGATATATGGTCATAACCCTCAGGAATCTTAACAACAAACATATATACAATAAAACCATGTATACCTTTATTATTATTTATATAAAATTCCTAGTAATTTAATTAATATAATTCTATTAACCAGGAATATGTTATCAATTGGTAGATTCCCATGTATTAGGATGAATCTCCATAATAAAACTATACCAAGTTTCCATTTATCTCAATTCATTTTTCTTGTAGAAATATTCTGAATTCCCAATTCACATTGTGAAGCAAATTTTTTTTTTATAATTTGTAATTCATAGTATCTTCATGGGAAGCCTCATCCTGGGGGTGTCCAAAAGCCTAGTCTCAAGATAAATGGGCCCAATGTGGTCCAATGGGAGGTATAAGAACATAATTTTTATCAAAAAATGATTTAATCAATTATATGAATCATTTATATGGTGTCCCTACATGATTTTAGTTATATTACACACCAAGATAAATGGAAATATACTTTAGGTTAATGTTCTAGACTACAGACCTTAATATAGTGATCAATGGAAAAACCACAATGTGAAACACCATAGAGAAATAAAGGTGAATGTTATCAATAAAGAGAACCTTGATCACACTAAATTCATGATCAAAATCTTGATTTAATGACTACATGGATATCACATAGCTATAATGGAGGATAGCGGAATGAGTAAGAAAACCAAAGAAAAATAACTACCTTGAGATCAAATGCTCATCAGTGGAATCTAAAAGAAATGAAATTACCCTAAAATATTCCTAGAGTCACCATGGGGTCTGATAGATAATGGTAATCGGTGAATATAAAGTTTTTCTCGTGTCACCATACAAAAAACCCATTGAAAATGAGGAATTTTTTACATGAATCCTAGATTCTTAATGTGAATTCTTTGAATAGTGTACACACTAAAAAGATATCCCCTAATGTAAAATTAACCATGATAGTCCTTTTAATGATGTGAAATAGTTTTATAGCATGCATATGTTTCCTACTTTGACCTAGTTCATGGCATCCCCTTGGTAATATGTTCACATTGTGGGACCCATTCACGATGTAAAAGTGTCCCTCTGATAAATCACAACATAGATTCTAGAAATGAAATCTGAACCATCTCTTAAGATTTACAAACCCCTGATGAACCATCATAATACTTTGAAACATTTATACTTAGACTCTATTAATACAAAAAAACATACATCCTGGAACTTTAGGTCATTTCTTGACAAAGTCACTCTATCCTCCAAATCAAATTGACCACTATGGCCTAAAATAAAATAATCCCAAAAAAATTAGGGTTAAAAATTTAAAATAGCGATGCACCTAGAAAAATAGGATCATAGAGTTGGTGGTTGTGTGTCATGTATATGATATGTCATCATGTTATCTATTTTATCATGTATAGTGTATTTTCTATTTTTTTTTAATTTGATGTGTATGTTGTTAATTTTTTTCATATGTTATTACAAACTCTAATATTTGGGGAATAACCTTCCAATGATACCTCATTTGAACACCACTACTAGATATAGGTGTAATATATTTGGGGAGGTGAGTCTAAGGTCACATGGAAAACTGGTCCAATTAATATTCTAATATTGAACCGGGAAGATATTTTACAAAAATACATTCATAAAGGTGTTAAAAATATTCTTTTAAAACAATAATAAATATCGTAATATTTTATTAAAATTAAAAAAATATCCTTAAAAATTATAATATCATTAACTTTGTAAAACAATGGAATGTTTTAAATGAATTTTTATTATATAGAATAGTCATGATGGTGGTAAAGTGAGGTTGAGTAATAAATGTTAAAAAAAATAGTTTATTAATTTTGTAAAAAGTAAAAAATGAGTTATCCTATAACAGGATAAATATATATATTTTAAAAAAAATAATTAAATAAATAGTCATTATAATATACATTTTTTGAAAAATTATAAATAAATCAAATATTATATAAAATATTATGATGTGTAAGGTCATGGAGGAGAATGTCTCCAGACCGAAAAGAACAAAGAAGGTCAGTTATTTATAATAACTTTTATTATGAAATCTTGAGTTCCAAAGAGGATGAAATTGAAATAATACATGAAAATCCTTTAGATAACCACTTTAAAATAATATAAATTTGTTTTATGAATGATATAAGATGTAATTCTCCCAATTTAAAATGAACATAAACAATCCAAAAAAGTGATATTGTAATATAAAATATTTCATCTTTAGTATTCATTAAATTAAAACCTAATAAAGGAGGGAATATTATATGTACTTTTAAATATTGATAAATTTCATAAAAATTACCATAAAATATATTCATGGTTATTATATATAGAGCACAAAAATCATTTTGAATGTTGAACATATCTCAATGAAAGGAAATTCAGATGAGGAAACCATTACATTAACTCTCAACATCAATAAAAGAAAATTAAACTCATTTATTGTTAAAATAAATAACCTAATTAATTTTTTTATAAACTTTTTATATCTTTAAAATTTTTTATTCTTTATTAATAATATTTAAATAAACATGTAGTTCTTAGTAAATGTTTATTTTCATCATTAAATGTCAGCAATTTGGATTATCTCGTGCAAGTTTTTTAAGGTTATGTAGTACCCCATTATTTGAGAAACGTTTCACCATTTCAATATTTTTTAAGGTACCAAAATAATATTTCAATAGTGATTCATTAATATATAATATCATTCCATTATATTTTTTGTTACAAATTCTGAATGTGATATTGGTGGGGAGTTTATTTTGAGTAATTTACTGATATTAATAGATTACATTAAAATGGTTAGAGATATTTTTGTCATCCATTAAAAACCATAACCATGTAATATATTTCAAATTAATATCACATATAATAATAAAATATATCTTTATCAAAATCTATGTATGGTAGTGATGAAAAATGAAATACATATCTTCATAGAGGTTGTAGTTCTCACATACACATGAGGGTTGTTTATGTTTTCCAGTTTCTAGAAGGAAAGAAGGGTAAAAAATAATTTATCATTATAAAATCATACTTATGCTATATATATATAATATATATTCATTAAATTCACCTTTAGATAAAACTATGGAATATTTTAATAAAAAATTATGTACAAATCATCATTGAGGCGGTGTATTCACATGCACATGTGTGGCACTTTTGTTTTACTTTTGATGGAAAAAAATAAAAAATAAATATACAATTAACATAAAAACAAATTTTTATCATAAAAATACTGATTTAATTATGTTAATATTGTTATATGGTAGTATTAGGAATAAAAAAACTAGACTTGAAAGTTTTTTGTGAGAATATATACCTCTTTCATGGATAATATATTTTGAAAACACCTTAAAGGATTCTTACATGTGTATTATGGGAAGAAAAAAAACTGTTGGTCATGGAGATGGGGATGTTAATGTTATTAAGTTATATATTGGTTGAGATAATGTGATCATGTGGTTGATATAATTTATATTCTGATGATCCCTTTTATAAGTAAAGGGAGTGGAACACATTTAAATGCTCTTAAAATTAAAATAATATAATGCCATTTTCATTAGAAAGTATAATCTTAATAGTATGTTTCTGAATAAAAGGATAGATATGATGGAAAAAATAAAATTTAGACAATTTTCAGAGAAAATTGTGGCCTCAACTCTTAGGTTATCCCCCTTTTTATCAATTTTTATCCTTTACCACGATGATAAAATTTTCCCATGGTAAGTTATTTCAGTTAATAATAATTATATTTACCTTATTAACTAATATTCATTATGAATATTACAAATATGGAATCCATTTTACTGCATTAAATTTCTATTTTTGGAAAATATTAATTTTATTATAAGCATGCAAATTGCAACGAAAAATAGTTTTTTAAATGTCTTTTAATGAAAAAAATTACTTCACACCAAAACCATGTGTGTAATAGTTTATAATGGAAATTATTTTTTTATGAATACATATATGAGATTTATGTGAGTTAAAAGACAATTCAAAAAAGAATGTAACCCTTTAATTACTTATTTAATGAAAAGGATTGAAATAGTTATTTTATTTGTATACATACAACTTATAATCCAATCTTTTATACATAGATGCATAATTCTAAAGTAATATTTTTAACTAATTTATTTCTACAATTTTAGTATATATTTTTTCAATATGAATATATTGTAATGTTTTATGTTATTATTATATCATGATGGTTTCTTAAAATCTAATGTACTTATAAAACTATATTTTATTACCATTCACTTAATAACAAGCCTTTTTAGAAATATCCCAAATATTCAACCTAAGAAATTTTTGATATAATAAATTCATAAATTAAAATCAAAATTTTGAATTAAAATACTGAAATATATTATTCTAACATTGAAATAGAAACGTAAAATAAACTGAAAAAAAAATTATAGGAAAATTAAATATTTCCAAATATTAAATATCCATATTTATACTTCCAATCAATTAATATTTTAAGTAATATTAACATATTATTTATGAAAATAATATAATTTTTCATCATTTAACCAGAATATTTTTATTTTCACATAATAAAAACACACAGTTCTTAATTAGGGTATTTTTTAGTAAAATGAGATTTTAATCATAAAATGTTCTTATTAGTTATTTATGTAAAATAATTGAATTTTATCAATGAAGTGGTATAAAAATGACATTTGAAATTATTTTTTTAAATTGATATTAAAATCATGTTACTTCTATTTATACCCACCAATTCCATAAATATATTATTTAGGTATTATTTAATTATTTAAATTTTATGTAAATTTATTGTATCTTTTTTTTGTTTTTGGATAATGTCACGTGTAAAGAAAGATATTCAACCTAGTGTTTAATTATAGGAAACTATATTCAGAAATCATAAGACAATGAAACTATAAATCTTTCATGTTTTTATTATGCTAGATAATTTTTTCTTATTATAACCTAAAAATGATTCAAGAGGATAAATATCACAAACCATGAGGATTATGTAGATTTAAGTTATGGGAGGGGAGAAAAGGTTGAATATTTAATTAAATAATTTGAGGAAATATAGTGGAGTATCTCATCTTAGGGAATATGATAAACCAGGTATATATTATTGACTCACGGAATGTGAATAACTCAAGTAGATAATCTCAATTTATTGCAATGAAAGGACACACAAAAAGAATCTTGACTCAGTTTGTATGAGGGAAAAAAGATGAGAATCTCAACTTATGGAAATATAAGTATGCAAGAGGAGAATTTTGAGTCAAGTTATATGAAGAAACTAAGAATACTTTCTACACTTAATGCATAAGAGGAACCCAAGAGAATAATTTTATCACCATATATTCTATTATACTATGTATGATTTTATTTTCAAAGAAACTACAAAATGATGTACATAAAATTATTTCGTAATGAGATTAAAATAGATATTAAAAAATTTAATATATTTAACTTTATGAAATGAATATAATATTTGAAATCATTATTAAAAAATTATTATAGAGTTATTCTGTTGACATTGTTCCAAAACAAATTTTTATTTATTGTAAATAGTGAAAAATACTGATAATATATAAACTATCACTTATATTAAATTATAATGATATAGGAATATTTTTAATGGTTATTAAAAACTATATAACATATAATTATTTAATAAGTAACATAATTTATATAAATAATAATATTTTACATATAAATATATATTTAGTGTTTTGTAAATCAAAGTATTTATTTACTCTAATAAAAATGTTTTAAATTATTATCCCTTAATAAATCCATTATAAGGTTTCATTCAGTTTTGTTTTAGTTTTAAATAAACATAAGTCTCCACTAATTTTCCATAATACAATTAATTCCATTATAATCTATATTATACTTAATATTTATATTAAATAGTTTTTATGTTTGGATTTTTTTAAAAAACTATTTTTATTGCGTTTTTTAAGTTATATTCAAATTATATTTCAATCATTTTTGAAATTAAAAAGTCTTAAAAGGATTTAAATATTTATAATAATAAAAATTAATAACTAGTTGTAAGGTAAAGTTAACTTTTTTTATAATGATTAGAAATAATGTTATACATTTATTACTTAGGTTTAAGAAAAAATGTGTTAAATGGGATAAAATAAATATATAATGATTCAAGGTAACATAAATTTTTTCATAAACCTTATTTTTTGGTTTTACTATGAAATAATCCATTTCTTATTGAAATATATAAAAACTTCGAGCCAAATGAATTGAGTAAGGAATATATTAAATAATAAATATTGATGTATTTACAAGTTTTCCACCCAACTCAATTATAAAAGGAACTACCTCAATGATCTTTTACAAACCATATGAGCTACATAGATCAAGAAATCACTAACAATGTACTTTATAAAAATATATCCCCATGTTATAGATGTCCCATTTTCAGAAAAATAATACTTCAAGAAGGCATATGGTGTAAGATAACGAAGATTACTAAAATAAGTGGTATATGTTTTTATCGATATTTTTCACGTCCATTTTTCTAAAAACCTACTCTAAATATTAAATGACCATATTTTAAAAATTACATAATAATATTTTTTATACATGTGTTTTTTTATTTTAATGGTCTATCCATTTTCTCCCTCTTTTTCATCGAATATATAATTAAAGCATCTCAAATGAGATTGTATGACCTTACCTCTCCCCGTAATGGTGTAATTATTAATTCATAACCACATTAATTGGATTTTTATAAAGATAAAAATATATAATATATGAAATATTTATGAGATATATACCATTAAAAAAGTATAATATATCATCTTACTTCATACCATTCAATCTTTAAGTGAATGATAATATCATTTTTAAGTACGTGTGGATTACCACATTATGGAAGTGATGTATTTGTTTTTCTATTACCAATATATATGGATGTTACTGAAATTTTATAAAATGAATAAATATTATATTCATAACACTATTATAATTTTATAGATGATGGAACCGTTTCATCACACCCTTATCTACATTCAATATATCAAAACAATTTTGGTGAAGTGGACTAAACATGTAACATCCAAGGTAAATAAAGAATATGGCATTTTCATATTTATTAATATTTTTGAATTAAATATTAAATATAATTTAAAGGTGATTCTATGTTCGATGACATTATCGATACACAACAAAGGGTTTCTTTAAAATCTTACGTTGCACACAACATTAATTTATACCGAAAAATAATATAATATTATTTTTATTTTAAATGGTAGTTAACGCATTGCCATTGTATTATTGGGAATGAATAGAACTAACTACAATATGATTATACATGTTTGTTAAGTGTTTTTACATTTATCTAATAAAAGATAGAAGCTTAAAATATGAATAAATCTAATTTTAAGCATAAACACTCTAATATTCTTTAAAAGGTCGATTTACCATCTTTTGATGGATAATTCTTTTTAAATATATTTTTTCACTTTTATATATTCCATTTGAAAAAATAATATTATTATTTATAATTGGTACATCAAAACTTACTTTGGATGAAATTTTTATATTTTTCCAATAATGTTGATTTTTTACTGAATAGTAAAAATACTGCATTTTAATTCAAATCTAACTTTTAATCTAACTTATTTAGAAAGTTATATTGTTATTTTAATTGGTTTTAAAGTTTAATTGGATTATATTTTTTCCACTTAATCCAATTTGGGCCATTATATGTAATTTCACTCTTAAATTGGACAAAAATAAAGGTAAATATTTGACAGTTATTATTTTTTAAAAACACGCTTTTTTGTTTTGACAGCAGGAATTAATTTTAAATTAATTTCTGCCTCTTTAATGTTTTGAATTTGGAAAAATGGATTCTGTATTTGGAATCAGGAGTTTCAAATTGTGTAAATAGTTAAATTTTATTTTTAGAAATTATAAATATTTACTTCAGTAAATATTTTATTTACCATGGTTAAAGGGTAAATCTAGTAAATAAGGGTAACAATTAATATTATAAAAATATTAAATGACCCTAACATGGTTCCTAATCTAATTTTATGATACATTTAAGACCATGGGAATCCTTGAATCTATCTTGGGACCCCATGGAGCTACATTTAAGTGAATATGACACTTTATATTTTTTTAATTTAAATTAAGGACTAAAATAACATAAACATATAGATTTTAGTAAAACAATTGTATATGGGGTTATATAAGTGATCAATTTGACTATAAATATTCATTTGAAAGATAAAACTATTTCCTGCATCATAGTAGTTTATTTATATTTTTTATACATTAAATAAACAAATTTAATTTTGACATAATGGTGATGTAGTAATTGCTTCATTAATAAAGGATTCAAATACATAATATTATAAATATTAAAATAAATTTATTTTGTATCATTTTATGCCATAAAATAATTTGATAGATTAGGATGAGATTTTATATTTTAATTAATGAAGGTTTTCTAAAATAATAAAGTTTTCTTTTATTTTTTTAAAAATCATGCTTGGAATTGTATTAAAATTGACACAAAAGAGTTTTTAAATTAATCAATATTTTATTAAATGATAAAAAAGTCCAAAAAATATATGATTCTTCCAGATGAAATATATTATGTTATAAATGTCATTAATGATCCATATTGTGTATCTTGTAATTTTATAGTTAATATATTAATCATATAGTATGAATATATATGAGGACATGAGAAAAGATAAATAAGTTAACAAAGGGTTAAATAAAAAAGAAGGATTAAAAAATATCCAAAACCCATAAAATTCTTATTGGATGATTTTAGTTAGACATATATGAACCTTATATTAGAATTAAATAAGTTTTTGACCCTTTTAAATTGAATATAATTATATAATAAAATATTACTTTCGAACTTTCCTAATGAGCCCCTCCACCCTCTCATAAAAGGACACCACCTCTAACACATTACTCACACCTCTCAATCCCCGTGTATTGTCCAAACTCAAACCAAATTAGCTAAAAACATACCAATATTATTCATATAAGCCTTAAGTTATGATTAAAACACTTCAATAAATCCCATTGTTTCAAACCAAAGGGAGTTACCCGATTTAAAGGTAACATCTTCCCTGAAGTTCTCTTCTTTTATTTTACTTCTTCACTCCCTATGATATTATTATTATTTGTTTACATAAAAACAAAAATATCCTTAATATACTAGGGTTTTTTTATAAGTATTAAAACTACACTTCCACACATATCCATTTAAGAGATACAATCATACTATTTCTGTGGATGATGTACTACTGCCTCACGAAACGATGATTGTTAAATATTCTCCTACCACCTCTTTTGGTGGCCATAATGATGGAACTGTAATTATATGTGACATATATTATATTTATATGTGATATATATTATATTTATATTGTATCTATACTTCTATAATTTTCATTTATGTCACACCTTTATGGTTTCCATAATGGGTAAATGCAATAATTTTATTTGAGGACGTGTAGACTACCACCCCCTCAAAGTGATATGACCCGTTCATGCCATATGTGGAAAGTATAAAGGATGCAATTAATAAAGCTTTATATGATATTATACATAATATACCTATTTATCATTAAGTTTTTATTCCATTAAATATGTAATTGAAATGAAAGTAGAGTTCATGCTTACGTACGACTTACCGACTCCATGAACGGTGTATTTCATTTCTTATCTCCAAATGTTATGTACTATTATAAATACATATATATACATGATATGTATGATATATATGATATCTAAATCATGAATTTCTTTCTGTAGAAAATGTGATTTTGACCACATGGACAACATGTAATTATAAGAAGTTCATTTTTTACTCAAGTACCAAATATCGACAAAACGACTGTTATTAACATAAATGATTATGTAATGTTTATAAAATGGTAATAAGTGATATAAAAGGAATAATAAACTTTATAAAGGTTCTGAATCAAGTAGAAATTATCATTAGTTTATTATTCAAGAGATCGAAGAATGAACGAGTCAAGTCAAAAACGAGGTAAGAGACTTCGTCTCAATCTCCTTTCATTGCAGCATAATTTGATTTATACATGACATTCTTCTTTATGGTGTATAAAACTCTTTGACTTTGAATTTTATTCAAAAGGAGTATTTTCTATAAAAAGAATTTTACTAAAAAAATAAGGGGATGTTTTTTTAATGTCTGTGGTGACAATGACCTTTCATCTACCACGAGCGTTATTTGATATTTGGCTTCCTTAACAAGCCTTAATGTTTTTAAAAGGAAAAAAAATTACCATATACCTTTTTATGTATTTTATTATTGAAAATTATTTTGATAATATATTTATTATTTCAATATCCTTAAATTTTATATCGTGATTGAAATGTAGAAATGTTATCTTTCCTTTATGTTTGTTTTATGTGTTCTGAATATGTTATGGTTCTTGGGCATTGTTTACATATATGGGTGGTTTTGTGATAAAATTATGGAGGATAAGTCTATGATAGATCTCCAATGCATTGGGTAACGTGACAGAGGTAAAGATTAATGTTTCTTCTAAGAGATTTAGGGAATATACTGTGATGAATATTCTAAATGTAACCCCCTATGTATCTATGATAGCTACAAGGTAAGTATGTTATGGATTCCAAAAGTTACCTTTATGATTAATGTTTTCATTATGTTATTCATAAATATTATGATCTTTTATGGTATGTTAAAAATTGAAAAGTATTATTTGATTGACATGTTTGTATTGGTGGACTAATGTATTTGTTCCATGTTTTATAACCCTTACTGAGATTTTTATGTTCATCTCAAGTTTTTGAAATGTTTTTCCCTAGATTAATGGAATGGATAGAAAAAGGAATAATTCCAGAAGATTTATATCTTGAAAATAATTATTATATTTTCTTAAGAGTTTTTTATTTTGTGAAAAAATGGATACTGAGTAGAATTTTCTACTTTGTATTATTTGATATGTAATGTCAAAGTTATGTTCTAATTCTCAAAAACACTAAACCTAAAAAGATTCTCAATGTGAATTATTAACTTAATTCAAGATTATGTAATGTTTAAGGTTGGGACATTTTAGTTTGTATTAGAGGTATTTTTAGACAACTCTAGGAGTTTGGATATTGTTAAATTAATATCCATTAATTAATTTATGGTATGATTGAAATGATATAGTATTTATAGATTCCAATGATTCTTCATCTAAGATATGTTTGTGTTGAAAATGGTTTTTCATAGAGGAAACCTGGAAGCTATGTTGGGAAAGAATTAAGAGGGAAATGACCATCCAAATCATCATCAGGTTTTAGTTGGAATCTGATTGAACAATTTCATGTAATGATGGATCAGTTGACTCAGGTGATAAATGGTGGTTGTGTTTATTGATGATATTCTGGTTTATTGAAAAAGTAAAGAGGCACATGATAGTCATTTAAGGGTTTTATTTAAATACTTAAAAAAATTAAACTGCATGTGAAATTCATCACGTGTGTGTTTTGGTTACAAAAAATTTAATTCATTGGTCATATTATTTAAAAAATGGCATAAATTTTGATCCTTCTAAAAAAATTTGTTGAAGAATGGCCAAGATCAACAAATTTAACTGATATCTGTAGTTTTCTTGGTTTATCATGTTATTACATGAGGTTTGTTGAAACGTTTTCACAATTATTTATCCCACTAACTAAGTTAACTCGAAAAGGTTTTAAGTTCTTCTAGAAAAAATATGGTGATGATTGTTTTTAGGAATTGAAAAGAAGATTGGTGAATGATCTAGTTTTGGCCTTGCCTTCCAGAGATGGTGAATTTTTTATATGTAGTGATTATTTCTTGAAATGACTTGGTTGTTTCCAAATGCATAATGATCAGGTAATTTTTTATACTTCACGTCAGTTGAAACCTCATGTGTTAAATTACCCTACACACGATTTGGAATTAACTGCTATTTTTTGCATTAAAAATTTGGAGGCATCATCTATATGGAGTAAAATGTTAAATATATACTGACCATAAATGTTTTATAAGTATATATTTACTCATAAATAACTGAACATGAGACATAGGATGTGGCAAGAATTAATCAAGGATTATGAATGCATGATTCATTACCACCCAAGAAAGGAAAATAAAGCATCTGATGATTTGAGTCGAAAGAGTAATTCTATATTAACCATGCTACATTTGGAACAAGATATTTTTAATAATGATTTGATAAAATTTGGCATAGAAGTTGTTGGTGTAGAAAACTACTCTTTTTTTTGTGTTAGTGAAATCATCCCTAGCTGATAAATTTTAGCAAGTGTAGAAAAGAAGATAGTGAGTTGTAGAAAAATGTAGAGTTGGTTCAAAAGGGTAAGTTTTCTGATTTTATCATTAATAATGATTTTTTTTAGGTTTGGGAAGAGATTACGTGTTCCTTGTGATTCACAGTTGAAGAAAGATTTATTATGTTAAGATCATAGTTATCCGTTTTCTGTATATCCTGATAGTACTAATATGTGCAGAGATCTACCAGAGTATCATTGGTGGGATGAAATGAAAAGAGATATTGTTAACTTTACTATGAAGTGTTTGACTTTTCAATAGGTTAAAGGAGAGTGCTAGTTATATAAAGATATGCCTTAGGATTTACTGGTGCCAGAGTGGAAATTGGAAAATGTGTTCATGGATTTTATCATTGGATTACTGAATACTTCTCGAGGTAATAATACAATATGTGTTATTGTTGATTGATTGAATAAATCTTCTCATTTCTTTTCAATTCAAGAAACTTTCTCTCTAGATAAACTTTATCAATTGTATGTTAAATAGATATTCAATTTGCATGGAGTTCCCCTCTCTATTGTATATAATCGTGATCCTAGGTTTACCTCTAAAATTTGGAAAGGCCTTCAGAAATCTAAGGGTACTGAATTAACTTTTAGTACAACTTTTCATCCTCAATCAGATGGGTAGTCAGAAAAAACAATTAAGGTTTTGGAAGATATATTATGTTCTTTATCAATGGATTATTAGGGATGTTGGGAACAACTTCTTTCATTGGTTGAATTTTCTTATAATAATGGTTTTCATTCCAGTATAATGATTTCTCCATTTGAGGCATTATGTGGTAAGTAGTGCCAAACTCCAGCTTTTTTTGATGAAGTAGGTGAAAGGAAACTGATGGGACCTAAATTCGTAGAAGAGATGGCCAAAAAGGTCCAATTGAGATATAAGTGCATGAGAATAGCTCTGGGCTGGAAGAAACATTATGCTGATAACCATAGGAAATATCTTTCTTTTATGATCGGAGATCATGTATTTCTCAATGTTTCTCCATGGAAAATTATGATGTGTTTTGGTAAAAAGGGAAATCAGAGTCTGAGGTTCATTGGACCCTATGAAATCTTGGAGAAATTTGGATTAGTTTCCTACAGAGTGGATTTACCTCCATGTATATCCCAGGTACACAATGTTATTCATGTTTCAATTTGGATAAAGTATATTCTAGATCCATCTCATGTTTTGAGTCCAGAGGTAGTTCAGTTGGAAGAGAATATTTCTTATGAGGAACAACCAGTCCAGATTCTTGACCGTAGAGAGAAAGTGTTGCGGAATAAGGTAATTCAGTAGGTAAAGGTTTTGTGGAAAACCATATGGTTGAAGAGGCAATGTGGGAATCTAAAAATGGTATGAGGGACAAATACCCCCATTTATTTGATAATTGAATAAAATTGCGATGATAAAATTTCCAAAAGGGGGGATGGTGTAACATCCCAGGTAAATAAAGAATATAAAATTTTCATATTTATTAATATTTTTGTATTTAACATTAATTTTACTTTAATGGGGATTCTATGTTCTATGGTGTACTCGATACTCAACAACATGTTTCTTTGAAATCTTACGTTGCACACAATGTTGAGTTATACTGAAAAATAATATAATATAATTATTATTTTAAATTGTTGTTAATGCATAGTTTTTGTAATGGAGGGAATGAAAAAAACTAACTACAATATGATTATACATGTTCTTAAAATGTTTCTACATTTATCCAATAAAATTTGGAAGCTAAAAATGTGAATGAATCCAATTTTAAACATAAACACTATAATATTATTTAAAAGGTCAATTTACAACCTTTTATTGGAGAAACTTTTTTAAATATAGTTTTTGTCACTTTTATATGTTCTATTTGACAAAATAATATTCTTATTTAGAATCGGGACATCACAATTTACTTTGGATGAAATTTTGGAAATTTTCTGATAATGTTCGTTATTTAATGAATATAGAAAAATACTACATTTTATTTCAAAAGTGCATTTTAATCTAATTTATATATATAGAAAGATTGTTCTTTTAATTGGTTTTAAAGTGTAATTGAATTATATTTTTACCTTTTAATCCAATGTTTGTCATTGGAAGTAATATCACTCTTAAATTGGTCATAAACAAAGGTAAAACCGTTGATAGTTATATTTTCATAAATACATGTTTTTTGTTTTGAAAATAGGAATTAATTTTAAATTTATTTCTGGAACTTTTGTGTTTTGAATTTGGAAAAATGGATTCCATATTTTGAATCATGAGGTCAAAATTGTGTAAGTAGATAACATTTATTTTTTACATTATGAATATTTACTTTAGAAAATATTTTATTTACCATGGTTAAAGGGTAAATCTCGTAAATAAGGGTAATAAAATAATATTATAATAACATTAAATTACCCTCACATGTGTCCTAATACTATTTTCGGATACATTTCCGACCATGGGCATCCTTGGGTCAGATTTGGGACCCCATGGAGCCACTTATAAGTGAAAATAACACTTTATATTAATTAATTTAAAGTAAGGACAAAATAACATAAACATATTTCTTTTAGTAAAAAATTCTATATGGGCTTATATAAGTTATATATTTGACTATAAATATAAATTTTAAAGATAAAACTATTTCCTACATCATGGTAATTTATTTATAATTTTTATAAATTAAATAAACAAATTTAATTATGACATAATGGTGATGTAGTAATTTCTTCAATAATAAAGGATTAAAATAAATGATATTATAAATATTAAAATAAATTTATTTTGAATCATTTTATACCATAGAAGAATTTTATATACTAGGATGACTTGTTATCTTTGAATTAATTAAGGCTTTTAGAAATAATTAAGTTGTTTTTGATTTTTTTAAAAGTCATGATATAAATAGTATTAAAATTGACATAAAAGAGTTTTTAAATTAATCAATATTTTATTAAATGATAAAATAGTCCTAAAAATATAATATTCATCCAAATAAAATATTTGAGTTAAAAATTTCATTAATGATCTATTTTGGGATTCTATTAATTTTATATTAAATATATTAACCATATAGTATGAATATATAAAAGGACATCATAAAAGTTAAATAAGTTAACAAAAGGTAAAATAAAAAAGATATGGATTAAAAAATATCAAAAACCTCTCCATTTTTTATTGGAAGATTTTTTTTCTAATTATATGTACCTTATATTATAATTAAATAATTTTTGGACCCTTTTAAACCTAAAATAATTTTATAATAAAATAATACTTTCAAACATTCCAAAAGAGCCCCTCCCCCCTCTTATAAAAGGACACCACTCTAACTCATTACTCACACCTATCAAGCCCCTTGGATCATGAAAAATATATCAAAATAAGCTCCCAACATACCTATCTTCCTTATAGAATCCTTACCTTAGGAATAAGACACTAAAAGAAAGAAATTTGGTTCAAACTAAAGGGACTTACCCGATTTAAAGGTAATGTCTTCCCCCAAGTTATCTTATTTTATTTCAGTTATTCACTCCATATGATTTAATTATTATTTGTTTACATAAAAACCCAAATCCGATATATACTAGTTTTTTTTGATAAATATCCTAAATACACTTCCACACACCTCCATTTAATGGATAAAAACATACTATTCTTATGGATGGTGGACTACAACCTCACGAAATGATGATTGTTCTATCTTCTCCTACCACCTCTTATGGTGGTCATTATGATGGAAATGTATTTATATTTGATATATATTATATTTATATGGGATATATATTATATTTATTTTTGTATATAAACTTTTTAATTTTTCATTTATTGCATACCTTTATGGTTCCCATAGTGGGTGAACGTGGTAATTGCATTGGAGGAAGTGCAGGCTTCCACCCCCTCAAAGTGATATGACTCGTTCATTCTATATGTAGAACATATAAAGGATGGAGTTAATGAAATTATATATGATACTATACTGTAATTATAATATACCTATATATCATTATGTTTTCATTCCATTAAATATGAAATATAAATGAAATTAGTGTCCGTGCATACGTATGGCTTACCGTCACTATGAACAGTGCATTCCATTTATTATCTCTAAATATTATGTACTATTATAAATAAATATATATACTCAATATATATGATATCTAAATATGGAATATCATTCTAGATATAATGGAATTTTGACCACATTGAAAACATGTAATTATAAGAAGTTCATTTTTCACTCAAGTACCAAATATCGACAAAACGACAATTATTAACTTAAATGATTTTATAATGTTTATAACATGGTAATATGTGATATGAGAGGAATAATAAACTTGAAATTTTTTTTAAGCTATTATAAATTAACTTTATTTTATTATTCAGGATATTAAATAACGAATGAGTCATATTGGACATGGAGAAAGGGACTTCATCTCAATATCCTTTCATTGAGGCATATTTTGATTTATAAATGAATTTATTTTATATGGTGTGTAAAACCCTTTGAATTTTAATTTTAATCAAAATGAATAATTTCTCTACAAAGCATTTTACTCAATTAAAAATGGGATGTTTCTTTTTAATGTTTGTGGTGACAATAACCTTTATACCGCTGCAAGTGTTATTTGACATATGGATTCCTTAACAAGCCATAATGTTTTTAAATGGAACATAAATTACCATATAGTCTTTTACCATATTTTGGTATTTAAAATGGTTTTTATATTGGATTTATTATTTCAATGTATTTAAATTTTATATTTTAATTGAAATGTGGAAATTTTATCTTTCCTTTATGTTTTTTTATGTGTTATGAATATATTATGGTTCTAGTGCATTGTTTATGTATATGGGTGGTTCTGTGATAAACCTAGGGTGGGTGATCCTGAGAAGGCTCTCCAATTAATTGGTTAACATGAAAAATTTAAACGTTAATTTTTTCCCTAAGAGATTTAGGGAATATACTATAATGGGTATTCCAAATTTAACTCTCTATGAAGCTGTGAAAGCGACAATGTAATTATGTTATGGATGACATAAGTTACCTTTTTGATTTATGTTTTCCACATGTTATTCATAAATATTCTGATCTTCTGTGGTATGTTAAGTATTGAAAAGTATGATTTATTTGACTTGTATGTATTGGTGTACTAGTGTTTTCATTCCTTGTTTTATAACCCTTACTGAGATTTTTATGCTCATCTCCAGTTTTTGAATTTTTTTTACAGGATTTAAGGTAGGTATAGAGAAAGGAAGAATTAAAGAAGATTTATATAGAGAAAATAATTCTTATTTTTTAAGAGTTTTTATTTTATTAAAAAATGGATACTGTATATAATTATCTACATTTTAATATTTGAGATATAATGTAATAGTTATGGCTTAATTCTCTAAAACTAAAAGCCTAAAAAGTTTGACAATGTGAATTATTAACTTAATTAAATATTATGTAATGTGTTAGGTTGAGACGATATAAAACAACTATAATTAGTCAATTTCAACAAGAACTATTAAATTATTACAAAAGAAACACATAAAAAAATATAAATGATAATACTCTCAAAAAAGTATTTTATAAATTTTCACTAACTATTCAGGTGAATAAAATGTGCCCAACCATGAAAATTTATGATGCAAAGGATCAGTTTTAAATTTTATTTTTAATCAATATTGTCTACACATAAATATACTTTTGGGGAATTAATGAACGTTTTCATTTGAAACCCATAAATTTTATGTTAATTTATATATTATTGGAGTATTTCATATTTTATTTTTTATTTTCTTCTTTTTCATACTTAATACAGTCTAGAAAATGTATTTCCAGAGAAAAACCTATCTTATTTCTTCTTTGGTCGTTGAAATTTTCCTTCAACTTCCATGTTTTCTAAAGTACCATAAATATTGATAATTTATATGTTCAACTGATTCTTAAAATTCTTTTTAAAACATATTTGAATTTAGGATAAATTTTTGAATAGTTATCTTCATTTTATTTTCTGAATGAGGTACCATGGTGTTTCACCAAAATTATGAAAAAAATGTTTTTGAATATTTACCGCAACAATGGATTTTACTACCTTCATAACCATTATTTTATTTGGATTTTCCATTTTAGTAATCATTTTTTATTTTCAAAAAATAATTTTTTTATTATTCAAGACATTTTATTGAAAATTATTTCCATAGATAATGATATTTTTCTCAAACCATCAAAGATTGGTTCAAATTTTATTTTAAAATAATTTTCTTCTATGACAGATTCCATTAATGAATCATATGTTTTAATAGTGATATAATGTTATAATACCAACCACCATATTAATTTGGTTGAATTATGATCATGTTATACTACTTATCAATAGTGAAAAATATTAACATTTTGTATATAATTTTTAATACATATGTTAATGATGATTATTTATTGAACTGTTATTCATTTATTTCATAAGATTAATGCATTATAAATAGTACATGATATGAGGGACCTATTATACACCCCTAAATGAAATATTATTTTTAATTATACAAGATAGGTTATGTGTATGCCTTACCTATTTATTTATGATAACTTGGGACAGATCCTTGATGCTACGATTATGATGTCCGACATTATGAATTTTATAAATAAGAAATTAGTTATTGTTATCCATGTATTAATTTATATTACTATGTCATTTGGGTATATATATACATTTTATGATAATGGTAATATGAAATATTTGATTATTGTTTATCTCTACCATTTTAGTTATGTTTCATGTATTCTATGGAAGCTTCTGTTTTATTTATTCCACTACTAGGTATCAGATATCACCATTTTATATTGTTTTTATTTTACTAGGATACTAATCATAGATCTATGAATTATTTTAGTAACACTACATAAGAAATAATAAAGTTATCACTAGAATTCTATGTTTTATTTCATGTTTTTAAATTTCATGTGAGAATTAGGTATGTATCTACCTCCTAAGATTGATAAAAGTTTCAATTATTTCAAATGAGATATCATTATCATTTTCCATTGCAGTTAGAAAGCCCAAGATTTGGGTTAATATAGGTGATTTTTATAGTTGTTTTAAAAGGAATCAAAGTATAAACATTGGGATCTATATTTAAGAAAACACAGATTATAGAACATAACCCAATAACATACGATATAGATAAGTCTATATATATGATAATATAATGATGTTTTTATGTCAATAATGTATGGTTTCTTAGTAATGAAATACCTATTTGATACTAGAAAGTGTATATGACCATTTAAATGGTTTATCTAGGGGTAAACATGCTAACGATATAGTTGTGTATTAACTTTAACATCCCTTTATACATGATGGGTGGGACTAAGAATGTACAACAAGGTATACACTCCTTAGGTATATGATTATTTTGACTCACACATTCATTACAAACAAAAATTAATGACTTGAAATTATTTTTATGACATTATGGTATTCCCAAATATAAAATAATGTTAATTCTAAGATTATATATTCATAAATTTTTAATTTATTGTAAGTGATATACATGATTTAAAATGATACACTATGTTTAAAAATTGTTAATAATAAGAACTAATCCAATGAATTACATTGTTTTTAATTGATTCCTAACATAAAGATTTTAAACTGTATCATTGAACATAATATTTATAGGGATTAATCAAATTGGAAAAAGGAATCTTGACTAGGTATTGAAAATATTGTAACTACATTAGGAAAGTTTACTAAGGATACTTCCAATAACATTTATAATATTAAGAATCCTTCTAATCACCAACATGGTGAAATAATGACAGAGTACGTAATGTGATAAAAATATTAATCATCCAATGGGACTACTAATCCATTACTATATAAGTAATGTATCTATCACCAAGACAATGTATTTATCACTTAGGAATGTAGTGAAATAGAAAAAGTTATCAAGGAATTTTATCTCCATAAGGGAGTTATTGATCAATGTTGTTTATTGATACATAAAAATAACAATTCAAATGAATCAAAGAGAATATATTAAATTAATTTCAACTATAAATTATTCAAAACATAATTTTCTAATATAAATGAGTAGTTATAGAGAGTAAATTCCATAATATGAGGAAAAGGGAAAGAGATAATGTTTCTAAATATGAATAAATATTTACAAAGTTAGCTAGTAATTATATGTATTATGTATGTAATATAATAAGTAATATTGATCATTTTTTCACTCATGGTACAATGACTATATTTCTATGTGATTTATAAAATAAAAAAAAATATATGAGGATTTACATTAATTTTAAATCAATATAGAGAAAAAAATGTAAATGTTTTATGTTTTCCATAGAAAAAAAGGAATGAAGTGGATGATTGAACACTCTCATAAGAGAAACATGGAGAATGGAAGAATGAGGTGGTCTAATATTAAACATGTAAATACTATGGGATAAATCAATATTGATTATTCTTTTTTATAATTATAGTTTTCTTATTGTGTAGTGAAAAAATTACATTAGTCATGTTATTGAAAGGAAAATAAGATGCTTCCATTTTTAAATTATTATACTATAAGGATATATAGAACTATTCCAAATATTACCTCTATCATCATGGAAGGTTTTCTTTAAAATGAAAAGGGATAATGGGAAAGTTTATATGATCACTATATATGAGGTTTAAGTTACTAAAGATGGGTTTTTTGGGACTTTTTACATACCATCAAATCTATATTTTGATTTGTTTTATTTTTTGCTTCACAAGTTTTTAAATCGTCAATTTTTTCCTAGAAAAATTAATAAATACCTATAACCTGAAGAAATTAGTTGAAATTCAAGAACCCTTTTAGATATCTTATCATGAAAATGATGTGTCGATGTGTCCATATTATAAAACATAGACAAAATTTATTTGAAAACATTATTATTTTACCAATTTATTACTTTCATATAACCCTTTGAATGGATTTAAATTAAAATAATAGTTTGAATATTTATTTCCATGTATAAGAGACTACACTTTGCTTTTGTGATGTTGAATTCCATGTATTTTTAGGAGATAATACATCTTCAAAATCCTATCTGGATACACCTCTATTGGCGCTTTTTAATGAAATCCAGGTAGAATAAGAGATGATGCGACCTATTAATGGGAAGAGTGTCCATTAAATAAAAGACATTATTATTTTTTATTAATAAATTGATTCATTTCTTAAAGAACTACCTATAAAATAACTTGAGAATAATGTTTAGTTTTTCATTAATCTCATCTCTAATGGAAATCCTATATTAGAGATTCCATATAAGATATACATAGTGGTATTAGTTGGGAAAAATAAACAATTGTAGGAGTTATGGGAGAATGAATTTATTCACTATAGTGGTTCACCATGGGGATCCCATGATCTTTTGGTAAATAATAAATATTGGAATATGTTATTACAAATTGTTTATATGGAAATAAATTCTATTATTAAAAATATCTAGTATCACATTCCCTTTTTTATATTGGTTTGATCAACTGCAAGGATCTTAATATTTTTAAATATTTATCTTTATTCTGATTATTGGCTACTATAAGTAAATAAGGAATATATTCCATATATGAAATTTCATATGGGCTATGACCATTAATAATGAACATTAATTCTATTTAGATAAACTAATAAACCCACTAATTTTATGGATCATATTAATATATTATTCAAGGATTATATTTATAATTTTATTATATTATTTATTAATGATATCTTGACAATTAGAAAAGTCACAATGATCATAAGAGTTGTTTTCAAATCATTGATAATAATATTAGATAAAATTAGTGATATGGAATATTTAGGAAATGAGAATTATGGATTTAGAACGTTTTCATTCTTGGTAATATTTTCTCTATGTATAGAATACTAGTCAATACTTCAAAGACAAAGGTAGTGATGGAATGACCAACACTAATGAATATAAACAAGGATCGTAGTTTACATTAATTTAAATGTTTCTATCAATGATCGTTTTAATTTTTTATTGCCAGAATACTTTTTATTATTATTTTACAAACACTTTTAGGAAAAGTGAGAAACAGAAAGACGCATTAAATCCCAAAAAAAACCCATTCAAAGACCCACCAAAGCTGAACCAGCAAACAAACACCCAAACAACCAACAAAAACTAAAAACCATAACTTTCATACCCGTCATCGCCACCAGTGCATGAACTCCCCTCCGCTGTGATCGTTCCCCATTCCAAAGTAGGATTTAAATGCCATATGAAATCACTATTATAGTCCAACATCACATCATCCAGAGTGATTCGCCCAAATCCATCTTGCTTGGACAGGTTGCCTTTTTTAAAATCCAGGGACACCCCATGGTCCTGCTTAATAGAGGATCTGATGCACAAAGGTCGAGGTAGAGAGGAGTAATCCTTCCTTCCTTTTCTTTTTGGAGTAACAGAATCCACTCCTCCATCCTCAGTCTCGGTTTTGTCTCCACCTTTCACTATATCACTAAAGGAAAAATTAACCATACCACCTCTATTATCCTTGTTGCAGCTGGGAAGAATCCCCTTCCTCCCAAAAATGTTAACTGAGGTTGATTCCTTGCCCTACACATCTCTTCCTCTCCTCTGATCAGACATGTTGTAGTCAATCTCACGCATATAAATTCTCTCTACGCCATCATCCTTAAATGCTCCTTTTCCTTTCCCCTCAAGAAAACTTCCCAAGTCGGAAGGTTTAGACTACTGGTAAATTGTCTTCCCCGCAGTGGATTCCTCCACAACCTTATTGGAAACCTCACAGTCACCTTCTCCTACCACAAAACCCCACATACTGATCTCCAAAACTGCATCCTACTCTGCCGAAACAGCATCCATACCCTCCTCATCAAGTCCCTAGAACCTATTACTCAAAGGAAACAAAGGTATAGATGAAACACCTGGTCCCCCATTATTGCCCAAAGCCACTTACAAGTCACCTTTTTTACTTTCCTCCCTCTGTTCCTTCATTTCCAAAGCGTCACCCAGAGGATGCTCCCTCGTAATCTCCTTGCCATATGGGTCACCATTCATTTGAGAACTCCTATTATTAGAATTATCTTTTCTTTGATTCTTGTCTGCATCAGGTAACTCTGGGTTGCATTGAGTCTTCATAACATCCCTCAATGATGATCTATCGCCAAGCCTATCAGAGTCCTTTCCATCCCCTTCTGCGAGCAGCTGGACCAAAGGACCGAGCGACTGCGAACCTTCATTTTCCCCCTTAATATCAGTTATCCTCAACTTCTGACCCACAATCGGCTATGTCACAAGGGTAATACCTACTGTATACTCCCTCTTAATGGAGGCCTGGAACTCCCGACACCAAGGTTTCAGCACCTGTGCTGATGAATCTATTCGATATCTCCCCAAAAGATGTCTAAAATAGTTAAAAGTCCAGCAAAAATCATACATGTTCTCATAAAAAACCTACTGTTTACACCTATATTCCTCTCCAATCGTAATCCAAACAAAATCGAATGGAACCCTAGAAGAATATACCTCAACACATACATGAAGTTTAATCAGATGACACACCACTTCAGTGCGACTATCCACACATAGAAATATACCCACAAGATTACCCAACATTCTTATAACAGTGGGATACTGAAAAGGTAAGGGGAGATTATTAAATGAAATGATGTGGAATTTACCATCAATAAGGAATAGATTTGTGATATATATTCATGCATAAAAGTGGGGATATGGATGTGTGATTGCACAAAAAATGATATTGTTTTTTCTTATGAATCAAAAAGGATTGTGATCCATGAACATAATTATTCAAAACATGACCTTGATTTGGATTTCATAATATTTTCATTGATGATACATAGGCATTAACTTTTTGGTTAGCAATGTGAAATATACATGGATAAAAATGAATAAAATATATAATATCATCAAAAAAATCTCAACGTGAGAAAATTAAGATGGTTAAAACAACAGTATGATTTTTATTTCTAAATGCACTACCATAATTGGAAGGAAAATAAAGTGGTTAATGCATTAAGTAGGAAAGAACATTAATTTTATACTAAAATTAGGGTCAATCAATTACTATTTTATGGATTTACTAATTTTGGACATAGAAAACATAATGGAAGTGTAAAATCACATTTATTCTAATTCATTGAGAAACCATCTTTATTAGTGATAATTAAAAGTTCATTGAATGATAATAATAATATTTAAGAGAAAATTAAATCTTCAAATGATATAAATTTGGTACAAATCATCTATAAATATGGTATTATAGAATTTTGAAAGAGGCTATGTGTTCCATTGGTGCCTAATATAAAAAGATAATTTTTATATGATGTTTATAGATCAAATTTTCCTACACCTAATAGTATCCAAGAAATGTATCTTTATTTGAAGAAATATGTTCGGTGGGATGATCTGAAATGGGAAATTAAAGAATATGTGTCAATATTCTTTGTTTTACCCCAATTCAAAGATACTAGAAAAAATCATGAAGGAGTTATGAAACTTATACAAATTATTGCGTGAAATTTGATGACAATACAATGTATATTGTCATTGTATTTTCAAATCATCTCATACAAAATAATTCCTTGTGGGTTATAATTAATATCCTTTCCTAGTTATCAAATTTCCAATTTATATGGGAATATTTACCTCTGAAGGGCCTCAAAAAGTTCTATATTAATGATGTTTTGAGACTTCTTGGGGAACCTTTTAAAATTATATAGGATTATGATCTATGGTTATTATCAAAATTTTAGAATAGTTATCAAATAGCCCTTGATCCTTATATAAAATTGATAACATCCTATTATCCTCAAATGGGAGGGTTTTCATAATGGACTATATATAAATTAGAAGACCAGTTGAGGTTAAGATTAATTTAATTTCAATGTATGTGGTATCAATATTTACCATTAGAAGAATTTTAATATAACAATATATTCCATTAAAGGAATTAAACAAAACCATATGATGAATTGTATAGAAAGTAGTACATTACTCCAACTTATTTGGATAAAGTTTTTAAAGAAATCTTATAGGACCAGATCTCAAAGAAGGGATAATAGTTAATTTTATGACTACTCATAATCATTTAAAGGGAAATCAAAGTAGGAAAAATTGATATATTGAAAACATAATTGAGGGTTTAGATGTTCAAGTGGTAGATTATATTTTCTTGAGGGTATCTCCATGGAATAGTGTTATACATTTTGATATGAAAGTGAAACTATGTCCTAGGTACATCAGGATTTGTGAAATTTTAGAATCAGTGGGTGTTGTTGTTTTCATTTGAAAATTATACCAAGCCTTAATGATGTTCATGATATGTTATATATAAATTTAATGAAGATTCACATGTCATACCAAAAATATGTGATTAGTTATGATGAAATATAAGGAGAACATGATTTATCTTACTAAAATGTTCCTATCAAGATTATTTCCACTAGAGCACAAGTGTTGAAGAATCAGATAACTCATCTATTAAAGAAAATTTGAAAAATAATAAGATATAAGAGGAGATATGGGAACCTGAAGAAGATATGATAAATAACTGACCACATTTTATGATTATGGGGAATTATAGAAAAATTAATGATGGAATTTCTAAAGTAGGGATGAATATAACATGGGATCTTAAATTCTATTAATTAATCTTCACTTTCAAAAGTAGCAATTGAATAATGAAAAAAATTATAAAAAAATTTAATTAAAACAAAAAATACAATGGTTTATAGATTTCATTCCATGAAATGGATTTTATTTTGGACTTTAGTATGTTAAATTTATCTTACAATGTATGTTTTTTCAGAAATACCTGAATTTTGGGTGAACAATGAATAATAGAAATTTTATAAAATATTTCACTTTTATGAAAATAAAACGAAATAAGACTAAGGAGAATTTTTTTAAATCCATTTTCAATAAAAAAAATATATAATTAAGAATAAATATATTTCATATAAAAATAAAATGTTGAAATTTTAACAATATGAATAATATTTAAAAAATCTATGTATTTTCTTTCTTCAAATGGAAACCATTTGTTGTTGTTATCCCATAACAAAGTATTTTAAAATGTTTTAGTTTGGTTTTAAATAAAAACTATACTCGTTTTATTTAAAATAATATAATTAATTCCATTAGAATAATAATTATACAATTTGTACCCTAAAATTATATTTAATCTAAAATAAATATTTATCTAAAAGGGTTTTCTTTGCCTTCTATGATCATATATTAAATTAATTTTTAAAACTTTTGAAATTGAATCATGTAAAATTAAATTCAAATTTATAACCATTATAATAAATATTAGGTAATTTGTCAAACTTAATTTTTTATAATAATGATGAGCAGAAATGCTAAATATCTATCACTTCAATTAAGGGTAAAATGATTAAAAAGTGATAAAATAAAGGGATAAGGTTGAAAGATGACATTAAAAATATTATTAATCTTTGGATTATTTTATTTTAAATATAAACTTATAATATTTTAATATTTTCAATTTTGGAGTCATATAACATTAGTAATTCATATATTATAAAATTAATTTCATGCATTTACATGTCTTCCACCCACTACAATTATAAATGAGAACCACCACTCCTCTATTATCTACACTGAATGAGCTAATTAACATGAATATCCCTTAAAAAATTCATTACCTATATTATTTTCCACCTATAAGATGTCATTGTCTCACAAAAATACCACTTTAAGAAGTATTAATAGGAAAGCTAAAGGAGGTTAAGCAAAAAATAGGAATACATTGTTACTAATTATTTTTGAAATTAAAATCCTTTTCAAAATCCCAAAGATTTTTAATAACATTATTAAAGTTAATTAATTATAATATCCTATATACTATGATGTTTTTTTTCAATGTTACATCAGCTTTTTATCACCTTTATATCTTATGGTTAATGAAAACATTGCTTCATTGTACTTACGACGTACCATCTCTGTGAAGAAGTGTAATTAATTTTTCATCACTACCATACTTGGATGGTTATAAATATGGATGTAATGAATATATATTATATTTATGACATAATTATGATTCTAAAAATATAAAATATCATCAAACATCTTTTTCCTCTATCTACTAGAGAATGATAATGTTGTTCATGCATACGTGTGGACAACCACCACTACAAAGATATGTGATTTTTTTAATTTAAACACTATTTATATATAATTAAAAAAATAAATATAATGATAAAATGTTATATTAATAACATTATTAACATTATGTATATCATTTAACCATTTCATAACACCTTTAACAATGGTTAAAATATTAATGTAATATTTGAGAAGTTGTCTGAATAACCATTAGTGGTCAACATCAATATGAAATATTTAATGAATGAATAATAAATAATCATAAAATAACTATAGAAATTAAATATAAATTTAAAAGGTTTTTATGAATTAATTTAATATATTAAAATTTATTATTCAAAAGGATATAATGTGTCCGACCAAGAGAAACTTTTAGGTAAGGGTTTATGTTTGAATCTTGTTTTTAATCAGAATTCTTTGTGATTATATAATATATTGTAAAATTGTATGCCCTTAATATATTAAATCACATATAATTTATTCTTTTTATTTCTTTTTTTATATATGGATTTCATTCATTTTCCTTTATCTTATACTTAAAATATTTTGAGATGTTTTTAGAATAAATGATCATATTTTTTATTTGGTAAATGATATTTTTCATAGATGTACATGTTTCAAAAACTTTATTCAAGAATGTTATTTTATATGATCGAATTATTTTTTAAAATAATTTTATACTTATTTTAATTTATTTTATGACTTTTAAAAAAAAATTCTTCCATTTTTTGAGTGAGGTATATTCGATTTTTTTTTGCAAATGTATTGAAGGAATTGTTGTTTTAACATTTACTGCATGAAAAAACATTCTCCACCATTATAAATATTATTTTAAATGAATAATACATTAATAATTTCATTGGTTATTTTCAATTAAAGCCATTGTCTTTCAATATTTTAGAAAATATTCCTTAAAATGTTATCAAAAGAAATATAGATTTTTAATATATTTTTGAAGAATGGTTTGAATGTTGTTTTAAAAGTATTTTCATATCTATAAACTTACTTTGATAAATCTGATGATTTACTAGGGATATGATCTAATTATACCATCCACTATATTACTCAAGATGGATTTGGATCATGTTGTTTTTGTTATTATCTTGAAAAAATTTAACATTTCAGATGCTATTTTTTCAATAAAAATGTTTATATGTATTATGTATTGAGTAATTATTCAATTTTTTCATATAAAGAATGAAATAGACTTAATAATTTACCTGATAATATCATTATAGATTCATGATTCATGGTTAGGTCTCATGAGATAAAATACTTTGGTTATTTGGAATACACCTTACAGAATTTGGTATGGTTCCTCAAATAGAGGCCTCAATGGTAAGATTATGTTATCAGTCATTATTTAAACTATTATTATGAAATACATTTTTTACTTTTTATTATTTATATTTTTATA
Source organism: Viscum album (assembly GCA_963277665.1). NCBI lineage: Eukaryota > Viridiplantae > Streptophyta > Magnoliopsida > Santalales > Viscaceae > Viscum > Viscum album. Next base: position 744,242,726 of record OY728129.1, on the reverse strand, counting down.
TCATCCATTAATATATTCCAATTTTATGATATAATTTATATAGAATATTTTATTAGTGATTATATTTGTTATGTTATTTGAACATCATTTATTCATTGAAAACTTATATTATATTATTTACCTTATAAAGAAATTATCTCACCCTTTTATTATGTTAAATTTTACCTAGGATACCAAGAAGAGATATATCTTGGATTCTAGGTACATGGTAGAATAAATAATAATGTTCTCACTACAATGTTTTGTTTTATATCATGTCTTAAAATGTAATATGATAATCATATATGCATTTAGGCTTCTAAAAATCATCATTATTCAATCCATTAGGATTAAATAATTGGTATCTTATTCCTATATAGTAATATTACCATTAAATCATGATTGTTGGAGTTTGGGTGTTACAGGAATCCTAAATTAATATATTTAAGGAAACTAAGAGAGGAATCTCAACACAAGGAAATAAAAAGGACAATAAGAGGAGAAACAAGACCCAATGAATATGAAAAACTAATAGGATAATCATAACTCAAATTATTATCCTAGATTAAGGTTGGTGTTATAGGTATACTAATCAAAATCCTTCTTGACCCCACCTAAAAATCTCATGGTGTTACTCCCAATTTTTTTGGGTCTATTATTGAATTCGGAGGGATCATACTGATGGACCAACACTGTAATCTATCATGAATCCAAACCATATATGAGACGGTGGATCTATCATGGTATAGACCAATGCATGAATAGTTAAGTGACCTAGGTGAATGGGTTTCTGGGTTGGTGATCTAGGAAAAATGTACATATAGTAGATTACATGGATGAATAGTTCAGCCAGCTGTAAGCTACTTGGAATTTTGAAACAATTCCTTGAAATTCAAATAAGAATTACATTATTCTATATTCATCTTTTATCACTTTGAGTTTTAAAATAGAAACCTATGAAACTATATATGAACCAAGGTATGGTATTCCCCTATAGAAGGTGATTTTTTTAATATGTTTCTACAATACATTTAAAAAATGGTTTTAATGATATTGAAAATATTTCCATTAGTAATGGATGAAATACATGGCCTACTTCTAGTGGGATATTGACAGCAACATTTCACCATATTAGGTATAATTTTTGAAAAGTCTACACCCATTTGTGTATGAGGAGTCTTACAACACAAAGAGATCCCATTTGTGTCTTGTTCATCGAGTGTAACACTCCTTTATATTTGTAACACCCCAAGATTTTAAAATATAATTACAATTGAATATAACTGTGAATTCTATAAATTTTTTGAATCACTAAACCCAATGTAATTAATTGACAACATATTAATAAGATATAATTAACAAAGTTAAAATTATTACTAACATGGTAAACCTTTAATATATATTACACTTATAAGTTAAATAATTAATATAAGTTAATATTTTGAAGGTTATTGTCAATAAAATCCATTTTATTAATAATATATATTTTTAAAAATATAAATTTAAAAAAATAAGAATTTAATATTGATCAAGTAAAATTAATTTTTTATTTTTTTAGAAAAAATATCTTTGGGTTTATTTCTTTATAATTTCAAATAATAAATGATTTTTTTGAATAGTAAAAAATACCAATTTTTTTATTACCATCACATTTATATGACTTAGAAGTTTTTGCAAAAAATTTATATAAAAAATAAATATTTATAGATTAGAATTTATAATAATTCATTTAAATGTACTATTTTTAATATATAGTAAAAATGATTATTATTTTAGGAAATATAGTGATATTTTTTGGAATTTTTTTCCCATTTTCTTCTTAAATTAAATTTACAGAAGAGGAAATTAGGTTTTCAATTTATCAATCTATCAGTTAATACTTAATTAAAAAAATATAAACTTTTTAAAATTATTAGAATCAATAATATTGATAATTTTTTTCTATAGAGAAACATTATCCTTATAAATTCATTTTTCTTAAAAACATGTTTTTACACGAAAGATATGCTAATGTTAAAGTGAATTTCCCTACATATAGAATGTCAATTTTGTAAAATGAATCCTATATTTTAGATCATTATTTTATATTATTTAATATATTCAATTTTATTTTTTGGTTTTAAATTTATATTGTTAGGATTAATAATAGTTACCACGATAATAGTGAAACAATTATTTTATAATCATTCTTTTATAAATTCTAGGGATTTAAATAAAATAAAAAAATTTGAATAATTTAAATGATTAATCTCATATAATTTAAAAAAGCACATAAATAAATATAAAAAAATGAAATTATTTTTTAATGAATACTACAAAATATTAAGAATCAATAATGGTAAAAATATCTTCTTTTCTTATAAAATTGTTTTTCTATATATTATTTGATTTAATATGAAACATAACTTTATAATATTTAGAAATTTATTTTCATTAAATATAGGTAAAATATTTGTCCATAAAATATATGTTTTTTTAAATGGGATATTTTTTATTTTTAATAAAACATATAAGTACTTAGTTTAAAAATGGTTTCTCAGTTTAAAAGTGTAAAACTGTAATGTAAGAACATAATAGTAAAAACCATATAACATGTTGAAAACATGTATGGGAATCAATTTTTTTGTGTATTTATATACCCAAAGACCATAAAAATATTTTATTTACAAACATTAGATCAATTTACCTTATATTTGTGTCATGTAATTTTTAAAATATATAATACTTTTCTAAAAGTTCCATTTTCCTCTCATATAAAAGGGGATCTATTTAATCCTTTAAAATTTTAACCTCACAATTGATTTTTCCTAGAAACTATTCCAAAATATAATTTCCAATAATTACCTCCCACTTTATTAATCCCTTGGTCACACTGTGTTAACATATCCCCTTTAATATGAAATATATTTCCAAGGAAGGATGATGTCTCCAACACAATTAATATCTCTTTCCTAAGTTTTTATACTAAATAATCTTATTGAAAATATATTATTTACATGAAAATATATTTAAATAATTATAATAATTATAATTAAAAGATTTAATTTTAAGGTAGTTACTATTAATTATTCCTCTCGACCAGCTAAAAAAATAAAAAGTTGTGTTAGTGTGTTGTAGGTACTACAACCACTACAAAGAAATATCTTCCATTTTTTTCAACACATCCATTCATGGATGATATAAAGGCTATATTGGATATAAAAATATTATATTTATAATCTATCCATAATAAAAAAAATTATTAAATTATTCATTACAAGTGGAAACATTAATCATGGATAAGTTCAAATTATCACGTTTATAAGAAATTAGATAAATTTTTAATCAACACCCATCGTGGATGGATTTTAACCTATATTAAAAATATAAGAATTATTTCCAAAAATTCTATTAATATTATAGATATTATGAAAATATTTTATGACATTGTCTATTATTTCCATCATATATAGTGAGATAATAAAAAATGTTCTAAAAACCTCATATAATTTATATTTCCAAAAATATATATAATAAATAAATATATTATGATAATAAATAGTCAAAATTAATTTAAATAAAGATGTATATTATTCCTAATAATAAAAAAATAAAGGTAACTTGATTATTTTTGTTGTTATGTATGTGGGTAGAATAATTCTGGAACAAGATAAGGGGTTTCATCATGAATTTCATTAATTAAGATACAGTTTGTATTATGCATGTAATTATATATATATAATTTTTACATGAGATTTTATATCATGAAATTAAATTATTCATGGTATTTTATTTAATATAAGAAACCCTCTCTTTCAATGGGTTTTAATTTATATTTTACTCAAGCTATAATATTTTCCATTATCATAATTCTGATTCTTTCTGAAATGTCACATATTGAAAACATGTTTCCTCTATATATTTTATTAACTGAAGATAGATATCTTTTAATCATACTCATTGTATTTTATGTTATTTAATATCTAGATAATTTTTCTTTATTCATGTGGATAGTGGTAAATTTGTTTCACCATTAGTTAGGATCATTGTTATCTCAAACCCCCTTATTTGAGTTCTAATGTTTTATCTCAAATATTGTTCTTACTTTCTTGTGTAATAACATGATATTATTTTATATTAATTTATATTATTCTTAGGTTATTTTTATTTTTAATTTAAAGGAATTTTTTATTAATATTCTTATAATGTCTGTTTTCGTTATATATAACTTCAATTTTTAAAAATTCTCCTTTTATAGTCCAATATTTTGAATCCACATTTCTCAAAGAAAAAACTATTTCAATTTCACATCTCTATTATTGTATATCCTTTTAAATTTATATGATTTCAATGAGTATTAATTTCACCCTTTTTAAAATGAATTTTAGAAGTGAACTAAAACTTACTCTTTTATAAAAATGTAGGAAATGATTTATTGGAAAAAATTTAGTTTTCACCTACATTTGGATTCTCATTTTATGATGGTTTTGACATAACATGATTTATGTTTCATTATTTATATTAATATATATATATATATAATAATTTTTTGTAACTAAATTCTTTATACTAGAAAATATAATTCATGATCCCATAATGGGTAGTATCATTAAATATTTCTTTTGGAGGATTTTTTCAATATGACTACATCATTTGAGAATTCCATTGTTAAACTAGGATATATTATTTTGAAATTGTCCACCTCCTTACCATGGATGGATCATGACCAGGTTTTTCTTTTATTTTATTAGTTATTAAAAAATTCTATTTCTGGTGTGAACATCACATTTTATATAATTTTGACTAGATGACGTTTACCATAAATAATGTTATTTTATTATCAATTAGAAAATTGTTTGCATTCTATATATTTTCATTACAATAGGAAATTTTATTATAATGTTTACTATGTATTTTGTTTAAAATCTATATTCTTTATTTGGATGTTTTATGATCGTGTTATACCTTTTATTGACAAGGGGTAATGTTTTTCGCATTTTAGATGATTATTGACTTCAAGCACATGTTGATTATGTATATGATTTATTTATTTCTCATTATATGGATAGCAATGTTTTATTTAGTAAGAGGTTCTGCAAGGAATGGTATTAAAGGTCTTGATAGATCATATGGGGTATATAATTGACTTAATCTAGGGAAGGGAATGACTAGAATGTTATATACACTTGATAAATATAAAGGTATCATGAGACAAAAAAATGTTTGGTTATTTGGAGTATTCCAACCCATTCATAATGATGTATTTAATGTGATCCCAATGAAAAATAATGTGTCTTGGAATTAGGATTTGAAAATATGTTTTTTGATGTTATACATTATGCATTATTTTAATATGAGATCAATACTATTCATATCTATGATTTCATTTATTATCATGGGTATATCATGCTCCCAGTTTAATGTTGAATATTTCATTATGTTTTCAACATATTCCATCTATAATATTTATACCATGTTTATTCCATGAATGGTATGGTTATATGTTAACATTACTGAAAGTTTGATCTGAACCCTTATTATGTTTACATTTCTCATGTAGTGATACAAGTTCCATGTTTGGAAGGATAACACAAGTGGAATAATTTGTAGGAGGAATTGATGACTTGTCACAAATTTTATAGTTTAACATATAATGGAAAATTTACGTTTTATATAAAGAACATGGGATATATATATGTTTATGTCGTGTTCTAATTATTTAAATATATAATCATGAAATTATCATTTATATGTATTTAATGAAATAATAATTATTTATTTTTAGTTATCTATTTTTATATATTGTATTTTACATCTGATATCATAGAATGTATTTTAATGTATGATTCTATGAACACTAGATTTTGGGGGTGTGGTTCTAGGGAATCATAGTTGATATCAAAGGAAACTTTTAGATAACTTTAGATATTATTATGTTTTATGAGGATAATTAATGAATTATAAGTTAAGGTCGATCATAATTTCAATATTATAAATAACCCATTTGAATAGAATATTATTTAATTACAAGGAAATAATGCACATTTTATTTTGGGATAATGATTATAAAAATTTAGTGAAAATCATATGTATAATTTTATGTAATAGAATAATATCATGATGTTTTGGTAATTTAGAAATTATATGGTATTTATAAAAAAAACCCCTTTCCTGATAATGGAATGTAGATGCTCTTATTTCACAAATATACCTTGGGGAAATCACCCAAAAAAATTGGTTGAACAATGGCTCAATCATCACTATGATTCTCGATGACTGGGCCTACAATAACACAAATAGTGAGAAACTAATGGGGGATATGATTTGGATAATCACATTATTTTTATATACCGTTATATAGGATTTTATAAATATGTTAACTAAATTGGTTAGAAATCCTAATAGTACAAGAACTATAGAAAAACTAATTTTGATTGATTTTTTCATATTTAATTTTTTTATATTCTTAGAATAATTTTGGTTTTATTATTTTATTTTAAGATGAACATTAAAATGATGTGGAGAGAGATATGTATTAAGAAACCACTACTTCTTATAACTAAATAAGGGATCATATTTAAATGGTTTATAATTTTATTATATTCATAATATGAAATAAAATTTTTGTTTCCTTATCATACCTAATGTACTGAAATAAATATCAAAATCGAAATAAAATCTTGATACTAATAGATATTTTCGTTATTAATAGGTATTACCAATGATATTGGGTATATTCAAAATATTAATGAGTATTAAGTGAAACATCTAAGGATAATTATTTAGTATTTTTCATTAATGGTATGGAAAAATATTTTAAAGGGTATCAATATAATTAAAATGTGTTTCTAAAACGTTTTTATTGTTTTTGGATAACTATTAAATACCTCAAGACTGTTGAATAGAAAAAACATTTTTTATACAAGAATTATATTGATGAAATATAGGGCCAATTAATTTTGAGAAAAATTTGTTAAATATTAAATAGACCCTAATAATTGATTATATATATAATAAAAAAGTGATCATATATATTTTTATTGATTTATATCTAATTATTAGGATTATATATTGACTAGTTATGTCTTTTTAAATTAGTGATTAATACATAATAAGGTTAAATGTAGTGTTACATTTTGGATGAATAAATAATCTCATTATGGTTTAAAGTTGTAGGGATTAAAATAGGATTAGGGAAACTTATGTTATTTATAAAATAATATTAGTGTATAGACATAAAACAGTATATGATTATTGGAATGGATAATTTTTTTGAGGAAGGAAACATTTGATTTTGAGAGTATAGTTATCAATGATTATTTGATTTAGAATTTTTTTAAGAATGGACATGGTAAATTGCGTTCTCTATTTTTTCAGTAAAAATTTATGAGAGAACCCATCTCAAAGTGTCATAGGTTTGGAAATTAATGATATATGTCAAACTAATATTTATATTTGTTGAACAAATGGATTTATATGCCTTCATGGTGACAAAGGGAAATGTTTTAAGGTTGAATCACGTATCTTTTATTGGTTATAATGGTTATCATGTATTGTTAATGTTTTTTGACACATGTAGACACATTTTATTTTAGTAATACATGTAAATGGAAGGAATATTGGGTGCAAGGAACAATTTGGGGATTTCCTCAACAAAGAACCCATCGAAATTGGGTATAGCTTGAAGAACCTTATGATTATGCCAAACTAGCTATATTAAAATATGATTAACAATGTCAATGTAATTGATGTACAAAACACACAAATTAAGTGATACATAGAGTCTCATTAAATATCAAGTGATGAAGATGATGAAGGTCATCAATCTCACCGGTTTATAGTAAAGAGAGAATCTATAAAAATATAATGCTTGAGTTTCAAGAGAGATGATCATTATTTGACTAAATTTCCTAACCGATACTGAAAAGATGAAAATAGTCACCATTAACCTTACCAGAAATAAAAATTATATACAACTAATAATAATGTATATTACTATGATTTTTCAACCTATGTTTTCTATATTTTTATGTCATGTATGTTTTTAACAAAAACTAGATTTTGAGTTATGAAACCTTTAGTGGTATGATTGTCATATAAATATTTGTTTTTGTAATTTGGTGAATTTATTTCTTATATATCTATATCTTCTCTCCTTAGTATAATTCTATGTGAAATTAGATGTGGGTTAGATCTTGCAACAAAGTGCATACAATAATATTTCATATTGACAAATCTTATTTAAAATCTTAAATAAACCAATAATAATCTTATGGGGCATGGTTAACTATGAATTTCAAACTGAAATTTTATTGAGTCAAAATGTGAGAATGTAATTTATTTAAATGGGGGATAATGTAACTCCTTGATATGTTAATATATGAGTTCCTTTAAATAATTCAATGTGTTATATAACCAACATCACGTGTTACACCCAACATAAGAAAACTACAAAATATTAACAATTCATTATTAATAATGATACAATAAACAATAATATAGTAACACATTAATATTTATTACCTTTATAAGGTAAATATTAAAAATAAGATAATATTTAAAAGTTAATTTTCAAGAATATAAATTTTCATTATATTAAACATTTTGTTTTTAAAAAATATTTATTTAAATTTTTCCGAAGCTAAATTTTATAATTTAAATTTATTTTTAAAATTCCTCACAAAAAAATTTCATTGGACATATATTTCATAATTTTCTTAAATAACCAATATTTAGGTGAATATTAACAAAATAATAATCATTCTAATACTATCACTTTTACATAGATTTAAAAAATTTAATCCTTGTTTATATAAAAAATATATATTTAGAATTTTAAATGTAGTATTTCAATGTTCTATTATAAATTAATAAAACCCATGATTATCATTTTAGAAAATCTTGTGAAATTTTTGGAAAAATATTTTTCATTTCCTTCTTATTTGAATTTATTCATATGGGAATTATGTTATGGATTTATTTTAAGGTAAAATAACAGTAATATAAACAATTATGATCTTATTTATATCATTATAATCAATAAAATTGTTAATTTTGTTCTATATTTAAACATTATCCATAAAAATACACTTTTATTTAAAACATGTTTATATGCATTATATGCCCTAATGTTAAGATTAATTTCCCAAAACATTGAATATCTATTTCATAAAATGGATTCTATAATTTATTCAATAGTATTAATATTATTTAATACATCCAATTTTATTTTTGAATTCATACTTTATACTGTTAGGATTAATTCTAATGACCACGATTAGAGTGAAAAAATTATTTTGAAATTATTATTTTATTAATATTAAGGGTTTTATATCTAATCCACTAAATTTAAATCCTTTAAATAATAAAGAAAATAATATTTATAAATAGTTAAATAAATTTATTAAAAATTATTTTTTTGGTAATTGTTACTAAAAATAATTATGATTCCATAATGATCAAAATGTTAATTATCTACTAAAATAGTCTTTGTACACATTATTTATTTTAATTAAAAGTTAATTTAATGATATTTTGAAATTGAATTGGATTAAATTGAGGATAAATTTAGCTCCTCCAATCCCATATTTGGTCATATGGGTTATGTTATTTATTAATAACATATAATATAACATAAAATTAAGTTACGTAGTTTGAAAGTACAAGAGTAAAATGTAAAAAAATTAATGTTAACAACCCTATAACATGTTCAAAATAAGTGTGGAATGATTTTTTTCTTCAGTTCTTTATAGACCCAATGATACCCCAAAAACACTTATTTAGATTCTTTGGATCCATTGGAAGTTTAATAGTGTGATGGAATTAATAAAATATGAGGGTGTTTCCAAAAGGAAATTTTTTCACGCTTATAAAAGGGGATCACTTACACCCTTTCAAACATGAAACTCACATTTAAATTATACTTGAACCTATATCCAGATATAATATACTATAATTACCTCACACATTCCAAATCCCTTGTTCACACTATATTATCCTATTCCCTTCAATTCGAAGGAGTTTCCACGGAAAGATCAGGTCTCCAACACAAGTATTATTTTTTTATTATGTATTCTTAATTAATTATCATATTACAAATAACTTATATACATAAAAAAAATATAATAAAATAAGTTAAAAAAATTTAATGATATGTTATTATATTAAATAAATAACAATTAATTATTCCTCTCAACCCTCTAAGAAAAACAAAATCATTTTTAGTGGATTGAATGAACCACCACCTACATAAAGAGATGTATTATGTTTCATTCAAAAATGACTTTCTTGGATGTTAAAAATAATTTAATGGATGAATAAATATTATTTATATAATATAAAAATTATTCTTCAATTTAATAATATCTTTTACCTTATTTCCCCCTCATTCATGGAGATATGGAAATATTAATCATGTATAAATGACCATAATTGCCTCTGTGATAAATGAGTACCATTTTCCATCATCACCAATCCTGATTTGATATTAAAATACATTTAAAAAATAAAAATTACATCTGAAATAATGTTAATATTCTTGATATCATGAAACTATTTTATAAAAATTTCTAATATGGTGATCATAAATGAGGAGTTATGAAAAAATGACCAAATAACCTCAACTAACAGACATAGGAAAAATATATATATAAAAAATAAATATATCAGGAAAATAAATATTTCATATTAAACTAAATAAATAAGAATATTTTTATTAATAATGTTTCTAAAAAACTTAACTTCTTTTTTCAGAGAGTTATGTGTGCGAACATAATGAATCTGGAATAAGGTAGGGGTTTTCCTCTAAAATTTCTTTCTCTGAGTCATATTTTGTATTACACACCTAATTTACATTTGAATGTCTATATATAAGGCCTAAGTGAAATTTTATATCATGAAATACCTTTATATGTTTTATTTAAATATCAATTACTAAACTTCTTTTTCATGGTTTATTGATTAAATGTTTCCTAAACCCGGAGTTTTTTGTCTTAATTCTGATTCATTGAGGGATGATATAAGTTAAGCACTAGGTTTTATTTCTATGGATTATTAATGGCCCATGGATATGTTTTTATTATTCATATTTTATTTCATGAGATTGAAAATCCAAATCATTTTCCCTCATTAATATTCCCAATGATATGATTGTGTCCTTAGTAGTAAGTATCTTTTGTTACACGAATCCTATACATTGAGTAATAATGTTTTATCATGAATAGTTTTATTATATAATTGGTTTATACAAACATAGTATTTTATATTAATTTTTAATTCAATTTTGAAAAATTTATTTCTATTTGAAATAATTGTGTATTACTCTATTTATAATGTAGATTCTCAACAAAGGTAATTTCATGTATTAAAAATATAACATTCATAATGATATGTTTTGGATACTCATTTCATAAAGAAAACATTTTAAAATTTTGAAGGATCTATTATTGGATATTATTTTTAATGTAATTGTTTTCAATAATTTTTCCCATAAACTTTTGAATAATATTTTTAGAAATCACCCACAACTTCCTATTTTATGAATATGATAAAAAAAAATTCAAATTGATCTTTTTTTATTTCACTTCCATTCCCATTTTATTTTTAAATAGCTTTATCTCTAATAGGATTTTGTTTTCATGATTTATCCACTAGTATATATATTATCATTTGGGATAAATTATATCACAATACTAAATAATCATATTCAGAATATGTTGTTTTTTTATTGTAGAAGAATTTTTTGTGAGGATGCTTTCAACTATTTAGACATCCTTCTAGGTTTAAATTGTTACACTAGGGATTTCCTATTTTTAAATCATCCACCTCCATCCCATGGATAGTTTATGAAAAAGTTTTAAAATTATTTGCGTACCCATATACTCATTTCCCAATATGGTGTGAAAATCACATTTTACATAATTCTGATTGAATGATGTTCACCTCGAAAGAATATTATTTTAATTACATGGGAAAATTATTGTAATTAAATATATTTTAACTAAGATATTTAAGGTTTTTTTAAAGTTGTTTAGTATTTTTTAACCATACAAATTTTTTCTCTTGAAGTGTTGTGATCATGTTATCACTTTAATTGACTTGGGGAAATATGTTGGTATTCTTGATGATTATTGAATATGAATAATATTCAATAATGTATTTAATTTAAGAATTTATAATTATATGTATAGAAAAGTATTAATAAATTTTAGTTTGATCAAATAATGGTTTGAAAGGTATTAATTACTCTTATGGTGAATTCATTAGACATAATTAGGTGAATGATCGGGGCTAAAATTATATATCCCCTTAATCTATAAAACTGTCTTAATATAAAAAGGTTTTTTGAGTATTTGGTGCATTCCTTCTGAATTTAATAATATGACTTTATTGTGGTCATGAAGGTAAGTGTATTGGAATGATGCCTTACCAACTTGTTTTTTATCTTGAAATTATTTATTCCATTATTCTAAGATCAAATATTATTAATATACGTGATTTAAATTATGGTCAAGGGTTTATCATTATCCTAGTTTAAGGATGACTATGGCATTGTGTGGTTAAAATATTCAATAAATAATATATATTCCATGAATACATCAGTTATATATTTTTATTATTGAGTATTTGAGATCACCCCTTCAAATATTTCCATTTTCCAATGTCAATGAGAAATTTAGTACACGTGAAATGTTTAGAGGGATAACAAGTTTTAATGAATTTATGAGAGGCATTGAATACTTTTCATGAATTATAGAGTTTCTTATATAATGAGAAAATTTCCCATTAGATTTAAATAACACATGATTTATCAGTTTCTATAGTGTCATAATTCTCTGACTCTCTATACCTAAAAAGATATTTTATATTCCATAAATGCAATAATAATAATTATTGATTTCATAATGGTGAAATTTTATATCAAATTTTTTGTAGCTAGTATGAATGTAAGTATTTAATGTATGTTCCCATAACTACATGTTCTGGGAGTATAGGTCCATGTCATCAAAGTTGGGCAGAAAAGAATGGTTTAGATAACATTACATTTTATGATATTTACTATGGATAATTTATAAAAAGATATGTTATGAATGATTAGAAATTTGAAGGTATAATAATCCTTTGGAAAAGTACATGATTTAATGTTGAGGAAATAACCAAAAATTTATATAGGTATTAATGTAAAATCTCATTACCATCTTTCAAGTTATTCTATACTATTTCTTTTTTCCTCTTTAATTGGCTATTTCTTTGGACTCTGGGAGACTGAGAACATTTTTTGAGAGAAATAATCTAATGTTCTAGGATTTATTTTTTTGAATTAAATGTGTCTGGGTAAATATATGTAACGGATCAGTGAGGATCACCCCATGTTCGGAGAATACCCAAGGTGGTTTGGGTTTTCTTGTAAAAATATATAATTTTTATACTGTTTAAGAGAAATACACTCCATGTAATCGGAGTACACAATATATAAATTATTTAGGTCATATGCTTTGAATCTGGTACATATCATGAATGGAGTACACACCATGTAAAGGTTATGTGTCGTATAATGTAATAATTCATGGTAAAAAAGGTGATGGGTTTTTTGGTGTATATGATCCCCATGGATTACAAGACATGTAAATGGTTTAAATTCCATGTAAATATCACATACATGTCTTTTAGGGGACTACATCAGTTTATTATTATTTCATTATTCCACATCACTCATTGATTTTAACCTAGGGATATTATATAATTATTTTGGGTTGAAATGTTCAATACAGATTGATTTGATCATCATCGAATCATCATAGAAGTTACGTTGCATCTCTCTGGGTTAGAGATCCCTTCTTTCACTTCATTTTCGTGGATTGTAGTAGCTTCATTACATTTTTCTATTAGATTCGTTGATCTTTGGTGTTTATTCATTTGATTTTTTTTCAAATCCATTGTGTGATCTTATCCCTGGGGGGTCTTTTGACGGTTAAGGTGCGCTGACTGTGCGCTCTTGAGGTTTGTTATTATAATTTTTTTCTTCAATTAACCTTTTCTAAATTAAATCAATTCTATGATTTGTATATTCATTTAGGGTATGCCTTTTCATTGTCAGATTATTTTTTATTGTGAAATTTGTTATAGCCATGTGGGACTCAGGTATTTAGGTATGTGGTTTTGTCTATAGCCTTTTATATCCAAATTGGATTGTTTAATAAATTTATTTATAATTTAAATGGAATGATATGGCTTATTTTTTCATCTGTGTGGTACTTTTTTTTGTAAATGATAGTTTTCCCTTGGTTTTGTTAAATGAAAATTATTTTTCAAATAATTTTACAATAGTTTTATGAAATTACTTTCATATATTGATTTGTATATAATAGTTTTATGATATTATTTAGAAACTATAGAACGTGATAATCCTTGGGGACTTATGATAATGGTGAAGTAATAATCCATATCCACTATTAAGGGGGTTTCTCATGTTTATTTCCTCTCCTCCATAGCCCTATTTTTTCAAGGACATAATAGAAATATTGGGGGGGTTTAATTTATGGAGATTTCCACTTTTATTTTGACTCGATGGATATATTAAGAGGGTTGATGCACACAAGAATGAATATATTATATATAAGTGTCTTTGATGTCTAATCTAGTGTCATCATTGAGATTCTTTTACTCCTCATTTTGGACAATTTTTTTTGTTTTGGCTTGTACTATTTTGATTATACATCCATGGATTTGGTATGATATTTTATGAATGATTTGGTTTGATTTAATATATCTGTTTTGATATATGAAAATAATGTTATTTAGAATTGATTTACACACTTTATTTGGAAATTTTTAAAAAGGGTAAATTAAAATTATTTCCATGATTATTATATAAAAATTGTTAAAATTTATATCATATATTATTTATTTAATATTGTGAATTATTGGATTATTGTTTATGGAATTGTTTTGAAACTCATGGGTGAGACCCTGCTGAGCATGTTATCTCAAACCATGCAAACCCCTTCAGTGATGCGTTGACCTGGTTATGTATTTTGATGCAAGAAAATGAAAGTCACCATAGTGAGGTGGAGATGTTTTCTTTAAGTTGGGTTTGGGTGGTTGGAGGGTGAGGTGGTGGGAGTTTTCCAAAGCTATCAAATAGAGACCCTTGGAGTAACAGTTTAACTATGTTGTCTTGTGTTCATGGAATTATCTCTTGGAGATTTGTTTTCTACCATTTTTAGTTGTATCTGTTTTTTTGTTCGCTTTATGTTGTGACATATATATTCATTTTTTCTATTTTTTCATTTTTTAAATGTGCATATATTTAAGGTTTTCTACTTACAGATGGAGGAAATAATTCCCTCTATTTATTTTTGATGCTTCGGTGCTAGATTCCAATTCACAGGGATTCAGAATTCCCTTTCGGTACATGATGTCTCAAGTTGGGTGTCATCTCAAGAGGGTATCCCATTCAGGATCATTATAGTTTAGTATCAATAGAGTTTTATCCCCAATATCCCAATTTTTAGACATTTCGTATACTAGATATTGTGGACACTACTCGAGAAATTATCCAAAAGGACCATGAAGAGAACTCTGGATCTTTCAGATCCCATAGAAAGGTTCGCAAAGTACAAATGTAAAATATACAGTACTCCCAAAAAAAGCTTCGGTATGGAATAAATTCAAGAACCTACACGACCGACCTGTGTGGATGACCTGCACGACCGACCTGCATGGCTGACCACCGCAGCCGAGCTCTGTACTTGAAGATCATTTATGCTCTTCTGCGGAGCACCTGCATGGCAGAGCTACGTGACTTACCTCTGTGGAATACCTCCACACTAGAAGATGCTTGGTGCCCCTAAGCGGAGCACCTATGCGCGAAAGACCTGCGCGGGTAACATCTCTTCGACCAGGCCCATCCGTGCCTATAAATAGTGCCACTGGGCTTCCTATTTCAGAACTGAAAAAAAGTGAAAGACTCTCTAAAGCTCTCATAACGTAGCTATTTCTCCTAGATCCCTCAAATTGACTCAGGTAGCTCTCAAAACCACCAGTGAAGATATAATTAAATGGGATAAGAATGTTTTTAAGTTATTTACATTATTCAGTCATCATCCTCATCTGAGCGGTACACCGGCATGCCATAACTGGGCAGTATACCTGCATGACATAGTTCCCCCGTATAGCTGTGCGATATACCTTCGCTGTATACCTACATGATACAAAAAACATGGGGTACCTATGTGGAATACATCCAAGAAGTACCTCCATGACCAAATCAAGTTCCCTATTCTAAATTCCATTTAGGGTAGGGTATCTCCTTCCTTGTTTCCCTTATCTGAAAGGGACTAAGTTGAAGCCTCCCCAAAAACCTCCTTATTTATAAAACCTTTGGGAAAGGCACATCATCGTGTCTCTTATTTGGGTGTGTATTTCTATAGTCACAGGATTCCTACATTTGATTCATAATGGAGTTAGGATTCATGGGATTCTTATAGGTTTGTATATCCACAGTGAAATGGAAGTTTCTCATAGAAGCAGTGTTGGGAAGTTCCTGATTTGGAGGATGGTTGGTTACCAGCCTCGCTCTTCTCAAGAGGCGACCCAAAACCACAGGTTTCTGGTAGGGAAGGTACGATTCACCTATTTAGTTTCCATGAAAGCATAGGAGAAGTATCCCTCCACTAATAGGACCAATTTCAAAGCATCCATCCTAGTATAAGCCCCTCACCTTCACCCCTTATTCCTTACATTGGACACTTATCCAATGTAAATAGAACAGAGGGAAGGTTCATTGCCTCTCCTTCTTCCACAGTCGGTGAGCCCTCTTCTATCAGTATGGAGGAAAAAATTTAAAGTGTGAAGCGTCATTATTGAATATTTCACATCCTCATGTTACTCACACTGATCATGACTCACGTGGGCTTAGAGATACGTGATGGTTACAACATGTGCACAAACACTCATTTAAAGGAACTATGAGAACTCGAATTCCTATTCTAATCAGGATACGTGGGAAGTTCTTTTAGAGCCCGAGATCACTTGATATCCTCCTTAAGAATCCAACCCTAATTCACCCAATTTGGGCATCCTCCTTAGAAAATAAGCCCCAAATTCAATCCTCAAATCATTATGGAATCCTTTTTCAGGAAATAATCCCACAATAATCTCTCTCAAAGGACCATACTCTCCTAGGAGAAATATTGAACTACATGGGATTTGATTCCCATCCATATGGGATACATAGGAAGCCTCCTTGAGGTTCAAACCCAACACTTCAAATCAACCATGTTCTCCTTGGGCCATATTTTAAATAGGGTCTAATCCTACTTGAAAACTCATATCGTTTCCAAGTTTCTCGGGCTGGTTCAGCGTATGTACCACACTATGTATTGACTATGCACATTTTCTTCTTAAATTTCCTTATAACATGACCTTAAAAAGTATAATGTGTCCTATTAAGTGACACCGAACTATGAGGGTTCTGATTCCTTTCACAATGATATGTAGGTAGCCCGTTTTACAGGCATCATCCCAAAATCAAAACAAACCTTCGTCTCCTTGAATGACAATAAATTCCAAAGGGCCCCACTAAGTTTCTTAAAAACTAGTATCATCATAATGAAGATTATAAGAATCTCTAAATAGTATATTAGAGGATACCATTAAGGGAAAATCTCTAATACATATGGATATTTCCATTAATGAAGAACCATGAATACATAATAATGATTCTAAATTTTTACACATGTTAATAAGTGATTATAAATTCCATGATATACTTATGATATACTTGGTTAATTAATAAGGATTCATGAAAATATTTTAATTTTACAATGACAGTCTTGGAGTAGACAATAATTCCCCCCAAAAGGGTGTGATGAGTCTGACCTCCCATCCCCTTGACCAATGCACGTTCTTAAGTATCATAATATTCAAAACCTAATAAATGTCTACCTTTGAAAAGAAGGTCCTCTTTGGATAAATAACTATTGGAAGTTTCTGGTTCCATGAGTAAATCCAATGGAAACTTCCTAGAAACAGTGATTCTTAAATCTATAACACACATTTTAAGGAACAATGAAACAAAAATGGTGAACCAGACATGAATCCTTATCCAAGTTAATAATGTTACCCACATGGTAGACCCCTATAAATTGATAAAGGAATGCCAGACAAAGCAATTAATCATGCATGTATTCATCTGAAAAATGTTGCTTAAATAGTATTTGTCTTTGTTCTCAGTTTTCCACAGAACTCCCTTCAAACCAAAGAATGGATTTCTCCAAGACAATATATGTGAATTTCCCAACTGCTGCTCATTCTGGATCTCCATTCACGGGAAGGATGTTATCACCAACCCAGTATCTTCAATATTGGGTCTCTAATATGGTGGTGAATTAATATCACCATCATTGTACAATCCCAACTTTGTAGGGTGCTCGACAGGCCCTCCAAGTCAATAACAATCCTCGATCATCTGGAAAACAACAACAAATGATCAAGAAAAAGATGGTTCCAACCACCGTCTCCAACCGTTTCGGGTCCTTATCCCAAGAACACAACAACCAGTGCCTCCCGTACTATAGAGAGGTGTATCCAGAGGTCACTCAAGGACTCAATTCAAGAGTGTAGGAGTTCATCCTAAGGACTCCCATCAGCAATTTCTTCCAGAATCACGTGGTAGTGCACCTCCAACATGATGGGGGTGTTTCCTTTGGATGTTTGGCCCATGTCTATCAGACATAGGCACGCAAGAAGAACCACCAGAGATAGTTTCCAGTCAATAAGGAGTAGGTTATCACCTCTGCATCTTCCAAAGAATTCCATCGACCTATCTTGAAGGAAAACAAATAGCGAGTACATACACCCATCCATCCTAATTTTTCTTCTCGACAGAATCTTATGACAGAAACTCACCAATCCCACTGGATAAACCTGGTGGAGTATCATGAACATGAAAATAGTCCTGGTCACAAGTCATTATCCAATCATCAGGAACTTCAGACTTTATTTAAAGAGGCCCTCCAATCTAATATGGTGGCTATAGGTTTATAGGAACATACACTTGTTTACAATCACCAATTCTGTCAGAAGTCTCTTCTGCTAGTATTGAAGTAAGTCCTTCAACCATAATTGATATAAAATAGCAAGATGGAATATAAACCTTCAAATGTTCATCAAGCCTACCAACAATCTCATTTGGTAGCACCTAGAGAAGTAAGTCAGAAGGCTCTAACGACGAATTTAGGGCAGACTCAACTCTCTTCCCCCATGCATGAGTACTGTCAATATCAATTAACATGAAAAGGAGGATGTGAGGAAGAACATACACCTACATCAGATACGGAATGGATATATATTCCCATTCTAGCCACTGAAGTCACAAAACACATCTTATCAATGGTAAAAGGGAATATTCATATCCCTTCCCATATTCTGGAAGCATGCCAGGATATTTTAACAACTACTTCAGCAGTATCAGGGGAACAGACATATAAAACTATCCCCATACATGGGACATGACATTGGCATGCCATCCTAGAGTAGATACACACCTCTGTTCTAGTCCAGGAGGGTCATGGGGCATATTCCCCCATATCATATGAACAATAAGATCAGGAACATACACCCTTTCCAACTAGAGTTAATCGGTATGTTCTGGTAACTACTCCAAGGAAGGCACATACACCTGCCCATTTTAACCACTTCTCCAAGCAGTTGAACCCAACTAAGTATAAAAGAACATCCAAAAAAATTCTCAAAAAACACATTTGGAAAATCAAGAGTCTAGATGTGATTTAGTTCCTTTTAACGCAGGAGTTCTTGATTCCCTCATGAATTTATTTGTTACTTCTCATGTTTATACCCTATCATTACAAAATTTTGGGTGTGGTAGTTGTATTTCTGATATTTCTCATCGAACACTTCATCATGAAGGCTTGATTCAAGAAAATTTGGTCAATATAGAGTTCCTATCTCCATATGAGAGCCACAAAAACCCTCAGTGTGGCCAGAAGACAATGGAGGGGGAAGATTTATCCCTTATTGTAATCCACCATGGTGATCCTTCCCATGATGGAATTCGCTGCTAAAGTCCTCTCCACAATAGTATTTATCATTTTCAATACAATTAAATAATTTAAAATTGAGTATCATGAAATCCCTCCTATCATGAGGCACTTGCAAACACAAGACCAGTCATGTCTAATGCCCTGTCATTTATGGGTGAAATACATTCTTAGTTAGAAGACATCTTAAGGGAACAATCATTCTCTGAACCTCCCATGGGTAATTTATCTTTTAATACCGAGAATCCACTTTGGTCAGACCAAGTGGAGAAACCTCCAGTGAAAGATGACGACGAAATGTTAAACATGAGGAGACAATTAGCTAAAGGAGAAATCCCAGTCATGTTCTGGCCTTCGGAAAATTCTCAGTATGATATTCGAGAATTGATTATTGAAGATTGCATCCATGACATTTGTATCAACCTATATAAAGTTCTTTATCATTTGAAAACTAATGTATTACCATATTATGAATATCAAAATCATGTAAAGGTAATATAAGGGTTATAACTCCAAATTGACTTGGCCTCTCTTTCAGTTTTACAACATCAATGTGTTGAAAGAAACAGATAACCCATCAACATGCATATCTCAATGTTCTAAAGAGGCTACACCAATTAATTTCTGATTCCCCATCTAGTGATCGTATCAGAGGATGGGGTACATATGTAGAATTGTATTTCACTACACACCAAAATCAGTAGAGTCCGCCAAAAGTGGTTTCATGCAATGTTGTTCCCACGACTGGCCCCAATCAATAGGTTTTGTATGTAATCAAATGTACGCTTCAGAAATGGCCTCAACTAGTTCTCATCAAAATCAGTACCAATGAAAAGAATTTATTGAGCTACTTTTACATCAAGCCTTTGATTATCATGAGCAGGCATCTCGTTTAGAGGATGTCATGCCTCAGAGGATGCAAATGTCTAAA
Source organism: Viscum album (assembly GCA_963277665.1). Lineage (NCBI taxonomy): Eukaryota > Viridiplantae > Streptophyta > Magnoliopsida > Santalales > Viscaceae > Viscum > Viscum album. The sequence goes on along the minus strand of OY728129.1, from coordinate 744,221,777 downwards.
ATAGAATAGTGATCTTCTGAAACAAATGATTTAAGTGATTCTCGGATGATGTACCCAACTAATTTCTGAACAAAAATCTATAAAATAAAAAGAGTAGTTGCACAAATTTCAGCTATATAAGTTAAATAATCACCCCATCTTGTCAGGTCGGGGTCTCATTTAATTCAACCATAAAATTAATTAAACAATGTTCAAATATTTGAAGTCAGAGAACAAGATCAATGGCATCCTACAAGGCTGGGGGATTTTTCACGCCTACCATCCCCTCCTCAATAGAATTTAGTTTTCTCCTGATTAGGGAAGAAGCCACAATGAAAGAATACAACTAAACTATCCAATGATTCCATTCATGTTACTTTCTAGCAAACAGTTCTAGGGAATTATTCATATAGGAGAACAGAGTCTCATGAAAGACAAAAAATGACACGATCTAGCAAAAACACTGACAGAATGCCATCAATGCCTTATGAATTGGTGAATCTTATCAATACCATTTCATAATATCCTCTAAAAAAACTCCATTTTAGGGGAATCAAAATATTATGTTGTTATCTAGAATATGGTACACACCGAGTAAAATGAAGAAGGTGTGCATACCCAAAATCACAGGCTTACCCAAAATATAGGTATTCCTTCAAATAACCAACTTCCCCCTCTCCGGAAAACATATAACAAGGGGAAAGGAAAAAATTAATATTGTATCTCACTTTTCCACTGGATGAGGTCAATCTCTTTCACTTGATGAAATATTTTCACAGCAAGAAGAGGAAATTAAGGAGTTAAAATGACTCAATATAGAGTTTCTTTGAAACAGAATTTCTGGAAGACATACTCCCCAGGGAAGTCCTTAACTTGAAAATCCTATAGAACCTCCTCAACAAAGAGGATTTGTAGTGACAATTGATGCAGATAATTAATTACCTATATTGGGTACACAATCAATAGAGAATTATATACATCCTGAAAGACTTGTTCCCATGGGTTATCCATGGTAGATATGATCACCACCATCAGTGATATTACCGGTCGTTGCACCAGCTCAAACTCCAGTTGCTATACCTTCATAGAATCCAGCCCATCCGGATGTTCCCCAAATTCTTATGAACACAATTGAGGCATTAACGACTCGGTTGGGAGATATGTAGGAATTACGTGCACCAGTTCAGTCGAAAAAGTGAGCTTACCCTAAATGGGTGGATGTAATTCCTCTCCCACCAAATTCCCAATTTTTAATGGTTTGGTAGATTTGGAACAACACATAAGACATTCTGTTTCTAGTTGTGATCCTTTTATGGGAACTTCTCAACAACAAGAAGCAGTTATGCTTAGGTGTTTTGTGAAATCATTACAAGGACCAACTTTTTTTTGGTATACAAGTTTGCAATCTCGATCAATTACTGGGTGGGAAGATCTCCATCAGAAATTCCTTCTTCAATTAAGTTCAACACTACCAAAGATGATATTTTTTTATCATACCAATTGTAAAAAAAGGGATAAATGAAAGAGTTTTATATTTCATTTCTCGATGGAAAGTATTAACATATTCTTTATATTTAGCACTCCCTCAAGAAGAGTTGCTGCCAATCTGTGTGGAAAAACTGTGTGATGAATTACGCACACCACTAATCCATGTGAAACACAGAAGAGGGTTTCGAGACCTTAATTCAATTTCCAAGTAGATATTAGAATCTATTATGGAAGATAAGGCTAAAACTATTGTAATTATATTAGCTCCAGGAAGGAGGGTAGGAAAGGTAGAAGCTGCTACAATCACACTCAAACAGGCACCTGTACCTACTTCTACTTCAAGACCTTCATCATACCAAAGGGATTCACCTCTTAAGCATCAACAAAAATTACCATTTCATTAATATGATCAATGATATCAAAGGCAAAAACAGTTTGAGTAATTAAATAATAAAGTTTATTATTTCAGGAATAAACAAGTTACTAATCACTTCATCTATGATTTAGAAAATAATTTAGTTCTGTTTCCAAGGCCGAAGAAGCCAAATAAAGATGGAGATGAAGATCATCTGAATTATTGTCCCTTTCATCAGATATTGGGAAACCCCATTCAAGAGTTATTTGTTTTCAAAGACCTTCTGCAAAAGATGGTGGACTCTGGACATGTGAAGTTGAAAATTTTATTATCTCATGTATCATGTGTTACTATTACTGATCCAGAGGAAGAAGGTGAATGGAAAGAAGAAAAAAGTAAAAATGTGAAAAAATATTATGATTGGATGATCAGAAAAATGATCAACCAGACTCATGTTATTTTATGAACAAAGTTGAAAAATACCAATTGTGTCTTATACCACTCTTTCCACAACAAAACTATCTTCATCCAAAGATCGTTCCTCAAAGAAACAAAGTGGTCATAAAGATAAAGAGAAGTCCGAAGAAGATGAGATTGTATCAATGAAAATGTTTTCCTTGACCTTGGAAGATTTTATGCCATCTTTTTGAAAATCACAGGCACTGCCTCGACAAATGCTACAAGCTGAAGTAACCTGTCAGGCAGAATCCTCATCAGATGTATAATTGATATTTGGTTCTATTGATTTTATCCAATTAACTGATCCTTAAGACAATGGTGATTTTGATTGTATTGAGCCAGAATTCATTATAGCTAATTGAAGAATTAGAGGAAGAGGCTGTAGTTGAGGATATAGGGGAATACATGGAAATTCCAGAAACCACCAGTTTAACTCTACACCTACTCAAACAATATATGTGGAAGAAACTCGTGGAAGAGCCCTTTTGCATGCTCAACAAGAACAAGATGTTTATTCCATGAAAAACAAGTCTAGTTCTGGCACAATTATTCTAGAGGACCGATTAGAAGACACACAATCTTCTTCTTAGTAGATGAATAGACTTATTTAGTCTAATTTACCAAAGTCAGTAGTATTTCTATCTTCTACTCTGATATAGAGTACATCTATATAAAAATTGTCAAATTCCAAAGCAACTACAAAACTACATCTTCGTGTAGGGAACCCAAACCTTTAGGCCAAAATTATCATGTTTTGAATCAATTGGTTCTAGTATCGGCCAACCTATCAATTTTGGATGCTTTGAATATTTGAAAAGATCATCGAGAATCACTCATTTAGGCTTTTTCAAGTCCTCAAGAATTTGAAACCAATGTTGATGCTGCTGAGGTTTAATGTATAGAGAATGAATATATAGAATGTCATGTAGTCATATATTTTAGGATAAAGATGAAGACCATGAAGTATATGAGAATACCAGACCATTTTATTTTTGTGGAAAAGTCAATGACATAGATATCCGACAAGACTTCATTGATATTAGATCAAGGGTCAACCTCATTCCCATTCAAACACTTTGTCGATTATGCCTGCCTGAATCTGACATATCTCCTTTGACTTTAATGTTGCAAGGATATGAAAAGAATTAACAAGAACCATTGGGTGAGATTACGCAAAGAACATAGTTTGGAGGTCTTGTTTCTAAGTTATATTTCATGGTTGTTCATTAGGACACAACCTTCAATATTCTTCTTAGAAGGCCTTGGTTGCATCAACATGCAGCCAAACCCTCACTATACCACCAATGCCTAAAATACTATTTCAATGGTCAAATTGGGACATTGTATGGTGATAAGGCTCTACTCAAAACAATTGAATCGCAATACATTTAGGCAATGTTTTATCACACAAAAGTAATGATGTCCATGATAAAGGAATTAATAAGAGTTAATGCTCCAAATGAACTGGAAAAGATTCCCACAAATACATTCATGCATTTGAGTATAGATTATGTGTTACACATCAATTATGTTTAAATGGTAAAGAAAAATCCATTCACTCATCCATTAATTCCAATAATATCAACTGTGGCGATTGAGCCTGATAACATGGGAGAAATTATTGATGCCCCAAGCAATGATGGAATCTCGAATGGAGATGTTTTAATTTCATCTTCTTAACTATAACGAGACACTAATTCATTAATCAGAATAGAAGAAATTGTAGAAATTTTAGAGGAAGGAAAAGATGTTAATTCTCAATCTATCATCCATCATTACCATAGGAAGACCCTTCATCATCAATAGGGTCAGATATGGTGGCTTCTTCCTTGGGATGTTCAAATACTGAATCCTACCTTAACTCCGGGAGTATTGCCTTGTCATATGTTATGCAAGTGGAAATAGAAGAGGTAACACATAACGTGGAAGAGGAGGAAGATCTCGGGGATGCTCCTCCATCATTTGAATATGGTGTCTCTACCCCCATGGATGAACTCAAGGAATAAATCTGGGTGTGAAATAAGATCCATGCCCCAATCTAATTAGTATGACCATGACCTCAGAAGAACAAGATGTGTATACTTCCTTTCTAAAGAAACATCGAGAAATATTTTCTTGGAATTATACAAAAGTTATAGGTCGTAATCTTAATGTAGCCACCCATCATTTGGGTTTTCCAGAAGAAAATCTTGGATTAAAGTAAGCAGTAAGAAGAACACACCCAACTCATGCCTCTAAAATTGAATCTAAAGTTGATAAACTTTTAAAGGCTAACTTTTTCAAGGATGTTCAGTTTCCCAAATGGATATACAATATTTTCCCAGTGAAAAAGAAGAATAGGAAAATTAGATTCTGCATTGATTTCCGAGATCTTAATCGGAATTTTCCTAAAGATGATTTTACAGTCCCAATTACAGAACTTCTAATTATTGCAATGACTGAATATGAAGATATTTATTTTATGGACGGTTACTCTGGGTATAATCAAATTAAAATGTCCCTGGAAGATGAATAATCTATAGCCTTTAGAGCTCTTCAAGGAGTTTTTTTCTATAGGGTAATTCCCTTTGTCTTGAAGAATACAGGCGCGATATACCAACATGCCATGCACCATATCTTCTAACCCCTCTTAGGGAAATTTGTTGAATGTTTTGTGGATGATTTGGTAGTCAAATAAAAACAACATTCGAATCGCTTGGATGATTTGGAAACCATATTTCACAGACTTTGGAAACATAATTTTAAGATAAACCCCTTGAAATGTGCTTTCAGGGTAACCTCAGGAAAACTCCCCGGCTTTGTTGTACGCCATAGTGGTATTAAAGTTGGTCCTAAGAACAAAAAGCAATACATGGTATGTCACATCCTCAAAATTTTAAAGAATTAAGAAGAATTCAAGGACACTTGGACTATATTCGGCGCTTTATTGCCGATTTAGGAGGAAAATATTTACCCTTCACCAGATTAACAAAGAAGGGAGTTACATACCAATGGACTGAGGATTTCCAAGAATCATTTGATGTACTCAAGAAATATATCGTGATTCCACTGGTATTGATGCCACCTAATGAAGGAAGACCACTTATTCTTTATGTGATAGCTTTAGAGTGATCACAAGGTGCCTTCCTCATCCAAAATAATGATTTTGGAAATGAAAACAGCCTTTACTATCTCAACTGAACTATGCTTGATGTGGAAAATCAGTATTCATGTATTGAGAAGTGCTACCTAACATTAGTCTTTGTAGTTCATAAATTGAGACACTACCTGCAACATCATGAGGTCCAATTGGTGTCTCGTAATAACCATATCAAATTTATCCTCAGTAGTTCTATGCTTACAGGGCGTCTGGCATGGTGGGAGGTTATTTTTCAAGAGTTTGATATCTAGTTTGTGCCTCAAAAGGCTATAAAAGGCTGAGCTCTGACTGATTTCCTTACTGATCACCCATCTGCGGAAGACACATTGTTTAATACTGAACTTCCTGATGAAGAGGTCTTTTCTATTCAAGATAATTCTCAATCATGGGAGATGTATTTTTATGGTTATTCTAGAAGTCCAATAGGGAAGAGACTGGAAAATCCAAAACTCAACATGGTTGGATTGAGAATTATCATTATTTCACTCGAAAAATTAGTAATACCTTATTCTTTCCTATTATCGGAAGGTGTACTAACCATGAAGCAGAGTATCAAGCACTCATCGCTGGTTTAGAATTTTCCCTTACCGTGAAAACGGATCCATTAAAGGTCAAAGGTGATTCAGAATTGGTAATCAAACAAATCAATGGGGAATATTATATCAGAAAATAAGAGTTGTCCCTTTTGTGTGATTACATTAGAGGGTTAATGGATAAATTTCCCTCAGAGATGATATTATCCTATGTCCCGCGATCACAAAATTCCCAAGCAAATGCACTATCTAATGCAGCTACAACTTTGGAAGATCAAAATCGGGATGAGAAATTTATCAGCATAACCCATCACCATGTGGTCTTATCTTTTGTTCAAACACAAATGAAGGAAATTTATAAAATTTTCCCTATTTTTGAAGCCTATGTTCATACCATAGGATGGATAACATCCATCATTGAATATATTCAAAATGGGGTACATCCACCAGACAAGGCTGAGAAGGACTAGATCTGACGATGAGTGGCCAGTTTTACTCTTTATGATAGTCCAGACCACCAAAAGATACTTTACAAGTGAGACTTTGATGGAATTATCTTCATATGTATTGACGGAGAAGTGACTATAGCAGTTATCAAAGAAGTGCATTCAAGAGCTTGTGGTTCCCATCCATCTAGGCACAGACTCTCTGATCAGATGCAAAGAATTGGATAATTTTAGCCTTAAATGACCCAGAATTGTACAGATTTCACAGAAAAATGTCATCTATGTCAAGTGCATGAAAACTTCATTCATCAACCCCCAGAGTTCCAACATAGAGCTAATTAATCTTGGTCATTTGCCACATTGGGAATGGATGTAGTGGGGCCTTATCCTCCAGACATGGATAAGAAGTTCAAGTATATTCTCACTGCTACTAATTTCATCTCTAAATGGGTTGAGGCAATACCTTTCAAGGAAGTCAGACTCAAAAGCATTTTTAGTTTTTTGAAAACTAATATCATCACGATATTTGGAATCCCTTATACTATTTTGACGGACAATGGCAGCAATTTTTGTTATGATGAAGTGAAAAAGTTATATTAGGAACATAATATCAAGTCCAACAACTCATCTCACTATCATGAAATGGCCAATGGACAGATAGAAGACTTTTAATAAGACTCTATCAAATATACTCCAGAAGATGGTGGATAAAGATAAGAAATCAAGGACTGATAAAATTTTGAATGCTTTATGGGATTATCAGACAACTACCCGTACTACTACCCTAGAAACTCCTTATTCATTGGTATATGGAAATGATGTGGTTTTTCCAATTGAAATACAATTTCCTTCACTTAGAGTTGAAATCTGTGATCAGTTTTCAACTGATGAAAGTTCTCAGAAATGGTACCATGAGTTGGAACGATTAGATGTGAAAATATTTCAAACGTTGCATCATCAATAATTCTATCAGAATAGAATAACATGAGATTTTAATATGAAATTCCTCCTTTGTTCATTCCTTCACGGAGAATTGGTATTGGTCCTTAGGACTCCAATGATAACAGGAAAGAAACCTCCAAAACATGAACCAAAATGGAATGAACCTTATTCCATTCATAAGGTCTATTGAAATGGAGCCTATTATTTAATCTCAATGGATGGAGATCTTATTAAGAATCCAACCAATGTGAGATTCTTGAAGAAATACTTTGTCTAATTAAACATCATTGTAGTCCTCACTACAAGACTTTAAACAGCATAGTACCATGTCATAGTTTCAAGACATTAAACTACATAACAACTATAATCATCCATGCTGCATGACATTAATTTGAGTAGCATATTCATCCATGCAGCGTGATGTTAAACTGCATGACACCATTTGTTCAACTAACGTTTTCTCTATAAGATGTTAGAAGTTTCCATAAGCAAACATCATTAACGTCATCATTACTCAATAGTAGTGCTTGAGTCCCTCTCTTTCCTCTCTTATATTCAGATCTACATTAGGACCATTTTTTAAGAACTATATATGGTGTGATTCTCATTTTCAATGAGATATGTAGAGATGCCTAAATCTCTAATTTTGGGTCCATCCACATTCACAAAATCTTCTTATTTTCTTTTCTCCTCATGTAAATGAATCAGATCTATACAAAGTGTTTCCTTAAGATATATGATTTTTTCATTATAGTATTGTATGTCTTAATGATTTACCATTGTCTCAGAATGTGATAAAATCCCCTCATTCTTCATGTCAAACATAGCGTGAGGAATGATTGTTTCAAGAACTATGTATGGCTTGATTCTCATTTTTAATGAGATACGTAGAGATGCCTAGACCTCCAATCTTGGGCCCATCCGCACGAAAAAAAGTCCCTTTATTTCATTTATAAAAATCAAATCTATATAGGGAATGTTTTAAGAACTGTGTATGACTTGATTATTTCCCCAGAAATACATATAGTGACACATGGGTTTTATCCCTTAATCCAGTTACAATATGTCTTTCCTTTCACATTGATTCATCTTCATCCTTACCACATGATGTTAAACTACATGGAAATCTAACACCCCATTCTTCATCTGTGTCACCTATGTATTATAATTGAGACCCTTATTACTCCTTGTTTCTCACACCGAGCATAGCTCAAGTAAGCTTAAGAATTGGGTAAAAGTTTTATTTATATAATTAAGGCATTTCAATTCCTTATGGGGGTGAAAATGTCCTCACTGTATGAATTAAAACTGTATAGTATAATGTCCTCATTGCATAACTTTAAATTGCATATCATAATATTCATTCAGAGGAAACAAAGAAAGTATCCATTTTACATATGAGTTAGATCAATGTAAAGGACATAAAATTCATGGCCAGTATTGGTTAAAAAATTTCTCATATGCATTGGGAATAACCCCCTTCCATATTTCACACTCTTAATCTTGAACTTGTTTATATTTTCATAATATTTCTTATGATTTTTGGTGATAGAGTTGCTAATATTTAGGATCTGTTTTTCCTGATAATGATGCACGTTCCCTTAGGCATCCTTGCATAAGTTGCCTAAGTAACAGGTTTGTGAACTAAAAGATGCCACTATTTGGCTATGCAATTTATGCCCTAGTTGGCCCTACATAATAAAGCCACCATAATAGGTTTTTTCAATAATGGAATCTTCGTTATTGGCTATAGTATCTTCTTTCCCTTTAATTCTTGATGACAATATACAAGAATTTGTATTTTAAAATAGTCATTCATGTATACTTGTCCCATTATCTTTTTTACAATCTGAAAGTCTTCAAGACTATGGTTTACACATTTCCCTCACCATGTGTTTGATACACTAGGGAATAACCTTGAACTCTCTATTCTATATGTTATATGTTGTTTCCATTTCAAGTCCTAGTTGTACGACCTAAAACTACAGACACCATAAATTTTACATTTCGATCAGACCTTCATAGAAGTCTTATTCCTCAGATTCGTTGGATATCTTGATTGAAGATACCCTTCCCATATTCAGGTACCATTTTCCATAAATTAGACTATATGCTTTTGAAAATTTGAATCTCTATAAACATTCTTCGACTTTTAGCAACGGAATGTCAATCTTATGAGAGATCTTTTTCCAGACTATGCAGTATGAACCCTTAGGAGGCCTTGCATAAGTTTCCTATATAACATTCCTATTAGTCAAAAGATTACACTATTTGGCTATGTAGCATACGCCTAGTTGTCCCTGCCTAATACAACCCCCATAATAGGTTTGTCAAGTAATGGTAACTTCATTCTTAGAAAATACTTCTTCTAATTATTTTATCCCTTTTCCCATATCACTCCTTGGTTCTAGAAATTTCTAAATTACAGTTTACAGTTTTCCCTTCCATACATGAATATGATAGTATTTTTCCAAACAAATTATCATGAAATTGGGAGAATTTTCTCATACTAATGTCTTCACTGCATGACTTAAAACGAAAAAGTACCAATGTCCTTACTCTATGACTTAAAACTGCAAAGTACAACATCATAATTCTCTCTTTTTTCTGATAAATTTTTATCCATTAATCATACAAAACTTTTTTATAAAAATGGTTTTCCTATTCAAGACTTATGTTGGTCTAAAATAGCCCTTTTTCATTCTTAAAATTCATTTCCTTAGCAAAACCACATACTGTGGACTTAAGTTACCCAAATATTATTTCCCTGAATCTATCGGTAGAAAATGTTAAATTCCTAAAGAACTCTTTTCCTTGACTGTGTAGCACATTCCCTTAGGCGGCCTTGCTTAAGTTTCCTACATAACAGGCCTTCCAGTCAAAAGATACCACAATTTGGAAATGCAGCATATGCCCTAGTTGGCTCTGCATTACACAACCCCCATAATGGGTTTGTCAAATAATGGTTACATCGTTCCTAGAAAATCACCCCTTATGTATAAAAGTTTTAGATTTGGTGACCAAAAAAATCATGACTCAAGATTCCCCTTGGAAATTTTTAAAGAATATTAATGCAATTGATAGCCACTGATTCTTTTTTGGAATCTAATTAAAAATTTATGGTCAAATCTATTCAACCATAAATATTAAATTTTACAGTCCAACATGCATGACTCTAAACTGCCAGTAACAGATGACTATGTACTCATTAGATTGAGAACCTGCAAAGGGTACTCCAAACAAAAGTTGAGTCCCTACTCACTAAACATAAACTTTTGTATGATTTAGGTAATATTGAGCAATAAAAAATATGGGTCAAAGGATACAAAATTTTTGGGGTTATCTATATAACCCAAACAATATTCAAATTATTCTCATTATGTCCCTGAGCTTAATAAGAAAATTTTGACACTTCATTCTTATTATTAAAATAATGATTTTTTAACATAAAGAAATCATTACTATCATTTACTTTTCATATTGCATTCATAAAAAATAGGAATGGAGATTTTTTTGATTTCAAACCAAATTTCATTCATTCATATGAAAATAAAGCGCCATACACAAAATAGAGCCTCTCTATAATGTTTTAGAATAAACTCTCAACATGACTTTTCATTTGTTGGACCGCTTCATAAGCTCTATCAGCTGTGTGTTGAAATTGAGATAGTTAAGCAACACTAGACTCCTCTTCCTTATGAAGTGCTTACTTAGCAGTTGAAATGGAAGTTATCTGTAATGCCCTGACCCCAGGGACCCAGAGTCGGCGCATTATTTTAATACATTGGCATGATTAAAAGGAACCAAGTCCTGAAGAACTGATCAGTTTAGCAGTCTTGGAAAATAGATTACATACATGAATGTTACATTACACTTCATAACATACAAAACAACATAAATAATCCTTTATGAATGCAATTATTCCCTTGTCTTAACCCTGAATATCGATCACATTACACTTCATGGATTCTTGGGAAAAATAAAACATAGAAAGGTGTGAGCTCAAATTCTTAGTAAGGGTAAGCAGTACAACAAAAACTTTCAAAAATAAGCATAAACATTTAAGGCAATGTATAAAACTAAAACAAAATCCTTTTAAACATGATCTTCAGCATAATATGGAAGAAATAAAATGAAATAATGACATTTACTTATTCACATGGATATTCTAATAATCCAATAATCACATGCAATATCACTAACCACTTCCATAATGATGGAAAGCATAATGCTGAACTTTAATTTCTTTATCAAGGCCTCGTGCCAAGGAATAGGGGCTAACTATAACCGAAACCCAACCCGGAGTGCATCTAATAACCGGACACCAACCGAGAGTGCCTCTAATAACCAGACACCAACCCGAAGTGCCTCTAATAACCGGAAACCAACCCAGAGTGCCTCTAATAACCGGACACCAACCCGAAGGGATTACTTTTACCGGTCCCCAACCCGGATCATACTAGTCCAACACATTCATGTTAAGAAGGGGATGAAATATAACATAAAAATTTGTATTAAAACTAGCATGGGAAATGTCAATACGTTACCCATAAACCCTGAATGGTATAAAAATAACACATCCACAGTCAAATATATCACAAAACCTTCAAAATAATATGGAATATTTTTATCATGATAAATCATCTTCAAAACATGTGTAAAATCCATTAAAATATTTTGACATAGAAGAGATTGATTTGTAAAACTCTTTGAGAGAAATACCCATTTTTATGAAAACATTTTAATGTCACACAATTTAAAAAAGAAGTCATTTAAAGACATTTTTGAATCAAAGTGTCCCATACCACTTTGAAACTGTTGAAAGGAATTAAAATTTTAAAAAACATTCATGTCCATATAAATAAATCCATAAAAACCATTTTGAAGACATGGACATTAATGAGAAATATTTAGAAGAATAAATATTTAAAATATTTGAAATGATGTTTTAGTAAAAAGTACCTTAAAATAATCCCTTTGAAAACTCTTTCATAAAACATGTACATGGATAATAAATATTTTCCAGTATATACTTATGTAAAAACAACCTTGGATAATAAAGAGATTGTGAAATTAACCCTTACCAGTTTGGAAACTTACGAAACATACAGCCCATGAAAGAGGTATCATACAATGAATATGTAAATACAAAAAAAATTAATGTGTATTACACAAAGAATATAATTATGGGTAGTAAATACACGAAAAAAAGGTAATAGTGGCAATATGGCATGAATCTCATTGGAATAAGGAGTGATATGAAAACCCCTTACCTTGTACTTTCCTTTAGTCGAGGGTACGTTTAACCTCCTATTCTTCAGGTTCTTCCTTTTGATTTGATCAAAAGGGCTCCTTAAGTTGTCTTTTTGACTAAAGTAAGGCCTCTAGGATGAACTGAGGGAAGTTGAGAGAGTATTTGGTCAGAGGATGGCCGAACCAAAAAGCTTTGAAGCTGTGAGTTAATGATAAGGGAGAGTGCCCTTTTATAAGAGGGGTGAGGGGCACCTTTGGAAAAGCTAGAAATATTATTTTATAATAAATTCATATTCAGTTTCTAATGGCTCTAAAGTGGATTATTTAAAGGTTAAGGTGGTGATGGGTCTCAAACCACTCAACCAATATAATTTAGACATGTTTGGTTCATTATATTAACCTTATCTTTAAGTATAAACTCTTAGTTAATTAGTTTCACTTTTACAATGTCTCTTTGTATTTTTATATTATATGGTAAATAAACATACTATATACATCCAAGATACCCCCTAGTGGTCCATTAATGATACACCTATCATGATATAAGTCTCTTGGCCGAACCTTAGATTTTTAGGAATTTAATATCAATTAATAATATAATATTTGTTTTAAAAACTCTTTTATGTAAATTTGACACTATTCAATAATTGATTTTTGTAAAACTCATAACAGACTTATTACTTATAAAAAAGTTAATTAAAGATGTCCTAACATGTCATGTTATCCTATAAAAATTTTTTATTCATAAAAAGTCTCAAATTACATTTATTTTGGTATTTATAATATCAATGATTCCAATTTTCCATTAATTATTTTATTATTGCATCATCATTGTGTCATAAATAAATTACATTTATTAATGTCTAAAAATTCTAAATAAAATATAATTATGTAGGAAATTATTTTATCTTTATAATGAATATTTACAATCGAATTTATCTTATTATAACCCTATATTAAAAATGTTTTAGTAAATACACTTTGATTTTGAATCTTTTAACTCTTCTTTGAATTAAATAATAATAAATGTCCTAATCTAATCCAAGTGGACCTAAATGATTATATTTTATTCCTAATGTTATTTTTGGTCGAGATAATATTTTCCAATAGAATTAGGACATGTGTTAGGGTAATATTAATATCATTTTTACCCTTAATTACCATATTTACTTTTAACCGTGGTAAATAAAAGTAAAAAAGTAAGTATTCACCAAAAAATATTTTCATCTCATTGAACCAAATTTTACTCCTTAATATTAACCATGTCTCTCGGATTTTTGAAATTCCAATCACAGAAGCGGTAAAATTATGTTTTATGAAAAATTCAATTTTTTAACTACCACTTAGTAGTTTCACTATTCATCAAAAATTGAAGTTTTCCAGAACAGTGCCAAAATTTCACCCTAAGCTATAATTGATATTACGAATTCAAAAATGATGCCTATTTTACAAAATTCCAAACATATAAGTTGCATTAATTAATTTTATAATTAATTCCCGCTGTCACAACAAATAGCATGTTTTTAAGACACAATATATATCAAAAGATTGACAATTGTTTATGTCCAATTTCAAAGTGAAATTAATTATCATGAACACCATTGGATAAAATGGTAAAAATATATTATAATTATACTTTAAAACCACTCAAATTCATAATTTCTCACTATTAATTATTTTTATTAAAAAAGATGTTTTTAAATAAAATTTAGTAATTTTCACTATTCATTAAAATATTAAAGTTATCCGAAAAGTACCAAAATTTCACCTTAGGCTAAATTCGATACTCTGAATCCAAAAATGAAGTCCATTTTGAGAGATAAAATTTATAAAATTTTAAAAATTAGGCATTAATATTCATTACGGCTAGTTTGATTGGTTGTAGTGTGTGTTAGAACTCGAAGTTGCGTACAACACACGCTATTATATTATTCAAAGAGAAGTGTACCGTGGAAGCTTGGGGTGTTACATTGTAAATTTTTTTATGTCCCCATTCTAAAGAAAAAATATATTTAGTCAAATTGAATATATAAAAGTTTAAAATATTGGATTTAAAAAGGGTTCACTATTAATGTTGGTAAAAGTGCATTTTGGAAAAATACTCTTTTATCTAAAAAAATAATTTGTTCTTACATTATGTCTAAGAAACTCATAATATGGATTCTAAAATTATAAGGATTATATAATGTTTAAAATTGATTAAATACTATTTATAACCTCTTTTGAAAAGCTTGTTTGGTAAGTCATGGTACGCTCTAACTCGGTGTTGCGTGTAGTGCAAGTTATTGAATTATTTTGAAGAAATAACACACTATGAAATCTTGGGGTGTTACATTCTCCCCTCCTTCAATAAATTGAGTCCTTACAATTTGAAATTATTCTTCTAAAATAAATGGTTTAAAATAGAAAATATCTTTGTGGGAAAACCCACATCAGAAATTGGGTTACTAAAATTTAGTCTTAATATGAGGAAAAGAGAAATGAAAGGGTCACCACCAAATTATGATTTCGATTAGGAGAACATTGGTGGGTATTAGAGACATATAATTGGAGGAAAAATGTAAATATTTATAGGTAGTGATTGAGGTCATCAATCACAAAGAAGTGTAAAATTGATTTCTTTAAATTCATCAATCTATGATGATTTGAAATACCATCAGTTCAACAAAACATAGGGTATTAGGATAACACATTTTTGGTTTTAGGATTCCTTAAATAAATTATAAGAATTAATTTCTTCATAGAATAAGAGAAGAAGAAAAATATATTCTTGACAAGTAGAGTTCCATCCTTTAACTAATTTCTACCACAAACTCATCTTTCACTCTAAAAGATAATAGAACGTAAAAAAATTCTATTTATCCTATTCATATAGGGTTGCAAAAAACGAATTTATGATTCATCTACCAAATCATTAAAAAAAATACATTATTTAATCCCGGAAATTACGTGGGCTAGTGGTAGGTGATACACCCTTGTCGCCCTTCGGTTGTGGGTTTAAGTCTCGCGGCCTTGCCGGACGTGACAGGTTGCCACCCAACCTCCGGGTTGTCCATTTTATAGAAATCAAAAAATAATCCAAACTAGAACTATCCAAAATGATTTAGACCAAAAATGAAGATCCTATTTTCTGCATAATAACATGTGAACACCTTCATCATGTATTCTTTTAAAACACTACAACATCCTAAATTACCATAAAACCTTATTGATTACATTCATGATCCATTATTACTTAAATAATAATGGATATAATCCTTCAATCCAAAAATGTTGTAAACTCCAACAATGATGGAATATACAAATCATTAATCAGTTTCATGGTAGTCAGGAATATCCAATATAATTTATCCAAATCAGTCATGTATTATTCTAAAATCACTACCTCGGTATCAGAACTATATTATGGTTTATCATTCTCTCAACCATATATTTTCCAAAAATTTATCCTGCTATTGAGTCACTTTTCTTTGTTCCACACAATCTCAAGTCCTTAATGAAATAGTACTACAGTACAATCCTTATATACTCTATAATTATTATAACAAGTACATTGTTGATACAACACTCAAATGACATAATCAACATAAGAACTCTAATCATTCCTCTTCATCTGTGGTAGTATCATAACTTGATTATTATCCAATAGCATAATTTGCGGAATAGTCTGATGAATGGGACATAGGTTCGCGTAGTGTCCAAAATCATTGCAAATGAAGCATTGTACATTTGAAACCATTTTCTTACCCTTGCAGTCACGTACCTTGTTCCCTTTTCCTCCACACTTATAACAAACTCCCATTCCTTTCAGGCAAGATCAAGGGTGTTTCTTCCCACAGTTATCACATATGGGGAAATTCTTCTTTTCCCTCTTCCCTTTATCCATCTTTCCCTCTTCCATCCTTTTCTTCTTTTACTTCCCTTCAAAGCCATAGGACTCAGTAAACTCTTTAGTTTTCTTATCCACACATGATAATATTTCTTCATATGATGATAATATGTGGGAGACTATTTCCCTTCTAAATGATGTCTTAATAGCATGAAAGATATGATCCTTCTTACTCTTTGGATCATACTTATTACTCGAGTTCACATTTCTTCGATTGGGAACCATTTCTATACAATAAAATAAACTAGGTTAGTTTATGAATTGCAATAAATAATTCCTAATGCAAATTGAACAGTTTATGGATATAATCCATA
Organism: Viscum album; assembly: GCA_963277665.1. NCBI lineage: Eukaryota > Viridiplantae > Streptophyta > Magnoliopsida > Santalales > Viscaceae > Viscum > Viscum album. The sequence continues at coordinate 744,204,980 of OY728129.1, read as the reverse complement.
ATCATAAAAAATGTTTACTTTGAGTAAGTATATACTCGTGATCCCTTCATAATGGTTTTTAAATAAAATTAGAATTATTCTATGTATATCCCCTGGGAGTGTCGTAACCAAGAGTGCAACAAGACCCTTTGTCGTGCACCAGTTCCCGTTCAATTCTAGCTCAAAGTAGTGTTTTCGTGTTTTACCCCTAGGTACATCTGTTCCAGAGCCACCTCTACCTGCTCGTATCCAGATAGGGATGTATTTCTCGGAAAACTCAAAAAATCTCTACAATACCAAAATTCTAGGATGTTCTTCTATACTAATCCTCAAAGTCTATCATAGGGCTATGTGCTCTAATCATAGTTTATCTAAATGTAGTTTCCAAGGTTATTGACTAACTTCCTCTGATACCAACTATAACGCCCTGACCCCAGTGACCCAGAGTCGGTGCATTATTTTAATACATTGGCATGATTACAAGAAACCATGTCTCAAAGAACCGATCAGTTTAGAAGTCTTGGAAAATAGATTACATACATGAAGGTTACATTACACTTCATAACATACAAAACAACATAAATAATACATTATAAATGTCATTATTCCCTTGTCTTAACCCTGCATATCAATCACATTACACTTCTTGGAATCCTGGGAAAAATAAAACATAGAAAGGGGTGGGCTCAAATGCTCAGTAAGGGTAAGCAATACAATGGAAACTTTCAAAAATAAGCATAGACATTTAAGGCAATGTATAAAACTAAAAAAAACTGTTAAACTTGAAATTCAGCATAATATGGAAGAAATAAAATTAAATAATTCCATTTTCTTATTCAAATATATATATTCTACTAATCGAATAATCACATTCAATATCACTAACAACCTCTATAATTATGGAATGCATAATGCCGAACATTAATTTCTTTATCAAGGCCTCGTGCCAAGGCCTAGGGGTTAACTATAACCGGAACCCAACCCTTAGTGCATCTAATAACCGGACACCTACCCGGAGTGCCTCAAATAACCGGACACCAACCCTGAGTGCCTCTAATAACCGGACACCAAACCGGAGTGCCTCTAATAACTGGACACCAACCCGGAGGGATTACTTTTATCGGTCCCCAACCCGGAACATACTAGTCCAACACATTCATCTTAAAAAGAGTATGAAATATAACATAAAAATTTGTATTAAAACTAGCATGAGAAATGTCAATACGTTATCCATAAACCATGAATTGTATAAAAATAACACATCCATAGTCAAATATATCACAAAACCATCAACATAATATGGAAGATTTGTATCATGATAAATCATCTTCAAACCATTTTTAAAATACATTAATATATTTTGACATAGAAGAGATTGATTTGTAAAACTCTTTGAGAGAAATACCCCTTTTTCATGAAAACATTTAAAAGTCACACAATTTAGAAAAGAAGTCATTTAAAGACATTTTTGAATCAAAGTATTCCATACCACTTTGAAGCTTTTTAAATGAATTAACATTTTAAAAAAAATTCATGTCCATATAAATAAAACCTTAAAAACCATTTTGAAGACATGGACATTAATGAGAAAGATTTAGAAGAATAAATATTTAAAACATTTGAAATGATGTTTTAGTAAAAAGTACCTTAATATAATCCCTTTGAAAACTCTTTCATAAAACATGTACGTGGATAATAAATATGTCCCAGTAGATACTTATGTAAAAACAACCTCGGATAATATAGAGATTGTGAAATTAACCCTTACCAGTTTGGTAACTAACTAAACATACAACCCATGAAAGAGGTATCATATAATGAATATGTAAATACACAAAACTTAAAGTGTATTACACAAAGAATATAATTATGGGCAGTAAATACACCACACAAAAGGTAATAGTGTCAATATGGAATGAATCTCACGGGAATAAGGAGTGAGATGAAAACCCTTTACCTTGTACTTTCCTTTAGTCGAGGGTACGTTTAACTTCCTCTTCTTCGGGTTCTTCCTTTTGATTTGATCAAAAGGTCTCCTTAATTTGGATTTCTGACTAAAGGAAGGCCTCTATGTTGAAGTGAGGGAAGATGGGAGAGTATTTGGGCAGAGTTTGGCCGAACCAAAATGCTTTAAAGGTGTGAGTTAATGAGAAGGGAGAGTGCCTTTTTATAAGAGGGGTGAGGGGCGCCTTTGGAAAAGCTAGAAATATTATTTTATAATAAATTTATATTCGGTTTCTAATGGCTCCAAAGTGGATTATTTAACGGTTAAGGTGGGTATGGGTAGAAAACCACTCAACTAATAGAATTTATACTGGTTTGGGTCATTATATTAACCTTATCTTTAAGTATTAACTCTTAGTTAATTAGTTTTACTTTTACAATGTTTCTTTGTATTTTTATATTATATGGTTAATAAACTTACAATATACATCCAAGAGACCCCCAAGTGGTCCATTAATGATACACCTATCATGATATAAGTCTCTTGGCCTATTATTAGATTTTTCGGAATTTAATATCAATTAATAATATAATATTTGTTTTAAAAACTCTTTTATGCCAATTTTTACACTATTCAATAATTGATTTTTTTAAAAATTATAAAAGAACGATTACTTCGAAATAAGTGACTTAAAACAATCCTACAATTTCATATTATCCAATAAAATTATTTGTATTTATAAAAAGTCTCAAATTATATTTATTTGGGTATTTATAATATCAATTATTCCAATTTTTCATTAATTAGGTAATTACTGCATCATCATTGTCTCATAAATAAATTAAATTTTTTAATGTTTAAAAATTATAAATAAAATATCATTATGTAGGAAATCATTTTAGCTTTCTAATTAATATTTAAAATATAATTTATCTTTTTTATAACTCTATATTAAAAATGGTTTAGTAAATAAACTTTGATTTTAACTCTTTTAAATCTTCTTTGAATTAAATAATAATAAATGTCCTAATCTAATCCAAGTGGACCTAAATGATAATATTTTATTCCTAAGGTTGTTTTCGGTCGAGATAAACTTTTCCAATAGAATTAGGACATGTGTTAGGGTAATATTAATATCATTTTTACACTTAATTACCCTATCTACTTTTAACTGTGGTAAATAAAAGTAAAAAGTTACTATTCACCAAAAATTATTTTCATCTCAATGAACCACATTTTACTCCTTGATATTAATCGTGTCTCTCAAAGTTTCGAAATTCCAATCATAGAAGTGGTAAAATTAAGTTTTATGAAAAATTCAGTTTTTTGACTACCAATTAGTAATCTCACTATTCATCAAAAATTGAAGTTTTTCAAAACAATGCCAAAATTCCACCCTAAGCTATAATTGATATTATGAATTCAAAAATGATGTCTATTTTACAAAATTACAAACATATAAGTTTCATTAATTAATTTTATAATTAATTTCCGTTGTCACAACAAATAGCGTGTTTTTAAGAAACAATATATATCAAAAGATTGACAATTGTTTATGACCAATTTCAAAGTGAAATTAATTCTAATGAACACCATTAGATAAAATGGTAAAAATATATTCGAATTATACTTTAAAACCACTAAAATTAATAATTTCTCACTATTAATTATTTTTATTAAAAAAGTTGTTTTTAATTAAAATTTAGAAATTTTTACTATTCATCACAATATTAAAGTTATCTGAAAAGTACCAAAAATTCACCTTAGGCTAAATTAAATACTCCAAATCCAAAATTGAAGTCCATATTAAGAGATAAAATTTATAAAATTTTAAAAAGTAGGTATTAATATTCATTACAGATAGTTTGATTGTTTGTAGTGTGTGTTAGAACTCGAAGTTGTGTACAACAGACGCTACTGTATTATTCAAAGAGAAGCGTACTGTGGAATCTTGGGGTGTTACATTGTAATTTTTTTTATGTCCCCATTCTAAATAATAAACTTATTTAGTCAAATTGAATATATAAATGTTTAAAATATTGGATTTAAAAAGGGTTCACTATTAAAGTTGGTAAAAGTGCATTTTTGAAAAATACATCTTTTATCTGAAAAAAAAAATTGTTCTTACATTATGTCTAAGAAACTCATAATATAGATTCTAAAATTATAAGGATTATATAAAGTTTAAAATTTAGTAAATACTATTCATAACCTCTTTTGAACGACATGTTTGGTAAGTCATGGTACGCTTTAACTCGGTGTTGAGTGTAGTTCAAGTTAACGAATTATTTTGAAGAAATAACACACTTTGAAATCTTGGGGTGTTACATTATCCCCTCTAATTGGGTTTCTCCTAATGTCTAATTAAACTAATCAAGCTTGTTATGAATATCATCTAGTTTCTATTGAAGATATAACAACCCCTTCGTGGTTTCTTTGATTTATTGGCTAATCTTGCGTAATTTCTTGTTATGATTTTCCTTCGCCTCAATTACTACATATTGAAATCCCTCAATATTGATGCGTCATTTAGCCTCTTCAAAATCATTTCACAGCTTATGCTCCTTCTCCTGTCGATGAATAGTCTCTTTCAAGGCATCATAGACTGGCTGATAATTAAATCCACTAAATCCCAATCCGCAGAATAATGCTGGGAGTTTTGAAAAATGGGACAAAAATTCATCGAAAGGATTTTAATCAATTATGCTCCAGATATTTCTCCATGTATTATTACATTCCATATCAAAATAATATTACATCTCTATGTCTAAATCCAAGTCACTACCATGAGGTAAAATGTGCTCTGGAAAAAGGTCACTTAAAGAGCTTCCTTATTCTACTTTTCTTGGGACAGTAGAAGCTTAACCTTATGATTTAGGAACTGATAACCCTAAATGTTGAATTCACGATCATTATTAGTTTCAAATAGAGGAAAAAAATATTATTCAAATAGATGATTCTATTTACCCCATAATAAGTCAACTACTTGATTCAGTTTATTCCCCGTATTCTTAGCCTCAGTGTTTTGAGTAGATTTTTCTTGAGAAGGGGCATTTCCTTGAATTGGCTCAGTTATGACATATGAGGACTCTGTAACATCTCTTGATGAAGGATATTTTGTAGATATTTCTTCAAGCCCAGTGGAAGGATAAAGTGGAAAACCCTATTCCTGAAGATCCATTGCAACATTTTCTATAGATAAAGCTGCATAAGGTGAACTTTCATCTAAATAATCTGGTTGAAGAGAAATTGTGTATAAAAAAATAAATAATAGGGGATTATTTCCTTGAGATTCTTTATGAAAATCCCCAAGCTCCTTCATGGAACCTGGAATATCTATATTTTGATTAAGGTTGTCCATCATTTCAGTGTATACGACCTAAAATGTTATAGTATATTTACCATTTATGTTATCCAACAAACATTGGTTGATTACAAAATTAGATCTGCTAACATTTTGTTCCGTTGGATCTTCAATTGGTATGCCAACATCTGGTCTTTCTAGGTTTCGGTCAACATCAGCATTAGTCTTAGATTTCCCTGGATCTTCATTCCTTTCTTCTGAAGCAATAGAAATTTTTGTGTTGATTATTTTAGGATCCTTTGACCAAAGAAACTAAGGAATGTGTTTAATCTTACCGTGTCTTTCCTCCCTCTCAATAGAGCTAGGAGTAGGTATTATTGAATATTTTGACGATTTATCTACTAAAATTTTAGATTTGTCTGCATGAACCAGGGTTTCCCCGGGGGCTTCTTTTTTCTGGTCTTGAAGAAACAGATCTTAATCCTTTGAGAGAGGAGAGAGGCAAAGATCCTATAAGATGATAAAACATGGTTACTAGAATATATTGACCAAGTTTTATTCCCTAAAGATCGTATAAATACTTACTCCTTTAGTGAAAAACTCTAATCAATCACATTGGTCTCTTGTATTTTTTTTCAAAAGCTTGCGGGGAGATTGAAACACTTCTCTTTTCTGGGGAAACATGAGGTAATGGTAGAGGATTATCTGTCACCATTACCCCAGTCATGATTCTTGATCTTGGAGAAAGTTCTTGCAACTTGGGAGGATCAATTGTTGCATCAATAGGAGATCCTGAAGAACTATACTGAGGTGATTCAAGAATTGGTTTGGATCTTCCTTTTCGAAATTCAAGCTGCATAAATATATTTTCATCAAGATTAATGATGATAAATGGTAAATCAGAGTTGAGACAAAAGAAAAAGGTAAATACATTCTCAGTATTTTCATAAATATCCCACTCCATCTTAGAGTTGATAATTACCCCTTCACAGACTCCTAAGTCTAGCATATGAGATACTCGTTTAGAGTATGGGATTTGTTCATTAGTTTCATATATAAAAACCTCCAACTCTACAATATACTTCTTTACTTCAGACTAGTTATTATCCAGATTTCAATCTGAAGGTGCTTTGATATCACCAATATCTGGTATTCTAATGCCATGCTGAAGAAATGCTCAGGCATCCCTAAGATCATGAGTTATACTCTCCCAATGATTAATGGCTAAAGGTCTCAAATAATTCAATCTTGGTATGGTTGACTATAGAGAAGATTCAGCACCTTCTGATTGGAGAACTTATTTAGGCCTTTTTTCTTCAGAAAGTTCAATGGGTGGAATATGAATCTCTGTTTGATGGTGATGATTGAATTTACTTGGCGTTGGAGGTTTTTCTTCTGTAACCCTAGTCTTCTAGTTATACCACTTGAGAAGACATTTTTACGGCTCTGAATCCTCCAAAACTTATGTATCATCTCTGGTCTTGGACTTCTTACCACAATTTCCACATGAAACGGTCAATGTAGGTGACACTCGATATATTCCTTTCGTCAAAGCCCCTGGAGGATATAAAGAGGCCCAAGAATTGGCATACCCAGCATCCAATAAAATATATTCATCTATTGGAGGTAGCATAATCAACTATTAAGATACCTTTAAAGATATTAGAATCCATAATTGTCATGCTACCATTGGGTGTTTCTCCTATCTGACATGTGTGGGTGGAAAAGTATTTGGTTTTTGAAGGAATCTGAACTGAGGATAAAACCTATAGGGGATATGAGCCTCACAAATAATTTCACCATCGATTCTGGTTAATAATACGCCATCCCTGAATGCCATCATATAAGATCTCATCTCATAATTCTTTTCTTTACTATCATCAATAAATGGTCCAACTAATGGGTTACCAAAAGAAAAGAAGCTCAATTATCTTAAGACATTTAATACCTTCAGAACCTCGTCAGGTCTCAAACATAGAGGCTTAATACCAGAAACGTTTTGTAAAAATGGTGTGAATTGAACATTGGGATCTCTGACTAAATTGAACCCTGAGTATGAAGAAAAATGTGCTGCAATCCTTCCCCACAACACTTGAAATGGCCCTACAATCCTAAATGGAAACTTCCCATTGTATAAATGAAGCATGAGATGGTAAATTCTTGATAATATAGGGGGTTCTATCCCAATATACTTCCCCTATACCAATTCAGTATTAATTATGAAAGTCCCTGACCTCACACCACTTCCAGATTCACGAACTGGAATCAAATAAACACTTATCCACATAGCAATTAAGGTAGTTAAGCATAATTTTCATCTATAACAGGTTTGACCTTATAGCCCCAGTGCTTATAATTTCCTCTTCCCACCATAGGCCAATATGTGTCTGGACTGCCTCATTTATCTGTATAATAACAAACAGTAGGACGTCCACAGGTTTGGCCTTCCTCTATTGTGGGTTCTAAGAAGGATTCCATCCACACTCTAGCATGGATATATTTCTTGTCCGTAAGAAAATTCTTCGTTACCTTAAATAATTCATGATCTGGTGGTGTTATTTTAGAATCATTACCCCATGTTGTAGTAGGCAGAATGAATTCATCATGCATTTCCCCAAAAATGGGAACTCTAACTATTTGGTAAATGTCCCAGATACTAATACCAACTTCACCGTGCGTCAAATGAAAGGAATTTGTTTTTGGACTCCATCGAGTCTATAATTCAGGAATTAATTCATTTTTATAAACATATGTTTTCCCCATCCAGACAACTTCATAGATATGAATGTCTAATAACACTTTTCTGAATTCTGCACAAGTCCGACGTAACCAGAATTCCCATATCCACTCAGGTTTTACACACCCTCTAGAATGAAGGTCCCAATCTCCTTTCCAACCATTAGAATGATCTATTTGAGAAGCCTGGAAGTGTAATCCTAACAATATTGTATGGGTTCTACAACATGATCCTTCATATCGAGAGTGCATCCACTATGATGAAGGATGCAACTAATAGTAACATTTCCCTATTGTACTGGAACCCCCTTGCATTAATATTCATAAATTTTCAGTTGGAATATTGAACAAACCAATTATTTAGAAAGTAATTTTTAATAGATGGAACATGGGAATATTTAAAAATCACATTCCCATAAAAAGATAAATAAAGACTTTGTTCATAGTCATGTTGGTACGGAATTAGACCCTTCCATAGCCCAGGAAGAGTACTCTCAAAATTTTCATAATAGTCTAATCTGGTGATCTTCGTCATTTCATTTTGGAGATCCTTAGCTTCTTCAGTATGAGTCATCAAATGAGTCATTATTTCCTGAAAAATAGTTACCAAACATACATGTAAGAATTTTAAAAGATGAAATAAAGAAATTGGACAAAGGACACTATTCGTGTAGGTCCCTTGACAAGGCCTGTCACGTAGGTCCTTCGAAGAGGCATATCGCATCAGTCCTTCAATGAGGCATGTCGTGTAGGTCATTTAATGAGGCCTGTCTTGTAAATACTTCACCATGGATCCTAGAGCAACCCCATCAGTGAAGTTCTTTTGCATAGCTCCATCGTGTAATTAATTTTACCTTGAAAATGTTTCGGAAAATTTACGTGAGAGAACAAATCAATAAGAGTTAGGTGAACGAGCTATGCAACGAGAGCTAAAAAATTTCCAAGAAAGCACAGATGAAGAAAAAAATCATGACGTATGAGACCTATTTATAGAAAACTGAATACCTATATGTTCAGATTACATACAACCTCTACGCGTTGTATATCCACGAAGCAGTTGTGTGGTAAACCTGCATGGGAAACCTGTGATGTTCCGCAGCTTTCACCATAGGACTTGACTATCTTTGTATGTTTCAGATCTTATCATGAGGGGGGGGGGGATTTTGTTGACACTACTTGAGAAATTAACCAAAAGGACCATGAATAGAACTATAGATATTTCAAATACCAAAGCAAGGATTGAAAAGTAAAAAGGGAAAATCTAAAATAATCCCAAAAAAATCTTCCGGACGGAATAAATTCAAGAACCTACATGGCCGACCTGTGTGGTCGACGTGTGTGGCCAACATGTGTGGTCGACCTGCGTGGACAACCATCACAACCAAGCTCCATGTCTAATGGTTTGTTATTCACTTCTACAGATCACCTGCGCGACTTATCTTTGGGAAATACCTTTGCGCCAGAAGATTCTCGGTACACCTATGCAGAGCAGCTGTGCGGTGGAGCTGCGTGAAAGACCTATGTGAGGAACATCTCTTCAACCAAGCCCATACATGCATATAAATAGATCCCTTGGGCTTCCCATTTTAGTACTGAAAAAAATTGAAAGACTCTCTGAATCTTCCATAGCATAGCTCTTTCACCTAGATCCCTCAAATTGCCTCAGGTAGCTCTCTAAACCACAAGAGAAGACATAATTTAATGGGATAAACATGTTTTGAAGTTCTTCACATTCTTCAGTCATCATCTTCTTCTGCGTGGTACACCTACATGTCATAGCTGTGTGGTATACCTGCATGACATAGGTGTGTGGTATACCTATGTGACATAGTTGTGTGGTATACCAGCACGATACAAGCAACACGGGGTACCTACGCAACATACTTGTGCGAAGTACCTCCACAACTAGATCGACTGCCCTCTTTTAAATTCCATTCAAGACAGGGTATCTCATTCCTTGGTTCCCTTATCTGAAAGTGACTATGTTGAAGCCTCCATTAAAACCTCATTATTTCTCAAACCTTTGGGGAAGGCACATCAGCGTGTCTCCTATTTGGGTTGGTATTTCCACAATAAGAGTTTTTCCACATTGGTTTCATAATGGGATTAGGATTCATAGGATGCTTGTGGGTTTGTATATCCACAGTATCATGGACTTTTCTCCCAAAAATAGTGTTGGGAACTTCCCGATTTGGAAGATGGTTTGTTACCGGCCTCGACCTTCTCAAAAGGAGACCCAGAACCTCAGGTTTCTAGTAGGGAAGGTATGATTCACCTATTTCTTTTCCACACAAGAATAGGAGAAGTCTCTCTCCCCAACCAAGACCAATTTTAGGGTAGCCATCCAGGTATAATCCCCTAACCTTCACCTCTTCTTCCTTACATTGTACCCCTGTCCAATGTAAAAATAACAGAGGGATGGTTCATCGCCTCACCCTCTTCCAGGGTTGATGTGCCCTCTTCCATCAACATAGAAGAAAAATTAAAAGTTTAAAGTTACATTGTTGAATCCTTCACTTTATCTTTTTTCTCACACTGAGCATGACTCACGTGGGCTTAGAGATATGTGATGGTTACAACATGTGCACAGACACTCATCAGAAAGAACTACGAGAACTCTGATTCCAGTTCTAATCAGGATATGTAGGAAGCTCTTTCAGAGCCTGAGCCCACTGGATATCCTCCTCAAAAATCCAACCCTAATTCCCTCAATTTGGGCATCCTCCTTTGCAAATAATCCCCATATTCAATCCTCAAATCATCAAGGCATCCTTTTTCGGTAAATAAGCCCAATCTCTTCTCTCTCAAAGAACCATAATCTCCTACGAGACATATTGAACTACGTGGGATTTGATTCCCATCCATATGGGATACGTAGGAAGCCTCATTAAGGTTCAAACCCAAAACTACAAATCAAACTTGTTCTCCTTAGGCCATATTCCCAATAGGGTTTGATCCTAATTGGAGACTCATATCCTTTCCAAGTTTCTCGGGCTGATTCAACGTACGTCCCACACTATGTTTTGACTAAGCACCTTTTTTACTTAAAGGTCCATATCACATGACCTTAAAAGGTATTATTTTTCCTATCAAGTGACACCAAACTATGAGGGTTCTGATTCCTTTCACAAGGATGCGTAGGTAGCCCATTTTATAGGCATAATCCAAAGATCAAAACAAACCTTCGTCTCCTTGAATGACAATAAATTCTACAGTGCCCCACTAAGTGGCTTAAAAACCAGTATCGTCATAACGATGATTAAAATAATATCTAATCAGTATATTATAGGATACCATTAATGGAAAACCTCAAATACATATGGACATTTCCATTAATGGAGAACCTTGAATACATACCGATGATTATAATGTTTTACACATGTTAATAAGTGATTATAAATTCCCAGGGATACTTATGATATAATTTTTGATTTAATAAGGATTCATGAAAATATTTTAATTTTACATAGAGAGTCCCAGAGTATAAAATAATTCCTCCCAAAAGGGTGTAATGAGTCTAACCTCCCATCCTCTCGACCAATGTACATTCTTATGTATCATAAAATTCAAAACTTAACAAACACCTACCTTTGGAAAGCATGCCCTATTTGGTTAAATAACTATTGTAAGTTTCCAGTTCCATGAATAAATCCAATGGAAACTACTTAAAAACTATGATTCTTAAGTATATAACACATGTTTCAAGGAATTACGAAACAAATATATAATTTTATGGACTTGAGAGGTAAGTTCTGGTGAGTTTCTTGCTTTCTATTATCACGATAAGACTCAATTTACCATGGTATGTTGTGATGTTTGTCTCTTATTCTGATTTTTATCTTGATATTAGTTTTAGATTATCGGTTTCTTGATTATAAAGAGATTGTTCTATTTTCATATTGTTAGTTTTGGTTTGGTGTGATGCAATATGCCTTAAATGCATCTTCTGTGAGTTCCTCAAGATGGTGCAGCTGATGATCCTCAAGGGAATCCTCCTATGGATCCGAACATTATCAAAGATGTCATGTGGGTAGTTAATGTGGTCAACCAAAATATAACACAAGCTCAGAATGTAGTTGTTGAGTTAGAACCAGGTGATGTAGGAGACAGAGATCGATCATATGAGTTCTTGCCTGAGAATCTGCCAACTTTTAAAGGTACTGATAAACCTCAAGATACGGTGGAATGGCTTCAAAATATAAATCAGATCATAAAATTCTTGGATAAATTGGATGGTATCCGGGTTAAGTTTCTTGTATAAAAACTTGAGGATCTTGGATATCGATGATGGGATTCCACGGTATATGTGAATAGGAACATGGGATTGGATTGGAAGGGTTTCAAGACTCTCTTCTTCACATAGTTTTTCTAGAGTTGTTGATAATGGAAAATTCAATAAATTTTCTTGTAACAGCCCGAGATTTTATGAAAAATATTCTTTTTTATTTCATTAATGTCTTGTGTTGTATGCTACACCAAAAGGAGCTTGCACAACACGCATCCCTGACTTGTCTTGCATTACACGCAATCGCGACCTTCCTCGATAGCGTGTGTAATACGCAATATCGAGTTTCACTAAACAATGATATGCTATTAAAATATTATTAAAACTAGCCGGTATGAATAGTAATAACCACTTTTTAAAATTCTGTAAATCTTATTTTTCAAAATAAACTTCATTTTTGGATTCGGAGTATCGAATTTAGCCTAAGGTGAAATTTTGGTACTTTTCGGATAACTTTCATATTCTGATGAATAGTGAAAATTACTAAATTATAATTAAAAAACAACTTTTTTAATCGAAATAATTAATAGTGATAAATTATTAATTGGAGTAGTTTTAAAGTATATTTAGAAAATATTTTTACAATTTAATACAATGTTGGTCATTGGATGTAATTGCACATTTAAACCAGACATAAACAAGTGTTAATCTTTTGATAGATATTGTTTCTTAAAAACACGCTATTTGTTTTAACAGCGGGATTTAATTATAAAATTAATTAATGAAACTTCTATGTTATGAATTTGGTAAAATAGACTTCATTTTTGAATTCGGAATATGAAATATAACTTAGGATGAAATTTTGGTATTTTTCTGAAAACTTTCAATTTTTGATTAATAGTGAAACCACTAAGTGGTAGGTTAAAAACTGAATTTTCCATAAAACATAATTTTACCGCTTCTGTGAATGGAATTTTGAAAATCTGACAGACACGGTTAATATCAAGGACTAAAATGTGGTTCAATGAGATGAAAATAATTTTTGGTGAATAGTAACTTTTTACTTTTTTTTTACCACGGTTAATAGTAAATAGGGTAACTAAGGGTAAATATGATATTACTATTACCCTAAAAAATGTCCTAATTCTATTGGACAAGTGTATCTCGACCAAAAATAACCTTAAGTGTAAAATATTATCATTTAGGCCCACTTGGATTAGATTAGGACATTTATTATTATTTAATTCAAAGAAGAGTTAAAAGAGTTAAAATCAAAGTTTATTTACTAAAACATTTTTAATATAGGGTTATACATAAGATAAATTCGATTTTAAATATTCATTAGAAAGCTAAAAAGATTTACTACATAATGATATTTTATTTATAATTTTTAGACTTTATATAAATTAATTTATTTATGACACAACGATGATGCAGTAATGACCCTTTTAAGGAAATATTAACATAATTGATGTTATAAATACTCAAATGAATGTAATATGATACTTTTTATGAATTCCACTAATTTTCTAGGTTACTATGATATATTAGTGTTTATTTAATCAACTTGGTTCGAACATATAATTCTGTTATGACTTTCACAAAAATCATATATCAAATAGTGTCAAAATTGACACAAAATAGTTTTTAAATAAAATATTATATTATTAATTGTTATTTTATTCCTAAAAATCTAAGGTTCGGCCAAATGACTTAGATAAGGATATATATATTAATAATAAACAATTTGGGGTTCGTTTGGCATGTTATAGTAAGTGTATTAACCATATAGTGAAATAAAACAAAAAGACACGGTAAAAGTTAAATTATTTAACTTAGAGTTAAATCTAATTGATAAGGTTAAAATAAGAACCTAAACTTGTCTAAATTCTATTGGATAAGAGGATTTCGACTCATCCCCACCTTAGCCTCGAAATAAATCAATTTGGAGCTAATTAAAACCGAACTTGACTTTATAATAAAATAATATTTTGAGATATTCCTAAGGTGTCCCTCTCCTCCCTTATAAAAGGACACCTCCTCCCCCTCCTCCTCACACCAAATTGAGCACTCAAGCTCGGTCAACCCCTGCAAAAACCCCTTCTCCACTTCCCTAGAATAATCCTAGAGGTCCTGGTCTTCTCCAAAGACCAATCTTAGTTCCTTAAGTGGAGGATTCAAAGAAGCATTCCAAAGAAGAGGTAATATCCATTACCGATCTTTTCAATTTCTTTCTTCTTCAACTTCTTCTTCTTTAGTTGTTTCAGGATAAAGTAATAACATCAGTATTACTTACATACTGATATGTTATTATAAATATGAAACAACCCTAATTCACCTTCTATCCAACCTACGGAAAAATGAAATCACCGTGCGTGCGTACGTACGGAATACCGTCTCCACGCCGTGGTGTAATCTATTTTCCACCATCACTTTACAAGGATGGGTATAATGGTGTAATGAGTAACTAAATATGATTATTATGAAGTAATATTGATACTGAAATAATATATATATACTCCAATACAATTCCACGATCATAGGAACGATATCATCACTCGTGCGTACGTACGGAATACCGTCTCCACGATGTGATGCGACTCGTTCTACATGATCTTCATTTCATAATGATTATATAAATGAATTGAATGAATGAATATGTAATATACTACACTAATACCATTCTGGAAATGAATTATCTATAACCTAAAGATAAGAATAAGGATTTATTCGACAAAACACGCATAAGAACAAAAAGTTATAAAGACCCGAGTAACAAGTAACAATGAAATATTACTAACAAGAAGCTAATAATATGACCATATATGATCTCATATCAATATGTATGATTCTGGAATAAGTCAATAACATTATTTAAACCATTATACAGGATCTTCGGACACGAACAAAGCAAATCGGACCTAAGGTAAGGGAAATATCACAATCTCATTTTTATCCGAGATTGTTTATTCGTAAGTATTTACTGGGGTGTATTTTATCATCCACATTCATGTTACCTCAATATGTAATATTGTTTCCATCCATTTGCAATAGTTTAAATCCAATTTTACCCTTAGGTGAGTTTTAGTAAAGAATATGAAAGGAATCTTTTGTCGTTTTTCTGTACGAGGTACTTTTTGACTTTTCCGACAAAAGTACGAAGAATGTTTTTTTAACTTATACGGCATGAATGGATTTTTAACATTACTTCAAAGAAGATTCCTTTACAAGTTTTCAAGTTTATTTTTAATCAACTTCTTTTATTTTAAAGTTGTATGACATGTTATAAAAGGAAAAATGTTTTTGAAGTAGAAAGGATATTTTCTTCAAGAATGGAGTTCAAGTACTTTATCAAAATTATTTTCCATCTAAGATAATAAAAGGGTTCTGTTTTTATCCCTATTATTAAATGGATTTGATTATGTTGTGATGGAAATATTTTTATGAATTCCTTTATCTTATATGAATTGTTTTATGATGTCATGTTGTTTAAGAATCCCATTTTTATTACATGGGTTATGCGATGATGTATGATTTATGATTATGTGGCACACATAAGAAAGGATTCATTATAAGATGGGTGGGACCTATATCTCCCTCCAATGCATTGGGTAAAGATTTTATATCTCATGAGATAGACATGGCTGGAACGGAAGGTTATTTCGGTTCAGTGATACAGGACTGAAACGAGGAGTGAACTCGGTTCAGAAATGGACTTTGTCCACTAAGATAGTCTTGGCAATGAGTCATGACTAACAAGAAATGATTTTCCATGATTATGTGTGCATGCCACAAAGTTTCAAGTTTTATGTTATGATTATGGGGATCTCATTTTCACTTCTATGATTTATCCCATGTTATGATATTATGAGCTCTTTTGCAGGTTAAGATTTCCAAAAGCTATGTTCTTATGTATATGGTGTGATTGATATTTCTTTTGTTTACCCTTACTAAGCATTTGAGCTCACCCTTTTATGTTCTCTTTTCCCCAGGATATAAAGAAAGGTTTTTAGGTAAAAAAAGGGAAGATCATTATGGGAGATATTGAAGATCTTTCACCACGATTAGAAGATTACGTTCCGAGTTTCCAAAGACACTAAACTATTACGATCCTTGTGTGTCTGTTTTTGTTATGTACTAAGTATTCCGCAAAAGTAATGTAATGTCCATGTACATCAAGATACGGGTCTCTACAGTTGGTATCAAAGGAAAGGTTTAGTCAACCTTTGGAAACTAGGATGCGAAAAAGTTAGTGAGATCCCTAGAGATATTTCTAAGGTATGTCTAGGGATGTCCCTAAGGATAAGTATACGTATAGGATATGGTCCTAGAACTACGGTAACGATCTTAGAATTTAACCTAAGATGTTAGATATTAAGGGTACTCCCCCTTTACTATGTTGTTTTCCCTAGCATGATTTTTTCCTCTCACACTATTCTTTTTGGGTTTTAGACGATGGCTGGAACCCGAAGGAACCGTGTTGATCAATGCAATGGACAATGTAATGATTGCCCTCCTGAACAAACAAATGTTATGGGAGATGGAGTGAAAAATCTTATTGCTATACTTACACAAGCTATGAATCATTCTGGACTTCCAAATGAGCAGAGAAGGGAACAATATTGTATTGAGTCCTTCATGAGGCAACTTCCACCTTCTTTCAGTGGGTCTTCTGATCCACTTGTGGCTGAACAATGGATCAGTACTACTGAAAAGATATTTTCAGTTCTTCAATGTTCTGAACATGATAAAGTCATCCTAGCAGTGTATCGTTTGGAAGGAGATGTTGATCAATGGTGGAATCTTGTTAAGAATACGAGGCAAAGGGATGGAATTGAGTCTATGGAATGGGACGAGTTCAAGAACTTATTTTTCAATAAGTACTTCCCTCGTATTCTCCGAACAAAGATGGAGAAAGAGTTCCTTGAACTGAAGCAAAGGGATGATGAATCTGTTGGTACCTATGAAGCAAATTTTACAAGACTTGCAAGGTATGCTTCTGATATTATTATCCAACCTGAAAGTAAAGTTGATCGATTTTTCAGTGGCTTAAAACAAAGTATTCGAAGGGCATTAGCTATAAGAGACTTCAGTAGCTATGAAGAAATTGTGCATTGTGCTATCAAGGTAGAAATGGAAGTTGGTGTTACATATCCATCTCATGGTTTTGACAAGAAATGAAAGATGGAGTTCAAGGAGAAATCTCAGAATAATGGTGAAAAGAAGATGAATGTTTCCTTATGCACAAAGTGTGGAAAGAAGCATGATGGAGATTGTCTTAAAGGGACTAGAAAATGTTTTAAGTGTGGAAAAGAAGGTCATCGAGCAGCTGAGTGTCGAAGTAATGGAAGAAGGGTTTATAATGATGTAAATAAAGCAAACACTGTAGAGAACGCACCACCAACACTTCAATGCTTCAAGTGCAAGGAAATGGGGCATTATGCTAATAATTTCCCTAATCCAAGGGTTAGTGATGATCAACATGAGCAACCACTGAAGGCAAAGGACAAAGGGAAATCACATGCGATCACTATTGGAAATGTTGAATATAACAACGATGTGGTGGAATGATTAAGTGTTTATGTAATGGGATTCAAAAATAATGTTGTATCATTGAGTATTGCAATATTTATTGATGTGGTATTCAAAGTGATTGAGATATTTTTTTGGAAATAAGATGATATGCGCATAATGAAGACGAGAAAATGAAATGTTTAATAGTATTCATGAGCTCATGATTGAAATAAGGACTAAGTGATATCATGGTTTAAGTATATAGAATTTTGAGGATTTTGGTATGTAGAAAGTGTTAACTTTTAACTTCACTCATGTTTTCACTAAGGTATTCAAGAGAATACACGATTAAGGACTTTGAATGTTTGGAATGTGACCAACAAGACATATCTTATGATATGTGGGGATCAACGACAGTATTAAATCTCTGGTAATCGTTGTCACTATATTATGAGGGTGGACTGCAGTATTATGTATAATCCTAAAGATTAGATTGGATTATGTTGGACATAAGTTAGTATTGTTTAAGGATAGAAGATTTTCGATATAATTGATGGGATGTTATAGTAACGTAGTTTTAGAAAAAGGACAACCTGCAGGACGGGCGACAGCCCATCGCTTCGGACAAGGCTGTAGGAATCGAACCCACAACCGAAGTGCGACTGGCCTTTATCGCCTACCACTGACCTATAGGAAGTCCCTGTTTAGTAGAAACTAGTGTTATTATGTTAAGCAGTATGATATATGAAGTATAAGCCCATTTTTGGAACCATATGTGATTAATCTCACTATAGATCGACTTATGTATATAATTTTTTCTAACCTTTTGTTTGAGACAGATGGAATGACTCGTCATTCTATCACATGATCTGCTAACACTTCACGAATAACAGATTCAACTTCATTTATTTAAGAGATGAAGTGGAAATTGTTAAAGGCACGAACAACAGTGAGATTGTACCAAAATAAAGTAAGTATTTATTCTAATTCAAATTCTTTAACTTTAGGGAAATGATCTTGAAAACCAAAAATGTTGTCATAGTTCTCTTATACCTGATGAATCAGATGGTACCTTAGATCATCACAAATTTATGGATTTGTGATTACTGGCTTTTCCATAGCCATGTTCTCTACCACTCTCCATCAGAACATGATGGTTATATTTCTCTTCCATATCCATATTTTCACCTATGTGGAAACCCAGTGATTAGTTTATTTGGGTAATCGTTACATTTCATACTTTAGTTTTTAAAGCCAAGTTTTGGTATTCCCTTTTACGATGTGGGTTTCTATTAAAGAAACTTTCGAATAGTAAACCATTTATAACCCCGACGAATTTCGAGGGCGAAATTCATTTTAAGGGGGTAGAATGTAACAGCCCGAGATTTTATGAAAAATATTCTTTTTTATTTCATTAATGTCTTGTGTTGTATGCTACACCAAAAGGAGCTTGCACAACACGCATCCCTGACTTGTCTTGCATTACACGCAATCGCGACCTTCCTCGATAGCGTGTGTAATACGCAATACCGAGTTTCACTAAACAATGATATGCTATTAAAATATTATTAAAACTAGCCGGTATGAATAGTAATAACCAATTTTTAAAATTATGTAAATCTTATTTTTCAAAATAAACTTCATTTTTGGATTCGGAGTATCGAATTTAGCCTAAGGTGAAATTTTGGTACTTTTCGGATAACTTTCATATTCTGATGAATAGTGAAAATTACTAAATTATAATTAAAAAACAACTTTTTTAATCGAAATAATTAATAGTGATAAATTATTAATTGGAGTAGTTTTAAAGTATATTTAGAATATATTTTTACAATTTAATACAATGTTGGTCATTGGATGTAATTGCACATTTAAACCAGACATAAACAAGTGTCAATCTTTTGATAGATATTGTTTCTTAAAAACACGCTATTTGTTTTAACAGCGGGATTTAATTATAAAATTAATTAATGAAACTTCTATGTTATGAATTTGGTAAAATAGACTTCATTTTTGAATTCGGAATATGAAATATAACTTAGGATGAAATTTTGGTATTTTTCTGAAAACTTTCAATTTTTGATGAATAGTGAAACCACTAAGTGGTAGGTTAAAAACTGAATTTTGCATAAAACATAATTTTACCGCTTCTGTGAATGGAATTTTGAAAATCTGACAGACACGGTTAATATCAAGGACTAAAATGTGGTTCAATGAGATGAAAATAATTTTTGGTGAATAGTAACTTTTTACTTTTTTTTTACCACGGTTAATAGTAAATAGGGTAACTAAGGGTAAATATGATATTACTATTACCCTAACACATGTCCTAATTCTATTGGACAAGTGTATCTCGACCAAAAATAACCTTAAGTGTAAAATATTATCATTTAGGCCCACTTGGATTAGATTATGACATTTATTTTTATTTAATTCAAAGAAGAGTTAAAAGAGTTAAAATCAAAGTTTATTTACTAAAACATTTTTAATATAGGGTTATACATAAGATAAATTCGATTTTAAATATTCATTAGAAAGCTAAAAAGATTTAATACATAATGATATTTTATTTATAATTTTTAGACTTTAAATAAATTAATTTATTTATGACACAACGATGATGCAGTAATTACCCTTTTAAGGAAATATTAACATAATTGATGTTATAAATACTCAAATGAATGTAATTTGATACTTTTTATGAATTCCACTAATTTTCTATGTTACTATGATATATTAGTGTTTATTTAATCAACTTGGTTCGAACATATAATTTTGTTATGACTTTCACAAAAATCATATATCAAATAGTGTCAAAATTGACACAAAATAGTTTTTAAATCAAATATTATATTATTAATTGTTATTGTATTCTTAAAAATCTAAGGTCCGGACAAATGACTTAGATAAGGATATATATATTAATAATAAACAATTTGGGGTTCGTTTGGCATGTTATAGTAAGTGTATTAACCATATAGTGAAATAAAACAAAAAGACACGGTAAAAGTTAAATTATTTAACTTAGAGTTAAATCTAATTGATAAGGTTAAAATAAGAACCTAAACTTGTCTAAATTCTATTGGATAAGAGGATTTCGACCCATCCCCACCTTATCCTCGAAATAAATCAATTTGGAGCTAATTAAAACCGAACTTGACTTTATAATAAAATAATATTTTGAGATATTCCTAAGGTGCCCCTCTCCTCCCTTATAAAAGGACACCTCCTCCCCCTCCTCCTCACACCAAATTGAGCACTCAAGCTCGGCCAACCCCTGAAAACCCCCTTCTCCACTTCCCTAGTATAATCCTAGAGGTCCGGGTCTTCTCCAAAGACCAATCTTAGTTCCTTAAGTGGAGGATTCAAAGAAGCATTCCAAAGAAGAGGTAATATCCATTACCGATCTTTTCAATTTCATTCTTCTTCAACTTCTTCTTCTTTAGTTGTTTCAGGATAAAGTAATAACATCAGTATTACTTACATACTGATATGTTATTATAAATATGAAGCAACTCTAATTCACCTTCTATCCAACCTACGGAAAAATGAAATCACCGCGCGTGCGTACGTACGGAATACCGTCTCCACGCCGTGGTGTAATCTATTTTCCACCATCACTTTACAAGGATGGGTATAATGGTGTAATGAGTAACTATATATGATTATTATGAAGTAATATTGATACTGAAATAATATATATATACTCCAATACAATTCCACGATCATAGGAACGATATCATCACTCGTGCGTACGTACGGAATACCGTCTCCACGATGTGATGCGACTCGTTCTACATGATCTTCATTTCATAATGATTATATAAATGAATTGAATGAATGAATATGTAATATACTACACTAATACCATTCTGTAAATGAATTATCTATAACCTAAAGATAAGAATAAGTATTTATTCGACAAAACACGCATAAGAACAAAAAGTTATAAAGACCCGAGTAACAAGTAACAACGAAATATTACTAACAAGAAGCTAATAATATGACCATATATGATCTCATATCAATATGTATGATTCTGGAATAAGTCAATAACATTATTTAAACCATTATACAGGAGCTTCGGACACGAACAAAGCAAATCGGACCTAAGGTAAGGGAAATATCACAATCTCATTTTTATCCGAGATTGTTTATTCGTAAGTATTTACTGGGGTGTATTTTATCATCCACATCCATGTTCCCTCAATATGTAATATTGTTTCCATCCACTTGCAATAGTTTAAATCCAATTTTACCCTTAGGTGAGTTTTAGTAAAGAATATGAAAGGAATCTTTTGTCGTTTTTCCGTACGAGGTACTTTTTGACTTTTCCGACAAAAGGACGAAGAATTTTTTTTTTAACTTATACGACATGAATGGATTTTTAACATTACTTCAAAGAAGCTTCCTTTACAAGTTTTCAAGTTTATTTTTAATCAACTTCTTTTATTTTAAAGTTGTATGACATGTTATAAAAGGAAAAATGTTTTTGAAGTAGAAAGGATATTTTCCTCAAGAATGGAGTTCAAGTACTTTATCAAAATTATTTTCCATCTAAGATAATAAAAGGGTTCTGTTTTTATCCCTATTATTAAATGGATTTGATTATGTTGTGATGGAAATATTTTTATGAATTCCTTTATCTTATATGAATTGTTTTATGATGTCATGTTGTTTAAGAATCCCATTTTTATTACATGGGTTATGCGATGATGTATGATTTCTGATTATGTGGCACACATAAGAAAGGATTCATTATAAGATGGGTGGGACCTATATCTCCCTCCAATGCATTGGGTAAAGATTTTATATCTCATGAGATAGACATGGCTGGAACGGAAGGTTATTTCGGTTCAGTGATACAGGACTGAAACGAGGAGTGAACTCGGTTCAGAAAGGGACTTTGTCCACTAAGATAGTCTTGGCAATGAGTCATGACTAACAAGAAATGATTTTCCATGATTATGTGTGCATGCCACAAAGTTTCAAGTTTTATGTTATGATTATGGGGATCTCATTTTCACTTCTATGATTTATCCCATGTTATGATATTATGAGCTCTTTTGCAGGTTAAGATTTCCAAAAGCTATGTTCTTATGTATATGGTGTGATTGATATTTCTTTTGTTTACCCTTACTGAGCATTTGAGCTCACCCTTTTATGTTCTCTTTTCCCCAGGATATAAAGAAAGGGTTTTAGGTAAAAAAAGGGAAGATCTTTATGGGAGATATTGAAGATCTTTCACCACGATTAGAAGATTACGTTCCGAGTTTCCAAAGACACTAAACTATTACGATCCTTGTGTGTGTGTTTTTGTTATGTACTAAGTATTCCGCAAAAGTAATGTAATGTCCATGTACATCAAGATACGGGTCTCTACATTCCTCTTTTCAAAAGGGAGAGAATTTAGTGTCAGAATACACCAATTAGCCTATAGAGATGATTCATTTTTCCCTAGAGGTTATAAATAATGGCCATCTGAAAGATCAAAAGTACTCGTATGGTTTGTGATGGATATCAGATCACAAGGGATTACAAGAAGTATTTCAACATATTTAGAGACATTTGAAAGGTCTATGATCGAATAAATGAATAGGGAATGAAAGGTTTGATATTCCTTACATTATATTGAACCAATTCGTAGATTCAGTGGAACACTAAGGAAAAAAGAGGAAGTATAAGGATCATTTTAGGAGTGGTGGAGGAGGTTATCAGTAGATAGCCACATCAAAACCTCCAGTTTTAGCTAGTGGTCTTCCTCTTACTAGGAATTGTTGTGGAAAGGTTGGGCACACAAGATATTCATGTCCTCCACTTGATAATATGTGAAACAGTTGTGGGATTTATAGTCATGTGCAATATTTATGTCAGGATATGTCTACTCCTTGATATGGTCAAGGATTATTGTCTCTAAAGGATACTCTAGTGTAGTCATATACATTTAAGACTATAGGTCTCTATCCATAAGACTTATTAGTGAAGTACCTTCATGCAGTTGATGATTTTCCAATGGAGGTAGAAACAGGTCCATGAATAGTGAGATATACCATCTTAATTTCTTCTTTTTTAGTGGTTTTATTATTTTATTAAAGAACATGCCACTCGTTTATATCTATCTATTTTTCTGGTTTGTTTAAACATCCAGAATAGATCATTTCCTTTGTTATAGAGGTAGAGACACCTCTTTGGAAGAGGAAATAGAAAGGGTTTAAGTGTCCTTATGCACTATAGATAGAAAATACGGAATTACTCTGAGATTTTTTCATTCTCATTCATTATCTATCTGACGTCATCATTGGGATGGATTGAAAATTTTCTCATCATTCTAAGGATTATTTTTATCATTATGATTTCTCATTTCTTTAGGTCTATGGGAGTTTATGGGTGTTTTAGGGAGAGTTTAATCCAAGGTCTGGTCATGCAGGACCTTCCCAACCAGAAATCAAGAGTTTGTTGTCTGCGATTACAGTTGAGCCCGATAAAATTTCTTATGGTTTTTTCTCACCACTATTGTATGGGATTTTTCAATTATCTTCCACGATTATTTATGTTTGATTATTTTTGGAGAGGGAGGTGGAGTTTTTTATTGACCTAGTTCCATGTGCGTATCCAATTTCAATTCATTCCAATCATATAGAACTAGAGGATCTAAACAAGCTCAATATTCATCTGGATGACCTGATATAGAAGGGTTTGGTTTTTCATAGTGTTTTTCATTGAGAATACCTAGTTCCCTTTTACAGGAAGTAATATAGATGAATCTAATTGTGAGTAGACTATGAGAATTTAAACCAGGTAATAGTTATGAAAAAGTATGATTTACCTAATGTAGATGATTTGTTTGATCAATTAATGTGGAAAAAAGTTGTTATGAAAGATCAATATGTGGTAATATTATAATCATCATAGTGTTTGGGAGTGTGATATATTGAATATTGTTGTCATTAATAGGTATATAAATTATAAATATCCTTTGATGTCCTTTGGTGTTACTAAATATCTCAAATCTGTTGATCTTGGGAAGTTAAAGGGTGTTTTTTCATGGGAAGAACCATAGAATGTCTTTGAGATTCAGAGCTTCCTTTCTCATCCTGGATACTACCAGTGGTTTATTAGGGATTTCTCAAAGATAGAATCACTATTGACTACTTTTACAAGGAATGGAGTAAAATTCATATTAGATGAAATTTTTCAGCCTTCTTTCGATGAGTTGAAAAGACATTTAAAATTAGCTCTTATTTTGATTTTACATGAGCCCGATAAGGGGTATGAGATTTTTTATTATCCTTTTGGAACTGATTTCGGTTTTTTGATCATGTGGTATCTTATGTATCTCATTATATTTTACCTAATGAGAAAAATTACCCCAATCATTATTTAGAGAATTTGCAGTCATTCATATGCTTACATGTTGGCAACACTATCTTTTTAGGGATAGGTTCATAGACTTTTTTTTACAATAAGTGTTTTATTTATAATTTTTTTTAAGAAAGAATTGAATATTAGATATAGGCATTGGGTGGAATACCTATAGACATTTGACTTCAATATATCCTTGACCAAGGGGAATTAGAATGTAATTGCGGACGATCTTAGCAGGAAACTTCCATTACATGCTATTTTGGAATTAAAGTAAGAGTAGAACCTTATAGGGGTTTTCAATCAGTTGCATTTGGATGATAAAAATTTGGTTTTAGGTATGGTTTTGAACAATTTTTAATTATTACAATCTCTCCATGAGACTATTTGGTAGATTCAACAATATGATGATGTGTTTAGAGTAATCCGATAAGCCCTATATAGCAGGGAGACCATTTTATGTTAGTCTCTCTCTTCATATGGTGTTCTATCCTTTCGTGGAATGTGGGAAAAACTTTTTTGACAAGTTTTGTTTTTCTATAAAAAAGTCATCAGTCATAAATTAGAATTTCTCCTTTTGAGGACATGTATGATTTCCCTTGCAGGTAAACTCTTTTTTGGTTAGCGGTGGCCAAAGAATCTTTATTGGGACCGAGTTTGGTTCAAGAGTCATCTGTAAGGATTCATGGTATACATCGATGTCTAGTTATAGTATAGTGTCAAAACATTCCTTATGTGGACCAATGAAGTCATCCTTTGGAGTTTTTCATTGGTGACAAGTTTTTTCTTGAAAGTTTATCTTAATTTGGATCATCATATGATTGGATGAAAGGGGGATATGGCTCTAATATATTTTGGACCATTTGAGGTCACTCTGGGGCTTGGTAATGTTTCTTATTAGTTATAATTTCTAGTTGAGTTGATAGTAATTAAAAAATATCTTCTAACATATCATAGCTCAGGAAGTACCATCCCGATCCCTCTCTATTTTGAGTCGGCAAGATATTGAGTTAGAGATAGATGTTTCTTTTGTGGAATATCTAGTATATATCATTGACTCTCAACTGAAATCCTTGTGTGGGTACATGATTCCATTGGTCATAGTGTATGGAATCATGGATTAAATTCTCATGAGACTTGGGAGTGTGAGTCTTTGATGAGGGAGTAGCAACCTCACCTCTTTACTATGATTCAATCCTCTATATGAATTTTTAGGGATATAATGGATTATTGTGGGGAGTTTTTTATCATCCCAATACAATATTTCATGTAATTAAATCATATTTACTTTTTTTCATTTTAATTGATTGCATATTTGGACTCCTAAGGATGGATAACATTTTCTGAAAAAAATGACTATAATTTCAGGGATGTATGTTTATTTTAATTAGTTATGTCTGGGTGTAAATGTGTAATGAATTAGTGGGGTTCACCCCCATTTTAGAGAATACCCAATGTGGTTTGGGTTTTTGTGTAAAAATCTAGACCTTTTACATTATTCAAGATAAATACACACCATGTAATAGGAGTAGATGACTTGTAAATTCTACAGGGTAAATGAAGTGAACCTTATATAAAGTGTACATTTATTACACATTGTGTAATATTAAAAATCACGTTGTCAATAAAAAGGTGATGTGTTATTTGGACTATGTTATCACTATATATTATATTATATGTAAATGAATTACACACCATGTAAATGTCATTGAAAATGATTTTGGGGTGCTTCATTAGATGATTATTATTTCATTCTTTCATATCCTTCCATTCATTTTTTACATTGGTATCTTATTTGGTGATCTTGGTAGCCTTTTCTCATTCTAGATTGATTTGTTTGTCATTATAGAAATAGTATGTTCTGTTTCATCTCT
Source organism: Viscum album (assembly GCA_963277665.1). Taxonomy (NCBI): domain Eukaryota; kingdom Viridiplantae; phylum Streptophyta; class Magnoliopsida; order Santalales; family Viscaceae; genus Viscum; species Viscum album. The sequence continues at coordinate 744,178,041 of OY728129.1, read as the reverse complement.
CTATATAATAGATATTTTCTGCTTCTTCATTTCCTTGGATTGTTGTAGTGTCATTTCATTGATGTATTGGATTTGTTGATCTATGGTGTTGATTACATTGATTCTTTTCTAAATCCATTATGTTATCTTGTTTAGGGGGTTGATCCTTTATTGTTTTTTGTATGGATGGTGTGCGTTCTTGAGGTGCATTGATCATTTCTCTCCTCAGACCCTTTTTCTAAATTGAGTCAATTCTAAGATTAGTAGATTGATTATACAAACTCTATTGTTTCTTTTGTATTCTTTCTTGTGGAAGATTCCTTTGTAGGCATGTGTGACCCAGGATTTAAGGTAAGTAGTTATGTCTCCAGCCTGTGTGGGAGAATTTCATGTCTCCTATTTTTTATAAATTCGTTTACAAATAAAATTTAATGATGTGAATGATATTTTTTGTTTGTGTGGAACTGTGTTTTTTATAAAATAAGGTTTTCCAATAGATATAGTAAATGAAAAAGAGTTTTCAAATCACTGTGAAATTGTTTTATGAAATGATTTTAAAATAACTATTTTAATAAAATGGTTTTATTAAATTATTTTGGAAATACAACACATGGGATGCCTTGGGTACATAGGATTAAGGTTTTTTAATAGTATTTTTCCATTATCGGGGGTTTTCTTAGGGTGTATTACTCTACTCCATAAGCTCATTATTCTAGGGACTTGTTTGACCTATTGGGGGTTAAATTCATAGGGTGTTCTTATTCTCTTTAAACTCGATTCATATGTCTAGAGGTTTTATTCACATGTAATTTTCTATGTTAGGGATGAGTTTCCAAGATATTTGTACCTACTTTGATCCTTAGGGCGATGTTACCTATGCATTTGGATGATTTATACTTTTTTTGGAATTTACTTATTTGATTTCACTACCATGGATTTGGAATGATATGTGATCCATGATTTTTTATATGATATATATATATATATATAATTTTATCTAGAAATAAGTTACCAACTTTATTTGGATATTAGTAAAAGGGGGGATTAAATTTTTTTTCCATGCTTTTGACGTAAAAACTATGAACTATATATCATGCCTTTTTTTAAGGTTGAGAATGTGAGGATTATTATTTAGATACATAATAGGGAACACCTGGGTGAGACCCTACTTATCCTATTAGACCACACCCTACCTGCCCATTCGGTAGTGCATAGACATGGTTATGTCTTTGGATGTAGGGAAATGAATAGTATTGTAGTGACACAATGAGAATTTATGTCATCTAGGTTTGGATAGCTGGATGGTGAGATTTTGGATTTTTTCCCACCCTATCACTTAGATATTGTTGGAGTAGTTTCTTAGCTTTCGCATCCTATGTAGTTGGACTTGTCTCTTGGAGAATGTTTTGGAACCTTTTTTACTTGTATCACTTATGTTTTTCTCTTTCTAATATGACATATATATATTATTTTTTTCATTAAATGTTTCATTATATACATGTTTATATATGTATTTTTTTCTACTTCGTGTTGGAAAAATCATTCCATTTGTTTGTTGTTGAGGCTTGTGTTTTAAGAGCTAAACCATTGGGATCGAGACCACCATTTAGGTATGTGATAGCTTAGGTCAGGTTCCAAATCGAGAGGGTATCCAGGTAAGGTTCATCATAACATGGATAAGAAAATAATAGAGAATACCCTAAGAATAGTTCGATATTCTAGAATAATATAATGAAGTTTTGGTAATGAATTATTAATGTGTGTTTCCTATAAAAACAAAATAATTATGATAATAGTAGGTGGACATGAATGTGGAACAATTACACCTAGCGGTAACCACCAAAAAATAATTTGTTTAGAACTGACTCAATCACCCCATTGATTCACGATGAGTCATCCTAGGAACACACACCTATAGAGGAACTCCTAATGGATATGATTTGGTTACTGAAATTTACTTTTCTAACAATTATGAAGTTTTTAATAATGATATTAATATATATGGTTTGAAATCATAATAGTAAATGACCATGTATAACTAAGTATTGATCAAGTGAATCATAGGTTGATATGAATATATCAAATATTAAAATAATGGTGTCATAAAGAAATAAATATTTTGAATGATGTATTCTTATTCATATTTTTTATATTACCATAGAAATTTTGGTTTAAGTATTTGGTTGAAATTGGATTACAGAAATATATTGGAGAAAGTTAGGTATCCAGAAATGAATATGTCATATAACCGAATAAGGGAGGTTATATAAGTTGTTGGAAATTTATAATATTCCTATTAATATAGAAAAAGAAAAATTCATTTAATTACATAAAGTATTGATGTTGATATTAAAATAGAAAATAAATCATTTTTATCGTAGTTATTTAAATTATTCATTAATTCTTTCCAATGATATTTTGATGTATTAAAAACATTATTTAGGTATATGTGAAAAATATTAAGATCGTTCTTCAATATTTTTACTTGAATGATTCCAAAATATATATTTAATAGTATCAATAACCTTGAATTATGATTTTATTAAAATGTTATATTATTGTAGAAAACTATAGATGAACACACGATTGTGGTATAAAAAAAATTTATGTTTAAATTAATCTTTTTATTTAGTTCATAAATGTTTTCTTCATTTTCAGAAAAGCAAGTTATATAGTGTTTCTAAACTTGAAATTGATTATTTATTTAATAAAAAATCTGATCCATGATAATTTTGTTAATTTATATATAATTTTGTTGACTATGACATATATTGACCTGTTAAAACGTTGTAAAATATTTATTAAAACATAAAATGGTTAATGATAATGTTTTTTTGAAGAATATATAATTTTATTATGGTTTAATTTCATTGTGATTCAGATTTGTTTTCAGAAGGGTATTTTATTGATAATATATTATAAGGGTATATACATACATGTGTTTATGACTATATGAATGAATACTATTTTTTAAGGATTGATATGTTGGATTATGAGATCATAGATTTCAATGATTATTATATTTAAAATATTTATAGAAAATTTATTTTAATTTAGTATCTTTATTTTAGGGAATAGGTTAACAAGTATGAGTGAACACAACTAAATATAGCTGAGTTTAAATAATTAATGATACATGTTATGTAATGATTTATATATTTTTGAACGAAATTATTTAGAATATTTTTTGTGATAAGGGTAAAATGTTTTACAATTTAATCCCATTAATGTTATTGATTATAATAATTACCCTTTATTATTAATGTTTCATCACTCGGGTCAACCATTTTGGTTTTGGTAAAGGGTGGATCTAGAAGGAAACTGGGGTGTGAGGGAAAATGTGGAGATTACATAAATGAAAAACTAAACGGAATGGGATTTGTTTTGTGGAACCTTGTGATTATGATAAAATATATATCATAAAATATTATTAATAATGTTAATGTAGTCAAAGTCCCAAACACCCCAAGAAAGGGAAATATGGTGTCTCGTTAATTATCAAAGTGGTGAATATGATGATGGTCATTAGACTCACAAATGTAAGGGTAAGGGAAAATCAATAAAAACATTTTTATTTTATTGTATGAGATTGTGGAATTATGTGACTCAATATCCACAAAAAATTGGAAACAAGGTATATAGTCACCAACAAACATTAGAAAAGGGAAAATCATATTTAGTAGGTACTATTATATCAAATAGTGATTTCACACTCTATATTTTCTTGTAACCTATGTCAGGTATATTTTCATCAATAACTATATATTAATATATTAAAATTACTAGTGGTGTGATAATCATATAAATCATTTTTGGTGTATGTGAGAATTTTTTTCCTATGGATCTTTATCTTTGTCCTTCATTCAATCACATATCAAATTAGTAATAATTTTTCACTATTCACAAAGTGATTATAATAATATTTCAAATAGATAAATCTCATTCAACATCCTAAATAAACATGTAATGATATGGTCTTGTATGGTTAATTATGAGTTACAAATAGAAATTGCTATAACTCAATTTGTGAGGATGTAATTTATTTATGTTTTGGAGAATGTTACACCCTTGGATCTTAATATATGATTACCTTAAAGTAATTAAATGAATTATATAACTTTTTACACATGATACACCCAGTGTAAGAAAAATGTGATATATTTTGGAAATTTTTATAAAATCTACAATTTACAATATGATCCTAAACCATTAATATTTATAACCTTTATACGGTAAATAATTAATGTATGTTAATATTGAAAAAAAAATTACAATAAAATATTCCATCATTATATCATATTTTTTGTTTAAAAAAATATAAATTCAAAAAATTTAGAATTTAAATTTAATAAAGTAAAATTCACTTTTGAATTCGTCACCAAAAAAACATTGGATGCATTTTTTAATTTTTTTAAATAATCGATATTTAAATGAATATTGAAAAAATACCAATTTATATAATACCGTCACTTTTTTGAATTATAAGTTGACTAAAATTTTTATATTCTTAATATATCTTAATAATTTAATCTAATGAAATTAAATTTATTTTTTCAAGTTATAAAACCCACATCTACAATTTCTAAAAATTAAGTGATATTTTATGTAAATTATTTATCATCTATTTAGTTAAATGAATATGAACATGAATAAATTAGGTTACATATTTTATTTAATGTCACATAAAAATTATTTAAATAAATAAAATCTTCTTATTATAATTTTAAATAATAACCTTCATAATTTTTTACAATAAACAAACATTTTTTAGACACACTTTTTTAAATGATGTTTTATAGGTTACACATGCTATCATTAAGATTAATTTCCCAAAAAAAATATAATATTAAATTTAAAAAAAATGAGTCATATATTTGATATAATAATATTAATATTATTTAACATTTCAAATTTCTTTTATTTTTATAATTTAAATTACTAGGATTAATTCTCAAAAAAATGATAATGGTGAAACACTTATTTTAAAATTATTATTTTATTATTTTCATGAAATTTATATCAAATAAATTAAATTCAAACAATTTATCTAATGAATATAATATTATGTACAAATAAATTAATAAATTTATCAAAACTCACTTATTTGGTAATTAATACTGAATATGACTATGAATCGTCACTGGTCAAAATGTAATTTTTTCTACTATAACAGTTTTCTACAAATTAGATTATTCATTTTAAAAATTAAGTTTATTAAATTTATAAATTGAGTTTTATTAAAAATAGATCCTAATTTGTTCAACAAATTTTTTTAGTTATATGGGCTATTTTATATTTTTAATAAAACATAAAATGAAACAGTTTAAAACTGGTCACATAGTTTAAATATAAAAGAGTAAAATATCAAAAAATATTACTAATACAATATAAAATGTTTAAAAAATATGTGTAAAGCCTTTTATGAGCCTCTTTTGACTTAAATTCACTCCCAAACTTCTTTATTTTTAATCATTAGATCCATTTACCATGGAATAGTTTAGTGGAATTATAAAAATATAATGGTTTTTTTCGAAGAGTTCATTTTCCTCTATTATAAAAGCAGATCACTTGAAAATATTCAAACATGAACATCACATTAAAATTTTCCCTAAATATCTTACCAAATATATTAAAATATAATTTCCTCATACATTCGAAATCCCATAGAAACACTTTTTTTCTATGTTGTTCAATTCCGAGAAGTTTTTCTAGGAAATATAATGTCACCTACGTAATTATTATCTCATATTTATGTTGTTATCCATAATATTAGTCATAAAACTATATTATAAAAAATAAAATAAAATTATTATCCTAATTATACTAATATTTTATTATGTTAATGAAATAGAAATTATTTATTCCACTCCATTGAATTAGAAAAATAAAAGGCCATTAGTTCCTTGTGCGGATTACCACCTCCACAAGGCGAAATCATCCATTATTGTTTAACACAACCATTAAATAATGATAAAAATTATTGAATGGATAAATAACTATGATTATATAAAATATATATGGTTTTGAAATTTAAAATTCTCATTTTATTTCCTTCCCTTTCATTCTATGAGAAATTCAACCATTGATCATTCAGACGTATGGACTATCACCACGACGAGAAATGAATTTAATTTTTTAACACAACCCATCATGATTAGATATTAAAATATATATTATAATTTATAATCTTATCCATAAAACGATTATTATTTTTTATATTATGAAAATATCTTTTGAAAAATTCACCTCTGGTCATCATACACAAGGAGTTACGAAATAGTTATCGAATAGCCTCATCTAACCGACTTAAGAAAGAAAACCCTTTAATAAATAAATAACATATGATAATAAATAGAAAGTATTAAATAAAATAAAAAATAATATGGTTACTAAGAATTAATATAATAAAATTAACTTGATTATTTAGGAATTTATGTTTGTTTGTAGAACAAATTTGGAATAAGGTATGGTTTTTTCATCTCCAATTCCATTCTGTGAGATATATTTTGTATTATGCACCTAGTTTACTTAATATTGAGTGTATATAATGTATATATGACATTTTAAACCATTAAATTAAATTATTTAAATTTTATTAAGTCTAATTAAAAACCATTTCTTTCGAGGGGTTATGATAAAAAATTTTACGAGGAAGTAATAATTCACGTTGTCTCAATTCTAATTCCTTGGGAGATCATATATTTGAAGCATCATATTTCCTCATAATTTTTTATTAAATAAACATGTATATGTTTTTTTATTTGTTTTATTTCATTTTATTTAATATAAAAAATAAATTTCCCTTACTTAATTGATATGTGATAGAATTGTTTTCACATTAGTTTGAATCTTTGGTAAATCAAATCCTATTTTTTGAGTTATAATAGTTTACATTGAGCATTTTTATTCAACGGATGGTATTTACCAAAAATATATTTTATGTTAATTTATATTATTATTTTGGAAATTTTTTTAATTCTAATGAATTATTATTACTATATTAACACTTTTCTTTTTCAATAATGTTAATTATTAGTATTAAAACCATTTACTTCAGTATTTAATTTTTTGGATCAATGTTTCTTAAAAAACAAAAAATTTCTCCATGGATCCATTACTGAATAGTCCTTTAAAATAAGAGGCTTTAAATGCTATTTAACTTCACCTACTAAAAAACAATTTTAGATGCAACTCTTAAATTACTATTTTATGATAGTATATATTTTTTTAACTCTCTTTTAATATTTCAATTTCATTTATATTTCCATTTTCAAGAAAAATCCATAATAGGGGTTCTGTTTCAAAATTTTCCTCTAATATAAATAAAATTTTTATCATTTTTTGGAAATAATCTCTTGATACTAAATTGTCCAATTCATGACCCCATATATTATTTTATCTTTCAATCATTCTTCTGTTAATATTCTTTTCATCATTTTTATAATCATTTTAGATTTCATTTTTTACAATGGGGATAAATTCTCTTGAAACAATACAATTTATTATAATAGATGGAATATTATAATGTTTCTTTATGTATTATCTTAGCTATATACTCATTGATCAACATAGTATTAATATAAAATTATACATAAATCTCATTAGATGATGTTTACTAAGAAATAATGATATTTTATTAACATGATAAAAGAATTAGTGTTTCATATATTTATATTCAAATATAGAAGATTACTATAATGTTGAATATTTAATGATTGACCCTTAAACATCATTAAATCAAAGTGCTAGGATCATTTAATCCCATTTACGAAGATGAAAAAAATTATTGTTATTCTTGATGTTTATTGTTTATTAATGTAGTTTTAATGTTTATTTGATTTCTATATTTCTTATTATGATGATAGATAATTTTTATTTTGTACGAGGATACTGAAGGTATGGTTTGACAGTTCATGATGACTCTTAGGGTGAATGTAATGGAATTTATCAAGTCATGGGTGTGGCCTAGAATTATATACCCCTTGACGCACAAATATGTGTCATGAGACAAAAAAGGTTTTGTAATTTGGCATATGACTTCCAATTTTACCAGGAATACTTAACTATAGTCTTTATGAACAATAAAGTATCTTTTCACAAGGCCTTTATAGCATATTTGGATGTCAATAATTATACATTCCATTAGTGTGAAATAAATATTATTATTATACATGTTTTCTTTTGTGGTCATGGGTATAAAATGCTCTCAATTTTGTGTTGATTATGGAATCATGTTTTTAACTGTTCCTATAATAATAAATGTTACATGTTTATTCTGAGATTTTTTCAGTTATATATTTCCTTTATAGAACATTTTAGATAACCCTTTCTTATGTTTCCATTTACCCAGGTTCTAGAGAATAGTTATACATGTTACTTGTTTATAAGAATAACACATGTGGAAGAATTTTTTCGACATGTTGAATTATTTTCATGAATTACATAGTTTGATATATCATGGGTAAAGTTTCTATTTGATATATAGAACCTGGGATTTACTAGTTTATTTTTCACAATAATTCATTAAATCTATAAACCTAAAATGATTATTTGGGTGTAATAGATGCAATAAGAGTTATTAATTGTAAAATTATAAATGGTTATATATAGTATTTTACTGATGGTATACAATAAAGTTTATAAATTATTATTTTATAATAAATAGATCTAGATGTGAGGGTCCATGGAATTTTAATCTTCAACTAAACTCATTTCATCTGAGTGAAGACCAAATTTTATCCATTATTAAAAAGTCTTGGATTATAATTTTTTAGTTCCAACAATTCCCCCATTACAATTAGATTCATTGAGTATTTGTAGAATCAGATTCAATATTATTATTTAGAATATTTCCCTATTCCATGTCTACCAGGTAGCTTCTTTGCAGAGGCTCATCGAATAAAAGATCACCATGAGGTGGATCAAAACTCCAGTTTTTTAGACCAAATAAGATAAACTTAACACAAGGTGTTTATACTTACTAGAGGTGGTTCACAACTTAAGGTATTGGGAACTAAGAGGGGAATCTTATTTTAACAAGTTTTTATTACTTATAAGTGTATTGATAATCAAGGATTATTTCCATAATAAGAGTGTATTTGCTAATGTTTTTTGTATTTAAAAAGAGGATATAAACTCATGGATATTTTTTCAAGAGAGGTATCTCAAATCAAGGATTTAGTATTATATTTTAGGGTTAATTGAGTAATATTATGAATGAATTTTAGGGACTAAATAATAATATCGTATGTATAGTGGAATAAAAGTGGGGTTTTCAAATGGGTATGGGATATGTGATTTACACATAACTATAATTCCAATGGGAAGAAGAATAATGTGACATGCAGTTATTAGAAGTTGTTTACTATATATATTTGACATATTTATATGTATAAATGAAATGGAATAAAAGAATTCTCTAGTGAGAAAGAAAAAAAATGATGCTTAATGTGATTTGGTATAGGTATTATAACTAGGTATTTGGGGAAAATGAGTTATTGTTCCTAAGACTTAGACAAGTATATGTCATTATGTATTTAGTAAAAACAAAAATAAAGATATATATAGCTCTTTAATTAGGGGTCCCTGTGTAGATTAGGATCATATACAGAATAAAATATAATAGTTTCCAATAATTTAGGCATATTTGATATTACCCAATATTTATTGGTAAATCACTACACTAAAAACTCTTATATATATATATATATGGATCCTATGTAATGTAATTAGATTATACATAACAAAATACATCAGGTGGTTTTAGGTGTTAAGGTAAAGACTACAAAAATAAATAAACAAATTTATTTGAATAATTTATATGAATAATCATTCTATCTAAAAAATATTCACCCAAACCATCGAACTGATGGTTAAGTGTCTTATTATATTATCTAAAAAATAATATATTTTATAAAAATCGTAATTATTTCTTCATATCATCATTACATGATAACCCCTTCTACAGATCTCTGATGTAATAACTCTCTTGGTATAGTGGGGAAACAAAATATAAGAAAATGGTGATATATGATGCCTAGTAAGGGAATAATAAGAGACAAACAATGATTATTAATAGTGATAAAAAGATATGTATATGGTTTTAAGTGAAAAATAAAAACATATGAAAATAATATTAGTAAAAAATACCTGAAAAACATAATTCATAATACATGAGATATCATGACATAATTTCTTTTTAAAACATATGAATATAGCAAAAAAATGGGAATATAAATAATAACATAGTGGATTAGGAATAAAAACATGTTTTCCTTAGTGAGTCAGTCTTTAATCACCTTTTTACCTAAGCTAATGAGGATTCACTCAAGTATTTACTTTGGTAGATTTCATATCACAAATAATTTACCATTATCTTATGAATTTAAAGGTTTACCCAACACATTGGATGGCTATATATGTCCCAACCATTATTTAAAGAAAAATCTTAAATATGTATGACACAAGATGTAACTCATTTAAAATATCGTGAAAAATACTAGAAGAAAATGTTTTTATATAATCACATTATAGTGAACCAATATAAACAAAAATGGGCTCCATCAGTTTTCTAAATAGTATTAGTAAAATAGGCTTCCAAAATTTTAATGGTGGATTCCCAAAATTAAATCACCCCAATATTGTATTCTATAAGAAAATTTACAGAGTGGTTCTGGAAAAATAACATCAAAGGAAATAATTAATTTAAAGAAAAATATTAAAATTGATATACAATAATAAAAGAGTTTTGTTGAAAAAACTTTTCAAATTGGTGTAAGACATAAAGTCACAAGTCACATTGAAAATTAACTTTTAGAAATTTCACTTTTGAGAAATTAAAAAGATATTATCTTCATAATAAATATTTTTAATGAAATATCATTAATGAGTCCTTATAAAATACATTAATTTATCAAAAAAATTATGTGAAAACAATTTGAAAATTTTAATTTTTAAAATATTCTTCAATAATTGATCCATAAATAAGACAAAAAGTATTAAAAAGGTGTAGTGAAAGATTATGAAAACACTTAACTTTTAAAAAGGAATTTTAGGTTAGATATTTCATTTCATATAGTCTTAAGGGGGATTGGATACAACACATTAAAAAATTACAAGTGATCTATTATTTATCGAAATTAATATCAATGTCAATTAAGAGAGTTAATTAGTTGTAGAAAATAAGAAAAATAATACAAGGATGTTTTTTATTCATATTTTAGTCAATATTTTACCATGTAAAATATTATACCTATCTACTCAGTGAAATATATGTTGTGAACTAATCTTATTTTTTATAGGGAATCCTAACCCAATTAAAATCAACTTTTTGTAGTTGAATAATAACTAAGACACGTGATTTTTTTGGTGGGTCACAACCCAATTACAACATTGCCTTTAGAGACTATGGGTCACAACCTAAATGACCTTAAATTTATAATTTTGTATTCAGAACCCAAATATTGGTAATTGTTTTCTAAGAAATATATTAATGATAAAGGTAACTTTCAAGATATATGGGTAGAGAAGTGAAAAACTCAATAAAACAAAATGAAATAAGTAGAATAAGAATAAAACATAGGTAATTATTTTTTATTTTGTAATAACTTTTATAATCAAGTCATGGTAGTATATGAAGTCAATGAATATTTTTATCCCTTTAGTTATTTTATGGTATTAGTGATAAATGTTTGGAATATGCATAATATACAATGATTTATAGTATCAACGCCATCAAACACTTCTCACTATATCACTTAAAAATAAAAATTATCTCTTCCAAAAAGTTTCATATCAATAACATTCCAAATATAAAACAACAAGGATCTAATTCCTTTTAAAAATATAAAATCAACATGTTGGATTGAATATATAGATATGTATGTCTATTAGATGGAACAATACAAGAGGGGGGGTGAATTGTAGGTTTAAAATTTTTTGAGTTTTAGCACTGAAGAGATTATTTTAAATGATCTTAAACTAATACAAATACAAACACCCACAATTGTATTGAATATAAAAGGTATGATGTAATGTAATACTAATGAAATGTAAAACAATTTTATTCAATATGAACACAATAATCAGAGTAATATAAAGATGAATGATTCTACCTTAAAGCGCATAGAATCAATCAATACAATATGTAATAGAATGGATGTAATTGAAACAATTACAAATGTATAAGAGATAGAAAAGAAAAAAAAACAATTTCCTTTATAATAAAATTATCAGTGGAAAAGTAAAATAATTACAATTCTTTTAACCCAAAGAGAATGATTATCCTTTCACCAAGGATAAAAGGTCTGTCTCACCAAAACCTTGGTGAGACCTCGATACGATGATCGGACTATCTGTTTGCCTATCCCTAGTAGCCCTAGATACGATGATCGGAACATCTGTCTGCCTATCCCACGTAGCCCTCATTACGCTGATCGGTCTATCCGTCTTCCTATCCTTGTAAGCCCTCGATTTTGTAGGTAATCGGCACCTCTGTCTTTCAATTACTTGAAAGCCCTCGATACAATGATCGGACTCACAAGGCACAAAGCATGGGAGAAGTCACAACATCTCTCTCTAGATCTTGATATAAGCAAAGTATCACAGTTGTATCACGCTTGTTCTTCGTTTTTTGTTGTACTCTCAGCTTCAAATGACCTCTTATTTATATGCCTCGGGTTCCAACGGTCACATCTCCTCCAACGGTCATATTTCTCTGAAAATCTATGAGGGACTTAGACACCTGACATCATAACGGTCATATTGAAACAGAAAGCATGACATCGTTTTGATTAGTTTGTAACTAACTCAACGACATCGTATTGGTTAGAACAAGATGTATGAATAAGATAATCAAGAGTACGATTTAAATGAAGCATGTGTTTTTGACAATGTACCAAAACAAGTATGTAATAAAAGATATGAGAAGTTGAGTTAATGCAATTTCCATATTCAGTACGATCAGCATTGTACGATTGTCATGGTCAGTACGATCAGTATGATCAGTACGGTACGCATAGTCAGTATGATCAGTATGATTAGCCTGGTCAGTACGATCAGCATGATCAATACGATCATTATGGTCAGTACGATCAGCATTGTATGATTGGCATGGTCAGTACGATTAGTATGATCAGTACGATATGCATAGTCAGTACGATCAGCATGATCAGTACGATACGATAGACAAGTTTAGTAAGATTAACAAGACATTTGTGTTTTCAAAAACAAAACATAGAAGTCATAAGAGGACATTTGACTCAACACAACACATCTGAGAGAGGTCATAGAATTAAAAATTAAAAAAATATAAAATAGGGTTATCAAAGAGAGATCATTACATAATAATTCCTCAACTGATGTCTAGAATTCAAAAAAAATAAATAACAATCAAACTAATTTGAAATATTTTTAAAGAATAGTTGAAAATAACTCTATAATAATAGTTAAAATAAATTACATGAAAATTATAAGTCATTATTTGAAATTAAATATTCAAAATCATTTTATTTAAAACAATCAGTAAACAGATAGAGAATATAAATAATTAATAACATTCCATTTATTATAATAAAATTATATCAGTTGAGTTTAATGTCAACTAATATTAATTTATAAAAAAGATAATTTTATAAAAAAACCTAAAATAATCAAAATGATCTTTTGAGTTTCTAGTAGAAAGTTTCAGTCATGAAATATATAACACTGTTTCATCTTCATAAAATCATGTTTGAAAAAATGAAACTAATTTTAATCAGTTATAAATAATTAATATAAATTTTTAATGTAATTGGAACAATTAAAATATTTTTAATCAACATGAATAAAATAAAAAATATAAAACAATAAATAAAATAGATCATGTTTCACGATTTTAGAACAACCTAAATAATTTAAATAAATTACTTTGGAAACATCACAGAAGTGTTTTTACCATAAGAGTTTTTTATTTTGAGTTAAACTAACCATGTAAGAAATATTCTAGTATATGAATTTATGAATGATATTCATTTAATAAAATAAAAGTATGTGACTAATAGATGTGATTCATGTAAGAGAATTGTGACCAAAATTTATAAAATTTGTAAACAGATTAACTTACCAAATTGCAGAACTAAAAAATACCTTGTAAAGGGATTATTCAACATTAATAAATGTTAACATATATTTATAAAGTTTAATTAGATTTCCCAGAAATTATGAATCACCTCAATATATGATTTTTTTCTCATGTTATGGCCAAAATACAAAAGGTATCTATATCATTAAAATCAGAAACCTGGATTCAAAATTAGCTACGTGGGTAACAAAATTTGATGTGGTGAATAAGAAAAATGATATATGTGTGTCACCCCTTTACTTCATTCAAATATTGTCTTGTTCTTGTTTTTATTCAACTTATTGTTTGGTTTTAATGGGGTATTTTTAGGGATACAAAGAATTTATTGTGGAAAATGAAATAATATTCAGGGATGTATATGTTTGTTTTAGTGGAGTATGGGTATAAATATGAAACAATTCCATCAAGGTATGATGGGATATACCTATTCCTTTTATATATGGGTATATTTTTGGTTCAACATATAGGATACATTTATAGAGTATGTTTCAATATTATTCCATAACGACAACACTTGGCATAAGATGTGAATTAGTTTATGGCATGAGAATCAAGGAAATTGTAAAATACAATGTTACACCATAAAAAACATTTATTATGTAAGAAAATATTTTTTCCATATGATTTTTTATTTGGAATAATTGTACCTGGGGTGATGTGTTTTTTACTTTATATGAGTTTTGAAATTTTTACATCGTCAGGCATGGCTTTACATCGTAAATCAATTCATACCTATAGGTTATATCACAGAGAACCTCTAATCTCTCTCTTTCATTTCATAGGTTTATACATCAATATATAGAATTATCATATCATGTTTTAGGTGACTATTCCTCTATGTATTTTTTTCATTCACCATTTTATCCTCATGATGGTTGTGTCGCTTCTCCTTAGTAAGTATTCTTCTTGTTTCTTATTTTCCTTATTTGTAGTAATGGAGTTGGTTTTGTTTATGGATTGGGTGGTGATTATTTTGGGTCTTCTATTAATTATTTATATTTTCCCAAAACTCCTTTTAGTTTAGAGGCCAATCATCTTTATTAAAATATAATTTTTTAGAGGTAATTATTTTTCCTCTTCTCCTGGGGTTGGTGTATCTATACAAGTTGTTCTAATTAATAAATTTCCATACATTATTTTCAATTCCATTGGGCTGCTCATTATAATTGATTTATTTAACACTAGAGTGGATATTTAGTAAAAGAAACACTTTTTTAGAGGTGTTTTATTTAAAACAATTATGCACATCTTATAACTTATTAAATACATTAAGTAGTGGTTTTCATTTTGAAATTGTTTTTGGTAGATATAGTATAACAACCCTGCTTTTATTTTACACTTTAAAATGATGTATTACATAAACTCTTCAATTGATAAAACATGTAAGATTGAGAGGTATAGTCTCTTTGATTATTAGGAACATTACATAAAAACTTAAAACATGAAACACGACATTTTTATTGAAAACTTCCTTTACATGACCACTACATTCCCTCATACTTAGCATTGTATGGGATAACCTGAGGACATGTATAAGAAAAAGATGAGCTATACATCCGATTAAGGTAATAAACATGGAATAAAACGTGTAATACAATAAATGTTAGAAAATAGGCATATCAATGGAGCACAAGATAAACATTAACATAAAGGCATGATAAAGCATGGTAATCATAACATGGAGATGTGGAAACAACACTTAACATGGAATTATCATGAGCCAAGGCTCATTGCACATGGAGAATGAGTAAATCCTCATTTCACATGAAGAATGAGTAAAACCTCATTGCACTTGAATTAGCATGAGTCAACACTCATTTCACATGAAGTATCATGATACTATACTATACCCAATGCATTAGAGTGATATCAGGGTGCACCCTTCTTAAACATTTCATTTCATGCATAAGTGTGCCACATGGATCAAACAACCTGGAATAAATCATCATCATTTATTCCATTATAAAGGGTTTTGGAATACATGCATGAATCTTTATAATCAATAAGTAAATGTGAATAAATGTGAATACCCTTTATAGAGAAATCATCATGGTATTCACTACACAATGACATTGGCTTGGGAAATCTGTGCAATTTCGGTAGTGTAACGGCGTGACATAAGAATTCATAAAAATGGATGATGAGAGAGAAATGGGTGTCTCATACTTTTTACATGAAATGGAAAGTAATGGGGTCATATAGATGCATTTCCCAACATATTTAATGGAATTTATATTCCTAATACATAAGAATTGATTGAATGTAATTGAGGAGAGGGAAATTCCTTACGGAATTTCATCTTAGTAATGGGTGTACATGGAATGAATTTATGAGAGAGAAAGGGATATACCATCATTAAAACACAAAGTGGGAAGTATGGGGGAGTTGTAAAATCATACCGCAACATTTACAATTGAAAATAATGGACATAACAATATTAAGAAACTTGGTTAAAATGCGGAGGGAAGGAATACCTTACTTTAATGTGTGATCTCAAAGGCTAGGGAGGGACTTGAGAGAGGATTATTGGGAGGATTCTAGAGATATGAGTGAATAGGTTGGACTAACTCCAAGGTCTTTGAGTTAAGAGTAAGTGGGATCTTGGGTGGGTTTATATAGGAAAGGAGAAGGATTTCTTTATTATTTAGGTTTGGGACACCTCACATTAAACTAGTAAAAACCACAAACCATCCCATGGTTTTTGCACATGTTTTTTTTTCCAAAGTAGAGTAGAATAAAATATTTTATAAGTTCAATAGCCGAACTTCTTCAAATAATATGGTTTCTTATGGGGAGGTGAGTCACACTCTCATAGAAAACAATTTAAAAAACCAAAATGTTTTATAATTCTTGGTGGGTCCAGTAAAGATTTGTAAAATAAATAAAAAAAATATAAAATCATATTATTTTAATGGTAAAACATATATTGGCCGAACATAAGTTTGATAATATTTTATTACATAACTATTGGGTCATTAGGATGTCATAAAACGCATTATATATTTAAATGGTATTAAATTTTTACCCAAATATTCGATTTTCATAGAAAAATATTAAAAACTCACTCTTGTATAATATCGACATCCTGATTGAAAAAATAATATTCAATATATATATATATATATAATTTTATAAATATGTGAATTTTCAATTTTAAAATAAAAACTGACATTTATCAAAAAATCAAGGATTTTGACAAAAACAGATTTCAAACCTTGATAAAAATTAAAATTGCATTCATAAAATAAGTTATATTTAATAAAAATTAATTTAATAATAATTTATTAAAATATTTTTTAATTCAAAATTCCATTAATTCATCAAAATAGATTTCTTTGTTGAATATTAATTAAAAATATTATTTGCGCTTTAAAAAATATTTATAAAGTAACAATAATAAAAAGAATGTATATTCATTATTATATACAAAAATAATGAACATATTCATAGTGCTAATGTCTTGTTACATAACTCCTTATAACACCTACATAAGACCGAAAGGTATGGTGTGCGATGGTGACAGACTCTTGGGGTGGCTTGGATAACATCACTCGAGTGGTAATCTCTATCAACTTGCACTTATTCCATAGGCGGTTCCACTAAAGCTTAATGTATTCAAGCTCAGCTTGGGATTGGTCAAGAGTTAATACCAATGATTCCAACTCCTTTACAAGCTCCAAAAAATGGGCTTCATATGGGGAAAGTCTACTGGATGAGGTCATCACTTCCTTTGTCTGAGTAAATTGGATTTGTTAATTCCCTATATTTATAATAATTATGCGATCACTGTTCAAGGACTATATTAGCAATGGTCTTAATTTTTATTGGTATTTTAAAATCAAAACAATAAAAAACAATGAATTGATTATGATTTATATACCCATAATAGGATATTTAAATAGATCAAGAGGAATTTTCATTAATGAATTTTTGGGTTGTTATAATCTTCCCCCCTTAAAAATTTCATTCTTTCTATTTGATTACATACAAAAATAACTCTTAAATTTAAACAAAACTTCAGGTTTTCATACTCACCACAATTAAGCATTCCCCAACCCTCCTTATCACATTGATCACAAAGAGAAAGGGTCCACTTAGTGAAACAATACCACAATGAACATTCAAAGTCTTCCACATTATTAGTCCAGATGTAGTCTATGCAACATGGATCATACCGATAGAAAATATGATGCACTTTTTGAAAAAATTTGTTTTTAATATATAGTTTCAAAACAACACCATGTTCTAGGTTTTTGTAAACTAGTCAGAGAGAGTCAGATTTGAAATTTTTGAAATGTGGTTCTTCTAATATATTGTCTACGTTTCTAGAAAGACATGAATACAGGACTATATATATATATATATATAGTTTGCTCAGAGGTATCCCTCTTCGGCAGCTAATCTAAAATCAAATAGTGCTTCATACTCTCTGGATAGGGTGAAAATTTTGAAAATACCCAAATGGTACCTCCATCATCATTAAAGGTGGTAGAGTTGGGAGCTTTATATTTGATCATAGGTGATACATGATCCCTGATGATTTTGTGGTATAGAAGGGGTGTTTGATATGTCGTAGTGAGTCCTGCAAGACAGTTGGACATTAGAAAAGGTTTTGATGTTATGTGAGCTGGAATTTGCAATAATTATAGCTAGTAAGTTATAAAAAAGGGACAATAGTGTTGTATGATGTTCTTCCACTTCCATCTTGAAAATATCCTTTTTCTGGTTGAGGAAACTTATAAAATTTTTAGTTACCCTCTAGACATGATAAGATTGTGGTATTAAACTACTTGAAGTATAACGATTTGTTATTCCTTAATGAAATGAAAATTAGGGATAACATATAAAGGTTAAACCAAATACAAAAATGGAAGACCTATAAATTACTTTTATTTCCTTAACTTATGAATATATATGATTCAATCTGTGTAATCCATGATCTACCTTTCAACACATATTCTTATGGGATTTTTTTATTCCCATAATAATGGTTCATAATAAGATTGTTAATTTACTAAATCATATCCCCCAGGAGTGTCATAACTAAGAGTGCAGCAAGGCGTGTTGTCTTGTTCCCGGATACCCTGGGTCAAGCCCAAAACTCCTTGTTGGAGTTTTCACTCCTAGGTATATTTGTACCAGATCTGACTCTACCTGCTCATATCGAGACAAGGATGTATTTTCTTGATATACCACTTACTCAATACTCACCAAAACATAGGGATGTTTTATTATAGTTAGTCTAGTCTCTAAGGCTTCACTTGGGTTTTCTAATCCTAATCCCCAATACAACTTAACATATCCTCTGATACCATCTAGGAAAACCCTACTTTTATTTCACACATAAACATGATTTATTACATAAAATATTCACCGGATACAATATAGAAGATCGAGTGGTCTAGTGTATTTGGAGCTTATAAACCTTGCATAATAACTTAAAACATAAAACACACCATCTTTATTGAAAACTTATATCACGTGACCACGACATTCCCTCGTACATAGCAATGCATGGGATAACCTAAGGACATGCATAAGAAAAGGGTACGTTATAAAGCCCGGTTAGGGAATAATCATATAATAACATGAGGAATACTATATATATTATAAAATAGGAATATCAATTGAGTACAAGATAAAGATTAAAATAAAGGCATGATAAATCATGATAATCATAAGATGGAGATGTGGCAACAACACTTAACATAGAATTAGCATGAGCCAATGCCCATTGTATATGGAGCATGAGTAAATCCTCATTTCTCTTAAATCATGAGTAAATACTCATTTGACTTGAATTATCATGAGTCAATACTCATTTGACATGAAGTATCATGATTTAATACATTACCCAATGCATTGGAGCTCTATTAGGGAGAACCCTTCTTAAACATTTCTTTTCATGCATAAGTGTGCCACATGGATCATAAAACATGGAATCAATCTTCAACATTTATTCCAAAGTTAAGGGTTGGGAAATATATACATTAATATTTATAATCAATAAGTAAATGTACATAATGGTGAATACCCTTGATTGATAAATGTGTGTGGTATTCACTACACAATGACATTGGCTTGGAAAATTGGTGCAATTTCAGCAGCGTAACGGCGTGACGTAAAAATTTATAAAAATGGTTGATGATAGAGAAAGAGGAATATCATAATTTTTATATAAAATGGACAGTACGGGGGTCATATAGATACATGTACCAACATATTTAATGGAATTTATATTCATAATAAAAATAATTTCTTGATTGTAAATGTGGAGAGGGAAATTCCTTACGGAATTTCGGCTTAGTAACAGGTGTACTTGGAAGGAATTAATGAGAGAGAAAGGGGTATCCCATCATTAAAACATTAATAGGGAATTATGGGGATGTTTTTAAATCACATCCCAAGATTTATAATTGAAAATAGAAAGATATATAAATATTATGAAACTTGGCTAAAATGAGGATGGAATCCCTTACTTGGAAGTGTGCTCCCAATGGCTTGGTAAGGGCTTGAGAGAGGCCTCTTGAGAGCTTGGGATTCCTTGGGGGATTCTAGATATAGGAGGAAGAGGTTGTATGAACTCCAAGGTATTTTAGTGATGAGGAAGTGGGAGCCTGGGTGGGTTTATATAGGAAAGGAGAAGGAATTATTTATTATTTATGTTTGGGACATCTCACATTAAACTAATCAAAACCACAAACCGTACCATAGTGTTTTCCAATGGTTTTTTCAAAATGGGAGTGAATAAAATATTTTATAAGGATAATTACCAAACTACTTAAAATAGTATGATTTCTAATGTGGAGGTGAGTCACGCTCTCAAGGAAAACAATTTAAAAAGAAAAAATGTTTTATAAGTCTTGGAGGGTCCACTAAAGCTTTGTAAAATAAATCAAAAAATATATAAAATCACATTATTTTAATGTTATAACATTTATTGGCCGAACATAATTTTAGTAATATTTTTTTACATAACTATTGGGTCATTATGATGTCATAAAAAATCATTATATATTTAAACGATATTAAATTTTATCCCAAAAATTCAACTATCTCAAAAAATATGAAAAAATCACTATTGTATAATTTCAACATCATGATTCCAAAAATAATATTAATTTTATCTAAATAATTTCCATATATGTGAATTTTTACTTTTAAAATAAAAACTAACATTTATAGAAAAATCATGGGTTTTAACAAAAACAGCTTTCAAACTATAATATCAATTACATTTGCATTAATAAAATTATACAATAATTTATATTTAATAAAAATTATTTTAATAACTATACTAATATTTTATTAAAATATTAAATAATTCAAAAATCCATTAATTCATCAAAATATATTTCTTAGTGTAATATTAACTAAAAATATTATTTGTGATTTAATAACTATTTTCAAAGTAACAATAATAAAATGAATGTATATTCATTATTATATAAAAAAATAATGAACATATTCATATTGATAAGGTTATATTTATAACCCCTTATAACACCCGAATAATACCTAAGGTTAAGGTGTGTGATGGTGAACTACTCTTGGGGTGGATTGGAGAACATCTCTCGAGTGGTAATGTCAATCAACTTCCACTTCTCCCGTAGGTGTTTCTGCTCAAGCATAACGTATTCAAGCTTAGCTTGGGCTTGGTCAAGAACGAAGCCCAATGACGCCACCTCCTTTCTGAGCTCCAATAAATGGGATTAATATGAGTAAATTCTACTTGATGATGACATCGCTTCCTATGTTTCAGTAAATTGGATTTGTTAAAGCCCTATATTTATACTAATCAAGTGATCACTATTAAAA
The DNA here is from genome assembly GCA_963277665.1 of Viscum album. Taxonomy (NCBI): domain Eukaryota; kingdom Viridiplantae; phylum Streptophyta; class Magnoliopsida; order Santalales; family Viscaceae; genus Viscum; species Viscum album. Next base: position 744,156,125 of record OY728129.1, on the reverse strand, counting down.
AACTATATTAGAAACAATCCCAATTCTTAATGGTATTTTAAAAGAAAAAACATAAAACCAAGGAAGTTAATGAGGTTTATATAACCATAATAAGGCATTTTAATATATTATGAAGAATTTTCATTAATGAATGTTCGTGTCGTTACATATAGCACATTGGGAAACCTTCAGTTCATCTGGAAGAGAGTTTGGACTCTTCATGAGAGTAATTTCACAAGAGTTTTTAGGTCAATTTAGTGCATGTAATTCCACTATAGGTTATATTTTTTTGGATCGACCATAGGCCTAGATTAGGGATTTTCTTTCCTATCTATCTTGTATACCCATCGGTTAGAGACCAAATGTTGTTAATTTTAGTTAATGGATTTTTTATCAAATGACGTAAAATTTCATGGGTATTTTACAAATTCTTATATTATGGTGTAATCATGATAAATTACCAAAAAAATTCATTTTTATTGATTGGGTTAATATTGTTTGTTTTATGATAAATCAAATGTATGTTTCATAAAATAGTTAATGTTATGGAAATTATTTGTAAAATAGTTTTGTTTTAAAACTAGAACTAATGAATTATTGATATTAGAACTGGTGTCTATTGTTTAGTAGTTCCTTACTAGGTTTTTTTATAACACCCTAATATTACATTTATGTAGTTATAGATATTGTTTTATAGGACTTAGGTAAAGGTAATGGAATTATGTAGGATTATGGTTTATCTTGTTGGTTGTCCTCATAACTGGATGGTTTGGCGGTTATGGATAGTCACACAAGATGTTTTTTTCGATATGTATGGTTTTTTCATTCTATTTTGACATGTTTTGATTGATTTTTTTAGTATCATTGATTATTATCTTTCTTCCGCTTAATATTATCATTATATATCTTGTTTTGTTTTATATGAGACTAGTTTCTTTTTTCTTAGTTTTTTATTTACTATATATAAAACTGATTTCCGATGACTTTTCTAGTTTACCAAGGTTGGTTCATTATAAAATTGTATCAGAGTGAATAGTCATCTTGAAGTGTTGTTGAATCTTCCTAGGTGTGGTTTGGTTTCTCGGTAGACAAAAGTTTGGACTATTTTAATTTGTGTAGTAAGTGTGGAAAAGGGTATTGACTAGCTCAATTTTTTGTTTTAGTCCTAGTTACTGTGGGTGGTAAGTGATTTTTTGAAAGCCTAAGACATGGTTGTTTAGGTTTTTTGAATGAACTTGATTTGGGGTTTATTTAAAAGGAGATGTTCTTTCTTTTTGTTTAGTATTTTGGAATAATTCATAGTTTCATTAAATTCATGTTTTCTTAAAGTATTGATATAGAAACCAAAATTTGGTCCTATGATTTTGGAAATTGATCATGACAGATTGGTTTTTTTCTTTTTATTATTATGAAATATCCCCTATAAAAGATATTCAAAATATAAGTGGGAAATCTTTGAGAAAACTTCTATTTGAGGATCCTGAATTGGATCCTTATTTGGTATAAGCTATAACCTACACTATATGAACTATAGGTCTAGAAGTAGTTAATAATATAAGATGACCACTAGATCACTACTCGGAATTTACAAACCCGCACTGATCTATCTTCATAGTGACAAAGGATCCAAGGAATTTAAATAATGTATTCAGTGGATTGAGGGGATACTTAACTTTTTAAAGACTCATGAAGACTCTTTCATGTCTTTTTACACATATGTTATTGAGGGACCAAGAAGGATATGGTGGTAATCTATTGTGTAAGCTATGTTATATGAAGATCTTGTATGGGTGTCATTCATGAAAATTTTAAATATTAGTTTTATCTTGATAAATTATGAGGGGAAAATACCTAGGATATTATGATATTAAGGAAAAGGGAGAATACTATTTAATATTATTCCAACCATTTTTCTAATTTGGTGAACTTGGAAGCATATATAGTCACTAATTATTACCTAATGTCTCGAATGAATTTGTTGGGGGTGCGGAATGATATTCGGTCAATACTGATTCTCATGTTCCTTCGAACCTTTTTTGAGGTAGTTGATATGGAAACATTACATAAGGTAGAAATAGCTTGAAAAACAGGTTAGGGTGGAGGTTTATTTGGGTGTTTCATTAGTTAGTGTGTATCTTCTAGCCAAAAAAAGGAAGCACAAATGTTTCCAATTTTCTTTAGGACTAGTTTTGGGGGCCTCACCAAGATAGAATAAGGTGATTTTCTATCATCATGGAAGGCATGCTCATACTATGACTTACTTTATTGAGTATCCCAATACATTTTATCATTGGGTACAATCTATCCATATATTGAATTTTTGTGAATGGATGTCCCACGGTAGTAGGCTGGTTCAACTTGCAATAAGGTTTCGCTAGTTTGTACTAATGCTTCCAAGGGTGATGGGTCTTATCCTCAGTCTAAAGGGACATTCATGTGGAAATAAAATATCATGGATGATCTAATACTGAAGGTTTTTATGTTTTTGAGTTTTCACCATGGGGAAATAAAGTTAGGTTAGCTACAGTTATAGGTAAATTGTTGATTTCATCTTCTATTATGAAATAGTTTTTTGATACATGTTTGACTCATTATTTTATATTTTCAAAGTTGGTTTATATATTAGGATTTAAATCATATCTTATTCCATTCATGATGGATCTTTACATTCCTTTTATAAATGGGTCCCAACAAGGTTTCAAGATTCTATCATGTCAAGTGATAGTAGAGGACCATGACGTGGAATGAAACTTCTTGGTGCTTAATCATGATCACTTCAACTTGATTATTGGATGAAATTGGATGATCATCTTTATATCCAAGATTTATTTTCATAACTATAATGTTTTGTTTTTATATATAGATGAAATCACTTATGTGTTTCTAGGAGAGTGGGATTCTAGGTTTGGAGGAGTATGATCTATTGTTCCTTATGCTGAGATGATCTCATTTAAGTTGTTGGAAATGTTCCAATATTTCTTTCATCCTAGCCTGAGAAGTCCCCTATAGTGGTGTGTGTGTGTTTGTGTGTGTAAAAATGTATTTTTAAAGGCGGTTTTTAGTTATACATCCATATAGAGAGATTGATTTTTTCATATACGTTCTGCCCGGTACTATTCTTGTTTATATTCCTTGATTTCATATAGTTCCTACTATTTTCTTTGAACTTAAGGACCAATATGAAGATGTAGAGGAAAAGGTATTTATTTAACCTAGTCTGTCACCATGGGCTTCACATATACTCCTTTTGAAGAATTAAGTTGAAAGAATTAATATTTTTATTGATTATCGAATATTAAATCAGGTGACAGTTCAAAAAAATCTACATCCCCAGATTGATGATCTTATTGATCAGCTTATAGGTGTTCATTGGTTTTCAATTATCAAACTTCATTTAGGGTACCATGAGTTGAGATTTTGAGAAGATTATATACCTAATACATAATTTAGGATACAATTTGGGTATTTCATGTCTATTTTTATTCCATTCGGTCTCACAACTGACCCTCTGGTATTTATGGCATTGATGAATCAGATATTTCATTAGTTCTTGTACTTTTTTTCATTCTGTTTTTTAGATGATATATTGATTTATATGAAGTCCAAAGGGGACCACATGGACAAATTGGATAAAATTATTAGAACATTGAGGGATCATTGATTGTGTGGTAATATTTTTAAATGTGATTTTTGGATGGAATATGTAATGTTTCTGGGGTATTCCATATCTAAGATGGTCATATTAGTGGATTAAAAATGGTTTAGGATTTTATGACCTGGGAAAGCCTATAAATGTGTTTTAGATCCAATTATTCATGATCTTATATTTTAATTAATAATATTTTATTCATGAATTCTCCTATATTACATCATCGATGTAAGATTTAACCCATAAGGGTATAATATCTTACTAGAATGGAAATTATTTTCTAAATTTTGAGTAACTGAATTTGAGAAGGACTAAGATCCAGTTTACATTCTTCCAGAATAAGGTTCAGGTTATGATGTTTTCTATAGTACTTCTGGCTTGAGTTTGGTTTGTGTCATGATGCAGAGGAAATGGATGGAATCGTACGACTCTCTCTTGGTACACCCTCATGATAAGAACTACCCTACCCATGATATAGACATGTTAGATGTTATTGATCATATTAAACTATGAAATCACTACCTATTTGGGGAGAAATTTATTTTATAATCTAATCATAATATAAAAATTCTTTTTTTCACCTATAGGGATCTAAATATGATATAGAGACTCTTGGTGGAGTATCACCATAATTTTGATATTGGTATTTCTTATACTTCTAAGAAAGGGAATGTGGTCTCTGATGCACTGAGGAGTTAACTGCCAACACATGTAGTGAATGAATTAGAAGAAGAATGGTATCTAATGAGTTTGTTTTCAATGATGATCTTGAAAAATGATTTAGCTATTGGGAAGGTGTGTTTGGATTTGATTGAGGAATAATCATTTTTTGATGAATGGGTTTAGTTCAAGTAGGTATCTGACAAAAAATTCTAGCACTTTTACTGGAAACATTTATGGTGGGGAGACCATGGGTGAGTGTTCATAGTCTCCAATTGGTGATTTATATTTCTAAAGTATTTTGATTTTTTCCTTTTCTTTGAGGAAGGAGTAGAGGGATAGTGAGAACCACTCTTCTTGGTTCATTCACCTAGGTACTAATAAGATTTATCATTATTTTATATATCCATATTGGTGATTGATAATGATATGGGTGATTGTGGATTTGGTATCATGATGTCTTAAATATTGGAAAATTAATTTGGAGAAATAAAGACCTAATGGTTTTTTATTGTCCTAACCCACTCTAGTATTTAAAAGGGATCATATTTCCATGGGATTCATCATTGATTTTCTATAGAATCCTATTGGGAAGTTTTTTTTGTTGACCATTGATAAAATCATGAAATTGGAGCATTTCTTCCATATCAACGAGATAATGAAATTGGAGTATCTTGGGGACTTATATGTCTGAGAGATTGTGTGAATTTATGGGGTTCCTTCTATGGTTGTTTCAGACAGGGACCTAAGGTTCAAATCCAAGATTTGGAAAGGTTTACAAGAGGTTATGGGTTCTTATATGAATTTTAGAATGAGATATCATCCACAGACAGATGGATAGATAGAGATGACCATCTATGTTCTTGAGGATATGCTCATGGAAAATGTTCTTGAACTCAGTGGTTCTCGGGATTTTTTTCCTTTAATAAATTTTTCCTATAACAATATTTTTTAGGCCTTAATAAAAATGTAACCCGTTGAGTATTTTTATGGATGACCACATTGATCACCCTTATGATTAGTAGAGTTTGGGGAGTATTCGTTCATCAGATTGAGTTCTATTCTGGAGTTGATGGAGAAGGTTCAGTTGATCAAGATGAGATTAATCATGTCATAGAGTAGTCATAAATATTATACATACCATCTACATCATCCAATCAAGTTTGAGGTTTGTGATCAGGGTCTTATCAAAGTTGTACCTCACTAGTGCAACTATTGGTTGGTTAAATATGGTATGTTAGAATCATGATTTATGGCCCCCTTTGAGAGTGTTGGAATACAAATAAATTTGTTGTATCTATTGAACTAACCATATCATTATAAATTGATCAATGATGTGTTTAATTTTTTAAATATGAAGAGATATCAACGAGATCCTTCCTCTCTGATTGAATGGAAGGATAATGATCTTGACACTAATACAATTTTGGAAGAGAAACATGTTTAGATTATAGATTTCCAAGAGAAACTACAATATAGTAAAATGATTCCTTTGGTCTATGTTTTGTGATAGTTTGGATGAGATATCCATGATATGTGGAATAATTAATTGTTGATGAGGCTATAATGGCCTTATCTCTTTGTGAGTATTGGATTGTGAGGACATTACGGGGACTGAAAGTGATTATGGAGTTGATATTATAACACTCCATTACCTTATTTTAGGTATTGTTTAGTTCTTTCCTTGGTTAAACTTATGTTTTTAGTTTAATGAATTGTTTTTATGGATGGAGATCATTTTATAGGTAAATGAAATAATTTATAGGGATGTATGTTTTTTATTTCAATGGAGTTTGTGAATAAATGAGACAAAGGCCTTGGTGTGGGGCTAGAATGTTCTTAGGAAGGTTACGAAGGTTTTGTTTTAATAAATACCTGGAGGAGACATTTATGTTGTAAATTTACAAATTATGGTATACTTATAGTGATGGGAATAATCCGTAAATGATTTTTTAAAATGATTATCTTTTAAGTGGTAAAATCCTAGGATAAGTTATAAAATGCCTTTAGGTTGTATGATCATATTTTAAGTCGTAAGATTGTAAATTGGGATAAATTTAACTTGAGGTGACATGTTTTTTAGTTTAAATGAGTTAAAATATTATTATAATGTGAGGAAAGAGTTTAGGATATAAGTCAATTCACCCATTTAGGTTATATTGGCTTTCACGTCTGATCTCTCTCATTTATTTCGAAGGTTTATTCATCAAGTCATAGTCTACTCATAAGGAATTTTGGGGTACTCTTCCTCCTAAAGTTATTTTATTCTAGTGTTTAATCCCTAATATGATTGTGTCACTTTTCCATGGTAAGAGGTCTTACTCTTTATTCATTTCAATGGTATAAGTGATGCAATTCGATGTGTTTATAGATAGAGTTATGATCATTTTGGTGTTTTTATTAATCCTTTGTAATTTTCAATCAAGGATTTTCTTTAAGAAGATGATCTATATGATTCTAATATATATTTTAAATTTCAATTAAGTTTCCTCCATTATTGGTTTTGGAACATCATATATGTTGTTATAATAATGGAATGACCATATGTTATTTTAAATTCCTTTGAGGTTTTCATGAAAATTGATTTATTTTATATTTAAGTATATCTTTTTTAAAAGATACATGTTTTAGAATGGATTTATTTAAAAATGTTTTTTCTACTCACAATGTATTGGATTAAATTCCTAAAATGTGATTTTAGTTTTGTAATGGATTTTGATATACTTATGACATTAGGTAATCTTGGGTGCATCAGGAACATACTTGTCTTCATATATGTGTGTAATTCCACAAGTGGTTCCCTTTCATTTTATTGTGTTTAATTACACTTGTGGTTATATTTTTTGGATCCACCTTAGTCATTGATTGGCCCTATTATTTCATTTATAGTATGTATAACCATAGGTTAGAGAAAAAATTATTTTATTTTCCATTTATAGGTTTTTATCATATGATGTTATATTTCATGGTTATTGCGCACATTTTTATCTTATTGTGTAATCACGGTTTTATATATATACATTCCTAAAATATTACTAGATTTTTTTATTATCGAATGTTTTTTGAAAAATCAGAGGAATGTTTTAAAAAATGTTTTTTTCAATGAAAATTATTTCTATATGGGATTTCTTTTAAATCTAAAACTAATTTATTACTGATATTAGGACTTGTATATATTATCTTAGTGGTATCCCACTCGGAATTATTATTTCATGATACATTATCATTTGGGTGTTTATAGATTTTTTTTATAGGAATTGGTTAATGTGATTGGAATTGTTTAGCAAGATGATTTCACTTGTTGGAAAACTTCATATCAATAAAGCTTAGTTATGAAAAACCGTCACACAATGGATTTTTTAGACTCATCTTGTTTTATCAATTTGGTTGTCCATTTTGGATTGAATATTTACTCTCAAGGATTTTTATCTTTATTTGGAATTATATTACGATTGTATACCATGTTTTTTTCACATGAGACTAGTTTTATATTCCTTGGTTTTTACTTTACCATGTGCAAGATTGATTTTTGGAGACTTTCTTAGTTTATCTGGTTTGGTTCATTATAATTTGAAACTTTTAAAGTCATTTATAAATCATATTTAAAGGGACAAACTGGCTTATTTAGCCTAAGATCACTTTTTGAAAATTGTAGAAAATGTTATTACCAATATAATCATGAAATATAAAGATATTTTAAATAAATTTATATTATCATATGATAAAATATAATAATAATTCATTTAACACAAAATTAAAACATTTAAAACATTTATAAAGTAAATTTAAAAAAACATTGTAATTATAAAATCATAAAGTGGTTCAAGGATCCACTAAATATACTCCATCTTTTGATAATTACTATTATATGAATAATTTCAAAAACTTCTCTCGCTTATTGAAATTATTAAAAACATTAATTTTTAAAATAAAATACCTTCTTTAAAAAGAACTTAATTATTCTATAAAATTTCTCTTTAAAATTAATATTTCAAAACCTATATCAGTGATCCACTATAAATCCTTCCATTTTTTAATCATTTTTAAAGGATCAATGACAAAATTATAAAATATTCAAAAGTTATCTATAAAATATAATAATATACCGCTCCATTAAATAATGTTTTATTGAAACTGGATGTTTAGAAAGTCATTTGGCATCATTTTGTATGTTTTCTAAGTCTTAAAATAGAATTATAATAAAAAAATATTTAAAATAATTATGTAATATCAATCAAAAAAAATTTCTAGATTTCTATGATTTTATATAAATCTAAAAATTTTAGCATATAAAAATAATCAAACTCCCCCTAAATTAATGCTAGATAAATTAATATTTAAATCTCTATCATTATTATATCAAAATATATTTTCTCAAATCTATTAAAATATAAGGGTTTAGTAAAAATATCAACAAGTTGGTTTTTGGTGTGAATATATTCTAATATAATATATCTATAATTATCATAATCATTAATGAAATGAAATCAAATATCAACAATCTTATTTTGAGATAGTTTTATTCAGTTTTTTAATATATAGATAATAGATGAATCATCACAATAAATAGGTATCTTTTTAAAATTAAAACCATAGTAAGAAAAATATTCCTTAATACAAAATTATTGAGAACAACATGATGCAATAGAGACACATTTACTCTTAGTAGTGGATACTACAATTGAAGTTTTTCATGAACTATAAGATTCTAATTTTTTAGTAATAAAATGATATCTACCTAATGAATTTTTTCTACCATGTTTTCGGTGTAAAAAATTGAAATCATAGAATCTAATAAAATAATGTTTTTTCTACAATAAAATAATACCCAATTAATAATTATATTAACATATATAATAATTCATTTAATATCATAAGTGATTTTATATAGAATCAGATTGAAATATAGTACAAAAAAAGATAGTAATAAGTATATCATGTGTAGAATAAGATATATACAAAAATTTCTATTAATGTATCTAAATAATTTTGAATCAATAGATTTTATAGAAACATCAAAATATAATTTAAAACTAATACACAAAGGGGTTTCAAATGTTTTAAAAGAATCAATACCCAAACACATAACATAATCCTTACCATATTTAAATTGATTCAATAAAATACAATAAATTAATTTTTTCAAGACTAAAAAAATTTTAGTTCACCCATATAACACATATCAAATTCCCTATCCATAAAATTGGAAAACTATTTAAAAATAAAATATATTTTGAAGAAAAAAAATATTATTTTTATTAATTTGTTTACTCAAAATATCATTTGAATTTTTTTGAAAAAAAAATATTATAAAATTTTTTAAAAAATTCAACAAACAAAAAAATATATATGAGACCAATCATGAGGTTCCTATTTAAGAGTATATAAATATTTTTAAATTTTAAAAACATGATTTTGAAATTTTTCATTTTCAAAGCCAAGGGTTTGAGAATCATAATTTTGATTGAAATAAATACATTTAAAAATGAAAATTTTACATTGATTTAAAAGAACATAAAATAATTAAAAGTGTAAGATTATAATGAAATTATAATATATTCAATATGAGAAACATTAAAAAAAGATACATAAAAATATATTCCTTCTTCTTGGATATAGCCTTGAGAAATAGGTCAATATTTATTTGTAAAAATATGATTACATTCATCCATTTTATTTGACAAAACCATTTAGTTCCCAAAACATACTTATCTAAATGGGGTTCGAATAATATCCAAAAATTATTATGTGTAAACTAATTAAGTTTATATTCATAAAAATAATCTTATTAGAATCATTAAAATCATCTAAAACATCATTATGATCACAATTGGAAATAATAAAAAATTAATTAACAAAGAAGTTTAAAGTGGGGATTTAGGTTCTTATAATAGAACCAACATTACCAGTAAAATTTTCAATAAAATGATATTTTTGAATCCTCCACGATCTAGTATCAAATTGACAATCATATTTATCCTACTAAAAATATACATTATCTAATTTGTTTTCATCACCAAAAATTAAATAACTAAACTAATATTCAATATTTTCCAAAAAAATTCTAAACATCACAAGATTCATTAAAAATTATATTCATATATTATTTAATAGTGATGGTAATATAATTATAATATCTATAATATTCACTATCAAAATAGTAACACATAAATGTACCTTTAATATTTGTAACCTCAAACATATCAAAATTATATTTTTTATATAAAATTAAAACCTTATAACCAAAATCCAAAAAAAATAACTTATTTTTGGTTTATTAAAAGTTAAATAATTCATAAGGTATGTTCTTCAAGAAAATTATAACATAAAATCTATTCAAAACATATCAATAAGTATTAATATATTAAGACCAAAAATATTTTGATAAATAATATTCATTAAGAATAGTTTAACCCATTTCTTGTATAGTTTCTTTTCCTATTCTATAACACTATTTTAGAATGGTGTTATACGTGATGATGAATTGTGATCATAACCATTTTGATAAAAAGAATTATTCTAAAATTAATATTAATAAATTCACCTACATTATCCCTTTTTATAAATATAGTTCATCAAATATTAAAATTTTGAACTATATTACAAAAAAAGATTAACCTTGAAAAGTTGTCAGGATTATGAGATATAAAATAAACCCATAAAATTCTATATAAATCATCTGGAATTATAAAAACATATTTATTTATATATAAATATAAAGTTTTACTTGGACCAAATAAATCAATATATAATAATTTAAGAGATCTATAAGTGCAAACATGATTGATTGATTTGAAATATTCCTTGAACTACTAGAATTTTTAGAATAAATCACCAACAAATATTCGCATGCCATTAACTTTGTTAAATTTAGAACATTTACCTCCTTGGATAATTTATTTATCATTTTGAAATGATCATGTATATGGATTTTACTCCAAATAATGTCACATTTTTATATAGAATGTAGACACCTAACATTTTGATTTTATAGATCATAGAAATTAATGGAATAAATATTATCTTTCCTATTGGTATATAATGTAACATTTCCATTTTTTAAAACTAAACATTTATTAACATGAAAAATATTATACATACCATCATAAAATAATTTTGAAATACTAATAATGTTATGTTTCAAACCATAAATATATAAAAAATTTCAAATTATAATAACAATATAATTATCTACATCACTAAATCGCTCCATCATTTTGTTAGAGTTATCATCAAAAAGTTATAGAACCTGTATCTATTTTTGTATGAGATAGAAAACTCAATAGTCCATCAGTAATGTGTGGGTAATAATCAAAATTTCATAACCATGTGTCCTTTATATTCTTTACTTGGTTGTCTTGAAATGATAAATTATATAGAAATCAATTTTTGTTCCAATTCTATTATGTGTACAACTGGGATAGAAATTGAATTATTAAGCACAAAAATAGATTTAAAAAAATTATTATAAGGTACCCTTAAAGATAAATTCATTTAAATAAAATCTCTAGTGTAGAAAATCGACTGATTATGTCTAAGAGAACATTCATTTTCATAATGTCCACGCATATAAAATTTAAATCATGTAACAGAAGAAATGATTTCAGTACAACTTTAAAAAAAACTAGTCTTGTATAACTTTAGAATATGTGTATTGTAGCCAAAACCAGTTTTATATTTATTTTTTCATTATAACTACCTCATTTTCTTATTATTATTTAACTTGAACACAATTATACAACATATATTTTAAGTTATAATTATCATTTCTATGAGTTTCATTTTTATTCTAAAGAGAATCAAAATCGACATAGATCATTCGATAAACACCAGAATCATTATATCATACTTCTTACATTTGAGAATAATTCTCCTTATTTAAATTATTTATTTTCATTGAAAGACTCAAATTTTATTTTTTTAATTCTTTATACAATTTATTAATGGATAAAACATATTTTTGATGTGTTTATTCTTTCATACAACTCATCAAATATATTACCATATCAATCAGAATAATCACTAGAATAAGAGCCATTACTAACATCATTTGTATTTATTTCCATAGAATATCAGTTAGATGAATCTTTTCTAATTATGGATTCATAACTTGAATTGGATTATATATTGTAACTCTGTGCATTCTAGTAAGCAAGATTAAATTATTTATTATTTTTTATCTCACCCTTATTGATTCATCTTTGTTCTAGTGGGTTTTATGTTTCCCTTATTTTTATACTCATAATAGGTCACATATGGCCAATATGTAATAACCTAATTTTCATTTTTATCATTATTTTAATATTTATTTGGTTTATACTAGAATTTTGTATTTCAATTCATCAAATTATAAATACCATTTCTTGTATTCATGATTTCTCCTTTGTCACTTTCTTAGGCCTTATATTTTTAAGTGTAATGAGGAATAGATATATAAGATTTAAAATATTTACATTTACCTATTGAATTGAATTCTTCAATAATATACTCCATACCTTGCTCATATTGAACAAGTGATCATATGAGTTCATTCAATGTTTATTATTTGAAATTCTTACATTCATAAATCACAATATTCTTTAAGTTCTATTTATTTTGTAGTTATGTTATAACTATTTAAACATGAATAGGTTTCTAGAAATTTTCATTAATGTAATTATTTAATTTCACAATGTTTATGAGTCATTGTAACATTTTATTGATTCTTTTATAATCACCCATCTTGAAATCTTAATTCTCCACTCGAAGCATTCTGAGTTTGTTCTAATAAATTTACACGAGACAATTCATGTAACTTGTAGATATGTATAGATATAATGAGTTGTATTATATATAAACACATGACTAAACACACTAATGTTAATAACATAATATAATATGTTGGTTACATTTCAATTTAAAACATATTTAGCAGAAATTTTTCATATAAGAATTTCTAGGTCCTATTTATGTAGATTTTAATGATTTTCCATGATCGAACAATATTCTATGATTAATTGTTTAATGTTCATCTCTATTATGTAATTCTAGTTACCATGGTAATTTACATCAATGTGAGGCGGTTTCTTAGTAATCCATCCATAGTTTTCATATATTACTATCATATTATATATCATTTCCTTATAATGTGATGTCTATTAAAATGATATCATAAATAATATAAACAATCAGCTTTAAAGAATGATTGAGTACATTTCAAATTAGTAAACCTTTGACAGTAATTGGTAGGATAGATATGTGATTAATGATGTTATACAGGGGTTGAATATACCATATTAAAAAATTTAAATACCTGGATTGGTTATCTAAATAAATTATCAATGTTAATTGATAGATTTAATCGACACTGTGAAATAAAACAAATAACACAAGGATGTTTTTTTGAATTAGTTTAGTCCAATGTGGACCTAGTATACTCTTATACCTCTCTAATTGATAAGAGTTACATTGTTAACTAATATAATTTTTTATGGTGAATCAAAACCTCATTAAAAAATATAATTTCTGGTGGAAGAATATCCAAGACCCCAAATTTTTTTATGGTGAGTCAAAACCCAATTAGAACCCTTATATTAGATATAGTGATTCAGAACTCCAAAATTAATACCATTATAATATGAGGGTCACAACATGAAGACAAATGAATTTTTATGAAAAAAATTTAAAGATAAAGTTAATTAATTTGATATATATGAATTAGTATTACATACATAAGAAATAAGAATGAAATTGATAGGAGAATAATAAAACACATTTAATAGTTCTTGGGTTTTTAATAGGCTGGACTTTATTTTAATGTTAGTAGAAAGAAGTTATATAAGTTTTTGTCTATCCCATTATATATCATCCCATAGTAGTGATAATGTTTTAGTACATGCATAATGTACAACAATTTACAGTATCAACACCATCAGACTCCTGAAACTATGTCACAAGAAAATATGAAAACAGTCATAAAAAACCCATCATATCTAAATTATATCACATTTCCACAACAAAAAAATAAATGATAAAACTATTTTTCAAAAAATTAACTCAACATAGTTGATAGATTTTAGAGAATAAAAAATTAATAAATGAAAAAATTTGATTATTAGAGAGAGGGATCTAATGAAATAAGAGACAAATTATCATTGTATAATAATCACCAAACTAACCTCTAGTATTCAAATAAATAAATAATATTTAAACTTATTTAAAAGAAATAAAAAAATATATTTTAAAAACATCCATAATAGTTTAGAGAATTTCTATGAATATTTTATGTATCTATTTGAAATTAAAAATTTAAAAACGTCCCATTTAAAATAAGAAGTAAACATGCCGAGAATATAAAAACACAATAACACCAAAAAAGGCATCAAAACATTTTTGAATGAGTATGAAATAAAATAATATTAATTTATAAACATTATAATCAATTAAAAAACATAAAATAAAAATAAATTGTTTAATTTCATGCTATAAGTTTCATTTATGAAATATAGAACACCATTTATCCATAAAAACACGTTTAAAATAATTAAAAACACTTCACAAAGGTTTAATATAGTTAATATTAAATTATAGTACCTAAAGAAATTTAAATATTTGAAAATAACATATATTAAATATAAATATGATACAACTCATAAAATATAAAAAATTAATAGATTTTAGAATAACCTCTAGAATTTCATTTAACAACATATAAAAATTCATGTGATTTGTTTTCATGAAGGAATTTTTCAATATGTAGCTAAAACTCACCACGTAAGACAATTTCACATACGAAATTTACATAATTGAATCGACATAGGATATTTTAATAAGGGAATAATTTAATTGACTCATCATCATGAATTACTAAAATCTATAAGTAGATTAACTTAACAAACTTCATACCTAAAATAAACCATTTAATGGGAAGAATAAAAATCATGCCCATTAAGATTATTTTTATATCATGTCATTATATTGAAAAATAATCATGACTCACCTTAATAAGAGTTTTTCATCTCAATTTTTGGTCAAAATAAAAAAGGTAACTGAATATGGAGAATCAGCTACGTGGTTTGAAAATCATATACGTGTTTCACAAAATGGCTAAGTGGTGTACCGTAAAAATGCTACATGGGAACATTAAAAATAATGTCTAAATGATATTACAAGGTCTAAAATAACTTTTTATCCTAGTATCACTATATTAATCTCATATAACACATTATTTAAAAATAAAACCTAAAATCTAATGTTATTTTTAGTAGTGAAATATTATGATATGATCAAAGTTAAGATTAGTTTTATCCAAACAGAATTGAGTGTATTAAGACATATAATGGAAATAAAAAAGAAAACAAAATAATTATCAAAATATAATTTTTTTTCAATGATCCATTCAATAGTTAAACAATATATCTTAATAAAGATATAATTCTTATTAAAATAATTTTAGATTTGAATACTGAACATTTCATTTTGCAATGATGGAAAATATAATAAATGTTTTAAAATACTATTATTGAAAAACCACATCATCAAAAAAGTAACAAAACACACTTTTTAAAAAAGGATAACAGAAATATAGTTTTCAAAAGAGATAATAAACAAATGTTATTCTAAATATAAAGGATAAAATTTTATGGAAAGAAAATTATCAGCAATGTGGGAAAACGATCGTCAAAAAGGATGATTATTATTCTCAATAATGAAATTATCATTATGGGGAATAAATTAATAGAGGATGAATACTTGAATAAACGGTATAATTTTACTTGGAGTTAAGAAAAAGTACCATGAAATGATATAATAGGGTAGAGGAAACAAATATTATAATAAAGGTAGATGATTCATTATAAGTGAACAAATGTTTTTTGAGTTTAAGAAACCCTATAAGAATAGTACCCTTTGAGTAAACTTCCATTTATAGAAAAAACATTATACAGATCATAAATAATAAAAACTAAATGATTATAGTTCACTAAATTCATTATTATATAATCACACCTTATCAAAGATTTCATGGTTTACAATAATAAATATTTCCCAAAAAATTAAATTTGAGATAAAGAACACCTTACCGTAATTAATGACATCAACTAATTCACATTAACATCTTGTATATAAAAAATATGTTAATAATCTATTTCATAACCCTATCATATTTACTACCATTTTCAAAACAAATTTATAATTATTCTCTATATGCATATTAGTTATCTAATATCAATTTTCCTTATCGGTGTGGGTCATCTTCATCATTTTGAACTAGTTTTTTAATAGAGGATTTTTAATTCATTATTCTACAAAAATACGTAATTTAAAAATCATAAAAGTTACTACAATTGATGATTTAAAATTATTTATTATATAATAGTTTCATTATATAGGGGTTTTGGTAATTATATTCAATGGTGGAAGTAGCTTTAACGACTCATGAATTTTTCTTTTTCTTTATTTAGAAAATTAAGTTGTTTATTCACAAACCTTGTTGCTAATATGGTTTTATATTCTGAGGCCCAATGTAAGGACCTGAACATAGTTTCCCAAATCCAGTTCCTTATTTGATTACATCGGAATATAAACAAGTAATAATCATCTCGAAGGACCGATTAGTTTATTAGTATTGAAGAAACTCGATATAAGCATGGAAGCCATTTTAAATTTTTAAATGAAAAACAATATGATACATAACTAAATATAATAAACTACATACTTGAAAACTCAATAAATGATCTCTTCTTCTTAACCTGGGGATGAAAAAACAAATTTAATGGGTGAGCTCAAATTCTCATTATGGGTAAGCAATATTGTGGAAGATATCATAATATAAATATTAGGCATGTTGAATACATAAAATCATGTGCCTTTAACAAAAACATGAACACATTATGGTAGGAATAAGGGTTGTGTAAGTAATGCCATAACAAAACATAATCAAGGTTATTCTTCTAGTCTAATAACCACATGAACCACAAATTATATTTTCATAATGATGGAATGCATAATGCGGGACAACATAACCATACTGTCAAGGCCTCGTGCCAAGACTATAAATAATCATTTTGTCAAATCCTTCTGCCAAGACCGTAGTTTGTCTCATGAGACCTACTGATTCATCGAGGGGCTATAGAATGCCCCACCTGACACTTACTATGTCTAATTAATTACTCATATGAATGAGGATAAATAAAACAACATATAAATTCATATTGAATCTAATATATGAAATGTAAATAACTTTCCCCAAACATTAAGCTTAAACACTAACCATTCAGAGTAAATTGATGAATGGTTTTAAGATATCATATCCATATCCAAAATTATCATAAACCATTAAATTAAATATGGTATATAATACAATTAATTATTAATCCCAATAATACCTAATAATCAACAATAGTGTTGAAATAGATGATGATAATCTTATAAAATCTTCGAGTAATTCTTGAGATAAATACCCTTTTTCTTTGAAAAGAAGAGTTCTTTTGGAAAAATATTTTTATAAAACAATATGTAAAGTAAATAAGTATTTTCTTAATAAAATTATTGATTTTATAAAGGAAATTTTTCCCAAAAATAGATTATACGGAGCCCTTGAAAATGGGTAAGAGTTTGAGAAATTCCCTTGAATCAGGCTTGTATTTTGGAAACAATTTTGATGGTTTCCTTTAAAAACATGTACCAATCTATAAAATAATGAAGGGTTCTGGTTGGTAAATATCCATAGAATACTCTTACAGAATTTATTAGGAGTATATAATAATAAATAATATTTTCATTGAGTTAAATAGACAATCAAAGTAACCTGAATGAAAATAGAAGTATGGGTGGAAAAACCTTTCCACGTTGTAATAAATCAATTCTTATGCCCAAAAATTAATAATATTAAAATGATACATTAAATACCATGAAAATAAATATATTAATGATATGTTAAATAAATGGGCATTAAACATACATCATACCCTAGTATTAGTACTGAATATGGGAAACCTCACAAAAATGGAAGTGATATAAAGAAACCACTTAACTTAAGTCTGAATGTGTTCTGCTCTTGAACATGGGGTCCTGGAATATGAAATTAGACTTATTAATAAATTATTTCCTAACATATTATAAATTTATTTAGTTCATCATAATTCATTTTATTTCATTTATTCCCGTCTTGATAACTTATTATATTGAACTTCGTCATTCCGTAGTGTTCGTTTTCTTTATTTTCATAATTGGTTCACTTGTTTTTAAGTAATGAAGTTCATGTGAAATGATTGTAAATATATTGAATTGAATTTGAATATTATTTATGATATTAAATAGGTGTTAGTGTTCATTTATTTAATTTGGTTACAAGTCATGAGGATGAATTGTTATATAGAACTTTAATGATAAATGTTTTAGTTAATTTGTGGATTTTGATCACAACGAACTCATTTTTCTTTATAACTTAATACCATTTTTACAAAGTGATTATGTAACCATACATAGGTTATATTAAATATATAATAACCTGGTTCAAGCATAAAAAGAATTGTATCAAGAACATAATTGATAATGATAATAGAAATCGAAAGCCCATCGTCCTTGAATTTGGTAAATTGACACATCTCGGATGGTGTTCTTGATACTAGTATAAAAGAAGGTAAAAGGAAGAGATTATTATTACTTATTCCACTAACATGATAATATTCTAGTAAATTTAAGGTACTAGAGTCATCACAAAATTTGGAAAATGTGAGGTAATAATAGAAAAAAAAATAACCTGAAAGGAAAGATAATGAATTTAAAAGAGGAATTTACCTCTTGAACCAAACTTCCTTGAGTGCCTCTTTAAGGAAATTTTTTGGTATTTTTATGAGACCACGGCTTTCTAGGAGTGAGAGAAGAGGTTAGGAGGATATTTGGACATAATTTGGAGAAGGCACAAGGCTTGAGAGGAGTGAATAGAAGAGAGAGTGATAGAGTGGTTTTTAAAGTCAAGGGGAGAGTGGATTTCTCCATTTTATATTCATTAATTTATTATTTCTCCATAATACAAGGAATAGTGAGTCTTCCATGACCAATAATAGTAATTTTATCATTTTTATATGAATAAATTTGGCTTACATCAGAAAAACATCATACATCACACTATAATTAGTGTATTTAGCTCATTTTGTAAATTATGGTATTTCACAATTCATAAAATACAGGTATTTCCAAAAAAATCCCAAAAATTCACCCCAACCATTTGTATACATGTTTAATCCAAAAATGAAGTCTATTTTTCAAAAATAATTTTCTAAATATGATTAATTTAATATTAAATTAAAATCATAATTTATTCTAAAAACAGTTTTAAAACATTTATTTACTTATTCCAAAACATAAGTATATTGTACTCTAACTTTAATATTATTTATATATTATCCTAATTAAGGTTAATATTCATTAGCGTATATCACTATTCATAAGGGTATGTTAGTATTCATAAGGGTATGTTACTATTCAGCAAAAATTAAGTTTTTCTTATTGGACTCCAAATAACTTACTCATCGTAACTGTGTATGTCATATTTTTGAAATTCATATCACAGAAGTGAAAAAAAAATTTATTTACATGGATAGGTTATAACAAAATGTTGTTTTTATAGACTTATTGATCCATCCATTATATAATAAATCTATTTTCAAATTCTTGGGGTGTTACATTATCCCCTCCTTATAAAAATTTAGTCTTCTAAATTTTAAATTGAACTTCAAAATTAATGGTTGGTACTTGAAAATTCCTTTATAGAAACCTAAATAGAAAATAGGGTTAATAAAATATCCTCCTAAAAAGGTTAATGAATATGTGGTGGTCACCCCAAAAAGTATGATTTCAAATGAGGTGACATTAGTTGGAAGAGAAAAAAACGGGACATGGAAGAAAAATCGAAATCTGAAGTTTTTATGGAACATGATAGAGGAAATATTCAGATGAATGTTCATTACTATGAAACTATAAACTAAAAAAATCATCTATATTTTCAATTATAATGTTAATATGAAAATGTTTTATTTAAGGCTATTTTCCTTGAGTCAATGAATTATTCCACTATATAAGAGTATAAATATATAATTCTACTTATAAACTCATCCTTTTTTTAGTTTAACTATCTATATCTCATCACATAGCATGGGTTACTCAATTTGGTGAAGCAATCCATCAACCTCTAAAATCTCATATAATGATCAACTTAAACAATTTCATGAATGGTTAAACAAATTCCAAAATATAATGATTCCAAAAATTATAATGAAGTCCTCTAAATTTCAAAGATGAACTTATCATTAACACTTAATCAATAAGTAGTATCTCTAAAATTCACATTCAAAACATGTGAATAACTTCATCATGTATCCTCTTGAAATATAATAATAACTTGAATTACCATAAAAAACCATATTAGGGACATGATTTCTTCCATATTTTTTAAGTAAGTTACATTTTATTGGATATATTTCTTAAATAAAAAAGTGTTGGAAACTTCATTGATGATAGCATAGACCACTTATTGAAATGTAAACAATTGATTCCAATATAGAAAATACTTATCTAAATCAATCATTTCTTCATCATTATCTCAACATGAGATATATATTAATTGATTTTTTTCTCTCAATCATGATTTTTTCTAAAAATTTTAACATTCCACTGAATCACTTTACCTTTGTACCATTCATCATATGACCTCAAATCCTTAATGAAAGAGTACTATACTACAATCCTTATATATCTCCACATTCATACAACCATTACATTATTGACAAAATATACAATGGAATGATTCTTTACTAGGAATATTAATCATTCTACTTTATCTGCAGTAGCATCATAACTTGATCATTATCCAAAATCATCATTTAGGGTATATTCCATTGAGGATTGGTACATTGATTCCCATAGTGTCCCATATCCTTGAAATTGAATCATTGTACATTGAAAACCATTTTCTTACCCATTCAATCATGAACTTGGTGTCTTTTTTCTCCATACTTGTAGCAAACACCCATTCCCTTCAATCATTTACCAGGGTGATTCTTTCCACAGTTATCACTTGTGGGAAAACACTTCTTTCCCTTCTTCAATTTATCCCCATATCTCTCTACCATTATCTTATTCTTTTTCTTCCCTTAAAATCCGTAGAACTCAGTGAATTCATTACATACCTTGTTAACACTTGATATTATTTCATCATATGATGAGGATACATGGGAGACAATATTCCATTGAAAATATGGCTTAATCCCATTAGAGATATGATCCTTCTTATTCTTCACATCATGTGCATTAGTCAATTTCTCATTCATTTTACTAGTCACTATATCTAATCAGTTCGATATTATATATTATCTCATAAAATTATAAACTCTCTATACCTCTAAGCATGGTATAACACATAGCATAAATTTATGCATCGTAAATCCTAGAACCATATTCTTTGGTTATTTTGCGGGAATAAATCCAATCAAAATGGTGGGTAAATAAAATTTGAATTATCCTAATCATGTCCCGTAGGAGTTTCAAACCAAGAGTGCATCAAGAACCATTTTCGTGTACCAGGATACCCCGTGTCATGCCCAAAACTCTTTGTCGGAGTTTTCAATCCTAGGTACATCTGGGCCAGAGCCACCTCTACATGTTTTTATCTAGACATGGATGTATTTTATAGAAATATTCACATAATATATTACTTACCAAAATTCTAGAATGTTCTTGTTTGTTTATCCTCAAATACTGTCTTAGGTCTTTGTTCCGTAACCTATGTTTTCTAAATCTTTTCCCAAGGATTCTACTAAACATCCTCTGATACCAACTGTAAAGACACGAACCTAGTTTCTTGGAGCCAGTGAATTATTTTATTAAATTGGTATATAAACAAGGAATAATCATCCCAATGGATTGATCAGTTTAAAGTCCTGAAGAAACTGGATACATACATGGAACCAATTTTACATTTTGAAATCAAACAAAATATGATACATAACAAAATCGAATAAACCGCATCCTTGAAGTCTAAATAAATTTTCTCTTATAATTAACCTAGGGAAGTAAAAAAAGAAATGGGTGAGATAAAACGATCAGTATGGTTAAGAAATACAATGGAAGATATCATAACAAAATCATTAGTCATGTTGAATACATAAAAACATGTGCCTTTAACAAAAACTTGAACACATTATGGAAAGAATAAGAGCTGAGTAAGTAATGACATAATATAAAATAATCATGGGTATTATACTATTCGAATAACCACATTAACCAAAAATTATATTTTAATAATGAGGGAATTCATAATGCGGGACAACATAACCATATCGTTAATGCATCGTGCCAAGACCATAAATAATCATTTTTCCCAGACCTTGTGCCAAGACCATAGTTTTTCTCATGAGACCTACAAATGTACTGAGGGGATATAGAGGGCTCTAACCAACAATTAATATTTTTAATGAATTCCTCATATGAATGGGGATAAATTCAACATCATGTGCATTCATATTGAAACTAATATATGAAATGTAATTAAGTTTCCCCAAACATTAAGCAGAAACACAAACCATTCTGAGTAAATTGATGAATGGTTTTAAGATAACACATCCATATCCAATATGATAATAAAAAATTAAATTAAATATGTTTGATGATACCATGAAATATTAATCCCAATAATACATAATAATCAACAATATTGTTTAAATATATAATGACACTCTTACAAAATCTTCGAGTAATTTTTCATATAAATACCCTTTTTTTGAAAAGAAGAGTTCATTTGGAAAAATATTTTTATAAAACCAGACATGAAGTAAATTAGTATTTTAATAATAAAATGAGTGATTTAATAAAGGTAATGGTTACCAAAAATAGATTATAGGGTGCCCATTAAAAAGGCTAAGAGTTTGAGAAATTCCCTTGAATCGGGCCTGTATTTTGGAAACAATTTTGAAGGTCTCCTTTTAAAATGTGTAACTATCCATAAAATAAAGAAGGATTATGGTTAGTAAATATATATAGAATAATCACGTAGAACTTATTATGAGTACATAATAATACATTATAATTTCATCCATGTAATTAGACAATCAAAGTAACCCAAATGAAAATGGGAGTTCGAGTGGAAAACCCTTACCACTTTGTAATCAATCGATTCATATGCCCAAAAATTAATAATATTAAAATGATACATTTAATACCATGAAAATCAAGATATTAATGATATGTTACATCAGTGTTCATTAAACATTCACCATAGATAAGTATTAGTAGTGAATATGGGAAACCTCCCCAAAATGGTAGTGAGATAAAGAAACCCCTTACCTTAAGTCTTAATGTGTTCCACTCTTGAACATAGTGTCCTGGAATATGAAATTAGACTTATTAATAAATCATTTCATAAACTATTTGACTTTTATTTAGTTCATCATAATTCTTTTTAGTTCATTTATTCCCTTCGTGATAAGTTATTCTATTGAATTTTGTCCTTCTGTAGTGTTCGTTTTCTTTATTTTCATAATCAGTTCACTTGTTCTTAAGTAATCGAGTTCATGTGGAATGGATGTAAATATACATACTTGAATTAATGTATTATTTATAAAAATTTATAGTATTTATTGATCATTTATATAATTTGGTTACATGTAATGAGGATGAATAATTATATATAACTTTAATGATAAATGTTTCAGTTAATTTGTGGGTCTTGATCACAACGAACTCATTTTTCTTTATAAATTAATACCATTTGTAAAAAGGGATTTCATAACCTTACATAGGGTATATTACATATATATTAATCTGGTTCAACAATAAAAATAATGTTTTCATGACCATAATTTAGAATGATAATATGAATCAAAATCCCATCATCATTGAATGTGGTAAATTTACACATCTCAGATAGTGTTCTTGCTACTAGTATAAAAAAGGTAAAAGAAGAGATGATGATATATTATTTCTCTATAATGATAAAATTCCAGTACATGTAAGTTATTGGAGTCATCTCAACATTTTGATAAGTAGGGGTGATAAAATAAAAATAAAACAAATGAATATGAAAGGAAAGACATAGAATTTAATAGAGGAATTTACCTTTGAACCAAACTTCCTTGAGAGACACTTTAAGAGAGAGGTTTTGGTCTTTTTATGAGACCAAGGCTTACTGGACGTGGGATAGGAGGTTGGGAGGATATTTGGATATGATTTGGAGAAGTAAAAAGGTTTGAGAGGAGTGAAGAGAAGAGTGAGTGATGGGGGGTTTTTATAGTGGAGGGGAGAGGGGATTTCCCAATTTTATATTCATTAATTTATTATTTCTACACAAGGTAAGGAATAGTGAGTCTTCCATTACCAAGAATAGTAGTTTTATAATTTGAATCCGAATCAATTGGGCTTACATCAGCATAACATCATATATGACTCTATAATTAGTGTATTTAGCTTATTTTATAAATTGTGGTGTTTCACTGTTCATAAAAAATTCATGTATTTCAAAAAAATCCCAAAAATTCACCCTAATAATTTTTCGACAGGTAGAACCCATAAATGAAGTTCATTTTTCAAAAATAATTTTCTAAATTTGATTGATTTAATATTTAATTAAAATCATAATTTATTATTAAAAACTGTTTTAAAAAATTTATTTACTTATTCCAAAACACAGGTATATCTCACTCCAACTTGAATATTATTTATATAGTATCATATTTAAGGTTACTATTAATTATAGTTTAGCACTATTATTATGGGTATGTTACTATTCATAAGGGTATGTTACTATTAACCAAAAATTACTTTTTTTCTAATCAGACTCCAAATAACTTACTCATCACAACCGTGTATATCAGATTTTCGAATTTCATATCACAAAACTGAAAAACATAGGTTTACTTGGATAGGTTATAAAAAAGCAGTGTTTTAAGATACTTTTTGATCCATGAATTCTACAATAAATCTATTTTTAAATTCATGGGGTCTTACACCCAATGTTCCAAGAATTAATTTTTGAAATATATTAAAAATATTAAATGAAAAACATTGGATTTATTCTTAAAAATATGGAATAAATCCTAAATAGAAGCTCAGATCATAAATATGAGGTTACAATTTAGTTCATATTGTGGGTTTAACCCAAGTAATGAAAATGAATTTGTAAGTATTAGGAGTTTCCATAATGTTTAGTAAATTGAAAATAAATATAATTAATTAATTAAATCATTTATTTTATTTAATGAGATAAATCAACCTAATACATATCTATTTAAAGACTCTTTTAACCAATTATTAGGGTTGGGTTTATAACACTAAGGATTGATAGAGAGCATTGGATAGATATCCTTATAGACAAAAGAAGATGGATCAAGGACCATTAATGCCAATGAAATTCAAGGATCTCACCAATTAAAATGACATGGATTCATTATTATTCATAAACCGATCCACCGTGAGGTATGATTTTTTTATTATGTGGATTTATCCTCATTTTATTATCTTCAAATTAACATGAATCAATATACAAATAGTTTTCTTCATGGTTTGACCATATTATTGGTTAAATTATATTTTTGTGGAGATTATGTGGAGAAATTGATTTTTTTTATTATGGATATTCATTTTTCATGGTAATAAAAATAGATCAATGTCAAAACTAAAATGTTTGAGTTTTAATCCTCATTTTCATGTTACATGGTTTTCTCCAACCTCTCTCTTTGTGTTCAGCACTGGTGATTCGTTTGATTAGTGGTTTGACAAAAATACCAATTAATCATTTTTTGTGCATACATTTCATGGAGAAACAAATTGATATTGAATATATATGCTCTCTATGACATAGGGATCATGAGATGATGGAAATGAAAATAGATAAGTTTGGATTCTAGTTCATTGCATGAGGTTTTTGTGTGCAATGGTGGATCAATTCGACGCCGATATTTTCCTGAAATTTTTATATGGCAGAAGGTTGAATTTCTAGTAGCTATCAAGTTAGGTTGACTCAAATCCACTATTTGTAGTGAGAATGATGGGAAAAATCAATGAGGGTTTAGTAGAGGAGGAATCCACATGAACACCCATGGAATCCTTGAAATTTTACAATATATGGAATGTAATGAAAGATCACACTCTATATAGGGGACCTTGGCTAAAATAATAGGGCTCTATGTGAAGAAAAGTATCATGAGACATGATACCCTTACCTTAAAGCTTTATATATACCTCGGTGGGTACATAGACATGACCTAGAGTACACAGTCTTGGAAACGCCATGCACTTAGACACAGACACTTCCATCCTTACACATACATTTCCAGAAGTGCATAGGATTACACATTATCTGTAGTCGGACACATACACAGGCACATGACATTATACACAAGTATGACACGATTCTGAAGGGGTACATAGTGCACTACCAGTAAATGTAGTTTACTCTTTCATAAATGGGGTGAACCCTCTATCATCTCCATCATCGATATGATTAACTGGGGTATGTTCCCTGGAACCATTCTCTAAAGTTCTAGTACAGATTCATGTCAAATGCATAGGATAGTGATCCCATATAAGGAACTTAAGTTGTGGAAAGAGTTATTGAAACCCATAGTGAGCCTCTATGTGAGGTCCTCTGTCATCATCATTTACCTATTTGGGGTTCATGGTATTGTCATGACCAACACTTTGTGGGCGTCAATCCCCTTCTTAGCAGGTTAATCTAGATTGGGTTGTTGGTATACCCCATGGCCTTGGGTGTGATCCCCATAAGTTTATCTTACTATTCAAACATCAAGCATGTAATACATATGATGATGCTCAATGAGAATGAAATATCATATGAATTCCATTGGTGTTATTTTTATCATAGAGTGTTCTGTCCCACCAGATGAGTTCTATGTCAAACTCTTTAGCAGGAATACTATGATGGATTTATGGTTGCGAACTTTCCCTAAGGATGTGTGTATACTTTTTGTATATGTGGATGTTTTTCTATATATATGTAGTTTTTCATATAGCTTTTCTGAGATGAAAATTATTTATTTATGATATATTCTTAGTGATTTTGGGGTTTCCTACTGGGTATTATTATACTCACACCTAAAAGTTCTTTTAAAACACTTTCCATGGCTTATGTAAAATAATAACCTTTGGATAGAGTCTAAGAGGGACTAGTACCAGGTGGATTTTATTAATCCAGATAGACCGAGGTATGTTGCTGATGTCACATTGACAACACTCCTCACCCACATTATTGGTTGGACTTGTTTTTAGTTATTTCGTGGTGGGCCTATATTTGGAACTTTTTTATCCCATTACATGTTTGTTTACACTAATGGAGGTATTTTTAGATGTATTATAGCAAGATTATCATATGTTTACACTTTGTCATTGTATTGGATTCGATATGTTTCCAGGCATAATGGTGTATTAGGATAAGGCATCTGATGTGTGTGATATGACTACTTAACATTGGTCGCCAGCCCATGGCCTATTGGCGGTGGGCATTGGGTTGTCACAGTTCAGGCCCTATTGATCTAGGTCATGATAGAGTGGTATTATAGGATTTATTTCTACCTTAGTTTTGGAGTCTATGAGATTGGTTTTGGGAAAGAGTGTTAAGTGTTTCTCATTTGTTTTCGGGCAAGTGATTCTAGTGTATGTGCAGTGGACAACATATTCATAGACTATGACTCTGATCATGTTCATTTCCACTTGGTACATGTAGGAACTAATGTAGGGAAACATTGGTACATGAATCATATAGAAATGGGTTGTGGTTTTTATTTCCATCTTGATTCATTTCTCCTAATACACTCATTGAATGTGGTGCATCTTATTTATTTCAAAATGCGTCAATGATATTTTTTAGGTAATATTCAATAATAGGATCATGAAAATGATCCCTTCAACAATGACTCTTCATTATAAGTACCTGTTTAATAGGATTTACCTATAGGTGCTGTTCTATTATTACCACCACCTGTCAAGAAGAATATGGTAAAAAAGTACTAGTAGATGAGGTGCGAAGGCTATGAATGCTTCATGAGTTTTAGTGATAATGAATCTATAGGTATTGAGTAAATCCTATCCATAAGGCAGTTGAGGACTATTTTGAGGTGGTGATGTGATTATTCTTTATTTCTAGGACACCTATAGAGTGTGTGGTGGTTCTTATAGTGAGCCTTATCTATGGATCTTCTAGAAAATGAAGGGTCTTAGTGACCCAGTAGTATTATTAGGAAAATATAGCATGGTCAGAGTTCAATCACTTTAAATAAGATTATTTCTCTCCACCTATGTTGATGGTTGTGCACTTATAAGATCTTGTACAACTTTTAAAGGGTAGTATTACTGTGGATGACTATTCATTGAGGTTCAAAAACTTCTCAAGATACTCAATGGATATAATGTGTGATTAGTTATTTCAAGTTCTGACCATTGAGATAGGACTACACAAATCCATCTAATCCATCATTATACCACTACTCATTTCTACTTATGTTGGGTTTCGAGAGTGTTCCTCAGATGTCATGATTTTCTTGCATGATAATACCCAAAATGTTAGTGCCAACAGTGTGCACTTGGGAGCTGAGACTTCGGTGAAAAGGAGTTAATGATAATGAAGTGATCCTAGGACATATCTATTTTGGTTCAGGGCTTATAGGATGGATCTTGTCATGCTTGGAATAAGAGGTGATATACTTCTGATGGAAGGGGATATGTCACACATGATTTTCTGACCATCCATATGGTTGATAAAGAGGAAAAGTATGGACCACCTAGGTAAAGTCCACAATAAGATCATAAATATCTTCAGGAATGTATACATGGTAGTCGAGCTGAGAAAGTATGTGGAGGTGGATGATGTTATGATTTCTACCACCACCACCCCCATAGTGGTCCATCCTAGGCTCAAGGAACTGGGGGAAGGGGTCGGGGAAGATAGAGGTGGTTATGGTTTGTGGACCAGTTTCTCCAGATGATATTATGTATGATCTTGGTCTTTTCTACCTTATATGCAATACAAATAGTCACATGTGTGATTCATTCATTTATTTGCACATTTCTAGTTCAAGAAATCGAGATTCTGGTTGCCCCTTCTACTTGACCCTTTTTCTTAGAGACTCTTTCAAGAGGTGACTCAGTGATCACACACTTCCACTGATGGTGTGACATAAAACATACAGGTAAGATATTCATTTAGGATATAA
This sequence comes from Viscum album, assembly GCA_963277665.1. Classification (NCBI taxonomy): domain Eukaryota; kingdom Viridiplantae; phylum Streptophyta; class Magnoliopsida; order Santalales; family Viscaceae; genus Viscum; species Viscum album. Next base: position 744,126,638 of record OY728129.1, on the reverse strand, counting down.
CTGTAATAGTGTTGAGAAATTATGATGTAATCTTAGGTATGAAATGGTTATCTACTTTTAATTCCCATATATTCCATTTTAGGAAGAGGATGTGATGTGTCCACAATAATGGGATGTGGTTTTCCTTTGTGGAGTAAAAGGTAAAAAAGGTATATCATGATAGACTAATGCATAGAAGGGCATAGTATATTACTCATTATTTTACTAGAATAACCCTTGTTGTAGTGAATTATTTGAGTGTTCATTTTTTCTACAGTGGTGGAAGAGTGTGAGGAAATCCTTATGGAGGATGTTTTAGTATTACCACCCCACTAAGAGATATACTTCTGCATTGATCTAAACCCCATGAAAGACTCAAAATCTATGCCAAAATAAGCAATGGATATCATAGATATTTGTGAGTTGAAGGTGTAGTTTGAGGACTTCTAGATGATGGTCTTTTGTGAGGCCTAGTGTTTCACCATAGGAAGCCCTAGTGTTTTTCTACTAGAAGGTGGATGGAATCTTAAGGTGTGTATGGGTTACCATAACCTAAATCAGGTGACTGTGAATAATAATTATTTACTACCGAGGATATTTGAAGTCTTTATTCAAATGAGAGAGGTATGATGGTTATCAAAGATTGACCTCATATCAGGATATCTCTAGTTATGAGTACTACATGAGGATATACCAATGATGACTTTATGGTTTCATTATATTAAATATGATTACTTGGTGATGTATTTTGGCTTGATAAAATCCACATAAGTATTTATGGGACTCATGAACCATATATTTTAGCCATTATTATACTGGTTTGTGGCTATACACATCAAGTATATCCATGTTTACTTGACGTTTGAGGAGTATAACATGAGAAACTTTAAGAATGTAACCCAAGATCACATTATTTACAGAGAGATATTAAAGATTGAGTTTTGGATTTAGGATGTTTGCTTTTTGGGTAATGTTATCTCAGTGGAAGATGTATTATTTTACCTAAAAAAGGTCGAGGTAGTGTTAAATTGGGATCCATTTAAGTTAATGAAAAAGGAGATATATTATTTGGGTTGGCTAGGTATTATTATAGATTCATACATAATTTATATATTATATTATATCTCTTGATAAAATTGACCAGAAAGGGGAATCCATTCATTTAAAGATAGAGGAACCAATAGGATTTCCTTAAGCTGAGGCATAGATTGACTATCACTCCCATCATGAGAATTATAAAGGAGGGTGTCAAGTACATAGTGTCATGTGATGAATCAAGGATCGAGCTATGTTGTGTTCCGATGTAGAGGTAGGTGGTGATTGCCTATGGTTTAGATGAGTTGAGACCACATGAGATGATCTATATGACCCATGATCCTGAGCTTATAGTGGTATTCTTTTCACTAAATATGTGGTGGAAAAACATTTTGGATGAGATATTTATGATATATTCGCACCATAGGAGTCTCAAGTATATCTTCTCTCAAAAGGATATTAACATGATAGAGATGCACTGGATAGATTTCCTCTAGGATTATGACTGGGGAATCATTTTTACTCCTAAAAAGTAGAAAATAATAGTATATTCTCTCAGTAGGAGACATTGTTCTTAGTTTCTGAGTGATTTGTCAGACCAATTAGAATTATTACATTTATCCTTTATGTATGGGGATGGATCATCATACCTCCAGTCGATGGTTGTCTCCTATATTCTTTTACAATTATTTTGGGAGGAAAATATTGGGGATACTGACTTTGAGCCCCTAAATACACAAATATCGACTAGAAATACCGACGATGGACTTTCTAAAGGTGGGTAACATGTCGTGTCATTAAAAGGATGAACAATGGGACTTGTGACATTATGATATTTAGTTCTAAGGGGATTTCATTCATACCAATTAGAGGTACATCCTGGCATGGAGAAGATGTACCTAGACCACTGACATCAGTTTTGTTGGCCAGAGACGAAGAAGTAAGTTTCAGAGTTTGTCGCATGATGAATTACTTATTAATAAGTGAAGGATGAGAATCATGTTCTATCAGGATTAACTAAGCCCTTTAGGTCCTAAAAATGGTGTGGTATGTGATGTATATGGATTTAATAACTAGGTTACCACATATTTCTGAAGGACATGATACCATCTAGGTGATCGTAGACCAACTCACCATGTGGGACCACTTATTATCTATTAAATAGCACAACTAAATAGATATATTGGGACTCCTCTACATGTAAGAGATAGTTCAATTCCAAGTAGTTCCATCAATGATTGTTTCTGACCCTGATGCTCACATTAAATCTCACTTATAGAATGTATTTCAAGAATACTTTGGGACCTAGTTATGATTGAGTACACATTTTATCCCCTAGAATAATGGGAAGACTAATTAGACCATTTAGGACTTGGAGGACATGTTGTAGGCTTTCATTTTGTATTTTAATAGAAGTTGGGAGGATCATCTACCCCAGGTGGAGTTATGATACAACAATAGATTACCTTACACTTTTAGTATGGGACCATTTCAAGGATTTTTACTGACCTAGGAGAGTTATAGATTATTGGAATAGTGTTGGTGTGATCCAATATAGAAAATATGAAGATCATATAGCAGTGGATGTGGATAACAAAGAACCATTATAAGTCCTATAAAGACCAATAATAGAGGCCTTAGGATTTTAAGGAGGGAAACCATTTTCCTGAGGGTCTTACCTCATTATGGATTACAATGATTTGGTAGGGCCGGTAATACTTATATGATATTTAGATACCCTTTCTAGATAAAATGTATATTTGAAGAGGTGGCTAACCAATTAGCTCTACAACCATATTTATACCAGGTACATGATAGCTTCTAATGTCGCATCTAAGGATTTACATTCATGACACCTCGTGTGTTATCGAATAAGGAGAGATATAAATCAATTATGGAGCTACCCTTATTGAGTACCTGATAGATATAAATAATTTGTAGGAGGGGATTCTCAATGGATGAGTTATTTCTTTAGTTCATGTTTGGTAGAAGCATGTGAATCTTTAGGAGAATAAATAAAATAAATAAAATGAATTATTTATCTTATTTAATGTGATGAAGTGATTTTATACCTCTCCATTTAAACATTATTTTTCCCAATTTTAATGTTTTTTCACATAACCCTAATAATTGAGAGAGTGCGTTGAAGATAGATCCATGGCGAGCAATGATGACATGTTAAGGATCATCTATGCCAATGAAATTCCAGGGTCTCGCCAATAATATTCACATGGATTTTTTCTTCATTTGAAATAAATAAACCATGAGGAGAGACAGTTTTTATGTGGATTTATCCATGTTTCCATATCCTACATTGATCATGAATAAAACCCCCAATGGATTGATTTGTGGTTTGATTGTATTGTTTGTGTGGGTATATTTCTTCACGGATTATGGGGAGACATTTTTTATTTTATTATGGATATTTTTTCATTATAATGGAAACAAAAAAAGGCCAAACCAAAAATGTTCATGGTTTGTTTGACTTTTATGTGTTTCTTAGGTTTCTTAACCATTATTCATGAATCCATCAAAGAAGATTCATTTGACTAGTGGTTTGACAAAAATACTGAGAAATAAATCATTAGACACAATTTTATTAAAACGATAGATTGATATTGTAGATCTGGGACCAATATGATGTTGGGATCATGTGATGATGGTAATGGAGTATATTTGATTGGATTTGGGGTCACATTTTTTTTCATTATGAATCAACATAGAGGTTTGGCATTAGAGTTTTCCCAGTTGATTTTATTGGATGGAGATCAATTTTCTAGAAGTGATCAAGTTTATTTGACAAAGATCCGCGATTTCATTGAGAACTATGGATGAAATATGTGCATGGGAAGAAGATGTATAATACATGTGAAGACCTATAGGTTGAATGAAATTATAAAATATATATGGAATGAAACAGAAGAACACACACAATAAAAGGACTCTACATATGGTGTTGGGGTTCCGTATGAAGAAAAGTATATGACATGGTGTGATAGTTATCACACGGTGTATGAACCTTACCTGGTGGATTAGAATGTACCTAGGTGGGTTCACAGATATGGCCATGAGTACATGGTATTGGAAACACTATGTAGTCATACAAAAACATGGTCAAACATACAAAATTACTGTTGGGAGTACACAGGCTCTGACCTGCCATTTACTCAGACACAGACATGGGCATGGGTCATGATAAACATGTAGGACTCCGTACCAAAGAGACACATCGTATACTAGAAATGCATGTTTAAACTCCATCAAATATTTCTTAAAACCCCTTTCATCTACATAGCTGATAAGTTTCATTAGGATACGTTCCCTTGATCTTTTCCCTAAGGGTTTAATATGATGTCATGACTTATTAATAGGATGGAGATCCACATTGAAGAAATTAAATCTTAGATAGAGTTGTGGAATCCCTTCGAGAGGCATGAAGTTAGGTACTCTATCACTCTATTTTCCCTTGGTGGGGTTCCAGGTATCTTAATGGCCAACACTATGTGTGTGTTGATCCCCTAATTTGTGGGTTAATCTTGAATGTGTTTTTGGTATACCCCATAGCCTTGGGTATGATCCCAATATAAGTAACATTCTCTTGAGACTACCGGTGTGCAGTCCTTATGGTGAGAATTGATGAGAATTACATCTCAAATAGACACCATTATGGATATTGTCTCATGGAGTGTGTTCTCTTAAATGAGTTCTATGTGGAACCTTTGAGAAATTATCCTAGGATGGAATTATTTTTGTGACCTTACATTGAGACTATGTGTCCACTCTGAGTATATTTAGAAGTTCTTGTTATATATGATGTTGTCATGGACCTATAATAACATGACTATTATTCTTGATTATATATGAATAGAGGTTTATGGGGTGTCCTACTAGGTATTGTTATACTTATCATTGCATGATATTTTCCCATGTTTCATGTCTTATGTAAATTACTTACCTTTTTTCAGAGTCCTAGTGGGTCTAAGACAAAGTGGACCTTAGTGAGACCGACATACCAAGGTGTGTTCCTACTAATACATTGACAGTTTTCCACACCAACACTATGGGTTAAACATGATTTTAGTCCCTTTTTAGTGGTATTATATTTGGTAATTTTTATTCTAGTGCATGTTTTCTCACTCATGGTGGGATTTTTATATGTATTCTTAAAATTTTATCATTTGTTTACACTTCACTATTGTATGGCCTTGAAATGTGTGCGTGTCTGTACAAGTACATTAGGATAAGACCTCCCTTGTTTTTTATATTCCTACTCAGTGCTAGTCTCTAGCCCCTTCAAAATTTGAGGAGTTCTTGGGGTAGTCACGGTTCAGGCCCCATAGCATTGGGTTGTGACATCAACAATGATCCTATTCTTTTATTTTAATGATGGGAGATATGAATATAATTTAATGAGTTAAATATTAACATTACCACTCCATAAAAATAATAAAATAATTTTACATATATTTATATATTATATTTTTATAAACTATATCCTCAAATTCATCTATGATATAGTTTTTTAACATTTTAGAAGTAAGTGTTTAGACCGACCCAAACATGATCATACTATGACAATTGGATTATTATGATTTTGAAAGTTGTTTCTATTGGAATAATATAATAATTATGTAATAATAATGATATTTTTTTCATTATTTTTATGTGAAAATATCATATTAATATATTTTAATAACATATAAGGAAACTAGATGAAGAATGAGTTACATTACTTCACAACGGTGGTAGTCCATGCAATACACAGTTAACATTTTGATTCCTAATATAATGATTGTGAGACGAGTTTTATTATAATTCTTTTAATTAATAATAATAATATGTGTGTCATATTTATTTTAAAATTTAACTCTATTAATAAATGAAGATACGTGGGTATCAAAAAAAGGAATTCATCACATCGTGTCAAAATTTGTCCGCAAAACACTCAAAAGATAGTTCTTTTTCCATTATAAAATACTGAAAGGGGTGGAATAGTTATCAAAATATAATTATTTTGAGTATAAAAATAATAAAAATGTTATTATATAAGAATTAGTTATTTCTGTTTGGGAATATAAGAAAAAATATATATTTTTTGGGGAAAAAGTACCCATGTTGAGTAATTGGGAAATCCCTTAAAAGAAACCTTGGAAATGGAGGTAATATGGTAATCTATTGTATCTATAGGATTATAGGAATGGTATTGGATTACAGGGGAAGGAAAAATTATAGATGTTTTTTAGGAAACTGAATATTTTGAGTGGTCTTGAATGGGTGGTGAAAAACTTCTATTATAATGTGTGAGAAATACATTTGTGTAACTGTTACCACTTAATATAAAGGGGGAACATATTAAACTTGTCAAGTGGTTAATAAATTTAACATAATGAATTCTTTGTTTATATATGGTCTAAAATAGCACATAAATTAATTTTAATACATGTTTTTAAAACAATTTATGCATTTTGTTCTTAGAACATTTAGTTTTAGTATTTTGGGTTTCACCTTGCAAACTAAATTTTACATAAGTAATTTAATTTAATACATAAATGTAAATTAGACTTTATAAAATCATTTTCATATATGAAATATGAATAAGAAATACCTTTTTCAGAAAAAAAATTATATTTTTTTAAAAAATAAATTTTATTATTAGTTTATGTAACCCATAAATTTTGTTGGGAAAACTATATTTTTCAGTATAAAATTTATGTAAATTTGTTTATAATAAAAAGATATTTTTGTGTCATTAATGAAAATATACAATATAATTATACAAAAAATATTCATTTAAAATAAAAGACAAATAATTGTTGAATATATTGGAAAATTATACTCATGTAGGAAAACATAGGTTTTATGAATTCCCCATCCTGTTTTTCAATATATATTTATTTTATAATAAATATTTGACAATGAAATACGTTTTATATGATTTTATGTTAAAGTTAATTCTTAATAAATTCATAAGTGTAGTTTTTTAGTGAAAAATATGATTTAATTATTCAAATAAGAATGAATTATTGCAGAATAATATAAAAAATTCAATTTAGTTTAATATTGATATATAGAGACCAAAAATTTGGTTAATTTTTTAAAATTTAAAATTGTAAAATTTTTACATTTTTCTTTTGAAATAAAAATGAAAATATAATATAAACCCACTTTTATTTAAAATTGATGTTTTTAGATATTATGCGTTATTAATATTATTTCATATAAATGTATAATTAATTGAATTTTAATATATTAGAGTATATATTTTAATACTATATGTTTTTGTCACAATCATCCTTTCAATCCTAATTCATGACCATTTGGTTTATTATCATTGAAGATTTTTCAATTCAATGGTTGTTGGTCACTAGAACATACCAGTGACTCCTTGAATACACTTATAATCGAGAGGAGGGATATCAAGATCAAACACCCCTTGTTTATGGGTAATGGTTTCCTACTCCAGCATTATCTTATAGATTTAAGACATATTCCTGAATTACCTAATTGTGATGTTAATAATATGGTTACCCTTATGAAAATGGTTGATATTGAATGAAATGAAATGGAAACACACACATATATATAATAGGTTACCCAATTCCTTTAAAATGGGTAATGTTTAACACCTTGAGATTTTAAAGTGAGAACCTTGTGTTCCATAGCATATTCAACATGAAACACTAAGATTAAATAGACCATGATGTATATTATTCAAATATGACCATTATATCCTTGCATAAAAATTGGAATATACTAGTAATAATAAGTATATTATTAAATTTATATGTTTAATCATGTATAAAATAAGTTTTTTTTTTTGACAAGGAAGGCGGATCCATTAATGATGGAGATCAGCAGAAATACAGGAGCATAACCACGATGGAAAATGATTGAACCAGAGCAAGTCCTCATAGGGAGGGCCAATGCCTGCCATCTTGTGAGCGGCTTCGTTCGCTTCCCTTTTAATAAATGAGAAATTGCAGGAATTGAAGCCTTGTCTCCGCGAGTGGATACACCGGATAATGGGACCGAAAGGTTGAAGCCCGCCGTCAGTGAGATTGATGGCATTGATTACGGTGAGACAGTCGGATTCGATGTGAATGGAGTCCCAACCGCAATCTTTTGCGAAGTTTAATCCAGCAAGGATGGCGGCGGCTTCCGCGACTGAGGGCTCCCAGAGTGCATAACGTGCTTCGTATTTGGCAGCGAAAAGATTTCCCAGGTTGTCCCGGGCCAGTAAACCTAGTCCAACTGGGCCATCCTTAGGGAGAGAGGCATCCACATTGATCTTAATAATCCCTTCCGGTGGGGGGCACCAATGTTGGGGAAGAGGAGGGTGGATGGAAAGTCTTTGTTGTTCAGGGTGGTTCTGCCAAACCGCAATCCATGACAATGCCCGGTCAATCCAAAACCTGGGGGGCCTCCGGAAATGATTGAAAATAGCCTCGTTCCGCCTATTCCAGATAATCCAAGCCAAAATGCACAGGGCGCCTGCGTTAGCCGGCGAAAAGGAGGAGCACCATCGCATCAGGAGAGCTGTGAGATCTGAGGCGGGGTCCGGGAACAGCTCTAAAGTTGATCCCCAGCCATTCCAAATCTCCTGAGCCCCGGGACATTGAACAAGGGCATGGAGAGGGGATTCAGTCACAGAAGGGCAGAAAGGGCAAGAGTTGTCGTCTGAAAAGTGTCTGTAGACAAGGAGGCTCTTAGTTGGGAGGATACCAGAACACACCTGCCACCAGAAAAAGCGAACTTTAGGGGGAACATTACGCTTCCAAATTGATGTCCAGGGCCTCGCATCTCCTGCTGAAATCTGAGCAGAAAGAGCTCGCCGGTAGCCGACTTTCACTGTATACTCACCTGAGCTGTCGTTTGTCCAGTAGAGATGATCTGGCCCTGCGTCTGACACACAGGGAATACTCAGAATAAGTCTCCTGTCCCTCTCATTAAACCAGGAGTAGAGTTTTTCCAGACACCATCCCGCCCCTTGATCTTCAAAAAGACAACAGACTGTGGCATGTTCGGATCCGGGATAAACAGGGGATGACGCCTTCATGCCTGTCTGATCAACAAGCCAAGGATCGGTCCAAATCTTGACCGTAGAACCATTCCCAATCCTCCAGCCTAGCCCTTTCCTCAGTAGATTACGCCCGCCCCAAATGCTTCTCCAGAGAAAACTGGGTCGATAGCCAAGATGGGAATCCATAAAATCCTTATGTGGGAAATATTTAGCCCGGAGAACACGCGTGCATAGGGATGATGGGTTATTAATCATACGCCGACCTTGTTTAGCCAGCAAAGCATCATTAAACAGAGAAAGGTCCCGGAAGCCCATTCCGCCTTCAGATTTTGGTTGACAGAGAGCAGACCAGGCGATCCAATGGACTTTATTATTTCCGTCCTTTCGTCCCCACCAAAAGTTAGATATGCTGGATTGGATCTTTGTAAGCACCACATCAGGGAGTTTAAAAATAGACATCAAATAGCTGGGGACAGATTGAAGTGCCGCCTTGATGAGGATTTCCATGCCGGCCTTGGAGATTTTTTTAGGGGTCCAACCATGTATTTTTCTTTCAATTCGGTCCACAATAGCTGTACAGATTTCTTTCTTTGACCGTCCAACCACCGTCGGGAGCCCAAGATACTTCTGGTGCTTATCGACCCCAGGGATGCGTGCTAAAGAACAGAGATCTTCTCTTTTCGGCTGGGGAACTCCAGAGCTGAAAGAAATTTCTGATTTACTCTGATTGATCATTTGTCCTGAAGCCCGTTCATACTGTTGAATCGCCTGGCAGATTGCGGTACACTCATTAGGGGTAGCTCGAGAAAAAAGAAGGCAATCATCAGCGAAGAAGAGGTGGGATATCGGAGGGCCCTTGCGACACACTTTCGCCCCATGGATTGTGGAAAGCGAGGCTGCCCTGGAAAGGATGTTAGAAAACACATCAGCCACTAAAATGAAAAGGAAGGGTGAAAGAGGGTCTCCCTGGCGAAGCCCACGGGATGGGGAGAAGCCTCGGGTGAGCACCCCGTTGACATTAATGCTATAGGAAACTGACGAGACGCATTGCATGATCGTGGCAATCCATTTGGTGCAGAAACCCATCTTGAGCATCACATATTCGAGGAAGTTCCATTCCACTCTATCATAGGCCTTAGCCATATCCAATTTCCACGCCATGATCCCTCTCTTCGCTCGTGTACGCGTTTTCATGGAGTGGAAAATTTCATGAGCAATAATGGCATTATCAGTGATTAATCTTTTTGCCACAAAAGCGCTTTGGTTCTCTGAAATGACGTCGGGTAGCCAAGGCCGCAACCGATTCGCCAGGATCTTCGAGAAGATCTTATACGAGACATTGCACAGACTGATCGGTCGAAAGTCCGCGACCCCTTGCGGATTTTTCATCTTGGGAATGAGAGTAAGAATAGTTTCATTAAGAGAGGACAGGTCTGTTTTCCCTGCCCAAATATCCCGCATTAAATTGCAAATGTCTGGACCGATGATGTGCCAGTAATTCTTGAAAAAGAGGGCGTGGAAGCCATCTGGTCCCGGGGCTTTCGTAGAGTGGATTTGCTTTAAGGCCTTGAGAGTCTCATCATTCGTCACATCATTAGAAAGTTGTCTGTTCATATCGTCAGAAATCACAGGTTTGATGCAGTCCTCAATCTCGGGAGAAATGTAAGAATGGCCTGCCGAGAAGAGTTTCTGAAAATGGCTCAGGAAAGCTTCTTGGATTCCCCCTGTGTCTGACACTTTACTACCATCTGAATTAAGAATGCCAGAAATAAAGTTTTTCCGGCGTCTTGCTGAAGCCTTCTGGTGGAAATAACAGGTATTAGCATCCCCTTCTGCTATATGAATATCACGTGCTCGCATAGCCCAAAAACCTTCCTTATTGCGCAGGGCAACATCCAACTCTCGTTGGGTTTCACTAATTTTGGAGAGAATGCTGCGAGACGGGGGTTTGCTAAGAAGATAGCCAATCTTCCTTTCAAGGAAATTGCATTGCCGGTCCGGATGACGGAATTTAGAGTAGCTCCAAGTCTTCAGATCAGATGCAACTCGGAGAAGGTTGGATCTCGGATCCGTTTGCCCCGTCTTCCAGCCTGAACGGATAACCGCCTCGCACTCGGGATCCTTTGACCAGAAGCTTTCGAATCTGAATGGTTTCCTGGGACTAGTAACGTGCTCATTATGGGTACAGTTAATGACAATTGGGCAGTGATCCGAGCAGTTGAACGAGAGATGTCTGATATGGTACGTTTTGAAGAGGCTCATCCAGTCCATTGAGCCAAAGAATCGATCCAGACGTTCAGCGATTCGAGTTCCATCATATCTGCCTCGGAACCATGTAAAGGGATAACCCGTGTAACCCAGGTCCATCAGCTCTGCCTTAAGGATCGCATCATTAAACTCAGACATAGACGTGGAGGAGCGCATAGCTCCACCAATTTTTTCCTTCTGGAAAAGGATCTCGTTGAAGTCCCCTCCAAACAGAATGGGGCTTGGCAGATCACGACGAAGTTTGCAAAGAAGATCCCAAGATTTCCACTTTTCAGACTGGGAGGGCCAGCCATAGAAGCCCACAAACGTCCAGGTGGGGTTGTGGGGATCGCCAATGGAAGCAGCTACATGGCGCTGGGAAAAAGACAGGAGCCTAACATCGATATTATCCTTCCAGAGCAGACACAATCCCCCTGAGTGACCCTGTCGGGGGACCGGGAAACAACCCTGGAATCCGCACTTTAGGGCAATATTTGTGATGTCCTTGTTATCCAATATGGTTTCGGACAGGAAAACCAGATCAGGGAGACTTTGAGCGCAATAGCGCCGGAACATACGAACCGTTCGTGGGTTGCCAAGCCCACGGCAGTTCCAGCATAAAGCGATCATTGCTCTAGGCGGGGTCGGGCCTGACCCGCCTCCGCCTTTGTCTCTTGTGGGGTAAATGACGAACCTGATGCTTTCCTCCTTTTGGGGAGACTGGTGTACATACCACTGGGCTCGCTTTTCCGTTTCAGATCTCCTGGTTTGGGGTTCCCTGGACAATCGCCTTTACCACCGCCACGTGCCCTTCTCCAGGTTCCACGAGTAACATGTCCTGAAGGTGAAGCTTCAGTCATCCCAGAATCGGCTTGGAGAAGGGCATCCGTTGGGAACTGATTTGGACTCTGCTCAGCTTCAGGCGGATCCAAGGAAACATGTTTCTGCCTCGGAAGTTTCTCTGGAGGTTCTTTTGGTTTTGGTAGCGGCCCAGTTGAGGTGATGAACGTTAAATTCGGTGCTGTAAAAGCGAAGTCAGCTTTTGTGATACCCTGAGTCAGGTAACTGTCTTGCCGAGCCCCATCATTACATCGAACGATAATCTCTTGGGAGGCGTTTCCATTTCCCCTGAGCTCAGCCGGGGATTCTTTAGGGAAGACAGGTGGTCCCATCCTTATGATAGGAGGTTGTTCAGATTCTGGTCACCTTAGATGGGCTGCAATCAGACGGTCCCGATCAATTTGTTTCTCCGCCTCAGGGATATATGCCTCTCTGTGTGTTTTGGCCCGGAGCCACGGACCGTATTGAAAGGTAATATTTTCGGTGGAATTCTCTGGCCTTGCCCCACATGCTTTCTCCAGGTGGCCGATACGTCCGCAAAGGAAGCAGAAGATTGGTAGTTTTTCGAATTCGAACGAGATCCAGGTGTTGGAATCATCAATTTTTAGGAACATACCTCGCATTAAGGGTTCAGACACGTCGATCTCAGACTTTATTCGAACCCAGGGGCCCCATTGTATTGGGTCCGAGCAATCCCATTCTAGGAAAATGCTGATCCGGTCTCCAATTTCTTTCATCACCTGTGTTGATCTCCCATGGAACGGAATTCCTCTGATTCTTATCCAGAACGGGGATCGGGTAAGTGTGCAATTCTGAATCTCGTCACCCCCTTTAAATTCCTCCATCAGGATGAGATGATTGTCAAAGGACCAAGGTCGTCCTCTGAGAACTTTATCTTTGTCTTTATCGCTGAAGAATTCAAACACGAGGAGTTTATTCTCAATTTCCCGAATGGCTACTCCAGCTTCCAATTTCCAGAGATTTTGAAGAGTGGTCCTGAGGGCCTTTAGATTAAAAGGTGCCTCGGTCACCAGTTTTCCGACCACTAATAAAGCCATTCGTTTTGTCAAAGTGTTATCTTCATTTCTACGGGTTGCAAGTGGCTCTTTTTCTTTGTCTGTCAACGTGAGGTTCTTCCATTGGTTCACCAACTCCGTCTCCATGTAAAAGCCTCGAAATCACCTAGGGAGGGGTCGACCAAACTGGGGTAACACCGGCAAGTCCCCGCGCGCAGGTCCCCTCACGCAACCAGCCCTGCGCAATGAAATCCAGCCCTGCGCAAGTCCCCGCGCGCAAGTCCCCTCACACCGGCAAGACTCCTCACACCGCGCGCAAGACCCCTCACACCGGCAGGACCCCGCGCTCCAGTCCCCTAATTTTGTAAAGTATGTAAATATACTAATAAATTAAATTAACAAAAATTGGTGAAGTATTTTAATGAAATTTATTTATTAAAAATTTGTTTTAATTTATATAATATTTTTTTATACATGTTCTAAGAATAAATCTTCTCTTATGCTTAAAATTTTATTTTTCAAAAAAATAGGGTTCGTTACATTTTTCAAACATATAATAGATTTATTTTATTAAAATGAACTTTTTTTAAATAAACATTTATAAATTATCTTAAAGATATTTTTTCAATAATTTTAAAAAAATATTATTTTTTATGAATAGTACGAAATATAGATTTCTATTAAAGAGTACATTTTATTTTAAATCACTTACTAAGATACATTTTGTTTTATAATTATTTTTAAAGAAGAATTATAACATTTATATATTTGTTAGTCTATTTTTTATTAAAATAAAATTAATGTTGAATTTGATATATAAAAAAAATTTGTTTTATAAAAAGATTCTTTATTAGGTCGCATTATCATTATGCTTGGTGGTTTAATTGTAAATTAAATTCAACCAATTCTATGAATTGAATTTGAAAAAATGGATTCCATATTTAGAATGATAATAATTAATATTATATAATAGGGTATGTAAAAACCTAGTTTTTCCATGTGGTATGAGTCATTTCAAATTTAGTAAAACCCACATCGAGTTTTTCTTTATGGTTTAGACACGGAGACCACACCTTTAAGATGGGTATTCAGTTATATTTTTGTAAGGTATAAATGTAACACCCCGAGATTTTATGAAAAATATTCTTTTTAATTTCATTAATGTCATGTGTTATATGCTACACAAAAAGGATCTTGCAAAACATGCATCCCTGACTTGGATTTCATTACACACAAGCGCGACCTTCCACGATAGCGTGTGTTGTACGCAATACCGAGTTTCGCTAAATAATGATATGTTATATAAACTAGCCGTTATGAATCGTAATACCCACTTTTTGAAATTTTATAAATTTTATCTTTAAAAATGGACTTCATTTTTGCATTCAGAGTATTGAAATTAGCCTACGGTGATTTTTTTGTATTTTTCTGAAAACGTTCAATTTTTGATGAATAGTGAAAACACTGGGTTACTATTCAAAAACAGACTTTTTATTTAAATAATTATTTATTTTATTTAAATTTATTTTAGGTAAAAATAGATACATAATACCTATATAAGTTTAATTTAATTTATTGGAGTCATTTTATAATAATTTTAGATAAAAAAAAATTATTGAACTTTTCACCGTGTTTTACCCACCTCCTAGGAGAATTTGCAAATTTACATAAAACTTAATTGTTACGCTTCTGTGAATGGAATTTAAAAAATATGAGAGACATGGTTGATGTTAGTAAGTAAAATGTGGTTCAATGAGATAAAAATAATATTTGGTGAATAGTAACTTTTTACTTTTATTTACCACGGTAAAAAGTAAATAGAGTAATTAAGGGTAAAAATGATATTATTATTACCCTAACACGTGTCCTAATTCTATTTGATAAGTTTAATTCGACCAAAAGAAACCTTAGGAGTAATATATGACCATTTAGGTCCACTTGGATAAGATTAGGACACTTAATATTATTTTATTTAAAAAGGAGTTAAAATTGGTAAAACAAAGTTTAGTAACTAAACATTTTTTAATATAGGGTTATACATAAGATAAATTCGACTATAAATATTCATTAGAAATATAAAAATAATTCCAACATAATGGTGTTTTATTTATAATTTTTATACATTAAATAATTTAATTTATTTATGACACAATGATGATGCAATAATTATCTTATTAATGAAATATTGACATAATTGATGTTATAAATACCCAAATAAACTTAATTTGAGACTTTTTATAAATTAAACTAATTTTATAGGTTAATATGACATGTTAGTATTGAGTTAATTAACTTTATTCGAACTAATAAGGTTTTTATGATTTTCACAAAAATCAATTAACAAATAGTGTCAAAATTGACATAAAATAGTTTTTAAAAATATATTATATTATTAATTGTTATTTTATTTTAAAAACTCTAAGGTTCGGCCAAATGACTTATATAGGTATATATTTATTAATAATGAACCACTTGGGGTTCTTTTTTCTTTTTCTAGTAATTTTATTAATCATATAGTGTAAGAAAACAAGAAGACACGATAAAAGTTAAATTATTTATCTTAGAGTTAAATCTACATGATAAGGTTAAAATAGTAACATAAACTTGTCCAAATTCTATTTGATGAGAGTCTTTTGACCCATCCCCACCTTAGATTCTAAATAAATCAATTTGGAGCTATTAAAAACCCAATATTTCTTTATAATAAAATAATATTTTGAGTTTTTCCAAAGGTGCCCCACTCCTCCCTTATAAAAGGACACCTCCTCCCTCTTCTCCTCACACCACTTTGAGCTTTAAATCTCGGCCAACCCCTGCCACTTTATCTTCTCCACTTCCCTAGAAACATCTTAGTGGTCCTGGTCTACTTAAAAGACCAATCTTAGTTCCCTAAGAGGAGGTTTCAAAGATGCGTATCGAAGAAGAGGTAATATCTGTTACCGATTCTTTCAAATTTATTTCTTCTTATACCTCATCTACATTAGTTGTTTCATTATATTGTAATAACATAAGTATCACTAATATAATTATATGTTATTATAAATATTAAACAAAACCATTTCACCTTCTATCCATCCTACAGAAAATGAAATCAACGCACGTGCGTACGTACGGAATACCGTCTCCACATTGTGGTGTAATCTGTTTTTCCACTAACACCTTACATGGATGGGTATAATGGTGTAAATAATAACTATATATGGTTATTATAACATCATAGTGATTTTTATGTATTATACCATCCACTCCAATTCTATTCAATAATTATGGGAAAGATATCATCGCTCGTGCGTACGTACGGACTACTGTCTCCACGACGCGATGAGATTCATTATCCATGTTAACCATACATGAATGATCATAAAGTTTATATAATGAATAATAATGAAATATATGAAATACTAATGCTACTAGAGTTATATATATATATGTCATCTATTTAGTTTCATTCAATTCAATAAAGAAACGAAAACAGCGTTCATGCGTACGTACGACCTACCATCTCCATGAACGGTGTATTTCTTTCCTTTTATAGATCTATAATATATATGTATATTATGAATATATATTATATATAAATAATTTTTTACATTCTGGAATTATGTAAATCAGGATATAAGTAATAATATCAAGAACTAAAAGTCGAAACAAATATGATACATGAAATGATTTTACCCAAAACGTTGCTTTAACATGGAATTTACAAAAGAACGGGTAATATAAAGTCATAAGTGAAACATATATGATATCATAACAATGAATATTATTATTTCATAAGTCATCTACATTATTTAAACCATTATAAAGGATGTTCATATCTATACGAAGCATATCGGACCTAAGGTAAGGGATAATTGTTCAAATCTCATTTTTATCCGAGATTTCTTATTCGTAAGTATTTACTGGGGTTATTTATATCATCCATGTCCATGTTTTATCAAAGTTTTTCATGTATTTTTAAAGTCCTTTTTACCAATTTTTTCTTTTAATACATGGTATGTATGTAATCTTTCTTTTTTTACGTTACAAGGTACTTTTTGACTTTTCTGAAAAAAGTACGAGGAGAATGTTTTTTACTTATACAACATGAAAGGATTTTTATGGTTTTATAAAGCCTTATTTTCATGAAGATTCCTCCAAAGGATTTCATGACTATTTTCACAAAAATCTTATTCATTTAAAATTGAATGATGTTTTGTGAAAAGAAATTGATTTTGAAGAAGAAAGGATATTTTCCTCAAAAATTCATTTCAAGTGTTTTTTCAAACCCATTTTCCATATAAGATGACATTATTTCATATGTGTATGTTTCAAGTGTAATGTCTCTATGATTTACATGATTTCAATTTTCTTATGATGAAATGATATCCATTTTTCTATATGGATTAAGTTATGATGGGGTGATGTTTGTGAAACCCATTTTTATTCTTTGGGTAATGCAAATGATTTATATTTATGTTGTGGAACAAGTAAGAATGATTTCATTATGAGATGGGTGGGACCTATATCTCCCTCCAATACATTAGGTAAAGTTTTATATCTCACGATATGTACATGGCTAGAATGGTAAGTTATTCTGGTTAAGTGATATAGGATTGGAATGCGGAGTGAACTTGATTCAGAAAGGGACTTTCTCCACTAAGATGGTCTTGGCAGCAATGCCTTGGCTACTATGGAAATCATAACATGTGCTGAATGGATTCCACAATTAAATGTTTTATTCCCATTATATTTTATCATGGTTGATGTTCCATTATGATATATGTCTTACATACTTCCACGATTTATGTCTTTGCTCATGATTTTTATGTTTAAATTTCATGTTCATGTTTTTGCTTTCAAATGTTTATGCATTGTTTTATGTTCTCTATGTTTTCCCTTACTGATCATTTGAGCTCAGCCTTTATATGTTTTCTCTTCCCCAGGATTTAAAGAAAGGTTTTAGGTAATGAAACAAAAAGGGGAAGATCGTTATGGGAGTTGTTGAAGATCTTTCACCATGATTAGAAGATAATATTCCAAGTTTCCAAAGGCACTAAACTATTATGGTCCTTGTGTGTCTATTTTTGTTATGTATTAAGTATTCCGCAAAAGTAATGTAATGTCCATGTACGTCAAGCTTCGGGGCTCTACATTTGGTATCAGAGGGACGTTTAGTCAACCTTTGGAAACTAGGATGCAAGAACTTTAGTTAGATCCCTAGAGATATTTCTAAGGTATGTCTAGGGATGCCCCTAAGGTTAAGTATAAGTATAGGTTATAGTCCTAGAACCATGGTAACGATCTTAGAATTTAACCTAAGATGTTAGATATTTATGGTACTCCCCCTTTATTATTTTGTTTTCCCTAGCATTATTTTTCCTCTCTCATCTATTCTTTTTGGGTTTTAGACGATGGATGGAACCCGAAGGAACCATGTTGATCAATGTAATAGACAATGAAATGATTGTCCTCCTGAACAAACCAATTTTATGGGAGATGGAGTGAAAAATCTTATTTCTATACCTACACAAGCTATGAGTCATTCTGTACTTCCAAATGAGTAGAGAAGGGAACAACATTCTGTTGAGTCCTTCATGAGGCAATGTCCACCTTCTTTCAGTGGGTCTTCCGATCCACTTGTTGCTGAATAATGGATTAGTACCACTGAAAAGATATTTTCAGTTCTTCAATGTTCTGAACATGATAAAGTCATCTTAGCAATATATCATTTGGAAGGTGAAGCTCATCAATGGTGGAATCTTATCAAGAATACAAGTCCAAGAGATGAAATTGAGTCCATGGAATGGGACGAGTTCAAGAACTTATTTTTCAATAAGTACTTTTATCATATTTTTCAAACAAAGATGGAGAAGGAGTTTCTTGAACTAAAGCAAAAGGATGATGAATCTGTTGGTATATAGGAAGTGAATTTTACAAGGCTTGCAAGGTATGCATCTGGATTTATCATCCAACCTTAAAGTAAAGTTTATCGATTCTTTAGTGGATTAAAACCAAATCTTTGAAGGGCATCAGCTATAAGAGACTTTAGTAGCTAAGAAGAAATTGTGTGTTGTGCTATCAATGTAGAACTAGAAGTTATTGTAACATATCCATCTCATGGTTTTGACAAGAAACGAAAGATGGAGTTTAAGGAGAAACCTCATAACAATGGTGAAAAGAAGATGAATGATTCTTTATGCTCAAAGTGTGGAAAGAAGTATGGTGGAGATTGCCTCAAAGGTACTATAAAATGAATTAAGTGTGGAAAAGAAGGTCATAGAGCAGTAGATTGTCGAAGTAATGGGAAAAAGGTTTCTAATGATATGAATAGAGAAAACAGTATAGAGAACTCTCCACTAACACTTCAATGCTTCAAGTGCAAGGAAATAGGGAATTATGATAATAAATGCCCTAATCCATAAGTTAATGATGATCAACGTGAGAAACCTCTTAAAGCAAAGGATAAAGGTAAGTCTCATGTGATCACTATTTGTGATGTTGAGCATGAAAATGATGTTGTGTAATGATTAAGTGTTTATGTAATGGGATTTAAAAATAGTATCATGGAATCTCATTTATGGTATTGTGGAATTTTAGAATATCTATGTATTGGTTTTCAATTTATTATATGGTACTGGTAACCATGAAAAAGTGATTGAAATATTTTTGGAAAGCAGATGTAATGCGCATATGGAAGGAATAAGGATAAAATAATATGATAGTAATCATGAGCTCGTGACTAAAATAAGGACAAAGTGATATCATGGTTCGAGTATATAGAAATTTTGGGATTTTCGTATGTGGAAAGAGGTAACTTTTGACAGCATTCATGTTTTCACTAAGGTTAAATTGGTATTCATTTTTCAAGATAATACATGATTAAGGTATTCAAATGATTGGAATGTGATCAACAAGATATATCGGGGATAAATGATGGAAGTCACATGCTCAGTAGATGACATTTCTAGTAATTGTTTCATTTATACTATAAGCTTGGACAAAAGTATTTTGGATAAGCCTAAAGATTTAAAATTGATTATTTTGAACATAAGTTAGTTTAAGGATAGAACTGTTTTCGATATTATCGATGGAATGTCATAATGGTGTAATTTTAGAAAAAGGACAGCCTGCAGGACAGGCGACAACTCGTCGCGTCGGACAATGCTGTCGGAATCGAACCCACAACCGAAGTACGACTGGCCTTTATCGCATACCACTGGCCTACAGGAAGTCCCTGGTTAGTAGAAACTAGTTTTATTTTATTAAGCGGTATGATAGATGAAGTATAAGTCCATGTTTGGAATCATATCTGATTAACCTCACCATAGATGGACTTATGTATATTTTTAATTTTTTCTAACCTTTTGTTTGAAACAGATGGAATGACCCATCATTCTATCACATGATCTGTTAACAATTCATGAATAACAAATTCAACTTCATTTATTTAATAGATGAAGTGGAAATTGTTCAATTCACAAAAAACAGTGAGATTGTACCAAAATCATGTAAGTATTTCTTTTAATTCATCAACTTTAGGGTAATGATCTTGAAAACCAAAAATGTTGTCCTAGTGCCCTTATATTCAATGAATCAGATGGTAACTTAGATCATCACAAATATATGGGTTTGTGATTGTTGGATTTTTCATAGCCATGTTCTCTTCCACTCTCCATCAGAACTTGATGGTTAGATTTTTCGTCCATATCCATATTTTCACTTATGTTCTCCTATGTGGAAACCCAATGATTAGTTAATTTGGGTAACCGTTACATTTCATACATTAGTTTTTAAAGTCAAGTTTTGGTATTCCTTTTTATGACATGGGTTTCTATTGAAGAAACTTTCATGTAGTAAACCATTTATAACCCCGACAAATTTCGAGGGCGGAATTCATTTTAAGGGGGTAGAATGTAACACCCCATGATTTTATGAAAAATATTCTTTTTAATTTCATTTATGTCTTCTGTTTTACGCTACACCAAAATGATCTTTCACAATACAAATTCCAAACTTGGCTTTCATTACACGCAAGCACAACCTTCCATGATAGCGTGTGTTGTACGCAATACAGAGTTCCGCTAAAAAATGATATGTTATATAAACTAGCCGTTATGAATAGTAATACCCACTTTTTGAAATTTTATAAATTTTATCTTTCAAAATGGACTTCATTTTAGGATTCAAAATATCAAAATTACCCTAGGGTGATTTTTTGGTATTTTTCTGAAAACTTTCAATTTTTGATGAATAGTGAAAACACTAGGTTACTATTCAATCCCCGACTTTTTATTTAAATAATTATTTATTTTATTTAAATTTATTTTAGGTCAAAATTGACACATAATACCTATATAAGTTCAATTTAATTCAATGGAGTCATTTTATAATAATTTTAGATATATAATAAGTTTATTGAACTTTTCACCGTCTTTTACCCACCTCCTAGAAGAATTTGAAAATTTACATAAAACTTAATTTTACCACTTCTATGAATGGAATTTCAAAAATTCGAGAGACACGGTTTATTATATTAAGTAAAATGTGGTTGAATGAGATAAAAATAATTTTTGGTGAATAGTAACTTTTAACTTTTATTTACCACGGTAAAAAGTAAATAGGGTAATTAAGGGTAAAAATGATATTATTATTACCCTAACACATGTCCTAATTATATTGGATAAGTTTAATTAGACCAAAAGAAACCTTAGAAATAAAATATGACCCTTTATGTCCACTTGGACAAGTTTAGGACACTTATTATTATTTTATTTAAAAAAGAGTTAAAATTGTTAAAATCAAAGTTTAATAACTAAAAATTTTTCAATATAGGGATATACATAAGATAAATTCGACTATAAAAATTAATTATAAAGATAAAAATATTTCCTACATAATTTTGTTTTATTTATAATTTTTACACATTAAATAATTTAATTTATTTATGACACAATGATGATGCAGTAATTATCTTATTAATGAAATATTGACATAATTGATGTTATAAATACCCAAATAAATGTAATTTGAGACTTTTTATATATTACACTAATTTTCAAGGTTAATATGACATGTTTGTATTGATTTAATTAACTTTTTTATATCTAATCAGGTTGTTATGATTTTCACAAAAATCAATTACCAAATAGTTTCAAAATTGACATAAAATAGTTTTTAAAACAAATATTATATTAATTGTTGTTTTATTCCAAAAAAATCTTGGGTTCGGGCTAATTACTTATATATGGGTATATATATTAATAATTAATCATTTGGGGTTCTTTAGGCTTGTTATAGTAAGTTTTTTAACCATATAGTGTAAGAAAACAAGAAGACGCGGTAAAAGTTAAATTATTTAACTTAGAGTTAAATCTAAATGATAAGGTAAAAATAGTAACCTAAACTTGTCAAAATTCTATTGGATGAGAGGATTTAGACCCATCCCCACCTTAGCTTCTAAATAAATCAATTATGATCTATTCAAAACTGAATATGACTTTATAATAAAATAATAGTTTGAGTTCTTCCAAAGGTGCCCCTCTCCTCCCTTATAAAAGGGAACCTTCACCCTCTCCTCCTCACACCACTTTGAGACTTAAATATCGGAAAAACGCTGAAAATTTATCTTCTCCACTTACCTAGAAACATCCTATAGGTTCTGGTCTACTTCAAAGACCAATCTTAGTGCCCTAAGAGGAGGTTTCAAAGAGGCGTATCGAAGAAGAGGTAATATTTGTTACCGATTCTTTCAACTTTATATCTTCTTCTACATCCTCTTATTTAGTTGTTTCATTATATTGTAATAACATCGGTATAACTAATATACTGATATTATATTATAAATATGAAACAAAATCATTTCACCTTCTATCCATCTTATGGAAAATTAAATCACCACGCGTGTGTACGTACAGAATACTGTCTCCACGTCGTGGTGTAATCTGCTTTTCCACCAACACCTTACATGGATGGGTATAATGGTTTAAAGAATTACTATATATGGTTATTATAACATCATACTGATTTTTATATATTATACCATCCAATCCAATTCTATTCAATAATTATGGGAATGATGTCATCGCTCGTGCGTACGTACGGACTACCGTCTCCACGACGCAATGAGATTCATTCTCTATGTTAACCATACATGAATGATCACAATGTTTATATAATGAATAATAATGAATAATAATGAAATATATGAAATAATAATGCTACTATATTTATATATATATATATGTTTGTCATCTATTTAGTTTCATTCAATTCAATAAAGAAACGAAAACAACGTTCATGCGTATGTACGACCTACCGTCTCCATGAACGGTGTATTTCTTTCCTTTTATCACTATATAATATATATATATATGTAAATTATGAATATATATTATATATAAATCATGTTTTAAATTCTGTAATTATGTAAATCATGATATAAGTAATAATATCAAGAACGACAAGTCGAAAAATATACGATAAATGAAATGATTTTACCCAAAATGCTGCTTTAACATGGAATTTACAAAAGAACGGGTAATATAAAGTCATAAGTGAAACATATATTATATCATAACAATGAATATGATTATGTAATAAGTCAATGACATTATTTAAATCATTATACAGGAGATTCGGATCCATACGAAGCATATCAGACCTAAGGTAAGGGATAATTTTGCAAATCTCATTTTTATCCGAGATTGCTTATTCGTAAGTATTTACTGAGATTATTTATATCATCCATGTCCATGTTTTATAAAAGTTTTTTCATGTATTTTTAATGTCCTTTTTACCCATTTTGTCTTTTACTATATGGTATTTCAGGAATCTTTTTTTTATGTTACGAGGTACTTTTTTACTTTTCCGACAAAAGTATGAGGAGAATGTTTTTTTACTTATACGGCATGAAAGGATTTTTACGGTTTTATAAAGCCTTATTTTCATGAAGATTCCTCCAAAATATTTCATGACTATTTTCAACAAAATCTTTTTCTTTTAAAATTTCATGATGTTTTGTGAAAAGAAATTGATTTTGAAGAAGAAATTATATTTTCCTCAAGAATTCATTTCAAGTGTTTTTTCAATACCATTTTCCATCTAAGATGACATTATTTCATATGTGTATGTTTCAAGTGTAATTTCTCTATTATTGACATGGTTTCACTTTTCTTATGATGAAATGATATCCAGTTTTTTATATGGATTATGTTATGATCGGATGATGTTTATGAAACCCATTTTTATTCTTTGGGTTATGATGAATGATTTATGTTTATGTTGTGGCACAAGTAAGAATGATTTCATTATGAGATGGGTGGGACCTATATCTCCCTCCAATGCATTGTGTAAAGATTTATATCTCATGAGATAGATATGGATGGAATGGTATGTTTTTCCAGTTCAATGATACAGGACTGGAACGAGGAGTGAAGTCGATTCAGAAAGAGACTTTATCCACTAAGATGGTCTTGGCAGGAGTGCCTTGGATACTATGGAAATCATAACATGTGCTGAATGGTTTCCACAATTACATTTTTTATTCCCAATATATTTTATCATGGTTGATGTTCCATATATGCCTTACTTACTTCCATGATTTATGTCTTTGCTCAAGATTTTGATATTTAAATTTCATGTCAAAGTTTTTGCATTCAAATGTTTATGGATTGTTTTATGTTCTCTATGTTTGCCCTTACTGAGCATTTGAGCTCACCCTTTATATGTTTTATCTTACCCAGGATTTAAAGAAAGGTTTCAGGTAAGGAAAAAAAGGGTGAAGATTGTTATCTGAGTTGTTGAAGATCTTTCACCACGATTAGAAGATAATATTCTGAGTTTCCAAAGACACTAAACTATTAAGGTCCTTGTGTGTCTGTTTTTGTTATGTATTAAGTATTCTGAAAAAGTAATGTAATGTCCATGTACGTCAAGCTTTAGGCCTCTATAATAAATGGGGTTTTAACTATGCTAAAAAAATACACATAGTGAATTTTTAATTCATGATGTGTATTCATATTTCTAGATCCTATGACTTGAGGAGTTCATGATGTGAATTCCAAAATCGCGATGTGAATTTGTTGGGCCAGATCCCAGAACCAAGAATTACATGACATGTAAAAATTTACATGTTATGTAAATGTATATATTTTTATGGGGAAGAAAAAAACCATTTTCTTTTTCCTCACTATATCCCCTCTCTTTCTCTCTCTCAAAACTATATCTACTATGAGTTCCTTCTGTGGACTAAATCAAAACTTTGATCCCATTACTCTATCTGGACTTTGATTGAGTTGTCATCTATCGCTTTGGATACATATCAGTCAGATATTCAATATTTTTACTCATTTTCATTCTTTGTCTCACCATCTATGAAGTTATTTTGGTGCAATATAATATACCCTATTTATATCAAATTTTCATATTTCTCTATTTTCCCCCAATATGGACAAAATTATTGGATGAAATTGGACATGGAGGGTACTATAGGGTTAAAGTACTTGTTTTAGAAATCCCCCTCATATTATCACTATTTATAAATTTTCATCATTGTGTGCACACTAGTTTCACTAGGATTTGATCCTAAAATTAATCTACTTTAAATTCACTAATCAAAATTAAAAGCAAAGGCCATAGTGTGACCTATAATATCATCAGAGGCCAAAAAATCAAAAATGACCACTAATTTGGAGAGAGTTTCCTATTATTGGTGTAGTAAATTCAGGGTTCTCCTAGACCTACACTAAGGGTAAAAACCATGTTTCCCTCAAATTGGAATTTTTTTGAATTATTCAACCTATTATATTTGATATATTTTCACTATTGGGTGATGTACATGAATTTTGGTATTTTTTTCCTTTATAGAAATTCAAAAAAGGCCTATTACATAATGAATAATTACTATATACATCATAATAGGCACCTAGGGATTCTTATTCCATGAATTTTTTAGTCCGTGTCAGTTCATTTCATTTCATACAATGCATGTGTTACCTATGATTATTGAGTATGCCTTTGTTGTGATATATGCCTTTTCCACTGTCATATTTTATAGGAAAAGGAAATTGGTTGTTTAAAATTTTAGCATCAACATAAAATCTTTTTTTCCCATATTTCTTTATTGGTGGTGTCTTAAATAACCTATTTAGATTCATTTCAGCTATATAACCCTGGTTTCATGAGCTGATCGTGAGTTGTAGTTATATGAGTACAAATGGTAATTTATAAAGAGTATGATCTACTATTAATTAGAAAGAATAATTAATCAAATCAGTCCATCATATTGTTTTACATTTTACATTATGAAACTGAATTTAAGGGGACCTGTTTCAATTACATTGCTTCAAATCTTAGCTTTTAATGTGTATGGGCCTTTATAAACTGGGGATGATAATATATTTATTGAACCCAATATTATTGATATATGAACACAAATACATAAAAAGAAATTTTTGAATTATAAATAATTTTTTTGAGTAAATAGGAATGGTATGTGAAGGTTACAAATTTTTTCCTTCCATAACATTAAATTCACTCCTCTCATGTATTTGAAACTCTACTATTAAAAATTCCAGGACATACCCATTCTATGACCTTAGAACCTTGTAGTTGGGATTAATTTCTTGGGTAGTGAGACCCTATACTTATCTAGCTTCGGTAAGTGGGTGTTTATTATTGAGACTTGAATATTTTCTGATTTGTATTGGGATCTCTCTCAATTGTTTTATTGAATCTTTTTTTTAGTAATGTACTTTAGATTTTTAGAGATATACCACCATGGTTTCCCCAAGTAATGTTCAGGGAGGGTCATGATGATCATGCTCTTGAGATTGTATTTCATGATCTACCAGTATTACCTACATAAGTGACACCTATTAAACATCCTCCTATTCCTAAACTAGGAACTCATGTTCATCAAGATAGAGTTTCCTATAATTCCCTGACTATGGAATCCCAAATCCAATGCCTTACTTTATTATATTTCCATGATTACAAGTAATCAAATCCCAAATTACTGATCATTTTTTCAAATATGGAAATCCATATTACATATATTATACCCATATTACACCAGGAAATGGAAAATAAAACATGATACATAATAAAATGAAATGAAAAACATCCTTGAAATCTTATTCAAAGATTTATTCTTAATTACCTAGAGAAAGGTAAAAAAATATGGGTGAGCTAAAATGATTAGTAAGAGTTAAGTATTGTACAAGATATCATGAATTAATAATGAATAATCAATATATAATCGTAAATAAATGAACAAAGATTCCATTTAAATAATAGGATAAGGTATAATCAATATGGAAAGTAAATTAACTGAACACAGATTTCATTTAAACAATTAACTAAGAATGAAAATTAATATATAAATAATGTCAAAGAAAAAAATCATGGTTAATAATAATAAATCAATTATCAATAATTTAAATTCTTAGTTATTGGACGCCATGTTTATCAAGAACATGATACCTTTACGATAAATATTAATCCTCAAGATAGTTTAAAACATTGAAGGTTAAAACCAATATAATTTGGCCAACTAATTTGTCTCATCAGACTATTGATGCATCAAGGTGATTACGTTAATTAGTCCTCAACCTCTGTAGTGAATTTACCAATCATTCCCCATATATATAATATATTTTTTAACTTATAAATAATGTAATTTATAAAATAACTTTATTGATTAAATGATATAGATTGATCAATAATTCCTCAATTGATTGAATATCTTTTAAAGAATACAACACATGTAGAAATGGTATAATGTTTACGAAATAATAATATGAATAATATATGATATGTATATATAATATATAGGTAATTTAAAATGATAAATGATCACAATAGAGTGATTGTTTTAAGATATTTTTAAAAATCACAAAATAAAGTTACATAGCCAAGACAAATTTTACAACTACGTAATTTAAATTCAAAACCCCTTAGGTGACATAGGTACAAGTGAAACTTATAGTACCATGAAGTTTGAGTTAATTATGATATTATATAAAACATTGGAAATATATACACTATATTAATGTTAATTGATGCATAATAACAAATATTTATCAATGGAATGTAAATTGAGATGAAATCACTTACCATTTGAATCATTTTACTTTTGTGGTATTTATCCTTATATATAGTGTATTAATTAATTTAAATAACTTATACCAAAACCATAATCATATTTTTAATATCATTTATTTTCTTATTATAAAATTTTATTACCCCTTTTTTATTAAAATTTTATTATTTTCACTATTTTGTGTTTTAATTGACTGGTTGTTTGAGTATGTGTTGACTACTTATTTTTGTTCTTATTATATAGATAAATATTTAATCATATCCAGAATTTAAAATATAATTTAATTATTATATAATTTTATTATATAAGTGTTTTTATCAATCCATAATGTTTGGATATAGTAAATTAAACACACCATCCATGGAGATGGTAGGCCATACAAATTCATGAACACTACTTCCATAACTTTTTCGTATTTAAAAATTAAGGGATATATATATATATTATAATAATAGTATATTATTTATGTCACATATGTAAAATATTTTTATTAAATCAATCCTTAATGAATTAAATGTATAGAATGAATGAATCACATTATTTTAAGGAGGCGGCAGTCCACATATCCACAAACGAAGTTATCGTATTCCCACAAAATGGAATGCATAAAAGTATTTTTTATATTAAAATTATATATTCATAAATACATTAAAAATATAATAAATATATATATATATATTATAATAAATACTATTCTATAATTATCCCCAACTTTTAAAGGTGGTAATGGAACAAAGAACAACATCAATTTGTGAGGTGATTATATGTCGTACACAGGAACTATTATTTAATATCCAATTTGATGGAAGTCTATGTAGGTGTAGGTAATACCATTAGAATAAAAAAACTCAGTATATTGAGGATAAATAATTTATTATTTAATAAATTTATATGATGAACTGATGTGGTGGACAATGGAATGAAACAAAAGTGATTTTTGATGAATGTTACCTCTTATTCAGGAAACTCCTTTCAGTTTGTACGAAAATACTTCTTTGATTTTCTCTATTTCCAAAGTTAGGCCACAAGGATGAGGGGAGGTAATTTTTTTTCTCAATGTTTCAGGATTTGGAATACCCAAAGGGTTTTATATCTATGAATATATGGGAGGGGTGAGTTCCATTTCAACATGGAGGAGGTGTGTCATTCTTGTAAATATAAAAAGGTAAAAAATATTAAGAGGTCTCCATTATATCATACTCCACCAATAATGAACCAAAATAATGGAAATTGAGTATAAGGTCTAAATATTTAGATAAAATTGGGTTTTCTATGGGTTAGGGTCTTTTTTTCCATAAGATTATGTTTTAGTACCTAGTTGAGATTAATTTTACATTAATATATGTAATTAAGTTTAACTGCATTTATGAATATTTTTTGTTAGAAACTATGTTTAAATTAATATAAATTATAAATTATTATGAAAACTTATATGGAATAAAATTTTCCAAATTACGATTAAAAAAAATGCCATAAATTAATTTAAATTTATTTTCATAGACAAGATGTGAAATCAGAGTTTTAAAGTTAATAAGTTCAAACGTTAGAGATGTTTTTATCTCCAATTTCAAAGTAAAATTGATTAAAATGAAATAAATTTAATTAATGGATTTATACATGATATTATTTTACTTTGAAAATAGTTTATAATATAATTTATCATTTTAAATAATGTAGATCAAAGAATACTTTTCAATTAACTTTCAATATTTTTCATTATTCATCAAAAATAAAACTTCTCAGAACAGTATAAAAAATTAACTCTAACCTAATTTTTAAATTAATATTAAAAATTTATTTTTTTTAGAAATATAATATTGAAAATTGGAAATAATTTATTTTAAAACTAATGAACCAATAAAAGGTGTGGAAATTACCTTTAAAAAATATAGGTTTTATGCATAAAATTGGGGTAATTCTTAGCCCGAATGGCACGAAGGCCTTATTTTTTATTTTTATTATGGATAATCCCCCTTTTATGGGTTTTAGGGGAACCCGTACATGACCCATAGTCATAAGGCACAAGGACAGACAAACTCATAATACAGGACCCGAAGGCCCAGAGGCATACCATTCCCAATACATGACCTGTAGGCCCAGCCCACTTGAACTGCCCCTCCCCATCTTTTTGCATCATTGATCACCTAGCTCCCCACCTTGTATTGATGATCGCCTATAATTTCCCCATACATAGTTGTATGGTGCATGGTCCTAATGGCGGCTACCATACCCCCTCATTCTTCCAATCTGGTTAGCTCTACATTTGGTGGCTTCTACTCATTTTGCTCTAATCCTATTCTTGGGCATGTTCTGTTTGAACTGGGATACTCCATGGTCTACGTGACCCGAAGGCCCTGTTTCCCGAAGAACATTGATGTCCCAAAGGCCCTGGAGACCCATAGGCACAAACTGGTGGCCCGAAGTCCCAAATTGGGTGAATAGTTTCGGCTGTTATAGTATCGAACAGTACTCCTACAGTACTTCTATAGTACTGCTATAGTACCCCGGAAATTGGCCTCCACCCAGTTTTGAACCGGGGTCTCTTAGATTCTAAGCAAAATCCTTTACCTGTAACACCCCAAGATTCCATGATACACTTCTCTTTGATTAATACAATAGCGTGTGTTGTATGCAACTTCGAGTTCTAACACACCTCGACCAATCAAAGTAGCCGTTATGAATAGTAATAACCACTTTTTGAAATTTTATAAATTTTACCTCTCAAAATGGACTTCATTTTTGGATTAGGAATATCAAAATTATCCTAGGGTGAAATTTTGGTACTTTTCGGATAACTTTAATATTTTGATGAATAGTGAAAATTACTAAATTTTAATTAAAAACAACTTTTTTAATCAAAATAATTAATTTTGATAAATTATAAATTTGAGTGGTTTTAAAGTATATTTAGAATATATATTTACCATTTAATGCAATGTTTTTCATTGAACATAATTTCACAATTAAACCAGACATAAACTTGTCTAAATCTTTTGATAGTTATTATCTCTTAAAAACACGCTTTTTGTTTTAACAACAGGAATTAATTTTAAATTAATTTATGCCACTTCTGTGTTTTGAATTCGAAAAAATGGATTCCATATTTGGAATCTGGATTTCCAAATTTTGTAAATAGGTAAATTTTATTTTTAGACATTTTGAATAATTAATTCGGTAAATATTTTATTTACCATGGTTAAAGGGTAAATCCTGTAAATAAGGGTAAAAATAATATTATAATAATAATAAATTACACTAAAACGTGTCCTAACCTTATTGGATGATACAGGTCCAACCATGGTCATATTTGGGTCGATTTTGGGACCCCATGGAGCCACTTGTAAGTGATAATGACACTTTGTATTAATTAAGTTAAAATAAATACAAAAATGACATAAGCATATATCTTTTAGAAAAAAACAATTTACATAGGGTTATGTATGTTGTAATTTTAACTATAAATATTCATTATAAAAATAAACAGATATCCTACATAATGGTATTTTATTTATAATTTTTAGACAGTTAATAATAAATATTATTTCTGACACAATAGTGATGCAGTAATTTCCTTATTAATGAAAGAATCAAATAATTGGTATTATAAATGTTATAATTAATATAATTTGAATGTTTTAATGACATAAATGAATTTTATTGCTTAATATGACGTTATAGGATTGCTTAAATGAATTGTTTTCGAATTAATAAATTTTTTATGACTTTAACAAAAATCAATTATTGAATAGTATCAAAATTGACATAAAAGAGTTTTTTTAAAAAATATTATATTATTAATTGATATTAAATTCCTAAAAATATAAGGTTCGGCCAAGAGACTTATATCATGATAGGTGTATCATTAATTTACCACTTGGGGGTCTACTGGATGTATAGAGTAAGTGTATTAACTATATAATATAAAAATACAAAGTGATATGGTAAATGTTAAACTAATTAACTAAGAGTTAAAACTAAAAGATAAGGTTAATATAGTGACCCAAACCTATCTAAAACCAATTGGTTGAGTGTTTTTAGAACTATACCCACCTTAAAATTGAAATAATGCACTTTTAATTTATTGTAAACCTAATATGAATTTATTATAAAATAATATTTCTAGCTCTTCCAAAAGTGCCCCTCACCCCACTTATAAAAAGGCACTCCCCCTTCTCACTAATTAAAACATTCAAAGCCTTTTGGATCGGACAAAACCAGCCCAAATACTCTATCAACTTCCCTCACTTCAACCTAGAGGCCTTAGTTTGATCATAAAGCCTACCTAAGGAGCCCTTTTGATCAAATCAAAAGGATTAACCCGAAGAAGAGGTAATGTTTTCACAACCCTCTTTCAAGTTATTTTCTTCTTCCACATCTTCTTTCTTTGTTATTACCATTATAAAATAATAAATCCAGTATATTATATATAATTTGATTTTATTATAAAAATGGCACATCCATATTCATTATTCTATCCATCCATTGATGACATGTCACCATACGTGCGTACGTACGACTTACTGTCTCCACGTCGTGGTGTAATTGTTATTCAAAACATTATTATTTTGATGGGTATAATAATGATTTGTAATTCATGTAAATAATAAATATAACATGATAATTATTATATATATATATATTATATATCATCCAATTATATATTATTTTAATATCAAAAGAATTTTATTGTCGCTTGTGCGTACGTACGGACTACCGTCTTCACGAACACGATAAGATTCGTTCCCCGTCGTATCCATTCATGTATAATTCTCATTTTATGATTAAAAATAATTTTTATAGACATGATATAATTATGTATATGAATAATATACATTCCATCCATAACAAATATGTCTCACATAACAAAGAATATAAATTAAAACAAATTTGTTAACACCCGAAACAACGATAATACTAAGATATTATTAACAAATCAATGTTAAAAGATCATATATTATATCATATTAATTTATATGATTATTTTATAATTTAATAACAATTATTTCACCATTATACAGGAGGTTAACCTACCCCCAACCAAGGAAAAGTACAAGGTAAGGGGTTTCTTATCTGACTTTTAATTCCATGATATTTCCATTGTTCACCACTTATTTATTGTATGTGGTGTGTGTACTGCCCATGTTTGTATTAATTGTGTAATATACTTTAATTAATGTATATTTACATAATCATTGTATGATCCTTATTTCATGGTTATATGTTTCGTAAGTTACCAAATCAATAAGGGAATTTGAAATTTCAATTTCCACTCATTCGGCTTTACACATACTTCATTGATTATTTTACTCCAAGATTATGTGTGGAATCACTATTCATTTGATTATGTCTTAATTTACACTTCCCATTCTATGGATATACTTTTTATACACATAATAACTTCATTGATAAATTCTAAAATTCATTGGTATGAACTTGATAAGAGTAATTTTAACTCAATATCTGTTTATTGAGTTAAACATCCAATTCATTGCTATTTTTTTTACAAGAATATGTGTGAATTTCCTTTGACTGATTTACACTGAATATCCAATCATATTGATTGTAGTTATATTTTTCACACATAATTATTCCATTTATTTATCATTAACCTAAGTATACGGTCTTTATAAGAAGTTTCATCTCAAATTACATTCCATTGAGACTCCTTTGTTGTTATACACTAAATCAATTTTATATGGTGTATATAATTTACTTTGACATAGTATATCATGAATCCCTTTATTCTCATGATATTAAAAAGTTTTTATTACCTCAATTATTTGTATTCAAGTGTCTCTCATTTGTTTAGAAACTCTAACTAAAATATCATTTTTAAATGTCTTGAAGATTTATTCTTCTAAATCTTTCTCATTAATGTCCACGTTTTAAAACTGGTTTTAAGGATTTATTTATATGGACATTATGGTTTTAAAATTAAAAATACTTTTAATAGTTTCAAAGTGGTATGGGACACTTTGATTCAAAAATATACTTTAAATGGCTTCCTGATAGATAGTGTGACTTCTAAATGTTTTCAAGAAAAAGGGGGATATTTCTCTCAATAGTTTGATGATTATATTAATCTATGTAAATATCCTTCATTATTCTCAATCTAGGTTATTATGATACAATAAAATCTTCCACATTGTATTGAATGAGTTATGTTTGACTGTGGATTTGCTATTTTTATACCATTCATGGTTTTGGGTTAAATTATTTACATTTACTATGCTAGTTTTAATATGAATGTTTATGTTATGTTTCAAAAATTTCATACGAGGAATGTATTTGATTTATTAAGTGATGGGTGGAGCCCGCTATAGCTCCTCGATGCATTGTAGGTCTCATGAGACAAACTAGTGTCTTGGAACAAGGTCTTGACAAAATCATATTTTTATTCTTGGCACGAGGCCTTGGCTATGTTGTTATGATAGTCTGGAATTATGCATTCCATTATTATGAAAGTGATTATTGATATTTCATGTGATTATTCTACTATTATAATATCCTTGTGAATAATTAATTGTCATTATTTCATTTTACCTTTTCCATATTATGCTGAAGTTCAAGTTTAAAAGGCTTTTGTTTTAGCTATACATTGCCGTAAATTTTTTTTGTTTATTTATTAATGTTTCCTCTATATTGTTATCCTTACTGAGCACCTGAGCTGACCCCTTTCAGTGTTTTATTTTTTCCAGGATTTGAAGAAGTAATTTATGAATGACCTGCTGGGATAGTATGTGGGGATATGATTGTGTACTACGAAGACTATGTTGTTGTAGTTTTCATTTTTTATGATGTAATGTAAGACTTATGTATATATCTAGTGTTTCAAAGGCTACTAAACTAATTGGTCTTTTGAGATTTGATCTTCCTTGTGATCATGCCAATGTTATGTAAAAATGAACCGACTCTGGGTAACTGGGGTTGGGGCGTTACAGTTGGTATCAGAGGAAGTTTAGTAAAAACCTTGGGATCTAGATTTATATAAACTCTAATTAGAGAACATAGCCCTAAAATTGACATTTAGGATTAGTATAGAATAACTTCCTATAATTTTGGTATTTTATAGATTTTGTGAGTTTTCCGAGAAATACATCCCGGTCTGGATATGAGCAGGTAGAGGAAGCTCTGGCAAAAATGTACCTAGGGGTAAAACCCGAAAACACCACTTTGAGCTAGACTCGAACAGGAACTGTTGAACGACAACGGGCCTTGTTGCACTCTTGTTTACGACACTCCCGGGGGATATGCTTAGGATAATTTACATTTTCTTTACAAAAAAAATTAAATTATGTTAATATAAGATGATAATAAATGACATTGGTTTTTCCTAAGGTGTTTCAAATTTAGAATATGGTGTAATGATATTCTCTAAATGATTTTTTGACTACTGTTACTCACACAATGATTTCTAGTTTTACTCAATGGTTGGAGTCCAAGGAATTCATAGTAACTTTGAGAATCATGTACAAGGTGGAAACGGTGGTGGAAATGAGAAACAAAATGGAATGTTGATGAGTGTAAAAGATATCATGTTCATTCCAAATCAATTTTCCAAAAATATGATCAACAAAATATATATTAACCAATTCCCAGACTCAACAAAGAAGAGAAATGTGATGAATGATAAGAGTTATACCACTGGAGACCATGGAGAAAAGAATCCTCAATTTCCATCATGTAGGAAATGTGGAAAGAGACACCCAGGAAAGTGTCTCAATGGGAAACAGAAATGTTTTACGTGTGGGAAGGAAGGATATAAAGTGAAGAATTGCCGAAAAAAATGAAGAGTACTATGGAAGAAGATAAAAATGGTCCCAAGAATCCATTTACAGTCATTTTCTGTAAATTTAGGGGACCTGGACATTACCTGAGTGAATGCCTTATTCTATAGGATATTTTCTTGGTCAAAGAAGAAGCTATGTGGAAATAAATAGTTGGAGAAATGTTTAAAAAGTATTAGTGCTCCTTGTTGATGGGTTTACTTTGTAATAATTTTCTCTTGTATTTGTAACCCTGCAGTTTCCATGTGATAATGATATTTGAGGAAGAATTATCTTTTCTCTTGTGGATATAGTTATAAATAACCATTTGGTGTTACATGATCATTGGGTTTGAGATAATTATAAGTTATTATAATTTGGGATTAAAATGAAAGGTATGATATAAAATTTGTGGTTAAATTATGTTATGGTTATTTTGAGTAATTTATCTCATTTTGGTAATGTTATAAAATATATTTTTTGAAAAAGGAAAACACGTAGAGCATGTGACAACCCATCACGTCGGACAAAGCTGTTGTAATCGAACCCACAAACAAAGTGCGATTGGGATTTATCGCCTACCACTGGACTACGTGAAGTCCCTGGATAGTGAGACTAATTATTTTTAGTTAAATTATTTTATTGATCAATAATAAGTTGTTTTGTGTTCTTATGTCTTTTCAAATGAATACCCTTAGTATAGGAAAATGATTTGGTGATTAAGTGATAAATGTTATTTTGGAAGATGTTCTCTTTTTTGGGAACACTATATGCCAATGGAAAATAGAATACTATGTGGATTAATTTTTGGTGTAATGGTGGATTTTTATCTACATTTTTATTGTGGATTTATAGTGATTTAGGTTATTTATGAAAATGATTAACCTATAATAGAGAATATGTGATTAGGTTAATTACTTTTAAGTATGTTACATTAAGAGTTGGTGATGCCATTTAGAGATACAATTTAACATGGAAGACTACATAACCAAATTCTTCTAAGTTTTGGGTTTCAATATTAGTTTGGATTATATTGAATTATTTTAAGGACAATTGTTTATTCAAGGGTATTTATTTAAGGTTGGGGTATTGATTTTAGAAATTAATATTAGTGTTTATTTCTCTCAAAGAATATCCTTTTGGGGGATCATTAGATCTTATACTAACCATTTTGGCGTTGATTATTCTCTAAAGACAATGTAAATATATAGTTTATCCTGTATGGATCATGTGATTATATAGAAGTTTATTCTAGCTCTTCCAGTGTGACCAAGTCTTCTTGAATACTCATCATTTAAAAAAAATGAGTTAGTGGTGTAAATTTATTAAAGAATGAAACTCTACATAAAAAGTATGTATATATCTTTATTTTCTTAGTCAATCTCCGAAATTAATTCCTCATCCTTATTTAATGTAACTTGAAACAAAAAAAGGTTGTCCATTTACTTTTCCTACTGGGAGACTAATGACCGTTTATCCCAACACAAGTTTGTGGTTTTATAATTGTTAACTTTCTCCTGGTCATGTATTTTATCCCTCTCCATCATAACTTGAAACTTATTTTATCATCCATATCCATGTTTTTCTACATGGAATCTAAGTATAGGTTATCTCGGGTGACCTTTGTACTTCTCTTTCATTCTTTTAAAGTGATAGTTTTATTGAATATTTTTCCGATGTGGGACATTCCATTATGTTCCAATGCCCAATTTTAAAAATTGCGAGGATGCAATTTATAGAAGTAGGGGAGAATGTAACACCTCAAGCTTCCACGGTATGCTTGTCTTTGATTAATATAGTAGCTTGTGTTGTGCACAACTTCGAGTTCTAACACACCTCGACCATTCAAAGTAGTCGTTATGAATAGTAATACCCACTTTTTGAAATATTATAAATTTTATCTCTCAAAATGGACATCATTTTTGGATTCAGAATATCAAAATTATCCTAGGGTGAAATATTGGTACTTTTCAGATAACATTCATATTTTGATGAATAGTGAAAATTACTAAATTTTAATTAAAAACAAATTTTTAATAGAAATAATTAATATTGATAAATTATTAATTTGAGTAGTTTAAAAGGATATTTAGAATATATTTTTACCATTTAATACAATTTTTGTCATTGGACATAATTTCACAATTAAACCAGACAAAAACAAGTATCAATCTTTTGATAGTTATTATCTCTTAAAAACACGCTTTTTATTTTAACAACGAGAATTAATTTTAAATTAATTTCTGCCACTTCTGTGTTTTGAATTTGGAAAAATGGATTCCATATTTGGAATCAGGATTTCTAAATTTTGTAAATAGGTAACTTTTATTTTTATACATTTTGAATAATTACTTCGGTAAATATTTTATTTACCATGGTTAAAGGGTAAATCTGGTAAATAAGGGTAAAAAATAATATTATAATAATAATAAATTACACTAAAACGTGTCTTAACCTTATTGGTTGATACATGGCCGACCATGGGAATCTTTGGTTCGATTTTGGGACCCCATGGAGCCACTTTTATGTGATAATGACACTTTATATTAATTTAGTTAAAATAAATACAAAAATGACATAAGCATATATCTTTTAGAAACAAAAAATTTACATAGGGTTATATATGTTTGATATTAGACTATAAATATTAATTAGTAAGATATAAATATTTCCTACATAATGGTATTTTATTTATAATTTTTAGACAGTTAATAATTAATATTATTTATGACACAATAATGATGCAGTGTTTTCCTTATTAATGAATTAATCAAATAATTGGTATTATAAATGATAAAATTAATATAATTTGAATGTTTTGATGACATCCATGATTTTTATTTCTTTAGATGACATTATAGTATTTCTTAAATGAATTTGGTTCGAATTAATAAAGTTGTTATGACTTTAACAAAAATCAATTATTGAATAGTGTCAAAATTGACATAAAAGAGTATTTAAAAACAATATTATATTATTAATTGATATTAAATTCCTAAAAATATATGGATCGTCCAAGAGACTTATATCATTATAGGTTTATCATTAATGGACCACTTGGGGGTCTATTGAATGTATATAGTATTTTTATTAACTATATAATATAAAAATACAAGGTTACATGGTAAATGTTAAACTAATTAGCTAATAGTTAAAACTAAAAGATAAGGTTAATATAGTGACCCAAACCTGTCTAAAACCTATTGGTTGAGTTTTTTTCGACCTATACCCACCTTAAACTTCAAATAATATACTTTGGAGCCATTAGAAACTGAATATTAATTTATTATAAAATAATATTTCTAGCTTTTCCAAAAGTGCCCCTCACCCCTCTTATAAAAAGTCACTCCCCCTTCTCACTAATTCACACATTAAAAGCCTTTTGGATCAGCCAAACCATGATCAAATACTCTCTCAACTTCCCTCACTTAAACCTATAGGCCTTATTTTGATCCTAAATCCAACCTAAGGAGCCCTTTTGATAAAATAAAAAGGAAGAACCCGAAGAAGAGGTCATGTTTTCACCACCCTCTTTCAAATTCCTTTCTTCTTCCACTTCTACTTTCTTTGTTATTTCCATTCTAAAATAATAAATCAAGTATATTATATATAATTTGATGTTATTATAAACATGGTACAACCATAGTCAGTATTCTATCAATCCTTTGAATGACATGTCATCATACGTGTGTACGTACAGCTTACCGTCTCCACGTCGTGGTGTAATTGTTATTCAAAACATTATTCTTTTGATGGGTATAATAATGATGTGTGATTCATATAAATAATAAATATAACATGATAATTATTCTTTATATATGATATACCATCCAATTATATATTATTTTAATATCAAAAGATGGATATTGTCGCTCGTGCGTACGTACGGACTATCGTCTTCACGAACACGATGAGATCCATTCCCCATCGTATCCATTCAAGTATAATTCTCATTTTATGATTAAAAATAATTTTTATAGACATGATATCATTCTGGATATGAATAATATACATTCCATCCATAACAAATATGGCTCACATAACAAAGAATATAAAGGAATACGAATCCGTTAACACCCGAAACAATGATAATACTAATATATTATTAACAAATCAATGTTAAAAGATCATATATGATATCATATTAATTTATATGATTATTTTATAATTTAATAAAAATTATTATACCATTATACAAGAGGTTAACCTACCCCCAACCAAGGAAAAGTACAAGTTAAGGGGTTTCTTATCTCACATTTAATTCCATGAGATTTCCATTGTTCACCACTTATTTATTGCATGTGGTGTGTGTACTGCCCATGTTTGTATTCATTGTGTAATATACTTTAATTCATGTATATTTACATCATCATTGTATGATCCTTTTTTCATGGGTATATGTCTTGTAAGTCACCAAATCAATAAGGGTATTTGAAATTTCAATTTCCACTCATTCGGCTTTACACATACTTCATTGATTATTTTACTCCAAGATTATGTGTGGAATCACTATTCATTTGATTATGTCATAATTTCCACTTCCCATTCTGTGGATATACTTTTGATACACATAATCACTCCATTGATAAATTCTAAAAGTCATCGGTATGAACTTGATAAGAGTAATTTTAACTCAATATCTGTTTATTGAGTTAAACATCTAATTCATTGGTGTTGTTTTTACAACAATATGTATGAATTTTCTTATATTGATTTACACTAAATATCCAATAATATTGAGTGTATTTATATTTTTCACACATAATTATTCAATTGATTTATCCTTAACCTAAGTATGCAGTCTTTATAAGAAGTTTCATCTCAAATTACATTCCATTGAGACTCCTTTGTTGTTATACACTAAATCACTTTTATATGGTGTATATAATGTACTTTGACTTAGTATATCATGAATCCCTTTATTCTCATGATATTAAAAAATTTTGATTACCTCAATTATTTGTATTCAAGTGTATCTCCTTTGGTTATAAACTCTAACTAAAATATCATTTTTAAATGTCTTGAAGATTTATTCTTCTAAATATTTCTCATTAATGTCCATATTTTAAAAATTGTTTTATGGATTTATTTTTATGGACATTAAGGTTTTAAAATTAAAATTACTTTTAATAGTTTCAAAGTTGTATGAGACACTTTGATTCGAAAATCTACTTTAAATGACTTCCTTTCAAATAGTGTGACTTTTAGATGTTTTCAAGAAAAAGGGGGATATTTCTCTCAATAGTTTGATGATTATTTTAATCTATGTCAATATCCTCCATTATTCTCGATTGAGGTTAATATGATACAATACAATCATCCATATTATATCGAATGATTTATGTTTCACTGTGGATGTGCTATTTTTATACCATTCATGGTTTGTTGTTAAAGTATTGACATTTCGTATGCTAGTTTTAATATGAATGTTTTTGTTTTGTTTCAAAATTTTCATATGGGGAATGTATTAGACTTAGTAAGTGAAGGGTGGAGTCCGCTATAGCTCTTCTATTCATCGGTATGTCTCATGAGACAAACTAGTGTCTTAGCACAAGGCCTTGACAAAATCGTATTTGTCGTCTTGGCACAAGGCCTTGGCTATGTGGTTATGAGAGTCTAGCATTATGTATTCCATCATTATGAAAGTGATTATTGATATTTCATGTGATTAATTGACTATTAGAATATCCATGTGAATAAGTAATTGGCATTATTTTATTTTATCTTTTCCATATTATGCTGAAGTTCAAGTTTAAAAAGCTTTTGTTTTAGATATACATTGCCTTAAATGTTTAAGCTTATTTATGAATGTTTCCTCTATATTGTTATCCATACTGAGCACCTGAGCTCACCCCTTTCAATGTTTTATTTTTCCCTAGAATTAAGAAGTAATTTATGAATGACGTGCTAGGATAGTATGTGGGGATATGAGTGTGTACTATGATGACTATGTTGTAGTAGTTTTCATTTTTATGATGTAATGTAAGACTTATGAATATATCTTGTATTTCCAAAGCTACTAAACTAATCAGTCTTTCGAGATTTGATCATCCTTGTGATCATGCCAATGTTATGTAAAAATGCACCGACTCTGGGTAACTAGGGTCGGGGCGTTACATTACCACTCGGGTATGGGCTCGTTGGCTTGGGGTTATTCTTAACAATTGAATATCATAATAAAAGAAGGTCTAGGATCTTGAAAAACCCCACACCTTTCAAAAAAAATTAAAAAACTAAAAATGTGGTAGAGTAAGGGGGTTTGAAAAGGTGATAATAGAGCATACCATGCGCGTCCAAGCCAACAAGATGTGAGAAAAATTACAGGATTCAAAATGACCATCATGAGGAAACCTCCATAACCGTCCACTTAGACAGAGCATCAGCAACTAGGTTTTCTTCTCTATAAACACGATTGACTTCTAATTAAAGATGCTCAAGGATGAGAGGACCAGTTTGGGATATACCTAAAACTGAGAGGGGGTGAATCAGTGTTGGGGACTTTTAATACAAATTTAAACTTTTATCCATG
Source organism: Viscum album (assembly GCA_963277665.1). NCBI lineage: Eukaryota > Viridiplantae > Streptophyta > Magnoliopsida > Santalales > Viscaceae > Viscum > Viscum album. The sequence continues at coordinate 744,084,124 of OY728129.1, read as the reverse complement.
TACCTCTTGACCTGTTAGGATCTTGATTCTCTTATTCTATTTTCCATGTCGCATGCAATAATAAATAGCAGTACAAAATATGGACATGATATTTTTACAAGGTTCACCACTCAATAAGAGTAGCTAAATCCTTTCCATGAATGGGTATGACCAGTGCTTGGATTCTCCACTATGATGTGATATGAAATTATAGTTGAGTGGATAGGTAAACAATCCTCTATCCAGTGAGAGTACCTACACTTTGGAGTGGGGTGGGAAACAATACTCTTCCCTGGACTGATGATAGTCTCGTCCAACTTGCAGCCTCTAGCTGGTTCTTTATACTGCCTATGGAGACAGCCTTATTCCTTCTTGATATGGCAGGTTCTGCTCTTGATCTATTTCAGTGCTCTTCACTTGATTACTTTCAATGTAATAGGCAAGCAGATCTGTTCTTTCTTTCCCTTCTTCTCTATTGAAAAAACCAACTGCACTAGTTCTTCTTCTTTATTCCTCTTAGTTCAACAAATGAATACACTATTATTCTTCTTTCTTTACCAAGAATCACAAAAACCAATGTCATTATTTAACCACTGAATATCTGCTCATATAGCATCATCTGAATAAAATTGCCTTTAATAATTGTCATCCGTCAGTTGGGAATACTCTATTCTTCTTCTTCTCTTCTTTCGCTTTGACACAATATAATTGTAGTGTCTTAATCTATTTCATCAATTTTTAATACCAACACAGGATTGTATCGGTATAAAAACTTCTTCCTTTGCACAGATATTAATTCTTTTTCACAAATAGTTCTTCTTCCTTTGGAGTCCTTCTTTATCTCCATCTTCATTTTGACTAGCATTGAAAACTGTTGACAACAAATACAATCTCCACACACAAAGTGATCCCAACAAAGGATACGCAGGCATGCAATCCACGATGGGAGAATCCCCTAAGGAACATCCCCAGACCTTGCTCGCAGAATGTTCACCACTGTACGTGAGTCAGATTCTACCCATATGTTCTTCCAACCATGGTGGGTAGCATAGTTTAAAACATTAATCATATCCCATAATTCAGTATCAAGCGCAAAACCAATTTCGATATAATGATAGAATTAGCCGTTTATGAAGCCCCGATGGTTACAGAACACCCAACCACACCCAGAAGGTCCTGGTGTACCAGATGTGGCACCACCAACATTCACTTTCAACCATGATGATATGGGATGAATCCATCTAATAGATTTCAACATCAAAGGTTTCTTGACCCTTATAGACTCCCCAAGAGTTTTCAGCGTTATAAGATCTGAAATATTGTTATTCATTTTACCTGTTTGTATATTAGAAAAATCGTGCACTTCCCTACAGACAACAGTCAGACCTTCCTTTAAAGAGGGCTTGCAGTTGTCAAAAATCACATGATTTTGCGCCATCTAAATTTTAGAAAAGGCCACCACAATAGTAGTAAAAATTAGTGATAAAACATGATCACTTTGACCAGATGTAGTGACTGAGTTCATGAAATCATAATGACTATTCAATGATAACAGATTCCCAAAGACCTCTTGATAATGTTCCCAAAATCTACAAGAGAAATTGCAGGCAAAGAAAATATGGTGAATTGTTTCTTCAGACAGGGTGCAAAAATAGCAGCAATAGTCCAAATGTATTCTTGTTCACTGTAGGAGTTGTTGTATAGGTATCATGCCTTTCCAAATCCACCATATCATCAGGTAATTGGATGGGAGAATGAAAGTATTTTTAAAATTCTACAACCACAAGGGTGAAGTCGCATTGTTTCCACAAAAGTGTATGTAATACTCCCTTGAAATGAACCTTCCACAGGTGATGGGTTTATAGATCAAAGTTTCAACATCCATGAAGTTATAGCACTGCATAGATAACTTAGTATGATCTGGAAGAAAATTCCAAAGAGTCGTGTCTCGGTGCCTGTCAGCGATTGAGATACCCTTTAGTTACGGAGGGATCTCCATGCATTCTATGATGGGTCTGTCCAGCCACTTCGTTGTCTAGAAATTAAGGTTATAGGATCTAGAAACTAAGAGGAGAAGTAAATGATTCCAATATAAGCATGTTTAATAGCAGGCCATATGGAGGAGGACACATATTCCGAGTACCCATTATTCAGCTTTGATATGAATCTCTGTGCAAGAAAATCTAGGAAATCATCATTAGATGTCAACAAGTTCCACATGAATTTACTTATGAGAGAATCATTGATGATTGAATATGATGAATATATTGGAAGAGTTTAATAATAATTTATTAGATATATGAATTATGAATTTATAAAATAAATTATTTAAGTGTTGAAATTTAATTAACTGTGCAAAATGTGACTTAATAGTGTTTCGTTTAAACCATGTGTTGTGTGAATTGCAAGATATCAAAAAAAATAAATTTAATATAAAAGGAAAATATTTTAAGGTATTGGGGAGTTAAATGTTCCCCATATTAAATAAATAGAATACTTTCAATTCAAACATGATCTCAGAAATCAAGGGTTTTTTTATTTGAAAATACTTTTGTTGAAAAATAGACATCGTATATATTGTTAATAACACATCTTATTAATAAGGTGGATAAATGAATTACGAAGGACATTAGAAAATGAGGATTTGGAATAGAAGAAAATAAAATAAAACATTGGAATGAAGGAAAAATATAACTATAATGTTATGATGGAGAATTATTGAGAACATGTTATTGAGAATGTTTTTAACCATACAACTATAATCTAGAGGTTTGAAAAAGGTTATTGATATCATAAAAAATGATGATAATATAAAACTCTTTTGTTTCGAGACCCTTTTCTTAGAGTTGATGAATTATTTAACTCTATAAGAATGTATGGAAATATAAATAATATGTACATTTATATTTCATAAGAATAATATTTTCCTTTAGATGTTCCTTATACTATTTCCACTTCATCACTTATAATAAGTTTCATCATTAGGTGAAGTAATACATCAATATCTAAAATCGCATCCAATGTTCAAATAAAAAAATTTCATAAATGGTTAAACTTTCCAAAAGATTATGATAAAACATTTTAGAAACAATTCCACAGTATTTAGTAGTATCAAATTTACATTATCTATATCCATCATATATTTATCCAACATCATTATCTCAATATGAGTAACATATTAAGGGTTATATTTCCCTCAAACATGTGTTTTAATAAAATTTTAACTTTCTACTAAATAATTTTTTTTGTACTATTGAAAATTTGATCTAAAATATTTTATTAAAAATTACTGAATTACAATCCTCAAATAATTCATAATTCTTATAACCAGTACACTACTGATAAAATAATCAAATGATATAATTATTTAATCCAAACACATACATATTAATCATTCAAATTCTATTGTATAAGTAATATAAGCATTACTTTTATACCTTAGATTATTCAAGGGTATATTCCCTTGAAGTTTGGGGAATTTTTTTCATAGTTTCCTATCTCTATGTAGTTGTAACACTGAATATCATTCTTATTATCCTTACTATATCATTCATTTTCTATACAACCCTTCTCCCCATAGATAAAAAAATATTATTCCCTTCAAGAACAACCTAGGGTGATTATGTCTACAATTATCATATGTATTAAAATCCTTATTTCCCTTCTTCCCTTTATCTATGTTTTTCTATATTGTCCTCTAATTCTCTTTCGTCCCTTTTCAGCAATATCATATAGAGAATTCTTTATCTTTCTATATATCACATGAAACTATTTATTCATATGAAGAAAATGTTTAGAAAAATAGTACCCTTTGAAGACATGGGTAAATCCCTTCAAAGAAATGGAAAACCTTGCATTCCATGCTGTGTATAAAATCTTTAACATGCCTTTCTATCCTTAAAAAGGTATCTCCATAGTCAACCATACATTATTTCTCATTTTTAATTAAGCTAAGTAACTCTATTTTCATATGATTTTTTTTTCATGAGGGAAATATTTGACAAATAATGTTTCCTTACAAACATTTCATTCATTGAGTTCTATTTCCTTTCCCTCCTTAGTATTCTGGATCAATGAACATCATTGGTCTATGTCACTATTGAGACAATACATGTCAAGTGTAACATTTTCTTTTTAACCAAATAAAAAATTTGTAAATAACTTCTCCAAATACAGAATCCATTTCTAAAGTTCCATTGTATTTTTATTACTACTAATTTACGGGGCCTTTTTCATATAAAGATATATAACAATGGGTAATCTCAATGTGGAATAAGTTACTCTATCATGGAATGGTTATTTTTCATAATGTGATTTGTATTCCCTAATATATCCCTAAAATTATTAGTTCTAAAATCAGATATATCGAATTTATTAGCATGAAAAACACTCCATTAAACCTTGAGTATGGATACCCTTGTTTCTTATAGGTTTCATTTCTAAAAAATTGAATATATTAGATTAGCTCATAAAATTAGGCAATTTTTATATTTCTAAATATGGTGTAACATAAATTGAAAAATAATTTCATAGCTAATGTCATAATAAAAATCATTATTTCTTTGGTATTATATTATATACATTTCCCTAAATTCTTCTATATTATTATATTTCTTAATACGTGTTTTCCGAAATCTAGTTTCTGTGTTTTCCACTAAACATACTTTGATACCAACTATAATTCCATGAACCCAGAAGTTCAGAGCTGATGTAATAATTTATTACATTAGCATGATTACAAGGAATGAAATCCTGAAGGATTAATTTTTTTTGTAAAACCAGATTACATACATGATACCCATATCACATTGGTAGATAGAAAATTAATCATGATACATAATAAAATGAAATGAGAAGCATCTTTGAACGTTTATTCAAGGATTTATTTTCCATAACCAAGGACAAAATAATGGTGATCTAAAATACTGAGTAAGATTTAGTCATAGAGGAATATTTCATTAACTAATAATGAATAATAAATATGAAGATGTCAATAACTAAACACACATTCCATTTAAATAATTAGATAAGACATAATCAATAAGGTAACATAAATAATTGAACACACATGTCATTTAATCAATAATATGAGAATGAAAAATTCGTCCATAGATAATGTAAATGAAAAATTTCAAGTATAATAATAATATGATAATTATAAATAATGGAAATTTTTTGTTATTAGATGCCATATTTCCAAAGAACATGATACCTTTTCTGTTAATATTTATCATTAAGACTATTTATAACATTCTGGGTAAAACCCCATCTAATTTGGAAAACTGATTCGTCTCATTAGAATGCCAATGTATCAAGAGAATTCCATTAACCAGTCCCCAAACCATGAAGTGAATTTCCAAATCATTACTCATATATCTATTAATTGGTTTAACTCATAAATAGTGCATCATATCAAATATTTGTATTGAGTAAAGGATATAAATTTTTCAATAATTACCCAATAAATCAAATAACATTCAAAGTAATACTAATTTTTAAAATGGTATACCTTTTATGAAATAATAATATCCATGAAAAATAATTTCTATATCTAATAGAAACATAATTTCTAGTGAAAAATTATTACGATTGATCTATTGTTTCAAGATAAAGTTAATAATAATAAAAGAAAGTTATATTGCAAAGATAACTTTTTCGACTCTGTAATTTTCAATTCAAAACCCCTTGGGAGAGGTAGTTCAATGAGAAATATAAATTACTCTTATTCATGGTTTAATCATGATATTAAATGAATAATTGGTATTATATACACCACATTAAATTTAATTGGTTCATAATAACAAATCAGTCTCAATAGAATGTAAATTGAGATGAAATCCCTTACATTTTTATTCCATTTAGTTGTGTGGTATTTAAATTCAGTTATAGTGGAATAAAATATATTAATATATTATAATAATACCAAAATAATGTTTTTTTATATGATATATTATCTTCTTGTAATATATTATTACTTGTTTATTAATAATCATTCATTATTTTCACTATTTTGGGTGTTAATTTCCTAGTTATTCAAGTTTGTTATGACTTGTTATTTTTGTTCATATTAATTGGACCATGATTTAATAAAATCATGAATTTAAAACATGATGAAAATAATATATATATTTAATATATAATTATTTAGAGTATTACATAAAATTTAGTGATAGAAAATGAATTTCACTGTTCATGGAGTTGGTAAGCTGCATGCATGCATGAACGCTTCATCCATTTATTTTTCATATATAAAATGTAAGATATATATATTATCATCAAAATATCATGTTTATGTCACATATTTCAAATATTTTTAGTAAAATAATTTTTAATACATTCCATGTATAATATGAATGAATCACATCTCTTTGAGGAGGCAATAGTCCACACGCCTACAAACGAAGTTAACATATTACCACAAAATAGAAATCATATTGATATGTGTCATATAAAAATTCTATATTGATAAATAAATTATTAATATTATATATGTCATATAAAACTATAAATCATTCATTATTACCAACCTTGAAAGGTGGTAATAAAAGATCGAACGACATTAGTTTCCAAGGGTGTAATCTATCAAACACATGAACAATGATTGTGTTTATTATTTGATGGAACTATGTGTAGGTGTAGTTTATTCCCTTGTAATAAAATAAAATTAGTATATTGAGGATACTGAGGTTATTATATATGAAATATATTAGAATAACTTAATGGGTTGATAATGAAATGAAACAAAAGTGAGTGTGGAAGAATGTTACCTCATATTTTAGTAAATCTTTTAGGTCTATACAAAAAGACTTCTTTGGTTTGAATTATAAAAAATAGTATATTATAGGATTAGGTGAGATAATTTAGGATCTTTTTTGGGAAGTGTATAGATGATATATGTGAATAAGTGTGAGGGGTGAGTGTGGTTTTATACTGGTGGAAGAGTTCTAATCATGTAAATATAAAAAGGTAAACACTATTGAGTGGTCCTTATTACATCATGATTCTAAAATAATAGAAAACACTATATAAAATGGTGTTTATGGTTGAAATATGGCTATATAATAGGTTTTTTACATGTTTCTAGGTCATTTTGCCTATTTTTCTTAAGGTTTATTCTCTTCTTAAGCTTAGTTTTACCTTAATCAATGTAATGAATTTTAACTACATTCACTAATATTTATGGTCCAATAACTAAGATTAGAGTACTAGAAATTATAAATTATAATTATTTATAATATGAAATCCATTTTTACAAAATCCATTCAAATAAGTGGAAGAAACTAATTTAAATTTAATCTCACGGACGGGATGAGTATGCGGGTTTTTAAGTTAAAATGTTCAGAAGCTTGGGATGTTTTTATAAAAAAAATTAAATGTGAAATTGATTAAAATGACCCAAATTGGGTTAATTTATTTATAATAGATATAATTTTACTTTAAAACCAAAAAATATAATATATAATTATAAATATATTAGATCAAAAAGAGTTTTCAATTAAAAGTAAGTATTTTTACTATTCATAAAAAATGATACTTCTTAGAAAAATACAAACAATTCAGGCTAAAATAATTTTGAAATTTTGATTTCAAAAATAAATTTTATTTTCAGTAATAAATTTTATAAAACTGATAAAATTTGGAATTATAAATACTACTCCATTAGAAGGAAACAATACTTTCTTTTGAAAAAATATATGTTTTTGTGCATAAAATTGGGTTTGTTCTTATCTAATACTATGAATTTAAAAATATTTTATTTGTAATATAACATATATATTTACAATATAAATTCTCTAAAAGTATTAAAATTTAATTAAATTAGTGAAAAAGGACTAAATAATGTTTTGTTTAAACATGGTGTTGCTTGCATTTCAAGCTATCAATAAGATTAAATTTACTCTAAAAGAAATATATTGTTAAACATTAGGTTTTAAAATTTTATATTAATGATAATTTCTATGTATGGTTCACCAAAAACTACACCAATGATGTTTTATCTTACTCATGATTACTAACAATAACATCCTCTCATATTTTCGCAGGATGGAGGTTCTGAGGTTGTAGAGTCCTAAATTGAAGATAGTTTTGCTATCTTCGATTATGTAGGGATTCCTATAGAAAGGAAGGTTATGATTACCCCATACATTTTATATGGTTTTTCTTATAACTTATGGGATTTTGTTTCTCTAGATGGTTTTCATTAAGTCAACGTTTGGGAAGACTTCTTGACCACCTTCTAAAAATAAATTTTCCCTAAGACGCTAAGAGATAACAGAGTTAGGGAATTGTTCCACATAGAGTTAGGTATTATTTTTTTAGGGTATAATTATTATGCTTCATTGGTCTTCAATTATTATAATTGATTCATTTTGGTGACTAGATATCATGATCAAGATGCTTCAAGGATGGGATTTGTTATGTTATCAACTTTTGGGTTAATATGTTCAGAATATCTAATTTTTCTAAGATTGTGAACTAGGCTCTTACCTATGAGCACAAGGATATATATAGTATAGGGAACAATAGTTTACTATCAGGAAATGTTAGTAGTTATTATAGTGTATGGAATCATCACCTAGAGGATTCTTCTTAAAACAGTGGTGGAAAGAGTATATTTATTTTTAACTCAATTGTATCCTATCTGTGTGGATAGTAGGGGAATGTTATTCCACAGTGTGATAGAGACTTACTAGAGTGTTGTGTTGGAGGATGGATTGGTCATCTTAAAATATTTTTCCAAATCATTGATCTCATTTCTAGAGGAATAAGATCCATAATATCTCCACCATCAGAAGAACGATTAGTGACTCCATGCCCGAAATGAAGCTAGTTTAGCACCAAATGAGCAGGCCAAGGAAGAAGTCATGAACAAGGTAGCCATGATATTGATTTTAAATGTTTTTATGGCAGAACTACTCGGTGCAGTCTTTTTTTTTTCTCAAGGTCATGTATCTGGAATGTTTCATGCATTATAGAATAAACAAGAGGTGAAGAGTTTAAGTACATCTATAATATGAGGTATTATTCTAGTAGCCTCTACTATCATATCATCTTTGTTAGATATAGGTTCATTTCATTCTTTTATCTCTATATTGATCATAAAAATTATAGGGTTTGAAATCTAGAAACATTGTGGGGTCATGACCCTCATTACACTATTAGTAGTATGGTTACAGGGTATACATATATGTAAGGACATTCTTCTTAATATTGTTGGTTATCTATTATTGTGAAATTTTCATTTTTCTTGTGATGATAGGGTTTGATGTCATATTTGTAATGGATTGGATCATGAATTATCATACCCACATTGGCTGTTTTAACTAAAGTGTGAAATCCACATCACCCAAGGTTGTGGGATATATATATATATATATATAAGTTTGAATGAGATTTCCAGGATTGTCGAGCGGGACTAGAGCTTCATGAGCTGAGTGGAGTGAAAAACTATATTTCCAAACATTTCATAGATGATGGGATAATGTGTTTGCTATATTTTACTCTAATAGTAGTCCATTTTAGGGATGTTTTCTGAGATTAATTATTTAGAATACCTCTAGAGAGAGAGGTAGAGTTTATAGTTAATCTCTTTATAGGAGTAGCTTTAGTATCTACTCCTCTATATAGGATGAACCTAATAAGCTCTAATAAATCAAGATGGGGCTAGAGGATTTATAATCTAATTGTTTTATAAAAAATAAGTACTAATAATTAGTGTTTGAATTTAGTTTTTCTAATAAGTTATATGAAAACCTTATAATTTTTATGGATTAATGAATATTGAACTCCCTTATAGTTAAGAACCAATAACCATTTCCTTAAATAGATTATTTATTTGACAAGATCAGAGGAGCAAGAGATTTCCCAAATATCAAACTAAGATTAGGCTATCATCATGGGTGAGTTAGGACTTCATACATTACACATAAAACCTTCTGAAATTGGTTTAGTTTATAAGAATTTGTATTTATGTTGTTCGGTCTTACGAACACACTCGCTGTTTTCATGGCCTTGATGAGTAGGGTTTTCCACCACTACATATATTCCTTCATTTTAGTTTTTGTGGAAGAAATTTTGATTTATTATAATAATCAAATAATCTATTCCTAACATCATGATATCATATTGAAAACAATGAGAGGGCATAATTTATATTCTAATCTAACATAATACCACTTATGGATTGACAAAGTTCACTTATTGGCTCATATTATCTAAGAATAAGGATTATAATTTTTCCTATAGAAGTTGAGTGTAGTTTTTTATTGGAATAATACTAAAAATTTGTTTAATATATAGTGTTTCATGGGGATATATAGCTATTATCTGAATTTTATACATAACATATCATGTCTCACGACACCACACACTAGTCTAACTAAGAAGGGTGTGAAGTTCTTGTGGAACAAAGCATGTGATAAGGCCTTTGAGGAGGTGAAAGGAAAACTAACTGAAGCACTAATCTACATTCTTATAAATCCTAATAAAGGTTATACAATGTTCTCTTATGAATCAAGAATTAGGTTGGTTGTATTACTGATGAAGGAGGATAGATTCATTGTGTACAAGTCTCACCGGTTGAGACTGCATGAGTACAATTACCCAGTAAAGAACCTCGATCATACATCAGTCATTCATGCCATGGGTTTCTAGATATATTATATTATAGGAGAGTTATTTGTGGTCTTTGTAGGAAATAAGAGACTGAAATATATCTTTACACAACATTAATTGAATCTCAGTTAGTAAGGATGGGACGAGTAACTTCAACCTTTTGATTTTGATCTGACATATATTCTAGGAAATTGAAATGTGGTAATTGATTCTTTGAGCCGAAAAAATCAGGCATAATCCCTTCAGAAATACAATGATGAATGGAAGATAATGGAACTCTTTTTAGAGATTCATATGGTGTTTTAAGAGAGACATGAGTATTATTTTTGGCATCCATATTAGTTTCCAATTCAATCAAGGATATGGTGAAGAGAATGATTTTTTCAGTCCTTGAAGGTTTTGTCCTACAAGAAATTATTTCAGATGAGGAATAGACACTAGATTGCACTATCAATAGAGATAATATATTTCATATTCATGTACATATCTATGTTCCTACAAACATGTGAAAGGTGGTAATGTTAGAATATCATACTTATCAATGGGAAGTACACCCTAGTTTATCCGAGATATACTGTGATATGAACCACCAGTATTGGGGTCCCCAGAGGAACCATCAAATCATGAGTTTTATCAGTAGTTTTTTCACCTAGAAATTGGAGAAGGAGGAACACAAGCGGCCCACATTATTCTTAAAACCCTTTAATTCCTAAAATAGAAATGGGATGACATCATAATGGATTTTTGAACAGTTTTATCATGGTCTAATCAAGGTAGTGATGTGGATTAGGTATTTATCAACATGCTAAAAAAGGCATCCCACTTACATCTTATTAGGTATTCCAAATAAGTGGTTGTTCTTTTTTTATTGTACATACATGAAATTATATTCCTATACAAGTTTTCCCAAACTATTATTTTAGATAAGGATTCTCATTTCACATCAATGTTCTTGTAAGAGTTATAGAAATATTTGGGTACAAAAGTGCTTATAAGAACATCTTTTCACCCTTAGACCAATCGTTAGTATAAATGAAAAATATAAGTGTTGGGGGGAATGATCTAAGTATGGTTCCTTTATTTTTAGGGTTATTTGGAGAAAAATATACACCTTGGTGAGTTTTCATAAAATAATATCTTTCAATAAACAATTTATATGGATCTGTATAAGGCCTTATATAGTAGTCCATGATGTTCACATATATGATGGATAGAGAAAAGGGAGGACACACTTCTAAGACCTCGTATTATTAAGGAAAAATTGATGTAGGTACAATTGATAAGAAATTTGATGGATACTGCATAGTCTATATGGAAATCATATGCTAATATCTATCAATAACCTATTGAGTTCAAGGTTGGGGATCATGTTTTCTTATAACTATCACCCAGTCTTGGGAATAGGCAAATACAAAGTCAAGGGTATCATTAACCTCATTTTTAGGACTTTTGGAATTTGGAGAGAGTCAAGATGGCATCGTATCTGTTATTATTTCTTGAGAGGAACCATTCCATGCATGATTTATTATATGATTCAATGATTCTCTATTATGATGTTGGACCATCTCATAACATTGACCATGATAATGTGGAAGTGGATGATGATTCTTCTTTTACGGAGTATCTGGTTCACATCATTGACCACAGAATAAAATATCTTGATGGAAATTTTAGTCCTTTTGTATGAGTACTATGGAAGCATGAATATATAAAAGACTAGACTTGGGGGGAGAGAGTCTTATGTACATGATCAGAGGCTGGAGTTGTTCTTAGATGAAGCTTTACAACCTTCAGAAGGGAAACTTAGTGTTGAGTTTCTATGTGGGTGGATACTAAAAGAACCTTGGTTTCTATGACTAATGAATCTATAAAATTTTAGAAAAACCCTCATCTAGTTTTTCATAATAGATTATACCTGATGATAGGGCCTTTAGTATTGTTATTTGGTATGTTTTGGGAAGGTAGTGAGTGGTATGGAACCAGCCTATAGAATAAATCCACAAAGTTAATTTACAATCCGTGATGTGTATTCATCTAGAAATATCATATTTCCTAAAGAATTAATGATGGGAATTTCAAACTCATGATGTGAGTTGGTCGATCCTGACCACTGAACGAATCCTTGAATCATATGTACAAATTTACACATTGTGTAATTAAACTTATTTTACTTTAAGAGATAGAATTATTTTATTTTTTCTGATCCCTCCACTCTCTTTCTATCATATAACACTTCCTCTATGAGAGATCCTTACAATGAATAAATACATTTTTTGATCCAGTTTCTTAATCTGGACTCCAATCGATCCACCTTCTATCATATTGGATTAATCTTCTTAATATATTTGTTTCATTTCCTTTTTTTCAGTTTATCTCTCCATCAATGGAGTTATTTTGGAATAAAAATATGCCTTATTTTTAGGGCCTTTTTCTATTTCTCCATTTACTCAAATTACGGTCTAAATCAATGGCTGATACTAGATGTTAATAGTACTAAGATCTTAAGGTAGGTGGTCTATGAATTTCACATCAAGGTATCACCATTTATAAATTTTCATCTTTGTGGGAATGTCAGTTTCACCAGGAATTGCTCCTAGAATTCATCTGCTTTAAAATAATTTATTTAAAATTAAAAATAATCCCCTATTGAGTCTCATGATACAATTTGATGTTAATACATTAATGCCAACCACCCATTTAGGGGGGGTAGTACCATGATATACATTTTGACACACATTGTTATTATTCATAACACCATTCTAGTGTGAAAAAATTTCCTTTAATAAAGTAAGTGATTTAATTTAATAAATTAATCCTCAATTATTAAATGGAAACTATATATTAATATTTTATAAATATCACTTAGCACTTATCATTTAACAATAATTTGATAATTGGTTCCATGTCCTTATTTTCCCTTGTCATGTATGATGAACGGTAATAGAATGAACCTAATTAAATTGTATTTAGTATTAGTATTACATAGAAATAAATTAATTATGATATATATATAATGTATAATTTTATTATTGAATATGGTCTTTTTTTTCTTATTTATTGTAATTGTATGACCTGAACCATCCTTGGATTCTTGACGGAATTCCTTGAGAACTTAGAGGACTCCATTCTAGTTTTTTTATCTTGATGAAAAAAGAGATATCCCCCTTAGAATGTGTTCATTGTCTGTTAGGGGACTTCTGAAATGATACCACATGATCCCTTCAAATTATCTATAGAAATTATAATGACATAGATACACTCCTTGGATTCCAAATGATTTCTATGAACATTTGACACCTTGGATCATTCTCCTTGGGTCTAGTTATTCTTTTAAATGGATTTACTTTTAGTTTTATCCATAGAAATAGTTAAAAAATCTTATAGTGGAGTGACTTGGGGTGTCTCTTGGAATAGACTTATTCCATCATTCTAGACTCTTTGGTTGTATATTGTTAGCTGGTTAGACCTTATAAGGTCATTGATGCCTTGGTTTAACCTTGTATGCTCAATTATTATCAAAATCATATATTAGTTTTGTGAAATATTCATATTATTTTTTTATTATAAATATAATCATAATTAATTTAATGGATTTATGTTCAGATATACTAGTGGAGGATGAAGTAGTTGTGGGTTCTTACATTCACACTGATTTAATTTTGACATACCTTTACACCATAATGTTTATATTCATATACTAGAATTTTTATATAAATTGTTTCTTGTGGCCTACTAAGATTTATCTAACACACCATTTGTACCCCCATTGGCACCCGAGAAGATTATATGGTTGAAGGTGAATAAAAAGGGAAGTGCCCAATTTTGGAAACCTAACATATTTCTTTAGGATGGGATCTTGGTAGAAAATTACTGAGCTAGTGCTCAAGATTCTTGAATATGTTTTAACTTCTTTATTTTAATTTATATAATGTATTGTATTGTTTTTATACTTCCATATATTCCTATTTTTTTTATAGAGACATTCCATAATATTTTGTATTTGATGAACTTTATATCATTTGATGATTATTCATTACTCTTATTCTTATGGTTGATTCAGATGAATTTATTATTTTTATCATGATTACATTGTTTATTTATCTTTTTCGCAGTTGTGATCTACTCAGACTAGAGGGCATAGTCTCTACACAGGTACACCCTCATCCCTTGTTACTAGTCAGTTGCCATTAGTGTATAGGTAGGCACACATTAGGACATGTAGGAAACTAGGTATCATTACTCAAGAGTGATCTAGGTCCAGGATGTCATATATTCAACATATCTTTTTTTCACAAGGATATATAGTATAATTTATTTACCATAATTAATATTAAAAGATGGTTTTCTTGTTAATTGATAATGTTTAAAAATTCATTTTCAACACAAATAAGATATTTATTTCATAAATTTTATATAATATTTAAATTCAACAGGTCCAATTGTCTAGTAAGGCTAATTTATTTTTAGGATTATTGGATAAACTACCTTGTTAAATAAAAAAACTAATTTCTATGTAAAAATGTAAAATGGTAAACATAAGTAAACATAGAAGAGAAATGGATCACATGTTTAAAATAATCTTATTTTTCAATTTTAGAGGTTTCTTATTGACCTTAACTTCCATAAAATATATTATTTATCAATTTTTTGGGAACTTTTGGTTTGAGTGACTTCCCATTATCGAATATGGTTTGGTTTTTTCAAAAAATAAAATTCTCAATAATTATAAAAGGTATTCCCCTCCCCTCACATATTCACACTTATAAAAAAATTTATAAAAAAAAATAAAAAAATCAATTTTATATCTTTATTCACATTCTAGGGATTCTGTTCATCCCAAAATACCAACCCCATTGTCCTTAATAAGAGATACCATGATTGGATTTCTAAGAGATGGTAATCATCTTCCCTAAGCTCTTTCATTTTTACTTCTTCATTTTCTACCTTTAATTATGTCTTAACATTTAGAATATAATTACAAAATTATTTCACATATATTAAGATGTTATTATATTTATGGAATATTATTTATCCATATCATTCTCCATCAAATGGGAAACAAATCAATTTATCTTTAATTCGGTGGACTACAGCCTCTCAGACCAATGTAATATATTTTACATCACAAACTCATATGTATAGTCATAATTATGAGAATAATGAATATATATGATAAATATTGCATGATATTAATTATGTAAAATTTATATATCATCAACTTTCTTACCCTTCACTCATTAAGGGAATGATATTATCACTCATGCGTACATACATCCCACCTTCTCCATGAAGCAATGTGATTAATTTTTTCTTTAAAACTATAATGAATGGTTATAAAATGGTATATAATGAGAAAATGTGACTAATATAACAATAATATCATTATGGGGAGACAGATCTATGTGCTATGCACATTAACCAAAGCTTCGATTCCAAAACATGCATGGGAAAAGGAAGTAGTTGACATCCAAAACCAAGATAATGAAGAAATATTATATAACAAATGGGTGATAAGATGTTATATGAAGATAATATGTTATATTATAATCATGAATGTTATTATAGTATAAATTAATAACATGTTTAATAGAATAAACATCTTGTTATATCATGGTAAACTAAATGGAAACCTGAGGTATGGGACTTCATCTCAATTTTCCTACATTGAGGCATATTTTAATGTTATGCACCCAGTTTCTTATATATGGTTTATATAATGAATCCTATACAAAATATAACATAACTACTACATAAATATTGGTATTTTAAGTTTAAATTATAATTATTTACATCAAGGACATTTGATTTAAATGTTACTGAGTTGTAAGTAATTTTAAAACTCAAATTATTTTGATTGGGTTATATTTATTATTCATTATATTTGATATTCTATGTATATGTGTATATTTTTTTGTATTTAAAATTATTTATATGCATTTAAATTTTATAAAAATAATAAATCCATTGATTAATCATCATTTAAATGGTATTATTATTTAACATGATTTCATCTCAATTTTCACTCCATTAAGACATATTCAATATTATGCCCCAATTCATTTTGATGAGGTATATCTACATCCACTTAGATATTTTATATCATTAATTTCTTAATATTCAAAATGTTTTTTATTTTATTTTAAGTTATATCATTCATGGGGGTTATGATTCCAAATATTCCAAAGTAGTGAGAGTTTATAATTAAATATCAATTTAATCTGGAATGTTAATACTTGAATTTCCATTGAAGGAAATTATTTTATAATAATAAAAAACAAAATTTAATTTTATTGTCATATGTTTATTTATGATGATTTAAATTAATATTATTATTTCTCTCTATTTGGTAAATAAAATTATTGGGAGAGTGTTTTCGAAAAAAATTATCTTTATTTCTCTTTTTGGTCGATAATATTTTTTATTCCCAAATAATGTTTTCAAAAAATATTTTCATGAATGTTTTTTAATTTTATACTATGGTTTTTTAAATTCATTTTTATCTATTTTAAAATTTTAAAAATGTTTATAAAGTGTCTTCTTATCATTTTATGATCTAATTAAATGACATTTTACCAATAATTTGAAAGAAATATTTTCTTTAACATATGTGGATTGTATGAAAAATTACCACCGTCATAACCACTCATTTTATTGGATAATCATTTACATGTTAACAATATTATTTTAAAATAAATATGTTTACCTTATTTTTTGAGGTCTTTTAGTTTTTAATGTGATTTTAAAATTAAAAATGGTATTTTCCTAAAATATATTTCAATAATATACATTTGGAATTTTTTTGTCAATGATAAATACCCATTATTTTTCATATAATAATATGGGGATATATTGTAATAATAAAATCCTTTTCCATTATCTAGATTTTTTATGATTAATTTGAATTAAGAAATTATTGACATTCACTCTTGTGATTAATGTTTTATTCATTATCTTTTCCATGGAACATCCAATTTTGTATGAACATTCAACATTAAGTTTCCCTTAAGTAATGATATTATTTATCATGGATAAGATTATTTATTAAATTTTTATATATTTATAGATATGGTGTTTTATATTGAATTTTAGTTGATTAAGGAGGGGAAATACTGATAAATCTATGTTCTTTAACCAATACATATATTTTTTGACAAGGCATATTACTCAATAATTAAATTGATCATTCGATATATTAATAATGATTTCGAAATAAGGTGATGGTTGGGTCCTAGAACCATATAAATTATTAATGTATTGGCAAGTCTCGTGATAAAAATAATTAAGTTAGTTTTCAAAGGGTCTTTATCTATTATTTTCAACTATCATGGAGAAAGTTCATTCCAGTATGGATATCATGATATGTGAGATCATGAAATCAAATACTAATAATTTCCTTTATTATGAATCCAGTTATTCATATCCTTGATTTTATTGTATTTTTATTCTCCATGGATCGTCTTTAGGATCTTTTGATTATTTGTATGTCATTATTTGATCACCATCTATTCATGAAAAATTATTCATCATACTAAAGTTATTTGTTAAATGGAATGTTTTTCAATTATTTACCTTGACGTATTGATTATACATTATTGAATCATGATATATTCAGTTATATGAAACCCTTATTAAGCATTTTAGGCCACCCTTATTTCATTTCTCTTCTCGAATTTACAGAAAAGATATATTTGAAAGAGTTCACAGATGCAAAAAAATTACCCTCAATATCTTATATTTCTTGTTTCGAAATGTAATATGAAATTAAATCTAGTATCTTGTTTACGAATAATAATAAAATATTCAGTCATTTTAGATTCTATCCCTTTAATATTTTTCAAAAGTAGTAAAATAACCACTGAGTCTAGGATACGAGGGTTAGGGTGTTCATAGTTGGCATCAGAGTAGGTTTTATATAAACCTTAGGAACAAGATTTAAAAAAAAGATTAGGGGACATAAAATCATGATTGACTTCGAGGATAATTCTTTGTATAGGATACAATCCTACTATTTTTTAATGTAGAGGTTATTTAGTTTTTCTATAAATACATCCATGTCTAGATACTATAAGTGGATTTTTCTCTGAAAAAATCATACATAGGAGTAAAAAATATGAAAATAGTGCATTATTAATTAACTCAATCATTAACTAGTGAAAAAAATGGCCTTGATACACACCTGGATTGTCACTATCGAGGGATATTATTTTTTAATTTATGATTTATTTATAAACAATCAAAAATTTATTTAAATGTTTGATTAAAATTAATAACCATTGTAAAACTAATTGTGTCGTATATTAAGAGGCATTTGTACTTATTTAGACACCCTATAGATGATTATATTAATCTACCACTATGATAATTAATTCTCACACTATTATTATTGGTTTTAGTCAATGGATACAACCCATAGGAATGATGTAAACATTTAATATGATGGAAAATGTGGTTATTATGAGTAAACAAATGGGATTATGTCTGATGTAAAATATATCATGAATATTTCTAATTATTTAAGATTGTATATTAGTAACAACCTACAGCTTAACTAACTCTTGGGACTCACCAAATAATAGAAGGATGGATTCTTTTAAGATCTCAAGTGGTGGATACCATGGAGGAATAAAGGCTCAATTTCATTAATTTTTTAAATGTGTAACAATAAACCCAACAGATTATCTCAAATGAGAAGGAAACTTTTTTATTTGTGGAAAATAAGGGAATAGGGGGGAAATTTTCCAAAAAAAATTGGATCATAGTGGAGATAAATAAATTTCTTCCAAGAAATCAATTATTAGTTCAATTTCTTGAATACTGGGAAGCAGAGCATTATATGACTCAATTCCATCATTTAAAGGATAAATACGAGACCTAGAAAGGACCTATGGTGACAAAAATGGGGAATTATTTATATATAGGGATTCAATAACTATATTAGATTTATTTTTAATAACTCTATTTTCTTCCAAGAATCATGAAGAATATAAGAGGTGTATAAAAAAAATTTAAGCACATATCACTTCATCGGAAATTATCTTAAAAATTATGGATACTATCACAGGTATATTAGTTTAAGGGTTTCTATAATTTCAAATTCATAGAGAACCATTGTTTCGATTTTAAGATAAAGTATTTTCATGGGATTATTGAGATTTTGGGAGAAGATTTATTATGTTGAGATAAATATAACCATCATGTTTAATGTAAATTATTATTTGAAAAGAATGTTTTTATGTTTTTGGAGATGTAAGTTAAATGGTATGAGGTAACCAATGAAGTTAAAATATTCTTCTATGTTGAGGTTATAGAGTTCAATTTGTATATATATTTATTTATTTAAGGAATGATCTATATTAAACATTTGGTTTTATTGTTTATTTTTGGATATTAATAATATGAAATTCATTTTGGGTATTATCTTACTATATGAAAACTATTTTGGTTATAATAAATATAGGATAAATAGATTGTTAGTTTTCTAGATCATATGATTTGTTAAAATTTAATTTTATTTCTTTAGCTATAAGAAAATTCATATTATATATTCATTACTAAATGTAAGAGGTCATGTTTAAATATATCTAAGAACAACCAAAGGATAAAATTATACTTATGAAATATAAAGATATCAAGTAAGTGTTTTTTATGGTGTTAATTATATTGATAGTAAAATAATCCATCAACTCTAAGAAAATTATCTGAAAATAAAAAAATGTATTTCATATTACCTTAATAACGAATGATTTAATGGTATATTAATTCAGTTAAATTTATGGTTTTTTGGTCCTTAAATGTATTTTGATCATTCAATTTCTTATGATCAATGATCACTATGATTATCCATAAATATTTATACCTTTATTTTATTTCTATATTTTCATTTATCACTAATTTTATCCTACTTGTAAATTTAGTTATGTGTCATTATAGATGAACATTATATATATATTCCCCTCTTCAAGGAATATTTTTCGACAACTCTTGTTACGATGTAGTGTTTTAACAATGTAATTATCAAATACAAAACCCTTTTTTTATAATGGAAAGTTGATGTTTCGTGGAACACACTTATTGTAGTGGGTATAATGTAGCATATTGAGATTTTAGAGGAATAACATGGTACTTGATAGCATATAAGACACACAACACCGAGCGTAAATGTCTCATGAAATATATTATTAAAACATGACCCCTATAATGTAACCGTTAAATTGTAGGTGATGAATATGAATAACTAAATTATTAAAATTATATGTCTTATTAATTTATAAAATAAATTCATTGGTGATTAATTGATTAGAAATGAACATAAAAACTATTGGGAAATAAAATAAATGCTTTTATATGAAAAAGTTTTAATGTGTATAGTGTGTTAATATATTAATAAAATAAATTAACCACTATTATAGATTTATTTGTAATGAAATTTATATGTTTTAAAATGTTTTATAATTTAACTAATAAATTTTTTATTCATCAGATATGAATAAATTAGTTTTATGCTTAAAAATAGTATTTTTATAAAAAGTTGGTTCGTCACATTTTGCACACTTATTTTCAAAATATTTTTACCACATTTAAAAAATAATAATTCGATAAAATCATAATATTTTTTAAATATAAATCTCAATATTATCATAGAGTGAATTTTTTATAATTCTCTGAAAATATTATTTTTTCGATGAATATTGAAAATACAGTTCTTTATTTAAAAAAACATTTTCATTTAAGGCATTCACAAAGTTCCATTTCATTTTAAAATTGTTTAAAAAGTCAAATTAGATCATTTAGGTAATTATTAATTATATTAATGTAAATATAATAAAAATTTTGTTTAATTTTTATATTAAAACTTTATGTACTTGAGATAACTTTTCTTTGGAAAACAACATTTCCATCGCACATGCGAGAATAATTTTAAATTATATTCTGCCACTTCTGTGAATTGAATTTGATTAAATTGAATAAATATTTGGAATAAATATCATTATTATTATTTAAAAATTTCAAGTTAATTTTTCTTCATAATTATTTGTAATGATAATAAAATTTATTTAATCTGATTAATCTTAAAAGAGGATTTTTAAATTGCATGTATGTCTGTTAAATTTAAATATCAACACACATAGTAATTTTATATGATAAATTGGATTTAATATTTAAAATAATTGGGTCCATGTTATCTAATAAGGATTATTTATTTATACTAATAATGGATAAATTAAATAGATAATTAAAAAAATTGAATTACCGTGGTGAACACTAAAATGGGAAATGTAAGTAAACTTAGTAGATAAGAGGATAACATGTATAAAAATGTTTATCATTTATGTTGGACATGTGGATTTTCCCTAAAATATATAAAATATATTATTTATTATTTTTTTAGGCACTTTTCATGATATTTTCATCTCATTATTGAATTTTTTTGTGTATTTATGAAAATACCAATACTTCACAGTTATATAGTGGAACTCCCTCACATCACTTCTTCAAATCACTCAGTCAATTTAGATTTACCAAAACCATAAAAAATCTCAAAATAATACTTATACACATTATAGTTTGTCTTTTATTCCAAAAATACAATCCTTAGAATCCTTAAAAATGAGATCCAAATGAGGTTTTTTAAGTAAAGGTAATCATCTTCATAGAGCTCATTATTTTTTTCATTTTTATTCTCATCATTAAATTATGTATTAAAAATTACAATATAATTAAACTATTTCCTCCAATATATTTAAATTTTACTATTTTTATCGGATAAAATTTATCTATATATTTCTTTATCAGATGGGAAATGAATCCATTACTCATTTGAACGATAGACTACCACCTCACTAACATATGTAATTTTTTTTCCATCACTGAATCACATGGATAGTAATAATGATGGAAATTATTAACATATATGGTAAATAATACAGGATATAAAATCATCCAAAATAAAATATAATCCAATTACATACCCTTTCACCGATTAGGGGAATGATATCATCAATCGTGTATATGTACTACTGACTGTCTCTATGGAGTGGTGCAATTAATTTTCCATGTAAAACCCTAAATAATGGTTATAAAATGGTATATGACGAATAAAGTTTATAATTATAAAATTATTATAATTATTTTCAAGATGGATATATATCCTTTACACATGAATAAGAACTTCCACAACAAAACACGCTTGATAAAATGTACCAGTTTACACCTAAAACAATGGAAGTAATGAAATATTATTAACAAAAATAGGTGATAATATGTTATAGAGAAAATAATACATGATATCTTGTATTTTAATATTATTTTTATATTATTTAATAACAAGTTTAATAAAATTATAAATAAGGTTAAATAATTATCATCATAATTGAAATATGAGGTATAGGACTTCGTTTTAATTTCATTCACTAAGGCATATTTTATTATTATTTACCAAATTTCTTTTATATACATTATATAATTCCCCTTTTTCATGTAATATATTGAATACATCATAATTTATGTTATTTTAAGTTTCAGTTATAATTATTTCATCTAAGGAGATTTGAATTGAATTTTACCATGTGGT
Organism: Viscum album; assembly: GCA_963277665.1. NCBI lineage: Eukaryota > Viridiplantae > Streptophyta > Magnoliopsida > Santalales > Viscaceae > Viscum > Viscum album. The sequence continues at coordinate 744,060,960 of OY728129.1, read as the reverse complement.
AATGAATTTCATAACTTATTCTCATTTCATTAGGTTCTATTACTTATTCATTATATTTGATATTATAAGATTATGTGTATAATTCATTTTATATATTTTATATTGCACTTTACCTTTTCTTATGGGTATTTAAATTCGATAAACATAATCAATCCATTGATAAATCATCACTTCAACAGTATACTCACTGCAAGAGATTTCATCTCAATTTCCACTCTATTGAGAAATTGTTTATATTATAAACCTATTTGTTTTTATGAGGTGTATATAGTTTATATTTTATTATTCATATCTATAATCTATTATTATTTTATTTATTGAAATATTTACATGAATTTAACTCTTTTAGGGAGGTTATGATTAAAAGTTACCAAAGCATTTTGAGTTTATACTTTTTTCTCATTTTAATATAAATTATTTAATCATAAATTTCCTTTGATGAAAATTATATGATAATTATATAATAAAACATTTTAATTTTATTCTCATATTTTTATTAATTATTTTTTCACATAATAGTACCATTTCCCTCTATTTGGTACTTAAAAGTCTTTAGAAATTATTTTTAACAAAATATGTGTTTATTGATATATTCAGTCAAAAATAAATTTTTTTTCAAAATCCATATTTTCCAAATCTATTTTCAATAATGATTTTAATATTATACTTTTATTTTTTTAAAATACGATTTTAACCATGTTTTAATTTTCAAAAAATGGTTTATAAGGAACCATATTTTCATTTTCCAAATAAATTAATTTTTGAATTTAGACCATAAAATTTAAACAGGTTTGCATAAAATAATTGGATTATAAAGAATATTCCTACCATTATGAATACTCATTTCATAATAGAATACATTATAATATTTAAATATTTTTTTGAATGAAATTTTTTCCTAATATTCTATAAATTTTTTGTTTATAATGTGATTTTTAAAGTGAAAATGGTAGTTTTTTCAAATGTTTTTTTGATCATTTATGGGATTTATATTCCTCAAAGACAACAAAAATTTATTTCTCTTATACTAAACTAGGGATAAGTTTTAAAATTTCCATCCTTATTCATTTTTTGGATGTATTATAATAAGTTTTGGTAAGGAATTTATTAACATTCACATTCATGATTATTCAGGTATTCATTATATTTCCCTTGGAACATTCTCATTCTTATGATCATTCAACAGTAAATTTATCTTATATATACATATTAATTATCATGGATATGTTTATTTATTAAACCATATATTATTTTTATATATGGAATTTTAATTTGAAATTTATTTGATTAAATGGGGAAAATATTTACTAATCCATAGTCTTTACACGATATTTAATTTTTTTAATAAGACATATTGTTCATGAATTATATCTCTCTTTTGATATATATAGAATTATTTGGAGAGGGAGTGATGGGTGGGTCCTGGAATTATAAATACTCTTAATTCATCAATATGTATTATGATAAAAATCAATAATCTTTCATTAAATGGGTATTTACCCATAGTTTTAAACAGACTTAGAGAATTTTCACTATGGTATAAATATCATGATGTCAAAGATCAGGAAATTTAATCTTAGTTATTTACTTCATTAATAATTCATTTATTATTATCCATGAGATTATTTCATTGATATTATACTTGGATTAGCTTCACGATCATGTGATTATTTATATTAAATAATATGAATATAATGTACTTTTATCATATCATTCTTCATGATCAAGTTATTTAATAAATTTAAGGTTTTTTAGATATTTACCATTTCATGTTAATTTGTCCTTATTGATTCATGATAGATTCTATTATATGTAACCATTTCCGAGCATTTCAGCTTACCCTTATTTTTCCCCTCCCCATGTTATGAAAAATAAATCTTTAAAATAGTTCACAGATTTTAAATTTTTACACTCACTATGTTGTATTTAATGTTTTAAAAATTAATGTGAGATTTAATTATTTATCTTATGTACTAATAATATTGAACTATTTGTTCTTTTGAGATATGATAACTTGAATATTCTACAAAATTATTAATATAACCACTAGCAGTGGACTACATGTTCAAGTTCAATACATAATGTATTGTGGGGAAATTTTTATAATATTTTTAGTTATCTATACCTAGTTTAGATTCCTATATATATTATGAAAATAAGACTCATAGTCTATTTAGTTCCAATTTATTTTGAATGAGACTTACACCTAGAGAGGAATACCAGGGTTTGAATATAACACATAAGACATACAATCAAGTGAGGTAGAAATTAGGTATTATAGTTTATTGGATACCCACTATATGATGGAATTTTGATATTTGATATGGGGCTTTATTTGTAAAAGTCAATCAATGTATCTAGTTTATAATAGGAATTAGAGTCTACAATGTTCATATGTGGATTGTGTAGGGATTATGCATGAGTTTACAAATATAAAATTCTACTATAATGATGATGGTAATATATAGATAATTATACTCATGGGGAATATTTTCCTTTGATTTAATTATTTTTTGGACTTACACCAATGTGGATTCCCATATTTTATGTTTTTTGTGCATACACTTGGTGGTATTCCCCTATATAGAGTAATTCCATACCCACTGATATATTATAAAATATATTTTTCCCCATAATGATTATGTCCGAATGAGATAGAAAATATGGTGGATTATGTCAATGTGTATTCCCAAGATATTTTCTATCTAATGAGATCATATAGTTTATAATATAGAACAGGTATGGAATCTGGGGAAACCTTTATATAGGGGAAATGATATGAAAAAGTAAGTTTTTGTATTCATATTATTTTTGGATGAAACATCTTATATAGAGTGAAGTTATGCAATAACATGATTAATAAGGGGTCCTATAATCACATAAAGAGAAGTGGTTCATGTGATCATGTAGCAATTTTTAGTTGAGGGGGTCATGTGATGTGATCATTTGACTAAAATATCATCCTAAAATCATGTCCTTGGTATGAATTTAAGTGATTGCTAATTTCACAATTTGTTTCATGGTTGGGAATTTAAAAATTACTTTTGTAATTTATCATCATTTAAAACTTAAAAAATATTTTTTTCATTCAAAATTACTAATGGATTTAGGAGATGAGAATATTCTAAATTTCAAAATTACCCTTCCATTTAATTCTTCTTATTCCTATTTTCATATCACTTTTCATCCTCATACCCAATTTCAGAACTAAAGGAGAAGTTCGAATACATATTATCCTCTGATATATGCATCTATTCATAAGGTAGGTGAGCTGGGAATATAGGTTTGAAGAAGGGGAAGAACCCCACATAATTCGGTATCAACTCACATGACCCACATGACTAATATCCCATTCCATTAATCACAAAAATGGCATATCACATGATCAATAGGGAGTGCATGAAGTTCCATTGTTTATTTCCTATTCTGAAGTTGTTTGTGTGAATCATTTCATATTAGGTGATCAATGTATCATGATAGTTTCACATGATCCTTAGTGACCATGATCTGATTCATCATTGACAACCAACATTGAGATACATTTCATGATGATGTTTTTTATTGAATTAAATTAACCTAGAGTGTTACTTATTGTTGTCTTTGTTATGTGATCTCATAACATGATAACATGAACATAAAGAAGTCATGAAAACTAGTGATGAGGTTCTTCCTTCAATGTTCCTTTATCAAAAAATGATTTTTATCCTTTTTGTAATTCTCAAAACTTCAACATAAAAACATTCATCTAGAGTGCGTCAATAAATTTATGTTTATTGGAAATGTATTTTTAATGAAATATGGATGACTTAGTTATATGGAAGTGTGTTTCTACCTAAGAAAAGGCCAACATGATTTTATTTCCCGAGTAGAGGTTTTGTGAGTTACTAGAGAGGAAAAAATTAAAATTGAATATCAATTATGCTAGTCTTTAACCCCATTGAGATATAATATGATGGAGAACATTGATCCTTAAAATCATATTCTATCATAGTCTTGTACTGATTGATGATTTCTAGTTACTCATAACATGGGAGAGTATCTAGAGCGTATATATAGTTCTCTTCTTTTGAACTGTCAATGAATAAAATAATTTACACTATTATGTTATTATCATGTTTCCAAAATTTATATTGTATTGTTATCCTAATCTTTGGTTGTTTATATAAAAAAGATAACACTGCTCTAATTTTGATGATACTTTTTCACATTTTAGATTCCCAATTCATAAATAATTTATCTTAGGCATGGGTCACAAACTAGTATAGGTATTTTCACCATAAATGATATGCTATTGTTAGTCTATATAGAAAATGATTATGAATCATTCATTATTCGGGAATAATTATGATGGTGATTTTGATGAGAGGGTTTTTTAAAATTTTGCATAGTTTTAGAAGGGATCAATTCAGCATAGATTGTCAATTGTTGGGGTCATATAATGGAGAAAAAAATATTTTTACCTTTTCTATTATTACTAAATACTTTTCCTAAATCCCATATAAGGGAGTAAATTACAGGAAAATATTTGTATTTTTCTCACATTTCCATTTTCAGGTTTTCATTCTGAGATGTTTTATGGCTCAATATTTTAGTTTCACCTATATAAGAACTATGGTTTCTGTTTAAGGATGGATAACTTAGAACAAATACTGACAATGTTCATGTTCATAAAACATGGAATGATTCATGATGTGGTCTAAAACAATACTCAATGAATGGTTCATTAAACACTTTTTTGATAAGTTACACTAATGCACAAGGTAATAATAATGGTTTTATGAAATCCACTTTAATAGGTGGGATTTTTTATTTTGAAAGTCAAAACGGAAGGAGTTTGAATAAGGTATGATTTAATTAGATATATATACAAGGGATAATTAGAAACTATGATTAGGTTATAGGTTCTATTAAGATATTTCCATGGAATATAGGGATAAAGGTCCTTCTTGTTACAAGCCAAAAACTCAAAGAAATTTATTAAAAACATTTTTTAAATGGATTGATATATAATTATAAAAATGAATTTTAATATAAAAAATTATTTTATGGTAAAAAATTATTTAATCAAAAAAATAATCGATATAAATTAAGTTAAACTAATCCAAATATATAATGAAATTTAAATATTGGATGAATTTTCAAGTGATAATATTTTTATTGAAAAACATAGATTCAATTTTAATGAAAATATATTAACTTATATACATTAAATAAATGTTTTATTTTAAAAAATAGTAATAATAATAAATGTAATTCATACTACTATATCATTGTGAAAATCAATTAGACTCCTTAAAAATTGATTTATAATTATAGTACCTAAATATATATGAATGTATTTTTTAAAAAATAAAATTCAGTAAGTAATTTTATTAAATTATGTTATAAAAAATTTAGAGTAAATGATAACCAAATTTTATAAAAATTTGGTTTTGGATATTTAACATGATATTATAAATTATTTTTTTAAATAAAGAATATGCTTATATATTTAAATATTTCGATTTTAAGTATCTAATTTGAAATTTAGTGTAGTATATACATATAAGGTATACTATAATTAAATTTCCTTATTATAAATTATATGAAAATTATAAACCAAATATAAAAATAGATTATATATATTTTTTAAACTAGAGAAGAACTTAATGTAAAAAAGTGTATATATGTTATGTATCCAATTTAAATAAAAGAAATATAAAAGGAAAAAATTAAAATTTATTTGGAATAACGTAATAGTATATATATGTGTGTGTGAAATTGTGAATATAAATAAATATGATATTTCTTAAATATTTAAATATTTCAAAAGAATGAGAATCTGAATTACGAAGAAAAAAATGAAAATGAAATGAAAATGAATGAAATTATATAATAGGAGATAGGTATTCATTTCATTTCTAGGAGGGATATTTAAGTGGTTTCTCAAGTGGAACCAAGATCAGCAAAAGGGGAAGGGTGAGTATAGGTGGAAGAAATTCAAAGCTGAAGTCTTCAATTTCGAGAGGTCGAGGGATATAGAGGTCTAATACAGAAGGGGATCAAGACGATATTTAATATATGAGGTCTCTAGCATGGTTGGCTGCCAATGGTGGTCCAATTTTTTAAAAGGGGTTTAAAGCGTGGATATCTTATCATCTTCCTCCTGAAATTTGATTTCTAGAATATCAGTGGTATGTATTTTTTTTAATGGGATCAAAAATTCATAAAGACCCTATTTTGAGAATTTTTTTGGAATATAAGTGACCTTTTCATATTTTTATTCCCTAAGTATCATTAGTTATCACATTTTCATCTTTTTCTTGTATATGTTTTGGTTTTTTCAAATGATATACTTGATTTGGGAGTGGGAATTGGCCAATAGCATTTATTTTTGTATTCACTTTTACTAATTTTTTGAGTGGATGATGTCCAAAGCTTCTTGATGAACTGTCTATGTATGTAATCCAAAAAATTTATAATATATATATATATATTAAATAAATATAAATATATAACTACATAATTTAGACGAATTGCATCTTATTTTAAATTTTTCTTCATTTTTTTCCTACTCGAATCAAATCTCTAAACATTGACCCATATATAAATATATATCTATCAGCTTTCATAGAAAGAATTATTCCAATGCCACTTGAATTTATATGGTTTATCTAATATATATATATATATATATTAGATAAATTTAATTATCTAGAATAAATATAAATACTTATATAACAGTAGAATAAGTCCTTTTAAAATTATTTATTCAATGGTTAACCATTCAAAGTGTTGTGCATCCGATATTTTGGAAAATAAGAAATATATATAATAGAGAATGTGTGAGAGAGAATCCAAACATAGGGGAATAAAAAAAATAGTTTTCTTTCATGTTTATAAAAAAATAAAATTTAATAGTGTTATATATTTTATAAATTTATGTTTTCAAGTTAAGGAATATTATTATTTTTCAAAGGCCACTCTTTTTTAGAAGGGGGATATTTATTTATTTCTTAAAATTATATTATGGTAATCAAATTTAATAATTATTTTCAAAAAAACATTTTTTTTAAATTTCAAAAGTTATATTTCTGAAAATATTAAAAAATATAAAGTTGTTTTTATTTATTAATTTTAAATTATTTTTTATTTTGTTAAAAATATATGTATAATTTATAATCTATACTTTTATGTGCAATGTGGTTTTTAATTGTTATAAATTTTATACATCTCATTAGATATTGAAATCATCTATAATTATTAATATTTCATGAATTTTTATACATGTACTAGATATAATTTCCTAGTATAACTGTTTTTATTTTAAAAATTCAAGTACTTATTTTAGAAATACAGATTCAACCTACTGATTTTTCTAGATAGTTTATTTTCCAAGCCTGTAATTATAAAATTATGTTCTTTGAAAATAATATATGCAAGACTTTTGACTTTTTTTTAATGGATTATGAATGAGAAAATTGGATCTTCTAATAAAATTCTTAACAATTTGGAACTTTCATATGAAATGTGATAATGTGGAATAGTGAGTGAACACATGACTTTGATGTTAATTTATCCAATTAGTGATACTTCTTAGTGTCCATATGTGTTTTAAAAGATCGTACAAGAATCATTTTAACACATAAAATTATTTTAATTTTCACATGTGTTTTAAAGAGAAATTCATGTATTTTTTAATTGACATTTTTTATGTGTTTTAAAATAATATTTATTTTTTAAAAAATTTAAAAAGTATTTTGTATTGTATTTTCATAAAAACCCTAGTTTTTTATATTATTAATTAATATATAATGTAAAAAAATCATATGGTATAAAATGTTTTCGAGGGAACTTCAAAATACTTTTCACCATTTTTAAATCCCCTTAATGGGAAATTCTTTCCTCACCCCAATTTTTAAAAAAATTTATAACATTAAGTAGAAATTTCAAAGGTGATTATTTTTTATAAGAAGGTAGAACATGTGAAGTTAATTAGTTAATTTTCATAATTTTTACAACTCTAATGAATTGTAATGTTTTTTCTAATTCTCTAAAACCTATAGTAGAAACGATCTATTTTTGTATAATGTATATGTATTTCTCAATTAATTTTTAATAAAAAAAATGTACTTCATTTTTTACAAATGAATTCAAAAGTGTGAGACCTATGTTGTTAATGTTTTTATCATAGCATTGGTCTTGACAACTCTAGAGGTTATGTGCTACCGTTTGAGAGAAAATTTAAGAAATAATACATTATTTTGGACTTCGAGGTAAATAAGTACCATTAATAAAACTGAAGTAAACCTTAATAGTTTTTCCCAATTCTGATGAAAGGAATCCATAATTTCCACTAAAAATATTGATGAATTATGAGGTAACAATTCATTAAGGGGGGGAGGATATAACATCCCATAAATTCGATGAAATTTATTAATAAAAGTTGTAATAATTGGTTTGGTTTATAATTAAAACAAATTATGTTTAATATAGAAAAATATATTTTGTGCAATGATTTTCTTTAATAAAAATATATACTAGATATAAATTTAGTAAAATAATCAAATTATATAAAAAATGTAGAATTTGGTAGAATTTTTAATTGTTGGTATTTTTCTCTAAAAATATAAATTCTTTGTTAATGAAAATATATTAATTTATATTCATTAAAAAATTATAATTTAAAAAATAAAAATGATAAGAAAAGGTATTTCATAATAAAATATCCTTGTAAAAATAAATTAAACTCTTTAAATTTTGATTTATAATTATAATACTTAAATTCTATATGATTGTTTTTTGTATAAATTAATTTTAATAAGTAATTTTTCGAAAATTAGGATATAAAAAGTTTATTTCATATGATTACCATATTTTATAAATATGAGGTATTTATTATTTGACATGATATTGTAAATTATTTTTTAAAATAAGAAAATCATTATATATTTAAATATATTCATATTATGTTTCTAATTTTAAATTTAGCATAATATATACATATAAAGAATACTATAATTAAAATTTTATTTTTATAAAATATTTGAAATTATAAACCAAATTTAAAACAATATTATATATATTTCATAAACTATAGAATAATTTAATGTACATGTATATATATATATATATGTTATATATCTACTTTAAATAAAAGATATTTAAATGTAAAATTAAAAATTTATTTGGAATAACATAATATTATATATTTATATATATATATATGAAATTGTGATTATAAATTAATATGATATTATGAAAATATGACTATATTTTAAAAAATAAAATGAGAATCAAAATTAAGAAGAAAAAATGAAAATTAAATGGTAATGTATAAAAAAGGACAAGAGGGGTTAGGGATTCATTTCATTTTGGAGAGGATTGGTGTAGGGGGTTCATGGGTGGAACTAAGCATGACAAATGGGAAATGGGGAGTGCATATGGAGGAAATAAAAAACCAAAGTATTTAATTTTGGGATGTTGAGTGAGATGGAGGTTGAACACTGAAGGGATCAAGTTGGTATCGACTCTATAAGGTCTTGAGCATGGTTGGAAGCCAAATTTCATTCGATTTGCTAAAATTTATTTTAATCACTGAGATCTAATTATACTCCTCTTGAAATGTTATTTCCATAATATTAGAGGTTTTCAATTTTTAAGGTGGTGAATCTTCTTAAAGACCTTATTTCGAGGATCATTTTGGCATAATAAGGACATTTTTGTCCTTTTCTTCCTCAATTTTCTTCAGTTTCCCCTTGTTCAATTATTTCTTGTATATTTTTTGGTTTATCAACTGAATATACCCAATTTGTGAATTGATGTTGGCCAATAGCAATTATTGTTATCTTCGCATATACCGATTTTTCAAATATTGGATTTAATATAAAGTATCTTCATGAAGCATCCACCGAAGTTAACCAAAAAATTTATAATACACACACACACACACACACATATATATATATATATATATATACATATATATATTCGATCAATATAAACATATAACTAAATCAGTCATACAAATTTCGTCTAATTTAAAATTTTCCCTTTTTGTTTTCTACCAAGAATGAAACCTGTAAACATCGACGCATATATAAATATATACCTATCAGCATGCTTGGGAAGAATTAAACCCGAAAAACTCAACTACATATAGATATCATAATATATATATATATATATATATGTTATATAAATTTAATTCCCTATAATCAATATATATATATATCTTTTGAATCATTCTAATAAGAAGTCTAGAATTGAGGGTTTACCATTAGAAGTGGTACACTTTCAGAATGATGGAAAATAAGAAAGAGAGTTGTGAAGGAAAGTGAGATAGAGAATCCAAAGATACTAAAATAAAAATAAATTAGGTTTACCATCAATATCTTAAAAAAATTAATGGTATTGGAGTTGTTTATTTTTTATATTTTTGTTTTTGAAGTCAATGAATTTTATTATTTTTAAAACCCTCTTTTCTTTGTAAGGGGAATATTTATTTATTTTTTGAGATTATATTATAGTAAGGGGACTTAATAACTTTTTTAAAACAATGATTTAATTATAAATCTCAAAATATTATTTTCAGAATTTAAAACAATAATATTTTATTATTGTTTATTTTAAAATAAATTTGATAATTTTAAAAACCTGTCTCAAATATATAATCTATAATTCTATGTGAAACATGGTATTGGTTGTTTTAAATTTCATAAATAGTGATAGATATAGAAATAACTTATTATTATTTACATTTATTTCATTTTCTGGAAAGTATTTATTTTAATTTCAATGAATTAGTGATTATATTTTTTTAAAAATAACTATTTATTTTAGAAATACAGATTTCTCCTATGGTTTTTTTCTAATAAATGGTTTCTCCAAGATCAATTTTATCAAAAAAACATCATTGAAAATAATATATGTAATGTTTTGGAACGTTTTTTAATGAATTATGAATGAGAAAATAGGATATTCAAAAAACAATTCTAAAAAATTGGGCACTTGCATATCAAATTAGATAATGAGGAATATCGAGTTAACCAACAACCTCAATGGGAAATTTTACTACAATTTATACTACTATGTGGCTATATGGGTTTTATGAGCTCTTCCATGTTTCATTTTAGTTTATAAAAGAATAATTATTTTCAAAAGGTTTTTGAGGAGAAATCCAAGTATTTTTCAAGTGTCACTTTTTAATGGGTTTTAATGTAAAAGGTATATTTTAAAGGTTTTGAGTTGTATTTTTATGTGTATTTTAATAAACCCCAATCTATTATTTTGGAAAGTTATATATAATATAAAATATTTTTTTATTTGTTATAAAAATATTTTAAAAGAATTTAAAATATTTTTACTGTTTTAAAATCTAATTAATGGGAAATTTTATTCTCACCCCATGTTTTAAAATATTTTTCACTAGTTTAGTAGAAATTAAAAGGTTGATTTCTTCATAAAATAACTAGTGAAAATGATTCTAATTAGTTAATTTTATAAATTTTTTACAACTCTGGTGAATTTTTTAGTTTTTCCTAATTTGACCAAACCTAGAAAAGAAAACATCATTGGTTGTATAATTTACTTTGTATTTTTCATTTACTTTTTAAGGAAAAAAATACACAACATGTTTTTAACACAGAATTCAGAAGTGTTGGTATTAGGTTTTCACACTTCTAATATAAAAATTATTCCTTTTTTTGCAAGGCCATATAAGTAATGTAAGCTCGTTGGAATTTGGGATATTATATATATACAAGAAGAAGTGTCCCTCTATGGTAGAGATACTCATTCCTGATAGAAATGTAAATTTTATGGAGTTACAAATAGTTTTGGAATGAAGCATGTTTATATAATGAAGAGTTATTCAAGAAGTGGTCTTGTTCCCTAAGAAGTTTCTTTAGTGTTTATTGAGCACACCACAGAAGTAAAGGAATATAATATATAATTTCACTACCTTTTTCCAAAACTACGGGTTCAATTAGCATACATTAATTTCTTTTAGTGCCGTCTAATGGACCCCACATATTTTACGTCTTTTATTTTTTTGGAATACTATTTTTTTACTTTATATAGAGTATGTTTAGTATGTAGACACTTGACTTTTTTCTCATGTCCCAACTTTGGGGTTTTCTACATGATATGTTTTCGTATCTATCAATGAAGGTTTATGTTCATGCAATTATGACTGAATGAAATTATGATGTGTAAGTTCATATAGCATAGCCTTAATGAGAATTCCCAACTTGATATGAAAGGGTGAAAGAACTGAATGTCAACAATATTTCATTAAAGGTAAATAAAATCTATTTACATGTAATATTATGGTTATCTAAATCAACCAAAATAGTTGGATTATTGGAGGTGTAAATCATTGACTTCTAATTATTGGATAATTGTGATATGGATATCTATGGGAATAGAAAACTATTGGTAATAGGAGGCATGTTCCATGTCACCCCGAGATAGCTCATGGGGTTAGTGGAGAAATTTTATTTAGGGAATTTGTATAATAAAGGGGTTACCAAGGGTATATGTTTATCCTTTCACTATATAATGAGGGTCCAATTTGGATAGATTAAAAACCTTTTACCACATTACATCATTAAAAACCAAGAGGGTGTATACCCAAGATTATTAATTTTATTGGTGTTAAAAAATGTAAAAGGTTTGAAGTATGTTAATGAATGATGATATACCTAGAGATTTTTAACGATCTAAAAAATGATACATGACTATATACTAAACACTTCTTCAAAGACTTATCATATAAAATCAATCATTATTAATCCATGGTTAAATAGGGATATTGACTGACTGTTAAGGTTTCACAGTATTCACCAAATATGGGAATTTGGGATATAAACATTTTTCTAAATCTAGGTTTTCATAAATTTTGGATATCAACATATATTTAAGAAGATTAGAAATAGATTCATAGATCTTATGTACATTCCTCTAACATTAAACTAGTTCATGGACTTGATAAGGAAATTTTTATCACATTCATAAATTAGTTACTCACTCTTTGAGTGTATAACATTCCATATGAGAAGGCCTGAGATATAAGGTCTAAAATTCACAATCTATCATCTGAAATAATAATCATGTCACGTGTATTTATTCCATATTTTCCTACTTATACAGTTCTAGCTGACATAAATGAGATGGGGCTTTATTTTCAAAATTTATGGATTGTTATGGAATATATGGTCCAAGTAGTGTTATATAACTTTTGAAAGATTAATAAAGCCACACATAGTTCCTTAAAAAGTTCCTTTCATGGATCTTTCTCACATGAATGAACAAGGGGAATTCATCTGTTCAAAAAAAAATTGAATGGGAAATTTTTTGAAAACATTGTACCTAGGCCAGAAGTAATGAATTTGGGAATCAATGTATATTCCACTAGTCCAATAATCAAGACACACATAGTAATTTAAGATAAATAACCATCATAGATCTTACTCATATATAGTGGGAAGGAATTATTTTTTTAAAATTGTGGGTGGGATAAGGATAAGTGACCTGGCTATCACTACATGTCATATATTGACACAAATCAAGTGACACATAGTTTTTATAAATAAAACCCATTCATATATCAAAATGATATTCTTATAGAGGAATATTTAACTGAAATTGTGGCTGGGCCCGCATAGTAGATTCCTTCATCACTAAGTATTATTTTTTAACTGAAATCAGACTACATGTATTTCTTAATATATGGATCCCCTACATGGATCTGGATCAAGTGTAGGAAGAATGGGGAACCATTCATTTTTTTTTCAATAAGAGGATAGTGGTTGGGTCTAAGGTATAATACATGTACATCACTATGTATCATATGGTGATTGTAATCAAGCCTGTATATAGCTCTTAAAATAAAGAAACTCATCTATATTGGATCTTGATACACTCTCGAGATATATGATCACCTGACCCCAAATGATTGATGTAAACCACATCAAACAAGATCATCGATGATAAAACCTCCTCCTCTAAATATTAATAATGTATTTTATCATAGACATGATTAATGACATGTGATATTAATCACCTAGGTCATAGAAGAATATATAGACTTATACATGGGTCTTCCACCACCTCAAACCCATTTACATATATTCTTATCTTTGAAGCAGTGTAGATATCGGAAGCCATTGTATATAAAAACCAAGGATTCCATTTGTAAAGGGAGAGTGGTTGGATAAAGGATACAATAAAAGGATGAAGGGTAATGACACAAAAATAGAGTTAAGTTACTTAAATGACAACCATTTTATAATTAAATGTGTAGTTATAAAGGAAAAAAGGCATTTTAAAGAGATAAAAAAGATAAATCACCTAAATACTTGTCTAATTATTGAACACGTGACCATATATGAACGTGTTGACCATATTATTCAATATCAAGTATGATATTGTGTAATGAAATTCCATTCATGTGATTACATCATTTTATCCCCCCACCTAGTAATAGTTGAACGATATTATGAACCCATTTTTCTTTATAAGATCTCTAGACCCCTTTGTCATCATGATATTTTCTAACTTCAATATAGATAAGATGTTTCGGCCTTCCCAAAATGTGAAACTTATATTTCATGTGTAATATAATATCCCTCACATCTGAGAAATAGAGATAATATATTCATCATTTTTCATATATTTTTCAATGATTTAATCCCTACAAATTTATTAATTTTAGTTTATATGCGTCAAATTTGGAATTATGGTGTTTTTTCATCTAAAATGTGAAAAAATTAAATTATATAATTTTTAAATAATTTAATATCTTTTGTATTTCGATTATAACATTTAAAATATAGATTCAATTGGTGTGATTAATTTTTTATGTTTACATGATTTTTGCACTACAACATTTACATTTAGACCAAGATAAAAGTATAAAATATAAGGTCTTGAAAAAGTCAATCAAGTTGAAACATTTTTGGGAAAACATTGTGGACCCCACCCCCATAAATGAGTTATAAATTGGGCTACACATCTCCAATTTATGTTATTAAATATGTATTTGAAATAGAACTCTTAAATGTGTTTCTCTATTAAACTAGGAGTTATTTACTCATTATAAGGTCCATTGAATTCTCAACATTGAATGAAGATTTAGGACACATTAATCGAGAATAAACAATCTGAGTAATTGGAGAATAACCTAGTATACACATGAAGGGTGAATCCAAAAGTTTTAGATAAAAATCCCAAAAATATTTTAGGACAAATTTATAGAATAATACTTTTCCTTATTTAGTGAAAAAGAGGATACCATGCAGAAACTATTGAAATAAAATTATAGAGCCCAATTTTCAACTATTGACGACCCGTTATGCCCTGAAACCCAGCAATGGATCATTATGATACCTCAAATACTATTTCATGATAATAAATAATAGTATAAGGGTAGATTTAAGATATGATATTTTAGGGTCCTGAAAATTCCGCAAGGGGGGAATCCAATTTCCCCAAAACATGGAAAAGGACATAACCAGTCCACGTACCGGCTCCCAGCAATAGTACGTGGCCGGTTCGGTGAACCACCCTCTCGCAGACGCGGTCATTCACAAAATAGGGGTGGAGCGCCTACGTGTGCACGAACAAGGAAGACCGTCGATGAAGCCATCTCGTTCCACCGCCATGAACCTCATCATTTGCAGAACATAAGCGGAGAGGTATGTGACCACGGAGCAATTACGCGAAAATCGATTCCATAAATATCAGTTGACCGAGTCATCCGTAGGTGGGGATTATTTCATGGGATTATGTAGAAAGTGTCATCTTCCCCATCGATATTTCCTCTTCACTACTCTATAAATAGACCCTGAGGGGGGTAAAAAATGCAAGGATGAAAGGACGGGTTAAAACCCGTGGGGAGATGCTAGAGAAATCGCTCCTTATGGTAGAATTCCATGACCATCCACGGACCCCATATCATCTCCGGATGCACTCTTCCGCATAGAGGAGAAACCAAACTGTGAACCACACGTGGCCATATCCTCCATGGTCACCCCTTCATGGCCAGAGCTTATGTGGAGATCTTCTTCACGGGCATCCTTCAGCGGGCATGCCTTTGTGGTCAGCTCCTCCACGGGAATCCCTTCGCGGTCAGCTCCTCCGCGAGCACCCCTTCGAGGCATGCTCCAACGCGATCTGCTCCCTCGCGGTCAGCTTCTACGCGGTCTGCCTCCTCCATGGCCAGCTCCTCCGCGGACACCCTTCGTGGAAAACCAAACCACAAACCACATGTGTCCAGCTCCTCTGCAGACAACCCTTAGCGGCCTTTTCCTTCGCAGACATCCTGGGCGGCCAAATTCTACACGGTCTTCCTCCTCCGCAGCTAGCTCCTCTGCGAATACCCTCCGTGTCCATATCCTCTCCGGCCAGCTCCTACGTGGCCCACCCCATGCAGAAAACCCCATGAAGTCATTGGTCCATACCGCGGGGGATGCGCCACCGCACCCCCGCTTAGGGTCAGTGCCGGCCCTCCGGGCCTGTCCCTTCACTACCGTCACTGACCCTCATGAAAAATAGAGAGTTGCACCACGACCATTTCAGGACAGGTCAACAGTATTTTACATTTCACCCTTACGACGCTCCAACATCCTTCTTATAAATTCCATGAGTCAACCTACTCCTCATGACTCTCTTATAACCTCATTTCCTACCTCCTTTTTCTAGGTTCATCCAGAAAGGGCCACCCTTGCGTAAGTCCCACACCAACCATTGCTAGGTCTCTCCTACCTAGTCATCCTGACCACATGATATTAAACTATATGGCCATCATCATATCTATATGATGTTAAACTATATGGAAACAGTCCTCTCTACATGACTATAAACTATAGCATTCCCTATCATTCAATAATTGGATGCCTCTTGCTCCATGCAAGAGATCCCTTATGCTGCAAGCATAAGATTCCCCATGCCATGTTAATAGTGGCATAATTTCAAGAGTGCTGGAATCCATTCAAACATTCCATCACTCCACCTCATGATTTTCAAATCCTTCATTCAGATATTTATTCCCCTTCATGTCTGAAGGGAACCCCTAATAGCTTGGTCCCATGCCGCCTCGGCTCACCTACCGTCCTGGGCCAACGCCCCTGAAAGACTTTGGGCAACACTTCGAGTCAGGTCCTGTGTTTCGAAAATGATCATTAGTCGACCCTCACTTGTCTTCCCCCATTCTAGGCTAATGCGATATGGATTCTGTGTTTCAAACATAGTCCAAAGTTATCCCCCATCATCATGCCACCCTCACCACGTTCTGAATGTCGGTCATGTGATTCACACTTTTCATCTCCATTTGTTCGGACTAATTCCAATTCCTTTGGTGATATCCCACTTGTGCACTTGTGCATAGGTGTAGGACTCCATTATATACGTCAACCCACCAGTTATTTTGGATTCCCTCATGGTCAGACATGAGGAAGGCATCGGGGCAGCCTCATTGGTGTAAGTCCTTAGCCCTTCTTGCAATAGGTAGCACCCATGAACCTCTATACTTCCCTGGTACCATGAACCAAGATGGGAGATGGACACAGGGGTATCCTTTCCCTCTACCTCTGGGATTTGTCACCATTGGGCCTCCATCCTGGAGTATGTCCCAATATCCATTTCCTTGGGCCGCCCCATTCATAATCCCCACTCCTCTTCCCATGTACGCATCTTTCTCGATGTGATAGTTAGGTCTCTACTGCCTCTTGTTTCTCACACCGAGCATGAATCATGTGGGATTATAGTAAGCACTGACCCTGACACCACCTCTTGTGAACTATGAGTACTTTGATCCATGTCATGGTATGGTATGTAGGAAGCCTCCACGAGGTTCAAGCCCATTACCCATCGGACCCCTGGTGCATCTTCACATCGGTTCTTCGACACCACCTCTTGCGAACTATGAGGACTTTGATTCATGTCAAGGCATGGTACATAGGAAGACTCTATGAAGTTAAAGCCTATTACCCATTAGACCCCCAGTCCATCTTCATGTCGGTTCTTCGACACCACCTCCTGCGAACTATGAGGACTTTGGTCCATGTCAATGCATGGTACGTAGGAAGCCTCCATGAGGTTCAAGCCCACCACCTGGTCATTTCAAGCCCTTTACGTCAGTTCACCAACTCCATGGGATACCTCAGAGTGTAATCCCCATCCACCATCTCATCGGACCACCTCAGAGTCTAAGACCCGATCCTTCGTCCCGCATGACGTTAAACTGCATTACTGAACTACGTGGACTCTAATTCCACTCACGAGGATATGTAGGAAACCCATATCATGGGTTCGATCCAAACGCTCAAGTCGTTATATGTCCCCATGGATGACAATAAACTTTAGGGTGCCAGTTATAGGGCTTCAAACCAATTTCATCTCAATGAGTCCAAACTCTTTGGAGTCATCAATCCAATGAAGGATGGTAAACCTCAGGCCTAAATGATTCTGAATCCCTGCGTTCAGCTGACCATTTCCAACCAAGAGTAATCCGTGGATACTATTCTAGGGTATAAACCAAAGATTCTCGGACATATGAATACATCTTAAATCTATAAGAGAGTCTCATAACAGGCAATAATTCCCCCCCTAAAAGGGTGCGATGAGCCTGACTTTCCATACTCTTGACCAGTGAGAGTTCTTAAGAGTCATTAGGAAAATCACCCATCTAATGCCTAACTTTGGAAAGAAGTTCCATGTATCATTGGATATGGAACCGTTGGGCATTTAAAAACGAATACAGATATACCCGATTCAAGCGATTGAGTGGATTTCAGCCCTCCGTGAGATTGACAGTCAGGCGCATCAGTCAACTCCACCTGATTCGTTGCGAAACAGATATATTGTAGAGGGAATCTCTAGATGATGAAAATGATTTAAAATTTTTATTTTATTTTATTTCCATTTCACTTTTTCCCATGCAACACATGATTTTTCTAAGGGATGTTTTTTCCTTTTCTTCTTTCATCCCACCTTCTCTTCCAACCATAATATCATTATCTATTTATTTCCCACTCCACTATGACTCATACCATTAAAATTGAGGGGTTAACTGGAGGCTTTTCCTATGGGATGTATGTGGAAATTACTTTTATTCTTCACATAAATTCTTATTTTTATTAAGTTTGTGATGAGAAAGAATGATTCCCATGGGTGTGGTTATTTTCCTCCACAGCACTGATCTCAAAATATTTTCTATTCAATTATTAAATCATTTTCATACTATATACTATATAAAATATCTTTATATGATGGAGTAAAACCATTCAATTGATAAAATGAAATATAATAGAGCCATGTCCTAGGAGATGTAACCCTCGATCAAGCTATGCCATCAACCGATATTAAATGAGGAGTTGAAATTAATATTGATAAATGAGTTCTAGATTTCAGATGACTAAGTAAAATAATTTTTATTCACACATTAGATATGATTATTTAATTATTATTAATAATCTGAACACCAATAGGGAGAACGATGGAACCCTAAAACCAAAAAATAAAGGGCATGTTCATTCTTCAATAATTAAATTTTTTTCATGTCAGTTTAATATTTTCTTCCATGAAAATTCAATTAATTTCCAAAATTAAATAATAAAACCAAAAATAAGTAGTTTAGGTGAATTATATTAAGTGAGTGAACAATTAAGAATGATCCTTAATTGATATGACCAGGGTTGGCCTCTATACTGCATTGGAAAAATAAAATTTCTTTTTTAATGCCCTACAACATACATGCGTAAAAACTGGTACATTTTCCACAAATCTAAATTTCTATTTAAATCAATTTTTAAAAATTCACATTTTTTGAAATATTTTTTGTTATTTTATTTTAAAAAAAATATAGAAATTCCAAAATTCTATGGTGTATTAAAATTCAGTTTATTATGCACGTGTATATTACTCACAAGCAACAATAGAGAACATTATAACAACAAATAGAGGATTTTAATAGATTTTATGTGCAATAACTTAGATAAATCATAGAACAACTGATGAAAAAAGAAAAATGGGAATTTTAATATGTTTGTGAATTAATGAAGCAACCCAAACCTGAGCAAGAGCTAGAACACGGGGTAGTGGTGGAATAAATTTCACCAATCCTCCTTGAAATTGAAGAACTTGAGGAGGAAAAGGTGGAGGTACCTAGAGATTCATTCCACCTCACTCAACAAATACTAGAGGATATAAATGAAATTTATTTTATACTAATTTACAAGAGGGAGATAATGTGAATTTGGATAAATTTTGGAGAAAATGAAAAAAATTAGAAATGAAACATGATCTCCTCTATCCTTATAAATATTATAGACACCACCATTTCATATCTCTCTAGCCTTGCAATAATAATAAGACAAAAAAGGACTAGAATATGATGAATGGTCTTAGTAGTCTGACTACCTACCTCCATTTAATGAATATCGACAACAGGAAGCACTTTCAATTAATGAGGATATTCAAGAATAACCAATTTTGGAAGTTGACCCTTTAATTAACTATATATCATGAAATTTAATTGAAACTAAATTGAGTATAATTCCATGTCGTTATGATTTTATAGATTTGGCTTGCTCACTTTTTTCATGGAAAACTATGATAAAACTTAAAATTCACCTATTTTTGAACACTTGGAGATCCATGAAGATACCATATATTTATAAGAGGAAGTTCAAGAATAGATAATAGTGTATATTATTGTGGTACAAGGTAAATATGCTACTAATATTAATAGGGAAATATTCAAAATTAGTTCATAAAAAATAATTTTTTTTTCATAATAGATTATATTCTGAATCTCACTTTTAATATTCTTTTCATGAATCCCGTATAAAAAACCACTAGTTAGTGAATATGAAGATTCACAAGTCACAAGCAAACAAGAGGAGGATTCATACTTCATCTTACCCCTACTATGAAAGCAGTACCTAATTATGATGGGGGTGGATATGGTATACTCAATATGTGGATCATTATTTTCCAAGAAGGTAGAGGTAATGATTAGGAAAATCAATATGTGGTGGTTCATGTCTAAGAAGATTCATCCACCATCATAAATTGGATAACAGTTGGTACTACCCAATGGATATAGTGAAAATTCAAGGCCCACTTGGGGGGGTTGTACCATGATTTATCCTTTAGTTACATTATAGTTCTTTAAATTTCAAGATTAGGAATTTAGATTAAAATTTTACTTTTTAGGATTATTCCAACATGCATCTCTCTCAATCCTATGTTTTTTGAGCCTAAATGACGTGATCTTTGTGAATTATTGATTAATTTTATTTTTTGGGTTCATGATGTTAGAACTATGCCCCAAATAGAAAATTAGGATATAATACTAAGCTTTATTTCAAAAGGGAGTTCACCTTTATTATTTATATTTCTAACTCTCTAATTTTTTTCCAAATATTATTTTGATCATTAATTTTGAATGGATTTACCCTGCGTTAATTCATGATTTACATGGATTCTCTTGGATATAATAGTTTATTAAGAATAATGTGATGCTAGGTTTTAGATTTCAAAGTTAATGAGATTCAATGATTAAAATGGATAATTGGGTGATTAGTGTGAAGCATTGATATTAAAATGGGGACTCAGGATTAATGAAAATTTATTGATTCTTGTAAATGTAATTTTCCTCTCATATTTCAAGCATTGAATTTATTAAATCCAAGTAAATTGATTTTTTATTATTAATCGTGCTTTTAGTGATTGTCCAATATTATAATTCCAATTCTTGAGAGGATTTATAGACTAAGTAATTCCTGTTTTATTCTTAATCATATTTTTGAGTTCTCGGGGGATATACCAGGTTCTAAAATGTACATTTGAACATGTAAAATCTATTAATATACAAAAAAACATCTATAATGACTAAATAATCTTTTTAAAATACCTTATCCTTAAAATTCCACCTTTACATAAATTGTTCTCTAGCCTATATAGACCATGAATGAACTTTATAGGGATGATATTTGTTTGGATCCATTTTTTCATTCACACCCAACTCTTGCTATTGTCATGAAATTTAAAAGATGAATTTTGGGTGTAAATTGAATCATGGTGAAATAGATGATTTTATTTTTAAGGAAAAAGTGTAGGGGTGATATTTCATGAATAAATAATGGTCTTTTATTCATTCAATATACATAACTTTTTCCCCATCTTGAAAATAAAAAAATGAAAAAAATGAAAAAAACAAATGGTTTATGACTTTGAAGAATCAAAAATCACTATCAATGGACCAATAATTTTTATCATATGTGGTTAGGTGGGGGATGTATGGATTATAATAAGAATAAAACTTGAATAAAAAAATAAAAAAAATCTACTATGAAAAAAGTAATAATGTTGAAAAAAATATTCACGAGGGTAAAAAAATCATTATATATTATTTATTTGACCATAAAATTTACATTGAGTTTTGGGGAAATGGTAGTATGTATTTTCTATGGGAGAATTTAATTATACGTTTAATTTTTGTATCATGAATATTTCTTAAGAGATAGACCTCCTCCTTGAGACATAATATTTAAAGCATAAAATCCTACCAACCTTATTCCTTAGAGTCACATATACCATTATTGAATGTCCTCATCAATTTTTGTGCCTTTCTTATTTAAAATGTATAGGAAGTAGTTCCTTTATGAGATTATGGATATTGAACATGTTCCCAAGATATTTCATAACTATAATTGAATTTTATATTGAGTGATGAGATAAAAGAATCCATTGTGAGGTAGATCGTGATTTGGAGAGTTTAATAATAATGAATAATGAGTTTAATGAATAAATGGAGAAGTTCCCTATTTTTCAAATAGAAAAATAAAAATATGTGAATTATTTTTTTCCTTGAAAATTGTTAATTTAATTTAAATGTTATGTAAAATTTGATAATTGGTTTTGAAATTTATGATTTTTAAATTTTATTTCCTTGCGATTTCTTTGATGACCGCATTGGTGCCCTCAGATTTTTAATGTTGAGATTTTATGCTTGAGTACAAGCATGTTTTATTATGGGTAAATTTATATAGATAATCGTTTAATGATATTTCATATGTTATTTCAATGACTAAAACCCAAAAAATTTATCAATTTAAATTTATTTTCTTGAATTTTGGATTTATGTTGTGTTTTGATATTAAATATGAAAATTTCGTTATTCTAAAATTTTAATAGATTTTAAAATCATTGTTTTGTATAATATAACTATTAAAATATCCATCCAATTGATGTGAATTTTTTTTTAGGTTTTAGAAATTTTTGTTCTATAATTTTACCTTTTGGACCAAGGGATAATTCAAACATCTAGATACCCGAAAAAAAAATCAAATTGACAATGTTTCTTGAGGACATAGTAAACACCTCCTCTATAAATGGTACATAAATTAGGATACACACATAAAATTAAATTTATTATATCTGTATTTGTAAGAGTAATCATAAAAAAAATTAAAGTAAATTTTATGGAGTTATTTACTCAATAATGGATCCATTGAATGCTCAACATTGAAGAACAATTCAAGAATCATTCATCCAGAATGAGTTTCCAGAGTAATTGGGCAATAACGTATTCTAAAAATGTATGATGAAGATAAAATTTTGATGTAAGATGCCCATAATATTTTTTTTAACTACATTATAGAATCAAAACTTCTCTTATTTGGTGAAAATAAGGGAATAGCATGCATAAACCTTTAAAATAAAAATCTGGAGCCCAATTTTCTGTCATTGATGACCCAATATGACCCGAAACCTATTAATGGATCATTATAATGTCCAAAATCCTCTTAAATTCCTATAAATAATAGGATAGGGGTGTATTGAATATAATATATATTTGTGATGGATTAACTATATGATTTCCATGATTTAGTATTTTTTTATTTTTTTTATTTTTCTTTTCCTATGGAACACATGTATTTTTTAAATTAAACGGTTTCCATTTTCTTCTTATATCCCTATATATCCTAAAATGATAATATATTTAACTCTTTTATTATCATTATAATGTAACCTCTTACCCTAAAAAATGAGCGATATCCCAAGGCTTGTCTCATGGGATGTATGTGGAAATTTATTTTATTTTTGTGCTTAAATTGTTGTGTTTTATTATGTTTGTGATGAGGAACAGTGATGTTCATGGTTTTGGTGATCATACCCCATTAAAATTATTTCAAAGTCATATACATTCATTAAAAAATTATTTCCCCTGCCTTCTACATGATACATTCTCTTTATATGATGGACTTCATCCATTCAGTGGATGAAATGGCATATGATGGAGCCCGATACTGGGATATGTCACTCTTGATTGTGGTTTTCTATCAACATTTATTATAGGATGATGTTAAATTAATATTGATAAATTAATTTTATATTTCACACCATTAAATAAAAGATTATTAATTCATTCATGATATACCATAATGGAATTATGAAATATAATATAAACACCAATAAAGATAATAATTTAACCCATAAACCAACCCATAAAGGCTATGTTCCTTATTAAATAATTACATGTTTTCATTGAATGTTATTTTAATAATTATTACATTAATTTAATAGATTATAAAAAATAAAAATAAATCAGTTGTTTATGTGAATTAGATTAAGTGAGTAAACAACTAAGAACGTTCCTCAAGTGAGACGACCTTGGAGCCTCTATGATGCATTAGAAAAATAATTTTTTTATCTACCCTATAAACAGAATGGATTAAAAGGATACCCATTTTTTGATACATCATCCCCATGATAAGACATAATATCTCATTCAATAAACTATAGTTTGGGAGTCTAATTTGTGTGGTACAATTGTTGGAATCTTATACTCTACTATTGTACTAACCAAACTCATCATCCCCTTTTTAAACTCAATATATTGATGGTTATCCCTTCTATAATTGAATCAAATTACATTCACATTTAATAAGTTTCATTGGTTCTTTCTCCCACTAATTTTTCATGTAGGTAAATATCTATTATTCCCTCCATAGGGTTTTTCATTTGATTTTTTATAAAATCTATCTTTCTTTTCATATATCAAGAATAATGAGATTATTCTACTTCCATTTTCACATTATGTTCACATAAAACAACTAATTGCTGATTATGACTCTTATAGAAAATTAATTTATAATATATGATTTTAAATAATCAGCCAATCTTACTTTTGGTTTCAGTAATAAAATTTTAGGCATAACATGCATGTTTTGGGGGGTTAGCCTCATAATTATCAATGGATCCATACTCCTTTTATTCTGGATCTTGAAAATTTCCATCAAATTTTTATTAAAGAGTTTAGGGAAAATATTTAGTGAATAATATATTATTGAACTCATCATATTATGTATAGTATAATTCCTCCATTTCTATTTTATCCTTAATGAGACTCTACCTTTGGTTAACCCTATAATGGATTTGAAAAATGACTAGAATAAACATCTTCTATTTTGAGCACTAGAGAACTGAATATATCTTTTCCATCACATTAATCTACTAATTATAACCAGTGGATTAGATAACCCTATAAAAGAGGGTGGATGTTGTAGCATCGAAAAATGATGTAGATGCTCAACCTACAAGAGGGGGGTGAATTGTATCTTTTGAAAATTACATTGGAAATTTAAAAGTTGATATAGACCTTTATATTGTTTAACAAAGTTAAACAAGGTAAATTCACAAAATTTCTTGGTTCCACAAACTTGCTAGATTATGGTAATATGGTTCTGGAAATGAAACTTATGAAAAGTTTACAAGGTAAAAGATTCTACCTTAAAGCATATAGAATCTTACTAATTAGAGTACCAGTATAAGAAAGTATAAGATAGTTATACTTTACTTATTAATCAAAATTAAGTGGAAAACAAATTTGAAACAACATAATTAATAAGTATGAAATATTTTAACCCAATTATTAGGGTATCCAACAACCTTGGATAAAGGTCCCTTGATTTATGCTTTCAAGAAGGTCTTTTATACCCACACCAGGATAAGGCCTCGATTAGAATATCAGAGTCTGTCTTGCTATCCCTACAAGCCCTTAAACTTCAAGGTAGTCGGAACCCTTGTCTTCCTTATCAAGGAAGTCTTCAAGCATTAAGGTAGTCGGAACATCTGTCTTCCTATCCCTGGAAGCCCTCGATTGCACACAGCAACAATCAGAGTCGCACGAAGAAATCTGACCAAGATGTTCAGTACACACCAAGCATGATAGTCTCTCTCTCTAGAAATCACTTCAATAGCATGTAATCTTGATAGTTATAGAATACTCATCAGGTCTAGTTTTTTTATGAGCTTGTTCAAATGAGAACCTATTTATAGGTACTTCTCCAATAGTCGGCTCCCTCCTCCAATGATCATATTTTTTCTACAATCTTAGAGGGACCTGTATACAAGTCACTCAAACAACGGATGGTTAGAAACAGAATTCATGACATCATTTTATAACTATAGAATGAGTAAGTAAAATATGGTTGCTCAACCAAATATATTTTTAGGAGTCTAAAGAAAATTAAAGTTCAGAGTCTAAGAAAATAAACATTCAAAGTCTATTTTACAAAGATACTTAGATTCTATTTTTCAAGGAATTCAGAATCATTATTATATAGATTTTGGAGTTTGAATTCTAAGGAATTCAGAACCTAAATTCTAAGGAATTAGGAACATGATTTCTGAAGAATTCAGAACCTGAATTCTAAGGAATTCAGAGTCTAAATTCTAAGGAATTAGGAACATCAATTATAAGGAACTAGGATTTTGAATTCTAAGGAATTCAGATCCTGGATTATAATGAATTCGAAGAGTGAATTCTAAGGAATTTGTAACCTGAATTCTAAGGAATTCGGAGCCTGAATTCTAAGTAATTTGGAACCTGGATTCTATAGAATTCAGAGCCTAAATTCTAAAGAATTTAGAACCTAAATTCTTTGAAATTTGGTACCTGAATTTTAAGGAATTAGGAGCCTGAATTATAAGGAATTAGGAGTCTGAATTCCAGAGAATTTGGGACCTGAATTTCAAAGAATTCAGAACCTAAATTTTAGAGAATTCCGAACTTGAATTTTAGAGAATTCGGAATTTGAATTTCAAAGAATTTGGAATCTGAATTTAGAACCTGAAAATAGAATACTTTATATCTAATTATTTATAGGATTCTGAGGTTTTAGAAATGAAACCAAATTATATACTTAGACATAAAAGGAGTTAGATTTAGTGAAACTAAATCCTAAACAATGAAAACAGTGATAGGGAAAATTTTCCATGGGGAAAGAAAAGTTTCCCTATTAAGGAAAATGATCAAGGAAATAAAATTTTCCATGATAAAGGCTATTTGTGATTTTCAAAACATGAAGGAATGGAAAATTTATAAGGAAGAATTATTAACTCAATAAATGAATACTATGAATAACTTCGTCGAGAGGTGATTCATACTAATTGAATTAGGGAGCTCAACTTGGTTTACATTATTACTCCAAGATTTAGATAGTTGGGTGAGAATTTAGACAATGTATTTCGTAATATCCCAAATGTCATCATGTTTACCATCGAGAAAATCTACACCTTTTCCATCCCACCCATTGTTAACTTAGTTATTTCCGATTTCCTTAATAACATTGACTAAATAAAAATTTGTAATGTTTATACATGAGTTAATCATTGTACATATTAGGTAGGTCTAAGTATAAATAGAAGATTTCAAAAACAATATGCATATGTTTTCTATTGAATCTATATGTTTCAATTGATATTATCTGTGGTTATTTTTCTAAATAAAGAATTATATATTAAAATGAATCATAATGGATCATAAATAGAATGTGAATCCACCAAATAATATCACCTAGTAATAACAAGCTTGGTGTGTTTTGAAACCTATTTATTATGCACTAAGTAGCGATTTAATTAATACCAAATATGAACCATTTAGGGTTAATAAGCCTCGTTATGTTTATTCCAAATACTATATCCCCATATAGTATCTTGATATGGTTATATTTATTGGAAAACATTAAAATATATACATTAAAAACGTTTAGGTAATTATATTATACATTAAATTATTCCATAATTTTATTCCTATGGTTTCATTAATTTTATCTAAACTAATACTCAATATATCTAAACACTCCTTTGATATCAATTAATGTGACAGAACCTAAACAAAAATATTATTTATTTATTTTTCATGAAAAATGACTCTTTCTCAGAAATAATCTCACAAACAAGAGAACCAAATGTATACTTTCCATTAATATTATCAATATAAATAACTTATTTTACAATAGTAATCAATTTTATTCAAAAAAAATAAACTCCAAACCCCTTTCTAAACATCTCAAAAGTAATACCCATGTTTTTTTCCTTAGGAAATAAAACATAAGAGAGTGCTAATATCAGATTCCCATTATGGACACATAAGAGATAATAAATGATAATGGTTAGTGAGAAAAATATAACTATATCTGCACAAGAGAAAAATAAATATTTATTAACATAACATTAGAAAACATAAATAGATAAAACATGGAGTATAATACATGAAAATCATAATTATATTTAGAAAAATAATAATATTGGACAAATATGATCATTGGAATAATAACATAGTGTATCATGCCTCATAACCTTTTTCTCATAGTGGATCAGGCTTCACTCACCTATTTCGCTGGGTGGATCAGGATTTACACATTAGTTTCCAATGGTGGATATAGAATCAAAAAATGTTTCCAATTATCTTAAGTGATATAAATAATTATCCAATGCCTTAGATGACAATATAGTTCCCAATAATGACTAAATGAAAATATCTACATATATGTGGTATATGATATAAATCATTTGACATGGAATGAGAATTCATTGTAGAAAATTTATTTTATTCATCACATCATAAAAAACCTTTATAATTAAAAATTGGTTTCCCTACCAATCTTGATAATATCATGAATATTTACTTAAATAATGTAAATAGAAGATACAGAAAAAATCAATCACCCAAAAATAATACACCCTAATAACATTTATAGGGTTAATTAATAAAAATAACTTCCACAGAAATAATTTCAAAATATATAAAGGTGAAAATCATTGTGAAGTCATAAAAGATTTTTTTTAAAAAATACTTTGAAATTTTGTGAAAGTGATGGAATGATGATTAACTTTGAAAATTAAATTTTGGAAAGGTGAATTTATAGAAATTGAAAATATGGAATTTTAAATCAGTATTTTATATAAATATCAATAATGAATCATTTTAAAAGTATAAATCTTTTTAAATGGTGAATCGAAAACTTTTTGAATAATTTTATATTTAACTATAATATCTAATAATGGAACCATGAAAAAGAAATTAATATTTCAAAATGGTAACGTGAATGATTTGGAAAACACCTGCTTTTAAAAAATAAAATTCATCAATAGAACATTATAATGATAAAAAGTTTATCAAAATAAATGTGAAGTGTAACATAAAACATTTGTTTTTCAGAGGATGAAATGCTATTTTAATATTTTTAAATACCATTATTCAATACCGACATCATAGAATGAGTAAAAACACTTTTCATGGAGAATAGGGTAAATATGATAGTCACATTAGATAATACATATGTGGGTTTCTAAATATAAAGTATAATATTTATAGCAAATAAAAACATGGATAAAGTGGGGGGAAATCATTATATAGGATCTGAAATATTCTTTAAAATAATATGCTTTTTATGTGGAAGAATTTAATTATGTATGATAATTTGAATAAAAAGTTTCATTTTACCTAGATAGAAAAAAGATGTATTAGGAAATAAAAAATGAGGTTTGATGAAAGTAATATTTGAATAAATGTGTTCATGAATAAAAATTATAACTCAATGAATGGATTTGAGTTAAGAAAAACCCTCATGACTTTGGTCCTAAATAAATAAAAATGAATTTAATGGAAGAACATGATATAGATATTCAAAAAAAATGAAATAATTGAATATGGTATAATAAATAAAATGGTTTGTAATCGCATTATAACTATGATTTCATAGTGAAAATTAAGAAATATGTCTCACGAAATTAACACTCAGAAAAAGAACCCGTTATTGTAATTCTTGAATTCCATAAAAGTGGTTGAATTTATAGTATAAAAAATTAATATGTTAAAAATATTTTTGAAACCATATTCATATATATATATATAATTTATTATAAATCATTTTTAAATATTTAGTACTTTTATATTTGATAGTTATTATCTATTTTAATGATTTTTTTGAGTAATCTTGATTGTTTTGAACTGGTTTCATAATAATAGTTTTAATCTACATTAATATACCAAACACTTTCATTATCAAATAAATCAATCTACTATAATTTATGATTTATATTTATTTATAAATCTACAATTCCTATCTCTAGGGGTTTTTTTACGATCCTTAATAATAAAATCGAGGATGTGAAATTTGCAGTTATTTTTAACAATGGAACATTAGTATTTTAATCAATGGGTAATGTATTTAATTTAACCCTCTATATACATAATAAAATAATTATTTACTTATTTATATTATATATTATCATTAATTAAGTTTTAATTCTTATCTATGAAATTATTTTATAATATTTTTCTTGAACGTGGTTTCATCAAACCAGACATAAACATACCATAATTAATTTATTTTTATTACTATACAAGGTGTTTCTATTAGAATGATATCATTATTATAGGGTAATTATCATATTATTTATATAATTTTAATAATTTTTAAAATATTTTATGATATTTTATTAAATAAAATGTAAAATATATGAAAAAATATATGTTTCTTCATGTAGGAGGTAGCCCACATTACAAATAGTTGATGTTTTCGTTTCCCGAATAAAGAGATTGAAAAATATGGATTATAATTTTTATCTTGATCATCATAATTATATTACATATTTCAGAATTATTCTTCATGTTCACCCTTTAAATAAGTTAATAGAGGTTATGGTAGGAAAAATAAAAGCTATCATTTCATGGATGTGGTTGTAAGAAAAAAACATAAATGACTGTATTGATTTTCTTAATTGAAAAGTGGAAAGGCTGTTAATAGTTATTATTATAAAATAATAACATTATGTATGAAAAAAATACTAAAGTAATTTGATAGTAATTAGAATATTCAGTTTCTTAAATTATAAAAAACATGTTAGGAAACAAATGTACTCATGGGGAGGAATTGGGATATACCTTGGAAGATTCCATGGAAGTGAAGGTCTTAAGATAATATATTATGACCATGTGTTCTGGGAAATTTTATAAGATTATATATGAGGGAAACAATATAGTGTTTCATGTGGAAACTGAATTTATTTAGTTTTCTTGAATGGGTAGTTAGTGTCCCCTTTTATAATTTGTGAGAAAAGTATTTTTTTGAAATTATGCCCACTTAATAAAAAGGGAGAACATAATAAATATGTAATGTATCCCAAATTATTAATAATAATTGAGTTTGGGTGATATAAGGTCACCAATATCTTCTCTAATAATTCTCACACATGTTTTAAATACATTTTTATATCTGTTTGTCTATGAATTTTTAGTTTTACCATTTTGGGTTTTACTATGATAATTAATTTCTAACTCACTAATTTACTTATATTTCATAAAAAAATACCACATATTACATATTTTTTCCAATAATTTAAATTATTTAATCCATTTATTTATATAACATTTCAATGAATTAGAAGAATATATTTTATAATTATTGAATGTAACACAGAAATAATATTCTAAGAAATAGTGTATTATGGAGAATAAAATATATGTGTATGAAACAATTATAAATATATTATATTTAAATGATATAAATTGGTTTATTAGAAAAAATGAAATTAATTTTAATTTCAATGAAATTGAGAACCTGATTTTACCAAAATAATATATAATTAATCAAAATGATAAAAAATAGCTTCTTTTATTGTAAAACATTAAGTAAAATTATTAAAACATTGGTTTTCTAAATTTATAATGTTATTCCAAAAAAGTAAAAATTTACTCATTAAGAAATATTTGATTATGAAAGATGTTTTTTAAATTTTTTTTGTTATCAATACTTCTAAATATAGTCATACAAGATACAATTTTAGTAGAAAATTTATTTTTCATTATTTCCATAAAAATAAATAATTTTAGAAAAATATCAAAAATAAACACTAGGATAATATTGTAATGTACAATTAAAAAAGAGGACGATTTTTTAAAATTAAAATTATAAAAATTATATATATTTTTTGAAAATAATAAATCATTATATAAAGGAAAAATTATTTCATTAAAAATTGATGTATTTAAATATTATGTGTTTTTTATAATATTTCCTATGAATTTGCAATTTAAAGATACATTTTACATAATTTAATATATTTTAATACAATATATTCTCATAATGATCAATTAAAAGTTTTATATTTATATTATATATAGCTTTAACTATTATTTAAGATTTTACAATTAAATAATATTAATAATTCCTCCGTTAAAGACAAAAACTTTTAATTTATTACTTTTTTATTATTTACTATAGGTTTTACTCATCTTATAATCTCTTAATGATAATTATCTAATATGTCATGGAATTTTGGTTATGTGTTCTGTTTAGATAAATATATTGATCACATTATATTTATGAAAATATATATAGTAATGTATCATGTTACTACATGCTCCATTAACAATCATATCATGGGTTTGGGTCCATGTGATGTGGGACATGAACACTATTGTAATTTTCCAAGAGGAGAATAAAAAATCTTGGATTTAGGGTTTCCTGGAAGGTTTTCTTAAGTAATGTATTTTATTCTGAGAAAAAGAGTTTCTCAATAGAAGGCGTATTTATTTCTAAATAAAGAAGATCTACTTTTTGTCTTTTTTTCTCCAAATAAAATGAATACCCATATATGAAAGGGTGAAATAATATGATTTAAAAATATGTCATTGAAAATAGGTATGATGAATTATTTATTAACATAATGTGTATTTTAATCTACTAGATTATTTGTGTTATTTAATGGGTAAATGAAAACATAAGAATTTTTAAGCCATTGGGAAATAGAGGTAGATTATAATAACTTAACCATTGGATATAGTGAGACTACCATTGCATCATTATGAAAAATTTAATGGTGTTAGAGGATATTCTCCTTGAAATAAAAACAGACCTCTACTTTTTAGTGTAGATACACAATAATAAAATCATTACCAAGTATATGGTTCGTTTTTGGAATCAGATGCACTTGTTACAAATTACTATGAAATGGGGAATAAAGAGGATATGCTAAGGGTACTGGGTTTACATAAGTAGAATATCAACTCCATACATATGTCACATATATAAATTTTTTTAACATAATTTTTAATGTAATTTTTATTATTTATTTGTTTTTTGGGGGTCTCTCAGACATTTTTTGAAAAAAGGGTAGTTAATTAAAGATTCGGGCCAAACCATGAGCCCATTTCTAGATTTAAAAAAAAAATTAACTCCATCATTTTTTAACATTTTCACCCATTAAACTTCCCAATTGGCCTAAAAATCATATTTAAACCACCATATCAATTTTTAACCTTTATTAACTCATAATAATGATGGATTTAGGTGATTTATTAAGGCAATGGGCCAACCGTTGAGCCCATTTCCTGATTTAAGAAAATATTTAATTATTTTTATATCTAATTCATTTTTTAACATTTTTCGGTCATTTGTCCTCTCAATAGATCTCAAAAACCCTAGGATAACCCACATGTTCTATTTTAACTCTTTGGACCTCATATTCATTGTGGATTAGGGATAATTTCTTCAAGGTTTCTCAAATAATCTATATTTGCAATGGGAATTTGTTTTTTTCATAAATCATTCATTTGTTACTATTTTACCCCCATTTTAGTCCCCACTAGACATTGGAATCCTTATTAGAACCTAAATTTCAATTTTTTCTTGTATATTCAAATATTGGTGTATTTGGGGTGATTTATTCATAGTTTTCAAGTAAGTGAATTCCTATCTTATTCCTTCCTTTTCTGTAGGGTTTCTCCTCCTTACTCATCCTCCTTCCATTATTTCTTGGCTTTATATTCTCCCTTGTTCATGAAAGACCTAGGGTTATATTATACCATTATTTTTAAGGGTTTTTTGTTCTTTTGGGTCTATTTTTCATTGGTTTAGGGTTTATAAACCATTAGATGGTGATATTAGTTGTGTGTTTCTATTCCGCCAAGGATTTGAGGTAGGATTCCCATTAAAATTGTCATTTTTATTTATGATTTACGTTTTTAATCATATTTTAACCCTATACACATTATTATTGTTTTATAATCCATAAATAGTTTTATTTGGTGTGTAAGGTGGTGTTTAAGCCTTGCTTTGTGAAAAGTTGTGTAGTTTTGTTATAAGATTGCACACCAATTGTTTGAATAAATGTTCTATTATTTTTTGCACCTATTCTATGATTTTTAGAATTATGTTTAGAAATTTAAATACATTATATCATGAAAATTTGATTTTATAAGCTTTTGAGTGTTAAATAGATCCTGTTTCATTAAATATTGCATGACGCATTTTCATGAAAGTGTCTGGTAGTCTTTTTTGTGCTCAAGGTGATATAAAATGATTGGTTTGGCTTATGAAAATATTGGCACATGTGAATCAATGTTTTTGGGTTTCTTATGTGAGTTATAATATGATTTTTGGTTTTATAATGAAATTATTATGGGTTTTAGGGTGTTATAGCATG
The DNA here is from genome assembly GCA_963277665.1 of Viscum album. Taxonomy (NCBI): domain Eukaryota; kingdom Viridiplantae; phylum Streptophyta; class Magnoliopsida; order Santalales; family Viscaceae; genus Viscum; species Viscum album. The sequence continues at coordinate 744,026,196 of OY728129.1, read as the reverse complement.
TGTTTTCGATAAATGCATATTTAGAATATTTATAAAAATGTATGGGTTTTGAATTTTTAACCTAAAACTTTAAGGGGATTATTTAAATGATTTGTTTCATACCCTAGAATTATTTCACCTATTTATTAATAGTGGAATTGGTTATATTTATAAATTGTTTTATGAGGAATGCTTAATGTAATGTTTGACATTTTTATTGTAAAAATGTTTTTCAAGTGTATTCCATGTTTATCATTGAATTCTTTTTATGATTCATGAAATTTATTAATTAAATGGTGTTGGGGATGATAAATCGGGGCTGATATTGTATTGGTGGGTGTTTTTCTATAAAAGGAGAATTTTTTAATGGATTTTATTTGAAAATCCTCAGTATACTTCTTGAAATTGTATTATGAAATTTTTAAGTGGTTTATTGACTTGTAAAGGATATGTGAAACATGGTTGAGGTAGGTTTGGTTTATGTATGATTTGTAAATTAATTTTTCATTTTCAATGTGTATGTGATACCATTTGGACGTTGATTGAGAAAAAAGAGGGAAACCCGAGTATCTAGTTGGGTAGACGTGTACTATTATACTAGTGATTCAGAGTGGTTTCATCCCTATTTCAGGTAGAAAGTTTGAAGGTGAAAACACTAACTATACTATGATGATGATGATGTTGTAGAACACTAGGTTATGGGTATTGTTCCATACTAGTGGGTCGTGCATGAGAATGGATAATTTTTATGTTTACTTTTCACTGAGATACGAGGTACCTAGGTCCCACAGTTAGCTAGTGCTTAGGGATGTTCTAGTGACTTCTACTCATTGAATATTTTGTGCCCACCATTGGAATAAGTTGTGTTTTTTGGTAATTTTTTTTTTGGTAAATTCAGAATAACTTGTGATCTATTTAAAACTGTACATATTTAAAGCATCCTTCTTGAAAACTATTTTCATTTTTATGTTGTATCTCTTTGAAATTGGTTACTAGCATTTCCTGTTTATAAAAACTTCAAGCATTTTATTTTGTAATGTTTATACCATGGAACCTTGTTTCGAAAACCTAATTTTATATATTGTATTTAAAACATGAAATTTTTTATTCTTTTTTTTTAATTTTAGGTAATTAGGAATAGAATATTGGGAAACTTACTGAGTATTAATACTCATTCTTATAGCCTTCTTCTGTTTTTAGCTCTTGTGCAGGTTTCAACATGAGTTTGATTACCTTGGGAGATATCTGATCAATTTTTTGGAGAGTGAATATTTTGGATACATGGAGGTAGGTTGTTTTTAATTTTGGTTTGTTGATTTTTCGGTTTATGTTTTTCTTTCAGTTTCATGTACAATTAATGTTTAGTTCAAATTTTATATAAACTTTTGTTGGGCGGTCTATTTCTTTCTGTTGCTTCCTTATTGGACATATTTGGGGGAAAACATTCCCTTTTCACTCTAATAGATTCCCTGGATGCTTTTCTCCATCCTGGGAGGATCAAGAACATGTCCCGAGACTTTTCGTGAAGTGGCATGGTTGACCAATTAAGGATCGACCCGGACTTGTTTGTGAAAAATGTTATCTGAAGTATATAGGATCAAAGAAGAAATTTCGTTTTAGAGTTAGCTAGTTATCTGGGGGAAGTCATGGAATATGGAATAGGATTTTTGGAACTTGATGGGTAGGTTTTGGAATATCATTGTGAACTCTTTCTCCTTCGGATCCTCAGGTGTCGATGGAAATTCCTATTTTATTTGTTTCTTTGGTTATTAGGGATTTTTTGGTGATTGGGATATGACAAGGGGAGTTGGAATAATGGACTCTATGAGATCTCATGGCCTAGTAATCCATGTAGATCCGCGGAATTATCCTAAGAAGACTGCCTGTGTCATTGGTGTTTTTGACATATGGTCACCAACAATTTGGTCAAGTCACCCACCAACACAAGTTCCCCTTTATGGGTCTCTTGGACCTTTCTTGAATTCTAGATTTTGTTTTGAAAATCCTCTTGTGAGAATTGTGGAAATGGGATTTCCTAGAATGGTGGGATTTTAAAAATCTTAAAGTGGGTATTCAATGATTAATATAGGAAATTTTATGGGAATGTTTGTGGTCTTGCAAAAATTTACCTGATATTTTAGGGTTAAGTGGTCCCTTGTAGTTTAGCTTGGGTTATAGAATCCTCAGAGACCTAATAAGTAACCTATAGACAAGTAAATTATATAGATTAATTTTGGCTATGAAGTGGCCAAATTGGGTTGATATTATATGGGTTTAAGTGAATTCTAATATACTTAAGTGAATTAAATTTAAAATAATGATTTGATCCTCGGTTATCACTTGTGGTGGATTAGATGCATTCCTTTATCAACTATTTCAATTTATTATATTTGAGATGGGTTCATTTAAGAAGATTAAACAACATCATCACTTACTGGTTTAACATCTACAAATTTTAATAATAATCACATGTACACATTAAGGATCAATGTTTTTGAGCACTTCAAGGTAAAGGTTCATATTATCACTTGAAGTGTTTGACCTTAAATTCAAGAAGGACGAAAGAGTTTAAAGATCTTCAAACAAAATTCTCAATTAAAATAAGTGATTAGAAATTAATAGAGTGATAAATAACATCAAATACATCCCCTCACTACTCCCTTGAATCAAACCATAATTGGGTTATCCCTCCATTGATTTTATGGTTTCAATGGAAGCAGAAAGCGGACTCCAGAGGGAGGAATGGGAGAAGTAAAAAAAGACAATGAAATAACGATCACTCCACCATTGTGTGATAATTTCACAAGGTTTGGTGTGAATAAATTCACACCTTGAACCAATAGTATAAATGTGACATGGAGGAGAACAAAATAAGAGTATAAGATGAAATATTATTAAGAAACTAATGTGAGTTGAACAACTTACATGAGAAAGACAATCTCAAGGCAACAAAATCGTATAATAACATTACAATTAAAAAAAGAACTGAATATCCTTAAATCCTCCAAAAACACTATCTTTAATAGGAATTTTGGGAACCTTGTGTCGAGCCTCCAATATTTAATGTTATCCCACTTGACTAGTGTAGGCTTAGGGTGGTGGAATGCTTATAGAACATAGACTTTTCAACTCTTGACTCGAGGTGGAATCCAGCTTGCATCTACTGAAAAGAAGCACCTAAATGAGCTTCTAGATGGCCGAAATATAGTGGGACATATAATATTAAAATGAATCTCTGGATTTCCTATAACCCTCTGTAAAGTTTAATCCTGAAAGAGTTTATTTGTTACAAGAGATGTGTAAAATGGTGATATATGTTTCTGGACATCAGAATATTGACCAGAATTTTATCTCCAACTTGGGCTGCTTGTAACTCCATTCAAACATCCAAATTATCTTTGTACACTATTTAATGAAATTTTATCCATGATTTCCTATATCTTTAGTTAAATTTTGATAATCATTGGTCATGGATCATGTCCACTAAAATCTTATTATTGGGATGTTTTCCAGATTACTTTTCCTAGAATGTGTTTCCATGAAATCCCATTTTAGTGGTCTTCCAATATGAATATTCAAGTACTCAAAAATTTTTAATTGTTCTCAATGTATTTATAAACATTAAAATTAAATATTAAAATAAAATCAAGATCATTGGGTACATTAAATAAAGCTAAAAAATGTACCATGTAATAGGGCATTTTAAGAAAGTTTTACAATCATAATGTAAAATGAAGTTTAAAGTGTAAAATGAAATAAAATTGTGTTTATGAATAATGAAACACATGAATATTATATACATTAACAATGAATATTAGCCTCATTTAGTGGATAATAATTTTGGTTTTTTTGAAATAAATTTTGGGGAGAAAGTGGAAATGATTTAATGGGATCAAATTTACTTAGTCTAAACTTAAGGTTTGTTGAAATAAAATATTTAGAAAGATTCAATTATTTTAAATATATTATAAAAACATTGTTTTAAATTGGATGTTTTGGGATGTTGAAAAGTGTTTGAATATAATGAATTGGGTTTGGGAATCAATTTTGAATAGTTTTTGTTTTTCTGAAAAAGGGTTTTGGGCTTTGTGGATGTCAGATTAAGAAAAGATAATAGGATGGTTTTCTAAAATGGAAAATGGTGGTTTAGAATAGAATGTTTGTTTGGAATATGTACAAAATTAAATGTAATTGTATATAAAACAAATGATTCTTTAAAAATTTTGGTTTTCTAAGATTTAGAAAAATATTTTTAATAAAATGAGTGGATTTTGATAGAGACCTATGGGATTTCTTTTTCATGCTTGGTAAAATGGTTTTTTTGTGTGGAAATATGAAAATAGTTTTTGACATGGTAGTTAGTGTGCCTATAGAAGGTACATGATTTTTTAAATGGGTTGAATGTTTTTGGCTTTAAAATTAGGATGTTTTCTTTGGACTTTGGTGTTTTCATGGGTGCTCACATGCATGGTTTTGTATAGATATGTTGATAGATTCTCAATATGGCATAGTGGTTGGGTGCATGGGGTGGCACGAGAATGTGATTGCGAGTGAGACTTTATGAAACACCATTGGTGAATGTGAAAATCCACCAAGTCAGTGTTTTTTTCAAAAGTGTTTTAAGATTAAATTTTTTTGTGGTTTTGTAAACTAGTGTTTATGTGGGCTGATTTTTCATGTTTTAGAAGGGTTGTTTGTTGGGATTTCTTTCTCATGATCTGGATGTGATAATCTTGGTCTGTCTTGAGATGAGATCTTGTTGGTACCTCAGTTTTGGAGAAATTTTCAGAGGGCATGATATGTTGGATGTTTCGAAGTGTCAATATATGGTTCTATATTGGAAATAATTCTAGTTTATTAGCCTAAGGATTCAATTAAAACATTAAATACACCTCTTCAGATGATGCCTCAACTATTTTTATGGAATTTTGAGCTTTTTGGTCTTGATATAAAGTGTTTAACTATTGTGATAATTCTTTTGGATATATCAATTTTGTTTGGTGATGTTGATGTGTTTCTCCATATTCCTTGTCCATTATGCTCCTCATTCAGATTGAGAGAAAATAGTGCTATGTATCGATGATTTCCTATTTAGATGAGGGTTTTTTGTTGAGAAAGTGAGTTTCATGGGGTGTTATGATCCCTAGCTCCTGGTTTCAGTACAACAAATTCTTAAAACATCAGGGCTCTAGTCATAGGCCTTAGAGTGAATCTTTTCATGAAATCTATAAATTTCCTGAGGGGTGGGGAGCATGACTAAGCTCATGCCTTTACCATTGTGGTAAGTTAGTTTCTATGTTTTTATTATGGTTTCTCATCACTATGATTTCCTTTTTTTCATAGAGATCATAGAGGACTTACCCCTCACGCAGTGTTTAAAGTTATGCCTTATAGAATGTGGGTTTATGATCAATGTCCATGTGTGGACTAACAATGTGAATCATATGTGGTCTTGGTTTTTACTATTCAAATGTTGATAGTGTTGGTTGGTTCCTCTATTTTTTGTGATTTTATTGGCGAAATTATTGGGTCCCTTTACCTATCTACCCCTAGTGGTGGGTGGATTGATCCGCACATAATGAATTACCCCAATTATTGTTCCGTAAATTTTAGAGTGGGTGGTTTAAATTTTTATTTTGTAACCCTATTAACATTGTTTTTAGGTTGTTGTGGGAGAGTTTTGGTGGGCTTGTGTGAGTGAGGCATGATTCTAGTTCATGGTGAATTCTTGTTTGTTCAATTCTAGCTAGACTCTAATGGTGGGGAGACATACTACATCGTTGAAAGATTGTTCCTTTAAGTATTTTTCAGATGGTAGTTGTGATTTGATTGTAGGGATCTTGTCCACCCCCCCACCCCCCCACCCCAAGTCATTGGCTATTATGAGTTCACTTTGGTTTGGGTGATCGTTGGGTTCATTGGGAGAAGGCCCCAAAATGTAGTTCTTAGATTTGTTGTGGAGGTGATGTATTGATAATTCCATTGATTCTCAGGAAGTGGTTGTGAGTTGGTGTTTTTTTGGTAAAAAGGCTTATATTCTATTGATGATGGTTGATATGTCCATAGCTTGAGAGGCTGGACCATATTAATATGGAATCCATATGTGTTGATCTTTTAGTTGGAAACTGTTATGTATTTCTAGGGGTGGAAAGTTTTTATGGTCAGGAGAATTTTCTCATACATGAATTATTTTAAAGGTATTTTTCTTTTAATTTCTATTCCTTCTTTTTTTTCAGGGATTTCCCTGGAATTATTAGAGAAAAGGGTGGTTACTTCATGATTTGGGCCAAACAGTGAGCTCATTTCTAGATTTAAGAACAAAATATGTTTCTTTTATAACTCATTCTTTTTTCAACATTTTTCAACCATTACACTTCCCACATGGCCACCCCTAACCTATTCAAACCACTATATCCATTTAGACTACTTATGAAACATTTTTTCTCTTTTGATCTTATCTTCATCATGGATTAGGGAGAATTTAATCAAGGTTTCTCAAATCATTTATATTTGCAAATGGAGTTTCCTTCTTTCATAAATTATTCATTTTTTACTATTTTCCCCCATTTCTATCCCCACTCTAACTCCTAAAACTTATTAAAACCTAATTTTCAATTTTTTTATACTTGGATATTCAACAATTTGTGTATTTGGGGTGATTTCTTCAATCTTTCTCAAGTAAGTGAATCCCTCTATTGTTCCTTCCAATTCCTTAGAGTTTCTCCTCCTTCCTCCTCCTCCTTCAATTATTTCTACGTTATCTATTCTACAATAGTAATGAACGAGCATGTTTTTTGTTATCCCATGATTTTGGATGGGATTTTTATTCATTTGGGATGGTCATCATAGGTTTGGGGTTTATAGACCCTCAAATGGTGATATCGGGTGTGCATTTCTATTATGCCAAGGATTTGAGGTACTTTTTCTATTACAAATGTCCTTTTTAGTTGAGATTCATATTTTTCAGGGTATTTTCACCCGATAAACATTCTTATTATTGTTTTATAATCCATTAATAACTTTATTTGGTGTATAAGGTGGTGTTTATGAATTGTTTTGTGAAAAATAGTATAGTTTTTTTATAAGAGTGGGCACCAATAGTTTGTTTATATTTTATGTTATTTTTCACACATGTTTTGTGATGTTTAAAAAAAATTAAAATTTTAAATAAATTTTTGTCCTGAAAATTTTATTTTATAACCTTTTAGTTTTAAGAAGAATGGGTTTCACTAAATATTGCATGCCAAGTTTTTGAAAAAGTTCCCAGTTAGATTTTGTGTGATCAAGGTGATATAAAATGATTAATTTAGATTATGAAAACTATTTTAAGCATCTGAATCAATTTTTTTAGTTCCTTATGTGGGTTCCAATCTGCTTTTTGGTTTTACAATAAAATGAGTATGGATATTTTGGGTGTTTTGGCTTGTGATACCAATAAATGGACCGTTTAGAATCTCTAGATAAATGGACGGGGTTTTTAATTTGTAACCAAAATTTTTAATGGGTTTATGTAAATTCTTTTTTGCTTCCAATAGTGTGTTTACAGATATTTATTAAAAGTTTAATTGGTTCTTTAGATAAATTCTCTTATTGTGAAGAATAATTAAAGGCTTGTTTGTAATTTTTCATGTAAAAATGGTTTTCATGTGTATTACATGTTGTACCATTAGGGTAATTTTATGATTTTGTAAAATTATTTATTAAATGGTGTCAGGTCTGAAAAATCAGGTTTGATATGGAATTGGTGGGTTTTTATCCTTAAAAATATTTTTTAAATGGATTTTATATGAAAAGCCTCGTTATTCTTATTGATTTTTTTTAATGAAAATTTTATGTGGTTTATTATCCCGTGAAAGATATATGGAACATGGTTGAGAGATGTTTGTCGTGTTTGTGGTTTCAAAATGTAATTTTCATGTTTAATGTGTAAGTGATAACATGTGGAACTTGATTGAGCACAAAGAGGGAAACCAGGGTATATAGGTGGGCATAAATGTACTAGTATTCCAGTGATCTAGAGTGGTTTCGTCCCTATTTCACTTAGCAAGTTTGATGATTAAAACACTATTTAAGCTATGATAATGATTTTTTGGAACACTATGTTATGGGTATTTTTCCTTACTAGTGGATCATTCCTGAGAACATATATTTGTAATGTTTACTTTTCACCAATATATGAGGTACCTGGGGCCCGCTGCTAGCTATTTCCTAGGGATATTCCTATGACTTGTGATTATTGGATATTTTGTACTCACCATCAGCATACAATTTCTTTTGTTGGTAAATTTAGAATAATTTTTTATATTTAATGGTGTACACTCATTAAAGAAACCTTCATGAAATGTATTTTTATTTTTAAGTTGCTTGAATTTGGAATTGGTTACTAGCATTTCATTTTTATGAAAACTTTAAATAATTTTATTTTGTAATGTTTATATCATGGAACCGTATTTGGAAAAATATACCTTTATAAATTGTATTTAAAAAATGAAATTTATGTTTCTCTTATTTTAAAGGAAGAGCATTGGTAATATAATATTGGGATAACCTACTGGTTTTTTATACTCACGCCTATAGTCTTCTTCTATTTTTAGCCCTTATGCGGGTCTCAACTTGAGTTTGATCACCTTAGTCAATGTCTGCTCAATGTGTTGGAGAGTGACCATCTGGATTATATGGTTTATGTTGGTATTCATTTTTTAGCATTTGAGTTGTCTGGTTCTATTGTACTTCTAGTTTCTCATACATTTAATGTTTTGTTCAACTTTTATATTAATGTATGTTGGTCTGTCTGTTTCTTTCTATTGCTGATTTATTGATTATATTTTGGTAAAAAAGTTCCCATGTCACTCTAATGGATTCCATCATCACTTGTTTCCATCCTAGTAGGATTGGGAATTCCTCTCAAGACTTATCACGGAGCATCCCATGTGACCAGTTTTGGGCGGACTATGACTTGTTCATGAAAAAAATAGTATGGAGATGACTTAGACATCCTAGATATGAAGTAGGTTCATGTATAAATGAATACTAAAAAAATTAGATCGATAATATTTATTCTAATATGTATTTAACATATTCTCAGAGTTAATGGATATAACTTAAAACATAATGTGTTTATAATCATATGAATGGGATGATCTAATTAATTTGAATAAGTGGTATTTTCATGGATGAAAATGTATATATGGAGAAATTTTAGCTAACAATAATGGGGTAAAGAATAATTACCAAAAATGTTTCCTAGACCAGTGTGTCGAATGAGAATAACAAAATATTTTATAGGGCCCAGTTCTGGTCCCTAAAAGGTATATGTATTTTACATTTTTTTCTCTATCTTTTTCTCAATCCAAAGAAGGGGGAAGAAAAATTATCAAAGAGATGAATTTTCTTAGTTCTACCACAATATATTTTGAATCTGATAAAAAATTATTTATTTTTCATTGGTTGCATAAATTTTTCCAATACCCCGAACGGGGAAAGGATTATTGGGTATGAACACAACATTTTCATAGATTGCATATTGTGATTTGTTTCCTTATTTTTTTAATTTCTCATTATTTTATTTTAAAATCCCAAAATTATTCCTTGTCTATAAATATCTCATGAAAAGAGTGCAATCACATGATTTTTCTAAATATTACCTTCGATGGTTTTTAACATGGAAATTATTACATCTCTTCCATTAGATAGATCCTAGTATTTAAAGATTGAAAAATGAAATTGATATTTAAGTTAAAATATATTTTAATAATAATTTCAATGGTTTTTATTCTCATAACTTAGTTGAAAGTTTAGAAAAATATATAAATAAATAATATCAAGTAAAATATGTATTTATAATGTTTAATTTTATTTTTCATAGACTAAAAAGAGAAGGTGGTTACTATACTAATAAAATAAAGGTCATAATCCAAAGTGATTCAAAAAAAGGACCATATCAGTATACGTGGCCTTGAAGAGTGGAAAAATAGTTTAAAGTTATATTCCATGGACAATGTTTGGTTACTCAAGGCCATCTATGTTGATTTTTCTCAAATGTATGAAAGAATAGAAGGTGATAATCGGTATGGAATTTGTGGCTAAGCATTGGATATAAGATTCGGTTTTCATTATTTATCATGAAAGAAGTAAAATCCTTTGATACATAGTTCTAGAGAAAAATCATATCAACCTAGTGTAGATGTAATGTTGAAAGACCTAATGTGAACAAAGAACCATACATAAGGATGGGATATTACATAGATGAAATTTATGACTTGTCTCATATTAGAGAATTTAGGCATCACTATATATTTCATGATAACAGAAATCAATAAATATATAGTTCTTGAAATTTGTCCACTAAATAGTTCTATCTCTTATACTTTAGAAAATAAGAGAAATGTATGGGCTCCCTTCAGAGATAAGGATGGAACCCAATTTAAATCAGAAAATATCCCATAAAAGGGTCTTATTATGGCAAGGAAATTATTATTATTGTTGGGCCTTGAATGATATATCCAGAAATCAATACATATCTAATGGTAATATGAAAAAATAAATGTGTAGTTATTTTAAATGGGAATTTTTTCATATATTAGGCGAACCATGATATTATATCTTGAAGATGTATCCATATCCATCAAATTTATAATGAATGTGACTAGTTTTTAGAATAAGATATTATAAATAGAGGATATTTTATAATTTTACATCACATGAAATAGACCACTCCATGATGTTTTTTACTAACTATCCCATGTTAGCATACTACATCATACAGACCGACAAAAAACATGGAATGTTGGATGTTCTTGATAACCATGCACTACAAACTAGTGCTAGGAGATCAAAACAAGTCTAAGTGGAAACTATTTCACCATCAAATTATAGTACATATATTTATTGATATTTTATTAATAATCCATCATGGATCATACATATTCTTGATGACCATGAAACATTAATGAAATAAAAAAATAAATGGGGAACAAAATGGGTCAAAATGAATCAATATTATAAAAATACATTATATTAACATTTGGCATAAACCAAAATGATTTGTTTATACTATACAACAAATAAAAACTAAATAATGATGAAATTATTGATGCCTTAGGGAATACATAAGATCCTAAATTTAACTAAAAACGTGTCTAAACCTCAAGAACACCTCCATGTGACCCACAATCACTCCCCATGTCTTATTTGACCATAAAATGTCTAATATGATTATATACCACTCATGGAAGAAACCTGAAACCTGTATAAAAAATTAAAAATGGGTCCACACACACACAAAAGTGTGTATTCATGATGTGAACTAACAATCATAGTATGATCACTCCATGTTGTATATTAAATTAATTTCATAAAAATACTCAAAAACTCAAGTTTTAAATGAAACATAAAATATATTTTACCATTTGACAATGCATGAAGAAAAAACACATGACTTTAACGATAAATAATTGATTACATACTCTCTTATAAAAACATAGGACATCCCCATATGAATAATGGAAAAACATTTAAATAATTTGGAATAAGATCACTTGAAATTATAAAGAATCACCCAATGCCCTATTTTCTATATTTCAACACATTTTAAAATAATTTTTCTTAAAAATAAACACATCTCTTTTAATTCAAACAAAATTCTAAAAAAAACCTTTACCAAAACCTTTATAGATAACAAACAATCCATAAAAAATAGAAAAATAATATTATTGGGAACCAGTATATCAAGGAATACAACTATAAAACATAAATAAAAGTTTCCAAAATTAATACAAGAAAAATGGGATACACAAAAGAATGTAATGGGAATCCACTAAATGGAATATATAATAATTAAATATGATCCAAGGGATACACTCTTGATCCAAATATGAGTACGTACTAATAATAAAATAATAATATAGAAGAATATTATGGCATATTCTCCATGAAAAACATCATATGAAACTACTATTTCCCACACCAAACTTCCTGGGGGACTCCACTAGTTTCTAAAAATCACACACTATATTAAACTAGCTAGTGTGTGATCAAACTAATCTAGAAAAAATAAGTATTTTCCACTTATTTAACTTGGTATACATGACCAAACCAAATCATAGATAAGAAAAAAAAATGTACAACTCAATGTCTATATATAAAAATAATGAATCATAATATATCTCACCTCACCTCAAGAACCCTTGCATTAAAAACCCCTTTTTCACATCGTAATTATATCACATGATAAATAAAAACTTATAGTTATAAGAGGTAAGAACATGGGGAATATATGAGGGTCACTAAAACATCCAACCATTTTTACATTAAGGTTCCAAATAGAAATTTATGAAATAAAAATCAAAATTATTCATTAAAAATATTCTTCATAAGAACCATTGAAATATAATATACCCCGTTATCCAAAATAATCAGGTAAAAATATTATTTTCCATTTTTAATGAACAAAAAGGGATAACATAATTTTTTTCTTTTTGAAATAATTAAAATAGCCTCAAGGTAATTTTTAAATATGAATGCAATCCAAACCCATTTAGTTTAAAAGATACACTTTATATTGCTTCAGAAAAACGTTTATGTGATGAATAAAATACATATGAAACATATTAAAAAACACTATATAAATAGAAAAAAATTTATAATTTCCTTACAAAGAAGTTTTAGATGTCCAAAATTTGATGAAGGTATGCATAAAAGAATGAAATCAAAACACATATCAAATTCAAAATGGAAATCAGTCACCTTAAACTACATGGGCCTAGACTAGTATGGAAGCATATTCAATATGTTATAATTAACAAAAAAACATTTATAACCAACCATGTCCATAAATCAAACTTGAAATTTCATCATGGTTTTAGATAGCATGATATAATTAGGTAAATAAGTTGAGAAATAGATGAGAAGAGAAATAAAAAATCAAGGATGGATTACCATGGAATCCATCATATGAATCATGAAGAAGAATCAAATAATACTAAAGGATAATGATCCTCACTTGAGCTCATAGGGGGTTGGAATCATGAAATGGGATAGAAAATAGGTATAAATCACATAAAATCATGGTGTTAAAAGGTTTAAATTAAAATTATAAATGAATATCAGTAAGCCTCAAAGTCTGATATCATGGTTGTATAAATCATGTTCTAACCATGAATGATCCACTGTAAGGTGCCTACAAGAAACACATAATTTTTCCACACTATTTTTCAAAATATACGCCACATATGGGAAAACAATTGATAATAACTGCATCACATTTCATAGTTGCCTCACATGGTTTCCCATAATATATAGACAATTAAAAACCCATTAAAGGTATTAATATCAAATAAAAAATATTACTAAAATAAAATGAAATCCATAATTATAAATACTAAAACACTAGTGAATGAGGGTGTCACAATCCCCCCCCCCCTAAACTCCACTTTATACTACTATAATAACTTTATTCAAAAATAAACAATAATATAATTCCAAAACATCCACACCCCACCACAAGAGGTTGGAATTTTGGGAAATACTATAGAGGGTCATATTAGTGGAAACCCCCAAAACACAATACATTATAGAATCCAATATTACATGATCTGAAAAAATAATGGAAGTTATCTTGAAAACATACAAAACTTCTCCATTATAAACCATACCATGACTAACTACCCCATATCCCTATGGAAATAAACACCTATATAGGTCTCCCTACTATTTATAATTCAACTAAAATATTTCAATAGAAAACAAAACTCATTCAAGGAATCATCCATAGAATATAAACATAACTTCTAGTAAATAAACAAATAAATCAAATTTACCGTAAACCACAATGAAATGATAAAAAACTAATAATAATACAACCTAGAATAAAAAATGAAAAACCCAAAAAAATGATCCTTCCAAACCATCAAAGAATATGTAAATATAATTATAACTATAATGAATGATGAAAAACAATACCAAATAACCGTAATAAGGAGAAAAATGTTTTCAACCACATGTAAAAAGAAAATAAATAGGGGTAACCTAGGATATCGCACTCAGAAAACTGACTCATGGTGAAGATAATAAAAAAACGAAAAAACATCTAGTGTTCAACCTAAACTAGTTTTACCCATATATTAGGTTCCCAGTACACACCCATGTTTTTCCTCATGATTTCCATGAATAATAGATCCTCATCATGTACATAAACCATAATAAATAAGATTCAAGAAATAATTTAAGGTCATAACAATTACATAACAAAAACCACATACAAATAAATCTATGGGGAACCTAAATATGATATCCATGAAAAATTACATCAAAATATTCAATTGAATATAAATCTATAGAAAGAAAACAAAAAAAAATATAAACTCACTCAATGATAGATCACACTTAATACATATTACAATTATTCACCTTAAAAAACTACTAAATATGGTATTAACCACCATAATAAGGGTAGGGACCTGTATCATTTAGTCTATTTGGATCAAAGTGCCTTGGAGATCTATACTGGATGCACATGATAGGTATGATACTGTTTTAAAAGGTATCAGGGCCTTGAGAGGACGGACCCACATTAACATGTGGTTTAAATTATGCCTCATATAGTTTCAACTCTACAATATCCATATTTCCCCTATCATATAATAAAGAACTATAGAATCACTCATCATAGGTTTCCCAACTTACTCAAGATTCCTCCTACATGACCTACTGACCTCCTCCCCAAAATTAAAAAAAATATAAGACTATATGATCTTAGTCCTGGGGTCGGACCACATATAAGGTAATAATAATTCATATAATTAATGATGAATATCTCATGAAACAAAAAACTAAATCTCTAAAAATTAATAATAAACTACTTCATCATTCATTGTCTTCAATGAGTAATCCTGAACCCATGATATCTCTACACCTTCATATCCTCTGTATAAAACTACTGAAAAAACGTTGTCTTAGAAAAATCCCATGAAATTTCACCAAAAAACTAATAAGGTACCATATACTTGCACCAAACTTGGATATGTCTAGAAATAATGTTCATAACAGCTTTTATACTCAATGGGTTAGGAATATCACGAGAAATTATGTTTCCCCCATATCATTATAATCACTCTTCCACTTCTTTAGAAAATTGATATTTATAAAAATAATAATGATACAAATTCAATATTTATGAGATTGTTTTGAAGATAAGAGAAGGTAAAACGTCCACAAAACTATTTGGGGTTTGGGAAGAGTGTGTAACTAAAGAGATCTTCTCCAAGTGATGAGGGGATTAACTAAATAGATCATTCTCAAATACAAGAGTTATTAATTTCATTCTTGTCCTTTCTTGGATATATAAACAAAAAAATCGAACCTAATAAATTAATGCCACAAAATTCCAACAAAATAGTCCCATTATAAACATAATGTAAAACATAAAAATAATAAAATATTTAAGTCAAAAAACAAATCACCGAATATATAACTTCATTTATTTAAAGTCACTAACATTTAATAATAAATTAAAACCTATTTTACAAAGGAGTATACATGAAAAAAGAAAATCATTCGTTCTAAAAATAATTCAACCATGGTAAAATACCCCCACTTTTTTATAAAATTCAACAAGGTAACTTCATAAAATTACTAAAATATGAAATAATTTTCAATTTTTGTTGTAATAATTTAAAAAATTATACATTGTAACCCACTTCTATTGAAAAATTATTATATTAATATGATGATTAAACAAAAAAATTCATAAAACACCTCATCCGAAACAAAATAATTCATTTCAAATAAACCATAAAATATAGTTTTTAAAACTGAAATTCTACGAAACTCACTTTGCTTACCCAATACCCACTTAAAACATTACTCATAAATAAACAAAGCACATGAGATCAAGTGAAAATCCTACTAATAGATTAAAAAACTGTAAAAACCTATTTTATGTATTTATAATGAGTGTAAATAAAATTATATGATATTCATAATAGAGATGGGTTGAGACAATAAATTTAAGAGATATATAGAGCTGTGATATGTTTGGGTGCATGGGATTTCAGGTCTTATAAAACCATGTGACATGATTTGTGAAATCCTTAAAACAATCTAAAAAGGTTTCACAAAATTTCACGAAACTTGCATTCTAAATATAAAGACATAGTTTTTCATTTTTTTCAACCCCAAAACATTATAGAAAACAAAAAAAAACACTTGAGTAACTCATTGGGGTTTTAAATTCCACTTTCCCACAAAACATTTCCTTAAACCAGTCAATAACGATTTGAAAATACATGAATAAAATTCTAAATACCTAGGTAAACAAGAAGATTCGAACAAAAAAGAGATATCAGGACTCTCTAAACCCATAACTTTCACCTTTTGATGATATTATCAATTTAATACCAAGATTCACCCCAAATAAATATAGGTCACTCTAATACCATTTTTTCATTAAATAATATAGGTCATCCTACTATATCACATGGGTGATCTATAAATAATGTATGGAGGAATTTATCCTCCTACCTATACTAGAAACTATATCCAATGTATCAAAATGAAAATAAATGGGAATGAATGAAACATCAAAATAGAATAAACAGTCTATAATATGTTTTATAAATAATCATGCATAAGACATCTAAATATTAGATAGACATGAAACATGAATGAATAATGAAAATAAAATAGAGAAAAAAATGAATAATAATAATTAAATATGAATAAACTCATTTAAATCAATGAGTGAAATCATCCAAAATAAATATGAAAAATGATAAAATGAAATGAAAATAAATATAGACACAAATATAGTTGACTGTACGGATAAATAAACATGCAAAAATAAACCATAACATAAAACATATGGTAAGATCACCTCTAGGTGACCAAATTTAGATCATATGTCCATAGTAAACATCATTAGTGAAATATAATGAAATTTGATTCCTAAATAGAAATAGAAACCTAAATATAATATATGAGATACACAAACACACAATAGTGTGTATGCAGTGTGTGAGATGGTAGTTTTAGTAATATATAACCAAGGATTATATGAAGTACAATCACAAAATAGTTCCTGACTTTTACTTTGAAATATATTTTAATATAATATCTCATATTTTATAATATCTAGGGAAACACTGACCACATTCCTTAAAATTTTAATAATCACAAATTCTTATATAAAACTTTATGAAAACCTAAGTTAAATAATCTATAAAATATTAACACTCCGAAAATGATGACATTATAAATTATAAATAACCACATGATATCCCTTTTCAACGTTTGAAGACATTTCACAAAACCCCATACATTAAAATTAATTCACATTAATTTGAAGGAATGTTTTTAAGAAACCCTTTTGAATGATTAAAACAACTATGATGAAAATAAAAACAACCATATGGATTATAATATATCATTGAAAACAACTAGAACAAATAAATAAAATGTTACACAAGTAATAAAATCATAAGGGGGTAGAAATAAGCATGAAGTGGGATTCCCCTGCATGGGATCATAAATCATGGAATCTCTGTCATCATCTATGCCCTATATACTAATGTGGGATGATATTAACAAAATAATAACAACAAAAAACCATTTGGGAGCCTACATTTCACCCAAAACACCATAAGCCCCTAAACATTCCCACACAATCCTCCTTAGGTAAACCCCCTAGTAATTGACATGTATACACTTGGGGACACTAGATAATATGTGAGATAACTATTATATCCCAAATCAAGATATCCTAGTTAATTAGAAAAGTTCTCATGACTGTGTTTATGTGGAAAAATAATAAATACATGATTATTTTATATATATATATATATATATATCAATAAAACATAAACAATACATCTAACCTCACATCCCAGACATTCACTTGAAATATACACTTTTCACATCATAAAAATATCACTAAATAAATAATCACCTATAAATAGAAGATAAAAGAACATGGGTAATAATTGAGGATGTCTTATGTATAAAACCATTTTAATTATAATGGTATAATAAGGACTGTGTAAAATATATCATAGGAATTCAAATAAATTTTCGTTTATAAAATATTTTTTTAAAACAATATTTAAAAATAACACAGAAATTGAACAGACTTATTTATTCAAAATAATCCCTTGATAATATATATTTTATTCTTTAAAACCTAAAATAAGTATAATAACATTTATTTTTCACCAAAATCATTCAGAAGACCCTCATGAAGTTTTTTAAATGTTTTTTTAATGATTAATATTTTAGTTTAAAAGTAAAATGTGAATTTCATAGTGAAACCTCTTTATTAAAAATTTAAAATATATAAGGATCACTTTTTAAACTAATAATTTATATCTTATATAGTTATAATTTCATTGTAAATTAGTTTAAAACAAATCCATTTCAATAATTTCTAAATAAAGGAATGAAAAAGAAAGAAAAAACTCATTCTTAATGGAAATAAATCTCTTCTATAGTGAAGGTTAATCCTGGAAATAAGGAACCCTCTAAAACACCTAAATTACCAATACCCTAGTTTATAAATATAATACCAAAAATCCCACTTACACAATGAATAATGTATTTTTGGAGGAAGAGAAACAAAATGAAATAGGTGGTAAGGATTAAAAAATATAAAGAAGACTGGGAAGAGTGATTTTCTTAGAGAACTACCAAAAATATTTAAGAGGAAGTCCAAAATAATGGAGAAAGGATAAAGATATTTCTATTGATCTCCTAAAAGGTTGGATAGTCATAATGGTATAGGAATAGGGGAAAACACTCACTGAAATGAATTAATTCGTATTTAAAGATAATCCCATTCAGCTATACATTTTTTTCAAAACCATGCATCAACTATGAAATAGTCACTATAAGGAAAGTACATTAATTTCCCAATTTTGATACATGGATTACCAAACTATATTACAACCATGAAGAACCCACAACAAAAAAGTTTCATTATGAATGATTGCATCCTAAAATTTCACTCAACCATGTAATTCCCATGTGATATTGTAAAAACCTTTTAATTTTTAAATTTTAAATCTAAACTCCATAAAATAAAACATTTACAACAATTAAAATATAGTTAAAACAATCATGACATATGGTTGTAACTATATTGAAGGCCATTCATGATAGACTACCCTTAACATTTTACTGAAATATGAGATAGAATAAAAACCGCATATATTATGGTAATATGGTAAGGACAATGTATCTTGAAATTTGGGGTTTTATGAAAAAGGCTTATGATTATTGTAGTTTAATGTCATAATTATTTGACCAAAGGGAAGCATTTCTTATTCTCTTGAAACTTAGTCCCTCTTCAATAGTTTCTATTTTCTATAAATCCAAAAAATATAGAGATCTTTAAAATCTATTTAATATTGTTAACTTGAATGATGTTAATCAGTTATTTAAATATAAGAATCATTTATAATAAAATTTTAATAAATGGGAATATGTTAATAGTTATTAATGGAGAAACTATCACCAAACATTCAATAAATTGTGTATTTATTTTGTTGGACTCTCTTTCAGGATTGAAAACATGCCCTGGGGTTTAATTATTGTTTCAATGAAAACTATATTTTCACTATTTATTCATATGTTTGTCTATTAGTAATAATTGATGAATGAATTAACAAATTATATGAGAGTGGGGACTAAGAGGACGTGATCATGTTTTTTGAAATGATAAGAGAAGAATCTTGACTCTAGGATTTTTGTTAAAGATTATTGAGATGTAAAATGTCTGAACTTGGTTAGCTGGATTAGTATATGTCCAAAAGGATTTGGAATACTTTGTGATTGCACTATCATGTCATAATCATGATATTTGGGTTAGTTTAATATACCCTATTGTGAGAGGAGGATAAATGAAACTTCATATGATATTTAGTATAGTCTCAAGATGTAACAATGAGCATCATATTAATTATTTATATAAACCTAATCATTTATGATACATGAAAAATATTTTAACATAGCTTTCAAATATCCAAAAGAAACATGAGTTTCCAATGAAGAATGATAACTTATGAAAGGGGAATAAAAACTAAAATTTTACGAATATCTAGCCAATCCAAATAGTTTAAGGTCATATTAGATAGACCATTACCAATATATTTTATGATTATAGGGTAGAAACACTATGTCATTCAGTTTAGGGTCTTGGGGATAAGAAATTATTTTATTTTTTTAGATTCATTATTAAATTATTTATTCATATGACCTTGTTTGTCTAAAAAGATACTTCAATTTTTAATTTGGAATAATTTTTATGAAATTAAAGATAATCAAACTATTTTAGAAATTTATCCATATAAATTTATATAAAATCCTTATAAATAAATTATTATTCAATTTTATATCAAAAAAATGATGTTATGAATAATAAATTGGATGATCCATCATAAATTCCTCCTCAGGTCACTTGATTTCTTAAATCATAAGAAAATTATGCTATAATTAACTAATGAAATATACATACACCTTTTGGACTGAAAGAAATAGATCTTGTTTTTTATTTCATTAATAGATGGATTATAGAAATTATTTTTTATACTTTGGATTTTCTTCTGAGGGTTCTCAGATGGTGAATGTAAAAATGTATGTATTGCTATATTCATCCCCTCATCCATCTATTTTTGAACCTAGTTTTTAATGAAGAATCTCTACTTGATTTTTATACAGAAAACCCAATTATAGGGAAACTAATATTGACGGTCATTTAAATTGGAATCTAAATGTTTCTGGATCTCTAGATATTTTCTGAATGATTATCTAAGCTGAGGGTGAAATTATGAGATATATTATCAATTTAGAAAAAATATACCTTTTTTTGCTACATTTTCTATGTGGATAATATTGTTTCCCATGTACAGCACATATAACCTAATCGACATGTAAAATAGTTGAATTTATATTTTTTTAGTTTTTTCGTTTTATTGATTAATTAGGGTAAATATGTTGAGCCTATTTATGATATGGACATCAATCATACCACCCCAATACTAAATAAATCTAACAATTTTAGAGATTATGTGAGGATCACCAAGGAAGAATGGTGTTGAATATTCTCCCAATGTGTAGGTGAAAAAATATAGTATCCCCCCATCCATTTGTGATATAATACTTCAATGTGTGGAGGAACACTACAGGAGGAGGTTTACATTTACCCATTTGAAAAATTTAAATAATGAAACATTGTAATCCCTAGGGATATTCATTTTATCATTTTAATTGAATGATATATTATTTAATAGTGAAAATATTGAAAACATAATGTTTATAATTGGAATAGGACATGATACCACCATTTTATTTCCTAATAATATAAAAGGTGACTTACGATGGTTGT
This sequence comes from Viscum album, assembly GCA_963277665.1. Lineage (NCBI taxonomy): Eukaryota > Viridiplantae > Streptophyta > Magnoliopsida > Santalales > Viscaceae > Viscum > Viscum album. The sequence goes on along the minus strand of OY728129.1, from coordinate 744,004,847 downwards.
GTAGGTTGGGACCCTAGTGATTGAATTTTCCTCTGAGATTAGAATCATTTTACTTTATCAAATACTACAATATTAATGAATTTTATTGTATATGGATCATGAATATCAAATTTATTGTCCAAATAACATTAAAAATAAATAGAATAGGTGGAATAAAATTATTCAAAAGTAGGAGGTGCATATCTAGGATCCTGTAATGATGATACCAAATTTATGGAAGTACAAACTTCTGTTTAATACAACACATACTACATAGTGCCCATATCTATCAATTAGATTTCATTATGTGACTCAAACTTGTATTATACATTATATGATAATCACATTTTTGGTATAATTCCCACGTCTTTATTTTGATTGATATTTCCCGTAATATCATATGGTAGTATGGTTCTAATGGTATTTTTTGTTTAGATGGTGACCACTATCCCAATAGTGACAGAACAAAATCCATGAGAGTTTTCATTGGTTTTGGAATCCTTAGAGATTATTTTTTCAATTTATATTATATATGCCAATTATATTGGATACATGGTGGGGAAAAAATTATAGAATGCTGTAGTCAAATTTATAGAGGTAATTTTTCTCCCGATTCATTGATTTAGTCAATCATTAATGATGTCATCTTTGTGACACACTAACAAATATGGTATCCACTTACTAAACATATTTTTAAGTACAGTTACTATATATAATTCTCTCATTTACTAGGGATAAGGTAGTACAAATATGTTCTATGAAACTTATGAAAATTTAATTTTATATGACCATCATAAAAATATTATTTAGTAAATCTGTGAAGACAAAACATTCTAGGATTATATAATCCAACATACTATTGAAAGGATATAAATTTGGATGATCATGCTTCCTTGGTTCATTTAGCTTCATTATTTTTAGTTTTTTGACCATTTATTCTCTAAAGTATAAATGAGTTATCTCAGAACCTCATTATTGTGTAAATAATAATTTTTATATCTTAATTTTTTTAATGTCACATCACATAATACTTGTTGGAATGATAGTGACAATATAAATTTATAATTTCCTTATATTTAATATATATTATGATGGGTCTTGATTGGATATTTCAAATGTTATATGAATATCATCCTTTAGATGATATGATATAGTTTCAATCACTTATAACTCACTATGGTAAATTATAAATATGTTCATTGTTTGTAAATCATCCATCAATTTATACATAAAAATATCTTGAAATTGTTTATAGGGAATCAAAAATTATCTAAGTTATTTCATAACCTTCCATTATTTATTGAAACCGACTACACACTCATTCACTTACTACTTATTATTATAGTTTTCAAGGATTGTTATTTATCTCAGCATATAGATGAATTGGTATAGGAAGTGATGACGAAAATATTTCAAGAATATAATATATACTACTATAAATTTATTTATTTTGAAAAAAATAGGAGAATCTAACATTATCATGAATCATCTATGTTTGGGTACCTATTATTGTCTTATTTTTCAAAATATTATGCATCATAGGGAAAGAAAAATAACTGATATGTAATTTCGGATATTTTATTTTATCAAATTTTTAAGAGTTTTAATTTCATATGATGAGCGAAGGGGGAGTCAATACACCCACATGGGATATATAAACCTATATATTTATAGTAATTCATGTCATTATTCAATATCATCCATCTGAGTAGTAAGATAATTTGGTAATTCTTAGGATTCCACAGCCTAAGTTCAAATTCATTGACTTTCCTAAATTGTTAAATATTGTTTACCCAATTTTTGAGACACTGGATTATCAATTTGCCTAGTAGTTAAATTCTCTAGTACACAAGGTCATATGATATTTTGGTGGATGTATTCTACCTTTTTGGGTCACATAATCTCTTCTCATTAGATTTGGTTAATTAAAAGATATACAACAATATAAAAATGATGATTATTATAACATAATTACATTTTATGAAATATATAATAAAATTTATTTTAATATTTTTTATACTTTATTTTACAAATAACATTTATTTTAGCTTACATTACATGAAACCCATAGATAAAATGAAACATGTCATGTTGTTAAAATTTTGTTATATGATAGTTATCACCAAGACATTAGAATTGGGTTATTAAAAGGATTATCAAAATTATTCAAATATATGTTTTCTACTTCTATATAATATAAATTCTTTGGTGACTAACTAATAAAAAATTAAAATGAAAAACTATGTGAAAATAAAATAAATCATTCTCTAAAAAACAATTTTTATGAAAATGGACATGTATTACCTTAATAAATTATAAAATACTTTTAGTAAATTATTTTAATGAAATATAAATTTTATATATTCAATAAACTATTTAAAATTAATATTATCTATTTTATAGAAAATATATTAGAATAATTATAAAATTATGCTTCATTATTATATATTTTTAAAATGAACATTTTTTCCTTTTGTGCACTTATTTTTAAAAAAATTACTTTTAGATTCTTTAATTGAAAAAAATAATGTTCATTTTTGAAATAAAAATGAAAAAATTTATCTTATGGTGAATTTTTGAGAATTTTCTAAAAAGGTTAATGTTTTGAAGAATAGTAAAATTGCTGAATTTTAATTGAAAACTACCTTTTCATTTATACTTTTTATAAAGATAATTTATATATTGAATTGGTTTTAAAATAAAATCAGTTATTTTATATATATATATTCTTCCAATTTTGGGATTTTTAATCTATTTCATATTAATGTTTTATATAAAAAACATATAATTTTTTGAACATTTTCTCTTTGAAACACTACTTTCTCACAATGTCTATGGGATTAATATTAAATTAAATATTTCCACCTATATGAATGGAATATGAAAAAAATTAAATATTTTGAATCATCATGATTTATATTATATAATAATTTAACCATAGTGTTTGACTAAAATAAATAGTGAAAAAATTAAAAATGAAATACCCTGGTTATGGTAAAATGGGTTTACTTAGTGGTTATACTGAAGTTATAATAGTTTAGATGACTTAAAAAATCAAAAATATATTATATGGAAAAATTTAAACACAAACATATCTAATTATTTATAATAATCCATTTTGGATTCTTGTATAATGAGAAAACCGTGGGTATCGTGGGTATACCTTTTTCATTTCAAAACATTAAAATTATTCCATTGACCTCCCTTATAAAAGGCCACCCATATCCTCTTTTCTTCACACCATTAAAATCCTATGGATATTCTAATACCTACCAAATAACATCACAAATTTCCCCCTCTTATCCTAAAATCTTTATTTTTAGATAGAAGGCTACCTAGTATGTTTTTTGGTATAATCTTAATGAGGTTACCCGAAGAAGAGTTAATGATCTTCAATTTGTGTTTTTAGTTTATTTCTTTCTCCAACACATTAAATTCCTACTAAAACATGATGATATAATAACCTAAGTATATTAGATATACATATATGTTGTTATATTAAGTTAAATACCTACAAAACCTCCTTCTTATATCAAATGGGGTAAAAAATCCTTATTTTTTAGAATGACAGACTATCTCTTCAGAAACCAATGTCATTAGTTTTTCCATGACCACCTCCCATAGTTGGTTATGATGATGGATATAATGTTTGTATAAAAATTACTAATATTTCTAGTATTTATAAAATATTTATACATACGAAGTCATTATATTTTGTATAACTTTTTAATTTATAGTCTGTAGCGGATGTGATAATGTTACTCAGGTGTACAATAGACTACCACCTTGTGAAGCGACGTGATTCATTTTTCACTAAAACATTACATGGAAGGTAATCAATATAAATTTATAAAATATATGTTATGTAAATGAAATAATTACTATATTTATGACAAAACAATTTTTTATAAAATATATATTAGTTTTTTTCATACCATTACACTCACTGAAAAATGATAATATCATTCATGTGCGTGTAGAATATTGCCTTAACAAAGTAATGTGATACTCCTTTCATCATCACACCACATGGATGAAAAATATAACATTATTAAAAAATAATATGGAATGTATTAACAAAAAATAATTATATAAAGGTAAAATACTACTTATCTATTTTTCATGATGATCGTTGAAAAATTGAAATATTACACATCTGTACGCATAACCTACTATCTCCATGATTAAAACACACTACATTAATCAATAAATATTTCAGGTCTCACAAGTAAACTTTTTTAAAAAAAATATACTTCTTTCTTGATTATTAATCTATATATTATGGAACCATAATCAATTTAATTGGATAAAAAATCACAAATCAAAACATATAAAAAACAAAATAGTTATTACCCGAATAATGATTTTAACAAAACAATGTTAATAAACATGTAATGAATAGAAATTAGTAAATATTATATAGAATAATATATATATTTATGGTTCTATAATATATATATATATATAATATTATTTTCATAATACAGAAGATTAAAACATATATGAATTAATTCGAAACATATAGTAATGGATTTATAGTCTCAATAATATTTATGTGAGACATATGGAAATTCATCATTTGTTTCTTTTTTATGGTGTATATATTTACCATTTGAATTATTATATCATTAATATCATTATTTTTATGATATTTAATTTATAATTTTATGTTATTATTTAGTAGGGATTATACCAGGAAAGTTCAGTCAAAGACAAGAACCTCTGACTGTTTATTAAAGGAAAATAAAAGTTACAGCAAGCAAGGGTAGTGTAACTTGGGATTTTCTGGGGATATAAACTAATAAAACCATTATTATTATATATCTGAATGGTTTATGATGAAAATAAGTTTAATAAACTCATTTCTCTTTAATGTGTCTATCCATGGTAAATTTATTATGAACTCCACTTCTTTTTATATGGGTTATGTTATGATAAAATGATAAAATGGTTATGAAACCTATATCTTTTCTACATGTTATGATGTGATTAATTTTTTATGAAACCTTTTTCCTTTCAGGGGTTATGATATGATCGTTATAGAGACCTCATCCCTAGAAGCCCAAATCTAGTGAATACTAAAATTGCATTGGTATAATAGTTAGAAAATTGAATCCCTATGGACCGAATAGTTTATTAGCCTTTATAAAATAGGTTCAAACATGAGTCATCGATTACAATTGAACATGTAAATCCCAACATAATGTTTTTGTAAAATAACTTTCTTCTATCTAGAATAACCCTAAATATTAGTAATAGTATTATTTGTAGAATCAAATAAAATAAGTTTGATCTTAAATACTCAGTAATAGTAATTACCATATAAGTAATCCTTAATAAATAAGAATAATGATTATTTAATGATAAATAACTAAGCTCACATGCCATTAAAATAACTTCAATATCATAGTAAGGCAAGGAAGAATCAATATGGAATGATAAATAACTATTAACACCTTCTATTTAATCTATTAACTAATAGTTAAAGGCATCCATAGATTTTATCATAGAGAATTTATCATCGATAATAATAATTGAATTTTGAATGCAGACAATGCTTAATTAATTAATGTAATGTTTTCCAGGAACATGTTACCTTTACCTTCTAGATCTATCCTCAAGATGATTTTAAACATGCTGGTTAAACCCCATCTGATTTGTGTCAAGACCTATCACAATACACTTACTATCAAGATATATCTTCTATAATGTTTAAATTTTTATGGTTATAAATGATAAGGGTTTTTTGAAACTTATTTCATCCTATGATACAAAAAATGAATCATAGGGGTTACATTAAATAGTATAAGTCTTTTTTCATACCTATACAAAGAATTCCTCATATATCAAATAATTTATTTTCTTCATAACAAAGGTTCCTTATCAAATTTTTATACTGATTAGATAATATAGATTTATCAATATTCCCTCAGTTAATGAAATAACTCCCAAAGTAAAAAATCCAAATGTGAAAATGGTATACAATTTAGAAAACAATCATTACCATCACACATGTATATTTATATTTAATGGAGATTTAATATCTAATGATCATTGGATTGTGAATATTATGAGGAAAAGTTACTGATTATAAAAATGAATCAAGGAATTTAATTTCTATACTTTCCTGAGTCAAGATGATTATAAACCATCCAGAGGGAGATTAAGGATCATATCAATACATTATATACCAATTTGGGTCAGAATAATGTGTTTTTGTCATTGATGAATAGAAATACCATTAGAATATCATTAAAAACATTCTTAAGGAATGACTCATTTTCATTATGAAAAAAAATTAAAATATTGTTTTTAAAACTAAAATTTTATAAAAAAAATAGAAAATGATTTTATTTTAAAATAAACATTGAAACATATTAAAGAATCATGAAAACATTTTAGTGGTCAAAATAGATGGAAATTCTGTTCATATCGTACATGTTAAAATAATTATTCCTTTCACTTTTTTAGTAAAATAAAAATGGGAATTATTTAAAAAATTAAATAAAGACTCATTTAAAAAAAATAAATGGTAAAAATGGGAGATAATTACATTAATAAATCATTTTGAAAAGATTAAAACATGTTTGAAAACATTTTTATAATACATTCTTTTAGAAGAAAACATATTTATGAATGAAAAGAGAAATAAATTCATATTTTCTTGAAATAATTTTAAGTTCCAAAGAATGGAAATCATAATATTACATTAAAAAGTTCATTAATAACCATATTAGAAGAAAATGTAAGGGTTTATTATAAAATGGTTATGTAATTTCCTTCAACTGATATTCAAGAATAAATAATCTCGATTAGATTGAGATTATGAAATAAACCATTAAAATAGCCATAACATTGATTTAAGAATTAATAAATGCATCTATTATCCTTATCCACTATTAATAAGAATTAAAATTATGGAAATAAAAAATAATATAATAATAATTTTTTAAAGACATAATCTTAGTAGGAAAAAATTAAAGAAGTAGATATTTAACCCAATAAGTGGAAAATGAGTTAATAAATCACTTACCTTGCACTTTCCTTTTCATAATACATTATTTAAACTCCTATATAGAGGTATTAAACATGTAATTAAATTATAAACAAATTTATTTTAATATTTATTAGATCATATTTTATTCTTTAATAAAATATAATCTCTCATTTGTTAATAATATACCATTATTTTCAATGTTTTGGGTGTTAGTTTCCTTATTTTTCAAGTATGTTTTGACTTGTTATTTTTTTCAATTACATATATTATAATATAATCAGAACTATAATTTAAAATTTGATTTAAATGTCATATATATTCATTATATATGTATTAATATTAGTCCATAAAATCTTTTGACATGAAATGACATACACTATTTATAGAGACAACATATCATATGTACGCATAAACATTATTTCTACTTTCTTGATTACCGAAAGATATAAATATAAAATATATATATATATATTATCATTACAGTATAATTATTATGTCATATATATCACATATTTTTATTAAACTCATCCTTAATACATTTTATATAAAATTTGAACGAATCACATCGCTTCATGAAGTGTTTGTCCATTGTACACACAAATGATTATATCATATTCCAAAAAATGTGAATAAAGAATTTATGCATACTATAATAATTAAAAAATAATAATATCATAATAAATATCATATATTTTTTGTATAAACTATAAATACATCATTATTCCCAACCATGAAATGTTGCAACAAAAAAATGAAGGACATCAGTTTTCGAGGCGGTAGTCCGCTGTACACAGGAATAATGATTTGGTCACCCATTTGATGAAATTGTGTGAATTTTTAGGTAATACAAATAACATAAATAAATTTCACTGTATTTAATCTATTTATTGTATTATATAATAATGGTATAATAATAATTTAAGAAGGTGAATAAGGAAATAAAAACTCTTTTAGAAAAGTATTTTCTCTATTGGGGTATCCACCTAAGGTTTTCACTAAAAAAATCTATATGTTTGATTTAAACAAAAAATAAGGCTCCAAAATGAGGGGGTGAAATTTTTGGTGTTTTTTGGTAAATTATTTTCAGAATCAATGTGATTTCAAGGTGTGAAGTATAGAGGAGTGTGGGAGTTATTTTATAATAGCGAGAGAGGACGCACTTGGCATTTTTGAAAAGAAGTTATATGTACAAAAGTTTTTACAAAAAAATTATTCAATAATTATACAAATTATAAAAATTAAGGGATAATCTATAAATATGGGAAGAAAATAGTTTTTTTACAAGTTTTGGGTCACTTTTTCATATTATATTCTAAGTTTAACCACTCAGTAAACTAATTTTTACCATAATCACTAAAAATAATTTTAAATGTTCTCGCTAATAATTTTGGTAAAAAAACTATCCTATTTGTCATTATAAATTATTTTATTCTATATATTTAATACATTTTTCCAAATTTAACTCATATTAGCTGTATAATTTAATTTAATATTAATCTTTGAGATATAGTGAAAAAGCTGGTTTTTAATGTGATAATATTCAAAAGTTTACAACATTTGTATACCGTAATTCATTATGAAAATGTTTCAAATGAAGAAAATTGGATTAATCGATATATAATTTAACTATTATGACTTTAAAAACAATTAAATATAAATTTTAACAAAATAAATTATATTAATGAAAAAAGAAGACTTCAAGTAAAATTTTGTAACATTCACCATTAATCAAAAAATGAAACTACCCATAAAAATAAAAATAATCACCCAATGAAAATTTTGAAATTAAAATTAAAAAAAGAATTTTATTTTTTCAAATAAAATTTATAAAACATTCAAAATTTATTTTTAAAATAAGAGAACTATTAAAATATGGGAAAACTACATTTATAAAAGTAAATATTTTTATGTGAATAATTGGATTTGTTCTTATAATATTCTTATCAAATATATTGGATGAATTGAAAAATAATAATTAAATTTATATAATATTAATTTCATTAATATCGTTTGATAATATTAAATAATTTAATTTATAATAATTAAAATCAATTGGAAAATAAATTAGTTTTTTATAAAAAACATTTTTTTTATACTCGATTGGTTTTTATATTTATTCCAATTGTTTGGTAACTAATTAATTCAGAAATATATTTAATAATTTATTCAATAATTTTTATAACATCTAATTTAATTTCTAGTAAATAATTTTCATTTTAAATAATAACATTAATAGTATTCTGTAAAACTCGGTCTTACGTGTAACACAATCCATCAAACATATACATTGTTGTGTGTAATTAAAACTATCTTTATATTGTGTGAATTTCAATATATCATAAATTAACATGTTTTTATATTCCTTTCTATGATTGGTGTTTCCTTTCATATGAGAAATTAAATATTATGTTTAAATTTGAAATTTTTGTTGTGTTACATTCTAAAAACATTAAATAAATTACATCCTTGGTATTTAAACATGATCTTGTTAATCGAGGGTTTAGCATTTAGAAATACCATTGCTGAAAACCCCACATTCTAAATGAGTTAATAAAATTTACCCTTAAAAAGAGAGAAAGGGAAGTGCAAAAGTCATCTAGAATTACACATATCTAGGTTTTTTGTAGGAGAACGTTGGTGGAAAGTGAAGATAAAAACATAGAGGAAAAGCTTCAATATTTATAGAGAGTAATTGAGTTTATTGATCACAAGAAATTGAGTGATCAATGGAAATTTGAGGGGATAAAAAAAATAAAGCTATGATAATATAATAGACCATTTTTTAAATAAAAAGGAAGTTATTAGGATATTTTTTTCATGACCCTTTTTAATAGAGTTGAGGAATTATTTTATTTTCCAGGAATATAAATAAATGTTCTTAATTTATATGATTATATTTCAAAAAAATAATTTTATTTATTTGTTTTTTCTTTGATCCATTTTCAATTTAACCCTTACTCCAAGATTTTAATATCAAAAAATGAAATTTTATTCCAGAATCACTAAAATTTTCCCTTAACATATCATATAATCCATAAAATATTAACAAGATATTCCTCCCATCTTTACAAAAAACCAAAATGGTTTGAAAAAGTTATCTAATAACACCTTAAGATCAACTTAATCCATTCCATATATAGTTAAACCAAAATTTCATCCAAAATATGTCTAACCAACTTTAGAAGGAAGCTTACCAAATAAACATTGTACTCCCTAATAAAAATAAATTGTCTCTTAATCATCACATACAAAATATGTGAATAACCTCACCCTGTAATCTATTAAAACATGGTAAAAACATGAATTACTATAAAACTTTATTGTAAAAATTCATTCTCCCTTATTAATTGTGTTAAAATAGATTATTTGATTAGTTCCTTAAATCTAAATATGTTTTATACTCCATAAATGGTAGCATAAAAACTATTCCACTAAATCAATAATTAGTTACAAGGTAATCATTAATATCAAATTGATTTCATCTATATAAATCATCTCTTTATCAAAACATCATTATCTTAACATTAGGTGCATATTAAGGGTTATAATCCTTCAATTATGTTTTTTTAAGAAGATCAACTTTACACTAAATCATTTTTTATGGTCTTTAAAAAAATTCAACAAACGCTTTCAAATCCTTATTGAAAGCCTACTAAATTACATTCCTTACACATTTCATAATTATAATAACCAATATATCATTCATATTCAAATGAAATAATTTTTGAATCCAAACACAATAATATTAATCATTACACTTTTTATATGGTTTTATCACATCCTTGACCATGATACATTAGTTTTTTCTTAGGTATATTTCCTTGACTCTAGGTGTTCATTTGTGTAGTTCCTCATATCTTTACAGTCAAAGCATTGTTCAATGAAATCCTTTTTTAATTCCCATGCAATTAAAATCATGGTTTACTTTCTATCCAAATTTTTTTAAAACTCTCAATACATTTAAGCATGTACCATGGTGTTTCTTTCCACAATTATCTTAGGTTGTAAAATGCATCTTTCCCTTCTTCCCATTATCTATTTTCCCATATATCCTATTCTTCTCGTGTATCTATATAAAACCATAATACATGGATAACTCTTTACATGTTTTATTAAAACATGATACTATGTCCTCATAAGATGAAAACTTTTCGTAAACAACTTTCCATAAAAATATGGGCTTAATACCATAAAATACATGATCTTTCTTTCTTTTTGGATCACATGAATTAGTGAGGTTCACATTCATTATTCTATGTGCCAAATATAAATGAATATATACACTAGATTATATTATATAATTATGAAATATAAGGTATAATCTAGAAACTATTGAAATACTTAACATAAATTTAAAAATTTTATGTGTAGCTAATCTCATAATCATAAATTTGGTATCTTTGGGATTTCCTTTTATATTTATCCTCAAAGTATATCATAGGGTCTTTTTCTGCAATTTATGTTTTCCAAAATCTACTTCCCAAATTTTATAATAAAATTTATATGGAACAAATAATAGTGACCGTAAACCCAAAAATTCTAGAACTAGTGTCTGATACCATTACATTTTTATAAGATACAAGGAATTGCATCTTGAAGGACTAAATAGATAAGTATTTTTTGTAAACTAAACACATACATGAGTTATAAATTACAATTGAACTCAAAAATTAAAACATATTTTTTGGAATATAACTTTATTACATCTATAATAACCCTAAATATCATTCATATAATTCTTTATGGAATCATGGAGGAAAAATAAAATAAGGGTGAGATCAAATGCAGAGTAAGGGTTAAGTACAACTTAAGTTATCATGAATAAATAAGCACAAACAAATTGTAAAGTTAAATAGATAAACACACATGTCAATTAAATAAAATTATAATCAATATAACATAATAAAGTGTCAATATATCTTGCTAAATAATAGATAACACATTTTATTTAATCAATAAATTTATAATAAAATTCACCCATTTATTTTATCATAAAGAAAATCTCATGGATAAAAATAACTGAACTATGAATAAAAGAAACGATTAATTATTAATTGTCATGTTTCCCATGAACATAATTACTTTACCATCAATATATATCCCTATTATGGTTTAAAAAATACTAGGTAAAACCCATCTTATTTTTTGAATACATTTCATAAGACACTTATTGTGAAGATCTATCCTCTAGACTATTTAAAACTGCTTGGTTACAAATATAATGGGTTTGTTTCTAATGGATTTCATCTCATGATACTACCAGTGAATTTAGGGGATTATGTTAAATGGTACCAACCCATTTCATTCCAATCTAGATCAATCGTCATTATCAAATAATGAATTTAATTCATAAACAATGTGTGTTATCAATTATCTATATTTAGTGGAGAATATATATTAATCAATGATTCCCTAGTTAATAAAATAATATTCAAATTAAACATTGTATTTAAAAATTATATATGTTTTAGGAAATAATCACATCCATCAAAACATTATATGGATATTCAAGATATAATTAATTTCCAATGAGCATAGGATAGTGAAAATTTCAAGGGAATGCTATTAACTATAAAAATGAATCAAGGAATTGAATGTCAACAATTTCTTTAGTAAAAATGATTCAAAAACTTCTAGAGTAATATTAAATATGGTATCAATTTAATATATAACCATTCTAGTAAGAATAAATGGTTTTGTAATTAATTAATATAAATACCATAAAAATATCTTTAAAATAATTCTTGAGGATAATATTATTTTCATTAGGAAGGAAATGTTTAAAATACTTTAAAAAATTCAAAAAATAATATGAAATTGATTTTATTTGGAAATAATTTTTGGATATTATAAAAGAACCTTAAATAAATTAGAGTCATTATACCGGCTATAAATTATTTCAACACTACACACATTCAAAAACCATTCCTTTCACTTTTTCAGTAAAAACCAAACAAGAGTTATTTTGAAAATTAAAAAACTATTCATTTGAAAATTTATTAAAGATTAAAAATGGTTGAATGTTCCTTAGATAAATCCTTTTGAAATTTTTTAATAAAATTTAAAAGAAAATTATGAAACATGGTTTTGGGAGGAAACATATTTCTAATCGAAGAGAGAAATCAAGTCGAATTTTCTTGAAAACATTTTCTAAAAACATTTAAGCACCAAAGAGAAGAAAAATGGTAATATTAATTGATACAGTTCATTAATAAAATGATTATGAAAAGTTAAGGTTTTATTATTAAATGTTCATGTAATATCCTTCAACTGATATTCAAGAATAAACAAGATCAATTAGAATTAGAATGTGAAATAAACCCTTAAAATGATCAAAACGTTGAGTTGAGAATTAATAAATGAATTGATTGTGTGTGTAAACTATAAATTAACATAAAAAATTAGAAATAAAATATCATATAATTAAAATTTATTAAACACATAATCATATCATGACATAATAAACAAAGTAGAAGTTTAATCGATTGAGTGGAAACTGAGTTGTGAAATCCATTGCATCCCAATTTTCTTTTGGTCATATATTTGATAGAATAATTTATAGGTTTTTTATATATGTTATTAAATTATAAAAAACAATATTAATATTTATTATATCTTATATTATTCTTTTATAACAGCTTATCACCTGTTTTTTAATTATGAATCATTATTTTCGTTGTTTCGGGTGTTAATTGCCCTGTTTTTTTAGTATATTTTTATTTTTTATTCTTTGATAATCTATCATAGATAAATATTTAATCATATATATACTATATAACAAGTTTTAAATATCATATATATTTTTTTATAGTAATCCATGATATTTTATGAAAGGAATTGAAATACCATATTCATGGTGTCGACAGGTCATACGTACGTATGAACATTGTTTCCATTTTCATGTCGTATTGAATTAAATAAAAGTAAATTATATATATATATATATATATATTCATTATAGTATCATTATTATTTAATATATATCACATATTTCTATCAAACTTTTCCTTAATACATTCCATGTATAGCCTAAACGAGTCACATCACTTCGCGATTTGGTAGTCCGTCGTACACAGGAGCGACGATATTGTATTCTAAAGAAATTTAAAGGATGAATGTTTTTTATATACTAATTAAATAAGAATAATAACAACAGAAATATCATTTTTATTATTAATAAACTTTAAATCCATAAGTATTCTCAACATTGAATAGTGGTAATGGAAAACAAAACAACATCGTTTCACGAGGTGGTAATTCCCCAAACACATGAACTATGATTTTATAAACCATTTGATTAAGTTTTTTGATGTTTTAGGTCATACCCTTACAAAAAACATTTTATTATAGGTTATATACTGAGGATATTATATAATATTATTATAGTAATACTTTAAAGAGGAAAATAATGAAATATAATGAAATGATTTTAGAATAACATTACCTCTTTTTTAGGTATCCTCCATAGGACACAAATAAATCATTCAATGGTTTGATTTATGCCCAAAATAAGGCATATATGATGGGTGATTTTTTTGGGAGTTATTTGGGAATTTATTTTCCAAACCAATGTTTTTCTACCTTGTTATGTGGGGAGGAGAGTGGGATTCCTTTTATAGATGAGGAAGAGGACACACTTTGTATTTTTAAAAAATATGTTTTGTGTACCCACATTTTTACGAAAAAATGCTTAAATAAAAAAATTTAGAAACATTAATGTTTAATTTCTACATATTTCAATAAAATGTTTTTTGGGCATGTTTTGGATCATTCTTGTACACTATATTCTAAGTTTAACAACTACATAAACTTGTTTTTATAATAAAAACTGTAATTAATTTTAAATGTTTTCACTGTTAGTTTTGGGAAAAAATAATTTGACCTTATTATAAATTTGATATTATTATTATTACAAATATTGAATCCATTTTTATAAATTATACTCATAGAAATGGAATAATTTAATTTAAAATTAACTTCGTAGACATGGCAAGGATGAGTGTTTTTAAAGTGAAAATGGTCAAATGTTTACAATGGTTTTATATTAAAATTACTTTTAAAAATTATTCCAATTAACTAAAAAGGATTAATAGATTTATAATTTTTCTTTTTTGACTTTAAATAATTTAAAAATATAATTTATAATTCTAAATATTTTACGTTAAGAGAAATTTTTAATTAAAATTTAGTATTTTTCCCCATTCAAAAAACAATTAAACTTCGCAGACAAATACAAAAAATTCATCCTAAGATAATTATGACATTAATATTTAAAAAATGATGTTTATTTTCTAAAATAAAATTTATCGAATTGTAAAAATTTAGTTTTAAAGTAATTGCTCCATTAAAAGGCAGTAGAATTGGATTTAGAAAAAAGACAACATTTATAGATAACATTGTATTTATTCTTATTTTAGTCTTATAATATCAATTAGTGTGAGGTTAAAACGATTAAATGAATATATAATATATAAATTTTATTAATATCATCCATCAATAGCGATTAATTAAATTTATTATGATAAAATGACTTTAGCACATAAAGTTTTTTTTATAATAAATATTTTCTTTATATTCAATTGATTTTTATATTCATTTATAATTATATGGTAACTAGTGAATTCATAGACATATTTTCATAAGTTAATAAATACTAATTTTAAATACCTATTTAAGGTATTGCAGATAATTTTTATTTTAAATAAAAATATTAAAAGATTCTGTAAAATATTGTCTTGCGTGAAATGAATGTAATAAAAGATTGTCAATGTTGCATATAATTAAAGATAAATCATTATTACATGAATTTCAAGATATCAAAAATCCCTAACATATTATATTCATTTCTAAACTTGGTTTTTTTTCACATATTCAATTGAATAAGATGTTCATATTTTAAAATTTCAGGTTGTTATGATGAATGTTTTATGATCTTATGGCACACATACATATGATTTTCATTATCTATTAGGTGAGACCTATATCTTCTTCAAATTAATTTGGTAATGATTTATATCTCATGAGATATAGATAACTATAATTGGGTGAAAACATGGTTCTTTGTGGGACTTTTTATGCAATGATGTTCTTCGGAATTAACCTTCATTACTATGATTGTTTGGGTAGTGAACCCATTCCACTATAAGATCCTTATCTGTGGTCCTTGAATACTATGGGAATTATTTTATATTCATATGTGTATGCCATAATTTTATGTCTTATGCTAATGTTTTTCTCATATGGTTCATGTTATTTGATTCCTTTTTGATTCATGTCTTATGAAATCCAAATATTTATTCTATAACTTCATATTGTGATAATTGGAAAGTATGGTATAGTTTTAAAATGTTGTGATCATGTTCTCATACCTTTATTATCATGTAATGCTTATATATATCCCTTTTGTATGATTATTAAGCATCTGAGATCACCCTTTATTATGTTTCATTTCCCTTTGTTATAATTAAAGTTTTTATGTAGGCTATGTTTATGAAAAGTACTAATGGGAAGATCATTGTGGGATAAGTTGTAGATATTTCACTAAATTAGAATATTGGGTACCTATTATTTAAATAAACTAAACTATCATTTCCCTCGATCATTTTTTTGTGTAATGTATTTAATATTCATCAAAAAATATATAATATCATTGTATGAGAAGCCTAGAATGCTATAGTTGGTATTAGAAAAAAAGGTTTAGTTAAACATTGGGAAATAGGATGAGAAAAAATTAGTGAGATCCCAAGGGAAGTTTCTAAAGATATGTATAGGGATGTCTCTAAGGATAAGTTTAAGGATGATTCAAGGTAGAATAAAATGGACTAAAATTTTGTTCAAGGATAGAGCAGGTGTGTTTTAATAAATTACATCCCAATCTAGATAAACAAATCGATGTGTGTAAGAACCCAAGTTTTTGAACAAGGTAAATAAAATTTTCATTTTAGTTTAAATGATTTATTGTGGCCTTATGTGAATTCTTAAATTGATCATGGGTGTTTTAAAGGTTTATGAGGCTTGTTCGGAGTCCAAAACCTTGTTTTGGGAGGAAAATGACCTAGCACAAGGTTTTCACACGGTTAGTCTAAACCGTGCAAGATTTCTGAAAAGTTGTAGGTTCTTAACAGATATTTTCACATGGTTATCCCATGGTTTGTCTGATTGTGTGGGGGTAAATTTGTGAAGGGCCCTTTTCTAGACAGTGAGGTGCACACAGTTTCCGCACAGTTTGGGAAACCGTACAGGTAAATCGTACCACCCTACGGTGTTTTGTTTTGTTTTTTTCAATTAAAACCAATTTTCGTTTTAAACCCAAATTGGGTTTTCCTCCTCCATTTCACAACAACCCTACATAGAGATTCCCCTTTAGTGGTTAACCCATGCTTTGAGCTAGATTCACTATCCGACCTCCATTTTGATCACTGATTGTCTCATCGGATCTGCAATGTTAAGTCCTCTATTTTTTTAGTCATTCATGGTTCTTCAAAATAGTGACTGTGCTATTTGAATTTAGGATCATATTCCCTAATATTCCGTTCTTCATCCATTCCTCAGTTTTCTTACAAACCAGGATGATTCGAGACTCGATACAAGATCATCTATCTTCTAACGAGGAGATGTAGGTGGTCTATACTTTATTTCGGCCTTTCTTGTGCTTTTCCGGCATTTGGATGATATTTTGCCTGTCAGAATTTCTATAAAGGACTCGTTTTTGAGTGAGTTTCTTATTTTAGATGTATTTGGACCTAGTGTGGATTCATATAGGTTCCTTTTGGTGTGTTGACACCCTTTCATCATTTCAAGGTCACCCAAGGGGTGCACATTAAGGAAATAACATTTTATGCTTGTTTAAACCAGCCAAGGGGTGTGTGCTTATGGTTTCCTTATTGGAGGAAGCCTATTAATGCATTGATAGATTGTGTAGCTTTTTTAGGAGATGTACTTCCTATTTATTAATGAATACCATGTTATGCATTAACTATTTCGATAGTTTGGCATGTTAAATTGATAATATGGGTGGGTATACCTTTATAAAATGATTATTATCATGATAAATGGTTTATATGGGATTGTAGGCCCATATTCTTGTAGTTGATAAATTTTTTCCATGAGTGGGTATACTCATGGATTTTGAAGGTTGATGTGAGTGGGTATAGTCACATAGAATGAATGTTTAATTTGAATTCTTGAATTCTTGATTGAATAGTTTGATAGATGCCTTGGAATGCACTCTATGGATCTGGAATGAGGTAGTGGATTCTTGGTTTGACTCTTCCCCTAAGGTCTTGATTCTGTGGGATGCCTCAGGCTTTTCTACCATAGGGATCTAGCTTTCTTGGGCTCACGTAGGACTTTCTATTAACATGCTCCTAGGACCCCAACAAGTTCCTAACTGAGTTTCCACTAGGTACGCCCATGGGACTCGATGGGATGTGTTGGACAAGATCGTCAGATCTGGCCCTAATGACCCCTTGGATCTATCCCTTAAGGTCTGCATTTAACTTTATGGTGAGGTCGTGGGATATTTGACTTCACTATATGGGGTGGCTATGGGACACTTGAATTCTCTATATAGCATGGATATGGTTTTATGATACTAATGGATGTACGGTATGACCGTGTGACTTGCTTTTTTAATTTTTTATAGCATCCTTGGTAGGAGATGACTCTTTTTGTAGGTAGCCTTGCTGGCTGTTTTGTTTTACTTATTACAACAGATTTATTTCATGGGAACACACACTTACATTATTG
Organism: Viscum album; assembly: GCA_963277665.1. NCBI lineage: Eukaryota > Viridiplantae > Streptophyta > Magnoliopsida > Santalales > Viscaceae > Viscum > Viscum album. The sequence goes on along the minus strand of OY728129.1, from coordinate 743,986,123 downwards.
GTTGTTTACAATTGCTACCACAGTTTTATAATTGTTGTTAAAACAATATAGACTTGGGTGGTTTCCACTATGATGTTTATCTCACACCTTGTTTGGGCCTCCTTGGGGACCCAAACAGATTATATGGTTGTAGGTGATGATAGGAGTAGGTTCCCTAGTACAAGTTGATTGTGGCTTTGGATCAGGGGTGCATTGGACAAAGTTGAGGTTTGCGATGATGGGATACCTTTTTTGTATTTTTTTTTATTTTTTGGATACTTGTATTGTATTGTATTTACATGTAATGTTTTGGATACTTTCTTGATACTTGTACCATCTACATCATTTTGAATATGATACACTTCTGGTTATTGATATATATTCATGTGTTGTCTTACATTTAGTTGACTGGTTATTTTTCTTCAACTATTTAATGTATATTTCAATTCCACTGAGATACTCTATTAATGATGGCATAGTCTCATCAATTACTCACCTAGGCCATTGCTTCTAGTTGGCAGCCTCTAGTGTTTTGGGAGATTCTTTTTAGGCCATGTGACCAACTAGGCTCGGGCCACCGTTTCTAGTGGCATCTAGGTCCGGGATGTTAAAAAGTGGAATCATAGGGTGTTTTATTTTCTAGTTTGGCACACTATTTGGTGACATTAGATAGTGATAGGAAGGAGATGGAGTTTGGTATTAAATTATGCCTAAGAGTAGCTACCCCGCGTATAGGGAAAATCCAAATTGCCTCTAATTGAGTTCTGATTTTATGGATTTTGACTATTATAGTTTATTTGATTTCACCATTGGGTGACACGCTTAATTTATAATATTACAGTTTATGTAATTTTGTGTTCAGTTTTAGTTACAACTTGATGAGATGAGGGTGTTCTATATCATGAATCATGTAGACACTTGTTATAATCACATGACTTGAATTTTGCTATTCCCTCTAGGATGCATTAGTTATTTCATATTTTTTTGATAGTTGATGTGAAAATTGTACCTTTTGTTTGGTTAGTTTGGTGTAGTAGATAAATTAACGATTCCATAGTTCAATCCAGAAAGAGTATGGGCCCTTATGAATTGGGAAATGATATACTAGTGAAATGAAAATGTTTAATGAACTTGTTACATGTATGGTTTGAATTGGATCCATGTTTTGGGTTATGAGGTGTTATGAAACCTCAGGGATTCAGGAATGGCTAAACCCTTGGTGGAATTTCCTAAATAACTTAATGTGAAACGGAAATTGAAACTTGAATGGTAAATAGAGACTTGGCCTAGACCTGACTTTTGAGTGGGTATGTGGCACAGTTTCTAGTGGTTCATTGGATATTCCTTATATAGTCTTGGATTTAGGAGTAGGTTGTGGGTTGGCCTGGTTTCTCATAGGGTTTTGACTTGTACTACACTTTTGAGATTTTTTATTTGATGTTGTTCTTCCCTAAGGTGTGTTTTTGTCATTAGAGAGACATTCCACCACAATGACCTCCATTGGTACGTTGTGATGGAGGTGATGAACATACATCATATACAGTGGGACATTGGGTACCATTTGATCCTCTTGTAGTGTCAGATGTAGCAGTTGAGGCTATTCTTGGACATTGGTTTTGAGTCATATTTCTACAAGGGTTTCTTTAACTATATACAGACAATCCATGGATCACCACATCCAGCCTTGACTATGGCTGGGCTGACACAGGTGTTCTGGAAGATGTATCCTACAACATTTTCAGGGGATGGAGGGCCATAGGTTGCAGAGATATAGATAGAGACCATGTTAGAGATTTTGGAGCATCTAGAAATGCCTCCAGAGCGGAGGGTCAAGCTCGCGGCTTATATTCTATGTGGAGTGGAAAAGCACTGGTGTGACCTTTTGAACCATAATGATGGTCTATAGAATATGGGTTATGATGAATTCATAACCCACTTCTACAACTAATTTCACCCCATGACTCTACAAGCAAAGTGGGTTTCTGAGTTTATGTATATGGAGGAGGGCGTGATGATTGTTATGGAATACACAGTATGCTTTACAGATATGCAGTGTTTTATGTCAATGTATCGTACTGATGAGTTGTCGAGGGTCAGGTGCTTTGATTAAGGTCTTAGACATGCTACCAGATCTCAGTTAAACATGTTTAGGCTTCCATCTATCACTAAGATTTTTAATTAGGTGTTGATTATAGAGAATATCATGTGGGAATCCGGGGGTACCGAATAGGGGAGTTCTATTTCTTTCCCCAATGGATCTACGTATTTAGGCAGGAAGAACCATTTTAAGGCTTCCAACGATGTGAATTCTATTCAGGATATGGATGCGGGTAGCTTGGTGTATTTTCATCACTATGGTAGGGGATTCCACATGAAAAATCAGTGTGATCACAACCCAATCGTGTGCCAATATTGAGGCAAGATGGGGCTCATGAAGCAGTTTTGCATGACCTCCCTCTAGTTGCGAGTGGTAATGGGTCAGATCTGACATCATGTTCAATCTTAAGGTCTTTATCTTGGAATCAGGCTAGGAGTCGGAGCAGTGCAGGCCAGTCAGGCCAGGGTAGTGGGGGTCATGGCTGTGGTAGCCAGAAACCGGGTTCTTAGAGGCGACAGGGGGGATCAACTCTATGTATCCAGATAGGGTCACATGGTCATGATATAGGCCTGACATAAGTAGTGAAATAGACCTTGCAGGAGTAGGATCTTATACCATCTATGGTGAGAGGTGAAATCTTAGTATCTTCTTCTATTTCATATTCTCCTTTTGATACAGGTTCCTATCACAGTTTTATCTCTACACCAGTGGTAAAAAGCCTTGGGATTTTGTTTTTTCTTTCAAATGGAGTTCTGATTCTAGACACTCTATTGGGAGTCATAACAGGTGATGGGAACTAGTGTATGGGGTGTCCCCTTGAGGTTGGTGGATGCCACTTTTTCTGGAATCTTTATGTCCTCGATATGACAACCTTTGAAGTCATTCTCGGAATGGACTACTCATGGCTTATCGAGCGTACATTGACTGTTATCGATGTGGGTGACTTTCACATCACCAAAGGTTTCATTGTTGATTCACAAGGGTGAATAGGATGTCTATGAAAGAAAAGCGAGACCCAATCATTATGGGTTGGGAAGGATGATGGCATAGATTTCTAGTTTGTTTCTGGAATATTAGAGAGTGGGTTAATCAGACTTTCCTCCAGTGGTTGAGTGATTCAGTGACGTATTTCCCAATGACGTTTCTAGTTACCTCCTAAGAGAGAGGTGGAGTTCTCCATTGAGTTAGTTCCCAAAGCTATGTCGGTATCTATTCCTCTATAAATGATGGATGTGACGGGGTTGCAGGAGCTCCAGGGTTAGCTAGAGTATTTGGAGGTGAAGGAGTTTATCAGACCCAGTACATCTACATGGGGTTTTCTAGTCCTTTTTATGAAAAAGGAAGACAAAAATCTTTGGATATTTGTGGAATATCAAAAACTAAACCAGCTGATGGTTAAAAACCGATATCCTTTTCCACAGATATATGAAATGTTTGATTTGCTTCGGGAAAAACGAGTGTTCTCAAAGATTGACTTGAGGTTAGTAAATCACTATGTTCATTTTCAATCTGCATACATACCTCATACAGACTTTCGTAGTAGTTATGGGTAATACGAGTATCTGGTTATGTTGTTCAGTCTCACGAACGCACCAGTAGTTTTCATTGCCTTGATGAACTGAGTGTTCCATCCTTACTTGGAATCTTTCTCTGTGGTTTTCGTGGATGATATATGGGTTTATTATCAAAATCAACCTGACCATGTTAAAGATAATGAGATCATTTTTTATTACATTAATAGAGCGTCAGTTATATGTTAAGGTCACAAATTGACACTTTTTGGATGGATCAGATTCACTTATTGGGTCACATCATCTCGGAGATAGAAGTGTTAGTAGATCTAGAGAAGGTGAGAGATTTAGTTTCATGGGAACAACCAAAGAATGTTTTTGACATATGAATTTTATTGGGGATAGATGGCTACTGCAAGCGTTTAATACAAGACTTCACATGCTTAGCAGCACCGTTGATGATCTTGACTAAGAGGGAGTGAAGTTTTTGTGATCAAAATCATACGAGACAAACATTCCTGAGCTAAAATGGAGTTTAACATCAACAATAGTCCTGATAATTCTAGATTAGGGAAAGAGCTACATGGCGTACTATGACGCTTCAGGTATTGGGATGGGGAAAGTGCTGATGTAGGGAGATTGAATCATGGCATGTGGGTCTCGACAGTTGGGGTCTCACAAGAAGAACAACCCTACGCATGACCTCAAGTTAGTTGTAGTTGTTCATGCACTGCACTATTGGAGGCACTATTTATTGGGAGAGCATTTTTTGGTTTACACTGAACATAAAATCCTCAAGCATATATTTACACAACATTATCTAAATTGGAGGTAGTGAAGGTTGGTGGAGTACCTAATGTCCATTGAATTCTTGCTTACATACACACCTGGTAAGGGAAATGCAGTGGTCGATGCACTGAGAAGGAGGACTTAGATATAGGCAGTGAAGTAGGCCAGTAGTGATTGGAAACTTTTGGTACTATTTTCTAAGATGCATTTGGAGGATCATGACATATAAGGGAAGAATTTTATTTCATCCATAATTGTAACCTCTAACATTCTGGAAAGAGTTATGATGAAGAAACTATATGATTCTAAAAGCCTAGTTATACGGGAAGGTGTGGATGGTTAGGAACCTCCTCCTGGTTGTACGGTAGGTGATAATGAGACCATACATATCCATGGACGTGTTTGGATTCCTGTGGATGTGCATGAGGAGTTGATTCAGGAGTTTGATGCTTAGTCTTGGGAAGTGCATCCCGGAGTTACCAAGACATATCATGACTTACGACGTCAGTACAGGTGGCCGGGAATAAAGAGAAAGGTAGTTGGTTTGGTTACTAGGTGTTCCACCTTTCAGCAGGTGGAGGTGGAACATTAGCAACCAACTGGTCTATTAAATCAGTTACCTATCCCAGAGTGGAAATGGGATGATGTCGTGATGAATTTTGTGACGGTTTTACCAAGGCCTCCTCAAGGTAATGATGTTGTGTGTTTTATTGTTGATAGGATTACAAAAGTCACACATTTCATTCCGATCAAGGAGAACATCAACGTTGATGATATTGGAAATTTTTAATTTTGAGAGGTGGTATGACTTCATGGGGTCCCATGCACTATCGTTTCAGATAGGGATGCCTACTTTACATCTTTTTTCTAGTAGATATTTTAGAGGTTTCTTGGTACAAAGGTGATTTTGAGCACAACATACCACCCTCAGACTATTAGCTAGTCAGATCGTATGATACAGGTTTGCACACTCATGAATCATTGGGCACGGGCGTCAAATTTAATGTTTATACCTACTTACGACTTAGAAAAATGGAAAGACAGGGTCGAACCAAATGGAGGCCGCATGTTGTGTTTGGATATCTAAAAAACTAAATAAAAACACACACACAAAAACAAGAAAAAAAATTTAGGTTATGGTGAAGTGGAGTGAGTGAGAATCAATGTGTGAGGGAGTAAAGGTGAACTGGTAAGTGCAAGGGAGGTAGACCGAGCAGTAAGGGAACTGGTGGGGAAAACAACCAATTGACGAATAGGGAGAGAAAGTACATAGAACGATTTGATATTTCTTAGATTCATTCATGCACTGAAGATTTAAAAATATGGATCTGAGTAAAAGTAACTGGACAGATTTGTCATTTGGTCAGTTTGTGAGGAAATAGCTCTTACATTCCTTCGACTATAAAGGTCATTCCATCAAATGGTGATAACAAGTCAGATGTCACGGGGATCAACTTGTCAGTTGAGTTCAGAGTGTCTCTCTCATTTGAGAAAGTCTCATTTGTCAATAAGTCCCAAAGATATAAATAGTTTTCATTGACATTAAATCAAGATCAGTTTTCACTCGACTTTGTTTTTTTGAACATAAATCTATTCTGCAAACAATGAGAGAGACATTCCAGAAAATGACGCAGTTCATGAATCAGAATAAGAAAATATAATTAATTATCTAATCCCCCCTGAAGGAATTTAACTGGACATAATGGTTGGTTTTAATGAAAAAATAGAATTAAGATCAATGAAATTCATATTGAAATAATTTTCAGAATAACAGAGCACAAGGAAAATAAAATCGTTCATCTCCCTACTTGATCACCTGAGAGTTCTAATTCTTGTTGCTCAATGGTGGATGTGATGTTGGAATCTGCTCGATGTCCTGCCCAAGGAATCATGGTATGAAATGCTCTAATCCTCTCCTCTCGGTACTCCAATATTCTTCCGATGTGAAATGGTGAAAACTCTAGGGATTTCTCGATCCACTCTCGATGGATGGAAGTGTAATCCGAATGAAGTCTCTGTCGAGATGTGTCATCCAGTCTTGTTTAATTTCTCCTCCTTTAATGTTCGCTCACCCCCCGAGTCTGGATCCCTCCACCCCCCCCCCCCCTCACTTTTCCATCCAGTGTCCCAAATGATCTCCTTCCCATCACAAATGCTAATGACCAGTATAAGTCTCTGGAATCTCACCTGAGTTGTTCCCTGGCCTCCACGTAGAACTTTCACAGTGCTGCTTCCTCCGCACTAGTCACTGGAGCAGTTGCTTCTAACTGAATGAAAAGGTGCGCGCATGGCGAACCACCCTCCCCTACACGGAATAATAGAAAACACAACAAACACAGGTGATCCCAATAAAAAATAAAACTACTATGTATAACTAAATATATTTATACGCTATATATTAATATCACAAAAATAAAATACTAAAATCTAATATTATTATTAAAATAATAATTATTAATAACATATATGATATATAAGAAGTTAATAAAATATATATGAGATTTTATACTTTTATTAATATACATATTATTATTATATTGTATATGATATATAACACAAAATATATATATTATATTTATTAATTACAAAAATAATGCATATAATTATATTTTATTAATTTTATACTAATTATATTTATTATAGATGTTAATATAAATATATTTGTATATTATATATATATATATATATATTATTAAATGTTAAAATATATTATAAATATAAAATAATAATAATAATAAAAGGAAGAAATGAAAAAGAGAGAAGAAGGGGGCAGTTCGTGCGGCGATGAGGGGAGGACCGTGATCGATGCTCATAGTGAGACCGTGAGTGAAGCTCATGGTGAGACAGTTGGGTGGGGGATACGGTGGCATTGTGAGGTACGAAATAGTGGCACCGTGATACCTACAAAACAAATAAAAAATTAAATTAATTAAAACATTAATGCAACTAAAACTGGATTAATGAATCAAATTAAAAAGAATAAAATTAAAAACTAAATGAATAAGATAAAATTAATTATGCTTTATTATAAATAATGAATTTATTTGTATTCAAAAAAAATTAATTTAATAACTTATTAAAATAGTTACAATTACTCGCTTAAATTAATTAAACAATTAATTAAATAATTATTTACATAATTAATTAAAGAATAAATATGTTAATTGAATAAAATTGGTATGTTAAAATTAGTTAAATTATTAAAATAATGAAAAACTTTCTTTTGTTATTTATTTAAGAATGAAAGAATAATTAATTAATTAATTTAATTTATGAATTAAAAATTATTGAAAACTAATAACATAAAGAATTAATTAAGTGGTGTAATGCCCCGACCCCAGTTACCCAGAGTTGGTGCATTATTACATAACATTGGCATGATCACAAAATATCAAATCTTGAAAGACCTATTAGTTTAGTAGCTTTGGAATCACTAGATACATTAATAATGTTTACATTATATCAAAAAATGAAAACTACAATAACATAGTCTCCATAGTCCACACTCATATCCACTCATACTATCCCTGCAGGTCATTTATAAAATACTTCTTCACATCCTGGAAAAAATAAAACTTAGAAAGGGGTGAGCTCAGATACCCAATAATGATAACAATATAGAGGAAACTTTCATAAATAAGCATAAATATTTAAGCCAATGTAAAACTAAAACAAAATCCTTTTAAACATGAACTTCAGCATAATATAGAAGAAATAAAATTAAATAATGTCATTTACTTGTTAACATGGATATTCTACTAGTCGAATAATCACATGCAATATCAATAACCACTTTCATAATGATGGAATACATAATGTCAGACTATCATAACCACATAGTCAAGGCCTTGTGCCAAGACTACAAATAAGATTTTTTCAAGGCCTTGTGCCAAGACGCTAGTTTGTCTCATGAGACATACTGATTCATCGAGGAGCTATAGGGGGCTCCACTCGTCACTTATTAAGTCCAGTGCATTCCTCATATGAAAATGTTTAAACATAACATAAACATTCGTATGAAAACTAGAATACGAAATGCCAATACATTATCCATAAAACATGAATGGTATAAAAATAACACATACACGGTCAAATATATCACCAAACCTTCAATACAATATGTATGTTTTTTATCATAATAAATAAACTTTAAATAAGCTTAAAATCCATCAAAGGATGTTGACATAGATGAAATCAAAACTATTTGAGAGAAGTATATCTTTTTATAAAATAATTTAAAAGTCAATTAATTATAAAACAAAACATTTACTTTGAAAATATTCTTATAAGATTTTAAGATAATATTCGACGTCTTTATAACGGCGGAATATAGCCACACCCTCCATATAAGTTAAAAAGCCATTCTTACCTTAATTCTATCGAAAAGGTTAAAAAGGACCATGTTTGGAAAACAAAAGAATGATTCCTTTGTAAACTTCTTATAAAAATTCAAAAAGGTTATAAGTGACTTTAACCCATAGTCTGTAAAATATTAATAATTATTTGAAATTCATTTTTAAGAAACATGGTTGTGGATAGTAAAGAGGTCCTAGTAGATAATTATGTAAAAACAACATCGGATAATAAAGAGATTGTGAAATAAACCCTTACCTTGTACTTTTACTCATTTGAGGGTAGTTTAACCTTTTATATAATGGTGAAATAATTGTTATTAAATTATACAAGAATAATTTAAATTAATATGATATCATATATGATCTTTTAACATTTCTTTGTTAATAATATCTTAGTATTATCGTTGTTTCGGGTGTTAACTTACTCGCTTTCTTTTATATGTTTTGTTAAATAAGTCATGTTTGTTATGTATAGTTTGTATATTATTAATATCTATAATGATATCAAGCCCTTAAACCTTATTTTTAATTATTAAATGATAATTAGTCTTGAATGGATACGATGGGGAATGAATCTCATCGTGTTCGTGGAGACGGTAGTTCGTACGTACACACGAGCGAAAATATCATTCTTTTGATATTAAAATAATATATAATTGGATGGTATATAATATATACATAATCATTATAATGTTATATTTTTTATTTACATGAATTACACATCATTATTATAACCATCCAAATAATAATTTATTGAATTACAATTACACCACGGCGTTGAGACGGTATACCGTACATACGCACGTATGGTGACATGTCATTCAAAGGATGGATAGAATACTAAATATTGTTTTACCATATTTATAATAACATTAAATTATATATATGATACTGGAGTTATTATTTTATAATGGTAATAACAAATAAATAAGAAGTTGAAGAAGAAAGGAACTTGAAAGAGGGCGGTGAAAACAATACCTCTTCTTCGGGTTCTTTATTTTGATTTGATCAAAAGGGATCCTTAGGGTGGCTTTGTGACTAAAGAAAGGCCTATAAGATTAAGGGAAGATATTATAATGGGTATTGGGGCAGAGTTTGGCCGAGCCTGAAGGCTTTGAAGGTATGAATTTGAGAGAAGGGGGAGTGCCCTTTTATAAGAGGGGTGAGGGGCACCTTATGAAAAGCTAGAAATATTATTCTATAATAAATTCAAATTTGGTTTCTAACGGTTCCAAAGAAAATTATTTAACTTTTAAGGTGGTGATAGGTCAAAAAAAATTCATCCAATAGGTGTTAGACACGTTTGGGTCACTATATTAACCTTGTCTTTTAGTTTTAACTCTTAGTTAATTAGTTTGACATTTACCATGTCTCTTTGTATTTTTACATTATATAGTTAATAAATGTAATATATAATTCCAAGAGAACCCCAAGTGGCCCATTAATGATGCACCTATCATTTTATAATCCCTTATGTAGATCCTTAGATTTTTAGGAATATAATATCAATTAATAATATAATATTTGTTTTAAAAACTCTTTTATGTCAATTTTGACACTATTTGGGTATTTTGTTTTTGATAAATTCATAACAGCATTATTACTTCGAAAAAAAATTATATAAACAATAATAATATGTCATATTAACCTATAAAATTAGTTTAATTCATAAAAAGTCTCAAATTTCAGTTATTTGGATATTTATAATATCAATTATTTTAATATTTCATTAATTAGGTAATTACTACATCACCATTGTGTCATAAATAAATTAAATTATTTAATGTCTACAATTTATAAATAAAATACCATTATGTAGGAAATGTTTTTATCTTTCTAATTAATATTTATAATAGAATATATCTTATGTATAACCCTATATTAAAAATGTCTTAGTAATTAAACTTTGATTTTAACTCTTTTAACTCTTCTTTGAATTAAATAATAATAAATGTCCTAATCTATTATAAGTGGACCTAAATGATAATATTTTATTCCTAAGGTTGTTTTTGGTCAATATAAACGTGTACAATAGAATTATGACAAGTTTTAGGGTAATATTAATATCATTTTTACCCTTAATTGCCCTATTTACTTTTAATCATGGTAAATAAAAGTAAAAAAGTTATTATTCACCAAAAATTATTTTTATCTTATTGAACCAAATTTTACTCCTTGATATTAATCATGTCTCTAATATTTTCTAAATTCCACTCACAAAAGCAGTAAAATTAAGTTTCTTGTGAATTTCCAAATTCTCCTAGGAGGTGGGTAAAAGACGGTGAAAAGTTCAATAAAATTTTTATATATCTAAAATTATTCTAAAATAAATCCAATGAATTACATTGAACATATATAGGTATTATGTATCCATTTTGACCTTAATTAAATTTAAATAAAATAAATAAAAATTTAAATAAAAATTTGGTTTTAAACTATAACTCAATGTTTTTCACTATTCATCAAAAATTGAATGTTTTCAGAAAAATACCAAAAATTCACTCTAAGCTAATTTCGATATTCCGAATCCAAAAGTGAAGTACATTTTGAAATATAAAATTTATAAAATTTCAAAAAGTGGGTATTACTATTCATAACGGCTAGTTTGATTGGTTGTGGTGTGTGTTAGAACTCGAAGTTGCGTACAACACACGCTACTATATTATTCAGAGAGAAGTGTACCGTGGAAGCTTAGGGTGTTACATTCTCCCCTAATTCAAATAATTTTGTCCTAAAATTTTCTAGAATACTACCACATGAAAAGACTCAGCTAATTCTACATCATAAGTTTCTCAAGTTCCCACATTTCCTCTTCTATCTTATGGTTTCTCCATAGAACCTTTACTAGATGATTCATACGGTTTCTCAGCACTTTTTATCTAGTATCAAGAATCCGGATGGGATCTTCGCAATAAGACAGATTAGGTTCTAGTTCTAATTTCTCATAGGTGAGTACATGCATTGGTTCAGGCATGTATTCTCTCAACAGTGAAACGTGGAACACATCGTTATCTTTGGAGAGATTTGGCGTCATTTCCAAATGGTAAGCTACAACCCCAATTCGTTCTAGAATTTCGAAGGGGCTGATATACCTGGGACTCATTTTTCCCTTCTTAACGAAATGTATAACTCCCTTCCATGGAGATAACTTCAAGAAAACATGATCTCCTACCTAAAATTCCAAATCCTTTCTTCTATTATCGGCATAGCTCTTCTGCCTACTTTGAGCTGCTTTGATGTGGTTTTGGATTAACTTTACATTTTCCATCATTTCCTCCACCAGTTCTGGGCCTACATGTTTTCTTTTACCAACGTCATCCCAACAGGTTGGTGTGCGACATCTCTTTCCGTATAACGCTTCATATGGTGCCATATGAATACTTAAATGGAAGCTATTTTTATAATAAAATTCTACCAAAGGTAAATATTGATCCCACATACCCTGAAAGTCAAGTGAAAAAAGATCTCAAAATATCTTCTAAGGTTTGAATAGTTGGTTCTACTTTTCCATCTGTTTGAGGGTGGTAGGCAGTGCTCAAACGAAGTTCAGTATCCAAGGCCTTCTAAGGACTCTTCTATAATCTTTAAGTAAAATGGGGATCATGATCAGAAACAATCTATAGGGGTACTCCATGAAGTCTCACAACTTCATTAATATATAGTCTTTTAGACGTTGCAATGGTAGATCTTCTCTTATAGCAAGAAAAATGTGCTGACTTGGTAAGATGATCAACAATAACCCATATTGCATCATTCCTTATAGGAGTCTTTTGTAGCCCCATGACAAATTCCATCATAATATTGTCCCATTTCCACTCCGATATGGGAAGAGGTTGCATGACTCCTCCAGGCTGTTGCCTTCCAGCTTTCACTTGTTGAAAAATAATACATCTTGATACAAAATCAGAAATCTCCCTCTTCATGTTGTCCCACCAAAAATGTTCCTTCAAATATCTATACATTTTGGTTCTCCCAGGGTGTATATATAAATTGGAACTATGAGCATCGTCCAACAATTCCTTTTTTAGATCAGGTATATCGGGAACACAAATTCTCTTCCCGAATTTCAAAATTCCATCTTCATACACAAATTCACTCAATCTCCCATCATTCACAACTTCAATCTTCTTTTGAAATTCTTCATCATTGGTATGATAACTCCTAATCCTTTATAGTAAATATGGTTTGGTAACCATCTGAAAAAGCATTGATTTTTCACCTTCCATGGTTATTCCCATGTCCATCTTCACTATATCCCAGATAATTGGATCCCTTTCAATTATCATATTGTTCAAAACTCCATGATCTTTTCTTCTCAAAGCATCTTCCACCTTATTTTCCTTCCCTAGGTGGTATTGTATCGTGCAATCATAATCCTTGAGTAATTCACGCCATCTCCTTTGCCTCATGTTGAGTTTTGTTTGTGAGAAAATATACTTCAAACTCTTGTGATCAGTATAAATCTCAAATTTTTCACCATAGAGGTAGTGTCTCCATATCTTCAAATAAAAGATAAGATATGATAACTCAATATCATGATTAGGATTGTTTTTCTCATGAATTTTCAACTGTTATGATTCATAGGAAATAACTCTATCATTCTGCATAATGACCCTACCAAGTCCTTTCTTCGATGCTTCACTATAAATAATGAACCCATCATTCCCCGATGGTAGAGTCAATATAGTAGCATTTACTAATATTCTCTTCAGTTCTTAGAAACATTCTTCACACACTTTTGTTCAAACAAATTTAACCCCTTTACGCGTGAGCTTTGTTAATGGGTTAGCCAATCAGGAAAAATTCTGGACGAAATGTCGATAATAACCTGCTAAACTAATAAAAATGCGTATCTCAGTTATACTCGTCGGTGCAGTCCATTCTTGGATCGCCTTAGTCTTATAAGGATCAATAGAGATTCCATCTTTAGAGACAACATGGGCAAGAATATAAATATCCTGAAGCTAGAATTCACACTTGCTAAACTTCCCATATAATTCATGTCTTCTCAGAGTCTTCAGGATAATTCGCAAGTGATTTTCATGATCTTTGTAGCTTTTTGAGTATACCAAGATATCATCAATAAATACCACCAAAAAATCATCGAGATATTCCTTGAAAACACTATTCATTATATCCATCAATACAGAGGGGGAATTAGTCAGCCCAAAAGGCATTACTGTAAACCCGTAATGCCCATACCCGGTTCGAAATGCTGTCTTCGGAATGTCTTCCTTCTTCACACACAACTGATGGTATCCAAATCGAAGTTCAATCATTGAAAAGTATTTATCTCCATGCAATTGGTCAAATAAATCATCAATGAGAGGTAGGGGATACGTTTTTTTTATTGTTATATCATTGATCTCCCAATAGTCGATACATAACCTCATAGATCCATCTTTCTTCATAAAAAAAGGATAGTGGATCCCCATGGAGAAACACTGGGGCGAATAAATCCCTTATTACTCAATTCCTATATTTGTTTCTTTAGTTGAAATAATTCCATAGTGGACATTCTATAAGGGGTCTTGGATATGGGCCTTGATCCTGGAATTAAATCAATGGAAAACTCAATTTCTCATTCTGGAGGATGTCTAGGTAAATCTTCTGGAAACACATCAAATTATTCTCTCACAATAGTAACATCCTCTGTTAGAACATTCCTTTCATTAACCATAGTTATTTCATTCTCTTCCTCCCCAATAATTGAATTTATTTGAGCTACTGGTGGTGGATGTAGGTAAGAATTAGGTGGTGACGATTCTACTCTAAAGATAAGGTGTTCTTTATAATCATCATCAAAAATTGTAACCTCCTTCTTCTTACAATAAATATTCACATCATGGTCTGAAATCCAATCCATACCATGGATTATATCTAAATAAATAATAGGTATGACGATGAGATCAGCAGATAAAGAACACGTATATACCCTAATGGGAATGGATCCACATAACATAGTTGCAATGATACTTCCCTTAAGAGTTTTAACTGACAACTAGCTTGTTAAATAAAATTGAAAATCTCTAATTTTATTATCAAACTGGGAAGATATGAAACAATTAGATGATCCAGAATCAAATAATTCATTTTCTAAACTTGAAGAAACCATTAAATTACCTGACACCACGTCTTTTGGAGCTTCTACCTCAGTAGTAGTGATAGAATAATCTTAGCCTTGATCCCTTGGCATTTTCTGAGGTAAGTTCCCCTGATGCTTAGGAAATTCATTTTCATAATTTCCCATCACCCTGCAGTTGTAGCATTTAACATTGGTAGCTTCTTTCTTCCCCTTTCAATCACGAGCTGGGTGGCCTTTTTAACCACACCTTTAATAGACTCACATTCCCTTCAAGCAAGTACCAGGGTGTTTCTTCCCACATTTACTGTAGGATGGATATTCAACTTTTCCCTTCTTCCCCTTATTTCTATTCCCATATTGATCAGCAGATCTCTTCTTCTCTGTCTTTTCTTTAAATTCATAAGACTTAGAGAATTCTTTTTCTGTCTTGATAGCACATGAGATAATATATTCGTACAACGAGAAGTTTTGTGAGACCAATGCTCGACGAAGAAACGATTTTAACCCATAAAATAAATGATCAATATTACTTCATGGGTTACGTATATAATCTGTAGCATACCTCTCTAACCTTTTAAGTTAGGCTCATACTTTGCGACATTCTCATCCTTTTTTTTCCTCAGACTCATAAATTTCCTTTTCATATCTGCTCGATGGTCAAGAGGAAAGTATTTTTCTAATAAAATCTCTTTGAACTTCCTCTATTCCATATTTTATACTTCATTATGTTCCTTTGTATTTTGTGTCAATGACCACCATTGATTAGCATCTCTAGTGAGGCGATAAACTGTCATGATAACCTTTTCCCTTTCACTACTCCCCAAAGCCTGAAATATTTTCTCAGGGGAATTTATCCATTGCTCATCTACTAAGGGATTTGTACTCCCATTCATTGTTGGTGGTTGTCTCCTCATTAAGCGATCTAACATTGATCCTCTATGCTGCGGTTCAGGGTGCTCCATATGGGTAAGGTTATTATTCATAACCTGAGTGAGTTGTCCCAGTATGGTGATTAGCTGATCAGAACCAATTTCATCACCAACTCCACTATAATTATCTTGAGCCAGAGAGAAATCCCTACATGGATTGCGTACATTGATATGGTTTCCATTTCTTCCACTATGTGTCATTTCTAAACAATGGAATACACTAGATTAGTTTATGAATCGCAAAACATAAATCCAAACATGTAAAACACTTAACATAAATTGAACATTTTATGGATATAATCCATAATCATAAAAATGTTTTCTTTGAGGAAATATATAATCATATTCCCTTAATAAAGTTTTGTAAGGAAAATGAGAATTATACTAAGCATATCCACTTGGAGTCTCGTAACAAAGAGTGCAGCAAGACCCATTGTTGTGCACCAGTTCCCGTTCGAGTCTAGCTCAAAGCGGTGTATTTGTGTTTTACCCCTAGGTACATTTGTGCCAGAGCCGCCTCTACCTGCTCGTATCCAGATATGGATTTATTTCTCAGAAAACTCAAAAAATCTCTACAATACCAAAATTCTAGAAAATTCTTCTATACTAATTATCAAAGTCTATCTTAGGGATCTATGCTCTAATCAAAGTTTATCTAAATCTAGCTTCCATGGTTTGTACTAAACTTCCTCTGATACCAACTATAACGACCCAACCCTAGTTACCCAGAGTCGGTGCATTATTACATAACATTTACATGATCACAAAAGATCAAATGTCGAAAAAAATGATTAGTTTAGTAGCCTTGGAATCACTAGATTCTTTCATAAATTTTACATTACATCATAAAATGAAAACTACAACAACATAGTCTCCATAGTCCACACTCATATCCCCTCATACTATCCTTGCAGGTCATTAATAAAATACTTCTTCACATCCTGGGAAAAATAAAACATAGAAAGGGGTGAGCTCAGATGCCCAGTAAGGATAACAATATAGCAGAAACTTTTATAAATAAGCATAAACATTTAAGGAAATGTATAACTAAAAAAAATCCTTTAAAACTTTAAATTCAGCATATTATTGTAGAAATAAAATAAAATAATTCCATTTTATTGTTCACATGGATATTCTACTAGTCTAATAATCACATTCAATATCAATAACCACTTTTATAATGATGGAATGCATAATGCTAGACTATCATAACCACATAGTCAAGGCCTTGTTCAAAGAATAAAAATAAGATTTTGTCAAGGCCTTGTTCCAAGACAATATTTTTTCTCATGAGACCTACCGATGCATTGAGGAGCTATATCAGGCTCTACCCGTCACTTATTAAGTCCAATGCATTCCTCATATGAACAGGTTTAAACATAACATAAACATTCGTATTAAAACTAGCATAGGAAATGTCAATAATTTCTCCATAAACGGTGAATGGTATAAAAATAACACATCCACAGTAAAACATATCACAAAACCTTCAATACAATATGTATGTTTTGTATCATAATAAATAAACTT
The DNA here is from genome assembly GCA_963277665.1 of Viscum album. NCBI lineage: Eukaryota > Viridiplantae > Streptophyta > Magnoliopsida > Santalales > Viscaceae > Viscum > Viscum album. The sequence continues at coordinate 743,968,847 of OY728129.1, read as the reverse complement.
CAAATTAACTTAAAATCCATCAAAGGATGTTGACATAGATGAAATCAAAACTATTTCAGAGAAATGTCTCTTTTTTTGAAATCATTTAAAAGTAAATTAATTATAAAATAAAAAATTTACTTTTAAAGTATTCTTATAATCTTTTGAGAGAAGCTTTGATGACTTTATAACAGCATAAAATTGCCACACCCACCATATAAGTTAAAAAGACATTCTTACCATAATTCTGTCGAAAAGGTTAAAAAGGACCTTGTTTGGAAAACAAGAGAAAGATTCCTTTATAAACATCTTATAAAAATTCAACAAGGTTATAAATGAATTTAACCCATATTCATTAAAATATTAATAATGATTTGAAATACATTTTTAAGAAACATAGATGTGGATGATAAAGAGGTCCTAGTAGATAATTACGTATAAAAAACCTCAGATAATGAAGAGATTGTGAAATAAAACCTTACCTTGTACTTTTCCTTGGTCGAGGGTAAGTTAACCTCCTTTATAATGGTGAAATAATTTTTATTAAATTATACAAAAATCATTTAAATTTATATGATATCATATATGATCTTTTAACATTTCTTTGTTAATAATATCTTAGTATTATCGTTGTTTCTGGTGTTAACTTACTCATTTTCTTTTATATGTTTTGTTATATAATCTGTGTTTGTTATGGATAGGTTGTATATTATCCATTTACAAAATTATATCAAGTCCTTAAACCTTATTTTTAATCATTAAATGATAATTAGTCTTGAATGGATACGATGACGAATTAATCTCATCGCGTTCGTGGAGACGGTAGTATGTACGTACGCACGAGTGACAATATCATTCTTTTGATATTAAAATAATTTATAATTGGATGGTATATCATATATACAGAATCATTATCATTTTATATTTATTATTTACATGACTTACACATAATTATTATACCCATCCAAATAATAATTTATTGAGTAAAAATTACACCACGACGTGGAGACGGTAAGCCGTACGTACGCACGTATAGTGACATGTCATTCAAAGGATAGATAGAATACTGAATATGGTTGTAACATATTTATAATAACATAACATTATATAAAATATATTGGAGTTATTATTTTATAATGGTAATAATAAAGAAAGAAGAAGTTGAATAAGAAAGGAACTTGAAAGAGGGTGGTGAAAACATTACCTCTTCTTCGGGTTATTCATTTTGATTTGATCAAAATAGCTCCATAGGTTGGCTTTCTAAATAAAGGAAGGACTCTAGGATGAAGGGAGGATATTTGAGAGGGTATTTGGGCAGATTTTGGACGATCTCAAAGGCTTTGAAGGTATGAATTTGAGAGAAGGGGGAGTTCCCTTTTATAAGACGGGTGAGGGGCACCTTAGGAAAAGCTAGAAATATTAGTTTATAATAAATTCATATTCGGTTTATAATGGATCCAAAGTAAATTATTTAAATTTTAAGGTGTTTATAGGTTGAAAAACATTCAACCAATAGGTTTTAGACAGGTTTGGGTCATAATATTAACCTTATCTTTTAGTTTTAACTCTTTGTTAATTAGTTTGACATTTACCATGTCTCTTAGTATTTTTATATTATATAGTTAATAAACTTAATATATACTTCCAAGAGACCCCCAAGTGGTCCATTAATACTATACCTACAATTATATAATTATTTTGGAAGAAACTTATATTTTTAGGAAAATAATATCAATTAATAATATAATATTTGTTTTAAAAACTCTTTTATGTCAATTTTGATACTATTGGGGTATTTTGTTTTTGATAAATTTATAACAGCATTATTATTTCGAAAACAAATTCTATAAACAATCCTAATATGTCATATTAACCTATAAAATTAGTTTAATTCATAAAAAATCTCAAATTTCATTTATTTGGATATTTATAATATCAATTATTTTAATATTTCATTAATTAGGTAATTACTGCATCACCATTGTGTCATAAATAAATTAAATTATTTAATGTCTAAAAATTATAAATAAAATACCATTATGTATGAAATAGTTTTATATTTCTAGTGAATATTTATAATAGAATTTATCTTATGTATAACCCTATATTAAAAATGTTTTAGTAATTAAACCTTTATTTTAACTCTTTTAACTCTTCTTTTAATTAAATAATAATAAATGTCTTAATCTAATCCAAGTGGATCTAAATGATAATAGATTATTCCTAAGGTTTTTTTTGGTCGATATACACTTTTACAATATAATTTGGACATGTTTTATGGTAATATTAATATCATTTTTACCCTTAATTACCCTATTTACTTTTAACCGTGGTAAATAAAAGTAAAAAGTTACTATTCACCAAAAATTATTTTTATCTTATTGAACCAAATTTTACTCCTTGATATTAACCGTGTCTCTCGGATTTTCTAAATTCCACTCACATAAGTGGTAAAATTATGTTTTATGTGAATTTCCAAATTCTCCTAGGAGGTGGGTAAAAGACGGTGAAAAGTTCAATAAATTTTTTAAATATCTAAAATTATTCTAAACTATCTCCAATTAATTACATTGAACTTATATAGGTATTATGTATCCATTTTGACCTTAATTAAATTTAAATAAAATAAATAATTATTTAAATAAAAATTCGGTTTTAAACTATAACTTTGTGTTTTTTCACTATTCATAAAAAATTGAATGTTTTCAGAAAAATACCAAAAATTCACCCTAATCTAATTTAGATATTCTGAATCCAAAAGTGAAGTCCATTTTGAAGATAAAATTTATAAAATTTCAAAAAAAAATTATTACTATTCATAACGGCTAGTTTGATTGGTTCTGGTGTTGTTAGAACTCGAAGTTGTGTACAACACACGCTACTGTATTATTCAAAGAGAAGCGTACCATGGAAGATTGGGGTGTTACAAATGAAATTAAAATAACAAATTGATTTTATTTTTTAAAAAAAATAAAAAATAAATACAAAAACACACTTTTAATACATAAATACATTTTTCTATAATGTAATTTACAAAATAAAAGAATTGATAAACTTTATAGAAAACAAAATAGTTTGATTTTAAAAAGACAACAAAAATTTAAAAAAGGATGTGGAAAATAGCTTAAAACACTGCCACATCAAACTCCCCCACACATAAAACATTTTTTTCCTAAAAAAAATACGTTCTTTTAACTTTAAAATCGAAAGATGATTTTTGAGTTTCGACTCAAAATGTGCATGATTAAACTTTAATACCCAGAGGAGCTGGACAAACCAATGAGTCAGACGTTTCAAAGGTGTTCAAAAAATGATGTCCTGCCTAGCTTCAAAAACCCACTGGAAGTCAAGAGCATCACAAATTCATACACTGTCAAGTATGTCATGCCTCCTATATGTACTCATTAACTGTCTTACTTCACCTTCCAATTCAAGTTCCAACTCAAGGAGTGTTGACCAGTTAGATGAAGTGGAACTCAAAACGTAACCAAGGGTACCTTCCATTCTCACCTTACCCCAAGTTCCAAAAATTAAAGTCCATTAATTTTGTCACTTTATTGATTCAACTCAAATGAAAATTAACCAAGTCAATTTCTCCCTTCTTCATCTGGGTTCAAAACTCCCCTCACCTTAATGAGTTAATTTTTGACAAGGGAACATTATTTTAATCTCTCCCATCCATATTCCATGTGCATAGCACTTTGCATTGCACTTATTAAGGTTGAAATTAGATTTATTTATTCACAGAAATGCACCCAGTGCACCTTGTCTCAGATACTCACCGTGGGATCATATTTTCCCATTTTACTCCAATTAAAAAGGACTTAATTAATAAACATTTGTGTTGACTTACTAAAGTGATTGAATATCATGTTATAAAAATGTGAGTCCCCTTGGTTTCATTAAGAACTTATAGTTACTCCATGTCATGATCATCATTCCATATAACCTATCATGTCACACACGCATCCTTAGTTCCTAAACAGACAGGTTCATTAAAGAAAGTGAACAATTCCACTCAGCAATTATTCATGGTTAACCATTTCTGACTAAGTGCCACTCTCAACATCTCGTGAATAGTTATCCACTAACATGACATAATTAAAGTACCATTGAACCACCAATGACCATCATGTAATGAAAGAATCTGAATTTTTTTGAAATATTCTGAAACATTTTTGAAAACAATTGACCATTTCTTTTAAAACAAATCATGTTAAACAAGGGGGAATTTGACATGACACTAGAATGACCCCTCTCCCCCAGACATAAAACCCAACATTGTCCCCAATGTTTACTCTCAAGGTGGGAGACAATTAATGTTCAAAATAGAAGGACATTTTAGTTGAAAAGGGGTATAGAGGGGTATCAATGAGGTTTAAAAATTTTCTCTACCACACAAAAAGACAAAGAAAAGAAAACATCAAATAAAAACAAAAGATACCATCCCCAAAAACCATCACCAGCAGCCAAGTGTATTTCTATTCCTAAAGTGTTCATGATTTTAATTTTTAAAGAGAAGGAAAAACATTGTATCAATTTGCTTTAAATATTATCATGATTAGCAGTGATGTGAACCAATAGCATAATCAAATTGAAAGCAGTGGGTCTAAGAATATTTCAACAAATCAGCTCAAAATAATTGTTTAACTAAGTTGATAATAGTTTCTAAACACCCATGAAAGAAAACACAATCATTTTTCAGAGATTAGGGGGAAGTTCCCCGCACTTAGTTCACAGTGAAGATTGAGAAGGTAATGAAAAGTGAAAAAGGGAAGAGCAACACTTCTATGAATTATTGGAGATTTAACACTGAATTCCATAGACATATCCTCATCAACAGCATTGGTTTGTTACTCTTATTTATTAAACTATAATTTTAAATAAGTAATATAAGATTAAAATGTTTTAAATTCTAGATAAGCAACCCAAGGGAGTGAGTAGAAAGAAATGTTATCCATAAGTTGTAGTGGATTTCTCTCTTGTGTTTTCTTGGAAAAGTTTCTGGAAGCAACAACTCTCTCTCTAAATCAACAACAAATTATGCAGAACCATCAAGCAATTAAGAAATTGAACTCGAGAACAAGCAGCAGGGATTACTTTATTGAAGAACAAAAATTAAAATAAAATAACTAAGAATTGATGGGTTAGTTCTTATGGAAAACTGAGTTTATAGTCCTCAGTTATACTTGAAACAGCAAATTATTCCAACATAGAGATGGCAGCCAAGCCCTTTGGCTGCCCTTCAAAGAAGGGATTTATTCTTGGACCATCGACTATGAAAGGTCAATTCTCTTCTCTAACTAGCTCAAAAACACTGTTAACCAAGACTCTAACAATGGTAAAGGGTCCTGACCACTTGGAATTCAACTTATTAGAAATATCTTCAATCTAGAATTGAAAAGCATGACTCTCTCACAAAACTTTAAATTCCTATTTTTAATGATTGAGTCATGAAAAGCCTTTGTTCTTTCTTTTTAAATTTCATCATTTTCATAGGACTCTCTAACAGTCTCTTCTCTCTAGCAGACTTAAAATCAAAGTTAAGTGCTTTCACTGCCCAATAAGATCTCTGTTGTAATTCCACTGTTAGATGAAATGTTTTCTCAAAGAGTAGCCTATATGGTGACATCCCTATAGGAGTCTTATAAGAAGTTATATAGGCCCAAAGGGCCTCATCCAACTTCCTTGACTAGTCCTTCCTAGAGCTAGACACTGATTTCTCTCAAATCTTCTGGAGCTCTCTGTTTGAAACTTCTGCCTGCCCACTAGACTGTGGGCGGTAAGTGGTGTTTTTCCTATGTGAGAACCCATAATTCTCCATAAAACCATTGAACATATAATTCTTGAAGTGATTCCCATTATCAGTGATGAATCCTCGAGGCACACCAAATGTGAAAAAAATGTTTTTCTTGACGAATTTGACAATACTAGCAACTGAATTGTCGGGCAGAGCTACTGACTCAACCCACTTGGGCACGTAGTCCACAGCCACCAAAATGTACACATTCCCATAAGCGTATGGGAATGGTCCCATTAATTTTAATCCTCACACATAAAATATTTCAACCTCTAGAATAACTTTTTGGGGGTATTTCCTATCTTCTTCCAACATTTCCCAACATTTGACATTTTTCACAGCCAATAACCGGACTCCTAGAATCTTTAAAAAATGTTGGACAGTAGAATCCAGCATGTTGGACCTTTTGAGCTGTCCTTTCTCCTCCATGGTGGCCACCCCAAGGTGATGAATTTTCAGCTCTTATGTATGGGAAAAATCTCATCCTCTACCACACATCTTCTCAAAATCCCATCAGCACACCTCCTAAAGAGAAGAGGGTCATCCCAAAAATAAAATTTTAGTTAAGATATAAACCTCTTCCTCTGGTTGTGTGAGAGATCCTTGGGAATGACTCCAGTTGACAGCAAGTTGGCATAGTTTTCAAACCAAGCAGACTGATGCACAGAGGCAGCAAACAATTGTTCATCAGGGAACGAAGTGTTGATCTCTATTGATTCCTTACTTGTTGAATTGGTAAATCAGGACAAGTGATATGTAACTACATTCTCAACCCCTTTCTTATCCTTAATCACTAAATAAAACTCATGTAACTGAAAGGTCCACCTCATGAGTCTGGTCTTTGAGTCCTTTTTAGCCATCAAGTACTTATGGGCTGAATGATCTGTGAAAATTATTATCCTTGATCCTATCAAGTACTGCCTGAACTTTTCCAAATAAAACATCACAATAGCTAACTCCTTTTCAGTGGTAGAATAATTTTTCTGGGCATCATCCAATAGCTTGATTTCATAGTAAATAACATAAAATTTCCAATCCTTCCTCTTTCCTAAAATAGCTCCTACTGCAAAGTCACTAGCATCACACATAACCTCAAAGGTAATCTTCCAGCAGGAGAAGTGATTAAAGGTGAAGTAGTCCCCTTCTACTTGAGCAGATTAAAGGCCTCTAGACATGTCTCATCAAAGACAAAGGGTGTGTCCTTAACAATAATGGACCAGAGGGGTCTAGTAATCTTAGAAAAGTCCTTAATGAAATTCGTCTAGAACCCAGCATGTCCCAAGAAACTTATGATTCCTTTAACATTTTCTAGTGGGGGAAACTTTTTTATGACCTTGATTTTAGCATTATCAACCTCCAGCCCCTAATTAGAAACATTGTGTCCCAAAACTATGCCTTCATTGGTCGTGAATTGGTACTTTTCTCAGTTTTAGACTATGTTGGTCTCTTGTAACCTTTCTAACACGAACTACATATTTTTCAGATAGTTCTCAATGTTATTTCCCACAACAAAAGAATCATCCATAAACACTTCAATTATCCTCTCAATCATGTCTGAAAAAATTTCCATCATGCACATCTGAAAAGTAGCAGGAGCACCACACAAGACAAAGTGCATCTGCTGGTAGGAAAATGTCCCAAATAGATAGGTGAAGGTGGTTTTCTCTTGGTCCTCAGATGCAATGGAAATATAGTTGTAACCAAAATAACCATCAAAGAAGCAAAAAAAATCATTTCCTACCAATATCTCTAACATTTGATCCAAGAATGGCCTGGGAAAGTGATCCTTTCTTGTTGCAACATTCAACTTCATGTAGTCTATACAGACTCTCCATTTATTCATTACTCTTGTCTGGATTTTCTCATTCCTTTCATTAGTAACCATTTTCACTCCCTTATTTTTGTGTACCACCTGGACAGGACTTACCCAGGAGCTATCTGAAATGGGAAAAATTATTCCAGCATCAATAAACCTAATCACTTGTTCTCTCACAACTTCCTTCATGTTTGGGTTGATTCTTCTTTGGGCTTCTACTCTAGGCTTACACTCAGGTTCCATAGGAATTTTATACATGCAGAAGGCCGGACTTATCCCCTTGATATCAGCAATCGACCAGCCTATGACTGACTTGTATTTATTCAAAACAGTAAGCAGATTTTTCTCTAGACTCACCTCTAGGTTGGATGAAATGATCACATGAAGGGTGGAATTGTCTCCTAAAAAGGTATATTTAAAATGAGAAGGTAGGGGTTTGAGTTCATGGGTGGGTGGTGAATGGATTGAGGGAAGACACATGGGCCTGGGTGGCCTAAGTTCTTTATGGTACCTCTTGAAGAAGGTAGTAGAGAAGGATTTTTATTCAGTGCTATAGCTTCCAAAATATATCTCCCTAAACATAGACTCTTATCTCAGGGTAAGAATGTGCTCCAAAACAAACTCGTCTAAGTTCTCCAAAAAATCTCTCTTGTGCTCATCAACAAATTCTCTTTCCTTAATTGAGTTGATCCCCATGTAGGCAGCGGCAGGGATTTCAGGTTTACTATTGACTTTAGCTATCATTCTCAAAAACTCTTCTTTATCCTTATCCAAACTACTCTCAACAACTATCATCTCAAATTTTGGTAAAATTGGTTGGGTGGGTTCTTGTATTTTCTTAAACAAATTGAATTCTTTATTTTTTTTCACCCAAATTGAAAATCAGTTTCTCCTTAGACACATCTATCATAGCTCCCCCTGTGGCCAAGAAGGGCCTACCAAGAATGATAATAATCTCCTAGTCACACTCCATATCAAGGATAAAAAAGTTAGTTGGAAAAAAGATTTTTCATACTCCCACTAAAGATCATCGACCTTACCCAATGGATGAGTGATGGACCTATAAGCAAGTTGTAACACAATAGTGGTGGGTTGGGAAACTCCTAATTTTAGGTGCTGAGAAAGTGACAGTGGAATAAAATGAATACTAGCTCCTAGATCACAAAAATTGTTGAACTTACCACCTCTATCGCCAGAAGTGCAAGGGATGACAAAGCTTCTTGGGTCCTGAATCTTAGGAGGTATCCTATTCTTCAAGACAGCACTACAATCCTCTATTAATCTACTGGTGGAAAATTCTTCCAATGTCTTTTTTTTAACATATTTTATTGAGTGATTTCAGATATGATGGGATTTAAATCAAGGATTGCAAGAATGGGATATAAATTTTCATCTTTTTAACCACTTTCAAAAAAATTAACAGTTCAGAATCATGAATTAAAATCTTAATTATTTGTGGGAAAGTGATTTCAGAGGAAAAAATCCTCAGAATTGGGGGAATATCTATAGCTTCTTCTTCAAAAAAATTCTTTACTTAATTGTCTATGTTTTTCAAGCAATTTGCTTTGGGTTTTAGAGCTGGAACAGCATGAACTGGATGGATTCCAGTGGTGCTGTCCAGTTTTCCAGATTTAGGTTCTTTCAGATTTAAGTTTCCAAATTCATCCAGTTTCACATTTTCAGAATTTTGGGGTTCTTTCCTAGGCTCTTGGTGAGTTTGGAGGCCACTTATGGTGGTAAAAACCATTTCATAATCCCTAGGATTGGCTTCGATGGTTTCGAGTAGCCTACCCTTTTCTCTATTACTAGAATCCCAAGCCAAATGCCCCATTTCAATTTCCAAATTCTTCATTATAGCATCTATTTGAACTTTATCATGATAATTTTTGGTCTTTTGTTCATAAAATCTCCCTATCAACTGATGGAACATGTCTCTCACCTCATCTTTTGAGTTGGATGTTTCAGCCTTAGGTTGGGGTTGGGGAAGGAATTGTTGTGGCTGCTGGAATCCAGGATGGGTAGTTGGTCGGAGGACACCCTGCTCCCTCCATGAGAGGTTTGGATGGTTCATATACACCTGATTGTAGGTGTTGGAAAAGGATCTTCCCTAGGCTACATCTGAGGTCCATATCCAGCAAAGATAGCACTCTCATGAGGCTGGAGAGGCATATCAAAGTTTGGAAAACCGTTTTGAGAATGGACATACATTCCACAGTGGTGGCACAACTACTTAAGGGGTTGATGTGGGTTCTCATTAAAGAGCCATGAAACTTGGGATTCATCTTGAGGAGTAGGGGCAGTTTCTTTTCTCACAATGGTTCTCCTCCTAGAGAATTTTTAATGGGAGTTTTGAGCTAAGTTATTAAAGATTTGTTTGAGCTCCTCAACAGTCCAATCACTAAAGTCTCCTCCAGAAGATTGTTCCACCAAGGTTCGGTGGTAAGGGGTGATACTATTGTAGAAGGTTTCCATGAGAAATTGAGGTGTACATTGATGGTTTAGACACTGCCTAAGAAAATATATAAACATATCCCTGGCTTCATGAAACAGTTCTCCTTCATCCTAAAGGAATCCAGATATTTTGTGCCTAATTTCAGATGTCAACATCCTGGGATATAACTTCATTGTGAAAGAATTATAAACATGGTCCCAGGTGAAAAGGATTTATTCTTCTAACTGTTAGAACCCAGACCTAGAATTTCCCTTAAGGCATAAGGGAACACTCTCAGTTTAAGCTCTTCCTCAGTGAGACACCTAAGAAGTAGTTACTGGACACTATAGTAGAAGGCTCTAATGAAGTCAAGATATTGTTCACTAGGCATTCCATTGAAGGTGGTAAGATGACTAAGAATAGATTGTTTGATCTCGTAATTCCTAGACCTAGGAGAGATTCTAATGCATGAAGGGTTACTAGACACGTAATGTAGCAAGAACTCACTCAAACTATTCTTCTCAGCAATCTCATTCTCAGGTGGGTTAATCATTCCAGGTTGGTTAAAATTCTAAGGAAGTGGATTATTCAAGTTTTTATTTCTGTTATCTTTCATTTTGACCTTGTCGTTGTTCTTTTTCACATACCTGAGGTGTTTATCAATTTTAGGATTACTAGGTACTATGTATTAAGACTTAGACCTGGTTTTCATGCTAGAGGTTCACACTATTTTTTTTGGAATTTCAATTTTCTTTTTGCGTATTTTTTAGTATTTTCTTGGTGATATTTTTATTTTTTTATAAGAAAATATTTTATTCATTTTTTAAACAAAAATTCACACCAATCCTCCCCGAAAATGGTTCCAAAATTTATAAACTTGTGCATCATTGGGTACAGGAAAGAAATTTAAAATTTATACCTACTTACTACTTAGAACAGTGGAAAGACATGGTCGAACCACAGGGAGGCCTCATGTTGTGTTTGGTGATCTAAAAAAACTAAACAAAAAAACACACACAAAAACAAGAATAAAACAGTTGGTGATGGTGAAGTGGAGTGAGTGAGAATCAGTGTGTGAGGGAGTAAACGTGAACTTGTAAGTGCAAGGAAGGTAGACAGAGCAGTAAGGGAAATGGTGGTGAAAACAGCCAATAGATGAATAGGTGGAGAAAGTCCACTTACTGATTCAATATTTCATAACCTCATTCATGCACTGATGTTTCAAAAATATAAATCTGACTTAAAGTAACTGGCTGAATTTCTCATCAGGTCAGTTTGTGATGAAATAGCTCCTATTGTACTTCGACTGTAAAAGTCATTCCATCCAATGGCGATAAGAAGTTAGATGTCACTGGGCTCAACTTGTCAGTTGATTTCAGTGTGTCTCTCTCATTTGAGTATCACTCATTTGTCAATGAGTTACTCAGATTTAAATAGTTTTCATTAAGATTCAATCAATATTGGTTTTCACTCGACCTTGTTGTTTTGAACATTAATCCATTATGTAAACAGTGAGAGAGACATTCTAAAAAATGACACAGTGCGTGAATCAGAATAAGAAAATATAATTAACAAGATTATCCCCCCTCCTGAAGAAATTTAGCTAGAAATAATGGTTGGTTTTAATGCAAAAATAGAATTAAGATAAATGAAATTCATATTGAAATAAGTTGCAGAAAAATAGAGCACAAGGAAAAGAAAATCATTTGTCTCCCTGCTTGATCTCATGAGGGTTCTAATTCATGTTGCTCAATGCGGGATGTGATGTTGGAATCTTCTCGATGTCCTGCCCTAGGAATAGAGGTATCAAATGCTCTAATCTGCTACTCTCAGTACTCTAATCTGCTTCCGATGTGAAATGGTGAAAACTCTAGGGATCTCTTGATCCTCTATCGATGGATGGAAGTGAAATTCGAATGAAGTCTCTCTCGATATGTGTCATTCAGTCCTGCTGAATGCCTCCTCTTTTGATGTATGCTCACCCTCTGAGTCTCGATCTCTCCATCCCCCGCACTTTGCCTTCTGCTGTTTCAAATGATCTTCTGCCCTTCACGAATTTTAATGACCATTAGAAGTCTCTGTAATCTCACCCGAGTTGTTCCATGGCCTCCACGTGGAACATTCACAATGTTGCTTCCTCCGCACTTGTCACACGAGCAGTTGCTCCTAACTGAATGAAAAGGTGCACATGTGGTGAACCACCCTCCCCTGCACGAAATAATAGAAAACACAACAAATTCACGTGATCCCAATAAAAAATAAAACTGCTATGTATATCTAAATATATTTATACACTATATATTAATATCACTAAAATAAAAATACTAAAATCTAATATTATTTTTAAAATAATAATTATTAATAACATATATGATATAAAATAAGATAATAATATATATAAGCTTATATAATTTTATTAATATACTTATTATTATTATATTGTATATGATATATAACACATAATATATATATTATACTTATGAATTATAAAAATAATTTACATAATTATATATTATGAATGTTATACTAATTATAATTAGTATATATGTTAATATCAATATTATTGTATATTTTATATATATATATATGTTATTAAATTTTAACATGTATTATAAAGATAAAATAATAATAATAATAAAAATAAAAAATAAAAAAGAGAGAAGATGGGGGCGGTTCGTGGGGCAGTGAGGGAAGGACCGTGAGTGAAGCTCACGATGAGGCAGTTGGGTGGGGGATACACTGGCACCCTGAGGTGCAAAATAGTGTAACTGTGATACCTGCAAAATAAATTGAAAATTAAATTAATTAAAAATTTAACACAACTAAAAATGGATTAATGATTCAAATTAAAAAGAATAAAATAAAAACTAAATAAATAAGATAAAATTAATTGTGATTTATTAAAAAAATTGAATTTATTTGTATTCAAAATAAATAAATTCTAAAACTTGTTAAAATAGTTACAATTACTCGATTAAATTAATTAATCAATTTATTAAATAATTTATTAAAAAATTAATTAAATAATAAAGATGTTAATTCAATAAAATTCGTATGTCAAAATTATTTAAATTATTAAAAGAATTTAAAACTATATTGTGTTATTTATTTATGAATTAAAGAATAAATAATTTAATAATTTAATTAATGAATTAAAAATTATTTAAAACTAATAACATAATGAATTAATTAAATTAAATTAAAATAACAACTTATTTTTATTATTGAAAAACAATAAAAAAAATAACAACAAAAACACACTTTTAATACATAGACACATTTTTTTATAATGTAATTTAAAAAATAAAAGAATTGATAAGTATTACACAAAATACAATAGTTTGATATTAAAAGGTCAATAAAAATTTAAAAAAGGATGTGGTAAAGAGCATGAAAACACTACCACATCAAGGTTCTATAGGACATACTGCGAGCTTGTGTCCAATATTTCCGGGGCTTGTAACACCCTGAGTTTTATGAACCCGAATTTAAATGGATAATGTTATATTATATAATTTGGTACTTTACTTCGTATTTTCAAAATAATAACACCTAGTTTTATAAATATTATATAATATAATATTTTCATGTTTTTAAGTATTTTATGTTCCATCTATAATGATATAGTATTTTAATTATGAAACCTAGTGCATACAAAAAAAATTATGTTTTATAAGGTTTCAAAAATTATGTATTTCTAGTGTGTTCTAGAGTTATATTATAAGTTATTATTTATACATTTAAATGTTTAAACTATAGTTTTTATTTCTAATGTTGTTTATCACTTAAAAGTGTTATCATTAAAATGTAGTTTCCAATTGAAGTTATTTTTTTAATCATTGAAATGTAAAATGAACTCATGGATTGAAATATTATTTTCTCTAAATAAATGATTTATTTAATAAGTTAATTTATAAATATATATAATTTAAAAAGTATGATTTTAATATTTAATGTTTTGAATGTATTATAATATAAACATTTTTTATTTAAAAAGTATTGTTATTCTTTTAAGATATTCTGTTTTATAAATATTTGAGAATATATTATGTTTTTATAAATTATAAATGTATTTAGTAAATTTATTATAAAAAATGCTTTTTTAATATGTGTTTCTAATATATATATATATATATATATATATATATATATATCGTCTATATCTGTATATGTTATTCAAAACGTATTTTTAAGGATTATATTTGTTTTATAAAAAATATAATGTTAAAGAGTGAAGTAATTGAATCGAAAAATAACGTGTAGACTAACAACAAGGGTGAATTTATTGGATAGTGAAATGTGTTGGAACAAATAAAAAAAAATTAGTTAAAAAAAGAAAAAAATATGATAATAAGATATGTTATCTTGAAAGTGATGTGAAACAAACCAAATTATAAAAAACAAAGAAATGATTCACCCATGTTTTGAGTCATTGATTAGATATTTTATTTATTTATTTATTTATTTTAGTTAACTTCTACCATAGACTTTCACAGCCTTCCTTTCTTTTATAAATTTCGACAAATTCTATGCTAAACCCACACCCTGCATGAAAACCCTAAGGGTTCTCTTCCTCAAATCTCTCGTAAGCCCTCTCTGGTCTGAGCCTCTCATCTAATCCAGGTAAGGGGACTTTTTAAATTGTTTTTATTATATAAAATTGATCATAAAATTTTTCGATATAATAGGATACATATAGGTATATTTATTTGTATTTGAAATCCAAGCTATTTCATATTTTCAAATGTTAGACGTTTGTGTTCATGATTTTATAATTTTGTAAGGATTTTATTTATTTTTGATTATATAGTTTGCAACAAAATATGTATACATATACATATATATAATTATGTAAGTTCATATATCTTTAATTCAAAACACATAAATGATAGATTTTCTTGATTTAAATTATCTTTTTTTATAAAATATTATCATTGTAATGGTGTATTCATGTTCCTTACAGTTCTTGAATTTTTTTCCCTATAAGGGATTTCATTATTTACAATTGGTTTTGTGAACTAATACATATATAAGTGTATATATATATATATTTATATTTATATATATATAAACATGTATGATTATATATTTTAAATGAAATTTCATATGTGATATGTTCTTCTTAGTTCAAAGATATTATCCTTAGAAACACTCTTCATTGTAAGAGTGTATTTCCATGATCATTTCATAATAGATTTAACATATATGTCTATGTTCATGAATAAATACACATATATTGGTTATCTTTTCTGTAGATATATATATATAAAGGGTTTCTTATGCCTTAAACAGTATTTCTAATTTTATGTTGCAAAATAATTCCTCTGTATGGAATTAAAACTTATTCGGAAGGTTTTTAAAAAAATTACTCAACCCATAGTATATATTTATATACATATGGATGATATCATCATTATCGGGTTTATAATTTTATTGTAAATTTGTCGTCATATTTCTAAAGATGCGTATAGAATTTTGACGTGTTATTTTAAAATTCGCACCTACATATAGTCATGGTCATGAGATTGTTCACATCATCGACACTCGCTGTATTATAATAAACACAGGGTTTCAATTTTAAGGTATAATTCCAAAAAATAACAATTACATGGATATCATTGAACATATTTCATTTTAAATGCTTCCATTATAATTTTCATAACCAACTATTATGATCAATTTTGGAAAATGTATTTCACAGAAAAAGGATGAAATACATGGACGGTCCATGCAAAGCCTATGTGGTAGATGTTTTGGTTGTAACCAAACACGAATGTGATGCAATGGAAGTTCGTGTATTGATATACATATAATTATATATATATATATATATATAATTGTGAAAGTTCATTTTAAAGAAGTGGTGTGTTTTCAAAACAGAAATCTCTAGTGAAAATATATACATAACTAAAGCAAGATTGAGATGCTTTTAGAAAATCAGGCACTTGATCTTTGTAAATATTGAAGGTCACCGGGGAGTGAACCCATACTTCACCAAGTGGGTAGGCCCAGACAGCCTTCAACGATTCATGTGACCTCAGAAATATTATTTTGATTACAAAATCTTGTGGATTGTATTTTGTAAAACAATGGATTATGTTTAAAGAAATTTGGAATGTAATTATTTTTTAAAATGTCCTAGTATTTTAATCTGTAAGTAATTTTCAAATATTATATTAAAAATGTTATTTTTTTCTTTATTTCTTAAGTTATTTTCAAATAATGTTTTATAAGGATTTAGCAAAGGTTTTATTAAACCCCTTACTAGGAATTTTTGTGCTCACCCCTCATTTTAAAATGATTTTCCACAGGTCACATAGACTCTTCTGAAGTCATTTTCTTCACTTGCGGTGTTAGCGCACGTTGTGTTTTTGTTTGTTTAATTTTTTTTCAACTCTGGTAATTTTTAAGTTTGTGTCTATTCTTCGGAACCTAGACCAGAAAAAGGTCCTATGTTATTTAATTATTAAGGCTGAGTCCTTATAATTAGTATCAGAGGAATGGTTCGGAAAACATTGGAGATTAGATGTTGTCTACTTTTGAGGTTTAACAGTCCTAGTGTTTCTTATTTCTGAATATGGAAATTCAGAATTCTTTTTAGTCCGATGAAATGAATTGTGGGGGCGCAATTCTTTTTAAGGGGGGAATAGTGTAACACCCTAAGTTTTATGAACTCAAATTTAAATGGATAATGTTATATTTTATAATTTGGTACTTTACTTTGTATTTTCAATATAATAACACCTAGTTTTATAAAGATTATATAACATAACATTTTCATGTTTTTTAAGTATTTTATGTTCCATTCATAATGTTATAGTATTTTAATTATGAAACCTAGAGCTTACAAAAAAATTATGTTTTATAAGGTTTCAAAACATATGAATTTCAAGTGTGTTCTATAATTATATTATAAGTTATGCTTTATAAATTTAAATGTTAAAACTATAGTTTTCATTTCTAATGTTGTTTAGCACTTAATGTTATTATCTTTAAAATGTAGTTTCCAATTGAAGTTATGTTTTATGCTTTGAAATGTAACATGAACTCAGGAATTTATATATTATTTTCTTTAAATAAATGTTTTCTTTAATAAGTTAATATATATATATATAATTTTAAAAAGTATGCTTTTAATATTTACTGTTTTTAATATATTATAATATAAGCATTTTTTTATATAAAAAGTATTATTATTAATTTTAAGATATTATATTTCATAAATACTTGAAAATATATAATGTTTTTATAAATTATAAATGTATTTAATAAATTTATTATAAAAAATGCACCTTTAATATGTGTTTCTAATATATATATATATATATATCAGCTATATTTATATATATTATTAGAAACAATTATTTAATGATTATATTATTTTTATTAAAAAAATTATAATGTTAAAGCCTGAAATGATTGAATCCAAAAATAACGTGTTGAACAACAATAAGGGTGAATTGATTGGAGAGATAAATATGTTGAAACCAATAAAAAAGTGAGTTAAAAAAAGAAAAAAATATTATAATAACATATGTTATCTTGAAAGTGACGTGAAACAATCCAAAGTATAAAAAACAAAAAAAACATTCCCCCATGTTTTGAGTCATTGTGTAGCTATTTTATTTATTTATTTATTTATTTATTTATTTTAGTTAACATCTACCATAATCTTTCACAACCTTCCTTTCTTTTAAAAATTTGTACAAAGTCTAAGCTAAACCCACACCCTGCATGAAAACCCTAAGGGTTCTCTTCCTCAAATCTTCTCTAAGCCCTCTCTGGTCCAAACCTCTCATCCAAGACAGGTAAGGGTCCTTCTTAAATTGTTTTTATTATATAAACTAATCATAAATTTTTTTCATATCATCATATACATATAGGTATATTTATTTTTATTTCAAATCCAAGCTATTTCATGTTTTCAAATGTTGGATGTTTGTGTTCAAGATTTTATAATGTTTCAAGGATTCTATTTATTTTTGATTATATAAATTGAAATGAAATATGTATACATATACATTTATATAATTATGTAAGTTCATATATCTCTAATTAAAGACACATATATGATATATTTTCATGATTTAATGGTTCATTTTTTTATAAAATCTTATTATTATAATGGTGTATTCATATTACTTGCAGTTCATGAATTTTTTTTCCCTATAAGTGATTTCATTATTTTCAATTGATTTTTTGAACTTATAAATATATATGTTTATAATATATATATATACATGTATTATTTTATATTTTAAATGAAATTTTCATATGTGATATGTTCTTCTTAATTCAAATAGATTATCTTTAGAAACCGTCTTCGTTGTAAGAGTGTATTTCTATGATAATTTAATAGTAGATTTAACATATATGTGTATATACATGTGTACATACACATATATTGGTTATATTTTTTGTATATATATATATATAAAGGGTTTCTAATTCCTTAAACCATATTTCTAATTTTATGTTAGAAAATAATTCCTCTCTTTGGAATTCAATCTTTGTTGGAAGGGTTTTATGATAAGTTACTCAACCCATAGTATATATTTATATACATATGGATGATATCATCATTATCATGTTTATAATTTTATCGTCGATTCGTCGTCATATTTCTAAAAATGTACATAACATTTTGACATGTTATTTTAAACTTCTCACCAACATATAGTCATGGCCATGCGATTGTGCACATCAGCAAAACTTGTTGTTTTATAATAAACACATGGTTTCAATTTTAAGGTATAATTAAAAAAATAATAACAAGTACATGGATATCATTGAACGTATTTTATTTTAAATTATTCCCTTATAATTTTCATAATCAATTATTAAGATCAATTGTGGAAAATGTATTTCATGGAAAAAGGATGAAATACATAGATTGTCATTGAAAAGCCTATGTGGTAGATGTTTTGGTTGTAAAAAACTTAAAAGTGATGCAATGGAAGTTAATGTATTGATATTAATATAATCATATATATATATATATATATATATAATTATCAATGTGCATTTTAAAGCAGCGGCATGTTTTTAAAATAGAAATCTGCAGTGAAAATATATACATAACTAAAGCAAGATTGAGATGTTTATAGAAAATTAGTCACTTGATCTTGGTAAATATGGAAGGTCAATGGGGAGTGAACTCATTCTTCGCTAAGTGGGTAGGCCTAGACAGCCTTAAACTATTCAAGTGACCTCATAAATAGTGTTTTATTTTTAGAAGCTTCCGTACTGTATTTCGCAAAACAATGGATTATGTTTAAAGAAATTTGTAATGTAAGTATTTTCTAAAATGGAATAGTATTTTATGTCATAAAAAATTTCAAATATTATTTTCAAAATGTTATTTTTTTATTTATTTCTTAAGTTATTTTCAAATAATATTTTATAAGTATTTATCTAAGATTTTCTTACCCCTTACTGAGCATTTTTGTGCTCACCCCTTATTTTAAAATGATTTTCCACAAGTCACGTAGAGTTTTCCGAAGGCAATATCTTTTCTTGCAGTGTTAGCTTACATCGTGTTTTTGTTTGTTTAATTTTATATTTACTACAACTCTGATATTTATTATGTTTGTGTCTATTCTTCATAACCTAGACAAGAAAAAGGTCATATGTTATGTAATGTTTAAGGATGGGTGCTTATAGGGCTCTTGGGAGAGGCACATAACCTTGGTTGAGTTTACCTAAAATAACAGTTATTAAGAGATGATACAGATGATATCTTGTGATGCTTTATATGGTTTTCTATTTAGTTCTCCCCTGTGATGGTTAGAGGTAGGAGAGGGAACTTTACTGGGAGAACATCTCATGCAGGAGACTTCTGAGTAGGTCCAGATAATTCAAAAGTGGATGGATATTACACAGTATAATAAGAAATCATATGTCGATCACCATAGGTGACCTTTAGAGTTAGAGGTTGGGGAATATGTTTTATTTCATGTTTCACTGAGGTTCGAAAAAATGCTGATGAGGAGACATGGTAAACATTCAATGAGATATTTTGGGCCATTTGAGATTCTGGAGGGAGTCGGTTTAATTGCCTATTGGTTTCAGTTACCTTAGAGGTACAAATCCATGCATGATGTCTTCCATATATTTCAGTTTCACCACTATCACTCAGATCTATCTCATGTTTTTCAGCATGAGGAGGTTGAGTTGCAGGTTGATGCATCTTTTGAAGAGCATCTGATTCATATTGTTGACAGAAACACATAGGTTATATGAGGCTGGTCAGTTCCTCTAGTATGGGTGATATGGAAGAATAGCTATTTACAGGACAAGACTTGGAAGAGGGAGGCCGCTCTACGTACTTAGTTGTCAGAGTTGTTTTCAGACAAAACCTGACCACCCTTATGAGTGCAATTTGGGGACGAATTTCTATATGGGGGAATATTGTAAGAACCTAGTTTTTCATACAAAGAAAGTATCCTTCAATTCTAGTTTAAATACCTTTTTGTGGCCTTATGTGAATACTTAACTTGATCACGAGTGTTTTGGAGGTGTCTAGGGATTGTTCAGAATCAGGAACAATGTTTGGGGATGAAAATGACTTGGCACAGGGTGTGCATACTGTTATCGCATGTTTAGTCTAAAACATGTGAGTTGTATGAAAATTTTAGGATCTTAATAGATGGTTTTGTAGTGTCACCACACAGTTAGTCAAACAATTTAGGGAACCGTGCAATGGTCCCCTTGTTAGATAGTGAGGTGTGTATGGTTTCTGCACAGTTTGGAAAACTGTGTAAGTTAACCATGAAACCCTGCTGTGTTGTTTTTTTAAAATTTTTAATAAAAAACCAATTTCATTTTTAAACAAAAAACTAGGTTATCCTCCTCCATTGCATAGCAGCCCTCTATGGAGCTTCCCATTTGGTACCTAACCTAGTATTTGAGTCAGATTCATCATCTAGCCTCTATTTCGATCGTTGATTGTCCTATTGAATCAAAAAAAAGTAGGTCCTCAATTCATTTTTAGTCATTCTTGATTCTTCGGAACAACGAATACACTATTTGGATTTAGGATCATATTCCCTTATATTCTATTCCTCATTTGTTCTTTAGTTTTCTTCCAAACTAGGATGAATAGAGACTCGATACTCAATGAGATGTTTATTTATGAGGGGAGGTAGTTGGTCTATAATTTCCTTCGTCATTTATTGTTCTTTTAGGGAATTCATCCAATAAGCTGCTCGTCAAACATTCCAGCGAGGCCTCTTATTTGAGTGATTTTCTAGATGTATATTTAGTCAAACTAGTCAAGGAATCCAGTAGGTTCTGTTTAGGAGTGGTGACACTCATTTCTCATTTCAAGGTCACCGAAGGGGTGTGCCTTAAAGAAATATCTTTTTTGTGCCAGTTTAAACCGCCAAAATGGTGTGTTCTGGTGCTTTCCTAGTTAGAGGAATCCCGTAAATGACTTGATATATTGAGTAGCTTGTTTAGGAGTTGTACTACCTCTTTGAATAATGAATATCATTTTATGCCTTATCTATTTTAATAGATTGAAACATTAAATAGATAATATCGGTGGGTATAACAATATAAAATGGAAAATGGAATGTTAAATGGTTTATATGGGAAGGTTGTTCCATATGTTGGTAGTTGATAAATGGTTTACATGAGTGGGTATACTCATGGATTGTTTAGGTTAATATGAGTGGGTATAATCACATGGAGTGAATGTTTAATTTGAATGTGTGAATACTTGATTGAATGGTTTGAAAGATTCCTTGGACGGCTCTCCATGGATTTGGAATGTGGTTGTGCTACCATTGGGTTGACTCTTCCCCTTGGATCCTGATTCAGTGGGATGCCTCAGGCCATGCTACACTATGGATCTAGCTTTCTTATACTCACGTAGGACATTCTATTGACATGATCCTAGGACCCCAACCAGTACCAAACCATGTTTCCACTATGGACGTCTATGGGACTCGATGGGATTCCTTATACAAGCTCCTTGGATCCGGCCCTTTGTGGTCTAGATATTATTACATGGATGCCTTGTTCTGCTGACACCTTAGATTCATACTTTACAGTCTACACTTCATAATACGGTGAGGTTGTGGGATATCTGACTTCTCTATACAGCGTGTCCGTGGGAAACATTACTTATCTAAATATTGTAGTTGTGGCTGCATGATACTGATGGATGTATGGTATGGCCATGTGACTTTCTTGTTTAATTTTTTATAGCTACCTTGGTAAGATATGACTCTCTTTTGCAAGTAAACTTGAGGAATGTTTGGTTTTACTTACTACATTAGACTTATTCCATGGGCATACACACTTACTTCATTGGTTTTTTACAATTTATAGAAATTTTGTAGAATTATTGTTAGAACTGTATAGACATGGGTTATTACCTAGTGGTATGTTTATCTCACACCCTTTTTGGGCCTCCTTGGGACCCAAACAGATTATATGGTTTCAGGTGATGATTGGGACAATCTCCCTAGTAAAAGTTGTTGACTGTGGATTTGGAACAGGTGAGAATAGGATCAAGATAAGTCTTGAGATGCTGGGATACCTTTTTGGTCTTTTGTTTTTTTGATACATGTTTTGAATTGTATTTTCATGTACTGTTCTGGAAACTTTCTAGATACTTATACCATCTGCATCCTTTTTTATATGAGACACTTATGGTTATTGATATGTATTCTTGTCTTGTATTACTTTTAGTTGACTGGTTATGTTGTCACTTCTATTTAATGTATGATTGACTTCTTCTGTGATACTATTGTAAAGAGGGTATAGTCTCCCTATAGACTCACCTAGGCCCTCACTACTAGTCAATAACCTATGGATTTTGGGGAGATTCACTTGAGGTCATGTGACCAACAAGGTTTGGGGAACTGTTTTAGGTGGAATCTGGGTCTGAGACATTACAATGTGGCTCAATATTAGAGGTATCTAAGGGTTTTGACTACAAATAAGTTATCTTGAGTTGTACCTAATCACCATATGTTGTATGAAAACGGGCCTTACTGAACACCATGTTTGGAACTCTAATGAAATATACTTTGTAAATTCTCTAACTCTTTATGAACCATCATAAATGATTTAAATAAATGATGATCATTGATGACCTAGGATAAACATAATGGTTCGTAGATTTAAAATAATTTATCTTGATTTATATAGATAATATATTATTTTTATTGGTTATGTGGTTCCCCACTATGATTATTGTATCTCGGATATTGTTTTTTTGGATTTAGTAATTGGAGGGAACCAGAAGGAACTATATCAACGTTGAATATAAAGGAAATTTTGTGACTATGAACAAAAAAATGGGATTATGATTAGAGTGAAGGATGTTATGATTATAACTAATCAGTTATCATGGAATATAATTAAAAATGTGTACCTTAAATAATTTTTGGTCATACGAAATATGATATCTATAGAGTTAGATGAGAGTTTGGGTAGCGGTGACCATAGAGGAAATAAAATTTATTTTCAAATATTTAGAGAATTTGAAAAGAATAACTCAAGGGAATGTCTTAGAGAGACAATAAGATGATTTTGGTGTTGAAAATAAAAAACAAGGAATGTAACTACAACGAAAAAAATGAAACTTTCAGTTAACACAATTAATGATAATAGTATTTTCCCTAATATATCATCAAATCTTAAATGTTTTAAATGGGTTAAGTCTATAAATTATGAAAATATATGTCCAAATGGAAAATTTCATGAAGATAGTTATCAAGGATGTATGAGTAATGGGTTTTTTTACGATGAAGAGACTATGGATCACATATGAAAGGAAAGAGGTATTATGGAATAAGATGACAAAGCCTATTAAATGATTTGAGAAGTAAGTTGGATGAATATAGTATTAATGTACTGGAATTAATAAATTATATTATATGATTCCTGAAATATATAAGTATTTTTCAATATATTTTTTCATTAAGGATTTATAATAATATATCAAATGGTACTGATATAATATAAAAGTTTTTTAATGTAATGGTGATATTTTGAATAAGGTAAGATACCCCTTAATAAGTTTTGAATTATGATATAATTGGGTTGGGATTAGGAGACACTAAATATGAATATGTAAATTTGATAGTACTAATTAATTTGGAATAGATTAATGATATGTTGAAAAGGTGGTATATGATATCACTGATAGAGTTTAAGACATCTTTGGATTTAAGGAATACATCTAATAATCTATGTTTTTTGTACGGAATGAGGAATCATGGACGTTTTCAATGTGGTTTTATGGTAATTCATGTTATTACCATGTTTTAAGAAAATACATGATGAAGGTATTCACATGTTTGTTATATGGAAATAAAGAGATACTTCATCATATATGGGTGAATAATGTTAAGTTTATTTTTGATAAATTAAGAGACATTCTTTATAAAGTTTAATTTTTATAAGGGTTTCAAGTTTAACCATTTATGGAATGGTTTAAACTAAATTTTTAGGTGGTTTTAGAGCATATTTTTTTACACCACCATATGAATATTTTTCTATATTTGATAAACAATATTATCATTTTTTACAAGTGATAGAAGTAATTAATTATTATTCTATTATGGATTTTATTTAGTGCTTCAAACATGTAAAAACATAATCTATTATAGTATGATATGAAGTGGAAATTGATCAAGGAACAACAATTATGAAATTATGATTATTAAATAAAAATATATTAGGTAATCATATTTTCATGTGTTCTCATTATAGATGTAAAATGAATTCTACAAAATTAGGTAAAATATCTTGGAATAAGATGTTGTATTTTTTCAATAAATTGTGGTTGTTAACTTTATCCTACCGATGTTATCTACCACCCTCAATCAGTATTTGGGTGTTATTTTTCTCATATATTTTTGTGTATTCACTTCCCACCTATGTTATCCTATTTGTAAACCTATTATTTATTATTTTGAAAGATTTTTTCACATCCCTTCCTTTTAAGACCAGATGAATTTTGGGGAGAAATTAAATTTAATAGGGGTAGAATGTAATCCCATGAAATTTTCTTAAATATCTAAATTAACTTAATATTTGTTTTGTTACAATTGACACTGAGTTTATATTTTATTACATGTGACCCACTACTGCATCATATCATGTCATATTATAAATATGTCATTACATGATAGTTATCACTGAGACTTTGGAATAGTGGGTATCAATGGAATTAACTAAGTTATAAAAATATATATTTTCCACTAGTATATAAAATGAATTCATTGGTAACCAGTTAATTAAAATTGAATATAAAAATTCAGTTCGAAAATAAAGGAAATCCTTCTCTGAAAAAATATTTTTATAGGAATGAAAGAATTAAAACTGAATAAATTAAACAAAAATATATTGGTTATTCATTTTAATGAAATTTTTGTAATATATATTCATCCAATTGTTTAATATTCATATTTTGTGTTTTCCAGCCATGATAAAAGAATATATCTAATTTTATACTTAAAAACAATATTTCTCAAAAAAGAATTTGTATCACATTTTTGTTCTCTTATTTTAAATTTTTTTTCTTATAGAAACATTATTTGAAAGAATAAGGTTAATTTTTAAATCATTATTTAAATATTCGATTATGATGAATCTTTGATAATTTTTAGAAAAGATTAATTTTTTGTTGAATAGTAAAAAATACAGAAATTTTATTGAAAACTTTATTTCTTTTAATTTTTTAAGAAGATAAATTATGTTTTTAATTTTTTTTATAAATTAAAATTAGTTCAAAAATATTTATATTCATTCAACTTGTGTCATTAGAATCATATTTATTTAATATTTCAATATAAAAACCTTGTAAATATTTGAACATTTTCTCTTTGAAAATCCACATTCTTGTCCCATCGGTAAAATTATTTTTAAATTAAATATTTCCACTCATGTGAATAAAACTTGGAAAAATGGATTTCATATTTGTAATAATTATTTATATTCTCTATTAATTTCAATTTAATATTTTAAAAAAATTATTATTGAAAATAGTTAAAATTTGTTAACCTGATTGAGGTAAAAACATTTACTGGGGGTTAAAATGAAACGATAATGGTTAAAATGACCTTAAAACTTGTCTAAAGTATATTTTCTGGTCGTATATCAAACATATAATTTATAATTCACATGATAAATTATTTTTTTAATCCTATTTATAGTATAATATTTTGGGTAACTCTTTTTATTTTCAAAAAATTACATGTGTGCCACACACCTCATTTATAAAAAGCCACCCCATCTCCTCTCCCCTTCAAACCATCAAAACCTTTTTGTTTTCACATGACCTGAAACTATAACTTCTGAAAATTCTTAATCTCATAATATTAAGTGTATTTTGGGTATAAATACAACCTATTAATGATTTGGTTGCAAACCTAAGGAGGTTTCCCAAAGAAGAGGCAATGTTATTCAATGATTTGTTTTATTTTATTTATTCTTCATCCCCCTTAAATTATTATTAAACTATAATAATATAATAAAAATTATATTAATAGTCCTAATGTGTTTTTATGATTAGGTAATTAACAAAAACCATCCCCACTTCCATCATATTGGTTATGAAATCATCATTTGTGTGTACAAAATACTACCACATCGTGGACAAATGTAATTCATTTTTCCATTACCACATATCACGATTAGGTATGATGATGGATATAAAGTATATACATATTTATGATATTTATAACATAAATATACCTATTTATTTATTATAAAATTTATAACTTTTTTACATTCTATTCAGTAGGGAATATGATATCGTCACTTGTGTGTATTGAAGACTACCATCTTGTGGAGCGATGTGATTTTTTTCCACCAACGCTTTACATAGAAGGAAATTAAGGTAATGTAAATGAATATATATAATATAAATGACATAATTATGATATTAATCACATATTTATCATTCTTAAAATATAATTGATCAATCAATTTCTTTCATTTTCAGTCATTGAAAATTGATAATATCATTTGTGCACGTGTGGACTACCACCTTCATGAAACAATGTGCCTTTATTTTAGTCACCAAACCACATGGTTGATATATATAATTTTATGTAGATAAATAATATGATATATCTAATATTATTATAATTTTTAAATTATAATATACTACTTACATAATTTTCATAAAGATCATTGAAAAATGGAATCATTAAGCATGA
Organism: Viscum album; assembly: GCA_963277665.1. Taxonomy (NCBI): domain Eukaryota; kingdom Viridiplantae; phylum Streptophyta; class Magnoliopsida; order Santalales; family Viscaceae; genus Viscum; species Viscum album. The sequence continues at coordinate 743,941,638 of OY728129.1, read as the reverse complement.
GTGTATACAACCTACTATCTCTAGGAACGTAACACAATTAATTTCTCAAAAAAAATCCTCAATGATTATTATTAAAATTATAATTGATGTATAAATATTATAATTATTTCTGGATTATAATTATAGTTATGATGTAAATAATAAAAAAATATGTAGATCAAAAATAACAAATCAAAACATATATGAAAAAACAAATCAGTTATTACCCAAAAAAAGATCTTAAAAAGGATTGGTTAATCAATAGGTAATGAATGGTAATATGTAAATAATATATGTTATAATATATATTATTATGTTTTTATAATATTTTTATAAAAAAAACATAATTTTTATAAAAGATTTTATAACGTGTATGAATGAAGTCGATACTTAAGGTAAGATATTTTGAGTCCCTCTTTTATTTCAGAGAGACATATACAAACTAACACTAATTTGATTTTTTGTGGTGTATATAATACCCATTTTACATAAAATATAATTAATATAATTTTTTTAATTATATTTAAAATTTAATTTTATGTTATTATTTATTATAGATTTTGATTTAAGATATTACTAAAGTAGGAAGGGGTTTTCATCTCACCATTAGTTTCTGGGATACAAAAGATAAATTTAACACATAGTTCATTTATATGATGTATATACTTCCCATGAAAGTATATTATTATTATTATCCTTAAAATTATCTATGTTTATATATCCATTTTAGTATATCTCTTTCATTGAGTTTATAGTTCAAAAGTTACCAAAGTTGTAAGATATTTTTATATCAATTTTTTTTCTTTCAGAGATATGTTGTGTTAGGATCCTATTTTTTTTATGAGGTGCATGTAAATACCCTTTTACATTTAATATCATACTTTAATTTATTCCCATTATGTTTTATGTTTCATTTGATATCAGTTCTTCATGGCTCATACAAGTGAATGTCACCAAAGTGGTATATATTTTATGTTACACTCTTATAGTTTATCTGGATTGTTTATGATTATGTTTCCAATGATGAAATATTTTTATAAATACCATAAGAAACTCATGAAATTTACTTTCACATGGTTATATCATGAGAATATGTTTTTATTCATTTTCCACTATTTATGCTCCTAGAAGTTTCAAAAAATGTTTATAAGAAAATTTCATTTATTTATCTCCTCACTCGAAAATCCTTTTTCTTCCAAAACCATGTTTTCTATAAATGTTTTCAAAAACATTTTCAACATTGTCATGTTTTATGTTTTTAAAATGTTTTTTTAAGTAATATCCATTCAATTTTCTAAAAAATTCCCATTTTTATTTTACAAAAAAATTGAATGGAATCATTGTTTTAATGTGTACAACATGTAAAATTTTTTCCATCATCATGAATTCAAAATGATTTAAATTTTCCTTTATATGTTTTGAAGGTTATTTTATTTGAAAAAATATTGAAAATGTTTTAGGTTTTGAAAAAATATTTTTAAATTTGAATGTATATATTCGTAAAGAATTATTTTAAATCATTTTTTAATATTCTATTATAAATTTTCATGTTTATTTTCAAAAGAAAGGATTTCAAAAACATTTATGGTTTTTTTTAGATTTAGAATGTAGTTTTAAAAATAAAATTATCTTCCTCAAGAAACTTTACAGGTGTTTTATGTTTTAAAATCATTTTCTATATAATATGGAATTATTTGATGTAACTTATTCATTCTTGCTGGTATAAACCAAGGATACCATTTTTATTATTTATCTGAATGTTTGATAATGATGTGATGTTTATGAAACCAGTTTATCTTCCTGTTGTTATACCATGAAAAAAAGCTTTTGAAACCCACTTTGGTTTCCCTAGGCTATTCTATGATAAAATTATGGAATGATCAAACAATTATAAAACATATCTATTTCCCATAGGTTATAATATGATAAAATGATTATGAATCCCATTTCATTTTATGGGTTATATATGATGAATGTTTTATGATCCTGGGAAACCCATAAGTATGAATTTAATTATGTGATGCAGGGGGAAAAATCTCCCTTCGATTTATTAGGTAAATATTTATATCTCATGAGATTGAAAAGACTGTAATGGGAAGTTAACCTAGTGTATTAAGTGAATTTCTATGTAATGATATTTTTAGTAGTGAACGATGACTACTATGATGGTTTGGGTAGTAAAACCATTCCACTATGTTATCATTTCCATTAAGCCTTTAATGCTATGAAAATGATTTTATAAGCTCATGTGTAGGCCAAAGTTTTATGTCTAATACCAATTTTATTCTCTCATGACTCATGTTCTATGATTCACATATGATTCAGGTCTTATGAATTTATAGTATTTATTCCATGACTCGAGATTATGTTCTCTCATATGAAAAATATGTTTTTCAAATGTTCTACTCATGTTTTCATATCCTTATGTTCATGTTATACTTACATATCACCCTTTTTTACTCTTACTGTGAATCTACGATATCTGTTTCTTATACATCCTCCCATAGGTAATGAATTAATGTTTATTGTAGGGTATATTTTTGAAAAGTACTAATGGGGTATCTCATTATGAGATATGTTGAAGAACCTTCACCAAATTAGAATAATTATACCTAGTATACAATTAAACTAATATATTATGGTCCTTAGGAATTTGTTTGTGTATAGAATTGAATACTAATCAAAAAAATTGTAATACCTATGTATGAAAATCTGGGGTAGCTATAATTATACTCAATGTGTTTGTTTCCTAATATAAATTCAGAATCAATCTATAAAAACTTATTTCATCTAGAGTTGACCTGAGAAATTTTACCTTCTACTAATCTAGTCTCACACTATTCGGGTGGTGTATAGGCCACAGATAGTCTAGGAATATTCCCTTTTCATTGTACCTACCTGATTAGTGGATTATTAAGGAATATTATAATGGGATCCAAAATTATGGTCATTCTTTTGATTACATATGCACTCCTTCCTCACATACCTCTATGTTAGTGTAATTATTTAAATATTCCACCTCCTTTTTATATTCTTCAAAACTACCCTAGTCTATAGAATTTTTTTTTTCAATAGTAATGAAATTTACATTATGAAACATGTGATAAGAAACATTGATTTACTTAGATTGGTAATATCCATAATCTTGGTATATTTATTCCCAATTGATGATACTATATATTATTGTGAGGTAAAATACCCATATCATTGTTGATTAGGGTATCTGATGGGATGTTTCACTATAGATCTCTATGATTCCCAAGAACATGTTTTTTCATTTTTTAGATACCATGGGATACCACTATTAGGTCCACTATACAAGTTATATTTGAACCTTAGTAGTGATGGAGTTACTAATTAAACTGATAAGTCTAATGTTTATGATGTTTTATGATTTTAGATAATAGTGATATGAAATTGGCCCAGGTTAACTATTGGGATATATTGACAGGACTCTATAATGTTTCCATTTTTATGGATAGGTATCAAATCATGAGTTTTAGTAGTTAGATACCCTATATAGGATCTCATTCATGGTTCCCTAGTTTTAATGAGTAGAGATATCAACAATTCACAACATATAAAATAGTTTTTGAAAAAAATTAGTGATGATCAATATGATGATTATTATGCCTCCAATATGGATCTTCGTTTGTTACTTGGATGTGGATTATTTCATCCACCGCCTCAATATGATATGGAAGGTTGTAATTTCTTTCCACTAGGGAGATATTGATGAGGTATTTTGACATTAAAATGGGGACCTCCTCCCCCTTATCAGCCTATTTTTATGGTGCCTACCACTATTTAAAGAATACATCTTGATTAGTAAGGGTTTTTTCCAATGTTGGAATGATCCATTCATGGATGTGTTTTGATACCATTAGATTCACCATATAACATTTTACGAACTTGTAATGTGATAACATAATTGAATTCCACATTACGTAGTGTATTTTAATGACGAATACTGTATATGACTAAGGAACCATAGGATGGAAGTTCATGAAAACCCTCATTGATATATGAGTTACCATATACTAATTAGGGGGTTTATTACATAATGATATATTAATCACTGGTTCCATTTGAATTTTCAATGAAAAATAATAAATCTATTAGGTTATTATCTTAGATAAAAAAATGTTCAGTTAATATCTATATTCATATCATGTAAACCATTATTTTTCTAATGGAATTCATTTTTTAATGGCCTCTGTTTTTGTATCACTTTACACTCCTACTTACCAAAGTGATGTTCCCTATCAATAAAGTGGAGTGATAATAATGGAATATTTTATAAAATGAGAGGATGTGAGGTTTAATGATAGCTTGTGGGGGCATTATTTTTTTACGTTTGGCTCTATTAAATATTTTAGACATATTCATGAATTCTTCCTAATTGTAATACTTGTTTACATCATATATTTTATTGACTGATAACATAGATTTTATGTGATACTAAATGTGGGGATTTTATAGTTTATTGTTTAATTTATGTTTTTGGTTAAACAATATTTTTGATCCATATATGAATACATTATAGAATTTATCACAAACCAAGAAGGTATTGGTATCCTGTAGAAGATGGTGGGGGAGTTTTAGAGTTGGGATTAGAACCAAGATTGGAATTTCCTATGTATCATTATAATGGGAATCAAAAACCATGTAGTTTGTTTTTATTTAACAGGGCACAACATAACATTTATTATCATGTGAGATGGACCAATAATGTTTTAGTTTTTCTCTTATACCCATGACTACTTCTTAGTAGTTTATTATTATTTATTGTGGAATGTGTGATTAACTATTTAAATTCATAAATCTATGATAAATAGGATAAATGTGTATTTTAATGGATTTTATAAGACTTAATATGAAGTATACCTTTCAGGTTTAACTTGATAATTGAGTAAAATGAATTAATTTTAAAATCCAAGAGGATTATCTTGACTCATGTCATAGGAGGAAACCATGATGATTATACAGACTCAAGTCATATGAGAATACCAAATGAGAATCTAGACTAAAATATTACAAGGAAAAAAATAGGATAATATTTACTCAGAGATATATATTTACAATTAGAATATAATAAAGAATCACAGAATGTGGGAAAAACAAGATAAGTATCTCTAAAAAGGTATAAGTTTAATCTAAGAGAAGAATTTAGAATCATAAATATGAGGAAACCATAAGGTTAATCTCAACCAAAATAAATATAAGTGAACCAAGGGGAGAATATTAACTCATGAAATATAAGGCAAAAAGAGAATAATACTTACTTAGGGAATATGTGGAAACCAATAAGAGTATCATGAATTAAGAAAATCTCTAAGATCAAGGCTCGGGTTTTAGGTATCTATTTCAATATTTTGGATGCTTTGTTGTATTTTTTTTCAATTGGGAGTTTTTTGGGAGATCCTATAAATAAACATTGTTTATAAGAGTATGAAAAGTGAAATAAATTATATATTTTTTATATAATCTTCATTCCATGATTATAATATTTCCACTACCACCAAATTACATAAGAGTAATTAAGGATACTTCATATGAGTCATTTACACAAAAATATCTTGGATCAAAGTGTGATTGTGTTTTTTAAGGTTCATTTTTTGAATCATAGATGGTTAATTTTGATTAATATTACTGTTACATCATTTTTCCGATTTTTTTATTCATGATACACATCATGATATATTTATCATACTATATAATATGTTTGAGTATTTTAGAGATTCTATGTAATTTTTATTCGAATCTCAAATGATTTATAATGTTGGGGAAACTTCCACCATTAAATAAAATTGTAGATAAATGTTCCACGAAAGACTTTCACATGGAGTCTATAAAGACATTAATATAGAGACTATTATTTTTCAATCCTATAATTGGAATATATTTTGTTATGTAAAGTTTATTTTTATGAAGGGTGTGATAGTAAATAAAAATTGAAGAATAATGTCATGTTATTCGGAGAGTTAAGAACTGTGATTACTATTTTTTAATAGGGATGTTATATATTTTTTGTTACTATTTTTCTTTGTACAGAACCATGTTTACTCTTATTGGAATGTGTTAGTAAAATACTTTTTTGGGCAATTTAACATATTTTTATGAAAGATATTTTGGAACTTCTCAGTTATCAACATAAAGGATTTATTTTCTATCAAATTTTTTTATCTAACAATTTCATTCATAGCATTCTATGTAGGGGACTACCACATTCTGAAACGTGTGAGGTCATGTAATTAATGATTTTGTCATATCATGGAGGGGTGCCATCCATATTCCCAATAATATTTGATTAAAAAACTACTATGAATTGGATTTTGATTTCTGGGATATAAAAATTTTAATTAGAAATTTTATTACCATAATACATTGTAGTGTACCCTTGGTATATTTAAGTTATGAAGAAGAAATTAGAATCCCATAAAATAGAAGTAGATATTGAAGAAAACTAATTAAAAATATTAACAGTGATTGGGATAGAAATATTAGAAGAACTCCATTTAAAATATGAATTTTATCTAGATAAATAATCTCAATGACAACACCTTTACTTGACTAGTGATGCCCATTTTTTAGAATCAGTAACAGTGATCATAATATCAAATAATTTTTTTAGGTATTAATTAATTTTTAATGTATATAAGATGACATAGTGTACATGGATCGACATTATCCTTTTCAAAAAATAATTTTATCAACTATATCGAGTTGTGTAAAACCTTGGTATGTTGAAACATAATGGATATATACTCCTTGGATTATGCATCATTATTGAACTAATACAAATCAATCTTTCAATACATTTAATTTATACAAATGTATAATATGTGTCATTTAATAACTAAATTTTTTTATTTTTTTCTTTTTAACTTGAAAACATGATCAAGAAAAGAAAATAATAATTTTACACCCTAATTCACCACTACCCTCTTCAGGTATACGAGGTATGTGGGTGATAAAATTTGTATTCAAGCAACTATTTATCTATATATAAATATTCTATATTTAGAAGTTTGTTGATATAGATAACCGGGGATATTTAATTGAAATTTCCCTTATTATATACACACTTTTTATATACAAAAAAAGTATATGAGATCTCAATAATGATCTCACAGAATGAATGTTCTCACTACTAAACAAGATGGAATAGAATTCAATGATTCCATATAAAGTTCAAAGAATGATACAAATAATAAATAATATTATTCTTATGTAAAGGCTCAAAAAAATATTTAGGTCCCTATAAAACATGATCTATATAAAATTAAAGGACTGTAGATATTCAAAAGATATATGGGAAATGATGGCCAATACTTGCAGAATGGATAACATATTGAAGTATTAAAAATTTCATGTGTTTCATTACAAGTAAATTGATTTAATGATGATAATTTTTCCAAATATTACGGTCATTTTCCATTTTCTTATTGAAATTTTATGGACCATTCATGGTCTCCATGATCAAATGAATTATTTTGATATTATTAAAAGTATTCTGGAAAGGATTATACCATTGTGAAATGTATAAGTTTTAAATCTTGAAGAAAAATATCTTAATGATATGAAAATTCATGATTTTCATATTAAAATGAATATAAAATTTGAAACTTGGGGAATTTATGAAGAAATTAGTGACAATTTTATGTATCTTCTCCCAATAAGATTCATGTGAGGAAAAGAAGAAATTATTATAGGTCTATATTGGTGTTATTTTACTATTTAATAGTTGGATATATTCTAGAAAATATTTCCTTGGTAAGTTGACATCTGAGTTGAAAAGGATATTAAGTGGAGATTATATTTGGAAAAAGTAGTGTAAGAGACTATAAAATATCAATCTATATCTTTAAGGAGGATTTATATCATGGATGAAGTCAAAGAGGAGGATACAATTATTGATAGTCTTATTAATATGTGGTAATAAAGGTGTAATAGGTGTGAATTTATTGAAGAATAAGTTATATCATTGTGAAATTGAAGTACCCTTGGGTTGATATTTTCATTTATTTTTATATAGTCTTGTTGTCACTATAAATGTTATCAATAAAATTTGATTAGTTTTCTGATGGATTGGAGTATCCATCCATTAATAAATAAGTGACTTAGCCAATGGTTTTGTGTATAGTTTTTGATAGGTACTCTGATGATGGGTAAATGGGAAAGGTGATTTAGTATGTTATCTCGAACATGTTTCAAAAAATATAAAAGTACGATTGGTTTTCATTGAATACATAGATAGATATATTCATGTGTAAATACTGTATAAATAAAATTATGGAAAGAGATGATCTAAATGTGTTTGAAAAAAAATTTAAGAAAGTGACTAGTCTTTAATAGTTTTAATTAAAGTATAGTGTTTTTATGAACCAATGGTTATAAGGCTTGTATGGATATAAAGAAAATTTATAAATTTTGTTTAACTGATATAGGAGTGAAAACTGAAATTGGAGGAACCATCTAAGGAGAAAAAAGATTTTTGGCTTATATGATTAGTTTTATACACTATATAGATGAATGATTATGTTAATAAATATGGCTTTGGTTTGATTAAATAAGGATACAATAAAGGCAATAGTTGAGTTCATGGAAATACACTTATTTGAGTAATCTATATGATGCAACACCTCAAATATGAATTAAAATTAGGTTGGATTTATACTAATAATAAAATAATAATTGTAAAAAGTTTTTATATAATTAAAATATTTTTGATAATACCAGAAATATGATAAGGTAAGTACAAATATTTTTCCAATATTCATCATTTTCGAGATCGTGAGAAAATATATATGTCTAAAACATAAGGATTTTCCCACCATTCACATAGTAAATTTGTATAGAACATCAGACTTTAGGTGTTGAATTTCAATATTTTAAGAGATCTTAAGACTTTTTTTAAAATAATATATCATTGCGAAAAGATAGTAAAATGAAAAATTAAATAGTTTATGACAACATCATATTCGTCCATGGAGAAATATTTTAAAATAACCTCAGTATAAATCCTAATCGTAATTCTTCAATGTATGTTTTTGATAATACAATATTATTTTTCAATAATGATTGACTTTACACTGATATATAGAGTTAGAAAAGGATGTAAGAATAAGACTTATTCCATAGATAAATTGTCTTATTTATAATACATTATTTATTGAAGGCTTTGATGTCCCAAGAATAAGACACCAATAAATCATGAAAATCTTCTAGATGAAAAAAAATGATGTTTCAATATTTGTATTATAAGGCATATGAGATGATTTAGGATGATACAATAGTTGTTATTCAAGGATATAAACATAAATAATTTTTAATGATATGTTATTAAATATTTTGAAATAATTACAAATAAAGTCTTCATCCATTTGAATAGAATATCAAGTTGATATGTCAATTGGGGTTTTTATAATTCTTTAATTTTGATGACATAAAATATGATGATGCTAAAGTTATTATTTTTAGTTATGAACATCATGATGATAATAAAAACATTATTTGATCATTATTTTGATAAGAACTAAATGAGAACCACCAAATGTATTTTTTGATGGTGAAATTTATTTTCATGTGTTTCAAGAGTAATGTCAATGAAGAATATACAAATATTAGGATACTTTTTTCATTACCTACATAATTTTTATTTGAATTAGTTAGAGTGTTCATGATTAATTGAGAATAATGTATGGGAACATTATGAGTACTTTAAGGTGTGTAAATAATTCTATATTTTAAGAATCCATGAATGTAAACAACTAATTATATTATGATATTATTAGGATCTAAAATAACTTATTTATTTATAAGTGATGCATGATGAATTATTGAGTTGAGTATTAAAAGAGATTCCAAGTTTAAACAAATATCTGTATATATATTTATGACATTCAAGGGTGTACTATTATTATGGAATGTTTAAAGGTACATGTGATGTTTCCACACTACAAGAATAAAATTTAATAAAATACTTTTATATAGTTTTGACATTTTTATGTGCTGATTAACTAGATATATAATTGAGGAAGATGAAGATGGGCCTATTGTAGATATGTTTTTTTGATATTTTTGGCCAAGTTTCAAAAGAAAAAGCATTCAACAATGGATTTTTCTAGAGTAATCCTCAAGTAGAAAAAAATAGCGCAAATTAATTTATTTAAATCAATTGGGTTATTTTGTTATGGTGATTTCTCTAAGATGATACATTTCTTAATAGGTGTTAAATTTTTGGAACATTTAAAATGAATTGTGTTATTGATAGTGTCATATGAATGTCAGTTTATGAGAATGTCATGGAAAATAAATCATAAAATATAACTAATACATTACTATTTGATTTAAGTGTGATTGTGTGATCTATTAGTATCTAAGGGAACATAATCTATCATAGAAGAACAAGAGGAATATATTTCTTAATGTACGTGAAAATAATACAGAGACGATAAACACCATTATGATATTAATTATTGAGAGTCAATGTTAAGAGGAAGGCAGGTGAGGAGGTTTATTAAAGAACTTTTTAACTGAGTTATGGTAAATAATTAGTTTTATTTAGTGTATCTTGAATACCTATTAGTATTTAAGACTCCACTCTGAGATAAATAAGTTAATTTTAATTGATGTATAAGTCTCCACTGTAGATATTCTAATAAAATTAAAATTAAGAACCTGTATGGATAAGTTTCATATACATTATGGCACTCTGGGAAAGTAGTGTAACATAGGGGATAAAACAATAGAATGGTGAAAATATCTCAGAAAAGTGAGAAGTTGTTAATGATTTATAGTGGGAATCTAGAAAGTGAAGTATTATTAGATTTTGGAAAGTGTGTGCTAAGACAAATCTTGATATCATATTTGTATGACACTAATCTTATTATGGTTTTTGATATAACATACACTTTTAATTGATTGATATTGATTATAGTCTGTAATCATTGATTAGGACTAATATCCAATCATGTAAAGGAGTAGTTTTTCACATTAATCCTTAGAAAAACATGCATGTCCTTTTTTGTCTATTAACTACATTATCCAAGTGAGTGTTTGTAACACAAGATAGAGTAAATAAATAATGTCCAACTATGGGAATTTGAAATTAAAATGGAAAAATTTACAAATGTTTAAGTCACCACTATTTCACCCCACCCCTCATAATGGTCCATTGGTCCTATAGTCACATATATTAGTTTAATAGGGATATGATACCTCTAGAAGTTATAAATAAACAATGGATTTTATATGCTTGAGTAATTTTATTAGATAAATAATTATACCTCTAAATATATCAATACAAACATAAAAGTCTCATACAACGCACTAAAAAATGTATAATGAGGAAATTATGTGGAAAAAAATAGAAAGTATGGAAGTGGAAATGCCATTAGAAAGATGTAATACAATCAGTATAGATTCAGTTTTAAAATTTGTTATTTCTTCTTTATATAGTGAATAATTTTTATGTATTATAGGATTTGTGGAATAAAGAGGAATTATAATATTTGATTATTTTTAATCACATATTAGAAAGAAAATAAATGGGGATCATGGTGGGGTTGTTTCTTATATGATGAATTTTATCAAGGACCTATTTGATGAATAATCATAGACAAATATATAAGTAGATTATAAGGAGGATACATTATAATTTTTTTTCAATGATTCAGTACTCTCACACATCTTGAAAAATCAAAGTATAAATTAGTCACACATTACAATGAAAACTTTTCATTAATTTTTGAATAATTTTAATGAGATTTTTGTGAGAAATAGGTCTGTAATAGGGACTAGGAATTCAGGTTGAGATTAGAGTTAGATGAAATGGTCCCCATAAACCTGATGTGTCTAGAATTGGAGATAAAACTAAATGATCTGGAATCAAAATAAACATTTCCTCCCCAAATAAATTATAAGAAAGATACTACCATATAAACATTAGATGTGAGTATTTCATCAATAGAGGCTCAAAATGGTGGCAAAAAGAGCATAGGATCATGTAGAGAATTATTCACCTATATCTCATGGAAAATTTTAATTCATAGTGACTATATAGTGGCTTATAATAAATATAGAATTTCGTAAAATGTTGAAATAAGAAAACATCAATAAAAATGTTGATGAGAAAAAATACGGGACTTAAAACACATGCCGGAGAAGGTAGTGGATATTTCATATAATTTTTCTACTTAGGATTTAAATATTCATAGTTTTATTCTAAAAATATAAATAATTTCATAGACTTTATCCTATATTTTATGTGAAAATGATTATATTATTGGAATGTCTTGGTTCCACTAGATGTTTGGACACATGGAAACTAATTTCTTACAGAATTAGCTCATCAGTATAAGTGAAATAAGGCCTAAACAAAGTGGGATTAGAGTTGAATAAATTAAACAACCTATTTTACTGAAAAATAAAACAAGGATGATGATAATTTAATATTTAAATAAATTAAACTACTAAAACACTAGGTTTATCTAGCTTTGGGGCTTTAATAGTACTAGCTAAAAACCCTGTTAATGACCCCATTTTTCAGTGCTAGAAAATGTGTTTGTTAAAGGGTTTTGTTAATATCTCTTTTTTAAGCACTGTTAAAGGGGGTCTGTAACAGCTCTAAAAATGTGACGTAAAAGGGGGACCTTTATTAGTTCTTTTTTAATAGCACTAAAAATGGGGTCTCTAATCAGTGCTTGTAAAAAAACACTGATAAATGGGGGGTTTTATTAGTTATTTTTTAGAAGCATTGATTAATACCCCCTTTATCAGTGATTTTTTACAAGAACTAAAAAAATTATACTTCAATATAAATATATATATATATATATCATTACAAATAATTTATAAATATATTTATATTGATATAAATATAATATATATATTTTTGAAATATTTTTTTAGATAAGTAAAACATGCATTTACACTTTAAATATAAGTTATTTAATAAAAATGGCATTTAGAATAATTAAAAATATATTTTTACTTAATAATTTTCTTTTTATTATGGAGTAATAGTCATTTAATATCAAATTCAAGATAAAAAATCAAAAAATAATAGAAGTTCTAAAATAAGATGAAAATGTAACTCTAACTTCAATGGGTAATAACTTTTTTTTTTGAGTTTCTTTTGAGCTCTACCACATATAAAATTGAAGCCTAAGACACTACTAAAAATTAGGCCAATAGATACCACCATTGGCAGTCGCTATTCACCTATAGAGATCGCCTAGCGGCCACCAATGGCGGTCGCTGAAGGTGGTCGAGACCTTAGCCTACAGTGACCGCAGTGGTCGCTGAAGCCAGCTGGAATTCCAGCTTATAGTGACCATCATTGGGGGTTACTGAAGCCGGATGAAAATCCGACCTCCAGCGACCACCACTGGGGGTCGCTGTAGGTGGCCGAGACATCGGCCTACAGCGACCGCTAATGGCAGTCACTACACTGGAAAATGTTTTTTTTTAAAAAAATCATGATACAAAATAAAACAAAACATCATATAAATCATAAAAAATGAAAAAAAATCCAAACACAATAAACATCAAGATCATCATAAACAATAAATGATAGATGTGCTTCAACGATCCACAGACATCTGCTATAAAAACCTACAAAGATACAAATAAAACTAAACAAAACAAAATTAAATTTGACATATTTATTCAGTTATTATATACATATAATAAAATGAAATCTTACATCTCGTGGGCGCTCTAATAATTTAAAACCACCGAAAGAAATGTTATCATTCTTGAATTTGTTTTTCTTATTTTGGAGTCTTTGCTTTAGTTTAGGAATGTGTTTTTTTCTATCTTAAAATGAATGTTTTTTTCTCGCACCGCACGTCCGATGGACGTTCTGTCTCCTCCTGCATCTCACAAATAATATTCCTATCGTTCTCGTGCGGTTTCAGGTCATTCGGAGCACGTTTTCTCTGAATTTGACCATGACATGCCGTTTTGGTGTTTTATGACTCCGGAAATGTATTTCTGGTCACCGCGATCAAACGGAACCTTTTATTGACATGTAGTCAGTCTGACCATTTCACAATTCACTAATCGGTTATTGTCTTCTGATTTTGTGGCATTCCAAGGTTGTTAAGATGGCTTTGACCACCCAGTGCGTCCTTTTAGAGCGTGCTGAACTGCTGAAAATGACACATTCGGTCGTACCGTGCGCACTGCATGTCCGATGGATGTTCTGTATCCTCCTTCATATCACGCATAATATTCCTATCATTATTGTGCGATTTCAGGTCATTTGGATCGCGTTTTCTCTAAATTCGACCATGACACGCCATTTTAGTGTTTTATGACTCCGGAAACGCGTTTACGGTTACCGTAGTCAAACGGAACCTCCAATTGACATGCTGTCTGTCCGACCATTTCACAATTCACTCTGTGGTTGTTTTCGTCTAATTTCGTGGAATTCCGAGGTCGTTCGGGTGGTTTTGACCACTCATCGCGCCCTTTTAGAGTGCGTCGAACTGCTGAAAACGACACATTCGGTCGTACCATGTGTACTGCATGTCTGATTGATGTGTTGTCTCCTCCTGCATCTCACAAATAATATTCCTATCATTCTCATGCGGTTTCATTTCATTCGGAGAATGTTTGCTCTGAATTCGACCGTGGCACACCGTTTTGGTGTTTTATGACTCCGGAAACGTTTTTTTTTTGGTAACCGCAGTCAAACAGCACATCTTATTGATGTTTAGTCTATCTGACCATTTCAAAATTCACTCCTTGTTTGTTGTCGTCTGATTTCGTGGCATTCCACGGTCGTTCGTGTGGTTTTGACCACCCAATGCGCCCTTTTAGAGCACGTCGAACTGCTGAAAATGATACATTCGGTCGTACCGCACGTACCACATGTCTGATTGATGTTTCGTCTCCTCCTACATCTCAAGAACAATATTCCTATCGTTCTTGTGCGGTTTCCGGTCATTCAGATCATGTATGATCAGAATTCGACTGTGACACGCCGTTTTGGTGTTTTATGACTCCAGAAACATGTTTCCAGTCACAGTGGTCAAACGGAACCTCCGATTGACATGCCTTCTATCCAACCATTTCACAATTCACTTTGCGGTTTTTGTCGTCTGATTTCGTGGCATTCTGAAATTGTTAGGGTGGTTTTCACCACCTAGCGCGCCCTTTTAGAGCGCGTCGAACTGCTGAAAATGACACATTTGGTCGTACCGCACGCACCATGCGTTGAATGGATGTGTCGTATCCTCCGGAATCTCACGTATAATATTCCTATATTTCTTGTGCAGTTTCAGGTCATTCGGAGCACTTTTGCTCTGAATTCGACCTTGACACACTGTTTTGGTGTTTTATGACTCCGAAAACGCGTTTCCAGTCACCGCAGTCAAAAGGAACCTCTGATTGACGTTCTGTCTATCCGAACATTTCACCATTCACTCCACGGTTGTTGTCGTCTGATTTCATGGTATTCTGAGGTCGTTCAGGTTGTTTTGACCACCCAGCGCGCCCTTTTAGAGCGCGCCAAACTGCTGAAAACGACACATTCGATCGTACCGCGCGCACCGCATGTCTGATGGATGTACCATATCCTCCTGAATCTCACGAATAATATTCCTATCGTTCTCGTGAGGTTTAAGGTCATTTGGATCATGTATGCTCTGAATTCAACCGTGACACGCCATTTTGGTGTTTTATCACGCCGGAAAGGTGTTTCCAGTCACCTCGGTCAAATGTCACCTCTAATTGATGTGACGTTTATCCGACCATTTCATAATACACTCCTTGGTTTTTGTTGTCTGATTTTGTGGCATTCTGAGGTCGTTCGGGTGGTTTTGACCATCCAACGCGCCCTTTTAGATCGCACTGAACTGTTGAAAATGACACATTCGGTCATACCGTGCGTACCGCACATCCGATGGACTTTTCGTCTCCGCCTTCATCTCACAAATAATATTCCAATTGTTCTTGTGTGGTTTCAGGTCATTCAGAGCATGTTTTCTCTGAATTCGACCATGACACGCCGTTTTGCTGTTATATGACTCCAGAAACGCATTTCTAGACATCGCTATCAAATGGTACCTCTGATTGACATGCCTTTTAAACAAACATTTCAAAATTCACTTCTCAGTTGTTTTTTTCTGATTTTGTGGCATTCCGAGGTTGTTTGGGTGGTTTTGACCACCCAGCGCGCCCTTTTAGAGTGTGTCGAACTGCTAAAAATGACACATTCAGTCGTACCGCATGCACCGCATGTCTGATGGACGTTCCGTCTCCTCCTAAATCTCACAAATAATATTCCTATCATTCTCGTGCAGTTTCAGGTCATTCAGAGCATTTATGCTCTGAATTCGACCGTGACACGCTGTTTTGGTGTTTTATTACTTTGGAAACGTGTTTCCGATCACCGCAGTCAAAAGGCACCTCCGATTGATGTTCCGTTTACTTGACCATTTCAAAATTCACTCCACGGTTTTTTTCATCTGATTTCGTGGCATTCCGAAGTCGTTCTTGTGGTTTTGACCACCCAGCACGCCCATTTAGAGCGCGTCGAACTGCTGAAAATGACACATTCGGTCGTACCGTGTGCACCGCACGTCCGATGGATGTGCCGTCTCCTCTTGCATCTCACCCATGATATTCCTATCGTTATCGTGTGGTTTCAAGTCATTCTCAGCAAGTTTTCTCTGAATTCGACCATGAAAATGCCGTTTTGGAGTTTTATGACTCCAGAAACGCGCTTCCGGTCACTGTGGTCAAACGGCACCCCTGATTGATGTGTCGTCTATCATACCATTTTACAATTCACTCCACGGTTGTTTTTGTATGATTTCATGGCATTTAGAGGTCGTTCGGATGGTGGGGGTTGTACGGGGGGTGGGGGGGTGTCCAGGGTGGGGGTGCTGTTTGGGTTGGGGGGTTGTACGGGGGTGGGGGCTGTCCGGGGGGGGCTGTTCGAGGGTGCGGGGGGCTCTCTGGGGGTGGCAATGCTGTCTGGGGTGGGTGGGGCTGTCCGGGGGGTGCGGGTGGGCTGTACGAGGGTGCGGGGGGGGGGGGGGGGGGGGGGGGCTGTGCGGGGTGGGCTGGCTATACGGGGGTGGGGGTAGTGTCCGGGGTGGGTGGGGCTGTCCGAGGGGGGGTGTGTGTGGGGATTTCTGGGGGTGGGGGTGCTGTCCGGGGTGGGTGGGGTTGGGGTGTTGGTGGGCTATACGGGGGTGCGGGGTGGGCTGTAAGGGGGTGCGGGGGGGGGGGGGGGGGGGGCTGTCCGGGGTGGGGGTGTTGTCCGGGGTGGGGGGCTTTCCGGGGGTTGAGGGTTGGGGGTTGTACGGGGGTTCGGGGGGGGGGGTGTCCGGGGTGGGGGGTTGTACGGGGGTGGGGTGCTGTCTAGGGTGGGGTGGGGGGGGGGGGGTTGTCCGGGGGTGCAGGGTGGGGGGGCTGTACGGGGGTGTGGGTGGCTGTCCGGGGTGGGGGGATGTACGAGGGTGGGGGGGTTGTTCGGGGTGGGGGGTACTGTCCGGGGTGGGGGTTACAAGGTAATTCTAGGGCTAACACCTAGTAGGAAGACCATGCCTATGAATTTTAGATTCATGTAGTAAGGACATCTTCATTATGAATGGAGGGTCAACATGAGATTGAATGGGTATTACACATTGGAAGACCTTTTTGATTTACCATTTATATTGGAAACTAGATAATGGAAGGTAATTCTAGGGACTAAACCTAGTAGTAGGACTTGGTCTATGAAGTTTAGCATCGTGTGGTAAGGACATTTTTTTCATGAATGGGTTGATATAAAAGGATTGAGTGGGGATTATACATTGGTGCTTCGTAATTTCATTTAATCAAGTATATATCTCTTGTGAAGAAGGGTTTTAGGGATTACACCTAATAATAAGCCTTGAATTGGTAGGATCCCATGGTACGAAATCTAGGAAAATTGGTGGCCCTGTGTATGGGGCTGGGTGAATTGGCACGTAATTGTGAGTCCTAGGTGAGGGTATCCTCATCTATTAAACTCATGATAATTATAAAAACATTATGTATGGCTTAAAGAAAAGGGTTATGCTAGTATAGTAGGCTTCAGATGAAATTTTACCCAATTATTAGGGCTTGGATGAAGGGTCTCCCATGTGTTAATGAATAAGTAAAGGGTCTACTATGTATTAGGGCTTGGGTTATGGGTTACCCAGGTATGGGTGGGGGCTGTACGGGGGTGTTTTCTGAGGTGGGGGTGTGGGGTTGTTCGGGGGGGTGCGGGTTGGGGGGTTGTACGGGGGGGCTGTCCGGGGGTGGGGGTGCTGTCCGGGGTGAGTGGGGCTATCCGGGGGTGCGGGTGGGCTGTACGAGGGTGCGGGGTGGGTTGTATGGGGGTGTGGGGGGCTGTCTGAGGTGGGGGGGTTGTCCGGGGGTGGGCGTGATGTTCGGGGTGGGTGGGGCTGTTCGAGGGGGTGCGGGGGGAGGGGGGTTGTACGGGGTGCGGGGTTGTACGGTGGTGGGGGGATATCCGGGGGTGCGGGGTGGGGGGCTGTACAGGGGTGCGGGGGGGCTGTCCGGGGGGGTACGGGGTGGGGGTGGTGTACGGGGGTGCGGGGGGGTTGTCCGGGGTGGGGGGGCTGTACGGGGGTGGGGGGCTATCCGGGGTGGGGGTGTAAGGTATGATCTAAATAGGATCAATCGGATTCCGCCCTAGTTTTCGATAATAATACATTGTTAAATAGTCCCAGTATACTCAATTTGAAATAAAACATAGAAGGATATATCATTTTAAAGGAAAAGTCCCAATACTAATCCCTATACCTTGGTAAAAAAGGATCCAATGTACTTCATTTATAAAATAATTTCAAAGGTATTATCACATTTCATAATACAAACATTGCATCAGACCAACATGATACCCCCAAATCACAAAAAATCTCACTAGAAACCCAACTTATACATCAATAACAACCCCACCAGTAAAAACAAAAACACACCACGTGAATATGATGTGTCACGCATGGTCATCACTGCTACCTCCATCCGGTGGGCTAGGGGCCTACAACAAATAAACATTATGAATATTTTCATAAAAAAATAATTTAAATTAAATAAATAAATACAGTATAAACCTGCATCGTATAATCCCCTACACCATCACCTGGATGCACATATTCCCGTAGTGCTCTATCCTCAGCGGTCAATTGCGCATTTTCCTCCTCGGAAGCGCACAGTCATGCCTCAAAATCTGACAATTTTTGTGTCATCTGAGCAACAGCAGGACTGACAACCACAATACATGACACTATAGAACGAGGAATCCCTGTTCCATAGGTCAAACTATATCCATGCTTGTCCTGACCAATAATGCGATGAAAGATATCATCCCTTCACATGGGAAGTTGTCGCTGGTCCTCTAGCAGATATTCTAACTCACCTTCAAATTGAGCCTGTGAAATTTTTAAATACATATACCTATATATGATAATATACAGATTTATGTAAGTATTGCTAAGTACAAGCACTTACTATCAATTCTGTTGCCTCTGGATCATTGCGATCATGAGTCCTCATCCACACCGGCATTTTATCAGTCGATGCACCTTTCTCCCAAAACTGTATATGAATAGAATATAAACACAAAACCATATTAATTAATAAATTAAAAAATGAATAATAAATACCTCATGTCAGATCTGAGACATGTGATGAGTCCTGATCCTATGAGGTGGTCCCTGCAATGCTCGATTCTCATAATGGCGTGCCGACACCTCCTACATTCGATTTATTCAAATTTCAAACAAATCACACATTCCTGAAAATATATATACACCAAAATAAATATACAAACCGAAACACCCTCATTAGACCAATATGAAACCATGTCATGCCACATAGCCAGGAGGAAACCTCTCAGGACTTTTTCTAGAATGTCTAGGGCACCCACATTTGGTACCCAGTGGTCCCTCTTCACTTTGCCTTTATAGTCTTTCCACATCTTACGGAATTTGCTCATACACACGGGATGAAACTCTTCGGGGATACTTTCAAATTTTTCTATAAAGAAAAAAATCACACATATTAGTGTTGTTTATACATAGAGAATAAAGTAAAATGGTCTTCTTACATGAACCTCCCTCCAAAGACGATCTAATGTGTCCTGAGGGATAGAAGCTCAGTCACGCATGGTCAATGGAAATCGATGTGGGTCACGTATGATATGAACCAGCTGACGAATAAATGCAGGGGAATTCAGTCCCAAAAGATGAAATACCTCATCAAATGAAACATCAATCATTGTGTCAGAATTCCATGATAAAATGCTATGACTGGGGCCTCTCTTGCGAGAAGAAGAAGCAATCAAGTCTGATCTTGTTGAAATTTTATATATAATTTGACAGATTTTATATATATATATATATATATATATATATATATATATGTGTTTATCAATTACATAAAAAATAGAGACAATTACATTCAAACATACCTTGACCCTAAGTCAGATATGCCTCAGATGGATGATGTGGATCTGCTGCCTCTTCCCTTGACATGCCTGTAGTCATAGAAAAAATTACTAATGGGACTATCCAAAGTGTCTAAAAGATAAATTGGATTGTTCTTAAAAAAATAAAACGTGTACAATTGTTAATCAAACAAAAAATGGATTGAATAATTAGTTGTGAATAAATTTTAAAAAATCAGAAGGATAAAAAAACAGATATACAAATCATGTACAAAACCAGTCAATGCATAGCCAAATTTCAGATATAATTAATAAAAATTCAAGCAGCACATGAACCAGATGAAGAATACCTCAAAGGGAAGATACACTAACAATAACATCAATAAACCAAGAGTAAAATCACCCTTAATATTTATAACTGAATAAACTTCCAAAAGTGAGGATTAAAACATACAAGGATTTGTATAATAGTTAGATAAATTCTGATATCCTTGTACATTCAATACTAAATACAGGGAAAACAATTATACCTTTCATTAAGCATGAAAATCGACTGTTTCTCCTTCAACATCCACTCTGACCCAATAAATATCTTCTTCAAGTTGAACTACAGTATGTTGATCAAGTTGTTGGTAAAAAAATTGAATAGTCTCGGTTTCATCTTCTTCAAATAAAAACACTCCTCGCTGAGACATTTTGACAACAACTTTCCAACTTGGATCCAAAGGCAAAGTAACAAAGAATAATTGTTCCTCTCGTGATGTCAAAATGAAAGTTTCATTCTCAACTCGTTAATTATTTCTGTATAACATATAGTTAAAATTCACCAATGAAAACTGATATTGATCAACTTTACATCCACGCAGTGGATCAACCCGATTACAATTTAGCAATATTTACTTCAAACTGTGTGTGTATACAACTTCAATGATTTCTATCAATTGACCATAGTAATAACCAGAATCAACAAATGGACAACTGATGCCACTGTTTTGTGTTGCTCATTTGTTGTCAACATCTTTAATTTGAAATCAAAAACCATTAGCATCAATAGCTTTATAATGACGAGCCGTTATAGATGGACCCTCATCCAGTTGGATAAATACTTCAGTTAGTGTGGGGTCCCCTAACTCCCTCAACTTACGAACCTACATAATTTATAAAATTCAATATTGATATATGCTTAAAGAAATTATTATAATACTTCACTCATAATGAAAATCAATTTATACATACATTGTACAGACCCAAAGCTTGATGTACATGGACATTACATTACTTTTGCGGAATACTAAGTACATAACAAAAACAGACACATAAGGACCGTAATAGTTTAGTGTCTTTGGAAACTCGGAAAAATAATCTTCTAATCGTGGTGAAAGATCTTGAACATCTCCCATAAAGATCTTCCCCTTTTGTTTTCTTACCTAAATACTTTCTTTATATCCTGGGGAAAAGAAAACATATAAAGGGTGAGCTCAAATGCTCAGTAAGGGTAAGCATGGATAAAATTAAAAAAATCATATAAATTTGAACTTAAAAACATGAACACAATGTTTAAACATCATGATCATGAGCAATGCCATAAAACATGGCAGTACGTAAGGCATCGATCATAATAGAACATCAATCATGATAAAATATCTTGGGAATAAAACTTGTAATCGTGGAAAAACATTAATCACATGATATGATTTCCATAGTAGCCAAGGCATTGCTGCCAAGACCATATTATTGGACAAAGTCCCTTTTTTAATCGAGTTCACTCCTCGTTCTAGTCTTGTATTACTGAACCGGATTAACTTACCGTTCCATCCATGTCTATCTCATGAGATATAAATTTTTACCCAATGCATTGGAGGTAGATATAGGTCCCACCCATCTCATAATGAAATCATTCTTTCTTGTGCCACAAAATCATAAATCATATGTCATAGCATAACCCATGTAATAGAATGGGATTCATAAACATCATGTCATCATAACATAATCCATATATAAAAAAATAGATATCATTTCATCAAAAGAATAATCAAACCATGTAAATAATGGATACATTATACTTGAAACATAATCATATTAAATAAAGTCATTTTAGATGGAAAATTGTTTTGATAAAACACTTGAAATGAATCCTTGAGGAAAATATCGTTTCTTCTTCAAAATCATTTTCTTTTCATAAAATGCCATGAAATTTTAAAAGAAAAGGATTTTGTTGAAAATAATCATGAAATCTTGTAGAGAAAGCTTCTTGAAAATAAGGCGTTATGAAACCCTAAAAATCCATTCGTTCCGTATAAGTTAAAAAACATTCTTCTCGTACTTTTGCCGGAAAAGTCAAAAAGTACCTCATAAAAGAAATATTCCATACATACCATGTAGTAAAAGTCACAAATGGGTAAAAATGACTTTAAACATACATGAAATAAGTTTTAGAAAACAGGGAAGTGGATGATAAATATATCCCTGGTAAATACTTACGAATAAACAATCTCGGATAAAAACGAGATTGGAAAAATTATCCCTTACCTTAGGTTCGATATGCTTCGTACGTATCCAAACCTCCTCTTCTTCGATGCACCTCCTTTAAACTTCTTCTTAGGGCACTAGGGTTGGTCTTTTGAGAAGACCAGTACCTCTATAAGGTTTCTAGGGAAGTGGGGAAATGAAATGGGCAGAGGTTGGACGAGCTTCAAGGATCAAAATAGTGTGAGGAAGAGAGGGAGGAGGTGCCCTTTTATAAGGCAGGAGAGGGGCACCTTTGGAATCCTCAAAAATATTAGTTTAATATAAATTCAAATCCCACATAAAAACCTCCAAAAATGACTCAATTAGAAGATTAGATGAGATAGGGTTGTAATATCATCAACCAATAAAATTTAGACATGTAGGGAATTTATTTTAAACAGTGTCAACTTGATTTATCCTTATTTAATCTATTAAATTTTATTTGTGGTAATAATATTCTAAATTTTAAATTGTTATAAATAATTACTTATGTGCTGTGAATTATCCATAATTAGATAATTTATGACATTGTAGACTATATAAATTTTAATTTATAATTTTTCAATGTTTTTGTGATTTTTAAACAATTTAATAATATGTTATTATTATAAAATAACAATAGTGTCAATTTTGACACTATTCATTTATTTGAATTTAAATTAAATCCACACAAAGGATATATTCAAATTAAAATATTTAATAGGTTCTTAACATGTCATAGTAATCTAGAAAATTAGTGGAGTATATTAAATAGTTCATATAATATTTATTTTAATATTTTTAAACCATTTATTTGGTATATCTCTTAATAAAATAATTAGTGCAAAATTTTTGTATAATTATTTAATATACTTATTTGTTGCATAAAAATTAAAAATAAAATACTTTGATGAAGATAAATATCAAAAAATTTATAATAATAATTTTACTTGAATTTATCATCTTAAAATAACAACATGTAAATTGTTATCTTTATTAAATTATGAAGGTGACAACTTTGGAATCATTTAAAATAAAATATTATAAGTGTCATAATCGCCTTAATAAGGATCTAAATGGTCAAAAATTCGGCCAGTGGGTGATTATGGTTTATATATACACTAATAATAATTTTTGTGAAGATTTTTGGGCCTTTTGATATGTATAAATATTTAATAAAAACAATATTATTTATTTTTTACTAAATAAATAATTTCTGCATTATTAATGTATAAGATAATAAGGTAATTAAATAACTCTTAAAAATTACAAATAAATTAACATGATAAATAAAAAAAAATTATATTTCAAATGAGTATTTATAACCAAATTTATATTCCGTATAGTCTTATATTAAAAATACTTTAATTATTAAAGTTGAGTGAGACATATTTCACTTTCCTTTAAATAAAATAAACTAAAGGTCTTAATCACCTCCAAGTGGGTTCCAATGGATTCTATTTCGACTCAAATATGACTTAGGACGAAATATAAGCATCCAATTATATTAATACAACTGTTAGGGTAATTTTATAATATTATATTTACCCTTAATTACCCGATTTACCTTTTACTATGATAAATAAAATTTACCGTAGTTACTATTCATAATGCCCAAAAATAAAAAGTATCTTATTAACATAATTTGGACCCACTGATTCCAAATTTGAAATCCATTTTTCTAAATTCAATAAAAAAAAGTTTTATAAATTAAATTAAAATTAATCCAGTTGTCGAAAGAAAATGGGTGTTTGTTTAAAACATTGCAAAAGATTGAATTTATTTAACCTTCGAATTCAATGTAAAATCAATTCTAATGACATAGATTATATTAAATGGTAAAAATATATTCTATTTATACTTTAAAACCATTCAATATTATAATTTAACCACATAAATTATTACGATGAAAAAAGTTTTTTTTAATTAAAATATAGCGTGTTTTTACTATTCATTAAAATATGAAAGTTATCAGAATAATATAAAAATTTTATACAAGGTAAAATTTTATATAATTATTCCAAAGAATAATTTTATTTTGTAAAATTGAACTTATAAACATTTCAAAAACTATATTTAAAGTGGGTGCGCCATCAAAAGGGGGCAAAACTGCATTTTTTTAAAAATACTTATTTTACCTGAAAATTTTATTTTGTTCTTATACCATGTTCTAGAAAATGTGTAAGATTAATAATAATGTTATAAAATTAAAAATTTATTTAATACTATTCATAATGGCTAGTTCATAATAATATTATAATAATATATCATTTTTTAGTAAAACCCGGTATTGCGTACAACACACGCTATCGAGGAAGGTCGTGATTGTGTGTAATACAAGCCAAGTCAGGGTTGTCTATAGTGCAACACTCCTTTTTTGTTGCGTATAAAAAAATACATTGAATATATATATACTCAATGTTGCGTAGAATAACTATTATCAAAGAAACATGAAATTGTGTGTAACACGATCCAAGATTAGTGTTGCGTATACTACAAGCTAATGCGGTGTTACGTATAGTACAAGCTAGTCTTGGTGTAGTGTATAATAGAAGATAAAAGAAATTAAAATTAATATATCTCATAAAATCTTGGTGTGTTACATACATAATCCTTGAACCAATCATGAAATGACGCATAATGAGATTGTTGAATTTGCAAATCAGTCGCACGATACATCTCTTCTTTTATCTCATTAATGTGTTTCCTATAAATGATAATGCAATGTTCAAATGATCAACTTATGAAAAAAAAACATGTAAAAGTTATACAATCACATTGGTAAGATACTTACTGCATTAATGGTGCAACTGATGGAGTATTGAACAAGATATATCGATGTGTTTGTATCTACTCGATGTTGTCCATATCAAATGTGGTTCCTTCTCCAACTGGACCATCATGAATCTGAGAGGGCTTATCTAATTTTGTTTCAACATCTGTAAGATATTCTACACAAAAAGTAGTACACTCATCCATCAAATAACCATTGGCTATTGATTCCTTCGGATGAGCTCTGTTGCGTACAAATCTTTTCAATGTACTCAAATACCGTTCAATAGGATACATCCACCTGAATTGCACTGGACCATCAGCCATTACTTCATCAGTTAGGTGCACTGTCAAGTGGACCATAACATCAAAAAATGAGGGGGGGAAGTTTCTCAAAGTGAAAAAGCGTAAGTACAATTCGGTCCTGCAAACTTTTTAAATAACTCATTCGTTGATTTATTAAACAAATATGTCTAAAAAATTACTCATCTCAATCAACGATTGAACAACATTGGGGGATAAACAATAAAAAATTGTGATTAGAATCAACTGCTTAAGTAGTATGTGATTGTCATGACTTTTAAACCCTTGAAATTTCTTGCTCGTCAGATTCACACACTTTGAAATATTAGAGAGTAACTATCAGGCACCTTGACCATCTTCAAAATAAAAATAAATGTCTCGTTCTCCTTTTTAGTCATTGTATATTGTGCATCAGGCATATATGCCTTGTTCCCCTCATCTAACTGTAAATGAAACTTTTTCCTTAAACCCATTTCTTCCAAATCATGGCGTGCATTACCATGGTCCTTTCATTTTACACTGACACCTAAAATGGTCCACAATATGTAATCACAAATATTTTTTTCAATGTGCATGACATCCAAATTATGCCCCAGCATGTTAGTTTTCTAATACAGAAGACTATAAAAAATACTTTTCTTTTTCCAATTGTGATTGCACTGCCTACCCGCAGCACGAATATTATATATTAAAGGAGCCACCAAATCCTGAATTTCATATACTGTGCAGATGTTTTCTTCCTCAATCTTCGATAACATCTCGACTCATGTCATGATCTTTGGTGTTGGGATGAACTCTCTAGAACCATCAAATGCCACTCTGTCCTTTCTGAACATGTGCTGAGGGGGGAGAAAACGCTTGTGACCCATATATTCCCATTTTTTTGAATGTTTAAGCCATACAGATGTTTTACTTTTATTGCAACAAGGGAAAGAAAATTCCCCTTTTGTACTCCAGCCTGATAAATTTTCATAAGCTGGGAAGTCATTGATTATCCTCAATAAAGCAGCATGCAGTTTGAACATTTAATTCGTTTCGTAGTCATAAGTCATCACACCATCACCCCAAAATTCATTCAACTCCTCAATCAATGGCTGAAGGTAAACATCAATCTTATCCCCCAGACTTTTAGGTCCATCAATAAGAGTGGAATATAATATAAATTGATTCTTCATACAATGCCATGGAGGAAGATTATATAGAACCAACACCACGGGCCATGTGTTATGATTTGCACCAACCATAGACTTGAATGTATTGAAACCATCTAATTCCAATCCCAATTGAACATTATGAACATCTTTAGCAAAGTCGAGATGTCTCTTATCAAAATCCTTCCATGCATGAGAGTCTGTCGGGTGGGTTAACATATCACTTTAATGAACTCTTTCTGCATGCCATCTCATTAAATTAGAAACTTTAGATGACATAAAAAATCTTTTCAACCTCAGTTTAAGTTGAAAGTAACGCATTTTCTTTACTGTAATCGGTTTCCCCTGTATCACAATCTGACATTGATGAGTCTTATTTACCCTATTCTATTTCCACCTGGAAGCACCACAAACCGTACAAATATCCAAATGGGTAGTTTCCTTTCTAAACAACATAAATTTGTTTGCACATGCATCTATGGTCTCATATGTAAAACCTATGTTCTGTGTCAACTTACGAGCCTAGTAATACAACTCGGGAATCTTAGCGTTGACAGGAAGAATTTTTTCAATAACACCAAAAGAATGTCGAATGATGTGTCTGACAAATTATTCGAAGTCTTCAAATTCAACAACTCCACAATAAATGACAGTTTATTGTAAAAAGTACATCCAGTATATAATTATGTTTTCGCATCATCAAGTACTTCATAAAACCTCCTTGAATCATGATCTACACCAAAGCGAAGATTTATCTCACCGGTCTAAAGATTATGGATGTCAATGCCTTCAGGATCAAACCCACGTACCATTTCAGTAAGAATTTCATGCATTGGATCATTCATCCTTCCATCATCATCCATCTGAACTGCATCCGTATTTTGACAATGAACATATTCTTCTCCATGACGAATCCAACTCTTATAATTTTTCAGAAATCCATTAAAGAATAGGTGCTCCCTCATAGTATCTCGTGTGAATTTATATCTGTTAGCACATTTTCTACATGGACAACTAATATAGTCACTTTAAAATCCTCTGGTGAAGTCCATAAACTGCATAATTCCATTTAAATATTCTCTAGACATTCGATTTGGAAGATCAATCCAACTCTTATCCATAATAATATTTGTATAACAAACATTTACACAATACTTATTACATTTACATTTTTCAAATCAACTATATTTAAAATAAATACTAATAATTTGTTTATGAACCATTGATAAAATAATAATGTATGTGAAAGATCATGTCATAGCTGATTGCGCTACAAACCTGGAAGGGAGGGGAGCCGAAGCATGTGCTGTGAGGGAGAGGAGAGGCAGCGAAGGGGAGCCGGACCCAAAGGTGGTGCGGTGAGGGAGGGGATGGGCGATGGTGGCGGTGGGGAGCCGAAGGAGAGGAGGCGGTGAGGGGACGGGGGAAGGGCAGTGAGGGGGGGGCTGTCCGGGGGGGGGGGTTGTCTGTGGTGATGTTCGGGGTGTAGGGGGGCTGTCCGAGGTGCGAGGAGGGGTGTCTGGGGTGTGGGGGGGGGGTATCCGAGGTGTGGGGGTTGTCCGGGGTGGAGGGGGGGAGGGCCGAGGGGGCGGAGGGCCGAGGGCAGAGGCCGGAGGTCGGAGGTCATAGGGGTAGGAGACAGATGGGGCAGAGGCCGGAGGGCAGAGGGACACCAGAGAGAAGCGGAGGATGGATAGAGGGCGGAGGGAAGCCTGAGCAGGAGGGAAGAGGGCGGAGGGCGTGTGGAGGGCAGAGGCCGACGAGGGAGGCGACGGCGGCGAGCGGTGGAGGGCGGTGGGGCGCGCGGAGAGGTAGGATGGTAGGGGAGAGTGCGCGGGGAGGGCGGAGATGGGGGGCTAGGTCGAGGGTGACGGTGGGGGGTGGGCGAAGCCCTAATTTTTTTTTACAAAGGGCAGCGACCACCATTGACGGTCGCTATTGGGTACCTACAGCGACCGCCAGAGGTGTTCGCCCGTGTCAGGGGGCTTCAATGCTCATTATTCTAGTAGTGCAATAACCTTTATGAAATCATGACCTGTAGGGGATCCCGATCACTGATTTTTCAAGGCCAAAAGGCCCAAAAGGCCTCAAAACTGAGTTTTTAGTCAGGGTACCCTAATATTTTAACTTTCGTTGGACTTTAATCATCATTTATGGGTGTCTTTTGGCCCTTTCCTAGTAGGGACTGAATTTATTACTATGTCTTAAATTTATATAATTATTATTATTATGGTTTTAAAATTTAATCATTTTTCATAAAATAATTTTATTTATAATCAAATATATAACAATATATATATATATTAACACACAAGAAATTAATTTTTTAAATAAACAAATTAAAAATATTTCCATATAAAATATATTTATTAATATATAAAAAATATAAAAACATTTTTATAAATATATGGATTAAAATATATAACAAAAAATATATAAATATATAGATATATCATAAAATGTAAAACAAAACAGTATAGGGGAGTGGAAAAGGCTATAATGTATATGCTTCAGGTCTAGGGTTTGAAACTCACTAGAGGCAGGGGCGCGCACGAGAGGCTGGAGTTACCTAAAGTGCATAATAATGGGTAGTTTAAGTATTGATAAATTGGGGTGGGAGTGTGGGAAGCATTAGTTAAGGGGTGGGGATGGGGAGTGGAAAAAATATCATATACCCTTTATCAGCTGAGCCTTTATCAATAATTTATTGAGCTCTGTTAAAGGGGTCTTTAACAGTGCTTTTTTAGTGTGGATAAAAGTTTTCTTCATTTAACCATGATTCGATTATCAACACTTTTTTAGAAATTATAAAGCCATTTTCTAGCACTGTTAAAGGCCTATTTTTGTAGTGTTATTTTATACCATTGGAAACGTAATTGTTTTTTGAAAAAAATGGTTTGTTGATATGATGAAAATTTTCACCATTCTAGAATACACCATCCACATATTGATGAAAAGAATGAATGGAATGGGTTTTAAAGTATTTAATGAAATAATGTTTTTTATTAATAACGATAGAATATAGTTCCTAAAATTTTTAGAATGATGAGAAGTATTTTAAATCCTCCATGAAAGAAGAAACAAATTGGATTGAAAAAAATACTTAAATGAAGGCTGACCAATATTTCCAACCAAAAGAAGAAGATAATTCTACTTTGGTAAGAGAGGAAACTCCATTTTGTTTTTAAAAACCCATCTAAGGAATAACTGGATGGTTTAATTTGAATAAAATGGGATTTAAATCAAATATATTAAAAATAATAGCTGAATGGTAGAGGAAATAAATGATAAAGAGATGGAGAGGTTGTATAATAAGGTTATAATCAATTTTTACAAAGTGGTTTGTAGAAGATGCTAGAAGGGTGGTAATAATGTGATCAGATTTGTAACATAGATATCTAAAGAATAAAAGGCATTTAAGAATAATTTTAAAGAACTTATGATCTCAATATTAGAAATTATTTCCAAATAGAATTATTCCACACAAGTAGAGAAGTTGAGGACCGTGTTTCACATTAAGAAACATGGAAATCTATATTTTTATGTTTGATGATTATTAGGGCTTCATGTCATGGGTCCAAAAATATATCTAAAACCAAAATACCATGATGATGATCTATTAAAAGATCCACCTTATTCATTAAAAAATCTAGATGATATTACATATTAGGGGATTAATGGTAAATTTTTATGGGAATAAATCCTTGTTGGGGAGAAATAAAATGAATCCAATCTTCAATAGGTATATGTATTTCAACTAAATATATAGTTTAGGATATATTTGATGAAAATTTAATTAATAAGAAATGTTTTTATTCTTACACATAGTTTAACATGTATTTATAATATTAATAATTGAGAGAGTATTTATATAACTAAGTCAGGAAAACTTGGAACATGAAATATTTCTCATTTTTGTTTAAATGAGAACATGTTCTATAATTTTCATGAAAATAAATATTTTCTTAGACCAAAAATAATTAATGCAATCACTAGTAAAACATGTAAAAATGAGGATATATTTATTGTATAAACTTGTATCTATTTATTTCTATAATTTTTTCCCATTTTGACATGGATTTGATTAGTTGATGGTATATTTTTAATAAAAATGTGATGTCATATTCAATTCATAGGATGCTTAAATGATCATTAATTGTATTTTTCACTTCCAAATCACGTGATGTGAAACATTATTATTTCCTTAAATCATAGAAATATTATAGAAGTTGGCTATTGAGAAAGGGGGTTCCATGTTGTGTTACTCAAGACTATAATTTTTCTTTATAAATTTAAAATTTTATTAGTGATTATAAATTTTAATTAATATATCATAACGGAACTAATTTGTAAAATTAATATTCTAGGATCCATAATTTAAGAATATTTTTAAAAGCCTCATGGTGGTTTTATTGAGAATAGATGAATTTTAATAAGTACCTTCCAATGTATTTCAATTAGTATTGGGTTTATCCTTAAATAAAATTATCTTTTTAGTTGTATCATATCTCATGTGGTATCAATGATTATTTTTATAGAAGAAGATAAAATCTATGGAATTCCTGTTAAATACCCAGATTATAAATTTTTTTAGAGTAATGTGTCCCTATCATTTAAGGGTGCGATGAATTTCCAATCATGTGATTTTATTCTCAATTAGGGATATTTGAATGAAATTTATAATTAGAGTAAAGGTAAAATAAAAAAACATTTTGAGGCTTGAATACCCTTGGGTGGATGGTTGTATTTTTTTTCATCTAATTTCTTTTCTATGTCAATGTCACTATAAAATCATGATGAGTTGTTAGATGTATGGGAGTATCCACCAATTAATGATGAAGTGAATCCACCCCTAGTTTTGGGTACATGTATACCCCGTAATTGGTATGTGGGAAAGGTGATTGATGAATCTTTTGTCTATATATTATGAAAATAGAGAAGTTGAGTTGGATACCCTTGAATACCGGACTAGATAGATTCATGTTGGAAGCCCATTGAATTCATATGATTAAAAGATCTGATCATGGATTCTATGAAAAGTACTGGTGATATATCATTTCATTCAACAACATGAATGAAAGATCTAGAAAATATTGAAACATATACTATAAGGAATGTATGTATATATGAAATAAGTATAAATTTTGGTCAATAATAATGGATAGATAGATGAAACTGGATGATCCATCCAAGAAGAAACAAAAATTATGGTTGATTCAATCATTATTATACAACTATTGGATGTAGGAAATTTTGAATTAACATGGAAAAGGTTTGATTAAATCTAGTATCACATGAGATGAAAATGGATTTTGTGGATATAATGTTTTTTTACTATTCTATATGTTATAATACATTATAAATTCCTTGATATGATTTTAGAATTAATATAAAAATTCTAATAATAATTTAAATAAATTCATAGATTGATTTTTGATTTTTAGGAAGTATTCGAAAAGGATATGTCTGTTTAAAGGTACCTCCAAAAGATATCATTTTTATGTTCATGAGATCGTGGATAAGTCCTAATTGTAAGAATTTTCTTCTTTTGATCTTAAGAAATTATTGATTAATGTAAGTCTTTAGGCATTAGGCATAAAATTTTATATAATCGTAAGTCTTTCTGTTACAATGATTGTCTTCAAGGTAAGGATGGGAATTCCAATAGGGAAGAGTGAATGTCTTCAATATGTGACTTTAATTATAATTGTACAACTTCTTATAGAATATATTTCATTATTATATTAAATATCATTAATCGTTTTATATTAGTTTAGGACCTTTGAGGAATTTAATACTTCAGGCTAATGTAGAAAATTAGCAAAGGAAGAAAACACAATTCTTCTTCCACAATGGAATATTTCTTCATCATATGATTTGGATAAAAAAGGATTTGGATCCCCTACTAAAAGACAATAATAATTTGAAAATATAAAAGTTTTCTAAATTGAAAATAACAAGTATCTAGATTTTGAATATAGTGAAGATGATTTGATTTATAATGATGAATGGGTTTTTATTAAATAATTTAAACATAACATCACATTGAAAGATACGTGATTCATGATTTTGTATTTATGAGAAAGATTATCTTTATCCATGAAAATATAAGATTAAGGTGATGTTTATAACAGAGTTTCTATAATTCATTAGTTATTAGAAAATTAAGTATAATGATTCCAAATCTTCTCTTTCATTTTCTGAACATAATAGTGTTTAGATAAACCAAGATATAATCATAGTTTTAGAACAACATAATGATAATTATTCATGTATTTGTGGATTCTAAAATTGAGTTTTGAACATTTTTAAGAATAAAGTAGATGAAAACCTAATGAAACTCTATTATCTATTTTTCATAGACTACATCATTTTCATATGAGGTTGTTCAAGTGTTCACTAGTAACCAATATGGATTTCCAGTAATGTTTCCACAAATTTAAGTAGTGATAAGGCTTGTAGATTTTATGAAACTTGGAATGAAAGAACCTGATAAATTTTTGTTATTATTAATAACATAAATATCCTAATAACATAAAAATGATGTTTGTAGAATTTTTAGGATGAGTTAAAAAATTGAATGTGAGATATAACTTCTACATACTATAATTATATTCAAGGATATGTTGATTTAATAGAAATATTAATGAAACAAGAGGATGTTTCCACACTCCAAAAATGAAACACTATGATCTCATTTAATAAATATCTAGAGATTTGATATTCAGATTATTTGGAGATATTATCGAGGCAGTAGAAGTTGATCTAATTGTATATATTTTTGAATGATATTTCAGGTTCCCTTTTAAAATAATAAGTATTTAATGAATGGTATTGGTGGAACACTACATGAGAATAAAACAAATATTTCACAAAAATTCAGGGTACCCAGAGGGGTTATTTTATTATGGTCATTTCTCTAAGGGGATACATTTGAAATTAGGTTTTACATTTATAGAACATTAAAAAAGATTATAGAACATAAAATTACTTTGAAAGAAAATAAATTTTTAAGAAAATTAAGGTGAAGATAATCGAAAAATTGATGTAGCTATGTTGCTTACTGTGTGTATGAATATGTGATATGTGAGTATTAAATAGTACTAAACCTCTCATAGTTGAATCAGAGGAATATTCTACATGATATAGTGAAAAATATATGGGATAGTCTAACCATCGCTGTAAGATATTTTTGAGATAGTAAATGTTAAGAGGAAGTTAGGTGAGTAATATTGTTGAAGAATAATAAAGCATATTATGGTGGGGACCTTGCTGAACACAACATATCTTAACGATCTGGTGGAACATAAAGACTATTCTTTGAGTTCAAGAAGAATAGTTCTAATGACACAAACACATCCTATATATATATTCTCATATACATCCAAATAGAAACATCAAGGGAGCACTTTTTTATATATAGTGGCACTCTTCCGGGCATGTGTGACTCAGGGTATTCATGGATAAAACATTTCAAAGATGTGAGAAAAAGTAGAAGAAGTTAAAAATGCACAGTGGGAAGCTATAAAGTAATGTCTAATGAGACACATATAAGTGGTGGGTGAGACATTGTCTTAGAGAAGTTCAACGTGACACTAAAATATTTATATAATTTGAATCACCCATTTATTATGATTGAATGATATTTATTAGAGTGTAAAATTTTTGATTGGGGTGCATAACTAATTAAAGAAAATAGTTGATAATATTACCAAACCTTATACAATTTCTTACGTAAATTTCCTCTATTAAATGAATTATTTGTGTGTGGTTATGTGACCCAATATAGATTGGATAGAGAATGAATATGTCTAGTTGGTGGATTTTAAAATGAATTAAGATCATAAAAGTTAAATTGACCAGTGATTCACCCCACACATCTTAGTGTTCCATTGATCCTATAAGAGCCTCAGAAGGATATTTCAGGATGAATGTTGTAGAAGGTGATAAAAAATATTTTTTTAAATAATTTATGTGAAAAATATCTAATATAATAATCAATAATATCTACAAATAGTATTCAGAAGATCAAAAATGAATGAAATCCATAGTATATTAGAATGGTTGGGTTCAAGAATAAAGCATTTTTTCCAAAACTAATTATGTTTCATTATAATTTAATAGAAATAAAAATTTGGTGAGTGAATTATATAATTTTGGTCACCCAAATTGTTCTAAAAATATTTCGTATCCAAAGACAAGTGGATATGGAGAAATGATAATTTCTTGTATTTGATAAAATGTTAATTCTGTGCCTTTATTGGCCATAAATTGACCTAGAGTATATATTGAAAATGTATTATAGTTGTGAATCTCATGGGAGTCAACAATGAATGATAAGAACATATCCAAAATATTGTATAATAATTAATTATATGGTTATTCCTATAGCTATTATCACCTTGGGAACACAGAAATAAATTGCCCGAAATTGATATGTAGTACATACTCTAATTGAATCTAAATAAGAAATGTAGTCGAATATCCAATTGAGATTTATTTTAAAAAAAAAATAGTTCTTATTAAAAATAGTATCATGAACTCATGGATTATGTTGATGAACCTATGTGTAGATAAGTGTATATCACAACTCAACAGGTAAACTCTTTCAAAGATAAAAACAAGAATAAGAAGGCTATCTAGGTAGATCATTCTCTATAAGAAACCCGAAATACAATAATTGTATCCTCGGTAGTGGGTGTATACTCCACATTATTGGATCAAAAAATATTAAAATTTATATCAAGATTCATGATGATGGAATGACCATATTTTTTAATGTTGGAGTATTAAAGATCAATTGAAGTGGAAAGACGTGGCAAGAAGGGGATGAATTAATAAATACTAATATTCATTATGCTGCTAGCCTTTAACGCAATCTACATATTGTGATTCAAATTTTTTACTATTTAATAGATATCATGTTCTATAAGAATAGTTATTATATAAAAAGAAAAATCAATGACCCTTAGTTTAAGGGATGGGGAACCAAAGAAAATCTATACCGATCATATTACATGGAAAATAATAGTTTCTTTCCTATGATGGTGAAATATAATATCCCTTTCAAAAACAACATAGGCATATAGATGAACATATTATAATAAATCAATCCAAAATAAATGTGATAAATAATATTCAAAATCAAAAAATAAATCAAGAGAGGATATTTTAATCATTAGTTAGAGGAAAAATAGTGATAAACATCTATCATCTACTAATGAAAATATCCTTAAATATTCCTTACATTAAGAAAATTTATGTATGAAGTACCATGATGATTACTAGAACATATTATGAGAAATAAATTGTTTTTTTTATTGATGAATATTATAGAAAATCTTGTATAATATTTCTTCTAGAAGAGATTGATGTGATTGAACATTACAATATATTTTAGAGAATATATGAAAATTAACATAGATTAAAAGTAATGGTTCTTTGGTCTCACAATGGGTTATGGTATACATCGCATGGAATAGAAAATTATATTTAGAATAATTTTATAAATAATTATTTATATTTAGTAAGAAAATTGCAATTAAACATTGTGAAAGTATGATGAAATTGAATGACGAAAACAATGGACATAACATATCTCATGGAAAGTAAAATATCTAGTTACTATTGAAAGATATATATTAAGGAATCTATATAAAAATTTAATTGTGATTTTCTAATCCTTATAAATAAGGTGACCCCATATAATATTTGGCATGGTACAAAAACAACATTGAATAACATTAGAGTGATTGGGAAAAAATAAAACATTCATAATTAAGAAGAAAACCATGAAAAATACAGAGATACAATAGATGAATAGAAATATATTTAAGATAATCCTATAATATTTAATCTTTTATGTGCCTCAAAAAGTTGTTGAATAATATTTTAGAATGTATTATTTTAAAAATTATTGAATGAAATACTAGGAACATGTTTGTAACTAATGATCTAAGTGAGGTTAGTGATATAAAATTAGAATTTGTATCTAATAAGATAATTCCTCACTCAACAACATGTGAAGATGATTAAAAGGATAAATTAAAAAAGACTAATGTGTTTAATGAATACAAAAAATGACACCACACTGGAGAATTTGAGTTAATGTCGATGATTTAAATATCCTTTGTCATAATACTACACCAATAAAATATCAAAGGGTGAGAACTATAGATCACACCACACTATTGTCTAAAATAGAATCGAATATATTTAAATAATTAATAAAGGGTGAGTCTTAGGTCAACTCCATAAATGTATAGCTAGAACAAATTACAAAAAATATTACTTGAGAGATCATGGATAGGCCAATGAATCAAAATATCATAAATATAATATGGGTGATCATAAATATAACACCCCAATATTTTGTGAAATAATTTTCTTCAAATGAATTTAATATTTTAAATATATTAAATTATAATAAAAAATTATTTTTTTATTACTTTCCACAAAAAATTAATCTTATTTTTCATGCAATATTTGGTTATCTTTTGTTACACATTAAACTAAGTTTTAACAATACCACGATATATTATTAATATTATTCAAAAGTTAATGTTATAGACTAGCCACTAAACATAGAGATATGAATATTAACAAATAATTTCAAGATAATAATTAAAATGGTTTTATATAAATAATACTTATTAACAAAAAGGTACTTTCCATTTAGAGAAGTATCTATAGATTTTAAAAATACTATTTTCTAAAAAAATATTTTTATTTATTTTTTAGAGCACTAATAACATAATTTTTTGGAAACTTTATAAAATTAATTTAAAAAATAAACATAATTTTTAAAATCACCTTATAAAAATTATTTTAGAGTGATTTATTTGGAAATTTTCTGAAATGATTAATTTTTTTGATGAATAGTGAAATTTACGTCTTTTTAATTGAAAACGTCTTATTGATTTAATTTATTTACAAATTTACATTATATTAAAATACATTATTAAATAAACATTAGTTAAAATTTAGATACATTAGTAAAATTTTGTTCCTTTTAATCACTTTAATATATAATTTTATTATAAAACCATTATAAACTTTTGACAATTGTTTCTTTAAAAACCATATTTCTCATCATGTTTAAAGGATTTATTTTAAATTAAAATTTTCTCTTATATTAATCAAATTTAGAAATATAGACTGTATATTTGGAATCTAATTATTTATATAATATAACAATTTTAAAAAAATGTTTTACCAAACTAAAGAGTAGAAAAATTAAAAAAACTGCGCGAGTTAAAAATGGGTTTACCGATGGGAGAGAGGGGTGGTTAAACTGAATTGATAAGTTCTAAAAATTACAAAACAAACTGACCAAAACTCATTTTGTAGCCATATTTTGATATTATATCCTATATTATTTATAATAGTCTTTTATTTGATCTAGTTGATATGAAAAATTCTTGGTGGAATTCATTATTTTAACAAATTTTAAGTGTGCCACTCACCTTACTAATAAAAGGTCACCCCTTATACTCTCTTCATCAAACATTAAAACCATTTTCTTTTAGAGAAATCATTCCCATATAATTTACCAAATTCCATCATATCATCCAAGAAGCATAATTTTGGAATAAAATCCAAACTAGTAAGGCTTTTGGGGTAATGATTAGGAGGATACCTAAAGAAGATGTAACATTTACCAACAAGTGTTTTTTTCCTTCAAATACTTTAATTATTATAATATAATAATGATATAATATCTTTATTATCTTACATGTAAATATATTTTTTATGTTATGGTAATGGGTTACAACAATCAACACTTCTATCAAATGGGTTAAAAAATCATCGTTCATGTGTATGAAGTACTACCCTCTTGCGAACAGAGGTCATTCATTTTTCAATTTCCAAATATCAATATTATAAATAATTGTGAATTTTTTGTATATTATATATATATATATATGTGTGTGTGTGTGATATTAATATGATTATGGGATTATTATATCACACATACATTTATTCTGTACATTTGTTTGGTAATATGAAAACATTGCTCTTGTGAATAGCGGACTACGACCTCATGAAGAAATATGATTCATTTTTCACTAATGCATCACATGGAAGGTCATATGGATAAATATCAGGGATATAAATGAAATATTTATTATATTAATACAATATTTATTTTTCTAAAAAGATGATTCATCATTTTTTTTCTTACCTTTTAACTAATGGAAAGATTATAACATCATTCGTGTATATGTGGACTACATCCTTCATGAAGTGATGTGACTATCTTTAAATAACCACTCCACATTGATGAAATGTATAAGTATATTTAATGAAATAATATATAAATTATTATATTATGATAATTATTTAAATATAATATATTACTTAACTATAGAAGGAAGTGAAATAGGGGATCTCTTGCAATGGAACCCTCCCCTGGTCAGCGCTGATGAACAAAGATGAGCCCCCCCCCCCCTGGAGGTTGGAGAGGGAGGATGGATTGGTTCTTCCACCTCTATCTCTGCAAAAACCATTTACCCTTTTTTCTAACCCAGGTTTTTTGCTTGATTTCCCAAATATTTCTATAAGACCAAAGTTTCTAGATCTTTTATTTATTGATCCTCAACTCTTGATCTCGATATCAGAGTTCTCTGGAGCTTTGTGTCTCCCGGATCTGAACCTTGAGGTTTGTTTCAAACATTGATGTCCCTCGATGGATGAATTTTATGGAATCATTTTTTGGTGATTGGGGATTCCAAGATCTCATGGTTGTGGGTCTTCTCGATAAATTCAATTTTATTATTCTCTTTTCCTCATAAGAAGATCTGATATATGATTGGTATGTGGATCCTTATAGATTAAATAGAGTAAATTTATTCATTTCTTCAATGGTCATATGATCTATGAATAAAATAGGATACATCATTCATTTTTACATGAGTATTTATCCCTCAGATACCCTTGCCTTTTAATAATCCAGCAATTATTCATAAGCTGGGAAATCTGGTGGGTCATTTTCATTATTCTGATAGTTGAAAATCCTTCATGATTCATCCAATCAATCCGCAGATTTGTGTTGATATGGATTTCACAAATCCATTGGTTGAGTGGATATGGATAATGGATGGGTAATATTTTAGGTGCAGGAAATCTATGGTTTTGAATTCATGTGTTAATTACTACTCTATATGATTTCGTTCTAGTCACTTGGACTCTAACTGTCACCATGGAATCAATAATGGGAGGCCCTCTGGTCAGTGGTAGAGTAACGCATCTGGTGAGGGGAAGATGTATTCTTTGGATGCCCTACTTGGAAACGTCTCTGGGATTGTAGAATTGGGTGAACCAATGTTGTAGAAACCTACAATAGTGTGAAATTATGATCTGAATGTCAGTGGAATGTTTGATAGGCTGAAATATGATCTTCACTTGATTATATTTTTAGGGGATTGTGTGAATCAAGATTCATTCATGGATGTAACTAGCATTCCAAGAGAGGCAGATGGTTCTACAGGTCCTTCCTATGGAAACGAGGTTGCAGATAATGCATATCCCAATCAACATGAGGTTGATAATATGATTAACTAGGTTGGGGATAGAAAAAATATTTTTGGTCAGTGGGGTACTATCAGGGAGGATGGTGTCCAGATTCAAGTTGATGATGTTGGTTATAAATAGAGTGAGTTACAATTTAATCCCATCAGTATAACAGTAGTGAGTGAGATATCCTATGATGGGAAGACCAATGGTGAAGATTCTCATTGTATTGTACTTTAGGATACTATTTCACAAACCTAATTCATGGTATGTGGATTTGTGAATCCAGCAGGTTTAGATATGCTTCTTCATTATCCAAGTAGGGAACATGCCACTGACTCACTAAAAATTAATTTTTGTGATGAGATTCATAAATTTACCATCCATTTTAAAGTCTCTAATAAGTGGGTGAATTCTACTAATAATGATGAGGAGAAAAAACCTCCTCAGACTCTAAGATTTATTAAGGTCTCATTTAATTATTTTTATGATCATAGTAAGAAAATGATGTTTGACACGACTCCCCTGATTAGAAGGCCAAGGAAAGATTACTCCAATATTCCATGTACTATTACTACCAGGTCTTTCTCAAAGATAAAGAATGATTCTGATCCCATGTGAGGGAGATCAAACAAGTATATTTCCCAAAATCAGCATACATGGGAACAACAAAGGCCTAGAGAGATGTATTTGGTGCTATTAAAGAAATAAAAAATCTCATAATTGGAACATGAATTGGTGGATACTGGTGCAGCTTCTGGTTATGGTCATGGGGATAATGTTGACACTTATGATATGGAGTTTTATTTGGGAATGGGATTGTGTGACTTTACCTCTATCTTGTAATTCTTTTCCATTAATTTTTTAATAAATTTGGTGGGGAAGGGGGGCAGGAATTCTTGGCCTCAAACCATATTTGATATATTACTTAACTCATTTCCCTAATGATCGATGCAAAATTGAAATGTTACTCATGCATAGATATGACATGCCATCCCAATGATCATAACCTACTCCATTTCTCCAAAACATATTTCATTTTTGGTATTAAAGTATAATTTATTTATAAATATGATAATAATTTCATATTTATTATTCTCAATATGACGTATTTATGAGTAATATTAGAGGACTGAAAGTATCAAATGAAAACATATATGAAAAAACAAAGTGGTTATTACCGGAAATGTGATTTTAGTAAAGAATTGGTAATAAATAGACAATAAATGGTCATAAGTAAATCATATATGGTAAAATATATATAGTTATGGTATTATAATATATGTATAATAAAATAATAATTGTTATACAAGAGGTTTGAGAATGTGTGAAAAAAGTCGAGACTTATGGTATGAGATTTGTAGAAACTTTTTATTTTTTAGGAGATATATGAAAATTCACATCTATTATATGGTTCATATACTGAAAATGGACATATTTTATGATAAATATAATCTAATTATGGGTTCTTACATATCCATTTGTTTATCTCTCTTGCACGGGGTTTACGGCTAAAAATATACCAAAGTGGAAAATGATTCTGTTCAAAATTTTCCTTCATTCTCATATATGTAATGTTATACACCCATAATCATTTATGATGTGTATATACTTCCACTTTTATGTGTTATATATAAAATATAATTATTCTCAAGGTATTTAATATTTAATTTAATTTTCTTTTTTCATTAGGATTATGATTCAATGTTAACAATGTTGTAAAAGTGTTATGTTACAATGTCATTGTTTATCAGGGTTGATTATGATTATGATTCCAATGAAGAAATATTATGATTTAACTCTCATGAAACTCACAATTTTTCATATACTCTTTTAATTTAATGATAATATATGTTTTCCCTTCATTCTACCCTCTTAATATACTCAATAATTCAAAAAATAAATAAATAAAAATCCTCTTTATTTATCGCATCATTTGAAAACCATTTTTATTCCAAACCAATGTTTTTTAACAAATGTTTTAAAAATTGTTTTTAATATTTTTAAAATGTTTTATTATCTACATGTTACACATGTTTTACTTTTAAGAAAAATTGAATCGAATATTTATGTCTTTTTAAAAATAATTCAAATTAATCCTTTACCGAAAAAGTGAAAAGAATCATTGTTTTTAACATGCATGGCCTGAATATCATTTCCCACTATCATGACTACTAACATATTTCAATATTCTGTTACATTTTTTCAATGTTATTTTTCAGATAATTTTCTTTCCTTTACATTTGGGAATTTTTTAGATTATAAATAAATTATTTTAAAGTAAAAATTGATTTTTAAAATGTTCTAAAATAATTTTTGTTATAGTGGAAAGAGTATTATCCTTAAAAAATGTTTTAAATTATTTATTATTATTAATATATATGCATTCTACTTGATTTTAAAGGAAATTGTTTTCTAAATTTTTTACATTTTTTATGTTTTAAAAATTTATTTTCAATGAAAATATAGTTTCTTTAGGAAATGTTCCATATGGACTTTCCAAGAATAATTTTCAATCAATTATTACATTATTGGATGTTAATTACGATTCACTGGGGATATAATCCAAGGGTATAATTCTTATTTTATTTCTAAATGGTTTATATTGACAATATTTTTAT
This sequence comes from Viscum album, assembly GCA_963277665.1. Taxonomy (NCBI): domain Eukaryota; kingdom Viridiplantae; phylum Streptophyta; class Magnoliopsida; order Santalales; family Viscaceae; genus Viscum; species Viscum album. The sequence goes on along the minus strand of OY728129.1, from coordinate 743,898,373 downwards.
GAATCTCATTTCTCTTACATGGTTTATACCATGATAAAATTATTATGGAACCATCTCATTTTCATGAGTTATGCTATGATTAAATAATGTAATGATTATGAAAACTATATCATTTTCATAGGCTATAATATAGTGAAATTTTTATGAAACCCATTTAATTTCAGGAGTTATGATATGATGAATGTTTTTTGATATTGTGTAATACATATATATGATTTACATACTATGAATGGTGGTACCTATATCTACATCCAATTCATTGGGTAATGACTAAAGTTATATGAGCTCAAAGGGTACATAGATTGTTATTCCAATCCCAAATAGGGAACACTGGTGGTTAGCACATGCCTGAAAAGGGGGAACATAAGAAGTTATACCAAGCTTGAAGGAGGTACTCAGGTTCCAAGCACAATCCTAACATGTTATGAATTTTTTTGGGCATAAATAACATAAGATTTTCTATTCATATTTTTATTCCATAATTCTATGTATTATCACAATGATATTATCTCATAGTTAATGTTCTTGGATTCCCTTATAATTCTTGTTTTATGAACATCCAATATTTATTTCGTGACTCAATATTATGATATTTGATAGGTAGGGTGTGTTTTCAAATGCTATTACCATGTTATCATACACATATTTTCATGTTGTGGTTATTAATCTCTCAAATTTAACCATGATGACCACATGAGATCACCCCTTCATTTGATTTCTTTTCCTTGTTTATGAATAAAGGATTTATGTTGGGAATGTCTGTAAAGTTTAATAAAGTGGAACATATTTATGGAAAATTTTGAATATGTTTCACCAAATTAGAATATTGTGTTCCTAGACACCAAAGTCACTAAACAATTATGGTCCATTTGTGTGTGACTATGTAATGTAATGAATATTCATTGAAAAAGATGTAATAACCCAAGATGATAAGTGTGGGTCACTTTAGATGGTATAAAAGGAAATATTTAGTCAAAAATTGGAGACTAGGATAATAAAAATATAGTGAGATCCCTATATATATGTCTATGGATATTTATAAGGTTGTATCTAAGTATAAGTATAAGGATGAATCAAAGTATAGGATAATTTCCAAGAATTTTGTTATTTGATATATAAATAAATTTCCATGAAATTATATCTATATCTGGATACTAAAAATTAATGTATATCTGGAATAGGGGTACTTGTGGATAATTGACATTGATCTTCACTTAAATCCATAAAAAATAATTCTTTATAACACCTACTCAACAATTATTGTAATGGAAAGTAAGGATCAAACCCAAGAGATGGAATGTTGTGTGCCCAAAATTAAAAAAAAAATCAATAATAAAATAGAATACTATGTGAAATGATGTTGATGAATTTGGTTTGGATAAATTTTGGAATAAAAAGAGAGGCAGGTCAAAGGATGAGAAATAATGATTAAAAAAAGTAATGATTTTATGGAATAAAGTAGTGGAAATCAGTTTGATGGTAGGATTGATTTCATAGGTGTTTATTATTTATTTAATTTTATTCTCTCCTAGGGTAGTACATTGTTGAACCAAGTAAATTAGCCTACTATCTCTCTCGAGTAGATAATATTTTGGTGAAAGGAACCTTCATCTTCTCAAATAAATACATATTTTACCACTCATTATAGAAACCTGATATCCCTCTCTCTCAAGTGGACAGTCTTTTGGTGAAAGAATCCTTCATATTCTAAAATAAATACTTATTTCACCACTAATTATATAAACCTAGTGTCCCTACCTTGAGTGGTATGCCCACTTATCAGTTGGAATTTTTGAAGTAAGTCATGAATGATAGAAACATCCTAAACAACTCTCACTATGTTCAGGTTGTTAATACCAAAAATAACATGACTGAAGATTCAATGGTGGACTCATAAAGTCCCCTACACCTAAGTGGGTTTAAAAAATTTCTTACCAATTCAAAATAATGGTAACCTAAAAGGGTCCCATCATTCTAAATTGGGTCCATCTAAATTAATCCCAATTTTTTAAAAATAAATTAAAATGTGAATTACCCATAATGGGTATATATCATAAAAAGCATTTCAGGAATAGTCTATGTGGTTCATATATTACATTTATTTATTTAGTCATATTAGACATGATTCCCAAGTTATATAGGTATTAGTATTCATAAGTAAAAAAACTAACTCCCATTTGACCAACATCCTTAAGAAATGGATTGAATTTATTAAATAAAAATAATTTCCTTAAGGTTTTAATTCATACAATTGATGAACATATTTATCATGGTTTGTTTATGTAAATTACCATTACCAATTTATAATGGTGATTTCCTATATATGATAATATTGTAATTCATGTAGTTGTAAGTAGTTTATTTACCATTATTTTTAGAATATAAAAAATCATTTAAAATTGTTTTATTATATGGGTTTACCACCACAAATTACCAAGTTCCATAAACATTATAAATCATTACTGGAAACCGTTTAATCATAACATTTAATTTTGTATCCCAGAAAAATAGTTTTTTGGCTTAAATTTTTCATTATCAATTAGTTAAGGTTCCACCATTATTCTATACAAGAAAAAAACATTTAGGTTGATACACACACTTTAATAAGAAATTATATATTTTAACTATAATAATACATGATATAAAACAACCATAATGAAAAGAATCATATAAATAGGAAGCCACTGAAGCATGATATATAATAAAACATGATAAATATTCACCTAAATTGGTTATAATGGTATACATGCTTCTAAATCACACAAGGAACATCCATCATGTATTAATAAGCAAAGAAATTCAACCTACATTGAATTGTATATTCATTGAATGTGAATCTCTATGTACCTATAATGATTCATGTGACAATAATTCCTCTCCATTCTAGGAAATTGGTATAATACTATAAATTCCATTAATATGTAAGTAGTGGAATACAAATCAATCACTTGATGTGAAATAATATTTGACTGTAATAATGAAGAACATAACCAATAGTCCCATCCCTGGATACATGGTCTTTTCCTTGTGCTTGGGTTGATGACTCCCAGACACAACAATTTGACAAGTTCCAAGAAATTACATGTATCTTGTCTACCAGAAACAAATAGTAAGAAAAAGGAAAAAAAGTTCTAATATAAATTTAATTTTACTAGTCTAGTTGACTCTTCAAATAGTATTTGTACCGGTCACTACATGTCTGCAAGCATGTCACCCCATACATCAGTGGTTGTCAAGTGGATTCAAGGGTCCAATTGTGTTATGTTGGGGATACTATGCCCTAATAATAATTATATAATATGATATAAGAGATAATAGACAATGTAATCAATATAAATAAATGTGTAGTGGAAGATAATAATAATAATAATAAATAATCAATAATAAATGTATTAATAACCATGCAAGAACATGATAGAATTTACTCAGAAATAAACATATTATTTATAATAAACAAATAATAAAAAATGTAATGATCAAATGCCAAAAAGGTTATCTTCACGAGAATCTTAAGGTGTATCTCAATTATTTGCTCCTATTATCCCATGTACAATAGTAACAACATAAGTATAATCCATGATCTTAAACCTTCTATCTGAAGCTCTATCAGGGTACCAAACAGAAGCCCTAATAGGGTTGGACATTAACTCAGTAGATCACCCATAACAGTGTATAATTATATCTAGTACATGAATAACAAATATAATAGTGTGCATGTATAATAATAATGTAGTGAATAAATAAATATAATCAAGTAAGACTAGAGTTCCTCATGGACACCCGGTCGACAATACTAGCTTTAAGATATAAGGGAATATATATTATGATGTGTCACCACATATATATATTTATATTTATATAAATATCTATATAAGTATATAGATATGTATGAATATATATTCACTATTTATGTTGTAACCTATATAGACATATATATAGATATGTATTGTCGTCTAGGACTTGAGGCATAATTAATGTAATTTCCCCACCCCAGAAGCTCATAGCCGGTGAATTACATTATTAAATTGGCATGTTTATAAGGAATCAAATCCCAAATGATTGTTTAGTTTTGTAGCATTAGAAAGCCATATTACATAAATGATACCCATAAAACATTTAGAAATAGAAAATACAAACATTGTACACAATATATTGAAATAATTTGGATTCTTTATTTCTTATTCAATGACTTATTCTTTATAACATGGGGAAAGTAAACATAATAAGGGTGATCTCAAATGCACTATATGTGTATGTAAAGCAGAATCAATTAAAAATCAATAGAAAAAATTAACATGGAAAGGTAAATAACTCATAACCCATGCTGTTCGAATAACTAGATAAGGAAATATCAATACTGAAGGTTGAGGAACTAGAACTCATGTAATCTTAATCAATAAACTAATAATGAAATTCATCCAGAGATATGTTAATGATAAATTTCATGTATGTGTTGTAATGGAATCTAATTGAGGGTAATGCTTATTTATTGGACACCATGTTTTCCAGGTACATGGAACCAATGCCATCAAGACCTTTCACAATAATTTTTATATATTAGTTAAAAAGTCATCTATTTTTCCAACTATTTCATCTCATGATACTATCAATGCATCGAGGGGATATCTATAATTGGGCCTCACTCATGTCATAACAGTCCAATGTATTCCTCATATTCAAGAATAATTTCCCTTATAAAAATATATGCATTGAATTACATATACAGATTTATCAATAATTTCATAGTGGGTGCTATGTTACAAAAAGTTTTTTTAACATTAATTAATGGAATACCATTGAATGATCATAAATATAATATTGAGGGAAATGACACTTAAAACATTCCAATGTGTCTCATACAACATTAAAACATTTAAATCATAAACTCCATAGATAAATAATATTAAATTGAACATATACTATAATTATGGTAATTTGATTCATGATATAACATGTTAATGATCAGTAAATACAAAAAGTAAGAGTTAATTAGTGAATAATAACAAATAAGTCTCAATGGAATGTAAATTGAGATGAAATCCCTTACTTTAGCTATCCTTTTTGGTTATATGGTTTTTTGATTTTTTATAGAGGTTTAAAATATGTTAATAACTTATAATAATAACATACTCATGTTTATAATATAATCAATAATATTCTTATAAAATATTATTTCTCGTTTGTTAATAATCATTCATTATTTTAACTATTTCATGTTTTATTTTCTTAGTTTACTCAGTATGTATTGACTTGTTATTTGATTATATGATTAATTAGATCATGATTTCATCATCTAAAATATGTAAAAAATTAAATAATTATCATATATATTCAATATATATGTATTCCTATTAGTCCATAATATTTTGAGATTATAAATGAAGTGAACCATTAATGGAGATGGTAAGTCATACATATGCATGGACGCTACATTCATTTCACTATTATATTAAAAGAATGAAAACTAAAAGATAAATAAGAATATTATAATTTTTGAACAACATAAATGTTATATATGTAACATAGTTTTATTAAAAGCATCCTTTATATGTTCCATTCATGGAATGAACAATTCATATTGCTTTGAGGCGGCGGTAGTCCAGACTTCCTCAAAAGAAATTATCATATTTATAAAAGATATAAAGTATAATGTTATGTTCCAAATAAAATTTATAGAACGATAAATACATCATAAGTATAATATATAACATATATAAACATATTTTATATCATAACTTCCACCTTGATAGGTGTTAAAGGAAAAATGATCAATCATCATTTTTTGAGGCAGTGGTTCTCCATACACATAAACATTATGTTTGTTTCCCATTAGATGGAGGTGTGTGTAAGTTTATGTAGAAACATTTAAATAAAAAATTTCTAGTATATTGAGGAAAATTATATTATTATATTATAATGGAATAAATATATTTTACGGTGTGTGAATTTTAAATGAAACTTGAGCACTTGAGAGAAAACTTTACCTCTTAATAGGGTAACATCTCTTAGTTTTTACCAAAAGGCTTCCTTGGAATGATTTATGCCTAGAGGTATGATTAAAGTTATAGGATAAAAATTTTAGGAAGATATATTGGTAGATCTTGTATGTACTAGCATGGTTTGAGAGGTGTGAGGATTAGGGAGTGGAACTGGCCTTTTATAAGGGAGGAAAAAGACTCATATGGTATTTTTTAAAAGAAGTTAGGTGTAACCACGTTTTTACCTAAAAAATTATTCAAAAAAACTAAAATATACATTATAATGTTTGTGGATGAATTATTTTCAGAAAATGTTTTTTGGATTAGTGTCTAGGTAATTTGGGCCCTAAAATTAAACTTTGAACCCTTTATTAACCTTAATTTCACCTTAATATTTGTAAATAATTTTAATTACATTCATAAATATTTATAGTAATTTTTTTGTATTATTATAAATTATAAATTATTATAATTCCAAATATGGAATCCATTTTTTCATATTCCAGTCACATAAGTGGGAAAAATTAATTTAAAATTCATCTCGTAGGTGGGACGATAATGCAGGTTTTTAAAGTAAAAACGTCCAAAAGTTTGATATGTTTTTATTATAAATTCAAAATTTAAAATGATTCAAATGAACTAAATTGGATTAATTAATAAAAATATGATCTAATTTAACTTTAAAATCTATCTAAAGCAAGATCTATCATTATAATAAAATTTGATGAAAAATCAGTTTTAAACTAAAATGTATTATTTCTCGGTATTCATAAAAAAATTATTTTTAATAGAAAAATACAAAAAAAATTAACCTAAGTTAATATTTATATTTATATTAAAAATAATATTTCTATTTTTACATATTAAATTTATAAAGTGTCATAAATTGGTTTTAAAATGGGTCCTCGGTTAAAAGGCGGTAAAAATGCTTTAATACAAATATAGTATTTTATGCAAAAAAGGGTTTTTTATCTTAAGCCTATAAAATATATTGGATGAATATAAAAATACTTGATTGGATATAATATATAAATATACATATATAATTAATACCACTCACTAATTTTTACTATTTTAATTTCTTAGGGTATCTTTGTGAGAATAAAAATAATAATATATTTATTTATATTCAATCGGTTCTAATATACATTTCTAATTAATTTGTAACCTATAAATTCATTTTATATTTTTGTAACCCATATATTTTCATAAGATATATAATAATATTCATAAATACTAATTTAATGGTCCTATTATGTCTTATAATATTAAATAATAATATTTTTAAAATATATTATTGTTTGGTTGAAACTCGGTCTTGTGTGTAATGTAAGATTTCGAAGAAAGTATCTCTTTGGGGTAACACATATTATCTTGGTGATTCATGAATTTCCAAATATATAATATATCAAATCTATTTAACATTATAAATATATTTTAAAATATTAGGGTATTATATCCCCAAACTCGTTTCGTGTCGCATGTCACACACACTACCAAATATAAGGTTCTTACTTTAGATTTCGGGGGTGTTATTGTCTCCCTACCTTAAATAAACTATTTCTTCGCAATTTAAAAATGATCTTGGTGATATAGGTATTGAAAATAAACTATTTTTTAATGTCCACATCATAAAAAAGGGTTAATACCATATATTCTTAATAAGAGAGAATATAAATTACAATAGTCCCATAACTAGGTTCCCTATTAGGAGAACATAAGTAGGAAGTGAAAACATGGATACATAAGAATAAAATACAACAATCATGTTCTGAAAAATATTTCTAGACAATATTTTCAGAATAATGTTGTTGACCACAAAACCATAAATCATATGTATGAATGAATGTCATTGATTTCATAAAAATTGATGGTAATATGGCTTTTTTTTCAAGACACTTTTTCCCAATACTGGAATAATTCAATAAATCTATAAGAATATAATTAAATATATTCTTATAAAATTACTATATTATCCTTTGGTTTTTCCTTTAACTATTTATACATTTCTTCTTATACAGAAGTGAAATACAACAATCTATAAAACCTTTTCCAAATATCCACTTAAACAATTTCATAAGTTGTTAACTTTTCCAAAATATTATGATCCAATACAATAGATATAATTTCAATGAATTTCAAAAATGAAATTATCATTAGCCTTTAGTCATGATGAATCGTATTCAAATTTTCCCACTTCAAATTTGTGAATGACATCATCACGTATGCTCTTGAAATATGTTAATAACTCAAATCACCATAAAAATTTATTGTAAACATAGGGTCTTCCTTATTTTTAATGTAAGATACATGGTATTAGATATATTACTTAAATCAAAAATTTATTTAAATTCCATAAATTTTAGAAAATAATACTAGTCGATAATTAATGAATCAGTTCCAATGTAGTTAGTACTTGTCCAAATTAATCATTTCTTCATCATTATCTCAAAATCATAAAATTATTAAGGGTTTTCATTCCCTAAATCATGTTTTTTCAAAAAAGTTTTAATTTATATAGAATAACATTTATTGGAATCATTCAACATATGATCTCAAATCCTTAATGAAAAAGTAATATAGTATAATCCCTACATATTTCATAAATCATATGATGACAACATCATAAACAAAAAAGTTTTACAATAACTTTTTTAGATAAAAATATAGAAGTACATTAATCATTCTATTTTAGTTATGTCAATAACATATGCTTGACCTTGATCCCTCGGCTTATTCAGATGTATATTATCTTGAAATTTGGGGAATTCATTTATGTTTTAACCCATCTCCTTCTAGTTTTAAGCCTAAATAATAGCCTTTTTTCTTCACTTTTCATTATTTTTCCTCGTGACCCTTTTCTCCGAACTAATCACAAACTACCATTACTTTAAATAATTTCCAAAGGTGATTCTTTCCATTGTTATCACAAAATGGAAATTTATCAAATTTATTCTTCTTATTTGATTTTTTCCTTTTTTCTGCTTAGAAGACCTCTTATTCTATTGGTTTCCTTTGAATTTATTGAATTTTTAGGATTCTTTATCCATCTTGATGGCGTATAAAACTATTTCTTCATATGATGAAAAATTATTAGAAACCAATACCCTTCAAGGATTTGTATAAAAACCTTCAAATAAGTGGTTAGTATTTCACTCCATGTTGCATAAATAATCTATATCATACCAATATATCCTTGAAAATGTAACTTTACAATATGAAACACTATGTACTTTCTTTTTTGTTAAGACAATTAACTTTATCTTCATGTAATTTTACTAATCACAATTGAATTATTTATCGATAATTGTATCATTTAATGATCTCCATTCATTGAGTTATATTTTTTCCTCCTCAATAGTATTCTGGATCAACAACCACCACTAATTAGCATCACCTTGGAGACAAAACACTACAATTGTAACATTTTCCTTTTAACCAAATACTTATTCCATGAATATAATCTCTAAAGACGTAATCCATTGCTTGACTGCCATTGGATCAGTAGTCCCACCAAATTGTGGGGACCTCTATTGCATAATGTGATCCAAAATCAGATAATCTAAATATAAAATAGGTTTCTCCATCCAGGAAAGGTTACATGTCATAATTTGATTAAAATTCCCTAATATTTCAACAAAATTGTCACTACAAATAGTAGTTGAATTAGTTTCCTTAGAAGTTAAATCTCTACATTTTCTGTGAGTATTGATATCAGTATTCCTTGTACGTTCCATTTCAAAATAATGGAATATACATTATTATATAATAAAAATATTAACATTGTATAACTCTAAATATTTTGAAATAAAAATTAATAAAATTTTTTATATCTAATATCTTAATCATAAACATGGATTATTTGAAGATATCTAAAATTCTAAACCCTTCATTATGGTAGGTAGAGAAAATGAGAACTATTCTATGTGTATCCCCTAATTATTTCAAACCAGGTGCATAGTAAGGCCCGCTATAGTGTTCCATGTTACCCCAGGTCAAGACCAAAACACCTTGTCAGATTTATTACTCCTAGGTACATCTGTGACAGAACCACCTCTACTTTTACTATCTAAACATGGATGTATTTCTAGGAAGACCCAAATAGTATATTCTTTAACAAAATTATAGGATGTTATTCTATATATATCCTCCATTTCTACCTTATTGTTGTGTTCTATAACATATTTTTTCCTAAATCGAGTACTCAAGGTTTCTAGTGAACTTCCATTGATACCAAATATAACGCCCCGACCCCAGAATCCCAGAGCTGGTGCATTACTTTATTACATTGGAATGTTTACAAGGAAACAAATATATAAGGGCCTTTCATCTTAGCTGTCTTGGAAATCTAGATTACATACATTATAGAAATAATACATTTAGAAATAGAAAATACAAACATGATACAAAATAAATTGAAATAAACTACATCAATGAGTGATTGATCAAATATTTATTCTTCATAACCTGTAGAAGGAAACATAATAAGGGTGAGCTCAAATTATTAGTAAGGGATTGTAAAGGGGAAGAAATAATGAATCAATAGGAATAAATAAGAATGGAAAAGTAAATAAATAATAACACAAGCTGTTGAAATAACTAGACAACGAATTATCAATTTAGCAAGGTAAGAAACTGAAACTAATTCCATAAAAATCAATAAATTGAGAATGAAATTAATAAATAGATATGTTGATGAAAAACATCATGGATGGATAATAACTAAATCTAAATGAGGTAAGTACATAATTATTGGATGCCATGTTTTCTAGATACATAGAACTAGTACCGTCATGACCTATCACTAGATAGTTTAACTATCTAGTAAAAACCATCTATTTAGCCAATTATTTCGCCTCATGGGACTTCTAATGCATGAAGGGTCTATCTATAACTGGCCTTGCCTATGTCGTACTAGTCTAAATCTTTCCTCATATTCATGAACAATGCTCTATATCAAAATATCTACATTTCATAAAAGTTATGAATTTCTGAATAATTTCCTAGTGGATTCTAAGTAACAAAAAGTGTTGTGTACATTAATGAATCTAAATAACATTTAAATATCATAAAAATAATCTTCAGGGAAATTACATTTCAAACATTCTAATGTGTCATATACTACATTAAAACATTTAAATCATAAATCCCATTAATGAATAATATTAAATGAAATTTAGAATATCATGAGATTAATTAGATTCATGATATAACATGTTAATTTTTAATAAATAAACCAAATAAAATTTAATTGGTTCATAATAACAAATAAGACTTTATAGAATGTAAATTTAGGCAAAATATATTACCTCAACCTTATTTTTTGGTTGTGTGGTACTTATCCTCTAGTATTGTGGTTGGAAATATGGTAATAAGTTATACTATAACCATACTAATGTTTTTAATTTCATCTATAATATTCATATAATATCTTGTTACTCGTTTGTTAACAATCTTTCATTATTTTCACTATTTTAGGTGTTATTTTCCTAGTTTAATCAAGCATGATTTGATTTATTATTTGATTATCCTATTTACTAGTTCTGGATTTAATCATCTCTCATATGTAAGCCATGAATTAACTATCATATATATATTAAATATATATTTATTTATATTAGTCCATAATATTTGGAGATTAGAAATGATGTGCACCGTTCATGGAGATGGTAGGCCGTACATATGCATTAACGCTACTTTCATATCCTTATTTTATTAGAATAATTAAAATTAAATGATAAATATGTATATTATAATTATAGTATAATATCTATGTTATATATGTTACATAGTTTTATCAAAACAATTCTTTATATGTTTAATGTATGGAATGAACGATTCATATTGCTTTGAGGGGGCGGTAGTCAACACTTTCTCAAATGAAATTATCATATTTACGCAAGATGGAAAGCATAAAGGTATATTCTAAATAAAAATTACATAAGAATAAATACATCATAAATATAATATACAACATATATAAATAGTGTTTCCATTATATTTTCCATCGTGATAGGTGGTAAAGGAAAAAAATGAACAATCATCGTTTCATGAGGCAGTAGTTCATCGTACACAAAAATAGTATGTTTGTTACCCATTAGATGGTGGTGTTTGTTTTTTTAGGTTGAAAATTTTATATAAAAAATCCTTGTATATTTAGGATAATTTTTTTGTTATATAGGAATGTAATAATGATATTTTAGGGGATGTATAATTGAAATAAACTAAATACATTGAGAGAAGATACAAACTTATAATTGGGTAACTTCTATTAGATTGTAGAAAAAGGTTCTCTTTGAAGTATCTCAACCCCAATTTAGGATTCATGTTCTAGGGGAAGAATTTTGGGAATATATATGAGCAGATCTTTTCCAAACATAAGTGTCTTAAGAGGTTTGAGGAATGGGGAGAGGTGGTGGCCTTTTATAATGGAGGAAAAGGATTCACCTGGTATTTTTGAAAAGAAGATAGGTATAACCATGTTTTTACAAAAAAAAATGTATTCAGAATCCAAAATATATAATAATGGAAGGTTAATGTTTGAATTATGTCTAGTTAATGGGTTTTGTACAAGTTGATATGTCATTTGGGCCCTTAAATTAAATGTTTAGTCCTTTATTAAGCTTAATTTTACCTTAATAATTGTAATTAATTTTATTTACATTAACTAATATTATTGGGAATTTTTTTTGGTATTATTAGACATTTTAAATTATTATGATTCAAAATATGGAATCCATTTTTTCAAATTCTAGTTACATAAGTGTAAAAAATAAATTTAAAATTCTTCCTCCAGGAAGGACAATAATACATGGGTTTAATATAAAACATCTAAAAGATCGATATGTTTCTATAGTAAATTTGAAATTTAAATTGATCCCAATTTCCAAAATTGTATTAATTGGAAGAAATATGATTTAATTAAACATCAAAACCAATATAATACATAATATATCCTTATAATTAAATATTTTTAAAAAAACATTTTTGCACTAGAAATCGGTATTTTTTAATATTCATAAAAATGAATCTTCACAGAAAAATACCAAAAAATAACCATAAGAAAATTTTTATGTTTATATTCCAAAAGAGATGTTTATTTTTAAATATTATATTTATATAATTGTCAAAAATTATATTTGAAAGGTATTTTCTATTAAATGGTGGTAAAAATACCATAATAAAAATATAGTATTTTATGAATAATGTTTTGTTTGTTTTAATCTTAAGAATATAAAATCAATTCGATAAGTATCAAAAATATTTGATTGGATATAATATATATATATATATATCAAAATAATATCACTCACTAATAGTAATTAATTTAATTTCTTATGGTGAAACAGCTTTTTGGGCCTAAAAATAATAATATTTTCCATTATATTATATCAGTTATTATATTCATTTCTAATTAATATGTAACCTATGAATTCATTTTATACTTGAGTAAAACATATGCTTTAACAATATTGATAATTATATACATAAACACTAATTTAATGGCCATGTTACGTCTTATTATAGCAAATAATAATATTTTAATAAAATTTTATTGTTTGGTTATAACTCGGAGTTTCATGTAATGTAAGATTTCGAAGAAAGCCTCTCTTCTAAGTAACACACACTAACTCGGTGTTGCATGAATTAAAAAATATAGAATATATCATATCTATTTAAAATATTAGATATATGTAACCATATTAGGTTATTAAATCCCCTTATATTATTGGTGTCGTGTTTCATGAACTCTTTCAAATATAAGCTTTGTACTTTAGAATTTCACCTGTTACAACTAAGGTGACCACAAATATAAAAAATAGTATCATATAGTAGCAAGGTAATCTATTCCTGAGTGTCATCAGAAAAGAGGTAAACCATTTCTAGTTATCATAAATAATAAGGGACATCATGCCTGAGTATTATAAATCCTAATGGACATGATTCTAGAGTATCACGTTTAAATAGGTGTTGTCATACCCGAGTATCACAATTAGGGACACCATTCCCATTTATCATAAATCATAATAGATTATATGACTCAGTATCAAATTTCAATAGAGAAAACCACATTAGGGTATCAAATCCAAATATGGGTCTCCAAGACTTAGTATCATATATAAATAGGGGACACCATGCCCAAGTATCATAATAAGTGATGTTGTGCACAAATATCATAATAAAGGATTCCATGCCTGAGTATCACATATAAATAAGGGATTCCATGCCCAATTATCACACCTAAATATGAGAGTCCTTGATCAAGTATCACTATAAGGTATTCCATGAATATATATCACAATATTGGACGCAATACCTAAGTATCATGGATAATAATATAAAATAGGAATGCCTGTTTAATAATTTGGTATAAGACTTGAGATATATTCATCCCAAGATATGAATTATCATAATAAATTAATTCCATTTATTCATAATTAATAAATAAGGATATATATATATATATATATAAACATGATACATTAGAATTTATTAATTAATCCTTACGAAGTCTATTCCCATAAGAATTCCATATCACAACTCAAGTGTCCAATTTGGAGGATCCTATTTATGAGTAATTAAGAATGTAATGAGAAGGTCTATTACATTTATCATTTCTACTATCACCCTTAGGTTTAACATTTTTAACAATAGAAAACATTATGTATTATCATATACCAAGTGAACAACCATTTGTAATGAAAACAATTCATTTATCATTAATTCATCCAACCTCAATCTAGGGAAAATTAAAAAAATGGATAATAATGGAAATTTATTGAAAACAACCAACTGGGTTGACCAAGTTGAGTTTATAAACATCTAAACATAAAAAAAAAGTCTAATAATGTTTCTATGTAGTAGTTTAGACAATAAATTTTGGTCATTTCACATTCTATATTCAATGCAAGGAGAAGCCAAAACATGACCAATAGTTTATTTTATAAAATAATGAAACATTAAGGGAAAATATATTGACAAAAAAAACTCATTATTTTGATTCTTTAATAATAAAATATTTATATTTTATTCTATTAGTAATGAGAGAAATTAAAATAATAAATAAACTCCATGAAAATAAGGAATATAATCTTTTGTTGACATAGAATTAAATAAGGTAAGATAAAAAATATGGATGGTAATAAGATTATTGTCCTTACGTATACAATTATATCTCATAAAATAGTGGTTTGTTATGAGTCTTAATGAAGGATACCCTGACAAGGTAAGTAGGCGAGAACATGAGAGATAATTATGGAGAAATGGGGAAGGAAAAGGGCAACACCCCTTTATGGTCGGAGTGGGAAAAATTAATTTAGATCATTTTAACGAGCGTCATGATTTGGAATCATAGTTTGGATAACCATGCAACAACCGTACAATGATACTATCCACAAGGACATCCCCCTTGCTCAATTGGGAACACAATTGGACAAACCATGTATAACGCATGTGTCCACCTCTTCATTTTATTTCATAACTCTCACATGTATTTTTGAACCATCGTAATTTTTTTATCAAACCATTCTTCTATATTTAGTGGACTCACAATTGATTTTCAGGGTTTGACCTAAATGTGTGATAACATTTTTCTACCTAATGCCATTCCAAAATAGGTCTTTCAAAGCCTGAAACCCATGAAACTCAACTAAACACCTAAGAAACTTCTTAGGAAAAAAATGTAAACAACATAATTTTAATCATTCTAACTCTCAAATTTATAGCTTGAATATAAATTTAATATTTTTTCTATCTACCAAGGGAAAACTTCAAACTCCCATAAAATTTACATATAGTTTAAAACATTGGATCTTAGGGACAGTAGAACTGAATAGTTAGTTCATTGTTAGCTAAAACATGAATCCAAATCATGTGTCCACCTCTAAATTTTATTATAGTCATGTCATATGAATATGTTCCCCATTGTTCACTATTTATAAAACTATGCTACTCTATTTATGGGTCACATGGTTGAGGGGAATGGTTATAACTAATCATCCACAAACCATGCACCACCTGATTCCTTTCAAATAACATGGATTTCAAATTCAAATACCATAAAAACTCAATCAAACACCCAAGAAACTTATCAAGAAATAATCCATTTAAAAAATCATTACATTCAACAATTTAAACTCTTAGATTTATACTCTTAATCTCAATCTATCATCCATCCCACAAAAAAAATAAATTTCAAACTTCCTTAGAATTTCCATCTAGTACAAAACACTATATCTTATTTAGTTAGATGGGAATATTTTTTTCATTAATGATATGGAGGAATTATCATTATAGATAATTTTTTTTATATACTAATCATAAAATTTTTAAGTATATATTCTGTCTAAAATAACTGAATATACAACAAATAGGATGGTAACAGTTGATTAATGATTATTAATTCCCAATAAATTACCAACATGGGAAAATGTGCCTAATTATTTGATTCAAAATGATCATTCTGTATTACAAATTTTGAGGATAAAAAGTGATCTAATATTTTATGATTTTCAAATTATGGATATAAAACTATTGATGGAATGAGGAAAATATAATATTTATTAAATCAGTGATAAACCATTTATCTTGGTAATTATTGAAGAGGAAAAACAGGAAGATGTGTAACTATAAAAGAAGGTGAGAAATGTTCTTGAGTTAAAACAAGATGGTGATAGAATGATATGGTTTAGAAATAATTCTTATGTCCCATAAATAATATACTATAATAATGTGATATTGGTTGAAGCATATAGTTCATCATTATATATTCATCCTAGAAGTTTAAATATATATAAAGATATAAAAAAGTATATATGGTCTATAACATGAAGATAGATATTGAAAAGTATGTATAATGGTGTTTTGTATGTCAGAAGGTTAATACTGAGAGATATAAGTCCATTGGAATGCCACAATAATTACCTATATATGAATTGAAATGGGAAAACATAAATATAGATTATATCCTTAGAATCCCAAAATATGTAAGTTCCATAATACAGTTTGGGTTATATTAAATATATATAATAATTTAGCACAATTAATTGATATCAAGTAAGATTTATCTCTTGATCATATTTCTAGAATATATATCAATGAATTGGTAAGGTTATATAGAGTTCCACATTTTATTTCATCTATCCTAGATCTAAGGATTATCTCAACGTTCAAGATAAGTCTTAATTATTCCTTAGACTCAACATTGAGATTTAGTAATTCTTATCTTTCTTTATTAGATGGTCAATGTAAGAGAATAATTAAAAAAATTGGATATATTGAGGTCATGTTCTATGGATTTTAATGGTGATTGCAGTGAAAACCTTCCAATGGATGATTTTTTAACAATAATAGATTTCCCTCGAGAATTCAGATGGATACTTATGAATCCCTCTTTAAAAGGAGTTTAAAATCTAATGTGTTGGGATAGTGATTGAGAATGAAAGATATTGGTACTGAATCTAGATTTTGAAGTTCTATAGAAAGTTAGATCCATTAAGAAACACATTATAGAATCTCATAGATGATAGAAATGTTTTGTTCACAGTTATAGACAAAATCTAGAATTTCATATTGATAAAAAGGAATTCGTGTGAATTTATCTATGTAATAAGATTATGATAATCAAATAGAATGGAATTTCTATCCTTATATAAATTGGTATCCTTGAGATTCATAAGGGGATAAGTATTATATCTTATTATTTGGTGATTCAACCAAACCTCTATCAAGATCATAATGTGTTACCTTTTTCTTTCCTAAAGAACTACATATTGGATCCTTCATGTGTAAAAAAATTATAGTTTTTAACACTAGATCATATTCTTATACAGGTATTACAACCATTAAAAACATTAAATATTAGAGAAAATGTGATATGGAACAAGAATAATAACATTGTTAATGTTATCTAGAGGAATCAAACATTAAAGAAGCTACATGGGTACCAGAGGATGTGATGAAATAGAGACATCTTCAATTATTTTGTATATGAGTGATGGAATTTCAAGGGTGAAATTAAATTTAATGGGTCTATAATGTAACAAAATAAGAATTTATGAAAAGTTTATTTATAAATTTAATTTATTTTATAGCTCTCGATACACACAACCCGAAGTGTAAATGAGTCATAATATAGTATATCGTTATAAATAAGCCTTAAAATTAACTATATGAATATGAATAACCAAATTTTAAAAATAATTATAATGGTTTTAGATAATGAAAATATATTGATAAATAAGTACTCATTTTTTAGAAAAGTTTTTATATGCTTCGAAAAAACATTTTCCTCAAAAACGTTTTTTAATAGAAAGTTTTTAAAAATAATATAATTAATTTTTACCAAATTTATAAAATTTATTGAAAAATTTTACTTCCTTTTTAAAATAAAAAATTTCAAAATAAACATAGAGTTATTGTTTTAAATTTTTTTAAATGTGTTAGTTTTTTGATATATAGTGAAAATAATTGATTGTTGAAAACTATATTTTCATTTGAAAGTTTAACAAAGAAAAATTTGGTTTTAAAATTGGTTTAAATATAAAATTTGTTAATTTATTATATTAAAAATCCAATTATGGTAATTTTAATTTTTAATTATGAAAGATTTATAAATGCATTGTATACTTAAGAAAACATTTTAATTTAAATAAAACTTTTCTCACCTTTGTTGAGTTCATTTTAAATTAATTTCTACCACTTCTATAGACTGGATTTTGTACAATTAATTACATATTTGGAGTTATCATGGAAATATTTTATAATTAAGAAACTTTCAATTTTATCCATAATAAATAGTAAAAACATCAAAAATATGTCACTGTAGTTAAGGTTAAAATGGGTTTACCAGGGGGTTAAACCAAGAGATAATGGAAAATTTGAAACTTTTACAAGTATAAATCATATTTTTTTACAATATATGAACCTAATTATATAGAAACTTCAAATATATGTCTTTTTTCAGACATTTTTCTTAATAATTACAATATTATATTTTAATCACTTAATAAATTCCAAGTGTATTATCTGCCCGACTTAGAAAAGGACTCCCTTACTTTATCCTTTTTGTAGAACTTTTAAAATTACACCACAACCAAAAAAAAGAAAAAATTATTATTAAATACCCTAACCATTATGGTAAGGTGATGGTGTCCTTAAAATACTATTCTAAAGGACCTTATGAATGGATCTAATAGTGTCCAACTAACGTAGAGGTAATCGTTTACCCAACCACTTTTAATTTATTTCTTCACAAAACTAATCCAAATATATGGTATTCATAAAAAAAATATAAAATTAAGTATCTTAAATATATTTATATTTCATTATTATTTAAAACCACCAATATCTTCCCTCTCTTCAATTATATGGGAAGTAAAAGTGTCAATTGTTCATACATGTGGATTACCACCTTCACATAGCAATATAATTAAATTTTCATTACAATTTTTCATAGATGGTTTTAATGTATATACATGATATTTATGAAGATATTATAAATCTAGAATTATAATATCATATCTACATTCTTATAGTACAATCCATTTAGAAATGATAACTTTTCTCGTGCGTCTGTGCGGACAACAATGCCCACGAAGCGATGCGATTTATTTTTTATTTACAATTTATGTGGATGATAATAAGGATATATTTAATTAATTTATATATATATATATAATAATGATCATTTATATGTAAATTTTTATTTACCTTTTTTTATTTCATCCCTCAAAAAGTGAAAACAATATACATTTTTATAGATGAAATACAATCTCTATTAATAGTGTAATTCATATATCTATCTCTATATTTTTAAGATAACTCTACATATCTATATATGTTATATATATATGATATTTATATCAATATTAAAAATCTAGAGTTGTTGGAAGCATGGTCAAGTACAGGGACTATATCTTTTGAACAAATATTCTCATGAAAAATGAAACATTTAACACTATAGAATGATGGTTTTAATAAGCAATTACAAATAAATAGATGTTAAAATGTTATAAATAGAAAATATATGATATTATATATATGAAATTGTTTTTTTATATTTTTATAATAAATTTAAATTTATTATACAAGATTTTTGATAACTTTAAAATCAAGTCTAACTTGAAGTAAGGGTTTTGTGTTACAATATCATTATTTATCAAGATTGTTTATGATTATGTTTTCAATGATGATATTTCATGATATTAATCCCAATAATTTGATTAATTTTAACTTTCCTTTCATTACATGCTTAAGAGAATTAAGTAATATTTTTAATGGAAACTATATTTACATCCCACTATGTTGTAAAATCCGTTTCTTTCCTTGTTCAAGTATTCTAAAAATGTTTTCAAAAAAAAATTGTGATTATACAATTATTGTTTAAAATTCATACTTACCCATGATTGAATATTTAAAAAACTGTTTATATTGAATATTCTTTCTTTTTTATGGATTAGTTACTTATTTACATTTTCTAAAAATGTAAATGGAATCATTATTTTAACATATATGGAACAAATAGAATTTTCCACCATCATGTATACTCAATAAATTGAAGATTCACTCACATGTTATCAGGGTGATATTCAAAGACTTTTTTTCATAATATTTTTGAAATTTTTATATTTTAATGAAGTGATTCTAAAATTATAATGGTATTTTCCTTAATAAATATTTCATGTGATATTTTAAATGCATTTTCAGTTCTGATAACATTCATTGATTATACATATGAATTACTCAGGATATGATCCAAGTATACCATAAAGATACTTTCTCTATATAGTTTATGATTATAATGATGATATGTTTAGGAAATCCATTTACTTTCAATGGGTTATGCTATTATGATTTTTTGAAATGTTCATGAAACTCATTTTCTTTCAACATGTTATGATTTTTGATAACTATGGAGTTAACCTTAACTAAAGATATTATGTAATGGGTAGTGGAACCTATATTATATGATAATATTGTTTCTATTCCTTGACTATGGAAATTATTATCCATTATTTAGTGAATACTCAAATCTTTGTTTTCTGCCAATGTTTTTATATCATGTCTATTTGTCATTGATTCATTTCCAATTACTCACTTTTATCTAATAAAAAATTATCCAATGACTCAGCATTATGACCATTGATATGTAGGGTATGGTTTGAAAATATTTGGCTCATATTCTAATACCATTATACTCATGTTATATTTATTTCATCATTAATATCACCATTGTTTACCCATACTGAGAATCGAATCTTACGATTTCTTATGTTTTCTTTCCCCAGGTTATGAATAATGTTTTTATGTATTATATGTTTAATATGGTTTCTAGTTAAGAATAACATAGTGAAAGATTATTTAAATGTATTATGAATAATTTTATTATGTATCTTTGATTCCAAAAAATAGTATACCTATATAATTATTACATTGACTATAAGGTAATGTATTCATATAATAAAATGTGATATTTATGTATGAAAAGTACAAATCACTATATTAATGATTCAAGAAATAAATGTTAAATAATATTTTCCAATAAGAGTATTGCTCTTGGAAAAATATAAAAATGATATTGGTGAAAATGATACACATAATGTTTGGGGTTTTTTGAGATAATAGTAAAAAATCAGAAGGTATTATTCAACCATAGTTTTATTAACTTATAATGTTTAAATACCACTTTCATTTTAGTTCTATAGTTTTTATTTAAGTTCATTAATTGTGGAAAACATTTACAACAAACACAAAAACAAGTACCATTACCTAAACAGTTATGATTCCCTGTTAGTGTCTTTTTTTCTCACTCTAAAACTATTCATCTACTTTGATGATAAATAATTCATTACATGTGTTATTAGTTAGCAATAATTTTGATTCAATTTATTTTTTTCTCTTGAGTTTGTTAATTATTACCTCGGATTGTACAAAAACATCACCTTCAATGAGGTGTCAACCCTGATCCTCAATATATTTTTTTTGTTGGAAAATATAGAATATGATATTTTCAAGGAAAAATAGTAAAACATTTTCAC
This sequence comes from Viscum album, assembly GCA_963277665.1. Taxonomy (NCBI): domain Eukaryota; kingdom Viridiplantae; phylum Streptophyta; class Magnoliopsida; order Santalales; family Viscaceae; genus Viscum; species Viscum album. Next base: position 743,876,358 of record OY728129.1, on the reverse strand, counting down.
CATTTTTTGGGAATTATTCTGTTACCTAGATATTAAAAGAATATTAATAATGAAAAAACAAAAAAAATAAAAATATTTTACAAGAAATGAATCTACTTCAAATTATTATTTGAAATCAATTTATTTTCATGAACATTTGTTCATCTACTTAAAACAAAGAGATATTTATTTCCAAATTTAAATAAAATCCTATTTCTCATAAAATTAAAAAAAGATGAATGGAATATGTGTGGTAGGAAATAAAAAATCTCAATTTAAAAATATCCACCTCAACCTATAAATAATGTTATAGAAAGAGTCGTACATAGGGATTTTTAAGTGTGCATAGTTTCATGTAAATAATATTTCATTAGGAAAACAAATAGGTCTCAAAACTATGGGTTAAAAAGTCCAATTTTTCAATACTAGAATACTATAATGGGTTACCCAATTACGTTTCTCATAATTTCGTTTGGGACTTCTATAATGTGTTATTGTATTTACCACTTAATGGGTTGAGTAATGATGAATAAAAATTGATATTTTTTTCAATTTTTCATGAATATATATGCTAAAACAGATTAAACAATTATACTATGATATTTTCATCATAAAATATGGGATATATTATTATTTCATTAAAAACTTTTACATGAGAATAATGTCAATTTAATATAGGCATAAATTGACTAGTTAATTAAAGATAAGGATGTAGTATTTAATGAACGTTGTGAAAATTTATTAGGGGTACATAGGTAGTTTATGAACCATAAATGTACTCCAAAAAATTCACAATGACACATTTTATATTTAAAATAATCCTATACCATCAATATCTTGGAGATAAGTCTTCCAAAAGATCTTTTTATGATAAAACTATTGAATAATTAATTAAAAATTTCAGTATTAATGAAAAACTCATGAAACAAGTGATCTATAATAAAATTTATATATTTATAAGAAACTATTTTTTTTAGTTATTAAGTTCATTAAATATAAATTTACATGAAAAATCATAAAAACACACATAATAAATAATACAGCTAACATGGTATGAACATTCTTTCAAAATATTATTATCACAACTTTGATGCATCTAACTAGCCTATAAAAAATTTCACTTTTGATGTTTGTGGATTTCACATCCCACCTAGGTATGAAACTTTATCATATAATTAAATCAATGGGTATATAAACAATTTTAAACTTTCATTGAATGAACAAGGAGTTTGTCTACCTTATGTATTTCTTGAAATTCTAAACATTCCATGGAAACTATTCCACATCCAAAAAATGATTGACTCTTATAATTCTCATATAAATATAGTAGTAAATGCATAAAAATTATTATTACAATGACTCTTTGGAGGAACAACATGAAGTTCATATTTAATCTCAATTTTTTGTTTAAAAAAATAATATGCACAGTTTATAAAACCAAATCTTACAAATGGAATGATAACAATGACGTAGAGATAAATAAAAATATATATCACTAATCATGTTAATCATAGAGATAATAATATGTAAATTACAATTACTATTGATAGAAAAACTCATTAATAAGTTTAAATATACCATAATCCTAATCAAAATTCAATTCTAGAAGGAACTGAAAACCATAATTTGAAAACATTGAATTGATAAGTTTTTATAGAAATATTGAAATCGCATTAAATTAGTAGTTCTAACTAAGAAACAATGTAAAAATGGAATTGAAAAAAAATTGAATAAATTAATATAAGATATTTGTGGGATTCGAAATATATTTATAAATTTTACCCCAACTATGACCATTCTTTCTAGAATCATAAAAAAAAATATCCAAGAACCAAAATTACTCAAATTCCTTGATGTTTTTAAGAATAATTAAATAAATATTCATTTTCATGAATCTTTCAAATTATAACATATTTTTAATCACTGAATAAAAATTATCATAAAAAATTAATTTATTATTTTTCTACAACTTATTTAATATAGGAGGGTAGTTTAGTCCTTCAAATTTAATTCTCTCTTAAACATTAGGATCCACGTTGTTTTTTCTCCCATGCACCTATATAGATAGTAGTCTATTTAACTATTTGTGTTATCTTTGTTTGCATATAAATATGATCCATTTGTAAATGTTCCAAAAAATAAAATTAGGATTACCATAACCCACCATATATTTCATGTAGTTAGAAAAACTATCTATTACTAACCCAATTATGATAGTGGATGACTTAATTTTTGAAGTATGAAGGTTCTTCCTATAATTTTATTTTCATTTTATGGGCATGTATTATGATAAGTAAGTTATTATCATCCTTATAAGGATCTTCATTTCCATAGGAGGTTCTATCTTAGATGTGTGTATGGGTAAATATATTTTTAATTTTGGAGAATAAATAGAAAGATTCAGATTTTCTTAAAAATAATAAATAGCCTTTATTATAATAAATTGGTTAAATAGAAGAGACTATAGAAATCTAAAACCCAGTTGATAAATAAGAGGAGGTTTTTTATGATAAATATGATTAACATCACATGAAACCCTAAAAAACCTAGTATGGGAATCTACTATATAATGGAATATGAATATTTAGATGAGTTGGAGGGAAAATTATTAAATAAACTTGATGAGTTTCCCAAGGAATTAATTTTTAACACAATATAAATAATTAATATGGAGATAAATTTTTTAGGTAAAGTAGTGATGAATAATTAGATTTCTAAATATCCTTATTTTACAGATAGACTAAATACTATAGACCTCATGAGATCCAGTTTCTTCTAACAAGTCCAAAAAACATTTGGGAGCTTAAATCCCTATAAGATCACCTAAAATAAACATTACTATATGATTAGTATTCACTACCTCTAATCATCCCATTAAATCTTAGGTAATGTAATGAGGGGATATTTTTCACAATCTTGTGTTTTAGTAATTATTTTACTAGTTTTATAGTAGATTATATTAATGGGATTATCCCATATTACTCTATGGAAAAATACATTTGGAGACTAAAAATAATAATAGAATTAAAGGGTTGATAAGACTAAACCCCTATATAGAATATGTGGTCTTGGATGTGGTGGAAGAGTGATGTATAACTGAATTATTTTTCCCATTATTGTAATCCTATTGACCAGCACTGTCAATGTTACATATAAAAATGGGGTTACTTTTATATCAAATGAAATGTATGTACTAGTTTAAATTAGTATGGTGAATATGTGTAGAGTCATTATTGATTAGACAAATAATATTTCTACCACTAGGAATGAAAATTTTCCATTACCATATATGGTTGAATTTCTTCCAATACTATAGAGAATTAATTTTTTCTATTTATTAATTTCTATCCTTGTTAATTTTTTTCTAACCATATATTTCTAGTAAAAATGAAATTCACATGGCCATTTGGAACATTCTCCAATTGATGAATTCTCTTTGGATTGTATGGTCCTATGAAAACAATTAGAAGAAGCATGATTTTAATTTTATATATTATTAAAGGAATTCTAATTTAGGTATTAATGATTTAATTATATATATTAAATAATAAATTTGAATTGTGTATTTATAATCAGAATGTAATTTTTCAAATATTATAAGAGGGAAAACTTGTTTGAAATAAATAATAGTGATAAATCATTATTAAAAATAGTATTTTTTTTAGTTTTAGATGTATAATGATGGTTATTGAAGTTGATAATACCTAAATAGTGGTGATCCAAATTTCACCCCTCTGGAAAATGTCAAGGGTTTGATAAGGTTTTAGGGGTAATCTAGTTTTTTTGGAGATTCATTAATAATTTCTCCCAAACCACAAGGCCCTAAGTTCAATGGAATTAAAAGAAATACTATTTCGACAATTTTAATAGTTTTTATAACCATTCAATCTTGTCAAATAAAAAATCACAACAACTCCAATAATTTTTTCCTTATATTAATAATTTCCATTTTATTTAATGTGTGATTATAGAGATGTTTTTGTGGGAGAATAATTATCTAAATTAATTGATAAGATGTTATATGTTGTTTTCTAGAAAACTAAACTATTATACAATATCCAAAATAATTCAACCACTGTAGAAAACTAGGTTTAGTTTGTTTTATTTTCTCAGGAAAAATTATACAATACTTTTTCACTTCTAAGGTTATAATATTCTCTAACAATTCTAATATCATGTATATTATAAAATTAAAGAATCTATTCCATGAATTATTATATGGAACCTTTAATTAAAATAATTTGATTGAGAAATTATGGATAATAAGGGAGATGAAACTGTTGTTGGGAATACTTCTCTAGTTTTCCCAGAACCCAAACTAAGGAATTGAGGGAGATAAACACATCATTTTTTATGTATAACTTATTTATATTTCAATTTAATAATAATGATGGTATGAAATTACTCAAATTTTATAGTTTTAGGATTCTTTCCCATGGACCACTCCCAAAAAAATATAATATATTCATTTATTATTTTTTAAAACTACACTTGTGAGGATCCCTTTCGGTTATAGATGGTTTTCTAATGGAATTCGTCAGAGATTTGTTCTTGAGGATGATATTCTATACATCCTTGATAGATGTTACTATTCAATATGATGTTAACACCATTGAATGAGAATAATATATAACAATTCATAAAAGGTACTTATCTTTATAATACATTGTTTATTCATGTTATTAGTTTTATTATAGGACATGTGAAATGTTGGAGGTTAGGAAATGTTGGAAATAAGAAATAGGCATTCCATATAGTAATTTTTGTGGATGACATTTTTTATATTTGTTGATTATATTTTATGGGACAGTTATAATCTTATAATGGTGGATTATGTTTTCATGTTGGTATAAGCTATAGAAAATCAAAATAATCAATCATTATATTGTTAATTCCATCAAGAGAACACCATTTATTTAGTTGGTGTGACTATGGAAGTCATCATTGATAATGGAACTCATTCCAAGAAATTTCTATTAAGTTATTTAATAAAAAATATAGTTATGTTCCTATAACATGAAAAATATATTACCCAATATCCTATGGTCATTCCATGATTTTTTATATAGAGGATATGAAATTTTTAAGAAAACAATATATTAGTTCATAGAATATTGTTTCATTAAATTGAATGAGTTTTTTTGTACTATTTGAAATATTATAAAACCTTCAATTTAATTTCCCATTATAGTATTCTAATTTTTGTTATATGGATTTTTCATATTGAGAATCAACATAAGTCCGCATGGGATGTAAAAGACTATAAATATGATTTTAAAACTAATATTGAGAGAAGACTGTTATTTTTGAGTGAGAAATGTGAAATTATAATAAGGTCTTATAAAAAGTATTGGTTTCATGAGGAATTAGGCAAATCTATTCATGATTCTATTATTGAAAACAATAATTTAATGGTTGTTCAGATGGTATAGGGTTTGAAATACTAGAAAAAAAAGTGATAGGAAACATCATTATCAAATTGTCTAGATAATTTACAATATTTAGTGTGTTAATGAATGGGGTTGTTGAATTATATTTTTAGAGGATAATAGAATTTTTTTGTTAATGTTATAAGGGTTAATATTTAAATTATTGGAAAGGAAAATTTGTTTTTTGACATATCTATACCTTAATATTAAGCTTCCACTTGTTCTAAATAAGAAATTTAAGCTATGTTATTATTGGGAGTCAACCCATAGTTCTTTTTGGTTTATTTATTTTAATAGAATAAAAATAAATCTAACATAAATTTCACCATCTATCTCATTATTTCTAATATTGTTTTCTAAAAATTGGCCAGGTTAGACTTAAGTGTAGTCTAGTTACATTTCTTCTTATGGTCACTAATTTTTATGCAGTAAACTATAACTATTCATGTGTGATTTATAGGTAAGAACATAATATATTATATTTAATCATGGTCTATTGGAACTCCTTATGTTTCGTTGATTGTGAGGAAATTCATGAACACTCATTTTGGTTTATTGAACTGTTGCAAGACTATCATAGTCAGTTTTATTTTCGCAAGACATGTCTGGTTGATCCACAATATAGTGTAATCATTATCTTGGGGAAGGTTTTATGAAATTTTATTTAATGGTATTTTGAAAAATCAATGTTTTGATGTTTTGGATTATCTTAAGATAATTTTGTGATGGTAGTTTCTTATTTAAGGTTAGTTTTTAACACACTGATATTTTTTTAATTAATTTAATATTTTTACTTTTTACATTTTACACATCACTGAATATTACTTTTTTTATACGAAATAACTAAGTGTGGTTTTCATCATAAACAACACCAAGTAAATAATTTACAACATGTAACACTTATATTAGCTTGTAGTACACATGACATTATGTTTTTATTATATTACACACAATTTTAGTCCCTTAGATTTCTTGTGTTACATGTAATGTTGAGTTTTACCGAACTACGAGATATTATTAATAATATAATTAAATATCATTATAAATACCACAGATCTATTGGAATGGAACATAAGAATAAGATTAACAGAATTATGAAAACATGATTTATAATTTTATATAAAATGAATCCTTTTTTATTAATTAGTATAAGTATATATAATGACTATTTTAAGATAAATAAATTACTTTTCTAAAAAAATATTTTTATATGTACAAATTTTTTTTGGATAATAACTTAAACAATCAATATTTGAATAATATTTCAATAGAATTTATATATTATATATTCCATAAATTTTTTTAATACTCATCCAATATATTTGATAGATATTAGATAATAATAAATCCAATTTACGAATTAAAAGTTTTATTTTTCTAAAAGTTAAATATCAAAATTTACTTTTGGTGAATAATTCATATTTTTTTGAGAAATTTCGTTTTTTTTTATGAATAGTGAAAACACTGAATTTTAGTTCAAAACAACCATTTTATATAATTTTTTAATATATTTAAATTATATCTTATTTTTTATTTAAAGAAAAATTAAATCAATTTTTCAAAAATTAATCCAATTTAGTTCATTCGAATCAATTTCACATTGAAATTGGTTGTAAAAGCATTTCAATGTTTCGGAGATTTTTTCTTAAAAACCCATTATTGTGGAACATCTACATGATTAATATTAAAATAATTTCTACCAATTCAGTTATTTGAATTTTTGAAAAGATATTACATATTTTTAATAATAATTATTTATAATTTATATTATTTTCTTCTTATTTTTTAACCAAAAATATTAGTGAAAGTGATTAATATTAATTGCATCAATTATGAAAAAAATTAGCTCAACGAAGGACTTAACCTTAAATATAAGTCCCAAATGACTTATTCACATGTCCAAATTAAATTTTATGTTAATATTTATTCCATATACTCCCTTTTATCTATTTATGATTATTATTGGAGCCACTTTCATGGGAAAAACATGCGTGGAAGTCCCGTTTCAAAAATTTACATGAATGTTACTCCTCCTACACTATAAAAAGCCACTCACCCCTCCTACTTATTTTCTCTTATCAAACCCTTTTTATAGTATTCCATAGTATCATCCAAAATTACCTACATTTATCCCATAATCCTATATTTGGGAATTAATCCATATAAGTAATGCATTTGATGAAAACTAAAAGGAGCTACCCATAGAAGAGATTACATCATTCCTCAAGATCTTTTCTTTTATTTTCATTCTCTAACACCAAAAATATTCATATTACATGACTAAATAATAAAATTTGTATAATAAATATAATTATATAATTTTTATTCTTAGTTTTTTACCTACACTTACACGCACTTCCATATAATGGGTGAAAACATGCCATTCTTGGGTATGATGAACTACCGCCTCAGAAAATGATGTTGTTCATTTTTCCCTTACCACCTCTCATGGTTAGGAATTATGATGGATGATATATTTTATATGATATATATGATAATTATTATTTATTTATTATTTTTTAAATAATAAAAAAATATAACTGCATGCTTTCTATTTTTTGTAAATACGATAACTTTGTTCGTAGAATTAAGGACTATTGCCACCTCAAAGTGATTACATCATTCACACTTTAAATAGAAAGTATTAAAGACGGGATAAGTAAAATTATATGATAAATATGAAATAATAATGTTAATGTAATGATAATATATATATATATATATATATATATATATTTCATATACAAACTTTATTTCAACATGACAATAAAATTGAAATAACGTCCATGTGTACGTACGACCTATGGTCTTCATGAATGGTTTTTTCTATTTCATAGTTATATATTATATATATTTTTATAATAGAAATAAAATAAATATATATGATATTTATTACATGTTTTAAATTATATAAATTATTAAATTATGATCTATTTGTTATGACCAATAAGAACAAGTCAAAACATATATGTAAAACAATACAGATATTACAAGAAACGTAATGTTAAAATGGAATTGTTAATAAATGGGTAATATAAAGTTATAAAAAAATAATATATGGTATTATATATAATAATATGATTATTTTCTGGATTTATAATTAACATATATTTATTACACATTCGGTCTGAATGTGTACAATGAAATTCAAGACTTAAATTAAGGGTATTCTCGCCTCACTTCTCTTTCTATTAGACATAGGCCTTATTCACCACTCATTTAATTTTTGTGGTCTATATAATTTCCATGAATTTAGTATATGATTAATATAAATATATTTATGGTTATTTACATTTCAATTTATTATCTCCCATTCATGGGGTTTATGGTTCAAAATTTACCAAATCGATAAAGTAATTTTGTCTCAATTTTTCTTTATGTGAGATACATGCCATGTTATGCACCTACATTTTTCTATGGAATGTATATAATAAAAATTACCCTACTATATCATGAATATCATTAAATTAATGATATTTTAATATTCATTTAATTTTATTCATTAATGGAGATTGTGATTCAAAGTTACTAAAGTAGTAAGAGCATGTTTCTACAATCACATCATTTATCGGCATTATTTATGATTATGATTCCATTGAAGAAATATTATGATCCATATCTCAAGAACACACATGAATTTTATTATCCTATATTTATCGATGATATATTCAGGAATTGTTACTATTTTTACACTCTTTGGTTCTTAATACAATTAAGGAAAAAAAATTATGAAAATCTGACTTTATTTCTGATTTTTTTCAGAAATTTAAGTTCTCTCAAATCTCTATTTTCTAAAAAAGTTTTCAAAAAATTTATTCTATTATACTATGACATATAAAATAAATTTTACCCTTTTTACTTTTGGACTATTTTTTTTAAAAAAATCTAATCTTCTTATCATTTTCATATAAAGGAACTTTTCTAAACATTTTATTGTGAAAACGAAATGTTTGTCATGTATGAATTTATCCTCCATCATGATTGAAATTATTTGAATCTTACTTTAAATGTTTAAAAGATTTTTTTTTAATAAAGTTTTTCACTAATAATCTGTACATTCATTTTTTTAAATTATATTTCAAGGAATGTTTTTCATAAATGTTTTATGTTCAATATTAGTTTTCAATTATTTACAAATCAAACATTAATGGTTTTCAAAAACGTTATTTGTTTAAAGGTATTTTAAAATAGTTTCAAGATTCTATTATAAGTATTGAAGTAATAAGGTTTTCCTGATTTATTCATGATTCCATTTTATGTTTTATAATATATTTTCAAATAAAAATATTTTAAAATATATTAATTTTTAAAGATATAATTTTTCAAAGAGAAAAATATATTTCCCTTAATAAATGTTATAAATAATTTTACATGATTCCATTATATTTTTTCAATGTGTGTTTAGAGAAATGGAATTTAAAAATGTTAATTGTTTTAATAAAGTTGTGTTCAAAGTGACATTTCAAAATGCTTATCCATTTAATTTGACATCATTGGTTATAGTTTAGGCTTTACTAGGTATATGATAGAAGGACACCATTCATATTACTTATCTAAATGGTTTATTTTTTGATAGAATGATTTTTCTGAAACTTGTTTCTCTATCATGCATTATATTCTTATTATACCTGCTTCTTTTCATGGGTTATTTTTTGATTATATGATTATGAAACCAATATTTTTCAAAAGGTTAAGATATTAATACTTTTTTATGACACCCATTTCATTTCATGGATCATGTTATTATTTTTTATGAATTTATGGATTATGTGTGTATGATTTAATTACGATATGGGTGAGACCTATATCTATATCCAATTCAATGGGTAAAGGGTTATATCTCATGATATAATGATTTGAATCAAGTTAATGGGCTTGATCCACTAGTTAATATGGGGAAACCCAATCCACTATGGGAAGATGGAGAAAACTGATCTATAGTAGGATGATGTGGAAACCTGATGCCTTACAAGGAAGGGATTTTAACTAGGGATTGTGGTTTGTCTTTCCTAGTAGGTGTTGTCCCCATAAAGTTCCCTAAATTTTTTTTTACTGATACTTAACTTATAGTGAATTATATGACATTTTTTGTGTTTAAAACAAATTCTATGTGTTATCCCAAATATATGCTCATGTGGATCCTGTTTTTGATTATATTATGATTCGTGTTTTATAAACTGCTAAAATTTATTCCATGTATCTTTTTTCTGATCTTTGATTTGGAGGGTATGATCTTAAAATTTTATGCTCATGTTATCTTACCCTTATGTTGAAGTTATGATAATGTATTTTCTTTATTTACCTTACACTTCTGGAATGTGGGGTTTTCCCCACACTTCCATACCAACGGTTTCATGAAAACATTGGTAAAGGATGGTTTATTGAAGCTTTTACCAACAGTTCTAAGGAAACATTGGTATAGGTGTGTTTGTGGGAGCTTTTACCAACGGTTCTAATGAACTATTGGTATAGATGTAGTTTAGGGGAGTTTTACCAACAGTTCTCATTGAACTGTTGGTATAGGTGTGGTTCGGGGAAGATTTTACCAACGGTTCTAAGGAACCATTGGTATATGTTTGGCCGGATGATATATACAAACGGTTTTTAAAAATAGTTGGTAAAACTTTTCCCCAAATTAACAGCTGCCCATCCTCTCCCCCATTCGCGATACAGAATACTAAATGGGAGCAGGCGATCTTGGAGCTCCTTCGGCGGGAGAAATTTGGCGATCTTGGAGCTCCTTCGGCTTCCTCTTCCTCCATCCCATCCAAGGTGTTGAATCTCATTCCGAATCTTATCAGACCCATCCTAAATTAGGTATTTTCATAACTGGTACCTTATTTTTATTAAAAATTTTCTAATATTTCAATTTTTAGTTTTGATTTTGATGTGTATATGTTTTTGTTTATATTTTGATTTAACCTATATGTGATGAGCTTGTATCTTCATTAACATGTGTCTAATAGTTCTTTGATCATTGTTTTGCAGAGAATGAATGGTTTAGGATTAGCATTAGAAGTAGCTTCCAGTGAGACCATTTTAGTATAAGGGGAAAAAAGATTATGATCTACAAGGGGGTGATTGAGTTGGTAGAGACCAAACATTGTTTGTTCCTTGTGTTCAAGAACCATAAATAGAGTTTTCCAATTAGTTGGTCATCAGTAAAGATGTAGGTAATATTTCCAGGTCCTATTTCATGAAGTTGAATATGTGGCGCTATAGTGGTTTAGGATTGTTTGAGGTACTCTTAGTGTATTGTAAACCCTCATTTGTTCCATATTCATTTAAATTGATTTAATATCTTTTTTCTCACACACACCATTATATCCTCTCAAACTATATTTAGAGTGTATTTTTATTCTTATGGTGTTAAATATTTTAGTAAATGTCCATACTAGCTTCTTTTATGTGTTCTAGGGGTTTAGACTGATGACAGGGCTGCATGATTATTGTGGGGGTATTATATTCATATAAATATACCAATACTATGTCATCAAATGAATCAACTAGTTATATTCCTTATATATTTTTATCAAATGATTCTGAATGAGGGTTTTGTAATCATATGGGGATAGAAAAAATGTAGTTTTTCTTATTGAGTGGGAGTTTTAGGTGGGAAGTTGATATGTGGACCACCTAGTTTATGTGATTGTTCATACTTTTATAGAATAGATTAAAGCTATTATGTTGGAGGATACCAAGGTTGTTATGGTTTCTGTTTTTGTTTTTTATGAGGTGGTTGTGATGATACCCCCTTGACATGATGTTGAGATTGAGATAGACCAAAATCCTGGTGCTTCTCTAATTTCAATAGCTCTTAGTCTGTTGTATCCAATATTGACACACAAAATTATTTTTATAAATCAAATTTTGTTGAATTGTAATCATTAATATGTCCCAGTGTCAATCATTAAAAATAATTTCGTAAAATATATTGTCATTTCATCTATAAATATAATGATTAAAGAGACATTTTATGGATGGAAAATCATATTCATGAGATCTATGAAGAAAATTATAGTGTTTATCAACCCAAAAGTCATGGAAAAAATAATAAAAATCATATATACTCCTAAACTCAATCTTGGGAATTATTCTTTATATGAACCACTACTAATGGTATTTTTAAGGATATTAATCCATAGAAAGAAACACAATTTCCTGTAATAGATCAATTTTTTCTAATATTTGTTATAGAGAACTTCTTCATCTCTATTAACTAATTAAGATTCATTTAGTCCAAAAAATCCATAAAATATCATCTTACATCTATGAAAATATAATTTTATCACCTTATAGACATGTTACCTGTATGATAATTATATTTCCCTAAAACATCTCATAATATATTTTATATACTCAGAGGGACCATCCCACTCTTATAACCTACCAAGATTCCAATCCATCCTCATAAGTATTTCCTCATAAAACTCTAGGTGCACAATTTCCACACATATCACTACCCTTGTTGACAGCCCGCCCACCCCACCCCCGGACACCCTCCCACCACCATGGATAGCCCGTTCCCCCCTGGACAGCCCCCCACCCTTTTTGACAGCCCACCCACCCCACCCTCAGACACCCGCCCACCACCCCCCGGATACCCCCATCCTCTCGAACATCCCCACCCCCTGGAAAGCCCCCCACACCCCCTAGAAAGCCCCCCCCCCCCCACCACCACCACCACCTTCACACCCTCGACCCCACTAGACAGCATCGCCACCCCCGTGGACAGCCCGACCACCCCCCGTGGACAGCCCGCCCACCCCCCTGGACAGCCCCCCCCCCAGACACTCTAGACCCCCTAGACAGCCCCGCCACCCCCATGGGAAGCCCGACCACCCCCGGGACACCCCATACCCCCCCCCCCCCAGACAGCCCCACCCACCCCCTGGACACCCCGCTCACCTCCTTGGATAGCCCGCCCACCCCCCTGGACTCCCCCTACCCCATTTGACAGCCTGACCACCCCTGCGGACAGCCCGCCCACCTGAACACCTCGACCCCCTAGACATCCCCCCACCCCCTAGACACCTCCGACCCCCCAAACGGCTCCACCACCCCCTAGACACCTCGCACCCCCCTGGACACCCCGCACCCCCCTTGGACAGTCCCTCCACTCCCCTAATTCTCATCCTACTCCTCATCCTGATCTCCCTAAAGAAGTTAAAGTATAAAACTCATGTACTCCCAACAAGATCCTTAAGGATTATGTATTCCTTGATCCACTTCCAATATCTTACTGTGAAATCCTTGAATATAGGCATTAGAAATTCTGTATCCACTTCAAATATCGAGTTTTCCTACAGACTCTGTTTTTGAGGAAATAAGAGCTTTGTCTTTTGGTCCTAATACCATGGTTCGTGCTTGTAAATCACGTGTGATCAATGGATACAAATTTATTATCACTGAACGAGCAAGAAACATGAGAACACAGCATAATGGTGTTATTCTAACTACCACAACAGAATGTTATGCCAGTTCATCGGATACTAGAAGTTGTTCTAAAAATGTTGCTTATTATGGAGTCGTGGAGAAAATAATAATTTTGGATTATTACTCGCATGGTCGAGTCACAATGATGAAATGTCAATGGTTTGATTCAATAACGAGGCAAGACACCTTTATTGATGATTGTAGATTTCGAGTTATTGACATGACTCGCACTCTTGCCACTGATGAACCATATGTATTGGCATCAATGGTGAAACAAGTTTTTTATGTCAAAGATCACCGTCATCCTAAATTCAATGTAATTAAGTAAATCCCAGACATGTTTTCGATGATGGTGATGATGAAGTTGACACTATCCCTACTGCAATTGGAAGCAATCCATTTATTACTTATGATGATGAAAATATCTCAATTTTCATAGTTGATTGTGAACCCGAAGTTGTGGTGGGAAATATATAGAATCATACAGTTGTGTTCTCACCTACATGTTTCACCTACATCATTCAGAGTGTGTATCCTAGTACTTACCTTAAAGCCACCATAAATATTCTTTTACATTGTGTTTTTTTTATCAGAATGGTTTTTATTTTTTTTTGGTTATAGATTAGTTATCTGTTTCTAATTACTTCCATATTTGTTTTCATTATAGGAAATGACACCCATTGAAGAGAGGAGACAGAAAAATATGATAGATAATAATCATCGCATGATACAGATGGGTGTTCCTCCACTCGTCCCTGTTTTGATTATTTTATTTCAAATATAAATATTTCAATAACTTATAATATCATGTGTTTACTTTTGTGTTAAACTTTTTTTTAGGATCAACCCCTATACGAGAGATATCTGATGAGGAGCTTTATATTTTTCCCAGTAGAGAGGCTGGTGGTAGGAGGGGGGTGTCAGAGATAGATGATCATCTAGTGGTCCCGGTACTGAGGCTGGTGGTACGAGGGCTCGTGGGGTGAGAGTTAGATGATCCACTACCACAGATGTATCTTCTTCACCCCATTTTGATCTTGGTGTGTCATCAGGGACACACGAGATATTTAGACCTCCAATGTTTACACTATCAGTTGTCCAGACGTATATGCCATCATCTTTTTATTTTGGTTCATTATCTTCGAGCTATTATATTCCACCTTCTTCGACTCCTTCTACGACACAGTATGTGGCTGGGGAGCGTACACTGAGGGACACTCCACCTGTACAAGATATTCCTTCAGCTTCTACACATCCAGTGACGCCCATTGATCTGACTACCATAGGTATATTTATATAACTCTATCAAATTTTTATACCAAAAATTATATTTATTATAACTTGTACTGATATTATTTTTCATTAATAATAGATTCATCTATAGAGAGGAGGCAGGGGAGGGGGCGTACTCACTTGCATGTGGTATGGAACTACCAGATAACACTTGATGGTTGAATACAATGTTGATGGACAAATGATTGAGAAATCTGGGCAGGAATGTTGGGGTTTTTTGGCGATGCTAGTCAAATACTCCGATATCATTCTGGTCATCCCTCTCTCTTGGAGACATCTGCCACATGAAGTCAAAGATAACGCGTGGTCACAAATATGGGTAAAAATCTATTGGATTTAATGTAGTATTTTTTGTATTTATATGAACTAATATATTGGGTTTCAGCTTCAGTTTAACTTCCCTAATGGTGAAGGTGCATGACTAGCGCGTTTAAAAGAGTTTGGAGAGATTTGGAGAGCTTATAAGCATGACCTTTATGTTGCCTGGTGTGATAGAGTGGGAACGGAGTTAGAGACATTACCTATCATGGATGACTGCCCAATAGAGAAATATCACTAAATGATTACCCATTGGGAGACTGTCAAATTTAAGGTATTAATCTCATTTGAGGTATTTAAATGAGAGTTTTCATATTTTGCATTAATATAATCTTATTTATTATTAAACATTATTTAGGAATATTCTGAAAAAAAAACATTGATTCAATGCAATACCTCCACACTTTGGGGCACACAACTATTTCAGATCATGAGAGGCAGCCGGTATGATATAGTTGTTCATAATTGTTTTAGGACTTTCCCTT
Source organism: Viscum album (assembly GCA_963277665.1). Classification (NCBI taxonomy): domain Eukaryota; kingdom Viridiplantae; phylum Streptophyta; class Magnoliopsida; order Santalales; family Viscaceae; genus Viscum; species Viscum album. The sequence continues at coordinate 743,860,418 of OY728129.1, read as the reverse complement.
TTTATTGTTTCCTACTTAAATTATGTGATTTATTGAATATTGAATATATGATTATACTTGAACTTTATATTGTTTCAATGTCATTATAGAAGCACAAATTTAATATTGAAGGACGCATCCCTCAAGCAAAATTTTTATTCTCGGGTAGAAGAAAAAAAGATGGAACTACGGTAAATGAACAAACCCAAGAAAAGATTGTAAGTTTTAATTTGTTTATTTCAATGTTTAATATCTATTTTGAAATTTAATAATCTATTAATATTTTTAACAGGCTGCTTTAGAGGCTCTTGATGCCTAGGATCCTGACAATTTTGGACCACACAATCATTTATATTAGGTTTTGGGAGAGGAGAACTCTAGTCGATTACGCTGCCGACCTAGTAAGAATATAGTCCCAAAGAGGTATTGGTCCTCTCTAGGTATCCATTCTAGTACCACCGAGTTGGAAAAGGTCAAGGAGAATACAAGAAAGTCTGATAAAAGGGTCATATAGTTGGAAGTACAAGTTCAAACGAGGGACAAAGAATTTATGAAACTGATGAAAGCTTTATCTTCGTCACTTCCACCAGAGGCCGGCGTGGCTTGTCAGATATTTATGTCATCGATGGGTGCATTATCCAATGCACCATGAGATAGCTCTAGTGGCGGTTGATATAATGACGTTCCTGGTGATGGTGAGGATGCTGAAGAGGATGAGGGCGAGGATGAGGATGGGGAAGAGGGCAAGGATGGGGCCGAGGGCGAGGATGGGGCCGAGGGTGAGGATGGGGCCAAGGATGAGGATGAGGTCGGCGATGAGCATGGGGACGATGATGAGTATTACGATGAGGATAGAGATAGTGGCGAGGATGAGGTTGATGATTACAGTGGTGATGGTGATGGTGATCAGGGGCATATTGATCCATTACATTTTTCAATTCTGTATAACTCTTTATTTTTGAACTTGGTTTTTCACTCTGGGGTTTTCCTCTACTTCATAGGGACGTTGTTATTAGATCTCTTCTTTTTCACTTGATTCTTATTGTATGATTAGTCTACTACCTAGACCTTTAGTATTCCTTGGTATTGTGATACCCATTTTTCTATTTTGTATTACTTATCTTTCTTAGTTAGCCATTTATTTCGTGTTTATGTCATTTTCCCATAGAAGTGCATTTTATGTCATTTATGCCTGATAGTTTTATGCCTGATAGTAACATGTGTAGAATAATCACATGAAAATAAATGTGCTTTTGCATGTAGTAATTGTACATTATTGTTTTGATCATACCAAGTTCATGATTGTAGCTTTATTTTTCATCCTCTGTTCAGGTCTCACGTGTTCTCCCAATGCACCTTGTCCTTAATGCCTTCACGCTTCACTATTTCAGGGAGCTGTGTTGGTAATAAAAATTTCCGGCAAGGATCCTTCAGCACTTGTTTTGGATACTTTATCACAAGAAATATTGTCTTTTCTTGGTTCTAGCTGCAAAAATCATTTAATTGTACTTAAGTATTAATTCTTTATGAAAACATTACTTGGGACCAACACTATTGATTGTATATATAATGTTTCAAATCCATAGTAATCTTTTATTTTGTATAGGTATATTAAAACCCTGCAACTATTAAACATCATATTTGTGATTCAATGATTTCAAGTGTCACCTATACATTTTTCCCATTCATTTTTAAGAGTTATATATGAGATTGTGTTATTTACATGTACTCTGATCATTTAAAAGTAGACTCTGTTTAAGAATAACTCATGTAAGGCCCCGACCCCAGCTACCCAGAGTCGGTGCATTACTTCGTAACATTGGCATGATCACAAAAGATCAAGTCTCGAAAGGCCGATTAGTTTAGGAGCCTTGGAAACACTAGATACATTCATAAGTCTTACATTACATCAAAAAGTAAACAAACTACAATAACATGGTCTTAATAGTCCACACTCATATCCCTTTCTGACTACCCCTGCAGGTCATTCATAAAATACTTCTTCACATCCTGGAAAAATATTAAAAAATTGAAAGGGGTGAGCTCAGATGCTCAGTAAGGTTAACAATATAGCGGAAGCTTTCATAAATTAACATTAACATTTAAGGAAATGTATAACTAAAAAAAACCCTTTTAAACTTGAACTTAAACATAGTATGGCAAAAGTAAAATGAGATAATGCCATTCACTTCTTCACATGGATATTCTACTGGTCGAATAATTACATGCAATATCAATAACCACTTTCATAATGAGGGAATGTATAATGCCAGACATTCTGAAACATTTTGTCAAGGCCTCGGCCAAGACGTCTAAAATGATTAAGGCCTCGGCCAAAACCATAAATCAAATTTGGAAAGGGCCTCGGCCAATTCCACGTCTAGTTGTCTCATGAGACCTACCGATGCATCGAGGAGCTATAGCGGGCTCCACCCGTCACTTACTAAGTCCAATGCATTCCTCATATGAATAGGTTTCAACATATCATAAACCATAACATAATCATATCACATAAAACATGCATAAAGGAAACATAAAATTTCCACATCTCAATCAAAAGATTTCAATACAACTCATTGATATAATAAAAACACTTTCAAAAACCATTTTCAATACCAAAATAAAAGAAAGTTAAAAGTTTGTATTTATTTTTCATTAAAAAAAAGTGATGGCTTGTAGAGGAATCCAAAACTCAAATAATGGTCACGGTGGTGGAGAAGTCGTTGTCGCCGCATACGTATGACAAAAACATTCCCTTTTGTCATTTAGTAAATTATTCGTATAAAAAGATTCCTTTTGAATAAACGTAAAAGTCAAAGGGGTTTATACACCGTATAAAAGAACGTTGTGTATAAAACCAAATATGCCTCAATGAAAGGAGATTGAGATGATGTCCTTAAAAAGATAATTTTTAAAATAAAATAGATATATTATGTGTATTCACTATAGGTACAAATAAATAAAATAAAAATACAAAATAATACATAATAATATCATGACATAATTTGAAAGTAGGAGATTAACCCAAAGAATGGAAGTTGGGTTAAGAAATTCCCTTACCTCGTGTCTGACTTGACTAACCCGTTCTTTAACCTCCTGAATAATAAACTTGAGTTAATATATACCTTATTAAGAACCATTTTCAATTTCATTATCCTTATTATATCACTTATTACAATGATATGAACATTATGTAATTATTTAAGTTAATAACGGTCGTTTTGTCGATCTTTGGTACTTGAGTCAACAATAAACTTCTTATAATTACAAGTTGTTTATGTGATAGAATATCCATTATCTCCAGAATTATATTCATGATTTAGATGTCATATATATCTTATATATCTAGTATATACATTCATTTATAATATTACATAACATTTAGAGGTAGGAAATGAAATGCACCGTTCATGGAGACGGTAAGCCGTACGTACGCATGAACGCTACTTTCATTTCAATTTCATATTTAATGGAACGAAATCATAATGATATAAATGTATAATATAATTCCAGTATATTATAGTGTATAATACCATTTACTCCATCCTTTATACATCCCACATATGGCATTAACGATTCAAATCACTTTGAGGGGGCAGTAGTCCGCACTTCCTAAAATGAAATTATCACGTTTTACCCATAATGGAAATCATAAAGTATGCCATAAATGAGAAATATAGAAGAATAAGTAAAACATAAAGACATTATATATCATATATAAATATAGTGACATCTTAATGGCCACCATTGAAGGTGTTATATGAGTGTTGAACAATCATCGTTTCGTGAGGCAGAAATTCGCCATCCACAGAAACCGTATGTTCTTTAACCATTAGATGTAGGTGTGTGTATGTGTAGCTCGAATACTTCTTATAACAACATCCTAGTATATTTAGGATACTGGTGTTGTTACAAAAGAAATGAATAAAAAGAGTTTAGGGGGTTGGAGAAGAAAAATAAAACAAAACAACATTAGAGAAGACATTACCTCAAAATCGGGTAACTCTTTTTGATTTGAGCCAAAGGCTTCCTTGAGAAGAGTTCTGCCCAAAGTGAGGCTTCTATGTGTAAGAGGGGGAAGTTGGGAGAGTATTTGGGCAGAGTTTGGCCGAGCCAAATGGCTTGAAAGTGTAAATTAGGTGGGAGTGGTGGGGGCCTTTTATAAGTGGAGAGGAGGGGCACTTTTGGAAAGATTGAAATGTTACATTATTTCACAATGATTTTCGGATTCTAAAGGTCCCACACTTATATAATTCAAGGCTAAGGTGATAATGTTTCGCAATATCCTCATCCAATAGACTTTGGACAAGTGTAAGACTTGTATTTTGCATTATCTTCTCATTTTATTTAAATCATTAAATAATGAGGTCATCGCTGCATCATAATGATGTCATAAATAATTTAATTTATTTAATGTCTAAAAATTATAAAACAAATACTATGATGTAGGAAATCTTTTTAGATTTCTAATTAATATTTATAGTCAAAATTTGGACTTGTTTAACCCCACTTAAAAACTATTTTAGTAAAATAACTCATGTTTGTGTCAATTTAATTTTAACATTAAATAAATATATATTAATGTCATTTTCCAACTAAAGTGGCTCCATGGGGTCCCCAAGTAGACCCATGGGTTTTCTTGGTCGGCCATGACTCATCCAATAGGAGTAGGACAAGTGTCATGCTCATCTCATATTATTAAAACATTATTTGTACCTTAAACTACACTAATTACCTCTAATCGCGATTAAGAACTTAAAAGTTACTATTCACCAAAAAATTATTTTAATCTCATTGAACCACATTTTAATTCTTAATGACAACCATGTATGTCGTATTTTTGAAAATCAAATCAAAGAAGTGGTAATATTTCATTTAAACGAAAAATCAGTTATTTAACTACCACTTAGTGGTTTCACTATTCATCAAAAATTGAAGTTTTTCATAATAAGGCCAAAATTTCACCCTAAGCTATAATTGATATTCCGAATTCAAAAATGATGTCTATTTTACAAAATTCCAAACATATAAGTTTCATTAATTAATTTTATAATTAATTCCCGCTGTTACAACAAATAGCGTGTTTTTAAGAAACAATTTATATCAAAAGATTGGCAATTGTTTATGTCCAATTTCAATGTTAAATTTATTCTAATGACCACCATTGGATAAAATGGTAAAAATATATTCTAATTATACTTTAAAACCACTAAATATTATAATTTATCACTATAAATTATTTTGATTAAAAAAGTTGTTTTTAAGTATTTTTCACTATTCATAAAAAATTAGAAGTTCTTAGAAAATTACAAAAAATTCAACATAGGCTAATTTAAATATTAGGAATACAAAAATGAAGTCCATTTTGAAATATAAAATTTCTATAAATTTAAAAAGTGGTTATTACTATTCACAACGGCTACTTTTATTAGTTGCGGTGTGTTAGAACTCGAAGTTGCGTACAATGCAAGCTATTGCATTATTGAAAGAGAGGCGTATCGTGAAATCTCGGGGTGTTACATTCTCCCCTCCTTCAATAAATTGCGTCCTCGCAATTTGAAATTTTTCTTTGAAAATAAAAGGTTGACAATAGAAAATACCTTTGTGGAAAACCCACATCGGAAATAAGATTAATAAAATTTAGCCTTAATAAGAGGGAAAGGGAAATGAAAATGTCACCACCCAATTATGATCTCGATTAGGAGAACATTGGTGGCAATTAGAGACATATAATTGGAGGAAAAACGTAAATATTCGTAGGGAGTGATTGAGGTCATCAATCACAATCAACTGTCAAATTGAGGGCCTCAAAGTCTTCAATCTATGTTGATTTAAAATATCATCAGTTCAACAAGACATAATGTATTAGGATAACAAATTTTTTGTTTTAATATCCCTTTACTAAAGTTTAAGAATTAATTCATTCATTGAATAAGAGATAGGTATATATATATTTATTCTTGACAATTAGAGTTTCAACCTTCAACTCATCTTTCACTCAAAAGATAAAAGAACTCAAAAATATTATACTTATCCTAATTGTATAAGGTTCCAAATGTTAACACATACCATTTAGATTAGTAAAATTATTTTGTAATAACCAGGGACTTCCTGTAGGCTAGTGGTAGGAAATAAAGGCTTGTCGCACCATGATTGTGGGTTCGATTCCTACAGCTTTGTCTGACGCGACGGGTTATGCCCCACCCTGCAGGTTGTCCTTTTCCTAAAACTATAGTATCATAATATTCCAAAAATAATCTTCATAAATTTTTTAACCTTAAACAATACTATCCAAAGATTAACTTAATCCACTCCAACCTTTATAGTTATCCAAAATACCTCTGTCCAGACTTTCTCTAAAAGGTCTCTTAATTCCAAAATCAATTTATCAGATTCCCCAAACAAAGTAAAGTTTCTCTTATTGTCACATACTAAAAATATAATTACCTTCATCATATTAAAACCTTACTGAAATCAACAAGTACTGCAGTACAATCCATATATATATATCACATTATTCTTATAACCAGAATATAATCCTTGAGTCCAAAAGCACCAATACATTAATTATTCCGCTTCAACTGTAGTCACAGCATAAGATTGGCCTTGATCCCTTGGCCTTTTCTGAGGTAAGTTTCCTTGACGCTTAGGACATTCATTTTCATAATGCCCTGTTTCCCTACAATTGTAGCATTCAACTTTGACAGCCTCTTTCTTTCCCTTGCAATCACGAGCCTGGTGACCCTTTTCTCCACATTTATAACAAACTCTCATTCCTTTTAGGCACGTACCAGGGTGATTCTTCCCACAATTATCACATAATGGAAAATCCTTCTTTCCCTTTTTCCCTTTATCTTTCTCTTGTTCCACCATTCTCTTCTTCTCTTGCTTTACTTTGTTGTCATAAGACTTAGAGAATTCTTTTTCTGTCTTGATAGCACACGAGACAATATCTTCGTATGATGAGAAGGATTGTGATACTAAAGCTAGACGGAGAAATGGTTTTAACCCATAAAAGAAACGATCAATCTTACTCCTTGGGTTACGTATATAATCGGAAGCATGCCTCGCTAACCTTGTAAAGTTAGCCTCATACTTTGCGACATTCTCATCCTCCTTCTGCCTCAAACTCAGAAATCGCCTTTCCATATCTGCTCGATGGTCACGAGGAAAGTATTTTTCTAAGAAAAGCTCTTTGAACTCCCTCCATTCCATATTCGATACGTCATCATCTTCCTTTGTGTTTTGAATCAGCGACCACCACTGATCGGAATCTACAGTGAGGCGGTAAACTGCCATGACAACCTTCTCCCTTTCACTACTCCCCAAGGCATGGAATATTTTCTCTAAGGAATTTATCCATTGCTCAGCTACTGTAGGATTTGTACTCCCATTGAATGTTGGTGGTTGTTGCCTCATGAAACATTCTAGCATTGATCCTCCACATTGCGGATCAGGGTGCTCCATATGAGTAAGGTTGTTATTCATAACCTGCGTGAGTTGTCCCAGTATGGTGAGAAGCTGATCAGCACCAGTTGTATCACTAGCTCCACCATAATTATCCTGAGCAGGAGGGCAATCCCTACACGGAGTGCGTGCATTGATACGGTTTCCATTCCTTCCACTAGGCGCCATTTCTAAATAATGGCATAAACTAGATTAGTTCATGAATCAAAATACATAATTCCATACTTGTAAAACACTTATCATAAATTGAACTAATTATGGATATAATCAATAATTATAAAAATGTTTTCTTTGAGGAAGTATATACTCGTAACCCTTCATAGTGGTTTGTAAAGAAAATGGGAATTATCCAAAGCATATCCCCCGGGAGTGTCGTAACCAGGAGTGCAGCAAGGCCCGTTGTCGTGCACCAGTTCCCGTTCGAGTCTAGCTCAAAGCGGTGTTTTCGGGTTTTACCCCTAGGTACATCTGTGCCAGAGCCGCCTCTACCTTCTCGTATCCAGACAGGGATGTATTGCTCGGAAAACTCACAACATCTCTACAATACCAAAATTCTAGGAAGTTCTTCAATACTAATCCTCAAAGTCTATCTTCGGGATATGTGCTCTAATCAGAGTTTATAAAAATCTAGATTCCAAGGTTAGTACTAAACTGCCTCTGATACCAACTGTAAGGCCCCGACCCCAGCTACCCAGAGTCGGTGCATTACTTCGTAACATTTTCATGATCACAAAAGATCAAGTCTCGAAAGACCGATTAGTTTAGTAGCCTTGGAAACACTAGATACATTCATAAGTCTTACATTACATCAAAAAGTAAACAAACTACAATAACATGGTCTTCATAGTCCACACTCATATCCCTTTATGACTACCCCTGCAGGTCATTCATAAAATACTTCTTCACATCCTGTAAAAATATTAAAACATTGAAAGGGGTGAGATCAGATGCTCAGTAAGGTTAACAATATAGCGGAAGCTTTCATAAATAAACATTAACATTTAAGGCAATGTATAACTAAAACAAAATCCTTTTAAACTTGAACTTCAACATAGTATGGCAAAAGTAAAATGAGATAATGCCATTCACTTCTTCACATGGATATTCTACTGGTCGAATAATCACATGCAATATCAATATCCACTTTCATAATGAGGGAATGTATAATGCCAGACATTCTGAAACATTTTGTGAAGGCCTCGGCCAAGAAGTCTAAAATGATTAAGGCCTCGGCCAAAACCATAAATCAAATTGGGAAAGGGCCTCGGCCAATTCCACGTCTAGTTGTCTCATGAGACCTACCGATGCATCGAGGAGCTATAGCGGGCTCCACCCGTCACTTACTAAGTCCAATGCATTCCTCATATGAATAGGTTTCAACATATCATAAACCATAACATAATCATATCACATAAAACATGCATAAAGGAAACATAACATTTCCACATATCAATCAAAAGATTTCAATACAACTCATTTATATAATAAAAACACTTTCAAAAATCATTTTCAATACCAAAATAAAAGAAAGTTAAAACTTTGTATTTATTTTTCATTAAAAAAAGTGATGGCTTGTAGAGGAAGCCAAAACTCAAATAATGGTCACGGCGGTGGAGAAGTCATTGTCGCCGCCTACATACGACAAAAACATTCCCTTTTGTCGTTTAGTAAATGCTTCGTATAAAAAGATTCCTTTTGAATAAACGTAAAAGTCAAAGGGGTTTATACACCGTATAAAAGAACGTTGTGTATAAAACCAAATATGCCTCAATGAAAGGAGATTGAGATGATGTCCTTAAAAAGATAATTTTTAAAATAAAATAGATCTATTATGTGTATTCACTATAGGTACAAATAAATAAAATAAAAATACAAAATAATACATTATAATATCATGACATAATTTGAAAGTAGGAGATTAACCCAAATAACGGAAGTTGGGTTAAGAAATTCCCTTACCTCATGTCTGACTTGACTCACCCGTTCTTTAACCTCCTGAATAATAAACTAGAGTTAATATATACCTTATTAAGAACCATTTTCAATTTAATTATCCTTATTATATCACTTATTACAATGATATGAACATTATGTAATTATTTAAGTTAATAACTGTCGTTTTGTCGATCTTTGGTACTTGAGTCAACAATAAACTTCTTATAATTACAAGTTGTTTATGTGGTAGAATATCCATTATCTCCAGAATTATATTCATGATTTAGATGTCATATATATCTTATATATACAGTATATACATTCATTTATAATATTACATAACATTTAGAGGTAGGAAATGAAATGCACCGTTCATGGAGACGGTAAGCCGTACGTACGCATGAACGCTACTTTCATTTCAATTTCATATTTAATGGAACGAAATCATAATGATATAAATGTATAATATAATTCCAGTATAGTATAGTGTATAATACCATTTACTCCATCCTTTATACATCCCACATATGGCATTAACGATTCAAATCACTTTGAGGGGGCGGTAGTCCGCACTTCCTAAAATGAAATTATCGCATTTTACCCATAATGGAAATCATAAAGTATGCCATAAATGAGAAATACAGAAGCATAAGTAAAACATAAACACATTATATATCATATATAAATATAGTGACATCTTAATGGCCACCTTTGAAGGTGTTATATGAGTGTTGAACAATCATCGTTTCGTGAGGCAGAAATTCGCCATCCACAGAAACCGTATGTTATTTAACCATTAGATGTAGGTGTGTGTATGTGTAGCTCGAATACTTCTTATAACAACATCCTAGTATATTTATTATACTGGTGTTGTTACAAAAGAAATGAATAAAAAGAGTTTAGGGGGTTGGAGAAGAAAAATAATACAAAACAACATTAGAGAAGACATTACCTCAAAATCGGGTAACTCTTTTTGATTTGAGCCAAAGGCTTCCTTGAGAAGAGTTATTCCCAAAGTGAGGCTTCTAAGTGTAAGAGAGGGAAGTTGGTAGAGTATTTGGGCAGAGTATGGCCGAGAAAAATGGCTTGAAAGTGTAAATGATGTGGGAGAGGTGGGGGCCTTTTATAAGTGTAGAGGAGGGGCACTTTTGGAAAGATTGAAAGGTTACATTATTTCACAATGATTTTCGGATTCTAAAGGTCCCACACTTATATAATTCGAGGCTAAGGTGATAAGGTTTCTAAATCTCCTCATCCAATAGGCTTTGGACAAGTGTAAGCCTTGGATTTTGCATTATCTTCTCATTTTATTTAAATCGTTAAATAATGAGGTCATCGCTGCATCATAATGATGTCATAAATAATTTAATTTTTTTAATGTCTAAAAATTATTAAAAAAAATACTATGATGTAGGAAATCTTTTTATCTTTCTAATGAATATTTATATTAAAAATTTGGACTTTTTTAACCCCAATTAAAAACTTTTTTAGTAAAATAACTCATGTTTGTGTCAATTTAATTTTAACATTAAATAAATATATATTAATGTCATTTTCCAACTAAAGTGGCTCCATGGGGTCCCCAAGTTGACCCATGGGTTGTATTGGTCTTCCATGACTCATCCAATAGGAGTAGGACAAGTTTCATGCTCATCTCATATTATTAAAATATTATTTGTACCTTAAACTACACTAATTACCTCTAATCGCGATTAAGAACTTAAAAGTTACTATTCACCAAAAAAAAAATTTAATCTCATTGAACCACATTTTACTTCTTAATGACAACCATGTATGTCGGATTTTTGAAAATCAAATCATAGAAGTGGTAATATTTCATTTAAACGAAAAATCAGTTATTTAACTACCACTTAGTGGTTTCACTATTCATCAAAAATTGAAGTTTTTCATAATAAGGCCAAAATTTCACCCTAAGCTATAATTGATATTCCGAATTCAAAAATGATGTATATTTTACAAAATTACAAACATATAAGTTGAATTAATTAATTTTATAATTAATTCTCGCTGTTACAACAAATAGCGTGTTTTTAAGAAACAATTTATATCAAAAGATTGGCAATTGTTTATGTCCAATTTCAATGTTAAATTAATTCTAATGACCACCATTGGATAAAATGGTAAAAATATATTCTAATTATACTTTAAAACCACTAAATATTATAATTTATCACTATAAATTATTTTGATTAAAAAAGTTGTTTTTAAGTATTTTTCATTATTCATAAAAAATTAGAAATTCTTAGAAAATTACAAAAAATTCAACATAGGATAATTTAAATATTATGAATACAAAAATGAAGTCCATTTTGAAATATAAAATTTCTATAAATTTAAAAAGTGGTTATTACTATTCACAACGGCTACTTTTATTAGTTGCGGTGTGTTAGAACTCGAAGTTGCGTACAATGCAAGCTATTGCATTATTGAAAGAGAGGCGTATCGTGAAATCTCAGGGTGTTACAACTCAACCATATTTTTAGATATAATTCATTTTCTATACACATTTTTTTATGTCACCTTTCATCCAAACTATCTATTCCACTTTCTTCTACAGTTATTTCCCAATTTCTCACACATAGTGTTTTTAATGACTTCTAATGAATAATTGATTCCCTAATGATTATGAAAAACGGTTTCCATATTCCTTATGGTCACCATTATAGTATAATATGTATAGATTTATATCTAGACATAGAATGAATTAAATGATTCCATGTATGATATCTAGTTTGATAAGTTAATATGGCCATCCTAATGTTCAAAAACAATCACCTGAAATATTATTGATTATGTTCTTATTTTTGGTGTTTTGAAGTGAATCGTGTTGTTTTTGAATTTCCATTCTATTCAGGGGATGATTTCTGTTTTAGTAATGGTGGATCTTCTGGGAATTTTGGGGATGCCAACTAAATTCTGGAATGCTTATTGAAGTGTTTCCAAATTTATCATACTTACTGTTTTAACAGAATTCTTATACATATTTATGAATTTCTTATTAAAGTGTTTCCCTATTAGTCATACATATTATGTATTGTTATTTTTAAATATTACTATATCTGCATGTAAACTTATTTCATGAATGGGAAGGTGCTGGGGGAAGAGGTTGGGCAGGGGGGAGGGGAGGGGAGGGCGCTGCTGGGTGAAAAGGGTGGGCAAGAGGGGAGGGGCAGGGGGCTGTTGGAGGAAAAGGGTGGGCAGGGGGGAGTGGAGGGGAGGGGCTGGGGCTAGGAAGGTTTGAGGGGAGGGCAGGGCAGGGGATGGGAGGGGAGGGTAGGGTAGGGGCTGGGGTTGGGCAGGTTGGAGGGGAGGGCAGGTAAGGGTAGGGGAGGGTCGAGGAGAGGAGGATGACGGTAGGAGGGAGTGGGGTGATGGGGGAAGAGTTTGTGCAGGGGGGAGGGGAGGGGAGGGGGATGTTGGGGGAAAAGGGTGGGTAGGGGGAGGGAAGGGGAGGGGCAAGGGGCTACTGGAGGAAAAGGGTGGGCAGGGGGAGGGGAGGGGATGGGGATGGGGCTGGGCAGGTTGGAGGGGAGGGTAGGGAAGGGGAGGGGAGGGGAGGGTAGGGGAGGGTAGGGGAGGGGGTTGCTGGGGGGAAAGGTTGGGCGGGGGGAGGGGCTGCTGGGGGAAAAGGGTGGTCAGGGGGGGAGGGGAGGGCTGGGGCTGGGCAGGTTGGAGGGGAGGGAAGGGAAGGGGAGGGGAGGGGAGGGGAGGGTTGAGGAGAGGAGGATGATGGCAGGAGGGAGGGGTGCTAGGGGAATAGGTTGGGTAGGGGGAAGTGGAGGGGAGGGGCTGCTGGGGGAAAAGGGTGGGCATGGGGGAGGGGAGGGGCAGGGGGATACTGGAGGAAAAGGTTGGGCAGGGGGGAGGGGAGGGGAGGGGCAGGGGCTGGGTGATGGCAGGAGGGAGGGGGCTGTTGGGGGAAAAGGTTGGGCAGGGGGGAGGGGAGGAGAGGGGCAGGGGATGGGTAGGTTGGTCTGTTTTCAAATGTATTATATCATGTTTTTAATAACATTTTCCACTGTTATTGTCAATGTTTTGTTATGTTTTCCACTTTTTTTATGGCAAGATGCTCTCCCTATCATTTAATTCACATGATGTACTACTGTTTTTATGTTCTTCAGGTTGATTACTTCTCATGATGAAATACTGTTTTTCTTTCATTGACAAATGTTGTTGATCCTATTGGTTGAATAAATGGGCTATGTAAAATCAACCAGCATTCAATCTTACCAGCTATCACAGGTAGTGGATTACCTATATTTTCACATGTTGATCATATCCATCTGAAAAATTAGATACGTGTTGATTTCTCATATGTTTCCATAATTCATTTCACAGTTTGTGTTGAAAGAAACATGGAAAATGTTTGGAGAAGATATGTTATACTTGATGGAAGAGCTGGGAAGGGCAGGACCAGAGGGGAGATATGGGTAGGGGGAGGGGGCTGTTGTGGGAAGGGGCTGGGAAGGGTGGGGGAAGAGTTTGTCCAGGGGGGGAGTGCTGGGGGAAGTGGATGTGCAGGGGGGCTGAGGTGGGAGGGGGAGGTGTTTCATGTTTCATTGATTTTGTTTCCTTTTATTATTTTAAATGTATGTTAATTCAGGATTACTATTTCAATTTTTTGAGAATAAATTTTCAATCATGTTCCAATATAATTTATGCCTTCTACTGTTGTGTTAAGTCTGAGAACAATATCTTCATCGTTTTCTTGTGGAAGGGGGAGAATTGGTGGTGGCCATAAAATTGCTGTTGCAAATTTCATTCATTGGGAGGAAGGATAGGTATGTCAAACTGGGGATATTTCATAGATGGAATGTGCCCATTACAATTTAGAAGTTAAACATGGACAGTTGTTTCTTAGCTATGCAGATATGTGGTGGAAAATTATTCAGGGAAATCAATAGTTTGGTTATTATGAAGTTCAATGTGTCTTTTGTGATGGGTCTTCTCTTAAAGAAAAGGATAGGTCTCTTCTGCTGTGATTTATGATATGAAGTCAGCACAAAATGGTTATTGCTGAAGTGGAATCTCATTTAAGGCAACTTCTAAGTTTTAAACATGGAATAAAAAATTCTCCTTGGTTGGAAACTAATATTGTTATAAGGTGCATAATACTGATCATTCATGATTCCCTCTTCAAACGGACCTTTAGGGATGGTGTCTTCGTTGCGGATGCATTTGGTTCTCAAGGTACTATCGCCAATAATTGTATCATTTATCATGAATAATGGTCCTTTCCATTTATGAATAAATCCAACATATTATTAGATATATTTACATTTCTATAAATATTTTCTAGCCTTCTAATGGAATTAGGCTCACTTATTGCAAATGTCTTATAAAACTCAACACTTACTATAAGAAGATAAAAAAATAATGGTTTATAATATTTTGATGCAGACCATGCAGTCAGAGTTCTCAAAGTCAGTTCTTATTAAGTGCTACCAAGAATGAAGGAAATCATGTCCCTCCCTAAATGGTACATGCTTGGATATTTCATTTGATTCTTTTTGCAAGATCATTATGTCATTGATGAAAGAGATAGGTTGTACTTTGAAATTGATCCTGAACAATGTAAATTAATTTCGATGAATTCAGGCTTAGATGTTATGATAAATTAATGGTTCTGGTGCAAAAAGAGAGGGATTCAAAAGTTCTTAGGTTGTTTGTATTTCCCTAAAATAGATAAACAAATCTGGTTTTGGGTTCTATAACATCTTATTACAATTGATATTTCACATTATGTAACTATTATTCCTCAAATTCCTAACATTAGTTCTCACACAGTCAGTCTTTATATAAATTTTATTCCTTATAGACTGTTACTCATTATGTAACTATGTTTCCTCAATATCATTAACTTTTATTCCTCCATTATGTATTTGTAATTTTTTCAAAATGACATCATTTTAAGTGAATACAACAACTGAAAATACGGAAATATGACCAAAGGAATTTTAATTCTTTTGAAACTTTAGGAAAAACATACATGGGTCATATATGATGTGTACGAGTCAATACCACCTTAATCCGAGGCATAGTGTGGTCGATATCACTCGAAGGGTCTCACTTTTATTTGAAATGGACAGGATTTAAGTGAAAACAACAACCGGCATACGTAAAACCAACCAAAAGCATTCGGATTCTATTGATACTTTAGGAAAAGCTTACATGGGTCATTTTGATGTGTACGAGTCAACCCCACCTCAATCTGAGGGCTAGTGTGGCCGGTACCACTCAATGTGTCTTTCTTTTGTTTAAAATGGATGCGCTTTTAAGTAAAATAAATGACATACCGAAAACTGACCAAACACATTCGGATTGTGTTGATACTTTAGAAAAACGATCCATGGGTCATTTTTGATGTGTAAGAGTCAACCCTACTTCAATATGAGGCATGGTGTGGCTGGAACCACTCAAAGTGTCTCACTTTTCATTGAAATGGACAACAGTTTGAGTAAAAACAACAACCGACATATGGAAAATGGACCAAACGCATTCAGATTCTTTTGATACTTTAGGACAAGTATCCATGGGTCATTTGTGACGTGTAAGAGTAAACCCCACCTCAATCTGAGGCACGGTGTGGCCAGTACCACTCAAAATGTCTCACTTTTATTTGAAATGGACAGGATTTTAAGTGAAAACAACTACTAGCATACGGAAAACCGACCAAACGCATTCAGATTCTGTTGAAACTTTAGGAAAAGGATCCATGGGTCATATGTGATGTGTACGAGTCAACCTCACCTCAATATGAGGCATAGTGTGGATGGAACCACTCAAATTATCTCTTTTGTTTCAAAAGGACATCATTTTAAGTGAATACAACTGAAATTTACACTCAACAACGATAGTCGCAAAATCTTTTTCATGAGTTGGGCAGTTTCACTCATGGGGTCACAAGTGAAGATACTCCTAAGAAAATACCTTTTCACTATATATTATAAACAATACAAGTTCAATGAAAAATTCATCAAAAATCATTACATACCCAAATCTAGGATCAGAAAAAAAAATAGGATATGAGCCAATTTCAAACTCTTATTCAACTCTAATAGGTATTTCTCATACTATTCTGCCTATTTGAATTTGATGGGGAGGTGGGGGGATGTGCTGGATGGGGGGTTGTGTAGGGGTGAGGTGAATTACTATCGGATGATTGTTGTTATATGAAGATTGAAATAGAAAATTATAGTACATGACATGGTCGTAAGAGTTTGATGGTTTTATGTGTTTTTTGTGTTATTTTAGGTGTTTTTTATACTGTTTTAAGTCTTTATGTAGTTTTTGTGATATTTTTTATGAAATTTTATAGTGGAGGGGCTACTGGAGGGGACTACTATGCAGCAGTTCTGGAAAAACTCAATACCAACGGTTTTAAACCGTTGGTAGAAGAGTGATGGAATTCTGGAAAAACACTATACCAACGGTTCTAAACCATTGGTATAGGTGTTCTGGAATTCTGGAAAAACACAAAACCAATGGTTTAGAACCATTGGTATAGGTGTTCTGGAATTCTAGAAAAACACAATACCAACGGTTCTAAACCGTTGGTATAGGTGTTCTGGAAAATCACATTACCAATGGTTGAAAACCATTGGTATAATAATTCTCAAAAAATACAGTACCAACAGTTCTAAACTGTTGGTATACATTGGGAGAAATTTAAAAAAACAATATACCAACGTTTTAGATCAAACCGTTGTTATAAGGCTTTCCTCATGGATTACTACCCAACGGTTTGGAAAACCGTTGCTATAGGCTATACCAATAGTTTTCCAGCCTATACCAACGGTTTAGAACCGTTGGTATAACCTTCTTTTCTAGTAGTGTTATAAATCCTTCAAGATCACCCATTTATTATAATTCCTTTCCCTAGGATAGGTTAAAATTATTTGTGTAGAATTAGTAAATGTGAATATATTTTTGGAAAACAATGGATTTCTTTCACCAAGTAATATTATTTAGCTTTAAGTTTCCAAATACACTAAACTATTATGGCCGTTAGAAATGTTCTTTTGTAATGTGATTAATATTCCTAAAAAATGATGTAATATTCATTTAATTAAGAATAGGTCACTATAGTTGGTATCAAAAGAAACCTTTAGTCATAATTTTGAAATTAGGATGAAAAAACCTTAGTGAGAACCCTATGGAAATGTCTAAGGATAAGTCTAAGGATGAGAAAAATTATCTAAAAATGTCCCTAAACTTTAGTAAAGGATAGAGTGAGTAGTTTCATAGAAATACATCTATGTCTGAATACTAAAGGTAGACATGGCTTTAGCATAGATGTAACTAGGGGTGACAACTTTGAAAATGTGTGTGGGCCTGACTTATGCATATGCTAGTACACGATGATGAGCCTTTCTACAAACCAAGTTTGACACTCATGAGGGATATTCTTTTGTAATTCACAAACTCTCTACGAACCATCATGAAAGATTTAGATAGAGTATTACTATGAATAAACTAGGATAATCTTAAGTTTTATTAAAATAAATAAAATAGTTCTCATGATTTTTACATCATATAAGTAATTTTTTTCATGCTTATGTCATTTTACACTATAAAAAGTGTTGCTCACACTATTTTTTCTAGTGTTAGTAAATATAGGGAACTAGACGGAACTTGATTAAAATTGAATTTTATGGCCAATATAATGAGGATCAATCAAATGGGATCATCACTATAGTGAAGGATGTTGTGATTAGGATTAATTAGTTTTCATAAAAAATGGTTAACAATTTTTAACTGAAGAAAATATTGGAATGAACAAATATGAGAAGGAATGAGTTTACTAAGAGTTTGGGTAATGGAGACCATGTAGTAAATAAGATTCAGTTTTCTTTATGTAAATAATGTGGGTTGGATCACCTATGTGAATGTATTATAGGAAAAAGATAATTTTTTCACTATGTAAATGATGGACACAAATAATTTAACTAAATAAGAAAAATGAAGGGTTTAGTTAACACAATGGATGAAAATATTGGTCTCCCTAAGAAATCCTTTAAGGTTAAATGGATTAATTTCAGAATGAATGGTCATTATCCAAATAAATTTCCTTAATGGAAATATCATGAATATAATCAAAAAGGTGATATAAGTAATGGTTATATTGATGATGATTATGAGACTACATATAAAATGTGAATAGAAAGTGGTATGAAGTGACAGGATGATGTAGCCTTATGAATGGATTGTGGCTGAAGTAGAATAATCAAAGTTTTTATGTATTTCGATTCAATTACTATGAATTCTAAAATATATATGGATTTTGTAGTTTATGTTTCTTCTCAATGGATTTACTAGAATTAGTTGAATGGATCTAGTAGACGAGAAAAGTGACTTAATGTTAAGGTGATGTTCCTGGAATACACATTATTAATAGAAAGATAACCCTTAATATGTTCCTTATGTAAAGATAATGTTTCTTGGATAAGTATATGTTTGATATGAATAAGTAAATTAGACAGTAATGAATACATTGTAATAAATTAGGTACATTTTTACAAGTGGTTTATATTATCATTGAAGAAGTTTACAACATTTTTTTTATTTAAGTATATATCCAATATACTTTGGAATAAGGAAATGTTGATGTTTTAATTAATGATTTATGGTAATTCTGGTCATTACCAGGTTTCAATACAATACTATAGGAAGGTATTCAAATCGTGGTATGTGATAGGTAAGAGCTACTATATTATATATGGGGTATCAATGTTAAAATACTTTCTAGAAATTTAGTTACCTTCCTTCTATATTATTTGATATTTTCTTCTAGAGGGATTATAAGGTTACTATTTATGTAATGGTTTGTGTTAAACTTTATATAATGGTTAAGATATTAATGTTTTATCTCACATTAGGAGTATTTATGCATATTGGATAACATGTGAAAACATTTTGTTTTGATAAAAATATATATAATAACATTTATGCATCTCAGGATCTAAAAATGCTTTAGGAATGACAAATTCACATTAATTTCTCAGAATGAGAGATGAAGTTGAAGTTGAACAGGGCACAATAAAGGGTAATGTCATCCAAAAATCATGTAGTTATATCTTTTCATGAAAATTATTCAACTTTTGGGAAAAATTATCTTGAAAAAAAATTAACATGGTACTTTCATTTCTTGTGAATTAAATATCCCATTAGATCATCATGCATGTATGGATTTATGATTATTAACATTATCCTAACCATGTTCCATATCACACTAATTCAAAACATGACAGTTATATTTCTCTTTACTATTCATGTTTTCACTTCTCAACTATGTTCTAATATGAAAAACCTAGTTGTGTGTTATTTTTTGTAACCATTATGTTTCTAATTTTTTTAAAAGATGTTTTAGTATTCAATTTTACTATATGGGTTTATAAGAAACAAAATTTTAAGTATTAGACCTTCAAAAACCTAGATTAATTTCAAGGTAGAAATTCATTTTAATGGGGTAGAATGTATCACCCCAAGATTTAGTGAATTTTTATTTTTAAATTAATTTAGTATTTTGATATTTAACATTTCATTCAACAATTAATAATGATTTTGTTAAAAACTCACTAACTGTGGTTTTCATTATAAACAAAACCATGTTATGATTGAGCTACACTCAACCTTAAAATTATCTTTTGGTACAAAAATAATATTTTTTCCTTATATTACACAAAATTTTGAGTCCCTTTTATAGCTTTTATTACACACAAGTTTGTGTTTTACCGAACTACAAGATACTACTATTATTTTTAATAAAATATTATTATAGAAACTACCTATCCATTTTGGGGAAGTTATGAATAATAATTACTAAATTATGATAACATTATTTAAACAATATATAATATTAATCCTTTTGTTATCAATTAGTATAAGTGAATTTAAGAATAATTTGTAAATTTATAAAATACATTTCTAGGAAAACATTTTTTCTATATACAATGAAAATTTTTACTCAATAAATTAAACATACCACTTTTGATTAATGTTTCAATAAAAATTATATATTATATATTTAGTCAATATTTTTTATACTCATCCATTAGTATTGATAGATATAATATAATAATAAATTAAATTTTATATATAAAAATATGTATTTTTCTAAAAGTTAATTTTACGACCTTTTAATGGAAAACCCATTTTAGATATGATTGTGAAACTTTTATAATTTTTATTTTAAAAAATAAAATTCAATTTTGGAAGAGTAATAACACATTTTACCTTGGGTTAATTGTTTTTATTTTTCTGAGAGTTTTCATTTTTTGATGAATAGTGAAAAAAGTAGATTTTAATTCAAAACAGTTTTTTTTAATTTATTTATATAGTTAAAATATATTTTAGTTTTTTTAAAGTCTAATTTTATTAATTTTATATAAATTGATCCAATTTAGATAATTGGAACCAATTTCACATTAATATTGGGTATAAAAAACTTATCAAACTTTTGGACCTTTTTTCTTAAAAAACCACTGTCATGGCACATCAACAAGATTAATATTAAAATAATTTATACCATTTATGTGATTTGAACATGGAAAAATATATTATATATTTTTAATTATAATAATCTATAATTTATAATAAGTTCAAATTACGTTTTGACCAAAAATATTAGTGAATGTGATTAAA
Organism: Viscum album; assembly: GCA_963277665.1. Lineage (NCBI taxonomy): Eukaryota > Viridiplantae > Streptophyta > Magnoliopsida > Santalales > Viscaceae > Viscum > Viscum album. The sequence continues at coordinate 743,839,373 of OY728129.1, read as the reverse complement.
ATTAATTACAATGATTAAGAGAAAAAGTAACTTAACAAAAAATTAATCTGTAAAAATGAGTCTTAAAGTAACAAATAAACATTTCAAAAATCAATTATTTGTTTATTTTTCAACCATATACTCTTTTTTATTAGTTATAAACCATTATTGTAGCCACTGGTCGTGGGTAATACATGAGTGGAATTCCCTTTTCCAAAATTTATAAGAATGTCACTCCTCTACAACTAGAAAAAGTACATCACCCCTCACACTTATACAAAACTCTGAACCCATATGGATTCGAAAAAATATTACTAAATAAACTTACAAATTAGAGAAATTCTTCCTAGAATCACCCCTTTTGTAAGAAATCCATCCAAGGAAGCCTTTTGGAGAAAACCAAAAGGAGTAACCCTCAGAAGATGTAACATCCTTCATCAAGATATTTTGTTTTATTTTAATTATCCATCCCTAAAATATTATTATTCCATGATTATATAATAAAATATGAATCCTCAATATTTTGAGATTTTTTTATTCCAACTTCTCTACCTACACTAACATAACTGTCTATCTAATGGGTAATGAACTTATTATTCTTGTGTACGGTGAACTACCACCTCACAAAACGATGTTGTTCCTTTCTCATTTACCACCTCTCATGGTTAAAAATTATCATGGAAATGATGTTTTAATATTCTATATATGGTAATTTTTATGTATGTAAGCTTATGTATTTACTATACAAAACATACCTTTATTCTTTCCATTGTGTGTAAACACGATAACTTGGTTTCTGGACGTGTGGAGTAGCGCTTCCTCAATGTGATGTGATTCATTCACACATTATATGGAATGTATTAAGGATGGTTTTAGTAAACATATGTGATATATATTACATAATAATTATTTTTTAATCATATTATATATATACATATATTTCATTTTCTTTATTTCTAACAATACAACTATAAAATGGAAACAACATTCATGCGTATGTAGGACCATATCGTATCCATGAATGATGTATTTCATTTCATACTTCTATATTATATAAATTTTTATAATAAAAATATACTGAATATATATTAAATATATATCATGTTTTAAATTCTTAAAATAATTAAATCATGATCATTGTAAGAGGATCAATAAGAACAAGTCAAAACATATACAAAATACAACAAAAATATTACCTAAAACGTAACATTAACATGGAATTGTTAATAAAATGTTAATAAAAATTCATAATAAATTAATATATGGTATTAGATATAATAATAATATTATTTTTTATATTCATAATAAAATTATATTTATTATAAAGGAATTTTGAACATGTATGAAGAAAGTTAAGACTCAAGGTAAGGGTTTTCTCGTCTCACTTTTATTTCTGCAAAACTTTTGTCTTATTCACCACTCAATTTTTTTTTGTGGTGTGTAAGACGACCAAAAATGTATTCTATTGTAATATAATAAAATTTATGATAATTTACATATCTGTTTTATGATCTCTTTTTCATGGGGTATATGGATCAAATGTTACCAAATTGGTAATGTAATTTTGTCTCAATTTTCCTTCTTTGAAACAAATGTCAGGTAATGAACCTATATTTTTCTATGGGGTTTATATAATTACCATAGAAATTTTATAACATTAATATCTTTATATTAATTATATTTTTATGTTCATGTAATTTTATTCTTTCAACGGTATTATGATTCAATGTTACCAAAGTTGTAACAGTTTATTGCTACCATCTCATTGTTTATCAGGATTGTTTATGATTACGGTTCCATTGATGAAATATTTTGAACCATTTATCTAGAAAAATAATTTAAATTATTATCCAATGGTTATCCATTATATTTTCATGTATTAGTATCATTTTCCACTCTTTGATATGTAATATAATTAAGAAAACAAATTATTAAAATCTGACTCTATTTCTCCTTTCAGTCAGAAATCTGTGTTATGTCAAAGAAATGTTTTCTAAAATTGTTTCCAAAAATATTATTATATACTCCAATGACTTATAAAATAAAATTTTACCCACGTTTTATCTTTTTTAATTTTTTTTAAAAAAATTAATCTTCGTTTCATTTTTCAATCGAGGAAGTATTCTAAACATTTTATAGCACAAAATGAATGTTTAGCATATATGTATTAATACTTAATAACAACCAAAATTATTTGAAACATACATTAAATATTAAAAAGATTTTTTTAAGAAAATTTGTATCCTAATAATATAGATATTAAATATTTTTAATTTTTTTTAAAATTTTTTAAAAAATATTTTATATTCAAGAAGTGTTTTAAATGATTTTAAAAGCTTCATTTAAAGGTTTTCAAAGCTATTTTAAAATAAAAATATTTTAAAAGAAAATATGTTTAAAAATTGTTTTAAAAGGTTTTTAAGAATATTTTATATGTTTTTCAAAAAAATGGATTTCATGATGTATTCCTGATTCTAGTATATTTTTTCAATGATATTTTCAATGAAAAAAGTTTTCAAAATGCTCTATGTTTTAAAGATATTTCTTTTTCAAATATGAAAAGATATTTCCCTCAATAAATGTCTTTAAATGATTTCCTATTATTCCTTTATATGTTTTTAAAGTATATTTAATTTAAAGGATTTTGAAAATGTTATTTTATTTTTAAAAGTGACGTTTAAAGTGATATTACAAAATCCATCTCCATATATAATGAAATACTTGGTTATAGTTTAGTCATTAATAGGGATATGATCTAAGGACACTATTCATATTACTTATCTGAATGGTTTATGTTTTGATGGAATGATTTTTATAAAACCCAATTCTATTTTATGGGTTACATGCTTATGAAACCAACATTTTTTCATGATTAATGCATTGATAAAATTATTAAGAAACATATCTTATCCATATGTTAAGATATTATTATATGTTTGTGAAACCCATTTCATTTCATTGGTTATGTTATGTTTATTTTTAAATTTTTGGGACATGTACGCATAATTTCATTATGATATAGGTGGAGCTATATCTCCATCCAATTCATGGGGAAATGATTTGTATCTCATGTTATAATTATGAGAATCAATTCAATGATCTTGATCCACTTTGGAATATGTGGAAACAAGATCCACTATGGGGAGATGGGGAAAATGATCTATCGTTGAAAGATGGGGAACCTGATCCCTTACAATGAAAGGATTGTAACTGGGGATGGTGGTGTTTCCCTACAAGATGGTTTAGTCTCCATGAAGTGTCATGATATGTTTTTATCAATGGTCCTTTACTTATATAGAAATAAATTACATGTTTATGTGTTTACTACAAATTATATGTCTTATTCTTATTATATGATCACATGGTTAATACTATTTATTGTATTATGATTCATGCCCTATGAACTGCAAATCTTTATGTCATGTCTCATTTTTATGATATTTTATATAAATGGGATGATCTTAAAATTACATGGTCATGTTATAATACCCTTATGTTCATGTTATGATTATTTATTTCCTTTATTTACACTTATCGAGCATCCAATCTCACAAATTTCTTATGTTTACATTACATAGGTTATAAAGAAAGGATTTATTTAGAAGAACTAAAGAGGATGATATTTGTGGGAAACATTGGAGATCTTTCACCAACTTAGAATATTTTGTTCCAAGTTTCCAAAGACACTAAACCATTATGTTCCCCAGACATTTAATTTCTTAATGTGTATAATATTCATAAACAAAATGTAATTTCCATGTAGGTTATTCTTGGGTCACTATAAAATTACTTGTGAATGTTTATTTGTTTGGATTCTTTTCATGATTTTTTAGTGTTCACCAACATTTATGTGGATCATTTTTCTCCTATATAAGCATGATGTTACACCTATGTATACATAAAACTGTCCATGTATAAGGATAATGTTTTTCTATGTAACCATCATGGACATTAGGTGGAGAATATTTTTGAATGATTTTGAAGAGCTAAGAAGTGAAACAAAATGTATAATTTTGATACATGTTTCCTCAACCAAAATCAAGTAAATTATCCTTGAGAATAAATTTTATTGATTCAAATGTTATATATTTTTATTTTAATGTTTATGCAATTTTTTTACCAGATATTTTATTAAAAAGAGTACACTTCTTTTTTTATCATTCAATTTTTGACACTTACACATTTTGGGGAGATTTTTTAAAAAATTAATTATTTCTTACTTATACTCTATATTTTACTAAATTAAAAATATTTATCAACTATTATAAAATTTAAATAATAAATAATTTCTCTTGGATGTTTTATGTTTTATACCGGAACCATTGTTACATCATACATGGCACTACTAATTTTTTTTATGTTTAGCTGTTATTTTCATTGAAATATTTCTTTCATTCCCTTCTCAAAATACATTTTCAATCATAATTATAACATATATACTAATTTAATGTAAATAATATATTTAAAAAATCTATATTTTTGTTGGATGATATTTTTTATCATAATTGTTTTTTATTTCTACCCATTTTTGGATAATGATTTAATCCTTCTTATAAACCATAAGACATCCTTTAAACTACATCAGCATAAAATAAATTTTTCATTGAACTATCATTAATGTTTCTACCACTATGAGATTAAATATTAAGAAATATTTCATGTCTTAAGTGTGGTGTAGTGTTCATAAATTTTATTAACTAGAAATTTGTGTTGTAAATATCAAAAAGCCTTATATGTTTTCCAAATTTATTTTATTTTGAATTATTTTTATGACCCTATGGTTGAATATTTTTCTGAAGAGTGAATTATGTTTTCCAAATTTAAGGAGTTAATATATTTAGTTTATATAAGGATTTAATTTGGTACATTATTTTCATTTTTATCTTATAAATTTCTACATATGGTTAAACTTTAGTATTATGATTCAATATATTTAAAGACTTCAATATTTTTTAATAATTTTAAATATTTAATATTTTTATTTACCTTTGATATGAAATTAAATACAAATCCTTATGAACAAAGTATTCATTAAGATAAAAATAGTGATTGATTTAATGATTCAATATTTTTTATTTCATATTCTCACTATTCCACTAGTTATTTTTATTTATAATATGTTAATTATAAGAGAATTTTTACATAGAGGAAACATGATGTTTATATGTTCTAGTGAAATAGATTGTGAATAATGTATAATTTTTTTATAAATTTTAATTTCAATCATTTTTATAAAACTGAAACCTTCATTTAGACAAACATCTTTTTGGTTAAGTGAAATCAAAATTTCATTATAAGGGATACTATGGGGTAAAATACATTTTATGACTACATATTTATGGCACTCCAACTTTTCCAACATTGATATTTCCTTTATTGCACATATTTTATTAAATTTTCTACTTGAGGATATGATATATCTTAAATATAGGGTTATTTCATGTGGACATATTTGGATACACTATTTCCACATCCTTTTGAGAAATAATTAAGCTATTAATATCAATATTGGTTATTAATGTGATATTATTGAATATTTTTTAATATATGATGAAATTATTATTCTCTTAATATCTTGATGGAAATGATAAATTTGGTGTATAGTTTTTATTGATTTAATTTTCTTATGTTTTTTGAAGTTTCTTTTTCAGGCTGTCAGGAACTGTTCATTGAAATGTTTTTATATTTACATTATATTATGTTTTAATTTAATATATTAAATTCTATAATTTCATGTTTTTCTTGTTATGAATGTTGTTAATTTTCACTTTGAATTAATTATTTTTCCTTAATTTTGTGTTTTGTGTTTTTTTGGAAGCTTAGTAAAGGTTATGTCCAGTTATTCAATGTTGGGTAGGCAAACAATAAACAATATAATGGCAGTATAAAGGTCACTCAAATATCTCATAGAAGTGTAGACCATTTTTTGAGACCTAATTTATCAAGGAAGTTAACTTCAATGTCAAATAGGGATATGGTTTTGATGTCGATGACGAACATTTTTCAGGATGTATTTTGAGATTGTTAGAGATGCGTGTCATTATTGAAAAAATATATCGTTATTATATAGATTTGTCTTACTTATAGGTAAATATATACCCATATTGGGGATACCCGTTTGTTAAAATTTTATTTTCTCTACCTAGAAGTTGAAGATAATGAATAGTGACTAGAGAACCACCTAAAAACATGAGTAATGATTTCTAAAATCTTTATATCAGATAAAGAATATAAATTCCTATGTGGTTTTATTTATGTATTAGAATATATAAATGAGAGGAAATTAATGGGAGATACAAGAATATGACTAATAATAGGGAAATAAGACCTCAATAAATGGGAATGATTGGACCTAAACTAATTGAATAGGTAAAAATGTGATCCAAAATTGGAGATAAACAATATAAAAAATTCATTTTCCCTTTTTAAAACTTTATATTGTTGATTTTAATTGAATAATTTAAAAAAAATTATTCGATAATTATTTTTTGAAAAACTTTTGTTGGGAAATGAGACTATAATAACTATCTGTTTTACACTAATAATTGATTTTTTAATCGATTTCCATATGTTATTAACTTTTGGGTAGTGGGTTTTCTAAAATCTTTAGAATTAGTGATAACTAATTACAAATAAATTCAATTTGTGTATCTTAATCATTTTAAAAATTAATCTAACATGAGATGTTCTCTTGAGAGTAACACCCCAGAATCAAATTAAAGGTTGTTCTTGGTGAAAAACCTAAACACCTAATTTTTGTGTATGAGTAATATCATAGATAAATATATATAATATTAATTAATCCAATGGTATTCCAATTGAAAAGTAAGTAAAATATCTTTCATTTCAATTCCAAAATTCTTCTTTTATTATATGAATAAAAGAAATAACTTTCAAAACTATCCTATAAAGCCCCCTATCTCATCAAGTATGGTTTATTTAATGTTTTTTATTTGTTTTATATCTTAATGTATTTATGTACATCAATATTGTATCATTAATTAAACTGTATTCTCATTACCATAATTTTTTTATCGATTTTTGTGTCATTTTCTTTAATTCCCTATACTAGTACACAAAGTTTACCTTTCCAAAGTGATTAACTCTTATTATTACTAAATTAATTATTATTAATAAAATAAAAATTTTGATTGGTTCAATAAAAACTATTAAAATACATTATAATCCTTCTATTTGATCAATAATTTAATATATTTACATTTATATTCAATAATGTGATAAATAAGCAGAGATAGATTATGAGATATAAGGAAAGGCTTGGGTCCTAGGGAAATAGTCAATAAGTCACTGTTGAATTATGAGATACATTTAGTCTACTATTATTATTAGAGAATATAAGGATACACTTGGAATAATATATTCATAGTTGTTTATATATATTACAAATATATAAGAATAACATTTTTCTAAATGGATTTATAATAGAGAATGTTTATATAAGAAAACCCTATGGTTTTGTGTATGAGATGAACCCTAACTATTTTTTCAAGACTATTAACGAATTATATGGACTAAATTAATAACTTTAGGCTTCATGTGATTGGATTTATTAGTTTTTATTACATTTTTATTCTAATAAATTAAAAGGTGGTCTTATATGGTTTATTATGAATATTAAAGGGGAATTGTGGTGGTTAAAATTTATTTATATGTTATTATATTTGGTTCCTTATGTAATTATATTTTTAAAGAGTTATTTAATTTGATGGAAATTGGGTTTGATGTAAAACTTAAGGGGGAAATTAAAATCCTTTTTAAATTTTAGATTAATCAAAGAGATACTCATACACATTGAATCTAGGATAATACACAAATGATTTAGTTGAAAGGTGATGGTCACACTCATCACAGGAATGAATAATCCTGTATGTACAAGTTGTTGATTAGAGGAGGACCCAAAATTAATTAATATTGATTATATTTCATTCTCGTGAATGATTATTATTATTCTATAATAATAGAAAAAGTGCCCATTTTGATTTGTAGTGGGTACCTACATCCATGATTTTATCTATACCCCATAAAATAAAATATTACAACAATAAGTATATCTATATATAATTTTAGAAGAATTTGAACCCCAGTATGTTCAATCTATATAAATACTCTTTTAGTTGAATATATTATTCCAATTATATCATTTTATGTATTATGATAGGTAAAATAAGTGAATGTTAAATCTATCGCTTTTAAGAAATACATAGTTTCATTGAGTTTAATAGAACGACATTCTTTGGATTTATATAGTTTTGAGGAAATATACGTAGAAACATATTTTTATTGTGGAAAACGCCATTTAAATTATTTCAAATGATTTAGGGAATTATTTTCAAAAAATAAATATAATTCAAGATGACTCCTTAAGTGTATCTATATTGTAGTATCCACAACACTCTTCAAAGAGTAAAAATTTCAAGATGAAACATCCTTTAATTTGAGATAATGTAAAGAAATGTGTTATTATATGAAGATCATTGTAATTAAAAGTAAATTATTTAATATCTTCTTCTAGATATTAACAAAATTAATTTTTATGGATATAATGAATAGTATCAGTATGGTGGATAAATATTGGAAAATAAATTTTTTTCAATATTGAAAAATTTTAAAATGTACGTGATGGTTTAATGGTTTTATAATATATCACTCCTATAAAGATAATAATATCTTCCCTAAAACATATAAAGAATAAAAATTAAGCATATTTTATGATTTTTAACTCAAGTAGGGACTAATTCAAAATGCTAAATGAATTTTCTATTTTCACAATGATTTTTTTTCAATGTAGTGTGTATCAAGAAAACATACATTAAAATTTCCATGATTACGTATACATATGATCTGAAGGAAGTATTAAATTACCAATGTATCTATCATAGAATACATTTCACATTGTATGTTATAAAATAGTCTTCAAATAATCTAATATATATATTAATACCATGATAAGTTTCCCAAAATATTTAAATATTTAATCCAAAACGAACCATATTTTGGATGTAGTTTGATGAATAAAAATAGACTAGGAAAAAATGTGATGCCTTAATAGATAAAAATGAAAATTGAGATAGTTTAGTTCTAGACATTAAAGATGAAAATATGATTAAATTATCTAAATTACAGTATATTAGAATATGAAAAATGAAAATTACCAATGAAATGTTATGCTGATATAGAGTTAAATCTCAATAGAAAGATTTTTATATCCTCAAAATCATCAGAAAATCACACACTTATTTCAATGATTGTACATTTTATTCAAATTTTATAATTTTCAAATAATTATATATATTTATTGTAGACAACTATTTTTATGTTGATTTTCCATTTGAATGGGTTATACTATAACTCTTATTATCTCTTGAGGTGATTTATATTAAACCACTAAAATGATAAAAATATTGAAGTCTTGTTTTATTATCTGATTATATTTTTACACAGAATATTTTTTTATCAAAACATATCCATGTGTATAAAATGATCAAGTTATTCATGAAATTATTTAGTAACAATGTATAGTTAAATAAAAACTAATTGTATTATGCATGGTAAATAAGAATGTTGATGTAACATCACTATAGAAGAAAAGTTATGAAAATAAAATTTCTTCACCTAGATCTCCTAAAAAAAGTATGTCTGTTAACAAATAATTTTTAAGAAATTAGATAAAAAGAATTATTATAAATGGATATTTAACCTATAATGAATGGTAAAAAGATTATAAGTACAAATTATTTTAGGCAACATTGCCTCAATCACGACATAAGGAAACATCGTGCATTGAATCATACCATAAAAGAAGAGATGGTTGACACTATATCGGCCCAATCCTCTCCATATATCATGTCCCAAATCATTTGGCTCTATCTTACCCCATTTAATAATCCAACATGACCCAAAATCGATATCACCCAAGGGTCATACATTTTTTAACCATGTTTTCCAATCTAATTGGGTCTATATATCATTTTTAAGCTCTGTCTATCCATATCCAAACACCAAAAAAGAAATCAAAGCACATCCAAAAACCCATGGCACTCAACAGGTGAGAACCCGATACCACACTCATCACCAAAACTATAACACCATGATGGAACTTACTTGAGCTCTTCCAACCCGAAACACCAGTCATGTCATCAACATCAGTCACTTTCCGACTATTGTTGTCCTCACCATAAACATTATCTCACCACCACCATAGTCCAGTGTTGGGAAATTCCACCATTGAAATGACCACCAAGACCACACCTAAACTTTCACAACATACCTAATGTGTTTCCCTACTCACCGCGCACAAATATCGTTGAGAACTCCTCCTGACATTTTTATAAAGACGTGATATCAAAACCACCCATACTGTAAATGCATCCCAAATCCATTGTAGGATGAAAACAACTTGAACTTCATCAAGTTTGAATTCATTTTAAAAATCTACTTGACTTAAAACAGAAAACTTCTGGTGGCTTATTAAATACCACATACCTTCCCATTATATATAATTCTAGACCATTACCTACTAGATTGTCTCAAAAAAACAACTTTACACAATTGGAATTCTTATCCCTAAACCTTACTATGGAGCCTCCTCAATTAAGTCTTATCACAATCTTCTGAATCACCTATATGAGTCATTTCTTGAAATTTGGTAAACTATATAGTCATCTCATCCACTACTTTCCAAGTCATCATCTTGCTCTACTGCACCAGTTAACATTCCTAACACAAGTACCTCCACCGCCTATACATTGAATAGAGTTTACTAGACTCTTCCTCAAAAACACATTTCCATTGTAAAGACATAATGTTCATTCTGAAACATCCACTAAAGGTTGTTTTCAACTCACCACCCTCATTCCCCTTTTCCTAGCTGATTTGAGTTGTCCCTGGCAGAATCATGATTGAAATTCCCAAATTCACAACTAGCACATATATACATTTCATAACCTAGATTAATTCACCACTAAACACTTTCTATGGTCACCCAAACACACATTCTTGTGTCTATGATCAATTTTTGATGAGAGTATACCACCAAACCTCCTTTTATATGAACTGTTTTCATGCTCTATCACCCCTATAAATGACTCTAGCATAGGCTTGTCATGTTTCTTTTAAAACCACCAAGATCCAAAATCGAATGATTGTCTCAATCAACCACCACATCCAAGTACCATCCAAAATTTATAAAGTACATCCAAAAAAATACCTCATAGGTTTTACATTGGCATCCTGATGCCACACATCCACTCCATGGTTTTCTCTAAACCTTCATGACTAGATTATTTCTCCACGCCTTAGGAGTTCTATTGTCACTACACCACCAATTTCATTATAACCAACACAACTCATGCTTCAAACACAATATGAACCCCAAAAACATAGACATGTCCATATAGAATCTATGAGAACAAAAAAACCAACCTCAACTACTCCATATACTTGGATTCTAGAAATGGAACCCATGATATTCATCGACATTCGGTCCACCCCAAGGACATTACCCATAAACAGTTAATGATGTACTTCCCAATATTCTACTTAACATATATCTCTCCTTTAGAGTAACCTCCAAGAGGTCCCACATCCAACAATAATACATCTAGGAATCTAGGAATAATTCCCAAACTATGTTAGCATACCTGGTACAATTTCATGATTTTGGGCATGATCTTCACTTGCTACGAGTATACTGAGAACTCTTCAAAAAACACCTCCATAAGAATCCATCACTGATATCACCTCAAACAACATGGGAACCTTTATTGTTTGATATTCTTTGGCTTCCCTACCTTCCAACATCTCATCAAAAATGGGCCATCACAACACAAGTGGGATGGCCAACTGAACTCAAAACTACTTCCCGACTCTCTACTAATCATCCATGAACCAATGCTTCCCATAGTACTAACACCACTACAACTCCTATGTTCTTCCAGCGTGGCCTTGATGACCCATTATAGAGACATATTGATCCAATACTAGCTAGTATCTCACTTCACTAGTGCTTACCCACTTTGATACTATGGAAGACAATATGTAATTGAATTCGAACCACCTTTGTACATATCCCCACAACATTGAAAATCTATAGAACATTCCTAACACCCAATACTCATTAGAAAAATCTAATTTAGGAAGTTCCCTTTGGTCACCCACTAATATTGACTCATGATCCCATGAAACATACATCACCAGAGCTATGCTCACATTCTCATTCACACTACAAACCATGCCTCCTTGTCTGTAAACCCCATTGGACTCGTGGAATTATCAATGTTCCCTTAACACCAGCCAAACATTCAAATAGAAAAGACTAACCACATGGAAACCCTCACCATGGTTGTCACTTCTATACCAAAATTTCCATCCATGCTTTGATCACATAGCCTTGTCCACCCAAATTCAACCTGAATCCTTCTTCAAACATTTTCAACACCACCAAGTCGATACTCTAACTATCCTAACCTTCAGAACTAACCTTAAAAAAACAAAATAACTCAAGTAAATATATGAAAATTAAACTACAGCACCACCGTACCATTCAATGATACTCAATGGTACTAATTGTGTATTGATTCTATCTCTGAATAATATTTCATGATTTATATCCCAATTCTCCTACAACACTGGGATAACCTCTGACATGGTCACCCTAAATTTTCCCAATTCTATCAACACATATCTATAACTTGAGTTGTGTCTCCAAAATCACTGACATTCCCACATTACCCAATAGGTAAACCCACAATATAAAATACTATTCATGTGCCACTATCCAAATCCAAAACATCCACTTAGGCCTCGCGCACCAAAGAGCACTCACAATATGACTTACCCATCCCATAGGCCTCCCAAAAAGTTAAAAAGATACCAACTCCCAAATCTAGTTTTATGAGTAACACGTCCCTAGGATATCCTTATAGGCTAAATAAATCAAACATCCATGAATTCACCACTCCATAGTGGCACTCCTCTCCCAATTCCAAAACAAAATGTTTCCAACGCATCAAAGAAAAAATTTACTCTAGGTCCCAAGCCTATAGAAACACAACCACCACTAATAGAACTATAACCCTCGAAATATATTTCAAAATTCAATGCAACCCACATGATCACAAAACAAAAGGGTCGCCACATCCATGTTATTAGACAATACCTCTCAATCCCATGGCCACGACCTAACCAAACGTATAATGTGGAAAGAATCTCTATCCATCGCATCGAAACACATCATGGCCTTAAAAATAAAGCACCCTCCCCCTACCAAAAAAACACATACATAGGGACTATAGGGATAACTATTTCACATGTCCCTTATAATTTTATCATTCTGTGTGATAGGAACTCAATTCCACCTTCTCCATAAATTGTCAGAGGTTGTGCAACTGAAACACTCCAGTCAAGTCAGACATACTCGGCGTAATAATCAAAATATATTTCTCCATAATTGTATAAAATGATCAAGGTTCTCATGAAACTTATATTCCCCTAAATTACCCTAAAACAATCGGTTTCCTGCTCTATTACATGAGGTTCATTGTGGTAAATATCATCATGTCGCCTGATCAAAAAAATCATCTTGGTGGAATCTCACTACAATAAAGAATACACATCTCGAAACACATAACATATGTCTTCCATAGATTTCATAAATGAAGGATCTATACTAGCCATATAAAACCCATTTTTCATACAATATCTCAACAATTATAGTCATATCTCTATCACTACCCTTAGACACCCCTACCATTGATCATGGTCAACATGGGGTAAATTGACTCCCATAACCACAATTCATTTCATTAAAAATACTTTTTAAATCATTTCCACTTTCAAAATGCTAATATTTATCCCTTTGGAACCATTCTATCATTAAAACTTACTACAACCACAATTGTTACCCAATTAAAACTATTCATTAAGAACTATTATTTAACTATAATTTCACATTATTTACATTTAAAAAATTTCCTTACTTTTATTATAAAACACTTATTTCTCATTTTTATAGAAAAAATAAATGCATTCTATCCATCGTATCCCACACATATTCCATGTGTGTTCCTACAATGATGTTCTCTAACTATATATATAGGTTTAAAAAGTTATTCATGTATGAATAACCTTGGAAAATTATGACCACATGATAAATATTTTAAAATAGTCACATCACACAATAAGTGTATCACCCAAGGTGAAATATAATCCAAGCATTACAACAGAATCAAGAACATTAATCCCACCATGGGTACTGATGTTTTCCCTCATACATTGGTTAGATGACCCCATTAAGGATCTCATTTCCTAGCCTTGAAACCTTGAAACCTCATGTATACCTTCCAAATAATATAAAAATATAAAATATAAACCCCCTTGATACAACATTATAACAACCCTATCCCAGTAGCCACTAAACTCGGTGCCTAGAGTTAGGTCACCGCGTGAACTCAAAAATTCCTCCTCATATGCTAGAGGATTCTAACTAGAAATGGTGGTCTAATGTAACACATGGGGAGACTATATTCTCACTATGATATTAGGAAACAATATATAAAATAGAAATTAGATATAAATTATAACCAATAACCATTCATCACAAATCCAATTCCCAAAATTAGGTAAAATCCCATAGTCAAATAGTAAACATTATATCTAAAATCATATAGATCCAAGTGAAATGAAAATATAAAATGAGAAAAACATAAGAATCTCCAAAATGGGTCCTAACTCAAAATATGGATCCCTCATCCATGAACATAAAATTCCCAAATCAACCATATAGTATGCGTCTATTTACATTATCTTGGCCTATGAGCATGATGTTTCTTGGGTACCCAATTGAGGTCGGATCAAGGTGTGAGTACAACTAACTCATCCACCACCAATGGTGTCTACAAAATATCCATTCTAAAAAAATATTGTACACATGTAATAAATGGATGAAATGATAAACAAAAGATAAATCTAGTGACATTAGTTAGTTGTTTTCACATAAACCAATTTATCACTTGTTCTATGGGTTTGGTATATTAATAAATTACACTACAAACTATGTATATTACACAAATATTTATAAGGGTATAACTCAATTTCCCTATCTCAAAAGGGAATAAAATCATAAAAATTACATCAAACATACCATGGAGCCTTTGTAAAGGTAGTCTCATCAAATTCAACTATTATGATTAGAGAGCCTTAGTATGACTCCCTAGATTGTACATTATAGGGGTGAGGTTTAGAGACTTAGTCCAACCTAACCAGTAATCATAGAACCTCAATTAGATACGCCACATACCACAAATCCTTTTACACATGCTTATTTAACCATAACACATTTACCAACAAAACCTTAATCATTCAGCACATTTATCAATAATAATCATGACTCATTCGACACATTTCCCATCCCCACATATTACCCATTGTCACATTTTCACTTTTATATCCAAACCCATTTAACACATTACACATTCACATTCTATAGTTCATTTACACATTTCCATTACAACCAATAATTCATTTAACACATTCACTTTAAGTCAATTAACCCATTTACATTATTAAAAAACACCCCCTTATGCCATGATAATGAATAGACACATATACCATTAGTTCCTTTTCATAATTAAAGCTAACATGTTAACATATTTATCATGGTATCTATTTCATAAAAATTTAATTCTATGATTATAATTACAAATTTCATTTTAAAGATGGTGGCACACCCCTTGGGTGGGATTAACTTGGCCTAATCAACCTCAATGCATCTCATGAGGATCATGAGGGGTTAAATTCATCAATTAACCAATTAATTTATCATTTAAACCATGGAAAATTAATTGGGAACCCCATAGAACAGGATCACAAACCCAAAAAAATGAACCAATCAATAAGACTATGTGGTATATCTTCTTATTTTCCTAAATAAATTAAAAATATGAACACTCACTTAACCATTCCTTTGACTTGGATTTGAACACCCTTCAATGCTACAACCTAAGATTCTCTATAAAAAGAAGTTTTTTGGATTAAAAATAATAAGAACAACTACAAAATCATTATTCAAGAAAAGGGAATGATGAGGAGTGTTAAAATCACTTGGAGCTAAAATTCACACCCAATGGAGCTCTAAATGGATTAGAAACAAAAGATATTGATCCTTGGGATATTTAGGGTGATTTTTTCTTAACATTGAATGATAGAGGAAGGATGGAGGAGAAATATGAGTTAGAAAACTTAATGGATGAGGGGGGAAATTGTAAATTCCCACATTAAATTTGTCACACAGTTTCACCACACAGATGGCCAGACCATGCGCCAACCATGTGCCAACCACTGTTAAAGAGGGGGTTAGGCCACATGAATTCATAGGGAGAATGCATGGTATGTCAAACTATGTGGTAAACATGAGGGATGGTACTTTCTAAGAACACATGGCATGGATCCTCTCCACTCATCGTTTAACCAATTATGTTTCACCTCTCTAAGAAATAACGGTTAAGGCACACTGTTACAATTAATCATACTCCAACCCTGAAACATGTGCTGGATAGCCCCATTATCCCTTCATTTATATCCAAATGACTAGGGTCACCCCTGATCCTCCTAACAAACTCAAGAAAAATTTCATTAACCAACATAATGGGATTTAAACAAAATAAATAAAAATGTACATACCTCAAATGAATTCCAGAATTTTATAATTATTTTAAAAAATTAATTTTATAAAATATTATTTAACATAAAATATCATTAGTTTCATTTACGAATCTATTCATTTAATTTGTCTTCAAAGATAGAATAAAAGAAAGTAAATTTAAATCTAAACCTTTCAAACATTCCTAATATGATATATTTATATATATAATATCTTTATGATAATAATTCACCGAAATATTTTTATATTAAATTTTTTTGAATAGTTGCATTTTATTTTTATTTTTATTGAAAAAATATTGTGTTGGTGTTTCATATGAACATAAATTAATTATAAAATAATGAATAATTATAAATAAACTACCATAATAAAAAAAATTAATCCATATTTTAAATAAAAAATTATAGTTGAACTTATCTGGTTATTATCATTATAAGAAATTTAATGTTATTAATGTCAAGAGAGAGATATTTTCTATTAATATTTTTCTTAAAATAACATAAATAACATAATAAAAAACTGGAACTAAATTTTGATATATTCGAGATGATTGGGGGATGATCAAGCTCTACTAATAAAATATAATAAATGAATGCGTTAGAGAAATTTTATTGCCCTAAACAAATTTTTTAACCTTGTTTTAACAATTTTACCCTTAACTAGATGAAAAAACATACCAATGTTAATATTAAAAATAACCCAAGTTAAGAGGGACATTTTTACCAAATTTAATCCTACAGATTCAAAATATGGTGTCTATTTTTTAGGATTAAATATATAAATGTGGATGAAAGAAAATTATTATAAATGTGTACATCAAAACAAAAAAAACTGTTTTTTGAAAATTATGGGTTTAAGAATAAAAAATATATTATATAAAATTCATGAATGTAATTGATTCAAATGGAATTTTTTAGATTATCCTAAATAAAATTTATCTTATTCCAATTTATAACCAAATCCAAAATATAATAATTCCTTTATATTATTTTATATTTTGAAAATTAGTTACAATGCTTGAGAAAAATGTATTATTCAGTATTCATAGAAAAATCCATTATATTAGAAAGGTCCCAAATTATCATTAAAAGTTAAATTTTATATTAGAATTTAAAATATCTATCCTTTTTATCAAATTCAATTTCTAAAATTGGTATAAATTAATTATAACATTCTGAAAAATAAAATCCATAAAAACCATTTTTAAAAAAAACATATTTTTGAATTGTATAATGAATTTACAAAAAATTGAGTACATATTAATTGATATATTTGAATTATATAAAAAATTATGAATATTCTTTTCAAAATGTGGTCATTATTTTTTATTACACAAGCTTTGTGGCTCGGTTACAATGGTATAATATATTAAGGTTCATTTACAGCCAAGGATGAGTGTGTCACAAGCTATCTAACAAATTTTATTTGAAATGAAAATATATCATAAAACATAGTGGTGTTATATATTAAACCCAATTTAGTATTATATCCTTTTCATTTATACTTGACTATTGAAATTATTTTCAATATTTATGCATATTCCAAAAACATATTACTAATTCTTATGATATGTCCTCATGGATAATGATTGATAATTTTTTCTTCCAAAAAAATGTATTTTTTATTTTTTATGACAAAAACATATTCCATGATTCATGATTAATGATATTTGATTAATTGGGAATAAATTAAATAAGTTGTGATTTTGTTCTTATACCCTTATTCTTAATCTCATGCATGATCATTGATTGATATATCCTATGTTTACCCTTACTGAGCATATGAGCCCACCTTTTTTTATGTTTCCCTTCTTATGGTTATTAAGAAAGGTTTTAAGGGTATGTTTAATAATTATACTATGTGACAAGAATTTTATAAGATAAAGTGAATAAATTTCATGAAATAATATGATTATGTATCTAGTCTCCAAAGATACTTAACTATTGTGGTCCTTCGGCATATATTATTGTAAAATTTGTTGACTATTCATCTGAAATAGTGTAGTATTTATGTATATTATGATAAGGTGGCCTCAGTTGGTATCTGATCAATGATTAGTTTTTTATAGATTAGGATTAGAGAAATTAATTGAGAACCATATGAATAATCCTAAGTGTATGATAACATACTAAAATTTTAGTAAAGTATATATTTGGTTGTTTTGAAAGAAATTTCATCCCTAAATGCATACTAGAAAGTTGTTTCAGTTGTGTCATAGATGCACCTAGGGGTAATAACTCTAATTACAGAAAATTGGATATTAACATGATCATAAACAATGAATAATGTGTGGGCCTAATAATACACACCAGGCTAGAAACAGCCTGGGGATATTCATGGGTTAATTTAAATTTTCATTATAAACTATTTTGATGTATTTGAATATATAAGGGACATTTATTACCTATGATATACATATGGTGTGATAGATTGAGAATTAGGATTCATTATTTTAGAATCCTATGAATTTATTTTCCTGAATATATGATTTATCACTATAATTATTATTTCTCATGCTTTGATTTTTTATTTTAGTCAATGCTAGGAACCATGAGGAATCGTTCTAATGTTTTGATTAGTGATACAATTATTTTTCTCGTGAGAAACCAAATATAGTGAGATTTGGAATGAAAAATCATGTGATTATGTGCATCTACATATCATGATTGTTGACTAACAATGTTATCCTTGGTGAGTTTCCTAACATATATAATAAGATAAAACATGAGTTCTATAAATGTTCATGTGATAAATACCATTGAGTAAAGAAGATTGAATTTAATTTATATTAGTATTTTACAAAGAATCACTTAATGGAATATGTAAATTTTATAATAAAAAATTTAGGGGTATAAAATTAGGGGGGAAAGCTATAAATGTTAGTGTAAAAATAGAATTTTGGTTAACAAAGTTGATGACAATAATTATTATGACCCATAATTTCCATACAAAAATATCACATATTATTATATGAATATTTCATTATAACATTAATAACTATGCTAAAATTATATAGGTTCTGTTTCTTTGGAAACATGGATATATAAATAACTTGTCTATAAGAGATCATTATCATCCCCCACTATGTTCTCCATTAATATAACTTCCATAAACATATCAATTGTTAAACCATTCATTATAACCTGGCTGTAGAAAATGTAAGAAGCGTGATCTATAAAGCTAAGTAAGGGTAAATAAGGGATATATCAATAATAACATAAACATAACATGATAATTAGTGCATGAAAACATGGTAATAAAATTTGAAAAACACACATTGTATATCACAAATCATAGTCTTATATTGTTCCACAAAACATAGAAGTCCATAAGGAAAGATCTATAAGGTAATCATAGAACATGATCCACGAGTGGATAACATTGGTATAAAACATAAGTTTTGTGGAATGAATTTAATCATTTAAAATAACATCCTTAGTCCAAGATTATGTAAAACACTATCTTTGTGGATTGGTATCACTACTCATTCCATCATATCATTAGTCAATGTTCACTCCCAAGACTATCATAGTGAACAGGGTCCTTTACGAAACTTGGTTTACCCCCATTATTATACTTGTTATGTAATAAGATATACATCCTCTTCTAATGAATTTTAGGGATATATAATTTTTGTCCCACCCATTAAATGATTATAATCTATACATATATTTTCTACAAGATCATAAATCATTTTTCATATATCATAACTTTTTTAAAAGAAATGGTTTTCAAAAAGTGTTAAAAAATTTATTATAAATAAACCATGGAAAATAAATGGGTTTCATCAAAATATTACCCATAATAATAAACATTCCATTTAATGAATCATGATGGTATTCTTTGATCATACCCCTAGTAATTCATAATTACTATTAACGGATGCTATAATAAATTAAAATTTATTTAAAATATAACTTTGAATATTTCATGAGGAAAATATACTTTTAACATTAAAATAATTTGTTTTAAATCTACAATGTTTCAATATATTTAGAAAAACATTTTATTTTGAAAGAAAATTTTAATCTATTAAGATAATATTCAATGTCTTGAGTGGTCTTGATAGTATGAAATTTTATCAATGTTGTGAACATTCAAAAAATCCATTTACACTTTTGGTATAAAAAATTATCATTACCTCATTTATAAAATGAAAATAAGATTCCTTTTAAACCATTTTATTAAAAAAAATGTGTAAATATGGATTTAAATTGTTAGACAATTTATATTCTTGAAATAATTTATAAAACAGTTATATTGATGAAAATGTATTTTGTAACATCCTGACCCTAGTTACCCAGAGTCGGTGCATTATTTTAATACATTGGCATGATACAAGGAAATAATGTCCTAAAAGACCGATCAGTTTAGCAGTCTTGGAAATAGATTACATACCTCAACTTCACAATAAAATTTCAAAAATTAAATACATCATAGATAGATCATTGAGAACACCATTATTCAATTTTAGTTTAACCCTGCATATCAATCATAATACACTTCTTGGAAATCTAGGGAAAATAAAACATAAGAAAGGGTGAGCTCAGATGCTCAGTAATAGTAAACAATTTAGCGGAAGAAAACATAAACAATAGGCATGGTGAATAATTAAAATCACATGCCTTTACAAATAATAAATTTGAACACTTTATGGAGGAAATATGAGATGAGTAAATAATTCCATAATAAAACATATTCATCGGTATTCTTCTAGTCAAATAACCTTATGAACCATGAATATTACTTTCATATTGAGGGAATGTATAATGTCGGATATTCTGAAAAATCTTTTCAAGGCCTTGGCTAAGACATCTAAAAATTATTTATGACTTAGCCAAAACCATATATCAAATTAAGAAATACCTAGGCCAATTCCATGTCTAATTTTCTCATGAGACCTACTGATGCACCGAGGAGCTATAGCGGGAACTACCTGTCACATAATAAGTCCAATACCTATCTCATATGCAAAGTTTTAAACATAACATAAACATTCGTATTAAAACTAGCATATAAAATGTCAATGCTTTAACCATGAATGGTATAAAAATAACACATCCATAGTCAAACATATCATAAAACCTTCAATATAGTATGGAAGATTTGTATCATAATAAATCAACTTCAAACAAGTTTAAAATCCATGAAAGGATGTTGACATAGATGAAATGAAAACTATTTGAAAGAAATACCTCTTTCTATTTTGATACCATTTAAGAGTCACATAATTATAAAAGAAAACATTTATTTCAAAAATATTCTTATAATATTGTATGGGAAGCTTCAATGATGTTATAACAGCAAAAAATAGCTGCACCTGCCGTATAAGTTAAAAAAAATTCTTACCATAATTTTGTCAAAAAGGTCATAAAGTACCTTGTTTGGAAAACAACAGAAAGATTCCTTTAAAAACATATAAATTCAAATAAGGGTATAAATGAACTTATCCCATAGTATAGTAAATAGTAAAAAAATTGAAATACATTTTTCAGAAAACACATATGTGGATGATAAGGAGGTACCTGTAGATACTTACGTAAAAACAACCTCAGATAATAAAGAGATTGTGAAATTAACCCTTACCTTGTACTTTTCCACAGTCGATGGTATTTTAACCTCATGTATAATTGTTAAAACATTGTTATTAAATTATACAATAACAATATACATAAATATGATATCATATATGATCTTGTAATATTTCTTTGTTAATAATATTTTAGTAGTATCATCATTTTGGGTGTTAACTGACTCATTTTAATTTATATGCTTGGTTACATAAGCCATGTTTGTTATGGATATTATGTATTATATTCATATCCAGAATGATATTAATTTTATAAAAATTATTTCCAATCATCAAGATAAAATTATTCTTTAATGGTAATGATGGGGAAATTAATCTCATCGTGTTCGCGGAGACGACAATCCTTACCTACGCACGAGCGATAATATCATTGATGGAGAACTCATATATAATTCGAAGGTATATCAAATATATAGAATAATTAATATTTTATATTTATTATTTACATTTGTTATACTCATTATTATACCCATATGAATAATAAAGTGTTTGAATAACAAACTACACCACGACGTGGAGATGGTAAGCTGTATGTATGCACGTATGGCGACTTTTTCATTTATAGGATAGATAGAATAATTAATATGTTTTTACCATTTTATAATAACATAATAGTATATATAAGATATTGTAGTTATTATTTTATAATGGAAACAACAAATAAAGAGGAAGTGCAAGATGAAAAGAACTTGAAAGAGGTGGTGAAATATTTACCTCTTCTTCAGGTTCTACCTTTTG
Organism: Viscum album; assembly: GCA_963277665.1. NCBI lineage: Eukaryota > Viridiplantae > Streptophyta > Magnoliopsida > Santalales > Viscaceae > Viscum > Viscum album. Next base: position 743,816,388 of record OY728129.1, on the reverse strand, counting down.
ATTTGATCAAAAGGGATCCATATGTTGGCTTTCTGACAAAAGGAAGGCCTCTAGGATGAAGGGAGGAATTTTGGGAGGATATTTGGTCAGGGTTTTGTCCGAGAAAAATGGATTTGGAGGTGTGAAATTAAAATAATGGGAAGTACCCTTTTATAAGAGAGGTGAGGGTCACTTTAGAAAAAGCTTGAAATATTATTTTATAATAAAATCATTTTCTATTTCTAATGGATCCAAAATGATTTATTTAGAGGATACGGTGGGTATGGGTATAAAACCTTTCAACCAATAGGTTTTTTATAGGTTTAGGTCACCATATTAACCTTATCTTTTTGATTTTACTCTTAGTTAAATAGTTTGACTTTTATCAGGTCTCTTTGTATTTTTATATCATATGGTAATTAAACTTACAATAAAATTCCAAGAGTACCCAAATTGGTGAATTAAGGACATTTAAATCATTATAAGATTATTTTGTCTGATCCTTATATTTTTAGGACTATTATATAATTTAATGATATTGTATTTTTTTTAAAAACTCATTTATGAAAATTTTGACACTATTTGGTATTTTGTTTTTTTGAAAGTCATAATAGAATGATTACTTTGAAAAAAAATACATTAAATCAACCCTAACATGTCATATTAACCTATAAAATTCGTTTATTTCTTAAAACATTGAAATAATATTTATTTTAATATTTATAATACCATTTATTTGATTGGTTCAATAATATGGTAATTACTATATCATCATTATGTCATAAATAAATTAAATTATTTAATGTATAAAAATTATAAATAAAATACCATTACGTAGGAAATCTTTTTATATTTATAATGAATATTTATCATCGGATATATCTTATAGATAAACCTATATTAAAAAAGTTTTAGTTAATAAACATTGAATTTAACACTTTTAACTCTTCTTTAAATAAAATAATAATAAATGTACTAATCTAATCCAAGTGGACCAAAGAGGATCATATTTTATTACTAAGATTGTTTTTAGTCGAATTAAACTTATCCAATAGAATTAGGGCATGTGTTAGGGTAATTATAATATCATTTTTATCTTTAATTACCCTATTTATTTTTAACGGCGGTAAAAAAAGTCAGAAGATACTATTCACCAAAAATTATTTTCATCTTATTGAACCACATTTTACTTGTTGATATTAATTGTGTCTCTCGGATTTTTGAAATTCAACTCATAGAAGCAGTAAAATTAGGTTTTATTCAAATTTGTAAATTCTCCTAGAAAGTGGGTAAAAGACGATAAAAAGTTCATTAAAATTTTTATATATCTAAACTTATTATTAAGTGACTCCAATGAATTACAGTGAGATTATATAGGTATTATGTATCTATTTTGACCTAAAATAAATTTAAATAAAATAAATAATTATTTAAATAAAAAGTCAATTTTTACCAATAACGCAGTGTTTTTCACTATTCATCAAAAATTGTATGTTTTTAGAAAAATACCAAAAATTCACCCTAAGTTAATTTCATTATTATGAATTCAAAAACGAAGTCCATTTTTAAAAATAAAATTTTATAAAGTGGGTATTAATTTTCTTAATGGCTAGTTTGATTGGTCGTGATGTTTTTGAATATCAAAGTTGAATACAATGCAAGCTATTACATTATTCAAAAGGAAAATAATGTGGATGATTGGTGTGTTACATTCTTCCATCCTTCAATTAATATCGTCCTCAAAATTTCTAGAATACTACCACACAAAATTATTCTGGTGGTTCTTCATCATAAGTTTCTCTAGTTCCCACATTGGATTTTCCATATTATGGTTTCTCTATAGAACTTTTACCAAACATTTTGACAGGTTTCTCAACACTTGTTCTCTGGTATCAAGAATATTGATTGGATCTTCAAAATAAGACTTATCAGGTTCCAGTTCAATTTCCTCATAGGTGAGTACATGTGTTGGTTCAAGAATGTATTTTCTCAACAGTGATACGTAGAACACATCGTGAACTTTAGAGAGACTTGGAGGCATTTACAAACATTAAGCTACAACCCCAATTTGTTCTAGAATTTTGAAAGGTCTAATGTACCTGGCACTTAAGTTACCCTTCTTATCGAACCGTGTAACTCCCTTCCATAGAGATACCTTCAAGAAAACATGATCTCCTACCTGACATTCCAAATCCTTCTTTCGGTTATTTTCATATCTCTTCTGCCTACTTTGAGCTACTTTGATGTGGGTTTGGATAACCTTCACCTTTTCCATCATTTCCTCAACAAGTTATAGGCCTTTGAGTTTTCCTTCACCAATATCATCCCAACTAGTTGGTGTGTGACATCTCTTTCCATATAAGGCTTCATATGGTTCCATATGAATACTTGAATGAAATCTATTGTTATAAAAAATTCTACCAGAGGTAAATATTGATCCCACATACCTTTAAAGTCAAGTGAGCCAAATCTCAACATATCTTCTAAGGTTTGAATATTCCGTTCTGATTGTCCATCAGTTTGAGGGTGGTAGGAAGTGCTCAAATGAAGTTCAGTATCTAGGGATTTCTAAAGACTTTTCTAGAATCTTGATGTAAAACGGGGACATGATCTGAAATAATCGATAGGGGTACTCGATGAAGTCTTACAACTTCATTAATATATAGTATTGCTAAACATTCAAGTGATAAATCTTCTCTTATAGCAAGAAAATGTGATGACTTGGTAAGATGATCAACAATGACCCATATTGCATCATTCCTTCTAGGAGTCTTTGAAATCCCCATGACAAATTCCATCATAATATTATCCCACTTTTACTAAGGTGTGGTAATAGGTTGCATGACTCCTCTATGATGTTTTCTTCCAACATTCACTTGTTAGAAAACCATACACCTTGACACAAAATTAGCAATATCCCTTTTCATGTTGTCCCACCAAAATGTTCCTTTAAATATCTATATATCTTGGTGTTCCCAGGATGTATATAAAAATTAGAGCTATGACCATCTTCTAACAATTCCCTTTTTAGATTAGGTATATCAGGAACACAAATTCTCTTCCCAAATTTCAAAATTCCATCTTCATATACGAAGTCACTCAATATCCCATCATTTACAGCTTTAATATTCTTTTAAAACTCCCCATCATCAGTTTGAGAATCTTTTATCCTTTCTAGTAAAGATTTTTTGGAAACCATTCGAAAAAGTATTGATTTTTGACCCTCCATGGTTATTTCCATATCCATCTTTACTAGATCCAGGAAAATAGGATCCCTTTGAACTCTCATCTTGTTCAAAACTCCATGATCTTTTCTGCTCAAAACATCTTCCACCATATTTTCCTTCCCCAGATAGTAGTTTATTGTGAAATCATAATCCTTTAGTAGTTCAATCCATCTCCTTTTCCTCATGTTGATTTATTTTTGTGAGAAAATATACTTCAAACTCTTGTGATCAAAATAAATATCATATTTTTTCACCATAGATATAGTGTCTTGATATCTTCAGATCAAATATTACAGTTTCTAACTCAAGATCCTTAGTGGGATAGTTTTTCTCATGAATTTTTAGCTGTCGTGATGCATAGAAAATAACTCTATAATTTTTCATAAGGACACAACCAAGTTCTTTCTTTGAAGAATCACTATAAATAACAATCCCATCATTCCCTGATGGTAGATTCAAGATAAAATCATTGACTAATCTTCTATTTAGTTCTTCAAAACATTCTTCACACTCTTGTTTCCAAAAAAAAATGTTACCTATTTAAGTGTGATCTTGGTTAATGGGTTAGACAACTGGGAAAAATTCTAGGCGAAATGTTGATAATAACATGCTAAACCAATAAAATTGTGTACCGCAGTTATCCTCGTCGGTGATAGCCATTCTTGGATTGCCTTGGTCTTTTAAATATCAACAGATATTCTATACTTAGAGAAAATGTTTCCAAGAAAATAAATCTCTTGAAGCTAGAATTCACACTTTCTAAACTTCCCATATAATGCATTTCTTCTAAGAGTCTTTAGAATAACGTGCAAGTGATTTTCATGATCTTTGTAACTTTTGGAGTATACCAAGATATCATCAATAAATAACACTACAAAGTCATCAAGATATTCCATGAAAACTATATTCATTAGATTCATGAAGACATAAGGTGCATTAGTCAATCCAAAAGGCATTACTGTAACCTCATAATGCCCATACCTGGTTTGAAATGTTGTTTTCGGAATGTCTTCCTTCTTCACACAGAATTGATGATATCCAGATCGAAGGTCAATCTTTGAAAAATATTGACCTCGGTGAAGTTGGTAAAATAAATCATCAATGTGAGTTATGGATACTTTTTCTTTATTGTTATAGCATTGATCTATTTGTAGTCAATGCACAACCTCATAGATCTGTCTTTCTTCTTAACAAAAAGGATAGGGGCTCCCCCTAGAGAAATAGTAGGGAAAATAAATCCATTATTACTCAATTTATCTAGTTCTTTCTTTAGTTCCACTAATTCTGCAGTGTTAATTCTATAAGGGGTCTTAAATATGGTCCTTGAACCAGGAATTAAATCAATTGAAAATTAAATTTCTCGTTCTGGAGGATGTCTAGGTAAACCCTCTAAAAACACATCAACGTATTCTTGCACAATAGTTGTGTCATCTATTCAAACATTATTTTCCTCGCCCATAGTTATTTAATTATCTTCCTCCCCAATAATTAAATTTAGTAGTTCTACTGGGGGTGGATCTAGATAAGAATCAAGTGGTGACATTTCTACTCTAAAGATAAGGTACTCTTTATCATCATCGAGAATTGTAACCTCCTTCTTCTTACAATAAATTTTCACATCATGGTCTAAAATCCAATCCATTCTCAGGATTATATAAAATTCAATTATGGGTATGATAATGAGATCAATAGGTAAAGAACATTTATAATCCTTAATGGGAACTAATTCACAAAACATTGTTGAGATGATACTTCCCTTAGGTGTTTTGACTGAAAACTCCCAATTTTAGTCAAATTGAAAATATCGAGTTTTCTTAGAAAATTGGGAAGATATGAAACAATGCAATGATCCAGAATCAAATAAAGTGTTGTCTAAACTTGAGGAAACCATTAAATTACCTAACACCACGTCTTTTGGAGCTTCAACCTCAGCAGTAGTGATCGCATAATATTGCCCTTGATTGTTTATCCTTTTCTGAGATAAGTTTTCTTAACACATAGTAAATTCATTTTCATAATGTCCCATCTCCCTACAATTGTAGCATTATACATTGGTTGCTTATTTACTACCCTTATAAACACTATCAATATGGCATTCCTTTCCAAATTTTTAGCCTACTCCTTTTCCTTTTAGACCGGCACATGGGTGGTTCCTTCCACAATTATCATAGGTTGGAAATTCAACTCTTCACTTATTCCTTGTTTCCATATTCCCTTTCTCATAGTGTTCAGTAGATCACTTTTTCTCTTAGTAAGCTTTAAAGTTGTAAGACTTAGAGAATTCATTTTTTTTCTTGATAGCACATGAGACAATATCTTCATATGATAAGAAGGATTGAGAGACTAAAGCTCGATGGAGAAATGGTTTTAACCCATAAAATAAATTATTAACCATGCATATTGAGTTACATATATAATCTGTAATATGCCTTGCTAACCTTGTAAAGTTATCCCCATACATTGTGACATTCTCATCCTCCTTTTGCCTAAGGCTCAGAAATTTTCATTCCATATCTGCTCGATGGTTATTCGAAAAGTATTTTTCTAAGAAAATATCTTTAAACTCTCTCAATTACATGTTTAAAACTTATTCATCTTATTTTTTGTTTTGAATCAATGACCACCATTGATCTGCATCTCCTGTGAGGCGATAAACTGGCATGAAAAAGTTTTCCCTTTCACTACTAACCAAAGCATGAAATATTATCTCTAAGGAACGTATCCATTTTTCATCTAAAAATGTATTTTTAGACCCATTTAATGTTGGTGGTTATTTCCTCATGAAGTGATCTAACATTGATCCACTATGTTGTGGAACAGGGTGCTCCATACGGGTAAGGTTATTATTCATAACCAGTGTGATTTGTCCTAGTATGGTGATAAGATGATCATCACCAGTTGCACCACCAGCTCAGCTATAATTATCTTGACTAGGAGGGAAATCCCTAAATGTATTATATGCATTGATACGGTTTTCATTCCTTCCACTAGGCGCCATTTCTAAACAATGACATACAGTAGATTAGTTTATGAACCAAAATACATAATTCCAAACTTGTAAAACACTTAACATAAATTGAACATTTTATGGATATAATCCATAATCAAAAAAAAATTTCTTTGAGGAGATATATACTCATAAATCCTTCATAAATTTTTGTGAAAAAATGAGAATTATCTTAAGCATATCCCCCAGGAGTGTCGTAACCAAGAGTGCAGTAAGGACCATTGTCGTGCACCAGTTCCCATTCGAGTCTAGCTCAAAGCATTGTTTTGGGGGTTTAGCCCTAGTTACATCTGTTCCAGAGCCGAATCTACCTTCTCGTATCCAGAAAGGGATGTATTTCTTGGAAAACTCACAAAATCTCTATAGTACCAAAATTCTAGGAAGTTCTTCTATACTGATCCTCAAAGTTTATCTTAGGGTAATGTGATATAATTATAAAATAAAACATTTATTTTGAAAATATTATTATAATCTTGTAAGGGAAGATTTGGTGATGTTATAACAGAGTAAAATATCTGCACCCGCTATATAAGTTAAAAAACATTCTTACCTTAATTTTGTCAAAAAGGTCATAAAGTACATTGTTTGAAAAACGACGAAAAGATTCCTTTGAAAACATATAAGTTCAAATAAGGGTATAAATGAATTTATCCCATATTCTAGTAAATAGTAAAAATGTTTTGAAATGAATTTTTAAGAAAACATAGATGTGGATGATAAAGAGGTCTTTGTAGATACTTACGTAAAAACATCCTCAGATAATAATGAGATTGTGAAATTAACCCTTACCATGTACTTTTACTTAGTCGATGGTATGTTAACATCCTGTATAATAGTTAAAACATTATTATTAAAGTATAAAATAACTATATACATAAATATGATATCATATATGATCTTCAAATATTTCTTTGTTAATAATATTTTAGTAATATCATCGTTTTGGATGTTAAATGACTCGTTTTCCTTTATATGCTTGGTTACATAAGACATGTTTGTTATGAGTATGATGTATTTAATTCATATACAGAATGATATTAAGTTATTAAACATTATTTTTAATCATCAAATGAAAATTATTCTTGAATGGTTATGATGGGGAAATGAATCTCATCACGTTCGTGGAGACGGTAATCTGTACGTACGCACAAGAGACAATATCATTGATGGAGAAATAGTATTTAATTGGATGGTATATCATATATATAGAATAATTAACATGTTATATTTATTATTTACATCAGTTATACTCATTATTATACCCATCCAAAAAATGAAGTGTTTGAATAACAAACTACACCACGACATGGAGACGGTAAGCCGTATGTACGCACGTATGGTGACTTTGTCATTTATAGGATGGATAGAATAATGAATATGGTTTTAATATTTTTATAATATCATAACAGTATATATAATATATTGGATTTATTATTTTATAATGGAAACAACAATGAAAGATGAAGTGGAAGAAGAAAAGAACTTGAAAGAGGTGGTGAAATATTTACCTCTTCTTTGGGTTCTTCCTTTTTATTTGATCAAAAGGGCTCTTTAGGTTGGACTTCTGACCGAAAAAAGGCATATAGGATAAATAGAGGAATGTTGGGAGGATATTTGGGCTGGGTTTGGCTGATCCAAATGGCTTTGGAGGTGTGAAATTAAGAGAAGGGTAAGTATCCTTTTATAAGAGAGGTGAGGGTCACTTAAGGAAATAGCATGAAATATTGTTTTATAATAAAATCCTTTTAAGTTTCTAATAGATACAAAAGGATTTATTCCTATTATAAGGTAGTTATGGGTCAAAAAACTCTCAACCAATAGGTTTTGGATAGTTTTAGGTCACTATATTAACCTTATATTTTAGATTTAACTCCTTGTTCAATAGTTTGACTTTTACCATGTCTCTGTGTATTTTTATATTTTATGGTTAATAAAATTAAAATAAAATTCTAAGAGAACCCAAAGTGGTTCATTAATAACATATATATCATTATAAGAGTCTTTTTTCTAAACCATTGATTTTTAGGATAATTGTATAATTTAATGATATAGTATTTGTTTTAAAAACTCATTTATGTCAGTTTTGACACTATTTGGTATTTTGTTTTTGTAAAAGTCGTAATAGAATGATTAATTCAAAAAAATACATTTAATCCACCCTAACATGTCGTATTCACCTATAAAATTCGTGTATGTCCTAAAAACGTTGAAATTATATTTATTTTAATATTTAGAATACAATTTATTTGATTCTTTCATTAATAAGGTAATTACTACATCATCATTGTGTAATAAATAAATAAAATTATTTAATGTCTAAAAATTATAAATAAAATAAAATTATGTGGTAAATCCTTTTATCTTTCTAATGAATATTTATAATCTAATTTATATTAGGTATAACCCTATATTAAAAAAATTTTAGCTAATAAACTTTGAATTTAACACTTTTAACTCTTCTCTAAATAAAATAATAATAAATGTCTTAATCTAATCCAAGTGGACCAAAGAGGATCATATTTTATTCCTAATATTTTTTTAGTCGAATTAAACTTATCCAATATAAATAGTATATGTGTTAGGGTAATTATAACATCATTTTAATCCTTAATTACCCTATTTACTTCTAACCACGGTAAAAAAAGTAAAAAGTTACTATTCACCAAAAATTAATTTCATCTTATTGGACCACATTTTATTTACTTATATTAACTATATCCCTAATATTTTTTAAATTTAACTAAAATAAGTGGTAAAATTTTGTTTTATGCAAATTTTTAAATGCTCCTAAAAGGTGGTTAAAAGACGGTAAAAAGTTTAATAAAATTTTTATATATCTAAACTTATTATAAAATGACTCTAATTAATTACATTGAACTTATATAGTTATAATGTATCTATTTGGACCTAAAATAAATTTAAATAAAATAAATAATTAATTAAATAGAAAGTCAGTTTTAACCAATAACGAGGTGTTTTTCACTATTCATCCAAAATTGGAATTTTTCAGAAAAATACCAAAAATCTATCCTAAGTTAATTTCATTATTCCTAATTCAAAAATGAAGTCCATTTTGAAAAATAAAATTTATAAAATTTCAAAAAGTGGGTATTAATATACATAACGACTAGTTTGATTGGTCGTCATGTGTTAGAATCTCGATGTTGCGTACAATGCAAGTTATTACATTATTCAAAAGGAAACGTGATTTGGATGCTTGGGGTGTTACATATTTTTTATCTAAGAGTTAAATAAATTCAAATTTCATTAAAAATATTCTTTCGGTGTCTTGATTTCTTAAAGTAAGGGAAATGAAAGGAAAACATTAATTCTCAATAAATAATAGGTGGGTAAGAAAATAAATGGAATTATTGATAGATATTTCATAAAATTTAGTTTTTATAAATTTGATCAAAAATAATCTTGATAAACAATGTGATTGAAATAAAAATCCCTTAACACTTTAGAAATATTTATTTCAAACCCTCATTAAAGATAAAAACGTTGATGGATAAGTAAATAAAAAATAATTTTCAATATTATAATCATAAAATTCATTTATTGGTATTATACAGGGAATGTAAAAAAAATAAGTGGTAAACATGGTGTGGGACTCAATGAAGTAAATGTGAGAATAAAATCTCTTACCTCGAGTATGAATTTCTTCAAAATCACACTAAATTCATGTATAATATATTAAAATATATTATATTTATATAATACAATAATTTATATACTTATAGAATCTTATATGATCCAATTATAATATTTAAATACCTATTTAATAATATTTACATGTTAAAATCATTATTTACAGGCGTTAACTGTTTCATTTATGAGGAGAATTATTTTTGTAGTTCCAATACATGTAATTTGACCATGGTTATAAAATATAAAAAATTTAAATAATGATATAAATATAGTATACATTAATTATGTGTATGTATATATATATATATATGCAGTGTCATCCATAAATGTTATAGAGAAAAAAATTAATTACACTCTTTATGTAGACGGTTGGCCATATGTATGCATGCACTATGTATTCACCTTTAAAAATATGGGATGAAATAAATGTAAATAATAAATAAACATTATAAAATATTAATTATAGCATATATTTAATATATATTCATTATATATATCCTTATTACCATCCTTGAAAATAAGAATTGAAAACCGAATCACTTTTATTCTTAGAGGTGGTAGTGCATACATGAGTGATGTAATTGTGTTCCAATGCTTTATAAGGTAAGAATATAGATATTGTATTATAATTCCAAAAGAATATTTATGTCATAAATATCATTTTAAATACTTAATACCATCATAATAACCATCCATGAAATATGGTGATGTAAAATGAATTTTATCTCTATATGGGAGCGGTGGAAAACACGTACACTCGAGTGATACATTCACATCCAATTAGATTTAATAAAGGGTTTATTTTTGTGGGTGAACAATAATACAAACATTTCATAACATTTATGACTTTGAAGTTATTTTTTATGATTAATACCATAGATTTGGATTATTTCACAAATAAATAAATTGATATAGGTGGCGTAAGATGTTTACATCTTCTTCAGTATGCCTGCTTTATATCATACTAAAGGACCAAATTAATGGTAATTTAAAAAAAATATATCTAATTCAATGATAGTGATCTTGAAAAGATAACAGGGTAGGTTTTGGTTGATATATATGTCTCAATGTGGTGTAATGAATAGAAATTAGGGGTTTCATTTAGTAAGTGTGATAGAGAACACACAGGAAATTTATTAACATATTCAAATATCATAAATCCATTTTTGATAAAAAGATTCCAAATGGTTATAGTATCATTGATGGAATAGGTTGAGTTAAAAAAAATTGCATCTAGTTGGATTTATAAAATTCTAATTTGCAAACATAACCTTATCTCCTAGTTCAGCACCGTCATATATTCATTTTCACCTTAAAAACGCTAACATATTTTTAATATTTTTACTATTCATTATGAAAAATATTCTACTAATTTAAAAATTTATAAATAGTGATTCCAAATATTTAATCCATTTCATTAAACTTGATTCAAATAAAGTGAAAATTTTATTTTAAAATTAAACCCAAAAAATGAGGCAAAAAATAGTTCTCCATAATAATGTTTTTTAATTATAAAAGTATTTATAAAAAATTACTGCAAATAACTAATTTAAAATAAAATAATTAGATAATTAAAAATATAAATGAACTGATATTAATTTAAAATTCATTTTAAGATAAAATATAACTTTTTAAATGCTTAATTCGAAGAGGTATTTTTTAATAAAAAATGGTATTTTTCTCAATTCATCTTAAAATAAATATTTCCTAAAAAATATAAAATATTTACTCTAATATAATTTTAATGTGATGATTTTAAAAAAATATTTCATTTTATAAATATATTTTTGATAATTTTTAGGAATTTTTTATTTTATTTTCTCTAAAAATGAATGAAACCTTTTTTTTAAACATATTTTCAAATAATTTAAATAATTTAATAAAAATGGAGCACTTATTTATCACTATATTTTATAAATATTTTTATAATAGTGTTATTCTTATTTATACCCCCAATTTAATATATAGGTTCTAAACGTAGGCTATATTTTTGTTTATTTTGACTCTGAGTTGCATGTATCATGAGCTATCATGGAAAATGAATTTATATAAAGAGAAATATGTCATAAAATCATAGGGTATTACATTATCACTCACATAAAATTAATTTAAGCCTCAAAATTATATTCCTTTTATACTAAAAATGCTAAGATATTTATGTTTCATCACATTCTCTAGTTCTCTAGTATCCTTTTCAAATTCTTGATTCCTCAAGAGAACTTTAACTAAGTGAGTAGTCATATTTCATAACACATTATCTTTATAAAGCAATATTTCTACTAGTTATTCGTAATATAAAGTTCATCCACATGTAGTAATACATTTCATATCAATATTTGTGAACGATCAGTTATGTACATCCTTAAAAGAGATACATAGAGTACATCATGAACTTGATAGATGTTTGGTTGAAGCGACATGTGATAAGAAACTATCCCATCTTGATTAAGAATCCTAAAGGGGATAATATATATACGGATCATATATATTTTGTTTTTGAATCACATAACCTTATTTGATATAGAAATTCATATGATTAAATTCTCACTAAATATGAATTTTAAATTTTTCTTATGATTCTGCCCATGATGTTTCAGTCTACTCTGACGTGCCTTGATGTACTTATGAATGTATTTTACATTAAATTTCATTCCCTTAGAAAGATCAGGTACTAATTTATTTATTTCTCTAACATCATCATCTCAAATTAGAGTTCTACACTTAATTGTATAGAGGTATTCACAAGGAGTCATCTTTATTCTTGATTGAAAGCTATTGTTGTACAAAAACTCAACTAGTGGTAGGTTTTGATCCCAACCACTTGAAATCAATAAAAAAATAATCATCATATACTCTGTGGTTTTAATTTTTATATAAGACTATCCATATGTATAATGATGATCGGATTTATTAAAAAAACTATAAAATAATCTTTTGTTTGATATTTATCAAGAACATCAAGGTAAACCTCAAATCTGAATCTGATATAGTAGAATGTTGAACCCCGTGAATTAATACCACTTCTTTAATGAAAATTATAGAAATATAATCAATATATTAATATTATTTGATAAAAATTAAGGGTGTTGACAACGTATAGTGACCAACATCAACCTAAATAGAATTTTTTACCATTAAAATATTGTGGAATCTGATTTAAAAAACCATGGTGATGTTTTCCCATTTCTATTTTATTATTGGTAATGGTTATAACATCAACCAAGTATATTGACTCTCATCATTAAATCAGTAACATACAAATTCCCTTGGTATAGACTCCATAATACCTCTTTTAATTTTTTCCCACTTGAAATATTCTTAAATAGCTCTATATATCATTGTACATCCAGAATGAATATTGAATAATGAACTGGGATCTTTATCCAATAGTTCCATCTTGAATTATGCTATTTATGGGACATAACCATGGTTCTTTCACTTTATCAGTCATTCATAATCATGTTTGAACACAGTAACATTTCTCAACATCTTTTTTATTTCAGCATATTCCATTTTAATTCATTAATCATTACCTAAATATATTTTTGAACACTAATTTTATCATGATATGATGTTACCCTTCCTTCAATACTTATACATTCACCATTTGAGGATCTAGAAATATTTTAAATTGTATGGTCCTCAACATCAATAAGAAAGACTAATCCTTTTGAATTGATGCATTATACACCTTGTTCTCTATTCCATGGTGGTAATATATTGAACATTCATAATCATTAATCATATTCAAAAAACTTCTCTCAAGAAGATTTAATTCATTCTGAGTGAATATATACTACAAAGTTTTTTTTTATTTTTATATATATCACATATTTCTCTGTATTTATAATTCCACTATATATTTAATGTAAATATTATTATGGTAAACTATAAATCATAGGTTAGGTAATTTTTCTTATGAACCATCAATTTTTGTGAGGAAAAATTTATCACCATATAATTATACATGATGACACAGCTTAGTCTCTTATGTGATGCATCACTCTAGATAATAATCCCATCTCCACTATAAGGTATTGTTACCACATGTGAATTGACTTTCCTTCTATATAGTTCCATGAATTTTTACTCACCTTAGTATTTCTAGAGTAACTTTTCTCCCTTTCAATTTAAAATTATGATTGTATTGGAGAGACATAAAAAATTTTCCAGAATGCATTGATAAAATCTAAGAAAACCATGAAAAATATGTATCTTAGTAACCATAGTTAGTCTATTCTAACATTTAAGAACTTATGTCTGTGATGGATTTACAATATCTATATAATATATGAGAAACAAATTGTATCCAAAAGTCATACTTTCAAATTTTTCCATATATTTTCTCCCTCATTAGGGACTTTAGTTAAACCCTCATATGATCTCCATGCACATAGTTTATCTTTGAATATATATGAATATAATTTATAAAGACTACCACAAAATAATCAAGGTAATCTATAAATAATATTTTCATTAATTATATGTATAACTAATGGTCATTAGTTAGAAAAAATATAATCACTATAAATTCACAAAAACCATACTTCATATGGAAGACTGTGTTGGGTACATCCTCTTTATTGATCCCCAATTGATGATATCCAGAATGAGATGTCAATTGGGAAAAGTATTTGACTCTATGTAATTTATCAAACAAGTCATTAATAAAGGTTTGACGATACTTATTATTTATTTTTATCATGTTGAGATCCCAATAATTAATACAAAATCACATCTATCCATCTTATTTCTAGACAAATAATAAGTACACCACAAGGTGATGCACATGTAAAAAAGTGTCTCCTATCATGATTCTAATGTGGTTTCTTCTTTAATTAATACAAATTAATAAGGTGCATTCTATATGGAGTTTATAGATATGTTATAGCACCAGGTTTGAGTTCTATTGAAAACTCAACTTCACTGTTTGGTGTAAAATTAGGAAACTCTTCCAGAAATGCCTCAAAAAACTCACAATAAATAGGGATATGTTTTATGTTGATATTTTTTCCAACCATTTAAGATAAAAACCCCTATTCAATTATAATTAGGACCCATATAATGAATATAATTTCCATATGATGTTTACATTTATTTTCGGAGTAATATATGATCAAATGGTAGTTCAAAATATCATATGTGACTTCCCTTCCTCTGCATGTGGGATTTATATAATAAATTCCAATCTATACTTAATATAGAAATTCATTCTACTATATGGATAATAAATGGATTTTTTATGAACATTCCCAAAAAAAGAATTTGGAGAAGAATCATAGACATGAGATGAAATCATTGTACCATTATGGGTTTCTACTACTAATTCAAAATCTAATAGTAGAGGATATGAATTAAAATTCCTTGGTAATTTCCCCAACATATAAGAATTCATATAATCAAGTTCAAATAGGGTACTTAAATATTGTATCATACATATAACCACCTCATATTAATCATTTCATCATCAATACCATAATAAAAACAAAACAAAATTTCATGGAAATGAGACATTGTTAATCGGGGTTATCAATCAAGGAAAATTATTTATAGGATATCTAAATAATGACATATTCTATTAAATATATAAATCATTATGTTTAACCATGTTCTTCGATATTCATCATAAACTCAAATCATTAATAGTAGTTTATATATATAATTTTCATTGTTCTAATAATATCCCATGAGAGTGTCAAACCAGGTTTTTAATTAGGGAACACTCAACATTCCTAAGACTAAATACATATATTTTCTCAAGAAATACTTTTTTGGGTTATTAACACATGATATATCTGGGAAAAAACCAATGAAACTTTTTGTATCTAGATGGAATTTTTTTATTTTAAAACCACACTCTTACATTTACCCTAACATAAAATATTCTATTATACATAGGATTATCTTAATTTTTCTCAAAAAACATTTTTCATCCGTTTTTCAAGGGCAACATAACATATATTTGATCACGAAAATAATGAACCATACTTTTCATGTATAAGTATTAAATTTTATTAGATGAATATTCAATAAATTTTATTATTATATATACCAAAAATCATGTAGGTCTAGTGTCATTAGGAACTCTTATACATAAAAAACTTATTCAAAAGTGATAGGCAGCATCTCTAATTATGTCCTTTATAACATGCACCATTTTTTGACATATCATACATAGAACCTTTCTTCATCACCCTAGTAAAGTAAAACAATAAGGGAGTTATTAGATTATATTCAAGGGAAAATAATGTAGGTATCAATGATCACTTAAACATAACATTAGAATAAGTGTATAAGAACATGATCATAACATTTTAAAACCATAACCTACATATCATAGATTATAATCTTCAGTCATGTAAAAAATTGTAGCAGTTCACAAGACCTGGATCATAAAGGAATCAATGAACATGAGTTAGGAGGGTGCAACATTGGGAAAAAAACAAGTTTTTGGCATACACAATATCATTCAAAACCATTTAATTATTCAATGAACACTTTCAATTCTATCATAGTGGGTTGGATTCTCTTCCCATTTCATCATATCTATAGACAAGGTTCACTCTTAGGAAAATAATAATGGATATTGTACCTTATTAAACTAGTTCCATTCTATATTCCAATCCATATTACCCTATAATATATCCATCTTTACCAAATTCATAGAATGGTACTATAATTATTGTAGCACCTGTCACATAATCAAAATCCATTCATATGTGTGTCTCAAAATCAAAAAAATTTCATCATATATCTGAACTCATGGAAAGGAAATGGGTTTCAAAATCATTTATATAATTCATCTTATATTAAACCTTATAAATTAAATAGGTTTTATTAAAAACATGTCATTATAATAGTAAACCACATGGATAAAGAATAAGGATAACATCTTCTGATCATATACCAAGAAAAGAATAAGTAGCATCATGGGATATTATCATAAATGAAAATTCCTTTAAAATATCACTTGAAACATTTCTTAATGAAAATAAATTTTTCACTTTAAATTAAAAATTTTAAATAAATAAATTTTCCAAATATTTAAGAAAACAAATTCATTGAAATAAACCTTGGAAACTTGTAAAGGAATCTTCAAAACATCAAATCATCTTGACAGAATGAAAATTTGTTCTTATTATGTTTGATAAATAATATATTCCACACATTTTTGTTAAAAATAAAAAAAAAGTACCTCATTAGAAAGAAACAAGAAGATTAATTTTAATTCAGTTATCAAAGACTAAATCATGGGATTTAGTGTAATTAAATTTTTATTCAAGATACATCATCGATTTTGTTTTTGAAAACATGGATATTGAAAAAAAATATTTTCCAACAAAGAGAGAAATAATCACTATTTTCTATAAAACCATTTTCTAAGTATCATTTCTTATTTAAGAGAGGAAAAGGAGTGTAAAAAATGTATTCTATTTAAATAACTATTGGATAGTGAAATCCATGGAATTCTGGATAGGTAGGTCATAATATTTATTCATTAGGAACCTAATCATAAAAAAATTATCATAAATAGTAAGATTGTAATATAAATCCCTTAACTCTTTGGAAAAATTCAAACTAGAACCTCAAAAAATATAATAAATTAAATGGATATGTAAATCCCAATAATTTTCATGAGAAGAATCTTAAAATATAATCATGGGTATTATATAAAACACATAAAATAAATAATTGGTGATATGTAATGGGTCTCAAAGAAATATATATGAGATGAAAATCACATACCTAATGTTTTAATCTTAAAAATAACTATAAAACCATATATAATAATTTTAAATTTATTATAATTACATTCCAAAAACATTGACTCTAATATTGTTGTGAATTACTATAATTTTAATGAAAACAACATAAAAAACACATATGGTCTCTCCCACTCAAGGAGGACAAAGATGATAAAGGATAAAAGAATTTAATTTCAAAAAACCTTTTAAATCAATAGGTAAATACCCTAAATAATTTTAGATAATAGTAAGATAACATGGAATTCCTAGGATGGTGAATGAATCAGCCGCAAAATTACCTTCTCTCTGGGTGTGAGTAATATACTACCCCTGGTTAAAAAATGATTTGTACATCATGACACATTATATCAATGCCCATGGACATCTACTCCTTCCTTATAGGAACCCAAATGGAATAGTAGAATCTAACTCTACTACATAAATTATGATATAATAGAACCTCCAAAACATGAGACCAGTAACCATAAATATTTTCTCTACTCTGATAGAAGTATCAGGTCCATAAAAGGCACTGAATCAAATAAAAATTGATCCCTTACAAACTCTAACTATAAATAACCCTTCATTTATCCTAAATTGCATGATTAATCAATAGTAATTTTAATACCAATGCATGGTGGCTTCCGTTTAACCCATCTATATATCCTACCACATCTGCCTTACAAGTTATCATGTGGCCTTTGCAGAAGTACACTGATCATAGATTAATAAATATCACCAATGATACATGTGTACATTTCAGAAACAAAATATTCACCCTGAAAAAAATAAAAACAAAGGTCACTCTTTTTTCATTCCTTTCCTTATTCATATATTCCAAAACAGACTAAAATTCCATTGAGAAAGTTACAGCTCTTGCCTTAATCTAAACATCATAAAAGCTCACTAACTAGAACCAGTCCTCAAGGAGCTCCTATATAGTGTCTCTATATCATTGAATACCCAGGACATGCCACATGAAGTACCATAATCCCTTGTCCCATTAACCTTAAAAACATGCCATGTTTCTTCTTAATTTAATGATACAAAATAATGGAATCAGGATATAAAGACCACCCCATTAGTCAAGATATTTTCATATATAGGGATGGAAAGATTCCTCATTATCCAAACCAAAAAACTCATATATCCCGAGAGATAATTGAACAATATAAAATATTCCCATACAACTATCACAATACAATAATGAATCATATTTCTGAAATCTAAAATGTTGAAGGTCTATGAGGTTGAACTTGAGAAAACAGATCTATTCATTTTGGAAACTAGAAAAATGATATCAGATTTAGTCCTCTTGATCATGGTTCAGAATTTACTTGATAAGCATCATGATATTATTGGCCTCTCTAAAGGTGATGTAAGGAACTAGAAAACCTATTCAGAATAGGGTTTCATTGGCATAGTCTATTTTCCAGATGATTAAATCCTCAGACCCAGCAACCCATTAGGTTTTGTATCTCACATCCTTCAAATGTGACAACATGCATTACACTATATTTTTCAATCAACCAAAGCATGTTTTCCATATTTCAAAATCATCATCATATCTATCCCTCATGAACCCCTCTTAAAAAGAGTCTCCTTCAATGAAATATCATTCCATTTTGGCCTATAAAGATTTTATTGTTTCTGAAATGTTGTGGATCCCTATGCTTCCTTCATCAATCGGTTTCTCCATACATTTATAGGAAACCTAGAGGTTTTATATACTATAGTTCACATCCAAAATGTAAATAAAAATTATATTTTTTAGAGTATAAATAGTTCCCTTCAATGGTTTAATAGAAGATAACACATGAATTGGTATCAATTTTAAGACATTGTTGATCAGCATAATTTGTCTATTGAACAAGAGAACATTTTTTCCAATTTCTAATCCTCATTATTATGTGATTTATGTTCCCATAAAAGATGGTATTCTTGATTCTTCCATTTTAGATTGGGGCTCCATGTTAATTCATATGGAGCTTCCACCTTTTCATGCCATGTTGATCCCAAATTGTATTTCTTTGATTTCTTGAACATTTATTAGATATGAACACGCTTCCCTTTATATGGATAAACACCTTCCCAGTAAACAAGACATAAAATATCATGATTTTAATGAGTTTTCTGATTGACCTTTTCCTTCAATTAAAAACAAATTTACTTCATTATAAAACATTATGTATGACACCATGCCATTAACAAACCTATTTATAAAATTCAAAATTCTTCATTACTCCATCCATTGTTTGATCTTTCTACTGAGTACCTCCTATGACATGATAAAAATACTGGGGGACAAAGGTTCCACATCCCTCACACCTTAAACCAATTTGAATAATCTAAAACTCATTCCCATGAGCGTGATTATATTCCATGTAGACACAAAACATATAACGTATTGATCAAAAAAATCATAAAATTTAAAATTACTCATGAACCTCATTATGAAATTGCATTATAACTTTTCATATAAGTTTTCTATATCCACATTTATCATGAAATATTATCCGAGTGATTATTTATTTAGATCCTCCACTATTTCTCTTGAAATTCCAATAAATCCTTGTATGGATGTACTATGTATGAATCCATATTGATCTTCCTATATGAGTTTGAGGATAAACATGAACAACATTATAGTGATAATGTTATCTAGGAATTTTTATTCCCATTTACACAAAGAAATAAGCCTATAATGGTATATGGTAGTGGGGGTGTTAACATTTGGTATCAAGATCACCTTGGAAGTACACACTGCTATCAAAAACCCACCACCACTGAAGAAATACGTCCCTACCTTTCTCACATGAGCTTTGATAACATATCATTCTACCCAAAAAATTATCTTGGGAAACCATCTGTTATAGGTGCACTTTCTTATTTCAGTATGAACACTTCCCCTTGGATTTTTGTAACATTTGGTGAATTTTTAAGTACCTCAATGTCATTAACCCAAAATAATCTCTGGATAAAACTCAAAAATAAAATAACCTCCGATGGAATTTTTTTTATTTATCAAATTTTTTCAACTAGGCCAACCATGTGGATCTAAATGTACTATATGGATATCTTCCTTAGAATTTCCATGCCCACTATGTTAGACCCAATATCAATATATAAGCCAATTCTTTTGTAAAATATTTATCCTTCAATAATTATACTAAATATATAGTATTCCAATCTCCATATTTTATCCACATAGCTCAATATCTTTATTTGCACAATATTTCTAATTCGTGGAGTTTTTCTGCTAGTAGATTTTATTTCTCAACCAATAGATCAACGTAGCTATCATTATTTTATGTTTCAAGGAACTCCTCTAGTCTTTCAATGTCCCCCTTTAGTTACTCAGTATTCAATACCTCCACCCTTATATCAATATCAAACTTATTTATGTCATTTTTTGGTGAATCAACTTTTGTACCAACCCCACCCACGCGACACCCCCATTGGTTGCTCCCAGGAACTCTTAACCACCTAGAAAATAATACTAACTATTCCAATTGGATGGATAGAAAAATTTATTGTACCTCATATCATCCATATTCAGTATTACCAAATGCATAGAGTGACCAGAAAGATATCTAGTGAGGTGTGTGACCAAGGCCTTAGTGAAAAAAGATTATCCCTTGAAGACTGGTTAAACACTGGATGTTCTTGAACCATATGTTAATTACCCACTTATTGTTGTTGGAATATGTTAATTTTCTCCCAGATAATACCATATCTATGAGGACATTGATATCCATTAAATCAATAAAATCTTTCATAGGTTTAACCAAAAAGGGTTCCCCTTCATGCTTCTCTAAAGGGTCTGCAATTATGTTAAAGTCACCCCCTATAAACTGTTGGAGAGATCTTTGTTGGAACAAGGATAAGTGATTATAAATATAAACTCTATTAGTAACCTAGTATTTTTCATATACAAATGTGATGAATAAATTGTTTCCTCCTGTGAAATGATTTTGGTGGTAATATATTGGGTTGATGATTTCGCAGACTCAACATAAATTCTATGTATCCAAAAACCCTAAATAGGTTAATTTCATGGATCTTCAAGCATGAAGTTTTTAAATCCCATTATCCTATTAAATGAAGAAATATGATCCATACCAGGCTTTGGATCAATAAAAAAAATGTAAGTCTGAATTCGATGAGATTAGAATGGAAGAAAATATTTCTTGATCCATGTCCCCAGTCCTCGGGTATTCTTGGTGAGAAACAGAATCATTTAATTCATGATCAAGGGGCCTTTCGGCCTACGAAAACTAACATTGAGTATGAAGAAGTGACCAAAACCTCGGTCGATCTTAACATGGTGATATGCCCACTATCGACCAAAAAGGAACAATTCTTGACATATTCCATCCCCTAAATCCTAAGTGAGGATGATCGTTTAGCTAGTATACCTTGGATTTAAGCACCACAAATCTATCGATTGAAATCACTATCGGATGATGGGATTCTATAGGTTCCCACTCCAAAAAAATGATATGATAATAATCCTCATTGGTGGTCTACAAGAGGCATAGATATTCACTATAACCCCCTCAAGAAGTGTTTTATTAATCTAGAAATCCCCCAGGATAACCAAGCTGTGAGATTTGTGCCTGGTGAGATCAAGAAATAAGATGATGTGGCTAGAAAAGCTTTTGTTGACCTAAAGGATGGACTACTAAGACTAATAACCATTAAATCCATTAAATCCAATTTGAGGGATGTAAAGGTGACATGTGAAGTAAACAAAAATACTCTCAGGAGGTCAGAAATGTTAGATGCATTAGGAACCTCCTCTACTTTTTAAATTTCCTGGCTCAGTTTAAAAAAATCATTTTTCCAATGAAGGATCGAGATGCACCAGATAAATCCACAATGAGACAAAAATCCATCGTATCTAAGAACCATGGGGTGAGATGAAAATCTAGAATATGGGAAATATAAATACAAGAAGTTGAGGCCAATAAACTAAAGTCCACCTATTTGAACAACCATTCTCCCAGATCCATGATGTAAAGACCCGTAAATTTCAAGGAAATTTTTTTCTTAATTTTCTTTGGAATTTTACAAGAACGCAGTTTCTGACGGCACCTGATTCTGAGGCCCGGTGTGCCCGGAATCATTTTCCGAAGTTTGGCTCGGGTACGTTTAGTGAACGGACGAGCGGGTTTTTCTAACTTTTGAACCGGTGCCCGAAATCGAATTCTGAGGGCACCGATGAAATCACAGAGCCGGTATTTTCTTAGAAACGCCTCTTTCGGAGTTGCGTTTTCTCGGGTGTGGTTTTTAATTCTTGGGCTTAAAGTTAAGAAATAAAATAATTGTACGACAAACTTTATTTTATTTCACTTAAGTCACTTGGAAGCCACTTGAGGCCACTTAAAATCGGATTAAGCTGGGTTGATCCAGATAGGACGCTATCCAAAAATATCCTACCCTCTTGGTAAGATATTTGTGAGGTGGGTCCCGCACGAGCCCCGCCGTTTCTTTTCCGCTAAGTAACGCACCCGCGAAAACCCGTCATTATGAAAGTCAACTGACGCGTTTTCTTAAATTCTTAACACACCATTTAATTGTGCAGTTTTATTCGTGAATTAAATGGGCAGTTTCTTTCATTGAATTAATTCTACGAATTAATGGGTCGTTACTTACCTCTTTTTCGTTTGTTGGCGTAATAATAAAATAAGACCAACACGACATTTGGAGGATTGCACGTTGAGAGGCTCTGATAGAATTCTTGTGCATTCATCCTCCTTCGTGAAGAATGCGAAGAACGTGAAGAACATGAAGAACATGAAGAACGCCGTCACCCTCGGAGTTTGACGACTCTTCCTCTGAGACGTTCTTCCCCGCCCCGATCTCCGATCTCCAACTGCTTGAGGTAAGAGATCTCGAGTTTCTTTTTTTATCTCCTTTGTGGTTTTTAACAAAACACGGATTTAATTATTTATAATTAAATCTGTTGTTTCTTGGTCCATTGAGTTCGTCGACGCGACGCCCTTCCGCGACGACGCGACTCCCTTCCACAACGACGTGACGATCCCCTCCTTCCACGACAAACAATTCCGCAAAGAACGCGTGCGACGACATGACGAGGTAGGGATTTATTTTGGAAATACCCCTTTTGTATTTTTTTTATTCCCATGAAAGTTTCATTAAAATTTAAATAACCAGATTCATATGAACAATTTTAATTTATTAAAATTGTTGTTTCATGTGTTGTATAATTTCTCCCGTTGTTTTTATCTAACGCGGAGGGTGCGGGCCAAACGAACACGGCCCGACAACCCTCCGCCGTTCTTCGTGGTTGTGCGGATTTGGCGGGTGATGGAAAAACATGACGCAAGGGAGATTTGTTGATTCCACAGTGAAGAACGGGTCCCGGGAGGAGCAACGGCGCTAACGGTAAGGAAAACGGACCACCGGAGCAACTTTAATGGCCCGCGGAAGCGGCCGGCGGCGCGGGTCGCCGGCGTGGCGGCGCCGGCGGCCGGAGGCGGCCGCGCCCCGGCGCGCCTCCGGATGGGACCGCCGCGGCTGAAGCCGCGGTGGCAGTGGCCAGCGGACCCACGGCCGCACGGGTCCAGCTCACCCGCACGGGACATGGCAGAAGCTGCGTCCGTTCAATCAACGCGGCCCCACGGGGGCCGCCGCACCTCCAAACCGCGGGGGCGGCACCCTGCGGCGTCCAGCTGCTCGGCCGCTCGGCCGAGCCGAGCCAAGCCGGTCCGACCGGTCGGGCCGCGCCCTGGCCGGGCCAGACCGTGTCCGGCCGGGTTGGACCGGGTCGGGTCGACCCAGTTCGGCCAACCCAGGGGGGGTCGGCCCGGGCCCGGACCCCCCATCTTCAGATCATTTTCGGTCTTTTGCTTGTAACTTGAGCTACGGGCCTCCGAACAACGCGCCGTCAGCGGCAACGCGATCCTTGGATCGCGACAGTCGTTTCGGTATATCGCACTCAAGGTTTCGGAATACTTTGGGTTCGGCCGGGTTGGTTCGTACACAAAACCAACCGGGCCCTCGGAGCGGAAAGGCTCATATCTTGAGCTACGGACGTCCGATTGACGTGTCGTCAGCTTTGGTGGATTCATCTAAGTGAGACGGATCTTTTGGCTCACTCCGCCCGAGGTTTGGATGCAGGTGGAGTACGGTCGGGTTGGATTTTTCCTTAAAAACCAACCGGTCCCCTGGGACGAAAAGGCCAATAACTCTCAGACCGGGCGTCTGATTGACGCGACGTCTGCGGCATTGAGTTCCTGTTGACGATACGGAACTTTTTGATACATCAACTTCGGACTTTGTGTCAGTTGATGTATCAGCCTCTCGGCTCGTGGAGTGGACCCTCCCGAACGAGCTTGCTGTGTGCGGGAACCCTAGTGTTGGCTGCGTTTGCGACGATGACTGTGCCGAGATCCTCAGTGGACTGCGACAATGACTGCGCAGAGGTCCTCAGTGGACTGCGACGATGAAGAGTGTTGGTCTTGTATCCTATGTGGGTCCCAGCTTAGATGATTCAGTGTTGGTCATGTATCCTATGTGGGTCCCAGCATAGATGAATCAATGAAGAGTGTTGGTCTTGTATCCTATGTGGGTCCCAGTCGTGCTGGTCTTGTATCCTATGTGGGTCCCAGCTTAGATGATTCAGTGCTGGTCATGTATCCTATGTGGGTCCCATTATAGATGAATCAATGAAGAGTGCTGGTCTTGTATCCTATGTGGGTCCCAACTGTGCTGGTCTTGTATCCTATGTGGGTCCCAGCTTAGATGATTCAGTGCTGGTCATGTATCCTATGTGGGTCCCAACATAGATGAATCAATGAAGAGTGCTGGTCTTGTATCCTATGTGGGTCCCAGCCGTGCTGGTCATGTATCCTATGTGGGTCCCAGTTTAGATGATTCAGTGCTAGTCTTGTATCCTATGTGGGTCCCAGCATAGGTGAATCAATGAAGAGTGTTGGTCTTGTATCATATGTGGGTCCCAGCCGTGTTGGTCTTGTATCCTATGTGGGTCCCAGATTAGATGATTCAGTGTCTATAACTGATCATCCCTTTCACCTTTTCGACGAAGTATACCTGTGTGAGATGAATCTTGTGTTACTCTCCTTTGTGGATTATGTTGAACTATCCTGTGTGGATTTACTGTTTACTCTCCTTTGTGGATTGTGTTGAGCTATCCTGTGTGGATTTACTGTTTACTCTCCTTTGTGGATTGTGTTGAGCTATCCTATATGGATTACTTTTCTCTCCTTCGTGGATTGTGTTGTGCTATCCTGGGTGGGTATACGTTTTTCTTTCCTGTGTGGACTGGGTTGTGCTTGGGCTCGGATGTTGGAGCCGAACGGGAATTGATGACTTAGGTATATGTATGGGCATATACCTAAGAAGTGTCAGTCGATACTTCGTGATTGTATCTTTCCTTGTGGTTATCCTTTGTGGATTTCGGAAAACCTTCGGGGGTCTCGAGGTCCCTACTGAGTAGCTTATACTCACCCATGCACGGGCTATGCCCGCACTTCATTGTGTTGGTTGCAGACGACGGACAGCACAGCGGATTCGTGGTGGAGGCTTGTGGAGCAGGACGGTACCTGGAGGTGGACCACTGGGCGGGACGTACTCGGAGCAGTCAGGTGGACCCGAGGAGCCATAGAGGCTATCTGTACCCACCCTTCAGGTGGGACTTCCAGACGATGGCTCGACACTGCGGCTTTTCTTTTCAATTGTTGTTATTCCCTTCAATTGTACTTTACAGATGGTCTTGTATTCCTAGCCCCTTTTACTTCCAGCACAGCTCGTTACGATTTTTACTTAGTGTTTACTTTTCCGCTTGCTTACTCTGTGGTGCTTGTTTACTTTTCAAAGGAAATGCCTTCCCTTTTGTTGGGATTTACGCCTTGGTGCAAGTCGCCAGCCCCTGGCCTATGGAAGGTAGGCTTGGGGTAGTCACGGAACGGGCCCCGAGGATGGGTCGTGACAAATTGGTATCAGAGGTGATCGGTTCTACCGTAGACTCTGATCTTTCTTCTATGTGAAGCAATAGTGTTTAGCGTATTGGGTGTGGTTATCAGTCCAGGGAGTCCAGTGTTGGTGCGGCAGCCGACGTACCCATACACCAGGGCCCTGACTTCTGATTTCTGACTTAATACACGAAAACATTGATTGCATATGTGTTCCAAGTTTTCTTTGTGATTACTTGTGTCAGCTCACTAGGTATATTGTTCTGACCATGGCGCACTTGTTTCCTTTTCAGGATGGCCCGACGATGGCAGCCAGCTAGGGTTCCGAGAGTGGAGTGTGATGACAGCCCACCGAGCGACGAGGCCTCGGTGCAGGGCTCCTTGTCAGCAAAGGCACCGGCGGTACCTCTACCCGCCGAGCCACCGATGCTTCCAGCACCAGCCACTGACGATGCACGTCGCCTCAGTGCACTGCATGAGTTCCAGCGCCAGGGACTGCCCAGATTCTGCGGGGAGACGGACCCCCAGGCAGCCGAGGACTGGATGGAGGTAGTAGTGAGAGTTTTTCAGTTAGTGAGGACACCATCAGACCTCATGGTGATCCTCGCAGCGAGCCTACTGTACACGGCAGCAGGCCGATGGTGGAGCTTGATGCTCCAGGTGCACGACGAGGAATCTCTTCTCTGGATGGAGTTCGAGAGCCTCTTCCGCTCATATTTCGTCCTGGACACCCTCCGTGTGGTGCGCATCCAGGAGCTCCTTCAGCTGCGGCAGGGAAGCTTGACGGTCTCCCAGTACGCGGCGAGATTTACCGATCTCTCACGCTACTCCACAGATATGGTACGGGACCCGTTCTTCCGGGCCCGGACCTCCGAGCAGGGACTGAGGCATAAGATCAGGGCTTCGATGATCTCCCTCAACATTCCTATGTAGGTAGAGGTGTTGGAGAGAGCCCTTTTAGTAGAGAGTTTCCTCGCCGAACAGGCACCAGCGGCAGGACCCTCTGCCGGATGGCCCGTAGCAGGGTCTTCTGCAGCTGCCAGTAGACAGGTGACGTAGAGGTCCAAACGGGCCAGACCATCAGATGGACAGGAGCGGAACTAGTGGATACGTCCTTTGTACTTCTAGTTCCTTGTTGTTGTTGTGTAGTGTCTTTGTATTATGAGTTGCAATAGTAAAAGGCACTTACCTTTGTTATGTTTTCATTCCTGTCCTCTTTTGTGTTAGACTGTTGACTTGATCCTCACTTGTGAGACATCTACTGGAGGAGACCCAGTTACCACACACTGATGCCGACAGTGTGACTCAACCCTTGGAGGAGAGAGTAATAGTTGGATCTCTTGGTAGTAGCATCAATGCCTTACGACATCATCCTTGGTATGGATTAGTAACATCCATGTCGGGGTTGGCTGTATTAGGCAAAGGAAGTGGTTCATCCAGGGGATGAGACCAGATTTTTCTTATCGGTAAAGAAGAAATCTTAGCAGCTCTTATGGGACCTGAGATGGTTCAGCTCATCCAGGAGCGGATGAGGACAGCTCAGAGCCGGCAGAAGTCTTATGCTGACAGGAGGTGGAGGCCACTATAGTTTGAGGATGGAGACCACGTCTACTTGCGTGTCTCACCTCGACGTGGATTACGGAGATTTGGATGAGGCGAAAAGTTGTCTCCATGCTTCATCAGACTTTTCCAGGTCCTCATCAGGTTTGGCGAGGTGTCCTATCACCTGGATCTACCACCTCAGTTGCACCGGGTGCACGACGTCTTCCACGTATCTCAGCTGAGGAGATACGTTCATGACCCGACGCAAATCTTCGACCATGGAGAGCTGGTCTTTGATGATGGGGCGACTTTTGCGGAGGTCCCAATGGAGATCGAGGATCGACAGGAACGGGTCCTACATGGATGATCGATTCCTCTAGTGCGCTTCAGATGGCAGCTCGGGAACCTCCAGGGGAGTACTTGGGAGTGGGAGGCTCAGATGCGTGCTCAGTACCGCCTTGGTATCACTAAGTTTGTAGTGAAGCTTTACGAGGACATAAAGCCCTGTGGTGGGAGTAATTTAAAGACCCGTATATTTCAAGGAAATTTTTTTCTTAATTTTCTTTGTAATTTTACAAGAACGCAGTTTCTGACGGCGCCTGATTCCGAGGCCCGGTGTGCCCGGAATCATTTTCCGAATTTTGGCTCGGGTACGTTCGGTGAACGGACGAGCGGGTTTTTCTAACTTTTGAACTAGCGCTCAGAATCGAATTCTGAGGGCACCGATGAAATCGCAGCACCGGTATTTTCTTAGAAACGCCTCTTCCGGAGTTGTGTTTTCTCGGGTGTAATTTTTAATTTTCGGGCTTAAAGTTAAGAAATAAAATAATTGTACGTCAAACTTTATTTTATTTCACTTAAGTCACTTGGGAGCCACTTGAATCCACTTAAAAGAGGCTTAAGCTGAGTTGATCCGGATATGATGCTATCCAAAAATATCATACCCTCTGGGTAGGATATTTGTGAGGTGGGGCCCGCACGAGCCCCGCCATTTCTTTTCCTCTAAGTAACGCACCTGCGAAAACTTGTCGTTATGAAAGTCAACTGATGCGTTTTCTTAAATTCTTAACGCACCATTTAATTGGGCAGTTTTATTCGTGAATTAAATGGGCAGTTTCTTTCGTTGAATTAATTCTACGAATTAATGGGTCGTTACTTACCTCTTTTTCATTTGTTGGCGTAATAATCAAATAAGACCAACACGAAATTTGAAATATTGCACGTTGAGAGGCTCTGACATAATTCTTGTGCCTTCATACTCCTTCGCGAAGAACGCGAAGAACGCGAAGAACATGAATAACGTCATCACCCTCAGAGTTTGACGATTCTTCATCCGAGACGTTCTCCCCCACCCCGATCTCCGATCTCCAACTGCTTGAGGTAAGAGATCTCGAGTTTCTTTTTTTCTCTCCTTTGTGGTTTTTAACAAAACACGGATTTAATTATTTATAATTAAATCTATTGTTTCTTGGTCCGTTGAGTTCGTCGACGTGACGCCCTTCCGCGACGACGCGATGATCCCCTCCTTCCGCGATGAACAATTCTATGAAGAACGCGTGCGACGACTTGACGAGGTAGGGATTTATTTTGGAAATACCCCTTTTTTATTTTTTTTATTCCTGTGAACGTTTCTTTAAAATTTAATGAACCAGATTCATATGAACAATTTTAATTTATTAAAATTGTTGTTTCATGTGTTGTATAATATCTCCCGTTGTTTTTATCTAATGCGGAGGGTGCGGGCCAAACGAACATGGCCTGACAACACTCCGCCGTTCTTCGTGGTTGTGGGGATTTGGCGGGAGATGTCAAAACGTGACGTAAGGTCAATTTGTTGATTCCGTAGTGAAGAACGGGTCCTGGGAGGAGCAACGGCGCAGACGGGAAGGAAAACGGACCACCGGAGCAACTCCTGTGGCCCGCGGAAGCGGCCGGCGGCGCCTCGGCACGCCGCTAGACGGGACCGCCGCGGCTGAAGCCGTAGCTACACAGTTCCAGCTTTCCCTCATGGGACACGGCAAAATCCGCGTCCGTTCAATCAATGTGGCCCCACGCGGGGCCGCAGCACCTCCAAACCGCGGGGGCGGCGCCCCGCGGCGTCCAGCTGCTCGGCCGCTCGGTCGGGCCGAGCCAGGCCGGTCCGACCAGCCGGGCCGTGCCCTAGCCAGGCTGGACCGGGTCCGGCTGGGTTGGACCGGGTCGGGTCGACCCGGTTCGGCCAACCCAGGGGGGGTCGGCCCGGGCCCGGACCCCCGATCTTCGGACCATTTTCGGTCTTTTGCCCATAACTTGAGCTACGTGCCTCCGAATGACGCGCCGTCAGCGGCAACGCGATACTTGGATCGAGACGGTCGTTCAGGTATATCACACTCAAGGTTTCAGAATACTTTGGGTTCGGCCAGGTTGGTTCGTACACGAAACCAACCGGGCCCTCGGAGCGGAAACGCTCATATCTTGAGCTACGGACGTCCGATTGACGTGCCGTCAGCTGTGGTGGATTCCTCTAAGTGAGACGGATCTTTTGGCTCACTACGCCTGAGGTTTGGACGCATGTGGAGTACGGTCGGGTTGGATTTTTCCTTAAAAACCAACCGGGCCCCTGGGACGAAAAAGCCAATAACTCTCAGACCGGGCGTCCGATTGACGCGCCGTCTGCGGCGTTGAGTTCATGTTGACTATATGGAACTTTTGGATACATCAACTACGGACTTTGTGTCAGTCGATGTATCAGCCTCTCGGCTCGTGGAGCGGACCCTCCCGAACGAGCTTGCTGTGTGCAGAAACCCTAGTGCTGGCTGCGTTTGCGACGACGACTGTGCAGAGATCCTCAGTGGACTGTGACAACGACTACGCAGAGGTCCTCAATGGACTGCGACGATGAAGAGTGCTGGTCTTGTATTCTATGTGGGTCCCAGCCGTGCTGGTCTTGTATCCTATGTGGGTCCCAGCTTAGATGATTCAGTGCTGGTCATGTATCCTATGTGGGTTCCAGCATAGATGAATCAATGAAGAGTGTTGGTCTTGTATTCTATGTGGGTCTCAGTCGTGCTGGTCTTGTATCCTATGTGGGTCCCAGCTTAGATGATTTAGTGATGGTCATGTATCCTATGTGGGTCCCAGCATAGATGAATCAATGAAGAGTGCTGGTCTTGTATCCTATGTGGGTCCCAGCCGTGCTGGTCTTGTATCCTATGTGGGTCCCAGCTTAGATGATTCAGTGCTAGTCAAGTATCCTATGTGGGTCCCAGCATAGATGAATCAATGAAGAGTGCTGGTCTTGTATCCTATGTGGGTCCCAGCCGTGCTGGTCATGTATCCTATGTGGGTCCCAGCTTAGATGATTCAGTGCTGGTCTTGTATCCTATGTGGGTCCCAGCATAGGTGAATCAATGAAGAGTGCTGGTCTTGTATCCTATGTGGGTTCTTGTCGTGCTGGTCTTGTATCCTATGTGGGTCCCAGCTTAGATGATTCAGTGTCTATAACTGATCATCCCTTTCACCTTTTCGACGAAGTATACCTGTGTGAGCTGAATCTTGTGTTACTCTCCTTTGTGGATTATGTTGAACTATCCTGTGTGGATTTACTATTTACTCTCCTTTGTGGATTGTGTTGATCTATCCTGTATGGATTTACTGTTTACTCTCCTTTTTGGATTGTGTTGAGCTATCCTATGTGGATTACTTTTCTCTCCTTCGTGGATTGGGTTGTTCTTTCCTGGGTGGGTATATGTTTTGCTTTCCTGTGTGGACTGGGTTGTGCTTGGGCTCAGATGTTGGAGCCAAACAGGAATTGATGACTTAGGTATATGTATGGGAATATACCTAAGTAGTGTCATTTGATACTTTGTGATTGTATCTTTCCTTGTGGTTATCCTTTGTGGATTTCGGGAAACCTTCGGGGGTCTCGGGGTCCCTACTGAGTAGCTTATACTCACCCCTGCACGGGCTATGCCTGCACTTCGTTGTATTGGTTGCAGACGATGGACAGCGCAGCGGATTCATGGTGGAGGCTTGTGGAGAAGGACGGTACATGGAGGTGGACCACTGGGCGGGACGTACTCGGAGTAGTCAGGTGGACCCGAGGAGCAGTAGAGGCTATCTGTACACACCCTTCAGGAGGGACTTCCAAACGACGGCTCGACGCTGCGGCTTTTCTTTTCAGTTGATGTTTTTCCCTTCAGTTGTACTTTACAGTTGGGCTTTTATTTCTGGCCCCTTTTACTTTCAGCACAGCTTGTTACGATTTTTACTTAGTGTTTTCTTTTCCGCTTGCTTACTCTGTGGTGCTTGTTTACTTTTCAAAGGCAATTCCTTCTCTTTTGTTGGGATTTACGCCTTGGTGCTAGTCGCCAGCCCCTGGCCTATGGAAGGCGGGCTTGGGGTAGTCGCAGCACAGGCCCCGAGGACGGGTCGTGACACATGAAGGGGGAATCTACACACATTAACATAGGGGTAATGTTCACCGAAGACTGGAGAAAATATGGAACCACATTAGAGTGATAATTATTTATATTTTTTGAGAATTTGAGTTTGGTAGTTATGGTCGTTATATTTTTAATGTATTTATAATTTTAATAATGAAATAAATATCATAGATAATAATTATATGTATTTATATTCATCCATAAAATAGTGGGATAGAAAAATGAATTTCACCATTCATGGATACGATAGGACGTACATATGCATGAGAATTGTTTTCACTATTCCACTATTAGAACGAAAAAAAGGTAAATAATAATTCATCTTTCATGAATTATTATTATATCATATATATTATTTTATTTTAGTTTATTTATAACTTCTTGTTACCTTCTTTTAGGTATCTCTAAAACCATTTTTTGATCAAAATTTTTATGATGTATGTTTATTTTAATTAATGGAGTCAAGGTATAAATTTTTCAAAGGTTTCAGAGAGGGGTATTTTGGTTCATTGGGGTTTGAAGTTGGTTTGGGTATGTTCTAGATAATCTGGACTATGAACTGTATGCTAGACACATTCACATCATGATGTAGTTACCTGATAATAACCAGTTCTCAGAAGAAGTCTTGGGTTCAGTAAAAGGTGTGAAAATTATCATATGAGAAACTATTTTAAATCTATAAATGTTCAAGGTAAAGATTTTTTACCCCATGGTGGTTCTTTTTATAATGTATTTGTAATATTTTGAAATCCATTCCATAAAAGAGTTCATGAAATTAATTTTTTGTGTCTAGTTGTTTTTATCATCTTACATATATATGTATTTTTTCATTATGATTACAGGCCTTTCTCTCAAACCTTAGGGTTATTTTGGGGTATTTTTGGGTGATCTACCTCTTTTAAATCACTCTATTCAATGTTTAATCCCTATAGAGTTTTTATCTCATCTCCTGGGTAAGAGGAATTTTATCTTATTCATTTCTGTTGGTTGCAGAAATGGTGTAGGCTATGTCTATAGATCATAATGTAAATGGTTTGTGTTTTTTATCCATCATTTGTTCTTTTTCCTCACACCCTATATTTTAAAGTATGATCTTCTTGTATCAAATATCCATTGTCAAAATAAATATGGTTTCCCCAATTTATAAGGTACTGCTCTTTATAAAAGGGTATTAATTCTTGAATTACTACATTTTCAAGTCTATTACCTAGGGTTATTAATGAAAATTCATGATTCATCATTGGAACAGTTTCATTGGTTAAGATTCATTTTTTGAAAGGGATTTCTATTAAAAAAATATTTGATAACACCATGTGTTTAATCAAATCCTTTAAATTAGGTTTTTCAAAAATGTATTAATGAAAATAATCAAAAATTATTTAATGTGATAATGATTTTTTAATGTGAGTATTGTTTTTAGATATATATTGGAATAATTAGTTCATTGGGTATCCTTGGGTGTCTTAGGAAAAAACCTGTAACTCTATGTGTTTGAAATGGCTCTAGAGGTTTTATGGAACAATATTTTGTGTAATTCAACTAGATTTAATTTTGGTTTGATCCACCTTAGGAATGGATTGGGGGTTATATTTCATTTCTAATATGTATACTCATAAGTTAGTCCCAAATGGTGTGATTTTTCATTTATTATTGGTTTATATCATAATGGTAAATTTTAGTGTTATTTTTCACATGATTATCTTATAGTGTATCTGTGTTTGGGTTTTCCTATTCTTACCGAAGTTGTATTATACAAGAAATATTAATGGATATGGATAATATTGTATGATTTTTTGAAATCATAAGGAATGTTTTACTAAAATTTTTATTTTATAAAATTTACATTGTAAACTGTATTTTTTAATACTATAACTATGGTATTCATGATAATGGAAGATGTATAGATTCGTTCATTGTATCCTACTGGGCATTTTTCTTAAACCCTATGTTTTCCCTTTGGGTGTTTTTATATGTTGTTTTGTAAGAATTCAGTATAAGGATAGTCATTATATAACATGTAAACATATGTTATTATCATATTCTTCATAACCGGATGTTTTGGTGGCGATGGGTGGCCACATAGAGTCGTTTTTATACTTTTTAGGTTTTATCTTTCTATTTTGTATGGTATGGTTTGAATTTTTTATTTTTCATGGATATATTGTCATAATTCAAGATTTTACCCTATTAGTTTCCCTTCATTAGGTTTATCATCAGACATGTTACTTCATGTT
This sequence comes from Viscum album, assembly GCA_963277665.1. NCBI lineage: Eukaryota > Viridiplantae > Streptophyta > Magnoliopsida > Santalales > Viscaceae > Viscum > Viscum album. The sequence continues at coordinate 743,781,619 of OY728129.1, read as the reverse complement.
TCTTGTATTTCATAAAGTGGATGAAAACCTCTGGTGACTTTTATAGCTGACTTGATTTAGTTTGTTACAATTTAGTATTAGAGAAATTTTCCATCATGGTGTGTTTTCACACTACTTAGGGTTGGTTTTGTGTCATGGTTGACCAAAGTTAGGACCATCATAATTCAGATATATAGTGATGAAAGTGATCCTATTCGGTTCACATATGTGAATGAATTTAAGTTATGGTGGTTTTAAAGGAAATTTTTCATGCTTCAGACATGGAGTATGACGTTATTTAAATGAAAAATATATTTTGTTAATTTAAATGGACATATTCGTTCCATTTTTTTCAATCATTTGATTTTAAAATCCATAACTACCTTAAATTATTGAAATTTAAAAGAATTTATTTGGATACCTGACGTTAGTCTTATAATATGAGAAATTTCTCATGATTGATGGGGTTAATTTCTTTTGTTTGTTAGAAAATGACATCGTGAAGAGGTATTATAAATCTATGTGAGGAAGACATGAGATAAGTTTGATAGGTAAATCCTTTATTGGACCCATCATTGGTATAATCTTTAATATGCACTATTTAGACTCTAGGTCATCCATGTTATATGGGTCTTTCCATATACATGATTTGGTGACCGGGAAGGAGATAGTGAGACTCTATTGTGCATAACATGGTTCATAATGATATTACTTAGGATTCCTTCAAAAAAATCATCAAAAAAGAGTATTATACTAAAATATTACATGTTTCAAAGAACCTAAAGTTTCTAACACTATAGAAATTGGATAATTCTATTTTAGAGTATTCTAGTCATTTTTCATAGTTGGTACACATTGAAACAGATCTAGTTTACAGTGATTTATTTAATGCTTAGAGGTTTGAGATGGAGATAAGGGGTGATATTTGGCCAATATTGGTTCTCATTTTCCTTAAATTTTTATGAGTTGGTCAATTAAGAAGCAATGGTAGAGGTAGAAATATCTTGGGGAATATACTTTGGTAGAGCTTCAGATGTATCATATGATAACCATGACATGTCTTCTAGCTTGAAAAGGAAGCAAAATATTATCCAATTTTAATCAGGAGCAGTTTTAATGAATTCATTAGGATTTCAGATGGTTTTTTTCTATCAATGTAGATATCCTAGTCATCCCTAGCCTAATTATATAGATCCTCCCAAAAATTTCATCATTGTGGACAATCTATCCACATAAGTTGTTTCTGTAGAAGTATGTCCCAAGGTAGCAAGGCTGGATCCACTTCCACCAGTGGTTCATAGGTTGATTATAATGCTTCAAAGGTTTTTGGGTGTTATCCTCAATCCATGGGGGATATTAATTTGGATAATAATGCTTAAGGGGGAGAATATTTAAAAATATTAATGCAGTGAATTATGTACTAGAGAAATATAAATCAGTGTGTGTGACTATAATAGGTAAGATGTTAATTTTTCTTTCAATTGATCTATATTTGATTGATTCACTGCTAAATATTATTTTATATCATCAAAATACATGATTTTATTTGGATTTTGTTTTGATCTCATATCATTATTGTGGAATATTTCAACACCATTGTGAAAGAGGTTCAAAAAATGATTCATGTTTTCACATGTCATGTAACGATAACCAACATCGAAGTTGTATGTGATTTTAGGGTTCTTCATATTGATATCTTCAAGCTAATTATTTTAACAGATTTTATGATCTATTTTATGGATTATATTGAGTATTATAATCATCAATTTAAGTATTTATCTCTCAGTAGAGTCACTCTTATATTTTAGGGTGAGTGAGATTCTAAATATGGAAGAGTTGGGCATGTTTTTCTATATGATGGAAATATATAACATCATTTCTTAGAGATTTCTAATACTGAATTTGATACTTATTTAAGTATTGGACTTCCTACGATGACATGTGAATTCCTTTAGGTCCTTCGAGATTATTTTTTTTGTTTACTTCCATAAATATAGGTCATGTTTATCATCGTCCTACTACCTTATACGATGCTCATTTCTATGTCATCTTATCATATAACACCTGATGAGTGGGAGAAACTTGAAGTCCATATTGTTAGAGTCAAGGATAATAGATTTTATCATCCTAGATTTTAAATAATGGAATCAATTATCCTCCTTAATAAGAAGGTATATAGGAGTATTATACTTTTAATGGATTATAACAACTTAAATCATATGATTGATACGAACAAAAAACATTACCTAGGATTGATGATCAATTTGATATAGATCAATGTACCACTGGTTGAGACTTTGATAAGATGATATACCTTAGATCAACATACCACTGGTTGAGACTTTGATAAGATGATATACCTTAGATAATGTTTAGGAGTCTATATGGTCATTTTATCCATCCAATGGCCCGAAGGCCATCATTTTTTTATTGATTTCTGATAATTAACCTTTCAAAGGGTGAGGTGGAACCCTTACAAGGCCTATAGGAGTAATTATTACATGGTCCGTAGGTCTTAAAATAATTCATTGCCTGTAGGCTTCAAACATTACATACAACCCAAACTAACTACTTGGAACTGCTCCTCCCCAACATCTTCATCGTGAAATCATCTCTCAACCTTTGCATGGATATTCAGATAGGCTATCTCATGAATGCACAAGCTTGTCTTGATGGAAGGTTTCATACCCTCCCATTCTTGAAATCCATGTAGCTTCTTCTATGGTGAAATCTCTTTTCTCATTCTCGTTATAGAGCATGATCCTTGTAGGTTGTCTGGTTTTCATCATCACTTCAAGGTGGCCCAAAGTCTTTGAGGTGGCCCGAAAGCCTTACTACCCTAAAGGCTTGGGTGGATCGTAGTCCATAAAAGACTCGGGGACCAAACCGGTGGCCCGAAGGCCCAAACTGGGGCAAATTCCCAGCTACTATAGTGCCAAACAGTTCCTTCTATAGTTCCCACTACAGTACCTATTATAGTACTGAACAGTTCCCGCTACAGTTTCTACTACAGTACCTGCTACAGTACTCGGAAATTATGTATCCAACTGGATTTGATCCTGGGTTGCCTGGATGCACTTAATAGTCCTCACCGACCAGGCTGAGGCTCATGTGCATCTGTATAGTTATTTTAATTTTATAGTTATGCCATTAGTTCTCACTATTGCTCTGGTTATATTTATAGATATTATGAACCTTATGTTTCATCAATTCATAGACTAATTTTTTGTTATCTTCATGGATTATATTTTTGTGTACTCTATTTTAGATATAGTATACATAGATTATTTGTATATAATACATAGAACATTTAGGGAACATCATTTGTATGGTAATCATCTAAACTATGAATTATGGATTCATGATGTAATGTTCAGGTGTCATGTTATCTATGAGAGTATTGTCTTCGTAGATCCTGAAATAATAAATGTCCTTATGAAATTAGTGTGTCCTAGAAATTTGTTTGAGATATAAAGTTCCTTTTTTTATTTATATTACAGATGATTCATTCACAACATATCAAATATTGCATCATTGATGAAGGTTTTACCCTGTAAGGGTGTAAAGTTTGAGTGGAATGAAAAATATCTAAGATATTTTGATGAACTAAATAAGAGGATGACTAAATATCTTATTTTGATTATTTCAGAATCAGTTTTGGGTTATGATGTATTCTGTGATGCTTCTTGTACATGTTTGTTGTGTATCTTAATTCAAGGGAAAATTTTGGTAGACTATGGCTCTAGCTAGTTACATACTCATGAGAATAACTAACCTATACATGATATTTACATCGAAGTAGTTATGCAGGAACTCAAAATGTGGCATCACTAACACTTTTTATTTATAGTATATACTAATCATAAAGACCTGAATTATATTTTCACTCATAAGGATCTAAACAAGTGAAAATGAGTCTGGGTTAAGTATCTCTATACTTTATTTTATGATTTTTCATATATCTCTGAAAAGGGAAATTGGTCTCCAAGAACTAAGGTAGAAATTACTAACACAATCCTTCAATAAATTATAGTATGAGTAATCTCAGATAATTTTTTTTTTGCATATATGATATTGTAAGTGGAAGAAAAAGTAGGAAGGTGTATTTGTATTTAACAATGGATGAATCATCATTTGATGAGTGAGTGTGGCTCGAGTAGGTACTAGGAACTAATTTTTTGTTCATTATACTAAATGGTTGGGAGACCATGGGTGATTGGTCTTGGTCCCCTAGTGTAGGTTTATGTTTTCAAATAAGGATAAACATTCCTCTTTATTTATGGTATGAGTTGATGGAGAGTGGATGACAATATTTTTGGTCAGTGAACCCTAGGACTACCATGACGTGTCATGAATTGAGACATAATTTTTTTTCAAGTATGAGATGGTAAAATATAGATTATTATAATGGTTTATTACATGTTTTAAGAATTAAGATGGAGAACGAGGGACCTACAGGTTTTTTGGAACCTTTATCTATTCCGATATAGAAGTGGGATGAAATTTCCATTGATTTCTTCATTTCTTTACAACATACTTTTAATGAGAATGAAACTATTTGGTTATTAATTGATTGACTCATTAAATCATCAAATTTCTTCCTAATCTATGTTATGATGAATATGGAGAAGGTCGGGGACATGTCCGGCTAAGATGTTTCAAGACATTATGGGGGTCCCATTTGGATTGTTTCTAATAGGGACCTATGGTTTAAATATAGGTTTTGGAAAGGTATGTATGAGATAATGAAAAACCATTGAAATTGAGAAAGGAATATCATTCTGAAATTGATTGGTATACATATAAATCTCAATAGGTTAATGAAATTATTCTCTGTACATCTATGTTAGATTTTTGGGGTTCTTGTGAAATGAATTTTCTTTAACTTGTGTTTTCCTATAAAAACAGTTTTTACGCCTCGATTATGATAGTACCCTTTCAATCATTATATGTTTGAACATGTAGATATCATTTTTTCTGGAATGTCTTGGGAGAGTGGTCTTTGGTTGGGCCAATTCTAATTCAAGAAATGAAATAAAGTTTAAGTTGATTTGGAAGAGGTTTTCAATGGAATATAGTTTTCAAAAATCCTATGGGTACTATCTTCAGCATTCACTATAGTTTAATGTTATGGAATGGGTTTTTATGGATTTTCACATCACATAGGATATAATCGGTTGGGTACATAGGGTATGTTTTCCCTGAGTTTTTTTGGACTATTTGAGATTATGTAGAATCTTGTAAATGTGTCTTATAAATAGGACTTGGGATCTCATTTAACTTCAATCACCAATGTGTTTTATTTTCCCCAATTGTGGATGTATTAAGAATATCCTTACCATGTTATTGAGTTGGAGGATATTGATCTTGATACTAACACCACTATAGTTGAGAAACCATTTCAAATTATGGATCACCAAGATAAGGTATTGCTATGTAAAATAATTCCTTTGGCCTATGTACTGTGGAAGTTTGAATAGAATAGCCATGAGACATTATTGAAGCTATTATTGAAGAGGCTTTATTGGACTTCAATTTTTGTGAGTATATGATCCTTATTATTTTATGGTGATAAAAAGATTGTATGGTGCAGAGAATTTTTACAACCCATTAAATTCATTAGAGTATTTATTGACCCATATTTTGATCTAATGTTCTGGTATGTATGGTTTTTTAAATTAATAGAGTATATGTATAAAATTTTCAATGTTTTTAGAGGGAACACATTAGATTTGAAGGGATTTGAATATGGTTTGGGGATTTCCTATGGAATCAAGAATATATAATATATATTGGACACATTCATGACATTTACTGATTGTACGACATTAATCCATTATAGGGAAGATGTTGTGGGTTTTGTTTAGATCATGAAAAATTAAAATCAAGAAAACAATTTTAGGTCATGAAATGGTCAGGTTCAGGGTTTTTTTATCCCTATGAAACTCATTTTTTGTGTTTTTAAATTCGTAAAATTCATTCCATGAATGCGATTCATGATATGAATTGTTTGACTCCATTGATTTTTATCTCACTACACATATAATTATTTTTCTATTAAGGGATCAATATTTCCTCTCAAATCCTATTGTTATTTTTTTCTATTTTTAGTTTTATATCTTTTTCTAGATCACTCCATTCAGAATTAGATTAGAGTGGTGGTTACTCCCCATCTCCCGGGTAAGTCATATGTCTTCTTCTTTATTAGTGTTGGTTATAAATGTGACATTGGATTCATTTTTTGGATCATATTGGGTTTGGTATTTTTTTCATTAATTATTTCTATTTTTCCTTCATTATTTGACCTTTAGAGTCCAATTTAATTTTTCCCGGTACCCATTGTCGAAGATGACTAGGTTTACTCCATTCTCGAGGTAGGATTCTCAATACAGGGGGTTAATTAATGAATTAGCACATGTTCCTATTAATTCGTTTGGGATATTCCATGAAAATGAATGATTTAACATTGGATTCATTTCCATGGTTGATATTTATGTTTTGATGGAGTTTTCTTAAAAAATTGATTTTTTTCACACCAAGTTTTTTATTAAATTATTTAAATGGTGATTTTGGTTTTGAATTGGGTCTTTAAGGATGAATGATGAAATTAATTAATGTAAAAATGATTTATAAAAAATGATAATTATTTTTTAAATTGATTTTGAAAAACATAGCACATTGGGTAATATTGGGTGTGTTGGGAATAATATTTTCTATTATTGTGTGTTCAATTACATTGGAAGTTTTAATTAATTTTACTGTGTGTAATTCCAATAGAGGTTATATTATTTGGATCCACCAAAGGTCAAGATTGGGTATTTTCATTCATATATAATACATATACCCATAGGTAAGAGCCCATATAGTGTGATTTGTAATTTATGATTAATTTATCACATGATGCTATATTTCATTATTTTTTCACACATGATTATTTGAGGAAGTGTGTAAGTTTGGTTTTTACTATGTTTAATAGATTCCTTTTATACATTACATAAAACTATCATTGGACAATATGGTATGATTTTGTAAAACCTAAGGAAGGTTTTACAAAATGGTTTTATATTTTGAAAATTTATATATAGAAATGATTTTTCATAAAGATAGAACTATTAGATTCTTGAGATTAGAACATGTATAGATTCATTCATGGTATCCTAATGGGATTTGTTCTCACACCCTATTTTTTCCATTCGATGATTCTAGATGTTTTTTCATCACTCTTGTAAAGGGAAGGGAATTATGGAGCATGCCAAATTCTCTAAATATATTCATCTTCATATTGGGATGGTGTGGTGGAGATGCAAGGTAACACATGGTCATATTTAGAATTGTCTTTTTTTATTTTTATTTACTTTTAATTTCTCGTGGATATGTTATCATGATTTTATGTTGTACCCTTTTTGTTTCCCTTTTTCGGTTTTATCAAAATAAATATCGATCCTTCTTTGTTGATCTTCACTAAGTGGGGGACCACCTTGGGTGATAAATAAATTAGACATAGGTTAGTTAGTTGCAGAATTTATCCTAATTACCACCATTTAAATTATAATTGAAAAATGGATTGGATCGCTTTATGGAGGTGGTATTCCACACATATTAATGAGCGAGAATAACATTTCACAATGTATTTAAAGGTAAGAATGTTAATATGTTAATATAATTTAAGAATCATAATTATTTAATAAATTTAATGTTTAAAAATTGAACCCATCATAATAGAAATCCATTAAATATACGGATGGAAAATTAATTGTATCCATATATGGAGTAAATAGTCTACACATACAGACAAGATATCCTTTCACTTCTCATTTAATGGAATAATGGGTAGATTTTGCGGGATAAATTAACATAAAAATGTTAGAATATTTTGGATAATAAATATATTATTTTATTATGACTACCATATATTTATAAGAGGTATAAGAATAAATAAATTGACAATATTTGGGTAATATGATTGCCTCATATTCAATAGTCCTTTATTGGATCCTTTCTTAAGTTCCCTTTTAAGAGTCTCTCAAGAAGTAAAAAACCTCAATTTTTTAAGGAAGTTTAGAATATAATTGGGTAGGTTTTGGTCAAGATAAATGGATTAGTGGTGTATAATGAATAAAATGAAGGGTGTATTTTTATAAGTGGGGGAGAGGCCACATTTTTTAATTTATTAAAATATTAAAATAGAATAAATTCATCCTCAAGAAACATTCTTCCAAATGGATAGAAGTTTTAATGTGGCATACGATACGATTTAAATATTTACATCCAATATGGTTTAAAATGTATTATAATAATATAAATTTAATTATTAATAATATAAATTTATTAATTTTACATTTAAAACAATTATAAATAAATTTATTTTTATATTATTAAAACAAAGATACAATTTTTCAACAAAAAACATTACTTTTCACTATTCATTTAAAAATTATTATTATCATAAAATTATCAAAAATTCCCCCAACGTTAATTTTGAAATGAAATTTTTATAAATTAAAGTTCAATTTTCCAAATAAATTTTCTAAATTTGAAAAAAAATAATTTCTCTCAATATTGAAATAAATCATATTATTGAAGAAAACCTATTTTTGAAGCATTTAAATACATTACTAAAATTTAGTTCTTATTTATCATTAAATTATATTTATATAAAACCATTACATATATTTCATAATTTTATTATTCTCATTCATACTACTAACATAATGGCTAGGTTATAATGATAAATTGCATCATGGTACATATAGACATGTGGTTTTTTTATCATAATCTATGGAAGAAATTAAATTTATTTAAAGATAAGTTTTACATAAAATCTTAGGGTGTTACAATAATAATTTTAAAAACATATCATCTGTTGTGGAATGATTGAAATGATAAATGTGTGTGAAATATGGATATTTTTTCCCAAGGAGGAAATCTCGAAAATAGGATCTATATGTTTATATGATTAAAGGTTATATTATTGATGATGAAGAGAATAAAAATGACCAATTAAAGGAAAGAATTATTATGGAATAAGATAACAAGACTGGGTTATTTTTTAACAAGTAAGTGGAATAATTTAAGTATTGATGTATATGGTTTTTATAATTATGTTGTAGAAATGTTTTATCTAAGAGATTATAGATAAAAGAATCACGAATCATCTGAGGATTATTCTATAGTAGTTTTTGGAATTTGAAAGCATTTGTTGAATGATACTCATAACCTAAAAATTTCATTTATGGTTAGGGTAATATTTTTGGAAATACACATGATTGTGGGATATATAATAACTAATATATATATTATATTGAGATAATAGTTTTCAATTTGGATAAACATATAATTTTTATTAATAATGAAATCTTGGTTAGTATTGGTGACTATGAAATAGATTAGTGATTTTTTGAGAATGTGACTTATTATGATGTTTATTTTTTGTTTTGGATTTATGTAATATATTGGTTAGTTTGAGTATAATTTATTTTTCCCAAAATATGTAATTTTATGATGCTTTATTGTAATTAAAGATATTTATAGAAATGAAAATTATTTTTAGGGGAGTATATGATGAGGGTATATTCATTTTGATATATGGACTTATGGGAAATTGATATTATTTGGATATAATTATGCAGTTGATCATCAATAGATATGTTTAAAAACATTACAATATTTGTGTCTTAATTTTTTTTCTATAATATTTTGATGATATATAATGTTAGTTATTTATAGAATGATAAATGTTGAAATTTTGGTGTTATTGTAAAGTTTTTAGATATTAGTTTAGGAATATTTATTTATATTGGACAGTTTATATTTGGTAAATATATTAATATAGAAGGAATGAGTTTTTATTATTTTTTGGAAATTATCAACCAAAAAAAGTTAATTTTAGTGCATCCGATACGAAAAACTTCATCATGGTAATTTATCATATGTAGTATGAGAAGAATCATGTATCAAAACCTACTGGAATAAAAGTAAATGGATGAAATTATACTTTTTAATGAAATGAAATAATGTATTTTTTTATACAGGGTTCCCTACTATTATTGATATGGATTTACTTAACTCAATTAAGGGGAAGATTAATTAAATGACTCATATATGAAATGTTTCTCCCATATATGGAGTAATTTTTTAGAAACTCATGATTCTTATAATTATACATATTTGGTCTTACAAATACTAAATAAATAGTTAGTTTTTTATTACTGGAATAAAAGTTAGTGATCATGATCCAATGTATGTAAACTTTTATTACAATTCAGGATACGATAATTCTATAAAGTAATAATTTAAATTATAATTTCACAATTTATTTAAGTGTTTAGAATGTTGCACCCTGAATATTTAGAATATATTTCACTTCATTTAAATTTTATTTGGTCAATATCTTTCTTAATAAGAAGTAAAAATATTAAAATAACCCATGATATATTATAACCTTTTTGTTAAATTGAATATACGAATAGGAATAGGCACATTTATATACAAAATAAATGAATTGAATAATTAATAATTAATAGTTACACAATTTCAAGTATTGTAATTTTATGCTTAAAAAATATATTTTCATAAAAAACCTGTTTTATTTATTTTTGTTAATGGAAATTGAATAAATTTATACAATTTTATTTAAATTTTATTCCAGTAAATTAATATATTTTATTAAAATCAAATGTTCAATATTTTCTTACATTGAATTTTTTATTTTTTTTAATTATTTATTTTTATATGAAAAGTGAAAAATATTGATTTAAGAAATAATGTAATTTATTTTCATCAAATCAAATAATATAAAATTTAAATTATTTTTTCAATTTTATCTTAATTTATCATATTTAATAATATAATTAATTTCACATAAATTAGTATGAAAATTTATTTTTTTTATAAGATCATTAGAAGTTGAAAATTGATGTTTTCTAAAAAGTGATCTTTATTACATTTATGAGTTTATAATAAAAATAATTTATGAACTTATATAAAGTGAATATTTAAAAATGGTTTCCATATTTGGAATCAATAATTTCAAAGTTAGTAAATATATACCTTTCAATGTTTTTTATTAATAATAGTAACCACAGTAAATATTTACCACCTCAGTAAGGGTAAAACATGTCTAAAACCATGAGATAAGGCATAAAAATATCCCTACCACTTTATTTTATCTTATTTTATGAGTGTTGTTTTACCAAATACAAACTATATATTAATATATTTCAGTTTATTTCTATATTCCTTTTATTATAACATTTATATTATTTCATGGAATGGAAAAATAAAAAAAATTATCTTATTTATTTTAATATATTTTATTATCCTTCATGGGGATAAAAAGTTGTTATGAATGAATATAAAAGGTAATTTTAAACACTAATAATTTATTATTATTAATTTAAATTATTTTCATATTTTAATGAAATTATAATTTCTTTAAACTCTTACACAATGTCAATGTGGTTCTTGTGAAACAAGTGGAAGAATTTGGGTAAATTATTTTTAAAATAATAAAATTAATATGTATTGGATGACTTGTGATAATCCAAAAATTTCATAGGTAATTATAATTAAAAATGATTATATATGTGTTAATATTTTTATAAAATTTGTTTATTTATTTCATTTAAGTCAATTTAAATTAATATGAGCAAAAATGTATTTAATGATATTATATGTTAACCAACATTTTATTAAATTATTTAAAAATAAAAAAATCAGGAATTTTTATAATTATAAAGTAAAATAGTCTAAACATGTTTTCATATATCATTTATGGGCTCTTTTTCATCTTAGATTTAAATTTATGACCATTAAATACTTAAAAATATGCTACTATGAGTAAAGTTAAAAAAGGATAATGAAGGGGTAACAAAAAAAGGATAAGGTCTTAAATAAAAAAAAGTCTAAATTTTATTAGATTAAGGTATTTATTCCTTAAAATTTCTTAAATTATAAATTATTTCTATTTGGTTCAACATTACAAGGTAATGATATATACTATATTCAAATCCAATATGTAATTACAATTGTATCATTTTACTCTCATATAAAAGGGAACCTCCTCTTCTCTTATAGTAAAATACATTGATAAATCTATCCATGCCATTCCATGAACTAATACCTTTTATATTCCATCCATTTATTCTAGATCTTCTGGTATTCACCTAATACCATCTTATTAAGTCTTATGTTTTAAGATAAATGAGCTCTCTCAAAGATGATGTAATCATATTACACAACTATTTTAAAGCTAATTTCTTATTCCACGTACTATAAATATATTGTATCAATTATAACATGATTATTCTAGTATGATAAATATAATAAGTTATTGTTAAGATTATTTGAAACCCATTTTTCCCTCCTTTATATCACATGAGAAATGAGAGGATCACATGTGCATATGTGTGGACCACCACCTCCATGTAGAGATATGAACAATTTCAGATCAATATATTTCATTGTTACTAAATATGGGGGATTTAAAATTTATATGTTATATTTATGATATAATTAAAATTATTTAATGTTAAATTAATATTTATCTATCTTTTGTTGCATAAATCAAAAAGTTGAAACACCAGTCATGCATATATACAGACTACCATCTTTGTAATGGGAGAATATTTATTTTTAATCATCACTTTATTTAAATGGTTATAAATATCTATATATTTATTAAATATTATAAATAATATTTTATTAAAATTATTTAGTTGATTTATCCATGATCAATGTACCAGGACAAAAACTACCAAACTGAAATGTGAATGAAAAATTAAACAGCCATCACCCAGAATACATATTATAATAAATAAATGTTAATAAATGGGTGAATGATCTTATAAGTAAATGATATATGTAATTATATGCATGAATAGTTTTATGAAGTAGATATATGATAAATATATATTTATTATATAGGAGTTGTGAACATGTATGAAGAAATATGGGACTTGAGGTAAGGGTTTATCATCTAAAATTGTCATATTTAATACATATGATATGTTATGCACCTATATTATTTTTTGGTGTATATACTACCCCTATGAAATTTTATATCATGAATAATTATTATATATGTATATTTTATGTCATAATTCATGTTATTTAATCCATGGTGTTATGATTTAAAATTTTCCAATGCATTATGGGTTTATATTACAATATCATTTCTTTTCAGGATTGTCTGTTATGAATTTATATTGAGGGAAACTATATGTTTCTCATCTACTAAACCTCATATATTTTCCCATTTTATTTATTCTTATACTTTTCAAGTATTTCTGACATTTTCCTCTCTTTGGTATATAAAATTATCATGTTATTTTTTTTTAATCTGGACTTATTATACCTTTGTTCAATGAAATTTTTATTCATTGTATATTCTCATTAATATTGATTAATAAATGTTTTTAATAATACCTGAAATATTATAAAATTTTATTTTAAATAAAAGTTTACTTTATTTATAAATTTTCAAAAGGAATATTTTTAAACATATTCCAAATTAACAATTGGTTTTTAACTTTCTATAAAAGTATGAAAATAATGTTATCTTTTAATTTATATGTTATGAATGGATTTTTCTAACATCATGAATTTTTTATTTGATTATTCCCTTGATATTTGAATTGATTATTTTTAATGAAAATAATTTTTTCAACATTTTTTTGATATTTATATAATATTTTTTCAAAACAAAAAGATATTGTTCTCATGATTCCAAGGAAATTATTGATTATTATTTTAAAGGTATTGGCATCCTTGTTCAAATGTATTATTTTACTAGGTATATTAACTTATTATTAAATGAACTTATCTGGATGACCTATTATTATGATGATAATCTCAGGATTCTTACATGAAACCCATTCCATTCTCATGGGTTATTTAAGTTATTATGAAATCAATATGAATCCCATTTATTTTTCATGGGTTATATTATGATAAGATGATAGAGTATTTAAGAAAATATTTTCCTTTACACTAGTTATTATTTGATTAATATATGGTTTCTTTATTATTTTTTTCCCATGTATGTTTGGTCTTCATTATGAGATGATGGGACCCCAAATTATATAACCCTCCAATGCATTGGGTAAATAATTATATCTCATGAGACAATAATGTTACACACAAGATTCAATTATATTTAGTTAAAATATTATTTTATTTAAATTTTATTAAAATATGAATTGTTATATTTTTTGGTGAAAAAAAATCATTTTATAGGATAAATATCTATTTTAATATTTTTTTTGAAAATAATCATCAAATGCTTTTTTAAAATTATCCCATAAGAATATGGATTTATGGATAATTTAAAATTTAGTATTTATATAATCCTATTTTTATTTATAATAAATTATAATAAAATATATAATTCATCATATATTTATCATCAATTTGTTATATATGAATAAAAACTCATTTGGAGGTAAAATTGGATAATTTTCTGAGAACTATTTTCATGTGCATAATGTTCTTTCATGTTAATTAATTGAAATATTTCATATTGATAATTTATTTATTTGAAATGTAAAGATTATATATATTAATATGAAATTTAATATATATATATATATATATAATAATTATTTTAGTTCTATAGCAAATGTAAGATCATTTTGTGCTTGAAAAATGTATTTACATGAAAAATGATGTTTGTACCTTTTCAAGGGTTTATTTTAAAAAAAATCTACCATTTATAGATAGACAATCTGATAAAATTTATTTAATATTTTTAATAATGGGGTTATAATTTGGTAAATACCTCCCTTTTGTTTTTAATAATTATGAATTGTAAGTGTGGTAAAATTTATCACCTCTATAACAGGTATAACGTGATAAATAGGGTTTACAATATAAAATATTCCATTAAAGAATCCACAAAATACATTATATTTACTTATATGAGTATAATTAATGGTTAAATATTTTATATTTGAATGAAATTTCTATATTTATTTCTATAATGTCAATATATATAAATAGTACTTAAAATAACATTAATAGTATTTTATATTAAATAATATTTTATTAAATAATTTATCAAACATAAAAATATTGAAATAGGATAGAAGGGAAAGTATATTTTCTAAAATTTCATACTTTTACCTATTATAATCCATTTAATACCTTATATGTAAATTTTTAACACTTTAAGAATTAAAAATTTGGTATAATGATTAAAGATAAAATTAATTAAAGATAGGCTTAAACCAAAATATAAGGTTTAAAATTCCACATAAATGACTATAAATTTTATCTGTTGTAGGGATATATACCTTAAAAAATCATAGATCAATTTTTTTTCAAAATTTTTCATTTTCAAGTGAAAAATAATTTATTATATTTAGACATTTTATGTAATTCCAAGTGTGTCCTATCATTAACTATAAAAGGAAACCACCTATAATTATAAATCACACCACCATGAGAAAAATATCACAACCATAACCTATCTGAGTCTCTCCCAAAAATATTTATATAAATTATAAGGCTTATGTTATTACTAATAAACAAACTCTAGGGTCCTTAAGGGGAGATCTAAAGGATCTATTTCAAATAAGAGGTAATAATTCCAACATAACTCATTCATTTTTCTTCTTCATTTACCACATTGAATTATATCCTAAACATTGAAATCTATTAAATCCTATATATCTCATATATTGATATGTTAATATGCTTATGTAATAATATTTATATATATCCTTCTCCAATAAATGGAAAACAAAAGCATTAAAAGTGTCTATGGGGCACTACCGCCTCGCGAAACAATGTAGTTTTTCTTCCATCGCCACCTCACTTGGATTGTAATAATGATTAAACTTATTAATATATAATAAATTTACTCAATAGTTAGGATTATTGAAATGTAATATGTCATAAAATTCTTTACACATACACCTTTTAAAAAAAGATAACATTTCTTGTTTGTATGTGTGGACTACCACCTCCACCAAGTGATATGATTCAATTTCCATACCCACATTTATTAAATCAATATAATTATATATATAATGAATATTTATTATTATTATATCATGATTAACATTATATAGATTATATAACCATTACCGAGATAAAGTAACCATAACTTTTGAATAAAAACATACATTGAAAATAAAGTAGTTAATACCCAAAACAATGATAATAATGAACTATTGTTAACAAGTAGGTGATAAGATGTTATAAGATCATTATATATGATTTATATATCATTAGGTAATGTTATTATAATAATTTTAAATTTTTTATATAGGATTTTAAATTATGTTCAACTAATTGGAAGCATGAGGTAGTGAGTTTCTTAATTCAATTTTTATTCATTAAGTTTTACCCCTAATTCATTTATTATGTCATTCTAAGATTTCATGTGAAATTTTTATTTAATGATTTATGTTTTATTAATACCTTTTTATCTACAATTATAAACAAAATCACTTCATGTATTAATTCTCACTTAAATGAAACAATCTTTGAAAAGAGTATTTATCTTAATTTCCACTTCATTGATACATTTTCTATATAATTAACATATTTAATTTTATGTGGTTTATATATTTTATGATTAATATATGAAATATGAATATATATTTATTAATAGTATTTAATGTTTAAATTCATGGTTAAGGATTTATAATTAAAATGTTACCAAGTATGTATGATCTTATTTTTACAATTTCATTTTTTTGAGTGCTTATATTATCATTCAATGTATGTTATTATATATCATTAATATACCATATATATGTTATTATATAACATATTTTTAATGAAATTAGGAGCTTTATTCTAAATTTTCCTCTCTTTGGTACTCGAAAAAAAAATAATGTTTAAAATAAAAGTTGATCTTATTACTCTCCTTGATTGGGAGTTTTTTTATATATCCTTATTTTTTCTAAAATATTTTCCAAAATGCCTTTATATTTAATTAAATAATTTATTAAGTAAATAATATGTTATCTTTGAATTCAATTACTAGGATCTAATTTAATATTTTCATTGTTATCTGAATAGATCATTTTTAATTTATTTTAAAAAAATAAAAAGGTATGTAGCTTTTTATGGAATATGGTGTTAATATATTTTACTAATGCCACATATTTTTTATGTTATTTAGATTATTATAAATTTTAAACTTTTTTTATTTAAAATTATTTATTGAAATTTCATTTTATATATTTTTCATCTCATTCCTTCTATTTCAAAATAAATGATTTTATAACAAAACCAATATTTTTAATGAATTGATGATCATGTTTTATCTCTTATTAATTTTCTGTTCAATTCATTTCTCTATAAAAATTTTATTTATTATGATAAGATTTTATAAATAAAATATTTTCAATTATTTATCCATATTCACTGTGTCATTGATATGCTTATTTCCTAAACCATACTGTGACACACTAGAATTATAAAATAAGAACATTCTCTTTGATAGAGTATATGAATCGCAAAACCAATAGTACAAGAAAATATAATATTTTAAGACTTATGGATTTATTTATTTTTAAATGAATACAATCTCTCTAATAACTTTCATTACACACAACACTGTATTCATCTTTCATTATATGCAACACTGTATTTTAGCTTCCATTGCACACAACACTACGTTTAAATGAAATGTACCATTTTATTAACATATTATTATTTAATATAAAATTTATATCATTTCAGTTAAAATGTTTTATATGAATGGTACTATCTAAATTATTAATATTATGGTTATCTATTGTTTTGGAATAAAATAAAAATCATTTAAAAGAAAAAGAATGGTTTTCTAAAAAACGACATTTTTCTAAAAGATGATTTAATAACGCTTATGCACAAATCATAAAAATAATTTATAAAAATATTGGAAATTTTATTTTAATAAATAAACCTTATTTTTTATATTAGTATATCAAAATTATCATGTTCTTATTTTTTTTTTATTTTACTAAAATATTTCATTTTTTGAAGAATAACGAAAATACGTAATTATTTTTGAAAACTTCTTTTTCATTAAAATAATTTAAAATGTAAAACTAAATTTTTAATTAGTTTTTAAGTTGAATTATTTAATTAATATATCCATTAATCCAAATTAGTTCATTATAATCATTTTCATATTGAATTTTGATATAATATCTCTGTAATCTTTTTAGCATTTTCTCTTAAAAAATCTGCTTTCTCGTCACGTCTATGACATTAATTTTAAATATACATTTTAAAATTCTGTGAATTAAGTTTTAATAAATAGATTCTATAATTTTATAAGAATAATTTATAATTTATAATGAGTTAAAATTAATTTTTGACCAACAAGACAATTGAAAATAGAAAAATTTAATTACCACGGTAAGGTAAATCCAAATTTACTGTGGCTTAAACTAAAAATATGAGGGTTAAAATGACAATAAAACTTTTACATCACCAACTTGATAGACATATATTGAACTTATATCTTATAGGTCCAATAATTGAACTTTTATGAATCTTATTCCATGATAAAAATGTGGTTATGATTGAATATTTTCAAAGTATTACAAGTGTTCCAATAACCACACATACAAAAGGCCACCACCTATCCTCTCTTCATCAAACCATAAAACCCATATAGATCAGACAAGGACTACCTAATGAACTTAAAAACATCCATAATATCATCTTAGAATCATATTTAGGTATAAATCCATTCAATAAATGATTGGTTTCAATCCTAAGGAGGATACCATAAGAATAGGTGAAGTTGTTCAATGAGCATTTTTATTATATTTCTTCTTCCACCACATTTATTTATTATTAAAAATGATAATGTAATATATATATATATATATATTAAATATATTAATACATTTTTATTTTACTGTAATTACATTCCACCACCCCCTTCTATTGAATGGGTTATGAAATCATCATTCGTGTGTATGGTGGTCCACAACCTCATGAGATGATGTTACTCAGGTTTCCATTTACAGCATTCAAGATTGGGTATGATAATGGATTTAAATTATATATATGATATTTCTAACATAATTATACCTTTTTGGTCATTATATCACTTATATATCTCAATTATTTTCATTTTATAGGGGTACAATAATGTCGCTCGTGTGTACGACAGACTACCACCTCATGAAGTGATGGTATTCGTTTTTCACTACTTCTTTACATGGAATATAATAAGGATAAAGTTAATAATTTTATGTGATATTAATGAAATGATTATTATTTTCATAAAATATTAATCAATTTGGAATGTAAAATAATATATCATTCTCTTTCTTACCTTTTCATTCAATGAAATATAAAAACATCATTATTCTATCGATGGACTACCACCTTCACTAAAAATGTTACTAAATTTTCATCACCAAACCACATGTATATATAATTATATTTAATGAAACATTTTGGTATTTATGATGTTATTATCATACTGGAAATATAATATATTACTTGGAATGTAAAATAATATATAATTCTCTTTCTTACCTTTTCATTCAATGAAATATAAAAACATCATTATTGTATCGATGGACTACCACCTTCACTAAAAATGTTACTAAATTTTCATCACCAAACCACATGTATATATAATTATATTTAAAGGAAAATTTTGGTATTTATGATATTATTATCATACTGGAAATATAATATATTACTTATCTTCTTGCATAATATTCATTGGAAAATTGAAATGTTACTCATTCGTACGTATGACATTCCATATTCATGATCATAAAATACTTTATTTCTCAAACCATATTTCAGGACTTTCTTAAAAGTATAATTGATTTAAAAATATTATTCTTATATCATGATTAATATTTTGGATATGATGAAACTATCAATATGTTCAACAACATGATCATTAATGACAAAACATGCATGGGAAAACAAAGAAATTGCTATATGAATAAATGAAAATAATGAAAGATTAACAATGAACAAGTTAAAATATGTTATAAAAAGATAAAATATTATATTATAAACCTTAATATAGTTAATTGTTAAGTTAATAACATGTTTAAAACCACTATACAGGCGTTTTAACAAGTTTAACATAAAGGATGTGTGAGGTAAGGAATTTCACCTCAATTTAAATTCCATTGAGACTAATATTTTATTATTAACCACTTAATGTTTTTTGTATATACTTCTATTTTGACATGTAATAACATGATTTATTCATAATTCATATTATTTTTAGTTTCACTATGAAAAATTTCTTCCTAATGGATTTGACTTTAAAATTATCATGTATTAAAAATTACTGTACAATATCACTTTCTTTTGTTATTATTATATTTTTTTTGAAACATCCCATTTATTTTAATAATTTATCCTTGGACAATAAATTTCACTAAAATATAAAAATTATTAATGTATAGAAATTATTATCTCTTAAACTATATAACATTATTATATATAGTTTTTACATTAAAATAAATTTGATTAACTATGGAAATATTGATAAATATATATATTTCTATCATTATGAATTTTTGATGATAAGGAAGATTTTCCAGGAATTGAATCGATTATTAGATATATAATAAATTCTATGGACATAAAAACATGTGTGGGGCCCATTATAGATAACCCTTAGATGAATCATAAGGTCTTATGAGACAAATCAATTGGAAAAACACTATGAGTTTATACTTGGTATTTTTAAACTATCTTGTGAAAATTCAAGGTATTATATTTATAGATGGCTAAACTAAATCAATTTTTACCCAATTATTTTTAACTTTCTTGAGGATATATCTTAGAAATATAGGTTTCCATGTTCTTAAGACATGGCATCACATAATTATACTTTTCCATCCTTAAGAATTAAATTTTTTTATACATTATATTTTCACAATGATATTATATTTGGATGACTTTTATTGATTAAATAGAATTTGTTTTCTGTTATTAAAATTTCCATGTTTATTGGGAATTATCTATTCATACAATCATGTTATTAAAATTTCATGTGTGTTTATTTATAGACATTGTAATATCTATATGCTTATTAAATATTTTTCCAAAATTAACCCCTACTTAGAATTTTAGATAACAGTTATTTTTTATCCCACCAAGTAATCCATGTAGTGTACTAAGAATTATATGGATGGATATTCTAGAGGGAATAATGTTTTTTTTTTTTAAATTAATTTTCATTATATAATTTCATATGATAGTCATTTATTTATCTAGTTTACCAGGAATACTAAACTATTCAGTCCTCTAATATTCCCTCACATGTATCATATGCCTATGTAATTAAGTAGATACCAAATCCATGGAACTGGGGTTAATGTCATTGTAGTTTTTATATGAGTATTTTTAATAGAAACCTTGGGAACTAGATTTGGTAAAATAGATATTTGGGGATAACTTTATGATAGACATTGAGGATAGGTATAGAAGAACATACTAATTATTTTTATGGTAGATATTATGTGTTTTTTTTATAAATAGATTTTTTTTATGCATAAGACATGTAGAAGTGGTTCTATAATAGTGATACCAAGGGGTGAAAACTCTGAAATGAGCACATTGGGATGGACCTAATCATCACCCGGTGCATGGAAATAGGCTTTAATGTGAACGTGTTTTGACACTCCTGAGGGATATTCTAAAGATAATTCACATAATCTGTACAAAAAATTTAATTAGGATTTTAAAATAAAGATATCCCCCAAAGAAACCAAAGATTATAATTCTAATATTCATAATGAGTAAATATTTATATTTTTTACATAATATTTTAAATTATATATTATTACTTATTGATCGTAATATTATTAATTAATCTAGTATATTAAGTTGATTATAATTGTCTCTTAAAATAAATAATAGTATCAATACTCATGAAAAATATAGATATTCCATTGGCAAGGAAACCAATAATGCTGGAATTAGAATGAAGTAAATTATCACTATAATTGGGTATCAGATTTAGGATATGAAAAATAACTTTTCACAAGTGGAGAAACCTATTCCAGAGTTAGATTACCCTATGTTGGATAACTTTATGAAATAGAGGCCCCATAAATTAGTTTGAATACAAATCTAATGGTATATATGTGATAGATTAAGTATCTAGAAAAGATATTTATTTATTTGGGATGTTGTGAAAAAGAAAAGGTAATAATTTCATTATATTTTATCAAATGTGATATTGATCTATGGTGGGAGTTGTTCTAGAATACTAGGGGTGAAGATTAAATATAACTAATGAAATAAAGATCATTTAAGGATACATTATTTGAAAAATATTTCCCTCATATCCAACAAAATGAGATGAATAGAATATTAATTATATTAAATAAATAGGAATGATAATTTTTTTTTTGGAGTATGAATCTACCTTTACAGGGTTAGGTACGTATGAAATAGATTACTTACATAAAATGGAGATCTATATTGACAATTGCTTTGAAGTTCTTAACTCATAACTCATATGGGTGTTTTTCTATCAAACTTCTTTGGCATATGATGAAATGTTATTATTATGTTCTATATAGAAAGTGAAATAAAACTCCATGTCTTTTGACTTCTAAGGGAGTTAATGGGATTCTAGGTTGGTATTGAAAAAATAAAAAAAATGAGTGATAATTGTGAAAAAACACCATTTTACTTTCTTGATGTTAAAGGGAGTTTTCTTTAAGTGTAGAGAGAAAGGAGACCATACTTTTTATTTCAATGGAAATTAATAAGTTTCTAATTTTTACTATACAAACTATAAGGAGATAGATAATTATTAAAATTAATGTCCCAAGCATCAATAGAATATACCTCATAATAATATAAGGGATCAAGGTTAATCATATTTTATTGATATAAAAAAGTGGAATAATTATTGTTATTGAGTATTTGGATCCTTGAAAATTATTGTAAATGTCTTTTATTAATGATATTATAGTTATAAGAATTAAAAAATATATAATTATTTTACTACATCATGATTTGCTAAAGGATTTGAAATAATGTGTTGAATGGTATAAAGAAAAACGATTTATTAGAAAGTTGAACATCCTGGAAGATAAATGATTTAGGAAAGGATAACCCTTAGTATATTCTTAATGATTAGATTAGGATATTGGGATAAATAGAAGATTGATATGGATAAATCAAATTTGATAGTTCTGAATACCTTGGAAATAATAAATGATTTTATTATAAAGTGGTTTATGTTATCATTGATGAAGTTTACATCATTTTGGATTTAAAGAATATATGAAATAATATGTGTATTATTTAAGGAACAAGAAATCATACATTTTTTCATTATAGTGTTAAGTAACTTTATGATATTACCTTATTTTGAGATATTATATGATGAAGGAATTCACATGTTTGGTTTGTGACAATTAAGAGCTACTTTTTATTTTTAAGGAATTAATGATAATTTTATTTAGGGAATTTAGTGACATTCATTATAATTTGATACATCTTAATATTTTTCAAGTGTTATAAGGATTTTCCATTAATGAAATGGTTTAATTTTATCATTTAACTATTTTTTCAAGATTAATGTATTATATTAGGTAACTTTTTCCAACCGTATGATTTTTTTAAATAGTTAGAGACCGATAGGAATACTTTCAACTCTTTTATAGATCATACAGTTCATATAAGGTGAATTTTATTATTTCATGTATAAGAAATTGTTTTTTATATATTAATTTCATAGAGTAAGCGATATATTTAAATTTGATATAAGCATAACCAAAGGATAAAATTGTGCTTATGAAATAGTAACATATCAAGTATGTATATTTCTTTATATTCTTATATAGTAAAATAATTACTCAATACTAAGAAAATGATATTTAAAAAATTATCTTATTACATTCATATCTAATAAATCAGATTAAATTTTAAATAATCATAGATTTATGGTTTTGAGGCCCTTAACATTCCCTTAATAATTTACTTTCTTCTGATCAATGACCTCAATCACTATCTAAAATTATTTACACTTTTTTCCATGCAAAAATCTTTATTTTTCACCAATATTCTCCTACATAAAAACCTAGTAATTTTATATTTCATATAACAATTATACTTACCTATATCTCTTATTAAAAGGATATTTTATTAAGCTTCTTATAATGTGGGTTTTTCAATAAAGGTATTTCCAAATGTCAAACCCTTTATTACCAATATAGTGTTTAAATTTTTTGGATGCAATTTATTTATGATGGGGAGAATATAACAACAAAAAATTATAAAATATTAGCAATTTATTCAATAGAATATGTGACATTCATCACAAAGAATGTAAGGAAAAATAAAAACCCTGTAATTTATGATATATTTATTTTTAAATTAATTCAATCTCTTCAAAATATTTCATTACACACAACACTAAGTTTGTCTTCCTTTATACACAACACCGAGTTTAGCCTATGTTACAAGCAACAATGAGTTTAGACAAAAATTTTCATGTTATTTAAATATTATTATATAATATAATATTAATAAACTAGCCATTAAAATGGTGGTACGAATAGTACTAACTAAATTAGGAAAATTATAGCTATATATTGATTAGTAATAAAATATGAGTCTTTTAAATGAAAAATAAATTTTATAAAAACTATATTTTTCTAAAAAATGATATAATAATTCTTATGTGCATAACATAAAATTAACAAGTAACACTTTTAAAAAATTAATTTTAATAGATAAACTTCATTCTTTAAATTAGAATATTAATATTAGCTTGGGGTTACTTTTTTTCTTTTTTAGAAATGTTTCTTTTTTTATGGATAATGAATATCTTAGAATGTTAATTGAATCCTATGTTTTAATTTATATACTTTATTATGTTAAAAATATATTTTAAATTTGTTTAAAATTAAAATAGTTCAATTATATTTAAATTAACTCAATTTAGGTCATTTAAATATTTTTTATTTTGAATTTTTATATTAATAATTTATAAACATTTTAACATTTTCTCATAAAAACCCAGTTTTCTCATCATGTTAACATTATTAATTTTAAATAATAATTTTCCAGTACTATAAATCAAAATTGGAAAAATGGATTCCATGTTTTTAATATAAGTAGTTTATAATGTATAATATATGAAAATTATTTTTTGACCAAAATGAATAATGAAAATATTAAAATTTTATTATCACTTTTAAGGTAAAAACTGATTTATCAGGGAATTAAACTAAGAAGATAAGTGTTAAACATGACCATCCATGTTTTCAAAAACCCATTATCCAGACATATATTGAACTTATATATTTTATGTTCAAGAATAGAGCATTTTATATGCTTTTAGTATGATAAATAATTAGGGATGATTGAATCTTTTCAATAACATACAAGTATGCCACTCAAAAAACTTAAAAAAAGTCACCCCTCTCCTCTATTAATTAAACATTTAAACCCTTTTTGTTCTTCCAATACATTCCCAAATACCTTCCAAACATATATCTTATAATATAGGAACCGTTATTTTGTGAATAATGAAGTATTTAGAATTAATGGATGTAAACATAAGGAGGACACACGACAAAGAGGTAACATTCTTCAATGAGTGTTTTTATTTTATATATTTCTCTACCTCAAATTTTTGTTAAACCAAATTGATATAATAATAAAATTATATATCCATTTATTAATATGTTTTCATGTTAATTTAATGTCCTAAAACAATAATACTTCCATCAAATAGAATAAAAAATCATCATTCATGTGTATAACGAACTACTACCTCACGA
Source organism: Viscum album (assembly GCA_963277665.1). NCBI lineage: Eukaryota > Viridiplantae > Streptophyta > Magnoliopsida > Santalales > Viscaceae > Viscum > Viscum album. The sequence continues at coordinate 743,755,898 of OY728129.1, read as the reverse complement.
ACTGGTGTCATTCCACAAATATTTTATTATTATTTTATAAGTAAACCAATTTTTTAGTTTTGTGGGAACCACACATAATGAAATGAAAAAATAAATAACCATTCCAAAAGAAATTCCATCTTCAACACACAAACTAATACAGTTAAAAAAACAACTTCATGAGGGATTCAAAAATCTGAATTCAAAAATGACAAAATCCTTGACTGAAACCCAAGTAGATCCTGATCAGAATGTCAAGAATATTAATGTTGCAAGTTCATTATTACCACAAATAAATGTTGTCACCCTAACATCACCAAATCTAATTTTCAGAGAAGGTTTTCCAAGAAGCAGAACTAGGATAGAGCTTCCACCAACTATAGTCAAGGACATCTTCACCTTCATCGATGTAGAAACACCATCGATATCACCATACAAGATCCCCATAATAAAGGAAGAAAACCATCACGTAAAAAGGAATCAAACTTGAAAAAATTCATGGCCTCCATTGAAGATGTCTTTCCTTAACACCACATCTTCATCACACTTAACTTCATCCACCACAACACACCACCAAACAAAGAAATAATCTTAGGGAACACTAGAATACAATAAAAAAGAACATACCTAAGCATCATTGAAAAACACCATAACAAAATGAAATGGGGAGGAGGGTAGGGATATAATGATGGTGTAGAGTTGAAGTAGCGTAAAGCCTCCATAGAGAGTTATAAACTTTTCTAAGAACGCTCCCAATATCCCATTGTAAAAAAAATCCAAATAGAAACCCACAATTGAGACCATCCGAACAAAGCAGAAAAAGAAGAAGGAAACAAACATATGAAAGGTGGAATCCAACTCAAAATAAGAATAAGGGTCGAGAATACTGTTGACTCCCCTCCATAACCATCCCAATGTGACCAAAAAGTTTCACCGAGCCTGACCAAACTTGGGGTTGAAAAAACAATTGATCATAAAGGGAAGAGGAGAGGGGAATCACCATATCCCCCACCAGTACCAACCAAAAAATTCGATAACACCAATGAAAAAAAACCCAAAAATGGAGGTATGATGCACATGGTTAGGCTCAAAGAGTGGTCATGAAAGGAAACTAGTTTTTGCACCAGCGAACTTCCCCAACTGAGGATAGGGGAGGAAAAAGTGACAAAGATATGAGGGAAGAATCCAAATCGATGTGAGGATAACCATCACACTGAATAAATCCAAAAAATATAGTAATATGTGGAATGTATGGAGAGGCGTAAGGGGGAAGCGGGAGCACCGAGAGAACCCCCATGAGGATCCAACCTTACCACCATTCACTATTGGTTATGCTGATAGTTATAAATTATATATATTATATTTAAAATATAATTATTCTTGTTTATTTATTATATCACATGTTTATATTATTAATTTTCATTTCAAAGTTATATGATAATGTTTCTCATGTGTATGATAGACTACCGCCTCGTGAAGAGATATTATTTTTTTCACTAACACATTACGTGAAATGTAATTAGGATAAATTTAATGATTATATTTTAAATATATTACATAATTATAATATTCATGACATATTTATCATTGTAAAAATTTAATATATATATATATATATACATATATAACATTTTATTTCTTACCTTGTCACACAATGAATGATGATGATGTCATTTTTGTAGGTGATGATAAGAACCTTCAAAAACCCTTGTGACTCTATTTAAATAAACACACCACAAATATGTACAAGTATATTTAAATAAATGACATGTTATTTATGAAATTATGATTATTATGTAATGATATTATATTAATTAATTTCATTCTACAAAAATCATTTAAAAAATGAAAAGATATGCATCTATACGTAAGTCCTACTGTCTATATGATCGTAATGTACTTCATTTATAAAAACTATATTTCATGATTGGTCTTGAAATTTTAATTGATTTATAAATATGATTATTATTTCATTATTATTATTCTATATATGATGAAACTGTGTAATATATGCAAGAAACAAATAATTAATGACAAAAGACGCATGAGAAAACATGGCAACTAACAATAGAAATAATGAAAATAATGAAGGATTATTATTGAAAAGGTGATAATATGTTATAAATTATTCATATAAGAAATTATAAATATTAATATGGTTCTTTTTTAAGTTAATAAATTTGTTAAAACAACTATATTAGAGTTTAAAATTGGTTCATCTAAATAGAAGATTGAGGTAAGATATTTTATCTCAATTTACAACCCACTAATACATATTTCTTATTTTGCACCAATTCACTTTTATATAGTCTATATAATACACTTTTGAAATTTAATAACATTTTTAAATCAAATTTCATGATATTTTTAGTTTCCTTTTGAATTATTTCATCTAATGGGTTTCAAATTTAAAATTACAAAGTGGTAAAATCTATTGTACAATCTCACTTTATTTTTTCATTGTTAAATTTCTCATAAAACAATCACATTATTTTAATCAATTTTCAATATAAATAAAATTTATCCTAAAATATCCTTATTATTACATGATGAATATTTTTATCTCATAAACTATATACCAAATAACATATATGATGTTTACTTGTAAATTTATTTGTTTAACTGGGGAAATATTGATAAATTTTTATCTTTTACTCAATACATATATTTAAGGATAAGGAAAATTGTTCATGAATTAAATTGATTATTAAATATATGAGTAATATATTGAAAATTCAGAAATGGGTGGGTCTAATTATATATTACCCCTCCAGGCATCGGCTAATCCCATGAGACAAAAAGTTTGGTAAAAACTAGGAGTTCGTACCAAGTAGTTTTAAATAGTCTTGTGAAATGTCTTGAGAGTAGAAGTATAATTATCCAAACCATATTGGTTTGTGCCTAGTAGATTTAAAATTATATTATGATAGATCTGTCTGGTAGGTTTTATCATGTTCTTAATATATGATATCCATTAATTAAGAATATTATTTTATTTACAATTCATTTTTATTATCCATGATATTTTCACAATGATATTATCTTTGGATGTTGTATTTGGATTAATTTTCATATGTTTTTAGTTATTTTTTTGGGAGTACTATTTTTTATTGTATATTACTATATTCAAGTTATTTAAATCACATGTGTGTTCATTTTTTTTACCTTTTCATATTGTTATTCTTATTGATTCATGAAAGCTTCCACTATACTTAACATTTAATAAGAATTTTAGATCACACTTATTTTGTTTCAAATCACAGGAATCCATGATGTTTACTAAGAATAGTATGTATGGATATGCAATGGGAAATAATGTTATTCTTGAAAAAAATATGTTGTAAATTGTGTTTTCAAATGTAATATAGGAATCACGTATGTATTCAGTTTACAAATACTATTAATATATTTCATCCATCAGGATGAGATTCCATGTATATTATGCCAATATAAAAAATTAGACATTGGGTCTAGGCTATTGGTGTTAGGGTCATCCAATTTATTCCATTTATACATATGGTGTATTACTATGAAATTTTTTAAATTTACTAATAAAATATTTATATTCTATATTCTCTACTCAATACATATATTTTTTGATAAGGAAAAATATTTATTAATTTAATTTTTAATATAATATATGAGTAAAAAATTGAACATATAGTTATGGGAGTGGTGTAGTTATAGAGTTTCCCTTGATTCATCAACATTTCTCATTAGACAAATTAGTTATATAACTATATTAAATGAGTTTATGGTGTACACCTACCTATATTTGAAAATGAACTGGCATAAGGCCTTGATCAAGATGTCTGGTATTATTACTTTCTATTATTTATAATTTAGTTATTATTATCCATGACTTTAATACATTTTATATTATAATTGGATTCATTTCATGATCAAGTTCTTGTTTATATGGAATGTAATTTTAGTTATCTACATTTTTATATTGATTATAGTTTATTAACTCATGATATCCTCTATTGTTCGCAAGCATTATTAAGTGTTTAATCTCACTGTTAATTTTTTTTGTTTTCCCATGATATGTGGATTGAGTCATTGAATAATTTTAAAGGATGCATAATATTTTGTTTTGTAAATTTGTATATTTTATTTCAATTATATATTGGAAATAATGTATGTATATTTTCCTTTAAGAATAATAAATTTATCAGCACTTAGTGATTTTATCCCTTACATATTATGAAATTTTATTAATTTAACAACCAACTTTGGGTTAGTAGAGTGGGGATTATTATAGATTATATTTGAGAATGTTTACTAGAAACATTGAAAAAGGGATTTAGAAAACAATATATTTGGGACTATAACCCTCTAAAAGAATATGAGGATAATTATTATTATAGGATTATATCATAATGACCATTATAAAGAATATATTTTATGTATTTATGGGAAAATAAATTATTGTTTTGGAAAATAAATTATAGTTAGGGTATTTAATCGATCGTCACTAGTGCATAATGAGTGGGCCTAAGACATCACACCCAGATAAAAACAACCAAGGGATTTTATATGGTTAATTCACCAACCATATATGAAAATTTATAAAAATTTCATATTTCACAAAGGAGGTCGCATTATATTGAATGTATCTCTATGGAAGGTTGTTATAAGGTTTGATAAAAAGAGAAACTAGGCGCCCATGTACATCCGACCTTTAATATTTATATAATGAATTGGAGGTGTATTTTAACATTTTTTAATCCTATTAATCCTCTCTAAAGTACAATATATGATGTATATCTCATTATTAAGGACTTTTATGCCAAACCCAACATGTGTGATCACCTATGAAGAAATAAAATTTGAACATGATAATTTATATTATCAATATCCTACCAAGATTCTTCACACTATAGAAATAATGTTGTATAATTAGATAACTCAAATTTTAATAGAGATTGGTAGAAATCATAAAATAAATGAATAAATGTGGGTACCATATATTGTTATGAATATGAACCACCCTCATTTGTTTGGAATGTAATATCTATGAAAATTTAGAGTATGGTTTTTTATGGAGGGAAGAATATAACACCTTATATTCAATTATATTAATTAAAAATTTTATTTTCATTAAACTATAGTATAATAAAAATTTTAATATTTTTTGACCGAAAATTATTATTTTATAGGATGAATATCAATTTTAATCTTATAATGTCATTTAAATCTGAGAATGAATTTTTGAACCCTTTGAAAAATGATTTTATGAATAATAAAAAAATTATTATTTATAGAATACCAATTTTATTTATAATATTTTTTTAAAATATGTAAAATTATTCATAAATTTATTGTTAATTTTATAAAAATAAATAAAATATCATTTAGAGGAAAATAGTTATAATTTTCCTGAAACTCTTTTTATTTTAACTATATTTTTTCATTTTAATTAATTAAAACAATACCCAATGATGAATGATTTAGATTAAATATATAAGTTATATATCTAAATATATTAATTGAAATTTATATAATGTTGATTAATAGTTATATAGTTAATGTCAAATAATCATATGCCTAAAAAAGTCATTTTCATGAAAATCAAATTTTTATCTTATTTTCTGAGTGGATTTTTATACTAATTTATTCCACTTATATAAATTGAATTTAATAAAATGGATTCCATATTTTGAATAAAGTGTTTCACATTTTTAATAAATTACAATTTTATGTTTTCTATTTTTAATAGTAATAGTGTAAAATTTATCACCACTGTAAAGGATAGAATGAGATAAAAAAAAGTAATACTATAGAATAGGGCTTCAAAATCCCTAATACACATATATATATTTCATTATATGTGTGTAATTAAAACACCCCTTTATATATTTTAAAATATGGAATATCTATTAAATTTTTCTTCGATAAATACCCTTGTATTATTTTAAGAAAAGAAAAACTCAAAAAATGTAACTCTCTTGCTATTAAATTCACTTATAAGTTCACATGGGGAAAAAATATTTTATGAACTAATATGAAATTATATATTTTACATATTTAATTTATTTTAATTTTTTTTTTATTTAGTTATTCTATAATTACCTTAAATTATTAAAAAACTCTTACAGATGTTTGGGAAAGAATTAGAAAAATAATAGTAATTGATTTTAAAAACATAAAAATATATTTTATAATAATTATTTATAGTGTCACACAAATTTTATGGTTAATAATAATGTACAATTTATGTTTACATATTTTTTATTTGAATTATATTCTTTTCCTATTATACATAATGTCAAAATATGGAAATAATTCTTAAGAAGTATTTAATGGTATTTTATTTTAAAAACTATTCTTTTAAATTGTTTAGAAATTATAAAAAACAAGGAATATGGAAAAAATGGGTGGGATATGGTAAAAAAAGTCTTAAATTGATGTTTTTTTTCTAATTTTTACCTTATAAATAAACTGGAAACTCATTAATAATGAAAAGGTATGATCATGGTGAAGGTTAAAAAAATTTAATGAAAGGGTTAAAAAATATAAGGTTTAAAATGCCACATAATCCAGCTAAAACATAATTTGATGAATTTATTTACAAATTAAAATATATTATCTTGTAATTTTTTTCTTCTTTTATCCACTACTACATGAAAATTATTTTCTTATATTAAAATATTTTATATAATTCCAAGTGTTCCCTTTTGATCATTTTAAGCGGACCCCACCTCTCCTATATTCATCACACCACATTGGGAAACATATCTTAACCAAAAACTAATGTAATATCTCCAAAGAAATCCTTAAATATGTTATATATGTTCTTATATTCCCAAAATATAAACAATATGTTCTTTATGAGGATATATAAATGAGATGTTTCAAAGAAGATGTAATCCATTAAACCGAACACTTTCCTTTCCCTTCTTCTTTTACTACCATCAATTATTTCTTAGACATTAAAATATCATAAATCCAAAATATTATGTATATAAAGAACATTATTATATTTATATAATACTATTTATCCATATCTCTCTACATAAAATTGAAGAAAAAAACTATCGCTTGTGTGTATGGATGACTACAAGCTTGCAAACTAATGTAATTTTTTTCCTTCACTACCTCACATGGATGGTTATAATGATTGAAATAATTAAAATATTTAATTTTCATTAAATACTTACTATCTTATAAATTTATGATATCAACTAATTCCTTACTCTTCAACCACTTTAAAAATTATAACATCTCTCGTGCGTACTTCTAAAATACCACCTCCATAAAGCTATATGTTTCATTTTTCATTCCATTTTCATGGATGATTATAAATATGTATAAAAGTATTATTTTTTATGAGTATATAATGAATAAAATTATTGAAATTATTGAACCAATATCAATACATAATGACCATAAAAACCCTAAAAAATAATACATAAAAAAACAAATCATTCTATACTCAAAATAGTGATAATAATGAATGATTGTTAACAAATAGGTGATATGATGTTATTAGTGTATAATATATGATATTTATATAGTTATGGTTTATAAAAGTAATATATAAAAATTTATTATACATGATGTTAAATCATATTCAATTAAGTGGAATTGTGAGGTAATGGGTTTCAAAACTCAATTTCTATTCATTAAGTTAGACCACTACTTCATTAAATATTTTATAAAAAGATTAAATATGACTTTTACTTTCATTTTATTATGCTGTATTCCAACATTTTTTTTGTGTATATAATTTTTTCACACATAATCACATCATAGATTAATTCTCACTTCAGTGATAACATCTTTGTAAGGATTTTTCCTTTAATTTCCCACTTTATTTAGACATATTTTGAATTATTAACCTTTTATCATTTATGTTATATATATACTTCCTATAAGATATATATAAGATAAATATATATATATATATATATATTATTTAATTTTTCAATTCAGGTTTACTCTTTTAGGGGGTTACAATTTCAATGTTATCAAAGTTGTATACATTTATTTTTATAATATAATTTTTGGGATTTCTAATTTATTCATTGAAGGAATTGTGTAATATATCCTTCCTCAGCCCCAAATATACAACTATAAAATGGATATTTAATTATTTTCCTTGTTTTATTAAAAATATTCCCCCATTTGGATCTTTTATCAAGCAATGTAATGTTTAAAATAAATGTTTATATTACTCCTCTTATTGTTTAGGAATATTTTCTTCCATATCCTTATTTATTAGAAATTTTTTTACAAAATACATTTATATTTAGTTAAATAATTTATTAATGTAATAATATTCAATATTTTACTTCCTTTTTAAGGTTGTAATCTAATATTTCAAATGAAATTTGATAGGGCCATTTTTGGCAGTCTTTCAAACCGTCAAATGGAACGTTTCTTTTTAACATATATGGTGTTAATATATTTTCTTATTTACATAAATGTTTTACACTATTTAGATTACTTTATAAGTTTCCCATGGTTTCTTAAAGAAAAATAAGTAATTAAAATTCATGTTAAATTTTTTTAATCCATTTTTTTCTATTCTCTAAAATACTTGATTTTATTATAGTATATATATTTCTAATGAAATAATGGTCATATTTCATTTCTTATTAATTTTGTTTCATTAAATTTATCTTGAAAGATTCACCTTTTTATGATCATATTTCATTATAAATTAAATTTTTCTTCAATATCTATATTCTTTTTTTCATCTATATTTATATTAATTAAACTATACATCATTTCTAAAAATAGTCTTTTACTTTGACTAATTTTTGATTGACTGGGGAAATATTCATATTTCATATTGTTTCCTCAGAATTGATATTTATTTAAAAGTTATATCTTTTAATAATTAAATGTATAATTAAATATAAGGGGAATACATTGGAACTATAATTACGGGTGGTGCCAAGATATATATAGACCCTCGATGCATCAATATGTCCTATGAGAAAAACTAGTTATATGTTCTTCTTAAATGGGGTTTTTTGTATACCTACCTAAGTATGAAAACATATTGGTGCAATTACTTGAGTAAAGTTCCTGAAATTATGTATTTACTTTACAAGAATTCATTTATTTATATCCATGAGATCACTACATTTGATATTATCTGTGGATGAATTTTTTTATTTACAAGTTGTTGATTAAATGGATTGGGTTTTCAGTTCTCTATCTTCACATATTGTTTATTAATTATTTAATAATGAAAAATTTCATTGAATTAAAATAATATTGAGCAATTGATATCACCATTAATTAATTTTTCTTTCGAAAAGAAAATAATTAGTAATCATTCTATGTGTTTCAAGGATGGAGAATATTTTCTTTTGTTATGTTTTATATTTAATTCACAATGTATATTGGGAATAACTTATGTTTAAAGGTATCCATTACTAAACAATAGATCATTGTTTTTTAATGTGATCCATTTTATCTTATTCCAACTTAACAAGTAGACATAAACTCTATGTTACTGGATTCAAGGTTTTGGAAAATAAGAACACGAATCCGGGATGAACCAAGTTTGGCGAGGGACTCTTTATAATATTATATTCTTGGGGTTAAACCATGATTATGTAAATTATGTAATAATGAGTGAAACAAATTAATTATGATTTCCTTGTAAGTAATCCTTGACTAGAGAACTCATTTTCATTTCTTATGAGTATTCCATAAACTTACTTCTTTTTATTATTATATTTTCTCATGGTTCATGATTGATTATTGATTATTCCACACTCTTATGTATTTTATCATTTGTTCTTACTAACCCTTATTCCCTAATTTATTACTAAAGATCATTTATTTATCAGGTAGAATTTTTTAAATTTAATATCATATTTTCATACCCTTATTCATATTCTCACTTATGAAGATTAATTGATATCTACTATGTTTTCCCTTTCTATTCATATGATCTAACCCATTAAAATTATTTCTTTCCCCATTTTATAATTAATGGTTTTTTTAGGGTATATCTATGAAGTGTAATATGTGAGAAGAACATTTTTGAGACATGTTGAATACCTTTCCTTAAATAAAATTATTTGGTATCAAGTCTCCAAATACAGAAATCCTTTATAGTCCTCTAACATGTATGTTTTTTAAATTTATCGAATATTCCTATGAAATGATTAAATATTTATATAATTTTTTTTCAAGTCACCTCAATATATGAAATTTTATAAGAGTCTTACACCACTAATTCTTCAATATTCTTAATTATCACGTCAGCTATGACATTTCCCATTCCTAGGGTGTACACCCCCCCCCCCAAATTAATAATTTCACATACTCACCTCAAATTCTCCATGGAAGGTTTAGTTCATGTTTTAGGAATATATATCTCATGATTTTATGGTTTTTATATACCAAAAACCCCTCACCAAGAATATAGTTCCACAAGTATCTCATACGGATCACCACCACTAGCAATAAAATATTTGGTGTTTGATAATTACACTCATGAATCATCGACTACCTAGACACTTAGGTAACCACATGACCTTTCTATATTAGTGTTTCTCCTATTCCAAGTCCCAATTCATCAAAATACATCAAATAATACTTAATCAGACCTAAAAAGATAATGATTATCATATTATTTTATCTCCCCTTTAGCTCCTAAATTTCACACTAATTAGAATAATACTAAAGAAACATCTCCCACTTATTAGTTATGTCTATCATCATCACTAACAATCCATATAAGTCCTAAATAAATCTCTATTAATATATACCCTCTCCTATGAATCTATAGGTCTAAAAAGCCAACCCAAGATACTCCTATAGATACATATCCTCAACTATCTAAGGGCCTCCACATATAACATACTTTAAATTCATATTCCCCTAATGTGAACCTGATTTAATGAAAACAAACCCATATATATTTATTCTTATAATTGATTCACATTATGTGTATCAAAAACTATCTATTGATATCAATAAAGATTATACCTTGTTGAAGAGTACAAATTAATATCATTGACAAAAAACCATAATTAGTTTCGTGTATAAATGAAGGACTATATTCCTTTGGGTAAAAAACATTGTTATTATGTTCATCCACTCGAGAAACATCACAAGTTACATACACATGCCTTATAAAGTCAAAAAATTAGTAAATGGTATTTCAAAATTCTCCAACATCAACTTATAATACATAGAATTCAAATGCATCATAGAGAAACTTTATTCCCTCTTACATGATGAAATAGATCATCGATAGATTGTGGTAGATATCAATTAATTTTTTTATTTTACTTAAAATATAATAATCTATACAAAAACTCAATAAAAACATTCACATTGTTGGTTAAAAAAATAGAGCACCCCAAGGGGATGTACATGGCCATATAACCCCTTTATCTATAAATTGTTTAGCTAATATAGTAGAACATGAATATCTATAGGATCTATCCTTTCTGGAAAAAATGATATTAGATTCATGACTAGGAAAAGTTCAATCATAATATCAACCTCACTCTTAAGAGAAACCCTGGGAAATTATTTGGAAAGAATCCTTGAACTAATTAATAATAGGTGGACATAATCGATGAAACTTCCCCGCATCATCTAGAATGAAACCAGTAAAATCAATTACAATACTATTAAGGTATATAAATTTAGTCCAATAATAAACAATCTAAAAATATAATTTCTTAATTAGGAAAAAATATTCACTCTAATAAGACATGAATTTACCTATTGATGATAGAAATTGATATAGGAATGATACAAAATCATCCAATCAATTATAAAGATCACATAAAAAATATTATTTCTTCTCCAAAGTGATCCAATGGGATTAGAGAACTTATTATCACTTTGTCACACCACTGACACCTCTATATATCCTAAAATCAAACACTTAAAGTTATATTATTCAAAATTAACCAATATATAAATATTATGGATTAACTTATTTCATAAAAATACAAGGAATATATGAATGAATTTTTATCCAGTAGATTCAAGACAAAAATGTAAAAAATATAGAAGAAACAATATCATTATATAAAATAGTATACATGTGAAAATCATGATTATTATATGTATGTTAAATAAAATGAAATGGGATTGAATATTATCCAAAATCTCATTCCTAACTCCATAAAAATGTACCTATGTTATCTCATTATGTTTTTTACCACTAGGAAAAACATCCTTTAGCATGACCTGAATAGAAAATAGATATCTATCTACAACTGTATTATGACACAGTTTGACACATAACATAACTAGTAATTTTACAATATCCCCTACCACAAACTGATTGCAAAGTGTTTTGACAACACCATTATAGGTGAATAATCTTATTATAGAATTAACACATATTGTGTGTCATGATAAATTGATAATGTATATGACCATGCATGGTACACTAGTAACATTCAACATAACCACCACTACTTTATAGACTAGATGAATCACTAAATTAGTTTCTCTTTCCATCACCACCCTTGAAAGAACCATCAAACAAGTGCTTTGCGTTTTCTAAGGACCCTCTAATTGTCCTCATATTATTAGATAAATGACTATTTCATCCACCCTTATTTAATCACACCTCAAATACGAGGTCCCAATTCACTACCTCTAAGGAATATTATGGGATTAATAAAGTCACATAAACCATAAATTAAATTCTAAAACCATCCGTAATGTGCACAGTCTTGTCCACCTCATCACCAATGAATATTAGAGAAAACACTACAGCTCTATAAAATTAATTACATATGACTTAATTGGAATCACTCTATATAAAAAATCAATGAACTATATCGACCTATCCACCCTCAAGTTTTCAAGGAAGAAATGGAAAAAAATTATGCATAAAAATTCATATAGCATAAGAAAATATGATAGTCATCCTATATGAATACATCCCATCAGTGATTAGTTAATTTTTATAACATGTAGTTTGTTAACATCACTATCCACATATGGTGCATCTTGAGAAGATATAATACACTGTGTACAATTTCCATCTAGAGTATAGCATCCTTGGGGTAACCCCCGCCCAAAAAATGGGATGGGTTCTATATTTTGAACTATAATGTCTTCTTACATATTGAAGATTTTACTCAATATGTATATATATACATGCATTGTATATCCCAACATAGGCTCTCTCATATATAATGATCCATATCTATTACTTCTATAATAGGGGGTTTCACTCAATTGTTGGAAGGGCATTCTTATCCCCACCCACCTAAAAGTACACTAAAGGATTTCATTGTGGAATGTTCCTAAAATGTTAAAAACACATATTAGGACACATTTCCATCATAACTCTCAATATCATATATTATTTTAAGTTATATATTATGTGGAATCCTAATACTCTATATTCCATTATCGCATCATAAATGTATCATAACTAGGGTGCTCTTTGTATCCTTATCTACCCATAATCAAGGACAATAATATATTATTAATATAAATCATTTTTTCTATTTTTGTAGAAAATCTTATCATTAATATGGTTCAATGAATTAAAAAAATAATATCAAGTTATAAATATATTTTTTATATGTTTATATTGACATTTTATTACCACAACCATATAATAATAAAGATAATAAATCATAAGATGTCACTTAAATGTATGTAAATCCTACAAACATTATATGAAGCATGAACATATAGACTTTACCCGCGTTGTTATAAGAGTGAAATCAAAAAAAATCATAAATCCAAATTAAGGTGAAATATATTTAGCAATGTTATCAAAACATATAAAAAATCATGAATAAAATTTTCATGCCTGGTAACATGGAATTCCCACATATGTTGGCTAGCTAATTCTAGGCTTATGTTCCAAAATAGAATCTAAAATTTTCTTAATATAATTTTTTACTTCCCTAAAAGTAATAAAAAGTAATAAACAAGTCTTTAATACCACATTGTAATATAATAAACCTATTTCACCCCTATTTTGATGAAATTAGAGAGGTATATAACTTAGGCAAACATCCTTGTAAGTCATAGGGTTCCAAATAGTGGTAAGGGTTTAATGATAATATATAAGATAAAATACCTATGCATGAGGTATAAAAAAATTAGCATATATATATATATATGATAATAAATAATCAAATAATCAAAAATTAATAACTATTATAACAAAACAATGACAAGAAAATATATTAAGCAATGATATTTCTATAAGAATAGCTGAACATTTTATTAAAATCACACATACATATTTAGGATTCCCCATGTGAGGATCATATAAATAAATATCCTAAATAACCAAATGTTAATATTTTTATTATAACAACCCTAATCTTTATTACACACTTAAACTAGTTTATTATATAAAATTAACTTGATACAACATAGAAAATTGATAGGTTTAGTGTGTTTGGGGATTATGAACATTAGATAACAACTTACAATATAAAACACACAACATATTTATTGAAAACTTCCTTTACATAACCACGACATTCCCTCTTACTTATCATTGCATGGGTTAACCTAAGGACATACATGTGAAAAGGGTGAGCTATAAATCCCAGTAAGGGAGTAAACAACGAATAACATGAAGAGTAAAATTCATATTAGTAAATATTCATATCAATGGAGCATAAAATAACATGAACATAAAGGCATGATATAGAAGGATTATCATAACATGGAAATGCGATAACAACACTTAACGTGGAATTATCATGAGTCAAGGCTCATTGCACATGGAGTATGAGTAAACCCTCATTGCACATGAATTATCATGATTATATCCTCATTGAACTTGAATTATCATTAGTAAATCCTCATTAAACTTGACTTATCATGATACTAATATTTACCTAATGAATTGGAGTGCTATCAGGGCGCAGCCTTCTTAAACATTTCATTTCATGCATAATTGTGCTACAAGATCATACAACATGGATTCATAAAAAATAATAATTTATTATGTGATTAAGGAATGTGGAATTAATACATGAAACTCTTACACCAATAATTAAATGTTCATAAAGGTGAATACCCTTGATAGAGAAATGGGCATGGTATTCACTACACGATGATTTTGGCTTGAAAAATTGCGGTGCAATTTCGGCGGCATAACGACGTGACATAAGACTTAATAAAAATGGTTGATGAGAGAGAAAGGGGTGTCTCATAATATTTAAATTAAATGTACAGTAAGGGTATCATATAGATACATGACCCAACATAGGTCGTGGAATTTTGATTCATAATATAAAAGAATTTATTGAATTTAGATGATGAGATAGAAATTCTTATGGAATTTCTGTATGGTAACAGGTATACATGGAAGGCACCAATGAGAGAGAAAGAGGTCTATCCTAATTCAAACATAAATTTTACAATATAGGGGAGGTGAGAAATCATACCCCAAAATTTATAATTGAATATAAACTGGTATAACAATATCAAGGAACTTGGATAAAATGAGAAAGGAAGGAATCCCTTACTTGGAAGTGTGATCCCAAAGGCTTGGGAGAGGCTTGAGAAAGACTTATTGGGAGATTGGGGTGCCTTGGGACGATTATATAGAGAGTATGGAAGAGTTTGGAAAAAATAAAAAGGATTTTAGTGAAGAGGAAGTGGGATCTTTTGTGGGTTTTTATCATAAAGGAGAGGGGATTCTTTATTATTTAGGTTTGGGACACCACGCATTAAAATAATAAAAAACACAAACCATACCATGATTTTTTACCATTATTTTTTAAAAAGGGGATTGGAAAAAAATATTTTATAATTACAATGGCTGAACATATTAAAATAATAGGGTTACTTATGTGGAGGTGAGTCACACCCTCAAAGAAATGAATTTTAAAAGCAAAAATGTTTTATAAGTCTTGGAGGGTCCACTAAGGCTTTGTAAAATAAAAAAACAAACCTAAAATAATATTATTTTAATGTTAAAACATATATTGGAAGAAAATAAGGTTTATAGTATTTTATTACATCACTATTGGGTCATTATAATGTCATAAAATACATTATATATTTAAATGGTATTTAATTTTTACCCAAAAATTCGACTGTCTCGGAAAATTATGAAAAATTCACCATTAGATAATTTCAATATCTTGATTCTAAAAATAATATTCATTTAATGTAAATAGTTTTCTCAATATGTAAATTTTTACTTTTAAAATATATATTTATATTTATTGAAAATTCATGTGTTTTCACAAAAATAGCTTTTAAACCTTAATAAAAATTACAATTGTATTCATAAAAATTATAAGATCATTTGTACTTAATAAAAATTAATTTAATAATAATATTTTATTAAAATATTATTTAATTCAAAAATTCATTAATTTATGAAGATAGATTTCTTATTTGAATATTAACTAAATATACTATTTGTGTTTAAAAAACTATTTACAGAGTAAAAATAATAAAATTAATGTATATTCTTTATTATATACAAAAATAATGCACATAATCAGAGTTATAAAGTCTTATTACATAACCCCTTGTAACACTTGAATAAGACCTAAGGGTAAGGTGTGCGATGGTGACAGACTCTTGGGGTGGCTCGGATAACATCGCTCGGGTGGTAATCTCTATCAACTTTCACTTCTCCAATAGGAGGTTCCATTCGAGCTTAACGTTTTGAAGCTCATCTTGGGCTTGGTCAAGAGTGAAGCCCAATGATGCCACCTCCTTTCTGAGATCTAACAAATGGTCTTCGTACGGGGCAATTCTAATGGATGAGGCCATCACTTCCTTTGTCTGAGTAAATTGTATTTTTTAATGCCCTATATTTATAATAATAATGTGGTCACTGTTTAACGACAACATTAGAAATGGTAAAAATTCTTAACTGTATTTTAATATCCAAAAACATAAATCCAAATACGGGCATATGTTATATAACCATTTTACATAATAATACATTTAATTATAACAAGAGGAATTTTCGTTAATAAAAGTTTGGGTCATTAAAATCTTCCCCCCTTAATAAATTTCGCCATCAAAATTTCCCTTTCTCACACTAAAACAGATGTGGGTAACTATGGTTCATCACTTCCTTCAATTGCCACATCTCTTCTTTAAACTTGTGGTTTTTTCACAACACCTTGACGAGGGGAATTGTCTTATTTCATATAAACTTTTCCCTATGATCTAATATTTTCACTGGTTGCTCCTCGTAAGAAAGATTATCCTCTAACGGTACTACCTCTGAAGAGAGTACATGTGAAGGTTATGGTATGTACTTCCTTAAGAGGGATACATGAAAGACATAATGTACTTTGGCCATGGTGGGTGGAAGTTCTAGACGATAGGCCACAACCCCAACACAATCAAGAATCTCGAAAGGGTCAATGTACCTAGGAATTATCTTCCATTTATTTCCAAACCTCATAACCTTCTTCTATGGAGATATGTATAGAAATACCATGTATCCAACTTTTAATTCAAGGTCTCATTGACGGTTGACTTCATAACTCTTCTATCAACTTTGGCCTGCCTTGATATGTTGTTGAATGGTTTTCACCTTCTCCATCATTTCTTTGACCATTGTCGGTCCAAGCAGCTTATGCCCACCAACTTCATCCCAACATGCTGGTGTTCTACACCTTTTTCTATAAAGGACTTCTTATGGTTCCATTCAGATGCTCGAGTGGAAATTGTTATTGTAGGTGAATTCATCCAGTGGAATATATTGGTCACATTCTCCTTTGAATTCCATAGAACATGATCTTAACATATCTTCCAGTGTCTGAATAGTTTTCTCAGATTGTCCATCAGTTTGAGGATGATAGGCCGTACTGATGTTCAGTTCAGTGCTTAGATAATGTTTGAGACTTTTCCATAACATCGAGATGAATCTCAGATCACTATTGGATACAATAGATAGTGGTACTCTATGAAACCTTACCACTTCTTTGATGTAAATCTGTGCAAGTAAATCCAATGAGAAGTCCTCTCGAATCGCAATAAAGTGAGAAGTCTTCGTAAGACAATCCAAAACGACCCATATAGCATTATTTCATCTAGATTTCCTTGGAATTCCAATAATGAAGTCCATGGTAATGTTATCCCACTTCCATGTTAGTATGGGTAGTGGTTGCATCATCCCCTTATACTTTTTGTTCTCATTATTCACTTGCTGACATACCAGGCACTTTGATTTATATTCAACAATCTCCCTTTTTGTATTGTCCTACCAAAATTTTTCTTAGAGATCTCGATACATCTTTGTGCTCCCCAGGTGAATAGAGAATGTTGAGTTATGTGTGTCATTCAGAATCTCCTTCTTTATCTCTGGATCAGATGGTACACATAATCATGAAACAAATCTCACAATTCCATCCTTGTCAACCACGAAATCTGAGGATTTCCTATTTCTGATAGCTTCCACCCTTTTAGAATTTTCACATAATTTCATTGAGCATCCTTTATTTTCTCCATGAGGGATGGTTGAGCAATCATTTGAGAAAGGATTGATGAAGTTTTTCCTTTAATTATTCTCATGTCTATCCATTGAAAATATAAAAAGATTGGATCCTTTTCAATTATCATCATTGATAAAGATGCAGGATCCTTTCTACTTATAGCATCTGCCATCTTGTTTGCCTTAACGGGATGGTAGTGGATAGAGAATTCATAATACTTGATGAGTTCTATCCATCTTCATTGGTGCATATTAATCTCTTTTTGTGTGAATATATATTTGAGGATCTTGTGATCAGTATATATCTCACACTTCTCCCTAGAGAGATTATGCTTCTAGATTTTCAACGCAATGATTAAAGCTTCCAACTTTAGATCATGTGTGGGATAATTTTTCTCATGGATTTTCATCTACCTTGAGGCGTAGGCTATCACATTATCATTATGCATTAACACACAACATAGGCCCTTCTTCGAAGCATCATTGAATACCACAAAAAGTTCTCCACTTCTGGGTAATGTGAGCAAGGACACAGTGATAAGTCACCTTTTTAACTCCTTAAAGCTATCTTCACATTCATAACTCCCAGAAAACATTACTCCCTTCTGAGTTATCTTGGTAAGAGGGTTGGAAAATCATGATAAATTTCTCACAAATTGGAAATAATATCCTGCTAACCCCAAGAAGCTATAGATATATGTTATCGATGTTGGCATCGACCATCCCTCAATTGTAGTTTTCTTGGATGGATCCATAGATATCTCATTGCTTGTGATGATATAACCCATGAATGGGACCCCCTATAACCATAACTCACAATTTTTGTACTTTTCATAGAGATTATCCTTTCGTAATGTCCCTTTTATAGTTCTTAGATGCTCCTTATGATCCTCCTTGGTTTTGGAGTATATTAGAATATCATCTATAAAGACTACGAAATATTTGTCAAGGTAATCTCTAAATACTCTATTCATCAAGTCCATGAATATTTTTGGGTCATTAGTGAGTCTAAAAATAATTACAATGAATTCATAGTGCCCGTATCTTGTATGAAAATTAGTCATGGGGATATCTTCCTTCTTCACCCTTACTTGATAATATTCTGACCTCAAATCCACCTTAGAGAAGTATTGTGCTCCACAAAGTTGATTGAACAAGTCATCAATTCATGGAAAAAGATACTTTTTCTTTATCGTGCTTTTTTGATCTCATGATAATCAATGCAAATGCGCATTGACCAATACTTATTCTCGATGAAGAGGACTGGTGCACCCCATGGTGAATCACTTGGGCATATAAACCCTTTATCTATATTCTCATGTAGTTATTTCATTATATTATAAAGCACCACAATAGTCATTCCATACAGAGTCTTGAATATTTTAAATACCCCAAGTATAAGGTCAATTGAGAATTAAAAAATCACTTCTAGGAGGAAGACCAGGAAATTCCTCAGGAAACACTTTAGAAAATTCCCTCACAATAGGTATGTCTTTAAGGATGGTTGATTCCTTAGACTAAATCATATGATCCAGATATGTATGCTCATACAATAGTAATATCCATGTTTGAGATGATGGTTGTAATGAATATTCATATTCCTCCTTTCACTTGTATAGAATCGGGTGTCGATTGTCTATATGGAGAGTGATTTCCCTCTCACAGAAATTTATGTTGGCTCTATATAGGGAAATCCAATCCATGCCAAGAATTGCATCAAATTCTACCAGAGGGAGTATGAAGAGGTTCACTGGGAAGTTCAATCCAAAAATTATGACAGGGGAGGAGTTATATTCATAGGATGCAATGATAGCCTCATTTTCAGTACTCACTGACATCTTTACTTCCATGATTTTTTGTGGTTATGGGATTTTTCTACTAAACTTTTGGGATACAAAAGAATGTGTAGAACCAGAATAAAAAAGTATGTTCTCCATTATTGAATGAATAACCATTGTACCTGTCACCACATCATTGTTGGGGTTCACTTCAGTTGTAGTGATGTAAAAAAGTTATCCCTTTCTACCTTAGAGGTTGTAAGTTGTCTCTAAAAACCCTTTTCTTAGGGTACTGATTTGTAACGTTCCCTGGTTCTTTGCATTTGAAGCAATGAAAAACATGTTGATGTTTGAACGAAGTGTTACTCTCCTCTGTTGCAGCCATGAGTTTTTCTTGTCGGCATTTAATGGCTAGGTTCCCTTCTCTTCCACTCCTAAATCATTTCCTCATATCCTACAGGAAATTTCTAGGGTGCTTCTTTCCACATGTTTGGAAAATGGGGTACTGAATTTTCTTAACACATTTAGATTAATCCATCAGACCACCAAAATTGAAGTCTTAATTACATTTATTATCCCCTTGATACCCATGAGATTCTCCAATCTCCATTTCAACCTTGAGAGCACATTAAACAATTTCCCCATAGCTATAAAAGTCACGGATCACTAGGGATTTCCACATTCTAGGTTTTATCACACAAAAGAAGCGGTAAACCTTGCATTCTAGCGTAATGACAAAGCCAGAGTCTTATAGTGAAAGACTTGTGATGTTTTCCTCGTAATCTCCAATGGATTAGTTTTATTTTTTCTTATGGTCAAGGAATTCCCTTTCCATCTTAAGTCAGAGGGTGCATGGAAAATATTTATCGAAAAACATTTTCCAGAAATCCTTCCATTCCAACCACTCGATCTCCTCCCCAGACCTCATATTTTAGATCAATGTTCACCATTGATCTTCTTAACCCTCTATAGGATAAGAATCTAGAAGAACCTTCTCTTTTTTGGAACATTGGAGGATGGAGATTATATTTTCAATGGATTTTATCCATTGTTCAGAAGTTGAGGGATCATATGATCCATTAAAAGTAGGATTTCATTGTCTTATGAAGCTATCGATTGTGACTTGTTCTTTCTTAGGGGGGGTTGAACGTTTCTATTGACCCATGTTTCTATTCAAATATTGAGTTAATTGAGATATTATCATGATAATGTTCGTGATTCCTACTCCCATAAGATTGTGCATATCATTAGAAAAGTCATCACATTAATCTTCGCATTGGTTGTTAGCCTGAGTCCTCCTATTACCGGCCATTGGCTGGAATAAAAGGAAAGTTAGGGGTAACACATAAAGGGTAATCCATAGAAAAAATAGATGACTTATAAATAGAATTTATTTCCTTAACTTATGAATCTATAGGTTTCAGTATATGTTATCCATGATCTACTTTATAACATATATTCTTAGGGGGATTTTTTTAATTCCCTTAATAATGGTTCATACTAAGCTTTTGAATTTACCAAAGAATATCCTCCGTGAGTATCATAAACAAGATTGAAGTAAGGCCCATTGTTGTGTACCAGATACCCTAGGTCAAGCCTAAAACTCCTTATTGGAGTTTTCACTCCTAGGTACATCTGGGCCAAAGCCACCTCTACCTGCTTGTATCCAAACTGGGATGTATTTTCTTGATAAAACACTTAATGAATACTGAACAAAACATATGGATGTTATTATTATACTTAGTCTTATCTATAAGGATTTCACTAGGGTTTTTTAATCCTAATTTAAAAAATAACTAAACCTATCCTTAATACCAACTATAATAACTCTTCTCTTTATTAAACACTTAAACTAGTCTATTACATAAAATTCACTTGATACAACATAGAATATCGAGAGGTCTAGTGTCTTTGGGGCTTAGGAACATTACATAACAACTTAAAACATAAAACACTCAACATATTTATTGAAAAATTCCTTTACATAACCACAAAATTCCCTCATACTTAGAATTTCATGGGATAACCTGAGGACATACATGTGAAAAGGGTGACTGACTGAATGGCCCGAAGGCCTAAATTTTTATTCATTTTTGGATAAACCCTATTTTAAGGGTATAGGGGAAACACCTCACAAACTTCAAAGACATAGAGAAAAAACAAAACCCAAATGTAAAAAGGGATACAATCATCCCAAAACAAGATAATAAAATAATACTCCTCCCCAACATTAACAACATTATGGAATTTCTCCACCATTGCACCACTACTCAGCAAGCTGTCCCGTGCAGCAATGCACGAGCCTGGTACCGGTGGAAGTTCCATACCATCTCAAACTTCCAAATATGAATAGCCATACACACTTAACGCTTCCTGCTCTGATCCTCCTCCGAAGCATTTTTTTGTAGATAGTCTAAAATAAGCAACCCCTGAACCATTTTTCTTCAGAATTAAAAATGTGAATCTTTCTCAAAACCCTCTAAATATTTCATTATGAAAACCATTTCACAAGATCATAGATTAACCATAGTTCAAGACCTCCTTCACCAATGTGCCTTCATTTTATCCTCTGCCAAATCCAGTCCACCAAAACAGAACCAACACACATTTCATGGAAATGAAAAATCCAGATTCACCCAATAACAAAAAATAATCAACCAAAACAGATCACTAATATCTGAATCCTAACAGATCAAGACTACCACACAAAGAGCGGTAGGAAGAGTCCATCATTGAACGCTTGCTCATTAAAACACCTACACTAATCCACAAATCTCAAATCCTCACCAAAAGACCAGAAACTCATAGCATATCACAGCCAAACCAGAAAAAAATCAAAAATCAAGAAATGAAAAACATCACTGAAAAGTCAGACACCCAAACACGCGCTGGAAGAAAGATCCCACCACAAGCCAAAACATATCTTGTTGCCTCCTTCACGACCACCCTCGAGACCGCATTAGACTTCCCATTAACACCCACATCTAATGCGGAAATAAGTCTACAACCCTCATACCACTGTAGCAGAACTGAACCTCAGGACCTTCACCACGCCGCTGTGGAAACCCTAGCCAATTCAGAGGATATGGCTTGAAGATGGCGGTAATGATGAACTGTTGGTCACCCACGAAGCCATGAAGTCACCACTGGATGAGGATGCACACACCAAAAGTGCGACGAATATGACCACTAAGAGAGAATATGCCGCTGACCTAAGGCGGAGAAGAGGAAGGTGGTGACATGGGGAACCCTAGCGAGAGGATCCCTTTACGGGTGCATGGTTATAAAAAATTCCATGTGAAAAGGATGAGATATAAAGCACAGTAAGGGAGTAAACAAGGCATAACATGATGAATAAAATACATTTTATGAAATAGGAATATCAATGGAGTATAAAAGAACATGAAAATAGAGGCATGATATTGCATGATTATCATAACATGGAAATATGGCAATAACACTTAACATGGAATTAGTATGATCCAAGGCTCATTGTACATGGAGAATGAGTAAACCCTCATTTCACTTGAATTAGAATGATTAAATCCTCATTTCACTTGAATTACCATGGGTAAATCCCCATTGCACTTGACGTATCATGATACTAATCTTTACCTAATGCATTTGAGTGCAATCAGGTCTCACCCTTCTTAAACATTTCATTTCATGCATAAGTTTTCCACAAGATCATACAACATGAATTCATAAAACATAATAATTTGTTCTAAGATTAATGAATGTGTAATTCATACATGAAACTCTTCCATAAATAAGTAAATGTGAAAAAAGGTTAATACCCTTGATACAGAAATGGGAATGGTATTCTCTACACAATGATTTTGTCTTAGAAAATTGTGTTTCAATTTTGGCAGCATAACGACGTGGCATAAGACTTCATAAAAATTGTTGATTATTTATAAAGGGGTGTATCATCATATTTACATGAAATAGACAGTAAGGGGATCATATATATAAATTTACCAATATAGGTAATGGAATTTAGATTCATAAAACAAAATAATTGATTAAATGTAAATGAGGAGAGAGAAATTCCTTACAGAATTTCAGCATGGTAACGGGTATACATGGAAGGCACCGATGAGAGAGAAAGGGGTATATCATCCTTAAAACCTAAATAGGACAGTGTATGGGAGGTTTGAAATAATACCCCAACATTTATAATTGAAAATAAAATAGCATAACAATATTTAAAAACTTATATAAAATGAGAAAGTAAGGAATAATTTACATGGAAGTGTGATCCCAAAGGCTTGGGAGAGGCTTGAGAGAGGCTTCTTGAGAGCTGGGGGCACCTTGGGAGGATTATAGAGAGAGGAGGGAATTGGAAGAGGATTGGGAGAGGCTTCGTGGGAGCTTAGAGAACCTTGGGAGAATTATAGATAGAGTAGGGAAGAGGTTAGATGAACTCCAAAGGCTTTGAGTGAATAGGAAGTGTGAGCATGAGTGGGTTTATATAAGAAAGGAGAAGGAATTATTTATTATTTAGGTTTGTCACACCACACATTAAACTAATCAACACCACAAACCAGGCCAAGGATTTTGCACA
This sequence comes from Viscum album, assembly GCA_963277665.1. Classification (NCBI taxonomy): domain Eukaryota; kingdom Viridiplantae; phylum Streptophyta; class Magnoliopsida; order Santalales; family Viscaceae; genus Viscum; species Viscum album. Next base: position 743,731,180 of record OY728129.1, on the reverse strand, counting down.
TGGTTTTTTCCAAAGGGGAGTGGAAAAAAATATTTTATAATTCCAACGACCTAACTTCTTAAATTAATAGGGTTTCTTATGTGGAGGTGAGTCACACCCTCAAGGAAATCAATTTAAAAGGCTAAAATGTTTTATAAGTCTTGGAGGGTCCACTAAGGCTTAGTAAAATAAATCAAACAAACCTAAAATCACATTATTTTAATGGTAAAACATATATTTTCTGAATATAAAGTTTATAGTATTTTATTACATCACTATTGGGTCATTATGATGTTAAAAACACATTATATATTTAAATGGTATTTAATTTTTACCCAAAAATTTGATTGTCTCAGAAAATTATGAAAAAATAACCATTGGATAATTTTGACATATTGATTCCCAAAATAATATCCATTTTATCTAAATAAATTTCTAAATATGTTAATTTTTACTTTTAAAACATAAATCTACGTTTATCAAAAATTCATGGGTTTTGACAATAACAACTTTTAAACATTAATAAAAAATACAATTGTATTCATAAAAATTATATGATCATTTATAATCAAAAAAATTAATTTAATAATAATATTTTATTAAAATATTATTTAATTCAAAAATCCATTAATTTATCAAAATAGATTCCTTAGTTGAATATTAACTAAAAATACAATTTGTGCTTAAAAAAATATTTACAAAGTAAATATAAAAAAATGAATGTATATTCTTTATTATATACAAAAATAATGCACATAATCATAGTGTTAAGGTATTGTTACATAACCCCTTATAACACCCACATAAGATCGAAGGGTAAGGTGTGTGATAATGATAGACTCTTGGGGTGGCTCGGATAACATTGCTCGAGTGGTAATCTTTATCAACTTCCACTTCTCCTGTAGGCAGTTCTATTTGAACTTAACGTGTTGAAGCTTGGTTTGGTATTGGTCAAGAGCGAAGCCCAATGATGACACCTCCTTTCTTAGCTCTAACAAATGGGCTTCATACGGGGAAAGTCTACTGGATGAGGTCATCACTTCCTTTCTCTGAGTAAATTGGATTTGTTAAAACCCTATATTTATACTTGAGAAATTTATATCATTATGTTTTCTGATAACAATTGAAATCAACCATACCAACTTCATCTAGTTATTTGGTGTCTAAAAATATGATACATAATTAACCAAAAGGGAAATGAACCCCTCTCCAAAACCATGTAATAAACATCAACACTAAGAGGGGATAACACCCTTCCCTATAACTATCCCAAATATACCAACACCTAGAGAGATGAACTCTCATTTTTTGGAACCATCTCAATTATATCAATGACTATGGGTAACAGAGGATTTATTAGAACAATGTAAAATATATTAACACTCAAGGGGAATAGTTCCCCTCTATATAAAATATTAGATATTCCAACCACCAAGGTAGAGTAACAACCCTCCTAGAAATAATCTTAAATATATAAATACCTAAGGGGAATACCACACATGTTTAAAACCATTTTAAAAACATAAAAATCCATGGGGAATGGCACCCCTACCCAATAAAACAAAATTATATAAAAAACATTGGATAATAATTCATCTTCTTAGAACCAAATCTAACATATAATAGAGAATACAATAGCTCAATCAAAACATTTAAAATAGTTCAATACTCGGGGGGTAATAAACTCCCTCTCATGAACCATATTAAATAAATAAACACACAAGAGGAATATTAATCCTCCCGTTAGCTATCTTAAATATATCAACACCCAATAAGAGAATAGAAATGGCATGAACTACCCTACCTAGGCCATGAACCTTTCCATCTAGCCCCATGGGTATTTAGTAATACCTTGTTAGCCATCCCAGTACACCGTAAACTATTACCCATGGAGGATTCATTTCATTCTAAATATTTTCCCCATAAGTTAAGAAATATTCTTCTAGTTTCCTTTTTCATCATTAACAAAAACCCTATGAAGTATCCCATGTGGTTAACTATCCAGAAACTAATCCAAACCAATAAAAATATTTGACAAATATTTAATTAGGCATAGTCATATTAAAAAAGGTTCACCTTTTAGAAAGGGTAGTAACAGTTTGCCTTTTTTGTATAATATTTCAAATATATTTTCACTCTCTACCCACCTAAAGAATAAAATCACCATTGGTGACCCAAGACAATAATCCTAGGCAATGACGCCACACTTCGAGTAGGGTACTGTATTTGATGCCATTTTCTATAATATGTCCTACATAAGATATTATACTAGTCATATAACTTCATTGGTATAAAGAAATAAATTTTTATAATTCCCAACACACCATAGGATATAACCCTTTGGGTCCCTGATCAAACTAAGGACTATACAAATAGTCTTAATATTTTTTATTATGTGTGATTTATCCTCACTAAAATAAACCCAATACAAGATCATAGGAGGTCACTCATCCTGACACTATTATAAGTTAATCATTGTCAACTATAGATATTTTATTAGGTATACTCCCTAAAGAAATGATGTGCCCTGTTGACATGGGTAGGAACATTTAGTCTTTTATGTCTCCCTCTTATAATAGTGTCAAAAAGAACAACTCCTTAAAACAATATCTAATATATATAAAATGTTTCATAATTATGGATGATACACCAAGTTTATTTAAATTTTTTATTTAAAACAGATTTATATATCCTCCATTGTTTATTATTGTGACAAAACCTATAAATTTATAGGATTAAAATGATACTTTCACAAAGGGGTTGGTACTATCCAATCTGAGTTATATAGGAGATTATCAATTAATTTGGTATCAAGTTAAACCAATACCTAAACACATACTCACTGAGAGATAAAACTATGATAATATATACATAACATACATGATTAAACTACAAATCATCATAGTATTTCTATATTAAATCTATAAAGTAAGATCTCCATTAGAGAAACCATCAGCATACCTCCAACATCACTCATTCAATTTTTCCATGTAACACCTCACATAGATTCCAAATTTTCAGGACCTTTATTTATCAATAAAACTATTATAGAATGAACAAGGTGATTCAATCATATAATAAGTGAAGAAACCATTTAATTGATTTTGAGGTCGAAAGCACATTAGGACTTCATGACTACACACCATAGAAACCTAGAAAATGATATTATACATATGGAATATTTTAGAGATAACCTATATTTTTTATGTAGTAACCCTCTAATTTTACAACATCTATTCATTTAGTCATAAATGGATAGAGTAAATAAATCACTCAAATAATTTTAAAATAATCCCAAAGGTAAAAAATATTGTTATTATGTACAACTATGAATGAAAGTAAGGGAAAAATAAAATGGGTTGTGTAATAATTTATGTTTATATAATGAATGAAATGACATAAAAAACTATTTTGAAAAAAGGTGATCACTCTTGAGGAATAATAAGATAATATTACATTGCATGTTAGGGTATAAATAGGGAACCAATACTCCAGAGGGTTATTAATATTTAATTTATCATTTAAAACAATATCTAAAATTAAAAATAGTTGGAAATTATTGAATAAGAACCATATTCATAGTGAAACACCCTATGTTTTATTCATTTTATTTAATGACCCTTCGATCGGGGTGTAATTCCACATTTCAGGGTAGAACCACAAAAACAAGCCTCATGGCTTTAATGGAATATACTTAACCATTATGATGAAATGTGTTTCCACTAGTCCAGCTTCATGGTGTAGCATATGGATAATGTATTAAAAATATTACCTATATATGGTAATTGATTTAACACTTCCTTTAAAGAATTTTAGTTCCTTAGTTGTGGTTTGGTCTCACCTAATTTCAATCAAGGATTTAATACAATCTACCATTCATCATTATTTTATTGCCTTTATCACCATAGAAATATCCTAAAAATATATATAGTTAATACATGATAGATTAAATCATTTCCATGATATAAATTTTAAATATCAAATCCCTTGGTTGTAGTTTGGACCATAAAAATCCCTAATTATCTAATCTCACACATTTTGTAGCATGCTTTACTAAACTTGGACACACCGTAACCTCTCTTAGTGATCAAAGGTATCAATATCATAAAGAAAACCATCATGAAACAAAATTTAAAAAATTAAATGTCAATACACTTTTAGTATATTACTAGATAAATCCTTATAAAACTCATAGAACTATCTTTTGGTCCCCTATAAACACTACAAACATTCACACAAAAAACAATCTTAAATGTGGTATATGATAAATTTATATAGGTACACACTATGGAATGGTTATAGAAGTAACATTCTTTCTAATTATGTGACAAATATGATACTATCACCCTACATGATTTTATTCCACAATATTTCAACTAACTGTGCACTAAAAATGAACCTCTACCCTATATGAGCTTAAAATACACGGTTTCTACTTAATAGAGAATGATTGAGTCACATGGTTCTATTAATATTTCCCCACACACTATTATGGTGTCATTGTAAATTTTATTATAAAACATGGTAACTATTAATTGTCTTATAACTATATGATAACTATGTAGATCCTAATACCCAACCAATTCCAAAAATTGTAATGGAAGCTACACTTGAATGTGTAAATAAATGGTAAAATCTATAAATAATAAATCTTTAACCAAATTTTTTTTATTGGAATGTCAACTCTTTCACCATAATATAAAATTTTATCTCTCGAATATCGACCCCGATAAGGATGATACTAGAATAGGTTAGTTAGTTAATCCCTCTCTAATGATTATTTCTCCCTTATATCATGAATTTAAACCCCCATTATTTCATAAAATCAGAACTATTGGGATATATTTTCTATATTGTACATTACTACTGTATTTTAAAATTTGTTTTATTTCTTTGTGACTAAAAAATTACGTTCAAATTACTATAATTCAAAGCATAATAGATGATTTAGATTAGTATGATATTTCTTACTACAACCCAGATCTAATCACTTATAAATTACATGACATAAAAAATTTATTTACCTAACACATTATGAAGGAATTTTATATTTATAGTTTTATTTAATTATAAAAAACATTAACTTTTTAAACTTCTATTTTTTTACTAATGGAAATTTTTTATTTCACTATGATAAAAATTGATTATTCTATAACAAAAATATAACATCTCCCTCAATGTTTTCCCATAAGAAACCCTTCTAGGAACATAATATGTTTAAATTTTCTCTATAACCTCATAATGAGGATACATAATAATAGAGAGATCTCAAATAATCTATAAGGGTAAACACATTCAATAATAATCAAAGATCATAATTTATCATAAGATGACATATGCGTATAAAAAAATATTCCAAATAAATTCATTTACAAAATATAATAGGTCATATATTATATCATAAATCTTAACATAAAATAATACATGAATCAATATATTAAGTAAATAAACATGATCTATGACAGAATAATATAGTTATGAGAATAATAATAGAATAATTAAGTATCTTTCCAATATAGTAAATACATTAGAAAATGAAACATAACATTCATTATTCAATCCAATATTCCCTATTCATATAATAAACTAAAACGTACTCATGAATACCTATCTAATGATATAAAAAAATCTTAACCAATGAATTAGAGGGTGATAGAGTACCTCACCAATCATTATACGTACTTTTTATTTCTTCTTAAAATCAATCACTTGTCACATCATAAATATCCCATGAAAATTAAATGGGTTTAATTAAAAATTACATTGAAAATAATTCACTTTTATAGAATAAAGAACCCCTGGAATGAAAATAGAATTCATTAAATATATCATAAAGAAACCTTGGAAACAAAATCAGTTTCATAAATATTCATATAAGGACGTCACTAATTAATCCATCAATAATCAAAACAATATAAACCCATTGAAAATAAATTGGTATCTAATGAAATAAAGTGAATTTATAGGTAAATAACAATAAATCAAGATGATGATTAAAATTTTATTTACACCATATAGATTAAGGTTATATGATTATGTCAATAACATCCACAAATTAATAAATTTATGGGGTCTAGGTGAACAACCTTTAATAAAATAATAAAATAGTGTATTTATAAAATAAATAAAATGGATTAAAAGATAATACCATGGATATTGGATGATTAGGAAAAAAAAGATAGTGACAACCCATTCCTACAAAAGAGAGAGAAATTAAATATGTCATCCAAATAAATAAGGTTTATGGTTACTTTAGATGTATACCATTGATCAATAATAACTTGTGACAATTGCACTTATGTGAGAAACATTTTTAGGATCATTGGAAAAAATTAATTTAGAAATAAGAAACATCCATTATCTTCTTAAAAAAATAGTGTACCAATATTTAACAAATAATGGTGAATATGATTTTATTTTGGAAAAACATAATGAATAGAAACAGAGTACCAAAAATGGTAATGTTAGTAGAAATAGGTGTTCACATTGAAAACATTTAAAAGAGACTTAATATATACTTTGATTAAAATGACCCAAATAGACATTGTTAAAATATAGATCTTTTTTAAGAATATCAAGTAGTGTATAATATTATCAATCAATTATTTTTGGATAGGTGAGGTTTTTTACAAAATCTTTTTATGTATTAAGATATGGAAAATAGGACGTTCCTTACCATAATAGTTGGCATGGTTGGATTGACATGCAACAAAAATTAAGGAAAAATCTGTGTAAAGGAGAAATTAAATATAAAAAAAATATTTAAAACCCAATTAATATAAAAATTAAATGATGATATGTTTTATAAAGAATAAAATTTACCCAAAAGGAATATCATTCACAAACAATAATTATTTCAAAATATAATTGGCAATAAAACCCATACAGTTTTAATAACATTTTTATCAAACCCGCATTAATGTTTGGTATTATTTGAATAAATATAAATTTAATTAATGTACATGAAATGGCTCCTAAAACCCCATTAATATGGTAAAAGACATAAATTAGATAATAAAGACACCATATTAAATGTATCATAGTGTACATAATGAAATATGTCTCAATAAATTAAATTTTATACAAAGGTCCCCTTATATTATTTCACGACTTAGTAAAATACACTATAAGATCATGTATAACATACATAAATATCATAATAACATATTTAAAGAATGTTTTATTATATATAACCATTTATATAATTCATACAAATTAATTCTCTGCATTTATATTAGTTAAATAATTCCGAGTTTGATGTTGGGTGTGCATAATCCTGGTCATTGTGAACTAGTTCCATAATAGGGGTTTTATTATTAGTTAGTCTCCAAAATTTCATAATCAAAATATCAATAATTTTATTTTAATTTAATAACTATAATTATTTTATTTGTTCATATTCCATTTCAATTGTAAATTATTGTTTATCCTAATTGATGAAATTGACAGTGAACATTTTTCAATGATTTTGAACTTACGAAGTGGGTTTATTTAATAAATGAGTAAAATTTTGATTCATATTTAGAAAAATTACATATTAATGAAATATTATACTATTAATTAATATTTTATAATCATTCATGTTATAATTTTATATCATATTTCTAGTAAAAGGTTCAACTGACCAAATCAGGAACATACCATGCTTAATGGATGATTATTAAGTGATTTAGTTTCAATATAATCAAATCATTTGAATAATGATATAATATAGTTTTTTATTACTGTGATATATAATAATTATACAAAATTTATAATAATAATTAATTTATTTTAATATATTATAGAATTTGAATTTTTTATTCTCCCCGAATTATTCTAGTTTTAAATGAATGAATTAACTATAATTGTTTATTAGTCATATCATTAAAATGTTCTCCAATTTGACATAATAGTACAATGATGATAACCTAGAAATAATATTTATACATTAAACACATTCTCATTACCATCCATTTAAGTTTGTGATAAAAAAAATGGAAATCAACCATCCCATGGAGACGATAGTCTATAGGTATGCATGGTTGATGATGTCATCTTCTATAGAGTTGAATAAATAGGTAATTTATTTTATCATTTGATATTTTAAAATATATTATTATTATTGTTATTATTAATTATTACATTTATCATTATGACCTTTAGGGTAAGGGGGTTAATGAAAACAAATCAAGACATTTTGTGGAGGCAGTAGTCCTTCGAAACACAAATATCATTTTTGCTTTTCTTAGGGAAAAGGTAAGTGTGTTTATAGTTTTTAACATAATTATAATAAAATAAAAATATAATAAGGATACTGATTTTATCATTTTGTATTGTCAAAAATAAATTTTTGAATGGATAAATTCAAATTCATTAATAAATAAAAGAGGAATATGTGGTTATAAATATATATATATATATATATATATATATATATCATAACATGGGTTATCTACTTTATAAAAGGGGGTAAACCATTTAAATATGGTATGTAACCTCCATAATTTTTATATAAGTGTTTAGGATAGTTTTGGACAGATTTTGGACTAAAATTATGTGTGTTGGGTGTGATGGTAAGAGAGGCTAAGAGATCCCCTTTTATAAGTGAAAAGTAGTGTATTTTTTGTAAAAACCAAAACTTTTCAATCATGGAAAGTCACATCCAACTAATGTTTCTTAATAAATTTATAATAATTGAGATGATACGAGATATGGTCTATCCACACATAAAAAATAGATAATACATTTTTAAGATTTTTAATCATATACCACTTAGGTTACTCATTTTTTCTGTTATTCATTCCACCATAGTAAATAGTTATTTACAATGAAATTTATTATTTATGCAAAAAAATAAATAAAATGGAATATATTATATAATTTGGTCCTAATTATTCCAAATCTTTAATCAATTTTTTATTGAAATTTTTTAAATTATAAAAATTAATTTTAAAATACTACAATTATAATGTATTAAAAAAAATATTTTGAAATATTTATGATTAATTATAAAATTAAAAATATGGGTTTCTAAATTAAAACCAATATTTATGAAATTTTAAATTCACTTATAAAATACATATTTTATCTTGGAAAAAAATTTCATTACATTCTAATTAAAACTTATATACTGAAAATATTAGCAATGTCATGTTATTTTAAAAAAGTATATTTTATACTATTCAACTAAAATTAAATATTAAAAGGGAAAAAATATAAACACTAAGATAATTGGGAAATTAAAAATTAAAAAAAATAACAAATAAACATTATAAAAGTTATAAATTTTTTCATTTAAATAAAAATGCAATATATGGAAGAATGATTTTTTAATGAAAAATAACTTCTTGAACATCATGTGTATTTAAACATATTTCATATAAAACTTTAAATAACTAAATATATAAATTTTATTTTTAAAATAATTTTATTTCAGTTTTATAATAAACATTGGATTTCGTCAATTTAATTTATTATGTTAATATCTATACACTTTATTGAAACAGTTGTTTGAAGTGAATCGTATTTATAATTTTAATTAGATATAATAATAATGTATAATTATTTTATAGGAATATTACCATTTTATATAGTAAAAATTATATTATTCATTTATTGTTAATATTTGATTGTTCATTTTAGTCATGTGTTTTTAGTGTGGTGTTGTGTGTGATGTGATATATTGAAAATAATATTCATTTAAAGGATCAAAATTCTCAATTCATTAAATTATACCCCCTTAAAATAAGTGCATCCTCAAAATTAAAATTTTTACCCACTGATGTGGGTAGGAGAGGGTATTCCAAACATATTTATTATTCTAGATACATATTCAAATGTTACATCTTCCTTGCTATCTTGATCTCTATAAACATATTTATCTTTCCTCAAATGATATTGATTGTTCATAACCTAATCATATATTATCTAGAGTATTACATTCCCAACACTACCTAATTATTCAAGTTATATAACCTTAGTAAATTCAAATACTCCTCCAAAAAATAAATTCTACCCTTATCAGAAAATGTTAGTAATAATAAGTTTAAAAAAATAATAGAATATATATATTCGATAATCACAATATGTGATTCACCCAGTCTTGTTCTCAGCTTTGGATTTCAATTTTTCTTAATGTTCTATGTCCTTTAAGTCATGTGATGTTTCCCCCTTTCTCCATAAAGGCGGTTTTATCCGAAAGTCAATAAAAATTTAGGCCTTCGGGCCATTCAGTCGCAACATGCGATTCACCTATAAAGCATCTTGAATAGATAGTTAATCATAATGTTATAAATACAGTCATACTTACTCCTTACAAAATCATTCAACCGTTTATTATTATTTTTAAATAAAAAATTTATTAAATCTAGGTTTTTTCATTCATAACTATATTTTTCCTATGGTTATCCCAAAAAATATGAATTTGATATTATTCTACTCTTTTTGATATCAATTATATTTAATAATTGTTTAAAAACTTTTAGAGTAAAATTATAGAAAAAAAATCATTGATGATACATATAATCCTCAATTAAATTACAAATAAACCAAAATAACACTCAAAAATGAAAATATATAAAATAATCAAGATGTAGTTTCTTTTAAGATATTTTCATCACTACATTTGGTAAGACTAGGATACCCAATTTTAAATCATATACTAAGATTTAATCCTTTAGGAAAGATCCAATATCTAAATATAATACATAGGTGTTTCTAGATACATAACTTGTTCAGATTTATTTTTCTAATTCTATTTCAATTGTATCCATAATGGTTGTGAAAATAACCAAAATAACAATATTAAAACAATAATATTTATATATATTCTCTAATAAAACCATTATTTTTATCGACTAAAACTTTTGGTTCAACCCATGACTATGTTCATTGTAAACCATCAGTTCCATAATAATTATCAAATTAGGTTATTATCAAAAAAAAATCATAATAATATATTAAAATCTATAAGAAAGGTATATAAAGAAATTTTGTATTAAATAGGAATTTAACCTAGTATTTTCTATGAATTTGTGTAGTTATGATACTTTTTTATTCCCTATGTCACATTAGATTTTATACCCCCACATGTCTCTTTGGGGTAATTACCTCTCGATACAATTGTGTTATATCTTGGACATCTAATGAGGTATGTTCTAGTTTATATTTTGGTTTAAATCACTTTTATTTGGTTCATTAAATTTTTATCTAGTTAATGAAGAGGATTGGTTGTGTTTTGGTGTCACGTGACATGAAATAAAATAAAAAGAGGTCATTTAGTTAATTTTTTATAGTTAGTTCATGGTTATTATTAATTGTCCACCTTAACTGTGCTTTCCTTGGGAGGTGGTGCATACAAAGTAAAACCATGAAAGGGGGAGGTGAAACTATGTTTTCTTGTAAAAAGACATCCATCATGGCCACCACATGGATTTTCATACCTTGTGGCCTATAACCCCTCTTGGATAGAGAGTGGTGCACATTTGGTGCATGGTTTGGCCAATAGTGTGACCAAACCATAAACCTTATTACAGATGTAAAATCTACCATTTCCCACCTCGAGAATTATGTTTATTCACCCATTTAACTCCAAAATTTTCCCTCTAACATCAATAGTGATAAAATAAAATATCTCAAGCTTCTAAATTATTTATCTACTTCATTTCTATGCTATTTAGAGTGCCTTTGGATATAGATCGATGATTTGGGTGATTCTAACACTCGCATATGTTCTATTTTCTGGATTATGGGTTGTATAGCCATTCATTTTATTATGAAAATCTAAAACCCTATTTTTATTTTATATCTTATCCTGAGGTGTTGAAGGGTGTCTGTTTTAAGATCAGAATCCATGGTTAAATGATCATTCATATTTGGAATTAGGGTAGGTGGTTTATAAGTTATATGCCATAGTCTTATGGTGAAATTATTTTATATGTTGGTTTGTACTTGTGTCATTGTGTTGTTAGTTTAGTTTTATGTGGTTGAAATGGTGAATTAATTGGCTAAAGGATGGATTGAACCCCTAATGATCCCCATGCGATGCATTTAGGTTTATTAGACTAGGTTAAGGGCCACCCATGGGGTTTTTAACCTTCATAAACATGAAAAATTGAAATGATATTCATAGAATTGAAAACCTATGAAATATATCCCACAGTAAATATATTGACAAGATAACTTGATTTATAAAATGGAATACAGTTTAATTGTGTATAGTTGTTGAAATTGCATAGGGGGTGTTGGTATAATGTGAATGGGTTAAATGAATTGATGTTAATGTGTTGAATGACTTGTGGGTTATAATGGAAATGAGTAAATTAATTAAGTAATGTGAATGAAGAATGTGTTAAATGGGTTAAGATATAAAAGGGAAAATGTGTTTAAGGGTTTGATGATTTTTAATGGAAAGCATGTCAATGGGTTAAGGAATGAAGATGGGATATGTGTTGAATGAGTTATGATTGTAAATGATAACTGTGATGAATGGTTTTTTTTGTGTTAGTAAATGTCTTATGGTTAAAGAATCATTTTTATATGGCTTGGTGGTATGTGGGGTATTGAATTGAGGATCCATGAACATGGGTTAGTATGGAACGAGGCTCTAAACTCAACCCCTATAATGATTGGGTTAGGGAGTTGGACTGAGACCCGGTTCTCTTAAAGGATGAAATTGATGAGACTGCTTTCACTTAGGCTCCATGGTCAGTGTTATGTAAATTTTTTTGTAATGATTTACCTATTGATATAGGTAACTTTACTTTTCCCATTAATCATAGTTATGTAACTGACATAGGATGAAGTGTGTTAATGGAAATGCTCAAACTAATGAATAAATGATGAAATGGTCAAAGTTAACTTGGTTAATTAATGGAATCTTATTATCTTCTATTTAAATTGTTATTCATCATGTACTTTTATACATTATCTGTTCAAAATGGATTCTTTGTAAATTCCTTTGGTGGTGGGATACTGAGTTTCACTTAAACTCTACATGGGATGACATTGGGTACCATATCATAATTCATGATTATATATTAGTGTAAGGGAAAAGGACATATTCTAGATGGTTAATCTGGGCATGGTATGTGCATGGATGAGGGACCTGGACTTTCAGTTATGACACATTTTGGGGATTTCTTTAGTCATCTTTTTTTCCTTACACCTGACACTACCTGATATGACATAGCATATTTACTATTTGGTTGTGGTATTGTACCCAGTTTGGGTAAAAGGATTTATTATGCTTGTTCTTTATTTCTTATTGTTTCCTTTATTTCATAATTTATTTGATGTGTATTACTCTAATAAAGAGGGTATATTCTACCCACATTTTCTAATAAACTCGCACTGCTAGTTGGCACCCTCTTGAATATGGAGAGGCATGCTTGAGGTCATGTGGAAACCTGTCTCGGTGCACTAGTTTAGGGGCTTCAGGGTTGGGTACATTATAAAGTTGTATCATAAGTTTTTTCATTTTATGTAAATTTAATTTTTTTTCCATAGTATATGGGATATTAGGATGTGTTGAGGCCTTTTCAATGAGATAGTTCATGGGAGTATCTAACCCATGTATGAGGGAAACACCATGTACCCACGGAGTGGGATGGTTATTATTGATGTGTGTTGTTGTAGTTGGATGAAATTTCACCATTAGGTGATTCACTTATTTTGTTATCTGACTATTTCATGATACTTTTTCTCAAGGATGAAATGGTATGAGTTCTTAAATTTATGTTTCATTTTAGGAACCAAAGTATATGGGTGGCATGAATCATGGTAGGAACACATGGGGAAGATTTCTGTGATGTGAGGGATAGAATGAATTGCAGTTTCTCTGAAATTGGAAAGAGATAGTGTCTAATAAAGAAGATAAAAATGGGTAAATGGGAGGAATTTTAAATAATGGTTAATGAATAGTTCCTAATGAAGAGATTTGAATGAGTTATAAATTTGGTTGTGATGAGTTATAAATATAGAAATGTTTTATAATGATAACATTTTATGTTGTGAATTTTAAATGGTTAAAAAGGGTGTCTTGTTTAAGACTCTTGACTATGATATTTGGTTTACCCCATGTTGACCTTAGCCCATGGAAGGAAAGGTTAAGGTAGTTATAGATATCTGATTTTATTTTTTGGGATAGTGTATACAAAATGTGTTGTTTATGGATAGTAGAGAGAATTTATTTACACAAACTATGGAATTTTTATGTTATTTGTTTTGAGACATGTTCTTGGAATTGTAGATGTATTCCATCGTGATGATGTGATTTGATTGGATGAAATGAAGAAATCATGGAATATTTTCCTCCAGTAGTGTAGAAGTAAACCCCATTAATCTAATATTATAAAGGGGAAGATTATTTCTATAATTAACCTTTCTCATTATATATATTTTATTGAGAAAAAACTAGGGGGATTTCACAGATATTGTTTGACCATACTAAAGAGTTTTAGTTGCAACACCCTCTGACATTTTTTGGAGAGGGTGGATCTGAGTGCCAAGAATGCAGTAGGATGAAACATGAAGGGACATATGAAACATGTATCCCTATTTTTGTAATAGGTCCCTATGTTCGGGTGGTTTGGGAAGTGATAGTGCCTTGGTTTGGAGACCTTGAAGAGTTTCTATAAATTGGATAGAGGGGTTATCCTCATTGTACCCATGGAAAGGATATAACCTTAAGGTTGAGAGGTATCGTCTAATGTTATAGATGAGGTAAATCGTTGGATTTTCGATCATTTAGGATTCATTACGGTTTAAGAATGGATGTATCGTTATATAGTATTGTTAGTGGTGGTTTTTTTACTATTGTCTCAAAACCTAAGGTAGATTCTTCCTTCAGTGTGTTGGACATAGTGTGTTTCTAAACAGTTGATATAGTGCCACCCGTGAGTGGTGATTTGTTGGAAGGTTGATGTATTTGGCCTAGAGGGAGAGACAAGTGACTTATTACCCTTATCCCAATCTTGAGTATTTGGTATCGTTCGAACCTCAATGGTGACCCTTGAGAGGAACCATTTGTGTGGTGAGTGTTTTTGGGTGTGTAAGTTACATGTGGAAGTTTTTGATTTAGAATATGGAAGAAATATAGTAAATCATAGTGTGGCTATATGCTAATATGGTATGTGAGGAAGTAAATGGTTTTAGGGATGTAATTCGATTCATGAGTATGAGTGGACAGTTGTGGGAAAAAATAGATGGTGACCTTGAGGGAGGATATCCCAGCAATTTAGTTTCCTTGGTATATGAAGAATTGGAGATGCTTTAGTGTTGAAATGGATTCATGGTAAATACCATTGAGTTTTGGTAAATGGTATGGTTTTTCCGTGGTTTCTTTTTCTGAAATTAACTTGGGTGCATGTGGTTGGTTGTAAGGATGAATTCAATGGGATGGACGGTTAGAGTACCTAGAACAGTGTCTTTAAACCTGTTTGACAAAGGAATCGGTTTTATTATTATTATAAAAATAAAGGTGATTAGATCATGGATATACATTATGGTATGAAGGTGACACCTGGGGTGAGGGGTTTCCATTTGTTCGGGCTTGTTAGTGGGAAAGGCTGGTTGTTCGAAAGGAAATTTTGAGAATTCCTCAAGCCCGATGAGGATGAAGGACTAGGATGCACAGTTAGTTGTGTGATTGAGAATTTGGTCCTAGCTCAAGTGATTTATTTTTCATGTGATCTTGAGTCAAGATCCCGAGTGACCACAAGGAAGTGTGTGAACTTTAGGGTTCTGATGAGGATCGAGTGTTGGGGTTATTCTAGAGATACCCGTTGTTGTCGGGATATGTACATGGGTGGTTGAGATGTAAGTGCACATTTTTTTTCTTGGAATCAGTGTCTATAAACAATGGTGATGTAAGAAACCTATTTGTTTTGGAAAAATTTGTTTATTTTGTAGTTTAATAGGGCCATTCTGGTAGAAATCAAGAGATGTAGTGGTGGAAGTTCCATAGGGAGTGTTATGGATGATTGGTATAGATTCAGGATGTGGTGATGAGTTTGGTCAGAAACCTCACTTATGTTTTGGTGGTCAGGTGTTGATGAGGTGTTGGAGGGAATGGAACCCCAAAAAATTCAACAGGTCAAGGTGTCCCTATAGTGGGAGGGGATATCTGTGATGGATAATTTTGGCGGTGTTCATCCATGATTTA
Organism: Viscum album; assembly: GCA_963277665.1. Taxonomy (NCBI): domain Eukaryota; kingdom Viridiplantae; phylum Streptophyta; class Magnoliopsida; order Santalales; family Viscaceae; genus Viscum; species Viscum album. The sequence continues at coordinate 743,715,057 of OY728129.1, read as the reverse complement.
TTATCATAACTTCATCTAGTGATGATCATGAGCAATATCATGACATTATCTCAGACTTTCTGAGAGATCTCTATATTTTTTTCCCAACTAACTGGATATATTTTTATTATATATGGGGCCTCTTGGAGTTTATAATCTTGGATTAGTATATGTGGAGAAAAATTTTGGGAAGTACACTATCGAAAAATTATGGTTGAGGCCCTAGGTATGGACCTAAGGTTTAAAAATGACATGGGTTCAATTATCAGAATACATGAATGACAAGTGATTGATGTTGGTTTTTTGTTTTGGTAAATGATATATGGGCTCATATATGTTTTGTTAGTTAATGTTGTTATTGAAATGTGATATGTGGTGGTTGAAATTTATTGAGGATAGTAATGATACCAACACAACATAGGTAGGAAGTGGATTTTCAGTCATGGGGTTGTGGAGAAAACTGTGAAGTGGATTTGGTGACACCAGAATGCCAATGAGAAATCTGTGATTTTCATGTTTAGGTTCCCCAAGAATAATAAGGTGGGCCCGGGATATGGTGTTTGGTTGAGCCATGCATTGGCTTTGTTCTCGAGGGGGTTTTAAGAAGAATCTTATATTCCTATATTAGAATTTTTGATGTGTGTTTAAATGGAGGTTTGCTATTATAAAATTATACAAAATTATACAAGGAATCGAGTTGGTTGTCTGGGTGACCTTGGAATTTATTTACGGGTAAAGGTTTCTTGGTTATGTGAATTATTGATGTAAAAATATTGATGTTGGGTGTTTCCAGGATGAGTCGGTCAGGGATGTCTTGACTCATCTTGGAAAATGAATGAAGGTGGTGGGTTGTAAATGGACTTCATTGGACATTTTATAATGATAAGTTCATTTTGAAAGTTGAACTAGGTTTTTGGGTAGAACCTAGTTGTTCATAGTTGATGTGTTAGTGGAGAAGGTTATTCTATTTTGAACATTGATCTGTGAATTGGTGTATGAAGATGTATTAGAGAGTAGTGAATGCCTTTACAGTGGAGTATTACTAGATTTTAGGGAATGACTCGGGTAGTTGCATTAAATAATAGTGATATTCCTAAAGTGAGAAGGTTCCTTGGGTAGGTGAAGGAGGTAGAATTTCAAAAATTGAACATTTTTTTTGTGGAGAAGCTAATAATGGGTGGTATGAAACAATATGGTAAAAGGAATTGATGTGGTAGGTTATGATCCACTACCAATTTGATGTTCATAATGTCAAGTGCATTTCCGAAATGAAGTGGAACTTGAGATAAGTCATGATATTTTTGTCCTATAAATGGATGGTGTAGGTATTTCTATTCTGGGTGGTTTGAATAACAATGCTAGATGCTAACGATGGGTGGAGTTCTAATGGATTTTTGGACACTGTGAGTTGGGAAATGTTTTAGGCATGTTTTGAAAGTTGAGTTGAGGTTCTAGTGGCATTTTTCAATAGTATAGGTGTCTACCTCTAGATGATGGAGGTGGTAAGATAAAGTTGATGGTGGTGATAACCATAGAGGTAAAATGTTCAGTTGATGTTTTGATTGGTGTTTTAGGTTGGATGGAATCAATTAAGTACAATTCTAGTGTTTTTTTCCTCGATAATGAGCATTGGATTCGATTTTTACCGGTTGAGTGCCCTGACAGTTTGGGTTGGGTTTAGGATGTTAGGTTATGGAATGAAGTTATTGGACCCTGAGTTGCAAACCAACATAGGTCATCATATATTGTTAGAAAAATGAGTGTTTTTCTTTGAGTGATGCCAAACTTGGGTCACTGTTAGAGCTTTGAAAACAATGTATGATAGTGCTATGTAATTTTTCCATGAGTTGCAGAGATGATCAGGTCGATAGAGAGATGATTGGATCTTCGAAAATGTTATAATTATATGTGTGATGTTTCTTGGTGTCATGAGTAGGGAAGTGTTGTCTTAGCTTCCTTATAAGGCTCATGTGGTCGATGTAGAGATTGAGGCTAAGGCATCCATTGAGGAGCATCATGTTATTGTTGTTGATTGTTGTGAGAAATTATTAATTTTAAGGACTATTCCATTGTTTTGAGTGTTGTGGAAGCATGGTAACATTCAGGAAGAGTCTTGGGAGAGGGAGAAGGATATGTGGGCCCATTGGCCTGATCTCCATACATTGGAAGTATAGTGATACTTGGGATGTGTGGATTAAGTTTGAGTCGTTATATGGTGGGGAGATTATTAGATCCCAGACTTCTAATGGGGTATGTTCTTATTTATGTTTTGGTTTTTATCTCTTTATATAGGTTAATGAAATGTATTTCATGTTTATGAGGAGGCTTAGGGGTGTTTTGGGGGTACGGGACATGAAAGAAGGGAAAAAGGTCCATCTAGTGCAAGTTTCAATGTTGGCACATGGTTAGGAGTAAACACGCATCTTAAGTGTGCTTTCATGGGGATGTTGTTTGCAATTGGTAAAACTATAAGTGGGGTAGGTCAATCTATGAGGGAATGGATAGAGATATCCCACATGGATACTGAAAGTTTTTATAAAATGTGGGGGATTCCCAAAAGACTATACGGCCTTACCCCCCTCTTGGATAGAGGGTGGAAAACAATTGGCTCAAGGTTTTTCCAATAGTGCTACCAAACCGTGTGCCTCATTAATGATGAGAAATTTACAATTTTTCAACCATAGGATTTATGTTTCTTCAACCAATTTTCTACCATATACTTCTTCCTACAGAAAGACTGAAGAACTAAAATCTCTCATTCTTCTCAAGTATCGATCTCAATTATTTCATACCCAATTGTTGAATGTTTGGGTGATGATTGATGCTCCGGATGTGTATAACAATCATCTTTATTATATTTTTTAGATTATGATTTTATTTCCATTCTTCTTCTTCCAATGCCTGAAAACATCATTTTCCATTGGATCGTAGTTTGAGCCTTCGAAGGGTATTTTTTTCCGGATCAAGGGCTAAGGTTAAGTTAGTGTTCATCTTTAGAATCAATGTATGTGGTATACAAGTTATATCACATAGTCTTGTGATGAAATTTATGTGTATTTGGTAGTGTGCTTGTTCTTTTGTGATCTACGTTTAGTTTTTGATTATTAAAACGGTGAATTAATTGGTTAAATGTTTAATTTAAACCCTTATAATCCTCATTGGACACATTGAGGTTGATTGGACTAGGTTAAGTTCCACCCATGGGGTGTTCCACCTTATTGAAAATGACAAAAATGAAATGATAACTATAGAATTAAATTGTTTTGAAATAAAGCCCAAGGTTAATATAATGAAATGTTGTATTGAGTTATTAAATGGAACTCAAGGTAATTTTGTCTAGTTTTTTACATGGAATAAGGGGGTTTGGTGTAATGTTAGTGGGTTAAATTATTTTATGTGAATGTGTTAAATCACTCGTGGGTTTTAATGGAAATGTGTAAATTATTTAAGGGATGTGAATGAGGATTGTGTTAAATAGGTTAACATATGATATTAGAAATGGGTTTAAGGTTTAATGGATTTAAATGTAAAATTTTCTAATGGGTTTTGGTATGAAGACAAAATATGTGTTGAATAATTTATAATTGTAAATGATAAATTTGATGAATGGTTTTCATTTGAGTTGGTAAATGTGTTATGGTTAAAGAAGAACGTGCACATGGATTGGTGGTATGTGGGGTATTGACTTGATGATCTATGCCCACAGGTTGTTTTGGACTAGGGAACTAAACCCCACCCCTATAATTAATGGGTTAGGGTGTTGGACTAAGGCTTCATGCCTCTAACGGTTGCATTTGATGAGACTACCTATATTGATTCTCTAAGGTGGTAAGTGTTATGTAATTTTTTGTGTAATTTTTTTACCTACTGAGATAATGAACTTGACATTTACCCTTAATCATAGTTATACAAACGTAATATTTTGATGTTTTTTAATGTAACTTCTCAACTTATAGAATAAATTATGTAATGGTCAAAGTGAACATGGTAAGTTAATTGAAACCTGCATACTTCTGTTTATATTATTATTCATCATGTACTTTCATACACTATCTATTTAGACTGGATAGTTTATAGACACCATTGGCGGTAGCCTATTAGGTTTTACTCACACCCTACTTAGGCCGCCATTCAGTTCCCGAGAATATTTAATGGTTGTTGGTGAGGAAAAGGGAAAAGTGCCTATTCTAGATGGTTGATCTGGGTGTGCGATGTGCATTGATAGGGAAAATTTGTGTACATATTTTTAATAAAATAATTAGTATTTTTTACTTTTTTTCAATCATAGACCCCATGTATTTAACTTTTTTATTAAAATAATGTTTAATTTTAATTTTAGAATTAAAATGAGAAAAATTGTGAAAAATGCATAATTCTGGGTTTTGGACAGATTTTTGACCACAAGGGTAATTTTGTTGTTTCTCAAAAAAATAAGTCCAAATTCTGTAATTAAAATTTATTTATAATCCTTATTTAATTTCCCTAATTTTTGTCTGATGGACCATGGGCTGAATTGATCATCTAGAGTTTGTAAAAAATCAATGAAGTTTAAGATTTTTCCAGGCGGACAGCGTGGACCCCACCACCATAACGGACATCCAACTCTGTCTCAACGCCTCCAATTTCTGTGATTCCACCTGGATATGAAATAGGACTAATAGATGCATTCAAAAATTAAATTATATGGAGGTTTTCACCCATTAAGGTGGCCATTTTTCGTTATACATTTGAAGGAAGCTTCCTGGAAATTTTGGTCAGAAAAAGTTCTATTCAATGACAATTCCATAACTCCTATATACGGTGGATAAATACTCTGATATTTTGAGGCGAGGTATACATGAAATTTATGAACGTATTTTATGAATAATTAAATGTGATAAAAAGTAATTTATGGGTGATTTAACACATCCACTTTAGAAGGAGAATTCTACATATAAAAGGAGATGAGCTCCTACATCTCAAAGTATTCCTTCACATCCCATTCTAGCCAGCGGAAAGCATCCAAGAGGAGGAGAACTTCCTCATCCTTGTTATTTATTTATAATTCTTTCCCTCGTGTTTATATTTTTATTTGAATTTGATGACCCCACATTGCATGGAGGGGTAGAATCATTTTTGATTGGGTGAAGGGAAGGGGGACCCCATTTTTGGATGTTTCAGTTTCTAAAGTTTTATTCAAAGGAATTATTTTCTTTTAAATAAATGATTTTAAATTTAATTCATTTTTGAATTTATATTAAATAATATTTTATTTTGATTTATTCTTAAATATTAAATTTCTTTTATTTAAATATTATTCTACCCTTTCTTGATCAATTCGTTTTTACACCGATTTGTTAATATGTGAAGAAAATATACTAAGGGAGTGATTTGGTGATTTCTAAATCACGTGGAGAAATTAAGATAGATTAATTTAATTATTTGGGAAATAAATACCAGATTTTTTATTTCCTGAGTAATTAATATTAGTCCATTTATATTTCTACACTTTGATAAATAATTAAATCAAAGGTGAAATGGAGAAACAATTGTTATTCAGTTCACTAAATTGTTTTTTTCTAAAACCAATGGATTCATATTTTCTTAAAAACTATGATGACATCACAAATGGGAAAAACCAACATAAATCCAATCACTTATCTCTCATATTAAATTCCCAAACCTATTTAAAAAAACCTCTTTTGATCTTAAATCATTCAAACTTTTTTTAAGTGACACCAAGATTAAAATATCAGTCCTTAGAGAACAACATTCTAGTTACCATTCATACTACACCCTTAGTGGTATTTAATTGTTTTTTCCACACCTCATGACAAGGATGTGTCAAAACTGGTGTTGTTTATAGGGATCAAGTGTAAATCTTCATGACCAGGACCTCAAATGAGGAACTACTTGATTTCAAACCTGAGATAGAAAGAACACTATTTACTAGGATTAGGAATCTCAATCATAAATTCAATTTTGAATAAATAATTTTATAAGACTCAAGTGTCCAATCAGAGCCACCAATAATGGCACAAAACCCATGACAAACCTTGAGGGACCTCTATACCCTGCAATTTCTAACCAGCAGAATCAGTTAAACGTGCCTGAACAACCAAATGATTTTGAGTTACGAGTAAACATGATTCCCATGCTACCTAAATTTCATGGCCTTGCAGGTGAGGATCCCAATTGTCACATTTAATAATTCATCCATGTGTGTTTAATCTTCAAACCAAGAGGAGTAGTATAGGAGAAATTGAATTGGAAATCATTCCCTTTTTCACTTGAGGGAGCAGCGAAGAGGTGGTTGTATACCTTACAACCTAGAGAAATCTAAGACTAGTATGATCTCCAACAAAGTTTCATACAAAGTTTATTCCTAGCCTCCCAGAGTATAGTAATCCGGAAGGATATATATGTCATTTGACAAGCTACTGGTGAGACACTTTACGAGTATTAGGAATGATTCAAGAATCTTAGTGTGAGATGCCCACACCAAGCAATAGAGGAGCGCCACTTCTTGGTCTTTTCTACAAAGGACTACTGGACAGTGATAAGAACCTTTTAAATGCATACTTTGGAGGATATTTGATTGAAAAATTACTCATAGAATCCCGGATCTTAATTGAGAAGATTTCCCAAAATTCCTAACAATTTGGGATAAGAAGCACCGGTACAAGAGGGATACATGAGGTAATAACTTCTGACTCCCCACCTCTTATTACGACTAAAATTCAAGAAATAACAAGCCTTGTGTGAAGAATGTCCATCAAGCAAGTTAATGAGAAACCATATTCACCTTAGGTATAGGGGTTATGTTCATCACTAAATCATTACACTGATCATTGTGTTGAGATACAAGATACAGAAAGTTGTGCAGCTACATTCCAACAAAGGAAATTCCCACAAAATCAACAATGTAGAGAAGGAAAAACCCAACATGTATACGGAGGATAAAAAAACCTGGCCAGTCTACCATTTTAATAGAAATTTCAGAACCATACATTGTATAAGTATCCCTTCTAACCACAACAGTCATTTCAACCACCACCATTCCAATGAAGGAATTTTGAACAGCCTCCAACAATTTCTAAGAAGTGACATTAATAAATAGATATTTAAGAGCTGAATAAGACTATGAATGTTTTGTACAACAAGTTTTATAACCTTATGGATCTTATAACTAGAAATCAACATAAAATACCAGCCCAAACTATCCCAAATCCAAAAGAGAATGTTAGTGAAATCACAACTCAAAGCATCATGAAGCTTCCACTACCTGAGCCTAGTATGTTGGATGATTCCAAAAAATATATGAAGAGAAACTCATACACCCCAAGAAGAAGGCATAAACACAAATTCAAAGGAAAAAAATAGAGAAAAGAGGAAACAAGGTACCATTCCCTTCTGCACTAACTTGGTTATCAAAGGCTGAAGAAGAACAAATTCATAAGGAGATCCAAGAAACCTTCCAAAAACTAGAAATCAACATTCCCTTGCTAGAGGAAATCCTCCAACTACCCAAATATGAAAAGTTTCTGAAGAAAATATGCACCAAGAAAAAGAAGCGCAGTGAGGATAAAAAATAGTTTTGGGAAGAGTTTCTAAGTTGTTTCCACCCCACCTTTACCCAAAAAATGTCAAGATCTAGGGACATTATCTATTCCCTATACAATGGTTTCTTTAAATTTTTATGATGATTTATGGGACCTTGGTGCATCCATAAATGTAATGTATAATTCTATTTCCTCTTCTTTTAAAATAGGTCAGTTGTAGCCTACAAGAGTGGTTATCCAACTCGCAAATGGATCCACTATTTATCCTGCTATTTATGTGGAAGACATGCTAGTAAGAGTTAGAGAACTCATTTTTTCAGCAAACTTTTTTGTACTCATCATGGAGGAGGAAAATGCACTGAGACATTCACCCTTAATTTTGGGAACACCATTCTTGAAAACAGAAAAAATAGTCATCAATGTACCTAAAGGAACTCTGAACATGGAGCTAGGAGATAACAAGGTCAATTTCAATGTCCTTGACTCAATAAGACGCCCGTAAAGAAACAATTCCCTCTTTGAAATTTCCCACGGAGAATGTAGTGATCCCATAAATGATTCAGTCATGCTTACTGATTTTTGGTATTTAAGAGATAAAACCATGGATTTGTAGAGAGTTTGGAAAGAGAGAAAACTATTGTTATAGGTGCTAGAAGAAATCAGAATATAATCTTTTGGATATTTGAGGATTTACAAAAGAAGAACCTGGGTGGAACACGATAAACTGATCCAACCAAAGATCATTCAACCAGGAGACCAAATTATACTATACAATTCTAAATTTATGTTAATTCCATGTAAGATTATTTCTAGGGGGAGGTCTATTGCTTGTTACTAATGAATATCCTTTTGGTTCCATTCAGGTGAACAAAAAAAGAGGAAACCCACTCACTATAAATTGTGAATGGATAAAGAAGTTATGTGGAAGTTTACATCAAGAACTGGTGGACGAGGTCAATATTCTCCAACCCATATACTGAATTATTATCATGAGGTGAGGTCGAGCCAACGATATTAAAGAAATGTGCTTCTGGGAGGAAACAAAAGTATCATTGTTTTCAAATGATTTAGGACTCAGTTACATCTTATATCACCCATTTGAGCTATAATGGAATGTTTCTTACATCGATATGAGTTGTTTTTGGTTTTTGAGAACCATCAAGGAAGAAAACCACAAGGCAAACCCTAGAAGAAGAAGAAGAATAAGAGGAAAAAAATATTTATGTCAAAAGGGAGTTCACTTTTTATGATTATCATTTAAACTCCCTTCATTTTTTCATCAAAATCATGTTTTGAGATTTAAAACTGAAATTTCATGCCCACACATGAATTTATGTTTTACTCGACTTTTCTAGGAGACATGAGTTTCTTAGAAATCATGTGATTCCATTTTCTATATTTAAATTTTGATATGATTAAATGATTAAAATGGAGAATTGAATTTTTAAATATGAATCATGGATATTGAAATGATGACCCAAGATTTGAAGAAATTAACTAATTCATATAAATGAAATTTCCCTACCAATTTCATGCTTTGAATTTCTGAAATTTATGTCAATTGATTTGTTATTATTAATCATTCCTTGAGTGATTTTCCAAAATCATATATCTCATTCCAGAGAGGATTTATAGACCAAGTACTTCCTATTTATCTTGAGAATATTTCTTGAGTGATCTTGGGACATGTAACTGACCAGAACTTGTATTATAACTTGTTAAAGATAGGACTATAAAAAAACACATTTAAAATGATTGAGGTATCCTTTGAAAAGATATTTTTCCTTAAAATACCACCTTTACATCAATCCTTTGTTTATCTCATAGAGACCATGAATGACCTTTTAGGGATGATCTATATTTCAAGCCATTTTTATCCATTCCTGCCCTACTCTTGGTATTTTCATGATATTTTAATGTTTAAGTGTGGGGGTAAAGGGAATCATGGTGGATGGGATGATACAAAATGTAAGGAAGAAGTGTGGGGTGTTATTGTGGGAATTGTAAAAGGTTGTGAAATAATTCATTATACTCTATTTTTTTCCCCAATTTAATTGAAACAAAATGAAAAAAATGACCAAAAGATAAAAAAAAATAGAAAAATGGGTTGTGATTTGAGAGAACTAAAAATCAAAATTTTCCAGACCGATGATCCTTTGATTCTATGTGTATATGGTATGGATGTGTGGATTTATCTTATCATAAAATTAAAAAGTAAAAAAGTAAAAAATTAAAAAAAAAAATTCAAGAGGGTGCACAAATCATTCATTATGAATATTTTGATCATAACCTTTACTTTGAGTTTTGGGAAGTGGGTGTTGCTAATTTTAAGGGGAGAATTTCATTACACTTTTTGATATCATGCATTATAATTAATAGATAAAACTCCTCCTTGAGCCTTAATTTTTAAAGCATAAAATCCTACCAACCTTAATCCTTAGAGTCATTTGAACCTTTATTGCAAGTCCTCAGGATTTTATGTGTCTTTTTTCTTTATAAAGTGAAGAATGTAGATCATTTACAAGCCTATGGATAAAGAGAAAGTTCTCATGATATGAGCATAACTTTACTTGAATTTAATCACAATTTATGAGAGAAAAGAATCAAAAGTGGGGTAAATAATGACTTGGCATGTTTAATAATAATGAATCAAAGAGCTTGAATGATTGAAAGGAGAAGTTCCATCAATTTTCAAAGGGGAAAAGTAAAATATGTGATTTATATATTAATTTGAAAAATGGGAAATTAAATTGATATTTTATTCATATTTTTTAATGTTTGATTTCACATTTAATTTTTTTTGGATTTTTTTCATTGGAATTTTAATATTGGTAAAATTGATGTCCTCTAATTTCAATGTTTTGATTTTATGCTTCAGGATAAGTATGGTTTAAGTGTGGGGGTATTTGACAGAGAAAGTTTATGTGAATATTATTAATCAAATAATTAGTATTTTTTACTATTTTTCAATTATAAACACCATGAATTTAAATGTTTTATTAAAATAATTTGTAATTTGAATTTTAGAATGAAAATGAGAAAAATTGTGAAAAAATCATAATTCTGGATTTTGGAAAGATTCTCACCACAAGGTTATTTTGGTCATTTATCATAAAATATAAGTCCAAATTCTGTAATTAAATTTTTTTTAGAATACATATTTAATTTCATTCATTTTTTTATCCTGGACTATGGGTTGAATCGATTATCTAGATACTGTAAAAAATCAATGAAGTTTAATATTTTTCTAGGAGGACAACGTGGACCTCACCACTTTAATGAACATCCATCTCAATATACACACCTCTAATTTCGGTTATTACACCTGGATATGGAATAGGACTCATAGTCTCATTCACCCATTAAATACTATGGTGTTTTGCATACATTAATGTGGATATTGGTCGTTATAAATTTGGAGGAAGCTTCCTAGAAATTTCGGTCAGAAAAAGTCTAATTCAATGAAAATTATATAACGCCTACATATGGTGGCTAAAGTTTTTGATATTATGAGGAGAGATAGAAAATAAATTTATGAACATCTTTTACGAAGGATAATACGTGAAATAAATTCATTTATGTGGGATAAAATGTGTCAACTTTAGAAGGATAATTTTTCCTATAAGAGAAGAAGAGCTCCTACCTCTCAACGTATTCATTCACATCCCATTCTAGACAGAAGCAAGCATCCAAGAGGAGGAGAACTTCCTCATCCTTATTCTTCATTTATAATTCCTTCCTCAATGTTTATTTTTTTTATTTGAATTTGATGACCCCACCTTTCTTGGAGGGGTATAATCCTTTGTGATTGGGTGAAGGGAAGGGGGACCCCATTTTGTGATGTTTGAGTTTCTGATGTTTTATTGAAAGGAATTATTTTTCTTTTAAATGAATTATTTCAAAGTTAATTTATTTTTGAATTTAAATTAAATAATATTTTATTTTGATTTATTCTTAAATTTTAAATTTCTCTGATTTAAATATTATTCTACCCATACTTGACCTATTCATTTTTTCACTGATTGGTTAATTTGTGATGAAAATCAACTAAGGTGGTGATTTGGTGATTTCTAAATCATGTGGAGAAATTAAGATAGATTAGTTTAATTATTTAAGGAAATTAATACCAGATTTGGTATTTCCTGAGTAATTAATATTAGTCCATTAAGATTTCTACATTTTGATAAAAAATTAAATCAAAGGTGAAACGAAGAAACAATTGTTATTCAGTTCACTTAATTATTTTTTTCTAAAACCAAAGAATTCATATTTTCTAAAAAACTATTATGAAATCACAAATGGGAAAACCCAAACTAAATCCAATCACTTCTCTCTCATATTAAATTCTCAAACCTTTTTAAGAAAACCTTTTTCCTTCTTAAATCATTCAAACATGTTAATTGTTTATGTGACTCCATGATTAAAATACTGTTCCTTATAGAACGACATTCTGGTTACCATTCATACTACACCCTTAGGGGGATTTAATTTTTTTTGACACACCTCATGACAAGATTGTTTCATGCATAGATGGGGAATATATACTTTGGGCCAATACCTATTTTAGGGATTAATTTAGTCATCTTTATTTTGGGTTTTATTACACTTGACACTATCTGAAATGAGAAATCATATTTTCTATTTGGTTGTTGTCTTGTACCCATTTTTTGGAAAATGGTTAGTAATGAATTTTTATTGTTTATTTTTTATTGTTTCCTATATTTCATACTTTACATATTATGGATTAATTTGACAAAGGGTGTATGGTCTCCCAGCGTGTTATATTAGTCCCCCACTACTAGTCGGCAGCCTCTTGCAAATGGGGAGGCATGCCCGAGGTTATGTAGTGACCAAACTTGAGACCCTGGTTTAGTGAATTTTAGGTTGGGGGCATTACAAAATATTCCCAATCATAAATCCACATACTTTTATCGAGATAGAGGTGTTATTTTTAAGATAAAATACTCAAAACATTACCAATATTTCAAGATACTATCCTACACTTTGTCTCATCCATAAGGTTTTCAATATGCTCCACTCATCTTTATACCCAGAATAGATAAATTTATATTAAAAAATAACTAAACCCTACCATGATACTAACTTTGGTGACCCCAAAAAAATAAACTAGTAATTACATGAAATAGTGTAAATATTTCATTATTATACATTCCCAAGACTTTTAGATTTTGTTTTTATAGAATTATGATAAAACATTAACTTAGAAGACTCTTGTTTTTTTTAACCAATGAACATTTTTATATCATATATAAGAAAAAATCCTTAATCCACAACAAGTTTTTATCATCCTCCGAAAATAATTCTTATAATATACCATTCTAGACAAATATTATTTAATAATTTTCCTCATAACCTGGGTAAATAGAAACATAATAAATGAGGGAGTTTAGATTAAAATTAAGGGTAAAACTTAGTGATAATAATCATTTTTCATAGGTGAGAATAAAATGAGCATACAAGTATAGTCAAGATACACAATAAAATCATACACAAAAAATAATAGGTCATAAATTATTGCATAATGCATGACATTAAATAATACATAAATAAAAATAGTGAGTCAATAAACATGATCCATATGAGAAAAACATAGGTATGAAAATAAGGATAAAACTGTGAAACATATTTATAATATTGTGAATACATTTGTGAGGGGAATGTACATTTCATGAGCCACACCATTAGTTCCCATGCTTATGAATAACTAAAATATACCAGTGAATACCTATCTCATGTGGTTATAATCCTTAAATATTCATTTTAGAGAGATATATGAACACACCTATCATTATCTATACTTATGAGTGCCAATTAAATTCAATCACTTATCATTTCATAAAAAACCCCATCGAAATAAAATGTGTATCAAAAATCATTCAAATTCAAATCATTCACTTTCATTTCATAATGAACCCCTGGATAGAAAATGGGTTTCACTTAACACATTATAAGGAACCCTTGAATATAAAATGGGTTTTATAAGAAATAAACTAAGGAAATGGTTAATAATTTCATCAATAATCATAACATGATAAACCGGTGGAAAATAAATTGGAACCAAATGACTTCAAATAAATTTCTTGGATATATCAATCTATCAAAATAATGAAACATAGGGAATTTATACTAAACTGATAAAATGTATTTAGTTTAGTCAATAATTTCTCAAATTCATGCTATGTATGTAATCTAGGTTAAATCCCTTTAATCAAGTGAAACAAAATATTTTTTTCACAAAGGAAAGTTATGGGGTGAAATTTTTGTATCAAACATTATCAATGATTATGAAATAAAAAGATAGCAATGGATCATTCATCCATAAGATAAGAAAATTACATAGGTCATAAAGATAAATAATATTTATGGTTAAATTATAATAATATCCATGATCATGAACACTGTATGTAAAATGATATTGATTTAAATGGAAACCATTTTGCAGAGCATTAAAAAATATTTCAAGTAAGAAATATCAGTTTTATTTTTTAATTTTGTTAAAATATAAATAAATTATAAATAATGTTGAATTATGTTATTTTATAATTAAAATAAATATTATAATTAAATTTTAATATAAAATGAGAAATATGGGGATAAGATATCTTCACAATGAAAAAAATTAGAAATATATTTTTGTACACCTAGACAAAAACAACCCATATAGAAAACATTAAAAAAATTATATATAATTTTAAATAAATTACAATAATGTAAAATGACCTAAATTAATTATTTGGAGATAGATAAGGATATTTTACAAATAATTTGGTTAATTAGGACTATTAAAAAAGATAAGTTTTTTTAAAAACAAATAGATGGGATCAATTTCACTTACACGAAACATTTCATATAAAATATGTATCGAGGGTATATTAAAACTAGTATGAACATAAAAAATACCATTAATATAAAAAGTAAATGATGAGATATTTTATAAAGAATAATAAAACTTTATATTGTTTATAATTCCGAAACAATCCTAATTTGAAAATAATATTGGCCACCGAACTATTTTTGTTTGGGAGAGATTTTGGTAAAACCCATTCTAAAGTAGGGTATCATTTGAATTAATTGAAATTTAAATAAATTACATGATTTGGATATTCAAACCCCATGAATATATATTAGGTGTTAACCAAACTATATTAAATGTATCATGGTGCACATTAAGAAATAGGTCTCAAGAAATTAAATTTAAACAAAAGAACCCATATATGTTTTTCACCGCATAGTCAAAGACACTCCATTATCCTTTATTAAAAAAATTAATTTCTTGATCAAATAATTCATAATAATTTCATAAATGTATAATTTTATATAAATCATTAATAAGTATTTTTAACATTTATATTTTTAAATTATTACCTATTTTTATTGTTAGGTGTGGGTAATCATGATCATTTTTAACTAGTTTAGTAATAGCCATGTTATTATTGATTATTTTTCAGAAGTTCATGATTAAATTTCACTAATTTAACAATAATTTATTAACTATAATTATTTATTATGGTTAAATTTACATTCATGACTTTCGTAGTTATTATCCTAGATGAAAGGATAGAAAATAAAAATATTTCATTGAATTTTAACCTATGAAGGAAGTTTTCTAAATTAATGAATTAAATGTTGATGTAACATTTCTAGATTAAAATAAAAAATACTAATTTTTATCATATAACACTATAAAATAGTATTTCAAAATCATCCATGATGTAATTTCATATCATTCTTCAATATGGTGGTAAAACCAATAAAAACATGAATGTACATTTCTTAATGGATGATTATGAGATGATTTAGTTACAATATCATTAAAAAATAAAATAATGATAACATTTCTTTCTTAATAGTATGATACATCTGAATAATAAATTTATTATAATAATAATTAATGTATATGATAATATTACATAATTTTAATTTTGTGTATCACTCTTAGTGCAATTATTTGAAATGAATTATATAATGATAATCATTTTTTGGTCATATCAATAATAGGTTATCCAATTTTTCAACAAATATCCTTAACAATATCATAAAAATCATATTTATCAATTTAAAATATTATATTAAACATCAATATAAGTATATGATGAAAATAATAATTGAAATAAATTATCCCATAGAAGTTGTAGTCCACACATATGCATGGTTGACGATGTTGTTTTCCATAAAAATGAGAAATAAATAATATATTTTTTAATTTAATTATATAAAAAATTATATACATATAATAATTATTTATTAAATGGTCAATTAGGACCATCCTGGTATGGTGTTTAAGAAAAAATAAACATGATATTTTGACTAGGTGGTAGCCTAAGAACACATAAACATACTTTTCTCTTTTCTTAGGGAAAATGGTAAGGGTTGTCAAATCATATACCATAATTATAAAAAAAATAGTATAATAATGATAAATATTTTATTATTTTTTACTGAAAAAATAAATTTTAGAAAAAATAAAATCATATAATGAAAAAGAAAATAGGAAAAAATGGTTATATATCAATACCATTCTACTCAGGTTATCTCATTTCTAAAGGGGGTTAAACCATAAAATGATGGAATTTTTAGAATATCATAACCCAATTATGATGTTTAAAAGTGTTTAGGGGAGGTTTTAGAAAAAGTTGGACTAAAAATAGAGGGGTTTGGTGAGAGGGGATGTGATGAGATGTGAGCCCCTATTATAAGTAATAATGAGTTTTAATTTTGTAAATACCTAAAACATTTCAATAATGGAAAGACGTATTTAAGTAAAATGAAAAAAAATTGTAAATAATAAATTAGAGATATATAGGTTCGATCCACACATCAAAAACTCAATTTTAACATGGTTTTCCCTTTTCCACTTAGGTTACTCATATTTTTAAATTTTAATTTAATTACAGCACCTATTTTTTACCTGGGTAATTTATCAATTATGATAAAAAAATAGAATTCGTTATATTTTTTTCACCTAAAACATTAAAATTTTAAATCCATTCATTTTTATTCAATATATAAGAGTAATAAAAAATAATTTTAAAATAAAAAATTTATAATATTTGTTTTTTTAATATAACTTGTATTCTAAAATATAAAATATTTGTTTATAAATTTGAAAAAAATATTCCAAAATATAAATCAACATAATAAATAAATATTTTATCTTATAAAATGGTTTCATAAATTTCTAATTGAAAATTATATATTAATAATATAATAATTTTATTTGTAAAAAATGTATTTTTCACTTCTCAGTTGAAAATCAATCATATTATAAATATCAAAAAAAAATATACCCTAATATTATTTTGAAATTATGAATTCAAAAATAAATTAATTTTCATCAAATTAAAATTATAAAATTTATATATTTATTTATTTAAAAAAACAACAAAATCTGATTAAAAACTATTTTTATTGAAAAATGGATTCTTAATCATCATTTCTCTTTATTATTATTTCATAATAATTTCTAAATAATTGCATAATAATTCCTAAATAATTTCATAATGAAATTGTATTTTAGTAAATATAAACAATATATATTATAATAAATCTTAAAATGTGATCAATTTAATATATTAAGGTAAAATATTATACCCTTTTTTTAATATTTTTCTTAAGGAGGAATCCTTTTCAAAATATCAATCAAAGAAAATAATAATATATAATTATTTTAATTGATTATTATCCTTTTATCTTCCAATGATTAAATTATAGATGTATTTCTAATAGGTCATTTATTTATTTTAGTGTTTCATTACTTCAGTGTTGGATGTGAAATAATATATATAAGTTACTATGAATTTAAGAGATCCAAAAGCTCATGTTTTACTTCTTAAATAGTATCATTTGGAAAAAATTGTAAATTATTTTTAATTATAATGTTTTGAACCATTCTGTGAATATTAATGGGGCCTATATACCTTATTATGTTAGGTTGGTTCTTCTTAAATCATAATAAATCTGGATTAGGTGATACTTACAAAAAAATATCTACCTAAATCTATAATATATGTGGTAGTGATTGGCATATAAATTATATTTTATCTCAGACATCATTCTTAATTTTTTTTACAATACAAATCTTCTCATTCATCCCTTGAATTATTCTTAGTCCCAATATATATTTCATACCAATCATTTTCATACAAAGTGGAGACTATGTTGGTTAACCAATTAAATATTCGCAAGTATCCATTATATATGGAGGTTAAAAGATATTAATATAAAAAATAAACTAATGCCATATGGATATCCCTCAAGCCTCTGAAGTCCAAGGCATAGTCATGGTGGATGTTTTCAAAATCAAGAACCCTACTCAATCTCTCTAACCATTTCCAAAGGGCATGTCAAGATTAACTTCACATGGGGTCTCATCTCATCATAACGACCCTTCGAGATTCATAATATTGACTCAAGATCCCCATCATAAATGATAGTAGTAGGAACTCATTATAGTTTCACAATTTCATTCCATAATAATTTTATTGTATCCTCTACATTTTTCATGTCTTTTATAATTATAAAGTGATATTTCTTGTTCAACCAATCAATCAATATTTAGTGATTGTTCTTTTCTTGAGAGGTATGAGGAAACCCATTAATGAAATTCATGGATATCTCTTCTCATTTCCTTGTGTTGTAGGATGTTATTGGGGGGGAATAAAGATTTAGTTATATTATCTACATTAACTTTTTGAAAGGTATATAATTTCAACATAATTTTTTTTATTGTAAATTTCCTATTAGGCTATCAAAAATAATTTTTTCAATTAATAATAAATCTTGTTCCCTATTGGAAGTACTACTCATTAAGATAGATTGTAACCATTAATTGGTAGTTTATTTTTGATTGGTGTAGCACATTTTGGTTCTTCCAATGGGAAATGTTTTTGGGATATAGAGAACACTTACTGGTGTTCTCCCTACCATATATAATTCACATGATATATTGAAACTAATCTACCCATTATTTATCATAATAAATAATCTCAAGGAGATAAGGTATCAAATTAATATTAGAAAGAAATATATCATCCTTTCTATACTTTAACTCAAGTTGAGTTTACACAAATATCCTCATCACATATCATTCATAACTATAATAATTAATGGAATGGGATGGAAAAATGTCATAAATAGCAACTATGATAAAATTACCTTTCCCTAATATATGAATGAGGTCAAAATATAATGCCTAAAGGATTTCCAATAATAAAATTTTCATGGGATTCAAACCATTTTTAGATAAAGTATAACTAAAACTTTTATGGTATATATACACTATAAAATTATCACCAAATATATAGATAAATCCACATTTTAGAGCATTCATAATTTTTATTAGATCTATGTTTGGGTTGGATAATTAATTTAATATTGGAAAATATAGTGAGAACTATATGCCACAAAATGATCACCCTAAATACATACACAATAAAATTATGTTCTTAATACATTGTAATAAATGAAATTATAATGTTTAGACATGGATATAACCATAATAGTGGATAATTTCAACCAATATTTTAACTCAAAAAATATTCCTAACATTTTGGGATCCATAAAAACATCACCAATTTCTAGGAAAGGGAGGTCAAAGGAAATCAATTCTTATAAGGTACATTAAAAAATCACAAATAATAAACCAGTAGACTGTTAAATCTATAGAAAACAACTAAATTCCTTAATTCTTATTATCACGTAAGATTTATCACTATTTTAGAATCAAATGAAATACCTCATTCTGACACCACAAGTCTCATGGAATTAATATCATGGATTCAGAATAATTAATTTGATATTTTTCATAATTTTAATGATTTTGGAGTATTCCCAAAATATTCCTCATGTGACAGTCATGCTCCTATTTAGTTTTTTGATAAACCAAAATTTCATCCAAAAACACCATAAAATGGTTTCTTGTTGTATAAGAAATATCATATACATAAGATACACTAAAACTATGGGATAATTTTTTTATGAAAGAAATAACTTGATACTATAATTTTTCATATAAACTTATAAAATTAGTGTTGGTAATGTCAGCCTCCATTATATAATATTGGTGGTATTCTGACAAAAGGGTCATCTTTAAAAACAAACTTATCTCTTTCAATTGAATTGATACTTCATTTATCCCATGAAATGGGTATTTATTCATGATAATAGTATATTTAAGCCTCCCTTATTAGATACAAAAAAAATTATTTCAATCTAATTTATATGATGATAATACAGTTCTAGCCCACGGATATACACATGGATACATAAATCCATTGGATTATAAGTCATCCAACAAAATTTTTAATTAAATTATGTTAGGTGGTTCCATTTAATAAGAATCAAATGACATATAATATATTACAGGTACTAGATCATTATAAATTTTGACATATTCACATGATTAAACCCCGAAAAGTTTTTGGGAACATTTTAGAAAACTTGTGTTTCATAGGAGGAATCATTATTTCAAAACTCCTTTTATATCCCTTTACTAAAAATTTCATATTTTTTTTATTAACATATCATCCTTTTTAATATGGTTTCCCGCACTACTATATGATGTGTCATAGTTTCCTTGTAAAAAATGATAGATTCAATAGGAAAAGGTGAATTTTACCCTTCAATGATAATAATCAAAATTTTATTTAGAAATTGTAATTTAATACATCATAATTATATTTTCCAAAAGTTATTTTCTAAAAATAAAGAAATAACATTGTGTTTCATCATTGGATATAGAGATAATAAATAAAGGTTATTTGAATTCATGTTCTTACCACATCCCAATATGTGTATATATGTCAAAAATATATTCTATTGGCTAGGATGGATGGTTTTGTATATAAATGATATTTGTATATATAAATGAATGAGAGGATCATTTATTAAATAAATATTTTCCAAATATTATTTAGTAAAAATGGTAACTTAAATAGTTTTATGTCCTTTTTTAGATTATGTGGGAGATTTATCTATATCATATAACTATCAGACTCTATATGAGCTTAAATACTATTAATGGTTTGTGGAATGTTTTTTAACTAGTTCAATATATTAGTTGAACAAACTCTTACTCCATATTCCTATGTTCAATTCTGTGTCACATTTGAGTTATTGGTATAGAATTTGGTTACCCATTGGAATGATGATCTTTTACTACTCTTATATGGGATAATCAACCTATAAAACCATTGAAAATGATCCCTAGATCTATAACCATGAATCATGTTGGGGGATTACTTGAATTGGGATTTTATATTTGAATCTTTTCCATGATAGTTGTTAATATGCAGTCCATTTCCAAAGGCCACAAATGACATGGAATGAGATAAGTCCTTAAATCCCCTACCAAATCCCCTCTTGAACTTACCTTACATCCAATTCATTTTTATCTAACTAATTATATCAACTCTTTGCATATGAGGTTTTTTAATCATCCAAGTCATTCTATAATTATATATTTCTAGTACTATGGCATATTCCCTCACTTCCTCATAAAAGGGATGCATATATAGAATAGATTGTGATCAAATTATTTGTCAGAGTCCCATTTAAAAAAGGTGATCAGTCATTCAATAATTAAAAAAATATATCAACTTAAAAGTGAATGATCTTAAAAAACCAATTAACATACTCCATAAACATCTAATTTTACTATTTAAAGAATACTAAATTTCAACATTTTAATTGTAATAAAGTATTAGTATTAGACTACTAAGTAAATATGGCCTTAAATCACTTTAATTTATGGTTCTATGGTAGCATATCTAGAATAATAGAATCCCTCAATTTTTAGTTGTGTTCTTTAATCATAAACATGGAACATTTAACATAAATAAATTTATTATCAATGATGAATTTAAATATATAATAAATATTCAACAACCATTATATTCATCCTATTTATTGTTTCCTCCTTCAAGATATAGAGGATTATGGTGATGAAATTATTTAGATAAATAATTATATTGAAATATCCCAAAACCAATTTATTTTACCTATAATTAGCTGAGGCCCTTCACTTGGTCCATCTCTCATATGGTTTACAAGACTTCCTCTATTATTTTATGATTTAATAGTGGATCATCTCACTGAAAATTATCTATATCTCTATGTTTAAGAATCGCATGGTGTCCTTTCAAGGAAAATAACTACATAATATCTATCAATATGGATAATGATAATAAAAAAGTATATAACATTAAATTAAAATAATAAAAATACATTTAATAACTATTTCATTCATGAAAAAAATATAATATAGAGAAAATGAAAAATCACAAAAGTTCCCTCTATGTATGGTAAAACCACATGGTATACAAAATCATACACTAACCAGTAGGCTTTAACAAACAGTCAGGAAATGTCTACATGGATTGACTCACCATGTGCCAAAATTTTAGGGAACATATGAATTCTTACCAATTTAGGATGGTATGGTTACCACATGGTCTATAGTACATGAACTTTAACTATGTTCCCTAATTGTTCCCTCTTATCCTCTATTCTAGTAAAAAATTAACAAAATTCAACAGTAAATTAAAGTAAATAATTTTTTTTCCTAACAACCCAATCAAACATCATTCCCATTACTATGTGTTTTGGTAATACACCCTCCCATAACCAACCTATCAAGGGATGATTATACTATTATTTTAAACCATAGAATCCAATAATTACATAAATAAAAATGGGATATGACACCATTTTTTGATGAATAATCCCATTCTAAATCTGAACCATTAACGAATTTTTCTCTTAAAAGGCCTAAAATATATTCCTGATCCTTACTAAATAGTAACTATTAAATTTTTATTAATGATACACTAAAGGGAATGGTTTTAAAAAAAACATGGTTACAATAGTTCCATCCTTAGAAACTAGATTGAACCTAAAATAGCATAGTGGTTCATGAATAAAAATTAAACATATGGAGAATCAATGAAATAAAGTAAATAATATATACAAAAAATATCATTAAAAAACAAAATAAAAAATCTGATATCATGATCAACTATAAAATTAATAATTAATCAATATTCTAAGAATCCATATACAAAATGGACTAAAAACCAAAAGGGCTATCAGATAAGAGACTAATAAGTTGATACCAAAAAGTGTCTCAACCAAAAAATAAAAAAAAATTATATCAAAACTATTCTTAAACATCAACAAAAATATGAGTTCTAACTCCCATAATGTAGCCTCTGCTAAATATAAACCAATTAATCATTAATATCCATCACCTCTAATTTTTTCCTTTACATTTATCGTATTAGTAAAAATGTGTTCTACCTATATCACAATGCAATTCATAGGGTGTGATCGAGATTAAACCAGTAAGATCCTAGTAACTAATCCTTATACAACTAATAATAAATAAACCATACATTGATAGTTTTAACTAAAATATTTTTAGGTATTCATTATGTATTAATGTAAAAAGAGAGACATTAAAAATCATAAGTAACAAAAATCAGTCATTCACAATCATTGGATAAATCTGTAGATAAATATTAGAGTGACCTAGTAACACTCTAAGTACATAATCAAAATCACATGATATCAACTAGGAATAGTCATATCATTTCATATTGTGGGAATTCATTAGGAAGGCTAACAATAGAGAGAGATGTATCGTCTATCCATGATGTATCATGCATAGGATTATTCCTTTAACATGTAGGAATTTCAATAGATAAATATAATATGAATGGAACATTCCCTATGTATATAATTCTAAAATTACATTTCCACTTTTATTTTTCTGTGGATTCCAATAATTATCCATTACATTTTAAAAAATCACCAAGATTCATATAAAAGTTTTAAAATTTATTTTATTTCAAGGGACTCTAATTCTTGTGGGAAATAATACCTTCCAAAACCAAACACCCATTAAATAAAAATTGTTTAATTATTTTATCATTTAGATAAATAATTATATTTCATTTATGATTATTACATGAAATAGTTTTACATAATTATAGGGGAAACAACTATGGAAATTAATCCAGTACTTTGTGGGAGGATTATGAAATCATTGGAAACAGATAATTTGTAAGAAATTATTACACTAAACTATAGAGATTCTATAAATTATTATAATTATAAATACTATAAGATATAATATATTTTTACTCATGTATCAATTTATATTAAAAAAATTAGAAAAAAAATTAGCAAACCCAATGTACATCTATGGGAAGAATAAAAGAGTCAATTAAAAATTTTATGCTGAATATGTTCACTATTTTTATTTTTCTCTAAAATTTTAATTAATGGATCCTAAAAAATTATAATAAAACCTTAGTAAGAAAAATAATTATCATTAATTCTAATAAGTCAAACCCTAGTATTACATTTACATGTGGATAGAATAATCCCAATGAAATTATTAGAAGAAGTATAATGAAATGGGGAGAAGAACCTACAAGGAGATTATGGATGAATAGAGATAAAAATTAAACCTATAATTAAGTCTAATATATTTATATAATAAGTAGTCATGATATTAATATCTTGTAAGGATTTAATGGGGAAAGTGATAAATGGAAAATGGGTTAAATAAATTTGGGTATAAAGGTAGTTTTAAATATTTAATTTTCTAGGAATCCTTCATTTTTAGGACTTATAGTTTGATAAATTTTTATTGAACATTGTTATAGGCACATTAACTCATTTGTAATAACCACATGGTTTCCCTATAATTATATGAATAGGTTTCATGGTTTCTACAATCTATAATAAATCTATATACCTCAAAACCTACGTGAGGTGAATTCATCTGATTTTACATAATCGTGATCTAATAATTCTCCTCGTACTTATTGTGATGTTTGGATACATTGTTTCTTCAATATAATTCCTAATTATGTTGAATTCTGTAATAGATATTAGATTAAATATGGACCTCACACATCTATTGGGGTAAAAATATATATTATAATGCCACATTATTACTACCGACTATGCACCAACCATGTGTCATCAATGGAGACCCAACTAAAACACATTTTACCAATATTTTAATAGTAATTCAATATATAATTGTAAAATTAATCAACAAAAAATAAATAAATATTATTATTCTTGATAATTAATCTGTATGTATGAAAATAAAATCTTTCCAGACATTAAATATTCTCCATGAGATATCTTCAGAAGTTATAATTTTATAGCTCAATTGATGTAATGACTGGTTTTGGGTATAATGAATACAATGTAAATAGACTCATGTACTCCCATGGTGATGTATGGTGATAGGTTATATATTCGTCACATTCTTTATCGAATTTAGAGTCCCCCATCCTCTTATTTTATGGTGTTTCCCTCCATATTTTGGAATTGGATCAGTGGTCTCTTGTGTATGATATGGTTTAGTCCCCTGTGTTATATATATAATTGGGAACAAAATTATAGTGTATGCATGTATCTTCTATCTATAGTGTTATATAGTCACTTATTTGGTGTGATCTATTTAAAAAAATGTGTGGTAACAAATTAGGGTTCAATACTACCTGGATATGTATCAATTGTTTGGAATGGAACGATTCCCACACTACTATTTTTGTGATGTTATGTGTGTTATTGTATGGATGGGTAGTTATGGAAATCATGGTTTTATACTCCCTCAGTTATGCTACATACCTTAGTATAGTGTTGGTCCCCTGTTTTGGTTTAGGGTTGCATCATGGAAGATCAACTGTATGAGTAAAATCTCTTATTTCAGCTATGATATAACTTAGGAATTTCATTAGTAATCTTTAGTATTAAAAATATTGTGGATATATTTCCTTCAACCTTTTTTTGTGTATGTATACATTAAATAAACCACATTATTCTTGTGATATAGAACACTTTTTAGAGAGAAACTATAAAAACTACATGATTTTTATATTTAGGTAACCTTAATAATGAGGCCATATTTCACATCATTTGGTTCTATATTTCTCATATAGTTTTTTAGATCTATCTTAATATACCATCCTTACTTAATATTTTTTAGTAATCCTACTAAGTATCTTTATAATAACCCATAAATATGATTTTTTCTATAAAATTATTTTTATATGGATACATTTCATAACCTTGAGGTGATCTTTATGAGAGTGGAGATTTTAGATCTAGTATTGATTAATCATGGTGATGTCGGGTGATCCATTGTGGAGACGATTATTATAGGTGGTTGAACCCAAATATTATACAAGATGGGATTGTATTCCCTTAATAGGTGTTTATCATAATTGGGGATAATATAATATTCATTAATGTTCCCCTTTATGGTTTATAATGTGTTATTTATATTATAATTAGATGTTTCATATATTCATTAGAACACTCATCTTGTGGTTTCACAAGTGCAGTCTTAGTGTTTCAAGTTGTGTCACTACCCCAAAAATTTTCCTTATTATTCATTCATTCTATTCCACTAAACACATCTTAACACAAATGAATCTATTCTGGTGGTCATCTATACCATGCATCTTATCATCCACACATTTTTTCCAAATAGATACAACCAATAAATTGTTCCCTTCAAAACTTATAACTAAAAAGAATCTTGGAGATCCTTTTCCATAGATTGCATATCGATAAGTCATATTGGTTTCACTAATAGCACAATGAAATAGTGTCACTCTTATATAGTAATAAAATATTCATATTCAATTATTACCTTTTTTAAATGCATGATAATGAAAAATACAATATATTTTTTTTCATTAGAGGGAGAGGAAAGATGGGGATGAAATGAAATAATGGTTACTAAAATTCTAGTAACCTAATTTTCTTGTAGAAATAAATAAATAAATAAATTTAAATATCATTAAATTGATAACAATAATTATAAAAGAATAATAAATAAATAAATTACATTGAGACAATAATCTAAGATAATAAACACAATCAAATATTTAAAATAAATTATATGAAAAATATATTCAATAATTATAATAATTATATTTTCACAATATATAGAATAGTTTTTTAAAGAAAATTTTATTAAATCACATCATTATTATGGAATTTAAAAATAATTAATTATCCTATATCATTGTTAAATTTTCAATTGAATCATGTTTTTTGTTCTGTAATCATCATCGATTCCATGTTGATGAATCGAACCCAAAAAATTTACTCCCAGGAATTAAACTCAATATTTAATGAATATTACTCTCAAAAAGTTATTAGTGAGAATTTTATAGAGATGTATTATTATTTTAGTTTTTTTACTAGGAAAATATTTTACAATGTACCAAAATAGGACTAAACCATGCCTGAATAACCAATTAAAATTTCATCTCTCCTTAAAACAAAAATTATATTGAACACTACTGTGGTGTAAAATGATATATTAGGAACATTATTTATGAGATATTAATTATATAACTCATTATCACACATAAAGGATAAAAAAATATTTATCAAATATATAGTTATTTCTTAGGAATGTGCTACCACATAAAAACACACCACAAATGTGATAACTTGATAATAAAATTTCAAAATTTTCTTAAATTGATAAATAAAAACCATATATGTATACCATATATACATTTAATTATTTTTTTCCAAAATAATAGATCCCCCAAAAAGATGTGGGTACTAAGAAAAAATTATATTCTCACACTCTCTTGAGCTCTTTTGATGTTACCCATACCAGAAAAGGACATGTAGCAATATAATCACTCCCACCTAATTAGTTTCATCTACTACTCAGTGATCACTGATAGGTATATTAAAAAGGTGGTTCCACCCATTATTTCCAACTCTCATCAATCAACAATGTATGATATATCATGTTTATTCGACCCTAGTTGTATCATATGGAATACATTGTACCAAAATTTCAACTGTAGAGGTAATTCCATGTGATAAGAATCCTCATATTCCTTATATAAGATTATAATTTTTCCAATAAATATAAGGTATTGTGTGATTAAATGAATAAATTTACTCAAATCTTGTCCAAGAGTGACCTTCAAGAATATATGATCTCTATCATCAAACCCCAACGGTCACTCCTTCTGTCAGTATAATGATTCTAATGGATGTGACCTCTACTAATATGATCAAAGATAAACTTCTCCATATTTTTCTACAAATTTACCAATTCATCAAAAATTAATGATCATTATAAAATATTTATCCAATAAATGGTAGACCAACATGTTCACATAGATATGGAACTGAATGGTTCCACATATATATGGAAGGGATATTTTTTAAATTTTAAAATCCTAGAATGGATAGTGACTAACATAAATCCTATAAATATAAAGAACATGAGTCCAAAAAATATCCAATAGAACCTTAATTTTCATATTATTATATCTATATATCCAAGGTTCATTATTGTATTCAACCATAATTAGAACCAAAAATCATTCTAAATTATCCTCCAAAACAAAAATCTGTATTAAGTTTTAATATTAGAAGAAATTATTTACCAAACCCCACT
The DNA here is from genome assembly GCA_963277665.1 of Viscum album. NCBI lineage: Eukaryota > Viridiplantae > Streptophyta > Magnoliopsida > Santalales > Viscaceae > Viscum > Viscum album. Next base: position 743,687,055 of record OY728129.1, on the reverse strand, counting down.
AAATAACTCAATGTACATAATGTACAAAAATCACAAACTATCCATTGAACTGTACTCTTAGATAAAGAGAAAGTGAGATTATTTTTGAAATCATAGAATGATCACTCATACAATGTTATATACTTTTGTGTAAAAAGTATGCATTGTCTTAAATTCCATTGATATAACTCCCCTCATCAACTTTGAAACCTCGTGGTGATAACTCAACCCAATGAGAACATGGTTCTTAGTAATCACGTAATTATAGGTGAGGAACCACAACCCAAATAATAAATAGTATTCTTTATTCATGTCCACCAAAAAAATTATCTTGTATAATATTTTAATTATAAAGGGATATATTCTAATAGGAATGTGTTTAACCCTATCAACACCTCCTTACGTGAAACAAGGGGATCCACTATATTCACCATGAAGAAAATGGTATAATACTTACCTTTATAGAATCTTATAGGAGAATTTCTCATGAATATTTGACCAAGAAATATCTCTACATTTATGACTTCAATCTAGGCCTCCCCCGGTTTATGAAGAAAAATCAAGCTACCATGGATAAGAGAATATATGTGACACCTATATCATTTATAAAATACAATTTAATGGTGACTAAATACTCATATAAAACCTCCACTAACTAGGATTTGGGCTTTATTCTAATCAAATCATATACCATGATTCCATTCCATGGAGTATAGAGTATATAAATGTTGTTATCATGAAATAAATATAGTCATTTACATTTCCCCAATTTTTTCACTCTTTATGAGAAAATATACCACAAGCTCATATGATCTATATAGACCATAAATATTTAATAAGAAGATAGCATCAATATATCATCTTGTTAAATAATACCATTATATAATATATTATGAGTGTAGTGTGTCTTTCATTGGAATATCTATGAATCATAGATCCATAAGTGATCTTAATATGATTCTTCATCAGCACACAACCAATCAATGATTGAGAAACATCACAAAAAACCATTATACATTAATCTATCATCTAATAAATATAATATAATTTCTTTGTCAAAATTTTATTTAACTCCTCAAATATTCTATTCCAATGGCTACACTAGATAAAAAGTTATCCCTATTATGTAATAAAATTTATATGAGAGAATACCCTAGATAGTTTAAAAAAATTATGGTAATGAGTAAATATCTTATAAATTTTATGCACATTGAACATTTTTTTGTGTGGATTCAAAAATATCATGAGCACAATCTTTATAGACTAAATTGTAACTCTATAAAATGTAATGATATTCCTAGGAGAATAAACCTACTAAATATAGAAGAATTATTTTGAAAAATTTTCATAGTGGGGGTGTTTATAAAATTGGTCTAGAATAATATTCAAATTTGTAGAATGATTATCCTCAATCCATGAATAGATGACTATATTATCTATCATTGAAACCATGAACCAATCCATGAATGGTTGGAGGTTCATTTTAATGTATCCCATGAACATAGAAAATGAATTCATGACTCTAAAAGTTATCACTGAGGTCTCATACTAACTATAGTGACACTGAACTGTTGTCTTGAGTATGTACTCCTCATAGACCTAATACTAATGATATCATGACCAAAATATAGTGTTTGAGGACCACTACACATATTCAATAAATTCAAAGAGATCGTTGACCCATATAAAAGGATTTCCTTTAATAACCAGTGCATATTTCAAGTAGTGATATATAATGAAAATCCTTGATATCCTATCAAAAAAATTGTGAATATAACCAAATATACCCATGGGACATAATTGGTTAGATGAAAACTTTCTTAATAAGGTCCTTCAACAACACCTTCTATCCACTAACTTCAATCCGGTAAATCTGATAAGAAAAAATTGATATTTTAGTGGCCATATGGAGTATTTAAATGTTTAAATCAACCTCTCAATAAAATTGAATACCTATTACATTGTCTATAAAAACATAAGTACGTTTTTCCACTCTCATGTGAAATGTTTCTGGGAATAATCCACACTGAACAAATCAATGATCACCAATTGATAGTTATTTTATAATAACTTCTTGAGGTTTAAACCTTTATATTAATCATATGCATCACACTCATTAGTGTTGGATAATATTAACCCATTTAATCAGTTTCATATCACTCTATAATGATATAAATCTACCTGAATGTAGACTACTAGTCTATATAAAGTATAAATCAATAGTGTGTCATCTCTAACACAATGTGATCCTAAATAACCTCTCTATACCTAAAAATATATACCATTAAATGAAGATATGGAATATATGGTGATGTTCACAAGTAAAAGTCTCTATAAACTATTTTTTAGCAATGGTATCTATTTAAATTACTAGGTTTTCTTTTTGTGATACAATATAAAAATAATGCCTTAGTATAATGTTGATAAGTAAAGTATAAATCTAGAAAAGTAATTAAGAACAAATCAAACCATATCATGTGATGCATGATTAATTACATTAATTCATGAATATAACATCAAACACAACCTCATACACCATATTCCAAACATGTAAATCCTGTATAATATTAAGTTTCTTGTGGATCAAGTCATTGTTGAATAACTTTTTCATGGGTCACTTTAAAGGTTATATTTTTTTGAGTAAATATGTGAAAAAAAGTGGTTAAACATGGTCTTTATCTCTTAAAGAAAGAAATTTAACAATATATCTATTTTTTATGAAAATATAATTAAAAACAATAAAAAATTTGGGGAGGGTTGGTAAGAATCATTTTTAGAATATATATATATATATATATATATATATATATATAATCATGGTATTTTATAATGTTTTTAAAAAATAAAACTAGAGTAAAACAATAATCAATTATTTATCATTATCATTTAATAAAATATTTTATTTAATTAAGACCCCTTAATTGGTTAACTGATGAACCCGACCAATGTAAACATGGACATAAAAATACTAATAATTAAACCCATAGGCTAACTCAATGATGAGTAATCCAAGTACATTGTATTGATTGTCATTAAATAGTGAATTTATGGTACACATTCAATAATGGAGTTAAATACTCAATGGAAATAATAATATGTTATGTATTGTTATTGTATTAAAAAATTAAAAATTGATAGTAACTTTTTTTGTTTTACTAATTAATATTTCACTCCCATAATTCAAACATTACTTGACCTCATATGCTTTGTGATAATTTTTTGATTAAATTATCATTTAAAATATTAAGAATTATAAATATATAATGAATAATATGAATCCATTCCCTTGTATTCATAGTAATCAATTCAATATGGTGAACATAATACTTATTTCTATGACACTATGATTCCTTGGGATGATGTGTCATCACTAAAAAAATTCATTAGTAATAGTTTAGAAAGGGTAAAACCTAATAAAACTAATACATTTAGCTTATATATTGAAATAATTTATTGATACAAGAATAAAAAATTTAATAAAATGTGATTAATAGAATAAAAATATATAATTTATTTCAATAAGAAGAAGACATCAATGAAGAAGAGGAAATAAAGATCATTATGGAGGAGATCCTAGCACTAGAGCTTCCCTATACAAATAGTAAATATAAGTTGCAAGTAAACACATCCCATCTTCTCAAAATACTTTAATCTATATTTATCCAACTCTAAATAATAAAAATACCCATTTATATTGTAGATAGGAGGTAATGGATAAAAGTGGTTATAAGAGTTAAATGGGAAAATAGACCAAATATTTTTGGCCAAAATTCTCTAAATTACTGACCCCCAAAATAAATGAACTACCTCTACCTATACAAGGATTATTTTTTAATTATTTTATTCTCTATATAATGAAAAATTGTGAGCACCATGAAATCATGAATAAATAATATGTTTCCCAAATGTTTTAGTGACTTCCATGTCGACAATCTCATCTCATCATTAACATCATGATCCATTTTCTTCTGTTAAATGTATGATCCATCCATAATTTTATAAATGGTAATTTAATCTCAAATAATAAAAATTTAATTGATTATATTTTATGTTAAATATATAATGTAATATATATTTTTTAAAATAATCAACTGAATATAAAATTTCTAAAACAAGAATTTTCATTAGATTTTCAAAAACATTATCTAATCCCTTTTTCCAAAAAATAAAAAAATTATCCCAATATGAGGAAAATATAATTTTTATCATTAATAAAATATTTTACAATAATTTTTTTCATCCACTCCCCATACTTACCCTTCTTCACTCATGGGGAATGATTCATTTCATGTGTTTTTAAAAATTTAGAACTATATTTATGTTAATATGTCTTAATAAATCACAGAAATATGGTCAAATAAATTATAACATAAATAATCTTGTATCAATAAATATTATAGTTATTGAATCATAAATAGTATGAAAATAAAATATATTTAGATTAATGAATCCATTAATAGTAAAAACAATTGAGCCCATTAAACCACAATTTCCAACATGTGTGTGCATATGTGTTTGCATACCATTTACATATTTTCATTCAATCCAATATTCAATATATTAACATAAATTGAAATATTTATTCTAATTATTTTTTCCATATAAACTATTTTATATATTTTCCAATAAATTTTGAAAATTCACTCAATTAATCATTCTGGAATGTGTAACCTTAATCCCTTCTCCTATCTATCTGTACATATTATACAATTTATCACTATCAAATTTATTATTATTGTTTTATTATTATTATTATTATTATTATTATTATTATTATTATTATTTTACTTCATTTTAGGACATAAAAATATAATACATTAGGAATAAATGTATAGATCAATTTAGTATAGAAATTAAAATTATTGGAAGAGAATCAGAGATATGGAAGGACAATTATTGTTAGTTGAAAAAACTTAATCCACTTGATTATACAATCAAGTAAATAGAAAAAATAATAGGAAAGTTATATGTATGATGATATGTGGAAAATATGATTATATAATTCACTATAAACAAATAAATGAAATAATAGTGTCCAAATCTAAATGGTTTAATAACAATAAAACTAAAAAGTATCATTTAAAAATCATATATTTTGAACATAAAACATCAACGAAGAAATCATAATCATAGTTTCAATATTATTAATGAGTTAAAAAAATTAAAATATTAATTTATATAAGTTCCATATAAAAATGAACATATGACATGATTTTGTTTTTTAGACGTTCCACGCATCATGAAAATAAAAATACTAAAAAGATTCCAAAAATGTTTTCCAATCCACCATATATAAAATGTTTCATTGTATTTAGTGAGGATATATGAAATAAAATGTATAATTTTAAATATTATAAGTAAAATAAAAGTTATAGGGTTAGGAATATTATGATCCTCACAAGTGATGAAGGGGTCATACTGTTTGATTACATTAACTACATTTGTTGGAAGTCCCTCAAAGTATTTCTTTAACCACTATTTAGTGAAAAAATATATTATTACCATGTGCACTTGTGTGATATAAAATAAAAAATAAGGGAAAACATCATTAACAATTTATGTAACTAAAAATCAAGAACACATCTTACCATGAATAAATTTTTTAGTGAACCTTATAGAATAAATTTTATAATATTGGTAAACTTCGTAATCTGGATTACCTTTTCATGTGTTTCTTTTTCTTGGATTCCATATAAGATTGAGTTGACATATTATTTTTATGAAATATCCTTAATATCTTAGTTTTCAACTTTTATTTATCTATTTTATTGGAAAAATCAATGTTTCGTTTCTATATTTCCCAAAATAGCATATGATCATCCTCTACTGGTAGACGAAAAGCCTTTGTAAATAAATTCTAATATGAGGATAGAGAGATCACCGAATTATATTTGATTCTATAATCCCAAAAAAAAAATTCTATTTACATTATAAAATCCTTTATTTTGTAAAACATAAACTACTATAATATATTAATCATCTCTTGATTCTAAATTTTGTCCTATACATTTTCTTGGGGTGGTAAGGAGTCATTATTTTCCATGTCACACTATACATAAAAATAAGGGAAGATAAATTCATGTAACAAAAGTTTGACTATTTATCATTGATGATTTAATTTTTTATTTCAAACTTGTAAAAATTTTGAGACCTAATTAAACCCATTATAATATGAGAATCACCATTCTTGGTGTCCATGGCCTCCTCCCATTTTTTAACATAATATAAAATAACTATAGTATAAAAAAATTGAATATTATAAGAAAAAAACATAAAATAAATTTCTTATTTATTAAAGATATAACAATATAATATGGGTTACTAGGTAATCCCATGTATACTGGAATTATTTCTATCGTGTTTGTAATGTAATAATAACTTGAAAATCACATAAGCATCATAGAACTGACTAGACCAATATATTCAAGAGTTGAAGACATTCCTTTCTATATTTTGAGGTCCATAGTGTCCACCAAAAGAATGTGTATAATTTAAATGAATAAATGGATCAAAATCAGGATCAAGAACACACCTCCTAATAACACATTCACTACACATGTACGAGACATAGGGAAAATCCATTACATAATAAATATAGTCACTCTATAATTTTTCACCCTGGGATTTCTTTAGATTTTCATCTATATCTGTGGAAAACAATTATTTAAATAAATATGTATACCATATATGTATATCTAATATATGGAATATAGATGATCATGATGAGATGTGTTTTGAATTTTTACCTTTTATAGATATGATGTGCTGACATGTGACTAATTATACTCATGTTCTCAACCACCATGTTCATTGAATTTTTCCCATTTATATCAACATCAAACTCTTGATGATTTTCAATAAAATAAATAATTGTTATCCTTAAATATATATTATTCAATCTATAACTTTGTTTTGTCTGGTTAGAAGAAAAAAATCTTATTTCTTAATAAATAAGAATATAATATATCCAAGGAAAACAAGAAATCTATAAACTCCATTTCAATTTCTATATAGTTTTTTGTGCTAAATTAATTTTTCTCAAAGTATATGAAATAATATGTGAAGATCCTCCCACACTCTATCAAATTAATATTACATATTCTATGTTGGATGTATAATAAACAATCTTAAATAAAAGATCTAATCGTAGGGTTCATTTAATTAGTGGAGTGGTGCAAAGATTCTTTATCTTATAAAATTATACACTATAGGAATCATGAAAAATATGTATAGTGTCTTTTTTAATCAATTAGGAAAAATGTATAATGATCATTGTAAATTATGTATTTAAGACTCGATAAAATAAAAACATCAATGGAATGATTTAATATCACAAAATATTTTAATATGCTATATAATAAATAATTTCACTCATATATAAATCAGGGATTGTATCATTTTTTGAATCTACATGACCACAAAAATTACTTTATTTACTCTTAAATGATTTTATTCACAATTTTAAACCATATTTTTCTCATTACATCAACACAAATCATTTGCATACTAAAAGTGATACAGATCAAATAATTATCCATATATGGAAAATTTATTCATAAGAAACTCATTTAAAGTAACATGTAAATAAAAAATAAATTTCTTCATATATATTCATATTGTACATGGGGTGTTACAATGTGTAAATGGGTTCCTTAAATATAAAAATTTACTAAAAAATCATGAAATTGTAATATTTTACTAGTCCTCTACTATAATAGGAACCTAAATACAACCTCACAAATCCATAAAATAAATAATAATGCATCCTAATCACAAATCTCTTAATAATCAGTTCAATGAAAGTATAAGGGAAATAGTATCTTACTATTGTATTGATTCAATTTCCCAAAATATATAAACACTCTCCAACTATATTTCAATCTAATTAGATATAACTCATTTTTTAAAATAAAAATATGTTTCCCCGGTAAGAAATGGATTGGAAAATCCCATTCGGATTCAGGGATGGGATAAATGATACATGATTCAAGTAAATTTTCAACTCTTTCTTCTTAACTTCTAATAATGTGTGGTTAATTTTCATTTGTTCTAGATAAACTAGTTTCTCCATATATCTGAAAAAATCTATGAATGAAAATAGATGGGATGGTTGCTTTTATGTCTACTAATTTCCAACTACTTACATAAATAATATCTATTAACTAATTTAAAAGTTTTTTCTTATTTTGGGAGGAATTTATTAATAATATTTATAGGAATTTTTTCATTATTCAATATGTATGAATATTTAAAATTTAGGATAAATTTATTCAGTTATAGTTGGATCGGTGTTGTATTGCTGGAAATTTAATGGGAATCGAGATACATATCAAAAAAATTGGATCCCAATATACATATTCAAATTCTACTAATAATCAATTAAATACTTACATAAAATCAATATCCTTATTATAATCAATAATTATATGAATTAAATAAAAATAAGGACACATAAATAAATCAAAAAAAATAGTTTTTTGGCCAGAATATAAATGTTTGGAATTATTTTGAGACATCAAACAAACATCAACACTCAGAATTCCTCTAATAATGGAATGGTCACCATTTTAATACAATACAAATTTAATAATTTTATAGTCATTAAAACATGGGTTAGAATGGAAGATGGAGGAAGTATAATGGTATTTTGAGCAGTATATCATGGAGTCCATAAAATTTAATCTTGCAATCTCATGTCCAATCTTCATACAAAAATTTCTCCCATAACCATTTTTTCTTGTTTTCATAATTTTGAGGAAGTTCCATCCATGGATGAATGTGGAGTGAGAACATACAGAATCATCCCCCATATTCATCAATTAAAAAAGTAGTGGGAATATAATATCTCTCACTAGAATAAGTGTATCTATTAGGACTGAAACAAGGAATGTTATGGACCTATTTTTCTAATAAAACTAAAACCATTATTAGAATAAGCTCAAAACACTATAGGGAAGATAAAAATAATCATTAATGAAATTAATAGAGGCTCCAAATTCACATAAAGTATTATAGAAATTGAAAAAACATATTTTGAAATGTATAATGATTGTTCTAAGGTCTTTTTACTTTATAGAACTACTATAGTGGGAGTGATAATTGAAAAAAAAAATCCTCCCATAGTTTATTATTTGATTTCCCTTTAGTCATATTCTATTCATGAAATTTATAATAAAAATTTATCATACCTTGTAATTTGAATGATTTCTACAAGTAGATGGTTACTGATCTCTATGCACCTAAATGTGTAAAAAACATCATTTTATAATAAATCTTTAGTCATATTCTTGGTTTGAACAAAACTATATGAAAATTGAATGGTTTTAGGTTCAAAATCATCAATATTATAATTACATTTTCCTTTGATCTTTGGATAGAAATTTGTTGGTCTTATTGGTCTTTTCATTGGTCTTGATATAGATGTGTAATACAATTTGGTCCCACTTCTTAGTATGAAGGAATTAACATTACCATTGTTATTCGATATTGATTGGGAAGGTTGTTTTCTTGATTTAATGTATAGTATCTCTAATATGGTAATAGAAATTAATTTTACTTTCTTATAGTGATCCCTTAGCACTTTACCAAGACTCTTCATCTCAATCAGTTGATTAAGATCAAATTTCATTAAATTATCATCAATATTAGAATCTAATTTTGGTATGGAAAACACTTTCTATTTTAGGAATGATTTTTTTTTAGTTTCATGTATTTATTTCGGTTATTGGTAACATTATTGGTAATGAGTAGTCTGTTAAATATTTTATTGAAAATGGTGACTTTTTTGTTTCATATAATATACCTAATACCTATTTTATTTTTTCTTCCCTGATTTCATGTCATATTGAAGTAATAAAACTTATTTTGTGGTTTTGTTATTATTATTATTGATATTTTCTCCCTATGAAGACACTATAATACTCTTTTGTCTCTTTGAGTTAATAAAAACAAATATTAGGGCGTTTTGGTTAAGTAAAAAGTACACACGAATCATATGAGAGGGTTGTGAATTCTTTTGATCCAAAGTAGTATTTATCACCATAGTATTAAATTCATCAAACATATTGTTAATAAAATAATGATTAATAGATTTAGGACTTACCTGGTTTATTACCCTAAAAAATAAATTACCTTGGTTTCTTATTTGTTAATAGAATTCTTTCATCTTGTCAATCAATTCAAATGTAGATACTTCTGAAACATGAAAACCTCATATTGATAATTCTGAGAGTTATTATCATTGTATAACCATGCAATGAGGATATAAAGAAAACTGAATGTGGTTTAGGGTGGTGATACTTATTCTAAAACATTGATAATAAATATGATATCCTTTTTAGGTGTCTGGAATCATCTATAAAAATTACATTATTTAAAAAATCTTAAATAGATTCCTAACCATGTGTTTTTCTGATAATATATGATATTTTTTTGAAAAAATTATTTTATTGACTTTTAAAATTCTCTAAAACCAAATTTCATAATCTGAATAATATAAGTTTGATAAGTAATCATGAATAGGTTTAAATAAAATAAAATATGTATTCAACTCTTAAAATTCATTTGATTCTTCGTAGGTTCAATTGAATTTTTTCAAATAATTTATTTAATAAAAATATATATTATTACACGAAAATTAACAAACCCCATTTATTACATAAATTTTACATCATAATGGTCTTATATTGTTTATGGTATATGTATATATTTTTATAATATCACATTAAAATATGGTAATCTCTCCAAATTTAAAAAATTTCATGATTTTTTAACTATTATATATACACTTCAAATTTGAAATTGAGTTTGTGAAATTCCACTTATAAGTATTAGTGTTTTAATTTTAATTGTAATAGTTAGTACAATATTATTTCTTTCATTTAAATTATTCAAACTGATAGAAATATTATTCTAATAACCAACAATAACTTTTTTATAACTACCTTTTCTATTTAAAAAAATTATGTAATAATTAGAAACCCATATTTCATTATATAAATACTATACATTACAAAATAAATATCCTCTAAGTTCCTGTTGTTAAAAAATAGTTGTTTGTATCATATTTTTTTCCTTAAACCATTATTATTAAAAGTCTTAGGCTTAATAAAGAATCCAATATATAATAATTATATCATTTATTTATTCCATTAATTTGAATTTGTAGACTAATATTATTCTTAATTAAATTTTAAAATATTTATCTCATATTTTCACCCTTACATGTAATTCTAAAATATTTTATATATTTTCAAGTTTATATACTTATTTTTAGAGTTTAATTACTTTGAATCCTAAAATAAATCTATTTAATCATGAAAAATATAATAGGGTTAATTGATTTATAAATTAATTCTTCATACACTATAAAAAATTTAAAATTATCCTTATTCGCTATAGGTAATACCAAAAAAACTTTGGGGACACTCCCTAGAAAAAATAATGATTTGAGTTAAGAGAGATTGTAATGTACCCTCTACAACCCAATTCACATCTCTAACGTTATATGAAGTGGTAGTTTTTATCATCTCCATGTATGTTCTATATGGAATACCTATAAATATCAATCTCTAGTGAATATATAATTCTAAAATACAATAGAAAAAAATACCCTTGGATATGGGTCATGGCTATGTTATTCTTGATGTGATTAAGTAAATATATACAAAAAAATCATATAAAATTAGTATCTTTAGAATAAGTAAATATCATGGATGATTATATCAATTAATCACCACTAAACATATTAAGAACTCCCTTATAGACAATAACTCATTTTCTATATAAATGTTAAATGTAAATATACCCATGAATAAATGTAGCTTCAAGACCAAACATGAATACTAAAACCTGGAATTAAACCAAATTAGAATGATCTGAAACATTACATTCATCTCCCAAATCCAAAATTATAAAAATAAAAACAAATTCAAGTATATAATCCTAGAAACGGTTTAGGAATCCTATAAACCCAACCTCCACATATATGTAGATATGATAAAAAAAATTCATATGCATAAAAAACAGAAACTAAAACCAAAAAAATAAATTTACTGCTACAAATGTATACATGTTGATTAAACTAAAATTTGAGTTGAACAGAAAAATCACACTAGTTTTCAACTGTTTTCTACCACTACTCTACCCAATCTAATAAAAAATTAGGTTTTTAACCTGTTAATCAATCATTTTTTGAACTATATGTTTATGATGATATAAATTGTTTGGGAGACTATGAAAACTATTTTAGAATTACTTGATGACTACCATGATCATCAACTATATAAAACCCAAATATATCTTATATATTCTATGTAAAAATTATCAACTAAAGTAAAATATTATAATCAAACTATCATATATCAAATATATTAAATACAACTTTATTTGGCTTTAACACTAACGAAACATGATACAACACCACATAATTTAAATTAACCAAATCACACACCCATCTATACATCTTAATCTCAAAAAAATCCTAAAAACATAAGGTAAGATAATATATGGAAACATCTACCCATATTCCATATTTTTACCTCAAATAATAGCTTCACACATAAGTTATACACTTAAAATATAATATCCCACCCCTTCACATTGGTTTGAGAAGTTATAGGAGAGTTACGTGCATTATATGACATCCTAAAGATACAGAAGGATTTAGAAAAATGTCGAATGTGATAAGGAAAATTGGGGGGATGTTTTACCCTTTAAAGACAAAACAAACTATATAAAATTGAAATCTAATTGAACTTTATAATGCATGAAAAAATAACACCCCCAAGACATATATGAAAGTATTTAATAACACCATTAGATTAAAAATGGAAAATAAAATAACCAACATGAATTGAAATACCACTGAACTCAAAGAAAAAAGATGGTATCATCCCGAAAAACACTCAACCAAGATCCAATCTCTAAATCCACCTTCTATTCCCATGGAATCTAGATTCATCACTAGAGAAATATGATATTTTCCCTTTACCTATATCCGGATACATGAAATATGTAAACACGCTAATGTTCCAAAAAATAGTGTGAGTATAAACCAAGTAGGATTTCCCCAAATACTTCCCAAACATATTCATCTAGGACAAAACTCATTAACATGTGTAATAAATAAGTTTCAAGAAAATAGATAAATTTGTATTTATAAAAGCCAAAACATATTCCATGGAATGAAATAAATCAAGGCATTAAACTATTTTTCGTGATATGGAATATTCATTTCTTTCTTTCCACATACACCCCCACACGCATGTATGCGAACTGATAATCCCATAATAATTAGTTGTATCTCATAAAAAACAAAAATTAATATATTTTAAAATCCATTTCTCCCTAATTAAATAATCCATTTATATAGGTTCACATCCTAGTACCGCAATTGTACACGCCCCTTCTACTAGGTCTCATCGAAAGAAAAAAAAACATAGGTTAACCATGTTTTTGAAAACCCATGCCAAAAAATCACACTAAATTAAATCATTATTTATTGTATGTTATCAAAAACCTTATGTTCACTAAAACCATTAAATAATTTTAAAACCATCATTTTATAATTATAATAAATGGGGTTTTTTGAAATCCATCGAAATTCTCAAAATTTCCCAACCCTTAAACAAAGAAGATTTTCATCACGAATTTCACAAGTATTTCACAACAATTTCAAGAATACAATCTAATCAGAACTAACATATCATGATCAATCTCAAGTACATATGATAGAGAAGTCACCTACCACTTAATGGATGGTAAAACCAAGTAATGAAAGCTAGATATTCTAGATCCAATTACATTGTACCTTCCCTTCAATATATTCAATCACATTTTATGAAGATTCGCATAAAAAGAATGGATATATCCATATTATACTAAATATATGGTTTTGGGGGAGAGGATAAGAATATATTTAATAATAACATGGAAAAAATAATAATTACAAATAATTATGGATCTCCAACATGATTACATTTTCCTAAAATTCAATTTTGATATAAGGGAATCATCTCTCATGACTAAAGAGGGAGAGGAGTTCTTGTCTATGGATTATAAAGAAAAAAATTCTTATAATGATGAATTTGTAATAGAACCACAATTTTTGGTCCATTAAAAAAATTCCCAATTAGGCCGCATTATTTTTCAAACTGTTCCCCAACCATGAACGAGATATTTAGAAAACACTTGATAGCCACATGCTTTAGTAGCACAGTTTAACTGAACCATGCACCAAATAATCATAACTACTATCTCAAGACAATCTGATCTCATAGTTCCCCTAGTAAAACCAATGTTTTTTCCAAATCATGCACCAATCGTGTGGTGATACTATCCCATTACCACAAGGTTTGATGGTTTTCTAAAGAGGGTGTACAATTTTTATAGCCATATTCAAATCGTGTACCTCTAGAAAAACCTCAAATACATGACAAAAACTATCTAAACATTCAAATAAATTTAACTATCATTATATATTTATAAATTACATAAAAATGCTAAATTATATGAAATCAATGGTGTTACATTCTTCCCAACATTGGAATTTACCTCAGGGGAAAGTAGAATACAAATGTTGTCCTATAATAGTTTCTTCCACTAATTAAACATTTCTTTCTCGCACTCTAATGTATATTCCTAAACCAGACCATACTTCCACAAAATAATAGTAAAATGATGGTTTTCCCACCCATGATCATCTCTTTCCTCTCCATAATTTTCACTGGAACACCAATCAATATAATATCTGGTTCAATATCATTATGGTCCTATAAAATCGCATAGTTAAGATCAGGATGGTACTTCTTCAATTTAGGTTCATGAAACACATTGTACACATAAATAAACATTATTGGTAAGGATAAACAGTAATATATCTTTCCCAATATTTTATGTATCTCAAAATGTCTTATATACTGAGGAGACAACTAAGCCCTGCTTACCCAAATGATGATGTCCATGCCTTAGAGAGAATCTAAAAGACACTTAATTAGACACCTAAAATGATCACAATCATCAATGATCATTTTAATACGATTTATAAAGTCTTTAATACATTTTAATTATCTTTATAATAATTTTAATCTTCTATATTTTCATTTTCACTAATCTTGGTATGAATAGTGAATTATCTCATGCTTCCAACAAACAAAGTAGAAAACGACAAGGTCATCCATAAACTGCTTAAAATGGATCCATTTCTAACATGACTTGATAACTTTATTTTAATATAACTCATCTAATGGTAAGTTATATTCCCGTGATCCAGTAAAATCCATTAAAAAGTCTATAGGCATGTCTTCCAACATTTGGATCATCCTCATGGATTTTCCATCCATTTGAGAATGTTAAGTTATACTCATGGTCAACTATGTTCCAAGGGATTGTAGTATGGATTTTCAATAATGAGAGATAAACCTAGGGTATCAATTAGAAATAATCAAGACTATAATTTCATGTATCTTTACTAGTTAACATATATATAATTAGATATGTTTTACACCGTATTCATATCATGAATAGGGATGACACAAGCCAAATTTGTGAGATGAATCACAATCACCAATTTGGAATCATGTTTTCTAAATATTATTGGTAGACCAGTCAAAAAATCCATGACTATTTATTCCCATTTACATATAGTAATCAGTAAGGATTGAAAAATATCTGTTAGCTTTTGGTGCACTGCCTTGACTTACTAACAAGTGAGGCATCTTGTAAAAAACTCTTCCACTTTTCTCTTCATTCCAAACCACAAAAAATATTCATTCATTTCTTTATACAATTTTTAATTTCTAGTATGAATAGTCAATTTTAAATAGAGGTAGGTATTAAGAAGATATTACTAAGTGTTTTTTGAAAGAAATATCATATTTGTAAACCACAAAATAGATTTTTCATATATCTTTCATTATTCAGTAGTCTCCCCAACATTGATTTTGAAACATGTAGTGAAGCATTCAGGATCAGATGACTGAGCCTCTTAAAAAATCTTAGCCAAATTAGGAATATATAGAAATTTGTAGAAAACTAAAATATCACTATTCTTATCACACTCCAAATGAATATCCAATATGACTGAAATTATCTTACACATATCCAAATATTTTATAGGAAGTTTATTATAAGACTTCCTACTCAATGTATCTACCAAGGAATTTCTCATAACAGGTTAATACATGAAGTTAAATTCTAAAATTTGATTATATTTTATCCACCATAATTTCGTTAAATTCAAATCCCTTTGTGATAAATTGTGTTTCAAACTATTGTGACCCCTAAACACCATAAATTTCTCACCAAATAAGATAATGATTCTAGTTTTTCAAATCATGGATTACAAAATCTAATTTTAAATCATTTTTTGGATAGGTTTTCTCATGAACATGTAACTATCATAATACATACTGCATAAGAACACAACTCAATCTAGGCCTTGATGCTTCATAATAAACCATATAGGCCTTCTCAGGCTTAGTGAACATGACGATATATACTAATGCAATCCAATCCATGAGAACCGAAAAAATATTTTTGGCATTTATTATTCATCTAGAAAGGAATTCCTTTTCATGTCAAGGAATTTATTTCTGATACATGATGTAAAAAACCACTAAGAAATCATATGTATTATCTTACTAGGTCAAGGAAACTATTTATCTCAAATATGTTCTTATGTGGTTTCCAAGAGATACAAACTTTTATCTTTTTGGAATCCATAGAGACTCCTTTTTTAGAAATGACGTAACCTTGGAAATAAATCTCTTATATCAAGAAATCAAAAATTTTACATTTTAGAATAAATCCAATGCTCCCACAATATTCCCAACATTATATCCATGTTTTTATATCCTATAATTTTATACTACAATACAAAAAAATAGCATAAATAAACACCACCAAAAAAAGAGTTGAGATGCCCCAAAAATATCTGATTTATCAATTCCAAAAATATCATAAGTTTATTAATAATTACATAGTCCATAACCATGTACTCATAATGGTCAAATATACCTATAAAATATTTCCTAGGAATATCCAATTTATAAACTCAATGATATAGATACCCCAAAAATAATTCAATTTTAGAGAACAACATTGATCCCCTAAATTGATCAAATCGATCATCATTTTTTAGAATATGATACATATTATTTATTTTACCCTAGTTTATTTAATGATAATCCACAAAAATCCTAAGAATTTTATCCTCTTTCCTTAAAAAAGAACCAGTAATTCCCATGGAGATGTTCTAAATAAAATGAATTATTTTCATTCCAACTATTCAAAGTAAACATTTAATTGACTCAATTATATCAGGGTAATCATATAATATCAAAGGTAAAGTGGATTGTTCCTTATTATGTGATAAATCATAAAATAGACATCTTTTATGGGTAGAAATACTAATAAATTTTAGGAAAAATTTTAGAAAACTAGTTAACTATGGTTGGAAAATATCAATTTTAGATTTCATACACATATATTAACATAATTTCTACCAACAGATAGTAGATAGTTCCAACCCTTGGTTCCAAATTCAATCTCTTCTAAAATCAACTACCCAATCTCCATTAAAGATATGTTTAACACTACATAATGATATAAAATACACTTGTTTATCATAATAGTAGATATGTGCTTTGGATTTCCCCAGTCAATCCATTCTCAAAATCAACTCATAGAATTCCATCTCAAGGACAAAGAAGTAATATACAAATTATTCCCCATTTGTAGTCATCATACATGATACACACTTTAAAGAAGAATGTTTTTTCAAAGAGAAGTTTTTAGTTTTAAAATATAAGGAATAATCTCAACAAAAAAACAGATAAGATCTATAAAATAATACATAATAAATTAGTGGGACACTCATATGTCAAACAAAACCTTCATAAGGGAAGATATATTAAGAATTTTACCTCACATTTTCAATGTTTCATATTGATATTTCATTATCACCTGACGAACACCATAAAATTGCATAGTTGTTTTCCCTTACTCCTTATTTCTTGGTTGAGATTCCCTTTGTTGTAGAGTTGTGGTGTTCCTATAATTACATCGACTAACTTGGATTTAAGGATATGGGTTATTCTATATATTTTCCCCCATTGAATCATAAGATGTATAAGGGACATGAGATTTATTATTATTAGTAGTATTTAGTGCACTATGAAAATAATGTTCAAAATTTCCTATCATATTATAGTTGTGACATGATCTTGGTTGTACAATACACTCTAATTTTATATACCAAAAAGTTACATATTAGAAACACACCTTCATACATTGGGGTCGAGGAGGGTTGTTAATAGATATTTTTCTCTAATTCTGAGAAATACCACCACATTAGAAGATTATTTCCATCTTACTCTTATTCCCAGTGTTATAATTCCCACCAGTTCCTAGGGGAATGAGCATTATCCCTCTAATTGTATTTCCTAATATATCATTTCCTGTCGTAGTTTCTCTATTTACCATCTCTATGTATTCTAAAATAAAAATGAATGTATATCTTTGAGTTTATTTATGGTCATATGGACAATTGAAAAATGAGAAATTTCAAAGATTCACTTGTAGCATCTTTTATGGAAAAACTGACAAAATTCTTGTTTTTTTATACTCTTATATAGATATAATCTCATAATTTAAGATAAATAAATCATTTTTCTAGAAATCTAAAATGTTTGATGAAATAATATTTTATTAAAAAATTAATCAAAATCCTCCCATGTTATTCCTTATTCAAATTTATCATGAACAACTAAATCCCACAACTAGAATGCAAGATCTTCCATCTTATAAATTCTTAACTTACCTTTTAACATAGATATTGCTCCTAATAAATAATTTATTTGATTTAACCTATTAAAAAATACCTCAATTTTCTCATGTTTTGAATCCCCTCTTGAAAATGGTCGACTCCACTTTTGGAACTAAACTGAAAGGTCCATTGATGAAGGATTTTTATTCGGATTAACTCTTTCCATGGAATAAAAATATTGGACAATGATTTGGACTTACACTTGGTTCTCCTATGGCTCCAGAAAAAACACATCATCTGATTCCTCTTGTTCTTGATTCCTTTTACGTCTACCAGGTTCCATTTCTATAACCATAA
Source organism: Viscum album (assembly GCA_963277665.1). Taxonomy (NCBI): domain Eukaryota; kingdom Viridiplantae; phylum Streptophyta; class Magnoliopsida; order Santalales; family Viscaceae; genus Viscum; species Viscum album. The sequence continues at coordinate 743,667,953 of OY728129.1, read as the reverse complement.
AAAAACATCACATATTCAATACTCACTAGAAATGGAAGGATTAGTACATATCAAATCACCATAAGAAATAATAATTACATGTTTACCTTTCAAAATCCCATAATTATTAACGATGTAGTCCTAAAGGTAAGTATTACTACTAATTCATGATATGAGACACACATCAACCAAAGCCTCAATGATGAGATAAAAATAAACATATAAGTGTGTCAAAACACTTTTTTATCCAAAAAATATTGTAATGTTACGTTTAGTTTAAAATGGTTAGTTGTGCTATTTTTTCATCTCAATTTTTGATGAACCCGTCTCATTGAAAACATCCTAAGAGACGGATGAAATAACCAAACTGGTGCTAATTCTAACCCATACATCAAAAAAATGTACACTATTTGTAACACCATGCACATCATAATTATATGGAGAAGTGAAGGTGGAGTTACTATCCTTTGGTGACATCCCCAAGAAAAAAAGGCAGGAAATAAGTATTGAGGGTTTCAAAGGATAATTGGGGATGATTTCCATTTAATAATAAAACAACTGGTGTAAACAAATATGACATTCAGATCAAATATATGATTCCTTAATAAAAAAACAACCAATACATATTAAAATGTAAAAAAATCATTATAGTACCAATGGATACAATGAAATAACAAATTGTGGCTAAAAGAAAACCAAACTCAAAGACACTAAGGTGATTTTATCCAAACCAACACCTCACCAAGATCCAAGCTTGAATCCACCATCTATACTCATGGTATCAAGATAGATCACTAAAAAAATATGATACATTCCCCTTACTTGTATCTTGATACATGATATATACAAACACACTAGGTTCCCATATAGGGGGTGAGCATACACTGAGTATGATTTCCCCAAAGACTTCCCAACACATGCCACAATGAAAAAACTTACTAACACATTTTATAAATCATTTTATAGAAAATTGTTAATGATATTTATATTGAAACGAAAAATAATTCCATATAATGAAATAAATGAATTCATTAATATATTTTAAATAATTTTTCATATGAATTTTCATATTTCCACACACACCTAAAAACAAAAACATGCATGCCAGGTGGAAATTATATAATTATGAGTGGTCTCTCATCAATCAACCAAATCATCACATAGTGGTCCATATCTTAAACCCAGATGTATCATGTCTATTATATAGGGTCACATTCTAGTTTCCTAATTTTACGTTCCCCTTATAAATCGTCATTTTGAAGGAAATAATCTCATTCCAACCATATATACCAAATCTCATGCCAAACCATTTCACCTAAAATTAAATCTTTCTTTAAAACAACTTATCAAAAACCTTGTGTTACCTAATAACATTCCATAATTTTGAAACCATTATTGTAATATTATAGTCCAATATTTTTTTTTTAATCCATCAAATTACCAAAATTTCAAAATCCATAAACAAATTAGATTTTCATCATGAATCACACAAGAATTTCAAAACAATTTCAAGAAAATAATTTAATCAGAAAAATATGAAATGAAGTTATAATTAAATTGGATATGAGGGATAATGAAGCTACCTCTCACCAGATGATGAAAATTATTAAATAATATTATATATTCTAGATATGATCACAAAAGTCCTTCACTTCAATAGATTAAATGATATCACATCAGGATCACCATCAATAAACATAGTCTTATACATAAAAAACTAGATATATGGTCCTTCAAGGGAGGATAAGAAGAGGTATATTAATAATGGGGAGGAATGAATAATTAAAAATTATTTTAGATCTGCAACACACTTTGATTCACCTAAAAGATTTTATTAGATTGAAGGGAATCATCTCTCAATCATAGAGAGGGAGAGGGTGTAGAGTCCCTTGATTATTAGGCAAGTAAAGAGGATGAAAGTGCATAACTGGGATTATATCCAACATTTCTATGGCATTGAGAACACTTTTAATAGTTAGGACACGTGTTTTTTCAAACAGTATGATAACTATGCATAGGCTAATGAAAAAAAACTATAAAGTCATATGGTTTGGTCGAACATTTTGGCTAAACTGTGGGACAACTATGTGTATCTATAGTCTCAAGGAAATTAGCTCAAAATGTTTATATAGGAATCTGAATGGTTTGGAAAATTTTTGTACCAATGATATTGTACCATTTTCCCACATCTATAAGGTTTCACGGTTTCCTTATAGAGGTGGACAATTTTTACAGACCTTGTTAAAAATGTGCACTATTAGAAACACCACAAAAATATTCTAAAAAATATTTAAACCATCTAAAACATAACCCAATAATTATATAAAAATACATTCCCTAAAATAAGGGTTGGGTACATAAAACTGATGGTGCTAAGAAAACCATTCTCATTCTACCCAAAAGATAACCCTAAATCACCTCCTATATAAACACACACTTAAACAAGATCTATAAACAACTCATATCCCAAAACAAAGAATCATATCTTAATATCGATGATATCCAATAAATTTCCAATTTCTTTACATATAAAATAATATCCAAAAATAAAAAATCTGATGTAGAATACCTAATTTCATAATTAATTTCTTTAAAAAATATAACATAATGATAATATAGGGTTCTGACATTACGTTAGAATACATGTAGAAGTAGACATGTCTAATACCATTGTTGAATAAGTGGTGTTAACCAAAAGATATGATAATATAAATCTAGATATCCAATATAAAATAAAACACATGTTTTTACTCATATGTAAATTCTTTGGTCACGTAGTTATTGATTATAACTGGGTGAAGGAATGTACATTTTTCAATATTAAAGGACATGATGAAGATAATTTTCAAAATAGAAAAGGGAAGGATAAAATTAATTCATCTAATTCATTATAACACAAATTTTCTAGACAATATATGAAAAACATGAAACAAATAGAGGTAACTAGACATCTTGACCCATTTACATAATCTAGACATCTCCCATCCACATATGAATATAATGATCACATTCCTCTTGTTGAGGATCCATTGACTGAATGCATTGCATCCAAAGTGACTAAGGGTCATCTAGATGTGGGTATTCCTGGTTCACCTAAATAAATACATGTGACTATGAATTTTTAAGTATATTAATATATTAATTCATTTGGAAACCTATTCGATCATAATGATCATGTGAATACTACTTTAGATACAACATAAGTATTGTCTGGTGATGCAACTAACAATGAAATTGAAGTTCCTGATAATTCTAAGGAAATTTTGTAGAATATTATATAGGGAAACCCAGTTGAGTATAATGGTCATGATCATGATATTATAGATATAACTATGGTAGAATATGGTAATGGAGTTGTTGGAACCTCGTTGGTAACTACTGACCCGATTAGACTGGTCGCATTTTCCACTATTATTACTCCTAAAAAAATAAAGTTTTCAATATAGAATATATTGAGGGTTTTGATCTGGGAATCCCATTCTCACAAGTTCCACATTCTATGTATTATAGGATGATGAATCTATTAAAAAACCTCTGAAGTAATTTTGTCCATGAATAAATTCAATCCATTGAATGGTGTCTTCTGGTATAATGAGACTGAGCACTAACATTCATGTGAACAAGTGAGATCAACCCAAATGACGACATACATGAGGGGATTTTTTCCTCAAAGGGCCTAGTAAATAAAATAGATGGGATGAATGGTATAGAAAAAATGGATCCATTTCGAATTGAAAGAAAGGATAAAGAGAAATTGAAAAACAAGAAAGGCCACTTGGGAGTGGAAAAATAAAGATGACCCAAAAAAGGGGTAAATCCCACAAAAATGGAGATCCAATATTTCAATTGTCAAATGATTAGAAATTCCCCAACATCTATATCTCTTAGGTAATATTTTATTCCCAAAAAACCAATTATTGTTTGAACTTCTGAGCCTAATATTTTATTTGAAAAATGGAAAGCTTTTAAATAGACCCCAATTGGGTATAGTTTTTTCTCTCATGACCTACATGATAGTAACATGGATCATCTCTATATTCTTAAACTTGATAGAATTTATATTCTTAAATGTATCAAGTAGTCTCAAAATATTTATGTATCCTTCAACACTCATTTTCACACTATTATTATGTCTTTTGTGTATGCATCCACATCATACATTAAATGTATAGAATTATGGAAGGAACATGAAGTTATATGCTGAGACTATGAACAATAAGTGGATTATTCTAGGTGACTTCAACACCATATTTAAGCCAATGGAAAAAAATTGTCACATTTATAATAGGATCTCCTCATTGGTGGATAGAGATATGAGCGGTGTAATGTGATCTCATATCTTTAAAAATTCTTGTAATTCTTAACACTATTTGTTTATTTTTTTTAAAAAAAATTTACTGGATAGGGAACCTGGATATTTTGAGTATAAGAAATAGGGAGATATAACATTGATCTAAAATCCTACCATAATAATGTCTTTAATATAAGGGATTTTTCACTGAAAATACAATCAAAATTGACCAAGGAGTTCCTATAATTTGGAACCACGATTGAGATTAAATAATTATGGATAATTAGATAATTTACTATGAAAATATAAATTTTATTCCGTTATTTTAAAAATTCATGATCTCATGCATGGTTCAGTCAAACCATAAAATGACTATTCATTTTCACCAATATTTTATACCCATATAACATAGTTGAATTTCATGATTATCTAAACAATGTGTCTAACAATTCATTTCAATTTATATTACTCATGTCCCCACTAATGAATACAAAAAATTGTCAAATAACACGAAAAAATATATATTTGAAATAATGTGACTCCTTTCAACCACTATTTATCTTCTAAAATTGTTTAACCAAAATAAACCCCAATGATTATATGAAAACAAAAAACATGGCCTTTATAAATCTATGTTGTTGATATATTTTTTACACCAATAAATATGATGGGGTCAAATATATCATCCAACCACTGAGAAGGTGGGTGTAAAATAAGTAATATTCATCTCATTTTCAACCTCAAAGTGATTTTTTAATTGTACATTTTCAAACACTCATTATTCAATATTAGATATCATATAAATTATCCAAAAAAACTAATATCTCCATTCACTATTAAATATGGTTAGGGAAATTAAACTACTAGAGTGTTATTTTCTACCGCAATATAAAGTCACCCAAATTTCCCACTATGGTATTATGTTACAATAATATATTTATCCCATCCATTGTAACTATGTGTTAAAATATAAAAATTAATTTACTACAACAAAATCACCAAAAAAAGGTAACATTTAACCAAAATTTTAATTATTAATCAAAATAATACTATCAATGTGCCACTTTACCATTATATCAATATCAATTTCTTAACTATTTCATAAAAATATTTGTAAAAAACATGCTAAAAATACAGACTCATCATCAATTCTTTGTGAAAAAAATTCTAAAAATTATACAAAACATCACATTCATGATACCTAATTATCCAATAGAGTTTCATCAGATTCACCCATATAATTAGAAGCATTTATTCAGATTATCTACTATAATATCTATAATTAAAGGATAATCATTTATATTCTTACCCCAGTAAACCATTTAATGTTTCTAGAAAAAAACCATATTATACATATGTTTTATGACCTTTTCATCATACATGTATTAATTATTATAGTTCTTTTATAATTTTATAACATTTGATAATGAATCTTAAAGATAGTGACAATAATCTCACTTAGAAAGCCTACAATCCAATTAAAAAACAAAATAAATACATTAATTTATATTAAAATGTTTATTTGGAAACTTTTTTCATTCTATAAACCAATCATAGATACTTAAAACATGGTATACTTGCTTCATAGTAAATGCCTTAAAACCTGAAATTTGAAACTAAGAAATATTTTATTTCATCCCAAATTAGTAGTTATACCGAATAAATTGTTCAATATAATTTCTAAACTATAACACATCAAACATATCTAGTGTATTCTTTAAAGACCATAAAAAACTATATTAATTATTAATCCTCCTTTGAATCCCAAATCATTCAATAATTAGTTCAACCATTATCTATTCTCTTAAATAAATAGAACCCACTAAAAATGTTATTACTATTAATTTACCACCATACATGATGATTTTATAACAATTAGCTCATAATATAGTGTATTATAGGATGAATCAATAGGTAGAAAGAAATCATCCATGTCCCCAAATATTATTATACTGAAGACATAAAACATATGTTTCCCTTGTTGTGACTCAACTATACCTCCATTCTATCATAATAATAAAATAAAATTTAATTAATCAATACCTATATATAATCCGAAACATTTTTTATATAAAAAAATAATTATTGAACCACTATGATTCGTTATATAATTAATTGATTTATCAAACATATTAATTCAGGAAGCCTTCATAAAATGTATAAATAAAAGAATAATATTATTCCCTGATCAATAAGATAAATACATTCCATAAACTATAACAAATCTAAGCATTTTTTAGGCATAAAAATATGGACTATATAAATACTATATTTCCCATGAAGTATCCTTATATCAAAAGTATGTACATTTTCGCAACTCATCTATCTATCATGGATTACCTTATTACCATAGTGTTTTGGTCAGCCCTTGATTATTCTCATAATCAATCCTACTATAAGAGGGTAAGATAGCATAGTGAACTTCAACCAAGGATACCATACAAGTTATTATCCTTGAGTTATAATAGTCATCCACATAGTCATTTCCTAGTGGAAATATCATCTAACCTTATCTATTAACTCATGGGGTTACCCTTGAAAATGGTTAATGGTTAGTAATAGGGTCTATCTTTTATCGTTGAGGTTACATCTACTATAACTAAATCTTGGTTTCCATATTATATATGTATACATGAATTTATATCAATTAATTGAAAAATATGTTTTCTCCAGGTCAATAACAAAATCCTATATCATCACCACAGAGATGAAATGATGAAAATCTAAAAAATAAAACAAAGTTGAAACCCCACTTTATACCATTCCATCCCATTTACAAGAAAACAACATTTTCATTTTAGGTAAGGTATTTCTACCAAAACCAAATCTCCTAAATGTATTCACCAATTCTCATCATGCATGAAAATATTGAATGAAAAATCTATTATACCCAAAATAAAATTATTATAAAACTATTTTTATATCATTTTCATGATTTTTTTGAATTTTAATATTAATACTGGAAAATTGAATAAATTTATTTCAACCATTTAAAATCTTACATTTTATAAAACCAAATTACTATGAAATTAGGCTTTTTTTTTAAATTGAACAACATCATAGACTTTAAAAAAACTATGTTTAAAACCATAAAATTTCAACCTAGATACTCTAACTATAAATTTAAATTGTAGAAATAATTTGTCCAAAACAATATAATTTTACATGTTCCATCCAAATATCTGTCATAAAATTTCCTATTTTTAAATTTACAAAACACAGGAAAATGTTTTTACACCAAAAATATGAATGAAACATCAAATTCATTAAAAATATAACCAATTTTATATCATTTTGTTATGGTGAAAAATAATAAAATATAAATCATAATCCATATTTTTTTCTGATAATGGACAAATAAATATTTTCCAGACACCTTATCTATATAAAATGAAATATATTATCTTATTCCAAGTGAGTCAACACAAGTTGATGAATGGAAATTGTTAAAGGTAACTAAATTAATTTATAATTTATAAATCCAATGAATATAAAGTAGTGGCTGAACTTAGGGTATCCACACAGGGAGCCTATAAATAATATTGATAAAATCAATTACGACTCTTTTATACATTTATAGTTGTTTATATTTAGTTTCAATAAAAATGTTTTTGCGGTGGAGGTTGATTTTTTTAATTACAAAATACATACAATGAAAATGTAAATGAATTAAATGAGAATATTTATTTTAGTCCTTATAAGTTTACTAGTTCATTGTATCATCAATATCCCCTGATGATTATTACTATGTTTCAATTAAATAGAAACCTTGTTATATAATTGATATAAAATTTTATATATTGAATAATAGTTCATTTCATTAACAAAAAATATAACACCATCTCCCTCTATGGACTATGTCATGTAATCAAGGTTTGTATAGTTATATTCTTATAATAGCCACAAAATATAGCATGCCCAAACCAATGTATCATTCATGCTTTTTCATTGGTAATATTCCCCAACTCACACATAAACTATCATGTACTAATTTATCAATAACAACTGTGTTCAAATATTTTACTCTAGATAACTATTTAATTGGAAGGAATGAATAAAACAGTAATATAGATAATGAATCACTATGTATTCTATTAATGGAGAACTATCATTGACCCCCAAAACATAATATGATGAAAAAAAAATTGGAAGACAAATAAAAATTCATTGATGGGTTATTATGAATACTGAACTACTACACTGTAAGAACCTGGTTCTTATTCTTGAGGTACAGGTTTCTTCTTTTCCTTTTTCTTTAAGTGTTTTTGAGAAAAATATGGAAAATGGGGAAAATCCCAAATTTTGTGGGTACATGCCATGTAATTTTGCACACGTTGTGTACTTTGGTTGTGTGGGATGAGAATACAGGGTGTGTAGGCCTCTCAGCGATGAAGGGTGTAAAAAATTGACTACACACCATGTAGTTAGTATATACACGCCGTGTAATCAGTCGGCAGGTGAACATTAAGGCGGTGGAAGTAGCTGCTAGCGGAGCGACAGTACACGCCTTGTACTTAGAAATACACGTCGTGTAACCAAGTCGGCTGATGAACAGTGAGGCGGTGGAAAGTGGCCGCCAGAGGAACAGTTAAAAAATGGAAAGTACACACCATATACTTGAGAGTACATTGCGTGTAGTTATGTTTTTTTTATAAACGGGCAGTAGCCTCCTCATTCGGCAGAGGAGGCAGTGAGTTCGTTTGGAGTACCAAGAGGGGAGGACGAAGCCTAGAAGAGCTCCCGATTGCACGCTGGAACTTGGATTCTTCCGCCTTCAATCACGTTTGGACTACACAGGTAAGCCCTTACCTCTCCTTGAGTGTTTCCTTCCAATTCTTTCCCTAGGGTATGTTATTTGGTTTTGAATGGGTTACCGTACTTCCAAGATCTATGTCATTTTCGGTTGATTCGGGAGGCATCGTTCACGTATATTGATCAGAGGAGATCGATGTAGGTGGTCTACTGTTTATTTCCAACTGTTGAGTTGATTTTGCGTACTGTTGTGCTACACGCCCATGTTTGGGGTGCCGTATGGTTGAGGACTTGACTGATAAAATACCTAAAATTACATAGGTAATTTTATGAATATTTATAAACTACTGTTTTGGATCGCTGCATTGATCCAAGGCCACCCTGTGGGTGCATTTCCCTTGTTTAGCCGTTTATCAAGGATACCCATGGGTATTCCATGATTATAGAATGCATTGAGTTTTATAGAGAGAAAATGTATATAAATTGCTTACTTATGTGTTGGGATCATCTCGGTTACTTGCTTAGCCTGAGGGAAGTGTTTTTCTTAGCCTGAGGGCAGTGTTTTGATTAGCCTGAGGGCAAGGTTTTGTTTAGCCTGAGGTCAAGGTTTGTTTAGACTGGGGGAAAATTTTCTTATGCCTGAGCGAAGTAGCTTATGTGCCTGAGAAAAATATCTCATTTTCCTGGGGGTAATATTCGTTAAGCCTGAGGGCAGTTACCTAAGGGTTTCGTTTCTATTTATCCTGAGGGAAAGGTTTTGATTGGCCTGAGGGAAAGGTTCTGATTAGCCTGAGGGCAAGGTACTGTTTCACCTGAGGGTAATGTTCACTTGAATATTCACTATGGTGTTTTCTTGTGTTATACCTGCCAAGCTAAATCACGGGCTTGGTATTGTTATACCTTCTATTTGTTAGATCGATTGTTGTAGTTTTGCTGCGACACTCTATAAGAGATTGTCGGTTGAGGCTGAGTCTCGGAAACTTATAATTCAATTATAATGAATTGTTAAATAATTATTAAATGAAAATGGAACTGGTAGGAGTAGCTTATTTTGAGTACTTCCTAGTTTTCTATATTTTATTATGGCACACTGTTTTTGCATATTTTCACTGATAGTTGGGCATGGGCCTTTGGTGGTTGCCTACTAGGATTTATTTCTCACACCCTGTTTGGGTCATGTCTTGAGCCCAAAATGATTATATTGTTGTAGGTATTGATAAGGGAAAGAGTCCCTATACATATACTTGATTGTTACAGAGGAGTAGGAGAGCATGGGAGCGATCTTAGGCTTGCGATGATGCAGAGTTCCTGTTGCACTGTTGTAGTTTTCTTTGTTGTACTTGGTACTTTGTAATGTGATGTATTTGATTGTAATGTATCCTTTTTTGATTGTTTCCTCAAAAATAGGACATATTGCATCATCATATAACTGTTGGTTATCTTTTTTTTAGTACTATTTTCCTTTTAGCTTTGTATTGTTTACTACTTCCTCTTTTGGTATGTATATATTTTTACAATGCGCTACTATTTGACAAATGAGGGCATAGTTTCCCCACTATAAGACCTAGGCCCTCACTGCTAGTCGGCAGCCTCTAGCATTTTGGGAGATGCGCTTGAGGTCATGTGACCAACCGGGTTCGGGGCACCCGTTGAGTGTAACCCGAATCTGGAATGTTACAAAGTGTTATCAGAGCGAGTTTCTTTTCTTTGACTTACTTTTTAGAGCCTATAGTCACGGAAAGGACAGAATTGGTATTTAGTAATAAGTTGTTCCTGGGAGTAGCTAACCTATGTATAGGGAAAAGCCAATCTATCTTGTATAATTGTAATTTATCTGGTTTTCCAATTGTATAGTTGATTTAATTTTCACCATTGGGTGACTCACTTTTGGTGTGTTGTTTATATTTTTATATTGGGTTCTATTTAGTCGTAACCCGATGAGATGAGGGTATTTCATCTCATGCATCATTTAGGCACATGTTAGAATCACATGCCATGCATAGTATCTATTCCATGTAGGTGCATTAGAAATTGCATGTTGTTGTGATAGAAGTTGTGCTAGCATATGCATGTCGTTTTCATAGATGCCTGGATAAAATACCTGAAATTTTATAGGGTATTGTTATGTAAGGTTTTTTGAATGAATGCCAAACTTTGGTTCTTGAGGAGTATGGGCCCTCATCAACTGGAATCTGGTGGATCATCGACTTGTTTACCTTGTTGTAACACGTATAAGATGCCATTCTTTGGTTCGCAGGGAATATGGTCCCTCACGGATCGGAATTTGCCACTTTGTTGTTCGTTCAGTGGTTTTCTGGACTCCAGAGTAGTTTCTGAGGTCTACTGTCCAAAAACCCAAGAAATACGGCATGTGGTTCTATGAACACACACCATGTACTCTTCTTTTCAGGAAGAAATGAAAATTTTTTAAGTACATGACGTGTACCTTATATACACGTCGTGAAGTCTCTAACCATGTCATAGGTCGTGTAGGCAGAAACACGGGATTGGGAAAACACTAGAGGGAACATGTTGTGTACCAGTTGTATACGCTGTTTCATGTTGACCATGTGTCCGCCGTGTGACTAAAAACACGGACAGAGAAATATTTGATTAAACGCGTCATGTCACCTTCGAACACGTCATGTAGTGTAACCTGGGAATCTGGTCATGTAACTAACAACATGGGTCGGTGTTATCATTTCTAGTACATGTTGTGTAGTATGAGCCGTGTATCCGGTCGTGTCTCAAACAACACGGGTCGGCGAAGCTCGTCTAGTACACATTGTGTGCCTGTGGGACAGGCTGTGTAGTATTGACTGATGAGAGACCATGTGGACTTGGCTGTGTGGTAGGGGAAACAGGGTGGTGTACACGTCGTGTGCGGGTGTAACATGTCGTGTAGTGTCATCCGAGTAGTCGATCGTGTCACTAACAACACGGGAAGTTAGAATCTATGCAGTACACGTCGTGTCCAACTAGAACATGTCGTGTAGTGTGAGCTGTGTACCCGGCTGTGTCAAGAACAACACGGGTCGGTGAAGCTCAGCTAGTACATGTCGTGTAGTCCTTATATATGTCATGTAGTCTAATTCAAAAGAGAGTTGTGTGGCTAAGCTGTGTAGAAGGACTTGGGCGGGGGAAGAAAATTCAGGTACACGCCATGTGTGTAGACAACACGTCGTGTGTTTGGGGTGTTACACGACCAGTTTTGGAAGAAGTACACGCCCATGTGAAGGAATTAAGGGAACACACCGTGTAGTTATTATACACACCGTGTAGTCTTGTTTTGTCAAAATTGAATGTTTTCTTCTCCTTGTTCCCTTCTTACGCTTCTAGATCTTAGTCCTTGATGGTCTTGATCTAAGGTGTGTGTTTGAACTTGTATAGTCATGTTGCCGAGACGACCACGAGTTGTTCTCCAAGAGAGCATCAACAGTTATACTACAAAGATGGTAGGTCACGAGATACCTATGGATCCTCTAGCAGTGCCAAATGCGGTGCCAGCCATTATACTGGACGCAGGCACGGATGCACAATTCCATGAAGGCTTCATGCAGTTTATGCATACCTTAAAGGGAGCACCGTCGGTTGCCACATCTATGGCAGGGATGACACGTATTTTCCAACAGCAGCATCCGCCTACGTTTTCAGGGGATGGAGGACCATAGGCTACGGAGTCTTGGTTGGGTTCTACGCAGACAATCTTTGAGAATCTGGAGACGCATCCTGGGTGGAGGGTCAAGCTCACTACTTACATGCTACGTGATTCTGCCAAGATATAGTGGGATGTTACCACCCAGACTGGGCATCACCGAGACATGGCGTGGGAATATTTTCAGGCAGTCTTCTATGAATTTTTCTTTCTGGAGACGCTGAGGGCAGATCGAGCTCGAGAGTTCATGAATTTGCAGCAGGGTGCCATGTTAGTGATGGATTATTCATCCCACTTCACCGAGCTACAGAATTTTGCACCTGTTCTAGTGGGTGATGAGATGTTGAGGGCTAGATGCTTTGAGGATGGTCTTCGATATGACATTCGCGCACTAGTTAATGTTTTCAGGTTTCCTACAGTTCATGATATTGTGAACCAGACATTGATTACTGAGCGGAACCTGCAGGAAGCTAGTGGTGCAGGCCAAGGCGGTTCGGCACCAGTTTCTAGTACTATTTCTACCAGTAAGAGGATGAGGCAGATGGATTTCTCTCACGGTGGTAGTACTAGCCAGAATAATTCTTCAGGTGGCCCGGTGATGTGCTTCCAGTGTGGTAAAGATGGGCACAAGAGACCTCTGTGTCAATGTGACCCATTGGAGTGATGAGCTTACAGCAAGATGGGTCATTTGTAGCATTTTTGGAGGGAGTTTCCACCAGTGACTAGTGAGAGGGGTTCTGTGTAGACTTCGTGTGCAGGAGCAGAGCCAGTACCTTCTTATCAGTCAGAGAATTGGAATACGTATGGACCGTCAAGACGAGGTGGTGGTTGTGGTCATGGTAGCCAGACACCAGGATCTCAGAGACAGTATGGCGGGTCAGCTCAGGGTAGCTAGGCTATGTTGCAGGGCTGCGGCACTGGGAAGAAATATGCAGTGCAATAGACCCAACAGGAGCAGGATCCCAGACCTTCCAATGTCAGAGGTATTATTCTAGTTTCTTCTGTTTTATCTTCAGTACTTTTCGATATTAGTGCTACACATAGCTTTATATTTGTGCCCATTGTGGAGATCCTTAGGCTCTGTGTTTCTTCTTCTTATGATATCATGACGCAAGACACACCATTGGGAATTAGAACGGTTGGTGTACGTCAGGTAAGGGAGTGCCCCCTAGAGGTTGGTGGGTGTCAATTTCTATGGGACCTCTATGTCTTAGAGATGACGGGTTATGATGTCATTCTCGGGATGGACTGGTCGGTACCCTTTCGAGCCTTTGTAGATTTCTATCGTCGCTGGGTGAGTTTTATGTCACCAGAGGGTGGAGAGTTTCTATACAAGGGAGAATGGGATGTCCAGGTGATCCGAGCTGGACCTGAGCATCGTGGGAAAGGTGGAGTGATAGCCCAGATTGGGAGTTTATATATGGATGACCATGGAACTTGTCATAAGGATTTCCCTCCAGTGGTTAATCGGTTCAGGGATGTCTTCCTAGATGACTTTGTAGGTCTACCTCCAGAGTGAGAGATGGATTTCTCTATTGATCTTGTGTCAGGAGTGGAAATGGTGTCCATTACTCCTTATAGGATGGCTACACCAAAGTTTTAGGAGCTCAAGAAATATTTAGAGGAGTTACAGGCAAAGGGTTTCATCTGACCTAGTACTTCTCCTTGGGGTTTGCCTATCCTATTTGCAAAGAAGGCGGATGGTACCCTCAGACTCTGTGTGGATTATCAGAAGCTGAACCAGTTGACGGTCAGGAACCGATATCCCTTACCAAGGATTGATGATCTTTTTGATCAACTTCGGGGAGCATGAGTGTTCTTGAAGATTGAATTGAGATCCAGATATCATCAGTTGCACGTTAGACCATCGAACATACCGCTTATAGCCTTTCAGAGCGGATATGGTTTATACGAGTACTTGGTCATGTCGTTCGGACTCACAAACACGCCAACAATTTTCATGGCTCTGATGAATCATGTGTTCCACCCATATCTGTATTTTTTTATGGTAGTATTCATGGAATATATCTTGGTGTACTCTCACACTCGACACGACCATGCCACCCATCTTGAGATCGTTTTGAGTACACTGAGAGAGCATCAGTTATATGCTAATCTATCAAAGTGACACTTTTGGATGGACCAGATACACTTCCTGGGTCATATTATCTCAGAGGTAGGAGTTGCAGTAGACCCACAGAAAGTGAGAGCAGTAGTTTCTTGGAAGAATCCGAAGAACGTGTTTGAAATACAGAGTTTCTTGGGGTTGGATGGTTACTACAGAAACTTTATACAGGACTTCTCCCGCTTAGCAGTGCCTTTGATGGGTTTGACTAAGAAGGGTATGAAGTTTATTTGGTCATAAGCTTGCAAGATAGCCTTTCAAGAGCTGAAGGGAAGGTTGACATCAGCACCAGTCCTGATACTTCTAGAGAAAGGGAAGAGTTATACAGTTTTCAGTGATGCATCAGGTATTGGGCTGGGAGTAGTGTTGATGTGGGGCGATCGAGTAGTTGCATACGGGTCTCAAAAGTTGAGGATGCATGAGAGGAATTACCCAATGCTTGATCTCGAGTTGGCTGCAGTTGTTCATGCGTTATGTTGTTGGAGACATTATCTCTTGGGAGAACATTTTATGGTATTTACGGACCACAAAAGTCTAAAATACATCTTTACCCAGTGTGACTTGAATTTGAGACAACGAAGGTGGGTTGAATACCTTCAGTCCTTTGACTTCGAGCTTGCTTATACACCTGGTAAAGGTAATGTAGTAGCTGATGCACTGAGTAGGAGGACTCAAATACAGGCAGTGCAGGAGGCCAGTGGTGAGTGGCAGGTGATGACTTTGTTCTCTGAGATGCATTTGGAGGTTCACGATAGTCAGGGGTGAGACTATCTTTCATCCTTAGGTGTGACTTCTACCCTCCTGGATAGAGTGAGGATGAGAAATCTATCAGATTCAAAAGGCCTAGTTATACAGGAGTCGGTGGCAAGTGAGGACCCTCCTCCTGGTTGGACGGTAGGTGATGACGAGGTACTGTGTATCCATGGAAGAGTGTGGGTTCCAGGGTATATACGTGAGGAGTTAATGCGGGAGTTTCATACTTCAGCTTGGGTAGTGCATCCCGGAATTACCAAAATTTACCGTGACTTGAGACGTCAATATTGGTGGCTGGGTATGAAAAGAGAGGTAGCTGGTTTTGTTATGAGATGTCCCACATGTCAGCAGGTGAAGGCAGAGCATCAGAGGCCAGTCGGGCTGTTACAACAGTAACCCATTCCAGAGTGGAAATGGGATGATGTCGTGATGGACTTCGTGACAGGGTTGTCGATGTCACCTAGAGGCAATGATGCCATATGGGTTGTTGTGGACAGACTCACGAATGTAGCTTACTTTTTTCCGATCAAGGAGACCTTTGATGTTGACGAGCTTAGAAGGTTGTATATCTGAGAGGTAGTACGTCTTCATAGGGTCCCTCATTCTATCATTTCAGATAGGGACGCTAGTTTTACGTCTCGTTTCTAGCATAGTTTTCAGAGGGCACTGGGTACGCAGGTGCTTCTGAGCACAGCTTACCACCCTCAGACCGATGGCCAGTCAGAGCGTACAATATAGGTGCTTGAGGACATGTTGAGTGCATGTGTGCTGGACTTTGGGGGATCTTGGGAGAAGCACATACCCCTGGTCGAGTTTTCCTACAATAATAGTTTTCAGGCAACTATTGAGATGGCACCTTACGAGGCTTTATATGGTAGGCCATGCCGATCACCCTTGTGCTGGTTAGAGGCAAGTGAGGTAGCTTTACTAGGACCACGTCTTGTGCAGGAGACTTCAGGGCAGGTCCAATTGATTCAGAAGCAGATGGATACTACACAGTCTCATCAGAAATCTTATGTTGATCACCGCAGAAGACCCTTGGAGTTTGTGGTTAGGGATCATGTTTTCTTGCATGTTTCACTAAGGTTGGGACACAGGCGGATTAGGAGACAGGGTAAACTTTCACCGAGGTATGTGGGTCCATTTGAGATTCTGGAGAGAGTCAGGCCGGTTTCCTATCGGTTGCAGTTACCACATAGGTATCAGGCCATGCACGAAGTTTTCCACATATCTCAGCTGCGCCATTATCACTCAGACTCGTCTCATGTTTTTCAGCCTGAGGAGATTGAACTTCAGGTTGATGTATCCTTTGAGGAGAATCTGATTCATATTGTTGATATGAGCACGAAGTTTCTCCGAGGTCGGTCAGATCCTCTCGTACAGGAGTTATGGCAGCATGGCCGAGTGCAGGATGAAACCTGGGAGTGGGAGATCGATGTACGTGCTCAGTGGCCAGAGTTGTTCTTAGCTTTATCTTCACCACCCTTAGAAGGGAAATTCGGAGATGAATTACTTTAAGGGGGTAAGTTTGTAAGAACCCAGTTCTTATTCTTGAGGTACGGGTTTCTTCTTTTCCTTTTTCCTTAAGTGTTTTTGAGAAAAATATGTAAAATGGGGAAAAATCCCAAAATTTGTGGGTACATGCCGTGTACTTTTCCACACGCCGTGTACTTTGGCCGTGTGGGATGAGAATACAGGGTGTGTAGGCCTGTCAGAGATGAAGGGTGTAAAAAACTGAGTACACGCCATGTACTTAGTATACACATGCAATGTAATCAGTCGGAAGGTGAATAGTAAGGTGGTGGGAGTAGCCGCTAGTGGAGCGACAGTACACGCCGTGTACTTAGAAATATACGTCATGTAACCAAGTCGGCTGATGAACAGTGAGGCGGTGGAAAGTGGACGCCAGAGGAATAATTAAAAAATGGAAAGTACACACCGTGTACTCGAGAGTACAAGTTGTTTAGTTATGTTTTTTTGTTATAAACGGTAAGTAGCCTCCTCATTCAGTAGAGGAGGCAGTGAGTTCGTTTGGAGCACCAGGAGGGGAGGCCGAAGCCTGGAAGAGCTCCTGATCGCACGTCGGAACTCAGATTCTTCCATCATCAATCACGTTTGGACCATGCGAGTAAGCCCTTCCCTCCCCTTGAGTGTTTCCTTCCAATTATTTCTTGAGGGGAAGTTATTTGGGTTTGAATGGGTTATCGTTCTTCCCAGATATATGTCGTTCTCGGTTGATTCGGGAGGCGTCGTTCATGTATATCGATCAGAGGAGGTTGAGGTAGGTGGTCTGGTGTTTATTTCCAACTGTCGAGTTGATTTCGTGTACCATTGTGCTACACGCCCATGTTTGGGGTGTCGTATGGATGAGGCCTTGACTGATAAAATACCTAAAATTGCATAGGTAATTTAATGAATATGTATAAACAGTTGTTTTGGATTGTTGCATTGATCCAGGGCCACCCCGTGGGTGCGTTTCCCTTGTTTAGCTGTTTGGCCAAGATACTCGTGGGTATGCCGTGATTATAGCATGCTTTGATTTTTCTTGAGAGAAAATGTATATAAATTGCTTGCTTATGTGTTGGGCTCATCCCGGTTACTTGCTTAGCCTGAGGACAGTGTTTTTCTTAGTCTGAGGGCAGTGTTTTGATTAGCCTGAGGGAAAGATTTTGTTTAGCCTAAAGGATAGGTTTGTTTAGCCTGAGGGAAACATTTCTTATGCCTAAGGGTAGTGGATTCTATGCCTGAGGGAAATATCTCGTACACCTGAGGGTAATATTCGTTATGCCTGAGGGCAGTTACCTGAGGGTTTCTTTTCTATTTAGCCTAAGGGAAAGGTTCTGATTAGCCTGAGGGCAAGGTTCTGATTAGCCTGAGGGCAAGGTATTGTTTATCCTGAGAGAAATGTTCACTTGAATATTCACTATGGTGTTTTCCTATGTTATACCTGCCAAGCTAAATCACAGGCTTGGTATTGTTATACCTTCTATTTGTTAGATCGATTGTTGTAGTTTTGATGCGGCACTGTATATGAGATTGTCGGTTGAGGCTGAGTCTTGGAAACTTATAATTCAATTATAATTAATTGTTAAATAATAATTAAATTGAAATGGAATTGGTAGGAGTAGCTACTTTTGAGTACTTCTTAGTTTTCTGCATTTCATTATTGCACACAGTTGTTGCACATTTTCACTGATAGTTGGGCACGGGCCTTTGGTGGTTGCCTACTGGGATTTATTTCTCACACCCTATTTGGGTCATGTTTTG
Organism: Viscum album; assembly: GCA_963277665.1. Classification (NCBI taxonomy): domain Eukaryota; kingdom Viridiplantae; phylum Streptophyta; class Magnoliopsida; order Santalales; family Viscaceae; genus Viscum; species Viscum album. The sequence continues at coordinate 743,649,131 of OY728129.1, read as the reverse complement.
GGCCCAAAAATATTATATTACTGCTGGTGTTGATAAGGGAAAGAGTCCTTATACATGTACTTGATTGTTGCAGAGGAGTATGAGAGCATGGGACCGAGCTTAGGCTTGTGATGTTGCAGAGTTCCAGCTGCACTGTTGTAGTTTGCTTTGTTATACTTGGTACTTTGTACTATGTTGTATTTAATTGTAGTGTATCATGTTTTGACTGTTTCCTAAAAAATAGGACACATTGCATCATCATATGACTTTTGGTTATCTTTTTCTTCAATACTGTTGTCCTTTTAGCTTTGTATTTTTTACTGCTTCCGCTTTTGGTATGTATATATTTTTCCGCTGCACTACTCTTTGACAAATGAGGACATAGTTTTCCCACTATCAGACCTAGGCCCTCACTACTAGTCGGCAGCCTCTGGTGTTTGGGTAAATGCGCTTGAGGTCATGTGACCAACCGGGTTTAGGGCACCCGTTGAGTGGCACTAGGATCAGGGACGTTACATACACCATAAATATTTATCCAAATTTAAATAGTTAACTTAGAATCCATTAGAATCAACAAAAAAACTTACAGTGAAAACAATGAGAATTATAGAATGAATTAAAATATAAAATGTAAAAAAATCATCTTTAAAAATGAATAAGGTGATGGCCTCTCAAGAACCTATTCCACTAATCAATTTACTTTATATATATGAACATGGATATTTTTCAAGTATTATGATTTTTTCCTTGTTGGAAATGTATATTTCTTGTATTTTCACAACATAACATTCAATTACTTATGTTAATCCTTCTTTCCCACAATTTTTTAGTTCCCTTGATATTTTTTAACATTATATTTCCATTATCATGATCTACAAAAACTAATTGTTATATTCGTAAATGACTAAATTGGGAAATATGTATAGAAAACACTTTTCCATATTCACGTTATATAGGCTCTTCATGTCGCATCCCACTTAAAATCGTTGGGTGGTGACATTTATTTTCAATTACAATCGTTGGGTGATGGAAAATGAATTTAATAATGATATTCAAGGGTTTGTATTGTAATATTATCATATTTATTAAATAGATCATTTCAGTTCATTTAGCTAGTCAATCCTTACGCTATATCCAAATTATAATCTATAATCCACTTGTTTATTGTTCTTTATCTTGTGATACATCCCTTTTATATGATATAACATGTAATTATTTGAGAAACAACTTTTTTATGATGTTTTAATATCAATTTAGCTCGCAAACAATGATATGCCCTATTTCACTAATCATTGACACAAATATAGACATTTTTTATATAATGATTCCCTATATAGCTATTATTCATCACTCCTAAAATATAATATCATGGTTATTTGGTAATATAATAATATTTAACTATATAATGATGTCAAGGATAGTAAGGTAAAGATAGAACATCCTAGATTTTAATCATAAACTCTAATATAGGATTGTTATAGAGGATGAAATTTTGATTTCCTTATTTATTTTATCAGTTTAGTTCTAATGATAATAATGGTTATTAAATTATAATGTGTATTATAGTTATAATCCCAAAAACTTATGGTCCATAGACCCTATTTATTAAAAAAGAGAGAAAAAGTACAAAGAAGGAAATAGGACAACAGAGCAGATAATGAAACATACCCTCATCCAAAGAGAGAAATAGAGAAAATGCAAAGTTACATCAAGGATCATAATCCATTTTCTTGAAATCCTTATACTTCTCACTCCAGTCAAATCCATACTACAAAGAGATAAATTGATTGATTTGTGGCATACTCTCCTTTGAATCTAGTCTGGTTCTCATAGTGGTCATGAGATGGGAATAATCATTCCCAGGAAGGCACTTTTTAGGTGTAACTTTTAAGAAACCCTCATCATCTTTATACTTAACATCATTTACTACATCATTATACAACATGTAACTTCCCATAGGAACATCCTTGGGTTCATAATGATATAAAACCACACACCATTTCCTTGATATTTCAGAGTTTTTCATGGACCCTTGAATGGATAGGTGATAATTAGTGCCCTGAGACACCTGTTCCTCTATCTCCCCAACACAAAGAGGTGAACTGGTCCCTTAAGAAGAAGCCACCACATGCTGATCAAGTTGAAAAAAGAATATCCACCTATACATGAGGCTGAGATACATCCCCTACAGAAGTAGAAACCACACCCTGCTCAGGTTGAACAAGAATATATTCCTGCTTAGAATGTTGAGAGACATCCCCTTCAGTACACTAATAAATGTGCAACTACAAGCCTGATTCCACTTGTAGATGTTTAGCTCTAGAAGAAGAGCCTGAACCTTTTTGAAGATGACCTTCAACATTCTTTCTAGTATCATTTAAAGCCTCAGCTCCATTCTTCCCCATATTTGGCTGCATTTTCCTCTTGACATTTTAAGTATTAATATTTCCCTTTGAGGAACAAAACCCAAAAACATGATTTTCTTTACATATTTCATTGAATGACCAATGAAATTACATTTTGAAAAAAAAAATCATATACAATTCTCAACTTAATACCATACATCTTAGTTTAAATAATATCCTTTTCAATGAGAGTATCACTAAGATTAATCTCCACTAAAATCCTGGCATAGTTCCCAAACCTCACCTTCTCAGTCTCCTTTTCCATCAGGAAGGGGACCCCAATACCAGCTGTAATGTCATAAAGGATCTTTAGATTCCAAAGAACCTAATTTAATCCATAAATTTGTATCCACACATATTAATATGTACTTTTAATATAAGAAGGATAGAAATAAATTTTATATTCATGGATATAAATAGATTCGGGCGTCAGAAAAAAAAAGACTGAAAATCCCATGAATTATTCTTGTGTTCATCTGAAAGAAACAAGCAATGGAAAATCCACTCCTGAGGGAAATGAAACTCCAAAAATTGAAGCCTTAGATTTTGGAAACATGATTGAGCATATCCTCTGAACACCATGGTTTTCCCCTTTTGGAAGAACCATATTAGCAACAAATGAAAATTTACACATACATATTTTCTCCAAAATAGCTTTAGTATTGGTTGTCATGATTGTGGTGGATTGTTTCTTCAAAATAATAAATATTGATGATTCTCTAAATGAAGTAATTTAATTACCTACATCCATTATCAAACTTGGCCTAACCTCTTTTTATTGAGATTTATCTAACAATATCCACTTTCTTCAATGAATAGTGTCTATATCTATCATGATATCTACTATTCAAACAATATACTTCTCTTATTCCTTTAATACTATACATGATATCAATAAAATATTTCTAAAAAATATACCTCCTTAAAAAAAATTACTCAAAAAATACATTATAAAATTTATCCATGGTAATTGAAGAGAAAAAATTAGTATTTATAAAATTAAATTCACATTTATGGATAATGTATTCAATTAACATCCAAAAATTAAAGTAATGGGGTTATTACTAAAGAATTTCCATATAAATGTTTAATCAATTTTTCCTTTATCACATCCCCATATTTTATCCTATTATACTATAGGGTAATACATAGTAATGTATTCTAGTGAGAAAATATATTCCATCCTATTTATATCTAAATAGACAAGAGTGATGAATCATTTTAACTATAATATATAAAACACTTATGCATCCTCTATTTTGAAATAAATTTCTTAATTTCCATTCATTCTCATTATGTTTATTCTAACTATCAATTTCCACCAATTCATACATTTGTCTACCTTTCTAGATTTGTTTTCATCCTCAATGATTGTGAGATTCCAGAATGTTTTTCTCATTTTAATACACTTGCATGGATCATGAGAAGAATTTTGTTCCTCTTGTTTCTTAATTAATTAATCATGATATGTGCCAACAATGGACACTTGGAATGGATCTTTATGAATAATATATGATTTGAAAGTGTATTGTTCAATAATATTATCTCATGTATTCCACTTATATAATACTCGCCTATCTCAAGACTCCCATTTTTTCTTATAGATTTCCAAAAATATAATATTAGTTAATGGTGTAAATATTTTTTCTCTATTATTAATTTATTTTATTTTTTAAATATATTTATATTCTTCTTCATTGGGAAATAGAGAAGTATTTTAATTTGAATAAATGTGTAAAACTATCTTCCCTAATAAATAATGACCAAACCTCCATATATTTTCTGAAAAAGAAGGTGTCATCCCCTGAATATCAAGACATAACTCTCTCCTTTAAATGCATTTAATTACAATAGTGAAAATACTTTGATGAAGGGTTGTTGAGGATATATGGATTATATTTCTGAAACTTTCCATGTGGTGTATGGGTTCTATGGGTGTAAAATAAAAGTACTTTTGTGATGTATGGGATCAATAAATATGTAGCAACCAGCTTCTAAATGTGTTTCCTTAATTTTTTTACACATCTTCTCAATTTCATAAAAAAATTAAATACATTGTTTTAATGTTCTTGATAGTATTGAATGTGTTGATGTTTTTAAGATACACAATTTTTTTGAATATATATGTTTTTATAATTTTTTAATAAACTCTATGATATGAATGAAAATAATACATTAGGAATAAATTTCATTTTTTTTTTGTAAATTTCACAAGTATGTGCAATAAGTTCCAATCAAGGAATGAGAACATTGATCAACATTACTCTATTGTTCTTTTATATAAATATAAATAGTAAATAATTATTTTCAAAATGAATCAATCAATCATATGAATTTAAATATTAGTAGTCCATCATTATTTTCAAAATGAATTAATCAAACATAATAATTAAATTGGACATAAATTTTTTAAATTGTAATGTTATTATAAAATTATCAAAATCCAATATAAAAATACAAAAACCAAAATTAAAGAAAAGTTAAAAACCACCCCCATACTTATATTTTACTATCCATAGATTTAATTCACAAATTATTAATCTAGCGTGTATACAAAATTAAGAAAACAATCAATAAACATGTAGGGTGAATAAACCATGGTTATTTTGAATAGAAAATAGAAAATAATTATTTTCTCAACAATTTGTTCATTAAAAATAAAAGTGAAGAACTACATAAGATATTTATTTTTTGGAAACCAAATGAAATGAAAATGAAGGAAATTAATACATTTTTATTCACCCCCTCCCCCTAAAGGTTCTGTATATTCACTATCTATAATAAATTGTTTTTAGCAAATAAAATCAATAGGATATTGTATGTATTTTAACAAAAACCACAAAATATTATTGGATCTATAAGTTCTTCTTCCAAATACACCTATTCAGTTTACCTTGGTAAATATATAGTATTTTTTGAGAAAAAATGAGCTCCAAGAATCTTGTTATGAACAAAAGACAAAGAGTCAAAGATACATTAGTCTGAATGTAGGGACATTGCAATTGTACATTTGTAGTGTTGGAAATATCTCATTAGGAAGATTAATATAATGTAAAAATCCACATTGTTCAATCCTTTGTATTCAAACGCATCCACAAGGGCATTTCCCTCGCGATAGACATGTGTGATAATGTTTCTAATTAAAGAGAGTTTCTCAAGGAAATTGGACCATTTCGTTGTCATCTTCCAAGAAAGGTGGACCTTCCCAGTTGAGACAGCTTGAGCAATTTCTATAGAATCACACTGAAACCAAATATTATTCCAGGTCTTTTGTTTTGCAGCCATTCAATCATTAGTCAATCCAGTCATCTATGCTTCCAAGGTCGTTGAAAAGCAACAATATCCATAATGATAATCAGTAACATTTTCCGAAGAGTCGCTGAAGATATATTCATAACCTACTATCCCTTGAGTCCCTCATGAGTCCCCGTAGGAATTGCATTTTTTCCATCCAGTAAAAGGTGGATACCAGAAAGCCTCCAACGTATGGTGTGAAGGAGGGTAATTTTCAGGAACTTTCAGTCTTATCAGCACCACGAGAACTTTCACTGAATTATTGAAGTATCTAGAGTGCAGTGGGTTAGCATTCGGGACTACAATCATAATTTTGGCAATAGTTGTATTGACATTGAAGCTAGCCTGCTCATGAATTGCATTGTTCCAGCCACTCCAGAAAGTGTGTACAAGTTCGAAACAGTCTACTTGAAAAGGATAGGAATCTGTTTAGATAGTTGGGTGTCGAGCAAAAAAGTAAAAAACTCAATGATGATACTGGCTCTTGGGATTTGAACTTCAAATAAATCAAACACAAATTTCCACAAAGATGCAGTAGAATAACAGTAGAGAAATAACTGGTCCACATCCTCACGGTGTTGCTGGAAAATCACACACATTGAGTAGAAAGATATGCCATCCTTTTGTAGTTTGACATCTATAGGAATTTTATTCAAATGAAGTCTCTAGAACATAGTAAACCTGGAAGGGGAAATCCCATTTTTATCAAGCTCCCAAATCCATTTGCGATGGCCTCAGACAAAATATTTGTAGATGTTTTTGGAGTTAAGTTGTATATTCAGGGCCGGTTCCCAAACTAGCATGACTTCCTAGTTAATAAATTCATAACTGAAGATAGCCTTCTTGATGTTCAATGGTAGCATTTCCAGGTTGGACAACTGGTCCCTGATGGAGCAGCTAAAGTCAATGTCTTGGTTCTTATATGTGAGCCGATCTATGAGAGGGATTCCAACCCAATTAGAAGTCCATAAATTCAAAGAGGAATTAGCATTGACCTGCCAATGGGAATGATTGAGAATTTTATTTGAAACTATTTTAAATCTCATGACAAACCAAGGATTCCATGTTGCTGGTGCTTTCTACCTTTAGTTTATCAACATACCGGAGTCTCAGAAAATTTAACGAATAAGTGTCATTGTAGATGAGTTTCCAGATGAATTGGGCCTATAAAGAATGGCTAAAAAGAGTCATATTCTTGATACCAAGACCCCCTAGAACATAAGTCATACAACATTTCTTCCATGAGGCAACAATGATCTTTCATTCAAGTATATTTCCACTCCAAATAAAATTCCTTATTAAAATATTGAGGTAATTTATCACCAAGGTGGTCCAGGTGTATACTAGAAAAGAATAATCCATCTATGAGAAAATGACATGCATGACTAGACAATCTATTCCAGCTAATGAGAGGGATTTACCTTGTTGCGAAATCGTCGGGAATCACAATGACAGAAACGAGAAAACGAAAGGAAATGCAGAAGAAAGAAAACAACGAGAACACAACGATTTACGTGGTTCGGGAATAATCCCTACATCCACGGGAAATGCAGAACTTCACTATTTTTGGGAGCACAAAAATAACAGAGGGTTTTTTCAGTAGCAACCCTAGCCCGAAAAGGGGCTATAAAATGGAGAAGACGATCACTGTTCCGAAAAGTAAGTCCGCGTTGATACAGTGAACGGCGGCCACCTTTTTCAAAAGTACTACAATACTGTTGACTCCGAAATCCGCACTGCTACAGTGATTGCTGGTGTCGGTCGGTCAGCTTCGCTACAGTGGTCAGAGATGATACAGTGCCGAATATTTTGGTCGGGGCCCTTCGGCCCCCGGACCCCCAGAGTAGGGGCGCGTTGCCCCTACAACCCCCAACGAGCTCACAGCGAAGCTCGACACGCGACAGTTGCGGGCCACAACCATTCGACCCAACCGGATCGGGCTACACCAATCCAACATACCTTTCCAGGAAGCAAGGGTTCTTCTAACATGTATTAGAATATTAATGAATTAGGAAGCTCATGGTATCCCCCAAAACATGGGAACACCTAGGTAGATAGAAGGAAGAGATCCCCCTTTTTTCTCTAGTCCATTGATTATTCTTAGCTTTTTAGATGTTGATATGTTCTTGCCAAAATAGATGAAGGATTTTCCCCAATTGACTTCCTGGCCTGAAACTTCTTCATAGTGTAGGAGATATTCTTTTTATTTATTAAATGTTCCTCCTTCCCCCATGAGTAAAAATAATAATAATATCAGAAAAAAATAGATGGGAAGGTACTGAAATACATCTAGTTTCCTTGATGGATTTATGATCACCATTGTTCACAATGGGTAGAAACATCCTACTGAGATAATATTCTGTGATGGATAAAATAATAGAAGGGGGTCTCCCTGTCTAACCACTCTTGAGAATTTAATGTAACCTCCGGGGATCCAATGATTAATATAGAAATGAGGGAAGATCCAAAAAGATTTTTGATCCAGCTAAAAAACTTTTAATTTTAACCTAAATCTGAGAGGAACAGTAAAAATAAAGCCCTTATCCATAATATCAAATGATTTTTTGATGTCAATATTGAGCCCAAAGTTTTCTCCTCTTATGGATTTCTTAAGAAAATTCTCACATTTTGAGGAGTTTACCAAGAAGTCTTGGATGTTTCTTCCTTTGAAAAAGCCAAATTGATTCCATGAAATGATTTTTTTCAAGATCCGATCAAGTCTGTTGGCTAGAATTTTAGCAATGATTTTATGTATAGTGGTTACAAGTGAAACAGATCTGAATTGGCTGATGTCGTTTGCATTCTCAACTCTTGTAATGAGGATGATGAATTGGGAATTGAAACCTTGAGTGAGCGAGCCACCTTTGAAAAAAATCCTAACAAGATTGAAATCCTCATGCTGGATATATTCCCAAAAATTATGAAAAAATTGATTTGTGAATCCATCCAGTCCAGGAGAGATTTCCATGTTTTGGTCAAAAACATCATCTTTAATTTCAATGTTATGGGGCATTGATGTGAAGATCAAATTATTAGCTTTGGTGAAAAGCGTCATAATGATACCTTCCCAATGGTTCACATTTCTTGGTGTTTCGTTTAATATTTTTTCATAGAAGGAAAAATGTGATTGGAAAGAGATTGTATTTCATTTAGAATTTGGTCTTAATCTTTCAAAAGAGATAGGGGCTTATTTTATCTTCTAGTTCATTGGAGTGCATTAAAGAACATAGTATTTCTGTCTCCTTAATTAAGATGCATGACTTTGAATATTCCCTTTTTCATATTTTCTTTGAGATTGATAAGGATCTGGAGCTTAGAGGACATATAAGCCTCTTGGGTCATTCCTTGGGGGAAGTTATTCTTGGTGATGAACTCATGAGTGACATGAAGAGCACCTTCGAGAGCATGTATTTCTTCATCAAGGTGGCTGAATCTTTTCCGGCTCCATTATTTCATAATAAACATTAAATTTCTCATTTTAAATATGCAACCAAGTAGGTTTATGGAGGGTTTAGACCCAGCCCAAGTGTCTTGGAAAATTCTATATCATTCAGGTAAATTTATCCAGTCATTATTGAACCTAAAGGGAATTGACAGCTTGTTGTCATTTACAAGGAATCTCATCAAGATGGGATAATGATTGGAGTTAGGTTTTTCCATGGTGACACATGAGATAGATCTCCAATTCCAATGAATAGCATCAATAACAAAGTCTCTGTCAATCCTGCTCACTCTCACACCATCCAAGTTTCCGTACCAAGTGTATTTTTCCCTAAGGTGATTAACCTCAGTAAGATTCGCATCTTCAATACATGCATTGATCTCATTGTTGGAGGCTGAGCTGAAGGGAGGCCCCATTTTCTCATCAGCAAGCTCTAGGGAATTAAATTCACCAATGAGAAACCATGACTCTGTGATAGGGCTTGAGAGGACATTGATTTGGGACCATAGATATCTTCTTTCAGTATCATTGTTAAAAGAAGAGATGATAGTGCTGAAAATCTGCTTGCTGTCCTTGAAAACAGAGAAAGTGATGCATTGATTTCCTTCTTGAACTATTATGGGATTACCCATCGAATTGTGAACATCCAGCCAGAGTCTTTCATGTGTGGCAGAGGTATGAGTTTTTACGAGGATACCTTATCCACTGGTAGTAATGGAATTATCTTTCTTTAGGAGGATTTTTTTTGGATTCGCCACACTAATTATGTCTGGTTTATTCTTTCATGCAAGTAGTCTTAAGGATATTTCAGTGCCAAGGTTTTATATGCCTCGATAGTTAAAAAATAAGCTCCTCGTTTTTACCTTGTTTGGGGGGGGGGGGGGTGCTTGCTCCCTTTTAATAAACCTCCATTTTCTTGTTTCTATCAAAATTTCGAGGCGTTTTCTTTGAATCTGAGACTGATGGTATTTAAGCCTCGGTAAAATCACTTGTGTGAGGAGATTCACTAGTTTTGTCAGCAACACCTCCGGATGAGGATCCTGATGCCTTCTTGCGCAAAGGTTCAGATGTTTGGGTAGAGTCCAGGCTTTGTTATTCTCCATTTGTCCCGTTAGTAGCCTACTGAATTACTGAAGCTGGCTGCTCCAGCTTCTGAATACATTCATATGTTTTACCTGGGCCCTCTTCAAATCCAAGAGAACAAGAAGGGTCCATTTTGAGCATTTCATTAATGTTATTTGATATAATCACGACAAAAAATTCTTCATCCTGTAGAGAGGAGACTATGGATTATATTTTTGATGATAAACACAAAAGTATAGCATCACTATTTTATTCCATAGAGCCCTGCCTGACTGCCTCAGATTGCATTTTATTATTTTGATGTGCATCCAGTTGGGCTGGAGCCTTTTATTGCTCTTCCTCCTCATCCAAATCAGCCCACGAGCTGCTTGTACTAGCAGCCTTACTCCATTCGACATATTTAGGCTGATCAAGCCTGTAACTACTGATGTTGTCCACTAGTTTGATGTTCTTTCCTTTTGGAACTTCTTTCCAATTTTTGGTAGTAGAGACTGGTGCTACAATCTTCTCCACCACCCTGAAATTTTTTATTTTGTGACCTACCATTTGGCAATGGTCATAGATCTGAGGCATAGCATTAGACTCAATCCTAACTTCAGCTTGTGCTCATTCACAACAAGTGAAATATGATCAGGACGAGGTGACACCATATTGAAATCAACAAGTATCCAGGAAAAAAGAAAAAGGTCACCATTCAAATTGTGTTGATCAGTTTTAAGGGGGATTACAAAGCCATAGGCAAGGTTGTTAAGGATTCTAGGGTGCGAGTAAACCCATGGAAGCCCATGAATTCTTATCCAGACATGGGCATTCGTATTCTTCTAGTTGTATGGGTTTCAATTAGCCTACCATTATGATATTTGAAGAATGACAGGTTTCATATTGAGATTCCCTATTCGCCAGGCCAGGTTGACTTCATCCTGTTTCTCTGGAAAGGTGTGAAAATAACCCTTACCGATCGGAATAAGCCTCCATTTAAATATGTTCCAGCATTGCGAGATTCTATTTTTGAGTTCTGCATATGGCCAGGGTTTATCCCCTTTATCATAAGCAAAAAGACCGAGCAAAGAGAACTTACAGAGATGAATTCGATATTTAATCGCTTCTTGATCATGAAGTATTGATAATGTTCCATCCTCCGACCGTTTGATGGTAGGATGGCCACTGCAATCATTTGGGGTTCTCATAAAACCAGCAACGCCTTCGGAAAGAAGATACCTTTGTAGTCCGTGATATAGGCATTTCCCCCTAAACCATGTCCATCGAGATAGGAAGTAAAATATATTTCTCAGCCTGGATCGAATGATGCCATCGCTTAACGAGATCTCAGTTTGATGTTCACCAATCATCGATTTGAAAAAAACGAGCTCCCGCGCTTGGCACCATCTCTCCTTAGCACACTATCACCCAGTTTCTCCTTAAACTGGTATCTTATCATAAATATATAGTCTTTCCACCCATTATTTAGTGGAAAATAAAGTACATTTTATGGATGGAAGAAGGTACGGTTTCTTTTCTTCTTTATCCTAAGGAAATTTTTCTTTCATTATCTATTTTTCATAACTTATAGGGAGTTGTTCCCATTCAATTTTGTGACTTGTTTTTTTACTAGAAATATATCTCTACACTCTTTCTCTCACAATAATTTGTTTTAGACAAAACTATATCCTTTGTTTACATTTCAATCTATGTCTCATTTCATATAGATTTTTCTATAAATTCAATCAAGGTAAGACTTCACAGTGTTGGGTCTATAATTTTATAACTAATAAAATTACAATATAATTCAATTATAATATGCACCAACTAAGTTAAATTCAAATAATATTTGTTTAATTAATTTTCATTTGCTTATTACGCATTCTCTTCACAAAATTCCTCTATAAAACAATTTAAGAGAGCATAAGGTATTGTCATGTATTCCTACAGCTACCTACAAGTCTCTTCAACTTCATCATTAAATATTACTGAAAAGCGTCATATTTCAAAAAATCTCATGCACTACACATTCTTAATGTTTTTATTTATCATCTTTTTCTAATTTAAAAATGGTCCTAACTTGGATTTTATCTCTCTATATATCTCTTCCAATTTCTTCCAAATCAAATCAAATTTACAATTATACCAAGATGGATCTCCTTCTACAATGTAAGTAGTCTTACAATATCCTTTGTGACAACCCCAACACCAGAAACCAATAGTTTTTTCCCAGTTTATTACATTAGTATAACATGCAATAGATCACATCACCAATGAAATATTAGTTTTGTAGTCTTTATGAACTAGACACATATATGATTTTCTATTTTACATTGGAACTATAATGTAAAACATTAAAAAGTAAACATTCTACATTCTTGAATCTAATTCAAATATTCCTTTATTATATCATAGGGAAAGGAAACCAAAATAGGGGTGAGCTGAAATTCTATTTAAGGGTTACATACAGTATAATCTATCATTATTAACTAAGGGATTATCTATATTCTAATGTATAAAACTGAAAACATCTGTCATTTTATCAACAACATAAGAATAAAAAACATCTATGGATAATATAAAATGTATTAATCTTAGGGATAATCAAAAGTGAATTCTAAATAAAGAGAAATAATAATGTTGGATATCTTGTCAGGACATTGTGACAAGATATTTTCTGTTATTTTTAGGTATACACCAAAACCCATTTTATAATATTAGCGTACTGGTTTTCCTCATGATACCTATCGATGCATTGAGGGGATATCTATAAGTGGGTCGCGCCAGTAGCTATATTCATAATTCATTCCCCATATATTTAATGATGAATTTTTTATCAAAAACAACGTTCCTTATCAAAAAATATTTGTATTTAGTATTGAATAAAAAATTACAGTATTTCATCAGTCAATCAAATAATCTCCATAGTAAGAAAATATTTGTATAAATTATATACGGTTAAGGGAATAATAACAAATGGAATGTTTCATTATAAATTTAATGGCAAAAAATCAATCAAGATATATGGTAATACCATCAAATCATCATAAAAGTATAATTTGTAGTGAATGAAAGTATTTTAATTAATAGAATAAAATATAGGAGAATTATTTAAGAAAAATTGTTAAAAAAACCTTTGTAAATGCCTTTGAATCTTATCGATGAAGCTACGTATGGTAAAACAATTATGGTGGGTGGAAATTCCATGGACAACATATAAGTTAAAAAGAAACATTCCTTTTAAATTTTTGTAAAGAATACTAATAATAAAACTTCTTGAAAACATTAGAAAGATTCAATTCAAACATTGTAAATAGTGTAGGATAACATTGAATGTCCTTAATAAATCATTTGAATAAATACAAAGGACATTTATAAAATAATTTTGATAATTATGGACAAGGAAAAAACTTATACTTGATCAAAAATGGAAAAAAGATCAAATTTTCTTTTAAACATTAATTTTCATGATTACAATGTTAACAAGGGGAAATTTTGTAAGAAAACATGGAAAATCAATATATATCCATAAGTTAAGGAAATATAATGATTTAATGAAGGGTATATTATACAATTCCTTCAACTAAAATATAATTAAACCACAAAAATGATATTGTAAAATAAATTCATAGCTCTTTAGTAAATTTTAAATTTTAACCCCATAAAATATTAAATGTGAATTGAAAAATTAATTACCATGAATAAATATATATTAATGTTTTATATGAAATAGTTGTAGTATATACACCACGGAAACGAATATAAGTACATAATAACCAATATGTATCAATAGAGATGAAATTCAGTAAAATTACATTATAAAGATTATATCATAGGAGTGAGAATTAATCCATGAATTAATTATGTGTAACAAATTTATATAAGTAATTATTTTGGAATATATCATAAAGTAATACAATTTCATTTCATACATAATATTAGCAAAACATTATCAATGTAGTAGTGGTATAAATTAATGAATAGAAATAGAGTTAAGAAACCCCTTACATTACACATCAGCATATTTGAAAATGATTTATACTCATGTTTATTAAGTATATATTTATTATATATACTTAAAAAATATTAATCAAGTCATATATGATTCAATTGTAACATCATATCACCTGTTTTTTAATAACAAATAATTATATGCATTGTTTCTGGTGTTAATAACATCATTTTTCATTATGTTTTAATATGATACATATGGTACATATCTATTTAATTTTTTTTTAAATCTAAATAATTTTAATAATGATATAAAAAACATAAATTTTTATTATACACATTTATAGAATAATCTATGAATAGGTGGCATCGAAAAAAAATCGCATCATATTGTGGAGGGGGTAGTCCACACGTATGCATGAGCGATGATATAACTTTTTAATGGGATGATGGGAAAATATGTATTTGATTTTTTAAAATAATAGAATAATTTTGTTTCATAAATATCATATATATTCATTAGTTCTTTCATTTGTATCAGCCATGTGTGGTGGCAATTGAAAAAAATGGCATCTATTTGCATGGTGGCGGTCCACCGTAGAAAAGGGCGATGGATTTCCCCCATTTAATAGAGAAGGAGACATAATTTTGGTATGATATCAACATAATAACATCTCAATATGTGTGATATATTGAAGTTATTATATTTTAATGGTTAGGAAATAACTTAATGTTGTAATTGTAGCATCCCATATTTTTGGACTAGATGACATTTTCAGAAGGAACATGAATTCTTAGTTTGTTGAAAGGAATTAATTATAAAACAAGATTATGAATGAAATTTAGAGAGTGGGAACATTAAAATGTACATTTTAGACTTGGTATATGGTCTTAGAGGTGTCTTGAGTATTTCGTCGAGTTTTGGGAGCATTAGGCTTTGAAACCTCAAAAATAGGATAAGATAGCAGGGGGTGCATCTTGTACGAAAATATGCATCCCACATACTAAAACCATATTGTTGATCTAGTGGAGATGGAGGTCTCCACTATTTTTTCCTAACCAAGTGAAAGGAGTTGTAGGACGCTGCAGTTACTACATGTTTCTTGACAGAGAGGAAGTGCATGGTTTGAGCACAGTTTCCCAAACTATGTGCATGAACCATGCAATCCTCTTATTTGGGAAGTGGATCAAGCATAGTTGACACATGGTTTGGAAAACCGTGTGGAAAAACCATGATCATCATTAAATAAGGTGAAATTCCAATTTCAGTCCTCTAGAATTTTTATTCTTCCTCCCCTCTTTTTCTTCTCTGCCACCACATGCATCATCCCACCAAGGGTTCCCTTTCCTCTCCTAAACTAATATTGGATTCATTTCCTTCATTCTTTTTTGGAATCAAGTTTTACCGGTCTCATTGGTTATCCCTTGGTAATATATTCACTCCCCTTTATCCTTTAATTGTTTCTCTCACTCTCATTGATGTTATCTATGTGTGACTTAATTCTCCATATTTTAGGGCTTTTTTCTGTTTCAAAATTTTCTCTCAAACTGATCTGATTCAAGGCTCGACATTGGATGAGTGGATCATCCATGGTATAAGGAAATTGGTCTATAGCTTTT
Organism: Viscum album; assembly: GCA_963277665.1. Classification (NCBI taxonomy): domain Eukaryota; kingdom Viridiplantae; phylum Streptophyta; class Magnoliopsida; order Santalales; family Viscaceae; genus Viscum; species Viscum album. The sequence goes on along the minus strand of OY728129.1, from coordinate 743,633,378 downwards.
TTCCTTAATCCCTATCCATTTATAGATTATTTCCCTGTGCCTCACACATGTATTTCCATGCGATACATTTTAAATATGAAATTCAATATGTATAACCTAATCCTATGAATTAAATAAATTATACCCTTGAATTGTATCATTGGGGGTTTTACACCTCAATACAGACAACCCACTAGACCATGTTCATAATATTACTTATAAATTAATCCATTTTTTATAATAAAACCACCAATTTAGGTGAACTATCTTATAAAATTTAAATGTGATAATTAAATGGAATGAATGAGAATGTGAAAGGGTGTATTGCACCACTATATTACCACTTTGTGGGTGAAAACCCACCTAAGGGGTCAACACCTTATTTTGATGAATAAAATTTTTGATTCGTGTGTTCTATATATGTTAGCATGGATTATTTTATACCTCATTCATTTATGGTGATAACTATTATGCACAGTTCACCTATCCCTCATATTTTTTATGATGGAATGAACCAAATAATGAAATGAATTGGCTATATTGAAATTGTAAGTGGGCATAAACCTCTTTAAATATACATTGCTTATGTTGTTGATTTTTTATAAACATGGACTCTCTTTTTATTTATAAATGGAATTTATTAATTGAATTTATGAATGAATGGCCTATTTTTAAATGATTATTGTATTATATTAAATGGATCCACTACGCCTTGACTAATGTTGGTTGCCTCTTTACTAAAAATCTGGATAAGGGATCATGATGAAACTGGATTACCCTATATTCCAAAACTACTAAAGGGACCTCAAGTAGATTCATTTTCCATGATGTGTCATACCCCCTTGGTCAAGGATGTTTTCATGACATCTACGTCACGTGGGTTGGTGGGAATGACGTTCCACATTGCATTGATTAGAAGGTGTTGCATGACCCTTCTCATTATATTTATGATACTAAACATTGCATCCTATATTCGTTATTATACATGACATGGCGTCCTATGTTGATTACGATCCTTAGGAATGAAATTCCCCATTTATCATTATATGGCTATTATTAATACAATGATTAGTATTACGCATGGATACTTATGTTACACCTTAGGTCTTGGAGAATAATAAGTTTCTATATATATATTTCTATAAATGGTACAGAATTTATAGTGCTTATATATATATATATATATTATATAATATTCAGAGGCGTCCCTCCTTAGGTTGAAGAAGGATGATTCAGCCAGGTGTATCTTAAAAACCTTGGCTAAACTGTTTACGGTTTTCATTTTTGTTCATTATGTATTTTAACTTCACACGACTATATTTGTATTCACAGACTGGATTATGCTTCTGAAACCATTTGTGGTGGCTTACTGAGTAAATCTCATAACATTCCCAACCATCTATTTCATTGAGGTACTAGAGGACATCTAATGTTTGTAGGTCCTTGGATTATGTCTTGTGTTGTTCATTAAACATGGTATCTTAGGAGAACAACACTGAGCTATTGTAAGGACCCAATTGGAGTAATGAACCACTGAGAAGGGGGGGGGGGTGAATCAGTGGTACCCCTTCTTCTTTCTTTTAAGTTCCCTTAAAATGAGAACAACCTTTGTCTCCTATTAAAGATATACTTCCCTGCTGATAAACAAACAAGCACACATCCAAAAGAACACAACTATTTACAAGGTTCACTATTCAATAAGAATAGCTACGTCCTTGGTATGGTTGGAAACAATCCAGCACCATACAATATACTAAGAAAACAATCCTTGGATTACAACGAGTAGGATATAACCTTACACTTGGGAAGCACTGTGAAACAATCACTCCAGTGCGTGTGCACCCTCTTAGCACAATAGGGAAAAGCCTCTTTTCCTGTAACAACTTTTGTTACCTGCACTTCCTTTCAAAAACACAAGTGTAAGCAAGTTCAACACAAATCTTCACCTCCTTACCCAAAAGAGAGGCAAGGACTCCTTGCACTTGAGATAGATCAATTACAGTCTGAACTTCCCACTTTGAATCTTCACTCAGAAGTCTCCACTACGATATTTCTTCTTCACTCTGATTCTTCAATCTGAGTCTTCCTCAGTCTGAGAAACTCAATACGGTGACAACCAGTACTGATTCCCCATTCCGAATATCCACTCTGAATTCTTCACTCCAGATTTTCTTCTTCACTCTGATTATTCAATTCGAGTCTTCCTCAGTCTGAGAAACTCAATACGGTGACAGCCAGTACTGATTCCCCATTCCGAATATCCACTCCGAATTCTTCACTCTGGATTTTCTTCTTTCACTCTGGTTCTTCAATTCGAGTCTTCCTCAGTCTGAGAAACTCAAGACGGTGACAGCCAGTACTGATTCCCCATTCTGAATCTCCACTCCGAATACTTCACTCTGAATACTTCAATCTGAAAAACTCAATATGGTGTCAACCAATATCAAATTATTGTTATGATTGAAACTGCAATGAAACTCTGTCGGCCAAACACTTCTTCTTCTCTCTAGATTATCAGAGCTTCTCTCTCTACTTTTTCATCACTCCTTTACTTTGCACTCTGATCTCCTTTTATAGGTGCTCTAAAGTATGCTTAGGCGGGAAACCAAAATATTTTCCCGCTCACTTAAATTCACCCAAATCTTAATTTCTATTGAAATCTCAGAGTAATTAAGACTTTTTCAACACTTCTAGAATATTCTCGAATCTTCTTCCACTTCTCTCGATTTAGAACTTTGGCCTTTTCCAGAACCGACCAAGTTTCTCGGTATCACATTCTCTGATCGACTCTTCTAATTTCTCGGCATCTCTATCTCAAATTCACCCATCTGTCTCTCGATACGACTTCTGGTTATGACTTCACCAATTATCGGCATAACTCCACACTTCTGGCTACGAACATCGGGTTCAGGAAGTCGACTCCGAACTTCTTCACTCCGAACATCTGACTCAGCAAGTCGACTCCAATCTCCCCACTACGAACTTCTGATACAATAAGTCGACTCTGAACTTCCCACTACAAAATTCTTCTTCAATTCTCAGAACGGATCTTCCTGATTCTCGGAACGAATCTTCCTGATTCTCAGAATGACTTTTGGTTCCCGGTATGACTCCTCTAATTCTTGGAATGACTTTTGGTTCTCGAAATCACTACTTCAATTCTCAGAAACATTTCTTCAATTCTCAGAATGACTTCTCCACCCATATTTTGCTTGTATCATGGGTACCTACATATACTCATAATCTTAGAGATACAAAACAGCAAAGCATCACCACAATTAGTTCCTTCACATCTCCTATCAGCCAACTTTCGAGAATTAGCAAATTCCCAGTTCTGAACTTCTCAATTTCCAGACTCCGAATTCCAAACTCCGAATTCTTCGAACACCAGGTTCTGTATGTTCAATATACTCAGTTCTGAATCTTCAAACTTCTAGCTTCCGAATTCTTAGAAATTCAAGGTGTCTTTCCTTTATGAAAACTTCCTGAAGATCAACAAAAGACAATCCATGCAAACCATCTCTTCCTTCAACTTGGTCCTAACAATCTCCCCCTTTGGATTTTGTTTTCAACCAAGTTTTTATAAATCACCAAACTTTGTAACCTCAAGCAAAGGATTACTTATCAACAATTCTAAGCCTATGTGAGCTAACTCATTGTAGGAAACAAGAATCATTGACAGAAAAACCATGCTGTCCATAGGTAGTGAAAATGACATCTTCAACTTCATACATCTTCAGCTTCATACATCCTGTAAACAACTTCAAGTTCTTTCCTACAACCACTCCAACAAACAGTTAGAATAATTCACATACACAAGAAGTGCTGAGTTCACAACTTACCCACAACTCTCTCTTTAAACAATAGATTTATGATAAAAACAACTTCTCCCCCTTGAAAAAACAATCCAAAGGTAAGAAGAGAGAGGGGACGAAACAACATACCTTATCCTTGAAGAGAATGAGGTTGGACACCCATGTTCCACCTCAATCTTGAGAATGATTCCTTCGGCAAGGGTTTCATGAAAATATCAGCAACTTGATCAGAAGATGAAACATATTCAAGTTTCAGTTCATTCTTTTCCACATGCTCTTTGATGAAATGATATTTGATGTGAATATGCTTTGATCGAGAATGTTGGACTGGATTTTTGGTAAGATTAATTGTGCTTTGATTATCACAGCCCAAGAGTAAGAGAAACTTTACTTCAACTAACAAATCTTCCAACTGTGTTTTTATCCAGATAAGTTGAGTAGTAGCCATGGTTGTAGAAACATATTCAGCTTTAGATGTACTGAGTGTCACAGAATTCTGCTTCTTCGAGTGCTAGCCAACACAAATTTTTCCGATAAAGAACACTCCACTAGATGTGGATCTTCTATCATCAACATTTCCTACCCAATCTGCATCCGAATAGCCAAAAAAATCAATGTTATTTGAACCACTATACTTGATTCCTAATTCTATTGTGCCTTTTATGTATCTAAGTATTCTTTTTCCAGCAACAAGATGTGATTATTTAGGAGCACTCTAGAATATTTCACATAAGGTAACAACAAAAAAATATCTGTCCTTGATGTAGTCAAGTATGATAAACTTCCAATCAGCTTTTGATATTCTTTCTGATCAACTTATTTTACTTCATCATCTTTTCTTAGCTTCGTTTCCACTGAGATAGGAGTTGATACAGGTTTTGAGTTTTCCATCCCAAACTTCTTAAGAAGTTCCTTAGCATACTTTTCTTGGGAGAGAAAAATGAATTATTTTTGTTGCAAAATTTGTAACCCAAGAAAGTATCTCATTTCACCCAACATGGACATCTCAAAGACATTCTTCATTTCTTCAACAAACCTTTCACAACTTCTTTCATCATTTCTAGCAAAAAATAATGTCGTCAATATAGAAAATCACAATGAGAGAAAGATGTTGGCTTTCCTTGATGTATAGATTATTGTCAACTCTCCCTTTCTTGAAGTTCATCTCCTTTAAGAAAGTATCCAGTTTGGAATACCATTCTCTTGGAGCTTGCTTTAGCCCATACAAGGCTTTGTTTAACCTGCACACATACCTTTCATTCTTCCCAACAACAAAGCCACATGGTTTCTCAATATAAACTTCTTCTTTGAGATCACTATTAAGAAATGCAGATTTAACATCCACTTGAAAGATTTTTTAGCATCATTGTGCAGTAATAGAAAGAAAGATTATAATAGTTTCTAATCTAGCCACCGGAGCAAAATTTTCTTCAAATTCAATTCCTTCAATCTGAGAGTATCCTTTGCAAACCAATCTTGCTTTATTTCTGATAACTTCACCTTCTTCATTCAACTTGTTCTGGAAGACCCATTTGGTGCCAATGATGTTCTTATTCTTAGGCTTGGGTACGAGTTCCCATGTTTCATTCTTTTCAATCTTATCTAATTCTTCATTCATGGATTGAACCCATTCCGAATGCTCAAAGTATTCTTTAACATCATTTGGTTCCACTTTGGAATACAAGGAAATATGTGATATATAATTACTTGTTCTTCTTGTTTGAACCGTGTGACATTGATCACCAATAATATTCTGAACTTGCACTTGTTTCATCAACCTTGGATAAGTTTTTCGTGTGCCTTCCTCATCACTTGATATGGCTGAATCTGATTCTTCATCTTGATTAGGATTACAATTCATTGCATCCTTATCAAAATCACTAACTTCATCTTCCTCATCTTCCTCGTCTTTCTGGACATGCTTATCTTTCCCTAGATTTTCAATGACTTTTACATCAACTACATCCACCATTATTTCTATTTCTTTGTTAAAGCATCTATAACCTCTTCCTTCTGGAGCATAACCAAGAAAAATTCCGTCTTCTCCTTTTTGCTCAAATTTTACACTACTTCCACCTTTATTCATTATGATGCATGGGATCCAAAAAACATTAGCATGATTCATGTTTGGATTAATGCTATAGAAAATTTCATAAGGAGTCTTGTTTGACTGGGGCCTGTAGAAACATCGATTTTGAATATACACCGTTGTATTTGTAGCTTGCCTCCAAAAGTAATGAGTAATTCCATGTTCAAGTAACATGATTCTTCCCATTTCCACCAAGCTTCTGTTCTTTCTTTCAACAACCCCATTTTGTTGAGGTGTATATGGAACACTGTATTCATGCTGAATCCCATGATTTTCAAGATATTCTTCAAATTCTTCAATTCTATACTCACCACCATTATCTGTTCTCAACTTCTTTACAGAGTACTCACATTCTTTCTCAGCTTTCCTTCTGAAGCTTTTAAACATTTTCAGGGCGTCTAACTTGTGCTTCATAAGCATAACAAATGTCATGCGAGTAAAATCATCAATGAAGGTGATGAAGTAATTGTCTCTGTTTTTTTATTGTTTTCTCATCGGCCCACATATATCCGAATGTATTAGTTCAAGGGGTTGTTTTGAACAAATGTCAACCTTCTTATGCACAACACTTGTAATCTTTTCTTTCTGATAGGTAGTGCAACACCAATATCTTCTTCTTGGAAAATTTGTAATGTCTTGAACACTGTCCCTTTGAGATAACTTGCTCATATTTCTCTAACACATGTGTCCAAGTCTTCTGTTCCACAACTGATTTTCTTCCACTAAGCTCATGTAACAAGAGTTTTGTGAATTTCCAACCTAAAACAGATTTCCTTTGGTTCGTTGGCCTCTTGTAAAAATCTTCCCATATTCTTCACTTTTCACAATAAATCCATCTTTCTTGAAGATACATTTGTTACCCTCATCACACAATTGTGATACACTCAGCAAGTTGTGCTTCAACCCATCAACATATAGAGTTTTCTTAGACTTCAATTTTTCCTTCCCAATGATGGCTGATCCAACACCTTTTGATTTTTAAAGATTCATTATTTCCAAATGTCACAGTGCCTTCTTTAAACTTTTTCACATTATTCAGAAACTTCAAGTCTCCTGTCATATGTGAAGAACACCCACTATTAAGTATGCATGGTTGTTCTTACTTTGTAACTTTTAGAGCAGTTTCAACAACAAGATCTTTTTCTTCTTTCACTTCTTTCTTCACCTTCGGCTTTTGAGAATTAAGAACTTTTTGTTGAGCCAGTAACAACACAAGACATCATTTTTCAAGGTGTCCAGGTTGTTCACACCTTTCACAAATGGTCTCCAGAAGCTGGAACCTATTTTTTTTCTTGACTTCATTCTTCTCAAATTTCTTCAACAAAACCTTCTCACCCTTCTTCCTTTGAGGATATTGACTCCCCCTCAATCTCTGCCTTTCATAACTTGTGGACTGGTGGTAATAATGTTGATTGAACCAACACATATTCGATGTATGCCCGAATCCACCACAATACCAACAGTACCCATAGAAGGAGTACCTTCCTCTAAAGCTTTTGTTCTGATACTTCTTTGTTGCTCTTTCTTCAACCCCACCAACCATTCTTTTGATAGAAAGATTGAGCTGCTGGAATTCTTCCTTCTCTGATTTTGGTTGTTTTTCACTAGTTTTAGACTTAGTTTTCCTTGAAACTTCAGAGTTCCCAATAACGCTAGTCTTGACCACATAAGTAACTTTCTCAGCTTTATTCTTCATAGCAACCACTTCATTCTTATGTTGAATTTTCTCAGAATGTTCTTGTTGAGATCTTTCACCAACATTAGTAGTTGAGTTTTGAAAACAAATGTTTTTTGATTCAACTTCTTAGAGATTCTTTTTAACAAGCTCCAATTCTTCCTCTTTTGCCTTCAGCTTTACTCTCATGTGCTCATTTTGATTTTTCTCATCATCAAGAGACTTATTCAAGTATTCAAGCTCTTTCTAAAGTTATTATTTATCATTGGATTGCTTGGATGCTGAGGAAAATTCATCTTCCAACTTTTTGTTAAGCTTCTCCAGCCTTTTGATCTTCCTTAAACATTTCTTCAATTCTTCTTTCAGATGCATCTCAAGCTGAGTTTCGTCTTCTTCTGAGCTGCTGCTTCCGAAATCTTCATCATTCACTGTTGAAATGAAATTATTTTGCACACCATGATCAATTAATTTTTTGGATTCAGAATCACTTTCTTCATCTTCTTCATTTACTGATAGAAAACTTTTTCTCTTGGATTTGAAGAACTTCTTTTCTTTTCCTGACATTCCTTCACCACCCCGCTTCTTCCATAACTTTCTTGGCTTTCTTTATTCTTCATCACTATATTCTTCATTCTCCCTTCGAGGGCAGTTAGCCGCAAAGTGGACAATGCCTCCACATTAAAAACACTTCAAGGGATGTTTTACCTTGTATTTTCCTATTCATCTTTTAACATTTTCTGAAAACAAGGATAAAATATTGTTAATATTTTTACATACCTCACTTTCAGAGTTAGAGTCACCACCATCTTCTTCAATCAAGATCTTCTTAGACTTTTCCTTCTTCATGGATTTGAAAGATAGTTCTCTGTCAACCTTTTTCTTGGTCTTCATAGCCGTTTCCCTTGTCATCTCATAAGTAATGAGTGTGCTATGCAAATAATCAAGAGATAAAGTCTCTAAATCTCTGTCTTCTAATGAAGATACCTTTGCATCGAATTTATCTGAAAGAATCCTCAAGATCTTTTCCACTACAGTAGAGTCTTTCAACTCTTCACCAAGACATCTGATGGTACTAACAATATCGTTTACCCTAGTGAAGAAATCCCCAACAGATTCATGCTCTCCCATCTTCAAGTCTTCATAATTCAATATCCAGATTTGAAGTTTTTCCTTCTTGACTTTTGTATTGCCTTCGTATATGTTTTTCAGTTTGTCCCATATACCTTTGGCTGTGGACACTCTTTTAACTCTCAATAATTCACTTTCAGAAAGTGAATACAATATAGCATTCTTGGATCTTCCATCATTCTCAAGAAACTTCTTGTCAACAGGTGTAAACAGAACATTGTCTTCAAAGGGGGGAAACCCAACTGTTGCAGCTTCAAGAACTTCATAACTAATAGAAATGAGATACGGTATAATTCTATCCTTCCAGATGTGATAGTTCTTCCCATCAAATACCGGAATGCCTTTAATGTTCACACAATTCAGATTCTCCATCAGCAAGGAAAACAAAGGTAACCTGGCTCTGATACCACTTGTAAGGACCCAGTTGGAGTAATGAACCACTGAGAAGGGGGGGGGGGGGGGTGAATCAGTGGTACCCCTTATTCTTTATTTTAAGTTCCCTTAAACTGAGAACAACCTTTGTATCCTATTAAAGATATACTTCCCTACTGAGAAACAAACAAGCACACATCCAAAGGAACACAACCATTTACGAGGTTCACTATTCAATAAGAATATCTACGTCCTTGGTATGGTTGGAAACAATCCAGCACCATACAATCCACTAAGAAAACAATACTTGGATTACAATGAGTAGGATATACCCTTACACTCGTGAAGCACTGTGAAACAATCACTCCAGTGCGTGTGCACCCTCTTAGCACAATAGTGAAAAGTCTCTTTTCTTGTAACAACTTATGTTACCTGCACTTCCTTTCAAAAAAACAAGTGTAAGAAAGTTCAGCAAAAATCTTCACTTCCTTACCCAGAAGAGAGGCAAGGACTCCTTGGACTTGAGATAGATCAATTACAGTCCGAACTTCCCACTTCAAATCTTCACTCCGAAGTCTCCACTCCGATATTTCTTCTTCACTCTGATTCTTCAATCCGAGTCTTCCTCAGTCTGAGAAACTCAATATGGTGACAGCCAATACTGATTCCCCATTCTGAATATCCACTCCGAATTCTTCACTCCGGATTTCCTTCTTCACTTCGATTCTTCAATTTGAGTCTTCATCAGTCTAAGAAACTCAATACGGTGACAGCCAGTACTGATTCCCCATTCTGAATATCCACTCCGAATTCTTCACTCTGGATTTTCTTCTTCACTCTGATTCTTCAATTCGAGTATTCCTCAGTCTGAGAAACTCAATATGGTGACAGCCAGTACTGATTCCTCATTCCGAATCTCCACTCCGAATACTTCACTCCGAATACTTCAATCCGAAAAACCCAATACGGTGTCAACCAGTATCAAAGTCTTGTTACGATTGAAATAGAAATGAAACTCTGTTGGACAAACACTTCTTCTTCTCTCTAGATTATCAGAGATTCTCTCTCTAATTTTTCATCACTCATTTACATTGCACTCTGATCTCCTTTTATAGGTGATCCAAAGTATGCTTAGGCGGGAAACCGAAATATTTTCCCACTCACTTAAATTCACCCAAATCTTAATTTCTCCTAAAATCTAGGAGTAATTAAGACTTGTCAATTCTTCTAGAATCTTCTAGAATCTTCTTCCACTTCTCTTGATTTAGAACTTTGGCCTTTTCTAGAACCGACCAAGTTTCTCGGTATCACATTCTCAGATCGACTCTTCAGATTTCTCAGCATCTCTTTCTCAGATTCACCCATCTGTCTCTCGATACGAATTATCGTTATGACTTCATCGATTCTCGGAAAGACTCTGCACTTATGGCTACGAACATCAGGGTCAGGAAGTCGACTCCTAACTTCTTCACTCCGAACTTCTGACTCAGTAATTTGACTCCAAACTTCCCGCTACGAACTTCGGATATAGTAAGTAGACTCCGAACTTCCCGCTACGAACTTCTGACTCAGGAAGTCGACTCTGAACTTCTCGCTATGAACTTTTTTTTTCAGCAAGTCGACTCTGAACTTCCTACTACGAACTTCTTCTTCAATTCTTGGAACGGATCTTCCTGATTCTTAGAACGTCTCTTCTGGATTCTCGGAACGAATTTTGGTTCCCGGTATGACTCCTCCAATTCTTGGAATGACTTCTGGTTCTCGGAATCACTTCTTCAATTCTTAGAAACACTTCTTCAATTCTCAAAACGACTTCTCCACCCATCTTTTGCTTGTATCATGAGAACCTGCATATACTCATAATCTTAGAGATACAAAACAGCAAAGCATCGTCACAATTAGTGCCTTAACATCTCCTATCAGCCAGCTTTCGAGAATTAGCAAATTCCCGGTTCTGAACTTCTCAATTTCCAGACTCTGAATTCCATACTCCGAATTCTTTGAACACCAAGTTCCGAATGTTCAATATACTCAGTTCCGAATCTTCAAACTTCTAGCTTCCAAATTATTAGAAATTTAAGGTGTCTTTCCTTTATGAAAACTTCCTCAAGATCAACAAAAGACAATCCATGCAAACCATCTCTTCCTTCATCTTGTTCCTAATAGATATTACTCAGGATTCATATGGTGGTCACCCTGTGGGGTTTTTATTCTTTTCACTAAGTTCATATTTGTATTTTATTTTCTATTGTATTTTTTTTCTTTGGATTTTTTATCATCATCTGGACATGAATACACGAATATATATATAGAGTTTTTTTATTTTTATTCGGTTATTACATTTATCTTTTGAAAATTTGTATTATTTATTATAGGTTATGATATTGTATCTTGATTATTTATTATTATACCATTTTTTACTCTATTAATGTGGTTATAGTATCCTAACCATACAAAAATTAGACCCTCATTGCTAGTCGGTGGACTCTGGTGTATGGGGTGGCATGCTTATGGCTATGTGGTGACTGGTCTGGCTCTTAGTTTTATAGTCAGTCAGGTTGGGATATAACAAAGCGGTATAAAAGCATTATTTTCCATTGTATTGCTATATTGGGTTGGAAGAAAGGAGAATATAAAAGTGTTGGTTCTTGGTAAATAGTCGTGTCTGAGTGTGATCAACCCACACATAAGGAAAAGTCCAAGTGGAGGGATGGGATTGTTGCTCATGTTGTTCATTGTTATAGTTGACTTTGTTTTCACATTGAGTGATTGGAGTACATTCAAATTCTTACTAATTTATTATATTTATGGAATTTTACCATTGGCCTATTATGGAAAGGATGTGTAATTATATGAATTATTATAGGCACATTGAGACTCACATGCCATACAAATTCCATGCCATGTAGATTTCATTTCTAGGCTGTTGGAGATTTACTGATGTTCCATTCATGTTTAATTGAATTATTTTTATAAACCATGTTAGGAATTTTAGGGAAATTTTTAGTTATATAACTAATTCGGTATTCCATTATCATGCATTTGTATAACATTATTTTTTATTCATTTATCATGTTTTTTGTACAACATGTTTCTGTGCTTATTTTTTCTTATTTAGCATGCTTTTCTATATACCATCCTTGAGTGTTTTTTTATCATTTAAATTTATATTTAATTATTTTTATAGACTTATTTTTTATAATTTTAATTAATGTGTACCTGGATAAAATCTTAGAAACAACTTTTGTGATGTTTTCCTACATACTTGATAATGGCATTCAATTTAACCAACCAATTCAGACATGTTTGAGCCATGAACCGTTGGTCGCATGGCCTAAAACATTAATAGTTGTGTGTAAATGAGGTACCTATATAAATTTATAAATTTTATGAGAGAATTATATAATTATATGTGCATCCTTTTTAATCAAACCATTACATATGAACTTATGTTATTCCAAAATCAAAGAAAAAAAAAGGTTGCCGATATATGAATTCCAATTGTAAATTATAAGGGCATGTACCTTTATAACATGGAAGTTGTGATTCATCTAACTAAACCATAGTGATTGTATATATGTATGCTAAAAGGTATGTCTTATTAGAAATTGTGGATTATATAAAGGCTTTTACTTATATCAGTTGGGTATGAAGACCTATATGACTAAATTCTTGAATGAAAAAAATAAACCCATTTGGGTTAATTGGGACAACATTATTATGAAATAACCAATAAAAGGGAGTTTAAAACATTAATAATTAATTCAAATTATGTGGTTATTGGACCCATGGTGGATTAACGGGACCCTCATGGGTTTCCATTTCTATTATTCCTTAGTGCTTATCTCCCAGGGTTATGTTTATGTTATATAGGGATTGTTATTTAAAGTGTATGTAGTTGCCAATATGGGTTCACATATAAACGTGTGGTGGACTATTATAGGACCATTCAAATTTTAAATCTATAAAAAAACTATTTTATAATTTTGAGTTATACATATATAAGGTGATGGTTAATTAAAATTCCAATTACAACCAAAAGAGTGTTATCCTCTATATATTGGAATTTAACATTTATTTAACTAATCTCAATTATGAAAACCATATGGGAAAATGAAATGTATAAAATGAATTTATGTGATAAATTTCCTAATTATGAGAGGATTTTAGTTAAATAATCATTTCTAAAAATTATGATTGATAAAACATTCTGGTGTTCCATGTGGCATTAGTTAAATAAATGATCTAAGTTCGATTTATCTTAAACTAGTACTTGATGTTATTTGAGCCATTAAACTATTTAAGGATCAAATTTAAATAATTTTTTTGTTAAAAGGAACATTATAGTTGATTTTAGCAGTGATCATCATGTAAGGGTAGTTTCAATGTCTTAATGACCATGCATTAGAATGGGAACACGTGCATTTCCTGTTAGACACTATAACTTTTCATACATTGAATTGAACTTTAATGATTATAGGGTAAAAACTAGTTTATTTTTCAACATGAACCCCCTTATAGGATTAGTGCCATATTATTATATTTGGATATATATTGAGGTATGTATAACCCTCATAACCTTAAAAGGATTCCAAATTCTTGCGAACTATTTCAAACAATTGGTGTCATTTCGGTGTCATTGTCCCAAGTATATATTTATATTTCAAAAAGACACATGGGTTGGATGGGTGGTCATATAGTATTTCGGCACTCATTATGGGTGTGAGAAATCATGTAGTGCTCAGTTTTAGTAGGATAGACGTGCATATAGTATGATCAACCTCTTAGTAGGTCGTGTGTCCTATTGTTTTTTTCTTATTCAGTACTGGATGACTCGGTACATCATCAGTCAAATTATTTTTACATGGAATAATACACCTATGGGATAGTTATTTTGTACAAGCCACCTAATACTAGGATTATTATGGATGATAAGACTATGTATAATATCAAGATGTGATTTTCTTGATAAAATATCTGGGTAGTATGTGTTGATACACATGAAACACGATGAGTTACAATAGTGGAACACCAAAATATTGAATTTACTAGTAATTGTAAAATAATTCATCTATTTTTTGATCAAATATCACTATTAGTGTAGATTTACCTGACTTTTGAGATTTTCCATTATCATAGAATTGTGGGATAACGTTGTAAAAAAGATCATGTGTTGTAACACCAATGGTTAGGTTGGTTTGTCTTTTATGCTTGAAACCATGGAATGAATGGTTTTAAATAGGAGAGTTTCAAGCTTACGTATAGAGTGAATCTAATCTAGCTCAATTTTATGTAGCTAATTTCCTTATCTTTCCCGGTTATCACTTGGTAAAAGTGCATTTCCCATGTTTAGAATCCATGTTCTATGGTCGATTGAGCATGTGTCACAGGATGAGTTTCCTTTTTTAGTGAATCTAAATACTAGGATACTCTTATAGTGGGTTAATCAATTAAATTCTAGTTAAACACATTATTCCTATTTTAATGAACATAAACAAGGATAACCATTTAGAAATGGTCATCGGTGCTTTTAAAATCCCTTGAATCTGGTAATTTTTGACTTCAGTCAGTTCATTAGAGGTAACACAATGATGATATGGTTGGGTATTTATAAACCTTTGGAAATTTCAATAGCCATGTTAGACTTTTCTGGTTAGGCATGAGAAATCAAAGGTGGAATTAGGTCTTAAATTCATCATGGTCGGGTAATGATTATGCATCGGCAGATGCCACTGAGCTCTTCTAAAGGAAGTCGACTCGTAGTGGTTTGACTTCTCTTCCTTCTGGTAATTGGTTATAGAAGGATAAAAATCATATTGATCACTTTTTTCTTGGATGTGATGGGAGTGACTCACTTATTCCTGATAATTCTTGGTATCCACTTAGTGTACTATTTAATTAGTGATGATTATGACCCCTATCTTGATATCATCTAGGATACACTGTTAGAGCATCAGTTATTTTCCAGTCTAAAATCATAAAATTCATTTCTATTTCAATAAATAGGATTCATCAGAGTTGTGTGCTGGAATAGTGGTTGTTATCGAGGCATTTTTAGTCCTGAGGGTTCCTTGGGAGAAGGTGGAATGTTTCAGGATGTTATACATCAACCATCTAAGCATTGTATTTTTTATATTATCCATCCATGCTTGGATTGAATTGATTCTTTTTGTTCTATGAATGTGGTCTTTAAGGAACCACTTTTAGAATGTTTTAAGGATGAGGTGAGTGTGGAGTGGGCTAGCCGAGGATTTTATAAAAAGTATTCTTGACAAGGATATTGAGGTTGATTGGGAGTAAACCATTCGATCAAGATAAGATTCATTCTATGAGTGCCATTAGAATTATATGAGAATTCCTCAATAGATAATTCCAATGATAGAGATATCATGAATAGGAATTAGCTATTAAATATTATAATTGTGGTGGTAAGTGACATGGGATTATAAATGATAAGATATGATGATATGATCATGTCTCATGTTTGATGGTCTCAGTTAAGATCAGTGTTGATCTTCCATTTTTGGAGTATGAGTGTTGAATCAAGATTAAATGGTTGAAGTTCCATATTCTTAAGTGATTCTTGGAAGGTTCATTGAGAATATGAAAACAAAACACAGTAATTTGATTGAAATTAAATAACATGAGCATGAAAGGTTTTTTACCATTGATTTCCTAAGGATTCTTAGGAACGATATGTTCTAAGGTGGGGAGATTGTAGTGTCCCTTATTTTTTAACCAGAATTTTTTTTGATGGTACATGAATTTACATTTTGGTGGATGGACCAAATAGTAAACCAAGATTTTGAATTAAATTCCAAGAGTTAGAAAACTCAAATGTTTTTTTATTATTTTTATAGGGTATAAGAGGTGTCTTGGGTGTTTCGTCAATTTTCAAGAGCATCAGTCTCCAAAACCTCCAAAACAGGAGAAGCTAGCAGGGGTGCACGATTTTTCTGAAATAGTATGGCCTAGAAGGTGAGCTGTTTAGATGATCCAATGGAGTAGTATGAATTTCACGGTTTGGTTTAACCATGCAAGAGGATCCATATGATTTTGAGTTTTTTTTTCAGGTTTCTTGACAGACATGAAGTGAATGGTTTGTGCATGGATTCACAAGATGCATGCTTAAACTATTGGAGCCTGTTCTCTGGGAGTGGATTCATAATGGTTGGTGCATGGTTTATTTAGCTATGTAGAAAAATCATGTACCTCATTAAATGGGTTGTAATTACCATTTCCCCCCTCTATCATTTTTATTATTTCTCCAAAAATCTTATTCTCCTCTATGTGTAGTTTTCCACCAATGGTTCCCTATCATCTCATCACCTAGGCATGAATTTATTTCCCTTATCTAATTTCATAATAAAGGGTCATTAGACTAATTAGTTATCCCTCCGTAATTGCTTCACTACTCTTCCTCTTATCATATTTTCTCTCGCTGCCATTGATGCCATCGAGGTGCAACCTAACTCTCAATTTTAGGGGTTTTTTCTTTGTTTTATCTCAAGAAAACTTTATTCAATGATCGATATTGGATGAGTGGACTATCCTTTGTATAATTTAGTTGTTCAATAACTTTTTCCCTTAATGTCTCATAATTTATAGATTTCTCGATTTTTTTGCGCGCCAATATTTCTATGAGACACCTTTTAATTATGAAATTGGATATGTAGAACCCAATGCCTTGAATTAAATGAATTTTACCCTGGAATTGTATTATTGGGGGGTTGTATCCCTCAACATAGAAAACCCTATAGGGAATGTTCATGATATTCCTTATATTTTAATCAATTTTTTATAATAAAACTATAGGTTGTGTTGGACTATATTATATAATTAAATTGGGTTAATTAAATGGAAAGAATGATAAAGTGTAAGGGAGTGTTAAACAAATATATTATCTTTTTGTGATAAACCACAACCTATGATGTTTAAACCATAACTTATTGAATGAAATTATTTATTCATTTTTGGTGTGAAATTTAGGATAACCTATTTTATACCTCTTTCATGTATAGTGTTAACTATTATAGATAGATCACCTGACCCTCATATTTTTAATTATTTAATGAACCAAATAATTAAATGAATGTCCTATATTGGAATGGATGGTGGGTGTTATCTTCTTTAAATTTACATGACTTTTTTTGTCATGATTATAAATATGGACTCTCTTTTTATTTATAATTGGAATGTATTAATGGAATGGATAAACTCATTGAAAATTTCTAATCACTAAAGTTATTTTATCAAAAGGGTCCATTTTACCTTAAGCAATGTTGGTTTCTTATTTATGGAACATCAGGATAAGGGGTCACAGGGAATGTGGATTTCCCTATATTGCTTAATGACCAAAGGGACCTCAAGTAGGGTCACTGGCCATTCCTTGTCAGACCCCCTTGGTCGAGGATGTTGGCATGATTCATACATCACTTGGGTTACTAGGAATTACGTTCCATGACCCCTAAATTAGGAGGTTTTGGTATGTACCTCCACATTATATTTATGATGATTATCATGGATTCATATATTTAAATTGATACATAGAATGGTGGCCTATATTGATTATGATCCTCAGGAATGAAATCCCTCATTTATCATTATGAGACTCTTATTAGTACTATGAGTAATATTATGCATGGATGCATGCACCTCTATTCATAGATAATACTATATATCTATATAAATGGAGACAATCATTAATAAATTTATGTTATATATGTATATATATATATATCTTATATATATGTCATATTCAGAGGCATCCTGGCTTATGCTAAAGTGTGTGGAGTCAACTAGGCGTCCCTTAGGATCTTGAGATGACATGTTTATAGTTGTCAATTTTTTCATTATGTATTATACATGAAAATATATGTATTTATATTCATGGATCATATTATGCATAATAAACCATTGGTTATTGCCTACTAAGTGTATATCCCACCCATATTGGGCCACCATTGCACATGGGTACCCATGTAGATATCATGTTCGTAGGTCCGTGGATTATTACTTTTATTGTGCACTATACATGGGATCTTAGGATAATAGTTTTGAGATAGTACTTAGGATACTCATACAGATCTCCCTAGAGGATTTTTTACTCTCTTCCTTGTTTCATGTTCATAATTTATTTCCTTCTATGTTGCTTCTTACTTTGGATTTTGTGGTGTGATTTGGACATTCATGCAAGAATTTATACTTTTTATTGGCCATTTAATTTTTTTTATTATATTTATCTTCTAGTGCATGGAATGTTTTTACTATTTATTCTATTTTATACTAATTATTTACTAATATACTATTTTTCTACTATGATAATGAGGGTATAGTCTCCCTATAGTACCATGATTAGACCCATAATTTTTGTATATAGGCTCCATCATATGGGGTTCCATTCTTGAGGGAATGTGGCGATTGTTATAAAAACTAGTTTAATATTCATTCGGGCACAGATGTATTAGTTGTAGAGGAAAAAACTTAAAAGTGTATGGTAAGGATGACTACTTTTTATTGGAATGAGCTCCATTATATCTCCCCTTCAGTACACTGACATTAGCCATTTTGGATGAATATCACCTATAAAAAATATATAAGGATGTTGGGGAGTGATTTTAGAATGTGTTTTTAAGATAATATACTCAAGGTACTTTGAATAATAGAGGAGAGGTGGTTTCCTTCTATAGTTATAGAAAATACACACTTATAATTACTTAAAGGATTTAATTAAAATAAATTATTGTTCATTTGAAAAAGAAACCTAGTGGAAAAAATTTCAAATTTAATATAGGAAATGGTTCAACTCTATTTAACCATTAAATTTTTTATAGGTGTGATTTGAAATCTAAACCTTTTTTAGTATAACCCTTTCGTTATCAAATATTAAAATTATCTAGGGTATTGAATTTTTTTTCTTAAAGGGTTAAAAATATACTCCAAAGGTAAAATTTGCCCCCCAAAGTTTACATATCTAGCATTGGAGACCATATCCCATCACTATTTTCCAATTTAATGATTTTTATGTTTTTAAAATCATTTGATATAATATTAATCTCCATTAAATAACATTAAATCCATTTTAATAACTATTCTAATATTTTGAAATTAATGTCAGTAGAAAAGGAATGGTTTTATTTTAAAAACTCATTAATCATAAATAATACATTATTAGTAACCATAAAATTAATTTTACACAAAAATTCATCCAAAATTTATTATTTTTTATGTTTTGAAATTCATTTTCTATGATTTTATACCACATTCCCAAACATTGTGTTTCTGTTGTGTAAGTATTTATGGTACATATAACAAAACTAAAATAAAATATAAATTACCATGATGAGAAAATGTTAATTATACTGAATATAATCTTTTATAATCTTAAAAAACATCTTCATATCCCTTTTTGATCATATAATAGAAATTAAAATAACTAACTAAAAATTATTTATTTATTATCAACACTTTTAATGAAAGTGAGAAACCAATAGGTCCAGATTACAAACAATAAAAACCATAATATATATTTTAATAATATTTCGGTATTTGTTAAATAAAAATATCCAAAAGATTCCATATTTTAATATATATTAAGGGAACGTATCAACCAAAAATTTATAAATTAATATCTATTTTTATTAAGTATGTTCCTCATTAAGTAATGAAGTTATAGAAATAACATGCACTACATTGGATATTTTCAAAAGTTATATATTCTGTCAAATTTAAATTACCAATATGAATCATTTCAATTGTCAATATTGAAATTGTATAGTGATCATTAAGATTATAATATTAAGAATTTTAAAAAAATCTAATCGATACAGGTGAAATAAAAAATTGAATCGACTAGTAGGATTGTACCATGTGAAGAAAGTTTATTGGAGATTATATGGGAGATTAAGTCATTAGGATTTCCTTATTTTAATCCCAATCAATGATTAAAAAATTAAAGCCTAAAGGACACTACTTAGTGGGAGAATTAAAGCTCATCAAGATCACATACCAAACCATCTAAGCTAAATCACCTCAAGAAAATCCTACCATCGCACACCTTAACCTTAGGGAATTCACTAGTGTAATCATAGACTATATATCTAGACCTAATATTCTTATTTTTTATGTATTAATTTAATAAAATATTTATTATATTTGTCCCTTTTATATTTTATTATTTAAATCATTAGATGATGAGTTTGATAAAAAATAGATTTTGATACGACAAAACACAAATTGTATTTTTGATAAATATATAGTTTCAATTAAGAAAATCATTTTGTTGAATTCAATAATTTTTATATTAAATTATATTATAAAAAATATTATTAAATACAAATTATAATATAATTTCATTAAGTAAAGAAAAAGAATAAGGGTAAGAAAACTATAATTATGAAAAAACCATTACTTTTATTAAATGTGGATTTATTATTTAAGATTTTAAATTATCACACATAGAGAATTATTTGTTAAAAATTAAATTCACACATAAAAATTATGCAACATTTTTTTCATATCTTTTAGTGAAAACTGAATTTTTGGGTAAAAATAAATGTGTTTTTAATATATGATATGTATTATGACATCATAATGACCCAAAAGTGATGTAATATATTCTATACATGTTGTACATGACAAGGTCTATATTTTACCTTTAAAATAATGTGTTTTTGAGGTTATTAGATTAATTTTATAGAACATTAATTAATCCTCAAAAACCTATATTATATTTTCAAGTTTTAAAAGTTGTTCTTTGTAAACATTACACAATTCCACATCACCACAAGTATTATTTTAATGAGAATGGATCTTAAAATTTTAAAACAATTAATTCCACAAAACATATAAGACACCATGATAAAAACATGGGACGTTTTTTTTGTTTTTATTACATTATCATATAGAGTCTAAAACCTTTAGTTGGAAATTAATAAATAAATCTCCTCCATTTTTCTATATAATCCCGCCGAACCTAAAATATTCCTTTAACAAAAACCAATTTATAATAATATTACCCTAACATGACCTCTCTATATCCCTCTATAGTATCCCCTATACTATTAATAATCACCTTGAATTCTTTGAAAAACACCTTCTCAAGGAAAGGGATACTCTCCTTATCATCTTTATTAAATAACCTCCTTTATATTATTCCCTATATTTTCTAATGTTTCATGTTTTGATTTGATTTCACACACCCATATTAATTAATTTTGATATTAATGTTATTATATACCCTTTTCACTCTCATTAATACATCCCATGAACATTTTCGAACCTCCGTTATACTGTAGGAATTATTCTTTGATTTTTTCTAGGGATTTTTTTTCATGAATACCCATCCTTTTAGCTAGAGTATTTACCTAGATGTATGTATCCATCATTTAATGGTGAATCAAATGTATATAACCAACATAATTTTTTTGGGGAATAAAAAAGGATAAATTCATATTTAATATGTATGATTATTGTGTAACACTTATGCATGTAAATGATGGCTACACCAAAATAGTGATCTAATGCATTGTGTAATGTTTTTGTATCATGAGACACTATGTATGGAATTATGTTTTAAACCTATTCAATTATGATACTTTTACACTATTTAACGATGTATTGTAAGTTATCCTTGTCCTATGTTTATGATGTCATGTTCAATATTGTCAGCACATTACTATGTCTCCTTTATTATATCATGTTATATCAAGCCTTATTGTTCAAGTTTATGATTCTCACCCCTATTTTGTTAATATGATATTCCTATTATCTCACATGTTGTAATTTACATTATGTTATTCTTTAATTATTTACATAGAAGGATTTATATCTCAACACTTTCTTATTCATGTCCCCAGGTTATATCATTTATTTTTAAAAGAGATGTTGAATTTGTAGATCATGTTACTAAAATATTCAAAACAATTGTTTTATCCATGCATAAAGTTGATGTGTGATGCACCTAATTTCCCAAATAAACTATAATTCATGATATTTTTGGATTTTATAATGAATAAATTATGTATTAAGTAATGAAATAATGTGTATGAAGATATGGGTTTTCATAGTTGGCATCAAAGAAAGGTATTTTTATCTTTGGGATTATGATTTGAAAACTCTAGTTAAATCTTTAGTGATAAGAGTAAACAAAAACCTAATTTTTTTATGTATATATTAATTGGTTTTTAAAGAAAATATATCCCTTCCAGGATATTACAAGTGGATGTGTCTCTCTCATATAGCCACCTAGGGGTATTAACCCCAAAAATTATGCATTGAAATAGAATTGATCATCATCTAGTGTATGAAAGTGTACCATTCTACACAAAAATTCTGACCCTCCCAGTGTATTTTCATTAGTAAATTCACACTATAAATATAATCCATGATTATGAGAAAAAATGTATATACGATTTTATGTTAGGAAATAGATCTTGGATAACATATATTGAAAATATTAAAATTCAATGGTTAAATAATTGATGTCATTAATGAGTCCTCTCTTCAATCTTCATGGGTTCCCTTTTATGTGTTTAATAGTTTATAAATAATCTTCCTTAATTACCCATTTTTTATAGTCAAATGGATGGGAAAAGGAAAAACTGATTCAATGACCAATGTGAAGATCAATATAATGGTTTCCCAAGTGAGAAGACCTACCCCATGGGAGTAGGATTTGAGAAATTAATGTTAATACTTTCCCAATTAACTACTACCTTGAACTAAAAATAGAATTGATAAGAACACAAAAATACCCTTATGAAATATCAAGTTGTAATTATTTCATTTATATAATAATGGCCTCTAACTTTTAGTTCATATTCTGATCTATTAGTCCTGGAATAATGGATCAACTCTATTGAGAAGATCATCTCCATCCTTCAATGACTTCAACATGGGAATTCTATGATAGATATTTTTTATATGTAATGGTAATGTGATCAATAATGGAACTTGTTCAAAAATATGAAGTTGTAGGAGGAGATCAATGAAATATAGTGGAAGGAATTCCAGAAAAAAATCAAAAAATATTCCCCCACACTCTGTTACTAAAACATAGAGGGTATTATTTAGCCTTAAGAAAATGGATGATGAATACTTAATGGAATATTAGGAAAACATCAAAATAATTTCATCATACACCTTTGAATCTGTTATTACCCATAAAATTAAAGGTGAATTATTCTTTAGTGGGTGAATCTGAGTCTACCAAAGTTCTAATCCATTTTAGACATTAATAGCTCTGATGAATTTTTATGATATACCCTTAATGATGAAATGGAGATAAATTAATCTCCTATTTTATAGGGGATAATAATGATGAAATTTAGTTTTATTTGAGTGTTGTGATGGATAAATTTGATGGTGTAATGAAAACCCAATATCCTACTTATCAAAAGAATGGTAAGAAGAATCTTGAAAATTACATAAGGGGATAATAAAATGCTTTAGGTGAATGATGGAAGGGAACCATACTAGTGAATAATGATGGGAAAACCACCAATGTTATTGATTAAATGAATTATCTATTCAATACTCATATAGTTTTATAGTGATTCAATTGCAAGAAACATATGCATTCAGAATGAAAATACCCAAATCCATGGTTGTTCATAGACAATCAAATCCAACAACCTCCAAGGTTGCAAGGTAGATATTATACCATCACCACTAATTATGTGGATCATGAAAATGAAATAGTGATAGGTATTCTAGTTATTCATTAAAAAATATTGAATGTACTTTTGATTATAGTTCTATGAATTAATTCTTATCACACTAGTTTTGTAAAATTATTCAAACACCACCCCAAAAAAGGAAGTTCATTTATCAATAAATATAGAGAATAGATTAATTTTTACATCCCAATCATGTATTTCATTCCATAACCATATTTGAGTTATGATAATTGTAACAAACATTATCATACTTCCTTTATTGAAATTCAAATATATTCTAGGCATGTGTTGTATTTCCTTATATAGAGGCAACATGAATTGATGAGAGAAATAAACCAATCTCTGTATTTCGAATCACCTTTTGATTCTATACAAGTTCAAGGATGAGGATTAATATTATTTGGTACCAACATATCAAGAATGTATATTATTCCATTGTAAGAAAGCGTATCTATCCCAAATGACTAATACTAATGGATATATAATCCTTGAATACAAGCACATTGCGGGGGAGTAACTGATGTGTTTCTTAAACAATTGTCTCATATTCCTCATTTTGACAGGTTATAATTTTAATCAATATTACACTATAATCCTTAAATACATTCTAGACTCTATATATAATGGTTGTTTTTGAACTTAAGGAGTTAACTAAGATACTGCATAAGAATCTATGTAAAGGTTTTATATGGCCTTGTGATTCACCATGGGGTGCACCAGTCCTTTTTATTATAATGAATGATTGGTTAATGAACCTATGAATTGATTTTTATTATCTCAACAAGATCATGGTAAATATCAAGTATTCACTTCCTTGAATTAATGAATTGGTATATCATATATATAGATACCATTATTTCATTAAGGTGGACCTCTAGTCCTGATACTATCAAGTAAAGGACAAAAAGGATGGTATCTCCAATTATAGTTTTCATACAAGGTATGAGAAATAAGTCTTTATAGTGATTCCATATGGACTCACAAATTATCCATTAATATTCATGGACATAATTAATAAAGACTTCATATAATACATTATTGAATTTTTGGTTGTCTTTATAGAAGATATTTTGATATAATCCAAATGCAAGGAGGAATATGAGGGATTTTTGAATTCTATATTGAATAATTTTTGAAATAAAAATTTCTATGAAAAGTATAATAAATATGGGTTTTGGTTGGAATAGGTTCCTTTAATGGTGGATTCTATATCCAACAAATGCATATCTTTGAATAAATAAACAACTAATGCCATTTAAGTATGGACAAGAGAAACATATTTGATTATTTTACTTTTATTATTTAGGTAATATCAATGATTTTTATGAATTTTATAATGATTATAAATACCATTAACAAAGATAACTTATAAGTACATCAAAATTATCTTGACTACTTAATGTATGGAATTGTTTAAGAGTTGAAGAAGATACTAGTCATTACCCATGTTCTCACATTACCCACTAGTGGGGAAGTAGTTGTTATCTAAAATGATGCATATAAAATGTTAATGGGTTTTTTACTCATGAAAAATGACCAAGTGATATCTTACGACTCTTTCAATTAGAGATAAATAAGAGGAACAACCCAATGCATGATATAGAATTGACCATAGTGATATTCACATTGTAGATTTTGAAACATAATCTCTATGAAGAAAAATATGACATATATACGGATCAAAAAAGCCTCATCTATATATTTTCAAAAAAGAGTTTATTATGTTCCATTAAATTTGGGTATATATAAACCATTATTATTATAGTTCAAAATGTTAACATCCTATGAAGGAGAAAAAAATGATATATTCTCTGAGTCGAAAGGATCCTTCAACCCTTTACATGATTAGGATTTTCATGGATAAAATATTATTTGACATAGAGAGGATATAAAAGGGAATAATAAGAGGATATCCATCATACCATTCTCAAATAAATACTCAAAAAATATTCTTGATAGTATCAAGGAGGACATGAAGGATGATGAGTCACTACAAATGAGGGTAGATAATGCTTCAGAGTTAATCTTTTATAGGGATAAAGTTATAAGGTTTGGAACAAAAATATGTGTCCTAAAAAAAAACTAAAACACAAGAGGGAACATTTGGATTATGTGAATTTCTCATCATTATCCTTTCATCTAGGAATAACTATGATGCTTATAGATTTAAATAAAAACATTTAGTGGTAAAACATGAAGAGGTATATTTCAGATATTGTATCTTAATGATTGTAATGAAAACTATTCATTTTCAAATGATAGAAGTGCAAGGGTATGTTAAAAAAATGACCCATTCTAGTATGGAAATGGGTAAAAATAACAATGGATTTCATCATAGGACCCACAATGTAACACATATATAGTAACTCCATTTGGTTGGTTGTAGATCACCTTAACAATTCAACACATTTCATTACAATCATGGCTTATATCTCTCCTGACCAACCCTCCATGATATATGTATTGTTAGTGGAAAAAATACATGGAGTTACACTCTATATTGTATCTGATTGAGATCCATTAATATCCTTGTGATTTTGGAGAACAATCCAGCATGAATTGGATATAAAATTAAGCTTGAGAACTCCTTTTCTCCCTCAAGAGGATGGCCAATCAGAATGATCCTTTCTACCATTGAAGAAAATACTGATATCATGATCAATTTATTTCCACATATATTGAGACCCACACCTTCCATTAGTGGAGTTATCTTATAAAAAAATATTACATTATAGAATTAAAATGATACCTTATGAGGAATTGAATGTAAATAAGTGTCTAACTCCAACATGTTAGGATGATGATAGAGAGTGGAAGATGATGGGACCTGATTATATCCAAGAAAACATAAAGAAGGTTCAAACCATTCAACATCATATAAAATCCACAAAAAGAGAAAAAATATATGCTGAAAATCGTGATGTGATCTAAAGTTTGAGGTTGGTAATAATGTGTTCCTTCATATATCACCATTGAAGAATGTCAGGAGGTTTTGGAATAAGGGAAATAATATAACCAGATACATCATACCCTTTTAGATCCTTGATCTTATCAGAGTGGTGGACTATAGACAAGCACTCCCACATAACCTATATCAATTACATAACATGTTCTATGTATAACTCTTGAGGAATGACATACCATACTACTCACATGTAATGAATCCATAGCTGATACCATTGAAAAATGATTTTTCATATGATAATTAGTAGGTGATGATCTTAGATCATAGAAGAAATGTTCTCTAAAAAACAAAATCCCACATATTCAAAGTGTTATGATGGAACAACATGTCTGTGGAAGTGACATGGGAACCAGAAGAGGTGATAAAATAGAAGTACACCCATATATTTTGCACTATGTAATGAATGTTTTATGGTATAATGTTCTGATGTTAGAAATAATGTATGTACTTGGACATTTAAAAATGAAATTCTCTTTTTTAATAATAAACTTTCTTATTATGTAATTATGTTTTTGAGAGAACATGCACTGGATTGAATGTTTTGAATAGTTATATGGTATATCAAATTTAATAAAATATTCATAATAACCATTGTTAATATAGATATTGTGGAGTGTCAATTAAGATAAGTATATTTAGGGTTATCCTAAAGTCTATTTTATACAAATGAAAGAAGTGATGACATCAACCAGTAGGATCGTATGCTATAAAGCCAATTTCTGGAGATACTGAGAGAGGTAGAATCACTAGGATTTTCTATTGATCAAACTCAAGACATGATTTGGCAACCAAATAATAAAAAAATTATTATGGCAGAATTTCAAGATCAATGATATCACATCCCAAACCCAGAATGGAAAACCACTATAAGAAAATATCATCATTACACACCATACCCTTAGGTAATTCACTATACTAATAAGGGTATTTGTATCTAAACCATAATATTAGGAATTTATATATATATATTATTTTAATAAAAGAATGATTATTTTTCTCCCTTTTTAATATTACTTTTGAATTATTAGATATTGTGTTTGATAAAAAATAAATTTATATACAATAAAACAAAAAATTATGATATACATGTTTTCAATAAATGAAACATTTTGGATTAATTTAATAATTTGGAAATAAAATACATTTTAAATAATATTTTTAAATATAAATGATAATATAATTTTACGATAACAGAAGTATTTTTGTAAGGGGTGTAAAACTATTATTTTAGAAACACATTATTTTTCAATAAATGTGTATTTTTTATTTAAAATTGTAAATTCTCATAATTATAGAATTATTAATATAAAATAAATATAAAATTTTAAATCATTACTTTAAAATTAGAATTTTGTTTTCATTATTTCTAAATATAGTGGAATTTTTATTTAAAATTAAATATAGTATAAATATATAGTGTGTATAATGATTTCATAGTGACTCAAAAGTGAGTCAACATACACTTTAAAAGTTATACATGACCAAATATTTATATATCATTTAACATAATTTATTTTTGAGGAAATTGAATTAAATTTATAAACCCTTAATGAATCCTTCGAGACCTATATTATATTTTAATGTTTTAAAATCAATTCTTTGTAAACATGACTCACTTCCACATAACTATGGGTATTATTATTATTATTATTTCAGTTCATAAAATTTTATTACAATGAAACACACTCCAATTTGGTAGAAACCATGTGAAAATACCGTTGGATGGTTTCTAGTTTTGATTACATTATCACATAGTGTCCAAGACATATGATTTTATGTTAACAAAGAATTATCCTCATTTTTTCCATATAATTTTACCAAAATCCCATTAATCCTAACTAAAAACCATTTTATATGGAAATTAATCTACCGTTTCCTATCTATCCCCCTCCCAAGGTTCCCAAAATCTATTAAGAATATCCTCACATGCTTTAAGAATCACCCTCTCAAGGTAAGAGATCCTATCATTACAAGAACCTCTTTTATATTATAGACCATATTTTCCAATTTTTCATGTTGACATATTATTTCATACATCCAAATTACTATGATTGTGATTTATATGTGGGGATAGATCTCTTTTACAAAGGCTTCCCACCATTTTATTACATAACTTTTCGTTACATTTTACAAACAGAGGATCTTTAAAGTCTAGTGTCTTGAAAATCAGGAACAATATACATGAAAACATTAAACATCTTCTAATCCTCTTGTAAGGATTCATAAAAGTTTTATCATAAGTACAATTATTGAATCTCATAACCTGGATACATACATCAAAGGAAAAGGTGAGCAGAAGGCCTAGTAAGGAAATCAAGGGAATCAGTTTACTTGTGATATCAATAAGAACTTGATGAAGAACATAAAGACATGAGAAATGGAAGAAAATTATTATCATAATAAAAATAACATGAATCATAACTTGAATATGTGTCTATAACATTTCATTTAGAAATTCATGAACATATCACCAAGGTTCATCCCCAAGGTGTCATAAAAATTACCAAGGTTATTTACCAAGGTATCATGAAACTTGTCATCTCTAGAGATTAAATTATTTAACCAATGCATTGAAGAAATATCAGGGTTCACCCTTAATATTTCTTTACTTTCATGTGATACACATAGATAATAACCAAACATTTCATAAATAACCCAAAGAGAATAAAATAATTGGGTTTCATTTGAAAATCGTGACGTTTTAAAAGTGCTTAAAATAATATCATTATGTCATTTATAATCCATGGAAAGGGAGTGAGGGTTATATGTAGGTAAATTACAGAATCAAATAGATAAATAGTGTGTATTTATGAATACCCCTATAAATGATAATATATTTGGGTATTCACATAAATAATACAAGAGAATTTCTTAATAAAAACAGAGAGATTTTGAGATGAAAATTCTATAGCATAAAAGCTATATGACATGGTTTAAGAAAACTTTTAAAAGAGAGAGGAAAATATTAAACCACTCATAAATAATTTCTAATAAATTATGGGTACATAATAAAAAGAAATAATATCATGGTATGTATATTTCAAAGAAATACCATATGAAAATGAAACTCGAAGGAAAAGAGAATATACAATTTCTTTTACGAAAATTCGGCTGCCTAACGACATCACTTAAAAATTCAGAATATAAATTGATGAGATTGAAAAGGTATATCATAAATTGAACCTAAAATTTATAGTAATAATGATATAGAATAAAATACCCCCACATAATTAAATGGAAACTAGAAGACATAACATAAAGAAAGTCATGACTTAAAAGAGAAGGGTGAAAGGTTCCCTTACCTTGAAGAGTGACTTCGAAAGCTCAAAGGTTGGGACCTTGGGGTGATTGAGGGTACCTTGGGAGGACTCCTTGGGAGGTAGATATACCAGATCTTTATTTAGAAGGATTTTGGAATGGAAGGAATGAGGTAATGGCTTGGTATTTATAGGAAAAGTGAGGGAATATTTAATTAATTTCCAAGGGACACCTCATCAGTGGTATTTGAAAAACCATGGGATTTACCATGGTAATGGCCACTTTCACCTCATAAAATATCTTACTATTCACAAGTTGACCAGAATTATTACATCATTATTACATCATTAATGATGTCATTAAACACACCAAAACTCAAAACTGTATTTTCTCTATTCACCAAAAAAAAACATTTTATAAAAATCTCATAATTTCACCCTCACCTAATATAAATTATTTGAATTTAAAAATGGACTCCATTTTATGAAAATAATTTTATAAATAATTTTAATTTATTTTTTAAATAAAATCATAATTTATTTAAAAAAACAACTTTTAAAACTATAACTCATTTTACAACACCTTGCGAAAGTAATCAGGGTCCCATAAAATTATCTTATAACCATAAGACAATAAAGTAACAATTTATGGCTACATTTTATGAAAATAAATTCCTATTTTAAATTATTAAATTAATTATAAAATTGTAAACAAAATATTTTTGACATACAAAAATAATAAAACTTATACAATGATCGTTTTTCACTTTTAAGACGTCTAAATTGTATTTATACATGCATGGGTAAAGTTTCTATTTTTTTGGATGATTTAATATTCCTTACTATTAATTACTATTCATAAGGGTATGTTACTATTCATGAAAAAATTATTTTGATCATATCGAACCACAATTTTTACCCTGATTACAACCATGTATGACGGATTTTTGAAAATCATTTCATAGAAAAATTTATTTAAAAATAAAATATTTTTTACTATTCATAAAAAAAACACAATTAATAAAATAATATTCATAAAGAAAAAACTATTAATCCAACACTATTCATAAAATAAAATACTATTTATTAAAAAAATTGTTACTTCTTAGACAATTTCTATAAATTCAGCCTCGATTAATTTTGAAATTTGAAATTCAAAAATGATGTTTATTTAACTTAAATAATTCTCTAAGTATTATAAATTTATCATTTAAATATAAAAAACACTTATTTATTAAAAATAATAGCCGATAGAAAAGGAATACTGAAATTACATAGTGAAATTTCTAACACTTAAAAAAAGTAATACTATTTTGTCATCTACATTTAAAAGGGGAGTTTTAATCATAGTATTCAATTAAAATAATAATTATTCCATATAACTTAATTAGTTATAATAATTATATTATTTTTGAAAACTAAAATTTGTGCCCGAAGTAATTTGATGTGTTTCTACAGTAAAACATAATAAAAAGTTATTAGGAGTAAAGGGATCCATAAATAAAAGAAGTTTTTTATGGTGGTTACATTATTCCCCCCATAAAAAATTACATCCATGTAATTTTAACTTATTAGAAATTTATTTATATTAGGAAACCTATCATTATAAAGTAATTTCATGTCTTAAAAAAATATTATTCTTTAACAACAATTACATTTTATATAAATCCTTCGTAATGATTCATAAAAAGATTGTGATTAACCAAACTTATCCTCCAGGAGTGTCAAACTAGGTGTCCAGTAAGGCCCATTGTCATGTATCAGGATACCCTAGGTTAAGCCCAAAACTCATTGTTTGAGTTTTCACTCTTAGGTACATCTGTGCCAGAGCCACATCCACTTGTTCATATCCAAATAGGGATTTATTTGTTCAGAAACCACTTACTTATATTTAACCAAAATACCAGGATATTTTACTATATTTAAACTTTTATATAGGGTTATTCCTAATGTTTTAATATCATAATTTACACAAATAACTAAACTATCCTTTAATACCAAATATGGAATCCTGCCATTTTATTACATAATTTTTCATTACATTTTACAAACAGAGGATCTTTAAAGTCTTGTGTCTTGGAAATCAAGAACAATATAAATAAAAACATTAAAAATATTCTAATACAATTATAAGGATTCATCATAGGTTCATCCTATGCACAATTAATTCATCTCAAAACCTGGAGACATACATCAAAGGAAAGGGTGAGCAGAAGGCCCAGTAAGGAAATCAAGAGAATCAGTTTACTTGTGATATCAATAAGAACTTGATGAATAATATAAAGACATGAGCAATAAAAGAAGAGGCATATAATAATAAAAATAGCATTAATAATAACTTTATTATGTGGCTACAACATTTAATTTATACATTCATGAACATATCACCAAGGTTCATCCCCAAGGTGTCATAAAAATCACCAAGGTTATTCACCAATGTATCATGAAAATTGTCAACTCTAGAGATTAAATTCTTAAACCAATACATTGGAGCGCTATCAGGTTTCACCCTTAATATGTCTTTAAGTTCATGTGATCCACATAGATAATAATCAAACATTTCATAAATAACCCAAAGGGAATAAAAGAAATGGGTTTCATTTCAAAATCATGACGTTTTAAAAGTACTTAAAAATAAGATCATTATGTCATTTATAACCCATGAAAATGGAGTGAGGGTTATATGTATGTCAATTATAGAATAAAATATATAAATTTTATGTATTTATGATTACCCAATAAAATGAAAATAAATTTGGGTATTCACAAAAAACAATACAAGATAATTTCTTGAGAAAAAGAGAGATATTTTGAGACAAAGATTCTCTAGCATAACGACTATATAACATGGTTTTAGAAAACATTGAAAAGAGATTGGACAATAGTCACCCAATCATATATAAATCATAATACATTTTGGGTACAAAATAAAAATAAATAAGATCATGTTATGGATATTAGAATTAAATACCATATGAAAATGAAACTCGAAGGAAAAAAGAAGATGTGATTTCTTTTACAAAAATTCGGCAGCCTAACAGCACCACTTAAAAATTCAGA
This sequence comes from Viscum album, assembly GCA_963277665.1. NCBI lineage: Eukaryota > Viridiplantae > Streptophyta > Magnoliopsida > Santalales > Viscaceae > Viscum > Viscum album. The sequence goes on along the minus strand of OY728129.1, from coordinate 743,600,360 downwards.
AAATAATTTTATGAGAGTGGAAAGGTCTATCATAAATTGGACATTAAATGTATAATAAAAATTATATAAAATAACATACCCCCTCATAATAAAATGGAAACTAGAAGATATAACATAAAAGAAGTCATGACTTAAAAGAGGAGGGTGAAAGGTTCTCTTACCTTGAAGAGTGACTTCAAAAGCTCGAAGGTTGGGACCTTGGGGGATTGAGGGAACCTTGGGAGTACTCCTTGGTAGTTAGAAAGACTAGAGCTTCATTTAGTATGATTTTGGAAAGAAATTAATGAGGGAATGACTTGTATTTATAGGAAAAGTGAGGGAATATTTAATTAATTTCAAAGGGACACCTCATCAGTGGTATTTGAAAAACCGTGAGATTTACCATGGTATTTTACCATGTTAATGGTCACCTGAGACACCTAATAATATATAATACTATTCAAAATTCAACCAGAATTATTAAATCCTGATTGCATCATTAACGATGTGATTAAACACACGAAAACCCAAAACTGTATTTTTACTATCCACCGAAAAACAAAACATTTTATAAAAATATCATAAATTCACCCTATCCAAATATCAATATGCTGAATTATAAAATTAACTCCATTTTATGAAAATAATTTTACAAATAATTTTATAAATAATTTTAATTCAATTTTTAAATAAAATCATAATTTATTTAAAAAAACAACTTTAAAACTATAACTCATTTTATAACACCTTGAGAAAGTAATCAAGGTACCATAAAATTATTGTATAACCATAATAAACTAAATTAAAAATTTATGATTACATTTTATGAAAATAAATTTTCATTTTAAATTATTAAATTAATTATAAAATTTTAAACAAAATATTTATGACATACAAAAATACCAAAAATTACACTATGATCATTTTTTTCACTTTTAAGATGTCTAAATTGTATTTATACATTCATGGGTAATGTTTCTATTTTTTTGGATGATTTAATATTCTTTACTATTTATTAATATTCATTACTATTCATAAGTCTATGTTACTGTTCACCAAAAAATTATTTTGATCTTATTTAACCACATTTTCACCCTGATTACAACCATGTATGATAGATTTTTGAAAATAATTTCATAGAAAAATTTATTTAATAATAAAATATGTTTTTTTACTATTCATCAAAATAACACTATTCATAAAATACTATTCATCAAGAAAAAACTATTCATCCAACACTATTAATAAAATAAAATACTATTTATCAAAAAAATTCATACTTCTAAGAAAAATTCTAAAAATTCAGCCTCGATTAATTTTGACATTTGAAATTCAAAAATGATGTTTATTTGACCACAATTATTCTCTAAGTATGATTAATTTATCTTTTAAATATATATAAAAAATTATTTATTAAAAATAATAGCAGATAGAAATGGAATACTGAAATTGCATAGTGAAATTTCTAACACTTAAAAAAATAAAATTATTTTTTCATTTACATTTAAAAGGAAGTTTTAATAAGATTATTTAATTAAAATAATAATTATTCCATATAACTTAATTAGTTATAATAATTATATCATTTTTGAAAACTAGAACTTGGGTTCGAAGTAATTCGATGTGCTTCTATTATAAAACATAATAAAATGTTATTAGGAGGAAAGAGATTCACAAATAAAAGAAGTTTTTTTTCAAGTCGTTACATTTAATCCCATTAATCCCACCCATGATCCTCTACCAACACCTGTTCTGAAAACATTATTATCCTATGATTTATTTTGTTCAAAAAATTTTAATTGTGAATACCCTTATTTATATCCAATAATGAATGTTCACTTAGAATTAAATTTTCTTAATTGTTTTGGAACTTCCATGTATATAACCCATACTCCTTGATAAGTGGATTAAAATGGATGAAATTAACCTTTATGTTGTGTGATTCATGTTGCACACTTATTCATGTACATGATATGAAAACGTTTTATGCACCCAGATAGTGCTCTAATTCATTGAGTAATTTTTTAGTCTCATGAGACTTCATGTATGAGATTATGGAGTAATCCTAATCTATTATTGTAATTCTACCACCATGTTATGATGTCATGGTGGTTAATCATGACCTATGTTTACGAATTTATGTTTAATCTTGTTTCCACATTCCCATGTTTCATTTAGGGAATCATGTTATATCATTCCTTATAATTTAAGATTATGTATATCACCCCTCATATGTTACTTTTATATTCCACTGGGATCACATGTACTGCTTTATCATATAATATAATTTGTTTATTACCATGATGTTATTTATAGATCACTATATGATATGTATATACCTATGTTATCCCATGATTCTTTAAAAGATAAATGGAATTTTATGGGAATGTTACTAAAAATTTAAAGAATGTTGTTTTTTATAGATATATATCATTTTTATTTGATATGGATCTAATTTCCCCAAGAAAATAGGCTTCACGATCTTTTAAGATAGTATAATGCACTCCTTTATGTAATAAATCATAAAATAAAGCGTATTAATGAAATCTGTTATCATTGGGGTGGTAGAATTAAACTCATTCAATGAAATATAGGCATGAGTATGGTTTATTTTGAAGACTTATTCTATAGTTTTAAACATGTATATCCAATTTTACCCTTTACTAGGGTGACAAATTTTACCATGATTATTATTCAAAATACCTAAAAAGGGACCTATTTACCAAATATTAACCAATTTATTCAAAATATTTAATCTATTTTATCAAATTCAACTTCTCTAAGTTTTAGAAATTAATTTATAAAATATAGTTTCAAAGCATGAATACAATTGGTTTTTTAAGAAAATGAATTTTTAAAGCATAATATAATCAGAAATTTAATCTTATAATAAGAGTAATCATTATATTAATTTAAATTCATATATACAACTCTATTATATATACAGTTAATATAAATCATTCATCATTATTTATATTTTTAATCAATTAAAACGAAAAACATTATTCCATTAAAAATAGTTTACTAATAAATATCTAATTTTATCTTCATAATTATATTATCATTATTTATTTGAGGTTACTAATAAATATATAATTAATTATATATATTAAAAAAAATTTATAAATAAAAGAAGAATTATCTAAAAACTACAGTTTAAACTACTCAAAATCATATTTTTAGGGAAAATTTTACAAATTCACTCTATGATTATTTTGACATAGTAAATTAAATATTTATATCCATCCTATAAAATTATAATTTTTTATCAATGATATATTAAAATTTTCATTTTACTATAGTTTCAAGAATACAAAATATCCACTTAGTATAGCAGAATCTAGGGTGTTACATTCATCCATTCATCAAAAATTTCATCTTTGAAATTTTCATGAATATTACATTATAAAAAATGAGAGTGGTTGTTCTTAGTCATATACATAGTTTACCATGTTGTTTCCTCTATTTTATAATTTATGCAATGATATATTACTGGTCATGTCATCAGATTATGCAACCCTTTTCTACAGTGTTAATAATCTGGATTGACACTTCACAATATGATTGATCACATTTCAATTCTATTTGTTCATAGGTGAGAACATGAATTAGGTCTAGAATATGATTCCTTAATAAGGAGATATGTAACATTTCACATTATTTTAATATTCATGGTAGAATTTCAAATTGGTGGACCATAGTTTCAGTTCTTTCTATATTTTAAGATGTTCCAATGCACATGTGGTTCAGTTTCCCTTTTTTTACCAGAGAATATAACACCCTTCAATAGTGATACAATCAAGATAACATGTTCTCCCATGCAAAATTAATATCCATTCATAATGGGTCATAGAGTGAATTTTAATTAACCATATAATATTCCTCAGTAGTTTCTATGTAGGTGTGGATTATATGGACAACTCATGTTGCAATAGTTTTGATCTAGTTAACACCCAATCATCAACTTTCACAGTTTGTATCCCATAGTACATTTGTGCTATTGTCACATCCACATGTCTATATAAAAACATGCATATACACTATAGTAAAACCACATATAATCTAAATTACAAAAAATATTATGATATTCAACTATAATCAGGATTATCATCAGTTTTTGTTAGATGGTTATATTCCCTAATCTATGTATTATGAAATCTAGTTCTCAAGGTAACTCATAAACTTTCTCAGATACTAACTATATCAACCCTAGATCCAACAACCCTTAGATTGGCTCTAATTTATTAAAATATCATGAGACACATTAGATCACATCACCATAGACTAATTCATTTAGTAGTCTTGAAGAACCAGGTACATACATGATTTCCAATTTACATTAGTTGTAAAATATAAAACATATCAAAAGAAAATATTCTAAATCCTTGAAACTCATTCAATGATTCCATCATCATACTCTTGGGAAAGGAAACAGAAAAATACAAGATCAATTTCACAATATGAGTTGCGTACTGTGAAACCTATCATGAGTAAATAGGCCATACAAAACATGGAAAGGTGGATAAATGAGAACATAAGACATTTAATCAACAACTTGAGCATGAAACGAGTCCATTTATAATATAAAATGTAGTAATATAAAGGATAATAATCAATGAATTCTAGATGAATCAAATTCTTAATTTTGGACATCATGATCAACTACTTGAACCCATATAATTTTAAATATGGGTAGGTATACACCAAAACCCATTTAATAAGTCTAAACAATAATATTTCATCTTGAGATCTATTAATGAATCTAGGTGTTTTCAATAACTAGTCCCTATCCATTACACCATGTCCAATGGATTCATCACATATTTAATGATCAATTTAAATAATAAAAAATATTCCATATCAAATAAATATCTATATTGAGTAGAAAATAGTGAATTTCAATATTTCCCTAGTTAAAAAAATAACATATATCGTAAAACATAAAATATAAGAATGTTGATAAAATTGGGGAACAATAATTTCCATGATATAAGGAAAATTTATATCAATAGAGAGATTTATTATCCAATGAATGATGATCACATGAATTATAATTTTTCATGAGAAAGTTAATGACCACAAAATTAAATAAAAAAATGAGAGATGACCATAAATTCATCAGAAAAGTACTTTTAATTGTAAACAATTTATAAAGTAACTGATAAAATAAAATATCCCTAATAAATCATTTGAGTAAATTTAAAGGACATTCGTAAAAAAATTCAAAAATATAGACATGGATATAAAATAAACTTAATTCAAAAGGGGAAAAGATTAGATTTTATTTTTAACACTTCTTGGACAAATTCAAGTTACAAGGGGAGGATAATTTTATAGAAAACATTGAAATTCATTAAATATCCTATTTATAAAAAAAATTATGGAGTAGATAAAGGATATATTATAATATTTCATCAATGAAAATAAATGAAATCCCAAAAAATAAGATTGTAAAATAAAAGACTAACTCTTTGGTAAGATTTAAATTATTAACCCTTTAAAGAGTATACTTGAATTTTAACATTAATTACCATTAATGAATGTATATTTATTTTATATGAATGAAGGAGGTATTTTATGCACAAAATAATAAAAAATAGGTGTATAATATTAAATATGTCTCAATAGAGTGGAAATTGGGATGGAATCCCATAAAATGATTGTATTATAGGATTGATAACTAATCAATGTTTGAACACCCAAAGCTTCCACAATACACTTCTTTTTAATTGATTTAGTAGCTTTCGATTCATGCAACACATAGTTCAAGCACAATATGACCTATCAAAAAAGCCATTCAAAAAATCTGTTCTGAATAATATGAAGAAGATTATAAAATTTATCAATTTTATTTTTCAAAATTGACTTAATTTTTAAATTTGGAACATCTAAATGACCTTAGGATGAATTTTTAGTATTTTTCTGAAAAGTTTCCTTTTTTGATGAATAGTGACTAATACTACATTATTGTTAGAAAATAACTTTTCATTTAAATAAATATTTTACTATAAATTTATTTTAATGTCACAATAGATAAATAATACATATATTAATCCAATATATTTCATTGGAATCATTTTATAATATAATTAAATAAAAAAATTATTGAACCTTTGAAAGTCTATTTTACCCGCCATCTAACCACAACTACGAGATTTGCATTAAACACAATTTTACCGCTTCTATGAATTGAATTTCAAAAAATAGACATACATGGTTGTAATAAGTATAAAAAATGTGGTCTAATAGAATCAAGATAATTTTTGGTGAATAGTAACTTTTGGATTTTATTTACCACGGTTAAAGGTAAATAGGGTAATTAAAGATAATAATATAACATTACCATAAAACCTATCCTAATTTCAATGGATATTTTTTTGACCAAAATAAACCTTAGGTCTAAAATATTATTCTTTTTCAGACACTTGTGTTAGATTAATACATTTATTATATTTTATTTAGAGAATAGTTAAAAATGTCAAATTCAAATTTTAATAACAATATCATCTTTAATACGAGGTTATATAAGTGATATGGTCAACTATAAATAGTATTTAGGAAGATAAATTATTTATTTATTTATAATTTTAGAAAATAAATAATTTAATTTAATTGTGACATAATAATGACCGATTAATTGAATTATTAAAGGAAAAATCAATTAAATGATATTAAAAATAGTAAAATAAATAAAATTTACATAATTAATGAAATCCATGAATTTTATAGATAACATAAAAATGTTAGAAAAATATTTTAAGTACTGGTTCAAATTTATCATATTGGTTTTATATTTTAAAAAATGAAAATATTGAATTGTATCAAAATTGAAAAAAGTGATACTTTAAAATAAATAATATTTTATTAAAATATATAAAATTCATAAAAATATAATTTTTGGAAAAATAAGTAGGATAAAGTTAATTATGTCATAAATTATCCAAATGGGGTTCATTTGGAATTTTATAGTGACTATATTAACCATATATTATAAAAGGACATGTAAACACGGTAAGAGTTAAACTATTTAACTAAGGCTTAAATCTAAAAGATAAGGTTAATTTTGTTACCTAAACTTGTCTAAAATTCATTGGTTGAGAGGAATTATACTCATCCTAATCATATCATCTAAAAACTCTCTTTTGAGCTATTTTAAACTAAGAATAAATTTATAATAATTTAATAATTTTGGAGTTTCCAAAAGTTCCCCTCCTATCTTTTATAAGAGTACATATCCTTCTCTTATATTCCCACCTCTAAAGCCCTTTTACTCTTCCAAACCCTTCCCACTTCTTTTACCAACTTACCTCTCTTTATTCTAGAGGCCATACATTGGGATGAAAGCCACCATAAAGAGTCCTTTTGTGAAAATCAAAAAAAGATGCTCAAAGAAGAGGTAATTATTTTACCATTTCCATTTAATTTATTTTCTTCTTATATATATCTTTCTTTGTTGTTTTCTAGAAAAGTTAATAAATCTAGTATCATATTCATGCTGAGATTTTATTATGATTATGGGAAAACCATATTCCTCCTTTTATCCATCCTACAAATAACAATATCAACATGCGTGTGTCTGTATGACTTACCGTCTCCACACCGTAGTGTAATTTTTTATTCAAAAATACTTTATTTGGATGGGTATAGTGATTATTATAATAGATATAATTAATATAACATGAAAATTATTTTATAAAATTAATATACAATTAAATTCTATGCCATTTAACTATCAAGGGAATGATACCAGAGCTCGTGCATACATACGACCTACTGTCTTCATGATGCGGTGAGATTCATTCTCTATAATAACTATTCATGGAGGATTATAAAATTTATTTGATAAGTAAAAATAATAATTATGAACATTATATAATTATATATATGAATAAAATACATCCTATTCATAAAGAACATGACTTACATGATAAAACATGAATGGGAAACGAACTAGTTAACACACAAAACATCGATAATAATGAAATATTATTAACAAAATGATATAAGATGATAATATATGTTATCATAAATATGGATATGGTTCTATTATTATTTTAAAAAACAACCTATCCACTATATAAGAGGTTAAAAACCCCCCAATTAAAGTAAAGTACATGTTAAGTGTTAATTTCACAACCTCATTATAATCTAAGATTGTTTTTACATAAGTATCTATTAATAAATCTTTATCACACATGTCTATGTTTTTTAAAAATGAATTAAAATATTATTGATAATTGTTTAAATTAATTTTTACCACCATTTTAAATTTTATAATTTTTTTAAAGGAATATTTATGTCAAGGTGTTTAATGACCTTTTCGACAAATGATGGAAAAATGTTTTTTAACTTATATGGCAAGAGCAGCTATTTTCTACCATTATGAGGCCTTAATATTTTAAAGCTTCCTTTAAAATATTAAAAGGTAATTTTTAATAAGAAATTTTTTATTTTATAATTTTGTGGATTTTAAATAATATCAATGTAAAAAAGCCACATTTCTCTCTAAGAGTTTTAATGAATTTATTAGATCATTTTCATCTATGTCAATATCCTTTATTGGATTTTACGCTTGATAGGTGTTGATTTTTTATGATACAATCTCCCATATTGTATTGAAGGTTTAATGATATGTTTGACTGTGTATGTGCTAGTTTTATACCATTCATGGTTTATGGTTAAAGTATTAACATTTTTATGCTAGTTTTAATACGAATGTTTATGTTATGTTTCAACCTTTTCATATGAGGAATTCATTAGATTTAATAAGTGATGGGTAAGGCCTTCTATAACCCCTTGATGAATCGGTGGGACTCATGAGACCCACTACTTTAGGTTTTTACCTATTTATGCATGGTCTTGGCATGAGGCCATGACGATATGGTTATGATGTCCGACATTATTCATTCCATCATTATGAGATTAGTTATTGATATTTTATATGATTATTTGACAAATAGAATATCCATATAACTATTTAAATGTAATTATTTGATTTATTATTGCTATATTATGCTAAATATTGTATTTAAAATGCATGTGTTTTATTTTTATACATTTATAAAATAGTTTATGTTTATTTATTATTTATCCCACTATATTGTCTATCCTCAAAGAACATCTGATCTCACCCCTTCGTTATGTTTCATTTTTACCCAAAATGGGAAGAAGTATATTATGAATTACCTATAGGGATAATTGAATGGATATGAGTGATTTAAAAGGAGAAACTATGTTGTTTTTCATTTCAATATCTAATGTAAAACTTATGTTTGTATCTAGTTTTTCAAAGGCTTCTAAACTGACCAGTCCTTCATAATTTTATTTCATCTGATCATGCCAATGTAATAAAATAACTCACTGACTCTGTTCAATTGGGGTCAAGGTGTTACAATTGGTATCATAGGATGTTTAGTACAAACCTTAGAATCTATATTTATAAATGACTTTAATTAGGAGAAACATCCCTAAGATATACTTTGAGGAAAGAAAATCCAAAATTTTTGTAAATTTATATATTTTATGGGTATTCTTATCAAATACATAACCTATTTGGATACTACATGTGGGAATGGTTCTGGAATAGATGTACCTTAGAGTAAAAACTCTTAAAAGGTGTTTCAGGCATGATCTGAGGTAACCAGGTACACGATAGTGGGCTTTACTGCGTACCTAGTTTGAATAACTCCCGTAGGATATGCTAATATAATTCAAATTTTCTTTAAAGACCATTATGAATGATTTATGAGTAATTATGTCCCCAAAGAAACCATTTTTTAGGATAATGGATTAGATATGCATAAAATTTTCAATTTATGTTCATTATTTTACTAGTTTGGACTTATAAATTATGATTCATAACCTAATCTAGTGTATGAAATTTATTAGAAATGGAACTTAGTGGGTGTAATGGAAACCATATAAAAATACATAATCCATGTAGTTATTGAACTCATATACAAGACAGTGATAGTGGAGCTGGTTATAAAACACATGCTGAACATATTATAACCATTATGGGAAAACTGACTGAGGTTATGTATAATAATATTACCTGTATAGATTATCCTAATCCACAACATGGATGATCAATGTTATACCGCTTCATAAGGCAACAAACTCCAATATTCTATGAGACAATAAATCCCTTTTTAGGTGAGAAATGGATAAGTTCTATAGAGAAAATATTTATTTCTTTGGGGTGTAAAAAAAGGGAAATAGTTTTTCTAGTAGTCTACTGTCTATTATAATATATAGATAAATGGTGGTTATTTAATTAAAAACAAGAATGAGGATGAAGAAGAATAAAATAGGAATTTAAAGAACTCTTCCAAGAAAAATAATTTCCTCATGTTCAATGAGAGGATATGGAGCGGAAATTTCTATGTCTGAGGAAGAAGGTGGATGAGAATATAGAAAAGTATGAAGCTAACTGAACAAGGTTGGTGAGGAAAAATATATACTATATACATAACCCAATAATTAATATTGATCGATTAATTGATGGGTTAAAACTGTTCCTCTGATGGGAATTGTTCTCACAATCTTTATCAAAGAATAATTATATATTCTCACGTGCTATTAAGAAAAAAAAAATCCTCTGAACACTATGGAAAAGGAAATAAGGGGAAGAAGGGGAAATTTTAATTTCTACTCTATAGTAATGTGGGAAGAAACACCTTGGTACTTTCATAAAGTGGATGGGAGTTTTTTACAATTGTGTAGAAAAAGGACACCAAGCTTGTGATTACAAGGGTAAGAAAGAAGCTACCAATGTTGAATGCTAAACTTATAAAGAGATGGAAAATTTTGAAAATTATTTTTCTAAGTGTTAAGGAAAAATGACCAAGAAAAGGCGTAGGGATCACATCCAAGTTTTTTGATCACAACAACTGGGGTTGAAGTTCCTAATTATGTGGTGTTAGGTACTTTAATCATTTCCTAATATTTAACCAAATCATTATTTGATTCTGGATAATGTCATTCCTTTATATCTTTCCAATTTCCTTTAAATAATAGATTTTTAAAATTCACATTAATAGGGGTTTTTAAACAAACCCTTTAGTGAAGTCTCATTGCAAAAAAGATGTGTCAGACAGTTCCCATTATGGAATATAAATGTACTTTATCTACTAACTTTATCATCATATCTATGGTTGAATATGATATAATCATTGGTATGGGATGGCTATAAAAATATGAGACAAAAATTTAGTGCAAGAATAAGGAAGTTTCGATTTGTGAGGAAAATGTAGAATCCATTATCTTTAGAGAAGAAACTTCATTATCTAATTTTTATCTAGATCCAACTCTTATAGCTATTTTAAATGAAATTATTTGGAAAGAAGAGAAGATTAAACCTAATAATATTAAAATGGAGGATGTAACTATTATAATGTAATACATTGACATATTTCCATAGGATTTACCTAGACATCCTCCAGAGAAGGAGATTGAGTTTTCTATTGATTTAATCCCTAATTGTAGGCCAAAATAAAATACCCCCTATAGAATGGCCACTGTGGAATTAGTAGATCTGAAGAAAGAACTAGATAATTTGAGTAATAAGTTATTTATTCACACTAGTGTTTTTTCATGGGGAGCCCTAATTATTTTTGTTAGGAAGAAAGATGAATCTATGATATTTTGCATTGACTATAGATAAATCAATTCTATTATAATAAAGAACATGCATCCTCTTCACCACATTGATTATTTGTCTATTTATCTTCATAGAGATCAATATTTTTCTAATATTGACCTTCATTCTGGATATCAAAAATTTTGTGTAATGAAGGAAGATATTCCAAATATAGTATTCCAAACTATTTATGGGCATTACGAGTTTATAATAATGATGTTCGGTCAGACTAATGCACCCTATCTTTTCTTGTATCTAATGAATAGAGTGTACAAAGAATATCTTGATGATTTTGTAATAGTATTTATTGATGATAAATTTGTATACACCAAAAACTATTAAGACCACTAGAACCATTTTTAGATTATTCTGAAGACTCCTATATGAAATGAACTATATGAAATTTTTAGAAAGTATGAATTCTGGCTTCAATAAATTTCTTTTCATGGCCATATTATCTTTAAGGATGGAATATATATTGATCCTACAAAGAAAAAGCTAGTCTTTGAATGACCATCACTTATGAGTATAACCAAGGTACACTATTTTATTGATTTAGCAAGTTTCTATAGGCGTTTTTTCTAGAATTTTTCCGGATTAGAAAACCCATTAACCAAAATCACACATTGAGTAGTTAAATTCATTTAGAAAAAAGAGTGTGATGAATGTTTTGAACAATTAAAGAGAATATTAGAACATGATCCAATCTCAACATTACCTCTTAAGAATGATGGGTTTGTGATTTATAGTTATGCACCAAGGAAATGAATCGGTTGTGTTATTATGAAAAATGATAAGGTTATTTTATATACATCAAGGAAGTTAAAAATTAATGAATAAAAATACCCAACTTATGATATTTAGTTAGCAACAGTAATATTTTTCTGAAGATATGGAGACCCTATCTCTAAGATGAAAGATGTGAGATATAAAATGATCACAAGATTTTGAAATATATTTTCTCATAGAAATAACTAAACATGTGACAAAGGAGATAGCTTGATCTAATCAAGGAGTATGATTTCAAAATACACTAACACCCAGGGAAGGAAAATGAGGTGTCCAATTCCCTAAGTTGGAAGGACAGTGGAGTTGTAAATATAATGAGAGTTGAAAAGGATCCTATGTTCATGGATCTAGTAAATATGGATTTGGGAATTATCATTAAAGGTTAAACATCACTACTTTTTCAAATGGTTGACAAACCATATTTACTAGAAAAGATAAAAAATTTCTCAATTTTATGATGAGGAGTTTCAAAATAAAATTAATGCTATTATTGAGGAGAGACTGATTGACTTCATATTTGAAGATGGTATTTTGAAATTTCAGAAGAGGCCTTCTGTTCCCGCTATACCAGATCTAAAAAGGAATTATTGGATGATGTTCATAGCTCTAATTTCTTTTTACACCCTGGTAGCATTGTGATGTATAAAGATTTAAAAAACATTTTTGGTGGGGCAACATGAAGAGGGTTATTTCTTATTATGTATCAATATTTTTTTTTTGTCAACAGGTTAATTATATAATAAAAAATTATAGAGGAGTCATGAAACCTCTTCTTATACCTATGAAGAAATGGGATTATATTATGATTGAATTTTTCCTGGGGCTACCATAGACTCCCATAAGAAATGATGCAATATGTGTTATTATTGATCATATTACCAAATTAGAACATTTTCATTCTATAAGAAAATATTTTCCACTTGAATGTTTTGAAATACATTACATTAATGATGTTTTAAGACTTCATGGTGTACCCCTATTGATTTTTTTCTGACCATGATCCTCATTTTAAATCAGGTTTTTAGAAAATTATTCTGACGGACTTAGATATTGATATTTGTTTTAGCAATGCCTATAACCCTTAAACTAAAAGACAATCATAACAAACAATTCAAACTTTATAAGACATGTTGATATCTTTCTCACTTGAATTTCAATGTTTATGGGATCAATATTTACCTCTATTGGAATTTTCATATAATAATTTATTCTATTCAAGTATTCATATGACACTATATGAAGAATTATACAGAAAGAGATGTGGTACACCAACTTGTTGGGATGATATTGGTGAAATAAAACTCATAGTCCCAGAACATGTTGAGGAAACAATGGAAAATGTGAAGATTATTCAAACCCATTTCAAAAAAGCTCAAAGTAAGAAAAATAGGTATGATGATAATTGAATGAAGGTTTTGGAATTTCAAGTATGAGATCAAATTTTCATGAAGGTATCTCTTTGGAAGGGTGTTATAGGACTTGGTAAGAAGGATAAATTAAATCCTATATACGTTGGACCTTTTGAAATTTTTGAATGAAATAGAGATATAACATACCGTTTTTCAATTCCACCATATCTCTCCAAAGTTCAGGATGTGTTCCACATATCACTATTAAGGAAATACATTCCTTTTCCATGCATGTACTCACCTAATAATAAATAGAACTAGAACCCAATATATCTTATTGTGAAGATCCTACCAAGATTCTTGATACAACAAAACAAGTGTTGAGAAATCAGGCGAATAATCTGGTAAAAGATCTTTGGATAAACCATAAAATAGAAGAGACAATGTGGGAACCTGAAGAAATTATAATGAAGAAACTACAAAATCTTTTTTCTGAAGTGACATTATAACAACCCTGCTTTTTATTACAACTTAAACATGATTTATTACATAAAACTTCACTTGATACACAAAGAAGATCGAGAGGTTTAGTGTCTTTGGGGCTTAGGATCATTACATAAAAACTTAAAACATGAAATACAATATCTTTATTGAAAAATTTCTTTACATGACCACTACATTCCCTCGTACTTAGAATTTCATGGGATAACCTGAGGACATGCATAAGAAAAGGGTGAGATATAAAGCCCAGTAAGGGAATACACATGGAATAACATGAGGAGTACAACATATGTTAGAAAATAGGCATATTAATAGAGCATAAAATAAATATGAGCATAAAGGCATGATAAATCATGATAATCATAACATAGAAATGTGGCAACAACACTTAACATAGAATTAGCATGAGCCAAGGCTCATTGCACATAGAGCATGCGTAAATCCTCATTGCACATGAAGCACGAGTAAACCCTCATTTTAGTTGAATTAGAATGAGTCAACACTCATTTCACATGACGTATCATGATACTATACTTTACCCAATGCATTGGAACGCTATAAGGGTGCACCCTTCTTAAACATTTCATTTCATGCATAAGTGTGCCACATGGATCATAAAACATGGATTCATAAAACATAATCATTTATTCCACGATAAAGGAATGTGGAATTCATACATGAAACTTTAAAATCAATATGTAAATGTGTATAAAAGTGAATACCCTTGATGGATAAATGGGTATGGTATTCACTACACAATGGCATTGGCTTAGAAAATCGGTGCGATTTCGGCAGCGTAACAGCGTGACATAAGAATTCATAAAAAAGGTTTATGAGAGATAAAGGGGTTCCTCATCATATTTACATGTAATGGACAGTAAGTAGGTCATATAGATACATGTCCCAACAATTTTAATGGAATTCAGATTCATGATACAAAAGTATTACTTGAATGTAAAAGAGGAGAGAGAAGTTCCTTTCAGAATTTCGGTATAGTAACGGGTGTACATGGGAGAAATTTAATGATAGAGAAAGGGTCTCCCATCATTCAAACATAAATAGGGAAATATGAGGGAGGTTTTAAACCATACCCCAACATTTATAAATAAAATTAAAAGGAAAAAACAACTTAAAGAAAATTGGACAAGAATGAGGAAGGAAGAAAAACCCTTACTTGGAAGTGTTCTTCCAAAGGATAGAGAGAGGCTTGTGAGAGGATTCTTGGGAGATTGGGGCACCTTGGAAGTATTATGGAGATAGTAGGTCAGAGTTTGGACGAACTCCAAGGGCCTTTAGTGAGGAGGAAGTGAGATCTTGAGTGGGTTTATATAGGAAAGGTGAGGGAATTCTTTATTATTTAGGTTTGGGTCTCCTTACATTAAATTAATCCAAACCACAAACCATCCCATGGTTTTTGCACATGGTTTTTGGAAAAGGGAAGATGAAAACAATATTTTATAAGGCCAAAGTCTGAACTTCTTAAAATATTAGGGTTGCTTATGTGGAGGTGAGTCACACTCCCATGGAAATTAATTTAAATAGACAAGGTGTTTAATAAGTCTTGAGGGGTCAATTAATGCTTTGAAAAGTAATACAAACAAACCCAAAATCTCATTATTTTAATGTTAAAACATATATTGGCCGAACATAAAGATTATAATATTTTTTTACATCACTATTGGGTCACTATGATGTCATAAAAAACATTATATATTTAAACGGTATTTAATTTTTACCCAAAAATTTGACTGTCACAGAAAATTATGAAAAATTAACCATTGGATAATTTTGACGTCCTGATTCTAGAAATAACATTTATTTTATCTAAATAATTTTCTAAATATGTTAATTTTTACTTTTAAAATAAAAACTGACATTTATCGAAAATTCACGGGTTTTGACAGAAATGACTTTCAAACCTTAATAAAAATTTTAATTGCATTCATAAAATTATAAGATCATTTATATTTAATAAAAAAAATAATTTAATAATAATAATATTATTTTATTAAAATATTATTTAATTCAAAAATCCCTTAATTTAATATAATAGATTTCTTAATTAAATAATAACTAAAAACACCATTTGTACTTAAAAAACTATTTACAATGTATCAAAAATGACTAGAAATTATATTCATTATTATATAAAAAAAATAATGTACATGAACATAGTACTACTTATTTGTTACATAACCCCTTAAAATAGCCGCATAAGACCTAAGGGTAAGGTGTGCGATAGTGATAGACTCTTGGGGTGGATCAGATAACATCGCTCGAGTGGTAATTTCAATCAACTTCCACTTTTCCCGTAGACGGTCACATTCGAGCTTGACATGATGAAAATCATCTTGGTCTTGGTCAAGGGCGAAGCCCAAAGATGCTACCTCTTTTCCGAGCTCCGACAAATGGGCTTCGTATGGGGCAATTTTACTGGATGAGTCCATCGCTTCCTTTGTCTGAGTAAATTGGATTTGTTAAAGTCCTATATTTATAATAATCATGTGATCACTGTTCAACGACTATATTAGCAACGGTCAAAATTGTTATCATAAAACTAATGAAGTTGACATTTTATAAAAACATTTTATATAAAGAGACATTTAATAAGTTCAAGAGGTATTTTCCATTAATGAAAATTTGGGTCGTTAGAATATTCCCCCCTTAAGAAATTTCACCCTTGAAATTTTCCTTTTCCCACACTAAAACAGATGTGGGTAACTCAGCTTCATCACTTCCTCCGATTCCCAAGTTGCTTCTTCAATCTTGTGGTTTCTCCACAACACCTTGATGAGGGGCATTGTCTTATTTCGTAGAACTCTTTCTCTACGATCTAAGATCTTCACTGGTTGCTCCTCATAAGAAAGATCATCTTCCAATTGTACCACCTCATAAGAGAGTAGATGTTAAGGGTCCGATATATACTTTCTTAAGAGGGATACATGAAAGACATCATGTACTTTGGCCATAGTTGGAGGAAGTGCTAGTCGATAGGCAAAATCCCCGACACGATCAAGAATCTCGAAGGGGCCTATGCACCTTGGACTTAACTTCCCTTTCTTTCCAAACCTCATGACCTTATTCCATAGAGATATGCGTAGAAAAACCATGTCTCCAACTTTAAACTAAAGGTCTCGTTGACGATTATCTGCATAACTCTTCTGTCGACTCTGGGCTGCCTTGATATGCCACTGAATGAGAAATCCTCCCGAATAGAAATGAAGTGCTCAGTCTTTGTAAGACGATCCACAACAACCCATATTGGATTGTTTCCTTTGGATGTCCTCGGAAGTCCGGTGACAAAGTCCATGGTGATGTTCTCCCATTTCTATTCTAGTATGGGCAATGGTTGCATCATCCCCTTAGACTTATGCCTCTCTGCCTTCAATTTATGACACACCAGGCACTTTGATGTATATTCAGTGATCTCCTTCTTCATATTATCCCACCAAAAGTTTTCTCAGAGATCTTGATACATCTTTGTGCTCCATGGGTGAATAGAGAAATTTGAACTATGTGCATCATCCAAAAGTTCCTTCTTCTGCTCCGGACTTGATGGAACACATAGTCTTTTCCCAAACAGCACAATTCCTTCTTCATTAACATTAAACTCCGAGGATTTACCTTTTTTGATAGCTTCCAATTTTTCTTGAATTCCCACATCATCCTTTTGAGAATTCTTTAACCTTTCCAAAAGAGACGGTTGAGCAATCATTTGTGAAAGGATTGATGATGTTCCCTTCTATATGATTCCCATGTCTATCTTCATCAAGTATAAGAAGATTGGATCCTTCTCAATTCTCATCATTGATAGAATCACTGGATCCTTTCTACTTAGGGCATCTGCCACCTTGTTCGCTTTCCCAGGGTGGTAATGTATTGAACAGTCATAATCCTTTATGAGCTCTATCCATCTTCTCTGGCGCATATTAAGCTCTTTCTGTGTGAATATATATTTAAGACTCTTGTGGTCAGTATATATCTCACATTTCTCTCCATAGAGATAATGCTGCCAGATTTTCAAGGAAAAGATCACCGCCGCCAACTCCAGATCATGCGTTGGATAGTTTCGCTCATGGATTTTCAACTGCCTTGAGGCATAGGATATCACTTTATCATTCTGCATCAGCACACATCCTAAGCCCTTCTTTGAAGGATCACTGAATACCACAAAAAGTTCCCCACTTATGGGTAAAGTGAGCACAGGTGCAGTGATAAGCCTCCTTTTCAACTCCTTGAAGCTTTCTTCGCATTCATCACTCCAAAAAACTTTACTCCCTTCTGAGTTATCTTGGTAAGATGGTTGGACAATCGTGAGAAATTCCTCACAAATCGTCGATAATATCCAGCTAATCCCAAGAAGATATGGATATCCGTTACCGATGTTGACCTCGACCATCCCTCAATTGCATCTGTTTTAGAGGGGTCCATAGATATCCCATTGCTTATGATGATATGGCCCAAGAATGATACCTCCTTCAACCAGAACTCACACTTGCTGTACTTTTCATAGAGCTTCTCCTTGCGCAAAGTCTCTAGTACAGTTCTTAAATGCTCCTCATGATCCTCCTTGGTTTTGGAGTATATTAGAATGTCATCTATAAAGACTACCACAAATTTGTCTAGGTAATCTATAAAGACTATATTCATCAAGTCCATGAATATTGCTGGAGCATTGGTGAGTCCAAAAGGCATTACTATGAATTCATAGTGCCTGTACCTTGTACGAAAAGAATTCTTGAGGACATCTTCCTTCTTCACCCTTACTTGATAATATCCCGACCACAAATACACCTTGGAGAAGTATTGTGCTCCACACAGCTGATCAAACAAGTCACCGATTCGTGGGAGAGGATACTTGTTCTTTATCGTGATTTTGTTAAGTTCACAATAATCGATGTAAAGCCGCATTGAAACATCCTTCTTCTTGACGAAGAGGACTGGTGCACCCCATGGTGAAGCACTTGGGCGTATAAACCTTTTTTCCAGGTTCTACTGTAGTTGTTTCTTCAGCTCTTCAAGCTCAACAACATCCATTCTATATGGAGTCTTGGATATTGGTAGCGCCCCAGGTATAAGTTCAATTGAGAACTCAACATCTCTTCTAGGAGGAAGGCCAGGCAGTTCCTCGGGAAACACTTCAGCGAATTACCTCACAATATGCATTTCTTCAAGGATGGTTTCTTCCTTGGACTCAATCATCTGAGCCAGATACGCATGCTCATAGGGCAGTAATATCCATGCTTGAGATGATGGAGCTAAAGGAGATTCATCTTCCTCCTAACACTTGTAAAGAATCGGGGGTCGACTCTCCATATGGAGTGTGATTTACCTCTCCCGACAATTTATGTTGGATCTATATAAGGAAAGCCAATCCATGCTAAGAATTGCATCAAATTTTACCAGTGGGAGTATGACGAGGTTCACCGGGAAATTCAATCCATAGATTATAACAGGGGATGACTTATACTCATGGGATGCAATGATTTCCCCATTTGCCGTACTCATCGACATCTTCACTTCCATGATTTGTGGTGGTGCTGGGATTGTTCTACTAAATTTTCAAGATATAAAAGAATGCGTAGAACCTGAATCAAAAAGTACGTTCTCTATTCTTGAATGAATAACTTGCGTACCTCTCACCACTTCATTTTCGGGTTTCACTTCGGCAGAAGTGATGGAAAAAACTCTTCCTTGCTGCCTTAGAGGTTGTTGGTTGTCTCTGAAAACCCTTGGATTAGGGCACTAATTTGAAAAATGACCCGGTTCTTTGCATTTGTAGCATTGAACAACGCGTTGAGGTTTGAACGGAGCATTCCTCTCCTCTGTCACAGCCACAGGTCTTTCTTGCCGACAGTTAACAGCTAGGTGCCCTTCCCTTCCACACCTGAAGCATTTTCTCGTCCCCTTAAGGCAATTTCCATGGTACTTCTTTCTACACTTTTGGAAAGTGGGGTGCTGGATCTTCTTAGCACCGTTGGATTTATCCACCGGACCACCAGCATTGAATTCCACCTTACGCTTCTTGTCCCCATGATACCCCTGTGATTCCCCGATCTCCATTTCGACCTTGAGGGCACATCAGACAATTTCCTCATAGCTGTCGAAGTCACAGATTGCTAATGCTTTCCACAAGCTAGGCTTCAGCCCACCAAAGAAGCGGTCAACCTTGCATTTGGGGGTAACAACAAAGCCGGAAGCTTATCATACAAGCCTTGTGAAGTTTGCCTCGTACTCTCTAACAGATTCTTCAGCTTTTTCCTTGAGGTAAAGGAAGTCCCTTTACATCTTAAGTCGGAGGGTGTGCGGAAAATATTTATCAAAAAAAATATTCCGAAAATCCTTCCATTCCAACGCTTAGATCTCCTCCTCAGGCTTTGTATTTTTGATCAACGTCCACCATTGATCAGCTTCACCCTCCATACGATAAGCCGCTAGGAGAAACTTCTCTTGTTCAGATCATTGGAGGATGGAGAATATCTTTTCAATGGATTTGATCCATTGTTCAGTGATTGTGGGATCAGATGATCCACTAAAAGTAGAAGGCCTTTGTCTCATGAAGCTCTCGATAGCGACTTGTTCTTTATTCGGGGGGGGGGGGGGGTTGAACGTTCCTATTGACCTGTGTTTCTATTCAAAACTTGAGTTAGCTAAGAGAGAAGCATGAAAAATTTCGCGATTCCCGCTCCTATTGGATTTGGCATCTCATTAGTACAATCATCACACTGATCTTCACATCGGTTGTTAGCCCGAGTCCTCCTATTACCAGCCATTGGCTGGAATAAAAGGAATGTTAGTGGTAACACATAAAGGGTAATCCAAAGACAAAAGTTCATGACTTATAAATAAACTTTTATTTACTTAACTCATGAGTCTATAGGCTTCAATCTAGGCTTTTCATGATCTACTTTCTAACATATATTCTTAGGGGAAGTTTTTTTAATTCCCTTAATAAGGGTTCATACTAAGCTTTTGAATTTATGAAAACATATCCCCTGGGAGTGTCGTAAACAAGAGTGCAGCAAGGCCCGTTGTTGTGCACTAGTTCCCATTCGAGTCTAGCTCAAAGTGGTGTTTTCGGGTTTTACCCTTAGGATATATATGTGCCAGAGCCGCCTCTACCTGATCTTATCCAGATAGGGATGTATTTGCTTGATAACCCACTTAATAAATACTCACAAAAATGGAGGGACATTTTTATTGTACTTATTCTTGTATCTAAGGCTTTACTAGGGTTTCCTAATCCTAAAAATAACTAAACCTATCCTTTGATACCAACTATGACAACCCTTCTTTTTATTACAACTTAAACATGATTTATTACATAAAATTTCACTTGATACAACAAAGAAGATGGAGAGGTTTAGTGTCTTCTGGGCTTAGGATCATTAAATAAAAACTTAAAACATGAAATACAATATCTCTATTGAAAACTTTCTTTACATGACCACTATATTCCCTCATACTTATCATTGAATGGGATAACCTGAGGACATGCATAAGAAAAGGGTGAGTTATAAAGCCCAGTAAGGGAATACACATGGAATAACATGAGGAGTACAACACATGTTAGAAAATAGTCATATCAATAGAGCATAAAAGAAACATGAGCATAAAGGCATGATAAAGCATGATAATCATAACATGGAAATGTGGCAACAACACTTAACATGGAATTAGCATGAGCTAAGGCTCATTGCACATAGAGCATGAGTAAATCCTCATTGCACATGAAGCATGAGTAAACCCTCACTGCACTTGAATTATCATGAGTCAACACTCAATGCACATGATGTATCATGATACTATACTTTACCCAATGCATTGGAGCGCTATAAGGGAGCACCCTTCTTAAACATTTCATTCCATGCATAAGTGTGCCACATGGATCATAAAACATGGATTCATAAAACATAATAATTTATTCCACGATAAAGGAATGTGGAATTCATACATTAAACCTTACAATAAATATGTAAATGTGTATAAATGTGAATACCCCTGATGGGGAAATGGGCATGGTATTCACTACACAATGGCATTGGCTTAGAAAATTGGTGCGATTTCGGCAGCGTAACGGCGTGAAATAAGAATTCATAAAAAAGGTTGATGGGAGAGAAAGGGGTCACTCATAATATTTACATGTAATGGACAGTAAGGAGGTCATATAGATATATTTACCAATAATTGTAATGGAATTTAGATTCATGATACAAAAGTATTGCTTGAATGTAAAAGAGGAGAGAGAAGTTCCTTTCAGAATTTCAGTATAGTAACGGGTGTACATGAGAGGCATTTAATGAGAGAGAAAGGGTCTCCAATAATTCAAACATAAATAGGGAAGTATGAGGGAGGTGCAAAACCATACCCCAATATTTATAATTAAAATGAAAAGGGTAAAACAACTTAAAGAAAATTGGACAAAAATGAGAAAGGAAGAAAAAACCCTTACTTGGAAGTGTGCTTCCAAAGGCTAGAGAGAGGCTTGTGAGAGGCTTATTGGGAGATTGGGGCACCTTGGAAGGATTATAGAGAGAGTAGGGAAAAGGTTGGACGAACTCCAAGGGATTTGAGTGAGGAGGAAGTGGGAGCTTGGGTGGGTTTATATAGGAAATGTGAGGAAATTCTTTATTATTTAGGTTTGGGTCTCCTTACTTTAAATTAATCCAAACCACAAACCATACCATGGATTTTGCCCATGGTTTTTGGAAAAGGGAAGAGGAAAACAATATTTTATAAGGACAAAGTCCGAAATTCTTAAAATATTAGGGTTGCTTATGTGGAGGTGAGTCACACTACCATGAAAATTAATTTAAAAAGACAAGGTGTTTAATAAGTCTTGAGGGTTCCATTAATGCTTTGAAAAGTAATCCAAACAAACCCAAAATATCATTATTTTAATTTTAAAACAAATATTGGCCGAACATAAAGATTATAGTATTTTATTACATCACTATTGGGTCATTATGATGTCATAAAACACATTATATATTTAAACAGTATTTAATTTTTACCCAAAAATTTGACTGTCTCAGAAAATTATGAAAAATTCACCGTTGGATAATTTCGACGTCTTGATTCTAGAAATAACATTTATTTTATCTAAATAAATTTTTAAATATGTTATTTTTCACTTTTAAAATAAAAACCGACATTTATCGAAAATTCACGGGTTTTGACAGAAATGGTTTTCAAACCTTAATAAAAATTTTAATTGCATTCATAAAATTATAAGATCATTTATATTTAATAAAAAAAATAATTTAATAATAATAATAATATTTTATTTAAATATTATTTAATTCAAAAATTCCTTAATTTAATAAAATAGATTTCTTAATTAAATAATAACTAAAAACACCATTTGTACTTTAAAAACTATTTACAATGTATCAAAAATGACTAGAAATTATATTCATTATTATATACAAAAATAATGTACATGAACATAGTACTACTTATTTGTTACATAACCCCTTAAAACAGCCGCATAAGACCTAAGGTTAAGGTATGCGATGGTGATAGACTCTTGGGGTGGCTCGGATAACATCGCTCGAGTGGTAATTTCAATCAACTTCCACTTTTCCCGTAGACGGTCACGTTCGAGCTTGACATGATGAAGCTCAGCTTGGGCTTGGTCAAGGGAAAATCCCAAAGACGCCATCTCTTTTCTGAGCTCTGACAAATGGGCTTCATATGGGGTAATTCTAATGGATGAGGCCATCGCTTCCTTTGTTTGAGTAAATTGGATTTGTTAAAGTCCTATATTTATACAAATCATGTGATCACTGTTCAACGACTATATTAGCAACGGTCAAAATTCTTATCATAAAACTAATGAAGTTGACATTTTATAAAAACTTTTTATATAAAGAGACATTTAATAAGATCAAGATGGATCTTCCATTAATGAAACTTTGGGTCATTACAGACATTCTATAATTATTTAGGAAAAAATTATTTGGATGGAAGATTATGACACCCCAAGATTCCACAATATTCTTCTTTTTAAATAATTCAATAGTTTGCGCGGCACCTGTTACCGAGTTCGAGCACACCATGACTTATCAAACTAGTCATTTAAAAATAAGTTATGAATAGTATTAACCAAATTATGAAATTTATAAATTTTATTTTTCAAAATAGAATTAATTTTTTTATTTGAAACATCAAAATTATATTTGGGTGATTTTTTTTTATTTTTCTAAATTTTTTCAAATTCTGATGAATAGAGAAAAATACTACACTATTATTAAAAACCGAATTTTTTATTTAAATAATTATTTTAAATTAAATTTATTTTAATGTAAAAATAGGTAAATAATAAATATATTAATCAAATGAAGTTCATTGGAATTAGTTTGTAGCAAAATGAGATAAAACAATTTATTGAACTTTTTAACGTCTCTTTTACCTGCCTTCTAACTGCATCAACAAGATTTGCATTAAACATAATTTTACTACTTTTATGAATTTAATTTAAAAAAACATACATACATGGTTGTAATCAATATGAAAAATTTGGTCTAAGAGGATAAAAATAATTTTTGGTGAATAATAACTTTCGGATTTTATTTACCATGGTTAAAGGTAAATAGAGAAATTAATGGTAAAAATAATATTATAATAATATAAAATTACCCTTATACTTGTCCTAATTTTATTGGACAAGTGTGTTTAGAAAAAAATAATATTTAGGTTGAAAATATGATCCTTTTTAAGACACTAGTGTTAGATAATGACATTTATTATATTTTATTTAAAGAAGAGTTAAAAATGTCATATTCAAATATTAATAACTATATCATTTTTAAGATGAGGTTATATAATTGATATGATCGAATGAAAATAATATTTTGAAACAATTTTTTTATATATTTTAATTTTATGAAATAAAAAATTAAATTAAATGGTTACACAATAATGATACAATAATTGAATTAATAGAGGTAGAATCAATTAAATGATATTAAAAACATTAAAATAAATATAATTTGACTTAATTAATGACATCAAAGAATTTTGTAGATAACATAGACACATTAGTGACATATTTTATGTATTGGTTCAATGTTATAATTTTTTTGTTTGATATTCTTAAAAATGAAAATATTGAATAGTATCAAAATTGACATAAATGATATTTTAAAATAAATAATATTTTATTAAATGTTATAAAATTCATAAAAATATCAGGTTTGAACAAATAACTAGGATAATGTTAAATAAATTATAAATTATTCAATTGGGGTTCATTTTAAATTTTATAATAACTATATTAACAACATATTATAATAAGACCTGTAAACACTGTAAGTGTTATACTGTTTAACTATGGGTTAAATCCAAACGATAAGGTTAATTTTGTGACCTATACTTGTATTAATATCATTGGTTGAGATTAATTCGACCCATCCTCATATTATACTAGAAATAATTCACTTTGGAACTATTTTCTACTGAAATACAATTTATAATAATTTAATAGTTTTTTAGTTTCTCAAAGTTCCCCTCCCCTCTTTATAAAAGAGAACCTCTCCTATTTTATTCACAACTATAAAGACCTTTGTCTCATCAAAACCCTTCCCACTTATCCTCCAAACCTCTATAAATTCATCCTATAGGCCACACTTTGGGCATAAATCCATCCTAATGAGTACTTTTTTGAAAATTAAAAGGAGATGCTTAAAGAAGAGGTAATTGTTTTACTAAATCCATTCAATTTCATTTCTTCTTCTACTTCATCTTACTATGTTGTTTCCATTATAAAGTAATAAATACTGTATAATCTAAATTATGATATGTTATTATGATTATGGGACATCCATATTCTTCATTTTATCCATCCTACGAATAACAATATCAACATGTGTGTGTATGTACGACTTACCATCTCCACACCGTGGTGTAATTTGTTATTCAAAAATAATTTTTTTGGATGGTTATAATGATGAACATAATGGATATATAATAATATAACATGATAATTATTCTGGATAATTAATATACCATCCAATTCTATACCATTTAACTATCAATAGAATGATACAGTCGCTTATGCGTACGTACAACCTACCATCTCCATAACGCTGTGAGATTCATTCTATACATTAACCATTCAATAATGATTGTAAAATATATATGATTAGTAAAAATAATAATTATTCTATATAAATCACTCTATACATGAATAAAATATTCCCTATTCATAACAAACATGTCTTACATGACAAAACAGGAATGGAAAACGAAGCAGTTAACACCCATAACAAGGATAATAATGGAATATTATTAACAAAACGATATAAGAGGATAATATATGATATCATAAATATGAATATGGATCTGTTATAATTTAATAACATACTTTAACCATTATATAGGAGGTTAAGGAACCCTTAACTAAAGGAAAGTATGAGGTAAGGGTTAATTTCACAACCTCAATATTATCCAAGGTTGTTTATACGTAAGTATCTACTGGAACATATTTATCATCCACAACTCTTTTTCTTTAATTGTAAATAAAAATATTATTAAAAATTTTTTAAAGTCATTTTTACCCATATTTTACTTTTTATAAATTTTTTGAATGGAATATTTCTGTCAAGGTAATTTATGACCATTTTAACAAATTAAGGAAATAATGTTTTTTTAACTTATACGGAAGGAGCATCAATTATTCGCTATTATGACACCTTAACATTTTGAAGCATACCTTATTATCTTACATGTTTATTTTTGTTAAAAAATAATTCTTTTATAATTGTGTGGATTTTAAAAAATTTTAATGTAAAAAGAGATATTACTCTTAAAGAGTTTTAATGAATTTATTAGATTATTTTCATCCATATCAACATCCTTTGTTGGATTTTACACTTGATTGATGTTGATTTTTTATGATACAATATTCCTTATTTTATTGAGGTTTTAAGATATGTTTTACTAGGTATGTTCTATTTTTACACCATTCATGGTTTATGAGTAAAGTATTAAAAATTTGTATGGTAGTTTTAATATAAATGTTTATGTTATATTTCACCCTTTTCATATGAGGAATACACTAGATTTTGTAAGTGATAGGCAGGGCCCTCTATAGCCCCTCAATACATCAATATGTCTCATGAGAAAGACTAGTTTTAGTTTTCACCCATTTATGTATGGTACTGGAATGAGGCCTTCAAGATATGGTTATGATGTCCGATGTTATACATTCACTCATTATATTATTAGTTATTGATATTACATGTGATTATTCGACTAGTAGAATGTCTATGTGAATGTTTATATGGAAATGTTTGATTTATTATTTCTATATTATCTTGAATATTATGCTTAAAATTATTGTGTTTTAGTTTATACCTTACCTTAAAAGTTCATTCTTATTTATGATAACTTCCACTATATTTTTTATCCTTACTGAGCATCTGAGATCTACCCTTTCTTATGTTTCATTTCTCCTAGATACAAGGAAGTATATTATGAAAGACATGCTGGGATAATCTAAGGGATATGAGTGTTTTAAAAGGATTCAATATAAATTTTTTCATTTCAATATATAATGTAAAACTTAATTTTTTATCTAGTTTTTCACAGGCTACTAAATTGATCGGTCCTTCAGAATTTGAATTATTGTTATCATGCCAATGTAATAAAATAATTCACCGACTCTGGGAAACTAGGGTCGATGCGTTAGACATGTAGTGATTATGTGTAGTAAATTTTTATCCACAAAAAATTTTTCAATAAAAAGTAAAAAAATCAAAGGACATTTCATAAATAATTGTTTCATAACAAATCAATGCTGTAGTGGTATAACAATATGAATAAAAATTGAGTTAAAGAACCACATACCTTAGGATTCCACTTAGTTTAACATGATTCAAACTCCAGTATAATAATTTTTAATTTATTATAATTAAATAATAAAAACATAATGATTTCATATATGATCCATTTGTATCATTGTTTATTAACAATCATTAATTATTATCATTGTTTCAGGTGTCAACATCTTTCTTTTTCTTGTATATCTTGATTTAGTAGTTATGGTCCATGTGTATTGATAATGTTTATATAATATCAATAATTTTAATCATAAAATAATCATAATAAATATTTATCATATACATATTTATGGTCATCTTAGAAGAGAGGTTATGAAAAATTATCCTTATCTCTTCATGAAGGTGTTACACCCCACGTATGCATGGGAGATGATGTCAATTTTAATGAGTAGTTGGATAAGGAAGTATATAATATATTAAATTTAAATAATCATAATTATTTCATTAATATCAAATATATTCAGCAGTTCTATTATTATTACTAGCCTTTTCAAGTTGTGATAGGAAAAAATTACATCAGTTCATGAGGTTGTAGTCTTCTCTACACAAGAGTGATGGTTTAATTTCCCATTTGATATAGAAGGAGATAGTTGAATATTATTCCATAAATATAATAAAATCTTATTATATAGAAGATACTAGTGTTAATATATATAAATTCTTAGTAAATAATTTATTTTGGTAAAAGAATAATAAAAATAAAAGTTCTCAATTATTTTGATTATCTCTTCTTTGAAAGATCTTCATTAGATCTCCTCTTAAGGGCCCTATAGTTGGTGTTTTGGAAAAAATAGAACCACTAGAATTTAGATAAGGATATTGGTAAGATATTTTTGGAAGGGTTTTGTTGAGATTATTTTCTTAAATAGGTGTGAATAATAGAGGGTAAGATATGTCCTTTTGTAGTAAAGGGAAGGAAACACTTGGAATTACTATTAAAAATTAAATATAAAAAATTATTTTTCATTTGAAAGTGGGACAAATGGATTTTTTTTCAATCAAATATAGGTTATATATGAAAAAACTTTAACTAGTAATATTTAGAGAGGTTTATGTGGAATTTTAAACCTTATATTTTAGTTTAACCATTTTGTTATGAAAATTAACCCTAACCGTGGTAAAATTTTCATTTTAAAATGGTTCTAAATTTATTTCTGAGGTACAAATTGGCTCATATAAGGTCAATGAATAAAATTATCAAAAAAATATAATACCTCCAATCCTATATAAATATTTTTATTCATTTTAAATCATTTAATAGTATATTATTTAACATAATATACCATTAAATTAATTTTAAAATCTATTCAAATATTCTAACTTTAAAACTATAATGGTAGAATTGTAATTCAGATATAAAATATTTAACCATTAATTTATCTTTTTTATTAACTATAAAATCCATGGGATACCATTATTCATCAATACGATATTAATTTTTATTTTTTTCAGAATCATTTACTTGTATTTTTCTCCTAATTTTCCAAACACTATCTATATGTTGCCTAAGAATTTATAGTTATTATTCCATCACAAAATCTAAATATATATTAAAATCTTGAAAAGAAACATACAATATAAAAAATAAAAATTTACAATCATTCCTAAGATGTTAAAATCCATGTAATATTAAGATAAATTATTTTCATTTATTATTAATATTCAATAATTAGATATTATAGTGTAATATTCATTATTATAATATTTGTTATTTTTCCAGTCAATAGGGAAAAATACTTATTTCTAACAAAATTAGTTTTCTTGAATTATATGGTTTTATTTAAAATATTTATTTCCAAAATTTATAATTATTATAATAAAAAATGAAATTCGTTTTTAATTCATTATGTAAAAATTATTATAGGATGAATTTTAGAGAATTTTCTGAAAAGATGGTTTTTAAAAGAATAGTGAAAAATAATATTTATTATGAAAAACCGACATTTTATTTCAGGCATTTAAAAATTTATATTTTTTTAAATGTTTTAAAAGAAATTTTTTCATTAATATTTTTAATAATCCCTTTAAGGTTATTGCAATTGAAATTATAATTTAATTTTCTATAAAAACATTTTAACCATAAAAGGAATTTCCTTGAAAACATGATTTCATTTCATTATACGAGTTTAATTTTAAATTAAATAATTCCAATTTTGGGAATTGAATTTGATAAAATGGATTAAATTTTTTTAATAATTATTTTATATTTGGTAACAAGGTCAAGATTATCTTTTCTCATAATGAATAGTAAAAGGAGTAAAAATTAGTTACCTTGGATAAGGTTAAAACAGGTTTGCTAAGATGTTTAACTGAAGAAATAAGTGTTAAAATTAGATTAAAGATTTTATAAATTCAATTTTAAATCCATATATAGTCCACATAGAAAATAATATTTTTATATAGTCAATTTTTCTTCCATTTGTCTTTAGTAATTCATTAATATATTTTAATCATTTTAGAAATTCCTAGGGTGCTCTCTCCCATACTTATAAAATGATTTACCATCACATCTCTAATCAAAACATATAGAGACTTTTGTATCGTTAAATACCTTCCAAAATATTTTCCTATCATCCCTACAAATGTCTTATATTATATCTGTTTTATCATTAAAACATCATATTATAGATTCAGTTATAATGCTAAAGAGGTTGTATGAAGAAGCAGTATAGTTCAAAACCGATTATTTTCATTTTATGTATTCATTGAACTCCATAAAATCCTTTGAAAAAATTATTCAATAAAAAAAATTATAGTCAATATAATTATATGTTATTATATTATTTTAATAAACTATATTTTTCTCCTCTTCGAACAAATGGGGAATGAAATCATTGTTCATGTGTATGGAGGACTACCACCTCATAAACTAGTGTAATTTATTTTTTATAAAATCCACTAAAGGGTGTTTATAATGATATATTTAATGTATATTTATGATATGAATAACATAATTAATATTATGATAATATAATATATCATACTTTTTCTTACCTTTCCTTTTATTGATAAATGATATAGTCACTCGTCCGTATGTGTGGATTACTTCCTCTATGAATTAATGTGATTCGTTTTTCCTCACCAAATAACTTGGATAGTATATATACATTTATTTAAATAGGTAATTATATA
Source organism: Viscum album (assembly GCA_963277665.1). NCBI lineage: Eukaryota > Viridiplantae > Streptophyta > Magnoliopsida > Santalales > Viscaceae > Viscum > Viscum album. Next base: position 743,569,125 of record OY728129.1, on the reverse strand, counting down.
TTAATGGTATAATAATAATTATTTACATATAAATTAATACCTACTTTCATTCACTCATGTTTCTAAAAAATTTGAAATGTTAGTCATCTATATGTTCGACTGACCATCTCTAGGATTGTAACACAATTATTATTTTTATAAAAATATTTCATGAATGGTTATAAAAGTTTAATTTTTTTAATAGAATTATAATTATGTAATTATTATTATTATTATTTTTAAGATAGAATAATAATCACTTTGACAATATTCAACCTACTGAAGTCATTTTGTTCATATGAGCCGAATATTGTCAAAATGTCTGATAGGAACTAAAATTACTAAGTAATATAATATAGATTTGAAATAAAAAAATATAAGGATTAAAAAGCATTTAATTTTTTTAAGGTAGTAAATAATTATCATTATTTTATAATTTAGGATGATAGAGAACATATTTGATGATTCAAACTCATTTTAAGGGACACATTAACATAAAAAAACATTTTGAAATGATTTAAATATTTATTTTGGAAATAATTTTCTTCCATATCTAAATTATTAAAATTAGTTTATGTATGTATTTTTATGGAAATAAATGAATTTAAAAGGGAATTATAGATCTATTATTAATTTATTTAAAAAATTTGAAAATAATTCCTTTTATGTATTTTTATGGCATGTTTTATCATCATTTTGAAGAAGGGAAAAAGAATTATCTATTTTAACTTATAAATCATCAATGGTTTTTCCTACTTCTATATAAATTATTTTATGTTTGGATTTATTTATAATATTATAAATTTTATTCAATTATAACTACAATTTCCATTTGTTTATGGTATTTTAGTTTTTAAAATTGGTTTTTAAAAGAAAGTGGATTTCAATATCATATTTTTTTTTCATTTTTTCTAAAAAGAGATAAACAAGGGATTTATAATGAAAATGTTTAATAATTAATATTTTTCCTTGATATGGTACTTGATAATTATAGATAATGATGGTTTCCCATGATATATCTTATATAATGGGTATTTTTGATACATATTATATGATAGGTGATCCTTATATGACATATACAATGGGTGACGACGATACAACTTATACGATTGGTGGGTCCTATATAGCTCTATAATGAATTTTTTAATATTATTCGTTTTCAATGTCTGTTATTAAGGATTTAACTAGAGTGGTTTATTATATAGATTTAACTTGGATCAAGTTATTTCTGGAATGGGTTATGAATATAATACTCTAATATTCCTAAAAGGGTTTCTATTTTCTAGATATAGGTTTCATGGTTTTTCTTTTAGAAAAAAGTTTGTGTTTTTCATGTTGTTATGATTTAAAATATTAAATCAATGAATATTTTTAAGTAAGAAAACTTTTTAAGGTTCTTCATGTTTTTCACTTAACAATTGGATTTCATAATTTTATATCCCTTATTGATATTTTTGTACACATACCATGTTATTAATTTTTTAACAAGGTTTAAGGATGAGTAAGAACGGTAATAAATCATGCTGAATATGATGAAGATTTTTTAAGAAAATAAAACCGTTTTTTTATTTCAAATGTTTTACATTTTGGAAAAAATGGATACTGAGTATAAGTTTCTACTTTTTAATTTAGGGTTTTTTATTTAAGAGTTATGGGATAAATATCTAGAACTCTAAATATAAAATATCTTTGGGAATGTAAAAAAAAGATAAGTATATGATAAATACAATAGATTATGTAATGTACATGTATCCTCCATTTATGTTGGTATCAAATATAATTCTAAAATAAAAGTAATGTTTAGTATAATGTTTAAATAATATTTTTTTAGAGATTATACATTATGGTTATCATGATATTTCATTTTAATATAATATTTTTCTTGGAGTAGTCTTTGTATGTTCTGAACAGTTTTCAAAGAGTAAATTGGTTATCTGATGTAGTAAGGTATCTAAAGGACAATTCCCATTTAAACCAGAATCCTGGAATGTTTGGAAATAGAACTGAGTAATTTTTTGTGCTAATTAATCAATTGATATAGGATATAAATATTGATGGAATCCATATTCCACAGGACCCATAATTGACACATAAGATTATGTTAATGGTTGAGAATATTATAAAATAGAAACCTATGACTTTTGATGAAAATAATAATCCAATAGAAGATAAAGTATGGATAAATTAATTCAAAAAAATATTCAATTTCACAGGATGTTATTAATTTTAAATCTAACTCTATCCATTTATCATTTTGAAGGTGAAACTAATAAATAGTGGCCATTTTTAAGAATACTATAGAGAGAGATGATATGGATTACTTTGAATGAAACACAATTAAGATTCTTTTCCATGAGAAATATTTCCCAAAGTATTTTTTAATTAGGATGGAGAAATTTTTCATAGATTAAGGAAAAAAGATGAATATTAAATACCCACATATGAAAAAACATTTACATGATTTTCTAGGCACACACTCATTATTATTCATGGCCACGATAGTAAAAGTAATAAATTTTACCAAGGATTAAAACCATGTTTACATTGAGAATTTGCCTCATATGAGTTTAAAATTTATGAGAAATTTGTTTATTATATTAAGAAAGTTTATATGGAGTCTTATTACAGTTATATCCCTCAAGATGAAAAACATAAGAAGTGGTCTAGGTGGAGCGAAATATAGAATTAGTGGACTGATAAATTTAGAGGTAATCCTTAACTATATTCCCTATGCAGTAAAAACCATTTCATTTAATGGTTTATAGGATCTAGAAAGTGTTATTAGTGTGGTATGTTTATTCATAGGACACCTGATTAATAAGAGAAGAGTCCTAAAAAATCCCAGAATGGGGTAAAAGTTATCAATCTAATGGTGATATGTTATAATTTTAATGATTTGGGAATTTTTCTATTGTTTGTATAAATTTATTTACTTTGGGTGGAAATCATCATGATCAAATGAAAAAAGGTGTGTAAAACTTATTTAGTACTTCTATGGTTTATGTTGAATAATTTAACAAGGTTGTGACATGCATGTTTCTTTTTTATTTTAATTATGCCAATTACTTTTTTGAATATAGATCTTTATATTCTTTCAATTACGAGACATTTTTAAGTAAATTGGGAATATAACACCTAAGAAGATGACATACCTATTTTTAAAAACATCACGTGGATGTAATAAAGTATCCATAATTTATCAAATTCTTATTATTATTATCAGTGTGATGTTCATTCCCTTAAATCTTGATTAAATACCAATAATAGATGTTCATATTATTTTTGGAATGGATTGGATTTCAGTTTATCAATATAATATAAATAATAAATCTAAGAATTTTATACTCAATGATTAAATACCTTATTATAAAAAAATAGAAATATGAGAAATTGATTATAGTTGGATGTGATAGTTTCCTAACACATGTTTTTGAAGGAAAAAAATATTCAAATTAATTAATTTCCAATAATGAATACATATATGTATATATTTACTAATTATTTTCTAAGTATTATTTATAATCAATATGTTTATTTTAAAATTGAATTAGTTCATGATGATAAGCACATTGCAAAACACTCAATAAAAATCACTTGTTTATGGCGGTTTTTTTATTTGGAAATGGTTTAAACTGTCACAAACTAAATCTATGATAGTTTCAAAAAACACTATTAGTGTTAGTGTCTGTATAAAACATTAGGTGGATCCTTGCTTTTAGAAAATTTTTTGGTAATAATCACATAATGTATATTTAGTGACATTTTTTTTATTTTAGTACTGGTTTCCCATGAAAAATAATGTCTTGGATTTCACAGTAATTTAAACCGCAACCATATCCTAAATATTTTTGACTGAAAACTGCTGAAAAAATAAAAATACCACCACTAAAAAATTGAAATTATATAGAGGTATTTTAAAATATTACTGAATAATAATATAGAATGTTTAGGATTAGTTTAAACCACTTCTATATGTTTCTTTAACACAATTTCAACTATAGAATCTATAGGCCCAAAACAACACTCGATGATAGAAGAAAACAACAAAAACAATACACATTAGAAACAGAATATATAAACCATCACCCAGATAAATCTATCACCATTAATAAAAATATCAACATTAATTTCACAATTAATTAATAACTATATAATAAAATTAAAGGTTTATAAAATCCATTAATATTCAATAATTTACAAAAGCACTCTAAAATTGACTATTCTAAAATGTAAGGAAAATATAGATACCCCTTACAAAAACTATAACATGGTTTTTGAATAAACAAATTACTATTATTTTTTCATATGTTTAGTTTTACATCATCTTTTAATCCAAAGAGAACACTAATCACCACCTGATGAACATTGCTCGACACCCTCTCCGTGTCCGTCTCCACTTCCCATTACAACCATTTTCATGAAAATTATATTGAAAATTAAATAGTGTTTTATATTTATATTTAAACATAAAACTAATAAATTTTTTAAACTAAATGATTTTCAAGTTTTTTGATTTAACTTCACACCAGCATCTATTGATGAAATATCAATGGGGATAGATCCTGTTGTCTTCTAATATAAATCAATCAATGCTTTCTTCAAAGAGTATATATGAGCCCCCTGTTCATGAATTTTTCTTTTCATAAAAACTAACTCCCTATGAGGATAATGAGTAAGAGAGTGAATAAAACTAGGAGTATATGTAGCTTCAATCCATGATATCCTTCCAAATACCTTATATTATAATAGTCCTAAACCCATCCCACACACTTGACTAGGATGCTCCTTCCCAAGGACATAAACAACATGGTCATCTTAGGAGGCTGAGAAGGATTTTCTAGGATTGGAATCCCATAGTTCTTTAATTTTTATATATGAATCAAATACTAGTCATATTTGAATCAAAACATATTAATATAGAGACAACTGATAATAAGTTATTACAATGAAAAATGAATTCATATCCCATCTTCTTTGGAAGACTCATTAACATAACTCCCATCATATTTTGTATAAAAATCCAAACACAGTTCTATATAAGATACTTAGTAACCTAAATTATGTGACATTATTTAACAGATATAAATAAACAATTTAATATATCAAAATGAAAATATTGTCTTATAAATATGAAAACTAATGAAAATATTACAAAAGTCGATCATTTTTTGGAAAAACTATTTTACCCGAAAGTTTGAGGGATGATTTTCTTAGATCGACTTGATGTATTCTTCATTGAAACATGATAAAATAAAAAACATATAATTTAATAGTAATGTCTGTCAATTAATCACTCTTTCATATTTAGGTGTAAATATAAAACGTTATTAATATATATATATATATATATATATACACACCATGTTCTTCTCATGTTGATGGTTATCAACAAAAACCTTCCATTACACTCTAGGTACCCATTTGGGTACCTTATCATATAGTTTCTAGCTGCTCAACAAAGTATCATTGAATTCATTCCCTAATCTTATTTTAAAATCCTTCCATTTCTTATCCAAATTATTCAATGTCTACATTTGTGCTATATGATCAGTAATGATAAAGTAGAAAAATATTTATATAGAGAGATTAATTTTTTAAATCTATTATTTTATAACATAATTAAATTTAATTACACCATAATTTATTAAAATTAAATTTATATATGAATAAAAAACATTTTTCCTAGATTGAGGCACTTGCCTCCAATAAAAAAATGTAACCGGAAGGGTAACTAGACCCACCACTAGCTAGACATGAATCTGGCCAAATAATATTATGGAATCATCCATAGGGTCTATATATTTGTTGATGAGACAACTATCTTCAGTTCGTTTAGATTCCAGACCCATGAACTTTTTATATTTCTCTATGTAATAACTTTGTTTCCATATTTTATAAATATATAGTTAGTAGTAAAGAAAATCCCAATAAAATTATTTATATTAAAACTTGTACATATAAGTATCACCCTCCAACACCCCCATAAATAAATAAGATTAATGACCTAGTCCCTCAATACTGAGCCTACTGGATGGGGATGAATTGGTTGATCTGATGATGGGATACTGAAGAAGGGTGGTCCAAATGATGAAATAATTGAGGGAATTAGATTTAGTGTAGGGGAGAGGTAGAGGATTTCTTAGATGATATAGGTAGGGAGACTAATGGATCATTATCTGTAGGTATGTTTGAAGGAAGGTTGACTTAAAATCGACTAGGGTCAGTAAAATGCTTCTACCTTGTAATTCCTATCATTTAATCAAATAAAATTAGCTTTAGAACATATATTTCCAAAAACTCTTGTAGAAAAATAATCAAAACGATAATAGATGCACATTACTGAAAATCGAAATATACATAGCTATTATAATGAATAAATACCCAAATAATATAAGTAGTTGATAAATAAATTCATGACTACACATAAAATCATTTTTCCCTTCACTCATGTATTTTATATGCTCTATCATTACATCATATACTTCATACACCTTTACAAGACTCATAGTTTCAATATCATGATGTAAAAATAAGTTCTCTTCTTGTTGTTGATGAGATTAAATGTCAGAGGTTAAATATTCCACTTCACTACCCATATCATACAATTCTCTTGGTTTTATATAAAGAATTAACCATCACACTTTATCCATGAGATCTTCTACATAATATACCATTTTATCTTGCAATGATAAGATATATAGACCATATAATCCATTGTATCCAACATCAATCAAGAAAGTAAATTTCAAAAGGAATCTCTTTTAATACCCATGGTAATATTGACCCACATGAATTTGAATAAAACAATTTATAAATTATCATTGATGTTTAATTTGATAATATCATTAAACAATCAAGAGTACCCCAATTCCATAAACTTAAATATACCACTGTTCTTTGTTTCGAAACCCTCTTCCTGATCGACTGTATAAAATTTAATTCCATTCACATTATAAGCGTTGATCTTTCTAGCCTGTTTTAGCAGAACTCTATCTAGAAAAATCAAATATTATGAAAACTCAAATTGAGTATTAGTATTCATGATATAAAAATTGTAATATACCTTATTAAATTTAAAAATATATGTGTCTAAGGAATATCCATATTAATTATAATATTTATAAACATACACGATGTGAAAACCATTCTACAAGCTCCTTATTAATAGCTTTTTTATATCATTCTAATTTCATGATCGGCCTATCATTCCTCTCTCTATTTTTATCCTGACCTCTTCAATAAATTAATCTAAAATATCAGTATTCAGTAGAAGATATATCTGTGCATGTACTAATTCCATTTTTTTAGTATAACATTTTATCTCCTCCCAACTGATCATCTAATAATAATAATGTTGTTTGATTTCCCATATAGTTCAGATCTATTTGATGTGTCTTCATCATTTCAAACTCAATTGAATCTTGTCTTAATAGAATCCAAGTATCTAGAAGTAAAGTTAAGACACTCCTCTGCCAAATAGACTTCAGATATAGAGTCTTTAGGTTCAGCTTTATTTTTCACATATGATTTCTAATGCCAAATATATCTATGAAATAATATAAATAAATCATAATTCAGTAATTAATAAATTTATATGAATTGTTTATGTAAGATGACAAACAAAAAAGTAAATTACTTCTCTTTTTATTCATCTATTGATAATGTATGGTTCTTCCTAATTTAGCTTCATCGATTAAATGAATAGTAAAATACATCATGAGTGTAAAAAATTATGGAGGAAAGATCATATCCACTGAACAATGCATCAATTCAAATCTTCCCTAAAGGTTGTGAGGCTAAAATGGTTGTAGTGTTTTCTCACATAGTTTTCTAATGAACAACAAAAATTGGAGTATAATATCAATAACCTTTTCAAGAAATAATGTACTCAATTATTATGGTAGTAACTTATGTAACCAATATGTGAATCATGACTTTTCAATCGATGTAACATACGATGGTTTAAGTCAACACACCTTGAGACGATACTTTAAAACTTATCAGATACATTCACATGTTTTAAAACTAGATGGAATGTATCTTTATCCCTATTTTTCATTACAAAAATTTTTATACAATACATTACATTCTTAGATGGCCAAAGATCATGCTTTATGTTCATTTTTTGTAAGTGTTTTCGATTATTGAGATGGTCCATGGATTTTTGATTCTCATTAAGAAATGTGAAGATCAAATTGTAAAAAACATTCTTCAAAATATACATAACATCACAATTATTCTGCAATAAACTTAATTCCCAATATATATGTTCAAAGAATATACTTTTCTTCTCCCATTATTGTGTTACAATTTCACTTGACATGCACTTCATACTCATTTCCCACTTTCATTCAAATGATGAACCTTCCAAAACTCAATTTCAACATTTCCATGTTGTGCCAATATTTCAAAAACTGTCAACAAAATTGGAGTTAGTTTACGATAAATAGAACCATCAAATTATGACTTATTCAATATAGATCTATGTGATATATCAAGAAATATTCAATGATATAATATGAACCATTTTTTACTATGAGGTTATCATTTAGACTCAAAATCAAAGTTATAAAGAGGATAAGCCAAACTTGTGTAAGTGTTCCAACTAGCTAAATTCCCAAGTCATTAGAAGTCACAAATGGTCCACATTAGAGAAGTTTGAATTTTGAACATTGTTCTAGAATAGGAATTATATATATGAACACTATTTCTCCATAACACATGTAAATCTTCAATTAGAGTATGAAATTATACATTAATATATTTTTTCAGGAATTTTATTACAAGAATAATCATCAAAATGTTATAAGACCTTTGTTTAATACACATCTATAGAGGAAGATTGTAATGGATCAAAACAACTAGTCAAATGCTATTACTAGTGCTCAATGTCTCAAATGGGTTTAATCCATCGACAACCAATCCATATCACATATTACAAGGATAAGATGATAAATCTAGATATAATGAATCAATTGTATTCTAGGATTTTGAATCTCTGGGATGTCTCATTAACCCTTCCTCTTTATTATCTACAGAATGTCACTTCTTGTGATCAACTATTTTTTATGTCTTGAATAATATTTTCAATATAGGGTTTAAAGGAAGAAACACAATACCTTTTTAGTTGTGTTCCTTTTATTATTATTCTTATTAGTATGTTGATTCAGACTTCTAACATCACCTATTGAATGTCATCTAAAAGAAGAATAATTTTTGAAATCCTTTCTGCTTGAATCCTCTCCCTAATAAAGAATATAATCATTGGGATGAGCATACATTTTTGTATAATTCTGACCACTCCTTTTAAAACTTTTTCATAACATAAAAATACACAGAGATATTTTCTTTAGGTAATGCATTATGAAATAATTCCAATATCTTGGAAATTGCCTTATTTGTAACTCCACATAAGCATTTGATATGGTACAAATTTAATAGAAAATATTGTTTTGAATATTTCAAACATCCATTATACAAATCTATATTTCTATCATTGACTATACCATGAATCATATTTTTATTCTTAGTGATGTTCTCTATTACATTACACTCTACAAAATCAAGAGGAGGATCCAATGATATGTTACAATGTTGATCTGGTTTTTCTATAGTCCCAAAAACATCACGTTTCAAGATTCTTTTTAAACTGGTTATTATGATGTGTTTTAATGTTGATATTGTTTTTTTAAATTCCTAGTTCATCATTTATAATTTTTTTTATTTCATTGTATGTTTTCAATGAATTTGGGATATCATTCTGTCGATTGACATTTTTGATCAAACTTTGGATAATTTTCGATTCTCTATTCCAAATCCAAAAACAATATTACAGAGGAAATTTCTTTAATATTAAGTGTTCATAAACATCATATCTATTAATCCATCTTCAAAATTTACATTTTGGACATGGAAACCTTATTATCCCATCAATAGATCGATTGTAATCTGAAAAATCCAAAAACTATTCCAAGATCTTAGCATACTGTTCTATGTTCCTCAACAATGTGATCTAGCTTTTATCCTTAGTTATCACAACATGTCTAAAATTTCTAAAAAAATTAAAAAACATATGCATTACTAAGTTGGAAAAGATGTAATGGTAAAATCTGGTAATGCGACATTAATTGGAATTAAAAAGATTCAATCCTTAATTAAAATGTAAATTGTTTGAATGAATAGATAAATGATGGGAATATAAAGGGGTGTTGTCTATTGAGTAGTTTCTCAAAATTTAGTAAGAGTTCTATAAATTATATCCGAGTACATATAATATGCCAAATAAGTACCCCATATTAAAGTTTTTTATATTAAACTCTAAAAATAGAAATAAAATATCACCTAAATTAAAATACTTTTCAATAATAATAATAAATCAATTAATTTCAAAATCCAAAACTCACTTTCATATTTAGTAGAATATTTACACTCTAAATCACTATTCCAAAGGTATATCTATAATTTTAAACCAACCACAATGATAAAATATAAATTTTATAAATTAAAAATCTAACTTTTATCCTTCTAAAATATAATAATTGGTCATAATTTATTAAACACTTGACATGAATGAAAATTAGAATTTAACCATACAATTACATGTCTTTCATACATTTTCAATGGAATTCACAATTCCTCATAATTTCAATTAAATCATGAATATAGTAATAAAAATTCATCATAAGTATTAATTTATCTATGAAATTATATAAAAATATACTTGAAAACAAACTGAATAATGAAACATGAAATAATCCTGCATTTAGCATATTGTTTTTCCTTAATTATTCAATACTATAACATAGAAAAATTATGGTACTAGTTTAAATGGAATTTGTAATTCATGTCCAATAATTTTTTTCAAAAAGTATTTATCTTCATGACATCCAACTATAACTAAACATCATTTCTTTCTAAAATAAATATTACTTCGATTTACCAATATTCTAATTATACGTTATAATAAAATAAATAAATAAATAATGGAAATGAAAATGTTTATTTCATTCTTTAAGATTTCCTTTACATTTCTCTTGATGATTGAGCATGCACACCATATTGAAAATGCTTACAAAATATGGAAATGAATTAGGTAATACATACTGCAAACACATCCAATAAATTCATATAAAAAAATAAATACTTAAAATATAAAAATGAAATCATAGAGAATATATATAATGGAAAATAATTTTCCTCGAGTAATCAAAATTGAGAAAAAAAATTAAATACTAATACTATAAATAAAAAGGAAGAGATAAATAAAACATATATGACCTAAAATATAGTGTGGGATCGAGTGAAGGAAATGGTAGGGGGAGGGATCAGGCAAGGAGGATGAATCATGCAAGGTCAATGGAATGGGAGATATGTCAAGGGGTTGTGACTGTTGTACTAGAAATCACTTAAGGGGCACAATATCCTAGGATTTGGGATATACCCGAGCACCAGTGAGGGCCAAAGCATGGTTGTGCTAGTGTTTTGGGTCATGGGGATGGAGATATCGAGAGACAAGAGATGGGAGAGAATAATGGGGTGTGGGAGGAAATATTATTTTTTTAATAAAAATATAATATTTAGTAGTAGTTTCTAAAAAACCTTCGTGAAATAAGTTAATTGTTTTAGCGGTAGTTTAATAAACGACCATTAAAAACTCGCCACTAAACAAAAAATATGTTGTAGTGAAACCACCTTATTAAATAGAAAATGTTGACATTTTTTAATTGAAAAAAAATTGTAATAGTTTTTGGGTAAATGATTAATTTATTCAAGAACATCACCATGGGGTGCTCTTATTTTATTTCTTAAAAATTAAGTTGGTTAATCGGAATTTTTATTGATTATAGAGCCTTGAATAAAAAAAGTTTAATAACAAGTATCCATTTCCTAATATCAATCTTTTTTATATAATCTATGGGGAAAATGATTTTTTTTAGGATGGGTCTTATGTCAGGATACAATTAGTTGAATATGGAAGTGGTAGATATTCTGAAGACGGACCTTATGAATAATTATTTTGATGACTATTTAGATTAATTTATGACTGTGTTTATTTATTATAAACTATTATGTTCTAAAATTCATGAGGATCATTAATGAATGTAAGGAATTGTTTTTTAAACATTAAAATAAAATAATCTATCTGGAAAACTTAGTAAGTCTTTTTTTTGTTTGAAAAAATTCATTCCTCTGAAATATTATTTCTATCAATTATATTACTATTAAACCTTCTAAAAATAATTCTATTTAAGAATATCCAAGACCTAAAAATTCCACATAGATTAATAGTTTTCTTGGATTAATGGGTTATTATCATCAGTTTCTTGAGAATATTTCTCGTTTGTCTGTTTTATTGACTATGTTTCCTCAGTAAGGAGTTAAACCAATCTAGATAAATTTATGTGATGATTGATTATAAAAATATAAAAAATATTATATAGTGATCCAAATTTATACATTACCTCTATTAATGGTGAATTTTTCATCAAATGTGACATTACATTTAAGTGACTTGGTTGTGTTCTGATGCAGAATGACTAGGTAATTGCTTATGCTTCACATAGAAAGAAATATCATAAGTTAAATTATCCAACATTTGATAAGGAATTTGTATATGTTTTTTATTTAAAAAAATTATGCATCATCTATACTGATTGGTGTGTGAAATATATACTGATCATACAATATTTAATTTTACATTCACTCGAAAAGAGTTGAATATATTTCATAGGAAATTGTATGAACTAATTAAGTATTATAATTTTTTTCATTACAAACATAATTTTTTTAAAAAATATGAATATTTGTGTCGAAAAGATAATTTATACATTAACAAAATTAAATTGAGAACATGTACATTTGGTTCATAATTTGATGAATTTTGCCTTAGAAATTATTCATGTAGAAGAATCCATTGGTTTATTTTAGGTTTAGGCATAATAATCTCTATCATAATGAATTAATAATGCTTAGAGGGAAGATCATGTTTTATAAGAAAAGGTATAATATTTTAAAAAGGGTATATAACAAGAGAATAATTTTGACGAGGAATGTGTTATCCGATATGGAAAAGGATTCTATGTTCCAATAGATTAAATTTTGATATATTAACTATTGATCAAGGCTTATAATTTTTCATTTTAGATACATATTGGTAGTATAGAAACATATAGATACCTTATGAACATTACTTGTGGGATTGAATGAAAAGAGGCATTTTTGAATTATCAATAAGTTAATGTATAATGAAAATTAGTGAATGGGATGATTCAACATTGACCAATGCCATAGTGTAAATGTGAAATTTTATCCATTGATCTCATAGTGGTGTTACCAAAGACATATTGATGTAACAATGTGATTTGGTTTATTGTTGATAAACTAAATAAATCGACACATTTCCTTCCCATTAAATATTATATGTATTTGGATCAATATTCAAAAAATTATGTTAATTAGATAATTAGATTACATAAAGTTAGCCCATCCATTATATCTTATCATGATCATGGGTTTACCTCTAATCCTGGGAAATAAATTTAGATATCATTGGGTGCTAAATAAAAACTTTTCATCTTCAATATGATGGGAAATCTAATTGAAAAAATCAAAATGTGGATGACAAGGTTTATGTTTGATCAAATAATAGATAATGAATTTGGGTTTAATATTATTTATTATATGAGTTTTCTTATAATAAAAAATTTCATTCCAGTATACAGATGGAACCTTTTGAGGTCTTATATAGAAAGTGATTCCATATTACATAATTTTGGGATTAATTAAGTGAAAATTTGTTATTTTGAATAGATTTTATAGAATAAATAGTTGAAAGGCTTAATATGATTTTAAAAAATTGAGTATGACTTAGAACATAAAGAAAATTTATGCATATAATAGAATGAATTTTATTTTTTTGAGGTAGTTGATCTTGTTCGTCTTAAGGTATATCCATTGAAATGTGATTTTTGTTTTGGTGAAAAGTGGTATCTAAGTCCATGGTTCATTAGAATTATTGAACTCCTAGAGAAGGTATATTATTTTCATCATATGTTTCTTTAACATCAATTTTACCTTAGGTATATGATGTATTTCATATTTCATTATTATGAAAATATTTTCCAGATGAATCTCAAATTTTGAGTCATAGTGTAGTTTAGTTGGAATAAAAGCCTTCATATAAGGAATATCCATTAAAAATGATTTACCATAGAGATAATTTGTCTCAGAATAAGGTAATTCACATAATTATGGTTTTTTTAAAACCATATGATTGAAGAAGTATTATAGGAATCAAAAAAATTCTCTGAAAGAAAAATATCTTCACTTTTGTAGTAATGAAAAAAACTATGAAGAAACAATTCACAAAAAAAGAGAATAATATAAAAACCAAATTAATTTTACGATAAATTATTTTCTATATTTTTTTAATATTAATTAATTACATTTTATAAATTTCTATTCATTATAATAATATTCTATAATTCTTCAATCAAAAGGGTAAAATATTTAATAAATACCAAATTGGGTTTTCATATGTTCTATGGTTTTATTTAAAATCACGAATTCAAAATTAAAAAATTTCTATTAGAAAAAAAGAGGTTTACTTTTTAATTTATTCTCTTAAAATTATATTAGGGTGAAATTTTTAAACATTTATGAAACGTTTGAATTTATAACAAATATTTAAAATTGATGTTTTTATTAAAAAACATATTCTTGTTTCAAGAATTAAATAGGTTATATTTTGTTGTAAAATTGTTTCAATGTAAAATTATTTAATTTGTATTATTATTAATCCAATTAAGGTCAATTGAATCAAAATTATACTATAATTTTTATTGAAATTATTTTATACTGAAAATAAATTTTCTTGGATAATCATTAATCATTTGGTTTATGGGTTTAATTTTGAATTATGTTCGTTAAATTATAATATTTGATTTTTAATTTTTTTCAATATTTTTAATCAACATAATGAAAAAAATTTAAGAAGTCCAACCCAGTATTTTTGTAACAATGAATAGTAAAAATATAAAAAAATCAATTATTGCATTTAAGGATGACACATGTTTAATAGGGGTTAAACTAAAATGATAATGGTAAAAATGACCTAAAATATGTTTTAATAATATTTTATGGTCATATTACAACTATATATGATCTAATATTCATAATGGTTTCATTTATAATCCATTAATACTATGTAAAAAATTAACTTATCTAAATGAATTTGAAAATTATAAGTGTGTTCTCCCCGCCACTTATAAAAGGAAACAACATATCGTATATAAAACCCCAAACATTTTATGATATCTTTCTATTAAATACATTAACTTATTTAGATATCCAATATTGCATGAAGCACTAAGTATCTATGAAACAAAACTTGGTTATTTATAGGAGAGATTCATAACCTATCTATTAAAGTTAAATTTTCTAGTTCAGTGTTTTGAATTTCAAAAAACAAACATACACGATTACGATCAGGGTGATATTTGGAGTCTAATAGAATCAACATAATTTTCAGTGAATTTTTATATACCCTTATGAATAGTAACACACCCTCATGAATAATAATATACCCTTATGAATATAAATGTGACCCTTATGAATAGTAGCTTTACCCATGAAAGTATAAATAAAACTTTGGCACCTTAAAAATGAAGATGAATATTTTATGTTTGGGTATTTTTCGAATAAATGATGATTTTAATTAAAAATTAAATTTCTAATACTAGTAAAATTATTATTAAAAAATGGAGTTCATTTTTGGATTCTACATTTTGAAAAATGGTTAGGGAAATTTTTTGGGATTTTTCAGAATTACTAGAATTTTTTTCGAATAGTAAAATATAGTAATTACAGTATAAATACATTATGAGATAAATACACTATTACTTGAATCATGGATGATTTAAGAAACAATTATTTCAAACTCACATGAACTTATTACTATTTTCGGTCATGAAATCATCACTATTACTTTTATTTGGAAAAAATAATAATCTAATGATTAAAATATTAAGAAAACCCTCCTTCCATCCACTATAAATGCCACCCCTCACACCCTCATTTATTCACACCTCTCAAGATTAAATCCTTGAATAAATTAAGCTCAAATGTTTCCCTAGGATCCTCCCCCACGTCCAACAGGCCCTGGTCTTGTCAAAATACCAAATCCTCTCACCTAAAGAGGCTCTCAAAGAAAGATAGATTTAAGAGTAAAATTACTATTTTCAATTCTTTTGTTTTCTTTTCAAGTTCCTTTATTATATTTTATATACTCACCTATTCTCATCCAAATGTTATGACAATTACAGTACCTTATATGTGATGAAATGATGTTATGATAATTGAATATTCCTTCATAATATCTTCTTTTCCCACTTTTTATAATTTAAATTAAAACACCGTCTGAGCTGTGTTAATTATCATGTTCAAGGAAGATGGGATTTAAATTTTCATTAATATCTGAAATACTAGACATGAAACATTATTGATGGATTAAACATATCAAAATATATGTTTTTTATTATGTAATGTTCTTAATCCTTACACACTCATAATATAAAATAAAAATAAAAAACAAGTTCATTATGCACAAAACCACAAAGTTAATCCAAGAATTTATCATTAACTATTATCTAATAAGTCATCCCCATGGTATATAACCAAAATCAATATAAGATCATTTATATCTATGTAATTTCACTAATAATATATATTAATAATTCTATATGTTTAACCACATTTCAAAAACACTTCCATTTATGAATACAAGTAATCTAATCATGAAAACCAAGGAATAAAAGGCTTCCAAAACAATAAAATTGAACCTATTAAACCCTTAAAAATGTCCATTAATGACCCAAATAAGGTTAAAATAAATCAATTAAATGTATATTTGGTTATATTATTATTAATTAATTAAGATAAATTTGATTATTCTGGTCAATAAGATCAATCTAATAATACAATCGTGCTTAAGGTAAGGGGTTTCTCATCTCACTTTTATTTCTGTGATATTTTCATGGTTCACAACTTATTTCTTGTATGTGGTGTATGTTTAGTACCATTAGATATATAATATCATGATTCTATTTATATTAATGGTATTAATTAATTCATATGATTATTATTAACTCGATTGATTACACTGTTGTAAGAGACTTTGTTTCAGTTTCCATCTCATTGTGATTTACTTGGTATTGTGCAACAAATCATTCTCATATGGTGTAAATACTAACCCTTTGAGATATTTTTTCATTTTAAATTGAAATCAAATTATATATCTACATAATTTTTATATGTTTTTTATTATTTTCTTAGTCATATTCTATTTCACATATGATGTTTATGTGGAATTTTTCTTTAACAGTGGAAATATTGATGAATTTGTATCCTCTACTCAATACGGATATTGAAAAGGAATATTGGTCCAGTATTAAATCATTTTATAAATAATTACATGGACTAGAAGTGATGGGAGGGGACTTCTATATCCCCTCAATGCATCAACATGTCTCATGAGACCAATAAGTTGATGATAAGACCTTCGAGTTTATATCCAAAAATCATATTGGTTTCTACCCACAACCTTAAGCCATCTCAATGGTATAATGGTTCATGATCTAGATACATGATTTCCAATTAATAATCATTTTCTTTTATAATTGTTCAGTTATTAATATCCTTAGAGGTTTTCACTATGGAAAAATATATGGGTGTATTTTTATTCTCTGCTTATTGGTGGAAAGTGTTTTCATGTAATCATCATTCCATATTAGTTATGTCTAATTTATTACAATTCACTTATTATTTATTCGTTATTTCACTATATGTATCCATTAAGGATCATTTGATCTCACCCTTATTATGTTTCCTTTACCCAGGCTATTAAGAAGAGAACCTTGAATAATCTTTCAAGGGGGAAGTTTATTTTAGTTATTTATGTATCATGTTGTATTTTATATCTTTATGAATGTACTATGGGAATCATTTATGTAATCTGGTTTTCCAAAAATGCTAAAATAATCCATCCTTATAGATTTATTTCTTTATAATCTTTCCATTACAATAATTTAATGCACTGACTCCAGGTTTATGGGCTCGGGACATTATAGTTGGTGTTAGAGGAAGTTTAGTAGAAACATTGAAAACTAGATTTTGGAAACATATTTTAGAGGAAATAACCCTAAGATAAAAATTGAGGACAATCATAGAATAAAATACTAGAATTTTGGTAAGGAAGATACAGTGTGGGTCTTCCTAAAAATTGTATCCCTATATGGATACTACAAGTGGATGTTGTTCTGGAACACATGTACCTAGTAGTAACAACTCCAACAAGGAGTTTCCGGCTTGACATGGGGTATCATGGTACATGAAAATGGGACTTACTGCACACCTCGTTTGACAATTCTTAGGGATATGCCTAGGATAATTCCCATTTTCCTTACAAACAATTATCAAGGATTTAAAAGTAAATAAAAACCATGTTTATGGTTATCAGATTATCTTTGCATAAATTTTCAAACTATGTTAAGTGTTTGCAAGTTAGAAATTCTGATTTATAGATTAATTTAGGGTATTCCATTGTTTAGTGATGTCACCCAATGGAAGAAAGGGAATCAATACCCATTGACAATGTAGGGATTTCCCCACTGAGCAAGTCAATATAGTCAGTGTTGGAGCATATAGGATCATTACCATATTGGACCAAATTACAATGGCTGTGATGAATAACCATGCTGCACCTATATTGGATCATTTCATGTGACACTAGACCCCATATTTTAGTGGTACTATTAATCTAGTGGTAGATGAGTAGTGGATCAAGTTGCTTGAAAATATATTTTTATCCTTAATATTAAATAAAAATGAAAAAGTAGTACTACCAGTATATTTCCACAAGGGTGATGCTGATCAATGGTGGTCCTTCATCCAGAATACCATAAAGGAAGAAGAAATAGAAGATATGGAATGGAGAAATTTTAATGAAATACTCTTAGAAAAATATTTCCCTTGTGAACAATGTACTAACATAAAGA
Source organism: Viscum album (assembly GCA_963277665.1). NCBI lineage: Eukaryota > Viridiplantae > Streptophyta > Magnoliopsida > Santalales > Viscaceae > Viscum > Viscum album. The sequence goes on along the minus strand of OY728129.1, from coordinate 743,550,094 downwards.
GGAAATTCCTTAGCATAAAGCAAAGGGATGAAGAGAGTGTTGTGAAGTCTGAGGCTACCTTCACATGATTATAAAGGTATGATATAGATTACATATGTGATTTGGAAGGAAAGATTGATCATTTCATTGAAGGTATTAATCCATGTATTCTAAGGGCATTGGATTCTCAGACATTTTCCTCATATGATGAAATTGTCTTAAGTTTCATCAAAATAGATAAGGAATTCATTAGATCCTATTTTTTTAAGGGAAACAAAGATAAGAAGCGGTACTATGATAACCATGGGAAATGTGAAGATTCATAGAAGAATAAGGGAATGAAGAAATTCCCATTATGGTAGAATTGTGGAAATAATTATCTTAGGAAATACTTGAAAGGCATGGGAGTCTACTATAAGTATTGATAAAAGGGTCATCGATCTAATGAATCAAAGGGGAAGAAACAAGTCAAGAACGTTCAATGATACAATTGTAGAGAGATGGGAAACTATGAAAATGAGTATCCTAAGCACCAAGTAAAATTTCCTCAAAAAATCCTAGGAGAGAAAGAGCAAGCTTATGCGATTACAACCGTAAAGGTTGAAGTTCCTAATGATGTGGTGGAAGGTACTTTAATTTTTTACTAAAACTTTTCCCTGGCTTTATTTGATCTTGGATCATCCCATTCTTTTATATAATCCCAATTTTCCAAGAAAAGTAGACAATTCCAATCTAATTTAATAAAGGAGTTGTTAGTCAAAACTCCTAAGGGAAGTATCATTACATCAAATATGTTTCGATTAGTCCCCTTTATGACACAAACGTACTTTATTTTCTAACCTTATCATCATACCCATGATTGACATTGATATAATTCTCGGTATAAATTAGTGGTCGAATTATAGTATGAAGATCTATTGAAAGAATAAATAAGTTATTTTTTTTTGAGAATGGTGTAGTATATGTTGTCTTTAGAGAAGAAACCTTACTATCTAATTCTTATCTAAATACACCCCTGGTAGCTCTACTAAATGAAATTCTTGGGGAAGAAGATAAAAAAATATCAATGGGTGAGGAATGAAATCTTGAAATTGAATATGTACCTATTCTTTGAGAATACATTGATGTATTTCTATAGGATTTACCTGGACTTTCTCTAGAGCAAGAAGATGAGTTCTCTATTGACTTAATTCCTAGTGCAAGACGTATATCAAATAATCCCTATATAATGACCACTTTGGAATTGGTAGATCTAAATAAACAACTAGAGGAATTTAGTGACAAAATATTTATTTGACCTATTGTTTCTCCATGGGGTCCCTTGTTCTCTTTGTGAAGAAGAAAGATGGATCCATAAGGCTATGCATTGATTATAGGGAAATCAATGCTATTATAATATAGAACAAGTATCCTTTAACACACATTGATTATTTATTTGATGAACTTCATGGAGCCTAGTACTTTTAGAAGAAAAACCATTGATATAGATATCATCATCTACATGTGAGGAAGGAATATATTTCAAAGACAACATTTCGAACCAGGTATGGGTATTAAGAGTGTATAGTAATGAATTTTGGACAAACTAATGCACCTTCTATTTTCATAGATCTAAGGAATATTTTTTTCAATGAAAATATTGATGGATTAATTGTGGTATTTATCGATGATATCCTGGTATACTCCAAAATCTATGAAGACCATGGGATTCACTTGTGGATTATTCTAAGAAATCTTAGATAAATGAATTATAGGGAAGTTTAGAAAAGTTAATTTTTGGATTGAATTAGTTTTTATTCTTTTCCATATTGTCTCTAAAGATGGAATCTTAGATGATTCTATGTTGTCAAATTAAATCCAAGAATGGCCTATGCCAATGAACATAATTGATGTTCATAGTTTTATTGGATTAGCAGGTTACTATCATTGTTTTGTTCAGAAATTCACCCAATTGGATAAACCACTAACCAAGATCACACGTAGTGGGTTTATATTTTTATTGAAGAAATAATGTACATAATGATTTTAAGAATTGAAAATAATATTGACAATTATCCAATTTTTAATCTTACCTCTTGAAATGATGGATTTGTGATATATAGAGATACATCAAAGAATGGACTGGGTTGCATCCTTATGCAAAATGATAAAGTTATTGCTTATGCATCAAGGCAGTTTATGACTCATGAGAATGATTATCCAACTCATGATCTTGTGTTATCATTTGTAATCTTTTCTCTAAAAAAATAAATAAATTATCTCTACGGTGAAATATGTGAGAAATATATGGATCAAAATAGTTTAAAATACAGTTATACATAGAAATAAATCAACATGAGTCAAAGTATATGACTCGAGTTACTCACAAATTATGATTGTTCAATACACTACCACCATGGGAAGAAAAATAAGGTGGAAGATGCATTAAGCAGGAAAGAACATGGACTTCTGACCCAAATGAGGATTGAGAGATATCCTATATTCATGTATCTGGTGAAGATGGATATAAGAATTGTTAAAGAATGGTAAACTTCTTTCCTTTTTCAAATTATTTCCAAACCATCATTACCAGAGAATATAAAAATATCCCAATCTGATGATGAGAGTCTATAAAAGAAAATTAAAGCTCTTAATAATGGATGATTGGAAGAATTTGTGTATGAGGATGGAGTTCTAAAATTTGGAAGGAGGTTATGCATTCCACCAGTACCTAAGAAAAAATAGAAGTATTGGAAGATTCTCATAGCTCAAATTTCTCTATACACCAAGGTAGCACCAAGTTGTATAGATATCTAAAGGAACATTTTTTTTGTGGGAGAACATGAAGTGAGAAATTTTTGACTATGTGTCCATGTGTCTAGTTTTTCAACAAGTGAAGGCTGAGATAAAACATTATAGAGGGGTCATACAACCTCTACCTATTACTATGTAGAAGTGTGATGAAAATATGATATAATTTTTTATAGGACTATAAATGAAACTGAGAAGGAATGATGCAATATGGGTAATTGTTGATCATCTTAAAAAATCAGAACATTTCCATGCTATAAGAGAGGATTTACCACATGTGTGGCTAGAAAGACTATTTATTAATGAAGTTGTAAGGCTTCATTGTGCACCTATATTGATTGTTTTCAATCGCTATCCCTGGTTTACATCAAAATTTTGGAAAAGTATTCTAAAACCCTATGACATTGAACTTTATATGAGTACTACTTATCACCCTCAAAATGACAGATAGTCTGAAATTACTATTCAAACATTGGAATATATGTTGAGATCATGCTCACATGAATTTCGAGGCACATGGGATCAATTCCTACCTTTGGTGGAATTTTATACAATAATAGTTTCCATTATAGTATGAAAATGGCTTCATATGAAGCATTATAGGGAAAAATGTGTCAAACTCCAACTTTTTGGGATGAATTTGATGGGAGGAAACTTATAGGCCCAAAACATATTGAAGAGAAAATATAAAAGGTAAAGAAAATTTAGGGCCGTATTAGAGAATCCCAAATTAGGAAAAAGAATTATTCAAAAACCAGAGAAATGATTTGGAATTTCAATTCGAAGATCATGCCTTTCTAGAAGTATCTCTGTGTAAGGGTGTCTTATGGTTTAGTAAGAAAGGGAAACTAAGCCCTAGGTACATTGGAATATTCGAAATTCTAGAATGAATTAGAGCAGTAGATTACCTTTTAGAAATTCCCCAAAGTCTCTCTAAAGTACATAATGTTTTCCACATGTCATTATTAAATAAATAAATTCCAGACCCAATTCCTATACTCAGTTATGAAGAAATAGAGCTGGAACATGATTTGCCATACTGTGAAGAGCCTGTCGAGATTCTTGACACAAGGGTGATGGTATTGAAAAATCAGAGAACTCGAATGGTAATGGTTCTTGGGAGAAACCATAAAATGTAGGATGCGACAAGGGAACTAGTTGTTGTTATGAAGAAGAACCACCTAAAACTTTTTTGGGAGCAACATACATGAAAAATATTCGAAGAAAAAATTTCTCAAGGTGGGAATAATTTAACATCCCAAACATTTTATGGTATGTTTTTCTTAAATAATTTCAATTAATTAGATAGCCTATATTGAATGAAGCACTAAGTCTCTTTGAAAAAAACTTTGTTATTTATAGGATATATTCATAACCTAGAAATTAAACGAAAAATTTCCACTTATGTTTTTTGATTTTTGAAAAATAGACATACACAGTTGCGATCGGGGTGATATTTGGAGTCTAATAGAATCAACATAATTTTTTGTGAATAGTAACTTACACGTATGAATAGTAAAAAACCCTTATGAATAGTAAAATACCCTTATGAATAGTAATATGACCCTTATGAATGGTAAACTTAACCATGAAAGTTGAAATAAAATTTAGGCACCTTAAAAATGAATATGAATATTTTCAGTGTTGGTGTTTTTCGATTAAATGTGATTTTAATTAAAAAGTAAATTTCCCATATTTAGAAACTAATTATTAAAAATCGAGTTATTTTTTTGGATTCTACAAATCGAAAGATGGATAATGTGAATTTTTTGAATTTTTCTGAAATACATGAATTTTTGGTGAATAGTAAAATATGATAATTACGGTATAAATACATTATGAGATAAATACACTATTCCTTGATCATGGATAATGTAAGAAACTGTTAGTTCAAAATAAAATAGACTTATTACTATTTTTTTTTCATGAAATTATCAATATTTATTATCTTAGGGAAAAAATAAATTAATGATTAAAACATCAAGAAAACCCTCCTCCCCTCCAATATAAATACCACCCTTGACACCCTATTTCGTCATGCCACTAAAGCTTAAATACTTGACTAAATTATGAAAAAATATCCCTCTAATATCCTCCACCATTTCCATCAGCAATTGGTCTCCTCAAAATTCAAATCCTCTCCCCTAAGGAGTCTCTCAATGAAAGATAGATTCAAGAGGTAAGTTTGTCATTTCAATTATTTTGTTTTCTTTCAAGTTCCTTTGTTATCTTTTTTATTCTCACCTATTCTTAAAAAAATTTTATGAAAAATATATTAACTTATTTTTACAATAATTTTTTTATGATAAATTAATATTTCATCATCATCTCTTATTTTACATTCTTTTATAATATAAATAAAAACACGAGTTGTGTTAATTATCATGTTAATGGAAAACATTTTTTCAATTTGTATTAATATCTTCAAGACTAGTCATGAAACCTTTTTGTTGGTTTAACCAGATCAAAATATATGTATTTTAATTATATATAATGTTCTTAATCCTTACACACTAATAATATGAAATAATAATACAATACAAGTTCATTATGCACAAAATTGATGAGTTAATCCAAGCATTTATCATTAACTTTTATCTAATGAGTCATCTGCATGGTATATGACATGAATCATTATAAGATTATTTATATATATTTAATTCTACTGATAATATATATTAAAAATTATGTATATTTAACAACATTTAAAATGAACTTCCATTCTTGAATACAAGTATACTTATCATGAAAACCAACGAAGAATTTTTTTCCAAAACAATAATATTGAACCTGTTGTACCAATCAAAAAATCCATTAATGAATATAATAATGTTAAAATAACTCAAATAAATATATAGTAGTTTAATTACTTATTAATTAATGAATAAATTTTGAATATTCAGGTCATTAAGATCAATCGAAGAACACATTCATGCATAAGGTTAAAGGTTTCCCATCTCACTTTTATTTACGTGAGATTTCCGTTGTTCACAACTTATTTATTGTATGTAGTGTATGTTTCCTAAAATATGATATATAATATCAATATTCTATTTATATTCATGATATTTATTGATTCACTTGATGATTATTAATACGATTGATTACAATATTGTAAGGGACTTTGTTTTGGTTTCCATTTCATTGTGATTTATTTGGCATTGTGCACTTTATCATTATTATGTGGTGTAACTACAACCTATTTAAGATCATTTTAATTTTAAATTGAAATTAAATTATATATCTATATAATTTTTACATGTATATGACAATTTTCTTATCTGTATACCATTTTACATATAATGTTTATGTGGAATGTTACTTTAGTTGTGGAAATATTGATGAATATGTATCCTATACTCTATATGGATATTTCTAGGAATATGTTTCTTATATTAAATCTTTGTATAAATAATGATTTGTAATGGAAGTTATGGTAGGGGCCTTTTATATCCCTTCTATGCATCGACATGTCTCATGAGGGAAATAAGTTAGGAATAAACCCTTCAAGTTTTTTTCCAAAAATCAGACAGGTTTCTACCAACATACATAAATTGCCTCGATGTTATAATAGATCATGTGCTAGATACTTGATGTCCAAATAATAATCATTCTCTTTATTCATTATTAAGTTATTACTATACTTGTGGTTTTCACCATGAAAAAAATCTATGGATGCGTTTTTATTCCCAACTTATTGATGGAATGTGTTTTCATTTATTCATCACTCTATATTAGTTATGTTTAATTTATTTTGATTCAATTGTTATTGATTAGTGATTACAATATATTTAAACCTTACCCATAATTTTATTTTAGTCTTTTTATGTTTCCTTTCCCCAGGTTATGAATAAGAGAACCTTGAATATGAATTCAAAGGGGTAGTTTATTTCAGTTTATTATGTATCATGTTATATTTTCTATCTTTCAAAATGTATTATGGGTATCATGTATGTAATATAGTATTCCAAAAATTATAACCTAATTGGTCCTTTTGGATTTAATTCCTTGAAATCCTGCCAATACAATAAAGTAATACATATGCTTTGGTTTTCTAGGTTCAAGGCGTTAAATATTATCCTCTCCATAATTAAAATTCCTTTTTTTAATAATAACACAAATATGTTAATAAAATACCATCCAATGTAATAGATTCTTTGGAATGAACAAAAAACCATCTTTGATGGATTTAGGTCAAACATTAATAAGTTGTATAAAGAAGAGGTATAGTTATAAACAAAACTTATTTATATTATTTATTCTTATAGATCCTTTAAATCCTATTCAAAGAATATGAAATAATAACACCATTACCTTATATATAATGAGATGATTTTATTTTATTTTAACAACCAATATCCATATCCTCTTATATAAAATGGTAAAATAATTGTCATTCGGGTTTACAATAGACTACCACCTCACGAACTTATGCAATTTATTTTCTGTCACCACCCATCACAAATGGTTACAATGATGGATTTAATTTATCTATGTTAAATTCATGTCATAATTAAAATTCTTAAGTGGTATGATATCAATTTGTTATTTCCTTTCCATCCATTGGAAATTGATAACGTCATTCATGATTACCAGTGGATTACCACCTCCACAAAGTGATGTGATTTGTTTTTCACGACCTCATGACATTGATGGTATAGGTAAGTTTATTTCAAGATATAATATTTTAGTTTTTATATAATCAATATTATTTAAATGTAAAATAATACATAACTAATTTCCCTCATGGTTATTGAAAAATGGAAATGATACTCATGTGTAAGTGCAACCTACCATCTCTATGATTTTAACATATTTCAATATTCATATTCATCTTTCATGGTTATTTTCAAAAGTATAATTGATGTATTAAAATGTTAATTTTGTCATGAATATTATTCTTGAAATTTTTTAATACTGACCACTTTTACTATAGTCTACCCATCGATGTAATTTTGGACAACTGATTAGAATATTGTTAAAATGTCTCACATGAATTTTTTTGGTTATGTAATTAAATATATCATTAGAATAAACAAAATAAATGGAATAATAAAAATCAAAAATTGTTTCATGTAATTAAATACTCAAAATTAATATATTATTTAGGATTATATTGTACATACGAGATGAGTCAGACACAGATAAAGGGACACATTAACTTAAAAACACATTTTAAAGCGATTTAAAGATTTATTTTTCAATTTTTTTTCATTAGAGTTAGTAATATTAAAATAATTTTATAGATGATTTATATATAAGTAAAAGAATTTTATTAGAAATTTTATTCATATTTTTAATTTATTTCATAGTTTTTTAAATGGATCCTTTTTATATATTTTTTACATAATGATTTTTTAGTTATAAAAAGGAAAAATGAATGTTTTATTTTAACTAATAGAACTTCAATAACATTTATAACCCCAAAAAATTTCTATTTTGATTACATTATAATATTTTATATTTTATATAAATAAAATCCCCTCTTTACTCTATTATCGGTGTTTTTGTTATAAAAATGGATTATTAAAAGGGAAGGGTATTTTGATAATCCAAAAATATATTGTATATGGATCTATAAGTTTGATTTATGGGTTTTATGATTAAAGGGTGTAATAATAAATTTTATTATTAATGATATAGTAATTTATTATTATAAATGATAATGTTTTATCCAGATACACCATATATGACTGGTAATCGTTATATAGCTTATATGATGGGTGAGCCTGATATAGCTCACCAATACATTGGAAAATGTTCATTGTCTTCAAAGAAAAAATAATGGAGTTAACACATGTGGTTTCTCATATGGACTAAATTGGGAAAACGTAATTTTTGACATAATATATGAATATAATGATCTATGTTTTCTAAATGGGTTGCAATTTTATAATTATTGGTTTTAATGGTTATCATTGAGAAAAAAATGTTTTTTTTTCATATCGTTATGATTTATTTCATAATCTAAAATAATATTTTTACAAACATAAAACTTTTATAGGTTTTAATGTTTTCCACTAGATTAATAGATTTCTTACTTTTATGTCTTTTATTGGTATTTTTTCTCATATAATGTTTTTAAATGTTTTCCATAGGGTATATAATTGTATTAGATATAAGAAGAAGTCAATTAGAATTTTATAAATATTTTTCATTGAATGATAATGTAATATACATTCAATTTTTTTTATTATGTTAATATAGATACTGAGTATAGGTTTCCACATTGTAATATATAAATGTGTTAAGTAATATTTATGGCCTAATAATCTACAAATATTAACCTAAATGATCATCATACATTCCAGAAAGTGAATTCTACTAAATAGACATAATATTATATAATGATTAAGAATGGTTTTTTAGAAAACATATTCTTATCCCTATGTGAACATAAAAGTGAATTTTAAAGGAAGAGGGTGATATTTTAGAATTTTTCATTTATTAATATAATATAAAGGACTTTATCAAAAAATAAATGGTACCAAAATTAATTATTTACAAATATATTAATGGATTTTTATAATTACTCTCATCAAATAAAATATTTTAATGTTTTTGAATGGGTTTTAATCCTTATTCTATAGTTTTATCATTTTTATCCTATTTTTTCCTTTACCAAGGTGATAAATTTTACCACAATTTCTATTCATAATGGGAAAACATAAAAGGGAACTATTTAATTTTTTTTTCCTTTTAATTAAAAATATGGAATCCATTTTATCGAATTAAATTTCTATAATTTGAAGAAATTAAAATAAAAACAAACCTTCAAAATGTGATGAAAAAATGTTTTTGAAGACAAATGATTTTCAATCATAATTCGATAATATAATAATTCTATGAAAATAAATAATCAATATATAAATTTCAATTCATATATATATAATATATAAATTTAATCTAAATCATTATTTAATATGTATTATTTTAACTAATTAATACTAAAAAAATTATGCACCTAAAATATGTTTTCTAAAAAATATCCCTTTCCTTCCAAATGACTTTGTATTTATTTCAATCATGTTCATAATATATATATTATTAATTATACATATTAAAACACATTATAAAAAATAGAATTAGGATTTTATGAATATTAAATTTTCAATTATTCAGAAATGAATATTTCTAAGGGAATATTTCATAAATTCATTCTAGGATTATTTTTACATAGTATGTTCATAATTGATAATCATTCCATAAAATTATAATTTTTTCCCATGAAATATGAGAATGTGTATTTTATTATAGTTTCATTAAAATATTTTGTTTGACATACTATAATTTAATCTTGTATTTCACATTCTTGATATAAACATTGTCATGGATAATATCCATAGAAATTAAATAATCATGAATATTACCAATAATAAAAACCATGTGAGTTTGAACTTATATTAATTTGTTTGATTTAAATTATAAAACAAATAATTAAAATAAAATAAAAAAGTGGTATGAAAACTATGTGAAATGAATGAATTATATAGTAAAAAATACTTAATCACACATTAATTCCTGATTTATAACATACTTATCATGTAATAAAAGATAAAGATGTAGAGGTATAGATACTTGCGAATATTAAATATATAAATAAATCAAATTAAATGTGAAAACATCGTCCTTATTTTAAAATACACAAAGTGATCCTAACTTCCTTAGATATTCTACAATTGTATAGAATACCCAAGGAAAAATATATATCACCCTAAACCCAGAATCCAGGATCTAGTGTTAAAAAAATTATTTAAATACTATATTTGATATAAAGTGAGTGTAAAAACTCATTATTTTATAACATTTCCACATTATAATAATTAAAAAAAATCATACAATCCTAATATTGGATGGTTAAGGGTCTCTGATAATATCTAATATAAGTAACTCATATTAGGATACTTAAGAAAAATTTCATAAAATTCATACTTCACTAGATAAAAATTTAAGCATCTGCTATGTTAAATTTATAATTATAACATGGGGAAATTAGAATATTAAATGGGGGAGATCAAACTTCCAGTAATGGAAAATTTTTCAACATTTTATGAACATTATATCAAATGAATAAAAGAAAACAAAGGCCTAGGAGAAATTTTTTAATAAAAATAAAATCAAACAATATGAGGTTTCTATAAGTCATGATATAAGGAAATGTAATATTAATTGAAAAATATACACCATTGAATTCTTGTGAAGAATCTTGTGACATTAAACATTATTCAATAAGTGTAATCATTGGTATATATAAATATATCAAGTCATAAAATTATAGAATAAAAAATAATTATAGAAGAAAAAAAGCATATAATATATTATGAAATAATATTCCAACATCATATTCATAGAACAACACATGAGAAAAGTTTCCCACATCTCATTCATATAAGAATCTTGTGACCAGATATTTCATATCTTATACACACAATAAACATGTGAACAAAACATTTCATATCTCATTCACTCTATATTTTTTTTGTCTCAAGTGATATAAAACTTTAACTGATTAAATGTATAGAGATAGTGGACTCCACCCATCATGATTTTTATATATGAGTGTTATATGAAAAGAAATCATTCTTCTTATTTTAAATAACCCATGGAAAGAAAATGAGATTCAAAACTTGTCAAAATGTTATGACATAAAAAATCATGATCATCTAATATAAATAGAATGATCACTAAAAAGAGTATTTCAAAATATAACATATAGGTTTATTTATGAACTATAAATTCATTTGAGAACAATCCTTGAAAAATTGAAGAGAAATCACAAGAAGGAATTTTCTTAAAGAGGGTATCTCAATATCATCTTAAAAATATGTGATTTTTAACTCACATTATAAAATAATATATTTTAAAGATGAAAAGAAAATATCTCAATACATGTCACACCCGGTCGTCATTTAGAGGTACGACTTTATTTTTTTAAAATTTTTATTTCATGAGTTTAAATTGCCGGTTTATTAAATTGCGTGGTTGAAGTGTGGACTGAATCGACAAGGGGTTTCTGCAGTGGCGCTGATAAATGCACGTTGGCCTCACATCGCTTGGCGTGCGCACAAGGCACGAGCAAGCTGGATAAAAATTTATTTTTAAGTGCGCTGATAAGTGCGCGTTGGCTTCACGTCGCTCGGCACGTGGTGCCAATGCTCGAATGTTAAATAACCGGATAAATTTTTATTATGGTTTTATTGGTTATTATGGTGTTATGATTATTATATTATTGTTATTATTATTTTATTAATATTTTTATTATTATTTTTATTATTATTATGGTGTTATTGTTATTATTATTAATGCTAATAGTATTATTATTCTTATTATTTATTATGTTATTTGTATTAATGTTACTATCATATTATTATTGTTTTGATGTTATTATTATTAATTTATTTTAATTTGTTTGTTTAACTTTTCCCCCTCCCGAAACCCTAGCCGCCACTTTTCCCTTTTTTTTCATTTCATTTTCTTTTTTTATTTCTCTTGTCTTCCTCCCCATGTTTTCCTCTACCCCATTTTTCCTTTTCTTTCTTCTCCTTTCCCCGCTCCTGCACTCCCTCACCGATCGAACTTCCCCTCCTCCGCCCAGCTCCCCCAGGTCGCTCCCCTCCCCCTGCTCACCCGCACCGCCGACCTCTCCCTCACCCGCTCATCCGCACCTCCCCGCTCCTGCTGTCCTGCATCGGACCATCCGCCTTTACCCGCACCTCCCACGTCGGACCAGCCGCCTTCACCCGCACCTCCCGCCGGACCACCCCTCTGCCTCGGACCTCTCCATGCTACACCCCTCGCCGTCGCTGTTGCACCCACGCCGGAGCCACGTCGGCTGTCCCTGTTTCCTGCCCCGAACCACGCACTTCCTCCCCTCTCTCCACTCTTCTTCTCCTCCACCCCAGCAGCATTCCGCCGGACCTCTCCGCCAGGACTTCACCTCTGCTGCACACCCGCCCCAGACAACAACCATGCTACTGACCTCTCCCCTTTCTGGACCTCCCATGTTGCACCGCGTCGGACCGCTCCGCCGCACCTCCCTGTTCCGCCGCACCGCTCGACTGTACCTGTTAGTTATTCCTTTGTGTTAATTTTATTTACATTTTGTTTTACTAACATTTTATTCAGTTATTATTATTATCTTGTTAATAATAATATTATTATCATATTATTATCATATTATTATTATTATTAAATTATTATTATTATTATTATATTATGGTTATGCTATTATTATTTTTATTATATTATTAAATTATCATTAATATATTATGGATATGCTATTATTATTATATTATATTATTATTGTAATTATTATTATTATATTATTATTATTCTACTATGTTATTATTATTATTATTATTATTTTTATGTTATCGCTATTACTATTATCATTATTATTATTATGTTAACGTTATCATTGAACCCGTTGAACGATCTGCTATTTTAGGACCTGTTTGACGACTCGATACAGTGCGACCGTGGCGCAGCGAGATTTTTGTGCCGTATCGTTTCACGCACCTGTTTGAGGTAGGTGAATCCGCACTCAATTAATATCTGGCGATCTTTTGCGTGTTGGTTTAATTTTTCACCACCCTACTAATTAGTTTCCATATTGACAAATTAGTTTTGATTACTTTTTTAAATGTGCATCTAATTTTCCAGTGGTATATTTATGTGGTGAAAGTCCATTTTTATTGCGAAAACTCACTTTGGCTGTTTATTATTATTTGTAAACTGTGCAGTGTGGTTTAAGTTTTTTTTAAAAGAGGAAAAAAAAGGAAGTTTTGGTGTGTGTGTGGTTTTCAAAGAGGATATCAGTGTGCAGGTGATACGTTTGGCTCTAAGTGATAATGTGACGTTATATGAACTTTGATCTTTAGGTGAGAACAAGGAGGGAAGCCGAGGTATTAGGTAGGGAGACTGGGACTAGTGAGCTAGTGTTCCGGAGATGACCCGACCCGGTTTCACTAGCAGGTTTGAAGATTGAAACACTAACTAAACATATGATATCTGAGGGTCGTGGCCTTCTAAGCCATGTGTTATGAGGGTCGTGGCCTTCTAAGCCACATTATCTGAGGGTCGTGGCCGCCTAAGCCACATTTCACTGAGACACGACGTTCTAGGATCCCACTAGTTCTAGTACCCATAGGGCCTCTCCCATCCTTTGGTGCCACCAGTTACTTTGCGTGCATAATGATACGTGATATGTCACTTGAACTGCTATCCTAATGTGTATATCTTGAACTGCCTTTCTTTTAAATCGTTTTATGAAAACCATTTTCTTTTGCACTTCTTTCTCTCTTTTTTTTAGCATTGGAAATGGTTTGTATTTTGATAGTTGTGCATGGAATCTTTTCTTGGTGATATCCTGCTGGGCGATTGCTCGCACCCTACTTACACCCTTGGGTGTAAGTAAACATGTTTACTTATGATACAGGTAAGGGTCCAGCTTTTGGGAGGAGTGGTTCAGGTTGTTAGAAGGACTATCTACGTGGCGTTTTGGTAGTGGCTGAGAGGCGGTGTCCTCACACCGGGCGACAGTCCTTAGGTTAGTTTTTGGTCATCTTGTTTTAGTGTTATTTGGGTTTTTAATACTTGTGAAACAAAAACCTGTTTGGTTAATTACATGTTGATTGTAACCTTTACTTCTGTTTGGTTTACTTTGGTTGGCTGCTTTATATGTATTCACTTGGGGAAATCGTTCCCAAAGTTTATTTTGATACCCGGGCACTTGTGCCAGCCCGTGGGGATCAGGAACGCCCTTCGGGCCTTGCCGCGGGCCGGGTCGGGCGTCGGTTCGGATGGCGACCCGATTCGGTTCGTGACAATACATTACAATGAAAAATTGTATTAAATAGATATTGGCATAAAATAAAACTTATTCCAAAATGTGAAGTATAATAGAAGAATATATGATCATGGAAAAAAATAATTTTAAATATTTCAGAAGTTTAATATCGAAAACCCACATTTTGATATGGATAATGATTTTTTTAAAATGAATAAAAGGTTACAAATAGATCATTTGATAAAAAAATTATTGTCAACTAGGTAATGGCGAACCATTTTTGTAATTAAGAACATGATTATGGAAGAAAAGTTATTAAGATACATTAGAATTACAATTAACAGAAATGTATTTTTAAAAAACCAAAAGAATCATCAAGGTAGAATACATCAGTGTAAAACCTGATCTCCCTAGAAAACATGGTAGAAATAAAATATAACCTCCACATAGTATAAAATAGATCAATTATGAAATATAATAGTCAAATATGATTTATTATGATATAGGGAAAATATTTGAGTTCTGAACATATTTTAATATTTTAAGAGTATTTTACTAAAAATATCTTAATGAAGATAGAGATTCAAATTAAACATTAGTAATATTAATAATGTTTATTTAGTTATATAATATCTTAATTTAGGGTAATATACCCCACATAAATGAAACTTCGTTCACAATACATAACAAGTCTAAAAGGGAGGAATTTGTAAAAAAATTCCTCACCTTATATTCCCACTTACTCGACCATGATTTTAACTTATATATGGAACATAAATATTTTAATAAATTTTCCCATAGAATTAATATAAAAATTATACATATTATTGAATACTTTTATATCCATATATTACCAATATATTAACATATTATAGTTTTTTTCCAGAATCACGTGTTATAACATTATACTATTTGATTCGTATATACAAAAATTGGTTGGGATATATTATAAGTAATTGGATTCATGTTCAAAATTATCATATAATTAAATTAAAAACAATAATTTTTTAAATGGTTACTTAGGTCCCATTTTCATTAGGTGAAATACATGCATATGACTATTAAGGATGGAAATCATGATGAACTAATTTTTTATGTGTTTAAAAATCAACACTTAATATATTAATAATTATTTTAAATATTAACAAAACTATCCCATAATTATTTAATAAAATATAATATATCATTATTAAATAATAATACCATTATATTACATCTAATAATCATTTATGTCATGATCATTAAAACAAAATTTTTATAGGTTGTAAAATCAACCCAAATGGTAATTTGTTTAATAATGCAATGAGTAAGGAGTTATATCTATATAATGAAAATTTAATATATATAGAAGATTAAAAATGATAGAAAAAAATATATAATCATTAAATTAATTCTAGGAATCAGCAATGATGAGTGGTGATGACAAATGAAATTTATCATCCATGGAGTCTGTATGAATGATTAATGATTGAATTTATCACTGAATGTATAAAATGATTGTATATGAAAAATAAATATTTTAGAATTGTATTTGTTACATTGAAAACATATTTATTCATAAAAACATTCCATTATAATATCCTTTATAGGTGGTGATGAAAAATGAACCACATACCAGTATGGAGGTGGTAGTCTGTATGCACACATGATTGGTGTTACAGTCTCTCTTAGTTGATGAAAAATAATGAATAATTGTTGTTAAATTAAAATATTGACATTTTAATATACTAAATATGCTTATTTCATTATATTAAAATGGTTTTATATGATTTATTAAGGAGTGGAGTAAAATAAAGAGTAAGTAAATGAAAATATCACATTAGAATCTTGAGGTTTCTCATGGAAAAATCCTTGGAAATGAAGGTCCCAGTAAAAAAATTTCTTTCCATGAGATTTTTTAAGTTTGATTTAATTCTTATAGGAGTATACAATCATGATTTAAAAATGTAATTTTAAGGATATGTAGGTTTTGAAGTGGAGTAACTATTAAATTTTTATAAGTGTGGAGAATGGTAGTTTCAAAAATTACCAATACATTTCCAATAATAAAAATTTACCATGAAAATTTCAATGGAACCAAAAGTGAAAAAAGAGTAGGGGAAGTTTGTTTGGGTTTATAGTATTCTCATCCAAATGTTTTAGAGACAACATAGTTTCTTTTATTCATTTCCCTTTCAACTTCTTCAATATTATCATAATTTAAATTAATCTTGGTAATAAATTTTTTACTATAGTAATTTATATTAGTGATGCTAAATTAATATAAAAAAGTTAATCAAATTTTAAAAAATTTATTTTTAATTTGTAAATAATTTTTAAAAAACAATTTATGGTTTTGAAATGTTAATTATAAAATAAACATGCATAATACATAAAAACAATTGTTAGGAGAAGTGTGTTTTTAGGTTTAAAAATATATATAGAGTAATATTATTATATATATTAATTATTATAATTTTTTCTATATATTATAAAACAAATAAAATTTGGATTATTTCAAAGAAAAAAAAATCCAAATTTCACAATCATCACACATAACTACATGAAAGGATTGGATATTGTTTTTATTTAAGTAAAAATTTATTTTAGTTCAAAAAATGTTGGATATCAATTTTATAAGTTAACATAATATTTTAAACTATGAAATATTATTTCTCAAATACATATTTTTTTCCTTATATCATGTTTTAAATTTCTTATATGCACTCACATATCCATAAAATCCAAAACTTATAATTTTTCAAAAAATGTAATTTCGATTAAAAATCAAACTTTTCAGATAAAACTAAACAATTGATACTATTTAAATTTTAATTTAATAAATTAAAAATTTAATTTTACTGCATAAAATTAAAATTAAATAATTTTTATATATAGTTTTTAAAATAAATTTAAAAATATAATAAAGATAACTTTATTTGAATATAATCTTGTTTGATATTAATTTATATTAACTATTTATCATTCATAGGTAATATATTTAAATGGTTTATGATATTTATGTTTATAATAGAATCAACAATTATTCTTTCCTTATATATTTTGGTTTTTTTATATTAGGTGTACCGTGTGACACATGTTACCAAATATAACATCAGTTCTACATGATCTGTAATTTTCTTTTATTATATTCTCCCTGCATTAAAAAAATTACATCCTGGTAATTTTAATTATCACTTATCAACATAAATAGATAAGGTTATATAAATTATAGAGATGACATAGGATATAATATTTTTATATATATCACCTTGCGGACATGGGAAAACAATGTCTTCTATAAAAATAGTCTTATTCCTAACATTGATATTTTCCCATCTATTAGGGTCAACAATATACTATAATTTAGTGTCAAGACCTTCATTATGTAACATTTTTCTAGATGATATTTGTTATTATCCATTCATTGATAGAGTTTTATAGGTTAATTTTAAAGGTGTTTTCCAAACTATAGATATATTTTCATCTAACTAGAGAGAATATATACATAACAAAAATAACAAAAAATTTATCTAAATGAAGGATAATATAATTTCCACATATCATATTACTATAATCATAAAAATAGAATAAAATAATTATATATCTAATTTATTTCAGCAAAAATTACTCCATCAGTATGGTGATACAATAATATTTTAAAAAATATTATATATACTTGAGTTCCTATAATCAAATTCCAAAAATAAATCAACAACTATGGATTATAGTGTATATGTACCTTAAATATATTGATCCACTTTAGGAGTAATTCTTGTATAAGAATTTAATTTTCTTCATGGTCTCATAGGTTGGTGATGCACATTTTCATGGTTATTCATTGGATTAAGGCATTGACTTTGATATTTCTCAAGTTCCCCACACATAATACATTGAATTATTAATGAGAACTTAGGATAAAATCTATTGCCTTCAGTCTTTTAAACTGAAATATTTATCATTCCTTGATAATTGACTACTGAATGATATAATTTTTAAAAAATAAAACATGATCTAGTTTTTTAGGATAATTATACAGGTTCTTCCTCCCACACTATTGACATGTAATAAATTTATTAATTTTTCCTTTATAATATTCATTACTGCAACATCCATGAGACTATATCTATAGATTTTTTTTATATATTTGAAAACTCAATTAATTACACCATTTCATTAATATTTTTTGATAGCTGGTCACACATAATGAAAAATTTTCTTACTATATCACTTATACCTTTTTGTTTACTATTGTAACAATATCTTAAATTTCCATGGAATCCATTTTAAACTCAGTTCATTCATGCTTCATCCATTACTATAACCAAAAGGATTTCATCCTGTGTGTTCCATATTTACAACATAAGAGAATTATTAAAAAAACATCCATGTAATAAGTTACAAATTGAATCCTTAGATTTTATTTTCATTCCACCTAAATCACTCCTGGATCAATATATGTTTCATTTGGATTAGTTATATTTTAATTCATAACATAATTCATTAATATAATAAATTATTTATAATTTATTGAAAATATAATGTGATTAACCAAATAATATCTATCAGGAGTGTCTATAAAGGTGTCTAGGCATAAGCCTAATAATCATCCATGAGAGGGATGATCATGTCAATACTCAACCAACAATTTTCCATGTGATTAACAATAGGTGAATCTATGCCAAAACTACACCCCATTAATAGTATCTAGATATGTATTTACTTCTAAGAAATATTCAAGAATTTAGAAATGTTTCAGTAAATCATCATATACATAAACACTTCTATAGGAATTTCTCTATAGTTCTCTTACTATAATTACAAAGGTAATAAATCTAATATCTAAAAATAACTAAAATAATCCTAAAAAATAACTGAACCCTTATTTGACACCAGCTATAGTACCCTAAACCCGAACTCCCAAATTTGTTTCTGAATACACTACTTTAAACACTTGATTTTGTTCAAAGTGAGATAAATATATCCTCATTTTTAAATATTTTTCAGTACAGGCATTAAAACTCTTGAAACTGCTAAAAATCAAAAGAATGGAAGGTTTAATGCCTTTTAAAATTTTCTAAATAAGAAACTTATTTGATTATACATGTGAATATTTCTCCATTTTTGAACCACATTGGATCAACTTATAGAATTATCTTAGGTAATAATAATGTTAATAACCTAATAATAGAAAACATAATAAAGGATTATGATCAAGTTCTCAATAATGGAAAAATTCTTAGTACGTTGCCTAGTGTTTGAACAAAACCACATGAGAAAACATGGACGTGGAAGAAATTTCATATTAAAAAGATGGTAGAATAATATGATTTTCCATGATCCATGATAAAAGGACATGTAATTTAATATTAATAAATATATGAAATGGAAGAATTATGAGGTATTATGATACATTAAACATGATTCATAGAGTATAATGAAATGTATATAGATATATTTCATGTCATTAAATCATAGTATAACAAAGAGTTATACTAATTATGAGATATTATATCATCCACTCCAATTCCATTCCATAATTATGGGAATGATATCATCGCTCGCATGTACGTATGGATTACTATCTCCACGACGTGATGAAATTCATTCTCCATGTTTACTATTCAGGAATGATTATAAAGTATATATAATGAATAATAATGAGATATATGACATAATAATGATACAGGATTTATGTATATATATATATACATGTCATCCACTTACTCCAATTCAAGTCAATAAGGAAAGGAAAACAACGTTCATGCGTATGTACGACCCACCGTCTCCAAGAACGGTGTATTTCATTCCATTTATAAAACTATTATATATATTTATATTCTGAATATATATGATATGTAAATCATGTTTTACATTCTAGAAGTAAGTAAATCATGATAAAAGTAATAATAATATCAAGAACAACAACTCCAAACACGTATGATAAATGAAATGATTATTACCCAAAATGTTTCTTTAACATGAAATCGACAAACGAACAGGTAATATAAAGACCTAATTGAATCATATATGATATCATAAATATTATTATGGTTCTGTTACAAGTTCATAATATGTTTAAACCCACTATATAGGAGTTTCAGACATGTACATAAGAAATTGGACCTAAGGTAAGAGATAATTAATGCAATCTCATTCTTATCCGGGATTGCTTATTCGTAAGTATTTACTGGGGTTATGTTTATCATCCATGTCCATGTTTTCTAAAAATGTTTTCATATTTTTTTTTACTATTCTTCCTTTTATGTTTAAATTCATTTTTACCCTTTTTTACTTTTACAACATGGTATGGAAGGAATCATTATTTTGTTAACCATATGAGGTACTTTTTGAATTTTCCTTCAAAAGTACAAGAAGAATGTTTTATTATATGGAATGAATGTATTTTTATAGTTTCATAATGCCTTATTTACATAAAGCTTCCTCTATAAGATTTCATGATTATTTTCAACAAAATCCTTTACTTTTAAAATTTCATGGCATTTCGGATAAAGAAAATGATTTTGAAGAAGAAAGGATATTTTACTCAAGAATTCATTTCAAGTGTTTTATCAAGACTATTTTCTATCTAAAATGAAATTATTTAGTATGTTTATGTTTCAATTATAATGTCTCTATTATTTACATGCTTTTATTTTTCTTATGATTAAATGATTTCCATTTAATTTATAAGGATTATGTTATGATGGGATGATGTTTATGAAACCCATTTTATTATTTGGGTTATGATGAATGATTTATGTTTATGTCGTGGCACACATAAGAATGATTTCAATATGAGATGGGTGGGACATATATTTCCCTCCAATGCATTTGGAAATGATTTATATCTCATGAGATAAACATGGCTGGAATGACAAGTAAATCCGGTTCAGTAATACAGGACTGGAATGACAAGTACACTCGGTTCAGTAATGGACTTTATCCACTATGATGGTATTGGTAGTAATTCCTTGGCTACTATGGAAGTCATATCATGTTATTAATGGTTTGACACAATTACATGTTTTTTCCCATGCTATTTTATCATGATTAATGTTCCATTGTGAACAATTCCTTATGAACTGCAAAGATTTATGTCATTACTCATGTTTTATATTTATGTTTTTACATTAAAATGTTTATGGATTGTTTTATGTTCTCCATGTTTACCCTTACTAGGCATTTAATCTCACCCTTTTAATGTTTTATTTTTCCCCAGGATAAAAAGAAAGGTTTTAGGTAAGAAAAAAAAGGGGAAGATCTTTATGGGAGATGTTGAAGATCTTTCACCCTAATTAGAAGATAATGTTATGAGTTTCCAAAGACACTAAACTAATACGGTCTTTAGTCGTCTGTTTTTTTCGTGTATTAAGTATTCTGCAAAAGTAATGTAATCTCTATGTATGTCAAGAATTGGAACTCTATAGTTGGTATTGGAGAGAAGGTTTAGTTAACCTTTGGAAACTAGGATGTGAAAACTTTAGTGAGATCCCTGGAGATATTTCAAAGGTATGCTTAGGTATGTTCCTAAGGTTAAGTATAAGTATTGGCTACAATCTTAGAATTTTGATAATGATCATGAAAAACCTAGGATTAAACCTATGAAGTTAGACATTGAACATACCCCCCCTTGATTATGTTGTTTTCCTAGTATGATTTTTACCTCTCACACTATTCTTTTTTGGGTTTTAGAAAATGGAAAGAAATAGGAAGATTCATGTTAATGGAGAATATGATAGACAATGGAATGATATTCTTCATGACCAAAAAAATGAAAAGGGATTTAGAAGGTGAAATATCATTATTATTCTTAATCAGAAATCTCATAATTTGATCAATAATCTAAATTTTGGTAAGTTTCCTGACTCATCTAATAAGAGAAAGATGGAGTTTCATGATGATCATAGAGGGAAAAAAAGTTCAATTTCCCTCATGTAAATCATGTGGGAAGAGGCATCAAGGAGAATGTTTCAAAGAAATTGGAAGATGATTTGGGTGTGGAAAACAAGGACACAAAGCCAGTAACTGCAAAGGAAAAGGTTCAGTTAACATAATGGACAAGGATAATGGTATTTCTAAGACATCAAAAATGGTTAAATGTTTTAAATATGGAATTTACGGGCATTATGCAAACCAA
Source organism: Viscum album (assembly GCA_963277665.1). Lineage (NCBI taxonomy): Eukaryota > Viridiplantae > Streptophyta > Magnoliopsida > Santalales > Viscaceae > Viscum > Viscum album. The sequence continues at coordinate 743,527,418 of OY728129.1, read as the reverse complement.
TTCCCTAAGGGAAAATCTAATGAAGAGAATCAGAATGGTCGTATGGGTAATATTTATGTGGATGATGATAAAGAGACTAAAAATGATATATGAGATGAAAGAAGTGTTGAGGAATAAAATGATGAAGCTCAGTCAATGGTTTAAGAAGGTATTGGAATGATTTCATGTTTATAAAGAATAATATATGGTACTATGGAATAAAGAAAAATATAAGGATTGTTACACTATTGTTTTTCCTTGAGTATTTGAAAGTATATGTTTAATGGTACCATTAACAATGAAAAGTGATTGAAATATATTTGAAAAAACGATGATATGTGCATAATGAAGGGATAAGGATAAAATAATATGTTTGATAGTATTAATGAGCACATGATTGATAAAAGGACAATGTGATATCATGGTTTGAGTATATAGAAATTTTGGGATTTTTGTATGTGGAAATAATTAACTTTTGACAGAATTCATGTTTTCACTAAGGTTCTATGGTAATTCTTGTTTCAAGAGAATACATGATTAAGGTATTCACATTTTTGGAATATGACCAACAAGATACATCTTATGATATATGGGGGCTAAATGATGGTATTCACATTCTTGGTAGATGGAATATCTAGCAATCGTTTTCTTTATACTATGAGGTTGGACAGAAGTATTTTTGATAAGACTAAAGGTTGGAATGGATTAAGTTGGACATCAGATAGTATTTTTTAAGGATAAAATTTTTATTGAATGTTATAATAGTATATTTTTAGAAAAAGGACAACCTGCAGGATGGGCGACAACCCATTGTTTCAGAAAAGGATGTAGGAATCGAACCCAAAACCGAAGTGTGATAAGCCTTTATCGCCTACCACTGGCCTACAGGAAGTCCCTGGTTTGTAGAAATTAGTTTAATTTTATTAAGTGGTATTTTTGGAGCCATATATGATTAATATCACCATATATGGACTTATTTATATTTAATAACTTTTTCAAACCTTTTATTTGAGACAGATGGAATAGCCCATCATTCTATCACATGATCTGCTAACACTTCACGAATGACAAATTCAACTTCATTTCTTTAAGATATGAAGTGGAAATTATTCATGGAATGACCAATGGTGGGGTTGTACCAAAATCATGTAAGTATTTATTCTAATTCAAATTCTTCAACATTAGGGAAATGATCTTGAAAACCAAAAATGTTGTCCTAGTACTCTCATATATGATGAATTAGATGGTACATTAGATCATCACAAATTTATGGCCTTTTTATTGTTGGATTTTTCATAGCCATGTTCTCTACCACTCTTCATCAGAACATGATGGTTATATTTCTCTTCCATATCCATATTTTCACCGAGATTATCCTATGTGGAAACCCAGTGCTGAGTTACTTTGGGTGACCGTTATGTTTCTAACTTTCCTTTTTAAAATTAAGTTTGACTATTACTTTTTATGATGTGTATTTCTATGAAAGAAACTATCAAGTATAAAACCACTTATAACCCATATGAATTTCGAGGGTGAAATTCATTTTAAGGGGGTAGAATGTAACACCCCGAGATTTTTTGAGAAATAATGTTTTTAATTTATTTGATGTCTTGTGTTGTATGCTAAACCAAGATTAGCTTATGCTATATGCAACACCGTATTATCTTATAGTATATATAACACTATTCTTGGTTTGTGTTGTATGCAAGAGTGACCATTCTCAATAGCGTGTCTTGTATGTAATACCGAATTTCAGTAAACAATGATATATTATTATAATATTATTATAAACTAGCCATTATGAATAGTATTAACCACATTTTGAATTTTATTACATAATAATTCATTTTACACATATTCTAGAACATGGTATGAGAACAAAATATTTTTTTGGGTAAAATAAGTATTTTTAAAAAATGCAGTTTTTCCGCCTTTTGATGGCGCACCCACATTAAATCTAGATTTTGACATGTTTATATGTTCAATTAGAAAAAAAAACCCTATTAATTTCAATAATTATATAAAAATTTACTTTGGATAAATTTTTTATATTTTTCTGTTAACTTTCATATTTTTTTGAATAGTAAAAATACGCTAAATTTTTCTAATTTTTTTTTTCATCAAGATAATTTATATGGTTAAATGATAATATTGAATGGTTTTAAAGTATAAATAGAATATATTTTTACCGTTTAATATAATTCAAGTCATTATCATTAATTTTACATTGAATTCATAGGTAAAAATATTTCAATCTTTTGCAATGTTTTAAATTTTAAAACCCGTTTTCTCAATAGCGGAATTGAATTTAAATTAAATACTAAAACTTCTATGTTATGAATTTGGAAAATTGGATTAAATATTTGAAATAATTAGGTTCAAATTATTTTAATAGGATACGTTTTATTTTTAGGCATTATGAATAGTAACTACGGTAAATTTTATTTACTACAGTTAAAGGTAAATCAGGTAATTATGGGTAAAAATAATATCATAAAATTTCTCTAACACTTGTATTAATATAATTGGATTATTATATTTCATCCTAAAATATACTTGGGTCTAAATGGTTTCTTTTGGAACCCACTTGGATGTGATTAAGACCTTTAATTTATTTTATTTAAAGAAAGTGAAATATTTCTCACTCATACTTTAATAATTAAAGTATTTTTAATATAAGTATATACAGAATATAAATTATATTATAAATACTAATTTAAAATATAAAATTTTCTTTTTATAATGGTAATTTATTTGTTATTTTTAAGAAATATATTTTAACTTTAATAGCTTATACATTAATGATGCAAAAATTATTTATTTAGTAAAAAATCAATAGTATTGTTTTTATCAAAATAATAATACCCATCAAAAGGACCATAAACTTGACCAAAAATTATTGGTTGAGTATATATATACCCTAAGAATACCAGTTTCAACTCTTTGACCATTTGGATCCCTATAAAACAGATTATGACATTTATATTATTTTATTTTAAATGATGTCAAAGTTGTCACCTTCATAATTTAATAAACATATCATTTTAGAAGTTGGGTGTTTTAGAAGATAAATTCAACTAAAATTATTAATATTTAATATAATAGATTTAAAATCATTATAGTATTTTATTATCAATTTTTATGAAACAAATAGGTATATTAAATAATTATAGAAAAATGTTGTAGTAATTATTTTATTAAGAAAAATATCAAATAAATGGTTTTATAAATATTAAAATAAATATTATAAGAACTAATTAATGTTATCCAAAAATTTTTATAAGAATATGAAATGTTAGGAATCTATTAAATATTTTTTTTCGAATATATCCTCTGTTTGGATTTTAGTTAAATTCAAATAAATGAATAGTGTCAAAATTGACACTATTGATATTTTATAAAAATAACATGTTATTAAATTGTTTTAAAATCAAAAAAAAATTAAAAAATTATAAATTGAAATTTATAAGGTCTAAAATTTCATAAAATATCCAATTATTGACAACTCAAAACACATATGTAAGTATTTATAACAATTTAAAATTTAGAATATTATTACCACAAATAAGATTAAATAAATTAAATAAGGATAAATCAAATTGATAAGGTTTAAAATATTTTTCCAACAAGTCTAAATTTTATTGTTTGATGAGATTAAAACCCTATCCTACCTAATATTCTAATTTTAGTCAGTTTGGAAGTTTTTAAGTGGGGTTTGATTTTATTATTAATTAATATTTTTGAGGTTTCCAAAAGTGCCCCTCTCTTCTCTTATAAAAGGGCACCTCATCCCTCTCTTCCTCACACAATTTTGAGCCTTAAAGCTCAGCCAAACCCTACCAATTGCACTTATAAACTTCCCTAGTAACATTTTGGAGATTCTGGTCTTCTCAAAATACCAACTCTAGTCCCTTAAGAGGAAGTTCAAAGGAGGTGCGTTGAAGAAGAGGTAATCTCTTCTACCGATTCTTTCAAGTTTCATTATTCTTGTACTTCCTATTATTTAGTTGTTTCATTATAAAGTAATAACATCAGTATATATAATATGCTGATATATTATTATAAATATTAAACAACCCTATTTCACCTTATATCCATCCTACGAAAAATGAAATCATCGTGCGTGTGTACGTACGGCTTACCTTCTCCACGCCGTGGTGTAATCTGTTTTTCCACCACCACCATAGTTGGATGGGTATAATGGTGGAAATAAAAAATATATATTATTATTATAACATCATAATGATTCTGAGATATTATATAATACACTCCAATTACATTCCATAATTATGGGAATGATATCATTGCTCGTGCATACGTACGAATTACCGTCTCCATGACGCGATGAGATTCATTCTCTGTGTTCACCATTCAAGAATGATTATAAAGTATATATAATGAATAATAATGAGATATATGACATAATAATGATACTATATTTATGTATATATATATTTATATGTCATCTACTTACTCCTATTCAAGTCAATAAGGAAAATAAAACAGCGTTCGTGCGTACGTACGACCTACCGTCTCCATGAATGGTGTATTTCATTCCATTTATCAAACTATTATATATATTTTTATTCTGAATATATATGATATATAAATAATGATTTAAATTATTTAAGTAAGTAAATCATGATATAAATAATAATAATATCAAGAACAACAAGTCCAAACACGTATGATAAATGAAATGATTATTACCCAAAATGTTGCTTTAACATGAAATTGACAAATGAACGGGTAATATAAAGACCAAAGTGAATCATATATGATATAATAAATATTATTATGGGTTTTTAAAAGTTTATAATTTGTTTAAACCCACTATACAAGAGTTTTGGACACGTACGAAAGAAATTGGATATAAGGTAAGGGATAATTATTTCAATCTCATTCTTATACGAGATTGCCTATTTGTAAGTATTTACTGGGGTTATGTTTATCATACATGTCCATGTTTTCTAAAAATGTTTTCATAAAATGTTTACTATTATTACTTTTATTTTTAAAGTCATTTTTACCTTTTTTACTTTTACTACATAGTATGGAAGGAATCATTTTTTGTTTACCATACGAGGTACTTTTTGACTTTTCTGGTAAAAGTACGTGAAGAATGTTTTTTAACTTATACGACATGAATGGATTTTTATGATTTCATAATGTCTTATTTACATAAATATCTATCCACAATATTTCATGTTTATTTTCAACAAATTCCTTTACTTTTAAAATTGTAGGGCATTTTGAGAAAATAAAATGATTTTGAAGAAGAAAGGATATTTTCCTCAAGAATTCATTTCAAGTGTTTTATCAAAACTGTTTTCCATCAAAGATGACATTATTTAGTATGTTTATGTTTCAATTATAATGTCTCTATTATTTAAATTAATTTATTTATCTTATGATGAAATGATATACATTTATTTTATTTGGATTTTTTTATGATGGGATGATGTTTATGAAACCCATTTTATTCTTTGGGTTATGATGAATGATTTATGTTTATGTCATGGAACACGTAAGAATGATTTCATTATGAGATGGGTGGGACCTATATCTCCCTCTAATTCATTGGGGAATTATTTATATCTAATGAAATAAACATGGTTGGAATGAAAAGTAAATACGGTTTAGTAATACAGGGCTAGAAAAACAAGTAAACCCGATTCAGTAATGGACTTTGTCCACTATGATGGTCTTGGAAGTAATGCCTTGTCTACTATGGAAATCATATCATGTGCTTAGTGGTTTTCCACAATTAAAAGTTTTATTACAATGATATTTTATGATGATTAATGTTCCATTATGATCAACACCTTATATACTGCCAAGATTTATGTCATTACTCATGCTTTATATTCATGTTTTTACATTCAAATGTTTATGGATTGTTTTATGTTCTCCATGTTTACCCTTAATAAGAATTTGAGCTCACACTTTTTATGTTTTATTTTCCACAGGATAAAAAAGAAAGGTTTTATGTAAGAAAACAAAAGGGGAAGATCTTTATGGGAGATGTTGAAGATCTTTCACCATGATTAGAAGATTATGTTCCAAGTTTCCAAAGACACTAAAATAATACAGTATTTGGGCATCTATTTTTGTCATGTGTTAAGTATTACACAAAATTAATGTAATGTCTATGCACGTCAAGCTTTGGACCTCTACAGTTGGTATCATAGTGAAGGTTTAGTTAACATTTGGAAACTAGGATGTGAAAACTTTAGTGAGATCCCACAAGATTTTTCTAAGGTATGTTTAGGGATGTTCCTAAGGTTAAGTATAAGTATAGGTTACAATCCTATAATTATGATAATTATTGTGAATAACCTAGGATTAAACCTAATATGTTAGAGATTTAACATACTCCCCCTTGATTATGTTGTTTTACTAGTATGATTTTTACCTCTCACACTATTCTTTTTTGGGTTTTAGAAAATGGATGGAAATAGGAAGATTCATGTTAATGGAGAATATGATGGACAATGGAATGATATTCTTCATGATCAACCAAATGAAACAGGATTTAGAAGGCAAAACATCGTTATTATGCCTAATCAGAAATCTCATAACATGATCAATAATCTAAACTTTGGTAAGTTTCTTGACTCATCTAATAAGAGAAATATGGAGTTTCATGATGATAATAGAGGAAATAAAGTTCAATTTTCCACATGTAAATCATATGGGAAGAGGCATCAAGGAGAATATTTCAAAGGAACCAGAAGATGCTTTGGGTGTGGAAAAGAAGGACCCAAAGATAGTAATTGTAAAGGAAAAGGTTCAATTAACACAATGGACAAGGATAATGGTATTGCTAAGACATCAACAATGGTTAAATGTTCTAAATTTGGAATGTACATGCATTATCCAAAACAATTCCCTAAGTGAAAATGTAATAAAGAGAATCAGCATGGTTGTATGGGTAATATTTATGTGGATGATGATGAAGATACTACAAATGATATATGATATTAAAGAAGTGTTGAGGAATAAAATGATGAAGCTCAGTGAATGGTTTAAGAAGGTAGTGGAATGATTGCATGTTTATTAAGAATAATGTATGGTACTATAAATAAAGAAAAATATAAGGATTGTTACACTATTGTTTTTCCTTGAGTATTTGAAAGTATATATTGAATGGTACCGGTAAACATGAAAAGTGATTGAAATATTTTTAGAAAGAATATGATATGCACATAATGAAGGGATAAAGAGAAAATAATGAGCTCATGATTGATAAATGGAAAATGTGATATCATGGTTTGAGTATATAGAAATTTTTAGATTTTGGTATGTGGAAATAATTAACTTTTGACAGCATTAATGTTTTCACTAAGGTTCTATGGTAATTCATGTTTCAAGAGAATACATGATTAAGGTATTCACATGATTAGAATATGACCAACAAGATACATCTTATAATATATGGGGGATAAATAATGGTATTCAAATTCTTGGTAGATGACATTGATTGTAATCGTTTTCCTTATACTATGAGATTGGACAAAATTATTTTTGATAAGCCTAATGTTTGGAATGAATTTATTTGGACATAATATAGTATTGTTTAAGGATAAAACTTTTTCTAGAATGTTATAATCGTATATTTATAGAAAAGGGACAACCTGCAAGATGGATGACAACCCGTCGCGTCGGACAAGGATGCGAGAATCGAACCCACATCCGAAGTGAGACATGCCTTTATCACCTACCACTGGCCTACATGACGTCCCTGGTTTGTAGAAATTAGTTTTATTTTATTAAGTGGTATTTTTGGATCCGTATACGATTAATATTACCATATATGGACTTATGTATATTGAATAACTTTTATAACCTTTTGTTTGAGACAGATGGAATGACCCATCATTCTATCATGTGACCTGCTAATACTTCACGAATGAAAAATTCAACTTCATTTCATTAAGATATGAAGTGGAAATTGTCCATGGAATGACCAATGGTGGGATTGTACCAAAATCAAGTAATTATTTATTCTAATTCAAATTCTTCAACATTAGGGAAATGATCTTGAAAACCAAAAATGTTGTCCTAGTACTCTCATATCTGATGAATAAAATGGTACATTAGATCATCACAAATTTATGGCTTTGTGATTGTTGGTTTTTTCATAGCCATGTTCTCTACCACTCTTCATCAGAACATGATGGTTAGATTTCTCTTTTATATCTATATTTTCACCTATATTTTCCTATGTGGAAACCCAGTGCTAAGTTACTTTGGGTGACCGTTATGTTTCTAACTTTCCTTTTTTAAAATTAAGTTTTACAATTCCTTTTTACAATGTTAATTTCTATGAAAGAAAATTTCAATTAGAAAACCATTTATAACCCCGAAAAATTTCTAGGGAAAATTCATTTTAAGGGGGGTAGAATGTAACACCTCGAGATTTTTTGAGAAATAATCTTTTTAATTTATTTGATGTCTTGTGTTGTATGATACACCAAGATTATCTTACCCTATACACAGCACCGTATTAGCTTGTAGTATACACAACAGTATTCTTAGCTTGTGTTGCACGCAAAAGTGGCCATCCTCAATAGCATGTGTTGTACGCAATACCAAATTTCACTAAACAACGATATATTTTTATAATATTATTATGAACTAGGAGTTATGAATAGTATTAACCATATTTTGAATATTATTACCTAATAATTCATTTTACACATATTCTAGAACATGGTATGAGAAAAAAATAAAATTTTCGGGTAAAATAAGTATTTTTCAAAAAATACAGTTTTGCCGCATTTGATGGTGCACCCAAATTAAATTTAGTTTTTGAAATGTTTATAAGTTCAATTATAAAAAATAAACTTATTAATTTCAATAAGGATATAAAAATTTACTTTATATAAATTTTTTATAATTTTCTGTTAACTTTTATATTTTTTTGAATAGTAAAAATACACTTAATTTTTCTTAAAAACATCTTTTTTCATCAATATAATTTATATGGTTAAATTATAATATTGAATGGTTTAAAAGTATAAATAGAATTTATTTTTACCATTTAATATAATTCAAGTCATTATCATTAATGTTACATTGAATTCATAGGTTAAAACATTTCAATCTTTTGCAATGTTTTAACTTTTAAAACCTGTTTTCTCAACAGCGGGATTAAATTTAAATTAAATAATGAAACTTCTGTGTTATGAATTTGGAAAAATGGATTCCATATTTTCAATCAGTAGGTTTAAATTATTTTAATAGGTTACTTTATATTTTTAGGCATTATGGATAGTAACTACGGTAAATTTTATTTACTACAGTTAAAGGTAAATCAGGTAATTAAGGGTAAATATAATATTATAAAATTTCCCTAAAACTTGTATTAATATAATTGGATGATTATATTTAATCCTAAAATATAGTTGGTTCTAAATAGTATCTTTCGGAACCCACTTGGATGTGATTAAGACCATTAATTTATTTTATTTAAAGAAAGTGAAATATGTCTCACTCAAACTTTAATAATTAAAGTATTTTTAATATAAAGATTTACATAATATAAATTTGATTATAAATACTCATTTTAAAGATAAAATGTTTTTATTCATATTGGTAATTTATTTTTAATTTTTAATAAATATATATTTACTTTAATAGCTTATATATTAATGATGCAGAAATTATTTATTTAGTGAAAAATCAATAATATAGTTTTTATTAAAATAATTATACCCATCAAACAGACCAGAAACTTGACCAAACCTTATTGGTAGAGTATATTTATACTATTATCATCCAAGTGTCGAGTTTTGGACCATTTGGATCTTTATAAAATAGATTATGACATTTATATTATATTATTTTAAATGATGTCAAAGTTGTCACCATCATGATTTAATAAACATATCATTTCAAAAGTTGGGTGTTTTAGAAGATAAATTCTACAAAAAGTATTATTAAGAAATATAATATATTTAACTTAATTATATTATTTTATTATTAATTTTTATGCAACAAAATATGTATATTAAATAATTATACAAAAATGTTGTAGTAATTATATTATTAAGAACAATATCAAATAAATGGTTTTACAGATATTAAAATAAATAGTATATGAACTCATTAATGTGATACACAAATTTTTTAGATGAATATGAGATGTTAGGAATCTATTAAATACTTTGGTTTGAATATATACTCTTTTTGGATTTTATTTAAATTCCAATAAATGAATAGTGTCAAAATTGACACTATTGATATTTTATAAAAATAAAATGTTATTAAATTGCTTAAAAATCACAAAAATATTTAAAAATTATAAATTTAAATTTATAAGTTCTAAAATTTTATCAAGTATCCAATTATAGACAATTAAAAACATATATGTATGTATTTATGACAATTTAAAATTTAGAATATTATTAAAACAAATAAGATTAAATAAATTAAATAAGGATAAATCAAGTTGATAAGGTTTAAAATAATTTCCCAACTTTCCTAAAATTGATTCGTTGATTCTATTAAAACCCTATATTACCTCATAACAAAATTTGATTCACTTTGGAAGTTTTTAAATTGGTTTTTATTTTATTATTAATTAATATTTTTGAGGTTTCCAAAAGTGCCCATCTCTTCTCTTATAAAAGGGAACCTAATCCCTATCCTCCTCACACAATTTTGAGCCTTACAGATTGGAAAAACCCTGACTATTACACTTATAAACTTAACTAGTAACATTTTGGAGATTTTGGTCTTCTTAAAAGACCAACTCTAGTCCCTTAGGAGGAAGTTCAAAGGAAGTGCGTCGAAGAAGAGGTAATCTCTTATACCGATTCATTCAAGTTTCTTTATTCTTATACTTCCTCTTATTAAGTTGATTCATTATAAAGTAATAACATAAGTATAAATAATATAATAATATGTTATTATAAATATTAAACAACCCTATTTCACCTTATATCCATCCTACAAAAAATGAAATCACCATGTGTGCGTACGTACGACTTACCGTCTCCACGCCGTGGTGTATTCTATTTTTCCACCACCACCATACATGGATGGGTATAATGGTGGAAATAAAAAAAATATTATTATTATAACATAATAATGATTCTGAGATATTATATCATCCACTCCAATTCCAATCCATAATTATGGGAATGATTTCATCGCTCGTTCGTACGTACGAATTACCATCTCCATGACACAATGAGATTCATTCTCCATGTTCACTATTAAAGAATGATTATAATGTATATATAATGAATAATAATGAGATATATGACATAATAATGCTACTGAATTTATGTATATATATATATGTCATATACTTACTCCCATTCAAGTCAATAAGGAAAGGAAAACAGCGTTCATGCGTACGTACGACCTACCATCTCTATGAACGGTGTATTTCATTCCATTTATCGAACTATTATATATATTTATATTTTGAATATATATGATATATAAATCATTTTTTACATTTTTTAATTAATTAAATCATGATATAAGTAATAATAATATCAATAATAACAAGTCCAAACACGCACGATAAATGAAATGATTATTACCCAAAACGTTGCATTAACATGAAATTGAAGAATGAACAAGTAATATAAAGACCTAAGTGAATCATATATGATATAATAAATATTATTATGGTTCTCTTAAGAGTTTATAATATGTTTAAACCCACTATATAGGAGTTTTGGAAACGTACGGAAGAAATTGGACCTAAGGTAAGGGATAATTATTTCAATCTCATTCTTATTCGAGATTGCATATTCGTAAGTATTTACTGGGGTTATGTTTATCATCCATGTCCATGTTTTCAAATTTTTTTTTCATAAAATGTTTAATATTATTCCTTTTATGTTTAAATTCATTTTTATGCTTTTTTACTTTTACTACATTTTGTGGAAGGAATCATTATTTTGTTTACCATAAGAGGTACTTTTTGACTTTTCTAGAAAAAGTAAGAGAAGAATGTTTTTTTAACTTATACAACATGAATGGATTTTTACAGTTTCATAATGCATTATTTACATAAATCTTTCTATACAATATTTCATGATTATTTTAAAAAAAATCCTTTACGTTTAAAATTTCATGGCATTTTGAGAAAAGAAAATGATTTTCAAGAAGAAAGGATATTTTCCTCAAGAATTAATTTCAAGTATTTTATCAAAACTATTTTACATCTAAGATGACATTATTTAGTATGTTTATGTTTGAAGTATAATGTATCTATTATTTACATGCTTTTATTTTTCTTATGATGAAATTATATCCATTTATTTTATATAGATTCTGTTATGATGGGATAATTTTTATTAAACCCATTTTATTCTATGGGTTATGATGAATGATTTATGTTTATGTCATGACACACATAAGAATGATTTAATTATGGGATATGTGGGAACTATATATCCCTCCAATGCATTGGGTCATGATTTATATCTCATGAGATAAACATGGTTGTAACGACAAGTAAATTCGGTTCAGTAATACAGGGCTGGAATGACAAGTAAACCTAGTTCAGTAATGGACTTTGTCTACTATGATGGTCTTGGCAGTAATGACTTGGCTACTATAGAAATAATATCATGTGCTTAATTTTTTTCCACAATTACATGTTTTATTCCTATTCTATTTTATCATGATTAATGTTCTATTGAAGATCTTTCACCATGATGAGAAGATTATGTTCCGAGTTTTCAAATACACTAAACTAATACGGTATTTGGGCGTCTGTTTTTGTCATGTATTAAGTATTCCATAAAAGTAATGTAATGTCTTTGTATGTCAATATTTGGACCTCTACAGTTGGTATCAGATCGAAGGTTTAGTTAACCTTTGGAAACTAGGATGTGAAAACTTTAGTGAGATCCCTGAAGATATTTCTAAGGTATGTTTAGGGATGTTCCAATGGTTAAGTATAATATAGGTTACAATCCTGGAATTATGATAATGATCATGAATAAACTAGTATTAAACCTAAGATGTTATAGATTGAACATACTCCCCCTTGATTATGTTGTTTTCCTAGTATGATTTTTACCTCCCACACTATTCTTTTTTGGGTTTTATAAAATGGATGGAAATAGGAATATTCAAGTTAATAGAGAATATGATGGATAATGGAATGAAATTCTTCATGATCAACCATAATAAACAGGATTTGGATGGTGAAATATCATTATTATGCCTAATCATCAATCTCATAACATGATCAATAATCTAAACTTTGGTAAGTTTCCTGAATCGTCTAATAAGAGAAAGATGGAGTTTCATGATGATCATAGAGGAACGAAAGTTCAATTTACCTCATGTAAATCATGTGGGAAGAGGAATCAAAGATAATGTTTCAAAAGAACTGGAAGATGCTTTGAGTGTAGAAAATAAGGACACAAAGCCAGTAATTGCAAAGGAAAAGGTTAAGTTAACACAATGGACAAGGATAATGGTATTTCTAAGATGTCAAAAATGGTTAAATGTTTTAAATGTGGAAAGTACGGGCATTATGCAAACAAATTCCCTAAGGGAAAATATAATGAAGAGAATCAGCATGGTCGTATGGGTAGTATTTATGTGGATGATGATGAAGAGACTACAAATGATATATGGGATGAAGATGTATTGAGGAATAAAATGATGAAGCTCAGTCAATGGTTTAAGAAGGTAGTGGAATGATTCCATGTTTATCAAGAATAATGTATGGTGCTATGGAATAAATAAAAATATAAGGATTGTTACACTATTGTTTTTCCTTGAGTATTTGAAATTATATATTGAATGGTACCGGTAGTCATGAAAAGTGATTGAAATATTCTTGGAAAGCAGATGATATGCGCATAATGAAGGGATACAGATAAAATAATATGTTTGATAATATTAATGAGCTTATGATTGATAAAAGAACAATGTGATATCATGGTTTGAGTATATAAAAATTTTGGGATTTTGGTATGTGGAAATAATTAACTTTTGAGAGAATTCATGTTTTCAATAAGGTTCTATGGTAATTCATGTTTCAAGAGAATAAATGATGAAGGTATTAACATGTATGGAATATGACCAACAAGATACATCTTATGATATATGGGGGATAAATGATGGTATTCACATTCTTGGTAGATGAAATTTCTAGCAATCGTTTTCTTTATACTATGAGATTGGACAGAAGTATTTTTGATAATACTAAAGGTTAGAATGGATTAAGTTGGACATCAGATAGTATTGTTTAAGGATAAAACTTTTTATAGAATGTTATAATAGTATAGTTTTAGAAAAAGGACAACCTGTAGGATGGATGGAAACTCGTCGCATCGGACAAGGATGCGGGAATCGAACCCACAACCAAAGTGCAATAGGCCTTTATCGCCTGCCACTGGCCTACAAGAAGTCCCTAGTTTGTAGAAATTAGTTTTATTTTATTAAGTGGTATTTTTGGAGCCATATACGATTAATATCACCATATATGGGCTTATGTATATTTAGTAAGTTTTTCTAACCTTTTTTTTGAGACAGATGGATTGACCCAACATTCTATCACAAGATCCTCTAACACTTCATGAATGAAAAATTCAACTTTATTTATTTAGGATATGAGTGGAAATTGTCAATTTAACGACCAACGGTGGGATTATACCAAAATCAAGTAAGTATTTCTTCTAATTCAAATTCTTCAACATTAGGGAAATGATCTTGAAAACCAAAAATGTTGTCCTAATACTCTCATATCCGATGAATCAGATGGTACATTAGATCATCACAAATTTATGGATTTTTAATTGTTGTCTTTTTCATAGCCATGTTCTCTACCACTCTTCATCAGAACATGATGGTTATATTTCTCTTCCATATCCATATTTTCACCTATATTCTACGATGTGGAAACCCAGTTCTGAGTTACTTTGGGTGAACATTATGTTTCTAACTTTCTTTTTTTAAAATTAAGTTTTACTATTCCTTTTTTTGATGTGGATTTATATGAAAGAAATTTTCAAGTAGAAAACCATTTATAACCCTGACAAATTTCTAGGTAGAATTTCATTTTAGGGGGGGTAGAATGTAAGACCCTGAGATTTTTTGAGAAATAAACATTTTAATTTATTTGATATCTTGTGTTATACGCTACACCAAGATTATATTTCACTATACTCAACACCATATTAGCTTTTAGTATATGCAACACTATTCTTGGCTTGTGTTGCACGCAAGAGTGACCATCCTCAATAGCGTGTGTTGTATGCAATACCGAATTTCACTAAACAATGATATATTGTTATAATATTGTTATGAACTAGCCATTATGAATAGTATTAAACAAAATTTTAATTTTATTACATAATAATTTATCTTACACATATTCTAGAACATTTTATGAGAACACAATAATTGTTTGGGGTAAAATAAGTATTTTTCAAAAAATGCAGTTTTTCCATCTTTTGATGGCGCACCCACATTAAATATAGTTTTTGAAATATTTATAAGTTCAATTAGACAAAAGAAAATTATTAATTTCAATAAGTATATAAAAATTTACTTTGTATAAATTTTTTATATTTTTCTGTTAACTTTCTTATTTTGTTGAATAGTAAAAACATGCTAAATTTTTCTTAAAAATTACTTTTTTCATCAACATAATTTATATGGTTAAATTATAATATTTAATGGTTTTAAAGTATAAATAGAATATATTTTTACCATTTAATATAATTCAATTAATTATCATTAATTATACATTGAATTCATAGGTAAAAACATTCCAATCTTTTGCAATGTTTTAACTTTTAAAACCCGTTTTCTCAACATCGAGATTAAATTTAAAATAAATACTACAACTTCTGAGTTATGAATTTGGAAAATTTGATTCCATATTTTTAATCAGTAGGTTCAAATTATGTAAATAAGATACTTTTTATTTTCAGGCATTATGAATAGTAACTATGGTAAATTTTATTTACTACAGTTAAAGGTAAATCAGGTAATTAAGGGTAAAAATAATATTATAAAATTGACATAACACTTATATTAATATAATTGGATGATTATATTTCATCCTAAAATATACTTGGGTAGAAATGGTATCTTTGGAACTCACTTGGATGTGATTAAGACCTTTAATTTATTTTATTTAGAGAAAGTGAAATATGTCTCACTCAAATAATAATAAATAAAGTATTTTTAATATAAGGATATACCAAATATAAATTCAATTATAAATAATAATTTGAAAGATAATTTTTTTTTCTTCATCATGGTAATTTATTTGTAATTTTTAAGAAATATATATTTACTTTAATAGCTTATACATTAATGATGGAGAAATTATTTATATAGAGAAAAATCAATAATATAGTTTTTATTAAAATAATAATACCCATAAAAAGGACTAGAAACTTGACCAAAACTTATTGGTCGAGTATATCTATACCCTAAGAATCCATTTGTTGACTTGTGAACCATTTTGATCCTTATAAAACAGATTATGACGTTTATATTATTTTATTTTAAATGATGTCAAAGTTGTGACGTCCATAATTTAATAAACATATCATTTTAAAAGATGGGTGTTTTAGAAGATAAATTCTACTTAAATAATTATTATGAATTATAATATATTTACCTTCATTATAGTATTTTATTATTAATTTTATGAAAAAATATGTATATTAAATAATTATACAAAAATGTAGTAGTAATTATTTTAATAAGAAAAATATCAAATAAATGGTTTTACAAATATTAAAATAAATATTATATAAACTAATTAATGTGCTCCAAGAATTTTTTAGAAGAATATTAAATTTTAGGAATCTATTAAATATTTTGGTTCAAATATATCCTCTTTTTTATTTTATTTAAATTCAAATAAATGAATAGTGTCAAAATTGACACTATTGATATTTGATAAAAATAACATGTTATTAAATTGTTTAAAAATCACAAAAATATTTAAAAATTATAAATTGAAATTTATAAGGTCTAAAATTTCATAATGTATCCAATTATGGACAATTAACTACACATATGTAATTATTTATAACAATTTAAAATTTAGAATACTATTACCAAAAATATGATTAAATAAATTTAATAAGGATAAATCAAATTAATAAGGTCTAAAATAATTTTCCAACATTTATTAATTTGATTGGTTGATGATTTTACAACACTATATTACCTCATATTCTAATTTTATTCACTTTGAATGTTTTTAAGTGGGGTTTGATTTTATTATTAACTAATTTTTTTGAGGTTAACTAAAGTGCCCCTCTCTTCTCTTATAAAAGGGAACCTCATCCCTCTCCTACTCACACAATTTTGAGCCTTCAAGATCAGCCAAACCCTTCAAATTAAACTTCTCAACTTCCCTAGTAACATTTTTGAGATTCTTGTCTTCTCAAAAGACCAACTCTAGTCCCTTAAGATGAAGTTCAAAGGAGGTGCGTCGAAGAAGAGGTAATCTCTTCTACCGATTCTTTAAAGTTTTTTATTCTTCTAATTACTATTATTTAGTTGTTTCATTATAAAGTAATAAAATCAGTATAACTAATATACTGATATGTTATTATAAATATTAAACAACCCTATTTCACCATATATCCATCATACAAAAAATGAAATCACCATACGTGCGTACATATGGATTACCGTCTCCACACCGTGGTGTAATCTGTTTTTCCACCACCACCATGCCTGGATGGGTATAATGATGGAAATAAAAAATATATATTATTATTATAACATCATATTGATTCTGAGGTATTATATCATCCACTCCAATTCCATTTCATAATTATGGGAATAATATCATCGCTTGTGCGTACGTACGGATTACCGTCTCCACGACGCGATGAGATTCATTCTCCATGTTCACCATTCAAGAATGATTATAATGTATATATAATGAATAATAATGAGATATATGACATAATAATTCTACTGAATTTATGTATATATATATATCATCTACTTACTCCCATTCAAGTCAATAAGGAAAGGAAAACAACGTTAATGCATACGTACAACCTACCGTCTCCATGAACGATGTATTTCATTCCATTTATCAAACTATAATATATATTTATATTATGAATATATAATATATATAAATCATATTTCACATTTTGGAAGTAATTAAATCATGATATAATTAATAACAATATCAAGAACAACAAGTCCAAACACGTACGATAAATGAAATGATTATTACCCAAAACATTGCTTTAACATGAAATTGACAAATGAACGGGTAATATAAAGACCTAAGTAAATCATATATGATATCATAAATATTATTATGGTTCTATTAAAAGTTTATAATATATTTAAACCCACTATACAGAAGTTTCGGATATGTACTGAATAAATTGGACCTAAGGTAAGGGATAATTATTTCAATCTCATTCTTATCTTGGATTTATTATTCATAAGTATTTACAGGGGTTATGTTTATCATCCATATCCATGTTTTGTAAATTTTTTTTCATAAAATGTTTACTATTCTTCCTTTTATTTTTAAATTAATTTTTTTCCCTTTTTGACTTTTACTACATGGTATGGAAGAAATCATTCTTTTGTTTACCATACAAGGTACTTTTTGACTTTTCCAAAAAAAGTACGAGAAGAATGTTTTTTTAACTTATATGGCATGAATGGATTTTTACAGTTTCATAATTATTTATTTACATAAATATCCCTCTACAATATTTCATGATTATTTTCAACAAAATACTTTAATTTTAAAATTGAATGGCATTTTGAGAAAAGAAAATGATTTTGAAGAAGAAAGGATATTTTCCTCAAGAATTCAATTCAAGTGTTTTATCAAAACTATTTTCCATATAAGATGAAATTATTTAGTATCTTTATGTTTCAAGTATAATGTATCTATTATTTACATGCTTTTAATTTTCATATGATGAAATGATATCCATTTATTTTATATGGATTATGTTATGATGGGATGATATTTATGAAACCCATTTTATTCTTTGGGTTATGATGAATGATTTATGTTTATGTCATGGCACATGTAAGAATGATTTCATTATGAGATGGGTGGGAACTATATATCACTCCAATGCGTTGGGTAATGATTTATATCTCATGAGATAAACATGGTGGAAAGACAAGTAAATCCGGTTCAGTAATATAGGGCAGGAATGACAAGTAAACCCTATTCAGTAATGGACTCTGTCCACTATGATGGTGTTGGCAGTAATGCCTTGGCTACTATGTAAATCATATCATGTGCTTAATGGTTTTACACAATTAAATGTTTTATTCCCATGATATTTTATCATGATTAATGTTCCATTATGATCAATGCCTTATGTATTGCCAATATTTATGTCATTACTCATGTTTTATATTTATGTTTTTATGTTCAAATGTTTATGGATTGTTTTATATTCTCCATGTTTACCCTTACTGAGAATTTGAGCTTACCCTTATTATGTTTTATTTTCCCCAGGATAAAAAGAAAGGTTTTAGGTGAGAAAAAAAGGGAAAGATATTTATGGGAGACATTGAAGATCTTTCACCATGATTAGAGGATTATGTTCTGAGTTTTCAAAGACACTAAAATAATATGGTATTTGGGCATCTTTTTTTGTCATGTATTAAGTATCCCACAAAAGTAATGTAATTTCTATGTACGTCAAGCTTTAGACCTCTTCAAGAGCCCTGGGAACTATCATCCATGCCATTCAGGGGCCCATTTGGATTTTAAAGATGATGAAAACCCAAATAAAGGGGAACATGAAGCATGAAAATTGGTTAGAACATGTCTACGTAAAATCCCACACTCTTGGTCCTGAACCGGAGTGCTTCTGGACATGCTGGTCAATTTCCAAATAGGGTTGAGGGGCCCAAATCAAGAGAATCTAACTCAAAGATATGAGTAGAGAATAAGGGAGGAATGTCTCTCAAGAGGGTGAGGTACATGGAGTAGTTATTGTAAACCTGATGTGAATGAGGACATATGCCCATACCACACTACATACCCACTCTTGGAAGGTTCAGGAGAAGGGTCCATAGAGATGAGGAGGTTTCTAAGAAGTAGGTATGTACCTGAAGATGAAATTTTCGAGAGTTCCTATGTATCCTGTAGTGGTAGCAATCAAGCCACATGTAGTTTTGAAAGATGACATTCAGTTTAACATCATGCGATAAGGACAGAGAATAGAGAGGGGATATCGATGAGGAATGTGTATGGCATGGAGAATAAACCAGTGTGAATGAGGACATAAGACCACATACACCGCACTATTCATAATTCTTAGAGAGAACTCGGTACAAGAGGCTGAGATAAAGAATAAATGAACTTGGGATGGACTTAAAGACAAAATGTCAGGGTTTTCCTACGCATCCCATGAGGATGGGAATCAAGACAAATGATGTTCTAAAAGATGGAATGCATTTTAACATAGTTCGACAAGGATTTGGTAGATATTAGTTTGTGGTCATAGAGCTCGGGCTGTAAATTCCCATTTTAATGTCTTGTGCATGGCACATATGGGTGGAAATGGTGAACCATTGTTCCTTCCATGAGGAAGACCATAGAACTAAAAAAATGATCAAGGATAACTACTTACCACGTTCACAACATAGTACCAATATCTTTTTGTTGAATGGGGACAAACAGTGAGTGTCGACCACTGACCATATTCACAATGCGAGACTTGTATCGAATTGTCATCCAGAATTCTTGGGGATATTGGGTCAAGATAGTGTGAGATCCTTGGGGACTAGAATAAATTTTGTTTAGGGGACCTTTTAGATGTGAAAGATGATGGAAACCTGAATGATGGGATGCGTAAAGCACGGTATGACCTATGCAGTTTAAAGTCTTGCGGTAAGGACGATGGATGTAGGGGTGTCTCCAAGGAATGTATGAGGCATGAAAAAATAGCCCAATGTGAACAACCAAATAGAGTCCACACCACACTGCACAATCCATGGTGAGATATTGGGCTAAGGGATAGGAAAGGTCAAGGGACTTGAGGCTGGTCCACAGATGGAAATCCATAAATAGTTTACAATTTATCATTATGTGAGACGAGTGCTGAGTGGCTTTATGTCCCTCAGTGATGGACAAATTATATAGTTTAATGTCATGTGATGAGGACAATGGTGATATTAGTTTAAGGTTATAGAGATCAGACCAAGATTGTGTGACCCTTAATGTGGGTATGGCCCTAACAAATCTCCTAATCCCATGTGATCAATTATTGGTGTGGAAAATAAGGAATGGGATCAGGTTCTACCCAACATATAAGGGCACGACAATAAAGGAAACAGACCGGGCAGGGTCGATCACACCAAGACTAACATCCCTACTAGAGGCAAGTTGACGTTCAAAGGGATAACAGGACAACATGAACCATTACACCCAATATTTGGGAAATATAGGGGTGGTGATAATGATGGAGGATGGATATTGACCATATTCAAAACACAAAATCCAGATCATGTGACCTGAAATGGGAACAAAAAATGAGTGTTGACTGCTAACCATATTCACAACACAAGACTTATATCAAATTGTCATCCAGAATCTTCCAGGACATTGGACCAAGATGGTAAGAGATCACTGAGGCCTAGAATCCATGTCGTTTGTGGGTCCTTTAGAATGTGAATGATGATGGAAACCCAAATGATTGGATGTGTAAAGAGTGGTTTTACCTATCAATTTTAACATCTTGCAGAAAGGACGATGGATGTGGAGATATCCAAGCAGGGGGATACATGGTGTGGTCATGATAAACCTGACGTGAATGAAGGAAAACAAATACCACACCACACCATTTTTTTTAGATGAATCTAGACCACGGGGCCAGACCTAAGGGGAGATCTTGTAGTTCGGGGTTGGGGGGATGAACAAAATGTCTAGGTGTTCCTGCGTATCCTATGAGGATGGGAATCAAGACATTTGTAGTTCTAAAAGGGCCATGCAGTATAATTTGTTTCGGTAAGGATGTGGACAAGATATAAGAACAAGAGGGGAACATGGTGCGATCATCGTAAGACTGGCATAAATGGGGTCCAAAAAAGTCTACATGATAATTTGTGAAAAATTCCAAAAGGAATATACCCAGGGGAAGTTAAGGGGAAGAATTTAGGGCTGGAATATAAGACGAGGTGTCTGAGAATTCATATATTTCCCATGAAAATTAGAATAATGCCATACGTAGTTCTTGAATATATTGTGTAGTTTATTGTCAAATGAAGAGAGAATTTGGGGGGATCTTAGTTTAAAGTCATAAAGCTCATACCATTTTGTAGTTTATTGTCATGAAGGATGAGTGCTGGGTAGTTTTACATCCTTCATCCTGGACAGATCACATGGTTTAACATCGTGTGGTGAGGACAGAATAGTTTAAGGTCATGCGGGACCATATATAGTTTAACATCATGCAGGATGACATATTGTTTAATGTCATGTGAGACAAGTGCCAAGTAGTTTTATGTCCTTCTTCTCAGACATATTATGCATTTTAATGTCATGCTATAAATACATCACAGTTTATGGTCATGTAGGACCATATACAGTTTAACATCATACGAGAAGACATACATTTTAATGTCATGTGAGACATGTGCTGAGTAGTTTTACATCCTTCAGCTCAGACAGATCATGCATTTTTACATCATGTGGTAAAGACTTCACTGTATATGGTTATGTTGGACTGGTTTACTTAAGAAATGTATTTCATAAGGAATTTTTCATTGGAGGGAGGAGTTATACACTCACCATCCATGGTAACTAGGGAGTATTATCTATTAGGGTAAACCTTATGAATTATGTAAGGTCCTTCCTATTTGGGATCCAGTTTGGGTGGTTTCCTACCAGGTATCATTTGTGTTCTCAGGGCCAACACCATGTAACCTTGTAAGAAAGAGCAGAGGACAAATTTCTTGTAGAAAGCTCTGGCTATGCTATTTGGATGCCTTTCGAAGTTGTGCAAGGAACAAAGCCTATTATCGTCAATGCTTCTAGTTTATCCAGAAGGATCCCAACTACCTTATCTGGTGTCTTTTGATCATAGACAATTGTGAAAAATGAAGGAAACTAAATCTAAATGGTAGGACTACCTCTTTTTTGTACACCTGAGAATATGGGGACACTTGAGTGAAATTGTGAGTTGTCATATGATAATCCTAGAGAGTATTGGGGAGTTTATCCGGCCAAATATTCTAGTTCTAACCAACCATATTCTACAGAATGTTAGAGACGGTTTTTTTATTGCCTCGATCTTCCCATTTTCTTGTGTGTGATAGTAGGAGGTATGGTTAGAACAGATGTTGTACTTGGAATTAATATTCTTCAGTTCATATACCTAGAGGTTTGTGTCATTATCAGTGAGTATAGTGTGAGGGATTATGAATCAGAAGATGATATTGGAGCTCACAAATTCAATGATAGAATGGGCCTTAACCTCCTAGAGCGGAACTACCTATACCCACATGGAAAATAAATCCATAGCTGTTAGGTTGAATCTGTATTGGTGATATATCATTCATGGATGTGGTCTCATGACATTGAGTCCCCTGACCACAAAGGTAAAATATTACTTGGTAGTGTGGAGAGATTCTGGTAGTCGATACACAA
Source organism: Viscum album (assembly GCA_963277665.1). NCBI lineage: Eukaryota > Viridiplantae > Streptophyta > Magnoliopsida > Santalales > Viscaceae > Viscum > Viscum album. The sequence continues at coordinate 743,503,822 of OY728129.1, read as the reverse complement.
AATTAGCATGGATTTAGAATGCACAGATCCTCTTAGAAAACATGATATAGTCACAGATCACAGAAGGAAAAAAATACCCCAATCTTTGGATTTGGTGAGAGAGTTTTGGCCCGACCAGATGAGCCCCACAGGAACCAGCTTAAACTTCCTGCATGACATGAAAAATATCACCTCCCTAAATGCAACAGAGGAGAATAAAATCAAACTCACATCTGTAGAGGATCTTCTCAAGACTAGGACCACTCTGGAGGGTGAACTGCAATGCGCGCTGTCAGATTCACTCATTCTTGGCTTGATATTCTGGGATATTACCATACTAGAGGTACTCGATAAAGGGGGTCCTCCAGTTAGGATTCATTTCCAATACTATGGAGGGGGGACCTGGGGGTCTTAACATGGATTCACTAGCGGTAAGATGGATTACCTGTGGGCTATAGTCGTCTTCTAGAGTAACTAGGGTGTTGAATCATCAATGCGCCATGTGAATAATCAAATCATCCTAATCAGGCTCTATATGATATGCAGCTAAGCTGGAAAAAGTGTTAGATCGACCGTTCTGGGACCAAGGGACTTGATTAACTTCTGGCCGAGATGGGAACTGGTCCATCAAATGGAGGGTACGTTCTAACAACGATACAAGCTCCAACTTCCTGAAAAATTAGTCACCGTTGATCTATTTGATGACTAGATCAGAGTCCCCTTTCACATGTAAGTGGGGAACATCAATCTCATGGTCCATATCAAGAACTGTAATGAGATCTTGACATTATTACTCATTGTTGGTGCATACTTCTGACAACATGAATGAATATGGTAGAACATATTGGGCTGGCATCAGGAAGATGATAACTAGGCCCCCTCTGTTGAGTTGAGGATCATTGATTCTTCTACCAGTAGGGATTCAGGAAGAACCATCAAAGATCATTTACCAACATGGATTGTATTGATCTACCGATAGGATTGCCTCATTTGGAAAATCATTAACCCGAGACTTGTCCACTAGAGATGGATGGGAGAAAAAGAAGTCTGCCAATGCTTGTCCCTTAATGGCCTTCTGAGGGAAAACCTGATGTCGAAATTTTGGAGGATCACTGCGCATCGAGCTAGATGGACAATTAATATGGAGCGATTTAGAATTTAATTCAGAAGATCCACTAGGGACACTAGCTTTATCTAATACTGCTTTAAGTAGTGTCATAATTTCTTCACCGTGAATACCAGCGCAAGGTATCTTTTCTCGACAGAGGAATATCAGGTCTCTGAATTGAGGAGCTTGCATATGGGATATTATATATTGTTGTCCATTCTTTCATTGTTCATATGGGGGAGAAGGGCACTAAGAGATCATTCTAGGGAAGTCACATAAATGACCTGGGGATTTTTGGAAGTAGGTGGCATCATGATTAGAGGCCGTAATAGGTACTAATTTATTTTCCTAAAAGATGTTTGACACTCCTCATCCTATTGATAATCAACACATTTCTTCATGAGTTGGGAAAATGGCTTACACTTACCAACCAGATTTACAATAAATCGATGTATATAGGCTATGTTTCCTTGAAAGCCTCGAAGCTCCAAAAAGTTTCTTGGATGAGACATTTGGATAATGCCCCTGATCTTCTTTAGATTGATCTCAATGAAACTTTATCTAACAATGAGGGCAAGAAACATTCCATAGGTGACCCCGAAGGCACATGTTAAGTAGTTCATCTTTAGATGGAGGGATCGAAGGAATCCAAACACTTTCTTGAGATCATTGATATGGTTATGGAACTGGCGATATTTGAATACCAAATCATCCACGTAGCATTCCACTAATGTCCCAAGGATTGGCATAAATATGTGATGCATGGTGCACTAATAGGTGGAACCTACATTATTTAGACTGAAAATCATCACCTGGTAGCATAAAGTACCTTGTGGTGCGCTGAATCCTATAGACTCTTCATACTTGGGGGACATTTGAATATGGTTATACACGAAATTACCATCAATGAAAGAGAGATATTGGAACCCAATGGTGGCATCAATCAACATTTCTGTCATAGGAAGGGGAAAATCATCTTTTAGACAGAGACGGTTGAGATCTCGGAAGTCGATACAATATTAGATGTGTCTATCCTGCTTCCTGACATTCACAATGTTTGCTAACTATATGGGGTACTAGAACTCCTTAACAAAGTTGTCTCTGATGATCTTATCAACCTTAGCCTCAACCATGGCACCGTGAGAAGCATTTATCTTTCTAGGAGGCTGTTTGAAATTGTGTTGATTTTCTGGAAGACCAAGGTGGTAGATAATTACTTGAGCATTTAGTCCTAGAATATCATCATAAATCCATGAAAATACATCACGATGTTGCTTTAGGAAGTCCACACATCATTTTTTCTCATTAATAGGCATAGTGGCGCTGATCAATGTGTTTTTTGGATCCGTCTCATTACTAAGATTAACCTGTACCAACTCATCGACCATGGTGGATACACCCTCTTCGAAGGAAAGAGGAGAATAATCTAAATCCTCTTATTAATATATAGAAGAGGGATCCTTGGTGGGAGGTGATTCCTTTGAGTCAACAGATCCTGATGGGAAACTGGTGCCAGCCTGGGCGGTGGTGGACACCACATCGGGGGGCTCCCGTACTGCCAAAACCATAACGATGAAAGATCTCAACCCAATCCCATATTTAATTTAGCCTAAGGGGCCACACATGATGATATCAAAGAAATAGTGGCATGTCAGATTGAGTTAGTTTTTCCCTACCTAGAGAAACAATAAATTATGATGTTTTGACATTTCCATGGGGCTAACATCCCAGTACCTTATGAGTGTAGGGGCACTAGAATCACCCCAGCCTGATTTTTGTAGGAATACAAGGTGATATTTCTACATACCTTAGAATTGGGAATGTGCTTACCCTCATTCAAGAAACATAAAAGCATTGACCCATATCTAGGGTTGTGGCCTCTAATCTGTGGATTGGGAAAATGAATTCATCATCTAGGCCTATCCATGGGTCGGTCGTAGCCATAGCAGGGTCAACCTCCCTAGCCTAGATCTACTTTTCCTTGCTATTTTAATAGTCAACATCTAGGTAGTGGGATTCAAAAGAGGTGAAGGGGGACAAATCACCATGGAGTATGACCTCTCTACCATTAAGGGAGTACTTAAGGCATTGGTGATATAATGAAGAGACCACCACATGAAGGTTGAGCCATGGACTACCCATCAATGTTTTGTAGGCGGTGTCTTTTGAGACCAAAATGAACTCGGTGATGGAAACTAGGACACCAAATTTGGTCATCAGGTGGATCTTCCCAACCTGTGTCTGTTCGGTCCTGTCATAACATTGAATTTTCAGGTCATAGTGATTGAGATCATCCTCATATAGCACCATTTTTCGGAGTTCTCGGGTCAGGATTAGGTTGTTCCAGGACCCTGTACTGACAAGACAGTGGCAAACCTACACACTATTTAAATGGATACTAATGTACAGTGGGGGAATATAACCCTATATTGGAGATCCTTAATCTTATACAGATAAAAAAACAATGTCCTTACATTCATCATACTCAACCACCTCTGCATGAAATGATCCTTATACTGCTACTTACATGTTGAATTGGAGGGGGCTTCTCAAGGCCTCAGCAAGGGCTTCATGCATATCTAATGATAGGTGAAGAGACTCATGTATATAGTTCCTAGTAAGGATGTTTTAAATATGCTTAAGGATATAATAATTTTGTGCCAAGCATGCAATTCTTCTTACAGGAGGTCATTCTGTGGAAGGAGGTATGACAGACCCTTCTGGCTGAACCGATGACCGACTGGTGCCAAGAATATAATGCTGCTCACTAGTAGAAACACATGGAACAAACATTAGATGAGGGAAATATGACTGAGTATATTCCATAACAGAATGCGAATGATCATGGTACAGTTGCGATGGTTCCGCCAGGTCAAGAAACACAAACAAGGGTGAAGGCGGACCAAATGATACCAGATGAGAAGGCTGTGCATGATGAGATAGGCGCTGAGCCTATGGTCTTGTTTTGGTGGAATGCACAACCTATATATAATTATTGGTCAAGGAATACCAATGAACTATATATCCATGGTTATATCGACACTGGTGACAGATGTGGACGTTAGGAGGATCTGTTTGGCACTCTTCATCATTGAGAACCATATAGGGGTTTACCAGCTTCACGGTATTAACTGAAGCACACCCTTGATCATCACCTGAAGAATCCTCCACCACCTGATGTATTCTAGGGGTAATCACCATCTCTGAGGGAATTAAGTCATCGAGTGTACAAGATGACGATGGCATCAGTGGGGGGCTTTTCTTTCCCTTGCGTTGTTGATGCTTGCCCTTCTTGGACGAGGAAGGCTGAGACGTCAATGCAGAAGTACTGGATGTGGTTGACACATAGACTTATGAAGGATCAGGTTGATTCAAATGTGCATGGATAATACTACGGGAATGGGTGACTACCTTACGGTCCATCTAGTCATATTATTTTAGAGACACGTGGTTGGGAACCTTCTACCACCCACCTTCACTATCACCGTCGCTGTTCGGCTGTGTGAATACACATACCACCTATTTCATGGTTGGTCCTAACCTATTTATGTTGTTATCAACCTATTACCGAAGGCATTATTTAATCCCTGAGCACTGCTTGAGGGTGTTCCCCAAAATATGGTGACATGGAATGTAATTGGGGTGAACAATGAGCTCTTCCTCTTTAGGATCCTGCATTCTGGGAGCCGTAAAATTCCTTGTTCCAAGGTACTTCATAAATAACCGGATACCTGAGCCTCATTGAATATGTAGGTCTGGTTCCTTCTATCTGGGATGGGGGCTCTAGGGTCCTAACCCTAATGAGGTGCTGGAGGATCCTATTGAGGAGGCAGAGTCTGGTTATCTTGCATAGGTGGTGGCAGCACATTACGCTGGGGAGATTTTTGATTCTAAGGCTAGAACTGTTGGGCCGGTGACTGCAGCTGAGGTGGCGAACCTCTATGAGGATGTGGATGTATCTCTAAAGGTATTAACTCTAGCTTCCCAGGGGCCTCTATCTATGATACCATGGTAGTCTTGGCCTTATCAACTCTTCTCCTAGGAACCATAGGAGGCAATGTACATTCCTTCATAGATTGCTCCAATGCTTCCTCTAGACAATGGGCTTTATCAGAGAAATCCTAAAATCCACTGTGGAAATTCTAGGTTATGAGAGAGGGGACCAGTTCATTTTTGACATTAACCACACACATTTTTAGCAGTTGTTCCTTATTTTGCTGCATATACAGGTAGTAGGTGAGGCTTTTCACTGGGCACCAAAGTTTGTGATGTGATTTTCTGACCTCTTCTTGTACTTGAAGAGGTCTGAAATAATAATCTTTGAAGTGATAAATATGGACTGGTAAAGAAACTTCATATAAAGATCTCTCCATCCAGCTACTAACCCAATGGGTAGCTGGCAATACAAGAAAAATATAGGTCCTTCCAATGTTTGTAAGAAACACTAGAGTTTGGCGGCCTCCTGCTGCGCTAGAGTTCCCAGTATGGATCCACACCTTGAGATGAAGTGGGCCAGATGATATAATAAATCACCCATACCATTAAAGGGGGAAAAGGTAGGGTTTCTAAAACTATGAGATGATGGAATATCATCCACCCATTTCATATATGGCATGCATTAGGCCATATTTCCACCCATCGAGTTTCCAAAGCCTCGAGGTAGGAGATGAGTACTACCATCAGATCATCTGGGCATGGATTCTTATATTGGTGAGGGTCCCTGACCACCAATGTGTTGGCATGTTCTTCAACATGATATGATGCCCCCCATGGCTTATGGAGTGGCTGGTTGGGGAACAACCTATGGAGTGTATAGGGGAACCTGGGCAGGGTCCCAAGGATTATCACACTGCTCCGATGGATTTGGTGATACATATCGTGCCCTCTTTCCATAATATCTTGCTTCTAACCTATCTATGTGGGAAGGATGGTCAGGGTCACCCAAATGAAACTCACTGGGGGGCAGTTTTACCTGCCCCTACTGCCCTGGTCAAGGATCATTGTAGTCTGGCCACCACTCTGTAGAATGTTAACCAAGGAGGTCATCAACCATCTTCTTATTCTCTGTGATCTTTAGACGCAACATGGCCTTTTCAGTATCATCTTATTTCTAATTCACTTAGCCAGATGGGTCATAGGGTTTGATGGTCCCAAGATTTTATTTTCCATTATTGGGATTTTGACCGTGGGATAATGACTTGCTTGGTGAGGGAAGGCCTAGTAAATTTTTTTTGCTAGAAATTAACCCTTACGAACGAATCCAATAGTTGTGGAACTCACCATGGGGTAACTTCTCTTCAAGAAGATCTATCTCATACTATCACTGTGATAGTTCAACCATATTAACCATGAATCTACCAAAAGGCATATCCAAAATATTACCTTGTAATTCTGGTTTTCACCAGATAGAATTGAAATGAATGGCAGCATACTTCCCCCAAACACGGACCTAGATGTGGGGGGAATCCCATTGATAATACTGCAGATCACTTTAATCTTCTAAATGCATTGTTTCTGGAGGGTCCGATGGAGAATGGGTGACTCAGGATGCTGGGCCATGGGGAGAATGTTCAAGTCGACCACCCAACATTACTGAACAATATCTCCAATGTGTTCCTGACTCTTGGGGTAAGCCACCTGCTGATAATGGAGATGGAAGTGTGCCACCCAGAGGGTTTGGTGGAAACACGTGACTTCTTCCTGGGTAAATGATTCTGGTGCACTAAATTTCATGGTTGCAAGTGACCAGAACATCCTGGGAAATGGTCTACTGCATGGATTTCCCACAAGCTTTTTAGCTTAGGCTTGAGATCCAGACCTTGGTTTCCCCATTAATCAAATCGGGGCGGTTATGGGATCGGTAGTGGCACTGAAGCAGACCACTGAGATGGTAAACTGGCCACTGGAGAATAAAATGAGGAAGTTGATAAGCCACCACATCTAGGGCTGTATTCCAAAGAATGAAATGATTACACCAACACATCTTAATAAGAGGGATTAGAAACTATAGTGTCCTTTATAGGGGATGGGATTACTAGTGGTGGGTTATTATACTGTTCTACCTCTATCGGTCTATATAATAACTCTCCGTGATCTCTGGTTGAGGCACGAAATGACCCTGTTGAAAGTAGGTAGGAACTCACAACCATGCCCTGGAAAGAGGCCAAATCTTCATCCTCCTGGATTTATCTTCGTAGGGAGGTGGGAATTCGGTGGACCTCACATTCTAGAAGTGTGATGCTTATATTCCTCATTCCTACCCCAATCCTTGATATGGATAATTGGGGTGAGGGTTCCATTATCGAATCACATTATGCCTTAGAATATGAGAATCAGACGGGTTTAATCATGATCTAAAACGTCTCGATATTCTTCTCATGGAGGTGGCGACCCACCCTCCTACCCTGGGATGGTTCTTAAAGAAAGGATAGGTTTTCGACTCGAGAAGGAATTTCGGCCGAACTAATGCTGGGGTGGAGAGGACTTCAGCCTGGGTGATCCGGGGTGTGAGGAGCACTTGGGAAAATGTCAAATAGACAACGTGGATGACCTTTATGTTCGTAGGATGGAATACAAATAGAATCTCTGCAGGACGTGTTGGAGTGGGTAGGACCTTTGCTGGAGCTAGCGGGATCATGGTAAATACCTCCATGTGTGTTTTCCATGGCAGCGTCGGTACAAGGGGGAAATAATACTGGTCATACTATATATGAGTAAGGCCTCTATGCTGGGTTCCAATGAAGTGAGGTAGACCTCCTCTTCTCTAATTTATAGGATGAAGATGACCTTCCTTGGTTGCTGTAGGAACATAGGGAAGACCCCCACACTGATGATAGATTAGATAAGTGGAATATTCACATCAATGACCTATGAAAGGAGGAACGACTCCATAACTAATGTCACGAGTGTGAAAGAGACATCCATGCAGGATGTTAGTGTGCTGGGGAGGACCATTTCTCAGACTGACGGTGGCCTGGGGAGGACCTCCACGCCGAGCTTGGGAGTGGGGAGTACCTTCGTAAGGACTGATGGTGGCATAGGGAAGACCTACATGCTGAGCATGGGAGAAGGGAGGACTTGTGCTCTCATTGGTGGTTGCACAAGGAGGAACTCCATACTAGATGTCATTATCATGGGCCAGCCAACAACGAATGCCACCTGTGTCAGAGACCAGTAGATTCATCCTAACCTGCCCATGGGGTGGTTGGGGCCTTGATCCAGGGTGGGAGTATAAGTATCCCGGTTAAGTATAAATAGGGAATTTATGGTATACATTGATGGTGGCATAGGAACAATAGCTATTGATGATGAGACCCCTTGGCGGGCATCCTCCTTAGCTTGCGCCTGATGTCAGTGTTGGGTTAACCGAACATGAGCCAGTGGTGCAGGAATATAAATTACCTGTTCTTCAGCTTGTGAGGCCAGGTGGTGGTGCTGATGTAGCCTGGTAGGAGACATCCTTGGTATCCCCTTGGAAGGGATCCCAATTGGGCTAGCCCAGACATCTCTCACCTCATTGGAAGGAGGGAGGGAGTCATCAATGTGTTCTAGGGAGAGGCTCCTGAAATAGTTGTAGGTCAGAGTGGGGAGTAATGGCTCCCTACGTGACCCTTGGGGGAAGTGGTGATGATGAGGCATAAAATCCTTAAAGTCTTGTCAAGCCATATCCAAAATTGGGATTATCACCTCTTCCTCATATTGTTGAATGAGGGCTTTAATCGCCCTACTCTGAATAAGTTCTGAAGAGGAGTTGGGGAATGGGCACGCAACAACCACAGATTTGGGGACCATCATAGAAAAGATGACGCCACATGGGATTTTCGTGTTGAAATTTCCCCGACCCCTGTGTTATTGGGTGGGTGATGATCAATTTCTTGTCGTCGCAGCATGGGCCCTTCAAAGTAGGAATAATTAACCATTAGTGTAGAAAGGAGGAAAGTAACATCCATTTCCCCGCACCATTCCATCTCCCATGATTGGTAAGAAGGCTCCACGCTGACAACATTGCAGAATGGGATATCCAACGTTCAACTGCCCCAATCTCTGGTGAGTTTCACGCTAGACCCACTATTTTCTTGGCAGGTCCTAGAACTAGATAACTAGATCTCATGACATTTTCATCTACTAATTTATCAGCTCTTCTAATATCTACATTGAGGAGAAGAAATCCATGTTAGGTTCACCATTTTTGTTTTCGATGCTTTTTCTTGGGTGTGTATCCCTCCGTGGAGGACACACAGATTATTTCCCTGTGTTCCCGCTTTCCAAAGTTAGGAAACATCCATCTATTTTTAGGGATATTTTCTCCTTGATCAAAATGGGATGATGGGATGTCGGTTCCTCCTTCCATGGATTCTTCCTCATAATTCCACACCTAGTCCGGGTCTCCCTTAATGATTATGACATTATTTGTGAACCTCATTCCTAGTTCCATATCTTTTTGGATGCCATTTAATTATGCTGCTTATATCTAGACATTCCAAGGGGTCTAGATAGGATAGAAACCTTTAGTTGGATTATATGAAAAAATCAGGCATGTAGGGGCATCTCTGGATGGGTGGACATTGGGGAACCGGTATTCTTTCTCATTAGAGGGCATCTCAAAGGTGCATAACCCAATGCTTCCCATGTCTGTCATGGGGTATCTTATGCTGGAGGCATTTTTATGAGGTTTTCCTCAGATTCCCATGTTTAACATAGGTTATGTCACTAGTTTAATGTCTTGAGACGATAGTTACTCCAAAGTAATTCCTTACAAGGTTTTCATTAGGCATATCAAGTTTAACACAAGGTAGGCCACGAGTTTCACATCTTACGGAGAGAGAATGAGAGTAATCAGAATGCCCCACAGAGGTGGATCAAATTGGTACATCCCAATGAGGGATCTCCTTGAAGGTTTACCAGATGGATGTATTAGGACACCCAATAAGAGTAGGCCTAGGGTTTTGTGTCCCATAAAGGTAAGATATCACACAGTGAAGTTTGATCTGGACACCATTGAGGGAGGATTAGGAAAAGTGTACCCCAGAAAGGGAGACACCAAGGTTTACCATTGGATGGGATTAAACCTTAGGAAGGATTCCTACATACCCTTTCCTGATGATAGGGATAAAAAACCACATATTTAAAAGGGAGATACATGGAATCAGGGTGTACACAAAGGACAATGACCCGAAGACATGCTGGGGCTTACACATGGATAGAGGCCCATCATAAGAGGGGCATTCTTGGTTGGACGATTATGGATTGTGTTGGTATTATACATGGTTAGCTTTCTGAGGGGTGAAATGAGAAGTGATGGGATGAATTATATGATATCACTAGGATGTGGTGGCCTAGGTAAGAATCAAGATGGATGATAGAAGGTTGAACGATATGTGTGGTGAATGACATGAGCTCGAAAGGAAGATGATGGTAGTGTTGGGATTGAACTTCTAAGAGGCTTCCTACATATCCCTATGGAAAGGAATAAAAGTCCATGTAGTTCAGTGGAGCGATGGGACACCTATGGAGGCGTCCTGTGAGAATGGACGCATGAATGGGACACGAAAGAAGTAGAACCTCTAGGCTGGGGAATGACCATCCCAAAACCTAAAGGCTCAAGGGAGAGACCCAGATTGGACCTAACTGATGGGACTGATCCTCAGGGAGGCTTCCTACGTATCCCCATTGTAGGGAATCAAAATCCACATAGTTCAAGATAGGGCATAAAATTAAGGTGTTCATAGAGGATATCGAACCGATGACATACTGGGGATTACACATGGTTAGCAGCATATGAGTGGATCTGATGCCACTTGGAAGGACCAAAGATGTGGGTCCCACTAGGGGGGACACTGAAATTTACTAGTTTTTGGGGTTGAAACTTGGGTAGGATTCCTACATACCTTGTTTAGGAGACATGGATCAAAACCTCATAGTTCATATGGGTTGGAGACTACAATAGCTAACTGTAGGTTGGGGAATACAATGAATTACCGCTGGATGGGGACTAAATAGACTTACCACTGGATGGGGTTGAACTTCATGGAGTCTTACTATGTACCATGCCCCAGAGATAGGGATAAAAACCCACAATTTTTAGTTGTATGTTGTTTAACGTCATGCGTGATGAGGGTGATCCTACGCAAAGTGGTTGCGACTGATGGGTGTTGGGATTAAAACATAAAGCGGATTCTTACGTACCATTCTTGGAAAGGTAAAGGATAAAATTACAAGTAGTTCAGTGTGAGGGTCTTGGGGCTTATGCGATAAGGTGGGACAATGAGGATTTCATGGTCGATGCTTACTCTAAGCCCACGCGAGTCATGCTCGCTGTGAGAAACAAGAGGCATCAAAGACTAGATGATCATGTCGAGAAAGGTGTGTATGCGAAGAATGGAGTAGGTTTGATGCATGGTCATCTTCCTAAAGAATAAATATGGGATTAATCTTTGTTAGAAACCCATGGAGATGGAGATCGAGACTACCTCTAGGGTGGGTGCCTGTTGGCAACAAAGCCTAATAGGGAGAGGGATGGGGCAATGAAGGTCCTTGTGCACCTCTCTCCTCTAGTCTTTGGGAACCAAATAAGTGAGCAGGAGTAAAAATGATACCTCCCATATGAAAGGCTAGGGGCTTACACCTGGATGGTTGCCCTTACCCGTGGACAGACGCCACTCCAGCAAAGAGTATCTCATTCCATGTGAGGAATATCTCACTCCCACGGAGACAAGTGGGCATGAATAATGTCCAATATGAGGAACCCCGTGTATATTGAATGGTTTGAGACTACAATTTAACAAAATGTTATAAGGAAGATAATGCTTGTAATTTTAACATCTTCTAGCTCAGATGAGGTGGGTACACTCCGCACCCCTAGGAAAAATATAACTGGTACCCACCCACCCTTGGGGAAGGGAAGGGATTGGAAATTCCATGGTGATGTGGTGCGTTGGAGTGATCCATTGAGGGGATCACATTAGAGTGGCTCTGTGATGAAGTAATAGTTGTTATCATGCCTATGTGAAGAAGCATGGGGCTAAGCAACACAACATGAAGCCTCACCCAGGGGACCTTGAAATCACTTAAAACCTCGTGAGACGTACTGGAGAAGCATGTGCATGACATGGGTGTCACACATATGAGTGGATTAGACATGGTTCCTTAGAGTGAGGATGACACATGGAACACATGAAATGGAGAGCATGCAAGATGAGAGGCTACACGCAAGATGGAGAATTTGTGCACAAAATTAATAGATGTGCACAAAATAGTTCTTATGCAAGTAATAAATTGTGTGCAAGAGGGATATTTTGTGCGCAAATGCCTTATGGAAAAAGGAAATGGGAGAGGATCAAGACCAAGTGGGCCCACCCGAAGGTGGACCCCTAGGATACCTGTCGCACAAGATCCAATACCTTGATTCCATGGTGTTTTTCACACGATCGCGGAAGTGTTGTCTTTCATGCAACAAAGCATCGGTTCATCTTCCGTACCATCCCCAAAGGGTCGGTGTTACACCTCTATTTATAGCCGAAAACATCCGCAACAGTGCGTAAGTGGATACCCTAACAAAAGGCCGCTTGATGTTGCATTGGGTATGTAATGGTTTTCACCCTATAGGGGATTTTTCACGTAGGCCATTCTTCCTCGCACCTGTGCCTTGGAAGCTTTGTGGATTGTCGCCATGAAAACCATCCTTTGACATCGCAGTGGGCATGCAAGGGTTTTCCCGCTGGAGGGAATCTAGCGTGAATTCCATTATTCCTTCCCATCTATGGCTTGGTGGGTTTGCGTATGGTTATTACAGAAACATTCATTTGACATCACATTGGGTGAACAAGGGTTTTCACACTGTGGGGAATCTTGCACACATCCCTTAATTCTTGCACGTGACTCCCTCTAGAATCACAGAATTGTTCATGGATTCTCAAAATACCTTGGGTTTCCTTAAAAGTGCCCGCTCATGGTATTATTCGAAATTTGATATCAACAAGTATCCAGAAAGGGGTTTCATTTCTTGGAAAACCACATAATAAAAACATTACCAAAGCATCATGACGTGATCATATATTTAGGATTATCACATGATTTGTTTTTTCTAATTATCTTTCATACTAATATTATAAAATAACTAAAAAAATCGTTGATATCAACTATAGTGTACCAAACCATAAATATTTTAATTCACGATTTATAATATACTATTCTAATAATACAATCAATGGAACTATAAGTCTAGTGTGTTCAGAACTATAAATACATAAGTACATAATAATTAATGTAAATACATTATCATTGTTTAAAACTCTTCATAGAGGTCCAAAATTCTATATATCTTCTTAAATTTCATATGACACTCTAGAGGAAATACATAAGGAAAAGGGTGAGCTATAAATATCACTATGGGAATAAACAAGGAAATAAAGCATAACATGAGAGTGAAGAGACATAACATGATTTTAAAAAATAAATGATCATTATAGTAGAGAAAAAAATATATAGAAATGATATCACAATATCATGGAATCAAAGAATATGTGGAAATAACATAAGAAATGATATCATAAAAATAAGTCAATAGTCACTCACTTGACATTCATCATAAGTGGAAAAATGTCCCATTATGGATTATGTTCACTCCCTAATCCCATACATAACATATCATTAGATATAAAGCTTTACCTAATGTATTAGTGGGATATATAATTCATCTACCATATATAAAATAATCATATTCATTTATATTTAATACATATTATTAAAATAAACTATATATAAACCACCATCATGATCAAACACATAATAAATAAGTGGGTTTCATAATTCTAAATCAAGTAATAAATAAAGGATAAATAAAAAGGATTTCCAATAGAAGAATAAAATAAATCATTTTGATCATTTATAAGTTAAAACATGACATAATTCTTGATCATGGAGTTCCCATGTATAAAATTCTTAAAAAGGATCTAGGAGAAGAAATAATAAATATAAACCACTTGGGTGATGCTTTGTGAAATAAGTAAAAGATATTTTAAAAGATGGAAATATGTTATTTTTTATATAATACTAGAATTAAAAATATATGGTTCTATGTAAAATAATTCAAATTTATAAATGACCTTAATTTTTTGAAAACATTTTATTGGGTTAATGCGTGACGTGAGAAAAAAATTGGAATGTTTCCTTAAATTGGGATTACATAAAACAGGGAATTTAGAGGTGAACTAAAAATATGTGTAATCCCATTAATCAAAATAATATTTAAATAGGTATATTTTAATAAAATTATATTAAAATAAAACATATTATATTGAGAATAATATTTTATAAATGTGATAAAAAGAGAGAGAATGTTCAACCGACTTGTAATGAAGGTGGTATAAAAGTTCCATTACCTTGTGTCTCAATTCACTCTACCGTTGTGATTATCTTATTGACTATTTTAATTTAACTAAATTAAATGGATAAAAAATAACCATATAAATATATATTTAATTTTTTTTATGTTTCATTCATTTTTAATACATTTTAATATATATTGTTTCTATGTTTGTTACTCGGGCTTGTTTGATTAATTTTCCAATAACACATCGTGTTTGTTGATAGTGGTAAAATGTTATGTAGAATAGTCACATAATATTTTTAATATTAATATGTAATTAAAAAATTAATATATATATATATATATATACATTCTAAAATCCATCAATGTTGGGTGGTGATGACAAATAAAATTTTTTACTCACGATTAATCCACAGATACACACGATTAATTATTCAATTTATCAATGAGTGAGAAAGAATAAAAGTATATGATAATTTTAAATTTATGAATCATAGTTATATTATGGATATTATATGTATCCATCAATAACATCATTAAAACCAACCATGAAAGGTGTTTTTTAATAATGTAAGACGTTTACTCTTGGAGGCAGTACTCCGTTCACACACAATGATGAGACAATTTTTTCTATAGAGGATAGAGAGGAATAAATCATAGTTGTTAAATTAATTTAACAACATATAAATATAATAATAATACTAATTTCATTATATTTTTGTTTATAATATAGTTTTGTAAGAGGAGGATTGAGAATAATAGATTAAAAAGTAGGTAATACTTACATTGGAGGGATAATTTTCTCTTATAGATATCCTTGGAAATTATGGAATTAGGAAACATTATAGAGAAAAATGGATTAAGGATGTGATATATAATTATAAGAATGGTTTTTGGGATAATGGTTCAAGGCATGTTCATATGGGAAGTATAAGATTGAATGAGTGGAATTGACCTCCTTTTATAGGTGAATAAATCACAACTTTTGTGAATACCCCTTACATTTCAATGATATCATTACACTATTCATGGGCCAATGAATTCAAATTATTAAAATAATGGAGTTTAGAGTGTTATTGAATTGACAATTCCAAAAAAAGTATTCCCTCACATGTAATATATATTTTTTTATTTACCATTATATTTTTGCCTTTTATATTTCATTTTTATCTTGGTAACAATTTTTAACTAAATAATATATATATTAAAAATATAAGGTAACCATTCCCCCTAAATTTTTATTTTATAAAAAAAATAAAAAATGAATTAATCATATTAAAATTTCTAAATAATAGAAAATTATATAATAAATAAAAACATTTAATATATAGAAAATTATTTTTTTTATAAAAACTATTGTTTTCAAAATTAAGTGATCCTAATATTATATAATATTTATTAATAAATTAATGAGTATCAATACATTCCCATATATATCAAAACATAATATTATAATCATTATTAAGTAGAAAATAATTTAATTTATTATGTAAAAATTAGGTAATGATAATAAATTAACTCTTTGAGATAAATAGTTTAATCATTACCATAGTAATAATCATTAATATTAGTAATAAATTTTTAGGGAATGAAAATTAAACTAAACTTATTAAATGATATATAAATTTTAATCTCAAATATTAAATACAATTTTTAGATAACATTATTTGAGGTGAGAAAACATTATTTTTAATATGAGCGCAAAAAGAGATGGTTTTGAGTGAACCGATACTGAAGATATCTAAACATTAAAGTGGGTTTTTTAAAATTCAACTTTGAATTTTTAAATGATTTATATTTATTTATAAATATTTATTATTTATTTTAAAAAATTAACATAATATTTAGTGTAAATATTATTTTAAAATTTATGTTTTCACAATTCGCCTAAAAATTATTAATTTTTGAAAAAACTAAAAAATTAATCAATAGATCATTTCACCATGATGAATGAAAAAAATAATTCATTTTCTTAAATTCATTTGATGTATGTGGTAAAATTTAATTTGAAATATATATTCATAAAATACAATAAAAGACAGTTTTTTTGGAAAATGTAGTTTAATGCATGAAATATATCAATATTATTATTATAAAACATGTTTAATTTTTATTAAAAATGAAATATTATTAACATATTAGGTTTTTAATTAATGATAAGGTTAATTAATTATTAACACCTATACTATCTTACATAGGACATTGATTCATTCATATTGAAAATTTCGATATATAATTTCTAGTTTAATATAAATTCCATGTAAATAAGTGAAAACAATATTACATGAGTTTACATTTTTAAAGGGTATTCAACAAAATTATAAAAAAAATTGATTTCAAAAAAGTGTAGGTGAAGTTGAGGATAATTAATTCATTATTAATTTGGATTATACCATTCCATTCTATTAGGCTCCTATATTTATTTTCCTAAATATATTTCTCCCTAATGGAATCTATGTTATAATTTTAATCTCATATTTTCAATTGTAATGATTGATGAGTTTCATTCACTGAAAAACTATTTCCATATATTATTGTAGATTAGTCACTGATTTTAAATATCATATAACATTATCATAGAAATAGACACTATTAACACCTTCTCCCATGGAATATATCTGTTAAGAAAACATTTTCCTGAAAATTTATAAATATAAAATTGAAATTTTATTTGAATACTCCATTCATAATAACAACCTCCCAAAATTATATACTACATAAATATTTATGATGATACTTTAAATAAAAAAATAATCTATATACAGAATCATTTGTTTTTTAATGGTTGAGAACTATAGCTGACCAATATGAAATATCACAATGAAAAGACAAAGTAAGAAAATATGTAATTATTCATATAACTATAATTACAGGAATATAATAACTACATTAGAAATCAACCTTAGATAAAACATGATTTTTATCCATCCATGGTAATGGAGTTTTAAAAAAGTGGGAAATTGTTTGAGTTAAATAATGTAGAGAAAACAAAAATGACAAAAAATATACATACCCCTTTGTCATGGGTGTCAACCACTAGGAATATATATTACTATAAACCATTTATTCTATAGATAGATTTAAAAAATTCACATGGATTGTGATTACCTCTATTTGGGAATAACATCTTATATGGGATAACACTAAATGGAAATAAAAACATTGAAATACTCTTTATGTATGATAAATATTTCATTCTAATGATCTTATATACCATTTTTTTTAATAATCCTGCTCACCATAGTAAAATTATTTCTTCCGTCCCTTATTTATATATGTAGTGTATATGGGTAATATCCTTTTAACAACAAGTTATGCATGATCACAACATGAAAACTGCATTATATAAATGATCATTGGCTATTCTTTACATTTTAAGATTTAATAATACTCTATAATTATCAGAAGATTCATGTAGAGTCCATTGGAAATAAATTATAATATTTTGGGATGATTGGGGACTTTTGAGATTATTTTTTTATTTAATGATATTGGGTAATCATATTTATAATATTTTTTAGTCCATTAATTTCGTTATTCAACATCTATGATATTTACTTATTATGGGATTCCATCTCTCAAGTTGATCTTATATGTCTTCTATGATTTCCTTGTCCATGGATATTATAGGTTCTCCTAAACTAATTTCCCCCATCATGGGTTTATTATCTTATTATGAAATTGATATCACAATCCTTGATATATTTTCATTCCAGATACATTAGGGAGAAAATTTACATGTTTTATTGATTGATTATTTTCTTATGTACTTTCAGTAACTCATTAAAATAGAGTGTTATGGAGTTTTGGTTATAGTCAAATAACATAGGGTTAAATGGGTTTCTGGGAAGTGTAAGGAAGATATCATTGTGTGTGTCTGAATCATATGTTTTAATTTAGTGGTGTCATGTATGATGAAATGGTCATTATGTCATTCATTTATTCACATACTCGTTATAGATATCCCTAAATAATATGAAACAAAATCCACTGTAGGAACCAACATCATGGTGTTATACAAAATGATTGAGTACTATTAGAAACATTACCGTCTTATTTTCCAACATTATACACTTTCTCTAATGTATGTATTCTATCATTTTCTATATTACCATATAGTAACAATATATCCTTTTTATAATCCTTTTATATTTCATAGGTTTTCCAATATTTTCATGTATTGGATCAATTTGTTATAATGACTTCATCAGTAAAACTATTTTTACAACTTTTATATGGAAATAAAATAACAAATTAATAGATAAAAATTTAAATTCACATTTTTTTATTTTGAAAATTATTTTAAAAATATATCAAAATTATAAATATAATTAATTTACACTTATCTTATAATATAATGAGTTCATTATCAATGTACTTAAAAATGAGGAAACAATACTTAATTCATTTCTTAATCTGAAACCTCATAATCTTATACATTCTTATTAACTCATGTATATCAATAAAAGTATTTAATGAGAAATTAAATTTAATCCTAACCATAATAAAAATATAAATTTATCTCAACTCATGGTTTTTTCTAAATTATAACTAATGGATTAATAATAAAATACAGAGACTAACAAATTTTATAGGGAAAATGATATCATTAAAATACAAGGTACCTTTTTATCCTTTCATATAAAATATTAAAGGGAATGAATAGATTCATATAGATTCAAAAATTATATAAAATTATTTTTATTATTATTCCCCATATATAAATACACCCATCACACTAAACCCTAAAATAAAACTGATAACCTAACATTTACGAGTATCTATTAGGTGAACTCAACTACTTCTACAATCACAATAATTCAATGCTCCCACCAACCTAAAAATTAATCTGAACATTATCTTCATATAATATAAATTCACATGTATGTGGTGAGTATCACAATTAAGTGAAATTAAATCCTCACATACTTAATCTATAATCTCATTTATCTAGTTTATCCTTACTATGACTAAACCAAGTTCCACATACCTCAATCACGACTCCTCAACCAATATATGACATATATTGGTTGTGAGTTTCTGGGATTAATGTGAGGATATTATACCCTAAGAGGGAAATATTTAAAAAATAATTATTTTGGAGGAATATAATATCTATCATCACTAAAAAATAGAAGGATAAAGGGAATACCTCACCCCCAAATTCCACTAACAAAGAAATAACAAGAATTCTATAAAAACAATAACTGATATAATTTCTTATAGTCATGAAATAATAAAAATATACCCCCATATATAGACCATAATCAAATAATCCAAAATTAAATAAACAATAATTGGATTAGAAAATAAAAATAGTCATGAGTTAATATTCAGTCTTTAAATCTTTTCTCTTATACAGAAACAAATCATATATCAAGCAAAAGAACCTTGAAAATATATAAAGTTTATACTATAAAATATGATTGGTACATATGGTTCCTAGAAAATGAGTAATTTTGTCTCAATAATCCACTAGAAAAATTTTCCCTAAATATCCCCATTATTAGTATTTTCAAGTATAGTTCAACACACTCATAAACACACTATATTGATAGCGAAAAAATTTAAATACATAAAACTAGCGTGTGATCCTTGAAAGACCTATTAGGTGCATACCTACATTGTGAAGTTCTAGGGTTTCACTAAAAATATCATTTTATTGATGATATAATATACCTTCACATGTCACAGTTTGTGGGAATTATATTTTTTTAAGACCAAACATGATTGGATAACATAGATGGTGAGGGGTGAATAATTGAACCAATTATTATTTAATGATTTTATAATTTTTTATCCAAAAATATTTAACTATTGAGGCATATCTTTTGGATCAATTTATTCTTTTAATCATTACCTAAAATGCTGTTATAAACGACAATGTATATAAAATGATATTTACAATTTTCTTTACCCATGCTTACTCTTGTCATTGATTTTAGTCTCAAAACATGTATTTATACCCTAATTTTAAATAATTTTTACAAATACTACAATATAGAATTCATGAACCACTTTTAAAATCCAATATAAGATATACAATCTTTACATAATATGGTCCAATAAGGATAGAAAACACCGGGTGATCACTTCACCTCT
The DNA here is from genome assembly GCA_963277665.1 of Viscum album. Lineage (NCBI taxonomy): Eukaryota > Viridiplantae > Streptophyta > Magnoliopsida > Santalales > Viscaceae > Viscum > Viscum album. The sequence goes on along the minus strand of OY728129.1, from coordinate 743,483,306 downwards.
CAATGACAGTCCCCCACCATGAAAATTTAGATCAATGTATTTGTATGTGTAAGAATTAAATAAAATAAAATATAGATGTTTATGATTATCCCTATAAACCATTATGATTTTATGTCATAGTTCTCTATAAATAAATTTTATTTCTTTGATATTTTGTATTAGATATAATACTAAGTTTAAATGAATCATGATATACTATAGAAACAATATTATTTAATGTGATATTTATCATATGGATGTTTTATTATTGAGTATTAATACGAATAGTCATATTAGGGGAAAATATAACACCTCAATATTTACAAAACACTAAGTTTTATATCATATATGAGAGGGAACACTATGCTCATGTGAATCATGAATTGTTATTATTTAATTACGATTGTTACAACCTAGTCATTAAAATTAAGGTTATAAATAATATTAACTAAATTATTAAATATATATAAAGGATATAATGAATGAAAATTCATTGATTAATTATTTTTAAATTACTCCTTAATTTTCAGCAATATTATTTTATGCTTTAGAATTACATTTTCATCAAAATGATTTTTATTGAGAAAATATTAAAATTATATTTTAGAATTTATAAGAAATATAATTTTAAAAAATAATATATTTTCTAAAATCATACCATAAAAATTATCTTAGGGTGAATTTTCAGATTGTTATAAAAAATTTTGTCTTCCAGCGAATATTAACCAAAAAAAATTATTATTTAAAACTTTATTTTTTGTTTCCAACATTTGTAAAGTAAAATTTTACATAAAAATTATATCAAAGTAAAATTAGTTATATTATTTCATTAATAATCTAATTAATATCATTGTAATCAATTTATAGATTTAATCTTGTATAAAAACATTTTTATACTTAAAAGGGTATTTTTTTAAAAATAGATTTTATTGCGTTTTTTCTGTTTAATTTTAAATTAAATTCTTCCTCAAATCTATTTTGAATTTTGAAAATTTTGTTTTTTTATTTTATTCATGACATCCATATTTAATAAATTGTTCCCTTTTATTTTTAGTCAAAATTATTTGTAACTATATTAATTTTATTATCATGGTAATGGTAAAACGAGAAATTATGGTTAAAAATAAAATGATACTAATAAGAAAATGAAAATAACAATTGAATTAATCATATTGTATGAGTATTTTTCATACATAATAATAAAATACTTGGTTATATGTGGTGTTATAGACATTTATATTTGATTATGACCTTTATTTTATTTTATTTCATGAAAAGGTAGACATGTCACACTCTGGTTTTTAATAGATGTAATATTTTTAATAAAATGTTATAAAAATGTAATTTTTTACTATAAATAATGTTTTTAAAGAAATAATATTTATATTAATAATGGTAATTTATTTTTATAGTTTAGTGGGGAATAATTACCCTAATATCTTACACAACGCAGATGGAGTAATTATACAATTAATGAAAATTTTAAATAAATGTTAATTAAAATATTAAATGTAATATAGTTTAAATTAATTAATATTATATATGAATTTTATATTTTTATATATTCTATTTAATATGTATTAAAATTTTATTTTCTAAGTTATATTGTTTTCTTTATATTATTAATATCACGATAATAAATAGTGTCAAAATTGATAATAATGATATATTATGTAAATTATATATTGTTAAATTATTTTAAAACCCTAAAAATTTTAAATAAGGATAATGGGGATAATATATGTTGAAAATATAATCCCATGGAAATTTATTGTCCATTATAAATAATTTGGATCAATAATAGTCTTACTTTATTTTAATAATTTAAGACATTCCAAACGTTCTCATCATCTCAATTATAAAAGGGAACCCATTATTTTACTTATTTAAAGTACTATGATCCATCTATCCCAACCAAACCCCATCCATTACTCTTATGAACACTAATATAGATTTTATTTGGGATCTTTCCCTTCCAAAATTGCAATCCTATGTCCATTATGAAGAGATATAAAGGGAGTCCATAGAGGAAGATGTAATCATATTTACTGATTATTTCATGTTTACTTATTATTCTACATCACCTTCATGTATTCTATACATACTAATATAATAAATATAGTATAATAAATGTACTTATATATTATAATGATTATTTTAGAACTATATTCAATCTTGTTTCCAACTTACCAAAACTGAAAACATTTCTCATGCATTCGTATCTCTTACCATCTCTATATAAGATCTCAGATCTTCTCTTCAGGTATGTTTTTTCTTTTCTGGTAATTTTTGAGAAAAAGAGGAAATTCTTGAAATTTTCTAAGTACACGCCATGTAATTTATGAGTACATGCCATGTACTTCCTTGCCATAGGAGGCCGTGTGCTGGCCGTTTAGTAGCCACACACACGGCCGTGTGGGAGTGACTTAGAGGCTGCTTAAAGTGGAGTACGGAAAAGGTGAGTACTTTTCGTGTACTTCAAAATTACACGCCGTGTACTTTTTTTTTGTTAAACGCACTGGGGTCATGTATAATTTCCAGAACACTCTTCTTTTAGGTCTCATTCATCCGAGAGGTCCGTACGGCCACATATCTTTGATGAACCCCTGAGCGTGTGTCCGTCCTCCGAATAAAAAACCGTTAGTTGCGTTGGAATAACATCAGTGAGTTCTCCCTTCTCCGAGAGCACCATCTTCTAGTTTCTCTCATCCCATGAGATATCATGGGTTTAACATTTTAAACGTTTTTGTAGATATTCAACATTATAAGGTGATTCAAGCTTTGAGGTTCACGTATATCATTACTACAATACTCAGTTAGATGGTTTGTGCCTTTCTGTTCAAAGTCTTTGAGTATTATATGCCAATTCCACCAATACCCTTGAACGGGGTATTGCGTGTTAACCATTTTACCCTTATTGATTACCTTCCATGATCGCATGTTTGTGTAGAGGATAGTTGGATATGAATAGGGTTGACTGCTATGCTTTGGATGTATTGCCCATGCATGTTCTGTTTACAACCGTTTGGTCATAGTTTGCCAGTTTGGCTGCCTTTCCTGTTTTCCATTCCTGTTGCTATAGGATGGAGAGTTTGTATTCTGACATGGTTGATATGCTGTGGATTGGTTAGCCAAGTAGTTCTGTAGGTTTACTTTGGCCACATTGCATTGCTATGCTCATTGACCTACACAGGTCCATGAGAACATGGTGTAGTAGGCCATAAGGGGAATTGACCGAGTGAGATTCCTCAGAGATTCTTTGTGCACTTTAGACAATAAGGGAAATTGATCGTGCAAGCTTCCTCGGAGAGCCTTTTTTTTTACTTTGAATTACCTTGATTACTCTAGACTATCAGGGGAATTGACTAAGTGAGCTTCCTCAGAGAGTCTTTGAATGATCTGGTCTATAAGGGGAATTGACTGAGTGAGCTTCCTCCGAGAGTCCTTGACCTTGGGGCTATAAGGTGAATGGACTGTGTGAGCTTCCTCAGAGAGTCCCTTACTACCTTAGACTATAATATGAATTGACTATGAGTGCTTCCTCAGAGAGTCTTTATGAATTCTTTTGATTGAACCAGAGGGGTTAGGCCGAGTGCACTGCCCAGAGGGTTTCTTGTACTTCTTAGGTAGGAACATAGGGGATAGATGTGAGTACTTCTCAAAGGGTTTACTGTTTGGGGTTTAGCTATTTGTTTCGCTGTTGTATGATATTTAAAATGTGGATTGTATACTGCTTAGTAGTTTCCTGTTTACTGTTTTCTGTACTTTTACCTACCATATATTCACTTACTGTTAGGCACAGATCTTCGGGTGGTTTCCTACTGGTATTTAGTCTCACACCCGATTTGGGTTGTGTTTTTGGGTCCAAACAGATTATATTAATGCAGGTATAGAAAACAGAAAGCACCATTCTACTTCAGGTACTTGACTTTCTATGGAGTTGGGGAGCATGGGACCAAGATTAGGCTTGCGATGCTGAGGAGGTGTTTATCATTTTCTTTTGTACTTTGGTTTAGCACTATTTGTATTTCCAGCATTGTGACTTTTTTACTACTTTCCTTAACATATGTATTAGGCATCATTTTATATATATGTGTGCTCCAGTTGTTTATCATTCTAGTCTTCCGTTGTTTACTGTTGTTAGATACTTACTGCTTCCACTATTGTGTGTCATTTACTTCTACTGTGTACTCTTCCAATGAGGGAATAGTTTCCCCACTATCACACCCAAGCCCTCACTGCTAGTCAGCAGCCTCTGGTGTGCAAGGAAATTTTCTTGAGGCCATGTGACCAACCAGGTATGGGGCACCTTTGGGTGGCTTCTGGAACCAGGATGTTACAAAGTGGTATCTGAGGATTTTTTTTCTATTGATTTATTGTTTGGAGACTTTATCTAGGGATTGGAAGTAATATGTACTTGGTAATAATCTGTTCCTGTGAGTAGCTAACCCATGTACATTGAAAATCCAATCTACACCATTTATTGCAATTTATTCTAGTTTTGAAAGTTACAGTTGACCTGATTTTCACCATTGGGTGACTTCCATGTTTTGTGTCATTACTGTTGACTTTATTGAGGTTCTATTTCCATCACAACCCAATTAGATGAGCATATTCCATCCCATGAATCATATAGGCACTGGTTAGAAATCACATGTCATGCATTCTTACCATGCCATCTAAGATGAATTAATGATTGCATATTGTTGTAATAGATTTTGTGTAAAATATGCATGCTGTTGTGATAGTTGCCTTGATAAAATACCTTCTGTTTGATAGGTTATTCTTTTGTGTAAAGTTTTTCTTGAATGGATTCTAAACTTTGGTTCTTGAGGTGTTATGGTCCCTCATGGACTAGAATTTGGAAGATCATTGTCTGGTTTATCTTTTTTATAACATGTATAAGATGCCAAAAATTTATTTTCGCAGAGTATGGGCCCTCACAGATCTAAATTTGGAACTTTCAATGTTTGTTTCAGTGTTTTTCTGGGCTCCGGAGTAGTTTCTAAGGCTTAATGTCCAAAAAAACCTAGAATACAGACCGTGTAGTTTTGACTACACGCCATGTGTTCTTTTGTTCAAGAAGAAATTGTTTTTATTAAGTACACGACATGTAGTCTATAACTATGTCATAAGTCGTGTGGGCAGAGACACGTGATAGGGATTTTCTGGTGCGAACATGTCGTGTACCAATTGAGAACGCCGTGTAGCATTGATACTATGTCCAACCATGTAACTAAAAACACAGACAAATAAAACATAATCTATACACGCCGTGTTAGTATTGAACACACCGTGTAGTCTGACCCAGGTACCTGGCCGTGTCACTAACAACACTAGTCAGTGTTATCCTTTCATGTACATGTCATGTCCATCTGGAACACACCGTGTAGTGTGAGATGTGTGTCAGGTAGTGTCGCTAACAACATGGGACAGGTGAAGCTTGTCTAGTACACGCCGTGTCTACCTTGAACATGCCGTGTAGTCTTGTCTTAGGTGAGCCATGTGGCTTAACCATATAGAGGGACTCGATAAAGGAAAGGGGATTCAAGTACATGCTATGTGTTAACACAACACGCCATGTGTTTTGGGTGTTACACGACCAGTTTGGGCAGGTGTACACGCCCATGTAAATGATGTAATGGAACACGCCGTGTTGGAATTGTACACACCGTGTAGTCATGTTTTGTAAAACATTAATTCTTTATTTCTCCTATTCCATTTTAATGATTCTAGTTTTCGGTCCTTAATAATCATGATCTAAGGTGTGCGCTTGACCTTTCAGAGTCATGCCACTGAGGCATCCTCTGGTTGTACTCCCGTTGCTAGGCGGTGATCAGACACCAGACATGGTTGATCAGGGAATCCCAGCGGATCCTCCAGTTGAGCCATCCTTGTCACAAGTCATTGTACCTTTCATAGGTGAAGATGAACAGTTTAGGGAGGGATTTCTAAGGATGATGAAAACCTTTTAGGGAGTGCCGCCTCCTGCCCCATCGATGGCAGTATTGACGCAGGTCTTTCAGCAGAAACATCCTCCTACTTTCTCAGGGGATAGATGAACCCAAGCTGCAGAGTCATGGCTAAAAACCACTCTAATGATTTTTGAGCATCTAGAGATACCTCTAGAGAAGAGGCTGAATCTATCTACCTACATTCTTCATGATACCACCAAGAGGTGGTGGGATGTGATCTCATAGGTGGTATGCTAGCAGAATATGTCTTGGGATGAGTTTCAGTGCATCTTCTATGATTACTTCTATTCGGAGACCTTGAGGTCTGATCGAGCCCAAGAGTTCAAGAGTCTGAAGTAGGGTACTCTTACTGTTATGGAGTATTCCTCTATCTTCATATAGTTTTAGCGTATCATGCCTATTCCAAGAGGTGAGGAGTTGTTCCTTGCACGGATGTTCAAGGATGGTCTCAGACATGACATCCGGTCACAGGTGAACATCTTCAGGTTGACTTCAATATCCTCTATAGTCAACCAGGCGCTGATCACAAAGTGAAATCTAAGGGATTCTAGAGTGGTGAGCTAGGGAGGTTCAGTATCTAGAGTTAGTATCCCTCCTCCTGACAGCAGGAAGTGCTGGAGGGAGTTTTCATGAGGAGATCAGAGTAGGTGGGATACATCTTCTGGTAGCTAGGTGGTGTGCTACCAGTGTGGGAAGAGTGGTCATACGAGGCCACATTTCTCAAGAGACGTAGTGGAGTGTCGATATAGAGGCAAGATGGGTCAACTTTAGCCCTTTTGTTAGTTCTTCTCACCAGCAGCTGGTGAAAGGGGTTCTTCTATTACTTCTCATTCAGGAGCAGCACCACTAGTTTCTCATTAGTATGAGAATTAGAGATGTTACAGCCATTCGGGCAAAGGTGGAGATCATGGCCATGGTAGTCAGTCACCTGTTCTTTAGTGAAAGTAGGGTGGATCAACTCAGAGCAGTCAGTCAGGGTCACAGGGCCGCAATATAGGCTAGACTTTTGCAGTGGAGCAGACCCAACAGGAGCAGGATCTCGGACCCTCTACAGTTTGAGATACGATCTTAGTAGTCTCAGTTTTAGCTTCTGCTCTTTTTGATACAGGGGCTTCCCATATCATTATCTCTGTTTCTATTGTGCAGATCCTTGGGCTCTTTATCCTTTCCTCTGCCGATATTTTGATGCTAGACACACCATTGGGGACTAGAATGACTAGTTTAAGTTAGTGAAAGGAGTTCCCACTAGAGTTTAGTGGATGTCACTTTTTATGGTACATTTATGTCCTAGAGATGATAGGCTATGACGTCATTCTCGGAATGGAATGTCTAGTTCCCATCCAGCCAGTTGTCGAATGTTATCACTGTAGGGTAAGTTTCGTATCACCAGAGGGTGGATCCTTTCTTCATAGGGGCGAGTGGGATGTCCAGGTGAGAAGAGTGGGTCTAGAACATCCTGGGTTGGGAGGAGATACAAACCAGATTGCTAGTCTATATCTGGATGACCAGAGGACTTCATAGATGGACTTTCCTCCTCTGGTAGATCGTTTCAGAGATGTATTTCCATTGGACTTTTCAGGTTTTCCTCGGGAGTGCGAGGTAGACTTATCGATTGAGCTTGTGCTAAGAGCGGCACTAGTGTCCATTCCTCCTTATAGGATGGCTACACTAGAGTTGCAGGAGCTCAAGAAATAGTTGTAGGGGTTGTAGGAAAAGGGTTTCATCTGACCCAGTACTTCTCCTTGGGGTTTGCCTGTCCTATTTGCGAAGAAGGCGGATGACACCCTCACGCTTTGTGTGGACTATCAGAAGTTGAACCAGTTGACGGTCTAGAACTGGTATCCCTTGCCAAAGATCGATGATCTATTTGATCACCTTCAAGGATCCCGGGTGTTCTTGAATATTTACTCGAGGTCCAGCTATCATCATTTGCATGTTATTTCATTGGATATACCTATTACAACCTTCCAGAGTAGGTATAATCTATACGAATATATGGTTATGCCGTTTGGTCTCATGAACGCGCCTGCAGTTTTCATAGAACTAATGAAATGAGTGTTCCATCCATACTGGGATTCCTTTGTGGTTGTTTTCATGGATGATATCTTGGTGTACTCTCACACTCTACATGACCATGCTACCCATCTTGAGATCATTTTGAGTACACTGAGGTAGCATCAGTTATATGCTAATCTCTCAAAGTGCCACTTTTTGATGGATCAGATTCACTTCATGGGTTATATTATCTTAGAGGTAGGAGTATCAGTAGACCTAGAGAAAGTGAGAGCATTAGTTTCCTAGGAGTAGCTAAAGAATGTCTTTGAGGTGTGGAGTTTTGTAGGTCTGGCTAGATACTACATACCTTTTATACAAGAGTTTTCATGCTTAGCAGCACCACTGATAGGTTTGACTAAGAAGGGTACGAAGTTCTTATGGTCAGATTCTTGTGAGTCATCCTTTCAATAGCTCAAAGGGAGGTTGACTTCAACACCAATAGTAGTATTTATAGAGTCAGGAAAGAAGTATACTATTTACTGTGATGCATCAGGTATTGGGCTAAGAGCTGTTCTTATGTAGGGAGATGGAGTCGTTGCATACGGGTCTCAGCAGTTGAGGCTACATGGGAGGAATTACCCGATGCACGATCTGGAGTTGGAAACTGTTGTTCATGCCCTACACTGTTGGAGACATTATATTTTGGGAGGGAATTTTGTGGGTTTCATCGACCACAAAACTCTCAAGTATATCTTCACTCAGTGTGATCTGAATTTAAGACAACAGAGGTGGGCCGAGTACCTAGAGTCCATTGACTTTGAGCTTGCCTACATGCCTGGGAAGGGAAACACAGTGGCTGATGTGCTGAGCAAGAGGACTCGGATATAGGAAGTTCAGGAGGCCAACAGTGAGTGGAATCTTATGGCTCTGTTCTCTGAGATTCATTTGGAGGTTTACGACAGACAGGGGTAGACTTTTCTATCATCTGTAGCTGTTACCTCTACTCTTCTTGATCAAGTTCGAATGAGGCAGCTATCAGATTCTGAAGGCCTAGTCCTAAAGGAGAGTGTGTCAAGAGATGAACCTATTCCTAGATAGAATATAAGTGAGGATGAGATCTTGTGTTTCCAGGGGTGTGTATGGGTGCCAACAGACATACGTGAGGAGATGATGCCTGAATTTCATTCCTCAATTTGGGAAGTTCATCCTGGCATCACCAAGATGTATCGTGATCTACACTATTAGTATTGGTGGCTAGGTATGAAGAGGGACATTGCTGGTTTTGTGATGAGGTGTTCCACTTTTCAGCAATTGAAGGCGGAGAATCAACATCCAACAGAGCTTTTACAACATTTACCCATTCCCGAGTGGAAGTGGAATGACGTCGCGATGGACTTCGTGACTGGTTTTTCGAGGTTTCCTCAAGGGAATGACATAGTTTGGGTTGTCATTGACAGACCCATGAAGGTTTCTCACTTCTTTCCGATCAAGGATACCTTCAGTGTAGATGATTTGGGATAGTTGTACATCTGAGAGATTATACGTCTTCATGGAGTTCCACACTCCATTTTTTCCGACCGGGATACACATTTTACTTCTTGGGTCTGGCAGGGACTTCAGAAGGCTTTGAGTACACAGGTACTTTTGAGTACATCTTACTATCCCCAGACAGATGGCTAGTCCGAGCGTACGATTTAGGTGCTTGAGGACATGCTCCGAGTATGCATCCTAGATTTTGGAGGTTCTTTGGAGAATCATATACCTCTTGTGGAGTTTTCCTACAATAATAGTTTTCAATAAACTATTCATATGGCTCCTTATGAGGCTTTGTACGGTTGGCCATGACGATCACCCTTATGTTGGATGGAGGTATGAGAGGTAACTTTGCTGGGACCTTGTCTTATTCAGGAGACCACATAGTAGATAGAGTAGATTCAGAAGAGGATGGATACTATATAGTCTCATCAGAAGTCTTATGTTGATCAGTGGAGACGTCCTCTGGAGTTTGAGGTCAGGGACCGGGTTTTCCTGTGCGTCACACCGGGTAATGGACACAAGAGGATTAAGAGATAGGGTAAGCTTTTTCCGATGTACATTAGGCCGTTTGAGGTTTTGGAGAGAGTTGGGATGGTTTTCTATCGGTTTTAGTAACCTCATAGGTAAAGAAATATGCACAACATCTTCCACATTACTCAGCTTCAGCATTACATTTCAGACCCATATCATGTTTACCAACCCGAGGAGGTTGATTTGGAAGTGGATGCATCCTTTGAGGAGCATCCTATCTAGATTTTGGATCGAAGTACAAAGGTTATCCATTGCCGGTCTGCTCATTTGGTATGTGTGCTTTGGCATCACAGGCGAGTACATGACAAGACTTGGGAGAGGTAGGCAGACGTATGATCACAGTGGCCGGAACTGTTCGGGGTTTCTTCTACACCGTGCTAGGGAAATTCAGGGACAAATTTATTTAAATGGGGAAGTTTTTAAGAACCTGGATCTTATTTTCAAGTATATTTTTCCTTTTCCGGTCATTTTTGAGAAAAAGAGGAAATTCTGGAATTTTTCTAAGTACACGTCGTGTACATTATGATTACACGCCGTGTACTGCCTTGCAGCAGGAGGCCATGTGCTAGCCGTGTAGTAGCCACACACATGGCCGTGTGGGAGTGACTTAGAGGCCACATAAATCAAAGTATGGAAATGACAAGTACATGCCGTGTACTTCCAAAGTACATGCCACATACTTTTTTTTTCATTAAACACACTGGGGTCACGTCTAATTTCTAGAACGCTCTTCTTTTATGTCTCATTCGATCGAGAGCTCTATACGGCCACAGATCTTCAACAAACCCCCGAGCGTGCATCCGTCCTCTGAATCGAACACCATTGGTTGCGTTGGAATCGCATCGATGAGATCTCTCTTCTCCTTGAGAACCATATTCTGTTTTCTCTTCTCTCATGAGATATCATGGGTTGAACGTTTTAGAGGTTTTTGTAAATCTTTAGCGTTCAAGGGTGATTCAAGCTTTGAGGTTCTTGCATATCGTTCCTACAACAAAGAGGTAGTTGGTTTGTGCCTTTCTGTTCAAAGTATTTTAGTATTATGTGAAAATTCCACCAATACCCTTGAACGAGGTATTGAGTTTTTAGCATTTTACCCCTGTTGATTTCCTACCATGCTCGCATGTTTGTGTAGAGGATATTTGGATATTAATAGGGCTGACTGCTATTCTTTGGATGTATTTCCCATGCATGTTCTGTTTATGACCGTTTGGTCCTATTTAGCCAGTTTGGATGCCTTTATTGTTTTCCATGCCTGTTTCTGTAGGATGGAGAGTTTGTATTATGACTTTCTTGATATGTTGTGGAATTGTTAGCCAAGTAGTTCTGTAGGCTTAATTTGGCCACATTGCATTTCTATGCTCGTTGACCTACACAGGGTCGTGAGAACCTGGTGTAGTAGGCTATAAGGGTAATTGACCGAGTGAGATTACTTAGAGAGACTTTGAGAACTTTAGACTATAAGGGGAATTGACCATGTGATCTTTCTCATAGAGTTTTTGTTTTACATTGAATTACCTTGATTACTCTAGACTATAAGGGGAATTGACCAAGTGAGCTTCCTCAGAGAGTCTTTGAATGAACTGGGCTATAAGGGGAATTAACCGAGTAATCTTCCTCAGAGAGTCCTTGACCTTGGGGATATAAGGGGAATTAACCGTGTAAGCTTCCTCATAGAGTCCCTGACTACCTTAGACTATAAGAGGAATTGATTGTGAGTGCTTTCTAAGATAGTCCTTATGAATTCTTATGACTGAACCAAAGGGGTTAGGCTGAGTGTACTGTCCAGAGTGTTTCTTGTACATCTTAGGTAGGACCAGAGGGGATGGCTGTGAGTACATCCTAGAGGGTTACCTGTTTGGGGTTTAGATGTTTGTTTCGCAGTTGCTTGATATTGAAACTGTGGATTGTTTACAACTTAGTAATTTCCTATTTACTGTTTTCTATACTTTTACCTTCCATATATTCACTGACTATTAGGCACCAATATTTGGGTGGTTGCCTACTGGGATTTAGTTTCACACCTTATTTGGGTCATGATTTTGGGACCAAATAAATTATATTGCTACAGGTATAGATAAGGGAAATCTCCCTTCTACTTCAGGTACTTGACTTGCTGTGGAGCTGGGGAGCATGGGACCAAGCTCAGGCTTGTGATACTAAGGAGCTGTTTATCTTTTTCTTTTGTACTTTGGTTTAGAACTGTTTGTATTTCCAGTATTGTGACTTGTTTGGATGCTTTCCTAGACATATGTATCATGTATCGTTATATATATATATTTTCTCCAGTTGTTTATTATTCCAGTCTTCTGTTGTTTACTGTTGTTGGATATTTACTGCTTCTACTATTGTGTGTTGTTTACTTCCGCTGTGTACTCTGCCAATGAGGGCATAGTTTCCACCCTATCACACCCAAGACCTCAATACTAGTTAGCAGCTTCTGGCGTGCAGGGAAATGAACTTGAGGCCATGCGACCAACTGAGTATAGGGCGCCTCTAGGTAGCTTTCAGAACCGGGATGTTACACACCACATAGCGATGCAATTTTGTTTTCACCACCAATATAATTGTATGGTAATGAATATTGAAATAAAAAATATATATGATAAATAGGAATTAAAAATTATTATTTAATGGTTTATTATTTTTTATCATATAGTTTTTCCATCCATCAAAAAATGAAAACAACCAACATGCGTATATACAACTTACAGTCTCTATGAATGGTGTAAATCATTTTTTAATATCTATTTTTATGGATGAATCAAAATATAAATATATTCATTTTATATGATATCTAAAAAATTATTAATATTTTTTAAATTATGTGTCTATGCTTAATTTAGAATGATTTTAACTCCCATCTCAAAACATACATGAAAAATAAAGAGGTTACCATATGAAATAGTGATATTGACAATGAATTGATAAAAATAGTGTGAAAATATTATAAGTAAATAAAAAAAGTTGTGATATATATTATTATGGTTATGGAATATATATACAATAAATCTATATTTAGTATACTTATGTTTCAAACATATAAAAAGGAAATCTAACCCGAGGTAAGGGTTTCTCATCTCACTTTTACTTCTATGTGACAGATTCCATATTCACCACTTATTTATTTTGTGTGGCGCATATAACTACTATTTTATTTTTAATATCAATAATTTATTTCTATTAAAGGTATTAAAATTTTCACTTAATGTAAGTCATTTTATGGGGCATACGATACAATAGTTACAAAAGTGGTAAGAGTTTATTTCACAATCTCATCATTATTCAGGATTGTTTATTTTTTTTCTATGCTTGGAAATATTTCACTCAATATTACATATTATCTGAGAAAATTCATCAATATTTTTACTATTCTTAAATTATTTTTAAAATTCATTTTCACCCATTTTCTTATAAATATTTTTAAAAGGAATATTTTTGTCATTTCCAAATGCGGTGATTTTTAAACTATATAAAATGACTGTTATTTAAATTATACAACATGAATAGAATTTACCAAAATAATAATTCCTCAATTATTTAAAAATTATTTTTTAATTTTACATGGTCCATTTAATTTTTTTATTATAATTAATTATATTTTAAAAAATTATTGATTTCAAAGTGAAAAAAGATATTTTCCTTAAGAATTTTTTAATTACCGTATTAATGTTTTTTCATTTATGCCAAAATAATTTGTTGAATATTATGATTCATTTAGGATGATCTCTTGTGATACCATTTACTATATATAATTGTATTATTTATTATTAGTTTTACTAGGGATGTAATATTTTGATACCATTCTCCATATTACATTCTATGGTCTATGATTATGTTTATTGATGGAAGTAATTTTGAAAAAAATTGAACTATTTTCAATATATATGTTTACATAGATTTGGTTTCACCACTTTTAATATGAGGAACATATTGGACATTATTAGCTATGGGAAAGGCTTTATATAACCCCTAAATGCATCAGTAGGTCTCATTAGACAAACCATCTTGGGTATTAGATGAGGTATTTCCCATTTATATAAGATGCATTTGAACAAGGTCTCAATAGTATGTTTATGATGTACAATATTGTGTATTCTATCAATATTAAATTCTTTATTTATGTCTGTCTGATTATTCGATTCGATTTATTATTCATGGATATATTTCAAGATCATGTGAACATTTATATGGCATTTTTATCACCATTTACTCCTACCATATTTTTATCATGATAAATTTATTGATTATGTATCAGGTATTATTAGTTATTTACCTTTACATATTTACTATTCCTTTTTTTAAATGATTTCATCAATTGTGTGCATACCCTTACAGAGTATTAGAGAACACCCCTTTCTTATGTTTCTTTTCTCTAGGATAACTAGAAGTGTATTATGATTAATGATTAATATATTGGGATATGTTATTGGTAATAATGGTGAACTCCAAGAAAGACATATGGTGTGTTTTAGGTTTTCATATGTAATTTAAAATTCAAGTATGTATCTAGTTTACCAATAATAAAAAACTATTAAATCCTTCCAGATGTGATTCCTTGTATCTAGTGCATAATGAATAGGGTAACCAATGGATCTAGGATACTAGGGTCATGGTACTTATAGTAGATATCAGATGATGTTTTGTAGAAAACTTGGGAACTATATTTATAAAAACATATATTAGGGATCATAACTCTATCATATATATCGATCATATATATATAAGAAGAACCTAATGTTTCAATAATATGGAGAGTATGAGGTTTTTACTAAAAATATATCCCTCTATAGATACTAAAATTAGATTTAGTTCTATAATAAATGTACCTAGGGGTAATATATTTGAAAAAGGTGCATCAGGATTGACTAGAGCATTACCTGGTACATGAAAATGAGCCTCAATATGCACCTAGTTTGATATTCCTAAGGTTTTTCTTTGGTTAATTAATATGTTAATTATGAACCATTGTGAAGTATTTGAATAATTACAATAAGGAATAACATACGTTAAACCTAAGGTTAAATTTATTGAAAATAATTTTCCATGATTTAGAAATCTTATAAATGATTCTATTGGATTATGTGATTTCCCAATATGATTATTATTTCTCACACTATGATTTTGGTGTTGCTCAATATTGTACCAGAAGGAACATTATTAACATTAAATGTGATAGAAAATGCGTTGATGAGAAACCAAATGGGATGATGACTAGGGTAAAGGATATTGTGATTATGTCTAATCAGTTACCATGATATGCGATTAATAACTTGAAACATGACCAAATACTAAACACATAAAAAAATGATTTATTTTTATGAGAGTTAATGTGGTGAAGAACATAGAGTAAAGAATATATAGATTCTTTTACATTGAGAATGTGAGAAGAAACACCCAACTAAATGTCTTAAAGGAAGAATAAATTTTCTTATTTGTGAAAAATATGGATATGAATCATGTAATATCTAAACAAATATATAATATTTTGTTAATATAATGTATGATAACAATGGTGTCCCAAATTTATTATCAAAAGTTTAATATATTAAATTTTATAATTACTGGTATTATGAAGATCAATATCCTAGGGAACATCATGTGAAGAGAATCATCCAGGTATTATGATTAATGTTCATATTGAGGATTTTGAAGAGACTATAAATGAAATATGAATAGTGTCAGTTATTAAAGAATATGACGATAAACACTAGTTAATGGTTTAATAATAATGTTGAATTATTAAAGTGAGTGTGTATTTGGATTCAAGAATTATGTTTTATAAGTATTTTATAAATGATATTCTAGTTAGAAGATTCATGAGATATAAGGATTATACTTTAGTACTTCTTCAAGACTTGGAAGCATGTGATGAATAATATAGATAAACAAGAGAAGTGATTTAGTGGAATGTTGACCTTTTGTATTACATAATATTTGGGGATGATAACCCTAAATATGTTCGTTGTGTTTATATAATAATGATAAAGATATGTTTATAGGATAGTATTTGTTTCCATAAAAATGGATAGTGATTTGATGAAAAATTAATACATGATTGAATTTATTGAATTTTTTGGATTAATGAAATATATTCTATAATATGAGATTTTATTTATGGATTGAGGAGAGATGGAATTATTGAAATAATTCATGTTAACATTATACTTTTATGGTTTGTTAGGTTATTACCATATTTTAGGAGAATATGTTATAAAATTATTCAAATGTTTGGATTGTGAAATTATAAACTAATTTATGTTGTCTAGGGATAAATTTTTGATCAAATATTTGGATTCTAAATTTGTTCATTAATATTTTGGAAGATTATTAACGTTAACTTATTATAGAATCAATTAAGTTTAACTTTTGATATTATTGATTGAGGTTAATGTATGAATTATAATATTTGGATAACCAGTGCTATGATTTTGGGTTTCAATAAATATTACAGGATAAGGGAAGGACTTATGGGTCTTATTATCTGTTAAAAGTTATTCAGGCATGGGAAACACATCATGAATACCAATTTCTTGGAATAATAGATAAAGTTAAAATAGATCTAATCATTTCTAAAGGACGAAAATATTATTATGAAATTAAATGAATTCATGTTTGTATATATTCTCAAGTAAATTTTTAGGATAGTAAAATAATTACATGAAATTATAAATGGACCTTAAAAAAAACATTATCTAATTACTTTAATTATCGAGAAATCAACTACCTTTTATCCAAATATATATTAATAGTTTTTTGATGGGTAACAATATTATGACCACATTATATATGAATTCTTAATAATAAATAGAAATTAGTTTTTTCTTTCATACTAACAATTCACTTTTCACTAATTTTATCCTATTCAGGAACTTAGTTTTTTGGTGACCTTAACATTTATGTTTTCCTCCTTTAAAGAGGACAATTTATTAACTCCTTTTACGATGTGGGATTTCTAAAAATGAATTTTCAAATCTAAAAAACATTATTATCAAAAAAGATTTAAACTTGCAAGGATAAAATTTCATCAAGGGAGTGGGGGAGAAAGTAACACTATAAGATATTAAAAGAACTCTATATTTGACTGTGTATACAACACACAATACTGAGCTTGAACGAATCATGAAATATTATAATTTAAATATGACTGTTATAACATAGAGGTTAAATTGGAGGGTTTGAACAGTATTAATCAAATTATTAATTAAATTTAACTTACCTAATATATAAAAATTAATTTATTAACACTTATGAAATAAGTACTTAGTTTTTAGTAATGTTATTTGAGGATTTAAAAATACATTTTCTTCAAAAATATTTTTATTGAAAAAAAATTATAATGTAATTCTGGAATATATATAAATTATATTTTAAAAAATAATTAATTATTTGAAATTATAATATCAAAATTATATTGTGGTGAAATTTTCAAATTATTTCAATATGATTTATTAACAAGTGAATAGTGAAAAATACATATTTTATTAAAAACGGTGTTGTTGTTTTAACCATTTGAAAAGTGACATTTTATTTTCAAATGGTCTAAAAGTAAAATTAATTATATTATATTATAAATAATCCCATTAAATTAATTTGAATAAATTTCAATTTTTAATTTGATTGAAAACATTTTTATACAAAAAAAGACGTTTTTTTCATGTAAAACAGTTTTTCATTGAGATTTTTCTATTTTGTTTTAAATTAAATTAGTACCCTTACTTGTTATGAAAATTAAAATCTGGTTTCAATATTTTTATTCATGAGGTATGAATTTATTAAATAGTCCCCTCTTATCTTTTGTAAAAATGAATAAAACTATAGTAATTTTATTTTCACTAGAAGGGTAAATTAGTTAATTTTCGCTAAAAATAAAGTGATAGATAATAGAAAATAACAATAAAACGCCCCTTAATCTTATTAGTTGAGTCCATTTCATCCTAAAGCATCCAATATTCTTGTATATTAAATTTTATGTAGATTTTAATGAGTTTATGATCTGTACAGTTTTTTATTTCAAGAAAAATCAAATATATTATACTATTGTTTTTCAAAACAATAATATTTTTAATTTATGTTTATCTAATTTTTATGGTAAGAAATAAGTATTTTTTTTTGTAAATATAAAGTATTTATATAAATAATAATAATTTTTTTTAATTTTTCATTAAGAAATAATTACCATAAATTCTTATACATAGCTGATGTAGTAATTATTCAATTAAAGGAAAAATCCAATAAATGATATTGAAAATGTTAAAAGTAATATAATATTAATTGATTATAGTGATAAAAAAATTATAGATTAATATGATAAATTATTTATTTATTCAAATATTATGTTAAAGGATATATTATTTTATTGATATTGTTAAAGTCAAAGTAATGAATAGTGTCAAAATTGACAATATTGATATTTAATGAATATAATATTTTATTAAATTATTTAAAAATAAAAAATTTATTAAATATTGAAAAAATGAATAATAAATGGTCTAAAATTTGACCCTGTATTCTTTTATAGTATATTTTTAAGAATTTTCCTCAAGAATAGTATTAATATATTTTAATAATTTGAGACATTCCAGAATTGACTCTCACCTAAATTATGAAAGGGTACCATTTCATTCACTTATTGACACTAATTGGAGAAATATATCCCAACCAAAACATACCCATTACATTTCTAAATATCCTTATACATGTTCTTGAGGTTCTTAGACTTCCAAAATAAACAATCCTAGTTCTCTTAAGAAGAGATCTAAAGGATATCCACCAAGGTAGATGTAACCATCTTTACTGAATCATTCAAGTTTATTTCTTCTTATATATCACCTTCATGTGCTGTAAACATAAAAAAAATAATAACTCCAATATTATAAATATACTAATATATTATCTTTACTATGGTAAAACCATATTCTATCCTGTATACATCCAACGAAAAGTGAAAACATCGCTCATGTGTACATGTGACGTACCATCTCAATGTTGTGGTGTAATTCATTTTTCATCACCAAATTACTTTAAAAATTATAAATATGAAACTAATAAATATATATTATATATATAACATAATAAATATTATTTAATGTAAAATTATAGCTTACCATTCTTTGATTTCATCCATCTAAAAATGAAAATAGAGTTCAGGTGTACGTACGACTTACCTTCTCTATGAATGTTTTAAAAATATGTTTCTATATATATATATATGACTATATACAAATAAATATTTAATAAATATTATATTAAAATTATAAATAATATTTTTTATATGATATAACTATGATAAATATGTTAGTATCAGAGTTACCAAATCAAAACAATCATAAAAAATGAACAAGTTACAACCCAAAATAGTGATTTCAACAATGAATTGATAATAAATGTGTGATAAAATATTATAAGTATCGAATATATGGTATTATATATATTATTATGGTTCAATAATATATTTATAATATATATATATATTATACTAGTTGTTCAAACATTTATAAAATAAATCCAACTAGAGGTAAGAGTTTCTCGTCTCACTTTTACAACTGTGAGAAATATTCCATATTCAACACATACATATTTTATGTGGAATTTATACTTAATATTTGATATATTATATCATAAATTTATTTTTCTTCATGGTATTTGAATTTTCATTTTATGTTATTTATTTCATTGGGATAGAAATCAGAAGATACTAATGTGTTAAGGGTTTATTTTGAAATCTCATAATAAAATTGGATATTTTATGTTTATATCCCCACTATATAATATTTATATTTTTATTACATGTTTTATAAAAATTTTCTCAAAAATTATTTTACAATTTTCATATGATTTTTAATATTCAACTTCACTAATTTTTTACTTTTTATAAAAAAAATTAAATGGAAGATTTTGGTTGTTTTCTGAATGAGTTACTTTTTTAATTGTATGAATAGAGTATTTTTTAAATTATATGATAAAAATAGAAATCCATACTGTCATATTGCCTCAATTATTTAAATAAACTTTTACAATTTTGTAGGGATATATTTAAATAATATTATTCTTTTAAAAAAGTGTTGTTTTTTAGAAATATGTTATTTTAAATTGAAGAAGGTTATTTTACCCAATAATTTTTTGATGATCATGTTATATTATTTTCATATAGGTCAACATATATTGTTGAATATTTTAATTTATTAAGTATGACAACTTATGATAAAAGTTTCCATATTATATTGATTTTTTTATAATCATTTGTACTAGAGATGAAATATTTTGCTACTATTTTCCATATTACTCTAGTTGTATTATTATTTTGTTTATTAAATATGGAAATTGTTAACATTTTATATTCTATATTCAATAAATTTTTTTATGTTGATTACAATTCACCCATTTCATATGTGGAATTCATTGGACTTAGTATGTGATAAGAGGGGCCCACTATATCCCCTTGAAAAATCTATAGGTCTCATGAGACAAACTAACTAGGGTATTGGATAAGGCTTACATTTTATTTAATATATCATAACACAAGGCCTAAAAAGTATTTATTTTATATTCATAGTTATTCATTACATAGTATTGAAATTAGTTCATGATATTGATGTGATTATTCTATTAGTTAGAATATATAAGGATAAGTGTCAAGATCATGTGATTATGTATATTGAATTATTTAATCATTATTTTTTATTACCATATTATTCATAATTTTCACATGATTTATTAAATGGAATTTTTTTAGTTATTTACCATTCTATATTGAGTACACCATAT
Organism: Viscum album; assembly: GCA_963277665.1. Taxonomy (NCBI): domain Eukaryota; kingdom Viridiplantae; phylum Streptophyta; class Magnoliopsida; order Santalales; family Viscaceae; genus Viscum; species Viscum album. The sequence goes on along the minus strand of OY728129.1, from coordinate 743,462,526 downwards.
TTATTCATGATACCTTATGATGTACACATACCTTTACAGAGCATTACAACTCACCCCATTCTTATGTTTACTTTCTTTAGGATACCTAGATGTGTATAATCACTTATATGTATATATATAATAAAAAAAATAATATTCTACTCAAATAAAATAAAATATTTTATTTTATGTTTTCAATTTTAATTTTATATTCACATATGTATCTAGTTTACCAAGACTAAAAAACTATTATGTCCTTTGGGGTGAAATTCCGTGTATCTAGTGAATATATATAAAGGTAACCACCAACACTAGACTACTAGGTTTGTGATATTTAAAAAAAATTATTGTCTCATGATGTATAAAATTAATTACATAGTTAAAAATTGATAAGAAATAAAAATATAAATTATTTGGAACTAAAAGACATGATTTTTTTTGAAAAATAGTTCTTATGGGTAAAATGTGTTTTTTTCAAAATAAATTAAACCAATTACTCTTGATAAATATTTTTAATGAAAGTAAAATATTATATATTAAATAAATTTTTTATCATTCATATATATGTATTTATATTAATGGTACATGAGTATATCTTGTTTTATGCTTAAAAATGTACTTTTCATAAAAATGGGCTTTATCAAATTTTGCACACATATTTGGAAATGAATTTATACCACTTATAGAATTGAATTTTGGAAAATAGATTACATATTTGGAATCCATATGTTAATTTTTTTAAATATTCCACTTTTTTGTTGTTCATTATGAATGGAATCCTTAATAAATATTTGTCACCTCGATAAGGGGAAATGGGTAAAAAAATGTTAAAAAATTATGTTTCGGCTTTACAATTCATATAACACATCCATTTTCTTATTGGATGATTGGTGTTTGAAACTTATCATGAAAATATCAAAAATATTTCCAATTGGTGCCATTTTTATTTGATTATGACTTTTATATTATTTTATAAAATGAAAAATATAGAATTTCACACTCATGACTTTAATAACTATAAATTTTTATAATAAGGTTAAAATTTACGATACTCTTAGTTATAAATATTTATTTAGAATACTAGTTAATTATTTTTACAATTTTATTTTAATTATAAATTTTAGTGATAAAATAATTACATAAAATATTTATGCAACATTGAGAGAGTTTTAATTCAATTAATAGAAATATAAAGTAAATGATTTTAAAAATATTAGAAGTAGTAAAATTTTAGTTAAATATTTTTTCCATGAAGTTGATAGAAAATATTATATATTAGGAAGGTGAAAATGGTTTATGTTAGAATTCCTTTATTTCCGTGTCATCTTTAAAGTCAAATTAAATGAATAGTGTCAAAAAATAAAATTAATGACATTTTATGTCAAATAATGTTGTTGTTATTTTATTAAAAATTTATAAAATTATTTAATTAGGAAAGTTAGGATGAAAATGGTAAAAAATAATTTATTATTAATTTATGATCCATTTTTTACATTATAAGTAAAATTAAAACCCATTAATATTGAAAAGTGATTACTAAAAATAAGATTATTATTAGTTAACCAAGGAATGAAACAAAATTATAGGATTTTAAATGAAACCAAACACTATTAAAATTTCATTTTATAAATATATTTATATAATATAAAAATTTTCATGGAAAATATTTTAATTTTGGAAACATTTTTCTTTAAAATGTAATAATTGTATTTTAATCTATTAAGTAATTAAAATTGTGTCATTTACCAACTTTACAATAGGACAACCCTAATCTCTTCAATTTACACCACATTTATCCTTATATCTAATCCAAACCCTAATAAACTCTATTTTAAAAATTCATATCCATGATTTAGTGGTTTTTACTTCTTGAAATACCATTCCAAGTGTCCTAGAGAAGGGATATAAACAAGGCCTACCAATGAATAGGTAATAATATTACCATACCTCATTAAATTAATTTCTTCTGCTACATCATATAAATATGTGTTATCCATAATAAAATTATAATTTAAGTATCCTTAAAATACAAAAATCTTATTATAATTATAGAACCACTAATATCCTTCCTCTATTCCATCTAATGGTAAGTGAATGTATCACTCATACCTCCACATAGTGATACAATTTGTACTCCGTCAACATATTTCATGGATGGTTATTATGATGTGATTAAAATGTTTACATCATAATTATGACATAATTATTATCTGGAATTATAATATAATGTCTTCCCTCTTACATTACAATCCATTGGAAAACTATACCATCACTCATGCATATGTGTTGACTACCACCTCCATAACGTGATGTGATTTGTTTTCTAATTTTTCTTTACATGGATAGTAATAAGGGTATATTAAATGAATATATATGAAATAAAAATTATTTTGGAATGGTGATTGATTATTTAATTTTATTTCATTACATCCTTCAAAAAGTGAAAACATCATTCCTCTGTATGTATGGTCCACTATCTTCATGAAAGATATAATTAATTTATCTATATCTATATTTTATAAAATATTATAAATATATATACATATATAATTAATATATTTGTTATTTATATCATAAATAAAATTCTAGAGATTATATAACTATGAAAAAATTACAAGGACTAGGATTACCAAATATAAATTCTCATGAAAGATGAAATAGTTAACACCTAGAAATGATGGTTTTAATATGGAATTATTAATAAATTTCAATAAATATATTCTAAATGAATTATATATTATATTATGAGTCTTTAGATTAATATTTAATATAAATATAAATAAATTTAAACTTATTATACAAGTGTTTAAATCAACTTCAATGAATGTGAAACTCTGTAAAGGGATTTATATCACAATTTCATTATTTATTGAGATCTTTTATCATTATGTTGATAATGAATAAAATTCATGAAATATCTATAAATTACCTAATTAATTTCATCATTGTGTGATTATATATTTATAATTCATATTTTCCTTTAATTTTAATCACATTATGTTCTTAATGTAATTAAAGAACATTTTTAATGATAATTGTCTCCATTTCTCTATTCAATAGAAAATACTTTTTCTTCTATATAAATATTTTTAAAAATGTTTTCAAGAATGAATTTACATTTTTTTGGATTGTTTTTTGTAATTTCCCACCATGTTTTACATTTTAGAATATTTTTTAAAAATGAATATTCTTTACATTTTCTAAATGAGATACTTATGAATATTTTGATGCAATATTATGACAATTTTTTGTTTTTATGGCACATGTTCTTTGATAAAATTATGATTCATAAATTGTAAACAATAATTATTTATTACATGACTCATGTTTATGACCTAACGATCACTAGGTATGTTTTTCAATGCGTAATTTCATGTTTTTATAGAAATTTAGATAATGTTATGTCTAAATATTCATTGACATCTCCATTCTTTACCTTTATTGAGAAACTAATCTCACACATTATTAGCTTTTATTTTCCTTGGGAAATGAATAAACGTTTTAAGTATGATGTGTATAAGAATTTTTCTAGTGGTGAAGAACTTAGTGGGCATGATATAAATATTTTATGAACTAGGTTTTTAGGTATCCATATTTTCAGTGACACGAAACCTTTAAATTTTTATAGTGGATCATAATGTTATGTATTAGATATTAATATAATAAGATTTGATGTTTATATATGTCCTTTATGGGTAATTATAGTTGGTTTCAGAGAAAGGTTTATTTTCCTTTGGAATCTAGGGTGATAAACATTTAGGTGGAACCTTTATGATACACCTATTTAAATAATAACTTCGTACGTTATGGTAAATAAAGGAGTTTTTTTCCTTGCATAATATCATTGTATGGATAATACAAGTGGTAATGGATTTGGTAAATACGCACCTACGGTTAATAACCAAAAAATGAGTTGGTCGAGTATATCTCAGCCATCATTCTAGTGGATGTTAATTTTACTCTTACCGTACACCTTGGTTGAAACTTCTGATAGATACACTTACATTAATTCACATTTTCATTATAGACCATTATTAATTACTTGAATAGGTAATGGTCATGAATAACCTAGGATAAAACAACGGTGTAATAAATTTAAAACAAGGTTTCTTAATTTATAAAAACTATAAACAATTTTTCATGATGATGTGATTTTCCACTATGATTATTGTAAGTCAACCTATATTTTTTAATTCCACACAATGGATGGAACCTGGAGGATCCATGTTAATGATGAATGTAATGGAAAATATAATGATTATAATCTTGGGATAAAAAAATTTATGGGGGATGGAATAATTTTTTATTATTATTATGATTATGAAAATATATCAATATGTGATTCGTGATGAAATTCCATGTGAGCCATGGTGGAAAAAATATTCTATTGAGTCCCTCATGAGAAAAAATAAACCATTATTTAGTGGATCTTATAATACACTAGTTTGATATAAATATATTAGTACCATTAGAATGATATTTCTCAATTTCTATTATTCAAATCACGAAGAATTCATTTTTTTTCTATTGTTTGGACCAAAAAGTGTATTAATGGTGGATTATCATCATGAAAATGAGTAAATGGTAAGAAATTGACTAAATTATGTGTGTTGATTTTATAGGTTATCCATAGAAAATTAATTTCCACGTATTCTTAGTATAAAATTTTGAATTAATACCTTGAGGTTATATAGAAGGATGATAATTCGATTATTTTATATGAGGGAAATTTTACATGATTTATGAGGAATGATTATGGTATTATCATTAAAACAAAATGTTATATTGATCCATTATTTTGTAGATTAATTCCAAGTACTTAATGTGTGTTTCCATAATTGAATTTTTTATTTATTAATAAATAATTTATGTGATACCAAGGAAGAAATAAATATAAGAGTTACAAATCAATATCACAGTTTTGATATGAACGACATGGTTAAATTCAAAGTAAATGTTTATAAAAAGAACTACATGGTGAAGAATACAATCCTTCAATTATGCTCAAAGTGTGGAAGGATTCATAGGGAAATATTTTTTAAGGTACTAGTAAGTGATTAAATTATAAAATAGAAGGTCACTAGTCAATCAAAATCTAATGTGATGGTAAGATGACATAAAGTAATGGAAAAAAGCTCCAATGAATGAACCAAAAACACTTTAGTATTTCAAATTCATGAAATATGATAATTATAATAACTGGTTCTTAAAATTTAATTTTAATGATGATGAATGATATAAGAAGCTTATTAGGCCTAGAGGAAATATGAAATATCTTGTGATCCCTATTTTTAATTAGGGGTATGAAAGGTACCCATACCATCCACTATAGAATTTATAATGTCCTATTTTTTATTTATCTACCCAGTCATTCATATATAAACAACTTTATATGGGTATCATTGAACCAACTTAATGATTAGATATTTAACTAGTATAAAAGACCCTTAATTGTATTATTATTTAACCTCAAGTATATTATTCTTCTCCAGTTGGTGTTCTTGGAAATTTTCCTACAATAAATATTTTTATTATCCCTGTAGCTTATTTTGATGTTATATTATACATGTATTTTCATTCATTACAAAAATACCATATGAATTTACAAGGAAGTTAAGTTATATTTTATATTTTAAAACCAACCTATGATATTTTATTAATGATAAAATTATTCGAACATTTTATTGAAATAAAATCCATTATATAGATCATTATTCTTATTCAAAATGTGTGTTTATGTGAAATAATTAGAAGGAAAATCAACATCAAATATATTAGTATTGTGTGATTTTTTAATTATATATTTCCAAAGGAGTTGAGATATAATTAACCATCCGTAAACATTAAATAATATTATGTTAAGTCATGGATTCACATTGATGATACTTTTTGGTTTAGATTTTTAGATATTTAATCCATAACTATTACATTACATCTTAAATATTACAAATTAGACACTTCTACTCTATAATATTTTGTTCACCACAATAAAACTCCATAAAAAAATTAATTTCTTGATAAAAATATTTTTTAATTCTTCCTTTCTCTTACCCTTCCTTATACCCTATGAAAAACATCTCAAAAAACATGAGATAATCCTAAAATCACAGTAAGGGGTATAGAAAGAAGGAAAACTATTAGTCCTGGGAAAAAATTAAAATCACGAATACTTTATTATAAAGTAATACCTTTCACCATTAATAAGTAGTAAATATAATTCACTAAATATAAGATCATTGATTACCATTATTATAACCAAAGGATTACCAAAAATCCCATATAAAGCAACATATAACATATAAAGATTACTTGGGACATAAACATACATAAATGGAATAACCAAATAGTCAACTTCCACACATATCACTAAATTTAATATCCATATAGCCGACTTCCTTACCCAATGCATTGGAGGTTATAATGTAACCACTCATCCTTGGTTTATCAGGGTACCACGCACCTTTAGTTTATCATTTAACTACCTAACATTGGTTTATCGCATAACCACCCGTCAAATGTAAAAGGACCATTATATAATCATTAAACATAAAATATTTAAAATATCAACATTTCACTAATAACATTTCATTTTCATTCACAAGAAATCCATTCATGATATTGAAATATTCAATCCATTTAAAAAACTATTTAAAACATTTAATAAAATGAATTTTGAATTAATGTTTCCCATACCAATTTGAAAATTTCAAAGGAATTAACATTTTAAAACATTAATGTCCTTATAAATAAATCCTTAAAACCATTTAAAAAACATGGAAATTAATGAAAAATATTTGGAAAAATAAATCTTTAAAAACATTTAAAATGATATTTTAGGTAAAGATTCCATTACTACATGAGAAAATATGTAAATAAAAATAATTAAATAATTACATATATAAGAACTTATAATATAATAGGAATAAGGAGATTCAAGATATAATATGTCAAAGGGAAGTATATACATCATATAAACATGAATTGGGTTATAACAACAAATAATTCTCAATAGAATGTAAATTCAGACGAAATCCCCTAAAAAGATCATATCCTTAGAATAAGGATAAATAAATAAAATAATTACATGTAAAAAATATAAATAAACTCAATATAAGTGTATATTCAGTTTAAAACAATCATATGTAATTCACACATATTATTGAAAAAAAAAACCATTTACATGGATAATTAACTCAACGAAATGAGATTGAGTTAAGATTTCCCTTACGAAGATCGTATAAATATTGTAAAAATTTATCAATGGGATGATTATGTGTAAAAACATTATAAACACAGAAAGGGAAGTAGAAATTATAACATAAATAACTAAATAGTTGTTCTACACATAATTTTGGAACAATACAATCAACAAAGTATGCATAAAACCCAACGAGTGGAAATTGGGCTAAGAAGTTCACTTACCTTGAATCCGAATTTTATCATTTGTTATTTATATTACTAAAGAATTAACATAGGTTTATTTATAATTTCTTCAGAACAATTTTAAATTTTATTATTCAATTTATATTACTTATTACCATGTTATAAATATTACATTATTATTTTAAGATCATATTTGTCGTTTTGTTGATATTCAGTACTTGAGTCGAAAATGAACTTGTTTAATGTAAATTGTCCATGTGGTATAAAGTAAACCATACCCAGAATATTATTCATTATTTAAATATAATATATATCCATTATATATATATTTCTAATATTCCATAACATTTGGAGATAATAAATGAATTTCATTGTTCATGGAGACGATAGGTAGTACGTACACATGAATGTTACTATCATTTATTTTTCAGATTAAAGGAATGAAAAATAAATGATACATAGGTATATTATAATTATATTATAATATTTATGTTATATATGTTACATAATTTCATTAACTACATCCCTTATATGTTCCATGTATGACATGAATGACTCATATCACATTGAGGGGGATGTAGTCCGCACTTCCTCAAATGAAATTATCGTACGTACGCATTAAGGAAATCAGAAATGTATGTTGTAAAAAAAATTAATGAAGAATAGATTAAATATAAATATAATATATATCATATTTATCCATTATATTCAAATATATAATTTTGTTTTAATGAATATCATGTATAATGAATCACATCACATCGTGAAGACGGTAGGTTGTACGTATGAATGAACAAAGATATCATCTACTTAATGATTAAAGGGCATATAATTAGAGGGTATATTAATTAGAAATAATAAATATAATGTTATATTAATTATTTTCATCCATTATAATCATCATTATACCCATACAAATTATTTTTTTTAATAAAAAATTTCACCATGATGTGGAGACGGTAAGTCATACGTACGCATGCATGGTGATATTGTTATTCATAGGATGGATAAAAGGAGGTATATGGTTGTACCTTTATTATGATAACATATTTATATGTATATGATAATATATTTATTACTTTAGTATAGAAAAAACATAATAAGAGTATGTATAAGAAGAAATGAATTTTGAAAGTGGTTATAAAACAAATACCTCTTTTTCGAGTATCTCTTTCAGATTTTCACAAAAGGTCTCCTTAGGATAGATTTATGACAAAATTATAGAATCTAGGTTGAATATAGGGATTTTGGGAGATTATTTTAGTAGATTTTTGTTGAGCTAATTTTATGGAGAGGTTTGAGTATGTGGGTAGAAGAGGTGGCCTTTTATAAGAGGGTGGAGGGGAACTTTAGGAAAGTCCTGAAATATTATTTTATTATAAAATGATTTTCAAAATATAATAATTCCAAAGTAAAATATTTATTGGTTAATTTGATTATGGTTATAAATACTCTCATATTATAGGTTTTATACATGTTTAGGTCACAAAATAAACCTTATCTTTTAGCACTAACCCTTAGTTAACAACATTAACTCTTACCATGACTTCTTGTATTTCCAAAATATATGGTTACTATAGTTACTATAAAATGTCAACATAACAAAAAGTGAATCATTAATGGAATTTGGAACATTATATAAGCCTATAAGACTAATAATATATTTTTATTACCATAATATCATTTAATAAAATAGTATTTGTTTTAAAAACTCATTTATGTCAATTTTGATACTTATTAGAAATTAATTTTTTGATAAAGTCATAACAACCTGTTTACTTCAATCCAAAGGAATTAGGCAAAGATAATATGTCATAATAATCCCAAAAATTAATTTATGGAAAAAACTATTCAAATTATATTTATTTTTGTATTTATAATATCATTTATTTGAATCATTAATTAATAATGTAATAATTGCATCATTATTGTTTCATAAATAAATTTTTTATTTAATGTCTAAAAATTATAAATAAAACACCATTATGTAGAAAATAATTTTATATTTCTGATGAATATTTATAATTAGATATATTAGTTATAAAACCATATAGTAAAATTGTTTCTGTAAAAAGATACATGTTTATGTATTATTTCACTTTACTTTAAATTAATTATTATAACATGTCATTTTCACATCCAAGTGGCTCCCAAATTCTAACATTTTGGTCTAAGGATTATCATGGTTAGAAATATCTCATCCAATAGGATTATGACACATTTTAGGATAGTTTATATTATTATAATATAATTTTTTTACCCTTATTTATCTAATATACCCTTCAGCCGTGGTAAATAAAAAAATTTACTAAAGTCACTATTCATAAGGTCCAAAAATATAAGGTACATATTTACACAATTTGGACTCTATTATTAAAAATATTGAATTCATTTTTCAAAATTATAAACATAGAAGTTTCAATAATTATATTAAATTTAACTCATGTTGTCAAAATGATAAAATGGGTTTTCAGAAAGTAAAAACCTTTAAAAGAATAACATGTGTTTATGTCCAATTTCAATGTGAAATTGCTTCCAAAGACCAAAATATGATTAAATTATAAAAACTTAATCTAATTACACTTAAAAACCAATTATAAATACAATATAATAATTAATATATGTTTGCTGAAAAGGCAGTTTGGAATTAAAATGTAGTATTTTTCACTATTCATAAAATTATGGATTTTATGAGAAGAATACCAAAATTTTAACCGAAGTAAATTTTTATGTAAAAATTCTAAATAATAAGTTTATTTAATAAAATATAAAATATATATTTGAAAAAAAACTATTTTTAAAAAGGGTTCTCCATAAAAATTTAGGTAAACTACCTTTTAAAAATATTAGAGTCTTTTATGCTTAAATTGGATTCATTCTCATTTTAAGCCTCTCAAATCCATTGGATAAATGTAGAATCATTTTAAAAATATATAAAACCATAATATAGTTAATTATTTTTAATTATACCAATATAATTACTAGGCGTTAGCTACCATTTTATATAAAAATAATTTTATTGTATTAATTTTCAGTATACGTCAACGTTGTGTGCAAAATAAGATTTCGAAGAATCCCGCTGTTTTGTGTTAGGTATGCTATCATACATAGTTTCCCATTTAAAATAATGTTAATATTTAATTTAAAAATATTAATAGATGTGAATATGTATTATTATATAAATATCTGGGATGTTACATCATTCCCCCCCTTTGGAAATTCCAGCACTGCAATTATAAAACTGGGCTCAGAAACTTCATTGAAAATCCCACATAAGAAAATGAGTAAATAAAAAAATCATGTTAATTGAAATAAATAGAAGTGAAAAGGTCACCCAAGATAACAAAAATGGGGTTCCTTGTTGGAAAAAATTGACATGGAAGAGAAAACTAACCATCATGCTCTGATAGAGAGTGATAGAAAACCAGATCAGGAGAAAGTTAACAACCCGAAAACCATAAACTTGTGATGGGTTAAATAGTCATTGATTACCCATTAGGAAAAGTAAATGATTTTTTTAAATATTATTTATATAAATTTGAGAAATTTATTTTAAGAGGTTAACTAAGAAAATAAGGAAACATACTTACTTGTCAAGAAGAGTTTCATCCATTAATAAATATCCACCAAAAAGTCATCTTTTCTCCAAAAGATAAATATTAAAAATTAATTTGTCACACCTGAAGTGATATAATCAACTTCTTGAGAATCACATAATCCAAAACAGATGAACTATATAATTCCACTATTTTCATACATTTACCAAAACGAAAATGGTTAGTACAAGATCATATAATCCCCCAAATAAATAATGCTTTATAAAAAGAAATACTACTATTAATCTCCAAAATTCAAAAAAAAAAACAAAAAAGTTCAACACATACCATTTAATAAACAATTTTCCTTAAAATTCTTCAAAATAATATAAACTAATATTGAAACCCAATTTCAGAATGATTTGATCACATAATCATCCGTGGTAAATCATAACATTTATCTCCAAATAACATCGACTACTATTTAAGTCTCATACTTAAAAGTAATGAACATAATGAAATATTCTACATGGTAGGTTAATAATTTCCACAAATAACTAAAATCACCCTATGTACACAATAAAAACATATATATTTTTCCAAAATAAAATTCAACCATTACTCCAAAAATTTAATCCCATAGTATTCTATTTTCCTTAGGCATATAGTGTTCCAAAAATAGAAAACTACTCCCAAAATAATAGTTATCACATAATCACCAAATCATTTTGCCACAAAAAGATATCCATTTGATAAAACATAACTTGTTATTAATCCATATAATCATTTAACTAAAAAGAATTAGTCTTACTAACCAGGGACTTCACATAGTCCAGTGGTAGGTGATCAATCCCAATCGCTCTTCAATTGTGGGTTCAATTCCTACATATTTTTCAAATGTGATGAGTTGTATGATCTCATACCTTGCAATTTTCATCCCAAAAATCAATAACCCATATTTTCCTCAATGGTGAATGTCTCAAAAAAATACCATTAGTCACCTTAAAATTTCAGATCATAAAGCCTCATAAAGGGTTTATAAGACATTGATAATATAATCAAACTGAATATTATAAACTCATATGATATCCATATCTCTTAAGAAGACATCCCAATCCCTAAATTTTTATAAACCATCCTCGGATACGAACTATACATTACCCACCTTAAATATTACATAATATGGTGTTCAGTCAAGAATTCACATTGAGAATCCTTTCAGATTTAGAGTTTAAGATAATTAGGCCATAATTATTATATTAAATCTCAAATATTAAAATGTAGACACTAATAATCTATCCAATTTTTTTCACAGTATTAAAAAATCTTAAAAAGAAATAATTCTATTCTTGATAGAAGTCTTATTAAATTCTTCCTTTCTCTTACCGTTCTTTATACCCTGTGACAAACATTTAAAAAACATGGGATAATCATAAAATCATAGTAAGGGATACACAAAGAAGGAAAACTATTAATCTTGGGAAAAAATTAATATAAAGAATACATTATCATAATGTAATATTTTTCACCTTTTAGGAGTAGTAAATAAACATCACTGAATATAAGCTCATTGCTTACCCTTTTTTTAACCAAAATATTACCATAAAGCCCATAGAAAGAAACATATAACATATAAAGGTAACTTGGGACATAAAAAATACTTAAAAGGAATTACCATATGGTTGACTTCCGCACATATCACTAAATGGAATAGCCATACGACTGACTTCCATACCCAATTCATTGGAGGTTATAACAAAACCACTCATCCTTAGTTTATCACAGAACCACCCGTCCTTGGATTATCACATAACAACCTATGATTAGTTTATTACGTTACCACCCTTCAAATGTCTAAGTACCATTATATAATCATAACACATAAAATATTTCAAATATTAACATTTCACTAATAGCATTTCATTTACAAACACAAAAAATCATTTCAATATATTGAAATATTCAATCCATTTCATAAACCATTTAAAACATTTAATTAAAAAGTTTTTTAATCAAAGTGTCCCATACAACTTCGAATATTTTAAAGGAATTAATTTTTTTTAAAAACATTTCCTTATAAATAAATCCTTTAAACCAATTATGGACATTGATGATAATTATTTAGAAGAATAAATATTTAAAACATTTAAAATGATGTTTCAGTTAAATATTCCCTTTCAAATTGATAAAATACTAAAATAAAAATAATTATAGAGTAAAATTAATCAAAAAATATAATATCATAAGAATAAGAATATTTATGATGTCATATGTCAAATGGAAGTATGTACACCATATAAAAGTTAATCAGATCATAAAAACAAATATGTCTCAATAGAATGTATATTGAGACAAAATCTGATAAAAATATAATATATTTAGATTAAGGATAAATAAATGACATAATTATGTGTGAGAAATATAAATACACCCAATATTGGTGGATATTCATTGTAAAACAGTCATAGACCATTCACACATATTCTTGGAAAAACAAAACCAATGACATTGATATTTAACTCAATGAAATGAGATTGAATTATGATTTCCCTTATAAAGTTTGTATAAATGATGTAATAATTTATCAATGGGGTGAATATGTCTATAAATAGTTTATTGACATAATGGGAAGTAGAAATTATTACATAAATAAATAAATAGTTTTTACACACATAATCGTGGCATAATATAATCAACAAAGTATACGTAAAACCCAACTAGTTGAAATTGGGTTAAGAAGTTCCCTTACCTCGAATCCAACTTCTCTCGTTCGTTCATTCGTTATATTCCTGATATTAAAAATAGGTTAATTTATAATTTCCTGAGAATATTTTTCATGTTTATTATTCCTTTTATATCACTTATTACCATGGTATAATGATTAAATAATTATTTAATTAATACTGTTGGTTTTGTCGATATTCGATACTTAAGTCAAAAATAAACATGTTTGATGTAAATTGTTTATGTGGTCAAAATTAGAACATCCACAGAATATTATTCATGATTTAAATATAATATATATCTCGTATATATATATATTTATAAAATTTTATAACATTTGAAGATAATAAATGAAATGCATCTTTCATGGAGATGGTAGGTCGTACCTACGCACAGACAATACTTTCATATCATTGTCATGTTAATGGAATGAAAACTAAATGATACATAGATATATTATAATTAAAGGATAATATTTATGTTATATATTTTACATAATTTAATTAACACCATCCCCTATATTTTCCATTTATGACATGAACAAGTCATATCACTTTGAGGGGGATGTAGTCCACAATTCTCAAATGAAATTATTGAATTTACATATTATGGAAAGAATAAAGTTATGTTATAAAAAAATTATAGAATTATATATTAAATATAAATATAATATATATCATATTTATTCATTATATTCATTTATATAATCTAGGTTTAATTAATATCAGGTAGAATGAATCACATCTCACAGTGGAGATGGTAGGCCGTATGTATGCACGAAAGACGCTATCACCTACTTAATGGTTAAAAGATATATAATTAGATGATATATTAATTATGAGTAATAGTTATCATGTTTTATTCCTTATTTAAATAAATTATACTCATCATTATACCCATCCAAATCAAGTCTTGTTGAATAAAAAATTACACCACAGTGTGGAGACGTTAAGTCGTACGTACACACCCATGGTGATATTATTATTAGTATGATGAATAAAAAGAAGTATAATGTTGTAAAATAATTATAATAACATCCTATAATGTATAATATAATTTATTTATTACTTTATTATGTAAATTTTATATGAATATGAAGTAGAAGAAGAAATGGATTTTGAAAGAGGTGATAAAACAAATACTTATTTTTCGAGTACCTCCTTTTGATTTTCAAAAAAGGTCTTCATAGGATGTATTTCCTCCAAAATTGTGGAATCATAGAGGAAGGTATGGATTTAGAGATATTATTTTAGTATAATTTTTATGATCCAAGGTGCTTCAGAGGTTTGAGTAAGTGGGTAGAGGTGGTGTCCCTTTATAAGAGGGAGGCGGGGCACTTTAGGGAAGTCTTATAATATTTTTTTATTATTAAATGATTTTAGAATTATAATAGTTCCAAAGTGATTTATTTTGAGGGTAAGATGTTTATGGGTTTAAATCCTTTCAAATAATAGGTTTTATACAACTTTAGGTCACAAATGTAACTTTATCTTTTAGCTTTAACCCTTAGTTAAAAACATTAACTATTACCATGTTTTCTTATGTTTCCATAATATATGGTTACAATTGTTACTAAAAAATGAGAGGAGAACCAACAGTGGATATTTATGGAATGTTAAATATTATATAATATTTTTGGTGGAATATTAGATATTTTGGACTAAAATATCATTTAATAAAATATGAATTTTTTAAGAACTCATTTTTGTCAGTGTTGACACTATTTAGAAATTGATTTTTCTTAAATTAATAACAAATTGATTCCTTAGAAACAAAACAATTAACTCAATGATAATATTTCATAAAAATCAAGAGTATGTGGATGAAATCAAAATGTTAAAATTATATTTATTATAATATTTATAATATCATTTACATGAATCTTTGATTAATAAGGTAATTATTGCATCATCATTGTGTCATAAATAAATTTATTTATATAGTGTCAAAAAATAATAAATAAAATATAATTATGTAGGAAATATTTTTAGATTTATAATGACTATTTATAGTCAAAGGGAATAGTTATATAAACCTAATTTAAAAATGTTTTAGTAAAATGATACATGTTTATGTTATATTTCTCTTTACTTTAAATTAATTATTATAACATGTCATTTTCACACCCAGGTGGCTCCCAAATGCCAAACATTCAGCCTATGTATTTTAATGGTCATAAATATCTCATAAAATTGGATTATTACACGTTTTAGTGTAGTTTTATATTATTATAATATTATTTTTACCCTTATTTATCTAATTTACCCTTTTTTACATGGTATATAAAAATAATTACTGAAATTACTATTAATATGGTCCCAAAATAAAAGGTACCTATTTGAAAAATTTGGACCATATTATTCCAAATATGGAATCCATTTTTAAAAATTCTAAACAAAGAATTTGTAGAAATTAATTTATAATAATTCCCATTGTCAAAATGATAAAACATGTTTTCCAAAAGTGAAAACATTCAAATGATTAACATGTAGTTATGTCCAATTTCAATGTGAAATTGCTTATAATGACTGAAATTGGATTAAAATAGAAAAAATATATCCAATTACACATTGAAACTAATCAAAAATATAATCTAACAATATAAATAAATTAGATGAAAATGATGTTTTGAATTAAAATGCATTATTTTTCACTATTCATAAAAATATAGATTTTATCAGAAAAATACAAAAATATCAAATGAAGTAATTTTTTATGACCCAATTCTAAATAATGAGTTAATTTCATCAAATAGAACATATAAAAATGAAAAAACTATTTTAAAAAATAGTTCACCATCAAAAGGCCGTAAAATGAACTTCTTAAAAATATTAGAGTATTTTATGCTTAAAATTGGAATAATTATCTTTTTAAGCCTCTAAAATTCATGGGATAATTGTAAGAAATTTTAAAAATATGTAACATCATGATATATTAAATTATGTTCATTTATTATAATACAACGATTAAGTGTTAACTACCAATTAAATTAATAATAATATTATTGTATTATTTTTCAGTTCAACTCAATATTGTGTGAATTATAAGATTTAGGAGAATCATGTTGTTTCATGTTAGGTACTCTATCATACTTACTTTCCCCATTAAACTAAGGTTAATATTTAATTCATAAATAATTATAGATATGAAAATTTATTATTCTATAAATACCTTGGATGTTACATGAGTAGTCTTCCACCAAATCATGATGTTTTGATTTCAATAAAACTCATGCCCATTGAAATACATATTTCAAAGAATCTATATATAATATCCCTAATTTAGTTCTATGAAATAAAGATGACACTATAAGAGAATTTTGAAATGGGATTCATTTATCCACTAGATTCACCTTGATGTGCACCTATTATTTTTGTTTATAAGATAAGTGGATCAATGTGAATCATTATTGATTATCAAGAACATAATAAGACCAATATCAAGAAAAAGTATCCTCTACCCCATATTGATGACTTTGTTAATCAACCCTGTGGATATTAATACTTTTTAAAGATTGAACATCATATTGGATATCATTAATTGAGGTTCAAGATATATTATATACCCAAGACAATGTTTTGTATAGGGTATTGGAATAAGAAATTTATAGTGATATATTACCAATTCCCTCTCTATTTCTATGGATTTAATGAATATAGTCTTTAGGTATTACTTTTACCCATTTTTGGTAGTCTTTTTGGATCGAATTCATATATATTAACAGTTCATTGATGAAAATGCTGATCGCATAAGGATTATAATAAAGAACATGAGTATGGGGAAGTTGTATAAAAATTTTAAAATTGGACATTTTTTCTACAAAACAATTCATTTTAGGGATTTAATGTCATGTGTGGGTATATCAGTGGATCCATCAGAAATAGAGTTTTTAAAACATTTCCCTAGACCGACCTTGGTGAATAAGATACATGGTTTTCTTGGGTTGGGTGGATATATTGATTATTTGTAGATATGTTCTCATGAATATTTAATCCACTATGGTAACTCTGAAGGGAGACAAGTTATGTTTGGTAAATTATTGTAAATAATTTTTTTTTGGATCTAGAGATGAGATTATTCAATATACTTATGCTAATATTAACCTATAACGGAGAAATTTTCTAATATATAGTGATAAATTGAAGACAATACTTGTATTCATCCTCATTAAAAATTATATAGTGATAGATTATGCCTCGTTCCAATGGGAGGTTCAAGAGAAAAATTACCAACATAGGATTTGGAGTCACCAACATTATTTATTTCATTAAAGATATAGAGGAATTGTATTTACAGAGAAAGGTATGATATATATATATATGGATGATATAATTTTAATGTATATATTCAATCAAAGATAGATGAAATTTTGAAAGAGAAGATGGTTCAACTTTATCAGTGACTATTACTACTCAATACATTACCATCCTTGGAAAGTGAAAAGGGGGGAAAATTCATTAAGTCAAATCAATCATGATACCTTATATATGATAAGGATAAAAAAGAACCAATATTTTTGGATTTTCATATGATGGATTAAAAAATCATGAAATTAGGGTAGAAATATTTTCTTTAAAAAATAAGTGTTCAACCATCTATCTATGTGATCATTAAAGAGGAATTGATGAAATAAGTGGAGCTATAAAAATGGTCATAAAATTTTTCTATGTTATAACATTATCATCATAGAATGATAATGATTATGAACAATGTATCTATTCTATCCAAGATTTTTTTTAATAGGACATGTTCAATTATTCATATAGTTCATCATTCTCTATTCATCTTAGAAGTAAAAAGATGTGTAGTGATTTAAGTGAGTATATCCGGTAGTATAGTATGAATAAAAATAGTAGTATTTATCTTGGTTCTTGGTGTCTTAGAAATTTAAGGATTAGATATAGAATTATATGGGGATGTTACGATCATTACCCACACTAGAACAAAAATGGGAAAATATCACCACATATTTTATCATTGGGCTCCCCAAAAAGTGTAAAATCTATAATGTTATTTTGGTTATATTAAATAAATTTAAAAATTAAGAAAACATAAAATTTATTTGAGAGAATTTGTATCTTGATAATATTTCAGGAATATAATTTAATAAAATGGTATGTTGGCATGGAGTACCATATTTTATTAAATCTTATCAGGATCCAAGATTTACCTTCATGTTGTGGAAAAGTCTTCAGTAAGACCTAGATATATAGTCATGTATCAGTACTTATTATCATATATCAACATATTTTATGTGTTAGGGAACCATTCATTCCTTAATGAATATTTTGAGATCTCATTGTATGGATTTATTGAGTTTTTATAAAACAATAACTTTTACTCAAGAAATCAGATTGGATTTTTTGAATCTCTGTATGGAATAAAGTAAAGAAATAAAAAATACATATATGATGCTGCGGAAAGAAAACTATTGGAACTTAATCTAGTTGAGGAAATGGTAGAGAAATTTACATTCATTCAGCAGTATATCAATGCAGCTCAAAGTCAAAAAAAATTCATTCTTCTAATCATTAGTGAAATGTGGATTTCAAAGTTAGTGAGAATGTATTTCTAATAATTTCTCCATTGAAGAACGTTATGATATTTGAAAAAAAATGAAATAAATACCTAATCCCTCACATGCACTTAACTCAAAGTTCATAATAATGTATCATGATATTTACTATGAAGAAACAGAAGTATAAATCTTGGTTCATAATTAAGAGTGTTTAAAAATATGGCTGCTCACTTTGATTATGTTCACTATAGGAATTGGAAATTTGATAAATCTACATGGGAACCATTGATGTGATAAAATGGAGAAAAAATAATTTTTCTGTGTCAATATGATGGAATTTGAATCGAGAAATTACTTTTAATGGGGGTATATTTTAACACCCAATGATTTAATTATATAGTTACTTATAAAATAATTTTATTTTATTACATGCAACATGGAGTCCAAATGCACCACAATATACTATTGAAATATTATAATATAATATGATATAGATTACATTACCATTGGATTGGAAGATATGAAAAAGACTAACTAAATTATAAATAAATTATGGTTTATAGAATAATAAAATTAATTCATTGGTTGTAGATATATTATAAATGAAAATAAAATTCGTTTTAATGTAAAACTGATGATTTTTCAGAATTATTTTATTCATGTAGTATGATTTTTTCTCTTAACAAATGGAATTAATCCCAATTGGTGAATGGTTTTAATGAAATTTATATATAATATATTCATTTTTTTAATATTCATCAAATTTTCTTTATTAGCACTAAGAATAAAAAGATTTTTATGTTTAAAAAAAATATTTTACTAAGAAATGGGTCTCATTGAATTTTTCAAGATTATATAAAAATAATTTTTTTATACATATATAAATGGAATAAGAAAAATGGATTCTATATTTGGAAACAAGAGAATCAAATTTGGTTACTAGTTATTAATTATTTTTAAAAATTAGAAATAGTAATTGAAAAGTTTTGGTCACATTATTAACAGTAAAACATGAAAAAAAAGGTTCAATATTTGATATAAGGATTTTAAATTCCTAAAAAACATTCCTATATCCTTTTGGATGATTTTAGTTTGGCTGTTTTCAACCAAGGATCATTAATATAACCACTTGGTTCAATTTTGTTTATTATAACCTATATAATATTTTAAGAAAATGATAAATACAAAATTTAACTCCCTCCAATTTAATAAATATTTTTTTTTATTATATGTATAATAAGAGGATATGATTAATTATAAATTTTTATATTAAAAATTAATTATTCTTAATTATCATGGAATTTTTTTAATAAATTTTTATTGATTAATTACTTTAACTACTTACACAATGCAAACAGTTGTATTTATTCAATTAATATAAAATTAGTCGGAATGATACTAAAAATACTAAAAATAATTAAATTTTAATTATTTATTAGGTTTCAAGAATTTTATAGTTAAATGTAATTTTTTAACGGGTTAAAGGTTTAAATTTAAATTCATTTTCTATCATTTTCCTTTATTTTTTAATTAAATGAATACTGTCAAAAATATCATTAATGTCATTTCATGTAAAATAATATTTTATAAATTTTTTTAAAAACATTAAAATATTTAAAGAGATCTGACAGGATGAATTTTTTTCAAAAATTCTATCTTGTGGTGATTTTTATGTAATTGTTACCCTATATGTACAATTATAACCCCATAATATTAAAGAGTCATTTCCACGGTTAAGATTATAGTTCGATAAAAAAGGTGTCAAACCAAAATAAATTACTTAAAATCATAAAATAAATATAGTTTTTTATGATGATTTTTCGAACATAGACTCATTTTCATTTAATGTCTAGCCATTTGGAAGCATTTTACTTAATAATGACCAAATTATATTTTAATATTTATACAAATTCCATGTGTGTCAATTCCCTCCCTTATAAAAGGGAACACCTTATATATTCTATTTACACAACCATTATCCTTAAAGATTTAAAACCCCCTAAAAATTCTCTTATAAATTTCCCTATCCAAGAATTAGATGTTATGCTATTTATTAAATACTAATCTAAGGGTCCTTAGGTAGGGATCAAACAGAGGCCTAATGAAGAAGTGGTAACCATCTTACCTGACCACATTAAATATATTTCTTAAGTAACTCCTAATAATATATTATAATAATTATAAAATAATAATTTAACTTTTATAAATATACTAAAATATTATTATTATTATTATCAAACCACCAATATCCACTCTCTATTTCATCAAATGGGAATTGGAAGTATCCCTGGTACCTCAACATTTTGTTATAATTAATTTTCCATCACCATATTTCATGGATTTTTCATAGGATTGGGTTTATATTTATAGATGATATTTATGAAATATTTATGATTATATAATTAAAATATAATATCTACATTCTTACCTTCTAAACCATTGCAAAATGATAACATTGCTTGTGCATATGTCTGGACAACCACCTCCACGATGTGATGTGATTCGTCTTTCGATTCGACTTTTAACAGATGGTAATAAGGATAAGTAAAATAAATATATATGATATATATGATATAATATTTATTCTATAAATGAAAATTATTGTATAATTGTTTTAATTTTATCCATAAAAAACTAAAAATAGATTTCATGTGTACGTATGGAATACAGTCTCCCTGAATAGTGTAATTTATTTTTCTATATCATCCTTTTATTGAAGATTAAAAATATATACGTAATGAATATATGTGATATTTTTATCATAATATCATTCTGGATATGAAGGTATAATTATCAATGTTCATGGGCATTAACTATGAAATATAAATTGTGAGGAAAAATGAAACAATTAACACAATAAAACTAAGATTTTACAATGGAATTATTAATAAATGGGGTTTGAAATATTATAAGTATATCATAATGGATATTAATTGTATGTAAATAGACATGATAAATAATTATAAAATATTTTATTTATTATACATAACATTAAATGAAATTTGATGAAATATAGTCTTGAGGTAAATGATTTACATTACAATCTCATTATTTAACAGCATTATTTATGGTTAAGTTTCTATTGATGAAATTTCATGATATATACTTGAGAATTGCATTAAAATGATTATAATCTAGTTATTTATTAAGAATAATTTTTTTCCTTTCATTTACCTCACTTTGAGTACCGTAGAGACTGAATGATGATTTTTAAGGAAAAAATGACTTTATTTCTCTCTTCCATCGAAATTCATTTTTTATGCATCCATGTATTCCTAAAATATTTTATAGAACTATTTTACATTTGTCCTAGTATTTTTAAAACCATTTTTACCCATGTTTGAAAACTTAATAGATGGTTTAAAAGGATTATTATTTTGATTTTTAAGATGATGTTCTTTTTAGTTTTCACAAAAAATCTGAAAGGAATATTCGTTTTATGAATTATATTAACATAACTTCATGCCATCATGATGACTCAACAAATTGATGATTACACTAAATTTTTATAAGATTAATTTCAAAGAAAATTTATTCTTTAATATTATGGAAAATATTATATTATATTTTTTTATTTACAAATTAAAACATTATTTTCCTCAATAAATGTGTAGAGATATTTTAAAGGAAACTCTCATCTACGATAACTTTAACACCCCAAGTATTTAAAAATATATTAAAATGAATGAAAATATTATTTAATTATATAGTTATAACTAACTTTTAAACATAATTTCCCACTTTTATGATTTAAATTTCAAAAAAATAGTCATCTATGGTTGTGATCAATAAGTTATTTGGAGTCTGATAAAACTAACTTGCTTTTTTGGTAAATTTTAACATACCATTATGATTACTAATATGACCCATTTGTATAATGAATCATATTATTATTTTATCTTCTTAAGGTTATAAGATAATGATATCTTAACTATTATTTCATGGTGTTAACAAATGGGTTATATTTTTAAAATTGATATTTCTGAATAAATTATGGTTTTATTTAAAAATTTAAATGACCAAATTTATTAAATTATTTTCAAAAAATGGATTTCATTTCATAATTATACACATATAAATGGTTATGGTGAATCTTTGGTATTTTTATAAAATTTTCGAACTTTTATGTATACTAAAATACGATAAATTACAGTAAATGCTAAATACATGATTTACTGCATCATAAGTGACACAAGGCTGATGAAATCTGTAATGACCAAAAACATTTATTCCCCTTCATGTAATTAAACTTAATATTATGTAAGATAGTTATATAAAACATATTAATTTTCTTGGTTTTAGGTTTTTGGATTTTAAAATATAGTTAAGAATTTTTACATTTGCTAATATAGCTGTTAAATAGTAACAACATGATTAATATAAATATAGGGCCTTGACAAATCATATTTAATCAAAAAAAGGAAGAGATAAACTCATCCAGTCGAATTGCTCCATATGAATCCCATTTTTCAGAGCTCATAAAGGAAGTGGTGTCACTGGGCTTCGCCCTTGACCAATACCAATCCGAGCATTAACATGTTAAGCTTGAACGGAACCACCTACAAGAGAAGTTGAAGTTAATAGAGATTACCACCCAAGCGATGTTATACAAGCCACCCAAAGAGTATGTCATCATCAAAAACCTTACCTTTAGGTATTATGAGGGTTTAATAAGGGGTTATGTAATAATACCCAAGCACTATGATTATGTGCATTATTATTTTATAAATAATATACATTCATTTCATTATTGTTACTTGGTAAATAGTTTTTGAAGCAAAAATAATATTTTTAATTAATATTCAATTAAGAAATATATTTTGATGAATTAATGGATTTTTTAATTAAATAATACTTTAATAAAATATTAATACTAAATTACTTTTTATTAAATATAAATTATTGTACAATTTTTATAAAATTGTAATTTTTATTATGGTTTGGAAGCTGTTTTTGTCAAAACCTATGAATTTTTTATATAAATAAGTTTTTATTTTAAAATTAAAAAATAACATATTTATAAAATTATGTAGATAAAATGAATATTATTTTTGGATTCAGGACATCAAAAGTATCGAATGATGATTTTTTTATAATTTTCTGAGACAATTGAATTTTCAGGTAAATATAAAATACCTTTTAGATATATAATGTGTTTTATGACATCAAAATGACCCAATAGTGATGTAATAAAATAATATATAAGGTATATTATTAAAATATATGTTTAACTTTAAAATAATGTGATTTTTTATTTTTTTGATTAATTTTTGGGGCCTTAGTGGATCCTCCAAGACTTATAAAATATTATAACAATTTAAAATGATTTTTTTGAGTGTGAATCACCACCAAATAAGAAAGCCTAATATTTTAATAAGTTAGACCATTGTATTTATAAAATAATTTTTTATACTCCCCTTTTTCTAAAACCATGGTTTGGTTTTTGGTTTTGAATATTTAATTATATAGATTCCAAAACCTATGTTTTTTAAATATAAAAGAATTCCACTCTCTTTTCCTAAATAAACCAACACATGCTCCAGCTTATCTTCACTCGAAACTCTTAAAGAACGTCCGTACTCTTCCCTAATCTCTCTAAAATCCTCCCAAGGCACCCCAAGATCTCATAAATCCCCTCTTAAAGCTCTTATAGTCACACACTAAAGTAAGGGATCTTTACTTTCCTTCGTTCTTTATTTAATTCCATGTTTCCTTATATTGTTAATCCCATTTTATTTTCAATTAAAAATATTAGGTTATGATTTAGAAAATCCTCCATACTAGATTCTATATGTTTAAATGATTAGATATTTCTTTACCAATCATTAATTCCTATCATATACACTCATTACCATGCCGAAATTCAGTAAGTGGTTTCTTTTTTTTTTTCATTTTTTTACAAGTTTATTTATATTGATATCTAATTTTATTTTAAATTAAAAATGTTGGGGTTTGATTTTTAACCTCCCACATAATTCCATTATTATTTTTGAATGATGATATACCTTTTATCTCTTACTAATCCCACCCATGTACACCTGTTACCATGCCAAAATTTCATAAGAATTATTCCATTTATCCTCTTTATTCAAGTTTCTTTATTATGTTACACCTTTTATTTCCAAATTCCATTTTTGGAATATGTATATATATTAACCCATTACATTAAATTTCATGTAAATATTATTAGATACCCCTTTCTCTCTCATCAACCATTTTTATGAGTTTTATATCATGCCGTTATGCTGTAGAAATTATACCATGATTATCCAAGCCAAAATTTTCATGTAGTGAATACCATACCCACTTCTCTATCCAAGGTATTAAAATTTATGCACATATACTTATTTAATGGTATATAAATTTATTTATTACACATTATTTAATCATGGAATAGATTATGCTGTTGAATAATTCCATGTTATATGAACCATGTGGCACAGTTATCTATGAAATTAAATGTTTATGAAAGGTGCACCCGGATAGCACTTAAATGAATTGGGTAAAGATTAGTATAATGATACGTCATGATAATTGAGGGTTTTATCAAGCTAATTAAATTTAAATTAGGGTTTACTCATTAACCATTTAAAATAAGCCTTGGATCATGCTAATATCATGTTAAATGTTTTTTCTATATCTCTATGTTATCTTAATCATGCTATATCATGCCTTTTTGTTCAAGTTTCTCTTATTCCCAATTGATATTCCTATTTCCAAACATGTCTTTTATTATTCATTTTATGCCTTGTTTACTCCCTTACTGGTCTTTATAGGTCACCATTTTCTTATGTTTTTACTTAGGTTATCCCATGGAATGTTAATCATGAAGGAATGTTCTAGTCATGTAAAAGAAGTTTTCAATAATGATGTTGTATTTTATGTATTTTTGTTTCATGTAATGTTCCTAATTTCCCAAGACACTACACCTATCGATCCTAAAAGTTGTCTTAAGTGCATATTTATGTAACAAATCATGTTTAAGTGTGTAATAAAGAGCACAATTGTTATAGTTGGTATCATAGGATATGTTTAGTTAATTTTTTGGGATTATGATTAGAAACATCTAGTAAAAGACTTAAGGATAAGACTATGTAATATAAAAAACACCCCTAAATTTTGGTCAGTATAGATTAAGTGGTTTATTAAGAAAATACATCCCCATATGGATACAAACAAGTAGAGGTTCCTCTATCACATATGTATCTAGGGGTAAAAACTAAAAACAGCACTTTGAGATAGATTCGAATGGGGAATGTTACACGATAATGGGCCTTGCTAAAGTCTTGGTTCAACACTCCTAAGGGATGTTCTTTGATAAATTAATAATATTAGTATAAACCATTATTAAGGGAGTAAAAAAAATTCCCCTAAGAATATATGTTGGGATATAGATCATTGATAACACAGATTAAAGCCTATAAATTCATAAAGTAAGGAAGTAAATGAAAATTATAAGTTATCCCTTTTTGTCATTGGATTAACCTTAATGTTTTAACTTTAAATTTTCTTTTATTCTAGCCAATGTCCGTTAATATGAGGACTCAAGATAATAACTGATGTAAAGATCAATGTGATGACTGTTCTAATGAGATGTCCACTTTTATGGGAGCAGGAATCACATTCTTTTCCACGATAATATCTCAGTTAACATAAGTTTTGAATAGAAATTTTTTTCAAGAGGAATGTTAAACCACCCATAAGAAATAACAAGAAACAATCGAGAGATTTATGAGACAAAGGCCACATACTTTTAATGGATAATTTGATCCCTCAATAAACGAACAATGGATCAACTCCATTGAGAATATCTTCTCTATCCTTCAATGTTATGAAAAGTAGAAGGACCTTCTAGATGCTTATCATATAAAGGGTAAACCTGATCAATTGTTGACTTTGATCATAAATACGAAGCCTAAGGAAGAGATCAAGGCTATGGAATTGAATTATTTCCAAGAAATGATTTTCAGTAAATCTTTTCCTCGCACCCTCTAACATATGGTGGAAAGGGGATTCCTTTCCCTCAGGGAAAAAAGACAAAGAATCCATCAGAGCGTATGAGGAAAACTTCAGAAGTCTTGCACGATACACCTACATCTTTGTCGTTACCTCCGAATTTAAGGTCTTCTGCTTCTTTGGTGTTCTAAAACCCAGCCTACAGAAATACCTATAAATTTGCGACTTTGATAGTTATTAGGAAATTTTTTGATATTCCCACAAAGTCGAAATAGAGATTGGTGAATCTCATAGGTATCATGGGGATAAGAAGTGAAAAGTAGACTTTCATTCTAGAAATCTAATGGATAAATCCAATGGTGTTAATAAATTACAACACCCCACTTGCCAAAGGTGTGGAAAGAAGCACCCTATAAATTACCTAAAGGGGATGAAGAAATGCTTTAGGTGCAGATAAAAAGGGAATATGGACATTAATTTCTGACAAGAAAAACCCACTACTGCAATAGAGGAGAGAAAATATCAATTTTACCCTCAACGCATTGTTCATTGCTTCAATTACAAATAACCAGGGAACTTTGAAAACCAGTTCCCTAAGCCAAGGGTTTTTAGAGGCAGCCAAAAAACTCCAAGTCATCAAGGGTGAGCTTTTTCCATCAATACTACCGACGAGAACCCTGAATACGATGTGGTGGTTTGTATGATAGTTATTCATTAAATAATAGGGAACATAATTTTTTATTCTAGCTCTACATATTCTTTTTTATCCTGAAAGTTTAGTAGAACAATCCAAACACCAGCATAAATCATTGAATTAGAGATGTCGGTGAGAATGAGAAATGGGGAAATTATTTCATTCAATTAATATAATCCTCCCTGTTCAAGATTTGTGGATTGAACTTCCTGGTGAACCTCTTTATACTACTTTTGGTAGAATTTGATGAAATTCTTTTCATGGATTGGATTTCCCAATATTGAGCCAACGTAAATTTTTGTGATATTGAGATCGCTCTCTATTAGGCGAATCGACCCCCGATTCTATACAAGTGCAAGGAGGATGATGAATCTTCTTTTGCAACATAATTTACGCATGTATAATACTTCCCTATCAGCATGTGTATCTTGATTAGATGATTGATTCTAAGTAATAAACCATATTTTAAGACATTCATATTGTGATAGAATTTGTCAAAGTTTTTTCTAAGGAATTCTCTGGCCTTCCTCCTAGAAGGGATGTTGAATTATTGATTGATCTTATACCTAGGGAGTTTCCACTATCCAAGACTCTATAATGAATTGCTGTTGTGGAGCATGATGAGAAAAAGAAACTACTATTGGAGAATCATGATAAAGGGTTTATAGGCCCAAGTGCTTCACCATGGGGTGCACTAGTCCTCTTCATCATGGAGAAGCATGGGTCAATGCACATTTTCAATGATTATCATGAGGTAAAAAAATCATTATAAAGAAAAAGTATCCTCTGCCATGAATTGATGAATTTTTGATAATCTATGTGGAGAACAATACTTCTTCAAGGTGGATCTGTAGTCAGGATATTACCATGTAAGGGTGAAGAATAAGGATATCCCAAAGACTACTTTTCGTAGAGGGTATGGGCAGTATGAATTTATAGTAATGCCTTTTGGACTCACTAATGCTCCAGAAATATTCATGGATTTGATGAATAGGGTCTTTAGAGATTACCTCAACAAATTTGGGGTATTTTATATAGAAAATATTCTAATATAGTCCAAAACCCAGGTGTAACACCCCAAGATTCCATTGTACGCTTCTCGTTGAATAATACAGTAGCGTGTGTTGTACGAAACTTCGAGTTCTAACACACACCACAACCAATCAAACTAGTTGTTATGAATAGTAATACACACTTTTTGAAATTTTATAAATTTTGTCTTTCAAAATGTTCTTTATTTTTGGATTCTGAATATTGAAATTATCCTAGGGTAAAATTTTGGTATTTTTCTGAAAACATTCATATTTTGATGAATAGTAAAAATTACTAAATTTTAATTAAAAACAACTTTTTTAATCGAAATAATTAGTAGTGATAAATTATGAATTTGAGTGGTTTTAAAGTATATTTATAATAAATTTTTACCATTTAATACAATTTTGGCTATTGGACATAATTTTAAATTTAAACCAGACATAAACAAGTTTCAATCTTTTGATAGTTATTATTTCTTAAAAACACGCTTTTTATTTTGACAGCGGGAATTAATTTTAAATTAATTTCTGCCACTTTTGTGTTTTGAATTTATAAAAATGGATTCCATATTTAGAATTAGGATTTCCAAATTGTGTAAATAGGTAACTTTTATTTTTAGACATTTTGAATAATTACTTCAGTAAATATTTTATTTACCATGGTTAAAGGGTAAATCCGGTAAATAAGGTTAAAAAATAATATTATAATAATACTAAATTACCCTAAAACGTATCCTAACCCTATTTGTTGATACATGGACGACCATGGTCATCTTTGGGTCGATTTTGGGACCCCATGGATCCACTTGTAAGTGATAATGATACATTATATTAATTAAGTTAAAGTAAATGCAAAAATGACATAAGCATATATCTTTTAGAATTTTTTTTACATAGGGTTATATATGTTATAGTTTCGACTATAAATATTAATTAGAAATATAAACATATTTCCTACATCATTGTAGTATTTATTTAATTTTTAGTAATTTAATAAACTAAATTATTTATGACACAATAATGATGTAGTGTTTACCTCATTTATAAATGATTTAAATAATAAAAGATTACAAAGACTAAAATAATACCCAAAACCTATCCAATTATTATTGGATGATTTCATTTCGATCATGAGTCATCTTATCTTCATCTTTAATGAGTTTTGGATATTTAGAAACCGAATACCATTATATAATAAAATAATATTTTCAATCCTTCCTAAAGAGCCCATCTTCCCTCTTATAAAAGGACATCAATTATAACCAATTACTCACACCACTCAAGCCTTTTGGCTCATCCAAACTCTGCCCAATTAAGCTCCCTACATCCTTATACTCCTTCTAGAAGACTTAACTTAGGCAGAAGGCACATCAAGAGTCCTTTTTGGTTCAAACCAAAGTAAGTCACCCAAATTAAAGGTAACAATTTCTCTTAGCTTCTTTTCTTTTATTTTACTTCTCCAACCCCTAAAATCTTCTTACTATTTTCTTTTGTAACAACACCAGTATACTCAATATACTAGGATATTTTTATGAGAATTATTCAAACTAAACTTACACACACCTCCATCTAATGGGTGAAGAACATAATGTTTCTGTGGATGGCAACCAAACGCCTCACGAAACGATGATTGTTCAATTATCTCCTACCACCCCTCATGATGGCCATTATGATGGAACTGTAATTAAATATGATATTAATCATATTTTTATATATATATAAGCTTCTGTAATTTCATTTAATAGCATACCATTATTCATTTCATGTTGTATATATAAACGATAATTTCATTTGAGGAAGTACGAACTACCACCCCCTCAAAGTAATTTGACTCATTCATACCATACATAGAACGTATAAAGGATGGTGTTAATGAACTTAAGTAAAATATATAAGATATTATGTTATACTGTAATAATAATATACCTATTTATCATTTGGTTTTTATTCCATTTAAAATGAAAAATGAAATGGAAGTAGCGTTCATGTGTACGTATGGATTACTGTCTCCACGAACGTGATGAGAATCATTTTACCATCATATCAATTCAAGAATAATTCTCATTTGATGATTAGAAGTAATTACTAAGGACTTGATATCATTCTGGATATGAATAATATACAACCTATCCATCACAAACACAACTTACGTAACAAAGCATATAAAGGAAAATGAATCAGTTAACACCCGAAACAATGATAATACTAAAATATTATTAACAAAAAAATATTAAAAGATCATTGATGATATCATATTTATGTATATGATTCTTTTATAATTTATTAAAAATGATTTAACTATTATATAAGAGGTTAACCTACTCTCGAACAAGGAAAAGTACAAGGTAAGGGTTTATTTCACAATCTATTCATTATCTGAGGTTCTTTATACATAATTATCTACAGGGACCTCTTTATCATCCACATCCATGTTTCTAAAAAATGTATTTCCAACAATTTTTAATATTTACTAGACTATGGGTTAAATTCATTTATACCTTTGTTTGACTTTTTTATAAAATGGTTTGTAAGGAATCTTTCCATCATTTTCCAAATAAGGTCATTTTTAACATTTTCGACAAAATTAAGGTTAGAATGTTTTTTCAAATTATACGGCGAGTGCAGATATTTTCTACCATTATAACATCATATAAGCTTCTCTTACCGGCTTATAAGAATATTTTCAAAGTAAATGTTTTTTTTATAATTATGTGACTTTTAAATGATTTCAAAAAAAGAGATATTTCTCTCAAATAGTTTTGATTTCATCCTTGTCAACATCCTTTGATGAATTTTAAGATTATTTGAATTTGATTTATTATGAAACAAAACTTCCATATTGTATTGAAGGTTTTGTGACATGTTTGATTGTGGATGTGTTATCTTTATAACAGTCTTGGTTTATGGAGAAAGTATTGACATTTTTTATGATAGTTTTAATACGAATGTTTATGTCACTAGTAGAAAAATCATTTTTAACATCGTCAATTTGACGTTGGGTTTTTAAAAACTGATGCCAAAAACTAAAAAAAAAGTATTTTTGGCATCGGTTTTTAAAAAAACCGACGCGAAAAAATAAAAAAAATGTTATGGCGTCAGTTTTTATATAAATAGATGCCAATTTTTTTAAAAAAAAAAATAAATTCCTATAGATAATTCCTTAATATTTGATTTCACTGGTCATGGAGCAAAAACGGAGTTACGGATCAAAAGTTATGGATGTTGGAAGTTGATCTTCTCTAAAAGAAGTCTTAATTAAGTCCAACTTTGAAAGGCCACAACTTTTAATTCGTAACCCCGTTTTAGCTCCATGACCAATCAAATAGAAGATTAAGGAATTCTCTAAAACTTGGTTAATTTTTTTTATGTTTTGGGGTTGGTTTTCATAAAAACCTACGCCAAAAAAAATTTGATTTTCACGTCGGTTTTGAAAAAAACCGACGCCAAAAATAATTTTATTTTATTTTTCACATCTGTTTTCATAAAAACCGATGCCAAAAATTTGAAATTTTTTTTACATTCCTATAGATAATTTTCTAAACTTTGATTTGAATGGTCATAGAGCCAAAACGGAGTTACGGATCAAAGGTTATGGATGTTGGAAGTAGATCTTCTCTAAAAGAAGTCTTAATTAAGTCCAACATTGAAAGGCCATAACTTTTAATCCATAAGTCTGTTTTAGCTCCACGACTAGTCAAACCGAAGGTTGAGGAATTATCTAAAACCTGGTAAATTTTTTTTGATGTTTTGGCGTCAGTTTTCATAAAAACTGACACCAATTGTTTTTATTTTCGCGTCGGTTTTGAAAAAAAAACCGACGAAAAAAATAATTTTTTTTACTTTTCGTGTCGGTTTTCATAAAAACTGACACCAAAAATGTTTTTTTGTTTTTCGCATCGGTTTTTTTAAAAACCAACGTGAAAAACAATTTTTTTTACTTTTCGCGTCGGTTTTTAAAAAAACCAACGCCAAATAGTCAAACTGAAGCTTAAGGAATTATCTAAAACCTTGTAAATTTTTTTTTTATGTTTTGGCGTCGGTTTTCATAAAAACCGACGCAAAAAATGTTTTTTTTTTGTTTTTCGCGTCGGTTTTGAAAAAAAACCGACGTGAAACATATATTTTTTTTATCTTTTTCGCATCGGTTTATTTAAAAATCGACGCCAAATAGTATTCACCAATACACGGGATCAGAATTTCAATTTTTTTCAAAACACGCGTTTAACTTTTTAAAATCCCGCCCACATTTTCATACAATTCAATCAACAATATTTTCATTTACTATATATAAATCTTTTTATCCTTCATTCATCATTTTCATCCTCTTTGGTTCATTATGTTTTCAACGCGGCATCAATCGTTAATTTGAATATGGTACCTATTCTATTCATTTATTTTCTTAATTATTAATTTCCTTTATTTCTAAAAAACTCGATTAGATTTCATATAATAATGATTTACTTTTATTATCGAGTTAAAAATACAAAACATTCGGATGAGATTTACCAAACTTGGTGTAAGTTTAATTACCGATCGTCGTTTTCATTATCGCATGAGTTCTACACTAAATATAAGATATATGATGATAAACCACATATGATTTCAATGGAAGACCCAAAAATAATTGAAATTTGTTTGAAGTATTATGTATATTTTATATCATTTGGTGTATGTGATTTTAATTCATTTTTATCTTGTTTTCTTTAAAACAAGTTGTATCAATCGAAACTTTGACTTGTGCAACTTCCGACGGCCATAACTTTTGATCTATAACTCCATTTTAGCTCCACGAACTGTCAAATCGAAGATTAGGAAATTCTCTAAAACATAAAAGAATAAAAAATTACTTTTTGGCGTTATTTTTTGTAAAAACAGATGCCAAAAATAAGTTTTTTCCATTTATGGCGTCGGTTTTTTTCAAGAACCGACACCGAAAATATTATTTCAACTTTTTGGCGTCAGTTTTTATGGAAACCGACGCAAAAAATGACGTGGATGAGTTTATTTGGATTCAATGTTTTACAAAACCAACGGTAAAAAACAAATGAAATTTGTTTTTGGCGTCGGTTTACAAAAACCGACGTAAAAAGTCATATTTTTTACGTCGGCGACTTCAACGTCGCTTAAAAACTGACGTAAAAAATAAAAAAAAACGACGTTAAAAACATTTTTTCTACTAGTGTGTTATATTTAAACCTCTTCATATGAGGAATGCATTGGACTTAATAAGTGATAGGTGGATCCCGATAAAGCTTATCGATTCATTGATAGTTCTCATGAGACAAACTAGTGTCTTGGCACAAGGCCTTGACAAAATCTTATTTTTAGTCTTGGCATAAGGCCTTGACTATGTGGTTATGATTGTCTGGAATTATGCATTCCATCATTATGAAAGTGGTTATTGATATTGCAAGTTATTATTCGACTAGTAGAATATCCATGTGAATAAGTAAATGGAATTATTTCATTTTATTTCTGCCATATTATGCTGAATTTCATGTTTAAAAGTCTTTTGTTTTAGTTATACATTGCCTTAAATGTTTATGCTTATTTTTGAAAGTTTTTTCTATATTGTTATCCTTACTGGGAATTTGAGCTCACCCCTTTCTATGTTTTATTTTTCCGGGGATGTGAAGAAGTAATTTATGAATGACCTGAAGGGATAATATATGGGGATATGAGTGTGGAGACAATATTTTTTTGTAGTTTTAACTTTATGATGTAATGTAAACTTTATAAAGGTATCTAGTTATTCCAAGGCTACTAAACTAATCAGTCCTTTGGTACTTGATCTTTTATGATCATGAAATTTTATATAATAATGCATCGACTCTGGGTAACTGGGGTCATGGCGTTATAATTGGTATCAGTGGATGTTTAGTACAATCCTTGGAAGCTAGATTTAGATAAACTCCGATTAGAGCACATACACCTAAGATAGCTTTTGAGGATTATTATAAAAGAACATCCTAGAATTTTGGTATTGTAAATATTTTGTGATTTTTCCAAGAAATACATCCCTGACTAGATACAGTCAGGTAGAGGTGGCTCTGGCACATATTTACCTAGGGGTAAAACCCAAAAACACCGCTTTGAGCTAGACTAGAACGAGAACTGGTGCACGAAAACAGGCCTTGCTGCACTCTTGGTTACGACACTCTCAGGGGATATGCTTAGGATAATTCTCATTTTCTTTACAAAACATTATGAAGGGTTTATGAGTATATAATTCCTCAAAGAAAACATTTTTTTATGATTATGGATTATATCAATAAACTGTTCAATTTATGTTAAGTGTTTTAGAAGTTTGGAATTATATATTTCGATTCATAAACTAATATAGTTTATGCCATTGTTTAGAAATGATGCCCTGTGGAATAAATGGAAACCGTATCAATGCACGCACTCCATGCATGGATTTCCCTCTATATTAAGAT
The DNA here is from genome assembly GCA_963277665.1 of Viscum album. NCBI lineage: Eukaryota > Viridiplantae > Streptophyta > Magnoliopsida > Santalales > Viscaceae > Viscum > Viscum album. The sequence goes on along the minus strand of OY728129.1, from coordinate 743,427,265 downwards.
AATTATTGTGGAGTTGGTGATGCAACTGGTGCTGATCAGCTAATCACCATACTGGGACAACTCACTCTGGTTATGAATAATAACCTTACCCATATGGACCACCCTGATCCATAGCGTGGAGGATCAATATTAGATCGCTTCATGAGGCAAAAACCACCAACATTCAATGGGGGTAAAAATACACTATTATCTGAGCAATGGATAAATTTATTAGAGAAAATATTCCATGCTTTGGGGAGTAGTGAAAGAGATAAAGTTATCATGGAAATTTACCGCCTAACTGGAGATGCTGATCAATGGTGGTAATTGATTCAAAATACGAAGGAAGATTATGAAGTATCAAATATTTAATGGAGGGAGTTTAAAGAGATTTTATTAGAAAAATACTTTCCTTGTGACCATCGAGCATATATGGAAAGGCAATTTTTGAGTCTGATGAAAAAGGAGGATGAGAATGTCGCAAAGTATGAGGCTAACTTTACAAGGTTAGCAAGGCATGCTGCAGATTATATATGTAACCCAAGAAGTCAGATTGATTTTTTCTTTAATGGGTTAAAACCGTTTCTCCGTCGAGCATTAGTCTCACAATCCTTCTCGTCGTACGAAGATATTGTCTCATGTGCTATCAAGACAGAAAAATAATTCTCTAAATCTTAAGAATTTAAAGAAAATAAAGAGAAGAAGACATCTGCTGATCACTCTAGAAATGGAAATAAGGGGAATAAGGAAAAATTTGAAAATCCATTTTGCAGTAAATGTGGTATGAAACACCCCGATACTTTCTTGAAGGGAATGGGATTCTGTTACAAGTGTGGTGAAAAAGGCCACCAAGCTCGTGATTTCAAGGGGAAGAAGGAAGCTACCGATGTTTAATACTATAATTGTAGGGATATGGGACATTATGCAAATGAATTTCCTAAGATTCAGGGGAAATTACCTCAGAAAAGGCCAAGGGATCAAGGCCAAACTTATACTATCCCTACTGCTGAGGTTGAAGCTCCGAAAGACATGGTGGCAGGTAATTTAATGGTTTCTTCAAGTTTATCCAATGATTTATTTGATTCTGGATCATCACATTGTTTCATATCTTCCCAGTTTGCAAAGAAAATTAGATATTTCCAATGTTATTTAACAAGGGAGGTTTCAGTTAAAACTCACAAGGGAAGTATCATTGCAACAAAGTTTTGTGAATCAGTCCCCATTAGAGCACATAAATGTTCTTTATCTTCTGATCTCATCATCATACCCATGATTGAATTTGAAATAATCCTCGGTATGGATTGTCTTTCAGGCCATGATGCAAAGATTTATTGTACAAAGAAGGAGGTTACTATATTTGATGATGATGATAAAGAACACCTTATCTTTAGAGCAGAATCATCACCACCCAATTCTTATCTAGATCCATCCCCAGTAGCTCAAATAAATTCATTTATCGGGGAATAAAAGAATGAAATAGCTGTGGGTGAGGAAAGGAATGTTCAAATAGGGGATATACCTATTGTGAAAGAATATGTAGATGTGTTTCTGGAATATTTACCTGTACATCCTCCGGAACGAGAAATTGAGTTTTCCATTGATTTAATTCCTGGTTCAAGGCCTATATCGAAGACCCCTTATAGAATGGCCACTGTAGAATTAGTTGAACTAAAGAAACAACTAGAGGAATTGAGTAATAAGGGATTTATTTTCCCTAGTGTTTCTCTATGGGGAGCCCCTGTCCTTTTTGTTAAGAAGAAATATGGATCTATGAGGTTATGTATCGACTACAGAGAAATCAATGATATAACAATAAAGAACAAGTATCCCCTACCTCGCATTGATGATTTATTTGACCAACTACATAGAGATCAATACTTTTCAAAGCATGAACTTCGATCTGGATACCATCAGTTGTGTGTGAAGATGGAAGACATTCTGAAGACAACATTTTGAACCAGGTACAAGCATTACGATTTTACAAAAATGCCTTTTGGGTTGACTAATGCACCCTCTGTTTTTATGGATCTAATGAACAGAGTTTTCAAGGAGTACCTTGATGATTTTGTGATGGTATTTGTTGATGATATCTTGGTATATTCCAAACTCTACGAAGATCATGAAAATCACTTGCGCATTATCCTAAAGACTCTTAGAAGACATGAATTATATGGGATGTTTAGCAAGTGTGAATTCTGGGTTCAAAAGATTTCTTTTCTTGGCCATATTGTCTCTAAGGATGGAATATCCGTTGATCCTTCTAAGACCAAGGAAATTCAAGAATGGCCAGCACCGACAAGTATAACTGAGGTACACATTTTTATTGGTTTAGCATGTTATTATCGACATTTCTTCTAGAACTTTGCGCGATTGGCTAACCCATTAACAAAGATCACACGTAAAGGGGTTAAATTCGTTTGGAAAAAATATTGTGAAGAATGTTTTGAAGAACTAAAGAGAAGATTAGTCAATGACCCTATATTGACTCTACCTTCGGGGAATGATGGGTACGTTATTTATAGTGATGCATCAAAGAAAGGACTTGGTTGTATCCTTATGCAGAATGAAAGGGTTATTGCCTATGCATCACAAAAACTAAAAATTCATGATCAAAACTATCCTACTCATGATCTTGATTTAGCAGCTATAATCGTTTCTTTGAAGATTTGGAGACACTATCTCTATGGTGAAAAATGTTAGATTTATACTAATCACAAGAGTTTGAAGTATATTTTCTCAAAAAAAGAAGTCAACATGAGCTAAAGTAGATGTCTTGAACTACTCAAGGATTATGATTGGAAGATACACTACCACCTGGGAAAGGAAAATAAGGTGGAAGATGCTTTGAGCATAAAGGATCATGGAGTTTTGAACAAGATGAGAGTTGAGAGGGATCCTATTTTCATGTATCTAGTAAAGTTGGATTTGGGAATAACCATGGAAGGTGAAACATTGATACGTTTTCAAATGGTTTCTAAAACATCTTTACTAGAAAGGATAAAGTGTTCTCAGACCGATGATGAAGAATTTGAAAATAAGATTAATGCTATGAATGATGGGTGATTGAATGATTTTGTGTACGAAGATAGAATTTTGAAATTTGGGAAGAGACTTTGTGTTCCCAATATACTTGATCTAAAAAGGGAATTGTTGGATGATGCTCATAGTTCCAATTTTTCTATACACCCTGAGAGCACAAAAATGTATAGAGATTTGAAGGAACATTTTTGGCGGGACAACATGAAGAGGGAGATTGCTGATTTTGTGTCAAAATATATGGTTTGTCAACAAGTGAAAGCTGGAAGGCAACATCCTGGAGGAGTCATGCAACCTCTTCCCATACCTGAGTGGAAATGAGATAATATCATGATGGACTTTGTCATGGGACTACCAAAGACTCCTAGAAGGAACAATAAAATATGGGTCATTATTGATCGTCTTACCAAATCAGCACATTTTCTTTCTATAAGATAAGATCTACTACTTTAACTTCTAGCAAGGATATATATTAATGAAGTTGTGAGACTTCATGGAGTACCACTCTCAATTGTTTCTGATCGTGATCCCTATTTTAATTCAAGATTATTGAAAAGTCTTTAGAAATCCATGGATAATGAACTTCATTTGAGCACTGCATACCACCCCCCAAACTGGTTGACAATCAGAACGGACTATTCAAACCTTATAAGACATGTTGAGATCTTTCTCACTTGACTTTTAGGGTATGTGGGAACAGTATTCACCTCTGGTGGAATTTTCCTATAATAATAGCTTCCATTCAAGTATTCGGATGGGACCATATGAAGCGTTATAAGGAAATAGATGTCGCACACCATCCTGTTGGGATGAAGTTGGTGAAATAAAACTTGTAAGCCTAGAACATGTGGAGGAAATGATGGAAAAGGTGAAGGTAATCCAAAACCACATCAAATCAGCTCAAAGTAGGCAGAAGAGCTATGCCGATAACCAAAGGAAGGATTTGGAATTTCAAGTATGAGGTCATGTTTTCTTGAAGGTATCTCCATGAAAGGGAGTTATATGTTTCAGTAAGAAGGAAAATTGAGTCCCAGGTACATAGTAACTTTTGAAATTCTAGAACGAATTGGGTTTGTAGCTTACCGTTTGAAAATGTCGCCAAATCTCTCCAAAGTGCACGATGTGTTCCACGTATCACTGTTGAGAAAATACATGCCTGACCCAACACATGTACTTACCTATGAGGAAGTAGAATTGGAATTAGATCTATCTTATTGTGAAGAACCCATCAGGATTCTTGATACGAGAGAAGATGTGATGAAAAACTGTACGACTCATCTGGTAAAAGATCTATGGAAAAACGATAAGATAGAAGAGGAAACGTGGGAACCCGAGGAACTTATGATGAAGAACCACCCAAGTTTTTTCATGCGATAGTATTCTAGAAATTTCAAGGATGAAATTATTTGAAGGAGGGGAGAATGTAACACCCCAATCTTCCACATTACTCTTCTCTTTAAATAATACAGTAGCGTGTGTTGTACGCAACTTTGAGTTCTAACACACACCACAACCAATCAAACTAACCGTTATGAATAGTAATACCCACTTTCTGAAAATTTATAAAATTTTACTTTCAAAATTGACTTAATTTTTGGATTCGTAATATCGAAATTATCATAGGGTGAAATTTTGGTATTTTTCTGAAAACTTTCATATTTTGATGAATAGTGAAAATTACTAAATTTTAATTAAAAACAACTTTTTAATCAAAATAATTAATAGTGATAAATTATGAATTTGAGTGGTTTTAAAGTATATTTAGAATATATTTTTACCATTTAATACAATTTTTGTCATTGGACATAATTTCACATTTAAACCAGACATAAACAAGTATCAATCTTTTGATAGTTATTATTTCTTAAAAACAGGCTTTTTGTTTTGATAGCGGGAATTAATTTTAAATTAATTTTTTCCACTTATATGTTTTGAATTTAGAAAAATGGATTCCAAATTTAGAATCAGGAGATCAAAATTTTTTAAATTGGTAACTTTTATTTTCATACATTTTGAATAATTACTTCAGTAAATATTTTATTTACCATGGTTAAAAGGTAAATCCGGTAAATAAGGGTAAAAAATGATATTATAATAATACTAAATTAACCTAAAACGTGTCCTAACACTATTGGTTGATACATGGCCAACCATGGGCATATTTGGGTCTATTTGGGGACTCCATTGAGCCACTTGTAAGTGATAATGACACTTTATATTAATTAAGTTAAAGTAAGTGCAAAAATGACATAAGCATTTGTCTTTTAGCAAAACAATCTTTACATAGGGTTATAAAAGTTATATTTTTGACTATAAATATTCATTCTAAATCTAAAAATATTTCCTACATCATGGTAGTTTTTTTATAATTTTTAGACATCTAATAAACTAAATTATTTATGACACAATAATGATGTAGTGTTTACCTCATTAATAAATGATTTAAATAAATAAGATTATAAAGATTAAATTAATACCCAAAACCTGTCCAATTCTTTTTAGATGATTTCATTTATACCATGAGTCATATTATTTTAATATTTAATGAGTTTTGGTCCTTTAGAAACCAAATATAATTATATAATAAAATAATATTTTCAATCCTTCCTAAAGAGCCCATCCTCCCCCTTATAAAAGGACATCAATTCTAACCAATTCCTCACACCTCTCAAGCCTTTTGGCTCATCCAAACTCGGCCCAATTAAGCTCCCTACACCCCTATCCTCCTCCTAGAAACATTACCTTAGGTATAAAGCACATCAAGAGTCCTTTTTGGTTCAAACCAAAGGGATTTACCCAAATTAAAGGTAACAATTTCACTTTGCATCTTTTCTTTTATTTTACATCTCCGACCCCTAAACTCTTCTTACTATTTTATTTTGTAACAAAACTAGTATAATCAATATAATATTATATTTTTATGATAATTATTCTAACGACACTTACACACTCCTCCATCTAATGGGTGAAAAACATAATGTTTCTGTGGATGGAAACCAAACGCCTCACGAAACGATTATTGTTCAATTATCTCCCACCACACCTCACGGTGGACATTATGATGCACTGTAATTAAATAAGATAATAATGATATTTATTTTATATATAAGTTTCTTTAATTACATTTTATTGCATACCATTATTTGTTTCATGTTGAATATATACACGATAATTTCATTTGAGGAAGTGCGGACTACCGCCTCCTCAAAGTGATATGACTCGTTCATACCATGCATGGAATGTATAAAAGATGGTGTTAATGAACTTAAGTAACATATATAAGATATTATGTTATACTGGAAAAATAATATACCTATTTATCATTTGGTTTTGATTTCTTTTAAAATGAAAACTGAAATTGAAGTAGCGTTCGTGCGTACGTACGGATTACTGTCTCCATGAACGCGATGACATTCATTTCCCCATCATATCCATTCAAGAATAATTATCATTTTATGATTAAAAGTAATGATTAAAGACTTTATATCATTCTGGATATGAATAATATACAACCTATCCATAACAAACACAGCTTACGTAACAAATCATATAAAGGAAAACAAATTAGTTAACACCCGAAATGACAATAATACTAAAATATTATTAACAAAGAAATATTAAAAGATCATATATGATATCATATTTATGTATATGATTCTTGTATACTTTAATAACAACTATTTAACTATTATACAAGAGGTTAACCTACCCTCGACCAAGGAAAAGTACAAGGTAAGGGTTTATTTCACAATCGCTTCATTATCCGAGGTTGTTTATACGTATTTATCTACTGGGACCTATTTATCATCCACATCCATGTTTCTTAAAAATATATTTCAAAACATTTTTAATATTTACTATACTATGGGTTAAATTCATTTATACTATTTTTTGACTTTTTTATAAAATGGTTTGAAAGGAATCTTTCTGTCGTTTTCCAAACAGGTTCCTTTTTATCCTTTTTCATAGAATTTAGGTAAGAATGTTTTTTTAACTTATAGGTTGGGTGCGGATATTTTCTACCATTATAAAATCATATAATATTCCCTTAAAATATTATAAGAATATTTTCAAAGTAAATGTTTTCTTTTATAATTATGCGACTTTTAAATTATTTCTAAGAAAGAGATATTTATCTCAAATAGTTTTGATTTCATCCATGTCAACATCCTTTAATTAATTTTAAGATTATTTGAAGTTGATTATTATGATACAAAACTTAAATATTTTATTCAATGTTTTGTGATATGTTTGACCGTGGATGTGTTATTTTTATACCATTCATGGTTTATGGAGAAAATATTGACATTTCGTATGCTAGTTTTAATACGAATGTTTATGTTATGTTTAAACCTATTTATATGAGGAATGCATTGGACTTAATAAGTGACGGGTGGAGCCTAAAATATCTCCTGGATGAATTTGTAGGTATCATGAGACAAACTAGTGTCTTTCCAAAAGGCCTTGAAAAAATCATATTTGTAGTCTTGGCACAAGGCCTTAACTATGTGGTTATGATAGTCTGGAATTATGCATTCCATCATTATGAAAGTGGTTATTGATATTACATGTGATTATTCAACTAATAGAATATCTATTTGAATAATTAAATTACATCATTTCATTTTATTTTTTCTATATTATGATGAAGTTCATGTTTAAAAGTCTTTTGTTTTAGTTATACACTGCCTGAAATGTTTATGCTTATTTATGAAAGTTTCCGCTATATTGTTATCCTTACTCTGCATCTGAGATCACCCCTTTATATGTTTTATTTTTCCTAGGATGTGAAGAAGTAATTTATGAAAGAACTGTAGGGATAGTATAAGGGGATATGAGTGTGGAGACAAGATGTTGTTGTAGTTTTCACTTTAGGATATAATGTAAACTTTATGAATATATCTAGTTATTCCAAGGCTACTAAACTAATCGGTCCTTCGGGACTTGATATTTTGTGATCAAGCCAATGTTATGTAATAATGCACCGACTCTGGGTAACTGGGGTCAGGGCGTTACACCAGGAGGATCATGAGGAGCATATAAGCACTATACTAGAGACCTTGGGAAAGGAGAAGCTCTATGAAAAGTAAAGAAAGTGTGAGTCCTTGTTGAAGGTGGTATAATTATTGGGTTATATCATTACCAGCAATGGGATATCTAATGATCCCTCCAATAAAAATGCAATTTAAGGTTGTTTGAGGCCAATATTTATGATGAATATCCATAGCTTTCTGAGGTTTGATGGATATTATCACCAATTTTTGAGAAATTGCTCAAAATTTTCAAACCCTATTACCAAGATAACTTGGAAGGGAGTCAAGTTTTCTTAGAGTGATGAATGAAAAGAGAGATTCAAGGAGTTTAAAAAGAGGCTTATCACTATTCCCATTCTCACACTACCCACAAGTGGAGAACTTTTTCTGCTATTCAGTGATGATTTAATAATGGGCCTAGGTTCTGTGTTGATGAAAAATGAAAAATTCATTACTTATGATTGAAGTTAATTGAGTGTTCATGAGAAAAAATATCAAACACATAATCTGGAATTAGATGCAGTAATCTATGATTTAAAAATTTTGTGACATTACCTCAATGTGGAGAAGTTTGGAATATAAATGGATCAAAAAAATTCTAAAGTATATATTAACACAAAAAGAGTTGAACAAGAACCAATGAAGATGGTAACATCTGATCAAATACTATGATAGATTAATTCACTTCCATTCTAGGAAAACGATTAAAGTGGAATACACTCTAAGTAGAAAGGATATAACTACTCTTTCATTTATAATAATTTAAAAGGATCCAATCTTCTTATATTTGATAAATATGGATATGGGAATCAAAAATAAGTAAAATAATCAATTAGTTAACAAATGATTTCTCAACCGTCTCTTTTGTAAAGGTAAAAGGATGATCAAAAGGATGATGTGAGAATTCAAAAGAAAGTGGAAACAATCAGAAAAGGTAAATCCTCAGATCTCAATGTAATGAAGAAGGAATTGAGATATTTGGGTTAAGACTATGTGTACCATAAGATAAAATGTTAAACAAAGAACTTTTGGATGATTCACATAGTTAAAATTTCCCCATTCACCCATGAAACAAAAATATGTATAGAAATCTTCAAGATCATTATTGGTGGGATAACATGAAGATGGATATCGTTGAGTATTAATAAAAGTGCCCTGTATGACAACAAGTGAAAACTGAGAGGTAGTATTCTAAGGGGGTGATACAAACATTACCCATACCAACATGGAAATGGGAAAACATCACCATGGAATTTGTCACTTTACTGCCAAAGGCATCCAAAGAAAAAAATTCTATTTGGGTTGTTGTGTGTCATCTTATAAATACTACACACTTCAATGGAATTCAAGATTATTTGTCATTGGATCAACTGACACAAATACGTAATCGAGAAGTGGTAAGGATTCATGGAGTACCACCATCTATACTATCCAACTGAGATCCAAGATTCACCTCTATGTTCTGGAAGAGTCTTCAATATGCTTTAAATACTGATCTAAACATTAGTAGGGATTATCATCCTATAAATGATGGCCAATCTGAACCAACTATCTATACAATTTAGGACATTTCGGGAGCATTCTCAATGGACTTTAAAGAAGGATGTGGTCATAATATTTCTCTGGTTGAGTTCTCTTACAATAACAGTTTCCACTCAAGCATCCAAATGGCTCCTTATGAAGCCCTTTATGGGAAGAGGTACAGAACACTGACATGTTGGGATGATGTTGGGGAGAAAAAAATTGTAAGTCAAAAAATGGTGTAAGAAACGGTGGATAAGGATAATACCATCCACCAACACATTAAAGCTTCTCATATTTTATAAAAGAGCTACCTATATAATCGTCGAAGAGAACTAGAGTTTGATGTTGGAGACATGGTATTACTCTGCATATCACCATGGAATGGGGTTATAATATTTTAGAAGAAGGTAAAGATTAGTCAAAGGTACATTGACCCTTTTTAGATCTTTGATCACATTGGAGCAGTAAAATATCAACTAGAACTCCCACCGAACCTATCTCAAGTACATGATGTATTAAATTTATCACTCTTGAGGAAGTACATACTTGATCCATCTCATGTACTCAATAAAAATGTGATACCATTGGATAATGACCTATCATATGAAGAGAATCTAGTGATGATCTTAGATCAGAGGGAAAACGTTTTATGAAATAAGATAATTACCCTTGTCATTGTATTGTGAAAAAATCACAAGTTTGAAGAGGCAACATGGGAATCAAAGGAAGTGATGAAGCAAAGTTAGCCTCATTATTTTTACTGTGCAAAAAGGAAATTTCAAGGGAGAACTTTCTTAAGGGGGGAAGATTGTAACAACCTAAACTTTTATTTTTATTGATCTAATTAAATGACTTATTATGTAAAATGGTTATATAAAAAATATGCACTTCCTTGGTTTAATGTTTTTGGTTTTTAAATAACTGTTATGAATTTTTATGATTGCTAATATAGCCGTATAATAGTGATAACATGATTAGTATAAATACAGGGCCATAAATAATACAATTTACTTAGAAAAAGGAACTGATGGCCTCATTAAGTATAATTTCTTCATAATAAGTCCATTTTTCCGAGCTTGGAAAGGTGGAAGTGTTACTGGGCTTCACTCTTGACCCAGCCCTAGTCAAGATTCAACACGTTAAGCTTGAACAGAACTGCCTATGGGGGAAGTGGAAGTTAATAGATATTACCAATCAAGCATTGCTATCCAAGATTCCTTAATAGCCTATCACCATCAAACACCTTACCCTTAGGACATATGTGGGTGTTATAAGGGGTTATGTAACAATACCCTAGCACTATTATTATTTTCATTATTTGTTGTATAAAAAATATACATCATTATATTATTGTTACTTTGTAAATGGGGTTTAAAGAAAAAAAATAGTATTTTTAGTTAATATTAAATTAAGAAATCTATTTTGAGGAATTAATGGATTTTTTAATTAAATAATATTTTAAAAAATATTATTACAAAATTACATTTTATTAAATATAAATGATCATACAATTTTTATACAATTGTAAGTTTTATTAAGGTTTGGAAGTTGTTTTTTCCAGAACCCATGAATTTACGATAAATTTAGGTTTTCATTTTAAAACTAAAAATTCACATATTTATAAAATTATTTAGATAAAATGAATATTGTCATTGGATTCAGGATGTTGAAATTATATAATAGTGAATTGTTTCAAATTTTATGAGATAGTTGAATTTTTGGGTAAAAATTAAATACTGTTGAAATATATAATTTTTTTATGACATCATAATAACCCAATAGTGATGTAATAAAATACTATAAAAGAAATAGTTTGAAAATATATGTTTAAATTTAAAATAATGTGATTTTATATTTGTATGATTAATTTTATGTTTCCTTAGAGGACCCTCCAAGGCTTATAAAATATTTTAACATTTTAAAATTATTTCCTTGAGAGTGTGACTCACCTTCACATAAGAAAGCCTAAAAATTCAATAAGTTCGTCCATTGACCTTATAAAATATATTTTCAAATCCAATTTGGCAAAAATATGGGCAAAAACCTTGGTTAGTTTCTGGTTTTGAATGTTTAATTATATAGATTCCAAAACCTATATTTGTAAAGTATTATAGAATTCCCCTATCTTTTCCTATATACAGCCACACATGCTCCAACTTATCAACACTAAAACTTCTTATATCACATATATACTATTACCTCCTCTCTCAAAAATCCTTCCAAATTGCCCAAAGCTCTCAAGAAGCCCCTCCTCAAGATCTTGAAGTCACACACTCAAGTAAGGGATCCTCACATTCCTTCCATCCTTATTTATGTACATGTTTCCTTATATTGTTATTCCCCTTTTATTTTCAATTAAAAATGTTGGGGTATGATTTTTAACCTCCCCTAAACTTCCCTACTGGCGTTTAAATGATTATATACCACTTTCTCTGTCATTAATGCCTCCCATGTACATTCATTACCATGCCAAAATTCTGTAAGGGATTTCTTCATTTCTCATTTTTGTCCAAGTTTCATTATGTTGATATTCCCATTTTATTTCAATTAAAAAGTTTGGGTATGATTTAGAACCTCCCCATTATTCCATCATTATGTTTGAATGATTATAGACCTCTTTCTATCTCTTTAATCCCTCCCATGTACACATATTACCATGCCGAAATTTCGTAAAAGTTATTCCATTTCTCATATTTATTCATGTTTATTTATTATGTTACACCTTATATTTCTAAATTACATGTATTGGGACATGTATCTATACGAATACCTTAATTCTCATTTTGTGTACATATTATGAGACACCCCTTTCTCTCTCATCAACTATTTTAATGAATTTAATGTCATGCCATTTTGCTGGAAAAATTGCACCGTGATTATCCATGCTAAAATCATTGTGTAGTGAATACCATACCCATTTATCTATTAAAGGTATTAAAATTTATGAAAATATTCATATTTAATAGTAATTAAATGCATATATTCCACATTATTTAATCATGGAAAAACTTATGATTTTGAATGATTACATGTTATATGATCCATATGGCACACTTATGCATGAAACAAAATGTTTATAAAGGGTACATCCTGATAGCGCTCTAATTCATTGGGTAAAGATTAGTATTATGATACGTCATGTACAATTAGGGTTTACTCATTATAATTCAAGTGCAATGACAGTTTACTCATGTTCCATGTGAAATGAGCCTAGGATCATGCTAATATCATTTTAAATGTTATTTCCACATCTCCATGCTATGATAATTATTCTATATCATTCCCTTATGTTTATTTTTCTGTTATGACCCATTCATATTTCTATTGTGTAACACGTATTTCATTCTTCATGTTATTCCTTGTTTACTCCCTTACTAGTCTTTATAACTCACCCTTTTTTTATGAATGTCCCCAGGTTATCCAATGAAATGCTAAGTATGAAGGAATATTGTGGTCATGAAAAAGAAAGTTTTCAAGAAAGGTGTTGTATTTTAAGTCTTATGTTATCATGTAATGTTCGTAATTTCCCAAGACACTAGACATCTCGATCCTCAAAGTAGTCTTAAGTGAATGTTTATATAATAAATATTTTTTAATTGTGTAATAAAGAGTAGGGTTGTTATAGATGCACAAATGGTTAGAACTCACATGCATTTATAACTATTCAGGGTCATTTGAATCAAGACTATCTATAGTCTTGGGAAAACATATTAATCTAATTCTTAAAATAATGTAAAACCCCTCCTCTCATCCACTATAAATACCACCCTCATTCCCCTCTTCGTCTAAAACCTCTCAATCCTTGAGAATTGTCTATGTTCTTCCAAATAACCTACCCAAGGCTCTTCACCATGTCCAAGACCTTCTGGTCTCTCTAAAAGGAAAAAAGGCCTTAAGGATGATATCAAGGAGAAGAGATCAAAATTGAAGAATCCTCTTTTATATTCTTGTGTTATCCTTTCAATTCCATTATATTCATATACTATCTTACCATCCCCTTCTGTAGGAGGTATAGAATCTCCAAAATATTATATATTATTAATGATATAATGTTTATGTAAACAATTCATCATCTTTCTTCCTCTCATATTTCACTTATTCTAAAAAAATAAAAACATCATTCGTGATGTGTCGTTTACAAAAATTATTAACGATGTGCTTTAAATTTCCAATATTTCCTTCAAATGTGATTAGAAAACCCATTTAATGGTTGAAACAGAATTTAATGTGTATTATGTGACCTATTTTATGTTTTGTAATGAACTTCTATGCATGAAATTAAATTATATTGTTAAACAAGTTAATAATTATTGGGGAACCACCAAAATAATATAAACAAATACAAGTAATGTTTTATCTAAGGATTCATAATCATATATGATAAAAAAATTATTTATTCTATAATTATACATTTTAGAAACACATGAATACAATTTATTCGATTTCCAAAATTTAATTTCGATAATAAAAGAAAATCAAATACAAACTGGTCATGGAAATCATGTAATGAACGCACCCGTAACAATTCAAGAAACAAAATACTAATAACTAAAGGGTTAAATAATGATATAAAATGATCATATAAGGTATTTTAAACATGAAAATGTTTCTATGAAATACTAATAACACTCTTTTAGCCATTATAACTGAGTTTTAAACATTTTTTAAGTAAGAAAAACTTGAGGTAAGGGAATTATTAACCAAATTTCCACTCTTTCAGTTAACCTTATACTTCATTAATTTTGTGGTTTTAAGATCATTTTTGTGAATATTTTTTTATATGATGTTTTATTATGTGTATTTATAGTGAATAAACATATTATTTTTGTTCAATTGATTTTCATATCAATTATATGATATTTTTAAGTGACTTTTCTTATAAAATCCTCTTTTAAACTTCTAGTTTTACAAAATTCAAAGTGAATGTTTTTATAAAAATATTATTATTTGATGATTATTTTCTAGTTATTGGACATTTTTTGTGATTAAGGGTGAGAAATATATCTCACTCCAATGTATTGGGTATGTTTAAGTTCGAGGCTGGTCGTATGGTTACTCAAAGTGTAACTGCAACAATTACACAATAATGTAGCCATGAGGGATACATTATAAGGTAGCTGTGAGGGTTAAAAATTATAAGGTAGGTGATAGGGGTACAAGGTTTTGTATTTAATGTTCATAGATACTATCATGGTTATATTTATGATCTATATGTTTTGTGTAAATCTTATAAAAATGCAAATTTTCAAAATTATGTTTATATTGGTGACAAGTATGTCTTTTTGAAAATGATTTCATAAATTACCAGAATTCATGGAATAATGTTTTATTTCCTTATTTTTATATCCATTAATAAGTTTTTACAACTCATACCATGTTTTTAAATGATTTTCATAGTTTATAAGGATGTGTATGAAAAATAAGGAATCGAAGTTAAATGTTATGAAGATTTTTCAAAGAAAACATGTTTTATTTGAAAATTTTTGTATTTTTTAATAAAAGGATACTTTTTTTGTGGTATTTTATCTATATAAATGTGGGATGTTATGTAATTGATATATAAAAATTCTCTAAAACCCTAAAATTTAAATGATTCTCAATGTGAGGGGAAGTTTGCTCTTGACTAAAATTCATGATTACATAATGTAATAACGCATGATCCTTATAGTTGGTATTAGAGGATTGTTTATATAACTTTAAGGTTTAAAATGATGTTAATATCATACCATATATTATTTAATATCTATTGATAATTTTAAATGAAATATAATTTAAATATTACCATGTTTCTTTGATTAAGATATGTTTATTTCTGAATGGTTTTCCATAGAAGAAACCTGTAAGCTGAAGTTGTGAGGCACCAACAGAATGATAACCTTTTGAATTTGTAGCCTGTAGTGGTAGGGATTGAAACTTATTAGCGTGTGATAGTAATGGAATAGCTGGAATATGAAACAAATAGTGGTGGCATAAATGTATGATAACAACCATAGGTACCACAAAAGAACATGATAACAGTTGAACATTTTATGAGGCAAAACCCTCATGCTTTCAATGGATCTTCTGACCCAGTAGTAGTAGAAGGATAGATTAAAGGCATTGAAAAGATATTCTATGTTATGGGATGTAAAATAACCAAATTTTAAGTCTTTCCATTTATTATTTTGAAGGTGAAGCTAATATATTGTGGTCAATGGTAAAAAAATACTAGGGATAGAGAGGAGATTAATTCCTTAGAGTGGCATGAATTTTAAAGTGTTTACCTTGAAAAATATTTTCTTAAGGTGGTTCAATACAAGATAGAGATGAAATTTCATGAATTGAAACAAAAATAGGAATATTCAATGGCTATGTATAAATAAAACGTTACCCTACTGGTGAGGTATGCCTCTAATATTATTCTCCATCTTTATTACAAAATTAACCACTTTTACTCATGATTGAAGGCAAGGTATCGAAGGAAATTGGAATCTCAAGAACTAAAAAGAGATGAGAAACTTTCTCAATGTACTGAGATGATAGAGATAGTGTTTATGGATGATAACATGAAATTTAAAAATAAGGATAAAAATAGGTTCATATGAAAAGTTATGGGGAAGAATTGATCCAAAAAATATGATGGTAAAAATTTCCTGTTTCTAGTTCTTGAAAAGTGTGGAAAAAAGCACCTAGGTGATTTCCTTAACAAAACTAGGAAGTGTTTTTGATGTGGTAAGTTGGGACATATGGCTTGATATTTTAATTGAAATGATACTAAGTGTAACACTGAAAAGAAAACAATAATGTGTTTTAAATTTGGTTAGATGGGTCATTATGAAAATTCCTGCCCAAAGAGGGATTTGAATGTTGCAAATAAGACAGACTATAAGAGTAAAGGTGTAGTTAGATCCTTTGAGACTATGTCAGCAAACATCGGGCCATCCAATGAAGTTTTCTTTGGTACCTTGTTTTTTAGTTAGATTTTTCTAAAGTTCTATTTCATATGGGGTCTAGACATTCCTTTATTTCTATGGAATTTTCTGGTGAATTTGAAATATCACATCAAAAAATGAGACAAGAACTTATTTTTAAAACACACAATGGGAAATGACACAGAAAAAAGGAATTTTACAAATCTTACTATTGTTATCTATAGAAAGACATTATCTAAAAACCTTGTTGTTTTTCACTTATTAGAGTTTGATGTTATTATGGGAATGGATTAGCTTTTTATTTATAATGAAAAGATTGATTGTAGAGATAATGAAGTTGTTTTTCAAAAATAATTTTATTTTGTATACAAGAAAAAATCCTTACAATTCATAACATATAAAAAAACCAAGAAACTTTTGAAATATTGAAATGAATGTCATCTTTCTCATATTTATGAAAACAATGTAACTGTTCCGATTAATGGTGCTCAAGTGAAATAATAATACCTTGATGTTTTTTATGGTGAGTTATTTGGTGTCCTACCAAATTGGATATTCAAATTCACAATTGGATTAGTTCCTGTTGCTAAGACAATTTCAAAACCCCCTTACCGAATGGTTGAAATGGAACTTTTAGATTTGAAAAATCAGTTGTAGGATTTGATTGATAAAGGCTTCATTCATCCTTACACTTCACCATGGGTTGCTCATATTTTTTAGTTAAAAAATAAGGTTACATGAGACTTTTCACTGATTATAGAGCTCTGAATACAATTATAATTAATAATAGGTATCCTTTTCCTTATATCAATGAATGGTTTGATCATCTTGAGGGTGCTCAGAACTTTTCGAATACTAACTTGAGATCTGGATTCCATTAGCTAAAGGTGAAGTATAATGACATCCCAAAAATAATATTTCATACTAGATATGGGCATTATGAATTTTTTGTTAGGCCGTTTGGATAAACTAATGCAACTTCTATATTCATGGATCTTATAAATATAATATTTCATGAGTTCTTGGATAGGTTTTTGGTTGTGTTTATTTATTACATTATATTATTTTATTATAGTAAATTAGAGCATGAGAAATATCAAAGGGTTGTTTTGAAAAACTTAAAGGAAACAAAATTGTATGGAAAATTCAACAAGTGTGATTTTTGTTTGCAATATATTTCCTTTCTTGGGAAAATGGTTAATGTGGATGGAATAACTATTGATCCTACCAAAATAAAAGGGGTTGATGAATGTTCAAGACCTAAAAATGCTACAAAGATTTATATTTTTCTTGGATTAGTCTGTTATTACAGATTTTTTGTTAAAAACATTGAACAATTATCTACCCTTTTAAGTTAGTTAATAGGAAAAGGGGTTAATTTTTTTTTTGGACAAAATAATGTGATGTTTGTTTTCAAGAACTAAAGATGAGAATGGTGAATGCTCTAGTTTTTCCATTCCTTCCATAAATGGTAATTTTTTCATCTAAAATGATGATTTTTTAAAGGGAATTGGTTGTGTTATGAAGTTGAATGGTAATGTAATTGGTTATACTTTAAGAAAACTAAAACCTCAAGAGTTTAATTATCTCACACATGATTTAGAATGAGCAGCTCCAATTTTTTTTTTTTGAGAATTTTTAGTCATCATTTATATCGATCCAAATTTTAAATATATACTAACCATAAAATTCAGATGTATATATTCACTCAGAAGGAATTAAAATTGAGGTAGATAAGATGGATTAAACTGATAATGGATTATGATTGAATGATAAATTACAAAGAATGAAAATAAAACATGGTGGTAGACGCCTTAAGTCAACAAAATCATGCCTCATAAACCATGTTATTTTTGGAATATGATCCCTTGATTAATGATTTGATGAATTTTGGATTATAAGTTGTTGGTGTAATAAATGCCTCTATTTTTTTCAGGTTTCAATATATTCATCTTTATCAGACAAAATTTTACAAGTGTAGAAGGAAAAATATAAGCTACATAATATGGTATAATTTTTTAAGATGGGTATGTTTCTATAATTTAACCTTGATAAATAATACGTATTATGATTTTGAAAAAGATTGTGTGTGACTTGTGTTTCCTATTTAAAGTAGTAATTATTAAATAAAGCTCATAGTTCGCTATTTTTAGTTTATCCAGGAAGTACTAAGATGTACATGGACCTTTAGGAGTATTACTGGTGGTAAGGGATTAAAAGAAATATTTTATATTTTTCTTAGAATTGTTTTAAATGTCCACAGTTTAAATAATAATAGTAGTTACCAAAGGTGACAGTTCAGGCTTGGCCAATACTAGAGTGGAAATGGGAGAATTTATCCACGAACTTTATGGTGGGACTGCCAATGAAATCTAGATGTAACAATGCTATTTGGGTTATTGTTGATTTGATGACTAAATCTACACATTTTATTTCTATTCGAGATATAATGTATTTGTATCATCTTCCTCTACTCTACCTCAAAGAGATTGTTAGGTTACATGGAGTTCATCTTTCTATTGTATATGACATTGATCCCAGGTTCACTCTTAATTTTTGGGAGGGACATTAGATGTAATTAGGCAGAGAATTAAATTTTAGTACAACTTTTCATCCTTAATCAGATGCAAAGTCAGAATAAAAGCTTTAGACTTTGGAGGATATGCTTCAAGCTTGTTCATTGTACTACCAAGGAAGCTGGGATCAACATCATTCTTTAGTTGAGTTTTATTATAATAATAGTTCTAATTCCAGTATACAGATGGAACCTTTTAAGAATTGTAAGGGAAGGGGTGTCAAACTCTAGATTTTTGGGACAAAGTCTGGGAAAGGATGTTGATGGGACTGGAAATAGTAGAGGAAGTGGCTAATAAAGTGAATATGATCCAACAACACATAATGACTGCTCAAATAAGGCCAAAACGTTATGCAGACTATATGATGAATGACTTTTTCTGAGGTTGGTGATCGTGTTTTTATTAGAATCTAACTATCAAAAAGTGTTATACGTTTTGGTAATAATGTAAATATATGTCCATGGTTTATGGGACTTTATGAAATTATTTAGAAATTTGGACTAGTCACCTATCGAGTAGATTTACCTCCATTTTTATCTCAGGTACACAAAGTTTTTAATGTTTCGATGATGAGAAAGTATATGCTAGATTCTTATCATGTCTTGAGCCCAGAAGCAGTTCATCTTGAAGATAACCTTTCTTATGAAGAGAAACCAATTCAGATTCTTGATATAATAGAACAATTATTTCATAATATGGTAATCCACTAGGTAAAAATTTTGTTGAGAAACCACAAGGATGAAGAAGAAACATTGGAATCTAAAAATTCTACGAGGGAAAGGTAGCCACACTTTTTTAATAAGAAAATAAAATTCCGAGGATTGAATTTCTAGAATGTGGGGATAATGTAACACCATAATTTTTTAAAAATAAATTTAAATTCATGATACTTTTTTTATAGATAGTTATAACTTTCCATTAAAAATAACTTTTACACTTCTATGATTTGAATTTCAAAAAATGGCCATCAATGGTTGTGATCAGAAAGTTATTTAGAGTCTAATAGAACCAACATGTTTTTTGGTGAATAGTAATAGAACCCTATGAATATTAATATGAATATTAATAAGACTCTTATGAATATTAAATCATATTATTATTATATTTTCATACAGTTATAAGATAATGAGATCGTGATTAATTTTTTAAGCTGTTAAAAAATGAGTTACAGTTTTAAAATTGTTATTTTTGAATAAATTATGATATTATTTAAATATTAAATCATTCATATTTAGAAAATTATATTCAAAAAATGGATTTTATATTTTAATTCTACATGTCGAGAAATGTATAGGGTGATTTTTTTGAATTTTTATGAAATTCTTGAGTTTTTGGTGAATATTATAATAAAATAAATTTTGATAAATGAAAAATAATTATTTTACTGCATCATCAGAGATTAAAGTCTGATGTAAGCACACATGGTTCAAATTCACATGAACTTAATACTATTTGGGGCCACATTAATCAAAACTAGTCATAGTCTTGAGGGAAAATATTAAACTAATGATTAAAATAATATAAGACCCCTCCTCTCCTCCACTATAAATACCACACTCATTCCCCTCTTCCTATCACACCTACCAAGCCTTGAGAATAGTCTTCGTTCTACCAAATCCACTCCCCAAGTCTTTTTCCCATCTCCAAGACCTTCTGGTCTCACCAAAAGATCAAAAATGAAGTACTTAAGGAGGATCTCAAGGAGAAGATACCAAGAGGTAAGAATCATCTTTCATTTTCATGTGTTTTCTTTTCAATTCATTTATTTTCTTATAATATCTTCTCCTAACCTTATCCAAGAGGTTTGAAATATCCAAAATCATATATATTCTGTATTTAATCATGTTCATGTAAAAAATTCATCATCATTCTTTCTCTCTTCTTCCTCTTATTCTTAAAAAAATAAAAACACTATTCGTGATGTGTCGTTTACAAAAATTGTTGATGATGTGCTTTTAATTTACATTAAATTCATAAAATCTGATCATAAAACCCTTTTAATTGTTGAAAAAAATTTAAATTGTATGATGTATCTTATTTTATGTTTTGTAATGATCTTCTATGAATGATATTAAATTATACAGTTAAACAAGTTCATGATTATCGAGGAACCGCAAAAATGATCTAAACAAATATCATTAATGTTTTATATAATTATTCATCCTCATATATGATAAAAACAAAGTATTTATGGTATCGTTATATATTTTTTAAACACATCAATACCATTTTATTCCACCTTTATAATTTCATTTCCATACAATAAAAAAATAAAATACAAACCGGCCATGGAAATCATGAAAAGAACGCCCCCAAAACAATGGAAGGAACAAAATAATAATAACTAAAGAGTGAAATGATGTTATATAATTAATATATATGGTGTTATATATAACAAACCGGAACTAGGTTCCACAAAACGGGTGCCCCGAACTCGATTGGTCACATGACCTCAAGCACATTTTCCCAAACGCCAGAGGCTGCCAACTAGCAGCAGGGGCCTAGGAATGATAGTGGGAAAACTATCCCCTCATTTGTCAAAGTGTAGTGTAGTGGAAAAAAATATAAACATAGAAAAGTAGAAGTTGTAAACAATATAGACATTAAATGGAAAATAGAACTGAAGTAAAATATAACCAAAAGTTATATATATGATGATGCAACATGTCTATAATTCTAAGAAAGCAGCCAAAATAGGGTACACTGCAATCTGATATAATACAGTAGATGGTAAAAAGTATAGAAAAACAAAATCAAAGAATTGTAATAGGGACACAACAGCATCGCAAGCCTAAGCTCGGTCCCATGCTCTCCTACTCCTCTGAGACAATCATGTACTTATGTAGGGACCCTTTCCCTTATCAACACCTGCAGCAATATAATATGTTTGGGACCAAGACATGACCTAAATATGGTGTGAGAAATAAATCCCAGAAGGCAACCACCAAAGGCCCATGCCCAACTATCAATGAAAATGTGCAACTGCATTGTGCAATAATGAAATGTAGTAAACTAGGAAGTACTCAAAAGTAACAATTCCTACTAGTTATATTTACATTTTAATAATTATTTAACAATTCAACATAATTGAATTATGAGTTTCTTGAGACTCAGCCTCGACTGAAAATATCTTATATAGTGCCACAACAAAAACTAAAATAGGCTATCTAACAATTAAAAGATAATAATAATACCACGCATGTGCTTTAGCTTGGCAGGTACAACATAAGAAATCACTACAGTGAATTTTCAAAGTAAGCATTGTCCTCTGATATGCAAATCCTTACCCTTGGATAAGAAGAAACGAAACCCTCAGTTGACTACCCTCATTTATAATGAATGTTGCCATCATGTATTCGAGATATCTCCCTTAGTCATGGAAGCTACTAACCACATGCATAAGCAAAGTTTCCCTCAGGTTAAATAAAACACTGCCCTCAAGCTAAACAAAACACTGCCCTTAGGAATTCCGTTGGAAGAGAAAG
This sequence comes from Viscum album, assembly GCA_963277665.1. Classification (NCBI taxonomy): domain Eukaryota; kingdom Viridiplantae; phylum Streptophyta; class Magnoliopsida; order Santalales; family Viscaceae; genus Viscum; species Viscum album. The sequence continues at coordinate 743,404,721 of OY728129.1, read as the reverse complement.
TAACCGGGCCAAGCCCAACGAATAAGAAAGAAGTTTATATGTGTTTCCTCTTAAAAAAACTCAAAACATGCTATAATCACGACATACCCATGGGTATCCTGGCCAAATAGCTAAATAAGGGGAACGCACCCCCGGGGTGGCCCTAAATCAAAGCAACGATCTAAAATAGTAGTTTATACTTATTCATTAGATTACCTATGAAATTCTAGGTATCTCAATAGTCAAAGTCTCAGCCATACGACACCCCGAACATGGGCGCATGGCACAACGGTACACAAAATCAACTCGAATGTTGGAATTAAACACAATACCACCTACCTCTATCTCCTCTGATCGATATACGTGAAAGGCGCCTCCCAAAAAAACCAATAATGATGTAGATCTGAGATAAATTATTTCCTTTTTAAACCAAAATAACTTCTCTTAGGGAAAGAATTGGAAGGAAAGATTCAAGATGAAGAAAGACCATACCCACACGGTTCAAATGAGATCGACAACGGAAGAACCAAAGTCTCAGTGAGCGATCGAGAGATCCTCCAAGTCTTGGCCTCCTCTCCCATAGCTCCTGGTGAGTTCTCTACCTCCTCTACTGATATATGATGATACTGACTGTTTTTTAATGAAAAAAATGGCTACACGGCGTGTACTTTGAAAGTACACAACATGTACTATTCTTTTTAACTATTCCTCTGGTGGCTACTTTCCACCACCTCACTGTTCATCTGCTGACATGATTACACAATGTGTATTTCTAAGTACATGGTGTGTACTATCATTCCTCTAGCGGCTACTTCCACCACCTTACTACTCACCTGCCGACTGATTACATGACATGTATTACTAAGTACACGGAGTGTAGTTATTATTTACACCCTTAATCATCGACAAGCCTATATGCCCTGTATTATCATCCCACACAGCCAAAGTACATGGTGTGTGTACAAAAGTACCCGGCATGTACCCATAAATTTGGGATTTTCCCCAATTTTCCATTGTTTTATCAAAAACACTTAAAGAAAAAAGAAAAGAAGAAACACATACCTTAAGAATAAGAACCTGGTTCTTACAAACTTCCCCCCTTAAATCAATTCATCCCCAAATTTACCTTCCAAGGGTGGTGAAGATAAATATGAGAACAACTCTGTCCAGTGAGGATGTAAGTTAGTCTCCCGCTTCCAGGTTTTGTCCTGCACTCTGCCAAGCTACCATAACACCCGTACGAGAGGATCTGATTAGCCTCAGAGAACTTTCATGATCCTATCAACAATACGAATAGGATGCTCCTAAAATGATTCAACAACCTGAAGTTCAAACTTCTTAGGTTAAAAAATGTGAGATGAGAATGAGTGATAACAATGCAGTTGAGATACGTGGAAGACATCGTGCATAGACCGGTACCTCTGTGGTAACTGAAACCGATAGGCAACCGGCCTGACTCTCCCCAGAATCTCAAATGGACCAATATACCTCAGTGAAAGTTTACCCTATCTCCTGATCTGCCTGTGTCCCAACCTTAGTGAAACATGCAAGAAAAAATGATCCCCGACCACGAACTCCAAGGGTTGTCTGCGGCGATTAGCATAAGATTTATGACAAGACTGTTTAGTAGCCATTCACTTCTGAATCAATTAGACCTTCTATGAAGTCTCATCCATGAGATGTGGTACCAGTAATGCTACCTCACCTACCTCAAACTAGAACAAGGGTGATCTTAATGGCCTACCATATAAAGCCTCATAAGGTTCCATCTCAATAATTTCCTGAAAAATATTATTATAGGAAAACTCAACCAGGGGTATGTGCTTCTCCCAAGAGCCACCAAAGTCTAGGATGTATGCACGCAGAATGTATTCTAGCACCTGTATTGTACGCTCTGACTGGCCATCGGTCTAAGGGTGGTAAGATGTTCTCAGAAGCACCTGTGTACCTAGTGCCCTCTGAAAACTCTGCAAGAAATGAGATGTAAAAAAGGCATCCCTATCTAAAACGATAGAATGAGGGACCCCATGAAGATGTACTACCTCTCAGATATACAAATTCCTAAGCTCGTCAACCCTGAGGGTATCTTTGATTGGAAAAAGTGATCTACCTTCGTAAGCTTGTCCAAAACAACCCATACAACATCATTGCCTCGAGGGGACCTCGACAACCTGGTCATGGAGTCCATCACAACATCATCCCATTTCCACTCCAGAGTGTGTAACTATTGTAACAGTCTAACTGGCCTCTGATGCTCCGCCTTCACCTGCTGACAGGTGGAACATCTCATAACAAAACCAACTACCTCTCTTTTAATACCCAGCCAGCAATACATATGTCTCAAGTCATGGTAAAGTTTGGTAACTCCAGGATTCACTACTCAAGATAAAGAATGAAATTCCTGCATCAATTCCTCATGTATATCCCCTGGAACCCACACTCATCAATGGATATGTAGTACCTCGTCATCACCTATCATCCAACCAGGAGGAGGGTCCTCACTTGCCACTGACTCCCATAGAACTAGGCCTTCTAAATATGATAGCTGTTTCATCCTCACTCTATCCAGGAGGGTAGAAGTCACAGCTAAGGATGAAAGATAGGTTCACCCTTAAATATCATGCACCTCTAAATGCATCTCAGAGAACAAATCCATAAGCTGCCACTCACTAACAACCTCCTACACTTCCTGTATCTGAGTCCTCATACTCAGTGCATTAGCTACTATGTTACCCTTACCAGGTGTATAGGCAAGCTCAAAGTTGAAGGACTGAAAGTATTAAACCCACCTTCGCCGTCTCAAACTCAAGTAACACTGGGTAAAGATGTATTTAAGAATTTTTTGGTCTGTAAACACCACAAAATGTTCTCCCAAGATATAATGTCTTCAATAGTGTAACTCATGAACAACTACCGCCAACCCGAGATCATACTTTTGGTAATTCATTTCATGTGTCCTAAACTACCGAGACCCGTACGCAACTACTCGATCGCCCTTCATCAACACTGCTCCCAGCCCAATACCTGATGCATCATAGTAAACTATATAGTTCTTCCATTGCTCTAAAAGTATCAGGACTGGTGCTGATTTCAACCTTCCCTTCATCTTCTGAAAGGCTGTCTCACAAGCTTCTAACCAATAGAACTTTAAACCCTTCTTAGTAAAACCCGTCAATAGCACTACTAAGAGAGAGAAGTCTTGTATAAAGCACCGGTAGTGACCAGAAAACCCCAGGAAACACATTATTTCAAACAAGTTCTTAGGATATTCCCTGGAAACTGCTGCTCTCACTTTTTATCAGTTTATTGCAACTCCTACCTCTGAGATAATATGACCCAAGAAGTGAATTTGGTCTATCTAATAGTGGCACTTTGAGAGCATAGTATATAAATGATTCTCTCTCAGTGTACTCAATATGATCTCAAGATGGGTATCATGGTTGTGTTGAGTGTGAGAGTACAAAAAGATATTGTCCATGAAGACTACGACAAAATAATCTAGATATGGGTGGAACACATGATTCATCAGAGCCATGAAAACTGCTAGCATGATTGTGAGTCCGAACGACATGACCAAGTACTCATATAGACTATATCTACTCCAAAATGCTATAAGTGGTATGTCCAATGGTCTAACATGCAACTGATGATATTCATATCTCATGTTAATCTTATAGAACACTCGTGCACCTAGAAGTTGATCAAAAAGATCATCAATCCTCAGTAAGGGATATCGGTTCTTGACCATAAATTGGTTTAGTTTCTGATAATCCACGTAGAGTTTGAGGGTACCATCTGCCTTCTTCGCAAACAGGATAGGCGAACCCTAAGGAGAAGTACTAGGTCAGTTGCAACCCTTTGCCTGAAACTCCTCCAACAACTTCTTGAGCTCATGCAATTCTGTTGTAGCCATCCTCTAAGGATAAATGGATACCAGTGCCACTCCTGGCATAAGATCAATACAGAAATCCACCTCTCGCTCTGGAGGTAGACCTGGAAAGTCATCTAGGAAGACATCCCCAAAATGATTAACCACTAGAGGGAAATCCTTTTGAAAATTTCCTTGGTCATCCTAATATAAAATCACAATTTGGGCTATCACTCCACCTCACCCACGATGCTCGGGTCTTGCTCGGCTTGCCTGGACATCCCATTCTCCCTTTTATAGAAACTCTCCACCCTCTGGTGATATTAAACTCACCCTACAACGATAGAAATCTACAAAGTCTCAAAAGGGTACCAACCAACCCATCCTGAGAATGATGTCATAGGATGTCATCTCTATGACATAGAGGTCCCATAGAAAGTGACACCCACCAACCTCTAGGGGAACTCTTTGCACTGATGTACAACTACCATTCTAATTCCCAACGAAGTTTCTAGCATCATGATATTATAAGAAAAAGAAACACAAAGCCCGAAGATCTCCACAACGAGCACTGATATAAAGCTATGCATAACACCAGTATCAAAAAGTACCGAAGATAAAACAAAAGAAACTAAAATAGTACTTGTGACAGTGGAAGGTCCATGATCCTACTCCTGTTGGGTCTATTTCACTACATATGGGTGCCCAATGCCGTGACCCTATGACACAGCCTAGCTACCCTGAGCTGACCCGACCTGTGGTCTCTGAGATCCTTGTGTTTGGCTACCACGACCACGACCACCACCTTAGCCTGAACTTCCTGACGTATTCCAATTCATTGACTGGTAAGAAGCTACTGGACCTTCTCCAGCATGAAGAGTCTACACAGAACCTATCTCACTAGTAACTAGAGGAAACTCCCTTCAATAACGCTGAAGATGACCCATATTTCCATAAGCTCGACACTCCATTGGGTCACTTGAACACTAAGGTCTCTTGTTCCCCTCTTTATCACACTGGTAGCACATTAACTAGCCACATGAAAAATTCTTCTAGCTAGTACTGCCACCATGAGAGAAATCCATCTGCCTCTTCCTCTTGCTGGTAGAAATAGTACCAGAGACCGGTGCCAAATTTCCCTGGTCTGCACCACTAGCTTCTGGCAGGATCCTCTTAGTAATCAAAGCCCGACTCAAAATAACATGCACTGTAGGCAACCTGAAAACATTCACCAGCATAGAGATGTCATATCAAAGACCATCCTCAAAGAATGTAGCCTTCAACGTCTCATCACCAACTAGAATAGGTGAAAAACGTTGTAGATCAGTGAAGCGGGCAGAATAGTCCATCACTAACATGGCCCCATGCTGCAAATTCCTAAACTCTCGAGCTTGACCTTCCCTTAACATCCTCAGAATGAAAAAGTCATATAAGACTGCCTAAAAATATTCCCACTCAATGTATCAGTGATGCTCAGTCTTGGTGGTAAAATCCCACCATCTCTTGGCAGAATCACACATCATGTAAGTAGAAAGCTTGACCCTCCTCCTAGGAGGCGTCTCTAGATGCTCGAAGATTGTCTGCATAGCATCCAGCCATGAATCCGTAGCATGTGGTCCACCATCCCCTTAAAATGTAGGTGAACGTTTCTTTTGGAATATACATGTCACCTCTACCATAGATGTGGCAACTAGCGATGCTCCTTGGAAGGTTTGCGTGAACCGCATGAAGCCTTCATAGAACTGTGCATCCACGCTTACATCCGGTGTAACGGCTGGTGCCGCATCTGGCACTGCTGGAGGATCCATTGGTAGCCCATGTCCTACCATCTATGGAGTATAATCGTCACCAATCTCTTGGAGAAAAACTCGTGGTCATCTCGGTAGCATGACTATATAATGACAAACACACACCTTAGATTAATATCATCAATGAATAAGAACTGGAAGCATAATAAGGGATCAGGAGAAAGAAAACATTAATGTTTTACAAAACAAGACTATATGGCTTGTATAATAACTACACGTCGTGTTCCCTTTTGTCTTTCACATGGGCGTGTACTTCTGCCAGAACTGGTCTTGTAACACCCCAAACACATTGCGTGTTTTCCAAACACACGGTGTGTACTTGAATTCTCTCCCACTTCCCAAATCCTTCTATATAGCTAAGCCACACAGTTCTCATTAGAACGAGACTACACGATGTGTTTGTTCTAGACACGCCGTGTACTAGACGAGCTTCACTGACCCGTGTTGTTTGTGACACTGCTAGATACACAGCTCACACTACACGATGTGTTCTAGAATAACACGACATGTACTTGAAAATATAACACCAGCCTGTGTTTTTAGCTAAACGGCTGGATCCCAAGATTACACAACACGACGTGTTCAACATTAACACAGTGTGTATAAGCTAATATTTCTCTAATCATGTTGTTAGTCACACGAGTAGACACATAGTCACAACGACACAACGTGTCCAACTGGTACACGACGTGTTCGCACAAGAGTTTCCCGATTCCGTGTCTCTGCCCTAGGTGAACGACATGTTACACAAACACACAACATGTACACCACCCTGTTTCCCTAGCCACATGGCTAAGTCCACACGGTCTCTCACCAGTCAAGACTACACGGTGTGTCCCACAGGTACATGGCGTGTCCTCGGTAAAATCTAGAAGACCCGGGTTCCCTCTCACATGGTGGGTTACACGGCCTTATACTACACAATGTGTATATATAAGTACATGGTGAGTACTTAGAAAATTTTCATTTCTTCCTGAACAGAAGAGTACACAGCGTGTGTTCAAAACTACACGGCGTGTATTCTGGGTTTTTCCAGACACTAATCCTCAGAAACTACTTCGGAGTCCCTTTTTCATTAATTTCAAGCATCAATAAGCTGAATTCTGATCTTTTGGGGCATATACTCCCCGAAAACCAAAGTTTTGTATCCAAATTTTCACATTACAGTACAAAACGCAATCGAAAGGCTGGATCATGATCCCCCAAATTCTGGTCCAAGAGAGCCCATACATTTCAGGAACCAAAGTTTAGCATCCATTATCCCAACCGTAACATGTACCAATACCCAATCAACATTAGGCGTATCTATCAAGGTACCTCTCTCAAAAGGATAAATTTTCTAGCCCAACATCTATCTCAAAAACATGAAATTTCTAATGCAGCTACATGGCATGGAAACTACGCACGACATGTGATTATAACATGTGCCTAAATGATGCATGAGATGGAATACCCTCATCTCATTGGGTTGCAACTAAATAGAAACCAAGTATAAAAATATAAACAACAAACCACAAGTGCATAACCCAACGAAGAAAATCAAATCAATTGTAATATTCATAAATAGAAAATCTCAATTTAATTCGAGGTAATCCGACCTTTACCTGTACATGTGGTAGCTACTCCCAGGAACAATTTATTACTGAATCCCTTAACAATCTATCTCTTTCCATTGTTTCCAAATAATAAAATAACAGAGATAAAAGAACAGCCTCTGATACCACTATGTAACGACCCAAATCCGGGTGCCACACCACAGGTTACCTGAACCCGGTTGGTCACATGACCTCAAGAGCATTTCCCCAAACGACAGAGGCTTCCGACTAGCAGCGAGGGCCTAAGAATGATACTATAGAAACTGTGCCCTCATTTTTCAAAGTGTAGTGTAGTAGAAAATAAAATATAAACACACAAAAGTAGAAGCAGTAAACAATATAAACCTGAAATGGACAATGAAACTGAAGTAAAATATAACCAACAGTAATATATATGATGATGCATCATGTCTCTAATTATAATAAATCTTACAAAATAGGATACACTGAAAACTGATACAATACAGAACAAGGTATAAATTACAACAAAACAAAATCAAAGGATTGTAACAAGAATGCAGCAGCTTCGAAAGCCTAATCTTGGTCCCATGCTCTCCTACTCCTCTGCAACAATCATGTACCTATATAGGGACCATTTCCCTTATCGAAACCTGCAACAATATAATTTTTTTGGGACCAGGGAATGACCAAAACATGGTGTGAGAAATAAATCCCAGTAGGCAACCACCAAAGGCCCATGCCCAACTATCAGTGAAAATGTGCAATAGTAGTGTGCAATAATGAAATACAGTAAACTTGAAAGTACTCAAAAGTATCCATTCCTAAGAATTATATTGTCATTTTAATAATTATTTAACAATTCAATATAATTTAATTTTGAGTTTCCTAAGACTCTTCCTTAAACGAAAATCTCCTATACAGTGCCAGAACAAAAACCACAACAGGATATCTAAAAATTAAAAGATAATAATAATACAAAGCCTGTGATTTATCTTGGTAGGTACAACATAAGAAATCACCACAGTGAATATTCAAAGTAAAAATTGTCCTTATACATGAAAATCCTTACCCTCAGGCAAGCAGAAATGAAACCCTTAGGTGACTACCCTCAGGTATAGAGAATATTTCCCTGAGGTATTCAAGATATCTCCCTCAGACCTGGAAGCTACTACCCACTAGCATAAGCAAAGTTTCCCTCAGGTTAAAAAAACACTGCCCTCAGGCTAAAAAAACACTACCCTTAGGCATTCTATAGGAAAAGCAAGTAACCGGGTCGAGACCAACACATAAGCAAGTAGTTTATATATGTTTCCTATCGAGAAAAACTCAAAACATGCTATAATCATGGAATACCCATGAGTATCCTGGCCAAACGCCTAAATAAGGGGAATGCACCCCCAGGGTGGCCCTAGATCAAAGAAACGATCTCAAACAGTATTTTATACTTATTCATTAGATTACCTATGCAATTATAGGTATCTCAATAGTCAAAGTCTCTACCATACGAAACCCCGAACATGGGAGTGTGGCACAAAGGTACACAAAATAAACTCTACAGTTGGAATTAAACACAAGAGAACCTACCTCGATCTCCACTGATCGATATACGTGAAAGGCGACTCCCGAAACAACCAAGAATGACATAGATCTGAGAGAAATGATTACCTGTATAAAAATAAATAACATTTCTTAGGGAAATAATTGGAAGGAAAGATTCAAGAAGAAAGAAGACCATACCTGCACAATTCAAACGAGATCAATGACGGAAGAATAGAAGTCTCAGTGAGCGATCGGGAGATCCTCCAAGTCTCAGCCTCCTCTCCCGCAGCTCCTGGTGAGTCCTCTGCCTCCTCTGCCAAAATAGGAGGCTATTGCATGTTTTTAATGAAAAAACATAACTACACGACGTGTACTTCAAAAGTACAAGACATGTACTATTATTTTTAAATTTTCCTATGGCGGCTACTTTTCACCACCTCACTATTCATCTACCGACATGATTACATGGAGTGTATTACTAAGTACAAGATGTGTACTATTGTTCCTCTGGTGGCTACTTCCACCACCTTACTATTCACCTGCCGACTAATTACACGGAGTGTAGTTAGTTTTTAAATTCTTAATCGCCGACAAGCCTACACACCCTATATTATCATCCCACACAGCCAAAGTACAGAGCATGTGTACAGAAGTACATGGCATGTACCCATAAATTTGGTATTTTCCCACTTTCCCCTTGTTTTCTCAAAAACACTTAAGAAAAAAGGAAAAGAAGAAACCCAAACCTCAAGAATAAGAACCTGGTTCTTACATTATAAACATGAAAATTTTTCTTTATAATACTAATAACACAATTTTAACCATTATAATGGAGATTTAAATAATTTTGAATTAAGGAAAACCAGATGTAATAGAATTCTTAACTAAATTTCCATTCCTTGGGTTAGCCTTCTACATCATTAATTGTGTGTTTTTAAGATCATTTGTGTGATTAACTTTTGTTTATATTTTGTTTTATTATGTTTATTTTAAGTGTATATACACATTAATTTAGTTTTATTGATTATCATATCAATTATATGTTATTTGTGAGCAAATTTTCTTATAAAATCATCTTTTAAACCTCTAGTTTTTCAAAAATCAAAATGAATATTTTTATGAAAGTATTCAGGTTTGTTTCTTATGTTATGGTTCTTTTAAATTGTTTATGATTATTTGTGGGACCTATATCCTCATCCAATGCTTCGAGTATGTTTATGTTCGAGGTTGGCCGTATGGTTACTCCATGTGTAACTCCGATGGATACACAATAAGGTTGTGGTTTGGGTTACATTAGAAGGTAGATGTGAGGGTTAGAAATTATAAGGTATAAGAGAGGGTTAAAATATTATGTATGTAATGCCCCAATATAAATTTATGTTTATATTTATGTTCTTTATTTTTTGTGGAAATATCTTGTAAATCTCAAGTTTCACAAAGGATGTTTATATGGGTAAAAAGTTTTTCTTTTTGAAAATCATTTCATATGTTACAAGAATTCATGGACTAATGTTTTCTTTCAAACTTTATATATCCCTTACTGAGCTTTTTGTTCTCATACCAAGTTTTAATATGTTTTTCACTGGATATAAAGGCGTGTATGATAAAGAAGGAATCCATGTTAAATGTTATGCATATTTTCCAAAGAAAACATTTTTTTTGAAAAGTTTTATATAATGAATGAAATGAATACATTTTTTTGGTATCCACTCTGTATAAATGTGGGATGTTATGTATGTGATATATCCCTATTCTCTAAAACTATATCCTTGAAAAGATCTTTAATGTGAAAAGAAGTGAGTTCTTGACTTAAATTGAATATTATATAATGTAATAAGGCTGGGTACTTATAATAACATCCTTTGATGTTACATTTTAATTTCTAGGTATATATTCCAATGATTATATATTTATTATTTATCTAGATGTTTTATAGTTATGATGATGAAATATTAATGAAACATGTTTTCTTTTACATGAGTTCAACTATGATGAATTCTTTCATGATCAAATGTCATACATTTAAATATATTTATGATTATGTGATTGGTGGGTTGGGAATTATATAGCCCTAAAATGAATTAGGTAAATATTAATATTCTATGAGTTGAATGGGTGAATGTGAGGTTATCAAAATCATTATGAAATATGGTATGTATCAGGTAATTTCAATCATTAAATAATTTACAATGGATTTTATCTAAAACCGAAAGCAAGTACACAGGTGGTTATCACAAGCCTAATAGGTTATGAGTTTCATGGTGGTCATACTTAACATAATATTTATAAGATTATGGTTATTCAACACATTATTCCTCTCTTTTATGAAATGATCTTATGAAAATTTTATCTTCTTATTGCTCTTGTACATTGATCCCTTTATGATTCATGTATTATAAAAATCAAATATTTATTCCATGAATAATATTTATGATCTATAAATTTCTAGGTTTGATTTTGTATGTATATGATAATTTTCTCAAACCCATGATTCTCCTGTAATGTTTAAATGATCATTGATATCTCCATTATTTATGATCACTGAGCATATAATCTCAACCTTTATTATGTTTTATTTTACCTAAGATAGGATTAGTAGTTTAAAGAATGATTTATCTAAGAATGATACTATTTATTAAGAACTATATGCTAGATGATGTAGATATTTTATGAACCATTTTGTTATGTTTGTATATTTTAAATGAAACTAAATCATTATAGTTTTAGCATGAATCATAATTATATTTGTTTTATATTAATATAATAATATATGATATTTGGGTATGAAAATTATGGTTTTTTATAATATTGTTTTCCTTAAAACACATAGATGAATCTAAAAGATCTTATCACTATCAATTTTTGAATATGATTGGTCACTCGTATAAGGAAATTACCTCCTTGGAGACTATCAAGATTAACATGACACCTTGATAATGTGTGTCTTGAGTTCTCAGTCAAGGGTCTATATAGATCATGTATGCATATAGATTCTCATGTCTAATGTCTCTTCTTGTAAGTGTTGAGCTACATGAATTAGATAGATAGGCCATAAACCCATCCAAAGTAAACTATTCATTTCTTTAATAGGTTCCATAAACCTCCCAAAAATTCACAATAAAAATCCTATGATTTTAACCATAACTAATGTAATTTAACTTCTCATGGATGTTATCTATCATTATGTATTGTTGGTTCCATATTCATTTAATCCACCATGATGAATGGTACATAAACCTTTTATTTATACTATAATCATAGACAAAAACTAATATTTATGATAATATAAATATGGAATAATCATTCCAAAATCATTATAAATAATTATCTTAAGTTTGAAAAATCACCTACCAAAAAATTCATAACCATGGAATTGTGAAAAATATTTGTTTGTTTTTCCTTTAACATGCCAAACACTATTGTGTGGTCTTCTCATTTTTCTCATTTCTCATAGGCACACCTATACCAAATGAAGATCACGACTACAACTAAATTGTCCTAACTCATGTCCCAAATGGATAAAAATTGACAACCATGCCAACAACTATCATATTGGGATGGATATATTTTCATGGAGATCTTGATGTTGTCCATGGCTTCCATCAAGTTGTTATATGCCAATTTTGGGTTTCCTCATGTTAACCATTCTTAATACCAAGGCTTCACCACATGGACCACTATGACATTGTCCATTCTAGTTTTCTTATAATAATAAATTTCTTCTAAACAAGTCTTGTACTATGGAAATGTACTACTACAAGAATCTAAACCCATATTTTCTTTATTGACCACATCCATATTGGTAGTGTCTCCTTTCCTATGTTTAAAAGAATCAACACACTATTCCATGTTTTATTTTATGACCATTCCCTTCATTCTCTAGGATTCTAATGGTCTTTACATATTTCCACTGGGCTATAATTGATACCTATTAGATCTCTCCAGCGTTGGTTACACCTCCAAGGTGGGACTCATACCACTGTCCCTAGTGGAATCCATTTCCACATGATTCCATTGGGTTGAGACTCATGATTCTACTAATACTAACACATTACAATTCCCATGTATTAGATTCCTTACTTTTCTTGATATAGAATATTACAACAAACACTTTTCATACATATATGTTACATCTTAGTAGATAAATATTCATTTCTAAAGTAATGACCCATTAAATATTAATTTAGATCTAGTGACTTGGGAATCATGAATAGTTGAAAAAATAGTTCAAAACTGAACTAAATCAGCTCCCATTATGTTCTTTGTAATTATAACCCTTCTCAGAAATATCATACATAATACCATTATCTATAACTGGTAGAAAGACAACATAATAAAGGGTGATCTAAAATTCTATGTAAGGGTAAAAAAATAGAGATATTAACATTAAATGAGCATAAGGGCATGAGAACAAGATAAAAACATTGATAACCATACCCTCTATATAATAGATCATAAATTTTAGTCGTGTCATAATTCTTGTAAGTTTATAAGACAATAATCATAAAATAAATGAATTAACATAATCTATGATTTCATTATATAGTAATAATACAAGAGTTTTTTGGTATATACATAATCCTAGAAAATGGATCCCTTTGTAGTCAAGGATAATAGAAAAAACTATAATTGTGGATTGGGTTTACTCTGAAAACAATTGTGGTAGTCAATATTCAATATCCATACTATCATAGTGAATTGGGATAACTCCCAAAACCATCGTATTAGTTAAGGATACCTACCAAGTCTATCATTGTAGTCATAGTCCCATAGTAAAATTGGTTATTTCTTAGTTTTATGCATGTTAATCTCCAGATATATTGATCATTACTCAATGATTTATAGGGAGATATAGGTCCCAACCATTTAGTTTTATAATTTTACCACTCCTCCTTTAATAAAACACAACCATTATCACTGGCTATAGCATAAACATCATCCATAACTAGGATGTGACAATTTCCCAGGGATTTATAATGGAATCAGCCATAAACTAATGAAAATCATACATATATGTTCCACATGATCATATACAATTTATTATATCATCACCCATGGAAAGAAAATGGGTAAAAAATATTTAATCATAACATAATCCATCGAAATGACATAGGTTTCATAAACATTTCATTATTTTATCATAGAAAAACCCATGAGAGAGGAACATGTTTCATAAACATCATGTCATAATAAGAAAACAAAAAATAAAAATATATTAATATGGTATCATTGTATCATATCTTGAGTAAAAAAAAGTACCAAGATAGATGTTATCTCAGGAGATAAATTTTATTGAAATATCACTTATAACATTTCATTGGGAACATATCCATTCCATTTTGAAATAATTTATCTAAAATATAAAAACATATCAAAAATTAAAAAAATATTTTCCTGGAAAATAACTTTCTTAAATTGTAATGTAATCATTATAGCATTAAAAGATCATTACATTGGAAAATATTTTCCATGTCGTACATAGTTTATAAATAAAAATTCATTTCAAATTTTTTGTTAAAGTTAAAAAATATCATATTCCAAAAATTAAATGCGGTTTTAATGAAATCATTTTTTTTGAAGTTAAAAATGGGTAAAAATGTCATTAAAAAATCCATGTGGAATAGTAAAAACTTTTTTTCAAATTTATTCAAGAAAACATGGACATTGAAGAAAAATGATTTTCTGAAAATAGGTATAAATAATGAAATTACAAAATTTATTTTAAAGAATTAATAAAATGATTGTAAATTTAATTAGATTAATGATATATATATCATATGATTTCATCATTGGAAACTTTGTCAAAAACAATCCTGATATATAATTAAATTGTATCATAAAACATTTAAAACTTTGGTCTATTTGGAATTGTAATCCCCATAAAAAAATAACCAAATAAGGATATGTAAATACTAATATAATTAATAATAAAATAATAAAATTAATTCATGGTTATTATATATGTCCCATAAATGTAATATGGGTTAAATATGGTACGTGTCCCAAGAAACAAAAAGTGAGATAAAAATACCTTACCTCAAGTTATGACATTCTTCAAACATGTTAAAAAATCACATATATATATATATATAAATTTATTATAAAAATATTTAAAAACATATTGATATATATTATACCATATATGATTTAATTATACCATTTTTGTCATTGGTTCATTTAAAATCCCTTATTGAAATCATTGTTCCATGTTGTAACTACTCATTTTTCAAATATATTCTGGTTTTGTTGTTTTGTTCCTTAAAACATTAATGATAGTTTAATAATATCATGTATTTTAATCATGATATAAATATAAAATATATTTTTTATATATGAATTTATAATAATCCCAAAAATTTAGAGATAGAAAGTGAATTACACTAATTCTGTAGATGGTAGGCTATATGTATGCATGAACATTGCTTCCATTTTATCAAAATATGGAATAAAATAAAGGTAAATATTAAGTTGGAAATTAAGAGTAATTTTTATGTCATATATATCTGAAATATTCATTATATTTATCCTTATTTTCATACTTGTAAAAAAATTAAAATACCTCACATCGGTTCGCAAGGCTGTAGTCTGGAAAACACATGAGTGATGTTATTATTTTCCAGTGGGTTGGAAGGTAAGAAGTTTGATGTGATATTATAATTAAATAATTATTTTTTAGTCATAAATATCATATATATATATACATTAAATCCATAATTATATCAATCATTGAGATGTAGTGATGGAAAATAAACTACATTAGTTCACGAGGCAGTTGTATTCCACACACAGGATCTACAGTTTCATTTCCCATTTAATGGAAAAGGAATCAGATTTATGTTATAAGACTAAAATAATAACATCATAGTATTTTTAATATACTGTTAATATTATATCAGCATTATTAAATAACATTTTATGTATTTTGATGAAAAAATAGAAAAATTCTCGATTAATAATGATATATATTCTTAAAAAAAACACTTTAGGTTTGCACCAAAATCCTTCTTAAGAGAGTTTAATAATAAAAATAAGTCCTATATGACATGTTTAGGGAATTAAGTAAGGTAGTTATACATTTCAGGGATGAACTAATGGAATTTTTGAGTGTCAAGAGGTGAACAGTGTGATGCCCTTTTATATGTGGGGTAAAGACACACTTATAATTTTTGAAAAGAAAAAAGTTATACCCACATTTGAAACATTAAAAAAATGAAAAAATGGACGAATCATGAACCTTATATGGTATATGTTTGTAATATTTCCATCCATTATAAATTGGACATGTTTTATGTCATTTTAGACCTTATCTTTTTGGATTAATACCACATTAAACATGTTTTAACCTTAACTGTAGTAATTAGTTTTTACTATTTTTAATCTTCATTATGACCAAAACATAAGTTGACCATTATATATATTATAAATTATAATGATTATAGATTTATAATATATTTTTAAAAATTATATTCATAGAAGAGGGAGATTTTAATTTAAATTTAAACCCCTATATGTGATGAAATAAAGGGTTTCCAATGAAAATGATTTTCAAGAATAAAATTATTTTATATAAAACTTTAATATGGGACTGTTTAAAATGAAATAAATTGAATATATCATAATAGAATTTAACTAATTTTAATTTTAATCAATCTAAAACAAAAATTTATCTTTTTAAATACTTTAAACGAAATAGTAGATTTGAATATAAAATAAAATTTTCATACTCTTCAATGAAAAATTAATATTATTAAAAAATATCAAAAAATCACTATAAGATAATATCATATACTGATTCCAATATTTAATTTAATTTTTTAAAATAAATTTCAACAATGTAAAAAAAATTAATTTTAATATTTTCTCTGAAAAAAACTGAAATCATTTTTTTAGAATAAATGTATATTCAAATGGTATAAATATTTTTCCAAAATTTAAGTACGTATTTATCAATATATATTATTATTCTAAAAAAATTATTCATAATTTAAAAAAAAAATTTATTCTTATTAATACCAACATGTTTGAATAGTATTATATATGATTATGTTTGCATAAAAATCTTAATAGTATAATTTGGTTTTTTAAAATTCTTGGTTTAAAAAATGTAGGCTATCAAAGAATTTATATTCATTTGAGAAAAAAATTACATAAAATATAATGGTTTTACATTATAACCCCCATGAAATTAATTTTAGACATGAAATCCCATCACTCTAATATAAACAATAAAGGATTATTTTGATTCAACATATCATGAGGTTTCTATTTAACTTAATTAAGGTGATGGTTTCTCTAAAAAACATAGGTTAAGTGAGTTCTCTTATTTCATAGAAATTTATATCAATTATAGAATATATCCAAAATAACGATTTATAGAAATATCATGATTTAGTATTATGACCTATGAGTTGAACACATTTCATGGATCAGGTTTGTACAAACTCATGACTAATACATGAAACACCTCATTTACTTTAGATAGGTTTGGGGGAACTGTAAAGTGAAAATAATCCAATCAAACATGACCGGGAGTCTCAATATGGAAAATATGCCTAGGGATAATATTCAATTCCTTCACGAATTTCATTAACATATTCCATATAAAAATTCATAGGAAACCATTCTGGCCAACTTCAAATGACAGTTTATGTTGACAATTTTCATCATAACATTTCTATCGAATATGAACAACCTTGCTGTGATAGTTATTGGATTTAAATTAATTTTCAATTTCCTCAGCTAAATCATACCCCAATGGATTTTATTTTATAACTTCATCCCATTACATTAGAGTCTTAAATTTTTTTAGATATAGGGATTCATATGAATTCATTTATATGCTCACATAAAAGCTATTAATTAAGTATTCTTGATTAGAGGAAGGAATTAAACGTAACCAACATTGATATATATAGGAAAATATCTCAACATATCCGCAATGATTTTAATAGTTCTCCATGAATAACCATTTTTCCTAGGATGATAATCTATGATAAAACATAACTATGTATCCTGATCCCACTAAAGACTTATCTAAAACATCAAGCTAAACCTCAGATATCAATTAAATAAAATAGAATTTTGTACTGCATGAAACCTTAAAACTTATTTAATGAATATTCTAGATACATGATCAAGAGATTAATCTTATCTGATAGTGAAAAATTTTGATAAATTTTTAAGCCGGCCGACGACATCCCAAATAGAATTATGGCCATTATACATTTTGGGCAGTCTGATGAAATAACCAATAATGATGTTTTCCCATTTCTATTATAGTATGGGTAATGGTTGTAACATACCCTTAAACATATTTATACCAATCTTAACATTATTACATACCAAACATAGAGATACATACTCAATAATATATCTCTTTTATATTTCCCCACAAGTAATAATCCTCCATATCTTTATACAGTTTCATAAACCCCAAACGAATAGAGAATGATTAACTATGGGATCATACAATATATCATACAATAAATATGGTCTTTATTGAACACATAAAATATTTACAAACATTAACATTCCATCACAAGAAAGGTTAAACATTGGAACATTTCTCACCATCTTATACAGATTTACATCTTCTTTTTAGGACTATATAATATTCACTTTGATACATGGTTGGACAGTTATCTGATAAAGATAATATGTATCCTATTCCATAATGATTTTTAGAGCCATCCATTAAAAATTCATAAATATTGGATCATATTTATCCTCATCAGGTATAATCTTGAATAGTATTTTTTTCTAAAAGCATCATCCTCCTTGTTCACTTTCGTAGGGTGGTACTAGATTGAGTAGTCATATTCATTATTCACCACCAACCATATTATTTTTCACATATTCAACTCTTTTTTGAGTGAAAATATTGATTTATAATTTTTTATCAATATAAATATATATAAAAATTTTATCTATATAAATAATTTCTCAGTATCTTTAATGAAAATATTACAGTATCTAACTCCAAATCATGAGTTGGTTATTATTTCCCATGAACCTTTAATTTTCGTGAGACATATGCTATTACTCCATAATTCTTCATGAGAACACATACCAATAACATACTTGATTCCCAGATAAATATTAAACACAATTATTCATAATAGAGTAGTGTAGTAATAGGTTAAGTAACTATCCCTCCATTCAATTCCATGATATTTTCATTACATTCATTTCCAAAAGCAACTTGGCTCCTTTCCAAGTTAACATGTCTAATGGATTAGATAATTAAGAAAAGTTCTTCCCAAACCATTAATAACATCCATAAAAACCAGGAAAAATAATATATTATCCATATTGGTATATTCCAATGTTCAATAACATCATTCTTTGATAAATCCATAAATATTCCCTCACCTGACAGTATATGACCCAAAAAATGAATCCTTTTATAGCTAAATTCCACACTTGGTAAAGTTTCCATACAAAATCTCCTTGTTCAAGGTCTTTAGAATAATGCATAAATGACATTCATGCTCTTTTATAATATTTTAATGTATTATGATATAATTTATAAATACTAAAAACAATGATTTAGGTAATCTCTAATGACTATATTCATTAGATTCACGATGATTATGAGGGAATTAATAAGACCAAATGGAATCAATATATATTCATGGTATCCATTCAATGTAATATTTTTTGGGGTATATCTTAATTCTTGAACATTAATTAATGATATATAATATGAAGTTAAATATTGGAAAATAATTGAGATCCACATATCTTATTAAACAAGTCATCAATATAGGGTAGATGATATATTTTCTTGATTTTGATCCAATATAGTTCCTAATAATCAATGTATAGTGGAATTGATAAAAATTTATTATTAAAAAAATAATAGGTGAACCCAAATATGATATAATTTTCCAGATAAATATCATTTCAATATTCTCATAGAGTTTCTTTTTCAATTCATGTAACTTAGTTGGGGCCATTTTTTGGGATTCTTTGAAATAGGCACTACACTAGGCCTGAGTTTTATTAATATATTTACTTAACTATTCAGTGTAATAATAGGAAACAATAATATAAAGAGATCAAAAAAAAACCTTTCAATATACATATCATCAATTTTCATTTTCTTCTCAACCATCTATAGTGGAAACCGATTTTTAATAGGAATTATTAAATGTACAGTAGATGTGATTTCCATAGAATGTTCATATTTATAATCATACTAATAGATAATTTGAGGGTGGTTTAGAATATCAAACACGAGTTCCCTAATTCCAAAATTTATGTGGTATGTCTTTAGAAAACACCCATACTTTACTAAGATAACATCATGTTCATCCAGAGAGTGAGTAATTATATTTGAGGGAATTAAATTCCAACAAACTTAATATGATGAAGAATCATAAACTTGAGATGTGATCATCCTACCATAAGGGGTTCTTATTTCTAATTCATTATATAATCACTGAGGATATGAATTATCATTCCTAGAGACATTTCATAATATAATATGATTTATATAACTTTTATCAAAAAAGATACTTCTAATTATAGAATTCCTGTCACCACCACAACCTCATTATTCTATCTCCAATCCCATAGTAAAACCAAAATGGTTTTCCTAATCATAAAACATAATTAATCATTATGATATATCATAAAATATTATTAATAGAATTTATAATTCATTACACCTTCTATTCAATCTATGACACCATTGGTTTACCCTAGGCCATTAATTATCATAATCTACTTAAATCCTTCATGATGGAATTAAATGAAAAACTATTTATAATGTCACACTATTCACACCAGTTATATTGAAATGGCATGAAAACATGTTAATGTTTATTTTTTATGTTATTTCTTCCAATAATGTACATGGTAAATCCATTTTGCACATCAGTTAAAGGAAAAATGACATGAAATATACATATACGCTGCACTTTCATGCCAGTTCTATCATTTAAGTGATGTGAATGACTGATTTTTTACATCAGTTATAATATAACTAATGTTAAAAAATCTTTTTTCAATTCGTTTATTTGATAAAAACATTATATAAATTTTAAAATTTTATGAATCGATGGATGGTTCAATTCGCATTATTCAATTATCGCAAAACACGTCTCATTTATCTCTCACCCACGATGTAAATTTCCCATTTATTCGATCTGGTGGTCCCATATCATATTAAAATCTTAATAACCCATCAGGTTTCATTTTCTTCATGTTACACATGGAAGATAAATATGAAGTAATCCTCAAACATTGTATTTTCTATCTTTCCATTCATTCTTTGGCATCAAATCTATAACCGTCGATTGTTAGATCTGATGGATTTATTCTCGCATTACCATCTTCACACACTCTTAGGTTTTTTCATATTCATCATTGTTTGTTCAATTCTATATTTTCTTTTCTATAACTAGCTCACCCTAATGTTTCAATATATTTTATAATGTGTTAATTAGTTGTACCTGATTTTATTTTTTTGTATGATTTTTTCTCATTCAATATACTTTCCTGTTTGTATTACTTAAAATTTATTTTTTATAAAATTTCATGCTAAAGAGTATTTTATAAAAGATAAGACAGGCGGATCTTGATTTTTTCTACATTTTCATTCATGTCAATTAGTTAGGTTTTAAATTAATTAGGTGTTGATATCATAGTGGGTTCATTTTAGTTCTGAATAAATTGTTTCATGGGAGAGTTGGAAAATTATTTTTCATGCAATTTCACATCATGATATGGGGTCTTAATGGATTTTATGTTTAAGATTTGGAATTTGGGTATTATAGATTAGAATGGTTGTTGTTTTGTTAAAAATTAATTTAGATGGACATAGCATTGCTGTGATAGAGCTATGAAGAGTACAAAATTGGTAATTAGCATTGAAAACGATTACTAATTGATGATTAGGAGTAAGGGGATCATCATAGATGCTTCTTATTGATGATAATACTAATGGTGTTGAGTTTATTATGGGTAAAGTCATTACATGTTAATCAATTTAGTGGGAGATTGAATTCCTTGTATGAAAAAATATGTGATTTGATAAATGGGGATCATATGATAATTTTGAGACTATGGATATCTTTAGGGGGTGTTTTTATAAATGGTCATGTGTTTCAATGGTATAGAAGGTCATTTTAAAGGAATTGAATGGGTGATGGTTCTATTTTTTAAAGTAGTAGACCAACTGGGTACCTATTCACAGAATACTATGTAGCATATTAATCCCTATGAATCAAGGTATGTTGTCCCATTTTTCATAAATTAATTCTCAATTTATGTTTTGAATTTATTTTTAATTCAATAAAAGAATATTTTTTTATTTTTATAAATAATAAACTTTGAATTTAATTTTATAATAAATAATATCTTAAAAAATTATAGAAAATTTATTCGGGGATATTAATTTTATTTATAAATTATTGATTATTTAAATAAAAATGATGTATTTATAATTAAGTAGTGAAATTTTACTAGAACATTTTTTAATTAATATCTAATATAAAATTTTTAATATTTAAATAACACTTTCATGTAATATATAATTCCTTATAATTTGGATATAAAATATTTATATTGAAACTATATGTGTAATTTGTTAATGGTATGTAATTTTAAAAAATTATGAAAAATTTAAAGGCATTTATATTTATACTATAAAATTTTCATTTTAATTAATTATAATTATTTAAATTAAAATCATTATTTGAAAATTTATCTCAACGATATCAAAATGAGTGTTGATAGTTGATATGATTGAGGTATAGGTAATTTTTTTCTAGTATTAATTAGTTGTCATCATTATATATATTATTTTATCGATATCATTATTAATTTTTTTAATAATTTCATATGGTTATGTTAATTTATTTTTACTTTAGGAATTTTAAATGAATTTATTTTTCAATTCCTTCCTCATGAATGAATTTTATTATTAAAATTTTTAATTTTCATTCTAATTTTTCCATTATTGGTTTTCTATATTTTTTATCTTGTTTCTAATCTAAATATTTTAAAATTTACTCCCTTTGTTTTTTATATTTTTTTTGATATTTTTTATACATAATAATGAATAAAAGTTGGATTAATTCACCTTGAATAGGTGATGGATATGAGGAAGGTGTAAATAGTTTTCTTGAATTTCCTAAATGATATTTTCTAAAAAATGACATGTTTTTCTATCCATGTTAGAAAATTTTTAAATTTGAAGATATTGGAAAGAAGAGTGATCAAGGATCATTGAATTTGTCATGGTTTTAATTTAAATTACATCCCTTGGATTCTTTATGGTGATAATGGGATGAATTTTGGATCTTTTGATGGTGGTGCTTTGCATGACGGGAAATCTGATCAACTTGATGAATTGATTTTTGATATTTATATCGAGGAAATAGAGAATCAATTGAAAATTGAGTATTAATATATTGATGCTGAAACCCCATTGTATCTGAGTTATAATAAATATACATTTTTATCAATGGTTTTATGATTTATCAACTTGAATTCAAAACATGGATAGAGTGAAAAGTGTTTTATAGAGTCACTACGATTGTTTAAATATATTATTCCAAAAGACAATGATCTTCTAGATTGACATTATAATGCAAAAAATATTATTCCAAATAGGATTTGGGTACAAGAAAATAAAATTCTACCCAAATGACTGCGTGCTATATGGGAAATTATAAATTTTTTTGTTTTAGTGTCCTAATTGTGGGACGTCATGGAATAAGTTGAACGAAAAATCACTAGTTGATTTAGTAGTTACAGAGACCCCTCTATGGATTTTTTTCATATTCTAATAATAACTTATTTCAAACATTTATTTTGAAATTAACATGATCTAAAAGGGTTATGATGGAATACATTTGAAGAGATATGTGATGGAAAATTAAGGAATCAAGGAAATTTTCCACAGTGGAAAAAATTGATCACCAATTTTCTATATTAGGAAATGAAGTTAGAAATCTCATACATGGACTGTAAATAATATAAATAAATCAATATAGAAGACTTAATAGAACACATAGTTCATGGCCTATTTTATTGCAAAATTAAAACATATCTCTTGATATTATATAAAGACAAAATATGTTTTATTGATATTAAGGATATCTAGACAAAAACATATCTGAAATAGTGTTTATGTTTCTTGTCATCATAATTTGGTGAGTCAAAACTTTTATGGGAAGAAGGTTTTAATGTGTATGATTCTTATAAAATGGAATATTTTCAACTGCTTGAGATGGTTTTGTTCACTATAAATCACTTAACATCATATTGTAATTTTTCTGGATACAATTCTAAGGGGAATAAGGCTTGTCCAATTTTTCAACATAATAATTGAAATCATCAACTGCATCATGGGAGAAACATAGTATATATGGGTCATAAAAAGTTTTTTTTGCATGGATCACTCTTATCAAAGAATAAAAAACGAATTAAATTAATCAGATGAATTTTTTAGTGCTCTAAAATCATTTCTTACAGATCATTATTTTGAGGGAGTACAAAACCATGATGTGATATTCAGAAAGAAACTGAAATATGGTAATGATAGAAATATTGGGAACAAATGATCAATATTTTTTGAGCTACGATATTTAAGATATAATGAGGTCAAACATAAAATTGATTTCATGCACATAGAAAAGAATATATGGGATTTATTAATTTAAAAATTGATACATTTTAAAGGAAATATAGAAGATGGGTTTAATGTAATATGGACTTACTATCAATGGGAATACATCTAGAGTAAACCCCCTCTCCTAATGTAAAGTGAAAATTCATGACTGTATCTTTTTATACAATATCTAAGAGGGAAAAAATGTCTTTAGGAAGTGTCTTTATGATATCAACATGACATATTTTTATTCATCAAATATAAGAAATTTTGTATCTTTAACGTATTTTAAGTTGATGGGTATGAAATCTCATGATTGTCACATCATGATGAAAATACTCCTACCAGTTGTATTGCATGGAATATTTTCCATATGTGTAAGAATGTCTATAATGAAGTTTTCTTATTTTTTCAATTCATTTTTTAAAAACATTATTGATATGAATGCTTTTAAAGACTTATACAATTAAGAAGTTTATAAAATTGTTTAATTGGAAATGTATTTTCCTCTATCCTTTTTTAATATCATAGTTAATTTAAGGGTACATTTAGAGTGAGAAATAATTTTTTAGAGATCCGTATATCAACATTGGTTTTATCCTTTTCAACAGTATATGAAGATATTAATGGGATATGTTAAGAACCAATATCGACCTGAAGCCTCGATGGTTGGGAAGTATATTTCGGATGAGGTTTCAATGTTTTTATAGGTTATTTTTCCACAATAGAGCACGTTGGGTTTCCTATATCTCTCCATGAACGACTCAATTATGAGGGAAAGTGGATCCGTCACTTGGAAGTAAAATCATTATCATGTGAAGGGATAAATAATTAAAATTTATACATCTTAAATAAAATAGATTATTCTCAGCCATATACAAAATTTCATATTAATGTTTTAAAACAATGATATCCAAAATAAAAGATACATGGAATTTGAATGATCATAACAAAACATTTTCTCCAAGGTTCAAAGAGTTAGTGCATGGTCTATCCGATGCATATGAACCATTGAGATGGTTAGTGGGCACTCCTAGATTAAATTTGATAACATGATCCTGGTATGATATAAATGGCTATACATTTCATATGAATGATAAAGACAACAGAAGTGCAGTTACAATTTATGGTGTATTGGTGTTCACACAAGCAATGATTTTTACGAGTGGAAAAGAAAAAACACAAATCTATACATAAAGTGCTTATTATGTAGTCATTTAATATATTAATGAGTTTTATTACATTAAATTTCACGTTCTAGTGTTAAATTGAAAATAATCTATTAATAACAACAGTTTCAAACATGATGAATTTGGAATGACATTAAAATTGGAATACACAAATGCTCCATTTATCATGGAAACATTTGAAAAAAAAATTCTATGTTATTCATCAATCTAATATGCACCGGCCTATTGTTATACAAGGAAACACATAATATTTTGGGGATTATAGACTTGAAAAAGAATATGAATTTTGTGGGATCAATACTTTCACAGACAGAATAACATAAAATTTAGATTGATACATTAAAGACATGGCTTATGACTTACCAAATGATCATAATGAAGGAATTTGGTAAAAAAATCCTTTAGTACATCCTTAATTTTTTAGTTAACATATAGTTTTCTTTTGGTTTTATTCCTATAATCTCACAAAATGTTGGATATTTTAATATGAATCTCTTTATTAAAACATGAATTAAGATTTTTTTGGATTTTCTTACATTGTATTATATAATTTTATCTCACATTAATGTTGTTAGTATTTTGGGTAATTACAGAAATATGAATAAAAATGGGTATGTTTAGTTTAGTTTACTTTTTATTTGATAATATTCTATTTTAATTTTTAATTTTTATTGTTCATTTGAATGTAATAGTTGTATTTTTATTCTCGTTTTCTAATTGTTTATTTCTAGGATTTGTAGGATAATGATAGATAAATAGACTAATACACCAAAAGTTTCTAGAGATGATTTTTCTCATGATACTTCCAAGGAGGAATGCACATATGCTTCTATTTATGAGTATCCTCGTAGTTCTTTATAGAAGATGATAAATTTAATGTTGGAAAAAAAGTTATAGGTTGTGTAAATGTGGCATCACAGTTTTTCCAAAATTATCTTTTTCCTGTACTCAGGATCCAATGATTTTAGTACACATTGATGATAATGATATTCCAAGAGGTCCACTTGAATAATAATTATAATCTTTTATATTTGTGTAGGATAAAAGTAAAGTTACCATTTTGATTGATAAATAGAGAAGTGTTGAAAAATACACTATATCTTACATGTGGGAGACTATTTTGGTAATATCCTTTTTTATTACTCTACTTATATTGAAATTTCTATTGTTATATTTTTTTCATCGTTCTTATTAGATGGAATATGATATATAAAAAAATGGAGGATTTGAGAAGAAATGTTTGTAATTTGCTACTATGATATAAAGGGATTTTAAATCTACCCTTACATCAGAATATAATATTTCGGAATAGAAAATATGAAAATCCATGTCCTGTATATCCATTTACTAATGATGAAACCTATATTAAATTTTTCTAATTAATATGAGGATATTTATTTTAAGTGAAATATGACATTTTTGTATTTTTAATTTTAATTATTTAATTAATGGTCATATTAATGGATTTTTAATTATTAATTTATAGTAATCAATGAGATCTCACCATGAGATCCTATAAATAAATGTATATCATTATACATTATCACGAGGAGGGTATATAGTAATATAATAGAAAATGATGGATGAAATATTTGAAAATCCAAGGGCTCGGTCTTTAAGATCATCAGAGGTTTTCCCTCTTTCCCTGCCACCCCTCCAAGGCATGAAAAATCGAAGAGGTAAAGGATGAAAAAAGGAAAATATATTACAAAAGAGTTGAGGGTTGTATTTTAGAATATTGTAATATGTTCATATTATTTAATTATTTTTGTTAAATCATTTTTTCATATATTTTGATTCATTACCGGGGTTTTCAAATATTTCACATAGTATTCTCTTGACAAGAATATCACACATGGTGTCTTTATAGATAAGGGTAGGATGGATAATTTAGTTATAGTATTGGGTAAGGCCAAACACCCAGATCTTGTATGAGGATACCTTTTATGAATTATGAATATTCTTCAAGGGAGGATGTTCAAAAAATAGAAACTTTCGAAGATGAATTTCAGGATATCTATGTGATGATGGAGGACACGATCATAGCTTCCGTATAGGTGATGTTTGTAGACATGAAAAAACAGTTTTAGACTATTTATCTAACTCATACACCTCCTTAACCTTTACCAACATATCACAATCCTGCTTATCCTACTCATAAATCTCTGCATCCAGACCCCACTCTTTCTTATCCTACTCCAACATCCCTCCTCAACAAATTCCCAGTTATTGTGTGTTAGGTGTTGATGATCCCCATAATATTGTTTCATATGGGATGCTATTTTTTTTGGAGTTACCATTCACCCTCAACAGATAGAGATAGTAAATTATTGGGTAACTATACATGATATTATAGATAGATCAGAAATAATTCCATGTCCTATAGATGAGGTGAATACAGTTCAACAATGTATTGTCCATTTTACAGATTGAAAATATGGACTTGTTCACCACATTAACAAAGAGATATGTGTATACTCTATATTTTATATAATTTTGACACTAATTTTTTTTATAATTAAAATATTTATATATTTTTTATATTTTTATAGGAATAATTTAAAGGTAATGAAATATTGTATAGTCAATAATATATAAAAAGTGTTATGAAATCAGATATACCCGAAAAGTCTGCCATAGGAATAAATCCCCTGACCATTTATTAAATAAAAGAAAAAGTACATAAGCGAACAACAAAGGACGCAGGAGAACAGATTGCCCACATCCAGACATCAGTACCAACCAAAGCAAGACACTTACATATCAAAATACTCATAACCTTCCCCACTGCCATAGTCAAGGATTTCATCTATAGTAGCTGATTCCCATTCTGAGTTCATTTCATATTTCTTCAAGAGGTTGGCATACTTGTAATGTCTCGGATTTTTCCGTTTACTATTTTTAAATATTATATGGAATTATTTCAAGACCGGGAACGAAGACAACACATCATTCTGAGGTCCAGTGAGCCCGGAATGGTTGTTTGAATTTTTTTAAGTTAAATTGAGTCGACGCTAGTGCGTGGTTGTGGCAGTTTCCAAACGGACACCCGGATTAAAAATCTGAGCGCACTATTGCGTCTGGGATGACGAATTTACCTAAAAACGAGCTTAACCTCGACTGGTGCGGGTCGATAGAAAAAGTTAATTTTCGGACATTTTAATAAAAAATAAAATAAAATAAAAATATAAATGTTTATTTTATTTTATGTAAAACAACCGATGCATCGTGGTAAAAGGGCAGATATTTCCTTAATTAAATGTTGTGTCATAATGACAAATAAATGGAAAGTTGGAATCTTTAATATGTAGCAACTGGACGTCTATTTCCTTACCTAATGGTGCATCATAATGACTCATGTTTTGGCAATTAGGATTCATTAATATCGCCGCATAATTAAGTGGAAATATTGTTTCCCTTTTTAAAGGGTGAACAATTGTTTATCGTTGGCAACGTTTGAGAGGAACCTCTGCCGAATTCGCGGCACGTTGGAGCAAACTCTCGGTGACGAACGATGACGGATCAAGGTCGAGAATTGCTACGCCAACAACGTTGAAGGATCTCGACGACAATGGCAGTGCAGCGCCTTCGTCAACGATCGATCCTTTCAAAAGGTCGGGGTTTGTTATTTCAATTTATTTTCCCCGTTTTTGAGTTTAAACCACAAATGTGGATCAACCAAGAACATGTTGATCCGCAGATTCGTGTGTTCTTGCAGGAGGGATTTTCTTTGGGATGATTTTGGGGAATTGGTCCATGCATTATGCTGTTGTTGATTCTTACTCCGTTTAATCCTATTAATGGGAGCAGATCAACGCCGTGACGAACGACGAAGGAGGTTCGTTCCTCAATTTGTTTATTTGGATTTCATTCCCCTTCCTTCCTCGCGCGTTCTTTGCGTTCTTTGAGGGGCGAAGAACAACGGATTGTTTGCATCTGTTATGCAACCCAACAATCCCCAATTGAAGGTTCGACATCGCAATGTCCTTGTGGAGGTGCGGCAGCGATGGTGGATGACGAATATGACCGGATCAGAAAGAGCGTTCTTCATGCGGGAAGATCAGAACATGTTTTCGGAGCCGATCGGAGGCCCGAAAATGACGGAAACGACTTCATGGTGTCGGGACGACCGAAACCTGAAGGTTTCACGGCAATCAGATGGCCGGATCGACGAATGGATCGTCACCGGAGGCGCGACAGCAGAGGTCCGCATTTCTGGAAATTTACAGAATACACGACATGCACTTCTGAAGAACACGCCATGTAGTACTGGCGGCATCGGCTAGGGTTTCGGGGTCAGAGAAGAATCACACGGCGTGTGACCCTGGTCACACGGCATGTTGAACCTTCCCCGAAGCTCGGCGTGTACCTTGGGTAGTACACAAACATGAGATGAGCTACACGGATTCTTGCGGCATGGTGTGTACAGTATGGCAGAAGCAGCTATGCGAAGCTCGGTGTGTATCTCGCGGATGCGCGGACACGGGATGGAGTACACGACCGTGTACTCCATCACACGGCCAGGCAAGGCCAGTAATGCGGGTCACCCCATGTGGCAGTTACACGGGTTGGTGTACACGGGTTGATGACCGTGTATGGGCACATGGACAGAGTGCACAGAGCCAACCCTAGTTACCCAGACACGGCGTGTATACCGTACTACACTCCATGCAATAAGTTTTCCTACATGACCAGACTAAGACACGGGCCATTGTACACGGGTAGTACGTCGGGTCATACAACACGACGTGTATATTTTCTACACGCAGTGTAATTTTTGGAAAATGGCTTGGTCCTTTCGTTCACCGTACATTGGACGTCTTTTATTTGGGTTAGTGCCCTTCTTCTTGTTCCCCTAAAGGTTAGGCATCGTTCCCCACTCAAGAGTATGATCACTTCAGCAGGACTTTCTGTGATAGTGTCAGGAATCCATCCGAGAGTCCCAGATCGAGATCCTCTATCCATTCTTGACCATAGGTAGAGTCAGGCATCGACATGACCAACTTTATCGGGCGTTGATCCTCTACCTAGCTGGTGTATCACTGAACTGGTGAATCCGGGTGAGTCGCAGTATCCGCCATGGCCCTGGAAGTGATCCTCATATGTGTATTGTGATCTTTCCCACTCAGGAGTGTGTCTCCCATAATGAGTGCAACTACCTCTCGTGACGGTTCCCGACGATCAACACTTCTCGGACAGATGTCATCAGAGCTATAGACTCATGGAGTGTGTTCTCTCGGAATGAGTGCATCACAAAATCATCGAAAAGAATCCCTAAAGAGGGTATGTGGTTGTGTGACTTGTCTCTAGACCACAGGTCTGGGTTTTGAGTATATCTAGTTTGTTCTATATGTTCTGTAGACATATATTGTGCGTAGCTGACTATACCTTTACTTTGTTTACTGCTTTGTGGTTTTCGGGGTCCTCCATTGATTATTGTTATACTCACCCCTACACGGGCTTTTCCCACACGTCTGGTGTCTTGGGTAGACAAGCAGCCTTTTGACAGAGTCCAGGGCGGACCAGGGCAGGACCGGGCTTTCTGAGTTCCCTATAGGCCTAAGCGTCCCTACAGCTACGAGCAGTAGTCCCAGTACCTTTTGTGCTTACAGGTTAAACTTTGCAGTTTTTAGACTATTGTTTGTTTTATTTTTGGTGGGCTTGTATTTTTGGCCCAATTTACTTTTACAGTACTCTACATTTCATCGTACTCTATTGGTTGGGTTTAGTTGTATGCATGCATTCTTTTTCCTTAGTGGTTTATTTCTACATTTCAGCATTTGTGGGCTTAGAGATGTGTGCGTGTGTATAAGTACTTAGGCAATGCCTCCCATGTTAGTAATATGCCTACTCGGTGCTAGTCACCTGCCCCTGGCCAATTGGAGGTGGTCTTGGGGAGTCATGGCATGGGCCCCACTGGGACGGGTCGTGACAGAGTGGTATCAGAGGTGGTTGGTTCTACCGTAGGACCAAGATTCTATGAGTTTGGTTTGGGGAAATAGTATTAAGTGTTTCGAGTTCGGATTTCATGCCAGGGACCCCAGTATGGGTGCGGCGACCAACGTATCCATACACCAGGACTCTATTAACCTTCTTTTCAACTCGTTACATGAAAACACTGGTTGCAGGGAAATAAAAGGTACATGCATCATATAAGAATGGGTTGTGTTTTCCATGTCCTTTGTGTCAGGTATCCAGATATACTCATTGACCATGGTACATATTGTTTGTTTACAGGATTCCTGCACGACGCATACCCTCTAGGATTCAGCAGCACGATCACGAGGATGTCCCCGTCAGTGATGAGTCTTTGAAACAGGGACCATCTCCCCAGGCGTTTCCACCAGGTGGTGCACCTGTTATACCACCACCAGTGGAGCAACCAGTGGTACCCGCGGTACCGACTGACGAGGAGCGCAGGCTCAGCGCACTCCATGAGTTTTAGAGACAGAGGCCCCTCAGGTTCCGAGGCGTGTCCGACACTCAGGAGGCTGAGGACTGGCTTGAGGTGGTGACTAGAGTTTTCCGTCTAGTGAGGACACCAGCAGACCAAATTGTGATCCTAAGAGAGAGCCTTCTTCAGGGTTCGATCGGACGATGGTGGAGTCTGGCCACACAAACTCACGACAAGGAGACTCTATCATGGACAGAGTTTGAGCGACTCTTCAGGGGGGATTTCTCTCCGGTTACGCTGAGAGCTGTGCGCATCCAGGGGCTTCTTTAGCTCCAGCAGGGTAGAATGACAGTGGCTGACTATTCATCGAGGTTCACCAACCTCTCCAGGTACTCGATGGATATGGTTAGGGATCAGTACTTCATAGCTCTGATTTTTGAGCGAGTTCTACGACTAGACATCTGAGCTAGTGTTGTGACTCTATGTATATTGAATTCTGCTGAAGTTCTCGAGAGAAATTTGGTGGTCGAGAGCTTCTTGGCGGAGCAGAGATAGCCGCTGACAGTCAGCAGCGGACAGACAGGTGTAGAGACCTTGGCAGCAGGGAGCTAGCATCAGACGTAGAGATCGGGACGTGAGAGAAGTCGGAGGAGGACCCAGGATAGGGGATCGACAGTCCATGGCTCTCAGGCAGGATTCAGTCAGCCTAGGGAGAAGTGATGCTATGCATGCGACAGTAGGGTACATCTCGCTAGAGATTGCCCGACCCGTCGAGCTGCTGACAGGGAAGCGGTGGATGGACCACCGAGGAAGAGGTAGAGAACAGAGCAGGTAGACCTGCCAGGTGGTGGAAATGGCAGAGGAGTAGGGAGAGCTATGAGTGGTGGCAGACGCTTCGACTTACTTCCACCACCACCCCCAAGAGATCCGCACCAGGCTCAGGGAGCTGGGGGACAGGGGAGAGGACAACTGCATGCGGTCGAGGCATATGACCCAGGGGTTCCAGGGATGATTCGAGGTACGATCTATGTCTTTTCTACCTTATCTTCCGTAATCATAGACACAGTTTCCAATCATTCCCTTATAGCCACATGTCTTATACAAAACCTCGAGATTCCAGTGGAACTGTTGACTCGATCCTTACACTTGGAGACACCTACGGGAGGAGACTCGATGATCACTCACCTTTGCAGACAGTGTCATCTTACCCTTGGAGGCGAGAGATTCAATTGGAACCTCTTGGCGGTAGTGTCAAGGCCTTGAAACGTCATTCTCAGTATGTATTGGTTATCTTCGGTCAATGCTCAGATTGATTAATTTAGGCGAAGGGTGCGGTGTGTCCACCGTGATGGAACAAGGTTTTCCTTTGTTAGAGAAAAGGAAACCCAGGCAGCACAAAATGGGCTAATGCATAGGAGGGTGCAGCCGATCACTCATGAGTTGGCTAGCCTTACCCTCAGAGCAGTAGATGTTGTGAGCTCTCAGTTCCCAATGGTGGTGGCGGAGTATGAGGACGTCTTTCCTGAAGATGTTCCAGGATTACCTCCCTGCCGGAAAATTGAATTCTGCATCGACTTAACCCCAGGACGACACTGATTTCTTCATCGGTATATCGGATGGCTCCCACAGAGCTTCGCGACCTGAGGGTGTAGTTGGAGGATTTGCAGAGCATGGGTTTCGTGAGACCCATCGTTTCACCCTGGGCGGCCCCGATCTTGTTTTCCAAGAAGGCCGACAGGAGTTTGAGACTGTGCGTAGATTACCAGCGCCTGAACCAGGTGATGGTGAAGAACAAGTATCCACTGCCGAGAATAGATGACCTCTTCGATTAGCTAAGAGGGGAACAATGGTTCTCGAAGGTTGACCTTCGATCAGGCTATCACAAGCTACGAGTGCGGGATGAGGATATACCGAAGATGGCTTTCAGATGTCGCTACGGTCACTAGGAGTACTTGGTGATGCCTTTTAGAGTGACGAACTCCCCCACAGTGTTCATGGGGCTGATGAACCGGATCTTCCAGCCGTACTTGGACCGGTTCGTAGTGGTCTTTATCGACGACATCCTTGTCTACTCAGCGTTAGAGGAGGAGCACATGAGACACCTGCGAATGGTTCTGGACGTACTTCAGGAGCACCGGATTTATGGGAAGCTCTCAAAGTGCCAGTTCTGGATTCAGTAGGTACACTTTCTGGGACATGTCATCTCAGCTCATGGAGTGGATGTGGACCCAGCCAAGGTGGAGGCTGTGTTAGCATGGGAGCCACCTCGGAGCGTGACAGAGGTGCAAAGCTTCCTTGGGTTGGCAGGGTATTACAAGAGATTCATTCCCGACTTCTCCTGGATATCAGCACCGATGACAGCCTTGACCAAGAAGGGGAAACCCTTCATGTGGAAAGAAAAGTGCGAACAGACTTTAAAGAGGTTGAGACAGAGTTTGACGAGTGCCCCAGTTTTGAAATTTCCAGAGGAGGGTGTTGAGTACGTTGTTTTCTGCGACGCATCAGGGTCCGAGCTCAGTTGTGTCCTGATGCAGCGACATGCAGTAATTGATTATGGTTTGCACCAGCTTAGGCCACATGAGTAGAACTATGTGACCCATGATCTCGAGTTAGTAGCGGTAGTCTTCGCATTGAAGATGTTGTGACACTACCTTATGGGCGAGTGGTTCATTGTCTACTCTGTCCACAAGAGCCTCAAGTACATATTCTCACAGAAGGATCTAAATCTGAGGCATAGGTGTTGGATAGAGTTCTTCCAAGACTATGATTTTGAGATCATCTATACTCCTGGAAAGGGGAACAAGGTGGCAGATGCTCTTAGTAGATGGTCTAGCTCACAAATGTTGAGTGAGGTGACACAACAGTTAGCCGTGTTACAATTATCCTTCGTGGATGGAGAGGATACAACTTATTTACAGTTGATGTTTATCACCCCTCCACTCTTGCAGTGATTTAGGGAGGTAAAACTTGGGGATGTCGACTGTGTGGATTTACGTGCTCAGTTATCCACATGACATGTTCCTGATGGATATTCACAAGGTGGGGAGCATATACTTCTTTTCAGAGGACGCACTGTTATACCAATGGAATTCTCGGAGGAGGTCCTGAGAGATTTTCATACACCCCCTTTGGCGGTACATCTTGGAGTGGTAAAGATGTACCATGACCTCTGACGATAGTTCTGGTGGTCAGGCATGAAGAAGGCAATAGCAGAGTTCGTTTCTCGATGCCTCACAAGCCAACAGGTGAAGGCTGAGCACCAGGTTCCAGTGGAATTAGCTCACCCCCTAGAAGTTCCAGAGTGGAAGTGGGATGGAATATCAATGGACTTCATGACAGTCTTACCATGAATGTCCAAGGGGCATGATTCCATCTGGGTGATTGTTGACCGACTCACCAAGTCGGCCCACTTCCTAGCTATTAGGGAGCAGAGTTCCATGGAGATCTTAGGACGCCTCTACATGCAGAAGATATATCGACTTCATGGAGTCCCCTTGACTATAGTCTCAGACTGAGATTCCCACTTCACATCCCGGTTGTGGAAGGGATTGAAAGAGGCTTTTGGGACTCAACTACGCTTGAGTACAACATTTTATCCCCAGAAGGATGGCCAGACGGAGAGGACCATTCAGGTTATGGGGGATATGTTGCGAGCCTGTATCTTGGACTTTGGTCACAGCTGGGAGGACCACCTACCACTAGTGGAGTTTGCGTACAACAAAAGATACCGCTCCACCATCGATATGGCACCGTTCGAGGCCTTGTACGAGAGACCCTTCTGGTCACCGCTTTGCGGGACCGACCCCGGAGAGTCAGCACTCATGGGTCCAGAGTTAGTGCATGCCACCACAGAGAAGGTGCAGATCATCTGGGAGTGGATGAAGACTGCACAGAGTCGGAAGAAGTCTTATGCTGACAGGCGGCGGAGACCTCTGGAGTTCAAAGAGGGAGACCACGTCTTTCTTCGAGTCTCACCTCAACGAGGGTTGCAGAGATTTGTTCGAGGCGGCAAGCTATCTCCGAGGTTCATCAGACCTTTCCAGATTCAATGCAGGGTTGGCGAGGTGGCATACCTCCTAGCTCTACCACCATTGTTGCATCAGGTACATGATGCCTTCCACGTGTTGTAGCTGAGGATGTACGTGCATGACCCATCGCACGTCATCGACTGGGGCGAGCTAGACATCGAGGATAGAGTGACCTTTGCTGAGTACCTGGTAGAGATTGAGGATTATCAAGAGAGGATCCTTCATGGGAAATCGATTCCAATGGTGTGCGTCTGGTGGCAGCATGGGAATCTTCAGGAGAGCACGTGGGAGCGAGAGGCTCAGATCTGTGCCCAGTACCCTCATCTTTTTGAGTAGATCTTGTTTTTCCTTTTCGGGGATGTAAAGCCCCAAGTTTGGGAGAAAGTAATGTCTCGATTTTTTTGTTTACTATTTTTAAATATTATATGGAATTATTTCGAGACTGGGCGCGAAGACGGCACATCATTCCGAGGTCCAATGATCCCGAAATGGTGGTTTGAACTTTTTTTAAGTTAAGGAGGTCAGCGCTAGTGCGTGGTTGTGGCAGTTTCCAAACGGATTCCCGGATTAAAAATCTGAGCGCACCGTTGCGTCCAGGACAACGACTTTACCTAAGAACAATCTTAACCTCGACCGGTGCGGGTCGAGGGAAAAAGTTAATTTTTTGACGTTTTAATAAAAAATAAAATAAAATAAAAATATAAATGATTATTTTATTTTATGGAAAACAACCGCTGCAGAGTGGTAAAAGGGAAGCTGTTTTCTTAATTAAATGCTGTGTCATAATGAAAAATAAATGGAAAGTTGGAATCTTTAATATGTAGTGACGGGATGTGTGTTTCCTTAACTAATGGTGAGTTATAATGACTCAAGTTTTGGCAAGTAGGAGTCATTAATATCACCGCGTAATTAAGTGCCAATCTTGTTTCCCTTTTTAAAGGGGTGAACAATTGTTGATCATTGGAAATGTTTGAGAGGAACCTCTGCCGAATTCGTGGCACGTTGGAGAAAACTCTCGGCGATGATCGACGACGGATCAAGGTTGAGAATTTCTACGCCAACAACGTTGAAGGATATCGACGACAACAGCAGCACGATGCCTCCATCAACAATCGATCCTTTCAAAATATAGGGGTTTGTTTTTTCAAATTCCTTTCCCCATTTTTGATTTTAAACCACAAACGCGGATCAACCACAAACATGTTGATCCGCGGATTCATGCGTTCTTGCGGGAGGGATTTTTATTGGGATGATTTTGGGGAATTGATCCATGCTTTAGGCTGTTGTTGATTTTTGCTCCGTTTAAGCCTATTAACGGGAGAGGATCAACGCCATGGTGAACGAAGACAGAGGTTCGTTCCTCAATTTGTTTATTTGGATTTCCTTCCCCTTCCTTCCTCGCGTGTTCTTCGCGTTCTTCGCGGGGCGAATAACAACAGATCGTTGTGCATCCGTTCTGCGATGCAACGATCCCAAATCGAAGGTTCGACATCTCAACGTCCTTGTGGAGGTGCGGTGACGATGATGGACGATGAATCGTACCATATCAGAAAGAGATTTCTTCGAGCGTTCTTCGTGCAGGAAGACCATAACACGTTTTCGGAGCCGATCGGAGTCCCGAAAACGACAGAAGCGTCTTCGTGGTGTCAGGACGACCAAAACCTGATGGTTTCACAGAAATCAGACGGCCAGATCATCGAACAGATCATCACCGGAGGCGCGACGGTGGAGGTCCGTGTTTCTGGAAATTTCTATAATACACGGAATACACTTCCGAAGAACACGCTATGTAGTACTGGAGGCGGTGGCTAGGGTTTTGGGGTCAGAGAAGAATCACACGGCGTGTGACCCTGGTCACACGGTGTGTTGAAACTTCCTTGAAGCTCAGCATGTACCTTGGGTAGTACACAGACACTGGATGAGCTAAACGGATTCAGGCGGAACGACGTGTACAGAACGACAGAAGCGGCTACGCGGAGCTCGGCATGTATCTCGCGGATGCGCTGACATGAGATGGAGTCCATTACCGTGTACTCCATCACACGTCTAGGCAAGGCCAATAATGCGGGTCACCCCGTGTGGCAGTTACATGGGTTGATGACCGTGTACGGGAACATGGCCAGAGTGCACAGAGCCAACCCCAGTTACCCAGACATGGTGTGTATACCGTACTACACACAGTGTACTAAGTTTTCCTACATGACCAGACTAAGACACGTGCCATTGTACACGAGCAGAACCCTGGGTCAGACAACACGACATGTATATTTTCTACACGCTGTGTACTTTTTGGAAAACGGCTTGGTCCTTTCGTTCACCGTACCTTGTACATCTTCCATTTGGGTTAGTTCCGTTATTCTCGTTCCACTGAAGGTCAGGCATCATTCCCCACTCAAGAGTATGATCCCTTCAGCAGGACTTTCTGTGATAGAGTCAGGCATCCATCTGAGAGGCCCAGATCGAGATCCTCTATCCATTCCTGACCCTAGGTAGAGTCAGGCATCGAAGTGAACAACTTTACTGGGTGTTTATCCTCTACCTAGCTGGTGTATCACCTAACTGGTGAATCTGGATGAGTCGCGGTATCCACGATGGCCCTAGCAGTGATCCTCATCTGTGTATCGTGATCTTTCCCACTTAGGAGTGTGTCTCCTGTAATGAGTTCCTTCTATCTACTGTAACCTTCCCACTCAGGAGTGTGTCTCCTGAATGAGTGCAACTACCTATTGTGATGGTTCCCGATGAACAACACTTCTCGTACGGATGTCATCAGAGCGATAGACTCAGGGAGTGTGTTTTAACTGGAATGAGTGCATCACGGAATCTTCGAAAAGAATCCCTTACGGGGGTATGTAGTTGTGTGACTTGTCTATAGACCACGAGTCTGGGTTTTGAGTATATCTAATTTGTTCTATATGTTCTGTAGACATATACTATGCATAGATGACTATACCTTTACTTTGTTTACTGCTTTGTGGTTTTCGGGGTCCTATATTGAGTATTGTTATAATCACCCCTGCACGGGCTTTGCCCGAACGTCTGGTCTCTTGTGTAGATAAGCAGCCTTTTGACAGATTCTAGGGTAGACCAGGGTAGGAACGGGCTTTCTGAGTTCCCCTAGGCCGAGACATCCCTATGGCTACGAGCAGTAGTCCCAGTACCTTTAGTGCTTACAAGTTGGACTTTTCAGTTTTTAGACTCTTGTTTGTTTGCTTTTTGGTGGGCTTGTATTCTTGGCCTAGTTTACTTTTACAGTACTCTACCTTTTGTCGTAATCTGTTGGTTGGGTTTATTTATATGCATGAATTCTTTTTCCTTAGTGATTTTTTTCTACATTTCAGCATTTGTGGGCTTAGAGATGTGTGCGTGTGTACAGGTACTTAGCCAATACCTCCCATGTTAGAAATATGCCTACTCGGTGCTAGTCACCAGCCCCTAGCCTATTGGAGGGGGGCTTGGGGAGTCATGGCACGGGCCCCACTGGGACGTCTTGTCACAATACTACTCTCTGAGCATTAGCTGTTCTAATGACAAATCCTCTTTGCTGGAATGTGCACGACCTTTCTTAGACCCAAGTACTGCTCCTCTTTCTTTCTTGGATGAATACCTGGTGTTTACCAGCTTTGGAAAGTAAGAGTAATCCTTCCTTGATTTCCTCCTTGGTGGCACAGACTTAATTCCATCACTTTAAGATTCCCTGCTTTTCCCACCTTGAACAATGTCACTATAAGATGGGCTGACCACTTTGTTGTTTTCTTTGTCACTACCCAAGAAGCTTCCCCAGTTTCCTATTCTCTTCACAGAGGTAGAATTATTGACTCCATCATCCTTCCTCAAAGAGACATTTTCTACATCATCTAGTATCCCTCTCACTATAGAGTTACTTTTATGCTTAGTCAATACAAAAGATTTACCTACCTAAACATCAAAACCATCATGCAAATCCATCACAAATTCAGTCATTCCAGACTCCACAAGATTCTTGGGAATTATCTACACCATTTCAGACATCCTGGAGTCCTCCATCACATCAGGAACATTTTCATTTTCTAAGAAGGCAAACCTACTGCCTGTTGCACAGCAGCCTTGCACCGCATTCCTATTATCCACCCCCAATAGGGAGCAATCAGCACCACTGGCCATCGCAGACATGTTATGAAATTAGATATAGTTTCTGTTTATTTTGATAGATTGTTAAGATAGTAAAATCTATTATTGGATGTATATGTGGACCCGATTAAAGATTCAATTTTTAGGGGTGTAATGAATGTGAGGCTTTTGAAAAATTATATCATGTAACATTTCGTTAGATATTAGTTGGGCATCAAAATTATGTATACTTGTTCCATATAATCCAGTTAACAAAAATTTTCCAATATATTAATTTATTGAAAATTAATACTTATTTTTTTTATTATTTATGTTAAAAAACATTACATATCATGGAAATATTAATGTATATGAATTTATGGATCCAAAATTTATTTCACCTATAGGTAGGATAATAACTGATACATAATGAACAATTTATATTGTCAATATATTCTAGAAGAATGAAAATATTTAGTGATGAATGTATCCTTATCTTCAAGCGTATGAAACATATTCCCCTTAAAAAAATTTATATCTATTAACTTACTTACTAATCATATTAAATATTCTTATATATTAGTAGGTATTGGCTATTGGGTGTTCTTTTTATAGGAGGGAGGACATTATACTGGCTATTCTCGATACATGATAAAGTGAAATAAAATTTAATGAATGCATTAAAAATGTATGTTTGATAATTTTAATACTTTTTTTATTCTATAATGAATTAATTTTTTCATATTATATTCATACACGAGATGGTATTTATATAGATATTCCATATCAAAGAAGAATTCCAAGATCAAATATGTAAAAAAGGTGAATTTTCTTTTTCAGTTATTAAATTTTAGAAATATTACTTATAAATGTTATTTAGAGATGATAAATTATTTAAAATAGGAATTTTGTTAACAAGGACTTAAAGAATGTAGATAATATGTTTCAAAATTTATGCATGAAATAATTGAAACCGGGATACGTTCCAATTTAAATAAGTTTAGATTTCATTTTAATATTTTCCTTGATGTCTCATTCATTTTATTCAACATACATACAACTTAAATGATTTCTTTATAATTTTTAGCTTTTTGATGATCCTCATCCTTATTGTGAAAAGGATTTTAAGAACTTACAAAATTTATGGGTTAATAATTTCTATGGTTTTATTCATTTTTAGTTTGTCTGTAATATATATTGTAGACTAGAAAGTTAAAATTTCCATTGTAATTGTATTTTTCTATTGGTTCTCCATTGTTTGCTAATGTTGTACTTGTTTCTACTTTTTTTAGATGGGGAGGGATTGGTGAAAATGATGTATTTTTTAAAATTCTGTTTTCTATGTTGTTAATTTGGTACCACATCCAAAACATAAATTATTGGTTTTCATGTTGGTTACCTAATAAATGATGTGATATCACATTTTCCCCATTAGTTATTTTATAAAATCATTGTAGATTAAGGTTTTTTAATGGATATTTCCCATCAGTTATGTATATAACCTATGTGAATGGTGAATTTTCTCTTTCTCTTTTACACCAATTATGTAATAACCTACATGAATGAATAATTTATCACTCTTTTTCATCAGTTATTAAATAAACTCAATGAAATGTTTTCTTCCACACTGGTTATTTTATATAACTGATGTGGAAGAACATTTATAACATCATTTATCTAAAAAGTGACATGAATAATATTCATAAAGAATATTCAAAATGTTGATTATTTATAACTGATGTGGTAAAAGTATTTACAGTATCCCACGAAACAAAGTCTCATATTAAATGGTTTTAAAAAGAATGAAAAATCATTGTAAAAAAGAATTATTTTTATAAGTGTGTTTGTAAAGTTTTTGTAAATTTTCATAACATTTCCCTAAGGAGTGTCAAACTAGGTTTGCAGCAGTGTCTATTTTCAATCACTAGGTGATGATCGATTCAAATCATAGAACACCATTTTCCTAATTATAACCCTTTGGTAAAATTGATCTAGATACACATACCCTTATAATATCCAAATGGGGTATAATTTCCAGGAAACCACTCACATCTTCCTTCAAAAAATAGAGGATATTTTGTTTATACGTTGATATATTCCTATAGTTCTCCCAAAAGATTTCTCATTCTAGATTCTAAATGTTAACTAAACATTGATATAATACCAAATATAATGGTTTGATCACATTACTATTGGGATATATTTGATACCTTTTAGAGTAATCCATGGGATACTACACCATCTAGATGTGACTCTTAACACTAAAATTAGTGGATCGTATTTCCACAAGAGTACCTTGGCTGAAGGTTCATGCTTCTACCAATGATCACACTTGAGATTTCCCAAGGATTGAATTCCTTCAATCTAGTACCAACTATATTGACCAATACATTTCATATATAGATATTTCATCTTATTATATAGATAGTCATTAAATAACGTAATGATCCACACTAGAATCATTTAGGTCTAGTGCCTTTGGAAACATATACCAATAACAAACTCAGTAATAAATAAAGTACATCATCCCCCATCAAGTTATTAAAAATTATCACCTCTCTTATACATATCATACATAATAGCTTCCATCATAACCTTGGGCAATGGAACATAAGAAAGGGAGATGTCAGATGCTTAGTATGGTTAAACAATGCAGATATCAACATAACTTGAGCATAATGGTATGAGAAACTAAGAATAAAATATTAAAAACTAAACATTTTATATCATAGATCATAAAAATTAGACATATAATAAAGCGTGAATATTCATAATATGTGACTCATAAATGATTCCAATATAATATTTATAAGACTTTAGTTTTTTCATACATATAATCATAGAAAATGATTTCCTTTGTAGTCAAGGATCATTTCCAAAAAATATAATAATTTATTGGGGTCCCTCCCCAAACCATTATTGTAGTTAATTTTGAATCCCAATATGATCAAAACAAAATTTATATTAATCCCAAAAATATCGTCGTAGTCAAGGTTCACTCCTAAGACAATCATAGTTGACAAAGTAAATTTTAAAATGTTTTCTAATACCCCTTCCATCCCTATTTATCTTATTTCGTATTCATCGTTAGATAATGAATAAGAGGGATATTTATTTCATTTCCATATGTGTTTCTAACACAACCATCCTTACTTGGTTATAACATAACCCCTGTCCTTAGATATAATGTAACCACTTTCCCTAGTTGTTACATAACCACCATCATTGGTATTATGAAAAGACCACCCATCACATAATTAAAATAATATAACTGTGTGCCAAAAGAAATAAAAAATAATCATATAAAAACAAATTAAATTGAAATGGTTTAAAAAATATTTCATCATAACATAACCAATGGAAAAGAAAACAGTTTTCATGAAAATATCATCATTTTTTCAGTGTAACTCGTGGGAGAGGAAGATGTTTCGTAATATAATTTTCATTATAATCATAAACCATCTATAAAACTAATAAATATTGTATAATTGGTTCATATTAACAATATATATTATATAACATCTAAATATCTCATCTTATGTGGAAAATGATTTAGATATATCACATGGAACATTTCTTCTGAAAAATACCCTTTGAATTTTAAAATCACTTATTCAAAACATAGAAATATATCAAGAATTAAACAAAATATTTTATATGAAAATAATCTTAGAAATTTTTAAGGAATGATCTAAATAATTTAGTGTTCATGAATGTTGGATATACTATTCATTCCACAAATGATAAAACAAAGATGTTTTTTCACATTATCAGTAAAATTCAAAATTACCATGTTCAGGAAGGCAAAAGAAGTTTCCTATAAATCTAAATTGTAAAAATTAAAACATGGGTAAAAATCACATTAAAAATTAATTTTATAATGTTAAAAACATTATTCAAAATATTTTTACAATACATAGACATTGTAGAAAATGTATCTTCAATTGATGAGAGTAATGGAGTCCATTTTCCTAAAAAAATTCCTTTGGACTCATGAGTACATAAATAACATAAAATGAAAGGAAAATATTTCTTTTCCTGAAATAAATATAGAAGAATAAAATTTGTTTATTTATTAAGAAATATATCATCATATTTCATCATAAAAAACACTATTATAATTAATCTATATAAACAATTAAATTATAAAGTAAAATCTTTAACACATTGGTATCTTTGGAATTATAAGCCCCAAAAAATTTACAACCATATATGGATAGTTAAATCAACATAAACATCATAATAATAATCAAAAAATTAATTCATGGTTTTTATATTCACCACATATAAAAAATAAGTGGTTATTATGGAATGTGTCCAATGGAAATAAATGTATGATCAAAAAACATTAGCCCATGTCTATACTTTCTTTATACATGTTCAAAAATCATGTATAAATTCATTTTAAACACATATTCTAAAACCATAATCATATATATATCATA
This sequence comes from Viscum album, assembly GCA_963277665.1. NCBI lineage: Eukaryota > Viridiplantae > Streptophyta > Magnoliopsida > Santalales > Viscaceae > Viscum > Viscum album. The sequence continues at coordinate 743,360,203 of OY728129.1, read as the reverse complement.
AAATATATTATTATTTTATTTCTTTTTATTACCTATTCTTTCAAAATTCTTTATTGTAATCGTTGTTTTAAGTGATAACTTATTCATTTACATGTAAGTTCAAGTTAAATAGTTTTCCCCTTTTAATTTAATCATCATTACATCATATCCAGTATTTTAATAATAATATTAATGTTACATATATTCATTATATATATATATATATATATATTCCAATAGCAATTTATATAGAAAATTAATTACACTATTCATAGATATGGTACGCCGTACATACACAATAATGTTGTTTCCATTTTCTCAATGTATGAAATAAAAAAAGGTAAATATTATTTTACATTACAAATTAATTTTAATATCATTTATATCAGAAGTATTCATTATGAATATCCTTATTACCATCCATTTAAAATAGAAAATAAAAAAACTACTCTATCAGTTCCCAACGTGGTTAAAATTTGTAAACATGAGTAACGTTGTTGTTTTCCAATGGGTTTGAAGGTGTAAGAACCCAGATCTTCACTCTAGTGTGGATCCATTAAATATTAACTTAATTCATTATTTTGGAAATAATAGGGATTCCTAGTGGGTTAGTGAAGGTCTTGAGGGTGTCCATGGCTTTTTCAATACTCAGAACCCATCTTTTTGGGGAAACTATCCCTGTCACACTGTTAGAGAAAACCGTGTGGGTAGGGAGCACATTTAGATCTTACAGTGTTTATGGTCCTCATTTTAGGGTAGAGCCATCTCACATGGTTGTCACATTCTTTCACTAATCATGCGGCCTAACCATGAGGGTTCCCTTTTTCTCTTGTACTCATGCATGGTTTTCGTACAACTTTTCCACCCATGCAAACAAACCGTGAACATGTTAATTTCATGGTTACATGTCCTTTTGCCATTAATTATCCAATTAATCATACTCCATCCATATTATCTGAATTTTTATAGTATTATCATTAATTTCTCCCCATTTTTAGATTTTTTAAGACCTAATATATGTTTCAAGAGATCTCGTTCATCTGGCTACTTATCGATATTCCATTCATCACGTTGGATGTTCAACAGTAAGTACTCTATCCTATTTAAGCCTTTCTTATTCTCCCTTTTTCTGGACCTAGTTATTGAGGTGTGTGAATTCCCCCCTTTTCATAGATATAGTTGGTTTTAAGCCTAACCAATGGACAATACTGGAGGAGTAGAGTTATACAAGCCAAATATGTGTGGTTTATGACTCATCCCTCAAGTTTGTTGATTTTGGAATTTTCATGTAAGGCCTACTAATTTAATCTGGTTCTATTTAATGATTTCATATTCCTAGGTTATAATCATTATAACCATATGGTTATTCTATTACCAAATATTTGATTAATTGTTGGTTGTTACATCCACAAAAACTTGCATCCAATATATGATGATATTCTATAGTTGAGTTTTTTTTGTTTTGAAGCTTTTGAGCCATCATTCAGATGTGCTCGATTTTGACCAAAATAATGGTAAGACACCTTAGAAAAATTCTTTTTGAATCATGTAATGGTGAATGTAAAGTAAAATTCCACTTGAGATTAACCCACATAAGGTATGTTCTTCAAATTGAAAATTAAATGTGATAGGGAAATTGGAAAGTATACAAAGTATATGAATTTTCTTGATTTAAATGTGAATAAATTATAGGTTGGATTTCTATAGATCCAATTACCATTTTGATGGAAGGTATCAAAGTGAACCTTAACTATTAAATATATCATAAATAGATTTAAGAAAGGTTTCATGATAATAGAACTTTTCACACTAATGAAAGTCAAAGATAAAACCAAAAGGACTTATTTATTAATTAGGACATCATTAAAGGTTTTCATGCTACATGGACTATTCACACTAATTAATGATAGGAATTGAACTAATTGGAATTATACATGACATCATTATTAACTGGGTGTGTCCTAACTCGATATCACCTTGGATTATTATTGTGGAATTCCTTGAGCACTCGGGGAACCCATTTCTATTCAAGGATGCATATTTTTTAGGATGAGACCCACTTAGATCCTGATCATTGTCTATTATTGGATGCCTGGTATGAAACAATAGGATCTCTCACATAGTATTAAAGGATGTCAGGGATATACTCATTAGATCCAACATTGACAAGTAGGTTCCATTGTTAAAGACCATGGGGCCTAGTCACTACTTAGCCCCATTTTACCTTGGATGATATCCTTGTATTTGTAGGAATCTTATTATGGAAATCTTTAGACTGTGATCTATGGATTACACTACTACCCCTAGCTAGACTGAGTTACTAATGAGTTAGAAACCCCTTAGGTCTACATTACCTTGGTGAATACCATAGAACCACTTCTTGCTAACTATTAATTATGGTTGCCTTATAACATATTTGAACCTTTAGTATTGATAATGTCTTAATTATTTATAAATTGGTACAATAAAATAATTACTTGGTTATATGTTCAGACACCATCCAAGGGATGAAGTTGGTACTTGGGTATTTAGTTACATTGTACTACCTTATTTTATTTACGCATGTCTGCACACTGTTACATTTCCATTACATAGGCTGGATGTTAGAGACACATTTGTTGGTGTCCCTTTGATATTTATCTTACACACTCTTTGAGAACCATTTGGTACTTGGGGATGATTACATGAATGAAGGTGTGGACAAAGGAAATAATACGGCTTAGAGCACTTGATTTCTTGCTGTTTAGGATAGAGCCTGATAGAAGATGACCAAGACAGAGATCCAGATACTTGGGATATTATTAGATTTCATTTTATTTTATAGAACATGTTATTATTTCTATCTTTTATCCATGTTTTTCAGTTTTCTAGTGACATGAAAAATCATCATATGTTAATCTAGTTGATAGAGTTATTGTTTGACATGTTCATTTATTTATTTTTCACTTATTCATATATTTACATATATTGGTTGTCCTATTTAACTATGTTTACTTTGATCTATTATTCTACACTCTAGTAATGAGGACATAGACTTCCCACCGAAACTACCCAGTCCCTCTCTTCTAGTTGGTACCCTATGTCATTTGGGGAGATGGGTTTGAGGCTATATAGCCCACTGGGTTTGGGGAACCAATTAAGTGGCATCCAGGTTCAAGATGTCATAGAATGTAAAAAGTTATATGTTATATTACAATTCAAAAATATTATGACATAATTATTATCACATGTATACATAAAATCCATTGTTATATAAATCCCTAAGAAGTGGTGATGGAAAATTAACTATATCAGTTCATGGGATGGTAGTCCATGGTAGATATGGAAATAGTTTTGTTTATAATTTCATTTAAAAGGGGACGTATGTAGTTTATTACATTTTCATAATAAAATATCATTATATGTTTTATTTTTTTGTTATTATATCAAAAAAATTAAACAATATTTCATGGATTTGGAAGAATAAATAAAGTAAAAACGCTCAATTAATAATGATACCACTTTTTTGAAAACCTCCCTAAGTGAGATCAAAAAAATATCTTCAGTGAGTTTCATAATAAAAATAATGAATCTACAATATTGGGAGGGAATTAATGAAGTGATTTGGTTAAGGATATGTTGATCCAAAAGGATTTGTATATGTGTATAGGAAAGAAGAGGAGGTTCCTTTTTATAAGTGAGTAAGAGGACGCAAATAAAATTTTCTAAAAGAAAATCTATACACACATTTTACAATAGTAACAAGGATAAAAAATGGATCTTTTTTGAAAATATACTATATATTGTTGAAATATTTCTTTAAAATAGTAATTGGAAATTTTTTTGGTCATTTTAACCATTAATGTTTCATATTACCCCCATGTACGACCCTTTTAACCTTAACTGTAGTAAATAATTTTTTCTATTTTTCAATTCATTGTGAAAAAAATAAGTTGAGATTATTATATAATATAAATAATTATGATTAAAAATATGTAATCTATTTTTTAAAATTAAATTTATCGAAGTTTTAAAATATAATTTAAAAGTAAACACTTTAATAAGAAAAGTATATCATTTTCTAAATATTTTTTTTTCAAAATTATAAAAGGTTTTTATATTTAAAATCAAAATTGAATTGATTCTAATAAAATAAATTGGATTAATAATAATATATGTGAAATAATTTTTTATTTAATTCATTTTCATTTAATATATAAGATAGTAAATATATTAAAAAAAGGTCATTTAAAAAAAACAATTCTACAATTCTATGAAAATCTAATGTTTCCCAAAACATTCTAAAATATTAACCCTTAGATAATATAGAATTTTCTATTCCCAAAATGAATTTTAATTTTTTAAAATCAATTTCATTAAACTATTAAAAAATTGTTACTTTTTCAAAAAAATAAATGAAAATTTTTTTTTGATAAAAAAATGTATTTTCAAAGTATATAATGACTTTAACTAAGAAATAACCGCTTATTTATCATAATATTTTTTTATAAAACCAATATAATACATTTTAAAAATTTAGTTATCATTATTCATACCAACAATATTAACCATTATTTTATAATGGCCATGTTTAAAGAATGAAAAAAATATTATATTGTGGTTCGTTAAAACTCAGGTAGTGTGTAATGCAAGAAATCAAATAAATTAAATTAATTTGAAAAAAATCTATTCATAAAATATTTTCGTGTAATAAATATGGTATTCTCCAGGAAGAAAACCTTATTTTTAATAAATCTGATAAATCCATCAAAATCACTTTTGGAATCCTAATAATTTCACATTTTAATTATATTTGAAAATAGTCTTCTTCATATTATTCATCTTTCCATATTCCTCAACCCCCTTATGTATAATGATATAAAATAGTTAATGAATGGGGTCCTCTCAAAATTTCATCAGGTAAACATATTATCCTCACTTTTCACTTCAATGATATGTATGATATTGAATGAAACTATGATGCTTTTTTTTGGATTATTGAAAATATTGAGGTTTGTTTTGGATTTATTGAAAGTTTTATAAAATTATAATTTTATGGAAGTTGATAGAGTATAAAAATGTGTAATTAATATCAGGTTATGAATGGTATCATGAAGAGGAAAAATAAATAAATATTTTCGAATTAAAATATTATGAAAACCGATAATTATAAATTCTCTAAGTATATTATATTTTAATGAAATAATTATATTAAATTTTTTTCCAATACATATATATCTTGAAGACTAGTCGACCACCCAAAGGTTCGAACATCTTCAACCAACTAGCCATGTCTATATGGATGTGTAACAATTATCATTTATAGGAATGATCACAAGAATGTCATTATTCATGTGGTATAGTGGGATTGAATGAGGTGGTGTGTGAATTTTTATGTATGAGATAGTCCCTATTTCCAAGGTGATTGAGGTAGAAATACCACATCAAGGATTATTACGTTTTATAAGATCGATCATTTAACCAAAGTATGATACACAAAGAACGAAAACTATACTCTATTAAAAATATATATTTGAAAATTTTGTTGTCCAATTGATCTCTTGGAGTACATCCTATCTCATTTATACATCACCTTTAACCTTGGGTGTCTCAGGATGATACTCAAACCCATTTCTTCAGATTACCACAACTTGAGTGATTCTCAATGATGAAGCACAAATCGATCAGACAATTCCATTGTACATAGCCTCATCATCTCATAGAGGGAACATGATGGGTGTTATGTGATCAAGATATGTTCTGTGTGATCATGTGATGCGGGTTAATCAAAATTATAGATTTCTGATTTGGGTTTTGTTGTGATGTTTATATGATTTCCATTGTCTATGGTGGATATGTCAAGATATTGTGAGTGTTTAGAGGTCATAGAGTAAGTGTTCAGTTCACCATGAATATTATAATACTATATTAGATAACAAAACTGATAAATACCATATCAAATTATTATTTGAGATATGTGGAATTATTGGTAAATTTTGAGAGATAACATATGAGAAAACCAAAATAATGTTTTAATAAGTTCTCCAGATTCGATAGGAGATTGATTTTTTGATTAAAAATTCATAAAAGAAGGATTTGTGATGAGGTTTGATAATAGATAAGGTGATATACATTTCTTTATTTATGAAATAAAATAAATAGGTCTATGATTATATTGGTTATATATAACTTAGGCAGTATGAAAGAAATTTCATGCATGAAATAGGGAAAATATAAGGAGTAAAATAATATTTTGGAGAACACGAAGAATACCACATAAAGAGGAGTAAGACACATGAATAGTATCTTATAATTAAGTCTATTTGAATATTATATAGATATCATTTATACTAAACCATGTATTTTGTGAACATTACATATTAAATATTTTCATGTTCCTAGATTTGTGCGATCACATTTAGTATTGCATAGGGGTGAGTGTGAAGTGTTGTGGATAAAAAAGTATAAGGGGAGGTCATATTCTAGATGAAATTAGTGCATGAGATATTTCACAATATGAATTAATGATAAATTCCTAAAAAAATTGTCTTGTTTTTAGAGAATTTGATTATAGTAATATTATGGAAAAAGTTTTAAATTCTAATAATAATATAATACGAACAAACCTATCATGGAATGAAAAAATAATAAAAATTAAATGATGGGTTTTATATAGTTTTATAGAATATAAAATTTATCTGAAAAATATATATTTCTCATTGGGAGGAATTACGTAATTTTTTTGAAATATTTATATCTGAAGATAGAAGAAGTATTTTTAAAACAATAATTACAATACAATAATAATCATCTAGAAAAAGATCATGTTGTTGTTCTTTTAGAAGATAAATACACAAATAAAAGATTGTAAATATAGCCTCATAATATTTGAATAAATAAGTTGAGTTATAGATTTTTTTCACAGATCATTTTTTAGAAGTAATATATAAAAAATAACATTTACCATACATACCTTGAAGAGACTGGAATGTCTATAAATGGATATTATCCTTCATCAAAGCACTGTGAAGAGGATATGAAGAGTGATTTCCCATAGGAGATGAGGGATGAAACACAATCATTGTAAATATATTGTGATTGGAATAGAATTATCATTTATAAACAATTATAATCTATATACTAGTAAAGAAAATTGAAATTTCAAACATAGAAACATGGTCTATGTGTGCTCCTGGGATTATCCCTTACTGGTGAACCATGTAAAGTTCTTTGTTCCAAGGGTGTGATTTTCTTTAAAAAATATTTTTTAATTGTTAATATTTTATTTAGATATTTCATACAAGATAATCATTGATCATATTAACCTCGAAAAAACAACATTAAATTGGTTAAAATAGGTAAACATGAGATGTTTAATTTGACCTACACTCTAATTCTGCTCCCCATGATGTTCAAGGGGTGAAACATGTGGTATCATAGAATAAAGGATATAATTTATGTTTCCAAATATTATGGATTTATTAACGAAATATTATTAGTTTTTATTGGTCACTCATCTTAAAAAGGAATGAGTAATGTTCCGAATTTTAAATAAATGAATGAACTATTAGGTATTGTTGACATTTTGGATGAATTGGTTGGTTCCCATAAATAATTATATTGACAAAAACCAAAAAATTTAATGATGCTTATTTTTATAAAAGAAACTACTATATATATATATATCAATTTTTTGTTGAACATAACCAAAAATAGAAATAACTATATTAATTTTTGGTTTTCTGATGAACTCAAAATAAAGAGTAGAACTTAAACAGATGACTCAAGAGTAGGAAAAGGAAATTGAAAATTTAAAAGCATCTACTGGAGAATAAAACAAGATAATTCAGTATCTTGGGGATGAAATCATTAAAAAAATAAATTAAAAAATATGTTTTTAGGAACTGAATTTGAACAAAAATGTATTTAGGGATCATATAGTAAAAATAGAACACATGAAGATGTGATAACACTAATAAAAAATAGTGGTAAAAAATATAATAAAATAAAAGTAAGAGAATACTTAATTGAAATTAATTGAAAAATATGTATATAAAATTAATCTTCTAAATCATTTTGAGTAATCATGCCTACTCAATAGAATAGAAGATAAGTGAAATGTTGTAGTATAAATCGTGATATAAATCAAGCCTATCAAAGATACACAACTTGAAATCAAATAAATGAGGATAAAAGTACTTTATGGTTTTTTATTTTAGTAAAATCAGATGCACAATGATTAGATTGTTAAGCTGGATAATGGATGTATAAAATTGTTGAGTTTAGTTGAAAATTAAAAAAACTATCAATATGAAATGTTTTGAGATGTATATTTAGAAATATCGAACAAACTCTAGATAAGAGATATAAAACTGAATAGAATTGATTTTCCATAAAATAAACTTCATCATGGTGTAACATTTTAAATAAAAATCATGTAAATGAAAAAAATATTGAAACCTCTATTGCTAAGATTACAATAAATTCATTGAAGGAGGTACCCCACTATACTAATAAATCAGGTTTTATTATTATTGAAAAAAAAAATCTTGTATAGGAACTATTTTCAAATCTAGAAAAAATTTCATTAAAAAATACAATGTGATCCAGTATCTCTAAATGGGTATAAAGGGGAAAATTCCAGAAGAATGTATTCTTAAATAATGTTCAAAAGGAGTCTAATTTTGTCTAATAATAACATAAAATTCAATTAATCAATTCTATATCTACATGAAAAAGAGGATTAAATTTTTCTACTATATCTCTTGATGGAAGTTCTGAAATAATTAAAAAAATGGAAAAATAATCTAGTGTAGAACAATAAAAATAGAATACATTCTAGGGAATTGGATATAAAGGAAAGAAAAATATTGATGTGTTGAATCAAGAAACATATAAAAGAAAACGTTTTTCTATAATTACCCAAGACTTTTACACATATTATTACATGATTTTTTACATGAACATATATTATTTATAATCCAAATATCATGAGCACATGCTTCTTTAAAAGAAATGGTATATAAAAAATTAAAATAAACTAATACATAACATCATTATTTTTATTATCCTTAGTGAGATCCTCAAATTTCATAGGATAATCAAGGGAATACATAAAATAGGGGACAGTTTGAACCCCAGTGATGGAATAAATGTGATAATGAAACATAATGTGTGAGTTAAAGGTATAATAAGATATCACAAAAGATAATTCACATGAGAAATAACATGGGTTCATAACATAAATAATAGAATTTCATAAGTTCGACACAATATAGGATATTCAGAAGAAATATATAATATTACATAAACATGAGTCAATGAAAATGATGTAGAAAATATCACATAGTGGAAAAATTCCAATAGTGGATTAAGTTTAATCTCCAATCCCATGCATAACATATCATTAGAAAAGAGATTTACCTAATGAATTGCAGAACTCTCTTCACCCACCCATCATTACATATACATGATTATGTGTTCCAAAAAATTGAATCAATCATAAAAAATAGTCATAATAAATACATATGGAAATAAATGTGTCGTGTAATCTTTCCTCAACTGATATTAAAAGGATATTTCACAAAAAAATCCTTCGATAAATTAACTTAAGGTGTGTATTACTCTATCAATAAAGTGATAATGAGTTATTTGTATATGAAAAAGAAATATATGTTGAATTTAGAAGCAATCCACATCCTCAAATGTTTTCAGTATTGATCATAATGTCTTTATAATGTCACATAGAATATATATTGAGTAAAATACCCTTTCCACGTTGAAATAAATTATTTAAAATCTAAAATGATCCGAAATATTATTGAATAAATTTTATTTTAATGGATTCATGGGAATTTTTAAATTAATATTCAAATAATTGAGTGGTCCTAATAGTTATAAATTTCACTCACGTCTTATATGTTAATAGAAGACATTCCTTTAATAATTTCTGTAAAAACAATACAGAGGTACTTTTCTAAAAAAAAAGAAATATATCATTATAACTATATTATAAAAAAATGTGTAAAAAGTGTTTTAATAAATAAATATATAATAGTTAAAAAAATCTTTAAAATATTTTTTTGAAAATATATTTATGTATGAAAAATATTATTGAATTAAAAGAAGATACCATAATAGTATTACTTATAATGAACTTTGATGATGGGTTTTATTCAATTAGAGAAGAAATGGAGGTCAAACATTTAAACCACATTCAATACCATTATAGAATAAAATATATGTGGTTAAGTAAAATAATTTTTTATGAAATCCCATAAAGGATCCATCAACATTAACAATCTCAAAAATAATTGAGATTGTAACATTAACCCTTTAGAGCATTGGAAACATTCAAATCAAATCCCCTTAGATGATTTAAAATGAATTTTAACTTAAAATGCAGTGAACTATGAATTAATCATGAAATAATAGGTAAATATTTATGTATATACACCATATAATACAAATTAGTTTAAATGTTCAAAATATTTCGCAATGAAAGGAAATTGAGATGAATTCCCTTAAAAATAACATATCATAAGAGTGACAATTAATAAGTAAATTGATTTTTTGAAAAAATGTAAATCCAAAAAAAAATATGAATTCAACTTAATACATGAACAATCAATTTAACATGTAATCCTGGCATAAAACAATCAATAATGTAAAAGTATAACCCAATGAATGGTAATTGAGTTAAGAAATCCCTTAACGTGAGTTCAAATCACCATGTACGTACTTTATATTCATTAATAATAAATATATTTTAATTATTTACATTATTAGAAAAAAATTTCCCCTTTGTTATTCCTTTATTTTATATTTCACTAAATAATATTTATTAACTTATTCAATGAAGTTCTTGTTGAATGTTTTGATGATATCCGGTTCATATAAAAAAATTAAATTTCTAGGTTTGATATGATAAAATAAGTAATAGTTATTTCATATAAATAATAATAATAATGAAATAATTATCATTTTTATGCAACCAATATACTTTTAAAATCAACCATTGAATATGATTAGGAAAAATTTACTATGTTACAATTATAGAGATGATAGGTCATATGTATGGATGAGTAATGTTTCTATTTTTCAATGATTCTAATACAATGTAGTTATATATTATTTTATCACTATATAATTATAATTATATCACAAATAAAATATTATTTATTTAAATAAAATTATGTATAAAATCATTGTTATGCAGCGATGAGAAACGAATCGGGTCTCTTTGTCGAGGAGTTAGTCCACACAAACCCATGAACGACATATCATTTATTAGTGAATGAAATAGTATGAAAATATATGATATATAATATTTATAAAATTTTTAATTTATCATGAATAATATATATATATACATTAAATATATCACCATAATTATCTATTATAGTCAATGATGGAAAACAAAATACATTAGTTTGTGAGGCAATAGTTTGATGTTCATATAAATGAAGGATTTGTTTCCCATTTGATGGAAAAATAGATAGATCCAGGTTTTTACATTAACATAAACACGTATTTTTATCTTTTATTATAAGGCCCCAGCATTATACATTACTTATATTGAATTAAATGAATAATTACCATTGAGGATCTTTTCAGGTTTAGAGTTTTAGAGAATTAGATCATAACTATCACATCTCAAAAGATTACCCAGTAGACACTTCTACAAAGTTTCCTTTTTTTTTTCAAAACATGAACTCTAAAAAAAGGTCATTTCGAGTTCCGTGTTTAAGACAACATGAATTTTCCTTGATCCCTTCCTTGACCCTATTACACATTATGTCCTATGAAAAAAATTTCAAAAAAAACTTGGGGTGAGCATAAAAAGCTCAGTAAGGGATACACAAAGAAGGAAAACTGTTAGTTTTTCAAAACAACAAGTAAACCATGGATACTTTATCAAAGTAATAAATTTCACCTTTATAGAGTAGTAAATACTCTTCACTGAATAAAATATCATAACATACCCTTTTGTAAACAAAATATTACCATAAAACCCATATAAAGAACACATAACATATAAAGGTAACTTGTGACATAAACATACTTAAATGGAATAACCATATGGTCAACTTCCACACATATCACCTAATGGAATAGCCATACAGATGACTTACATACCCAATGCATTGGAGGTTATAATGTAACCACTCATCCTGGTATTCACGGCACCACCCATCATATGGTTTATCATGTAACCACCCGTCAAATGTCCAAGTACCATTATAAAATCATAAGACAAAAAACAAAAATAATGCAAAGAAAACTTTTCCACATTTTAATCACAATATATCACTTAAATATATTGACATAAAAAATCCATAATAAAAACCATTTTCAATACCCAAATACATATAAGAGTATATGGTATTTATTTCATTTTAAAAAACATTACGGCGTGTTGAGGAAGCCAAAGAACAAATAATACTCGTGGTGGCGGAAAAGGTCGTTTTCACCGCGTATGTTAAAAGAAACATTCCATTTTTTCGTTTAGTAAAACACTTCATAGAAAACGATTCCATTTCAATGATAAGTCAAAGGTGTTTTATAAATCCTATAAAATAAAGTCTTGTATTAGAACAAAATATGCTTCAATGAAAGGACATTGAGATGAAGTCCCTTACCTTGTGTCCGACTTGACTCGACCGCTTTTCAATATCCCAAATAATAAACTAGTGTTAATTTATACTTCCTTAAGAACCTTTTTCAAGCTTAGTATTCCTTTTATATCACTTATTTCCATGTTATAAACATTATGTAATCATTTAAGTTAATAATGTTCGTTTTGTTGATATCTAGTTCTTAAGTCAAAAATGGACTTCTTACAAATACATGTTGTTCATGTGGTCAAAGGTTTATTATATACAGAATGATATTCATGATTTGGATATCATATATATCATATATATCCAGCATATACATGTATTTATAATAGTATATAATATTTATATGTAAGAAATGAAATGCACCATTCATGGAGACAGTAAGCCGTACGTACGTATGAATGCTACTTTCATTTATATTTCATATTTAATGGAGTGAAATCATAATGATATAAAGGTATATTATAATTCCTGTATAATATAATATATAATATCATTAACTCCATCCTTTATAGGTCCAACATATGGCATTAATGAATCAAATCACTTTGAGGGGGCGGTAGTCCACACTTCCTAAAATAAAGATATCGCGTTTACCCATAACGGAAACTATAAAGTTATTCCATAAATTAAAAATAAAGAAGAATAATGAAAACATAAACATAATATATATCATATATAAATATAGTTACATCTTATTGGCCACCATGAAAGGTGTTAAAAGAATATTGAAGAATCATCGTTTCGTGAGGTAGAAATTTGCCAACCACAGAAACAGTATGTTATTTAACCATTAGACGAAGGTGTGTGTAAGTGTAACTAGAATAATTCTCATAACAAAATCCTAGTATATTTAATATACTTGTGTTGTTACGAAATAAAGTAATAAAAAGAGTTTAGGGGGTTGGAGAAGCAAAATAAAACAAAAGAACACAAGTGAAGACATTACCTTTAAATCGAGTAACTCCTCTTCGTTTGAACCAAAATGGTTTCTTGAAGAGATCTCTACCTATGATAAGGCTTCTATGACGAAGAGAGAGATTTTGAGAGATAAAATGAGCAGAGATTGGACAAACAAAAGGCTTGAGAGGTGTGGGTAAGAAGGTATAGGTGGGGGACTTTTATAACAGGAGAGGAGGGGCACTCTTGGAAAGTTATAAAATGTAACTTTATTATATAATGAGTTTCGGATTTTAAAGGTCCCAAAATTATATATGTTAAGGATAAGGTGATAAGAGTTCGAAATACGCACATCCAATAGGTTTTTGACAAGTTTAGGTCTTAGATTTTACATTATCTTTTCATTTTATTTAAATCGTTAAATAATGAGGTAATCGCTGCAACATCATGGTGTCATAAATAATTTTATTTATTTAATGTCTAAAAATTATAATAAATATCTCATGATGTAGGAAATCATTTTATCTTTATAATTAATATTTATAGTAAAAATAGGACTTGTATAACCCCATGTAAAAATTGTTTTAGTAAAAACATACATGTTTGTGACATTTTTATTTTAACTTTAAATAAAATGTTATTCACGTCACTTTCTTACCCAAGTGGATCCATGGGGTCCCCAAGTTGACCCATGGATTTTCTTGGTCGGAAATGACACATCCAATAAGGTTAGGACATGTTTCAAGGTCATTTCATATTATTAAAACATTATTTTTACCTTAAATTACACTAATTACCTCTAATCGCGATTAATAAAACTTAAAAGTTATTATTCACCAAAAAATTATTTTAATGCCATTGAACCAAATTTTACATCCTAATGACAACCATGTATATCAGATTTTTGAAATTCAATTCACAAAAGTGGTAAATTTTCATTTAAACGAAAAATCAGTTTTTTAACTACCACTTAGTGGATTCACTATTCATCAAAAATTGAAGCTTTTCAGAAAAATACTAAAAATTACCCCTAAGATATATTTGATATTCCAAATTCCAAAATGATGACTATTTTAAAATTTAAAAAAATATAAGTTGCAATAATTAATTTAATAATTAATTCCCGCTGTCAAAACAAATAGCGTGTTTTTATGAAACAATATATATCAAAAGATTGACACTAGTTTAAGTCCAATTTCAAAGAGAAATTAATTCCAATGACCACTATTGGTTTAAATGGTAAAAATATATTCTAATTTAAATTTAAAAACAATTCAAAAGATAATATAATCATATAAATAAATTAGATTAAAAAGTGGTTTTGAATTAAAATACAACATTTTTCACTATTCATTAAAAAAATGAACTTTATCGAAAAAATACCACAAATTTACACAAAGTAAATTTTGATGACCCGATTCTAAAGAAGATTTTTATTTGGTCCAATAGAATGTATAAGAGTGACCAGAACTATATTTAAAGAGGGTTCACCATCAAAAGACGATAGGTTGACCTTTTAGTGAAAATTAGAGTATCTTTTCCCAAAATTGAATTCTTTTCTTATTTTAAGCCTTTATCTTTTATTGGATAAATGTAAAAACATTTAACAAACATATATAATCATATTTTAGTTATTTATATTCATTCCCGCCAACACAACAACAACGTGTTAACTACCACAATATTATTATATTACTAGTGTGCTACATAAGATTTCAAAGAAACTCTTTGTTGCATATCAGGTACGCTATCGAACATAGAAACCCCTTTAAAGTAAAATTAATATTTAATTAATAAATATTAATAAATATGAAAATGTATTATTCTTTATTTACCTGGGATGTTACACCCTTCCCCCTTTTAGGAATTGTGTCCTCACAATTTTATTCACTTATCAAAATAAGTGGGGGTATTTATCCCTAATAGAATTTTCATATTCCCATGTTTCCTCTTCAACCATATGGTTTTTCCATAAAACCTTCACCGGATAAATTACCATATTTCACAACACTTTCTCTCTTCAGTCAAGAATCTCGACTGGTTGTTCTTCATAAGAGAGATTCTCCTCCAACTGAACTACCTCTGGGCTCAAAACATGAGATGGATCTGGCATATACTTTCTCAACTTCAAAACATGAAAAACATTGTGTACCTAGGACAAAATTGGAGGTAAAGACACTCGGTAAGCAACTGATCCAACTCTCTCCAGAATTTCATATGGTCCAATGAACCTTGGATTCATCTTTCATTTCTTACCAAATCGCATCACACTTTTCCATGGTGAAACTTTGAGAAAAACATGATCACATACCTCAAAAGATAGATCCCTCCTCCGATTATCCGCATAGCTTTTCTGCCTGCTCTGAACTGTTCTCATGTGTTTCTGAATCAACTGAACTTTTTCTGCCATCACTTCTACCAATTCTGGTCCCATCAGCTTCCTTTCTCCCACTTGATCCCAGAAAGCTGGAGTTCGACACCGCTTCCCATATAATGCCTCAAACGGATCCATATGTACACTGGAATGAAAACTGTTATTATATGAAAATTCAACCAAAGAAATATGTTGGTCCCACCTTCCATGATAATCCATCGAGAAAACACGTAGCATATCCTCCAAGATCTGAATTGTTCGTTCTGACTGTCCATCTGATTGAGGATTAAAAGTTGTACTAAAATTTAATTTAGTACCCAACGACTTCTGAAGGACTTTCCAAAAGTTAGAAGTGAACATGGGATCACGATCATATACAATAGAGAGGGGAACTCCATGAAACCTGACTATCTTTTTAACATACAACCAAGCAAGTTGATCTAGAGACAAAGTATCTCGAATAGGAATGAAATGAGAAGATTTAGTCAATCGATCAACTATAACCCATATTGCATTATTACCTCAAGATGTATTTGGTAATCCCACAACGAAGTCCATAGATATATTTTCCCATTTCCACTTCGGTACTGGTAATGACTACAGCACCCCTTTCGGTAACTGTCACTCTGCTTTAACTTGCGGAAAAGTCAAACACTTCACAGTAAAATTGACAATATCTATTTTCATTCCATCCCACCAGTAATACTCCCATAGATCTCTGTAAATCTTAGTACTGCCAAGATGAACTGAAAACGGGGAACTATGAGCCTCACATAACAACTCGTTCTTCAATTGTGAATCACAAGGAACACATAATCTCTTCCCAAATCTCAAAACACAATCATTATAAATGTTAAATTCAGGAAAATTACCCTTATGAACCAGCTCTATCTTTTTCTTCAACACACTGTCTTTCTTCTGCTCTTGCTTAATTCTGTGTGATAGAGATGATCTCACTGACACCTGAAACAAAACAGAAGAACTTCCTGCACCAACAACTTCTATGCCAAAGTACATCAAATCAAAAACCAAAGGATCTCATTCTAAACGTAGCATGGTTAATGAAGCATTACTTTTTCAACTGAAACATCATCCACTTTATTTGCTTTTCCCGGATGTTAATGAATTGTACAATCATAATCCTTGATTAATTCCAGCCTTCTCCTCTGTCTCATGTTCAATTCTTTCTGAGTGAATATATACTTTAATCTTTTGTGATCAATATATATTTCACACTTTACTCCATACAAATGATGCCTCCAAATTTTTAGAGCAAAAACAACAACAGCTAATTCCAAATCATGTGTAGTGTAATTTACCTCATGATTTTTCAACTGACGTAAAGCATAAGCAATTACCTGATCATTCTGCATAAGGACACAACCAAGTCCCTTCAATGAAGCATCACTGTAAATAACAAACTCACCATTCCTGGAAGGAAGTTCCAAAACTAGAGCATTCACCAATCTTCTTTTCAACTCTTGAAAACAATCATCACATTATTTTGTCCAGATAAACTTAACACCCTTCCGAGTTAGCTTAGTCATTGGACTAGATAAACGTGAAATTTTTTCAACAAAACTCCCGTAATAACCTGCCAAACCAAGAAAAATATGGATCTTGGTTACATTTGTGGCTCTTGGCCATTCTTCAACAACTTTTTTTAGCATGATCAATAGTTATGCCATTTTTTGAAACAATGTGACCAAGGAAAGAAATTTGTTGTAACCAAAACTCACACTTGCTGAATTTTCCATATAGTTTCTTTTCTTTTAAGGATTGCAAGATAACCCCTAAATGACTTTCATGCTCCTCTTTACTTTTAGAAAACACCAAAATATCATCAATGAAAACAAACACAATCTTATCCAAGAAACCATGGAAAATTATATTCATAAGGTCCATGAATACAACAGGTGCATTGGTTAACCCAAAAGGCATAACTAAAAATTCATAATGGCTATATCTAGTATGAAACACAGTCTTCAGAATGTATGCTTCTTTTACTTTCAATTGATGGTACCATGACCTCAAGTCAATCTTCAAAAAATACTGAGCTCCCTAGAGCTGATCAAAAAAATCATCGATATGGGGAAAAGGATACTTATTCTTAACAGTGATGTTATTAAAGGCTCTATAATCAAAGAAAAGTCTCATTGAACCATATTTATTTTTAACAAAAAAGATAGAATCACCCCATGGTGATGTTATAGGTTGAATGAAACCTTAATCTAATAACTCATGCAATTGCTTCTTTAACTCTATAAGTTCAACTTGAGCCATTTGATAAGGGGGTTTTGAAGTTGGATTCGAATCAGGAACTAATTCAACAGTAAATTCAACTTCACGATCATGAATAATACTTGGCAACTCATTAGGAAAAACATCAAGATACTCATTTACCACTAGCACATCATTAATCTGAACAGTTACTTTATTTTCAAAAATATATGCAAGGTAACATTCATTTCCATCTTTTACTAGTTTCTCAAATTCTTGATATGTTATCAAAAACATGGGTTCATTCTTGTACATAAACTGAAAATATTTTTGAAAAGAAACATCTTTAGCTCTGAATTCAATCTTAGCATGATAAACAGAAAGGCAATCCATGCCCAAAATAACATCAAACTCTACTGGAGGAAAAACAATAAGGTTAGCAGGTAGATTCTTTCCGCACATAAGGATAAGAAGGTTCTTATAATTTCTTTTTGTCTCAACGTTCCCTCTGGGTGTTTTTACCATAAGTGCATGATTCATATCTGGAGATGGAATTCCCAATTTACTAAAAACTTCTTATAAATGAAAGAATGTGTAGACCCTGAATCAAACAATACATTGGCATAATCTAAACAAACAAACAGTGTACCTGATACTACTTCATTCTATAGTCCAACATCTGCTGAAGTAGTTGCAAAATATTTCACCACCCCTTTCTTCTTGTAGTCTGGCTGCTTTCCCCCCTATGAGTTCTTCGTTAGACACTCATTTGCATAATGACCCATTTAATTACACTTAAAACATCTTACCGCTGGCTTTTCATTACCTTCTTGATCATCTTCCTTACAGTTACGAGCAATATGACTAGACTTATCACACCGAAAGCACTTTACAAACATGGATAAACGTTCTCTAGGATGAATTTTACCACACTTCTCATATGATGGATATTTGGTTTTCTTACCTCCTTACTTCTTTGATGAATTCTTCCCCTTTGCCTTCCAATTGGACCTCTTATTCTATTGTTTGTCAAAGAACTCCTGATCATCGGAAAACTATATTTCCACCTTCTCCGCACATCGAACAAGTTTTTTCATAACTTTTGAACTCACGAGAAGCTAAATCCCTTTGATACTTTGGCTTTAACCCTGAGTAAAAATGGTTGATTTTAATATCAATATCTCGTATGAAATTTGAAGCATACCTTGCCAGTCGAGTGAACTTTGCTTCATAAGCAGCCACTGAGTCATCCTCCTGCCACACTTCTAGGAATTGTTTTTCCTTCCTAAGACGAACCACCTTCGGAAAATATTTCTTAAGAAACATACCTATGAATTCATCCCAGATAAGATCATCAATCTCATCACTATCCCTGATATTTTTCATCATCGACCACCAATGATCAGCTTCACCTTCTAAATGGTAAAGAGAAAGACTAACCTTTTGATGTTCTGAACACCCCATGACATCAAAAATCCTCTTCAGTGCTTTAATCCACCCTTCTTCTAGCAAAAGGTAAGATTCTCCTCTCAATGATGGGGGACGTTTCCTCATGAAATATTCCACCACTGACATGTTCCTCTGCGTTTGATCTAGCTCATCTCGTGCATGGATACCACCACCATTTATAGCCTGAGTCAACGGTGCCATCACAGCAACAAACTGCTCCGTTCCAATTCTGACCATCTTAGGTTGCTGATTTGGAAGGTTATCTTCCTCCTGATGTCATCCCAACATAGCTGCCTAGTTTTCTCTACGGAAAACCATTTTGAACAAACATGTCTTAGATGAAGCAACATGGTAATCTTCAAAAGCAATATCATTTCAATTTTACCATTAAAAAAAATATTTTTTGATAAAAATTTAATAGAATTATAACACCTAAATTTGTCTAAACTGACCTTTGATACAAACTATAAGGCCACAACCATAAACATTACTTATATTGAAATAAATGAATAATTCCCATTGAGGAGCTTTTCAAGTTTAGAGTTTCAGAGAATTAGATCATAACTGTTACATCTCAAAAGATTACATAGTAGACCCTTCTACAAAGTTTCCTTTTTTTTCAAAAAATGAACTCTAAAAAAAGGTCATTTCTAGTTCCATGTTTAAGACAAAATGAATTTTCCATGATCCCATCCTTGACCCTATTCCACATTAATTCCAGTGAAAAAAATTTAAAAAAAAATTGGGGTGAACATAAAAAGCTCAGTAAGGGATACACAAAGAAGGAAATCTGATAGTTTTTCAAAACAACAAGTAATCCATGAATACTCTATCAAAGTAATAATTTTCACCTTTATGGAGTAGTAAATACTCTTCACTAAATAAAAGATCATTACTTACCATTTTGTAACAAAAATATTACCATAAAACTCATATAAATAACACATAACATATAAAGGTAACTTGGGACATAAACATACTTAAATGGAATAACCATACGGTCGACTTCCACACATATCACTTAATGGAATAGCCATACAGCCAACTTCAATACCCAATGAATTGGAGGTTATAACGTAACCACCCATCCTGATATTCCGGACACCATCCGTCATATGGTTTATCACGTAACCACCCGTCAAATGTCCAAGTACCATTATAAAATCATAAGACATAAAACAAAAATAATAGAAAGAAAACATTTCCACATTTCAATCACAATATATCAATTAAATATATTGACAAAACAAATCCATTATAAAAACCATTTTCAATACCAAAATACATAAAAGAGTATATGGTATTTATTTCATTTTAAAAAACATTACGGTGCGTTGATGAAGCCAAAGACCAAATAATACTTACGGCGGTGGAAAAGGACTTTGTCACCACGTATGTTAAAAGAAACATTCATTTTTGTCATTTAGTAAAACGCTTAGTAGAAAAATAATCTCTTTTAATGAAAATCAAAGGTGTTTTATACAGCTTATAAAAGAAAGTCTTGTATTAGAAAAAAATATGCCCCAATGAAAGAAGATTGAGACGAAGTCCCTTACCATGTGTCCGACTTGACTTGATCGCTCTTTAATCTCCTAAGTAATAAAATAGTGTTAATTTATAAATGCTTAAGAACCTTTTTCAAGCTTAATATTCCTTTTATATCACTTATTTCCATGTTATAAACATTATGTAATCATTTAAGTTAATAATGTTCATTTTGTCGATATCTGGTTCTTAAGTCAAAAATGGACTTCATAAAATTACATGTTCTTCATGTTGTCAAAATTTCATTATATCCAGAATGATATTCATTATTTTGATATCATATATATCATATATATCCAACAAATAATATATTTATAATATCATATAAAATTTAGAGGTATGAAATGAAATGCACCGTTCATGGAGACGGTAAGACGTACGTACGCATGAATGCTACTTTCATTTCTATTTCATATTTGATAGAGTGAAATAATAATTATATAAAGGTGTATTATAATTTCAGTATAATATCATATATGATATCATTAACTCCATCCTTTATACGTCCCACATATGGCATTAACGAATAAAATCACTTTGAGGGGGCGGTAGTCCGCACTTCCTAAAATGAAGATATCGCATTTACCCATAATGGAAACCATAAAGGTATGACATAAATTAAAAATACATAATCATAAAGAAAACATAAATATAATATATATCATATATAAATATAGTTACATATTAATGGCCACCATGAAAGGTGTTAAAAGAAGATTGAAGAACCATTGTTTTTTGAGGCAGAAATTCGCCAACCACAGAAACAGTATGTTATTTAACCATTAGACGAAAGTGTGTGTAAGTGTAACTCGAATAATTATTATAACAACATCCTAGTATATTTAATATACTGGTGTTGTTATTAAATAAATGAATAAAAAGTGTTTAGGGGGTTGTAGAATCAAAAAAAACAAAAGAACACAAGTAAAGACATTACCTTTAAATCAGGTAACTCCTATTGGTTTGAACCAAAAGGATTTCTTGAAGAGCTTTCTGCCTAAGGTAAGGATTCTAAGGTTAATAGAGGGATGTGGAAAGATAATATGAGCAGATCGTGGCTGAAAAAAATGCTTTATAGGTGTGGGTAAGGAGGTAGAGGTGGGGGCATTTTATAAGAGGAGAGGAGTGGCACTCTTGGAATGTTATAAAATGTTACTTTATTATATAATGAATATAGGATTTTAAAGGTAAAAAAATTATATATTTCTAGGATAAGGTGGTAAGGGTTCGAAATAATTGAATTCAATAGGTTTTTGACAAGTTTATGGCTTATAGTTTACATTATATTTTCATTTTATTTAAATTGTTAAATAATGAGGTAATCACTGCATCATAATGGTGTCATAAATAATTTAATTTATGTAATGTATAAAAATTATAATAAAAATATAATGATGTAGGAAATAGTTTTACCTTTCTAATGAATATTTATAGTCAAAATTATGACTTGAATAACCCCATGTAAAAATTGTTTTAGTAAAACAATACATGTTTGTGGCATTTTTATTTTAACTTTAAATAAAAAGTTATTAATGTCATTTTCTTACCCAAGTGTATCCATGGGGTCCCCAAGTTAACCCTTGGATTTTATTGGTCTTACATGACACATAAAATAAGTTTAGGACATGTGGAAAGGTCATTTAATATTATTAAAACATTATTTTTACCTTAAATTACACAAATTACCTCTAATCGCAATTAATAAAACTTAAAAGTTATTATTCACCAAAAATTATTTTAATACCATTGAACCACATTTTACATCATAATGGAAACCATGTATATTGGATTTTTTAAATTAAATTCACATAAGTGGTAATGTTTCATTTAAACGAAAAATCAGTTTTTTAACTACCACTTAGTGGTTTCACTATTCCTCAAAAATTGAAGCTTTTCAGAAAAATACTAAAAATTCACCCTAAGATATATTTGATATTCCAAATTCAAAAATGATTTATATTTTACAAATATCAAAAAATATAAGTTGAAATAATTAATTTAATAATTAATTCCCGCTTTCAAAACAAATAGCGTGTTTTTATGAAACAATATATATCAAAAGATTGACACTAGTTTAAGTCCAATTTCAAAGTGAAATTAATTACAATGACCACTATTGGATTAAATGGTAAAAATATATTATAATTTAACTTTAAAACCAATTAAAAATATAATCTAATCATATAAATAAATTAGATTAAAAAGTGGTTTTGAATTAAAATACAACATTTTTCACTATTCATTAAAAAATGAACTTTATCGGAAAAATACCAAAAACTTACACAAAGTAAATTTTGATGACCCGATTCTAAATAAGAATTTTAGTTGGTCAAAGATAATGTATAAGAGTGACCGAAACTATATTTAAAGAGGTTTCTCCATCAAAAGGCGATAAGTCGACCATTTAGTGAATATTAGTGTATCTACGCCTAAAATTGAATTCTTTTCTTATTTGAAGCCATTATCCTTTATTGGATAAATGTAAAAACATTTAACAAACATATATAATAATATTTTAGTTATTTCTATTCATTCCCTCCAATAAAACAACTATGTGTTAACTACCATAATATTATTATATTACTAGTGTGCAACGTAAGATTTCAAAGAAACTCTTTGTTGTGTGTTGGGTACGCTATCGAACATAGCAACCCCTTTAAAGTAAAACTAATATTTAATTCATAAATATTAATAAATAGGAAAATTTATTTTTCTTTATTTACCTGAGATGTTACATCCTTCCCCCCTTTTGGGAATTGCGTCCCCGCAATTTTATTCACTTATCAAAATAAGTGGGGGGTATTTATCCCTCATAGAATTTTCAGATTCCCATGTTGCCTCTTCAACCATATGGTTTTTCCATAAAACCTTCACCTGATAAATTACCTAATTTCACAACACTTTGTCTCTTCGGTCTAGAATATGGACTGGTTGTTCTTCATAAGAGAGATTTTCCTCCAACTGAACTACCTCTGGGCTCAAAACATGAGATGAATTTGACATATACTTTCTCAACATCAAAACATGAAAAACATTGTGTACCTGGGAAAAACATGGAGGTAAAGCCACTCGGTAAGCAACTGATCCAACTCTCTCCAAAATTTCATATAGTTTAATGAACCTTGGAATGAACTTTCCTTTCATACCAAATCGCATCACACTTTTTCATGGTGAAACTTTGAGAAAAACATGATCACCTAACTCGAAAGATAGATCCTTTCTCCGGTTATCCGCATAACTTTTCTGCCTGCTCTGAGATGTTCTCATGTGTTTCTGAATCAACTGAACTTTTTCTGCCATCTCTTCTACCAATTCTGGTCCCATTAGCTTCCTTTCACCCACTTCATCCCAAAAAACTGGAGTTCGACACCACTTCCCATATAATTCCTCAAACAGAGCCATCTGTACACTGGAATGAAAACTGTTATTATATGAAAATTCAACCAAAGAAAGATGTTGGTCCCAACTTCCCTGATAATCCATCGAGCAAGCACATAGCATATCCTCCAAGGTTTGAATTGTTCGTTCTGACTGCCCTTCTGATTGAGGATGAAAAGCTATACTAAAATTTAATTATGTACCCAACTACTTCTGAAGTATTTTCCAAAAGTTAGAAGTGAAACTGAGATCACGATCAGATACAATGGAGAGGGGAACTCTATGAAACTTGACTATCTCTTTAACATACAACCGAGAAAGTTGATCTAGAGACAAAGTATTTCGAATAGGAAGGAAATGAGCATATTTAGTCAATTGATCAACTATAACCCATATTTCATTATTACCTCGAGATATCTTGGGTAATCCCACAACGAAGTCCATGGATATATTTTCCAATTTCCACTCCGGCACCGGTAATGACTGCATCATCCCTTTCGGTAACTATCTCTCTGCTTTAACCTACTGATAAGTCAAACACTTCATAGTAAAATCGGCAATATCTCTTTTCATTCCATCCCACCAGTAATATTCTCGTAGATCTCTGTACATCTTAGTACTGCCAGGATGAACTGAAATCAGGAAACTATGAGCCTCACATAACAACTAATTCTTCAACTGTGAATCACAAGGCACACATAATCTCTTCCCAAACCTCGAAAAACAATCATTATCAATGTTAAATTCAGGAAACATACCCTTCTGAATCAGCTCTACCTTTTTCTGCAACCCACTGTCTTTCTTCTGCGCTTTCTTAATTCTGTCTGATAGAGATAATCTCACTAAAACCTGAAACAAAACAAAAGAACTTCCTACACCAACAACTTATATTCCAATGTTCATCAAATAAAAAACCAAAGGATCTCATTCCAAATGTAGCATGGTTGATGAAGCATTAATTTTTTGACTCAAAGAATCATCCACTTTATTTGATTTTCCTGGATGGTAATGAATTGTAGAATCATAAACTGTGATTAATTCCATCCATATCCTCTGTCTCATGTTCAATTATTTCTGAGTGAATATATACTTTAATTTTTTGTGATTAGTGTATATTTCACACCTTACTCCATACAAATGATTCCTACAAATTTATAGAGCAAAAACAACAGCAGCTAATTCCAAATCATGTGTATGGTAATTTACATCATGAGTTTTCAACTGACGTGAAGCATAAGAAATTACCTGATCATTTTGCATAAGGACACAACCAAGTCCCTTCAACGAAGCATCACTATAAATAAAAAACTCACCATTCTTGTAAGGAAGTACCAAAACTGGAGCATTCACCAATTTTCTTTTCAACTCCTGAAAACAATCATCACATTCTTTTGTCCAGATAAACTTCACACCCTTCCGAGTAAGCTTAGTCATTGGACTAGATAAACATGAAAAATTTTCAACAAACCTATGGTAATAACCTGAAAAATGAAGAAAACTATGGATATCAGTTACATTTGTGGGTCATGGCCATTCTTCAACAAGTCTTGTTTTACGAGGATCAACAGTTATGCCATTTTTTGAAACAATGTGACCAAGGAAAGAAATTTGTTGTAACCAAAACTCACACTTGCTGAATTTTCCATACAATTTATTTTATTTTAAGGTTTGAAAGATAACCCTTAAATGACTTTCATGCTTCTCTTTACTTTTAGAATACACCAAAATATCATCAATGAAAAAACCACAAACTTATCCAAGAACTCATGGAAAATTATATTCAAAAAGTCCATGAATACGAAAGGTGAATTGGATAATCCAAAAGGCATAACTACAAATTCATAATGGCTATATCAAGTATGAAACACAATCTTCAGAACATCTGCTTCTTTTAATTTCAACTGATGGTACCCCGACCTCAAGTTAATATTCGAAAAATACAGAGCTCCCTGGAGCTGATCAAACAAATCATCGATATGAGGCAAAGGATACTTATTCTTAAAAGTGATGTTATTCAAGGCTCTATAATCAATGAAAAGTCTCATTTAACCTTCTTTCTTTTTAACAAACTAGATAGGAGCACCCCATGGTGATGTATTAGGTCAAATGAAAACTTTATCTAATAACTCCTGCAATTTTTTCTTTAACTCTAAAAATTAAACTTGAGCCATTCGATAAGGGGGTTTTGAAATTGGCTTAGAATCAGGAACTAAGTAAATAGTAAATTCAACTTCCCGGTCATGAATAATACCAAGAAACTCATCAGAAAAAACATCAAGATACTCATTTACCACTGGCACATCATTAATCTGAACAATTCCTTTATTTTCAACAATATTTGCAAGGTAACATTCATTTCCATCTTTTACTAGTTTCTCAACTTCCTGATATGTTATCAAAAGCAAGGGTTTATTCTTGTACACAAACTGAAAATCTTTCTGAAAAGAAACCTCTTTAGCTCTGAAGTAAATCTTAGCATGATAAACAAAAATCTAATCCATGACCAAAATAACATCAAACTCTTCTAGAGGCAAAAAAATAAGGTTTGCAGGTAGATTCTTTCCACACACAAGGATAGGATGGTTCTTATAATTTCTTTTTTGTCTCAATGTTCCCTCCAGGTGTTTTTACCATAAGTGTAGGATTCATATCTTGAGATGGAATTCCCAATTTACTAGAAAACTTCTCAAAAATGAAAGAATGTGTAGACCCTGAATCAAACAACACATTGGCATAATCT
Organism: Viscum album; assembly: GCA_963277665.1. Classification (NCBI taxonomy): domain Eukaryota; kingdom Viridiplantae; phylum Streptophyta; class Magnoliopsida; order Santalales; family Viscaceae; genus Viscum; species Viscum album. The sequence goes on along the minus strand of OY728129.1, from coordinate 743,333,019 downwards.
GAACAAACAAACAGTGTACCTGATACTACTTCATTCGATGGCCCAACATCTGCTGAAGTAGTTACAAAGGATTTCACCACCCCTTTCTGCTTGTAGTCTGGCTGATTTCCCCCCGTTGAGTTCTTTGTTAGACACTCATTTTCATAATGACCCATTTCATTACACTTAAAACATCTTACCGCTGGCTTTTCATTGCCTGCTTGATCATCTTCCTTAAAGTTACGAGCAATATGACCAGACTTACCACACCGAAAGCACTTTCCATACTTGGATAAACATTCTCCAGGATGCATTTTACCACACTTCTCACTGGTTGGATATTTGGTTTTCTTACCTCTTTGCTTCTTTGATGAATTCTTCCCCTTTGATTGCCAAATGGACCTCTTATTCTGTTGATTGTCAAAGAACTCATGATCATCGGTAAACTCCATTTCCACCTTCTCTGCACATCGAACACGTTTTTCATAACTTTTGAACTCACAAGAAGCTAAATCCCTTCAATACTTTGTCTTTAACCCTGAGTAAAAATGGTTGACTTTACTACCAATATCTCGTATGAAATTTGGAACATACCTTTCCAGTTGAGTGAACTTTGCTTTATAAGAAGCCACTGAGTCATCATCCTGCCTCAATTCAAGGAATTTGTTTTCAATCCTAAGAAGAACCACCTTAGGAAAATATTTCTCAAGAAACATACCTTTGAATTCATCCCAGTGAAGATCATCAATCTCATCACTATCCCGGATATTTTTCATCATTGACCACTACTGATTAGCTTCACCTTCAAAACGGTAAACAACAAGACTAATATTTTGATTTTCTGAACACCCCATGACATCAAAAATCTTCTCAAATGCTTTAATCCACCCTTCTGCTAGCACAGGGTCAGATGATCATCTAAATGATGGGGGCTGTTGCCTCATGAAATGTTCCACCACTAACATGTTCCTCTACGGTTGATCTGGCTGATCTCGTGCATGGATACCACCACCATTTATAGCCTGAGTCAACCGTGCCATCACTGAAACAAACTTCTCAGTTCCAATTACGACCATCTTAGGTTGCTGATTTGGAAAGTTTTCTTCTTCCTGATGTCGTCGCAACATAGATGCCTTGTTTCCTCTATAGAAAACCATTCTTAACAAACATGTCTTAGATGAAGCAACATGGTAATCTTAAAATTCTATATCATTTCAATTTGACCATTAAAAAAAATATTTTTGGATAATCATTTAATAGAATTCTAACTCCTAAAGTTGTCTAAACCGACCTTTGATACCAACTATAAGGCCCCGACCTTAAATATTACATATATTGAATTAAATGAATAATTACCATTGAGGATATTTTCAGGATTATAATTTTAGATAATTAGATCCCAACTATTACATCTCAAAAGATTACACAGTAGAAACATCTAAAAAGTTTCCATTTTTTTTTTCAAAACATGAACTCTAAAAAAAGGTCATTTCTAGTTCCATGTTTAAGAAAGCATCACTTTTTCTTGATCCCATCCTTGAACCTATTCCACATTATGTCCTGTGAAAAACATTTCAAGAAAAAACTTTGGGTGAGCATAAAAATCTCAGTAAGGGATACATAAAGAAGTAAAACTGTTAGTTTTTCAAAACAACAAGTAAACCATGAATACTTTATCCAAGTAATACTTTTCACCTTTATGGAGTAGTAAATACTATTCACTAAATAAAAGATCATTACTTACCATTTTGTAACCAAAATATTACCATAAAACCCATATAAAGAACAAATAACATATAATGTTAACTTGGGACATAAACATACTTAAATGGAATAACCATACGGTCGACTTCCACACATATCATTTAATGGAATAACCATATGGGCGACTTCCATAACCAATGAATTTGAGGTTATAACGTAACCACCCATCCCGGTATTCATGGAACCACCTGTCAAATGTCCAATTACCATTATAAAATCATAATACATAAAACAAAAATAATGGAAAGAAAACATTTCCACATTTCAATCACAGTATATCACTTAAATATATTGACATAAAAAATCCATTATAAAAACCATTTTTAATACCAAAATACATAAAAGAGTATATAGTATTTATTTAATTATAAAAAACATTACGACGTGTTGAGGAAGCCAAAGACCAAATAATACTCGCGGCGGCGGAAAAGGTCGTTGTCACCGCGTATGTTAAAATAAATATTCCTTTTTGTCATTTAGTAAAATTCTTCATAGAAAAATATTCCCTTTGAATGAAAATTATAAGGTGTTTTATACAACACATAAAATAATGTCTTGTATTAGAACAAAATATGCCTCAATGAAAGGAGATTGAGATGAAGTCCCTTACCTCATGTCTGACTTGACTCGATCTCTCTTTAATCTCCTAAATAATAAACTAGTGTTAATTTATACTTTCTTAAGAACCTTTTTCAAGCTTAATATTCATTTTATATCACTTATTTTCATTTTGTAAACATTATGTAATCATTTAAGTTAATAATGTTCGTTTTGTCGATATCTGGTTCTTAAGTCAAAAAATGGACTTCTTACAATTACATGTTGTTCATGTTGTCAAAGTTTCATTATATCCAGAATGATATTCATGATTTGGATATCATATATATCATATATATCCAGCATATACATGTATTTATAATTGTATATAACATTTAGAGGTAAGAAATGAAATGCACCATTCATGGAGACGGTAAGCCGTACGTACGCATGAACGCTACTTTCATTTATATTTCATATTTAATGGAGTGAAATCAAAATGATATAAAGTTATATTATAATTTCAGTATAATATCATATATAATATCATTTTTTCTATCCTTTATACATCCCACATATGGCATTAATGAAACAAATCACTTTGAGGGGGTGGTAGTCTGCACTTCCTAAAATGAAGATATCACGTTACCCATAATGGAAACCATAAAGGTATGCCATAAATTAAAAATACAGAAGAATAAGGAAAACATAAATATAATATATCTCATATATAAATAGAGTTACATATTAATGTCCACCATGAAAGGTGTTAAAATAATATTGAACAATCATCGTTTCGTGAGGCAGAAATTCACCAACCACAGAAACATTATGTTCTTTAACCATTAGACGAAGGTGTGTTTAAGTGTAACTCGAATCCTTCTCGTAAAAACATCCTAGTATATTGAGGATACTGGTTTTGTTATAAAATAAAGGAATAAAAATATTTTAGGGGGTTGGAGAAGCAAAATAAAACAAAAGAACACAAGTGAAGACATTACCTTTAAATCAGGTAACTCCTCTTGGTTTGAACCAAAAGGGTTTCTTGAAGAGCTTTCTGACTAAGGTAAGGCTTCTAGGATGAATATTGGTATGTGGAGAGATTAAATGATCAGAGCTTGGCCGACCCAAAGGCTTGGGAGGTGTGGGTAAGGAGGTAGAGGTGGGGGTCTTTATAAGAGGAGAGGAGGGGCACTCTTGCAAAGTTATAAAATGTTACTTTGTTATATAATTAGTTTCAGATTTTAAAGGTCCCACAATTATATATTTCTAGGATAAGGTGATAAGAGTTTGAAATCCTCACATCCAATAGGTTTTTGAAAAGTTTAGGTCTTAAATTTTACATTATCTTCTCATTTTATTTAAATCGTTAAATAATGAGGTAATCGTTGAATTATCATGGTGTCATAAATAATTTAATTTATTTAATGTATAAAAATTATAAAAATATATCAGGATTTATGAAATCTTTTTATCTTTCTAATTAATATTTATAGTGAAAAATATTACTTGTATAACCCCATGTAAAAATTGTTTTATTAAAACAATACATGTTTGTGACATTTTTATTTTAACTTTAAATAAAAAGTTATTAATGTTATTTTCATACCCAAGTGAATCCATGGAGTCCCAAAGTTGAACCATGGATTTTCTGGGTCGGCCATGACACATCCAATAAGGGTACGACATGTGCCAAGGTCATTTCAAATTATTAGAATATTATTTTTACCTTAAATTACCCTAATTACCTCTAATTGCGATTAATAAAACTTAAAAGTTACTATTCACCAAAAAATTATTTTAATCCCATTCAACCACATTTTACATCATAATGAAAACCATGTATGTTGGATTTTTGAAATTCAATTCAAAAAAGTGGTAAAGTTTCATTTAAACGAAAAATCAGTTTTTTAACTACCACTTAGTGGTTTCACTATTCATCCAAAATTGAAACCTTTCAGAGAAATACAAAAAATTCACCCTAAGCTATATTTGATATTCCAAATTCAAAAATGATGTCTATTTTACAAAATTCAAAACATATAAGTTGAATTAATTAATTTAATAATTAATTCTCACTGTCAAAACAAATAGCGTGCTTTTATGAAACAATATATATCAAAAGATTGACACAAGTTTAAGTCCAATTTCAAAGTGAAAATAATTCCAATGACCACTATTGGATTAAAAGGTAAAAATATATTCTAATTTCACATTAAAACCAATTATAAAGATAATCTAATCATATAAAAAAATTCTATTAAAAAAAGGTTTTGAATTAAAATACAACATTTTTCACTATTCATTAAAAAATGAACTTTATCGAAAAAATACAAAAACTTTACACAAAGTAAATTTTGATGACCCAATTCTAAAGAAGAATTTTATTTGGTCCAATAGAATGTATAAGAGTGACGAAAACTATATTTATAGTGGGTTCGCCATCAAAAGGTGATATGTCGACCTTTTAGTGAATAATAGAGTATCTATGCCTAAAATTGAATTCTATTCTTATTTTAAGCCTTTATCTTTTATTGGATAAATGTAAGAACATTTAACAAACACATATAATCATATTTTAGTTATTTCTATTCATTCTCTCCAATACAATGGCTACATTTTAACTACCATAATATTATTATATTACTAGTGTGCAACGTAAGATTTCAAAGAAACTATTCGTTGTGTATCGGGTACGCTATCGAACATAGAAACCCCTTTAAAGTAAAATTAATATTTAATTCGTAAATATTAACAAATATGAAAATTTATTATTCTTTTTTTACCTGGGATGTTACATTTATATGTTGATATTGTTATATCATTATATTTGAATAATTTTTGAAGGAGGTGGAAGAAGAATTAAAACAAAAATTCTTTATTAAGAATGATACATATTCTCTAGACAACCTTTTTACGTTTTCATCTAAAGATAAACAAAGATGGTTTTATAATAAAATCATTGATTATTGTGAAAGTAAATGTATTTAATAAAGGTATTTGTGTAGGTATTCTCTTAAAAAACGCTCTTGATGTTTAGAGTAGAGAGGAGAGGGTTCCTTTTATAAATGAGAAAGAGTGTTATTTTTTTAATAAAAAAGATATTCATTTATGGGATGTCACTCTAAATAAAAATTCCTAGAAATTTAATAAATTAAATTTTCTAGGGATGATAATGTTTCCTCACACATCCCACACTAAAATGAATTTTTTTTAAACAATTCCTTTCGATTAACTTTTTGGTTACTCAGTTTTACTATTTTCATTTTCACCATGGTAGCTATATTTTTACTAGGGTAATTTATAATTTAATAAAAAAATAAAATGATGATTATTTTATAATTTGGTAATAGATGATTCCAATTATGAAAAAAATATCTAATAATAATCAGATGTTTCTGGAAAATAAATTTTAATAGAAATGCATGTAACGCGCTAAAACCCATTTTAACCTTGACCATGGTAATATTGTTTTTATAGTTTTTACTATTAATGAATACCAAAAATTAATATTACCCAATAAAATTGTATTAATTATTAAATTTTAAAAAAATTAGTTCATTTTATAAAATTATTTCACATAATTAGTTGAAATTAATTACAAATTAAACCTGCAAAACCTGATGAAAAGCGGTTTTTTGGTAAATGAATTTTATAAGAAATATATTATTTTATAATAAATTATTCACTTTTAATCAGTTTTATGTAAATTTAATTTTATAAAATTATACATTTAATATATATAATTCATGTAAATCATTCATTGTTATAGTATATTTTAATTAATTAAAATGGATAACGTTATACAGTAAAAAATAATTTTCTGAAAACCGTGTTTTTAAGCATAAAAATAAACTCATACCAAAATAAAAAAGTGATGTTTCTAATGAAAATAATTTTATTATTATATATAAAATTATTAATATTTAACATTACTTAAAATCCTATAATATAATGATAATTTCATCTTTTTTAATCTAATTAAAATATATGACTATATTCAGAAAATTCCATAATATTAATTATTCACAGAAAATAAATCAATTTAAAAAAATTCAAACAATTTCAAAATGATAATTTTAATATTATAACAAAAAAAAACGAAGTTAATTTTATCAAATACATTTTATAAAAGTTTTAAAAATTATTTATATTATATCCTCACCAAAATTGAAAAAAATATTTTTTGAATGAAACATTATTTTGAAAAATAATCTGATATTATTTAATATTGAGTGAATAATAATTTATCAATAAATTTATATTGAGGAGTAATTTTATCTCTATTTCATAAATTAGTTAATAAAATGTTATCCTAAAAAACTAACTGCCAAATTATAATGTTCCTAGAGTAATAATAATATTTCAATGGTCATTCATGCTCAGTGTATCTTGTCGTATATTCAATAGAAAATAATTTTATTCTTTTCAAATATATAGGTGTTACATTTTATGCACCCCACATAAAAAATATGTCCTCAAATTTTGATCATGAACTCGAAAATCTATTTTTTTAATCTGAAAAATACATTTTTAGAGATTTTACATCCTATAATGGAGTAGTATAACTTCCTCTTGATAAAAGATAAAAGAAAGTATGGTGGTATTCTAGAATAAAACATAATAATGTTTCCAAGTATGTACCATTAACGGTAATTGAAAATATTGAAATAAAAGTAATTCATATTTCCCAAATAATGAATTAAATCATTGGAGATCATATATTATAAGAAATTTGATGATCATGAGAAAATTAAAAACCACAAAACTGTAAAACCAAGTGGTGTGAAAATGAATATAGATCCATAAAAAATTAATGTAATTAGATAACATTTTTATTGAAAAAACCATTTCTTAGAGTTGGATAATTCTTTTCCATCTTGACTAAGAACATAATTAATATATTCTTACGTCATAGGTAAAATTTCATTCATTGATCAATTTATTCGAAAAAAATCATCTTTTTATCCAAACAATAATTATTCAATGTGAATTATTTAAAATTATAATACACTAAAATATATTTTTAAAAGATCAAATAAACACAAAATCATGGATAAACTATTCCTCCTATCATCAAATATTAATCAAAACTGAAATTGTTAACATAAAGAAATATAATAACCAAAATTTAAATAAATTTATATGATTAATCTTGAATATCCAAACTATAGAAGAAATTGATAAAAATAAACAATTCGATGAATGAAAAACCTAAAATTTCATCAAAATATTAAAATCCCTTATTAAAAGAAGAATATTGGAATGATCTAATCACTTATTCTTCCAAGATAAATATAACTATTTTATTTAAATATCATGAAATATAAGATGAATAATAAATGTTGATAATACCTTTAAATGTATTTATACAATATTAAAATTCATTCTTCCTCAAATAACATTCTTCTTAGTAAAACACATAGTAATCCAAATTTTTATATCAGAATAAATTTCCACCAAAATAATCATAATCATATTTGAAATAAATAAAGTAAAACCTCTAAAGGTGTCACTATGCCATAAAATTTATGATCATTATTAGAATTATAAAAATACTAAATTTTATTTTATCCCATATCAATACATTGAATCAAGGATTATCAATGGTTTTATTCTCTCATTAATTATAATATTTCAAAAAGAAAATTTGATTTTTCCCAGATATATCCCTTTGGAGTTTCAATCTAGATGTCCATTAAGGGAACGCTCACCTTGCATCAGATATATGGTTAAGATATAATCAAACAATTTTAGTTTTATATTATTACACCTAAAATCATCTATTCCAAAATCACTTTCACTTATATAATCCACACATGGATTTATTACGAAGAAAACCACAAATATTTTCTTAACCAAAACATCAGGATTTTATCCTATATATAGACATATCCTTAGTGTTTTTTAGTAATGTTCTCTAATCATAATTCTAAAAATGACTATTCTATTATATGATACCTTAAATATCTACCAAATTCTTTTACATATATTATATCTTACTTTTTACCATGTACATCAATTAATTCAACACAATGTTCAAGAGTCCTGGTGTCATTCGAAGTCTATGAATATAAAATATCTAAATAAAATTAAACATAATATGATTATTTTTATTCTCCTTAATGATCTCATAAATATAATTATGATGTTAAAACATAATATGATAACATTGGGAATATAAAAGAAATGGGTGGAATAACAATCAATTTAATGGAATTAAAAATATAAGGAAACATACCCTGTGAGCCAATGGTATGACATAATATCAAAAACGATATTTCTTATGAGTAATAAGAAATAATAATAACATAAAAAAGGTAACATCAAATCATATAAAAATAGTAAATGGGGTATAAAAATATAAAATTATATAAACATGATTCATCGGTAAATGCCTTGAAAACATCATATGGTGGATAGAGACCCATAGTGGATTAGGTTTACTCCCTAATCCATTATATAATGTATTGGAAGAAAAAATAATTTATCATTGAATTGGAGAACAATATATGAAAAACAATCATAACATATATATTCATAAGTTTTCTATAGAAAGGAAATCAATCTAGAAAAATAAACCTAAGAAATACCCATGGAATTAAATGGGTCTCAAAATCATTCCTCATGTAATAATAAAACGATATTTTATAATGAAGGAATTTGATAAAGGAACATTAGAAATGTATTACAGCAAAAAATAAAGTTATAATAAGTTAGGTATATATGTAAAAGATATATATACATAATTTATAAGAAACTGTAAAATCAAAGGTTTGTATCATTGATGAAATAATCAATAAAAGATCATAGGGGATATTTCATGATGAAAAACCACTTTCAATTTGAAAAAAATTCTTTAAATAATAAATGTACAAAAATATTATAGAATAAATCTTCCATGAAAATAACCATGTAATATTTTATAGGAAACATCAAATATTCAATTGGTCATGATGGTGTGAAATTCTATTGATTTCCAATTTGTTAAAAGAAAATGTTCCTTTCACAGAATTGTAAAAATACAAAAAATACATTATATAGAAAAAGACAAAAATATTTCATTAAAGAATATATTAAAAAAAAATTAAACTTGGTATAATTCATAGTTTATAAATTAATTTATAATGATAAAAGATATTATTTAAAATATTTTAATGAAAATATTATCCTAGAAAAGAAAGATTTCAGATCTAAAAGAAGATACAAGTTCAGTAGTACTTACAAAAATAATTCTCGATGTTTCAGTGTTCAATAATTGAGGAAATGGGAATCAAACATGTAATGACAAACCCCATAAGACCATAGTCGGTTCCTTATTTTAATACACTGGAAAGATTACATGTAATCCAGTCCTGAATGACTGATCGGTTTAATAGTCTTGGGAAATAGATTACATACAAGAACTCAACATTAGACTTTCCAACATAAAACATAACATAAATAATCCTCTGAGAAAACCATTATTCTCCTAGCTTAACCTGACATATCAGTCATAATACACTTCCTGGTATCTTGGGTAAATAAACAAAATAAAAGGGTGATCTCATATGCTCAGTAAGGGTAAATAATATAGTTGAAGCTATAAACCCTGTAAGGAAAGAGGTATAATAAAAACAACAACCTTTTAAACATGAAATTTAAAATAATAAGGAATAAATAAATCAAATAGTTCTATTTATTTATTCCCATAGATATTATACTAGTTGAATAATCAAATGTAACATCAATAACTAATATCATAATGATGGAATACATAATGTCATACATCATAACCACAATGTCAAAGCCTAGTGACAAGACCATAAATATAAATTTTTTGAAGGCCTTGTGCCAAAAAACTACTTTGTCTCATGAGACCTACCTATGAATTGAGGGGCTATAGAGGGCCCCACCCATTACTTACTATGTCCAATGCATTCTTTATATGAAAAGGGTGAAATATAACACACTCATTCTTATTAAAACTAGCATTCAAAATGTCAATACCTTACTAAAAACCATGAACTGTATAAAAATATCACATTAATAGTCAAACATATCATAACTCATTCAATATAATATGGAAGATTGTATTATAATAAATCAACATCAATCAAGAATAATATCCAGTAAAGCATGTTGATGTAGTGGATAATGATTAGTAAAACTCTTTTAGATAAATATCCCTATTTAATGAAATCATTTAAAAGTCCCACAATATATAAAGGAAGTCATTTAAAATAGATTTTTGAATCAAAGTCTACCATACCAATTTGAAACTTTTCAATGGCATTAAAATTTTAAAAAAATCATGTCTATATAAATAAATCCTTAAAATCATTTTGAAAACATAGACATTAATTATATTGATTTAGAAAAATAAATCTTTCAAACATTTAAAATGATGATCTAGTTAAAGATAACTTTCAATAAAACCTTGAAATATTCTTTTTGAAAACATTTTTATGAAACATGGACATGGATGACAAATATTTCCAAATAATTACTTACACATAAACAATCTCAGATAATAATGAGATTGATGAATTAACCCTTTCCATTTACTTTCTTTTAGTCTATGGTACATTTAACATCCTGTTTATCGACCATAGTATGTTATTAAATTATAACCGAACCAGATTCATATTTATGATATCATATATGATATCATATATGATTTTATACTTCCCATTTAATAATAATTTCTGTGTAAGAGTAACATTTTGGGTAATAATCGCTTTCTTTATCGTATGTGTTTAGCTTATTATTATAGATTGTATCACTTATATCATGATTTACATACATACAAAATATAAAAAATTATTTATATATAATATATATTCAGAATATAAATCTGTATAATTGATAGATATATGAAATATAATACACCGTTTATGGAGATAGTATGCCATATGTATGCATAAACGTTGTTTCTATTTTCATATCGTATTGAATGGAAGTAAGTGAATGAGATATATGTAAATAAAGATATATAAATATATTTATAGTATCATTATTATTTCATATATTAGATACTTATTAATAAAATATATTTTTATAATTATAATTGAATGATGAATGTGGAAATGAATCTCATCCAGTCGTCGAGACAGAAAGCCGTATGTATACACAAGAAACAATATCATTTCTTTAATGATAAAATGGTATAAGATTGGATGGTATATTAATTATATAGTAACATGATCATATTATTTTAATTATTTTTAAACATAATACACATTATTTTATCAATCCAAATAACAAAATAATGAATAAAAAATTACACCACGACATAGAGATGGTAAGCTGTACGTACACACACATGGTGACATTGTTATTCATAGGATAAATACAATAAGGAATATAGTTGTACCACAATTATAATAACATCTCAGAATGTAGAAGGTACTATAATTATTATTTTACTATGTAAACAATAGATAATGAGGAATTATAAGAATAAAATAAAATTGAATGTTTTGATAAAATAATTACCTCTTCTTTATGTGTTTTCTTTTGATTTGAATAAAATGGCTCTTTAGGCTCGATTTATGATCCAAGTAAGGACTATAGGTTAAATTGAGGGTACTTGGGAGTATATTTGGGTATGGTTTGATCGAGAAAGATGGCTTTGTATGTGTGAATTAAAATTAAATGGTGATGCCCTTTTTTAAAAGAGGTTAGGGGCACTTTAAGAAAAATGTTGAAATATTAATTTATTATAGTATTATTTTCTTTTTATAATAGTTAAAAATTTATTTATTTATAGAATTAGATGATTATGGGTATAAATACTCTAAATCGATAGGTTTTATACATGTTTAGTTCATAAAAGCATCTTTATCATTTTTGATTAACCCTAAGTTAAACAGTTTAACCCTTATCATGTCTTATTGTATTTTATTAGTATATGATTAATTCGGTTCCTATAAAATACCAAGGGAACCCCAGGTGGATTGTTAATGAAATTTTAATCATTATATAAGTTATTTTTTCAAACTATATACTTTGATTATTTTTATATCAATTAATAAAATAATATTTGTTTTAAAAACTCATTTATATCAATTTTCACAGTATATAGTAATTGATTTTTATTAAACCCATAAAAACTTGATTACTTGAAAAAAAGGAAATAACATATACCTAATATGTCAATTTCATCTAAAAAATTTGTGGATTATATCAAAACATTCAAATTATATTTATTTTAATATTTATAATACCATACACTAGATTCTTTCAATAGTAAGGAAAATGATGCATCATTATTATGTCATAAATTAATTTAATTATTTAATTTATAAAAATTAAAAATAAAATACCATGATGTTGTAACATTATTGATATTTATAATTAATATTTAGGGTTGAATTTATATAATGTATAACCCTATATTAAAAATGTGTTAGTTATTAAAAAGTTGAATTTGACACTTTTTACTCTTCTTTGAATAAAATATAATAAATGTCCTAATCTTACACAAGTGGATTAAAAAGGATCATATTTCAGTTCTATGTTTGATTTTTGTCGAAATATACTTATTCAATAGAATTAGGAAATGTGTTAGGGTAATTTTATGTTATTATAATATCATTTTTACCTTTAATTACCTAATTTACCTTTAAAAAATGGTAAATAAAATTCAAATGCGATTATTCCACTAAAATTATATTGATCCTGTGGAAAAAAATTTAATTAATGATGAAAATCATTCATGTCAAATTTTTGAAAGTCATTTTACAGAAGTGGTAAAATTACATTTTATGCTAATTTTCAAATGTGCGTAGAAGGTGGGGAAATGTTCCAAGACGGTGGGTAAAAGATGTCAAAAAAAGTCCAATGGTTTTTATATCTAGTTCTATTATAATTTGACTAAAATGAATTAAATTGGGATAAAATATGTATTATATATCTATTTTTACATTAAGATAAATTTTTATTAAAAATAATTAATTAAATGAAAAGTATGTTTTTATGTACTATGCAGTATTATTTACTATTCATCAAAATTGACTGTTTTCAGAAAAATACAAAAAATTCACCCGAATATAAATCTAATATTACGAATTTAAAATTGAAGTCTATTTTATGAAATTCAATATTTATGAATGTCTAAAATTAATATTATTATTGTTCACAAAAGGATAAAAAATCAGTTCTTTTAAGAAAATAGTTTTTCTAAATATAAAACTATTTAAACAAAGCTTATAGATTTCATTATAAATATGTTTTATTTATGTGAAAACATTATAAATAACATTTAAAATTTATTTATGACTATTCATATTATAATATTTAATTGATAAATAAATATATCGTTTAAATAATTATAATATTGATGTGTTATTTTGCAGAAACCCAATCTTTCATATAACGCAAGCCAAGTTGGTGTTGCGTGTAATATAAGCTATTAAATTAATTTAAATAGATAAAATTATATGAATTATTGGGGTGTTATATTCTTCCCTCCATTAATAAATTGATTCCTTGCAATTTGAAATTGTTCTTCGAAAATAAATGGTTGAAAATAGAAATTGCCGTTATGGAAAACTAAAATCAGAAATAGGGTTAATATAATTTAGTCTCTATAAGAGGGAAAGGGGAATGAAAATGAAACCACAAAATTATGATTTCGAATCAGAGAAAAATGGTGGAAATCAGAGACACATAATTATAGGATAAATATAAAAATTTATAGGGAGTGATTAAAATCATCAGTCATAAAAAAAGTGAACAATAAATGGAAAATTGAGGGCCTCATAGCCATAAATATATGATGATTTAAAATATAATTTTTTAAACAAAACATAACGTATTTAGATAACATATTTATTTCATATACAATTTTTTTTGGAGAGGAGGGTTAAATTACTATCAGGTTAAGAACTCAAGAAAACATAATTGACTTCCTTACCTATCATAATCATAATCTCATAATTGTTTTGTGCTTATATCTATTTTCACATCATCACTTACACTAGGAAATGAATATTTAAAATTATTTTTAATGCCTGATGCACATTTTATAAATCATAGGGACCACAAGTATTTCCTTAATCAAAAATATGTTTACTAAAATTTAGAAGGTTATGTCAAAGTATCCAATTAATTATACTTTAACATCAAACAAAATATCAAGTGCTCAACATACTCTATTCCAAAATTTAGTCTTATACAAAATACTTGTATCCAAACTCATAGAATTTTTTTTTATGGAAGGAAAACTTAATGAATATCACTTTATCCACATAATAACATGTGAATACCAATATCATGTATTTTTCAAAAACATTGTAACACCATGAATTACTATAAAACCTTATTGAATATGTTCATTCTCCCTTATTCCTTATAAAATATTGGATATACTCTTTGAATCCAAAAATTGTTTTAAACACAAAAAATGATTTAATAAATAAATAATTAATTAGTTATAAGGTAGTCAATAATATCTAATATAATTTATCCAAATAAATAATATCTTATTCGAAAATCACGACCTCAGTATTAGGACTATATTAAGGTTTTTATTTCCCTCAACTATGTTTTTTACAAAAACATTTAACTTGCTATTGAGTCACTTTTCTTAGTAACATACAATCTCAAATCCTCAATGATATTGTACTATAATACAATCATTATTTATTTCCATAATTCTTATATTGAGTACAACATTGATACAACACTCAGATGACACAATTCTTCAATCTAGAAACAAAAATACATTAATTATTCCATGCCGACTATAGTAACAACTAATTCTTGACCTTGATCACATTGATTATTATGAGCTATATTTCATTAACACTTATAAAATTTATTTACGTAATGCCCGATTTTACTACAATTGAATCACTAAATATTAGTTTTTCTTTCTTCCCTTTGCATTCTTTTTCCTGATAACCCCTTTCTCCACACTTATAACAAACACCTAGTCTTTTTAAAAACATCCTAGGGTGATTTTTTCCACAAATATCACATATGAGAAATTCCTTCTTTCCCTTATTCACTTTATCTATCATTCTCTCTAACATCATCTTCTTATCTAGCTTCCCTTCAATTCATAAGACTCAAAGAATTATTTTTTCTCTTGAT